>QXEO01002107.1:2525581-5020063 GCA_007115705.1 Dactylis glomerata | reverse complement strand
TCCGACATTCTGCAGCTGGCACTGAAAACAAGCCGCCGCGCTTCTTACGAGGGTGAAAGAGCTTACTGGTATGCCGGATCCTGCTGTTACCCGGATGACTTCTTTGTACTTCAAATCCTGTACTCTTTGTCACTGTTTTCTCTCCTCAAATCCTTTTAACTTGAAATCTTTGCAGATGAGAAGGCTGCACTGGAGGCACGCCACCAGGATTGTGTGTCCTCGGTGGATGTGGCCAAGCTACTGGACGACCGGGATACCGGTCACAAGGCCGAGGTTGAGCAGCTCAAGGGCCGGATTGCCGAGCTCTTGGAGGAGAAGGAGCAAAGGGAGGGCCAACTGAAGAACACCCAGGACTTGCTCATTGAATCCGAGACTGATGCCTCCACTGCCCACGCTGAACTGGATAGCCTGAAGGAGCAGGCCACCAAATGGGAGGTTACAGTTTCACAGCTTAATGCCGACCTTGCCCGTAAGCTTCAAATCCTTTCCCCTTTTATCCTTTCCGACATAGTGTAATCTTTTTCGGCATAGCATCTATGCCGACATATTTTCCTTCTGCTAACATTGTTTCTATTCTGCAGGCATGTTTCCCGCTTCCGTCGCTGACGTTGAGAGGGCTCTGCAGTTGGACCGAGAAAACCGGGGTGTTCCGGTTGACTCGCCCAGCTGGGACATGTCGGAGCAACTGCTGGCCCTGCAGTCCCGGAAGGAGGCCATGACCCTTTACACTGAAGAGCTCTTCTACGGCGCCCAGGAGGCATTCTCTGCCCTCTGGCCGGGACAAAGGACTCCCACTGACCCGGTTGACCTCGGCAACGACCTGCAGCTTGCCAAGGTTCGCCTCCAGGAGTGGCGAGATTCCGGCGCGAGGGTTGGAGCTGACGAAGCCCTCAGCTACTTCTTGTCTTGGTACGAAAAGGCAGACTTGGAGACTTTGCGCACCGTGCGCGAAGGATCCATCTGGACCACGGATCCGGATCATATCCGTCGCCGCAAGGAGTTGGCCCACAGCTATGTGGACTATGCCGACACCGACAAATTCATCCGGGACATCCGTGAGCCGGAGAAGAATGACGATGCCGGAACATCTGCCGCTGCTGAGGGTTCCGACTCCAGCCAAGATGAAGATGAAGCTGAGGAAGCCGACACTGAAGCTCCGGAACAGGCATCTGCCCCGGGCGGAGGTGATGGCTCCATTCCCTCTGCTGGGTCCGGCACACCTGAGGCCGGCACTTCCACTGCTACTGCTCCACCTGCTGGCCCTGCGCCTGCCACTGCTCCTTGACTTTGGAGCATAAAAACTTTAAGTTTTATCAGATCCCCGGTATGCCGGGTGCAGATGTAATATACACGTTTTAATTTCCTTTGGTTTGCTACCTGAACAAGTTTTATCTCGGTTTGCTTGTTATTAATGCCGGATCATCTTTTGGCTAAGTCACCGAGTTTGTTTTCCTGTTTCCTCAACTTCACAACCTTGGCTACTTGTCTACCTCTTTGGGCTTTTGACTTATGAGTCTCAAGGTTGCTTTGTTAAACATACAGTACTTAAACTTTGAAACTTAGACTTCAAATCATCCGACACTTCCAATTTTAACTTTAACTTTAAGGAAAATGTCGGTTCGCTTGCTTTACATTTCCTTAGCCGTTTTCCATGTGTAGACAATCTCCGGCATCTACTCTTGCTAGCCATGAAGCCGGGTTTCGGACAGCAGCTGAGTCGAAGAGTGGCCTTTGGTGCCGACACATTACTAGGCCGACATAGGAAACATTCAAATAAAGCCAGCCGGCATATAACAAAACTGTAGATAAACAACAGCATATCTCGGAGGCAGTGCCCGCTCTTTTCGGGATGCCGGCACTTCCTTCATTAGTCTTGTGCCGACACAACACGCCGGCATACAAAGGAAAATATGGAAATACATACATTGTGTTGCTCAGGAGTAAAAGGGTCGCAGTAGAGCTATGTTCCATGGCCTCTTGGTTTCTTCTCCGGACCTGTCCACCTTATTCTTCTTGGGGTCCTGCGCATCTATAAGATAATAGGCATCATTGTGCAGAGCTCTGCTCACAATGAATGGCCCCTCCCATGGAGGAGTTAACTTATGCCGGCCTTCTGTTCCTTGCTTTAGCCGGAGTACTAGATCTCCCTCTTGAAATCTCCTTGGATTTACCTTCTGCGCATGATAGCGTCTGAGGTTCTGCTGATATACTGCTGTTCTTGACAGAGTTATTTCTCTTGCTTCCTCTAGCAGATCAACATCATTTTCTCTGGCTTCTTTAGCCTCTTCCTCAGTATATAGCACTATTCTTGGTGCATCATGTATTACATCTGTTGGAAGCACAGCTTCTGCTCCATACACCAGGAAAAATGGTGTGTATCCTGTTGATCTATTCGGAGTTGTTCTTAAACTCCACAGCACTGATGGCAGCTCATCTAGCCAACACCCCGGAGTTTTCTCCAGGGGCTCTATCAGCCGGGGTTTTATGCCGGATAATACTAGCCCATTCGATCTCTCTACTTGGCCATTGGCACAAGGGTGGGCGACCGACGCAACGTCCAGCCGGATTCCCACCTCCTCACAAAATCTGGCAAATGGCCCTTGGGCAAAGTTTGACCCATTGTCAGTGATGATGCTATGAGGAACACCATATCTCAGGATTATATCCTTTAAGAATTTCACTGCTGTGTGACCATCACACTTGCTTATGGGCTTCACTTCAATCCACTTGGTGAACTTGTCCACCATGACCAGGATATGGGTCATTTTCCCTCTGGCCGGCTTAAAAGCCCCGACCATATCCAGGCCCCAAACAGCAAAGGGCCAGGTTATTGGGATAGTTTTCAGGGCAGATGCCGGCTGATGAATCTGGTGGGCATATCTTTGACACCCATTACATTTCCGGACCAAGCTTTCTGCCTCTTGCAGTGCCGTTGGCCAATAAAAGCCATGCCGGAATACCTTTGCCACCAATGCCCTGGACGAAGCATGGTGACCACACTCCCCCTGGTGAATTTCCCGGAGCATCTCCAGACCCTCCGCAGATTCGACACATCTCTGCAATACTCCGGTGGTACTTCTCTTGTATATTTCTTTGTTGATGATGGTATACGCTTTGGATCTCCTTATAACCCGGCGGGCCTCTGTTTCATCCGCCGACACTTGACCATCCACCATGAAGTTCATGATAGGACGTGCCC
The DNA here is from genome assembly GCA_007115705.1 of Dactylis glomerata. NCBI lineage: Eukaryota > Viridiplantae > Streptophyta > Magnoliopsida > Poales > Poaceae > Dactylis > Dactylis glomerata. The sequence goes on along the minus strand of QXEO01002107.1, from coordinate 5,016,864 downwards.
ATGAGGGCACTTCCCTGACAGTGAACACTGCCTGATCTATTTCCATCATTTCGACCGACACATAATCGATCTCCATGGGCTGCGAAGTCCCCGGGACTGAAGAATCAGTCCCCGGGTATGCCGGAGCAGTCCCCGGGTATACCGGCACAACCTCTTGGCACATTTTACCCTTGCCTTTAGCTTTGCTCCGGAATACTGTACTAACAGCATATGCCGGCCCAGTCCCCGGGACTGAGGAAACAGTCCCCGGGTTATCCGTCTTGGCTCCGGCATCTATCTCCATTGGAACTGCTTCGTCTGGACCTGGCGGGACATAAATGGAGGATGACTCCGGCGAGGGTTTGATCGATGGCTTCCTCAGATGCTCCAGCGAAATGCCGGGTGGGATTGAATCTCGGGAAGATCCCAGCTTGGACAATGCATCGGCTGCATCGTTCTGAGCCCGGAGAACGTGCCGGAACTCACAACCTTCAAAGTAACCACTTAACTGCTGCACCAGGAAACGGTATGATGCCATGTTAGCATCATGCGCGTCCCATATGCCGGAACACTGCTGAATCACTAAGTCAGAATCACCGAAGCACATAATCCGGCGAATTCCTATGTCCTTAGACACCTTCAGGCCATGCACAAGTGCCTCATATTCCGCCACATTATTTGATGCTGCAAAGTGAATCTGCAGGACGTATCTCAGCTGGTCATTCTTTGGTGAACTGAGAACTATGCCGGCACCCAAGCCATGGATTGTCTTGGACCCATCGAAATGCATCCTCCAATAATTGGCATCTGGCAATGGTGGCTCATACTGTATCTCGGCCCAGTCAATAAAGAAATCAGCCAAGACCTGGGACTTGATTGTATCCCTCTTATCGTACTGCGGTGTATATGGTGAAAGCTCTATTGCCCATTTTGCTATCCGGCCGCTGGCATCTTTGTTGCCTATAATTTCCGAGATAGGGGCCTCGGCCACTACCCGGATTGGATGCTCTTGAAAGTAATGCTTGAGCTTCTTGGCCGCCATATAGACACCATAGGTCATCTTCTGATAGTGGGGGTAGTTTTGCTTTGAGGTGGAGAGGACTTCACTCAGATAATATACCGGCCGCTGCACGGTTTTGCCTCCTTCCTCTCGCTCTACTACCACCACAGCACTGACAACTCGGTTGGTTGCCGCTATATAGAGCAACATTGGCTCCCGGGGCATCGGAGACGCTAATACCGGCGCTGTTGACAACAACTGTTTCAATTCCTTGAAAGCTGCATCTGCTTGCGTTGTCCAGACAAATGTGTCGGACTTTTTCATCAACTGATATAACGGCAGGGCTTTCTCTCCCAGCCGGCTTATGAAACGGCTCAGGGATGCGAGGCACCCAGTGAACTTCTGTACTTCCCTCAAATCTGTCGGCGGCTTCATCCTTTCTATGGCACGAATCTTGCCAGGATTCACCTCAATACCCCGGCTGGAAACAAGGAAGCCGAGCAACTTGCCCGCCGGCACACCAAAGGTGCACTTAGCCGGATTCAACTTCATCCGGAATCTCCTCAGGTTCCCAAAGGTTTCCCGGAGATCATCTATGAGAGTCTTGCTCTCCTTGGTTTTTATGACGATATCATCGACATATACCTGCACATTTTTATCTATCTGATCGTGCAAACACTTTTGCATACACCTTTGGTAAGTTGCGCCGGCATTTCTTAAACCGAACGGCATAGTGAGATAGCAATAAGCCCCGTACGGGGTAATAAAGGATGTCTTTATTTGATCAGGCTCAAACAAAGGGATCTGGTGGAAACCAGAATAGGCATCTAGAAATGATAACAGTTCACATCCGGCTGTGGAATCAATCACTTGATCGATCCGAGGCAGCGGGAATGGATCTTTAGGACATGCCTTATTCAAGTTGGTGTAATCAACACACATCCGCCATACTTTCACTATGGCGGGCTCATCTTTTTTCTTTTCCACCAAAACCGGATTAGACACCCAATCCGGATGAAGTACTTCCTTGATAAAGCCAGAGGCTAGGAGCCTGGCCACTTCCTCCCATATGGCTTTCCTCCTATCGCCGGCATTCCGCCGGAGCGGCTGCTTCACCGGCTTAGCCTCGGGTCTCACATGCAATGCGTGCTCAGCCAGCTCCCTCGGCACACCTTGCAGGTCTGAAGTAGACCATGCAAAGATATCCCGATTCTCACGGAGGAAGCTGATGAGCTCGCTTTCCTATTTGGGATCCAGACTTGTCCCAACCAGGGCATGACGCTCCGGAAAAGCTTCATCCAGAGGCACCTTTTTTACCTCCTTGCCTGCTTGAAAAGCAGCACTGCCACCGGGATTTGCCATGCCCGGCATATATTTGCCGGCCACGACTGTCTCAGCAATCTCTACTGCTCGTTTGAGCCTCTTCCTCTCCTCTGCGATGATCAGAGTCTCGGCCAGATTGGATCCGGCGGTGGCACATGCCATCGAGCGCTTGTAATCACCAATGATGGTGATCACTCCTTTGGGTCCCGGCATCTTCATCTTCAGATACGCCACATGCGTAGAGGCCATGAATTTTGCCAGTGCCGGTCTACCCAGCAAAGCATGGTAGGGGCTCTCCAGATCAACCACCTCGAACATGAGGTTCTCCACCCTGCAGTTATCCCGGCTGCCAAACATGACATCCATCCGGATCTTGCCCATCGGCGCACACGAAAGTCCCGGCACAATGCCGTGGAACGTGGTCTTGCTCGGCTCCAGCATATTTTCCTTGATTCCCAGCTTCTCCATCGTATCTCGATACATGATGTTGATGCTGCTTCCATTATCAATGAGGACCTTGCTGAATCTCACGTTATTAGCCGGCCCGACGAATGTCGGATCCATCACCAAAGCATATCCGCCGGGATTTGGCATGATCCGGGGATGATCTGTCCTGTCCCAACCAACAGCTTGGTCAGACCAGTACATCAGCTTTGGCACCGCCGACATAACGGCATTCACCTCCAGACTCCGGCGGTACAAGCTCTGCTTGTCTGTTCTCTCGGTCTCAAAGACCATATAGCTCTGATCATACTCCTTGTACTCATTCCGGCCCGCTCCTGGGCCTCCGGCGTTATACTCCGGATTATAGCCCTGGTCAACTTGATTTACACCGGCATTTCCGGCGTTGCTCTGATTCCCAGGATTATCCGGCCTAGGTGGGACTGCAATTGTATTGGCACCTGTCAACGGCGATGGAGCTGCCGGGACAGAGGGTCTAGCCGGTCCCCAGGGACCTGCACGACCTGCCAATATGTCGTCCAGCCACGAACAATTCCTTGTCAAATGGTTTGCCGGCTTTCCCGGCTGGAATGTGTGAAACACACAAGGCTTGTCCATGGCAAGACCCACAGTATACTTCGGCCACTGCTTCTTCTGGCCGGCGGCTCCGCCGGCATTCTTGTTGGTCCAGACATTCTTCTTCTGGAACGGCTGTGCTTGCTGCAGCGGCTGCTGCTGAGGCTGCTGATAGTTCTCATATCTCGGACGCTGGCTACTGCCGGCGCCCCCTTGCTCTTCCTCCACAGCTGCAACTTGTGCTGAGCCATACCGATAATCCGGCCGCTCATCTCTCCTCTTATTCCGGTTATCCGGGCGATAGAACTGCCCTGATCTCCCGGCATTGCTGGTGTTCCCCTGGGTTTGCCCCTGTCCTTGTGAATCGAGACTGGGCTGCTTGGGATCTCCCAGAGCATAACTATCAGCGATCTTGATTGTTTCGGCCAGCGTGGCCGGCATTTGCCTCTGAAGCTTTTGCCACAGCATGGTGCCATGTTGGCAACCATGAGCGAACCACATGATGGCCTGCTGCTCATTGATTCCTTCGCAGGAATTGCGCAACGTGCACCACCTGGTCAGATAGTCACGGTCAGTCTCATTCACTCCTTGCCGGCAGTTAGCCAGCTGCTGCGGACGGTTGGGCCTCTTGTATGTACTGGTAAAGTTCGACACAAACTGCTCTTCAAAATCAATCCAGCCGTTGATACTCCCGGCCGGCAAATTATTCAGCCATATCCTGGCTGGACCTTCCAACATCTGCGGCACATATCGTACCGCCCATCTGAGGTTGCCTCCGGCGATGTTCACCGCTGTGGAGTAATCCTCCAACCAATCTTCCGGCTTCGTACTTCCATTATATGTTCTCGCGCCACGCGCGAGCTGGAAGTAGTACGGCACCGGCTCTCCCATAATCCGGGGTCCGAAACACATTGGGCCCGGAGCTCCTTCCCTCTCCACCAACTCTGACTGGTGGAGCTTGTCCAGCTTGAAACGCGCATCGTTGGCTTCCAAGGACCGAGGTCCGAGCCGGGATGCTATTGGGCCTGCGATCATCTGCTGCTGCTGCTGCTCCGGCTGATGCTGCTCACTATGCCGGCTTTGCTGACGCTGCTGCTGATATCCCGCCCTGGCAAGGGCGGAATTGCCGTCATCCTCTCGGTGTCCCGGATGGCCTGCACCCTGCTGCTGCGCTGCCCCTCCGGCGCCCTGTTGCTGACGCCGGACTGCACTGTTACTCCGGCCACCAACGGCCGCTGCTGCTTCATGCCCGGCCGGCATACTCTGGCCGGGCTTCTTGCTGCCGACATATTTGTCAGCCTGGCCGACATACTTGTCAGCCTGGCCGACACTCTTCTGCACCACCGCCTGCTTTCCTGCGGCAGCCGGATCGTACACCTGGATCTGCTTGTCCCGGCGGCCAGAGGTCACACTTCCGGCACGCCGGGCGCTGGGATGCGGGGACGAGGCTTGGCCCCTCGACCTCGCACCGGCACCTCCCGCCGACACAATGTACTGGGATGTCCCGGCACCTGGGTTTGCCCTCTTAAAGGCCTCCTGCTGCTTAGTAGCTTCAGACAAAAGTTGGTTTAGCCGGGCTTGCTGCTCACGCAGTGCTTCGCCGGATAAACAAGATAAATCCTTAGCTACCTCGGCCGCTGCTCTAAGGTTTTTTACTGGCGAACTATAGACTACCTTAGGCACAGTACTAGTTGCCGTATGACTCTTATCTCTAGCACCCTTTCCTATCTCAGCATTAAGATTTCTGCCTCTAGTTTTAACCTCTTCTATCCGGCTAGGCCGGGTTACTACAGGAGTAAAACCATGGGCTGCTTCATACTCACGGAGTTGCCGGTTAAACCGTTCGCGCTCCTGGTTCATGGCCAGGGCCTCGTCGACGAGGGCCTGTCGAGATCCCTCCAGGACCTCCCTTGTCTGCTCCGGATCTGCTCCGGATCGCACCGGCTCGAGAAGCCGGTCGATGATGGGAAGAAGAATATCGCCCCTAGCCGGCACACCAGAAGTGCCGGCCAGGTTCTCCACACGCTCCAATGGAGGACGCGCCGACCTCTTGACCTTCGGCGGCTCCGGAGGAGAAGCTCCGACCGCTGCTGCTTTGCTGGCATCTTCCGCCGGCGGCACGGATGTGCCGGCCATCATCACCTCAGCCGACTCTACTGAGCGAGCGCTACGCCCAGCGTGAGCCAGCCGATGTGACGGAGGATCCGATGCCACCAGCACCTCCTTCCTGCAAATTCTCTCAGTCCCCACGTACACCTCGTGGGAACCGAAAGACATAATCCGGCCATCCCTGGGGAACGGCCGGCCACCGAGACAACCGGCGTTGTCACTGACGAAACTGAGCGAGCCTAGCCTCTGGACGAGGCCAGAGACCACGCGCACTCCTGAAGCTGCTATCACAGACCCCGTCCGAATGAACACTCCGCCCAGCATATCGACAAGCCCCACGGTGGGCGCCAAATGTCGTCGTGGTGAAACAACATATGCCATAGGATGGCTTAAATGGGGGCCGAACTAGATGCTGGAGGATTCGGGAGAGGGGAACGCACTAAAAAGCACGACAGAAAGAGACACTGATCTACCCAGGTTCGGGGCTCTCGTAAGGAGATAACACCCCTACTCCTGCTCTACTGATTGTATATATGGATCGATGTAGTACACAACAATGGTGCTTCCAAGCTCTCTGCTAGAGAAGGAAGATGAACTATGAAGTGAGAGAGTAAGGAGAGATCAACCAACGTCCAACGGCCAACCCTTTACCAGGGCTCCCTATGCCTCCTTATATAGCGGTGGCCAGGGTTACAACGGTCATACAAGACCACAAGACAAGGGCTACACTCCAAACAGGAGCTGGTGGCGATGGCAGAGACCCTTGACTTCCTCCCTGATTGCTCTCGATGGGACGCCATATCCCTGTACCTTGTACCTCTTGAACTGTGGCCTTACCATTCTGAGGTAAGCTTGTACTTGTGCACAGTGAGGGTAGGTAACCTCCACTGTGCACCCTGCCATCTTACTCTGCTACCATGCTTGGATGTTTTCTTCCTTGATTGTAGGGAAATGACACCTTGGTTGACTTAAGTATCCCGGATATGACCGTTGGCCATACCCAGGACATATATGCCGGACCAACGACCTACGAGGGTCGGGTAATCCGGCCTCCCCTGCTCCTGCACAACACACAAGATGGTTAGGCCGGCATATCTGAGTATATGCCGGCACACATATATCAGTATTCCGGCTATACCGGCATATCCAGACACCAGCCGGGATATACATATATGCCGGCCTGGCCGATGCTCCTATATTCCGGCTAGGCCCTTTCCGTGATAACCCGGCATAAGTCAATCATAGACCTTGAGTCTTTCTAGTCTCTTGACCCTACCGGGGGTCATCCCCCCGACATAATCAGTGCACAGTCGGCTGGAACCGTCACTTTTATCCACAAAAAAGACGGGTGATCTCCAAGCAAAAGAACTTGGCTGAATCAATCCCTTACTCAAAAGGTCATCCAATTGCTTCTTCAACTCCACTAGTTCAGCTGGGTTCATACGATAGGGTCGTTGGGCTATGGATCCCGTTCCGGGGATAAGCTCAATGATAAACTCAATATCCCGATCCGGTGGCATTCCGGGTAGCTCATCGGGAAAAACATCCGGGTATTCACAGACGATGGAAACTTCCTCTATAGTTGGCCCTGAGATACTCTTATGACATCTGGTGGTCTGGGGTGGTTTTACGGACACATGCTTTACTACAATCCCACTGTTACTCCTCATCGTGATGGTCTTCTTGGCACAATCTATCACTCCTTGATGGGAAGACATCCAATTCATACCCAAGACTACTTCCAAACCTTTAGTTCCCAACACTATCAAATTGGCTAAGAAAGCTATTCCATGAATTTCTATGGGAACTGCCAGACAGTTCCACTCAGCCCTTGTTGTTGACCCAGGTATTTGTACTAACATGGCATGTTTCATGGGTGTTGGTTGAAGTCCACTTTTATCAACAAATAACTTAGTAACAAACGAGTGTGAAGCTCCAGAATCAAACAGAACTCTTGTAGGAACTGAGTTAACAGGGAACATACCAAGCACAACGTCGGTTGCTTCCTGAGCTTCTTCAACATTCATGTGATTCAGACGGCCTCGAGGGTGAGGCTGGTTCCTTGGTGGATAGTTCTTGCCATTTCCCACACGGCGCTGTTGCTGAGCAGGAGCAGTGGTCTTGGATGCATCATTCAGCTTCTTTGGGCACTCATTGGAGTAGTGCCCTTTTAGTCCGCACTCATAACAGGTAACACCAGACTTGTCACCAGGCTTGGGCAACACAGGGGCGCCATTTGGCCTAGGGGTATTGGTGTTGAAGTTGTTGCCACTAGGTCTTGGAGGTGCACGGTTGAAGTTGTTGCCGGGCGGGCGGTTGGGATAGTTGGGACGTGGAGCAGGTGCAGATGGCCTCATAGGTCTAGGGGCGAAACCCATAGGTGGATTTCCCCTTGGCTTCTGCGAGTTGCTTGAGTTGCCTTGATACATCATACGGCGTTTGCGGTTCTCTGCAGCTTGCTTGAGTTTGCCCTCCATCGGAATGGCAGAGTCAACCAATGACTCCAGGTCTGCAAAGTGAATGCTGACCAAGACACATTGCATCTCATCATGAAGTCCATCCAGAAACCTTTCTTGCTTCTTCTCAGTGGTGTTGGTGTCATCTGGGGCATACCTAGACAAGGTAAGGAATTTGTCACGGTAGTCAACCACAGATAGGGAACCTTGCTTCAGATTTCTGAACTCATCTCTCATCCTTTTAACCAATACCAAAGGAACATGGGCTTTGCTAAACTTGCTCTTGAACTCCTCCCAAGGCATCACATACCCTTGGGCTTGCATTGCACGAGTGCTATCCCACCAAGCTCTTGCGGCTCCCGCAAGATAGTGGGTGGTGTATAAGACCTTCTCACTTTCACCAACTTCAGCGACTGCCAAATTGTTCTCCATGGTGCGAAGCCAGTCATCGGCATCTAAGGGTTCTTCAGACTTAGTGAACATAGGTGGGTTGGTATTCTGGAAACTCCTTAATTTGGATCGGTGATCACCATGGCCATTGTTTTCTCCTTCACCATGGCCATTTCCATTGCCATTGTTGTGGTTCATTGCCATCTGGGTTAGTTGCTGAAGAGTGGCCAAGTTAGCTTGGCGCTCAGCTCGGGCTGCTTCCCGGTTGACATGGGAATGCCCTTCGGGTACCTGCGGATTAGTATACCGGGTCCGGCCCATTATGGAGGTGGACTGGAACAAGGACTCGAAGATGACTTGGAGTAGAAGAAGAAAGACTCTAATCCGTATTCGACTAGGACACTTGTAAAACCTTAGCCCGGTTGCATATATAAAGCCAGGCAGGGGCGTCCCTAGAGGGACAACTTAGACATCAGATAAGATATCTTATAGACATCGAATATCATAGACAAGCAATATCTCGACTAGACAAGATAGATTAGACATAGACTAGATACAAATCTCCGCCTACGGCGGCTCCATGTAAACACCATTGTGATTATCTACTAGATTGCTAGCAGGATGTAGCGATCCTCCACCGTGGGGACGTGAACCTGGGTACGTCGTGTGCCAATCTCGATCCCGGAGTCTCAAGTCGTTGCTCTTCCCCCGATCTAAGTCCTTCATCTAGGACATTTGTCGAGTTAACCCTCGTCAATTGGCGCCGACCGTGGGGATCGCGGCGACTGGATTTTGTTATCCGGGCGGGATCCTTCAAGTTTTCATCGACAAGATCAGCAAATTTCGCGGCTGCCAAGAGCAGCAGTCAGATCGCTTCAGCAGAATTTATCATCAACATCTACATCATCAAGATCTTCAGCGCTTCGACGGGATCAAGAATCGTCGAGTTCGTCCAAATCGTCAAGAATCGTCGAGTTGCCGATGCCAAGAAAATCCGATCCGATACAAGCTGAGACTTGGCAGAAAGTTTTCGTCAAGATCAGCAGCGAGCTCTGGCACTTTTCTTCGGATTGTGTAGCGGAAGATTGTTTCCGTTCAATGGGGACTAGCCAGGCAAGCAGTATGATGCGCTATGGAGGCAAGACCCACGTGCAAGCGAACAAAAAAATAAATAAGAGAAAAAGCAAAATTCGATTTGGAGTATTGAATCGATCAGCGTACAACGTCAGTTCCGCCGCATCAGTAGCCGGTGTCGTTTTGCAATCAAATTTGCATCCGAGCCGGTTAGAAATTCTAAGAAGCAATGCAGATCAGTTATTCCAAATACAAGAGAAAGCAGTTAAACCACGGGTCAAGTCCCGAGGAAAGAGCAAAAGTTATATACAGATCGGAACAAGCTACAACCAGAAGAGCAAATTTCACGTCAAGGCAAATAAAAAAGAGAGATTGAGCAGATTGATCCGTCGACAAGCATCAAATTAATTAGGACATCACCGGCGCGTTATCAGTGATCCGCGAAAAATATTTCGACTACAACAGCGTGTCGCCTGACTGCTCGGATAATCCGAAGAAAAAATATTTCGACTACTTAGTCGACTACATCTGCGTCAACTGCGGCTTGTTACGCTCGGGGGCTCGTCGTCGCGCACACGCGCAAACTATCGGCAATGCTCGGGGGCTCGACATCAACTCGCCCCTGAGTACGAAAACTCACACTCAAGACCTGCGATTTCGTCGACATCAGCAACGCGACGATCCCAACAGCGCTCGGGGGCTCGACAACAACTTCACCTCCGATCATGATTGTGATTCTACGACAACAACTCGACTACGTCATCGTCGACTACGCTGCGCCGACCACGCCGCATCCGATAAAAGCTAAGTTTTCCTCTTCCAAGAATCGGTTATCATTTACTTTTTCCGCACCCGACACTCGGGGGGCTCCGCCATGAACAATCATCTTGCATATCATTGACTTCGAAAAAATTGTGAAAGCCCTAGTAGCTAGCTGGCGTTCCTTGTCGAATACTTATCAATTTAGTTTACAGTCGCATGAAGCTCGACTAACGGTTGGCAAGGTCAAAATCTTGGGCGTCAGGTTAACGAAAAGGCTTAGCAAGTATCTTGAAATTCAAATGCGGCAAACGCACCACATTACGTCTGACCTGAGTAGCTGATCGAGCCGTGAAGTGCATCAGGATAACGAAAGGGTCTTACGTACGAGCAACAAAATTGCACAAAAAATATCGAGTTTTTGTTTTACATACTACTACATCATCATTGCAATCTACAAGCACAATATTTCTTCGAGAGACAAAGTATTTCACAACTCTTAATATTTTCTGCAGGAGTCGAACTTCTTCGAGTAGTACAACTTGAGTCTATGCCCGGCTACAAGTACCCGAACATAGACTCGGGGGCTACTCCCATCGGGAGCGCTGGTCGCGCACCCGATAGAAACACAATTTTGAGAGAAAGAATTCAACAAGAAGATAAGAAGGAATTGGAGCCTATGATCGACTGCAAGTATCCGACCATAGCCTCGGGGGCTACTCCCATCGGGAGCGCTGGGCGCGCACCCGACGATATTTTTTCATGAATAATGAAGCAAAGATGGCGAAAGAAGATTTCGAAATCATCATTACTACCACCTGGAGGGAATTTATATCAATCAAGGTTGAATAACCCAAAGATTTTTAGAATTGAAACAGTCAAACAAGGCTGCGACATATGATTCTCGAGTTGCGTCATCGCGACAAAACTTGAATGCCGTGGTTGAAATATATCGCGAAGGTAAGACCCCGGGATCCGTCCTGTGTGGCCCGGTATACGCACATGGATGCGCTCTGCTGGCTTGTATCCGTGTCTACGACGCGAAGAAAATCCTGGTGGACGCACTGGGTACCCTGAGAACCACTGGGACTCATTCTTTGTAAGTCCTAAATGCGGCAAAGGAATGGGTTTGACCGGTTTCCCGAATTCAAGTCCAAGGGGATTGAATTTGAAGTAGGTGGCAAGTATCTGTTCCGACAGTTAACTGACCTCTTGATCCGTCAGAGTTGTCAGGCTTGTTCATCAAAACCCCTTGCGAGATATTATAATAGAAGAATAAGTCGAAAGACCAAGTCGAAGATTTGAAGATATGAATAAGTCGAAGTCGAAGATGAAAAATTACTTCGAGAAGACAAGGAAGAAAATCGAGTTCATAAACTCGACATTTCACTCCCATCGGGAGCATGGATTCAAGAACCCGAAGATTTTAGGAAGTCAAAGAACTGAAGTCAAAAATTGAAGAAATCAAAGATTTCAGGAAGTCGAAGAATTGAAATCAAAGTTTGAGGAAATTGAAGATTGAAGAAATCAAAGATATATGAAGTCGAATGTATATGAAGTCGAAGTTTTGAGACTCAACCCGAGTCTGCAACTCGAATTGAGTCTCGGGGGCTACTGACATGGCAATGCCCTTCGGGTACCTGCGGATTAGTATACCGGGTCCGGCCCATTATGGAGGTGGACTGGAACAAGGACTCGAAGATGACTTGGAGTAGAAGAAGAAAGACTCTAATCCGTATTCGACTAGGACACTTGTAAAACCTTAGCCCGGTTGCATATATAAAGCCAGGCAGGGGCGCCCCTAGAGGGACAACTTAGACATCAGATAAGATATCTCATAGACATCGAATATCATAGACAAGCAATATCTCGACTAGACAAGATAGATTAGACATAGACTAGATACACATCTCCGCCTACGGCGGCTCCATGTAAACACCATTGTGATTATCTACTAGATTGCTAGCAGGATGTAGCGATCCTCCACCGTGGGGACGTGAACCTGGGTACGTCGTGTGCCAATCTCGATCCCGGAGTTTCTAGTCGTTGCTCTTCCCCCGATCTAAGTCCTTCATCTAGGACATTTGTCGAGTTAACCCTCGTCACCGGTCTTCCATGATCAACCTTAGTAGTTCGGCCATTTCCGGGTTCGGAGGTGGGGGTGCTCGCGGCATCTGAAGATAAGGTGTGTAAGACAAGAGGGAAAACTAATTTGCTAAGATTTAAACGTAACATGGATGATGCAATTTTTGTCTTACTAAGGCCTTAAGGGCCAAATTCATATTTCATTCAACAAGCATCAAACATATCATACATACGAGTTCACACATTACAAATGGTTTACATCAAACCATTGCGACTGGCCTACTAGAGAGGGGGATACAACTCACACCTACACGAAGTGACTTAAGGTAAAACTCATAACTAGATAACACGGGGATCTCCAATCTAAACATCGGGCTCCTCGGGGTCTTCCTCCTCATCATCCACAATGAATCCAGCATCCTCATCATGCTCCTCATCATCAAGGTCCTCCATGAAGTCATCCTTGTCACTAATGAGGGCATTATCCTTCTTGCAGAGATCAATGCCTTCCTCCTCACCAAGGTGGCTCTCGATACTCTCAATGTACTCAGTCAGCTCAGCCACATTGGCCTTCAACTCATCAATGGTCTGATCCCTCTCATCGCGTTGGCGGCGAAGACTCTTGTGATCCCGAGCAAGAATCCTGATAGTGCTCCTTGCCTCCACCAGTGCGAAGTGCTCAAGGTTGGCCTTGGTACGGGCACGATCGGCCTCCTGCTGAGTGGAGTACAGCAAGAAGTCCATGTGATCGATGTAGGTACTCGGCTCATTTTGCCCTGGCATGTTTGCGGGACGCCCGTCCGCATCACGCCGAGCAAAGTTCCTAAAGCGCTCCCCCCTGGACCTCCTCAACATGCAGTCCGCACAAGCGGGCGTGCATCTCCTGCATACCTCGGACCAAACCATCGGCCCAAGTGTTCTCCACAAGCTCAAACTTGATCCGTGGAGAACTCAAATCTCCCTTCTTGCCACGACAACTGGCCCTGACAAGCCACCGTAGCTCTCCATCCGGGTGCTCATTGAGCACGGCGCCCTTGAACTCCGGATACAGATGATCCAGGAACAAGGACAGGGTGGTGAGGTCGCGCTCGAAACAAAGGCTGCCACCATGGCCCAACTGGTACTGCTCAGTGAATACCGGGGCCATCTACAAAATTTTAGATTAGATTAAGTTAGTGCTCAACTCAAGTGTGCAAAATTTTAAGTAGGCAAAAACTGAAGCATGTATAAACTTTGCAAATAGAGAGGAAAAGACTAAGCAATTTCAAACCATTACTTATCTCTTTGTTTTTGTAAAAAAATTCATTTAACGCCCATTCTAACTAAGGTCTCCTATGGTCAGCCTAGGCTCTGATACCAACTTGTAACACCCGCGAATTTATCACAAATTCAAAGTGCCCGTTATGCATTCCACCACAATCCCAGAATCATTGTTGTGATACACATAACGTAGTTGGTAACCAGTTCCATAGACATTACAATACGATGGTTCAAATACAATGGTCATAGTGACCAAGTTCATATTACAATCACAATATAGCAGCGGAAATAACGTCTTCGGGTCCATGCCTTCACCCTACAGGCAATGGCGACTCAGTAGAAGATCTTAGTTCTGATACTCTTCTTCATAACCTTCCTCCGGATACTCTTCCCCACAGTCTGTCCAAGTTGATAGCCAGGGACACAGCCACGAGTACATTGGATGCACTCGCAAACCATCTTATAAATGAAATGATGAAGTAGATATGCAAGGTTGATATGGTGGACTGAGCACTAAGTTTAGTGGCAAAAGTAGTTTTGTTTCCCACGAATGTTCATTGGTAGAAAAGAGGTTTAGTTCTCTAAATTCAATCTAAAGAGGAACTTCAAGTGTGTCAATATCAATGTCAAGTCATGTCATGTCATTCACCAAGTTCACCATAAGTGATTATCATTCTTGACAAAAGTCAAGTACAGCTTGCCAACTGTCCATAACCGAGGACGCGGCAATTCGAATAGTTTGAAAACCTCTGCAGAGGGGTACACTTTACCCACAAGATTCGATACATCTGCCGGGAGAAATCCACGGATCGCCATACACAAAGTATGCGAGGTTCAGATAATCAAACAAAATCTTTCACTTGCCTACTTTAGTATAGGATCCTCCCTAAGAGTCCAGATACGGAATGGAACTCATAGTTTTTCCGGCTACAGAGTGCTGTATTTTGGACTCCCATAGTCTGTGGTATCCTCCATCACAGCTATGGCAAGTCCCGGCTTCGGGGGCGTCCCGCAGGATCCATCCCCTATAAGTTCAATGAGGTCTCCCATACTAAAGCAAACAAACTACGGACCAAGCCCCTTCCCATTTAGGGGTAATGTGGTCGTACGGTATGGTTGGCTCACATGGTACATCACTTATTATCATTTAGCAAATACATTCCATAATTCTTAGTCAATATTATTTTCCTTCATAAGACCATCATGTAGGAGAATCTCCATTTCAAGTTTTCTAGTTCAAGTCACCAAGTTCAAATGGGGTTCCACTTAGAGATGGCCTCAATTTTATTAGCGACTAAGCAACTATATTGAGTGATGATACCACTAAGCTATGGTTGGATAAACTCAGCTTGATGCTCTTGCTAAGCAAGATATCACTATACTTCTATCATTCTACTCTAGCAATTCAATCATGCAATTTACTTAAAACAAGTAGAATGCAATAGTAAAACTAGGCATTTGGAATATGATTCAAAAGATGGCTTGCCTTGGTTGGCAAAGTGTCCGGGGTAGTCTTCTTCTTCTTGATAAAATCCCCCTTCAATATCCTCCTCCGCAACACTAGCGTCTAATAACGAATAAATACAAAACACACAATCACTACACATGGCTAACAACACACCAAGCACACATACTTGTTTTCAAACAATAGCCTTCTTGTGGGATTTTATTTGAATTGGTTTGCAAGTTTTCTTCCAAGTTTGCCTTGAGTGTGCAAGTTAAATTTTCTACCAAATGCCATGTGTGGTTTACTTATTAAGTATGGGTATTAAACTAAGGGTATTAGTACTAGTTCCAATGAGGATTGACTCATTAAGTGAATTGGTATTGAGGGCAAATTAATTCTAAGTGTATAATAGAAATCTATCATTTTATGTGACCAACTAGGATTGTATTAGGGTCTAATTGGTACTACTAACAAGGTTTGAGTGATTAAGGTTGATATAAACAGTAGGGGAGTTAATTTGTGAGTTCACAAATCAAGTTTCAAAATTTTAGGAGGTTTAAATATTTTTCTAGAATTTTCCTATGATTAATAGAGCTATGGTCAAGTATTCTTATTTATTTAAATCACTAACTCAATTTGAATTCTAACCAGTTTCACAGGCTAGAGCATTTCCTAAGCTTTCCAACGCATATTCATTTGCTAAAAATGGATTTCTAAAACTCTTGGAATTAAAGTTTGAAAAACATATCTGAAACATATTTGAATTAATTCGAAATAGGCGGGAATTAAATAAAAATCGAATCGGACCGAATTCGAAACGAACGGGCCGAGTTTTCTACAGAACCCGAACGGGCCGGCCCGATAACGATTCTCCCCGGCGGGAAACGTTTTAAAACGAACTGACAAGGGGGTCCCACTCGTCAGGTCACTTAACTTCACCGAACCGGTAGGCTACCGCCGGATCAAGATCCAACGGCGCACAGGCATCATCCTCGTTGGCTAGGGCTGGAGCTCACCTGCGCACGGCGAGGAAGACGACGGCGACGGCGAGGCGCGTAGAGGAAGCAGGGCTTGACGGCGACGGGCGGAAAAGACTCCGGCGAGGCTCCTCCACCAATTCCCGGCGTCGGCTTGCTCCCTTGAGGCCGAACGCGGCGGCGCCCTCCGCGTCCAGTACCTCGCCGGCGGGGCTGGCGACATCGAGCTAGAGCGAGCGGGGAGAGGTGAGGGTGTCTGGGAGGTAGCTGGGAGCGGGGTGAGTTCGCTCGTTTGATCGACGGGGGTTTTTATAGGCCAGAGCGGCGGGGACAGGGGCGCCCAGTGGGTGGCCGGCGCAGGTTGTGCTGGCGACGTGCACGGGCGACACCGGCCTCGATGGCCTTGCTCGCGTGCTGGAGGGGTGTTGTCTCGGCCGCGGAGTGCTGTGGGTCGGTGCTGGCGAGGTCACGGTGGTCGGGAGCTTGCAGAGAGGGAGAAGGAGAAGAGAGGGGGGTCCGGGCGGCGTCCTCCATTTCCTCCCATGTCGCACGGCTTGGGTCGGGGCTGAGGGAGCTAGGCTCGACCGCGTCGTCATCCACGAGCATGGCTACAGGCACGAGACGAACGGGAGCAGTGATCTTCATAGTAAAATCGATTTGCTCCGATTTTTGTTCTCCAGGTGTTCGGTCAAATGCCCGCAAGAGATTTAAATTCGAATTTTTGAAATTTTTCACTTTGGGTGGTCAACATATTAGACAAGGTTTCCAGAGATATTTTTGTTACAAAGAAGGGTTAAGTTTTGCAGAGATCATATTTCAAATTTTGGTATTGTCACTGTTTCAGATTCAAAGTTTGGCTGATGTTTGTGTTGAGTTACATTTTAAATTTTGGTTTTAAACTTCTTGGTTGAGTTAGTAGGCAACTTGGTCAAACTCAACTAACTGACCACACCTCCACTTGACTTACAGATTTCTTATTCTAAGTGCTCAAAGTAGGGTAGTCAATAAGATTTCCTAGATCAACTTATCCTTCTCTTTTTCTTTATTATTTTTATTTCTGGTTTCTTTGGCTTGTATAATCCTTCTCTAATGTCTCTGTTGGTTAAGTTAGAACTAACTAACTATTGCACAACAAATAATCACACACATGAAATCATAAAAGACATATACTGAAAAATACATGCATACATGAAATATGAATTGAGAAAGTTTTATTTGGTCCAAAATTTGGTACTTTAATTCATAGGAAGTGGATTACAATTTTCTGAGTTGTTACAGTTTCCAAAGCAGAAACCGATATTTCATCTTTGTCTAATGTGCAATCCTCTTTGGTTAACAGAATGTCCGCTAAGCCTGATCCTTTTGCTACTGCTAATACTATTCAAGTTGGAATTGATGAAAATCTTAGATTGTTAGCAGAATTGCATGCTAGATGGGAAAGAGAGGATGAGATTGCTAGGAATTTGAAATTTTGTACTATTACTACCTCTGATGATGTTGTTCCTGATGCTAGCAATCCTCTTACTTTGATTGGTGTAGAGAAAACTCCCACTCCTTGTGTTAAAAAGCCTAAAACTGCCAAAACTTTTTCTCAAAAGAGTGCTGAAATTTTTCAGAGTGTGGGGGATGATAGCTCTATTTCCTTTAATGATTTTGATATTGATGGCTGCAATATATCTGAAGTTATTTTGTTCTTGCAAAAGCTTGCTTTGACTCCCAATGCTAGTTCCTTAAATATTGCTTTTACTAAGCATATTACCAATGCTCTCATAAAAATTAGGGATGAAAAGTTGAAGCAAAAAGCCTCTGTTCCCAAGAAGTTAGAAGATGGTTGGGAACCCATCATTGATATGCATGTTAATGGTTTTGATTGCCATGCTTTATGTGATCTAGGTGCTAGTATTTCTATCATGCCTAGAAAGATTTATGATATGCTTGATTTACCACCGCTTGAAAAATGTTATTTTGATGTTCCTATTGCTGATGTTGCTAAGAAGAAACCTTTGGGAAGGATTAATGATGTTCTTATTGTGGTTAACAATAACCTTGTTCGCGTTGATTTTCTTGTTATGGACGTTGAATGCCATGCTTCATGTCCTATTATTTTGGGAAGACCCTTTCTTTAAACTGTAGGTGCCATCATTGATATGAGGGAAGGCACCATCAAATATCAATTCCTACTCAAGAAAGGTATGGAACACTTCCCTAGTAAAAGGAAGAAATTAATTTTTGACTCTATTCTTAGAGAAAATTATGAGCTTGATGCTTCATCACTTGATGTTACTTGATTCGCAATTTTCTGCGCCTAGCTCAAAGACGTTAAAGAAAAGTACTCTTGGGAGATAACCCAATGTTTTATTCTCAGTACTTTTCTTTTATTTGAGTCTTGGAAGTCATTACTACTGTAATGACCGCTCCTTATCTTGTTTATTTCGTTTCTGTGCCAAGAGAAGCCTCTAATTCGAGTGAGGTAAAGATTTGGGGATGTTGCTGTCCTGAAACTGTTTTCGGTGCTGCACTGTAAAAATTCGTATACATTCTCTGTATATCTTTTGGACCTGCGATTTCTTGTTCATATGCCCCAGGTTATATCCAAACTTTCGTTAGTTGAACACTTTTTGATTTGAGCAACAGAAAACCCCTCAAAAATTCGGCCTTTGTCAGCTGTTCTGTTTTGACAGATTTCTGCCAATATTTGTTTTTGCCGCTTTATCGCTTTCTTTTGAGTTCTTTTGATCACGGAACTTTTGGGGAAGTTGCTACAGTAGTATTTCTATATATGTGGTGGTTTTAGGTTGAAACTTGAAGCAAAAAGAGGTTGATTATATGTTATGCTACACTAATGTTGCTAATAGATTTGTGTTTAGTTTTGTATGAAGGAAGTTTTCAAGTGTAGGGATTGGAGAATGATGAGATGAGATGAAGAATGGACAAAAGCTCAAGCTTGGGGATGCCCATGCATCACCCCAAGAAATATCCAAGAAGTACAAGCATCAAAGCTTGGGGATGCCCCCGAGGCACCCCTTCTTCATCGGCAAAAATCAGGTCGCCTTTCAAAACACTATATTTTTATTGCTTCATGCACTATGTGTTTTTCTTGGAGCGTCAGTTGTTTTAGTTTTCTTAGTTAGTTTGTTTTGTTTGCTGCAATAAATGGTTGGACCCCAACAAATTACCTTTGGAGGAGATGTACTCGTTTTCATTTGCAAAGAACGCTCTAGTTTTCACTCTTATTAAAAATCGAGTCTTCTTCTTTTTCTGCTACTGCTTTTGGTTTTCATTTTCGCCTTGATTTGCATTCATACCTTGTCATATCTTTTCATCAAGGTATATTTTTGCCTCTGATCTTTATTGGTTTTCATCAAAAGAGGTGTTTATAAAAATTTCAAATGGTGTTGGAAAAGAGAAAAAGCTTTATGCAAAATAGTGGTACAAGAAGGAGCTTGTGTAGACTGCGGCTTAGGCTTTTTCATGTCATGCTTGATGTCTTTTTGATAGTATGCTTAGTGGTTTTGCTGTAGCATGACTTGTCTCAAATAACTGAGATTGCTTAATGAGCCTTTGAAAAAAATCATGCGTTGTTTTTAATTATTTGGAAGCATTATTTTGGTTTTCTCCTTGATGCTTTATTTGGGTTGACTTGGCGCATGCTCACACATGTTAGACTCTTACAAAGTCGCCAATAGCCTTTATGATCATTTAGTTTTTGACTTTTGATGCCATCTTATGCTTCTTTTAATGTCGCTTTGTCGCTTTGCATGATTATGGCCATTATTGCTCTCTTAGTTGGTCGCTCCCAGTCTTTTGCTAGCCCTTGCCTTGTACTGAGTATGAGCTCTACTCGTGCATCCAACTCCTAAAAGCCAAAGTTTTCCAAAGTGTCCACCATACATACCTACTAGCAATTTGCTATTCCAAGTAAATTTGACTTGCTTTTATCTTCTCTTCAAATTAAACTCTTACCAGTGTTATGCAAAATTCGGTCAGTAAAGCTCTCACGAACCGGAAGGCACACTTTACTTTTTCCTGTTCTTAAAAATTTGACATTTTGGTCTCTTATGTTGAGTTGTTATGCTTACAAGTTGTAAGTTGGAGACTAGCCCAACCATGCAGTCATGGGCAAGCTTTCAACATTGCACTTCTTATTTGAGTTGATATCGTGATCTTTTGTTTATGGATGCCCGCGGTGTGAAATGAATTGGGAATCTTGTGGGGATCATGGAGTTTGTATATGTGTTAGGAAAACGCCGGGCCGCTAATTAAAGCCATGCATAATTCATGGTGGAAATTTGCAGCATACCCATGGTGGACATTCGATGACGCATCTTACAATAAAAAGCTAAACAAATGGCAAATAAAAGAGATGTCGAGGTGTTCATTGTCTGCTTGTCCTGTCATTTTGATGTGGGCTTGTTCCATGTCATCGGGCACGGAGGTACCCCAATGGCGGTTCTCGATGATACGTGTATACTTACAATGACAAGAGCCTTGCTTGGGACTCTAAGTAAAGTAGCATGAGGTTTGGGTACTCATATTCACGGGACACGAGGTTTTCAACTTATGATTTGTCAAGCATATGCATCATAATTGTTATCGCATTAACTTTAACTATTCAAGATGCTTATGATGGCGGCAATGAGAGCTCAAAGCCGGTAAGTACCATAATTTTTGAAGGTTATAAAACTTGCAATCACTACTTCCCTCTGCGAAGGGCCTTTCTTTTAGTTTTATGTTGAGTCACCACCTTCTTTCTTTATGCACCACTAAGAGAGCAAAGTTTTCATTCTTAGTATAATGTGCATTGTCCCAAAGTTTTCATTGATTGATTCATATTGTTGGTTTCACTTGTTCTTAAATTATTTGTATCTAGTCGCCCTCTTAAACTTGAAGGTGTCCTATGCATTTATGTTTTGCTCTCTCTATGAAGGACAAGCTGAAAACCATTTGTATGTTTTTCCTTATGATTTGAACACACGTTTGACTTTCACTATTTCATTTTCATGATCTTTTGTTTGTGTTCATTTGCATGTTTACAACGTGGTTGCTAAGTTCTATTGTCAAGATTATATCTTTCATGACCATGTTTTAAGTTCTTATGATCCCAGCTCACAAATGCTTACATATATGATCAAGATTGTGTAGGTGCATGTCACCTCAAAAATTATTCTTTTGTTATCACTTACCTACTCGAGGACGAGCAGGAGTTAAGCTTGGGGATGCTTGATACGTCTCAAACGTATCTATAATTTTTGATGCTCCATGATTGTTTTTACACCATTTGCCTAATATTTTGTTACACTTCATGGCACTTTTATGCATTTTCTGAAACTAACCTATTAACAAGTTGCCATAGTGCCAGTTCCTTGTTTTCTACTATTTTTGTGTTTCAGAAGTGATACACAGGAAATATTCTCGGAATTGGACGAAACAAGTTCCCGAAGTCTTATTTTGTCCGGGAGCTTCCAGAGATCCGAAGGAGAGTAGGAGGGGAGCCACAGGGGCCCCACACGCCAGGCCGGCGCGGCCAGGGCCTGGCCCGCGCCGCCCTGGTGTGAGGCCGCCTGGCTCCACCTGTGACATCGCCCCTTCGCCTATAAAGACCCCCCGACGGGAAAAACCTAAGTACCCGATCAATTTTCCAGAACATATCGCGATCCGCCGCCGCCGTCGACCTGAAGATCGGGAGGGTCCAGAAGCTCTTCCCGGCACCCTGCTGGAGAGGGGAATCGCCACCGGAGGTCTTCTTCATCGCCATGCTTGCCTCCGGAGCGATGAGTGAGTAGTCTACCTTGGACTATGGGTCCATAGTAGTAGCTAGATGGTTGTCTTCTCCACCATGTGCTTCATGTTTAGATCTCATGAGCTGCCCTACATGATTGAGATTACCGTTATGTAATTCTACATGTTTGGTTTGTTGGGATCCAATGAATATTGGTGTTATGATTGAGTTGCTATACTGAAATATATCTTTTGTTATCTCTATGTTGTTTATGATCTTGCATGCTCTCCGTTGTTAGTAGCTATCTTGGCCGAGTAGTTGCTAGTGACTCTAAGAGGGGGTATTTATGCTCGATAGTGGGTTCATGCCTCTATTTAATCTGGGGGAGTGACAGAAACCTCTAAGGTTATAGATGTGCTGTTGCTACTAGGGAGAAAACAACATTCATATGCTCAAGGGCATATGCTTTGTTTACATTACACACTTTGCTTAATGCAATTATCCGTTGTTCACAACTTAATACTCATGGAGTGTTCAGACGATATCCCCGTGAGTGGATTATTAGTCATAGATGCAGTTGGATGGCGGTCTATGTATTTTATTGTAATGCCCAGAGTAAATCTCATAGTGATCTTCTTGACATATCACGTTTATCTTTATTCTATCAATTGCCCAACTGTAATTTGTTTACCCAGCATGTGTTATTTATCTTATGGAGAGACACCACTAGTGAACTGTGGACCCCGGTCCTATTTCCATCATATTGCTATCACCTGTTTACTTTACTCGCACTATTTACTTTACTCGCATACTATTATCACTTTCCACTCGATACGCTCATACCCTTTGTTTCAAGCAAACCGGTGAGATTGACAACCTCATCGCAAGTTGGGAACAAAGTACTTGGTTGTGTTGTGTGCAGGTTCCGCGTTGCAGCTAGCAAGCAAAGCTTGGACGAGGTGCCATATATAAATTGTCCGAAGCTGTCGCAAACTAGCATGTATCACCTTCAGTCGTATTGTCTGCTTTTCTCCTGATCGACATAAACCTTGGTTTCTTAACTGAGGGGAAACTAGCTACTATACTCATCATACCGTCCTCTTGGGGTTCCCAACGGGCTGGTCATTTACCACGCATCAGACGGCCCTAGCCCCCGCGCCTGGGAGGTTGAAGGCACCATCGAAGTGCAGGACCCAAAGACCCGGGGCCTCTTCTCCAGGAAGGGTGATTTCCACCTCAGGAGACTCGTCCGCGAATGGATTGGTCCACTCAGCAGTGAACTTAGCAAGGGCTTACTCTTGATGACCTTGGTGGTTTCGAAGGCAATCTCGAGTGGTTGCAGCTCCACAGCCCATTTCGCCACTCTCCCGGTGATGTTGGGGTTGTGCAGAATTTGCTCTAGAGGACGGTCGGTGACCACATTTATAGGGTGGTCTTGGAAGTAGTGACGTAGTTTCCTTGACGCGGTGAGCAGAGTGTAGAGCAGCTTTTTCTACGTAGTGTAGCGCTCTCGCGCGTCGCACAGCATGATGCTGACGAAGTAGACTGGCTTCTGTACCTTAGTTATGCTGACGGGAGTTGCCTCCTCAGGAGACTCAGGAGGATCGCCCTGAGGGAGCGACTTAGTGGTGGAGGACACATGGTGGGACTCCTTGTGAGGTGTAGCGGGCATTGAGGCCCCCTCCTCGGGAGGAGCCCCCAAGCGTGGAGTGTCGATCCTCTCTTTGGCGATTACCTGAGCATGTCGCTCGGCGACGAGGACGGCGCTTGCAGTCCTTGGAGTTGCGGCAATGTAGAGTAGCAAGGGCTCACGGGACCGTGGAGCGACCATAATTGTTGGGCTCGTGAGGTACCTCTTTAACTCGGCGAAGGCCTTGTCAGCTTCCGGGGTCCACTCGAACTTTCCGGTGCACTTCATGATCTTGAAGAAAGGTAGAGCCTTCTCCCCACTCCTCACGATGAAGCGTCCCAGAGCGGCCATGCACCCGCGAGGCGCTACATTTCCTTGAGGTTGCACGGCAGACGCATCTCCTCGATGGACTTGACCTTGTAGGGGTTTGCCTTGATTCTGTGGATTGCCCGAGGGCACACCAAAGGCGCACTTGGCAGGGTTGAGCTTAATGTTTACTTTTCGTAGATTGGCGGATGTCCCCTCTAGGTCCTCAACGAGGGTGGGCCCCTCACGAGTCTTGATGATGATGTCATTGATGTAGGCCTCCGCGTTTCTTCCCATTTGAGCCCCCAAGGCCTTACGCATCAACCTTTGGAAGGTTGTTGACGAGGGGTTAACTCAACAAATGTCCTAGATGAAGGACTTAGGATCGGGGAGATAGGGCGTCGGATAAACTCGAAGGTAAAGTTAGTCGAAATAGGTGTGTGTCGAAAGTAAACTTGGGTGTTCAACCTGGCTTGCTTTCAATCTGCCCTCCACCGTCCCCTCCTGGCCCCTATATATAGGTGGCCAGGTCTCAAGGATCGGGTAGGGTCCGATAAAGATTACAATATCGACATACGGTAAAGACTCGTATTCGACTATCATTACAATTGGGCCTAGCTATACGGGCCTTAGGGGTACTCAACTAACGGGCTCTATTAGCTATACCCTTGTCAGTAGCCCCTGAGATTCTACCAGAATTGTAGATTCGGGTTGAATCTCTAATCTTCAAATCTTCGACTTGATCAATTCATCGACTTCTTCTTATCTTCAAATCTTCGACTTGGTCTTTCGACTTATATTTTATGATAATTTATTCGCAAGGGGTCTTGATGAACAAGCCTGACAACTCTGACGGATCAAGAGGTCAGTTAACTGCCGGAACAGATACTTGTCACCTACTTCAAATTCAATCCCCTTGGACTTGAATTCGGGATACCGGTCAAACCCACTCTTTTGCCGCATTTAGGACTTACAAAGAATGAATCCCAGTGGTTCTCAGGGTACCCAGTGCGTCCACCAGGATTTTCTTCGCGTCGTAGACACTGATACATACCAGCAGAGCGCATCCATGTGCGTATACCAGGCCACACAGGACGGATCCCGGGGTCTTACCTTCGTGATAAGTCACGGTATTCGAGTTGTGTTGCGATAACGCAACTCAAGAATCTCATGTCGCAGTCAAATTTTGACTGAAAATATTCGGGTTTCTTCAACCATAAAGCTCGCTCCCGATGGGAGTAACACTCCTGCACTTCTTCAATTATAATACTTTGCCAAGAAATATCGTCGGGTGCGCGCTCAGCGCTCCCGATGGGAGTAGCCCCCGAGGCTATAGTCGAAAAAGGCTTTTTTTCGAGTATAGGCTCAAAAATGTAATGTAGTCCATCATTTTTCAACTCGAGATATTTTAACTTCCAGATACGTCATCTTCGAGATACTTCAACTTCGAGATACCTTAAGGACAACTTGTCGTCAAATACTAATCCACCACTTCAGAGAGAAGTTTGTATTTATCATTCTTTAAAATAGTAGCCCCCATGGCTATAATCGAAACTCCTTCGTACACAGTCTTGTGCACCTATTTTGCACTTGTCGGCGCCATCTTTTCCTCTTTCTTATATCATATTCTTTATGACGTCAAGGAACACGTCACTCTGTACCATTCCGAACCGTTGCATGGGCAGTACTGTAAATTTCTCCAGTTTTTGACCGTTAGTGGGCTGCCGTTTCCACTCTTTGCGCCACGTCTCAGCCCACGATCCTTCTCCCAGAAGATATATAAGGGGCGTAATGGGGGATTTTTACTGTTTACCAGCTCGTTCCCTCCGCCGCCTCCATTGCTGATCTCCTCTGTCCCCTCCTCTCGTGCATAGCCCCCGAGCGCACTTCGTACTGGATGCGCGTGAAACACCTGGCCACCAAGAGCACCATGGCCAAGACTTCTGCCACCAACTGGGTGCGCTCCGCCATCACAAAGAAGGAGGTGGAGAAGGCCAGGGCGGACGGCCTCATCGCCGCCCAGGATTCCATCAAATTTCCCAGTAATGAGCGGATCCCGAAGCCCCCGAGCGGGTATCGGGTAATGTTTCTTGCTTTCCTCCTCCGCGGTTTCTCTCTTCCTGCCCACGAGTTTCTCCGTGGGCTTCTATTTGTCTATGGTGTGCAGCTCCACCAACTCACACCGAATTCCCTTCTGCACATTGCCTGTTTCGTGACCCTCTGCGAGTCATTCTTGGGCATTGAGCCCCACTTCCTTCTTTGGAGGTCAATCTTTCGGCTCCGCCCCAACGTTGCTTTGGCTAGGAAACCTGAACTGGGTGGAGCCGTCGTTTCTGTGCGCCCTGAGGCGCAATACCTTGAATTTTCCATGGCCGCATCTGTCCAAGGGTGGAGGACAAAGTGGTTCTATATAAAGGACCGCAAATCCTCTCCTGAAGATGAATACGGCCTTCCTCCCTTTGACGCTTCCCAGGAGGTAAAGAAATTGGCATCGTGGGATATGCTCCCCTCAGATGCAGAAGTAGAAGAAATTCTTCCTCTTCTTTCCCGCATCAAGGCTTTAAAAGGAGGTCAAGGAGGTGCTCTGTCGGGTATGCAACTCATGGCGTTTTTTATTCAACGTCGAGTTCAACCCCTACAACACCGCCTTACCAAACTTTGGAATTACTCCGGCTTGGAAGATCCTACCCGCATATCTGAAGATTTGATATCGAAAGAAGATGTCGACAAGCGAGTCAGGAATCTCACCAAGCTCACCAAAGAACATGCAGTTGCGGATTTAACCGCTGATTTTTTCGACTCCGTGCACCCTCTGCCTGAGGTATGTATCTTCGCGTTCACTTATTGTCAAACTTTGCTTGGTTCGATTTGCGTTATTCTGTGGCTTTGCACTCTGCTGACTTATTTATATGCAGGGTCACCAATTCCTTGTTCTCGTCCTCCTCTTCCAGAGGCAGGGCCCCTACCAGCTGATCTAGCCTCTCCTGCATCTGAAGCCCCCGAAGCTGACGAAAGTCAGGACGGAGATGATGTCGAAGAATCAGAAGAGGAAACTAGCTCGTCGACATCGCCTCCTCCTGCACTTGCTGAAGATGTTGGTGTCGACAAGAAAAGGAAGCGTGTCGACGAAATCGCTTCATCGAGTTCTGCAGCGGCTGGCAAAGCCCCCGTTCTTGCAGAAGATATGGAGTACTTTGACATGCTAGCATCGTAAGTATTGTATTCGAGTTCTTCAATTGCACTGTTCGTGCCTTGTTTCCATAATTTATATTCTTCATGCAGTGATGATGAAGAGCCACCAACATATGCGACAGCTGCTCCCCCGACTTCTCCTGCGGCCATTGATGAGCCTATTGAGCCAGATGTTGCGCCAAGGGCTACCAGGTCTTCTGTGAAGAAGGTTCCTCAAGCCCGATACCCCAAATGCTCAAAGAAGGCCAAAGAAACCGACGTTTCTCTGGAGGCCCATGCATCTACGGTTTCTTCTGACGATGTGAGCAATTCTTTTTTGCTTTCCTTTCATACACTTCTGCTCTTACACACTCCTTTTCTCAGGCATTATTGAAGAGATTCATCGCCCTGGGCACTGAATGTGCTGAGTACCTAAAGGTTGCGAAAGCTTCCGAAGGTACAATTTTGACGTCCAGTCATTACTTTTCTTCTGTGCTTTATCCTTTGCTATTTATCTGACTCCCTGTCGTCCTCTTTTGTAGCTGCTTTAGCAACAGCCAATGCCCGGATTGCGTCGTTGGAAGCGGAGCTCCGTGCTTCTCAGAAAGCTTACGATGCTGCGGCCACTGCCAAGGCAAACACTGAGAAGTCGCAGAAATCTGCGCTTGGTAAGGCGAAGAAAGCTGAAAAAGCTTTAGCTGATGCCAACAAGGATCATGCCCAGCGAGAGCAAGCCGTGGCGGAGCGTCTCCACACAATGTCCACTGCTGCTGAAAGTAAGTGTTTCGCCTTGTCTTCCTTTTTTCGACTTCTGTTGCACTATTGCATGTGCTGACATCTTCCTCCTTCTTTTCTTTTCTACCTTCTTTGTGTCGTGCAGGTTTTACTGGGGTATCTCCATCGGCCCTGCAACCGGACAGTGACCCTCTGATGACTGCGGTGAATTTACTCGAGGAAAACTGGATATCTATCCAGGAAACTTTCGAGTTAGTTAGCCGCGTTCTTTCACGACTATTTGTCGGGTTGTGGCCGAAGAAAAGGTCAGCGGTCCCGAAGGACAACTTGAGCGATCTTGCCAAGACCTTCAATACAACTGAAGACCCCACTCTTTAGCTGAAAGGACTTTCAATTAAGCGTGGCGCCGAGGGTTCTATTGCACTTTCTCTTGCGCACGGTACGAATTTCGACTGGGAGAGGGTTAGCTCCCCTCATGGCCACACCCGTGATGAGATGAAGGCTTTTTTCGAGAAGGCGAAGAAGTTGGCACCTGCGTTGTTGACAACTATTTCTCCTTTGGCAGCTTCTGCGGTGCCTGCCGCACCATCTCCAGCAACGGAAAATCCAGTGCCACCGTCGACTTCCGGCGAGGAAGTTGCCGTGCCCTCTTCTGCCACGGAACACAATGCTGAGGTGGCGTAGACTCGGCTTTCTTTGTAGCTTTTAGTTTTCTCCTTTTGGATGCAAAAACTTTAGTTGAGTGCAACCCGAGAACCTTAGTCATAGGGTTTTGCACTTATGTAAATATATTTCTGGCGTATGAAGTATTATGCTGTCTCTCTGAAATGTTTCTCCTTTTTTCCCCTTTTGGCTTGCAGTCGATGCGCGTCAATGATCCTTTGACTCACGGTTCTGCTCCTTCTTCTACCCGTGTGTTCGGTTCTCAGATTTCGTCGACTCCTAGTCGATGCAGCCGATGCGCAGAGTACTCTTCCAGAGTTTCCGATCTTGAGGCTCGCCTGACTTTAGCCAAGCGTCAAGCACAGATGGCTATTGACAAAGCTAGCAAAGCCAGTGGTTATATGAAGCAAATATCTTCACTAGACGAAAAGGTCTCCAGCTTGACGGCTAAGATTGTTCATAATGAAGAATGCGAATCTTTTATTCTTGGCATTGTCGAGTCTGCCTGCGAGATGTTACGATGTAAGTTTTCTTTCGACTCCTTCGTTCCCTGATTGTCCCCTGCTATTTTTGTGACACCTTTTGCCGCGATAGGCACTTGTTTGGATTTCGCTGCTGAGGACCGTCGGGTTGCTGAGCGAAATGCGGCTTTGGAGAAAATGTCGGCTGGCTTTGAGACTTTGTGGTCTGATTCTCGACGCCGGAATGCCATTGTACTGCTTCAGGATCATGCCCAGCATATTGGCAAGTCAGTTGATGGTTGCCGACGGGCTCTTACAACTATGCACTCTGTTATGCTTCCCCGCAATCCTTTGCCTGCAACTTTCCCGCTTCTTCTTGATGTTTTCAGATCCAGCCATCGTATTCATAGATTGATAGAAGTGAACTTAGTGGCAGGTGCCAATTTTGCTCTCGGGTGGATACGCAAGTGGCATCCCAGGCTGAATTATAGCACGATGTCTCTAAGTTTGGCTCCAGGTGGGGCTAGCCTTCGGGTACATATGGAGAACACACTGCAACCTGCTCGAAGACTCGTAGCTAGGCTTCTCGAAGCGGATGCTGCGTTTTTCCGTGAGTACCATTATTTAGATCCTTTAGGCGTAGATGATTCTGATAACTCGTAGCTAGGCTTCTCGAAGCGGATGCTGCGTTTTTCCGTGAGTGTCTTATTTTGCGACTTGTATGTCGAATTTTTTTTGTCCTCAAAGCGTTTTTGTGCGTTTACCGCATTTCTTCCTTCGAAAGACTCGTAAACTCGAATATGAGGAAAATTTCGTCTTTATTATACTTGTGATGTAAGATACATGGGATGACCCAAGAGATCCGGCCTGTGACCTGTGTTCTGGATCTAAAGGGCATTGCCCCTGGTATAACTCGTGGCTTTTACAGCCTTATTTTTCTACTTTACTCTATTGTCTTATGATGCTTATGCCGTCATGGCTTTCCCTTTTTCCTCTGCGTCTGTGTCTTCTCCTGATGCTCCTACTCGTGGTTTCTTCGTTTCGGGCTCCGCGACGCGTCCTTCGAGTAGCTTGACGCCCTCTGTAGTCGCGCTTTTTGCCTTTTCTGCATGGTTGGCTATTACGCCAAAATTTTGCGCCATCTTGTGGAACTCCCTGTCGCAGAGATCTGAAACTTCAAAACTTCCTTTCACTGTAATTATTCCTCTTGGTCCTGGCATTTTAAGTACCAAATATGTATAGTGAGGTACTGCCATGAATCGCGAAAACGCGGGTCGTCCGAGGATCGCGTGATATTGAGATGGCCAGTCCATGACTTCAAAATCTAGCTTTTCTCTTCTGTAGTTTTGTCGGTTGCCAAATTAAGCGTTGAGTGCTATTCGACCCAATGGGTAATTGGCACTTCCTGGCACGATTCCATGGAAGGAACAATCTGTTGGCTTTAGCAACTGTAGTGATATATGCATTGCTCGGAGTGTTTTTGCGTATATTAGGTTAATTCCACTCCCTGCATCCATGAATATTCTGTCGACATCATACGCGCCGATTTGAGCTTTGAGTACCAAAGGCGCGTTTCCCGGCCGAGGTACTATTATAGGGTGATCTTCTCTGTTGAACTCTATTGGTTGTTCTGACCAGTGCAGATACTCCGTTGTAGCTGGAGGTGAGATGACTGCTAGGTTGACTTGTCGAGTTATGCTCTTCTCTTCTTTGTTCGACTTGGGTACAGGTTGTATCATTGCTGTGATGTGTCCTTTTGATGGAACGTACCCTTCGTCGTCGTCGTGTCCCTGGTTTTGCTGGTCTTGTCCCTGAGGAGCTCCATTGTTTCCTTGCTGCTTTGCCGGAGGGTTAGTGCTTCCTTCGAATCCTTGTCGCCTTGCTTCGATTTGCTTGTCTAGTGCCGCCTCTTGAAGTTTTAGGAATGTTGTGCAATCTTTCATTGCATGCCTTGATACTCGCTTCCCATCGACGAACGCTGAGTGTATATGACAAGGTCCGTTGAGCATGTCTTCTGGCGAGGGGTTGTATTCTCTGGATTCTCTTACGGGGAATTTTTTATAGTCCTCTTTTCCGTAACTTCGATATCCTGAACTTCTTCGATCACTTCCTTGGTAGCTGTTGTCTTTGTATCCTGCAGCGACTTGGCTATGAGGGCCATAGTTGTCGAAATTTCTGGATTGTCTCCTTTGATTTCCATATCTATTTCTTCTATCGTCTTCTGGAGATCGCGTCCTCTTGTTGTTGCACGCATCTTCTCCATCTGCGAATCTGTTTGCTGTGTCCATGAGGTCTGACACTGTTTTCGGCTTGATTCTACCCATCTCCTTGACTAGGTCTCTTCGTCTTAATCCAATGATGAACGCATCTATTGCTCTTTCGTCTGAGACTTCGACTGCTGAATTTTTGATGAGGCTCCATCTTTGGATGTATGCCCATAATGTTTCGTCGCGTTGCTGCACACATGCTTTGACTTCTTCTATTGATGCTGGTCGTTTGTATGTCGACCTGAAGTTGCTTGTAAATTGCTTTGTGAGGTCTTCCCAGCTTCCAATAGATTCTTTCTCTAGTTTGCTCAACCATGACCTTGCTGCGCCGGTGAGGTGTAGTTGCAAACTTTGCATTGCTGTTTCTTTGGTTCCTCCTAATATTTGAACTGCCTGTAAGTAATCTGCGAGCCATGATTGCGGTTCCTGTGATCCGTCGTATTTTTGCTGATCATGAGGTAGTTTGAATCCTTTGGGAACTGGAGTGGTGCGAACCCTGCGGGTAAAGCACGATGCCCCCATCTCTTTTTCGTCGTCTTCATAGTCGCATTTTTCATTTGGGGATCGCGATCTCCGGGTTCCACCATGCTGTTTTGGTGATGGCGATCGAGATCGGTGCTTGCTGCTTCTGCGCCGAGGACTATTGTGACGGCGAGGTGACCTTAGTTTGTGCACTTCCTTGTGATGATATGCTTCTTCTCCTTTTGCTGATAGCTTGAGCCCCACTTCCTTCTTTGGAGGTCAATCTTTCGGCTCCGCCCCAACGTTGCTTTGGCTAGGAAACCCGAACTGGGTGGAGCCGTCGTTTCTGTGCGCCCTGAGGCGCAATACCTTGAATTTTCCATGGCCGCATCTGTCCAAGGGTGGAGGACAAAGTGGTTCTATATAAAGGACCGCAAATCCTCTCCTGAAGATGAATACGGCCTTCCTCCCTTTGACGCTTCCCAGGAGGTAAAGAAATTGGCATCGTGGGATATGCTCCCCTCAGATGCAGAAGTAGAAGAAATTCTTCCTCTTCTTTCCCGCATTAAGGCTTTAAAAGGAGGTCAAGGAGGTGCTCTGTCGGGTATGCAACTCATGGCATTTTTTATTCAACGTCGAGTTCAACCCCTACAACACCGCCTTACCAAACTTTGGAATTACTCTGGCTTGGAAGATCCTACCCGCATATCTGAAGATTTGATATCGAAAGAAGATGTCGACAAGCGAGTCAGGAATCTCACCAAGCTCACCAAAGAACATGCAGTTGCGGATTTAACCGCTGATTTTTTCGACTCCGTGCACCCTCTGCCTGAGGTATGTATCTTCGCGTTCACTTATTGTCAAACTTTGCTTGGTTCGATTTGCGTTATTCTGTGCCTTTGCACTCTGCTGACTTATTTATATGCAGGGTCACCAATTCCTTGTTCTCGTCCCCCTCTTCCAGAGGCAGGGCCCCTACCAGCTGATCTAGCCTCTCCTGCATCTGAAGCCCCCGAAGCTGACGAAAGTCAGGACGGAGATGATGTCGAAGAATCAGAAGAGGAAACTAGCTCGTCAGCATCGCCTCCTCCTGCACTTGCTGAAGATGTTGGTGTCGACAAGAAAAGGAAGCGTGTCGACGAAATCGCTTCATCGAGTTCTGCAGCGGCTGGCAAAGCCCCCGTTCTTGCAGAAGATATGGAGTACTTTGACATGCTAGCATCGTAAGTATTGTATTCGAGTTCTTCAATTGCATTGTTCTTGCCTTGTTTCCATAATTTATATTCTTCATGCAGTGATGATGAAGAGCCACCAACATATGCGACAGCTGCTCCCCCGACTTCTCCTGCGGCCATTGATGAGCCTATTGAGCCAGATGTTGCACCAAGGGCTACCAGGTCTTCTGTGAAGAAGGTTCCTCAAGCCCGATACCCCAAACGCTCAAAGAAGGCCAAAGAAACCGACGTTTCTCTGGAGGCCCATGCATCTACGGTTTCTTCTAACGATGTGAGCAATTCTTTTTTACTTTCCTTTCATACACTTCTGCTCTTACACACTCCTTTTCTCAGGCATTATTGAAGAGATTCATCGCCCTGGGCACTGAATGTGCTGAGTACCTAAAGGTTGCGAAAGCTTCCGAAGGTACAATTTTGACGTCCAGTCATTACTTTTCTTCTGTGCTTTATCCTTTGCTATTTATCTGACTCCCTATCGTCCTCTTTTGTAGCTGCTTTAGCAACAGCCAATGCCCGGATTGCGTCGCTGGAAGCGGAGCTCCGTGCTTCTCAGAAAGCTTACGATGCTGCGGCCACTGCCAAGGCAAACGCTGAGAAGTCGCAGAAATCTGCGCTTGGTAAGGCGAAGAAAGCTGAAAAAGCTTTAGCTGATGCCAACAAGGATCATGCCCAGCGAGAGCAAGCCGTGGCGGAGCGTCTCCACACAATGTCCACTGCTGCTGAAAGTAAGTGTTTCGCCTTGTCTTCCTTTTTTCGACTTCTGTTGCACTATTGCATGTGCTGACATCTTCCTCCTTCTTTTCTTTTCTACCTTCTTTGTGTCGTGCAGGTTTTACTGGGGTATTTCCATCGGCCCTGCAACCGGACGGTGACCCTCTGATGACTGCGGTGAATTTACTCGAGGAAAACTGGATATCTATCCAGGAAACTTTCGAGTTAGTTAGCCGCGTTCTTTCACGACTATTTGTCGGGTTGTGGCCGAAGAAAAGGTCAGCGGTCCCGAAGGACAACTTGAGCGATCTTGCCAAGACCTTCACTACAACTGAAGACCCCACTCTTCAGCTGAAAGGACTTTCAATTAAGCGTGGCGCCAAGGGTGCTATTGCACTTTCTCTTGCGCACGGTACGAATTTCGACTGGGAGAGGGTTAGCTCCCCTCATGGCCACACCCGTGATGAGATGAAGGCTTCTTTCGAGAAGGCGAAGAAGTTGGCACCTGCGTTGTTGACAACTATTTCTCCTTCGGCAGCTTCTGTGGTGCCTGCCGCACCATCTCTAGCAACGGAAAATCCAGTGCCACCGTCGACTTCCGGCGAGGAAGTTGCTGTGCCCTCTTCTGCCACGGAACACAATGCTGAGGTGGCGTAGACTCGGCTTTCTTTGTAGCTTTTAGTTTTCTCCTTTTGGATGCAAAAACTTTAGTTGAGTGCAACCCGAGAACCTTAGTCATAGGGTTTTGCACTTATGTAAATATATTTCTGGCGTATGAAGTATTATGTTGTCCCTCTGAAATGTTTCTCCTTTTTTCCCCTTTTGGCTTGCAGTCGATGCGCGTCAATGATCCTTTGACTCACGGTCCTACTCCTTCTTCTACCCATGTGTTCGGTTCTCAGATTTCGTCGACTCCTAGTCGATGCAGCCGATGCACAGAGTACTCTTCCAGAGTTTCCGATCTTGAGGCTCGCCTGACTTTAGCCAAGCGTCAAGCACAGATGGCTATTGACAAAGCTAGCAAAGCCAGTGGTTATATGAAGCAAATATCTTCACTAGACGAAAAGGTCTCCAGCTTGACGGCTAAGATTGTTCATAATGAAGAATGCGAATCTTTTATTCTTGGCATTGTCGAGTCTGCCTGCGAGATGTTACAATGTAAGTTTTCTTTCGACTCCTTCGTTCCCTGATTGTCCCCTGCTATTTTTGTGACACCTTTTGCCGCGATAGGCACTTGTTTGGATTTCGCTGCTGAGGACCGTCGGGTTGCTGAGCGAAATGCGGCTTTGGAGAAAATGTCGGCTGGCTTTGAGACTTTGTGGTCTGATTCTCGATGCCGGAATGCCATTGTACTGCTTCAGGATCGTGCCTAGCATATTGGCGAGTCAGTTGATGGTTGCTGATGCTTCAGGTGAATGTGGCAACAGACAGTCCTTGTGCGTGGTGAATGACCAGCCCGTTGGGAACCCCAAGAGGAAGGTATGATGAGTGCAGCGGCTAGTTTTCCCTCAGTTAAGAAACCAAGGTTTATCGATCAGGAGAAGAGAGACGATGACGACTGAAGGTTTTTGTGGAACCTGCACACACACAAACAAATACTTTGTCCCCAACTTGCGATGAGGTTGTCAATCTCACCGGTTTGCTTGAAACAAAGGTTATGAGTGTATCGAGTGGAAAACAGTAGTAATATGCGAGTAAAATAAACAGTGCGGGAAAAGTAAACAGGTGATTGCAATATGATTAAAATAGGACCGGGGTCCACAGTTCACTAGTGGTGTCTCTCCATAGATAAATAACATGCTGGGTAAACAAATTACAGTTGGGCAATTGATAGAATAAAGATAACGTGATATGTCAAGAAGATCACTATGAGATTTACTCTGGGCATTACAACAAAATACATAGACCGCCATCCAATTGCATCTATGACTAATAATCCACCCTCGGGGATATCATCCGAACACCCCAAAAGTATTAAGTTGCGAACAACAGATAATTGCATTAAGCAAAGTGTGTAATGTAAACAAAGCATATGCCCTTGAGCATATGAATGTTGTTTTCTCCCTAGTAGCAACAACACATCTACCACCTTAGAGGTTTCTGTCACTCCCCCAGGTGAAATAGAGGCATGAACCCACTATCGAGCATAAATACCCCCTCTTGGAGTCACTAGCAACTACTCGGCCAAGATAGCTACTAACAACGGAGAGCATGCAAGATCATAAACAACATAGAGATAACAAAAGATATAATTAAGTACAGCAACTTAATCATAAACACCAATATTCATCGGATCCCAACAAACCAACATCATAGTATTACATAATGGTGATCTCAATCATGTAGGGAAGCTCATGAGATCTAAACATGAAGCACATGGTGGAGAAGACAACCATCTAGCTACTGGTATGGACCCATAGTCCAAGGTAGACTACTCACTCATCGCTCCGGAGGCAAGCATGGCGATGAAGAAGACCTCCGGTGGCGATTCCCCTCTCCGGCAGGGTGCCGGGAAGAGCTTCTGGACCCTCCCGATCTTCGGGTCGACGGCGGCGGCGGATCGCGATGTATTCTGGAAAACTGATCGGGCCTTTAGGTTTTTCTCGTCAGGGGGTATATATAGGCGAAAGTACGATGTCAGAGGAGGGACCACGGCCCCTCACGCGGGCCCGGCGCGGCCAGGGGGGTGGCCGCGCCGCCCCTGTGTGTGGGGGCCACGTGGCCCCCCTCCGTCAGGTCTTCGGATGTTTGGGAGCTTCCCCGTGAAATATGACTTCAGGAACTTGTTTCGTCCAATTCCGAGAATATTTCCTGTGTATCACTTCTGAAACACAAAAACAGCAGAAAACAGGAAACTGGCACTGTGGCACTTCGTTAATAGGTTAGTTCCGGAAAATGTATAAAAATGCCACTAAGTGTAACGAAACAATAGGCGAATGGTGTAAAACAAGCATGGAGCATCAAAAATTATAGATACGTTTGAGACGTATCAGTTGCCGACGGGCTCTTACAACTATGCACTCTGTTATGCTTCCCCGCAATCCTTTGCCTGCAACTTTCCCGCTTCTTCTTGATGTTTTCAGATCCAGCCATCGTGTTCATAGATTGATAGAACTGAACTTAGTGGCAGGTGCCAATTTTGCTCTCGGGTGGATACGCAAGTGGCATCCCAGGCTGAATTATAGCACGATGTCTCTAAGTTTGGCTCCAGGTGGGGCTAGCCTTCGGGTACATATGGAGAACACACTGCAACCTGCTCGAAGACTCGTAGCTAGGCTTCTCGAAGCGGATGCTGCGTTTTTCCGTGAGTACCATTATTTAGATCCTTTAGGCGTAGATGATTCTGATAACCCGTTATTGTAATATTTTTGTAACGCGAGAGTGTCTTATTTTGCGACTTGTATGTCAAAAAAAATTTGTCCTCAAAGCGTTTTTCTGCGTTTACCGCATTTCTTCCTTCGAAAGACTCGTAAACTCGAATATGAGGAACGTTTCGTCTTTATTATACTTGTGATGTAAGATACATGGGATGACCCAAGAGATCCGGCCTGTGACCTATGTTTTGGATCTAGAGGGCAATGCCCCTGGTATAACTCGTGGCTTTTACAGCCTTATTTTTCTACTTTACTCTATTGTCTTATGATGCTTATGCCGTCATGGCTTTCCCTTTTTCCTCTGCGTCTGTGTCTTCTCCTGATGCTCCTACTCGTGGTTTCTTCGTTTCGGGCTCCGCGACGCGTCCTTCGAGTAGCTTGACGCCCTCTGTAGTCGCGCTTTTTGCCTTTTCTGCATGGTTGGCTATTACGCCAAAATTTTGCGCCATCTTGTGGAACTCCCTGTCGCAGAGATCTGAAACTTCAAAACTTCCTTTCACTGTAATTATTCCTCTTGGTCCTGGCATTTTAAGTACCAAATATGTATAGTGAGGTACTGCCATGAATCGCGAAAACGCGGGTCGCCCGAGGATCGCGTGATATTGAGATGACCAGTCCATGACTTCAAAATCTAGCTTTTCTCTTCTGTAGTTTTGTCGGTTGCCGAATTAAACGTTGAGTGCTATTCGACCCAATGGGTAATTGGCACTTCCTGGCACGATTCCATGGAAGGAACAATCTGTTGGCTTTAGGAACTCTAGTGATATATGCATTGCTCGGAGTGTTTTTGCGTATATTAGGTTAATTCCACTCCCTGCATCCATGAATATTCTGTCGACATCATACGCGCCGATTTGAGCTTTGAGTACCAAAGGCGCGTTTCCCGGCCGAGGTACTATTATAGGGTGATCTTCTCTGTTGAACTCTATTGGTTGTTCTGACCAGTGCAGATACTCTGTTGTAGCTGGAGGTGAGATGACTGCTAGGTTGACTTGTCGAGTTATGCTCTTCTCTTCTTTGTTCGACTTGGGTACAGGTTGTATCATTGCTGTGATGTGTCCTTTTGATGGAACGTACCCTTCGTCGTCATCGTGTCCCTGGTTTTGCTGGTCTTGTCCCTGAGGAGCTCCATTGTTTCCTTGCTGCTTTGCCGGAGGGTTATTGCTTCCTTCAAATCCTTGTCGCCTTGCTTCGATTTGCTTGTCTAGTGCCGCCTCTTGAAGTTTTAGGAATGTTGTGCAATCTTTCATTGCATGCCTTGATACTCGCTTCCCATCGACGAATGCTGAGTGTATATGACAAGGTCCGTTGAGCATGTCTTCTGGCGAGGGGTTGTATTCTCTGGATTCTCTTACGGGGAATTTTTTATAGTCCTCTTTTCCGTAACTTCGATATCCTAAACTTCTTCGATCACTTCCTTGGTAGCTATTGTCTTTGTATCCTGCAGCGACTTGGCTATGAGGGCCATAGTTGTCGAAATTTCTGGATCGTCTCCTTTGATTTCCATATCTATTTCTTCTATCGTCTTCTGGAGATCACGTCCTCTTGTTGTTGCACGCATCTTCTCCATCTGCGAATCTGTTTGCTGTGTCCATGAGGTATGACATTGTTTTCGGCTTGATTCTACCCATCTCCTCGACTAGGTCTCTTCGTCTTAATCCAATGATGAACGCATCTATTGCTCTTTCGTCTGAGACTTCGACTGCTGAATTTTTGATGAGGCTCCATCTTTGGATGTATGCCCGTAATGTTTCGTCGCGTTGCTGCACACATGCTTTGACTTCTTCTATTGATGCTGGTCGTTTGTATGTCGACCTGAAGTTGCTTGTAAATTGCTTTGTCAGGTCTTCCCAGCTTCCAATAGATTCTTTCTCTAGTTTGCTCAACCATGACCTTGCTGCGCCGGTGAGGTGTAGTTGCAAACTTTGCATTGCTGTTTCTTTGGTTCCTCCTAATATTTGAACTACTTGTAAGTAATCTGCGAGCCATGATTGCGGTTCCTGTGATCCGTCGTATTTTTGCTGATCATGAGGTAGTTTGAATCCTTTGGGAACTGGAGTGGTGCGAACCCTGCGGGTAAAGCATGATGCCCCCATCTCTTTTTCGTCGTCTTCATAGTCACATTTTTCATTTGGGGATCGCGATCTCCGGGTTCCACCATGCTGTTTTGGTGATGGCGATCGAGATCGGTGCTTGCTGCTTCTGTGCCGAGGACTATTGTGACGGCGAGGTGACCTTGCTTTGTGCACTTCCTTGTGATGATATGCTTCTTCTCCTTTTGCTGATAGCTTGTGGCCCACCATGTTGAGTCCGTTCAGTGCTGCTCTATGCATATGTTCTCTAGGATCTCCTGGACTTGGTCGAGTTGTAAGTAGATATGCTTGTGCTGCTACTAGTGCTGCTTCAGGAGTTTTCGGTAGGATGTTTCCCTGCTCATCGACCGATAGGAAGGACGAATCGAGGTTTTTGGAAATACTTTGCCTGTCGGAGTACTCGAGGTTATCGTACCTTGAACCATGTCGACGATTTTTCCTTGCGTTGCTGTATGATGCGTCGCTTCGTGCTTTTCGAGCAGCTTCGCTAGCTGCAATGGCTGAATCTTTTCTTCTTTGTATCTCTATTTTCTCCTTTGCTAATTGCTTGGATTGCTGCCTTAGGGCGTAGTGATACCCCAAAAGCATGTCTTTGCTAGAATTTGATGGTATTGTCGTGCCGTGTTCTACGGCTTCTCTTATTATCCTCCATTCGTCGACTGATAGTCGAATTTTTTCCCTGGTTGCGAGGGATTCTGGTGTTTGCCCTTCTGCTAGGTGATTTGCTCCTCTGTCGATATTTGCTGGGTTTAGTACTGGATTGTCGTTTTCGTCGAATTCTTCTGAGTTATCTCCTATAATGGCGAGCACCTAGCATTGTTTGCCGATGTCACCCTTGAAGCTTGAGAGGATCGAGTTACTATCCTCAGAAAGCTCTAATCCTGTCTTCCATATATCTGTTGACTTGTTCGTAATATCGTCGAGGCAGATCGTGAAATCTTTGAGTTGGACTCCTACGTCAAAATTTCCCTTTTCTTCGTTGTCCTCTGCGATCTTTCCTTTTTGCACTTCCTCTGGGCTGACCGGCGAGTTTACCTCGCTGGAAGAGCCTTCAGAATATTCCATCACTGCTGTTGTTTTGGGCTCACTTGCCGACGGATCTTGTTTCGTCGGATCTGAAAGGCGAGATGAACCCGACGGTCCGATGAGGATGTTTAAGCTTCCGATTGTCAACTCCATCTCTTGATTTTCGTCGATTTCTGTACTGCTGTTGGCTAAAAGCGAAAAAGCCGTCGAATTCATGATTCCAACGCCCAAGATCCCCATGGTCGGCGCCAATTGACGAGGGGTTAACTCGACAAATGTCCTAGATGAAGGACTTAGGATCGGGGAGATAGGGCGTCAGATGAACTCGAAGGTAAAGTTAGTCGAAATAGGTGTGTGTCGAAAGTAAACTTGGGTGTTCAACCTGGCTTGCTTTCAGTCTGCCCTCCACCTTCCCCTCCTGGCCCCTATATATAGGTGGCCAGGTCTCGAGGATCGGGTAGGGTCCGATACAGATTACAATATCGACATACGGTAAACACTCGTATTCGACTATCATTACAATTGGGCCTAGCTATACGGGCCTTAGGGGTACTCAACTAACGGGCTCTATTAGCTATACCCTTGTCGGTTGCGCCTGGGTTTTTCAAGCCGAAGGGCATGCAGACGTCGCAGTACACCCCGCAAGGTGTAATGAAGGCTGTCTTTTCTTCATCCTCCTTTGCCGTCTTGATCTGATGGTACCCGGAGAAGGCATCCAAGAAGCCAAGAAGGTCACAACCGGCAGTAGATCGACAATTTGATCAATCCTTGGGAGCGGGTAAGGATCCTTGGGGCAGGCTTTGTTGAGACTAGTGAAGTCCACGTAGAGGCACCCACTGCCATTAGCTTTGGGCACAACCATAGGATTGGCTATCCAGGTGGGGTGAGCCACCTCGCGTATCAACTTGGCCTGCTTCAACTTATTGACTTCCTGGATGATGAAGTCTTGTTTCTCTGGCACTTGTCTTCTTGTCTTCTGCTTCACTGGGTGTGCCTGAGGGCACACGGCTAGGTGGTGCTTGATCACCTCCCAGGGAACACCGGGCATATCTGACGGTGTCCAAGCGAACATGTCAGAGTTTGCCCGTTGGAAGGTGATGAGCACGCGTTCCTATTTGGGGGAAAGCCTAGCCCCGTTGGTGAGGAAGTCCCCGCTGCCCCCAGCCTTTAGCGGGATCTTCTTGGTGGTGGAGCGCTCTTGGGTGAACTGCGGCCTCCTTCTTGAGGATGTTGCAGCTTCCCTAATGCTCATGTCCAGCATGGGATGGAGGAGATCTTCGCTTGGCTCAGCTGATGGAGATGCAGATGGCTTCTTCCCGGACAAGCCGAGCAAAAGGGGCTTGAGCGCAGCCTTCTTGGCAGCAGTCCGCTCTTGTGACACGAGCTGCTTCTTTCTAGCGAGGTCGCCTGAGTGCTCCAGCAGATCTTCATCGGTGGGAAACATGGTGGCAGCCTCGCGGTAGACGTGCTCCACAGAGCGGAGAGCATCTTTCTCGTTGCAGTGCACGGTGATCGTGCCGTGGGCGCTATGAATCTTGAGGACATTGAAGCCGTGGTGCGTTGCCGCCATGAACTTGGCCAAGGCTGGGTAGCCGAGGATGGCGTTGTAGGGCAGCACGATGTAGGTGACGTCGAAGTCGAGGCTTTACATCCTGTAGATCTCCCGCATGCCAAAAGTAACGGGTAGGCGAACCTGCCCGATGGGCGTCGTAGAACCCTTAGTCACCCCGAAGAACGGTCGGGTAGGCATGAGACGATAGTACGACACTTGCATCTTCTCGAAGACCTCGACAGAAATGATGTTGAGGCTCGCCCCTCCATCGATGAGAGTATGATTCACAGCAATGTTGTTAACTACTGGCGAACACACGATGGGAATCGTCCCCACCGCCTTGGTGGAGATCGGATGATCTTCCTTGTTGAAGCCGAGCTTGTTGGAGGACCACTTCAGCCTACGGTTGTTGTTGCTTGGCTGTGACGCCGTGATTTCACGTGACAACTGCTTGAAGTGATGATTCGAGAGTGGAGCTTGAGCTCCTCCAAGGAGGCAGGCCACAAAGCCACAGGGCTCCTGGTAGCCCCTGGTTTTCCTTGCGGTGATCGTATTTAGGTGGAGGCAGCAGTAGAGGCTCGGGATCTGCGCGAGATGGATCGTCGCGCCGGTGATGCTCATCTCGGTTGTCGTTGGGGCGGCGCATCGCGAGCCGCCATGGCTGTAGCTACGGCTGCTCCTATGGCGCTTTGTAACTCCATTCTCCTCATGAAACTTCCGGACAACCCAACAATCATCAGTATTGTGGGTGTTGCGTTTGTGGAGGATGCAGTAACAGCGTTGTCCGCCCTTGTCGCGCTCGTGGTGGTCTCCACGGCGGTGCTTCTTCTCGAGCTCCGCCGGCTTGGACTTAGGCAGAGGTGCCTCCGGCAGATTCTGCACGAAGAGCCTACCCTCTTTGGCCTTGCCGCACCTATCAGCGATCTTGAAGAGCCTAACCACGGAATTCAGCTCATCATTCATGGACAACTTTTCCATCATTTTGATGTCGGTGACACCCACGGAGAACGCAGAGATGTCGTCCTCATTGGAGATCTGAGGGATCTTGTTCCGCATCTGGCTGAAGCATTGGATGTACTGTCAA
This sequence comes from Dactylis glomerata, assembly GCA_007115705.1. NCBI lineage: Eukaryota > Viridiplantae > Streptophyta > Magnoliopsida > Poales > Poaceae > Dactylis > Dactylis glomerata. The sequence continues at coordinate 4,974,499 of QXEO01002107.1, read as the reverse complement.
AGAGTCTCACCCTTTGTACTAACGCACCGCCTTGAGGTCATTTTTCGTGGCGGGGCGCTCGTACGTCGACATGAAATTGGTGACGAACTGCCGGCATAGATCCTTTCCACGAGTTGACAGACTCGTGCGGAAGGTTCATGAGCCAATTTTGCGCCGCATCCTTGAGGGCCATGGGGAACCAGTTGGCCTTGACGCGCTTATCTCCACGAGCGTCCTGGACTGCGATGATATAGAGCTGGAGTAACTCAACGGGTTGGAGGACCCATCATAACACGCGCCCACGTCCGGCCTGAACTTGTCAAGCCAAACCATGTAACATTGTTGGCGACCGAGAGCAAGGCACTTGGGTTGTAGACGAGCTCGCCAGGAACCTTGACATTCTTGCCCGCTTCACCAATGTCATCAACGGTGCGGTCATGATTTTCTCAGCGGCGCTCGAGAGAGACACGTGCGTCTTTCGGAGCGCGTTGGACAATTTGACAGCTTGGCTCTCCGCGCAATGATGATGCCGCCTGAGAAGCCACCCTCTTTGCCGTTGCCATTTCCGACAACCGGGGCACGGGGCCTCACCGCTGGATCTGGCGCTCCCGCACCCTGGGCGACTCCTAGGGTTGGGTCTTTATTGGCGATGGCGACAAACTTGGCAATTCAAGCGAGCCACCCCTCGCGGCTGCCCTCAATGGGTTGGTAGCGCAGGAAATCGTGCGCCATGGTGAGAGCCTGCATAGGAGTTAATTTACTCCCCAAGCAAGCACGAGACATAGCGGTGGCGGTGAAGGAGAGCGAAGGCTCCGTGCGCCCGGATGGGATGTAGGAGGACTCGAGATCTTCTTCCTCTTCCACCTCGGCCGAGGTGTGCTGATGACGGATGATCGGCTCGGTCTTGACCCGAGCGGTGTTGCGCCGGCAAAGGCGCTCAAGTCATGCGTGGGCGTCGCCCATGTCGAAGTAGATGTAGAAAACACACCAGAGCACCCTACCTTGCACGCCAATTGTCGAGGGATTTCTTTTTGCAAGAACACTGGTACCACACGAAGGACCCAAAGGTATCGAATGCAGGGGGCTATACGCATGAGATCAAGAGAGCGACGAAGAAGCACGGCGACTGAGGTCTCGACATGCCGGATAGCACACCGAAAAACAGAGAACGACACCGATCTTACCCAGGTTGAGGGCCCTCGTGGTGAGGTAAAACCCCTACGTCCTGCCTTCTTGTATTGCACTATGAGACCTCGTGAGGCATACAAGGTCTTGGTTACAAAGCTCTAGCTAGCCAGAGATAGAAGAACCTACTTAGCCTAGCCAGAACTTGAGATTGGGGATCTTCTTCTAAGGGGTAGCTCCGCCTCCTTTTATAGCACCGAGGTCCTCCTTCCCCTGATAAACTTGGGGAAGGGGTTGCCACAAACACGGCCAAGGAGTGGGACAGCTGTCCCGTTACAATCTTTGGTGGTCTTGGTCTATGAAGAGCAGGGGTGCCAGTCCACGAGAGTTGTTGGGGAAGGCTGACGTCCTTCCCTGGCGCGCTGCTTCGTCCACGCTGATCCTGGCAGGAAAGCAACAACCATCGTGCAGATTTATGCAGGCACGGCAGGAGCGGTTGCTTCCTTGTCGGGGCAGCATGGGCGATGTACTTTTCTTCTTGTCTTATCCCTTAACGAACGCGTTATTGCGTCGAGGGCTGCAGACTTGGTCTTCACCCTCACGAGGGATTCCTCATGAGGGAGTCTCCGTGTCTTCTGTGCTTCATCATCGTTCTCCCCGTGAGGCACCTCCTCACGAGGGTCTTCTTTGTTGGGCTGAAATCTTCTTCCTGCTCCTTGTCGATAAAAATGGGCCGTTGAAGTGGCCCACGAGCAGGTGGACCGGGATACCCTGGAATCCAGTACACGAACATCCACATTCTTGGGGCTAGCCTTGGAATCTGAAGAATGTTGTCGAGGCCACAATCTTAAGCCGATGCAGTGCATCGCCATCGAGGGGATGAATACTGGGAGCAAATTGTACATGTGCTTAGTGTAGACCGTGAGTTATTTTATCTGCAATTGAACATAGGAATGAAGAATGATTTTTTTTCTTGTGTTGTTGCATTAGTTTAGGATATCGATAAATTGCATTTAAAATTATCTTGATTCAGAACAATGTTATTTTCTTGCGATTGCCGAAACACACTACTACACCTAAATCTTTGCTAGGTACCATTACAATTTTATGGCACATAGTATTATGTGTTTCGGTAGGAAATTTTCCCTTGCATATATTATTATCTTATACGTGTTACAATTTAGATTTACATCCCTCTCATAATGAAATGAGCAATTTCGTCATTTTTTGTAGCAAGAGAACTGTGGCTTTCTTTTTTGGTTTGATGGAGAGTGGCCAGACACACTCAAGAATGCACTGTCGAAACTCTAGATAATGTACAATGCAACCAATTATTCTAGAAATTATGATCGAGATGACCATGCTAAGACTGTGGCTGTGATGGAGAAGTCAGTGGAGGTGTTGAAGAAGGAAGTGCATGTGCAGAAGACGGAAGTGGATGTGCTGAAGAAGGAAGTGCATGTGCTGAACAAGGAAATGGATGTGTTGAAGAATGAAGTGCATGTGCTGAAGAAGGAAAACCATGTGCTGAAAAATGAAGTCCATGTGTTGAAAAAGGAAGTCTTTAACCTGAAGAGAGTAGTGGAAATGCTGAAAAAATTGGGAAACTGCTAAACAAAGAATAACGTATGCGGAAGCTGGTTTCAAGAACATATGTCGCTGTAGTTAAGCTTAGGATGCAGGAATGGAATGATGAAAATGAGAAGATTAAGAGGATCAAGGCAATCTGTGAGGAGTGATTTGTAGTTTAAGACAACTAGCTATAGATGTTTGAGAAAATGTGACTATCTTTTAATTTGTAGCTTAAGATCAACTCTACCTATCGATGTTTAAGACAATGTGACTACCTTTCGATTCTAAATTCACATTAATCAGATTTAGCCGCGATTGCGTCACATGCCTGGTAGTTCGCGCCTATGCCAGTCACCTCGTGAGCAACCCTCATTGTGGTGGACCACGCCTATGGACTCACTTAAGCGTTGATGCCATCACGTCAGTGGGAGTTTCAGCTCCCCTCACGCCGAGGAAGGCCCCGTGAATCGCCACGTGCAACAATTTGCTCTTAGCTGCTGGCTCTAAATGCTACCGCGCTCCCTCACGATAAGGAAGGTCCCTAGGCCGGTCACAGGGACAGCGCTTTGCTATTTGACTTGTGTTTTCACCTTCGTTACCTTCGTGTTTGGGGATTTGAGGTGTTCGCATTTCATTGCGTTTCATTTTTTGATGTCGAGGCTTTACAGCCTGAGCCCCTGACGTTGACCCCGAATCTGAGCTCTAAGCTGCGGGACACTCCGACACGCGCGCCAACTCACGAGGGCTCTCAGCGTATGGCAACAATCTCATCTTAAATCGCTGCTCTCCGGGTATGCGCCGAGGGCGCTGAGACGCATGGAAGATCCTAAGTGAAAGGGATTGCCCCCAAGAAGATGCAAAAAAAGGAAAGCAAGACGATGAAGCAATAGGGCGGTCTCCATTAACAAAAGGATCTCCCGAAAGAGAACCGCAAAAGCACGGCATGGCATACCCTGCCGGCAAACCCCGGCCTACCACTACTATTGGGGGAGGCGCGCCATTCGCCTCCCCGCAAGATCTCCTTGCCGCTTCTTCCTGGCGATAGCGGAGATGACAGCGATGGAAGTAGAGGAGGAGTCTATGGCTGTGGGGTTTTTCCGCTGGGAGACAAAGACTCTGGATTCAAGAGGTTGAGTGAAAAGGCTACTAGCTAGAGGGGATACAACTCACACCTACACGAAGTGACCTAATGTGAAGTCATCACTAGATAATGCTTATATCGGCGATCTAAACATTCGGAACTTCGGGCTCATCATCGAGGTACACTACAAGTGCATCCTCCTCCTCATCATTGATGAATCCTTCATCATCATCATCCTCCTGATCCTTTGTGTCCTTGTCCTCCATGTAGTTCTCATCATCGCTAAGGAGAGCATCTCTCTCCTTGCGAAGGTCAATACCCTCCTCTTCAGCCTCCTCGAGATGAGTCTCGAGATCGCTAAGGTACTCTATCATCTCGGCAACCTTGGCCTTTACTTCTCAATGGTGTCATCTCTCTCCTGGCACTGGCGACGAAGGCGCCTACGCTCCCTGGCAAGGAGCCTGATGGTGCCCCTAGCCTCCAAGAGCGCGAAGTGGTCGAGGTTGGCCTTGGTGGGCACGATCAGCCTCCTGCTGTGTGGAGTATAGCATGAAGTCCAAGTGATCCACGTGGTGCCTCAGATCGTTGTGAAGTGGTGGCATCTCCATGGAGCATCTAGCGTGATCACGCCGGGCGTAATGCTGGTAGCGCAACCCCCGGATCTCCTTGACGTGATGGCCACAGAGGCGTGCGAGCATCTCCTGCATGCCCTTGGCCAGGCCATCAACCCAATTGTTCTCCACAATCTCGAACTGTATAAGTGTGGAGGTGGGGTTTCCCATCTTACCGCGGACACTGGCCGCGACAAGCCACTGAAGTTCCCCTTCCGGGTGATCATAGAGCCGACCGACCATGAACTCTGGGAACGGGCGACCAAGGTGGATAGCAAGTTTCGTTCAAAGATAAGATCCCCATCATGCCCTAACTGGTACAACTCGATGAAGTTCACGGCCATCTACAAAATTTTAAGATAGATTAAGTTAGCGAGTGTCTCAATTGGGCAAAATTTTAAGTATGCGTACAAATAAATAGTTTAGTAACAAGAGGGAATAGAGTAAGCAATATTACTTACCTTTTTTGTTTTTGTTTTGTTTTGAAACACTAGTTTAAATATCTTTCTAACGCCCATTCTAACTAAGGTCACCTATGGTCAGCCTAGGCTCTGATACCAACTTGTAACACCCGAATCTATTATATTATTAAAACAACTAACAATTAATGGTGGAGATTTTACATCCCAAAACTTAGAAGTTTAAACGGTAAAGATTTAGTGGATCTACGTGATTCGCATGGAAGCTTAAAATAGCTAGGTTGATTTCAATCTAATGTCCCGCTTCAGCACGATACAACCAATCTGAAAGCAATGTAATGTCCGACGTCAACGCGCATTGTGTGATCAGGAAAACACAGTATTATCCCTGCGTGATCTTCTCTCTCAACGCAATTGATTTTCTAAACCAATGAGACAGCGCACGACGATCTTCCGTCCTAGGGCTCGCGGCAAGCATCGGAGAGGCGGCCATCATCCTCGGCGCTCAACCACACAATGTCCACCAGTCCATCTTTCTCCGCTGTGCCAACTGTGCCAAGGTTGTCAGCCACGCCATCTTCCTTGGCTCACGGTGGCCATTGAAGAGGAGGCGCTGGCCTAGAGCACGTACATCAGAACAAGGCAACAAGCTGCATGCGTAGCGGGCGGACGTGGAGAAGGCATCAGCTCTTGGGGTCTATTCACAGGTGGTGGTGTTCCGCATTATTGCGGTGATTTATTTGACAAATTTACACACATATCAATTCATTAGCTGCTGTATATGACAGATATTTGATGCAGCAGGTCGAAGCTCTGGAACATTGTTGCACGGATTTCTGGAGTTGTCACGAAAAAATATTTAGACAACAAATAAAAGTTTAGCAGAGTATGGTTAGGTTGTATTTTTTCCTTTTATCTTCATCTCTTCATCTGAATTAATCACGAACCAGGCCATGGAAATACTACTATTCCCATCTGTGTATTAATTATGTTCTAAATATGCATCAGTTGAAGATTTAGGTAAATTGAGCTTACCAGGTACTTTTGCTCGGTGCAATAACACAATTTTTTCATGGATTACTAAATGCTAATGACAAGAACTAATTGAATTTTTTCTAGCATTTGTTTAAAGCTAATGAATACATATGTAATAGATTTCAGTTTTGTCCGACGAATTACTTTAATAGATAGTTCAAGAACTGGATGGGTGATTCGAGCTAGAGGTCGCAGCGGAAGGGAGCGACGCGCCATGTCGCATGCGAGGTAGAGTGATTCAAGTACTTTTGCTTAGTAGAGTGACATAATTTTTCATGGATTAGTGAATGATAATGGCAAGCACTAAATGAACTTACTTTAATAGGAAGTTTAAGAACTGGAAGGGTAATTCGAGCTGGAGGTCACAGCGGACGGGAACGACGCGCCATGTCGCATGCGAGGTAGAGTGATTCAAGTACTTTTGCTCCATAGAGTGACACAATTTTTTCATGGATTAGTGGTAATGGCAAGCACTAGATGAATCTATTTTCTATCATGTGTTTAAAGCTAATGAATACATATGTGCTAGATTTTGATCTTTGTCTGAATAATTACTTTAATGGGAGGTTAAGAACTGGATGAGAAATTTGAGCAGGAGGACGCGGTGGACAGGGGGGACGTGTCATGTCGCACGTGAGGTAGGGTGATTCCATATTGGACTGGAGGAGCGGTGGACGGGAGCGAAGCGCCATGTCGCAGGCGAGGTAGGGTTAGAGGTAGGGTGATTCCATATATTGGACTCACTGTATATTGTGGGTGGTTTCGTTACATGGAGCAGATACAGTTACTCTGGTTATTTGAGCTGGACGGTCTTCAGATATTTGCATCAGGGGACCTGCACTAGTAGAAAATAGGGCATTCGTTTGGAGCTGCAAATGGCATTAGCACCGGTTTGCTTACGAACCCAGACTAAAGGGGTGCTTTAGCACCGGTTCGAGCTGCCAGAAAGCTAAATGGAGCCCGTGGAGCTCTAGCACCGGTTCGTTAGGAACCATTAGAACCGGTTCGTGGCACGAACCGGTGCTAAAGGTGTCGCGTCTGCCGCGTGGCAGGCGCCAGACCTTTAGCACCGGTTCGTGGCACGAACCGGTGCTAAAGGCTGCCTTATTGCACCGGTTTTGGGCATGGACCGGTGCTAGAGGTCCTGCCTATAAATACAGCCACCCACCGGCCCTCTCCTCTGTTTTTTTCCTGTGGAAGGTGTGAGGGGGTGTGCTAGTTTGATTTTTTTTCCTTATGCACAAGAGGTGTTTGATGAAATGCCTAAGAGCATGATGCTACTTAAGCTCACAGAAAATAAATATGATATGAGGTGCCCGAGCGATACTTAGGTCTTGTCCTTGTTCTTTCCTCCTCGATCGAGGTTAGCAACTCTATCCTTTCATTTGTCATTGATACAAATGCATGTTTCGTTATTTTACTATTTATGATGTTCGGTAATAGTATTAGTAAACCTAATTATATGACGCAGATGAACGAACGACAATGGATGTATGGTGACCGACGCACTTCCGAGTTCATTGAAGGTCTTCATAATTTTGGCGATGTGGCTCGGGCAAATATTCAGAATGGTTTTATGTGTTGTCCATGTGTTCACTGTGGGAACAAGAAGGAGTACTCTTCCTGGAAAATCATTCACGCCCACCTGCTTCGGAAAGGTTTCATGCCTAGCTATAATTGTTGGACCAAGCACGGAGAAAGAGGGGTTATAATGGAAGACAATGAAGAAGAAGAGGATGATGATATGTACCCTGAATATGGTGATACTGCAACGGGGGAAGCTGAAGCTGAAGGGACAGGAGAAGCTAAAGATGTAGAGGCATCAGATGAACCTGATGATGATCTTCGTCGGGCCATCGTAGATGCACACAGAGAAGTAGAAAGTGTGAATGAGAAGCGGAAGTTAAAAGGTATGTTAGAGGATCACAAAAAGAAGTTGTACCCAGACTGTGAAGATGGGAACACAAAGCTCGGTACCACACTGGAGTTGCTGCAATGGAAGGCAGAGACTGGTTTATCTGATAAGGGATTTGAGAAATTACTGAAAATAATGAAGAAGAAGCTTCCAAAGGATAATGAATTGCCTGACAGTACGTACGAAGCAAAGAAGGTTCTCTGCCCTCTAGGATTAGAGGTTCAGAAGATTCATGCATGCATTAATGACTGCATCCTCTACCGCGGTGAGGAGTACGAGAATTTGGAAGCATGCCCGATATGCACTGCACTGCGATATAAGATCAGACGAGATGACCCTGGTGATGTTGATGGCAAGCCCCCCAGAAAGAGGGTTCTTGCCAAGGTCATGTGGTATGCTCCTATAATACCACGGTTGAAACGTCTGTTTAGAAACAAAGAGCATGCCAGGTTGTTACGATGGCACAAAGAAGACCGTAAGAAAGACGCGATGTTGAGACACCCCGCTGATGGGTTGCAGTGGAGAAAAATTGAGAGAGACTACCCGGACTTTGCAGGCGACGCAAGGAACTTAAGGTTTGGTCTGAGTACAGATGGCATGAATCCTTTTGGGGAGCAGAGCTGTAGTCATAGCACCTGGCCTGTAACTCTATGTATCTATAACCTTCCTCCTTGGTTGTGCATGAAGCGGAAGTTCATTATGATGCCAGTGCTCATCCAAGGTCCGAAGCAACCCGGCAATGACATTGATGTGTATCTAAGACCATTAGTTGATGAACTCTTACAGTTATGGACCAAACCAGGTGTATGTGCATGGGATGAGCACAAACAGGAGCCGTTTGACCTACGAGCGTTGCTTTTCGTAACCATCAATGATTGGCCTGCTCTTAGTAACCTTTCAGGACAAACAAACAAGGGATACAATGCATGCACGCATTGTTTAGATAAGACTGACGCTATATATTTGGAAAAATGCAAGAAGATTGTGTACTTGGGGCATCGTCGATTTCTTACGACCACGCATTCCGTAAGAAAGAAAGGCAAGCATTTTAGAGGTGTGGCAGATCACCGGCAAAAGCCTGATCTCCGTACTGGTGATGATTTATTTGATATGGTCAGGGACCTAGAAGTAATCTTTGGAAAGGGTCCTGGCGGTCAATCTGTTCCAAATGACGTCGCTACCGGACACGCACCCATGTGGAAGAAGAAATCTATATTTTGGGAGCTTGAGTATTGGAAACACCTAGAGGTTCGCTCTTCAATCGACGTGATGCACGTTACGAAGAATGTTTGCGTGAACCTGCTAGGCTTTCTGGGCGTGTATGGAAAAACAAAAGATACATCAGAAGCACGGGAGGATCAACAACGTATGAAAGACCCAAACAACATGCATCCACAGAGCAAGACGGATAAAGGGCGTCACTTAAGTCCTGCCAGCTACGCTCTTACAAAAGCAGAGAAGGAAATCTTTTTTGATGTCCTTTCAAGTATTAAAGTGCCGTCTGGCTTCTCATCAAATATAAAGGGAATAATAAATATGACAGAGAAAAAATTCCAAAACCTGAAGTCTCATGACTATCACGTGATTATGACGCAGTTGCTTCCAGTTGCATTAAGGGGGCTTCTACCGGAAAATGTTCGCGTACCCATTGTTAAGCTATGTGCATTCCTCAATGCAATATCTCAGAAGGTAATCAATCCAGATATGCTACCAAGGTTACAGAAGGATGTGGCCCAATGTCTTGTTAGTTTTGAGTTGGTGTTCCCGCCATCCTTCTTTAATATTATGACGCATCTCCTGGTTCACCTTGTCGAAGAGATTGCCATTCTCGGTCCTGTATTTCTACACAACATGTTCCCCTTCGAGAGATTCATGGGAGTCTTAAAGAAATATGTTCATAACCGTGCTAGGCCAGAAGGAAGCATCTCCAAGGGCTACGGAACAGAGGAGGTCATTGAGTTCTGTGTTGACTTTATCCCTGACATTAAGTCGATTGGTGTTCCTGAATCGCGGCATGAAGGGAGACTACGTGGAAAAGGCACGGTAGGAAAGAAATCAATGTATTGTATGGACGGGATTTTTTTCACTCAAGCACACTACACAGTTCTACAAAGTTCCGCCTTGGTGGCCCCGTATATCATTGAACACAAGAATATTGTACGCTCCCAACACCCGGCTCAGTCTGACTCCTGGATTACACATAAACATATGGCGACTTTCGGCGGTTGGTTCCGGACACATCTCATAAATGACAACATTGTTGGAGATCATCTATACTTGTTGGCCGGGTCACCATCTTCGACTATATTGACTTTCCAAGGGTACGAGATCAATGGGAACACATTCTACACGATCGCCCAAGATAAAAAGAGCACCAACCAAAACAGTGGTGTCCGCATTGATGCAACAAACAACAACGAGCAAAAGGACACCTATTATGGTTACATAGAGGAGATATGGGAACTTGAATATGGACCTTCTTTTAAAGTCCCTTTGTTTCGGTGCAAATGGGTCAAGCTAGATGGAGTAGGGGTAAAGGTTGACCAGCTGTATGGAATGACAACAGTGGATCTCAACAATCTTGGTTACAGAGACGAACCATTCGTCCTAGCCAATGATGTGGCTCAAGTTTTCTATGTGAAAGACATGTCCTCCAAACCAAAAAAAAGAAAAGATAAGACAACGAATACATCATACGACGAGCCAAAGCGTCACATAGTTCTTTCAGGGAAAAGAAACATCGTGGGAGTTGAGGATAAGACAGACATGTCAGAAGATTATAATAAGTTTGATGAAATTCCGCCCTTCAGAGTGAATATTGACCCAATCATCGCGTTAAATGGTGAACATACTCCATGGTTACGACCGAAGCGATCCTAATCAAGGGAGATACGCGAAGGGAGGTTCATGGCCTACAAGACAAAAAATTAGAAGAAAGGGAAACACAAGAAGAAAACTCAGAAGACTAGATAGGGATCATAACTTGTGTATCTCAATATGGAAATCACTTTCCCATTTATTTTTTGTGTAATGATGTTATTGTATGAGGGAAATTTTTCCGAGGCGGAGCTTCCCAATAATTTACCCAACATTCTTAGAGGAGATGGAGTCTTTCACTCTCCCTACCTTCTAGGTTGGCTTGTTGAGCTGCTTGCCATGGCGTATCGATGCTCCTTTCATAGGCACGACACCGCTTCTACTTTGTCTTGTTCCTCCGACAGGGACATCGTGCGTCCACCCACGCATCCTTATCTCATTGAGCAGTGCATCCACCCATGCGTCCTTATCCTGCCGATATCTTTAGTCTCGGTTGCACCCACCAACCGGGACTAAAGGTTACCCACACGTCCTTATCCCACCGACAGTTTTGTTAGATGACACAAAAACCACCTTTAGTCCTGGTTGTACCCACCAGCCGGGACTAAAGGTTAGATGGTTCCCCGCGCCACTGTGTTCCCGCCTATTTTCTTCCCGCGCTTTCGACCACTTCCCGCCTCTGTCTTCCCGCCATTTTCTTCCCGCGCTTTCGACCACTTCCCGCCTCCGTCTTCCCGCCATTTTTCACTATATATATGTAGGCTTGGCCTCCATTTACATATCACATCTAGACTCATATCTGCAAACCTCATCACTCTCTTCCATGACTTCCATCGTATCTCTAACCCCCCAGGAGGCGGAGGCGCTTTGCGCCTCAAACTACCCCTGCCCGCCGGGCTACCGCGTCCCCACCGGCTGGATGCTGAGCGTCGGAGGCATACCGGTCCCTCCTGTCCCTGTAGGTGTGGCGGGCCAGATGGCCATCATGAACCACTACTACTTCGAGCTCACGCCAGAGCAGCGGAGGAATCCTCAGTGGCATCCCGACTACAGCCCGACTTGGGACGCCTTCTTCATCAATCGGCATGAGAGTGCGCTTGCCAGGCACGAGGAGGACGGCTCGCCTCGTTCGAACTTCAACGAGGCCGGCCATCGGCTATGGTGGCGCGGCCGGACTCTCCAGAGCGTCATGGCCTACCGTGGCCCCCGCCTGCGCTACCCTCACTCTCAGCCCACGCGTGCTCACCAGTCGAGGTTCGACTACCGCGACCCCGATGCCAGCGACGATGACACCGGCGACTACGACGACTACAGTGGCGATGTTTATAGGGCTAGGCACGACTATGACTGAATCATCCAACATTCGAAAACAAGCTTGGCCGATTGTGACTTAATCTGGCCATGTATCTTAATTTTCAGTTGAGATATGTACTTCTTTTCCTATTCAATCATTTTCCCGCCCTTTTTCTTTCCGCCCTTTTCTTCCCGCCCTTTTCCTCTCACGGAAATATAACTAATCAAAAGAAAAAAGAAAATCAAATATAACTAATCAAAATAAAATAGAAAATCAAATATAACTAATCAAAAGAAAAAAGAAAATCAAATATAACTAATCAAAAGAAAGTAGAAAATCAAATATAACTAATCAAAAGAAAATAGAAAATCAAATATAACTAATCAAAAGAAAATAGAAAATCAAATATAACTAATCAAAAGAAAATAGAAAATCAAATATAACTAATCAAAAGAAAATAGAAAATCAAATATAACTAATCAAAAGAAAATAGAAAATCAAATATAACTAATCAAAAGAAAATAGAAAATCAAATATAACTAATCAAAAGAAAAAAGAAAATCAAATATAACTAATCAAAAGAAAAAAGAAAATCAAATATAACTAATCAAAAGAAAATAGAAAATCAAATATAACTAATCAAAAGAAAAAAGAAAATCAAATATAACTAATCAAATATAACTAATCAAAAGAAAAAAGAAAATCAAATATAACTAATCAAAAGAAAATAGAAAATCAAATATAACTAATCAAAAAGAAAATCAAATATATCTAATCAAAAGAAAATAGAAAATCAAATATAACTAATCAAAAAGAAAATCAAATGGAATGTTGATGATAGCTTCAATATCGAATTTGGCGGGAACAACTGAAAAGTTTAAAACAACCTTTAGCACCGGTTCGTGGCTCAAACCGGTGCTAAAGGGGGTGGCGGTGCAGTTCCCAGCCAGCACCCTTTAGCACCGGTTGAAGCCATCAACCGGTGCTAAAGGTCTGACCTTTAGCACCGGTTGGTGGCTTCAACCGGTGCTAAAGGACCTTTAGCACCGGTTCAAGCCACGAACCGGTGCTAAAGGTGCCTGCCTTTTAACTCCCTTCTTCCTCCTCTGCCCGCATCAGAAACTGCTAAGGACTCGCGCGCTAGGAGCAGAACGACACCGGCAGGCTGCCGAAATTTTCCGCGCCACCGTCGCCGCACCGCGCCGCCGTCGCCCGCTCGCCGCTCACCGATTCCCTCCACCGTCGCCCGCTCACCGATTCCCGCCGCGCCGCGCCCGCCCGTTGCTGCCGGCAGGCCGTCGCCCGCACGCGCCCGCGCGCCCATCGCCGCCGGCCGTGTTGCTGCGCCCGCCCGTCGCTGCGCCGCCCATCGCCGCCGGCCGTTGCTGCGCCCGCCCGTCGCTGCGCCCGCCCCCGTTGCTGCGCCGCCCGCCCGTCGCTCGCTGTAAGTCTGCATGCATTTAATTTGTTAATTTTTTTAGTTATTTTAGGATTTTAGTTATTTGTTAGTTAATTAGTATATTTTAGGTATTTGTTAGTTAATTAGTATATTTTAGGTATTTTAGTTATTTTAGGTTTTTTAATTACTTTAGTTATTTTTAGGATTTGTTAATTAGTTAATTAGTTAGTTAGTAGCATTTGTTATAAAATAATATCATTTTGTTAGTTATTAGCATATTTTAGTTATTTAGTTATTTAGTTATGTTTTTTAGTTATTTAGTTATTTAGTTATTTAGTTAGGATTAATTCTTCACAACATATGCATGAGCAGAGTTAAATATAATTTAAACATATTTTGAATTATTAAATAAATTTGGGTGGTAAAATAAGGGTTTGCACGAGATTTTTTTTTCTTTTTTACTCACAACACTACAAATATTGATTTACCATGAAACTTGATCATGCATACTTACATGCATCAAACTCGTGAACAATTTTAGGTCTTTAATTTTTTTAGGTTATAAAATGGGGGCGTTGGCCGGGCGCCGGCGTGGTGGGGAGGGAAGACCTAATCTTCCCCCACCGTGCCGGCGCTCGGCCAACGCCCCCTTTTTTTTGGTCTCCGTATTATTATAATAATTTGTAATAATTCTTTGCAGAAACTATGGATCTCGGAAGAGACGACTTCCAGGAAAATATTATCGAGGACATCATCCGCGATAATAATGATGATGATGTCACCTCGTTGTTTCTAAACAACTCCGGTGAGGGAGACGAACAAAATCGTAGAGATGGCTTCGATGAGGGAGAAGGTGCCGGAGAGGATGGCACCGGTGAAGTAGAAGGTGCCAGAGAGGGAGAAGGTGCCGGAGTGGATGGAGGCACCGGTGAAGGAGAAGGTGCCGGAGAGGGAGAAGGTGCCGAAGATGAGGGAGAAGGCGCCGGTGAGGTAGATGTGTATTAATAATAAATTAAGCATTTGTTGTATAGTTGGATTATTTGATTTGTGTATATACATATATTAACGCTCCTTCTTCTTTTAGCCCTCTAGATCGAGCCACTCTTCTGCAAATAGAAGAGGTCCGGCCAGAAGGTTGGAAGAACATGAAAGGTACCGAATAGAAGAAATCGGTGAAGATGGCGAACCGATTGCTCCCGCGGCTCACGCAAGTAAATTTATAAGACAATGCGGAGTTCTTGTTAGGGACAACATTCCGATCACCATTCGAGAATGGAAGAAGACAAAGACAGAACCAGTTAAATATGTCCGCAACAGATTGAAGAATATTCTTTGGAAGAAGCTCATGGTTAATTTTACCCTACCAGAGGCGCCACAGGTGGATCGAACTGAGGTGGTTCCAAATGAGGAGGATTCAAATGAGGAGGATTCAGATGACGATGATCGTCATCTGAATATCATAGAGCGAAAAGTCAAGAAGTGGACTCTTTCGAGGATGGCAATACAATTCAACACCTGGAAGAAAAGATTGTACAAGGATTTTGTCGACCAACAAAAGACTCCGGTGTTCACTGGACAATATGAGAAGATAAAAGATCACTGGGACGCATTCGTGGAGTACAAGACTTCAGAGGCAGCTAAGCGAAGGTCAGAAATAAATAAGAAAAATGCTGCTAAAAAGAAGTATCACCATACTATGGGGCAAGGAGGCTACAAGACTGGCAAGCCTAAGTGGAAGAAGATGGAGGACGATCTAATTGCCAAAGGGATCATTCCGG
Source organism: Dactylis glomerata (assembly GCA_007115705.1). Lineage (NCBI taxonomy): Eukaryota > Viridiplantae > Streptophyta > Magnoliopsida > Poales > Poaceae > Dactylis > Dactylis glomerata. The sequence goes on along the minus strand of QXEO01002107.1, from coordinate 4,959,474 downwards.
AGACATTGAAATGGAATGATCGGTCAAGGGATTGGTTTTACGGGCATGGAGGGAAGTTGGACTCGGAAGGGAAGTGTGTATATACAAAAAAGCATGACGAAGACCCTCTTCCCATTGATGCCCTTAGAAGCGCATCAAAGGATGTTGAAGAGGGAAGGTTCCATCCCGAAAGAGAGAAGGACGAGCTCACGCGCGCCCTTGGGAATGATGAACACCCAGGACGAACACGAACCACTCCGGGCTCCAAACCGTGGAAACTCGGGTTTCCCGTGGAAATGAAGAAATTTCCCGATAGAAGCCGTCAGAGAAGAAAGGAAAGGGAAGCAGACCGCATGTCTCAGATAGAACAAGAGCTAAAGCGGCAATCAGACTTGTTAAATCGGATAAGTCAGCAAGGAACCGCCGCATCTCAGCCACAGATAGAAGCCAGATATGATGCTACCGGCCCACCATCTCAGCGGAAAAGCAGCGTGGCTTCCACGGACCTCCCAGCGGATGATGATGAACCGGCGATCCGCTACCCAGTGGATGATTTCACGGAGTCGACATCTTGCGAGCTACATCTGAAGGTCGTGAACATAACCATGAAGGTGGCGGTCGGCTATGCCTTACCCATTGGACCTGATTCAACTTATCATTGCCGTCCGATTCCACCTGGCTATGCTGTTGCCGGGGTGGATGAAGTTATGGGCGGATTTGAGCAGCTGAAGCTTGACCACCCTGCGGGTGAAGGGGATTTGTACGAGCTGGGAGAAGCCAAGAAGACCACCATTCTATGGCTAAAGGAATTAATCGTGCTTCCAAATTGGACGCCAAGGTCTCCAGCACGTCACCCTTCTCCACCGCCACATCAGCCTTCTCCGCCATCTCCGCGTCAGCCTTCTCCGCCATCTGCACGTCAGCCTTCTCCAGCATACCAGCCTTCGCCAGCTAGTGAGCCGTCTCCGCCACCTCCACCCACTGAGGCTCAGAGCCAAAAGCAGAAGCGTACCATCGCCGCTCCCAAGAGTAAACGATCACCGATCCGTCGACAGGAGCCCCTTCCAAGAGTACCTAAGGTTCCTCCAAAGAGACCTTACGACTATACTCCGGAGGAAAACGCGGCGAAGGTACAAGAGAAATCAAAGAACTTCTTTGAAAATTTGAAGAGAAAGAAGACCGAGCAGTCCGTCGAGCAGCCTCCTCTAGATCCAAAAGTGTTAAAAATGTTGAAGAACCTTCAGCAACCCGAGCCAAGGCTTGCATCAGATTATGACCGCACTATTCTCAAGTCAGATGCAGCAAAGCGGTCGAAAGGTAAATCAGTTCCTCAGCTCAGAGAACAGATGAACTCTTGCCCCCCGCTCCAAGTGTTTCCCGATGTCCAGTATGATCCAGAGATCATAGCACTGTACAAAGAGGAGGCCGAAGCTGCAGGTATGTCTGTTGCTCAATACTTAAGCAGGTGTGATTTCCCCACGGCTGAAGTAGTAGCATACAAATATCGGTATGGGAGCCCTCTCGTCAGACCCGAGGAGATTCCGAATCTACCAACAAGAATGCGAAAATTGCATAAGTGGTACTTGGAAGCCTCGCAGCGTGGGCAGAATTGGATCGTAATAGGAATTAATGATGAGCATTACTTTCGTGGAACCGACGACATAAACATCGAATTTGCTGAATTATTTCAGTTATACAATCATGATGCCCTCGACAAATCGATGATCAGTGCCTATTGTTTGTAAGTATTATTTTTCCTTGTAACTATAAGTCTTTATCTCATCTCGTTTATTGCATGCATAATTTTACTCACTATATTATGCAGATTGAAGAAACTCGAATGCAAAAGAGGACAAATCTATGATATTGGGTTCATTGACCCATATACCGTGAACGAGGTAACTCTCCATAACCATATCAAGGACACGGAGGATAACTTGGTACGGGCGTTAAGGAAACAAGAAACCATGACGAAAATACTATTTCCTTACAATTTCAAGTGAGTGTGTTAACTGTCTTATACACATTACTATATATTTTGGTTACTCGATGTTAAGTGTGTGTTATGTGTGTGCGCAGCTATCATTTTATTCTGCTAGTTATTGAACTTGATAGAGGACGAGTACTAGTCATGGACTCGAAAAAAAAATCCCTTGAGACATTCGGGGACATGATTGATACACTCCAGCGGTAATTTCAATCATTATGCATGGCACTATATCAGCTACTTTCGTTCATTTCCCGATATCAAGTAATTACTAACTTCTTTATTCATTTTCTTTGCGGGGCAGTGCTTGGAAACGGTTCACGGCTAAGGCACCGGGTCCCTGGAAAAATGAGCTTGAATTTAAACAAGTACCGGTAAGTACTACTAGCTAGGTCCGCGCATCTCTTTGGTTCTAGTTTCAATACCATTATCATCCTTGATTATTATTTTGATTGAACTCTATTCTCATAAAGTGCTTGAAGCAAGAAGACGGGAATAATTTATGTGGATTCTATGTCTGCGAGTTCATGCGAGAGACTTGTCGTGAGAAGAGAAGACTAGAACAACTAGAGGTACGTAAACAATATTCACAATTTTATTTTATTACCATCATTTATGTTGAGTTTCTTCATTCATATATATTGATCCCCTTCTTTACATTAGATCGAACTGAAGCGGGATCGTCTTCTAGCAACCGAGCGTATACGAGCAATTCAAGAGGAACTGGCGGGATTCTTACTTGATGAGGTCATAGCACCAACCGGTGAATACCATCGGCATTACGAGTTTGGAAAATCATAGCCGAAATTATATTGTATATATGCATGAACGTGTAGAATGTACCATTATGTAATATGTTCGACCAAGCACGATATAACATGAGACGTACTAGCTTCGATCTCTATATGTATGACGATATTGTGTAATATGATGGTTTCTTTTATATGTGCATCAACGTGTTTCAAATAACCGAAAAAACCGTATTTCAAATGGCTAGGGTTTAGGGTTTTAGCCAAACGCGGCAGGGGCTACCACGTCGCCAACCTTTAGCACCGGTTCATATTACGAACCGGTGCTAAAGGTCCATCGGCCGGGGCTGGTCTACACGGCCACGTGGAGACCCTTTAGCACCGGTTCGTAACGCAACCGGTGCTAAAGGTTTAGGGCATTAGTCCCGGATGCGTTGCACCGGTTGCAAAACCGGTGCAAAATGGAGTTAGCAACCGGTGCTAATGCCCCGATTTCCACTAGTGCTGCAACATTTGGGGCATTGGGACAGAAGATATCCACCATGCAGCTGTTCAATGCATAAAGGCGCAAGCCGTTCGTACTACTATGTGGAAGTTCTGGAACATGTCGAAGGAGAAGCTTTTCTACAAATCCGGGTAATTGGCTCTTGATCCTTCTGAACATAACACTGAAATGGACCTACACAAAGGAATTCTCCTCAAGTTGTGGAGATCCTGGCATCTAAGAAATGGCATCGTGCATGCTAAAGGAGATGCAACAATTGATCATTCGGTGAATTCCTTCTCTCTTTGAATTTTAATTCTTAGTCTCATGCTACAACTCATTGTAATGAACATACCAAGATTCTGGCTGACCCCAAAGGAAAGATAACGCCAGCGATCACGCAAAAATTTCATCTCCAGGCCGCTGGGAACCACCTCCTAAGGGCTAGCTCAAAGCTAACGTAGATAGATTTTTTTTGTCGTTGAAACAGGTGTGGCGGCCATGGGTGAGATTATCAGAGATCACCGAGGAAACACCATTGTCGCTGCAGGTAACATTCTGTCGAACAATCAAACATAGAGGAAGTTGAGATGATGGTGCGGCTAGAAGGTGTATGCATTGCTGCAGACTGGGACAGATGCCTGGTGATCATCGAGAGTGATTGTAGCCAGATCGTCATGGATAGAACAACTTAAGAGGCATCGGTGTCCCGCTTGAAGGGCGTTTTCCATGATTTTCTGAATTTTTGCTTCCTTGCAGCCTGTCTGGAGTTGTGTTCTTGCCAAAAGGTTTCAGAACTGTGTAGCTCATGAAGTTGATGCTTATGTGCGGAAGACAGGGAGTAGCCTTGACCTGAAATAATCTTTTTCCCGTGCAGGTGGACAAGGCTATGGCCTTTGATTGTAACCCGGAACTCTGTCATATAGATGAAATCATTTTGGCTCTCACAAAAAAAAAGCCAAACAAAAAATGATGTAAAGGGTAATAAAGACCGAACATGGATGCTAGGGAAATCCATTATTTACTGCTTACCATCTAATATGTTAATCTTCGTATATAGAAGAAAAGGTTGGGACATTAATTATTATCGCACGTAGTATTACCCAACAAGGGCGCAAAGATTTCGTAACAAGATTGCCTAAGATCACAATTTCTGTAGCACTGATATGTATACTTTCATTCATGGTAGTATCTTATAGCTAAGAGACATACTTTATAATATGTTTGCCCGCCAATCAAAATTACCAAGGATGTAATTTTGTGCATTATTTCATAACTAACTATTTTGGGATATATTCAATAGTTTACTAAAAATCTAAAAGATTATAAAGAAATAAGAAGGGAAAGTGAATAAAATGCAAATGAAACTCATATTAGTTTTACACACAACTCATCACAAATCTAGCCGAGCAAATGCGCGGGCCACTCTGCTAGTTTACATACATTCAAAGTGCCCATTATGTATTCCACCACAATCCTAGAATCATTGTTGTGATACACATAACGTAGTTGGTAACCAGTTCCATAGACATTACAATATGAGTAGTTCAAATACAAATGGTCATAGCGACCAAGTTCATATTACAACACAAGGTAGCAGCGGAAATAACATCTTCAGGCCCATGCATTTACCCTATAGGCAATGCCGACTAGGAGATGATCTTAGTTCTGGTACTCGTCTTCATATCCTTCCTTCGGATAATCCTCCCCATAGTCTGGCCAAGTTAATAGCCAGGACAGAGCCATGAGTACATTGAGTGCACTCGCAAACCATCATATAAACGAAATGATGAGTGAAATATGCGAGGCTTATATGGTGGACTAATACACTAAGTTTATTTGCAAAATGCTAGCTTTATTTCCCAAGATAGTTCATTAAGAGATAATAAATATTTAATTATCTAGGTTGAATCTAAGATGGAACCTCAAGTGTTGGTCACCTTCATTATTCAAGTCAAATCATTCACCAAGATCATAGTTCACTTCATAACTGTTTACTTCTTGACAAAGGTCAAGTACAGCTTGCCAACTGTCCATGACCGCAGACGCGGCTATTCGAATAGTTTTGAAACCTCTACAGAGGGGTACACTTTACCCACAAGATTCGATACATCTGCCGGGAAAATCCATGGATCGTCATACACAAAGTATGCGAGGTTCAGATAATCAAACAAACTCTTTCACTTGCCTACTCTAGTATAGGATCCTTTCCAGCACCCCTAGTTTTGTCCGCTAATGGATGTTGTATAAATGGACGAGTCCACCCAGTTTGGAAGTATCACACACATTGTGCACTTCTATAAAGGATGATGCAAGGTATCCCATACTAAGGCAAACAAGATACGGACTAAGCCCCTTCTCATTCAGGGGTAGTGTGGTCATACGCTAAGGTTGGCTCACATAGTACATCACACATTATCATTTTAAAAATTCATTCCATAGTCCTTATTCATGATTATTCTCTTTTGGAAACTCAACGTGGATGAACAATCTCCATCCAAGGTTTTCAAGTTCAATTCATAACTTTCCATAGAGTTCCCATCTAGATGACTTTAATTTTATTAGCGACTAGGCAAGCTACTATGAGTGATGCTACCACTAAGGGGTGTTGGATAAACTCAGTTTGATGCTCTTGTTAAGCAAGACATCACTACACATTTATTGTTCTACTCTAGCAATTCAATCATGCCATTTAATTTGGAAGCGAGTAAATATGCAAGTTGGAAATCTAGGCATTTGAGTATGATTCAAAAGATGGCTTGCCTTGGTTGGCAAAGTGTCCGGGGCAGCCTTCTTCTTCTTCTTCTTGATAATATCCTCCCTCGGGCTCTTCTTCGGCAACACTAGCATCTATTAACGATAAACAAAGTGCACACAATCACCAAACAAGTACAAACAACACTCCAAGCATACACACATGTTTTTAAAAAGGGTAGTAATATCTACTCTAACTTGGGTTGGTTTTCATTCATTTTAAATTATTTTGAATAGTTGTGCAAGTTTGAGTTTCTAACTACTACCATGTAGTATTAAATTTCCAAATACCTCCTACAAGCCCACATGGACTAAGATCAATATCTACAGATAGGTATTTGGAAATGTTGTTTAACAATAAGGGTTCCATAACTATTTTGATTATAGGTTTGAGTTCAATAAAATCCTAGATGGGAAATGCTTATTTAACCATATAGATAAATAGCATTTAACTTAAAAGTTCCAAAAATGCGATCTAATGATATAAATAGATGGGTATTACTAATTGTGAGTTTTTAGAGTTGGATATACACTTTTATGAATTTTATTTGATTTGATATGGATTTTCTAAGGTGGAAAAGCTCTTGTTTTGTTATTTTTACTATATGAAAACTATACTTCTAAATGGTACTAAACCAGTTCCGGAGGCTAGATAAAGTTCCTAGCTTTCCAAAGAAAATTTATTTGCTACATTTGGCTCTAGGAAACTCTAGTTACAGAATTTGGAAACTAGGGTTAGAAATATAATTCCAACTAACTAATCAACAGAAAAAAATATTTAGGGGTGACTGGGCCGAGCGCCAGGGCGGCCGAACTAGAATTCCATCGGGGGGACACCGGAAAGAAAAGAAAAAAATTACATCGAACCGGTACGTTGTCGTCTTCGACTCGGGATTGGTACAGGAACTCACTGACGGGAAAGAAGGGCGCGGTTACGAGGCTCGACGGAGAAGGGACAAGAGGCGATGTCGAGGGTGCAGTACGGCGGAGGAGCTTCTCCTCATCCAACTCGTCCAGACAACGGCTCGAGGGCTGCTCTGGAACGCCGGGAACGGCAGGGCATACCAGAGCTCGGCTTGCTCCGGCGAGCTCAAACCAGGAAGCAAACTAGCGAGAGACGATGTCTAGGAGGGAGAGGGAGGTGGGGTGCATCTTTCCGCTCAACAATGGGGGCCTTTTATAGGCGGGAGAGGGAGCACAGGAGGATGGCTCGGGACGGCCAGGACACCATGTGTCTCGGCCGTACGAGGCGCAGGAGCGGCTCTGGCATGGGCGGCGGGCTGTGGCATGTTGCAGGAGCTGCCTGGCGCGTTTGCGGGCGGCGAGATGGTCTGGCAGAGAGGGGAGCAAGCTAGGGCGGCGTCGGCTGTTGTCTGTCCTCTCCTCCATGGTCCGGGCCAGAGAGGGCAGCGAGCCAGAGGGGGATGGAGAGATGCGGCGCTAGGCAGGCTGGGCCAGGCCGGGTCCCTCCCAGGAGAGCCAGGCCTGCATATCCTCTGAGCATGTTGACTTCAAAGATTCCGCAGTGATGGTGTTCGATGGAATGCCCGCAAGAATTCAAAATTTGAATTTTTGAAATTTTCAAATTGGGTTGCTTATTATATTGGGTAAGGAGTCTAAAACTATTTTTCTTAGGTCCAGAGATGGTGTTTTGCTTGAGGGCTAATTTGAATTTGGGGTTTGTCCTATGTATTGAATTCAAATTTTGGACAAGTTTTGAATGGTGTTAGGAGAGGTATTCTGGAAAATGTAGAATAGGTCAAGCATAAACAAAGTTTGGTCTTGGATGACTTGCAAAGAAACATATAGGTTTAGTTCAAAAATGGCTTAAGAAAGGGGAGGGAAGAGGGCTGATGGTTAACTTTTTCTAGATACAAATCTAGTCTTATCCATTAGGGTTTTTGTGAAGTTTGTGATTTCTGGTTGTTTTAACTTCTTCTAGTTCGTGATAGCTTGATTTCACTTAATAGTCTCATCACAAAACACACACATACACAAATATTACTAAATCACTTAATTTTCGCTCGAATCTTGGATCCGTTTGTAACTCTGGCGTCAAACGTGCCCAGCGATTTGTGACCTCAATAGCTTTGGCGGGGGCCCTCCTGGGTGGCGGCTGCACTAGGAGACTGCTCTGGTTGAGGTTCCACCCCTTCGGCAGGTGGTAGACTGATGGCGCAGGGACAACGGAATCGGCTAAAGCGCGTGCTTTTGCCGTGTTGATGTACAGCTAGCGATATCCGACAGGACTCGCGGCATGACTCCCCATCCATGGTACTTCCTTCGGGAGGCGGAGGCAGTGGTGGCGCTTACGGGGGCAGCGGATGTCTGAAGAGGTGGCTCGGTCGGTGCGACGGAGATATAGATGAGCCTGGTCGGTTGTGAGTGGAGGGGTGTTGGGCGTATTAAAAAAAGTTGACATGTGTCCGGACGGTCCGGAGAAGGTGTACACCCTATATTTTCCATTATGTGCAATATTCTTTGTAGTGTGAATTTACATTAAACCTTATTTGGGGTCCTCTCAATCACAAGTTAGCACTTTAAGTGTGAATTTACACTAAACCTTATTTGAAATTCTATATTGATCATTATTAATTCTAAATGTAGACGTTTAGATATTATAAATAAAAAATAAAGGCCATTTTGTATAGAACTTGTTTTTTGCACTCCAAAGAATAATTAGGTATACACAAGTTAATAACACCATCATATAAGATATTCCACTTTGTGAAGCAACCTCCAGTTCTGATCTTCGTATGGACTCGTTGTATTTATCTGAAGTTTGCATACCTAAAATAGGAAGGCATGCAATTTTTTTATTGATTTCTGACATGTCTAACTATTTATTATATTTTATAAATAAAATCTAGATTCAGAACTCTGCACTTATCCGGACCCCCCAGATATGCAGCAGGCAAGCTGTCATAATGAAATTTTGGACAGTAGCAAGCGGCATAGACCGTTGTTGCCCGTGCTCCTCTGGTCTGCCAGCGCCACCCGCCCCCACCCCTCCCACCCAGGTCCTCCGTCCGCCGGTGCCGCCGATGCCACCGTTGATCAGCATGGCTAGCTCTAACGATGGCTCTTCATCGATCCAGTCTTTGGTGGCAATAAGATCCACTGCCTCGAGCTCTTTCTAGGGTTTCCGATTTGGGAGCGGGCAACTTCTGCTCAAATTCGTCGATTTAGGTAGATTAACCTAGATTTGTTTGGAGTTTCTGGTCGACTAGGATAGGGTGCTCATGAATTATTACAACCCTGATATCGTTGAATACTCCACTGTCGAGGGATTTTGTGTTGCAAGAACACGGGTACCACACGAAGGACCCAAAGGTATCAAACGCAGGGGCTGTATGCGTGAGACCAAGAGAGCGATGAAGCATGGCGACGGAGTACTCGACACGCCGGAGAGCACTACCGCATGATAGAGAGCAACATCGATCTTACCCAGGTTCAGGGCCCTACGTCTTGCCTTCTTGTATTGCACTGCGAGACCTTGCGAGGCTTACAAGGTCTTGGTTACAAAGCTCTAGCTAGCCGGAGGTAGAAGAACCTACTTAGCCTAGCCAGAACTTGAGATTGGGGATCTTCTTCTAAGGGGCAGCTCCCCTCCTTTTATAGCACCGAGGTCCTCCTTCCCCTCATTAACTTGGGGAAGGGGTTGCCACAAACATGGCCAAGGAGTGGGACAGTTATCCCGTTACAATATTCGGTGGTCTTGGTCTACGGAGAGCAGGGGCGACGGTCCACAAGAGTGGTTGGGGAAGGTTGACGTCCTTCCCTGGCACGCTGCTCCGTCCATGCTGATCCTGGCAGGAAAGCAACAACCGCCGTGCAGCTTTGTGCAGGCGCGGTAGGAGTGGTCGCTTCCTTGTTAGGGCAGCATGGGCGACATGCTTTTCTTCTTGTCTTACCCCTTCACGAATGCGTGATTGCATCGGGGGCTGCAAACTTGGTCTTCACCCTCATGAGGGATTCCTCGTGAGGGAGTCTTCATGTCTTCTGTGCTTTATCATTGTTCTCCTCGTGAGGCACCTCCTCACGAGGGTCTTCTTTGTTGGGCTGAAATCTTATCCCTGCTCCTTGTCGATGAAGATGGGCCATTGAAGTGGCCCAGGAGCAGGTGGACCGGGATACCCCGGAATCCAGTACACCGACAGTAGCCCCCGGCAGCCTGGCCCGTTAACGCGCCCTTTGGAGGGGGCGAAGGGTCAGAGGCCCCCCAGAAGCTACTGGGCCCTCCAACGACACGCATCAACGCACGCGGTCAGATGACCATGTGAAGATGCAGAGGCAGTGAACATGTGGCGCGACGTAATGCTGCCCAATGCGTCCAACCATAATGATGGCGTGTCCCTTCATTGTAGAGATGCCTTGCCGTTGCTCCGTTTTCTGCACTGGGACATGACGCTTCGAGCCACTTGAGCCTCCTCTTCACTTCCACTTGATTCTAGTACTACTTTGCTGCGAAGGAAGAAGGAAAAACCCTGACGCCATGGATTCCTTCTCCGCCTCCTCTGCAACTGGCTCATTTGTCGCCGGGAAGAAATGCCGCGGACGCCCTCCGGGCAGCAGGAACAAGCCGAAGGTGCCCGCCGTCGGGGCGGCCAAAGCTGGAGGACCTCTGCGCCTCATGCGCCAGCGCGGCACGAGGAGAACCGCAACGCCCCGAGGGCCTCCACCGCTTTGATCCTTTAGAATGCGGCACCAAATAGCGCCATGGCCGTGCCATTGCCCCTAATGGCGTCAATGTCGGCCCCCTGCCCCATTGGGAGCATCGATCGGGCGCTCAGGGAGGCATCGGCTGCCCTGGGCCCCCTTCCATCGGCCGTAGAAGCTGTGGCGCCACCAAAGGTGACGCCCTTCATGACTGGACTGGTCGTGACCCCCCGCCGCCTAGCAGCAGCGGTGCTGGGACCCCTCGTTGCCCCGGGGTCCCACTTCTTGGAGCTCCTCGTCGACATCCACGCCTAGATCTTCACCATCCTCTACCTGCCCGAGGCAATCCGGAGGGTGCTCTCTGCCCCAGGCCTCGCTGTTGGCAAAGTCGAGCTGGTGGAGCAGAGCCGGCCAGAGCTGGTCTGGCCGGTGGACATCATCTTTGGCATCGGCGGTGGTGTTGTCCTCTCCGGGCGCTAGAGGGCCTTTGCCCTTGGGCACCATCTCCTCATTGGCGACCGCCTCGTCTTACGCTTCAAGCTGGGGATGTTGGAGGCTTTGGTGCGGGTTTTCGGCGCCAATGGCATCTACCGCACCTACCCTCTTCTGGCGGCGATGGAGTGAAGCGCCGGCAGCGACCCGAAGGCCCTCTGGGGAAGAGACCCACTCTCTTCCCCCTTTTGATGTTGTTGGAGTAGTAGCCGGTGGGGCATGCCCCGCCGCGCTTTTGTGTTTCTCCCTTCAGGGAGATCTTTTAGTGATGAAACAGATTCACCTTCTCCCTTTTTGCTTTCTTTTCCTTGTTGTCTTCATGGAGTTACAGTCGGCATGAATCCCCCCGTACGCTCGAGAGCCCTGGCGAGGTGTTTGCACGTGCGGGAGGCCTCCCTGTGTCTCAAAGCTCATAACAGGGTCGGCGCCAGTGTTGAAGGGTTGCATAATCCTGGGAAACAAAAAGTTGGAAAACGAAAAACCCCAAATCTCCGAAAAAGAAATGGGAAAGTAAGGCAATAAACACAAATAAGAGAAAGCCAAAAATAAGATGCCCCTATGACTGGCACAGGGACCTTCCTCATCGTGAGAGAGCGCGGCACTATCTGTGCCAGCAGCTAAGAGCAAATTGTCGCACGTGGTGATTCACGGGGCCTTCCTCGGCGTGAGATAAGCTGGGACTCTCACGGACGCAAAGGCATTGACGCTTAAGAGAGCCCAGAGGTGCATGACACCGCAATGAGGATTGCTCGTGAGGTGAAGGGCCTGGCGCAGACCTCCGAATCTGTGTCTCCTTCGCAAGATGGTCGGAGCGGCCTTGGTCTTCTGTAATCCTGCCAAATATGGCCTTTCTCGAGCGAGGGGAGTCGGGGCTCCAACGGATGCTTGTGCATCAATGCTAAAGAGAGCCCCTATGGACTGAAAAGGCATCGTGAGGAGAGGAGCACTCATGAGAAGTCTGTCCTTGGTGGGTGCCTTAGGCACACCTTGGAAATTCCCAAAGATTTTTTTATTTTCCGGTGCACCATGCGAGGAACTAAGCACCACGGACTTGTGGAGGTGGTCAGCTCGGGGCCGTCGCCCCTGACCAGAGCTCGGTCCTTTTGGGTTTTTGCGGGCTTGCTGTTTTCCCAGGCGACGTCCCAGCATAGACACCGTGCCCAGCCCCCACTCGTGTGGAGTACAACGGAAAATAAATGGACTTCATGCCATTACAATATCATGCCGAAGCAGAGGCGCTCTATGCGCTTTAACTTAGTCTTTGTGCTGAAAAGCATCTTAAGTTAATGCAAAATGCCGAGATGGCCATCTTCGACTCCTAACGAGGAGCTCACGGGTAGAACTTGATGATGAGGATACAATCATGGATCATGCTGATTTTGAGTGTTTGAGCTGGAAGGAAATATTGAGTCTAATTGATGATTGTTATAAGGTGAATTCTTTCCTAGTTGAAAAGAATGTCTTGATATCTCCGAATTATAAGGTGAATTCTTTCCTAGTTGAAAAGTCAATCAAAAAAAAGGGGGAACGAGCGAACTCGCCCGCTCGCCCGACCGCAGACCGCCTCTGTGGTCGAGCGCGAGCTCACCTCGCTAGGCTCTGGGACGGGGTCGCCCGACCCCAGATAGCCTCTGCGGTCTAGCGCCAGTTTCAGGCCATGCTCAACAGTTTGGTTTGATTTAGTAAACAAAAAAAGAGCAAAAGTAAAAAAAAAGGGGATCACACGCCGCACCTATATTCAGAAAACAAAAGAGACAAACTACTTCGGCATGTCGTCCGTTTCTCGTCGCCGTCGCACTGTCGTGCGTTTCTGGTGTCGCATAACTCTACCGCAACACGTTTTTCATTGTTTTCTCTGCCGCGACAGTGTGTTACCACTGTGTCCACATAGCGTCCCTTCTACATGATTTTGATTGCTTTAGCTACAGCCTGTCTACAACATCGTGTTAGGCACTTACCCATACGAGACTAGCTATTTCGTGCTTATCAGGCTGCTGCCGTGTGCGCAATCTTGAGCCTGTTCGTGAGCCCGTGCTAGCGTCTCTCTTGTGCATTGCAACACGAGCTATTGTGCATTGTCACTTATATCTCTTGAGCTCTTTTTCAGAGTTGCTTTGCCTCGCTTATCTCCACCGTGTGTGTTTCGTGGGTCTTGTCATACGATCAGCACTAGGACTTATTTGCGGTGTACTTAGGATACCATACCTATAGCTCTACCATATATTCCTGGTTTATCGTGTGATCGCTCTTATACCCTCGGTATTCACTTCTTCACATCAGTGCATTGGTCATTTATCCGATTTGGTAAGCATCGCTATTCACCTTGGAACGGTAAGATTCACCTTTTCTTGTCAGTTTTGAGTGAGTAGAGTGTTTCACCATATATACATATTTGTTTCTGCACTAATTATGGCAGATGACGTTACGGATACTGTGGAGGCTGGCAGATATCATTTTTTCTGCCACAGATATTGTAGTGCCACTTTTTGGGTGGAAGAACGTGGCAACTATGACGGTTGTCTTGGGAATTTAGAGACAGTAGCCATGGGGTGGCTTATCGAGGGGGCTCGACGGTGGTGACGATGGGTCCGGCTTGGGATTGTGCCAACAGAGACACCTCAGTTTACCCAGGTTCAGGGCCCTCCCGGGTGGAGGTAAAGCCTCTACTTCCTGCCTGCTTCGTATTATCTTAGACAGTAGCGATTACAGTGCTCCTCGAGCTGTTCGGGCTAGAGGAGGAAGAAGAAGATTGGATCTCCCTAGACTAAGGGTCCAGGCCCCCTTATATAGGCAGGGGCCTGGTTACAGGTTAGGTAGCGGTTCGGCCGGCTGCCAGCTCCTCGGCGACGGCGTCCTTGGCGTCATCCTCTGGCCCTGCTCTGGCAAAGGCGCTTTATAAAGCGCTTTTTCCCCGGACCGGCATCTGGGAGGCATATCCCCTCCCTTTTGCCTCGGATCCCATCGTGGGGAAGGGTCTTCGGTCGCTGATTGGCTGAGGCCGGTCATGGCGCTCGTCACTCCCGTCCTTGGCCTCTGTCGCTCTTGTCGGGGCCAGCCCACGGGGCCAGCTCACTTTCGGCAAAATAGCGGTTGGGAGGCTTTTGTCTTCATCGCCCGGCTTTGGCTCTCCTCGGTGGAATCGCCAGCCGGTTGATGGCGCAGCCGGCCTTTCGAACGGAGCCGGCCTTCTCGTGCTGAGGTCGTGGATACTCCTGGGACACCAGCCGGCATTTAGCTCAGCCCGTGGCATGCCCCATTAGTCATCCCCACGACACTAGCCCCCGAAACTGGCGAAGTCTCATGGGTTAGCATGGGGCTTCGGCGGGTTCTTCTCCTCACCGAAGTCTTGCTCGTTTTTGTCAAAGTCCCAGGATTCTTGGTCTGGTCTGGAGGTTGCTGGTTTCGAGGCCAAGTCACGCGGGACTCCTCCGGCCGCCTCAAGACGTTCCGGCTCCAGGCGTAACCCGGCTGGCGGCCGCGAGCCGGTGTGCTGCCTCCTTGGAACTTGTGCCGCTTTGGGTTTTGCTCCTACGTTGTGGCCGGCGCAGCGCGCCAGTGGCCGGTCTTGTCGTTTTGACTTCGGAATCACCACTGTCATAACTTCCCGAGTCATCATGTGGGGTGGACTGACATACGTCAGGGACGTGTCCCATCGACTCCCCCCACGATCCGCTGCGGCAACCGCAGCGGTTGCCCACGATGCGGGGGTGGTTACCGAAATGTCGGGGGGTTATTCCCTTAGTCGCTCTTCTTTAAATGCTGAGCATGCTCGTTGCTGAGGACATCCCCCCACTTCTCCCCTCACCTCGAGCCTCTCCTTTCCGAGCCCAACCCGATCATGTCGTCCCTTAGCGGTTCCGCTGCCAGCGGTGACAAGGTCCCGGAGGGGAGCAAGGAAGATGTTAAGGCGCCGGAGACGGCGCCTTCCCCATCTCGGAGACGCGGTCGCCCGAAAGGGAGTCGCAACAAGAGTACCTTGGAGGCCCTCGCGGCGAAGGCCGCCGCCGCTGCCTCCACCTCCATCATGCCCCAGGCAACCGGGGCTCGGGCGTCCCGGAGAAATGGAAGCCCGGCCGTCCAAAGGGGAGCGGGAGGAAGACCGCTTCCACGACAGCTGCTGCTCCTTTGTCGCCCCGCCGTCGCGGATGGCCACTGGGCAGCAAGAACAAGAAGGCCCCCGCTGCCTTCGGGGCCACCGCCTCCACTTCCGCGAGGCCCCGAGCGGCAGCTTCACCTCCAGTGGGGCCATCACGGCCTTGGCTGGAGAAACCGGCGCTCCAACCGCCGGCCTACATCTCGGCCGAGGGATGGTCCACCTGCATCATCCCTATGCTTGCCGGTGCCCGGGACCTCCTCCGCCTTCCGTCCCAGTTTACAAGCTCGATGGAAGACCAGGAGATGGCTTATGCCAAGCTACGGGAATGCAGCGGCGGCCAGCCCACGTACTGCATCGAGGTCTACTATGACGGCCAGGGGGTGTGCTACTTCTGCGACGGGTGATCAAAGTTCTTCATCGACTATGGCGTGCATGAGGGTTGGTTCATCCTTCTCACCCGCCACGATGGGACGGAGGACTTCACCATCTGCCTCTTCGATGGCACCCTCTCCGCTCGTGCCTTCGCCGCCCAGCCGTGAAGGGCGAGCCTCGTCGACCTCCAACGCGGACTTCTCCGGGGCGAAGTCCATGCGGCGCTCGCGCTGGGCCGAGGAAGGCGAGCATCCCCCGGGCTAGGAGTACTTGACACTCTTAGGGTGTCGACTTAGGGAGCTTTTGTAATCATCAAACTTTGGCTTAATGAAAACTTGTCTTTCTTCATTTGCTGTATGAATGTTCTTCTACTTGTATCGCTGCACTGTGACGATTCCTCGGCTAGGATTCTTCTAGGACCATTGCCACGCGAATCCGTAGATAGGGACTACGATGGTCACTGGCTTGCACAGACGCTTTGGGCAAGATGCTCTGGCCTCAGTGCGAAAAGAACGGTGCTTCTGCCGGCCGGCTCTAGGAAGGGCGGACTAGTTCCGGCTTGGCGGGGTCGGAGTGGAAGCTGAGTCCTGTGCCGGCTCGAGCGGGGCTGGAGCCGGTATGTCTCCCTTCCCAGGCCTTCACACGTCCCTTGCTGCGGTTGGAGTAATCTCCAAGTTTCTGGCTCTAGCCATTGCTTTACGAGTGTTAGGTTTCGATTTTGTCGCTCATTTGCTGATCATATCACAGCGCCAGCTGATCGGACAGCCGGCGAGGTACTGGAGCTGGCCCACTTCTGAGGGCCAATTCCCTTTCCCCCTAGCCCCCGAGTTTTGGGGTAGCTGGACTGACAGCTAGCTCGAAACTAACCTTCCATGTACGGTGCCTGCATCGAGCGAGGCAGCTCTAGCTTCGAACCTCTTTGACGTGGCTCCTCAGCCCAAACATTGAGAGACTGTGATCGTCAACCATTCGCTGGCTTTGCCTTTGTCCGGTTCCCTCAACTTTTTCCTTAATCTTCCCACCCTTCGGCCCTTCTACCCCCAACCGGCAGCCTGGTGCCGGTTGGTCTCCCTTGGGCCGGCAGCCGAATGCCGGCCTAGGGTGGGAGCATGCCGCGGAGTGAGAAGTAGTACTTCGGTTTATTGGGCACCCGACTCGTGCTAGCCAACGCTTAGTTAACAAACACTGCCTCTAACGCCTGGTTGAGCGATTTTTCTATCGTTTATGGTTCTGTTCTGCGGCTTTCCTTCGTATGTGGCCTGCCGGCTCCTATCCGTCCGGCTACGCGGAGCCGGAAGGTGGAGGTTGGGCTCGAGACCTTCTTCATACATAGTACTCATCTGGCTGACGAGAAATCGATCATTTTTTGGGGCTGCCGGCTGTGGCTCGGTGCCCGGAGCCGGCTACCGGTCAAGTGAACAACGCAGGAAGCAAAACATACATGAAGTGTTTTCCTCGGAGCCGGCCGTAACTAGCCACTCCATTTTCCTTTATTCATTGACAAGTTTTTCGGGGTACAAGCTTTTGCCTTAGCAGAAGAAAGGTCTTAGGAGACTGACATTCCAGGGACACTCCGTCTCCTTGTCAGAGTTATCTGCCTTGTTCTTTCTGGGCTCTTGTGCGTCGATGAGGTAATATGCCCCATTGCCCAGCACCCAGCTGACAATGAACGGTCCCTCCCAGGGAGGAGACAACTTGTGCATGCCCTTAGTGCTTTGGACCAAACGGAGTACGAGATCTCCTTCACGGAACGTGAGCGGGTGAATTTTCCAGCTGTGGTATCATCGCAGCTGCTGCTGATAGAGCGCTGATCTGGCCAGAGCTTGTTCTCGTGCCTCCTCGAGGTGGTCGACGCCGTCTTCGCGAGCTTCTTTTGCTTGCTTCTCCGTGTACTGGACAATTCTGGGCGCATCGAACTCGATGTTCGTGGGCAACACCGCTTCTGCTCCATAGACCAGGAAGAAAGGTGTGAAGCCGACAGAGTGATTTGGAGTGGTTCACAGGCTCCAGAGCACTGAGGGTAGCTCCTCGACCCAACAGCCAGCTGAGCGTTCGAGAGGCTCGACCAGCCTTGATTTGATGCCGGCCAGGATCAGCCCATTTGCCTTCTCCACTTGCCTGTTTGTCTGAGGGTGCACCACTGACGCTAAGTCCAGCCGGATGCCCTTCTTGCCACAGTAATCAATAAAGACTCCCTTCGCAAAGTTTGTCTCGTTGTCAGTGATGATGCTGTGGGGAACTCCATATCTTTTGATGATCTCGTTGAAGAACTTGATGGTGGACGAGCCGTCGAGTTTCTTGATTGGCTTGGCCTCGATCCACTTGGTGAACTTGTCCACAGCAACCAAGAGATGCGTCAAGCCCCCGGGCGCAGTCTTGAATGGCCCTACCATGTCCAGGCCCCAGACAGCGAACGGCCAGGTGAGCGGGATGGTCTTGAGAGCTGCCGCTGGATTGTTTCTATGCTTGGAGAAGCGCTGGCAACCGTTGCACTGTTTCACCAGTTGCTCTGCATTCTACTTGGCCGTTGGCCAGTAGAAACCATGGCGGAAGGCTTTGGCCACCAAAGCTCTGGAAGATGCGTGATGTCCGCACTCCCCTTGGTGTATTTCTCTTAGCAGCTCTATCCCTTCTTCCAGCTCGATGCACTTCTGGAAGATGCCTGACATGCTGCGCTTGTACAGCTCACTGTTGATGATGGTGTACGCCCCTGTTCGGCGTTGAATTCACCTAGCCTCCACTTCGTCTTGCGGCAAGTCCCCAGTGATGAGGTAGTTGGAGAATGACTCCGCCCAGGAAGGTATCTCCCGTATGTGGAAGACATTGGCGACCAGGGGATCGGCAGCCCCCGGGTCCGTCATCGTGCCGGCCTCGTCTGATTGTCCGGCTGGGGGAGCGGGCGTGGAGCCGGCAGCCCCCGTGTCCTTTGTCGAGCAGGCCTCGCTGGGCTGGCCGGCTGCTTCCTTCAGCTCCGTGGCGGCAGCCCCCGGGTCCGGTGGTGGCACCTGAGCCGGGGCAGGGTCTCCAGGTACATAGATGGATGGAGTGTCCGGCGAGGGCTTGATGGACGGCTTGTGGATGATTTCCAGTGACACCCTAGTTGAGATATCCTGCTTGGTGGAGCCAATCTTGGATAGCCGGTCTGCCTCATCGTTGTTTGCTCTAGGGACATGATGGAACTCGTAGCCCTCGAAGAATCCGCTAAGCTGCTACACGTAGAAGCAGTAGGAGGCCATGTTGGCGTCCCTGGCGTCCCAATCCCCTGTAACCTGGTGCACCACCAGGTCGGAGTCTCCAAAGCAGAGGATCCTCCTGATGCCAATCTGCTTGGCCATCTTGAGCCCATGTACCAGGGCTTCATACTCGGCGACGTTGTTCGACGCACGGAAGTGCATCTGCAGCACGTACTGCAGCTTGTGTCCCTTGGGAGAGGTGAGGACGACGCTGGCCCCCAAGCCCCCGAGCAACTTGGAGCCATCGAATTGCATGCGCCAGTGGGTGGAGTCTAGAGCCGGCGGCAGGTACTGGTGCTCTCCCCAGTCGGCGAAGAAATCCGCTATGATCCACGACTTGATTGTCGTCCTGGGCTTGTACTGAATGGTATGAGCAGCGAGCTCAATCGCCCATTTGGCCACTCTGTCTGACGCGTCCTTGCACCCAATGATCTCCGAGAGTCGAGTGGTGCTCACCACCGTGATAGGATGCTCCTCGAAGTAGTGCTTCAGCTTCTTGGCCGCCATGTACATGCCGTATGCGACCTTCTGGTAGTGCGGGTAGTTCTGCTTGGTGAGAGTGTGCACCTCACTCAGGTAGTACACCGGGCGCTGAACCGGCAGCTCCTTGCCTTCCTCGGTGCACTCCACCACGATCACGACGCTGATGACTCGCGGAGTAGCCGCGATGTAGAGCAGCATTGGCTCTCGCGGAGCCGGCGCTGCCAAGATTGGCGCGGTAGACAAGGCTCGCTTGAGGTCATTGAAGGCATCATCAGCGCGCTGGGACCAAACGAAGTGGTCCATCTTCTTCATCAGCTGGTATAGCGGCATGGCCTTCTCCCCGAGCTGGCTAACGAACCGGCTGAGCGAGGCTAAGCAACCAGTGAACTTCTGCACATCACTGAGCTAGGTGGGCTTCTCTAGGGCCTCAATGGCTTTTATCTTCGAGGGGTTAGCCTCGATCCCTTGCTGGGAAACGATATAACCTAGGAGCTGTCCAGCCAGCACACCAAAGGTGCACTTCTCTGGGTTGAGCTTCATGCAATAGCGCCGCAGGTTGGCAAAGGTCTCCTTGAGGTCATCCAGGAGCGTGCCGCTCTGCTTGGTCTTCACCACCACGTTGTTCACATAAGCATGCATGTTTCTCCCAATCTGCCCTTGCAGGCATCGCTGCATGGTCCGCTGGTAAGTGGCTCCAGCGTTCTTCAGGCCAAACGGCATGGTAACATAGTAGTAGGCTCTGTATGGGGTGATGAAGGACGTCTTGATCTGATCCGGCTGGAAAAGCGGGATCTGTTGCTAGCCTGAATAGGCATCCAGGAAGGACAGTAGGTCACAATCGGCTGTGGAGTCGATCACCTGGTCGATCCATGGTAGTGCGAAAGGATCCTTGGGGCAAGCCTTATTGAGGCTGGTGTAGTCGATACACATTCGCCAGGTGCTATTCTTCTTCAGAACCAAGACTGGGTTCGCAAGCCAGTCAGGGTAAAATACCTCCATGATAAAGCCGGCTGCAAGGAGCCGGGCAATCTCCTCGCCAATAGCTTTCCTTTTCTCTTCTGCAAAATGCTGCAATGGTTGCTTGACCGGCTTGGCATCTGGCCGGACATTGAGTGAGTGCTCAGCCAGCTCCCTCGGCACATCTGGCATGTCCTTTGGAGACCATGCGAAGATGTCCCGATTCTCACAGAGGAAGCTGGTGAGCTCGCTTTCCTATTTAGTAGAAAGGCCGGTGCCGATGATGACGTACTTGGTGGGATCACTCTTGTCCAGCAGGATCTTCTTGGTGTCGTTGGCCGGCTTGAACTGCTCCACCGGCGACTGGCGAACCGGCACATCTTGCTAGGTTAGCTCCACGCGATGTAGAAGCTGCCGCTTTTCCTCGGCGATGACCAGTGCTTCTACCAGCTGCGAGCTCTCCTTTGCGCAGGCCAGGGACTTCTTGAAGCTTCCCGAGACCGTGATCACACCTCTGGGTCCTGGGAGCTTCATCTTCAGATAGGCGTAATGCGGGACAGCCATGAACTTGGCCAGGGCTGGACGGCCAAGCAGCGCGTGGTAGGGACTGCTGATGTCCACCACCTCGAACCAGATGGGCTCGCGGCGGCTATTCCCCTTCTTTCCAAAGAGAACCTCCAGCTGCACCTTGCCCAAAGGGGTGCAAGAATGCCCAGGCACGATGCCATGGAAGGTGAGCCAGCTCGGTTTCAGCTGAGCAAGCGGGATGCCCAACTTCTCCAGAGAGCTTCGGTAAAGAAGGTTGATACTACTACCGCCGTCGATGAGCACGCGGGAGAACCGGCACATGTGCGTATCGGAACACACAACAGGGTCCAGGACCAAAGCGTATTCTCCAGGGCTGGGCATCAGCCTTGGATGGTCCTCGTGCCCCTAGGTAATGGCCGCCTCAGACCAATGCATGAACTAGGGTTCTGTAGGCATTACAGCGTTCACCTCTGCCTCATGCCAAAGGTCGTTTCTTTTATCCTTGCCAGGGGTGATAAAGATGTGATACTGCTCAACATCCGCCGGGAAGTCATCATCTTGATCCGGCTCGCCTCCAGCCGGGTCGCGCTGTTGGTCCTCCTGACCTCCAGCCGGTTGCGCTTGCGACACACCAGGGATATGCCGAGCGCGCTGCTCCAGCTCTCTCATGAAACGGCACTGACGCGTGGAGTGGGTCGCTTCCCTGCCCGGGGAGGTGTGGAACTTACACGGCTGATCAAGTGTATCATCGAGGGTGTACTTGCCCTCTTTGCACCCATGACCACTACCGGCAGCCCCCGGGCCTCCTTGGTCAGAAGCCGCTCGCTTTGAGCTAGCAGATCCTCTGGGGAATATCTCGGCGTGGTCAAGCCACAGGTGGATGTGCAGCGCTGGAGGGCAAGCCTGGGACTCCGACCCTGGCGCTGACACCGGGATCAGGCGTGGCCTGCTTACTCCGCCACCTTGCTGGGCACGGCGGCCTTGGGCGTTGCCGCTCGGAGCACGGCCGCCCTGTCCGCGCCCTTCGCGGCCTCAGCTTGCCGATGGCGACCGCTGGATCTGGCTGGGGATGGCGGTGGCGAAGCTGCGCCGCAGGTCACAAGCGAGCTCGGTCGGTGCGTCTCCATGCACGTCATAGAACTCACTGAGCGTGGTGCTCGCACGGCACCGGTTGGCCTCGTCCTCGGCCACCTTGCTGAGGAGGACGAGGCGCGTCCGCTCCAGGGCCTCGACGACCCGGGCGGGGTTGATGACGCGGCTGAGGGGAGCTCTCAGGTCCACCACGGAGACGTCCAGGGCGTCCTGCTCTGGGAGTGGAGCATCTTGCTCCTGTGGAAGAAGGCGTTCGGGCGACGGGCGACGGGCGCTCGGGGCGCGGTGAGTCCCCGCCCTCATCTTCTCCCAGGGCCATCACCTTGACCATGGCGCCAAGACTGCTGCTTTCACCACGGCTCGAGCCTCCATCGCAGAGGGAGTCGAGGACATCGGTTACCTCATCCGGGAAGGGCTTGGCAACGTAGAAGCGGTGACTGCCGACGTCGAGGAAGGAGCCGCTGTTGCCGAAGCCATTCTCAAAGTGGGCCTAGTTGTCGCTGACGCAGTCGAAGGTGCCGAACCTCCAGACAAGGCTGGAGGCGACCTTCTCGCCCAGAACCGATGAGGGTCCCGGCCGGAACTTGACTCCGCTCAAGACGTTCTTCAGGCCAAACGGCATGGTAACATAGTAGTAGGCTCTGTATGGGGTGATGAAGGACGTCTTGATCTGATCCGGCTGGAAAAGCGGGATCTGGTGCTAGCCTGAATAGGCGTCCAGGAAGGACAGCAGGTCACAATCGGCTGTGGAGTCGATCACCTGGTCGATCCATGGTAGTGCGAAAGGATCCTTGGGGCAAGCCTTATTGAGGCTGGTGTAGTCGATACACATTCGCCAGGTGCTATTCTTCTTCAGAACCAAGACTGGGTTCGCAAGCCAGTCAGGGTAAAATACCTCCATGATAAAGCTGGCTGCAAGGAGCCGGGCAATCTCCTCGCCAATAGCTTTCCTTTTCTCTTCTGCAAAATGCTGCAATGGTTGCTTGACCAGCTTGGCATCTGGCCGGACATTGAGTGAGTGCTCAGCCAGCTCCCTCGGCACATCTGGCATGTCCTTTGGAGACCATGCGAAGATGTCCCGATTCTCACAGAGGAAGCTGGTGAGCTCGCTTTCCTATTTAGTAGAAAGGCCGGTGCCGATGATGACGTACTTGGTGGGATCACTCTTGTCCAGCAGGATCTTCTTGGTGTCGTTGGCCGGCTTGAACTGCTCCACCGGCGATTGGCGAACCGGCACATCTTGCTGGGTTAGCTCCACGCGATGTAGAAGCTTCCGCTTTTCCTCGGCGATGACCAGTGCTTCTACCAGCTGCGAGCTCTCCTTTGCGCAGGCCAGGGACTTCTTGAAGCTTCCCGAGACCGTGATCACACCTCTGGGTCCTGGGAGCTTCATCTTCAGATAGGCGTAATGCGGGACAGCCATGAACTTGGCCAGGGCTGGACGGCCAAGCAGCGCGTGGTAGGGACTGCTGATGTCCACCACCTCGAACCAGATGGGCTCGCGGCGGCTATTCCCCTTCTTTCCGAAGAGAACCTCCAGCTGCACCTTGCCCAAAGGGGTGCAAGAATGCCCAGGCACGATGCCATGGAAGGTGAGCCAGCTCGGTTTCAGCTGAGCAAGCGGGATGCCCAACTTCTCCAGAGAGCTTCGGTAAAGAAGGTTGATACTACTACCGCCGTCGATGAGCACGCGGGATAACCGGCACATGTGCGTATCGGAACACACAACAGGGTCCAGGACCAAAGCGTATTCTCCAGGGCTGGGCATCAGCCTTGGATGGTCCTCGTGCCCCTAGGTAATGGCCACCTCAGACCAATGCATGAACTAGGGTTCTGTAGGCATTACAGCGTTCACCTCTGCCTCATGCCAAAGGTCGTTTCTTTTATCCTTGCCAGGGGTGATAAAGATGTGATACTGCTCAACATCCACCGGGAAGTCATCATCTTGATCCGGCTCGCCTCCAGCCGGGTCGCGCTGTTGGTCCTCCTGACCTCCAGCCGGTTGCGCTTGCGACACACCAGGGATATGCCGAGCGCGCTGCTCCAGCTCTCTCATGAAACGGCACTGACGCGTGGAGTGGGTCGCTTCCCTGCCCGGGGAGGTGTGGAACTTACACGGCTGATCAAGTGCAGCATCGAGGGTGTACTTGCCCTCTTTGCACCCATGACCACTGCCGGCAGCCCCCGGGCCTCCTTGGTCAGAAGCCGCTCGCTTTGAGCTAGCAGATCCTCTGGGGAACATCTCGGCGTGGTCAAGCCACAGGTGGATGTGCAGCGCTAGAGGGCAAGCCTGGGACTCCGACCCTGGCGCTGACACCGGGATCAGGCGTGGCCTGCTTACTCCGCCACCTTGCTGGGCACGGCGGCCTTGGGCGTTGCCGCTCGGAGCACGGCCGCCCTGTCCGCGCCCTTCGCGGCCTCAGCTTGCCGATGGCGACCGCTGGATCTGGCTGGGGATGGCGGTGGCGAAGCTGCGCCGCAGGTCACAAGCGAGCTCGGTCGGTGCGTCTCCATGCACGTCATAGAACTCACTGAGCGTGGTGCTCGCACGGCACCGGTTGGCCTCGTCCTCGGCCACCTTGCTGAGGAGGACGAGGCGCGTCCGCTCCAGGGCCTCGGCGACCCGGGCGGGGTTGATGACGCGGCTGAGGGGAGCTCTCAGGTCCACCACGGAGACGTCCAGGGCGTCCTGCTCTGGGAGTGGAGCATCTTGCTCCTCTGGAAGAAGGCGTTCGGGCGACGGGCGACGGGCGCTCGGGGCGCGGTGAGTCCCCGCCCTCATCTTCTCCCAGGGCCATCACCTTGACCATGGCGCCAAGACTGCTGCTTTCACCACGGCTCGAGCCTCCATCGCAGAGGGAGTCGAGCACATCGGTTACCTCATCCGGGAAGGGCTTGGCAACGTAGAAGCGGTGACTGCCGACGTCGAGGAAGGAGCCGCTGTTGCCGAAGCCATTCTCAAAGTGGGCCTAGTTGTCGCTGACGCAGTCGAAGGTGCCGAACCTCCAGACAAGGCTGGAGGCGACCTTCTCGCCCAGAACCGATGAGGGTCCCGGCCGGAACTTGACTCCGCTCACCGCCGCACTTTGCCCCATGGTGGGCGCCAACTGTCGTGGGAATTTAGATACAGTAGCCATGGGGTGGCTTATCGAGGGGGCTCGACGGTGGTGACGATGGGTCCGGCTCGGGATTGTGCCAACAGAGACACCTCGGTTTACCTAGGTTCAGGGCCCTCCCGGGTGGAGGTAAAGCCCCTACTTCCTTCCTGCTTCGTATTATCTTAGACAGTAGCGATTACAGTGCTCCTCGAGCTGTTCGGGCTAGAGGAGAAAGAAGAAGATTGGATCTCCCTAGACTAAGGGTCCAGGCCCCCATATATAGGCAGGGGCCTGGTTACAGGTTAGGTAGCGGTTCGGCCGGCTGCCGGCTCCTCGGCGGCGGCATCTTTGGCGTCATCCTCTGGCCCTGCTCTGGCAAAGGCGCTTTATAAAGCGCCTTTTCCCTAGACCGACATCTGGGAGGCATATTCCCTCCCTTTTGCCTCGGATCCCGTCGTGGGGAAGGGTCTTCGGTCGTTGATTGGCTGAGGCCGGTCGTGGCGCTCGTCACTCCCGTCCTTGGCCTCTGTCGCTCTTGTCGGGGCCAGCCCACTTTCGGCGAAACAGCCGTTGGGAGGCTTTTATCTTCATCGCCCGGCTCTCGCTCTCCTCGGTGGAATCGCCAACCGGCTGATGGCACAGCCGGCCCTTCGGACGGAGCCGGTCTTCTCGTGCTGAGGTCGTGGAGACTCCTGGGACGCCAGCCGGCATTTAGCTCAGCCCGTGGCATGCCCCATTAGTCATCCCCACGACAACGGTGATTGGCTCTTTCACCATGGTGTGATGATTGGAGATAGATGTGCTGCAACCACCATTGACCACATCTCTACCATCAATTTAATAAGCATTGAGGTCGTCAAGACGTTGCACCTAGCCACACGTGCTAGTACAGCGCCATACCTCTTGCGTTCCTCATATGGCACCTTGCTGATTTCACACATAGCCAACGTTCCTGTTACTTACAGAGGGCATACCGAGGTTATTCGTTGTGGTGTATCCCCAATGCCACTTGAATCTTGTCATATTCTGTTGGGTTATCCTTGGTTCCACACCTATCATGCTCAGCCTTGTCGTGATAGGCTGACAATTTCGTTCAAGTGGAATAAGCAGCGGCGTGCTTGGTTGCGTCTAACGGCTGAACAGTTTCATAAGAATCATCTTCTTCAGAAGGAGAGGACAAAGGAGTTCTGCTTGTCGCCTAAGCACAAGGTCATGATGGATGGTGGCAGTCCCATTATTTGCCATCTTGACCATGGTGTGCTTCACAACCTATGTGAGAATGAGAGCCACGTAGCCAAATTGAGTGAGAGTGTTATAAAAAGTGAGCTGTGTGATTCCACCAAACATGAGGTTGAGAGTATACACTTTGAGAGTATGAGAAAAAATCAAAACACAAGAGTAGTCGACAATAAGATATGTTAGGATATTTCAACTAATGTAACTATGTCTACTCCTAGTGTTGTTTCTTGTGATATGCAGGTTGCTTTTGAAGAAAGGGAGCTGCCTTGTGCATTATCACTTGAGGAGGATGTTCCAGTGCCTACTTCTTCTGAGGAGCATGTCATTGACATAGGTACTAATTTGGAACCAGAACCAGCAGCTATGGATAATATTTGTGAGTCTACTCCTTTGCTGGTTCCTTCTAGTGATTTATCTTGCACTAATGTTTTAGCACCATGTGATAATTTGATTTCGAATTTTGATCATGTGGTAGTGCTGACACATAAGGAAGTACTTGCTAGAATACCATCGAATGACATTGTGTATTCCATCATGCTAAAAGAACCTCTTAGTTTGCGTTGTGCTATGAATAAGATTTCTGAAATTTCATATTTGAATTCTAGCACACATGCCTATTGCTTCATGTTTAACTTGATTGGTGAATATAGCATGAATGATAATTTTCTTGTCGATCACATATGCATAACCTGTGATAGAATTAATGAACTGAAACTTGCTGTTTTCAGTCCTATATGCTATGTGTCACAGTCCTTTTGCTGTGAGACACTAGATTATGTTCGAAATAGTTTGATGCATTCTGGTCTAGTTGAAGTGTTTTAGCCCACAAAATTTGATATGTTGGGTTGCTCTAATCTTGCTAGTTTGCCATCAAATTGGTTCAATTCATTGTGTTTGTTCCACAATTTGTTGCCTACGTGTGCTACTGATCCCTACTTCACTTATATTAGCACATTGAGTTGCATGTTACCTACAAGACATAATGTTCATGCACACATCACTGAATACTATTGTGTCCGTTCATCACTTGTTCATACTAATCCGAGTAGCACAGCTGAGGCATGGCATAAACCAATTTTGTTTTCACATGTTTTGGACTTGTTTGACCTTATTCATCATAAATTTGATCATCGGTCTTCTTTGCGAAAACTGAATTTAATATTGAACAACAAGACTATATATCTCTTTGTGTTTCACCATTATGATGATTCTTTGTACTTCACTTATACCTGCAATTTAAGTTGCTTGATGTATGGTCGACATATTTTTCATGTGAACAAAAATAATACAACATGTTATGTATATATATACTCTGCGTACACGTTGTTCTTATTGTTCCTACCACTTTCAGCTTACCCAAAGCCGAGGACGGCTTTTCTTGAAGAAAGGGAGGATGATGAGGATACAATCATGGATCATGCTGATTTTGAGTGTTTGAGCTAGAAAGAAATATTGAGTCTAATTGATGATTGTTATAAGGTGAATTCTTTCCTAGTTGAAAAGAATGTCTTGATATCTCCGAATTATATACTACCTAAAGCAATGTAATATGTTGTATTTAGGTTTGTCATTTGTCAAGATATCGCCAGCGGGAGGAGAGGGAGGACGACGATCGAGAGACAAGTGGAGATCAAGTCTAGATGAGCACAAGCACATGATGGTGCACTAGGACTGCCTACGACACGATGTCTACACGTCTAAGGCGCGCTACACACATGGCCTGCGTGCCAGAAATAGGCCAAACTCATATATGGGTCGGTATGTACCCGTTTGAGTCGAACTGAGTCAGTTTGGGCCCAAACCAGGATGGTTTTGGGCCAGGTCAATGTTGAGGACGCCCGGCCACCTATAAGTACCCCTGGAAGCCCCCCTCAATTAGGTTAGACCACGTTTAGACTACAGATTATTTCGTTGAACTGTTGTAAGCATTCATCTGAATTCCTCCGCACCAATTCATCTGGATTTGGTGATATACTACTGCAAGTTTAGTGTGATCTGTTGTTCCATTGGGAATCAGAAGATTGCAAACTACCGTTTCGTGGTCGACGGCTACGTGCACAAGTGTGTGGAGTCATAAATATCCTACAGGGTTTGAGAGCTGTTGCATTGGCATCAGGGTTCAAGCGAGGAGAGTTCATCGGTGACACCAAGTTATCCCCGACAATCATCCGCTGCCATCTTCACCATCGCGTCGCTCACAAGAAGATCGGGCCACCCCATATCACTTCCTCAAGTGGGCGATGTTCCATGGATTTCCCACTAGTACGCCCTCAGCGGTTTCCAGCCGCGACGATCCCGGCTTGGAGATATGTGTCACCTTGAAGGGCCCCTCCCACACCGGTGATAGCTTGTGCAGGCTCTCGCGAGAGAGTATCCTCCTGAGCACCAGGTCCCCGACTGCTAAGGTCCTTGCTCGAACGTGGCTGCTGTGGTAGCGGCACATACCTTGCTGATATCGCGTAGCCCGAAGCGTTGCTTGACACCGGGCCTCTTCAAGCAGGAGGAGGCGGTCGCTAAGGAGGTCTTCTTCATAAAGCTCATTGAAGGCAAGCACCCTTGGCAATCTGAACTTGACGTCGGTAGGAAGGACCGCTTCCGCCCCATAGACCAGGAAGATAGGGGTCTCCCATGTGGGTTTGGCGGCGCTGGTGCGGATATACCAGAGGACAGACTGGAGGTTGTCTAAGAATTTCTTGCCGCAAGCCTCGAGCTTGGAGTTGAAGCTTTTTGTCTTCAGACCCTTGAGGACTTCAGCATTTGCAGGCTCTGCCTGCCCATTACTCCTGGGGTAAGCGACAGAGGCGAAGCAGATCTTGAGGCCGATTGAAGCACAATACTCTCTAAACAGGCCACTAGTGAATTGGCTGCCATTGTCGGTGATGATGCGATTGGGCACACCAAAGTGACACACCAACCCTTGGATGAACTTGATGGCCGACCTGGCCGGTATTGTGCGCACTAGCCCCACCTCCGCCCACTTGGTGAACTTGTAGATGGCGATGTAGAGGTTGCGATATCCCCCTTGTGCTCGAGAAAATGGACCCAGGATGTCCAACCCCCAAACAACAAAGGGCCAAGTGAGTGGGATGGGGTGCAGTCCTTGCGTCGGCTGATGGATTTGCTTGGCATGGAACTGACACGCCTTGCATCTCTTGACCATCTCGGCAGCGTCCGTGAGCAGGCTAGTAGAAGCCGCTGTGATACACTTTCTCGGTGAGCATGCCAGCGGAAGAGTGATGACCACACACACCGGCGTGGATGTCTCGGAGGAGCTCTTGGCCTTCAGGAGTTGAGATGCACTTTAGGGCTATGCCACTAGGTCGGCACTGGTACAGATCATCATCCTTGATGCAGTATCCTGTAGCTTGGCGCGTGATCCTTTCAGCCTCTCACTCCTCCTCAGGGAGTTTGCCGCTGATGAGAAATGCCTTGAGCTCAAGGATCCAATCCACTCCCTCCAGCCTTGCCAACACCAAGGGAAGGCGGTCACTCGAGGGTGGCCTCCAGTCCAGAGCCTCCTGCTCTGGTGGTGGCAGTAAGGCCAGAGGAAGCTCCGACCCTAATGATGGTGGAGAAGTTGTCGGCTTGAAGAGGCGTTCCTCGAAGATCCCGGCTGGCTGCACCGGGCGATGGGAGGCGCTCTTGGCGATTTCATATGCTTCAGCATTTTTCCCACGAGGAATATGCCTTAATTCCAGGCCTTGCAAGCACTTCTGCATCTTCTAGTGCTCCTCGAGGTAAGCCTTCATGTGCTCGTCCTTAGGCGTGTAGCTCTTATTGGAGAAATTCGCAATCAGCTACGAATGCCCCTTGATGATGAGGTTCTTGATGCCCAGGGCGCTCGTTGCCCTTAGGCCGATGATATTGTTGGAGAACTTGTGCTCTGGCTTGAAGCAGAGCGGGATGGCGTAGCAGAGCTTGTCTCCAGAGGGATAGGTGAGGACGGCCCAGCCCCCGCGCCTGGGAGGTTGAAGGCACTTTCGAAGTGCAGGACCCAAAGACCCGGGCCCTCTTCTCCAGGAAGGGTGGATTCCACCTTCGGAGACTCGTCGGCGAATGGATCAATCCACTCAGTAGTGAACTTATCAAGGGCCTTACTCTTGATGACCTTGGTGGTTTCAAAGGAAATCTCGAGTGGTTGGAGCTCCACAGCCCATTCCGCAACTCTCCCGGTGATGTTGGGGTTGCGCCGAATTTGCTCCAGAGGACAGTCGGTGACCACCTTTATAGGGTGGCCTTGGAAGTAGTGATGTAGTTTCCTTGACGCGGTGAGCAGAGTGTAGAGCAGCTTTTGCTGTGTAGTGTAGCGCTCTCGTGCATCGCGCAACACGGTGCTGACGAAGTAGACTGGCTTCTGTACCTTAGTTATGCTGACGGGAGTTGCCTCCTCGGGACACTCGGGAGGACCGCCCTGAGGGAGAGACTTAGTGGTGGAGGACGCATTGGGGGACTCCTTGTGAGGTGTAGCGGGCATTGAGGCCCCCTCCTTGGGAGGATCCCCCAAGCGTGGAGCGTCGATCCTCTCTTCGGCGATTACCTAAGCATCTCGCTCGGCGATGAGGACGGCGCTTGCAGTCCTTGGAGTTGCGGCGATGTAGAGTAGCAGGGGCTCGCGGGACCGTGGAGCGACCATAATTGGTGGGCTCGTGAGGTACCTCTTTAGCTCGGCGAAGGCCTTGTCAGCTTCTGGGGTCCACTCAAACTTTCCGGTGCACTTCATGAGCTTGAAGAAAGTTAGAGCCATCTCCCCACTCCTCGCGATGAAGCATCCCAGAGTGGCCATGCATCCCGCAAGGCGCTGCATTTCCTTGAGGTTACACGGCAAACGCATCTCCTCGATGGACTTGACCTTGCCGGGGTTTGCCTTGATTCCGTGGTGCGAAACGAGAAAACCCAGAAGCTTGCCCGAGGGCACACCAAAGGCGCACTTGGCAGGGTTGAGCTTGATGTTTACTTTCCGTAGATTGGCAAATGTCCCCTCCAGATCTTCAACGAGGATGGGCCCCCTGCGAGTCTTGACGATGATGTCATCAATGTAGGCCTCCGCGTTTCTTCCCATCTGAACCCTAAGGCCTTACGCATCAACCTTTGGAAGGTCGCGCCTGCATTTTTCAAGCCGAAGGGAAGCAGACGTAGCAGTACACCCCGCAAGGTGTAATGAAGGCTGTCTTTTCTTCATCCTCCTTTGCCATCTTGATCTGATGGTACCTGGAGAAGGCATCCAAGAAGCAAAGAAGGTCACGGCCGGCGGTAGATTGACGATTTGATCAATCCTTGGGAGCGGGTAAGGATCCTTGGGGCAGGCTTTGTGGAGACTGGTGAAGTCCACGCAGAGGCACCCACTGCCTTTAGCTTTGGGCACAACCACAGGATTGGCTATCCAGGTGGGGTGAGCCACCTCGCTTATCAACTTGGCCTGCTTCAACTTCTCGACTTCCTGGATGATGAAATCTTGTTTCTCTGGCGCTTGTCTTCTTGTCTTCTGCTTTACTGGGTGTGCCTGAGGGCACACGGCTAGGTGGTGCTCGATCACATCCCTAGGAACACCAGGCATATCTGACGGTGTCCAAGCGAACATGTCAGAGTTTTCCCGCAGGAAGGTGATGAGCGCGCTTTCCTATTTGGGGGAAAGCCCAACCCTGATGGTGAGGAAGTTCCCACAGCCCCCAGCCTTTAGCGGGATCTTCTTGGTGGCGGAGCGCTCTTGGGTGAACTGTGGCCTCCTCCCTGAGGATGTTGTAGCTTCCCTAATGCTCATGTCCAGCATGGGATGGACGAGATCTTCGCTTGGCTCAGCTGATGGAGATTCAGATGGCTTCTTCCCGGACAAGCCAGGCAAAAGGGTCTTGAGCGCAGCCTTCTTGGCAGCAGCCCGCTCTTGTGACACAAGCTGCTACTTTCGAGCGAGGTCGCCTAAGTGCTCCAGTAGATCTTCATCGGCGGGAAACATGGTGGTAGCCTCGGGGTAGACGTGCTCCACAGAGCGGAGAGCATCTTTCTCGTTGCAGCGCATGGTGATCGTGTCGTGGGCGCTAGGAATCTTGAGGATGTTGAAGCCGTGGTGCATTGCCGCTGTGAAATTGGCCAAGGCTGGGTAGCCGAGGATGGCGTTGTAGGGCAGCGCGATGTAGGCGACGTCAAAGTTGAGGCTTTCCGTCCTGTAGATGTCCCGCGTGCCAAAAGTAACAGGTAGGCAAACCTGCCCGATGGGCGTGGTAGAGCCCTCAGTCACCCCAAAGAACGGTTGGGCAGGCATGAGCCGATGGTACGACACTTGCATCTTCTCGAAGACCTTGACAGAAATGATGTTGAGGCTCGCCCCTCCATCGATGAGAGTATGATTGACAGTGATGTTGTTAACTTTTGGCGTGCACATGATCTTCCTTGTCGAAGCCGAGCTTGTTAGAGGACCACTTCAGCCTGGGGCTGTTGGCGCTTGGCTGTGACCCTGTGATTTCACGCGACAGCTGCTTGAAGTGACGATTTGAGAGCGGAGCGAGCTCCTCCAAAGAGGCAGGCCGCAAAGCCATGGGGCTGCTGGTAGCCCCCTGGTTTTCTTTGCGGTGATCGTTGGCCGGTGGAGGCAGCGGTAGAGGCTCAGGATCTGCAGGTGACGGATCATCGCACCGGTGATGCTCATCTTGGTTGTCGTTGGGGCGGTCGCCTCGGGAGCCGCCACGGCCGTAGCTATGGCTGCTCCTATGGCGCTTTGTAACTCCATTCTCCTCATGAAACTTCTGGACGACCCAACAATCATCAGTATTGTGGGTGTTGCGTTTGTTGAGGATGTAGTAACAGCATCATCCACCCTTGTCGCGCTCAGAGCGGTCTCCATGGTGGTGCTTCTGCTCGGGCTCTGGCGGCTCGGACTTAGGCAGAGGCGCCTCCGACAGATTGTGCATGAAGAGCCTCCCCTCTTCGGCCTTGGCGTACCTGTCGGCGATCTCGAAGAGCCTAACCACGGAAGTCAGCTCATCGTTCATGGACAACTTCTCCTTCATCTTGAAGTCGGTGACACCCATGGAGAACGCAGAGATGACGTCCTCGTTGGAGATCTGAGGGATCATGTTCCACATCTGGCTAAAGGGTTGGATGTACTGTCAGAGAGTCTCACCCTTGTACTAACGCACCGCCTTGAGGTTGTTTTTTTGTGGCAGGGCGCTCGTACGTGGGCATGAAATTGGCGATGAACTGCCGGCACAGATCCCTTCCACGAGTTGACAGACTCGTGCGGAAGGTTCATGAGCCAAGTTTGTGCCGCATCCTTGAGGGCCATGGGAACCAGTTGGCCTTGACGCGCTTATCTCCACGAGCGGCCTGGACTACGATGATGTAGAGCTGGAGGAACAGGCCAGACCACGTAACGTTGTTGGCGAGCAAGAGCAAGGCACCCAGGGTTGTAGACGAGCTCGCCGGGAACCTTGACATTGTTGCCCACTTCACCGATGTCATCGACCGGCGCGGTCATGATTTTCTCAGCGGCGCTCAAGGGAGATGCATGCGTCTTCCAGAGCGCATTGGGCAATTTGACAGCTTGGATCTCCATGCGGCAATGATGCCGCCTGAGAAGCCGCCCTCTTTGCCATTGCCATTTCCGACACCTGGGGCACGGGGCCTTGCCACTGGATTTGGCGCTCCCGCACCCTGGGTGACTCCCAGGGCTGGGTCTTCGTTGGCGATGGCGACGAACTTGGCAATTTGAGCGAGCCACCCCTCGCGGCCGCCCTCAATGGGTTGGTAGCGCAGGAAATCCTGCGCCATGGCGAGAGCCTACATAGAAGTTAATTGACTCCCCGAGCAAGCATGAGACATAGCCGTGGCGGTGAAGGAGAGCGAAGGCTCCGTGCGCCCAGACGGGATGTAGGAGGACTCGAGATCTTCTTCCTCTTCCACCTCGGCTAAGGTGCGCTGATGACAGATGATTGGCTTGGTGTTGACCCGAGTGGCATTGCGGTGGCGAATGTGCTCAAGTCATGTGTGGGCATCGGCCATGTCGAAGCAGATGTAGAAAACACACCAGAGCTCCCTACCTTGCGTGCCAATTGTTGAGGGATTTCATGTCGTAAGAACACTGGTACCCCATGAAGGACCCCAAAGGTATCGAATGTAGGGGGTTGTACGCGTGAGATCAAGAGAGCAACGAAGAAGCACGGCGACTGAGGACTCGACACGCCGGATAGCACACCGAACGATAGAGAACGACACCGATCTTACCCAGGTTGAGGGCCCTCGTGGTGAGGTAAAACCGCTACGTCCTGCCTTCTTGTATTGCATCGCGAGATCTCGCGAGGCATACAAGGTCTTGGTTACAAAGCTCTCGCAAGCCAGAGGTAGAAGAACCTACTTAGCCTAGCCAGAACTTGAGATTGGGAATCTTCTTCTAAGGGGCAGCTCCCCCTCCTTTTACAGCACCGAGGTCCTCCTTCCCCTGATAAACTTGGGGAAGGAGTTGCCACAAACATGGCCAAGCAGTGGGACAGCTGTCCCATTACAATCTTCGGTGGTTTTGGTCTACGGAGAGCAGGGGCGCCGGTCCACTAGAGTGGTTGGGAAAGGCTGACGTCCTTCCCTGGCGCGCTGCTCCATCCATGCTGATCCTGGCAGGAAAGCAACAACCACCACGCAGATTTATGTAGGCACGGTAGGAGCGGTCACTTCCTTGTCAGGGCAGCATGGGCGACGTGCTTTTCTTCTTGTCTTATCCCTTAATGAACATGTGATTGTGTCGAGGGCTGCAGACTTGGTCTTCACCCTCGTGAGGGAGTCTTCGTGTCTTCTATGCTTCATCATCGTTCTCCCCGTGAGGCACCTCCTCACAAGGGTCTTCTTTGTTGGGCTGAAATCTTCTTCCTGCTCCTTGTCGATGAAGATGGGCCATTGAAGTGGCCCACAGCAGGTGGACCGGGATACCTCGGAATCCAGTACACGGACATCCACATTCTTGGGGCTAGCCTTGGAATCTGAAGAATGTTGTCGAGGCCACAATCTTAAGCCGATGAAGTGCATCGCCATCAAGTGGACGAATACTGGGCGCAAATTGTACATGTGCTTAGTGCAGACTGTGAGTTATTTTTATCTGCAATTGAACATAGGAATGAAGAATGATTTTTTCTTGTGTTGTTGCATTAGTTTAGGATATCGATAAATTGCATTTAAAACATTCTTGATTCAGAACAATGTTATTTTCTTGCTGTTGCCGAAACACACTACTACACCTAAATCTTTGCAAGGTACCATTACAATTTTATGGTACATAGTATTATGTGTTTCGGTAGAAAATTTTCCCTTGCATATATTATTATCTTATACGTGTCACAATTTAGATTTAGATCACTCTCATACTGAAATGAGCAATTTCATCATTTTTTGTAGCAAGAGAACTGTTGCTTTCTTTCTTGGTTCGATTGAGAGTGGCTAGACATACTCAAGAATGCACAGTCGCAACTCTGGATAATGTACAATGCAACCAATTATTCTAGAAATTATGATCAAGATGACCATGCTAAGACTATGGTTGTGATGGAGAAGTTAGTGGAGGTGTTGAAGAAGGAAGTGCATGTGCAGAAGATGGAAG
Organism: Dactylis glomerata; assembly: GCA_007115705.1. Lineage (NCBI taxonomy): Eukaryota > Viridiplantae > Streptophyta > Magnoliopsida > Poales > Poaceae > Dactylis > Dactylis glomerata. Next base: position 4,923,698 of record QXEO01002107.1, on the reverse strand, counting down.
TGGATGTGCTGAAGAAGGAAGTGCATGTGCTAAACAAGGAAATGGATGTGTTGAAGAATGAAGTGCATGTGCTAAAGAAGGAAAACCATGTGCTGAAAAATGAAGTCCATGTGCTGAAAAAGGAAGTCTTTAACCTGAAGAGAGTAGTGGAAATGCTGAAAAAATTGGGAAACTGCTAAACAAAGAATAACGTACACGGAAGCTGGTTTCAAGAACATATGCCGCTGTAGTTAAGCTTAGGATGTAGGAACAGAATTATGAAAATGAGAAGATTAAGAGGATCAAGGCAATCTGTGAGGAGTGATTTGTAGTTTAAGACAACTAGCTATAGATGTTTGAGGCAATGTAACTATCTTTTGATTTGTAGCTTAAGATCAACTCTACCTATCGATGTTTAAGACAATGTGACTACCTTTCAATTCTAAATTCACATTAATCAGATTTAGCCGCGAATGCGTCACATGCTTGGTAGTTCGCACCTAGGCTAGTCACCTCGTGAGCAACCCTCATTGTGGTGGACCATGCCTATGGACTCACTTAAGCGTTGATGCCATCACGTCAGTGGGAGTTTCAGCTCCCCTCACGCCGAGGAAGGCCTCGTGAATCGCCACGTGCGGCAATTTGCTCTTAGCTGCTGGCACTAAATGCTACCGCGCTCCCTCACAATAAGGAAGGTCCCTATGCCGGTCACAGGGACATCACTTTGCTATTTGACTTGTGTTTTCACCTTTGTTGCCTTCGTCTTTCAGGATTTGGTGTGTTTGCATTTCATTGCGTTTCATTTTTTATGTCGGGGCTTTTCAGCCTGAGCCCCTGATGTTGACCCCAAATCTAAGCATTAAGCTGCGGGACACACCCATACGCGCGCCACCTCATGAGGGCTCTCGGCGTATGGCAACAATCTGATCCTAAATCGCTGCTCACCGGGCACGCGCCGAGGGCACTGAGAAGCATGGAAGATCCTAAGTGAAAGGGATTGCCCCCAAGAAGATGCAAAAAAGGAAAGCAAGACGATGAAGCAATAGGGCGGTCTCCATTAACAAAAGGATCTCCCGAAGGAGAACCACAAAAGCACGGCATGGCATACCCTACCGGCAAACCCTAGCCTTCCACTCCTATTGGGGCAGGCACGCCATTCTCCTCCCCGCCAGATCTCCTTGCCGCTTCTTCCTGGCGATAGCGGAGACGACAGCGACGGAAGCAGAGGAGTCGTCTATGGCAGTGGGGTTTTTCTGCTGGGAGACAAAAACTCTGGATTCAAGAGGTTGAGTGAAAATGCTACTAGCTAGAGGGGATACAACTCACACCTACATGAAGTTACCTAATGTGAATTCATCACTATATAATGCTTAGATTGGCGATCTAAACATTCGGAACCTCAGGATCATCATCTTGCGGATGTCTCGGCATATGGAAACAATCTGATCCTAAATCGCTGCTCTCCAGGCATGCGCCGAGGGCGCTGAGACGCATGGAAGATCCTAAGTGAAGGGATTGCCCCCAAGAAGATGCAAAAAAGGAAAGCAAGACGATGAAGGAATAGGGCGGTCTCCATTAACAAAAGGATCTCCCGAAGGAGAACCGCAAAAACACGGCAAGGCATACTCTGCCGGCAAACCCCAGCCTACCACTACTATTGGGGGAGGCGCGCCATTCGCCTCCCCGCAAGACCTCCTTGCCGCTTCTTCCTAGCGATAGCGGAGACGACAGCGACGGAAGCAGAGGAGGAGTCTGTGGCAGTGGGGTTTTTCCGCTGGGAGACAAAGACTCTGGATTCAAGAGGTTGAGTGAAAAGGCTACTAGCTAGAGGGGATACAACTCACACCTACACGAAGTGACCTAATGTGAAGTCATCACTAGATAATGCTTATATCGGCGATCTAAACATTCGGAACCTCGGGCTCATCATTGAGGTCCACTACAAGTGCATCCTCCTCCTCATCATCGATGAATCCTTCATCATCATCATCCTCCTGATCCTACATGTCCTTGTCCTCCATGTAGTCCTCATCATCGCTAAGGAGAGCATCTCCCTCCTTGCGAAGGTCAATACCCTCCTCCTCAGTCTCCTCGAGATGAGTCTCGAGATCGCTAAGGTACTCCGTCATCTCGGCAACCTTGGCCTTTAACTCCTCAATGGTGTCATCTCTCTCCTGGTGCTAGCTACGAAGGTGCCTATGCTCCCTGGAAAGGAGCCTAATGGTGCCCCTAGCCTCCAAGAGCACGAAGTGGTCGAGGTTGGCCTTGGTGCGGGCATGATCAGCCTCCTACTGTGTGGAGTACAACATGAAGTCCAATTGATCCACGTGGTGCCTCAGATCGTGGTGAAGTGGTGGCATCTCCATGGAGCATCCAGCATGATCACGCCGGGCGTAATGCTGGAAGCGCAACCCCCAGATCTCCTGGACGTGATGGCCACAGAGGCGTGCGAGCATCTCTTGCATGCCCCTGGCCAGGCCATCAACCCAATTGTTCTCCACAATCTCGAACTGGATAAGTGTGGAGGTGCGGTTTCCCATCTTACTGCGGACACTGGCCACGACAAGCCACTGAAGTTCCCCTTCCGAATGATCATAGAGCCGACCAGCCATGAACTCTGGGAATGGGCGACCAAGGTGGATAGCAAGGGTGGTGAGATCTTGTTCAAAGACAAGATCCCCATCATGCCCTAACTGGTACAACTCGGTGAAGTTCACGACCATCTACAAAATTTTAAGATAGATTAAGTTAGTGAGTGTCTCAAGTGTGCAAAATTTTAACTATGCGTACAAATAAATAGTTTAGTAACAAGAGGGAATAGAGTAAGCAATATTACTTATCTTTTTTTGTTTTTTTTGTTTTGAAACACTAGTTTAAATTTCTTTCTAACGCCCATTCTAACTAAGGTCACCTATGGTCAGCCTAGGCTCTGATACCAACTTGTAATAGCCGAATTTACATACATTTAAAGTGCCCATTATGTATTCCACCACAATCCCAGAATCATTGTTGTGATACACATAACGTAGTTGGTAACCAGTTCCATAGACATTACAATACGAGTAGTTCAAATACAAATGGTCATAGCGACCAAGTTCATATTACAACATAAGGTAGCAGCAGAAATAACGTCTTCAGGCCCATGCCTTCACCCTACAGGCAATGCCGACTAGGAGATGATCTTAGTTTTGGTACTCGTCTTCATATCCTTCCTTCGGATAATCCTCCCCATAGTCTGGCCAAGTTAATAGCTAGGGACAGAGCCATGAGTACATTGAATGCACTCGCAAACCATCTTATAAACGAAATGATGAGTGAAATTTGCAAGGCTTATATGGTGGACTAATGCACTAAGTTTATTTGCAAAATGCTAGCTTTATTTCCCAAGATAGTTCATTAAGAGATAAGAAATATTTGATTCTCTAGGTTGAATCTAAGATGGAACCTCAAGTGTTGGTCAGCTTCATTATTCAAGTCAAATCATTCACCAGGATCATAGTTCACTTCATAACTGTTTACTTCTTGACAAAGGTCAAGTACAGCTTGCCAACTGTCCATGACCGCAGACGCGGCTATTCGAATAGTTTTGAAACCTCTGCAGAGGGGTACACTTTACCCACAAGATTTGATACATCTACCAGGAAAATGCACGAATCGTCATACACAAAGTATTTGAGGTTCAGATAATCAAAAAACTCTTTCACTTGCCTACTCTAGTATAGGATCCTTTCCTAGGAGCCCAAGACACGGCAATCTCCGTTTCGGCACCCCTAGTTTTGCCCGCTACAGGATGCTGTATGAATGGACGAGTCCACCCGGTTCGGAAGTATCCCACACATTGTGCACTTCTATAAAGGATGATGCAAGGTATCCCATACTAAGGCAAACAAGATACGGACTAAGCCCCTTCCCATTTAGGGGTAGTGTGGTCGTACGGTAAGGTTGGCTCACATAGTACATCACACATTATCATTTTAAAAATTCATTCCATAGTCCTTATTCATGATTATTGTCTTTCGAAAACTCAACATGGATGAACAATCTCCATCCAAGGTTTTTAAGTTCAATTAATAACTTTCCATAGAATTCCCACCTAGATGACTTCAATTATATTAGCGACTAGGCAAGCTACTATGAGTGATGCTACCACTAAGGGGGTGTTGGATAAACTTAGTTTGATGCTCTTGTTAAGCAAGACATCACTACACATTTGTTGTTCTAATCTAGCAATTCAATCATGACATTTAATTTGGAAGCAAGTAAATATGCAAGTTGGAAATGTAGGCATTTGAGTATGATTCAAAAGATGGATTTCCTTGGTTGGCAAAGTGTCCGGGGAAGACTTCTTCTTCTTGATAATATCCTCCCTCGGGCTCTTCTTCGGCAACACTAGCGTCTATTAACGATAAACAAAGTGCACACAATCACCGAACAAGTACAAACAACACTCCAAGCATACACACATGTTTTCAAAAAGGGTAGTAATATCTACGCTAACTTGGGTTGGTTTTCATTCATTTCAATTTATTTTGAATAGTTGTGCAAGTTTGAGTTTCTAACTACTACCATGTAGTATTAAATTTCCAAATACCTCCTACAAGCTCACATGGACTAAGATCAATACCTACAGATAGGTATTTGGAAATGTGGTTTAATAATAAGGGTTCCATAACTATTTTGATAATAGGTTTGAGTTTAATAAAATCATAGATGGCAAATGCTTATTTAACCATATAGATAAATAGCATTTAATTTAAAAGTTCCAAAAATGAGATATAATGATAAAAACAGATGGGTATTACTAATTGTGAGTTTTTAGAGTTGGATTTATATTTTTATGAATTTTATTTGATTTGATATGGATTTTCTATGGTGGAAAAGCTCCTATTTTGTTACATTTACTGTATGAAAACTATACTTCTAAATGGTACTAAACCAGTTCTAGAGGCTAGATAAAGTTCATTGCTTTCCAACGAATATTTATTTTCTACATTTGGCTCTAGGAAACTCTAATTATGGAATTTGGAAACTAGGGTCAGAAATATAATTCCAACTAACTAATGAACAGAAAAAAAAATTAGGGGTGACTGGGCCGAGCGCCAGGCCGGCCGAACTAGAATTCTAGTGGGGGGGGGACGCCGGAAAGAAAAGAAAAAAATTATATCAAACCAGTACGTCATCGTCTTCGACTCGGGATAGGTACAGGAACTCACTGACGGGAAAGAAGGGCGCGGTGACGGGGCTCGACAGAGAAGGGACGGGAGGCAATGTCGAGGGCGCAGTCCGGCGGAGGAGCTTCTTCTCATCTACTTCGTCCAGACAGCGGCTCGAGGGCTGCTCTGGAACGCGTGGAACGGCAGGGCATCTCGGAGCTCGGCTTGCTCCGGCGAGCTCGAACCAGGAAACAAACTAGCGAGAGATGATGTCTAGGAGGGAGACGGAGGTGGGGTGCATCTTTCTGCTCAACAATGGGGGTCTTTTATAGGCGGGAGAGGGAGCACGGGAGGATGGCTCGGGGCGGCCAGGACACCATGCATGTCAGCCATATGAGGCGCAGGAGCGTCTCTGGCATGGGCGGCGGGCTGCGGCATGTTGCAGGAGCTCACTAGCGTGTTTGTGGGCAGCGGGATGGTCTGGCGCAGAGGGGAGCAAGCTAGGGCGGCATTGACTATTGTATGTCCTTTCCTCCATGACCGAGGACAGAGAGGGCAGCGAGACAGAGGGGGGTGGAGAGATGCAGCGCTGGGCAGGCTGGGCCAGGCCGGTTCCCTCCCAGGAGAGGTGGGCCTGCAGATCCTCTGAGCATGTTGACTTTGAAGATACCCCAGCGATGGTATTCAATGGAATGCCCGCAAGAATTCAAAATTCGAATTTTTTAAATTTTCAAATTGAGTTGCTCATTATATTGGGTAAGGAGTCTAAAACTATTTTTCTTACGTCCAGATATGGTGTTTTGCTTGAGGGCTAATTTGAATTTGGGGTTTGTCCTATGTATTGAATTCAAACTCTGGACAGGTTATGAATGGTGTTAGGAGAGGTATTCTGGAAGATGTAGAATAGGTCAAGCATAAACAAAGTTTGGTCTTGGATGACTTGCAAAGAAACATATAGGTTTAGTTCCAAAATTGCTTAGTAAAGGGGATGGAAGATGGCTAATGGTTAATGGTTAATTTTTTTATAGATACAAATCTAGTCTTATCCATTAGGGTTTTTGTGAAGTTTGTGATTTCTGGTTGTTTTAACTTCTTCTAGTTCGTGATAGTTTGATTTCACTTAATAGTCTCATCACAAAACACACACATACACAAATATTACTAAATCATAGTAGCAAGCATGCATTAAAATAAAAGTTTTAATTTATCCCAACTTTTAACAACTTGTTGTAAACTAAAAGGGATACAAACTTTTGAGTTGTTACAAAATCTAGCCTCTCTTTTCTATAGTTCTAGCGGTTGCCGAAATAAATGTCGAGTGCTATTCGACCCAATGGGAAGTTTGCGCTGCCAGGTACGATTCCATGGAAGGAACAATCTGTTGGTTTGAGGAACTCTAGTGATATACGCATCGCTCGTAGCATTTATGCGTATATCAAGTTTATTCCACTTCCTGCATCCATAAATACTCTTTCTACGTGATATCCTCCTATCTGAGCTTTGAGTACCAGGGGCGCATTTCCTGGCCGAGGTACTGTTATTGGTGGTCTTCTCTATTGAATTTTATTGGCTGCTCGGACTAGTGCAAATATTCTGTAGTCACTGGAGGTGATGTTATTGCTAAATTAACTTGTCGAGAGATGTTTATTCCTCTTTGTGCGTCTTCGGTACAGGTTGTATCATTGCGGTGATGTGTCCTTTGGATGGGGTGTACCCTCCATCATTGTGGTTTCCTTGATTTGGTTGTCTTTGTCCTTGTGCTGCTTCGTTGGTTGCTTGCTGGCTTGCTGGAGGTGCATTGTTTGTGTTTCCATTGTAGCCTTGCCTCCTTGCTTCAGCTTGTTTATTTCCAGCTACTTCTTGAAGTTTCAAGAATGTCTTGCAATCCTTCATTGCGTGCCGGGACACTCTTTTACCGTCAATGAATGCATAGTGTATATGGCATGGTCCATTTAGCATGTCATCTGGTGATTGATTATACTCCCTTGATCCTCTTAATTGGAAATTTTTACTGTTGCTTGAATCTTCTCTGCCGTAGTTGCGATACCCTGAATTTTTCTGGTCGTCTCCTTGGTAGGTGTTGTCTTTATATCCTGCGGCTACTTGACTATGAGAACCATAATTGTCATAATTGTGGGATCTTCTCCTTTGACTGTTGTACCTGTTTCCTCTATCGTCTTTAGGTGACCGCATCCTTTTATTGTTACAAGCATCTTCGCCATCCGTGAATCTGTTTGCTATATCCATTAGATCTGATATTGTCCTTGGCTTAATCTGCCCCATTTCTTCGACTAAATCTCCTCATCACAGCCCAAGTGTGAAGTCATCAATTGCTCTCTCATCTGAAACATTGACTACGGAATTTTTGATAATGCTCCATCTTTGTATGTATGATCTAAGTGTCTCATTGCGCTGCTATATGCAAGCTTTGACTTTCTCTATTGATGCTGGCCGCTTGTATGTTGACTTGAAGTTTTTTGTGAACTGCTTTGTGAGTTCATCCCAGCTTCCAATTGTTTCCTTTTCCAGCTTACCCAACCATGACCGTGCCGTGCCAGTGAGGTGGAGCTGCAGACTTTGCATTGCTATCTCTTTCGAGCCCCCAAATATTCTGACTGCTTGTAGATAATCTCAGAGCCATGACTGTGGCTCCTGAGATCCATCGTATTTCTACTCATCATGGAGCAGTTTGAATCCATTGGGCACCGGGGTGGTGCGAACTCTGCGAGTAAAGAATGGTGCTCCCATCTCTGTTTCATCGTCTGCGTAATCATATGCCTTACTGGGAGACTGTGTCGGTGTTCTGGATACCGGGGTATCCCGGTCCACCTGCTCCTGGGCCCCGTCATCGGCCCATCTTTAGCCTAGGGGAGAATTAACGACCCAAGCTACGGAGAAGACCCTCATGAGGAGGCGCCTCATGAGGAGAACGACGGCCAAAACTGCTAAGGACCAGAAGACCTCCTCACGAGCCCCCACTGGTGAGGAGAGGGACCACGTCCACATCAGCTCAGCACGTTGGCGTGCAGAGCAAGAAGATAAGGGACAGAAGATCGCGTACCGCCCACGCTACCCCCGACAGGGAGGAGACCAACTTTCGCTGTGCCTGCCCAAAGCGGCACAGTGGTTGTTGGCCACCCCCCTAAAAATAGCGTGGATGGTGCAGGGCGCCAGAGGAAGACGTCAGCTTCCTCCACCCACTCTGGTGGACCGGCGCCACTACCCTACAAAGACTACGTCCACGGAAGAGTGTAGTCTACAGCTATCCTCCCTCCTTGGCCGTGTGTGGCAACCCCTTCCCCAAGAAGATAAGGGGAAGGAGGACCTTGGCGCTATAAAAGGAGGGGAGGTCACCCCTTAGAGGGGATCGAATCTTCATCTTCTCCAAGCTGCTAGCTGGGCACGCAGGTTCTTCAACCTCTGGCCAGCTAGAGCTTTGTAATCAAGACCTTGTACTCCTCGCGAGGTGTCGCGTTGTAATACAAGAAGGCAGGAGGTAGGGGTGTTACCTCACCACGAGGGCCCTGAACCTGGGTAAAGCTCGGCGTCTCTCTCTGCAGTGCGTAGTGTGTTCGACAACTCGAGGCTTCCGTCTCCGTGTTTCATTGCGATCCTAGATCTCACACGTTTAGCCCCCTGCGTTCGAATCTTTGGGTCCATCGCGTGGTACCCCGTGTTCTTGCGACACGAAATCCATCGACATTTGGCGCGCCAGGTAGGGGGTTGTGGTGTGTTTTCTCCTAGATCTGCTTCGACATGGCCGACGCCAACGCAAGGCTCGAGCGTCTTCGCCGTCGCAACGCTGTTCGGGGACAAACCGAGCCCATCTTCCATCGTTGTGAAGCTTCGGCCGGCGAGGAAGAGGAGGAAGATCTGGAGTCCTCCTACCTCCCGTCCGGGCGTACAGAGCCTTCGCTCTCCTTCACCGCCACCGCCACTTCTCGCGCTCGTTCTGGGAGTCAGCTGTCTCCTGCGCAGGCCCTTGCCATGGCGCAGGAGCTGCTGTGCTATCAACCCACTAATGACGGGCGTGAGGGGTGGCGCGCTCGAATCGCCGAGCTTGTCGCCATCGCCAATGAAGACCCGGCCCAGGGAGGAGCCCAGGGCGCGGGAGACCCAGATCCGGCGGTGGGGCGTCGCGCCCCGGGCGCCGGAGATGGGAAGGCCACCAAGGCCAAGAAGGTGGTTTCCCGCGCCGCATCTTCGCCACGCGGGGAGCCCAGCTGCCAAATCTTCCAACGCGCTCCGGAAGACGCACGCGTCTCCCTCGAGCGCCGCCGTGAAAATCATGACCGCGCCATCGATGACATCGGCGAAGCTGGCAAGAACGTCAGGACCCCCGGCGACCCAATCTACAACCCCGGGTGTCTTGCTCTCACTCGCCAGCAACGCTACGTGGTCTGGCCTGACAAGTTCAAGCCAGACATCAGCGCGCGTTATGACGGGACCACCAACCCCATCGAATTCCTCCAGCTCTACGTCGTCGCCGTCTAGGCCGCGCGTGGAGATCAGCGTGCCATGGCAAATTGGTTCCCCATGGCCCTCAAGGACGCTCCGCGAACTTGGCTCATGAATCTTCCTCACGAATCCGTGACTTCATGGAAGGATTTATGTCGTCAGTTCGTTGCCAACTTCATGCCCACGTACGAGCGCCCCGCTACTAAGAACGATCTCAAGGCGGTGCGTCAGTACAAAGGCGAGATGCTTCGTCAGTATATCCAGCGCTTCAACCAGATGAGGAACAAGATTCCCAGGATCTCTAACGAGGAGGTCATCTCCGCGTTCTCCACGGGCGTCTCCGACATCAAGATGAGGGAGAAGCTGTCCGTGAATGATGAGCTGACTTCCGTCGTCAGGCTCTTCGAGATCGCCGACCGCTGCGCCAAGGCCGAGGAGGGGAGGCTCTTCGTGCACAACCTGCCAGAGGCGCTTCCCCCAAAGCCGAAGTCCAAGGACCCCAAGCGGAAGGAGGCTGCTGTTCTCGCGGCGGAGCCAGATCATAAGCAGCGCCGCGGGGACCGCTCCGAATGCGATAAAGGTCGACGTCGCCGCTACTTCATTATCCACAAGAAGGACACTCACAATACCGACGATTGTTGGATTGTCCGAAAGTTTCATGAAGAAAATGGTGTTTCCAAGCGCCGCGGGGGTGGCCGCAGCTACGGCAAGAGTGGATCCCGGGGCGATCGCCGCGACGACGACCGCGAGGAAGGTCGCCGCCGCGAGGGTCTATCTCGAGCCGATCCCGAGCCGCTGCCGTTGCCCCCACCAGCAAACGATCATCGGGAGGAGAACCAGGGGGGCTATCAAGAGCCGCGAGACTTCACCGCTTGCCTCCTGGGTGGAGCTCAGGCTCCTTTGTCTAACCGACACTTCAAGCAGCTGTCGCGAGAGATCGCGGAGGCACAGCCCAACGTCGGCAACCGCCTAATGAAGTGGTCAACATGCAAGATCGGCTTGAACGAGGAGAACCATCCGGCCTCCACCAGGGGCGTGGGCACAATTCCCCTCTTGTGCACGCCAACCATCAATAACGTCGCCGTCAATCGAACCCTCATCGACGGAGGGGCGGGCCTCAACATCATCTCGGTCGAGATCTTCGAGAAGATGCAGATGCCGTACCACCGGCTCATGCCAACTTGACCATTCTTCGGGGTAACTGAAGGGTCTACAACGCCAATTGGGCAGGTACGCCTGCCCGTTACCTTCGGCACCCGGGACAACTACAAGACCGAGAGCCTCGACTTCGACGTCGCCTACATTGCGCTGCCATACAATGCCATTCTCGGCTACCCAGCCCTGGCAAGGTTTATGGCAGCGACGCATCATCGCTTCAACGTCCTCAAGATTCCGGGCGCCAACGGCACAATCACCGTGCACTGCAATGAGAAGGATGCTCTCCGATCAGTGGAGCATGTCTACCGTGAGGCCACCACCATGTTCCCCGCCGACGAAGATCTACTGGAACACTCCAGCGACCTCACGAGGAAGAAGCAGCTCGTATCCCAAGAGCGGGCTGCTACGAAGAAGGCCTCTCTTGAGCCCCACCTGCAGGGCTCGACAGGGAAGAAGTTCGCCACCTCTGCATCGCCTACTCCAAGCGAGGACCTGGTCCATCCGATGCTGGACATGAGCATTGGGGAAGCCGCGGTGCCCTCAGGAAGGAGGCCCCAGTTCACCCAAGAGCGCTCTACAACCAAGAAGGTCCTGCTCCAGGCTGGGGGCTGCGAAAACTTCGTCACAATCGGGGCAGGGCTTTCCCCCAAATAGGAAAGCGCGCTCGTCACCTTCTGCGGGCAAACTCTGACATGTTCGCTTGGACTCCGTCAGATATGCCCGGCGTTCCCAGGGAGGTGATTGAGCACCACTTCGCCGTGTGCCCCCAGGCACACCCCGTGAAGCAGAAGACTAGGAAACAAGCGCAAGAGAAGCAGGACTTCATCGTCAAGGAAATAGAGAAGCTGAAGAAGGCCAAGCTAATACGCGAGGTAGCCCAACCCACCTGGATTGCAAATCCGGTGGTCATCCCAAAGTCAAATGGCAGTGGGCGCCTATGTGTGGACTTCACAAGTCTCAACAAGGCCTGCCCCAAGGATCCTTATCCGCTTCCAAGGATAGATCAAATCGTCGACTCCACCGCCGGCTGTGACCTTCTTTGCTTCTTGCATGCTTTCTTCGGCTATCACCAGATCAAGATGGCAAAGGAGGACGAGGAGAAGACCGCCTTCATCACGCCTTGTGGTGTGTACTGCTATGTCTGCATGCCCTTCGGCCTGAAGAACGCAGGAGCCACCTTCCAAAGGCTCGTGTGTAAGGCCCTAGGGGCTCAGATGGGAAGAAATGCGGAAGCCTACGTCAACGACATCGTCATCAAGACTCGCGAGAGTCACACCTTCATCGAGGATCTGGAAGAAACATTCATCAACCTGAGAAAGGTAAACATCAAGCTCAACCCCGCCAAGTGCGCCTTCGGCGTGCCGTCGGGAAAACTGTTGGGGTTCCTCATGTCCCATCGCGGGATAGAGGCGAACCCTGACAAGGTCAAGGCCATCGAGGAGATGCGTCCACCGCGCAATCTCAAGGAGATGCAACGCCTCGCGGGATGCATGGCAGCCCTGGGGCGCTTCATCGCGAGGAGTGGGGAGAAAGCCTTGCCCTTCTTCAAGCTCATGAAGCGCACTGGGAAGTTCGAGTGGACTCCGGAAGCCGACAAGGCCTTCGCTGAGTTGAAAAGGTACCTCACGAGCCCACCGATCATGGTTGCCCCAACATTCCGCGAGCTCTTGCTACTCTACATCGCGGCAACTCCAAGGACTGCAAGTGCTGTTCTCGTCGCGGAGCGAGACACAAAGGTGATCGCCAAAGAGGAGGTCGATCCTCCCGGCCCGGGGGCTCCTCGCGAGGAAGAGGCCGCTGCACCTCCCGTCCCTCAAGAGGAACCACCCGCTGCATCCTCGCCGACCGAGCCGCTCTCTCAGAGTAACGCCCCAAAGCCTCCAGAGGAGGAATCTCCCGAGGGTGTCGCCAAGGTGCAAAAGCCCATGTACTTCGTCAGCACGGTGCTGCGCGACGCGCGGGAATGCTACACCATGCAGCAAAAGCTGCTCTACACCTTGCTCATCGCTTCAAGGAAGCTGCGTCACTACTTCCAGGGTCACCTGATTAAGGTGGTCACTGATCGTCCCCTAGAAACCATTCTGCGTAATCCCAATGTCACCGGGCGGGTGGCTGAATGGGCCGTGGAGCTTCAACCCTTCGAGATCTCCTTCGAAACCACCAAGAGGTGGAGTCAACGCTCCCGGGAGAGGAGGCCCCAGGCCTCTGGGTCATGCACTTCGACGGCGCCTTCAACCTCCCCGGCGCAGGGGCTGGTGCTGTCCTTACCTCTCCCTCTGGGGACAAGCTCTTCTACGCCGTCCAGCTCTGCTTTAAGCCTGAGCACAAGGTCTCCAACAACATCGCGGAATATGAAGGACTACTCGCCGGCTTAAGGGCAGCGAATGCTTTGGGCATCAAGCGCCTCATCGTCAAGGGAGATTCACAGCTGGTTGTGAACTTCTCGAACAAGAGCTACACTCCAAAGGATGAGCACATGGCGGCTTATCTCGAGGAGCATCGAAAGATGGAAAAATGCTTCCAAGGCTTGGAGCTGAAGCACATCAAGAGAGGAGAAAATGTGGAAGTCGACGAGATCGCCAAGCGCGCCTCTCATCGCCTAGCACAACCTGCCGGCGTCTTTGAGGAGCGTCTCTTCAGGCCGTCCGCTTCTCCATCGTCATCCGGATCAGACCCTCCACCTGCCCTGCCGCCGCCACCGGAGCAGGGGGCTCCAGACTGTGGGCCTCCTTCGGGTGACCGCGTTCTTCTGGCATTGGCACGGCAGGAGGGAGTGGATTGGATCCTCGAGCTCAAGGCCTTCCTCACCAGCAGCAGGCTTCCCGAGGATGAAGAGGAGGCCAAAAGGATCATGCGTCAAGCTTCGGGCTACTGCGTCAAGGATGGTGACTTGTACCGGCATTGCCCAAACGGCGTCGCTCTGAAGTGCATATCTACTCACCAAGGCCAAGAGCTTCTCAGGGACATCCACGCCGGCGAGTGCGGCCATCATGCTTCTGCTGCAACTCTAGCCGCGAAGGCATATCGAAGCGGCTTCTACTGGCCTTCAGCGCTTGGGGATGCAGCGGAGATGGTCAAGAGGTGCGAGGCGTGCCAATTCCATGCTAAGCAGATCCACCAGCCGGCGCAGGAGCTGCAAACCATCCCACTCACTTGGCCCTTTGCAGTTTTGGGGCTGGATATCCTTGGTCCATTCCCCAGAGCGCAAGGGGGCTACCGCTACCTCTACGTCGCCATCGACAAATTCACCAAGTGGGTGGAGGTGGAACCGGTGTGCACCATCCCGGCCAGGTCCGCAGTCAAGTTCATCCGTGGGCTGGTCTGTCGTTTTGGTGTGCCTAACCGCATAATCACCGACAACGGCAGCCAGTTCACCAGCGGACTGTTCCGGGAGTACTGTGCATTGGCCGGCATCAAGATCTGCTTCGCCTCCGTCGCCTACCCTCGGAGCAATGGCCAAGCCGAGCGTGCTAACGCCGAGATCCTTAAGGGACTCAAGACGAAAAGCTTCAACGCCAAGCTCGAAGCCTGCGGCAAAAAATGGTTAGACAACCTCCAATCCATCTTTTGGTCCATCAGGACTACTGCCACCAAACCCACTGGAGAGACCCCTTTCTTCTTGGTCTATGGGGCGGAGGCTGTTCTTCCCACCGACGTCAAGTTCGGGTCACCAAGAGTGCTCGCCTTCGACGAAATTCGCCAAGAAGACCTCATCAAGGATCGCCTCCTCCTGCTCGAAGAAGCTCGGTGCCAAGCCGCGCTCCACGCCGCGAGGTACCAGCAAGGACTACGCCGCTACCATAGCCGCCATGTTCGAGCAAAGACTCTGGAGGTTGGCGACCTGGTGCTGAGGAGAATACTCTCTCGCGAGGGCCTGCGCAAGCTGTCTCCAATGTGGGAAGGACCCTTCAAGGTGACGCACATCGCTAGGCCAGGCTCGGCGTGGCTGGAAACCGCAGAAGGCACACTGGTGGGGAACCCGTGGAACATAGCTCATCTGCGAAAGTTCTACCCTTAGGTTCCTCACGAGGAGATAAAGACCATTTTCACGGCACTTGTATCAGCTCAAACTGCTCTTAAGCACTGATATTAAGTCATTGCGTAACATAACGCATCTGCTTCGGCATGACATTTAAATGGCATGAAGTCCATTTATTTTCTGTTGTACTCCACGCGGAAGGGGGCTAGGCACGGTGTCTATGCTGGGGCCTTTGCCCGGAAAACAGCAAGCCCGAAAAACCCAAAGGGAGTGAGCTCTGGTCGGGCGCGACGGCCCTGTTATCGATCACCTCCAAATACCCATGGTGCTTAGTTCCTCGCGAAGTACACCGGAAAATAAAAAATATTCGAGGAAAGTCCAAGGTGTGCCCAAGGCACCCGCTAAGGACCAGCACCTCGTGAGCAACCCTCACGAGGAAGCAAGGATGCGTCAATGCACCAAGCATCCGCAGGAAGATTCCCTCTACCGAGGAAGGCCTAACGTGGCAGGATTATTGAAGACCAAGGCCGCTCCGATCATCTTGCGAAGGAGACGCAGATCCGGAGGTCCGCGCCAGGCCCTTCACCTCGTGAGCAACCCTCGCGAGGTGTCGACGGTCTCTGGGCTCTCTTAAGCGTCGACATTTTCACGTCCGTGAGGGTCCAGCTTCCCTCAATGACGAGGAAGGCCCCGTGAATCGCCACGCGCGGCAATTTGCTCTTAGCTGCTGGCACAGATAGTGCCGCGCTCCTCCACGACGGAAAAGGTCCCTGTGCCGGTCACAGGGGCATCTTATTTGCCTTCTTTTTCATTTGTTTTATCGACTTGTTTTTCCATTTTCGGGGATTTGGGGTTTTTTCTTTTCCAACTCTTTCTTCAACTTCTTGTCTCAGGAATCGTCCAATGTGTCGTCGGGGCCGACCCCATCTCGAGCTCTGAGGCGAAGGGAGGCCTCCCGTCGACGCAAATAGCTCACTAGGGCTCTCGAGCGTGCGAATGACCAGGACAATGAAGAGCAATGGGAAGCGAAATGCAAGATAGCTAATAAGCAGATTTCATTGAAGCATTCCCAACAAGGGGATGAGCAAAGGCACGGCGGGGCATACCCCGCCGGCGAGGACTACATAGCAAAAGAGGGGAGGAGACTAGTTCCCCTCCCTAGAAGACTACCGCCCCAGGGTCTCCCCTTCACTGCGCCGCTGGCTGGGGGTAGGTGCGGCGGACGCCACCGGTGGTGAATATCCGCACCGAAGCCTCCAGCGTCCCCAGCTTGAAGCAGAAGATGAGGTGGTCGCCGACGTGGAGGCGAGGGCCGAGGGCGAAGGCCCTCCAGCGGCCAGAGAGGACGGCGTTGCCGCCCGCTCCGAGGAGGATGTCCACAGGCCAGAAGAGATCTGGCCTGCTCTGCTCCCCCAGGGCAATCTCCCCGGCGGCTGCGCCGGGGGCGTAAATCACCCTCCGGACTGCGTCGGGCAGCCGGAGGGAGCTGAAGCTCGGGGCGTCGACGACGACGAGGAGCTCCAGGAAGCGGGACCCCGGGCCGATGAGGGGTCCCAGCATCGCCGCCGCCAAGTGGCGCGGAGTGGCAACCACTCCGTTCGCCGGCGGGGCCGGAGGATCTGCAGCGGGGGGAAGGGGGCCCAGGATGGCCTCCACCTCCCGAAGTACCCGGTCAATGCTCCCCGGGGCGCGGGGAGCTGGCGCCGCCGCCAGCGGCGATGGCGAGTTCAGGGCGCCTCTAGGCGCGGGACCCCTAAGGGTCAGGGCGCCGGAGGTCCCCGAGGAGGCGCGGTTCGCCTCGTCCCGCCTCGGCGCGCCAATGCGAAGGGGGCCGCCGGCGCCGGGCGTCCACCGGGCCAGGATCTTCGCCTTGTTCCCGCTGCCCGGGGGGCGCCCGCGGCGCTTTGCCCCCGAGCTTGATCCAGCGGCGGCGACGGAGGCGGAGGGATCCATCAGCTTGGGGGCGTGGAGGAAGAAGTGGCACTGGAGGAAGGAGGTGAGGTGCCGGAGGTCTCGAGGAGGCTCTATTTAAGGGGGACGTTCGGCGTCGATGCATCAAATCTCAGCGCGGGAATCGAAGCATTGGCGCAGCGCTCCGCAGTGAAGCGACGCACCATCATGACGGTTTGACGCCTCGGGGACTGTAGCATCGCCCGCCGTTTCGTCTCACCAGCTGCGGCCGCGCCACATGTCCGCAGCCTCTGCTTCTTCACATGGTCATCTGACCGCACGGTTGACACGTGCCGTTGGAGGGCCCAACAGCTTCTGGGGCCCCCGGCCCTTCGCTCCCTCAAGAGGGCGCGTTCGCGGGCCGGGCTCCCGGGGGCTACTATCGGTTTTCTGGATACCGGGGTATCCCGGTCCACCTGCTCCTGGGCCCCGTCATCGGCCCATCTTCAGCCCAGGGGAGAATTAATGACCCAAGCTACGGAGAAGACCCTCATGAGGAGAACGACGGCCAAAACTGCTAAGGACCAGAAGACCTCCTCACGAGCCCCCGCTGGTGAGGAGAGGGACCATGTCCATGTCAGCTCAGCATGTTGGAGTGCAGAGCAAGAAGATAAGGGATAGAAGACCGCGTACCGCCCACGCTACCCCCGACTGGGAGGAGACCAACTTTTGCTGTGCCTACCCAAAGTGGCACAGTGGTTGTTGGCCACCCCCCTAAAAATAGCGTGCACGGTGCAGGGCGCCAGAGGAAGACGTCAGCTTCCTCCACCCACTCCGGTGGACCGACACCACTACCCTACGAAGACTACATCCACGGAAGAGTGTAGTCTACAGCTGTCCTCCCTCCTTGGCCATGTGTGGCAACCCCTTCCCCAAGAAGATAAGGGGAAGGAGGACCTTGGCGCTATAAAAGGAGGGGAGGTCACCCTTAGAGGGGATCGAATCTTCATCTTCTCCAAGCTGCTAGCTGGGCACGCAGGTTCTTCAACCTCTGGCCAGCTAGAGCTTTGTAATCAAGACCTTGTACTCCTCGCGAGGTGTCGCATTGTAATACAAGAAGGCAGGAAGTAGGGGTGTTACCTCACCACGAGGGCCCTGAACCTGGGTAAAGCTCGGCATCTCTCTCTATAGTACGTAGTGCGTTCGACAACTCGAGGCTTCCATCTCCGTGCTTCATTGCGATCCTAGATCTCACACGTTCAGCCCCCTGCGTTCGAATCTTTGGGTCCGTCGCGTGGTACCCCGTGTTCTTGCGACACGAAATCCATCGACAGACTGGGATCTTCGGGTTCTTCCATTCCTTGGGCTTTTGTAGTACTTTGGTGATGGTGATCTAGAACATCGTATTCTGCTTCTACGGTGAGGACTATTGTGACGGTGCAGTGATCTAGGTTTGTGCGTACCTTTGTTGCGATGTGCCTCCTCGTTTTTGGCTGTCAACTTGTTTCCTACTAATCTTAACCCCTGCAGTGCTGCTCAATTCATGTGTTCTCTTGGGTCCCCTGGGTTTGGTTGCGTAGTATATAGATACGTTTGCGCCGCCATGAGTGCTGCTTCGGGTGTCTTTGGCATGATGTTGCCTTCCTCATCGACTGATAAGAAAGATGAGTCAAGGTTTCTAGAGTGGTTTCGTCTATCTGAGTGCTCGAGATTTTCGACTCATGAGCCATGCCTGTTGTGCCTCCTATTGTTTCTATGTGATGCGTTCATGTGTGCTTCATGCATATCTTTACTTGCTGCACTTGCTGATTCCCTCCTTTTCATTATTTCACTTCTCTCTTTTGCCAGTTGTCTTGATTGTCGATGTAGGGCGTAGTGGTATCCGTGAAGTACCTCTTTGCTTGCGTCGACTGGGATGGTTGTGCTGTGTTTGATGGCTGCTTTAATTGTGTTCCACTTGTTGGCCGATAGCCGAATTTTTGCTCTGGTTGTCAAGGATTCTGCAGTATCCCCTTCTACTAGGTGGTTTGCTCCTATTGTTACGTTTGCTGGGTTGAGTACTGGGTTGTTGTTGTCATCAAATTCTTCTGAGTTATCTCCTATGATTGAGAGTATTTGATACTGATTGTCGAATTTGCTGCTGCACCTTGAGAAGATAGTTTGGTCGTCCTCATGAAGCTCCAATCCTGTTTTCGATGTTGTGGTGACCCAGCATACCACTGCATGTGTAGTATGCAAGTCGTTGACATAACACTAATGAAACACCGTCTCACTAGTATTACATCCATCAGAGTGGTACAACAGAAACATCGCAGGTCCACAGTATCTCTATAGGATTACAATTTTCAGCATACAGAAGATCTTCAAAACCTCCTCAACAGGTAGAGGTTTAGTCCTGGCGACTACAAATGAGAAAGAAACAAGGAAGACTAAACTAAACTACAACTAATGCATTTGGCTTACTACTCAAATATAGAGTTACTCTAACTACTTAGGATCTAGGATTAGGAAACTGGTTCCTTTCTAACCCTATTCTAGTTTTTCTCCAAGCTTCACAAAATTGTAGGCTCCGCTGATAATCATGACGTTGGTAGAATGCTTCATCTTCATCTTCAATGTCTTGAGATTGTCTCCTTGGGTTGCCTTCAATCTAAGCAAGGGTTACGAGGGAGTGGGGTGAGTAACGAGCGTTACCCAGCAAGTTCATATAGAGTATAAGGTGTTTGATGCACTAACTACAGCCTTAGACCCAAGAGTCATTCGGCAATGCAAGTTTTTGTAAACATTTCTTCAGGAGGTTGATTTTATTCTGAAAACTATGCCCGACAGCCAACACAGGGTATTAGTGCCTTGAGAGCACCTTTCCTTCCGTGTTCGCAGCTCCTTCCGGGAACAAGGGGTAACATGTCACATCCTTTTACACTCTGCAGAGGTGTGTCCTTCCAAAAGAGATCAAAGCCTTGTTGCAGAACCGAGTAGCTTGCTCGTCCACACTTCCTTGGTGTGGGGCCCAGTCATTGATCCAAGCCATTCACTGCCTTCTCCGCACAATGCATGCCCACCCAATTCACGCATAACAGGTTTAGCCCCTGATATTCACCCCCAACGATGAAGTACCTAGGCACCTCTTGCCGACCATCATAGACACCAGTGCCGTGGGAACTGAGGGGTCCCACCCATGTGCATGTAGTCACACAAGACCTACAGTGACCGGCAGCTGGCTGCCCGTTGACATGCGAACGAGAGAAGATGCAGATGACTTTCCCGTCCCATTCCAAGTCTCTTAGATGACACAGTTTTTACGGCGCAAGAATAACTACGGCATTGGTTATTAGCTCCTAGGGTTAACTTTCCCGTGCAAGTGGAACCTCCACCACAACAATCTTACCGTGGTTCCACCTGCCAGCCATCCTAGGTTATCACCACTCGGGTCGATAACCACTAGTCATATTAATTATGAAAAGAGAACCTTTTGCTTTTTGATGGAGTAGTAATACCACAGGTATGTTTGAAAGTAATTTGATAAGGATAATCAAGAGATATGAGCAAGAGTGAACTTGCCTTTTTGACTGCAAGATTATGCAAGTCAAGGTCTTCGATACGTAAGAATTCCAAATACTGAAATAGCACCATCATCTGGTAAAGATGATGTTAAAAGAACTGCAGCATGATATGCAAGTCATATGCTATGCATCGCTCTAAGCGTAACCTAACCCCGATGGTTTAGTATATAAGGTTGTGATGATTTTTTTATAATGAGTTGCACTTTTAGATTCACTCCACAACAAGGTTGTTAAGGATTTTTAGGTTAACTGACAATTCTTCGAAAGCAGTAGAATAAAGCTTTAAACAAGAGTTATTTCAAAAGATAGGTATAGTAATAGGTGATGACTTCAAAGTAACACTTTTAAGTGGTATCTTTTTATTAGCAATCAAGTAGTTGGTTATGGACAAGCAAAGTTGAGGTAATTATAATTTGATAAGAATACCTAGTTGGTCTTAGGGTTGACAACAATCTTAACACACAAATAGAAATTATTTGATAAGGCTTAATGGAATGGTTGATATTTACTTTCAAGGTGTCTTGAAAGAATAACATTTGAAGAACATAATTCCTATTGAATAGAAGTACTACACATAAGATTTAGTGTTCTAGGGTTTAGTATAGCTCTATCATAATCAAAGATTAGTTATAAGGTGGATCATAACAAAGAAACAAACTAAGATCCATCTAATACTTGTGCAAATTGCTTGAATAAGACCATTCAAAGCAGTTGACCTTGCTGTCTAACATGTATAGCTATTTCTACAGTTGGCACAACATTTTTATCAAGCATAGGTAGTTACTTATACCGAGGCATAAGAGTTGCTGTGATGTTTATTTGATATGTTCTTTAAAAGAATTACTTTTAAAGAACAAATACCTTAATGGATATTCTTATTACTTAAAGTTATGGTGATTAGGTGATGTCAGAAAGGTAATAGTTTTTAAGTTGCAACAAAGGTGTTGCAAATAGTTAGTTGACTAAGGCATACCATCTTGAAATAGAATATCAAACTAACCACTCATGGTTGAATTAGGAAGTATGGCTAGACTAGCACACTAAGGTAGTTATAAGTTTTAGTATTAAAAGAAATGATAGGTGATTAAGTTATATGTACTTCAAAAGAATAACTTTTGAAGAACATATACCTTAATAAGTTTTAGTATTAAAATTTCATTTTAAGTTTCAGTTCTCATTCAGAAATAATTAGGAAAGCCTGGTTATTTATGTTCCTAGGTTTTTTTGAGTGGAATCCAAATTTTTATGTGATTAAAGATTTTTAACTTGCCTCTTAATAAAAATATGGATGAAAATAACTTAGAATTAAGTAATAACTCTAATACACAAGTTTTTATATATTCAAGATTTTTCCTAAAGTTTAGTACTTAAAAATTATTTAGGAAAATAGATTTAAGATTTTAAGTTGCTAATAGAAAAGTTTTAAATTTATACTTGGAATAATGAAATTCTAATTACAGTAGTAGTATTTAGGATTAAAACATTTAAGTGATATTTAGAAATGGTTTGAATTATTTTAAGTTGATTTCGAATTTAAGTTCAAAATATTACTGAAGCATGTTTTCAAATTTGATTCAGATTATTTCAAATAAGAATTCAATATTAAAAGTTAGACAGATAGGTTATGTTTTTGTGGTCATTTGGGTATATTATTTGCATTTTTATGATTTTATTTGAATTAGATATGAATTTTCTAAGTTTTGGTTATTTTCTGGAATTGAATACTGGCAGGGAATATATTTTACACCTACAGGCATCCTAGCCACAGCCACTGACCAGTGGGGTCAAAGCCAGGTCATATGCCACATGAGCATTGACTCGGGTCAAACGTGCTGACCAGGCACAGGATGACCTCAGCAATGGCAGGAGCTCACAGATCAACTAGGGATTCGGCGATTCAGTGCTTGAGGGGCTGCGGAAGTACACGAGTTTGAACAAGACGACCATGGCTGACCATTTGGTGGCAGCGCTGCTGGCTAATGGTAACCGGAGTGTCGCCAGCGACCATGTCCCGCGGCGGTGCGCAATGGCCAACGGTGCTAGCGAGCTGTGGCGGCAAAGAGGATGCAAAAGAATGCTCAGGAGACTCATAATCGTACCCTGATGCTTGTAGGACACCCGAAGAGGCTGATTGTTGATGGTATCGATCTTAACTTCGCGGATTCCAGCAAAGAACTGCGGAAGGGAACGAGCAAATTCGCCCAGCTCCGACCTTTCCTGGACGATTAACTCCAGCCAGTTGAAGAAGAAGATGAGGGGATTCTCCTCAGCTACTCCTTGGCCTCGGGGATGGCCTCCAGCGACGGCGGAAGAGCGCGACCGGAACTAGGGTTTGCAGTGACTGCGGGAATAACTCAAGAGAGAGAAAGAATGGAGGGCCTAGGGTTTTCTGTGGCGGCGGACAACCTTTTATGAACGTCGGGGAGCGGCGGCATTCATCTGATCCGTCGGGAAGGCGGTGGTCGATCGAGTGCCTGGAGAAGCTCCACCGAGCTGCTTCCATCCCGGGGTTGAAGACGATGAAGCGGTATTCGGGCTGGGTGCTGGTAGGCTGGTCTGATGGGCTGCGCTGGCTAGGCTGCGGCCCACTGACCGTTTCCCCTTTTTTCTGTTTCTTATCTTTTATCTTTACTTATTTTCTGTTTTGAGATTTTAGTGTGATTTCTAAATCTGTTTTTGCAGGAATTTGGACTGAGGTTTCTCCTAAATATATTTAGATGTTTAGTAGTATCCTATAATGTATTAAGATATAATTCATATGTAATAGCACCTGAAATACTTTAGGTAGTATTAGGGTTTGCATAGGAACTCAAATAGAGATGAATTTGAGTAGCACTCTTGTTGCTTTCAAATGATTTGGATGGTTGCACCTTCACATTATTCTATGTAATAAGATTAGTTTTCCCATAATTTTATAAGAGAATATGTATATAATGTTTATACATAATTGCCTTTCTATTAAAGAGTTGATTTTAGGACATCATCTTGTACTTACACCATTTGCTAATAATAAGAGAATGTCATGTGGATCCATTTCCAAGTTACTAGTGATTCCTGACTTTACTTGGGTTTAGTACTGAGGCTTAATATACCCCATAGCAAGGGTTGGTTTGGTAACAAGACCAAAACACCTAATGATATATGATTTGAGCACTAGGTAGAAGACTTGGTTATTTTATCTTGTAAGAATTGTGGTTAGAACACAATTCTTGGATTCAAGGTTTAAGACATAAGAATATGCGGTGACCCAGCATACCACTGCGTGTGTAGTATGCAAGTCGTTGACATAACACCAATGAAACACCGTCTCACTAGTATTACATCCATCAAAGTGGTACAACAGAAACATCGCAGGTCCAAGGTATGTCTATAGGATTACAATATTCAGTATACAGAAGATCTTCAGAACCTCCTCAATAGGTAGAGGTTTAGTCCTGGCGACTACAATCGAGAGAGAATACTATAAAGACTAAAAGAAGACTATGACTACCTCTAATGCAGTTGGCTAGCTACAGAAATATCCTAGCTACTTAGGTTCTAGGATTAGGGAAATCTTTCCCTTCTATTCCTATTCTAGTTTTTCACCAAGCTTTGGTATAGTTGATGACTCCAATGATAATTCTGATGTTGGTAGAATGCTTCATCTTCATCTTTTGTGTCTTGAGGTTGCCTCCTTGAGTTGCTTCAAATCTAAGCAAGGGTTATGAGGGAGTGGGGTGAGTAACGAGCATTACCCAGCAAGTTCATACAGTGAATAAGGTGTTTGATGTACTAACTACAGCCTTAGACTAAAAAGTCGTTCGACAATGCAAGTTTTCATAAACATTTCTTCAAGAGGTTGCTTTTATTCTGAAGAACTATGTCCGTTAGCATTCACAGGTTGATTAGAGCTTAGGTAGAGCTCCTTTCTTGCCGCGTTCCCAGTTCCTTTAGTTTCCCGGAACAAGGAGCGACAAGCCACTGTTTGATACACTCTGCAGAGTTGTGTTGCTTTACCCATGAGAGATCTTAGCTTTGTTGCACAACCAAGTTGCAGGCTTGTCCACACTTCCTTGGTATGGGGCCCAGTCTAAGATCCAAGCCAATCACTGCCCTTCTCCGCACAACACATGCCCACCCCAACTCTGCCAAGAGGGTCAAACCCCGATATTCACCCCTCACGATGAAGTACCTAGGGGCCTCTTGCAGACCATCCTAGACACCAGTGGCCATGGGCACTAAGGGGTCCCACCCATGTGCACATATTCTCGCAATAAATATGGCGTACGGTAGCTAAGTGCCCGTTGACATGCGAACGAGAGAAGATCCAGCTGACTTCCCCAGAGCCATTATAGATCTCATGGTTAACGCGCATTGTACGGCGAAAGAATCACTAGCAACATTGGTTGTTAAGTCCTAGGGTTCACTTTCCCGTGCAAATTGAACCTCCACCACAACAATCATATCGCGGTTCCATTTGCCAGCCATCCTAGGTTATCACCACTCGGGTCGATAACCAGCTAATCATATTAATTATGAAAAGAGAACCTTTTGCTTTTAGATGCAGTAGTAATACCACAGGTATATTTGCAAGTAATTTGATATAAATAATCAAGAGGCATGAGCAAGAGTGAACTTGCCTTTTTGATTGCAAGATTATGCAAGTCAAGGTCTTCGATACGTAAGAAATCCAAATACTGAAATAGCACTATCATCTGGTAAAGATGATGTTAAAAGAACTGCAGCATGATATGCTTAATATATGCTATACATCATTCTAAGCGTATCCTTACCCCGATGATTTAGGATGGGTGAGTTGCGGTGATTTCTTTAGGATGTGTTGCACTTTTAGAATAGATTCTCAAACAAGTTTCTTATTAGGGTTTTAGGTTAGCATGGAAATGTTATTCATCTAGGATGGTGAAGCATAACAATGTGGTAGCACATAATTGCTTAACATGGGCACACTCAAGAATAATTACTTACTTTTAAAGCTTACAAGAGGCATTATAATGTTTACTTGTTATATAACCTAAAAGAATAACTTTTAAAGAACATGTTTCTTAATGACTAGAAGTACTACAAATAAGAGTTAGTGTTCTAGGATTGATTATACTTATCTATTACTCACAAAGTAGTTAATAGATGGAACATAACAAGTTATCTATTTAAGATTCATTTATTACTTATGTAGTATTAGTTGGGCATGATTATACAAAGCAACTTACATTGCTATTACTATATATGGTTCTTTCTATAGTTGGTAACATTATTATAACAAAAAAATGATGATAAAGGTGATGATATGAAAGTATAATTTAGGGTTCATGCACAGCTTCTACTACTAGATCATATGAACATCCATCTCATTTGTTTGTTGGTAAAGATTTTAAATTAGTTGCTAAGGTAGGATTAAATTCTCTAATGATCTTCTAGGGTTTAAGTAACAATTTTGAAGTAATGACAAAATTGTGTGAATAACTCCTCATGATGTAAATAGAGCACTTTAAGGAAAATACGATTAATCATTGGATTATCTTTAGGATATAACTTTATAATACAAGCTACTATTTATTTAAGAATTTTCCCTAACTTTTAGTATTCAAATTATTTTAGGAAAATAGTTTTTAGAGATTGAAATCATAATACTAAGTTTTAAAATTAATAACTTGAAACTTTGAAATATTAATTGGAATAATATTATTCAAGTGTCCAAGTTTATATTTGGTATGTGGAAAAAACTCTAGGATTGGGAAAACTCTCTGGAAGATTTTTGAAAAATGTTTTCGAACACCTTGGAGTAGATGCTACTCCATTGAGATGTTTACAAATGGTTTTATAAACTTGGAGTTGGGCATGGGAGGTGAAGGAGTTGGTGGATTTCTGAAAAATGGCATTGTGTATAAGTGTTCGCCAAACCAATTACTCCCGTGCAACCACATTACCCCGGTATGGGACGGGGCTTAGTTTGAAGTTTATTTGCTTTAGTGCGGGGAGCCTCACAACTATATAAGGGTCTGTAGGACCCCGGAATCCGGGTTGCCGCCAGTCTGGGCAATAGTAAATCGGGGTCCTTCGGGATTTATCTGGCCGGAGGACACTTGGGTTCTCCCGCCGTGGCGCTGGAGCTACGCTCTGGAGGAGGTACTGCCGAGACGTGCCGGGGAGGTAAACTCCATAGGGTAGGCACCCGTACTAAGGTAGATAGATGGAGGGCTTTGATCGATTATGCAAACCCCGCATACTTGTGTATGACGGTCCGTGGTGGTATCCCGGTGGATTTATCGGATGGTGTGGGTAAAGTGTACAACCTCTGCAGAGTGTAATCTATTCGAATAGCCGAGTCCTCGGTCATGGACGGTTGGAATGGCCATACTTAACCTGTGTCGGGTTTTGGTTTACAAAAGTGTTTTCCGAAAACCAGAGTTGGTACCGGATGGAGTACTCGGAGGGTACTGCCGTGGTACGAGGATGGGTTGGAGTACTTGTAGGGTACTGCCGACGACTTAAGGTGGTCATGTCTGATTGACTACCGGTTTATCTTGAAAATGAGTTTCCCCCTTTCCTAGAGATTTTACTAAAGAGTCTTTATAAAAGTCTTCTTTAATAAGGATATAGAAATGTCGTAAGACATGCTATGTCCACACAGAAAACTTGCTAGTTTTATAGTTTCAATTAAATCCAAGCCACCCCTTGCTACAGCCATATAGCATGTAAATATTTCTCTTCTAGATGGTTTGCGAGTACAATTCCAAAATGTACTCACGGCTTTGTCCCTGGCTATTAACTTGGCCAGAATTTGGTGATGACTATGAGGAGGATGATGAGGAGTATGATGACGCCGGTGCGAATTAGGAATCATTTCCCGGTCAGTCGCCTGTAGGGTAGTAGGCTTGACTTGGCGTCGACTACGCTGCATGTATCCGCTGCTACTTCAGAAATAAGTGTGTCAGTTGAACTTGCCCTGCGTGGCATTTATATTCAGCCAAGCGGCTTATGTAAGACTTTAATACTCGTTATGTAATGGATGATGTAATCTGAAATGCCAACTCTGTTATGTGGATTCATGACAGTCTCCTGGGATCGTGAATTGTATGCATAACGGGAATCCCGGGTGGTAAGCCGGGGTCCCCACAATAGCTACTAACAACGGAGAGCATGCAAGATCATAAAAAACATAGAGATAACATAAGATAAATTCAGTACTTTAACTCAATCATAACACCAATATTCATCGGATCCCAACAAACACAACATGTAGAATTACATAACGGTGATCTCGATCATGTAAGGCAGCTCACGAGATCTAAACATGAAGCACATGCAGGAGAAGACAACCATCTAGCTACTGCTATGGACCCATAGTCCAAGGTAGACTACTCACTCATCGCGCCAGAGGCAAGCATGGTGATGAAGAAGACCTCCGGTGGTGATTCCCCTCTCCGGCAGGGTGCCGGGAAGAGCTTCTGGACCCCTCCCGATCTTGGGTCAACGACGGCGGTGGATCGCAATGTGTTTCTAGAAAAGTGATAGGATGTTTAGGTTTTTCCCATCGGGGGATCTTTATAGGCGAAGGGGCAGCGTCAGAAGTGGACCAGGGGGCCCACACCACAGGCCGACATGGGCCAGGGGTAGGCCGCACCCCCTGGTGGTGTGGCCGCCCTATGGCTCCTTTCCGTCTCCTCTTTAGTTCTCTGGAAGCTTCGGTAAATATATGGACGTCTAGCTTTTATTTCGTCCAATTCCGAGAATATTTCCTGTGTAACTTTTCTGAAACACAAAAACAATAGAAAACAGGGAACTGGCACTGTGGCATCTCGTTAATAGGTTAGTTCTGGAAAATGCATAAAAATGCCACGAAGTGTAACAAAACACTAAGCAAATGGTGTAAAAACAAGCATGGAGCATCAAAAATTATGGATACGTTGGAGACGTATCATGGGGTCAAAGCCAAGTCACATGCCACATGAGCATTGACTCGGGTCAAACCTGCTGACTAGGCACAGGATGACGTCAGCAATGGAGGAGCTCACAGATCAACCATGGATTCGACGATTCAGTGCTTGAGGGCTTGTGGGACTACACGAGTTCGAATGAGACGACCACGGCAGACCATTTGGTGGCGGCGCTGCTGGATATTGGTAACCGGAGTGTCGCCGGCGACCATGTCCCGCGGCGGTGCACAACGGCCGACGGTGCTAGCAAGCTGTGGTGGTACAAAGGATGCAAAAGAATGATCAGGAGACTCGTAATTGTACCCTGATGCTTGCAGGACACCCAAAGAGGCTGATTATTGAAGGTATCGATCTCAACTTCATGGATTCCGGTGAAGAACCGTGTAAGGGAATGACTAATTTCGCCCAGCTCGGACCTCCCTGGATGATTAACTTCTACCAGATGATGAAGAAGACGAGGTGCTTCTCCCAGACATCTCCTTAGGGCTCGACATGGTCCAAAACGATGGCGTGGAGATCACCGGAGCTAGGGTTTCGGTGACTGTTAACAGCACTCTACTAACATAGATCAATTACTCATCGATCTTGGTTACAAGCTCTGGATCTATTACAGAGGAAGGAAGAGGAATCACAGAAAGGAGAAAGCCCCAAGCCGTGGAGGCCGAAGCCGTCCAAATCCAAGCCGACCCATTCGATAGATGTCTCGCTGGTATATATCAGCCACCTCCTCGTCTGTCTGCAGAGCAGGCCCTGGCCCAATAGTGGCGGCCCATATGCAAAGTAGAAGGGTCGCTAACATTCCCCCTTCCTTAAATCTCGGCTTGACCCCAAGCCGATGCCTAGTCGAACCACCTGGATCCCACGGGACTTGATGATTCACGACTTTGCCAAGGTCACGGTGGGTGTCATTGTCGAGGCAGACCTTGATGATGTTGAGGTAGCAGGCGGCGCAAGCAAGGTAGTAGTTGTGGCCGCTGTGCGCTCGGTCACAGAAGACGTTGTTGTAGTAGTCTTGGTCAACACAGAGATGGTCGAAGCAGTCTGCATTGTCGAGACAGAGGATGCAGTAGTAGTCTGGAGTTGCAGCATACCTCCTTTTTGCTTCAGTTTGTGTGAAAAAATCAAAGAAAGAGAGAAGCGTCCCGATGCCTTTTGGTGGGTTGAATGGTACGCTGGAGGAAAAAAATGATAATATTGGAACCCATTCCTTCCAGTAGCCGAACCACTTCTTTGAATCAAAATCTGGACCAATTGATGACAATCTCACGTGCAACCAACCATTGTAGCCTGGAAAAGATTCACACAGAATTTTCTTGTTGCTAGAACTCTCCCAGGAAGGCCAAGGTTGTAGCTCTGCTAATGCCATCATGGATTTTGTGATTGTATCTACCTCAACGCTATAATGAGATAGCTCCTGTACTGAAATTCCTTGCAAACAAGCAGCTCCACTAGCAGTATTCATCAGAACAACCGGCACATGTTCTAATGCACTCAAGGTAACCATGTTGAACAACAGTTGGCCTGGATAGAGTTGGTGTCGTACAACTGAGCATGCAAGTTCTAGTGACCATGTAGCGTACCACTGGCAATGTTGAGAAGCCTTTCCAATATTGCCAAATTGAAAATATTGAACTGCCATGCTTCCAGTGTAAGCATCAGTACTATACCTGTTCTGATTAATTCCAGTAGGTGACCCAAACGGAGTGTAATACTGCAATTCACGGCCAAAGAAATACGCCTTCCAAACAAGCCATGGCTGCAATTTTCTTGAGTTAATCAACAAGTCATGCAGTTCAATAGAGCCTTCAATATATAGCTGGAGCAAGAAGCTGTCGATTCCAAGGAACAATGGTGTGCCAGGCTGAATGCAAGAAGCCAAATACCAAGGGCATTCAGTAATCTGGAAGGAAGAATAAGTGCCCATATCGTGAAGTTCTATACTGCAGCAGTTCAGTGGAAACTTATCTGTCGGCATTGACAGCACCATCCTCATCTCCAATTTATCTCCTGCCTTCAAAGATATCCGCATATATATCGAGGAAGCAATTCTAGCAACTGGAATAAAGAACTGTATCTGCCAAGGTGTCCAAGGCTCACAATAATCACTCAGTTTACTGGAATTGTACAAGTGCTCAACAAATGCGAAGATGCAAATCAGCAGCCTGTCAGTTTGAACAAGGAAATCACACGTATACCTGAGCATCCAAGCAATCTTCCATTGTATGGTTCCATAACTACAATGAATAGAATATCCAAGAAAATTCTCATCCACATGAGCTCCTTCTGTACACGGGAATATAATGCCACTGAGTTTGACTCCATCAGGTGGGTGGAATAGCAGAAGATGCACACATTGCGAATAGCTCAAAGGTACTTCTACTGAAATCAGCTCAGAACAACTACCCATCAAGAAGATCATCTGAGGTGGTGGCCAGGGATGCTTGTGACACCCATTTCGAGGAGAGTAAGTAAACAAGGAACATGGCATGAGAAGTATCTCCTCTCCAACATGTGTACAGTCCAGGAATGAAGGCCATGGCAGTGGCCGGACATCATACAACATGAACTGAGCTGCTGACTCTGCTACTGTCACCTGAATGTCGTCGGCGGTTGCAAGTTCTCTTTGAGGAATGAAGAATGACCACGACGTAGGGAAGTGCTTCAGATAGGCGCAAGACAGCTGCGACGTGGTGACCTGATTGCCATCAACACACCCCAAAACTGTAGCGACGGGTTGCGCGGTGGCGGCGAGCGGCTTGTGGGCTGAGGTACATGCGCTCGTTGCGAATGTTGACCTATCTGCAGTGGTGTCATCATCGCCGGAGCACTCCATCGAACATCTTGCCGGCATCAGAGGCTCGATTTCTGAGACAAGCCGTGACGGCATCCAGGGGGTCGATGTAGAAGCCAAGGTCATGGTTGTAACCGCTGATGAAGAAGGTAATGTTGGAGCCGCTGTTGCTATTGTGGCGCCGCCAGGGCATACCATCGAGCAGCTGGTCGGCGTCACTGAGAGGAGGTCCAGCACTTGTGTCGCGGTCGCAGCCACTGGTTCAGAGTCCAAGTAGCAACACTCAGAAACACCACCGCAGGCGGTGGTTGACGTAGCTGGTGTTGCGGACATGGCGCGCAAGATCTCTAGCGCGGAGGTCGCAGTCGAACTCGCCATTGTTGACTGATGGAAGTCGCCGGTGCGGACGGCACTGGTTAGGAGGAGCAGAGATGCGGTCGACGCTGAGTCCGCCACAGCCGGGTCATGGGTCGATGTAGAGTCCAGGGCTGCGGTTGCCGAGTTGCACTTGGAGGGCACCGCGCAGGTGAGGGCATCGTCGTCCTGGCGCTCGAGGGCGGCCAGAGCCGCAGCCCACTCAGCATACGGTGTGTCGTCGTAGAAGTACATCGGGGCCCATTCATCATCCTCCGGAGTCGTGATGGCGGTGTAGATCGGTGGAAGGACGGTGACGTCGAGGAAGCAGCACCCCTCGTAGAGGGCGCGGCCATCCAAAGCAGCGCGAGCTCGGGTTGCCCTCCACTGAGAGCGGAACTGGACATAGGCCTCCACGCCGTACATCCCGTCCACCACTCTCTCGAACGCGCACATCATAGTCCCATCACCACAGCGACATAGCTCTTCACGAAGCACATCCTTAGTCACTCGCTGGTGCACGTCTGTCATCCTGACGTGAAGAACACCTTGAGGGCAGGCGAGTTTGTGCGTCGGCATTTCGCCGAACAGCTGGTAGGCAGAGGTTGAGGTGGGTGGTGGTGAAGAAATTTTTGGTGGATTTGAAGGGAAAGGGTGGTGGATCTGGCTCTGAATACCAAATGTTAACAGCACTCTACTAACATAGATCAATTACTCATCGATCTTGGTTACAAGCTCTGGATCTATTACAGAGGAAGGAAGAGGAATCACAGAAAGGAGAAAGCCCCAAGCCGTGGAGGCCGAAGCCGTCCAAATCCAAGCCGACCCATTCGATAGATGTCTCGCTGGTATATATCAGCCACCTCCTCGTCTGTCTGCAGAGCAGGCCCTGGCCCAATAGTGGCGGCCCATATGCAAAGTAGAAGGGTCGCTAACAGTGACCGGTTCAGACCGGTTCAGAGAAATTGAAAGGGGCAAGGGAGGAGATAAACTTGGGAGCCTCGGGCTTATCTGCGGTGGCAAGGCTATTTATAAACCGCGGGGAAGCAGCAGCGAGGATCTTGGCGCAAGGGGTGCTGGGAGGACGACATGGAGCAGCTTTCTGTGAATGAACGGAAGGTCAAAGATGACCCTGTGCTGTTCGAGTTTGGTCCAAGTTGGACCGTGCTGGTCTGGCTCCTGGACCGCGCGGCTGGGCTGAGCAGACAGGTAAGTTTCTCTTTTTTTAATTCTTTCTTTTCTATTTTCTGTTTCTTGTTTTTGGATTCTAATTTGATTTTAAAATCTGTAGTGCAGGACTTCAAATTTATGACTTCATACAAAATACAGCTAATACATTACTGGTACAAGATGTTGTATTATGGAGTTCTCTATGTGTATTGCACAAATATTAGTTGGTATACTATCATAATTTGGAAATAGGAACTTGATCAAAGGTAAGTTTTTTAATGGATACTTGGGTGTTCAGATTATTTTCCTATGAACTGGATTTTCTCCAGAGCATATATAAGCTATGATTTGTATTAAAGTGGTATCGAATGATTATCCATATTTTTTTACTAGCATTGGACTTCCTAATTAGGCATCTATTATATATTAAAAGTACATTACGGGCTAACCAGAAAAAAGAGAAAACTGCTAAAAATTCCCACATTAATTAGAAACATCTGACCATTTATTTGGTAGACTAAAAATCTATAGCCATTGGATTAGACTTAAGTGAAAAAATTACCCACCATTGCCATTACAATAGGAATTCTCTAACCGTTTTCTATTATTTCCCTTATTCTCCACAACATGGCCGCAGCCTCTAGGACCAACTAAACCCTAGATTAAATTGTGAAAAGAAGGAAAGAATAATCTTCTGCAAATTGGCGATCGCTTGGTTGCCGTCTCCCTGCATGGCCAATCGGTTTGTTGCCATTATCAACGCCAGATTTATCCGATCGTTCAACTGCCGACCTCAACGCCAAATCAGTCGAAGTTTTCTTAATTTTCTCAACGCCAGATCAGTCGAATTTTTCTTAATTTTCTCACCCTGCAGGTGGATGGAATCGGGGTGATGGAGGAGAAGTAATTGCGTCGAATGGGGCATGACGTCCACGCGGCCAGGCCGACAGCAGCGTGAGTGCTCGATTGATGGCTTCGTTGGCTTGGCTGCTATATATTTCAATACTGTTTGCAAAGAACTAGGCGGAACAGATTGGAAAACATGCAGACACACTTGGTATTAATTTGTAAAATTATTTTATCATGTTCCTCAAAATCAAGTGCTAATTGGGACGTTCTGCCGCAACATATCATCGCGCCTGGATTTCAAATCACGGGAGCCATCTTAGTCGTTTCTCATGGGTGTCAGCGGGGTCTGGGAAGACGATCTCTTGCACGAGGCTGCACGCCTGCAAGCTGCGCCCGGAAAGAAGAACAAACAGGTTAGCACAGTTGCACATAATCATAAACCATGATTTGAAAATTAGATACGGGAATTGGCAGGAAATATGTTTTTCCATAAGATGCAATTGCATACTCACAGTTATTTAAGTACTATAGTTTTCACCAGAATTCTACGCCTCTAGGATGATCAATGCTGATCAGTATTTTGTTTTGGATCAGTTCAAACACCGACAATCCCTTGTCATTTGCTCCCAGGCTGCAAGTTCCTTTAGGCATCGAGGCTCTGCAGCAGCAGATCAACCAAAAAAAAACCACTGAGTTGCCTGATAGTACCTTATTTGTTTTGTTTTTGAAGATAACAACCAACATGTAACCCAGACTTCGTCGATTCACATCACCTCATCTAGATATTAGGTTTTGTTGGAGCTAACAAAGTCTTGACAAGTTCCAATGTATTCCGTTTTGCAAACAAGGTTGATACCTTTTTAGCAAACATTCTAGGAAAAAAACCATATGATTTAAGGTTCCAATAGCGTAAACATATAATCACATAGGAATTACAGATATATGTTTGGATAAATTTCACCTAGATGTACCCTGGATAATGCCCAACACTGCAATCTGCATGTGATACTAGAACATGCATATGGCTAGAATCATAATAGGAGTGGTGAGGCTTTTACATATGCGCTGATCGACAAAGTACCTTGAGAAAACAGAGATCTAAACCGTCCATGCTTAATTTTTCCTCTATGGGATGAGGCTCCAGTGGCAAAAAAGATATACTTCGGGGCTCTCGACAGAACTCTAAGGGATCTATTAAGGCACAAAGATGAGAACAAAAGGGAGAGATCATTCGGTGGAATGACAGTGGTTCTAGGAGAGGACTTCGGCCAGATACTTCCAGGTCTACCAAAGGGAGAAGACACAACATAGTGTCACTGCATCCACTAAAAGGTCATATCACTGAAAACACTTCCATATACTGAAGCTAACAAAGAACATGCCTCTCAATAGCATGAAAAATGATATAAAGAGAAACAATGGGTAGCAGAATTTACAGACTGGATTTTCAATACTGCCAATGGAACAAATACATCAGCGGAAGATGAAAATCTGATAAAATACCAAGTGACATTCTACTGAAAAAGTAAAAGATCCCAAAAAAAGGTGATTGTAGGAAGCATCTATCCAAATTTGAGGGACGGGTATCGCCAACTAGAATTCGTACAAGAAAGAGCAACCTTATGTCCAAGGAAAAAGACAGTCCACGAGATAAATGAATGTATAATGGATCAACAAGAAGGTGAAGAGGAAACTTATCTAAATTGTAACACAGTATGCAAAGAAGCAACCTTAAATGGTGAAATAAATATTACATACCCAACAGAATTTCCAAAAATCTTTTTTTCCTGGAATTCTAAATCATCTACTACATCTAAAAGTAGGTCTACCAGTGATGCTCCTAGGTAATATCAACCAAAGTGTCGGGTTATACAATCTTACAAGATGACTATTATTCAACTTGGAAGAATATTCATCGAGGCGCAGATAATAACAGGTACTCATGTGGGAGGAAAAGTCTAAATTCCAAGGATAATAATGTCACCGATATAATCAGCGTGACCATTCCTTCTAAAGCAGAGACAATATCCTATTTTGGGCTGCTTTGCTATGAAAATCAACAAAAGCCAGGGCAATCTCTAAACACAGTAGGACTATATCTACCCATACCAGTTTTCACAAATGGACAACTATACGTAGCATTCTTAAGAGTGACAAGAACGGCCGGGCTGCGTGTAATGGTCAATGACGAAGATTGAACATCTGAAGATGTTATGAAGAACATAGTCTACAAAGAAATTTTATAAAGATATGGGATTATGATTTATACTGCTACTTTAACTAGATGATGCTACAAACGTTTCAAAATATATAATGACAAAGAAAACTTAGTAATGGCATGAATAAACTTTCAATTAATACATAACGTATATATACTTGCGAGTTGTCATACACTGTATGAACGGATAGATATGATCTACTACTCTACCAAAATATAAGAAACACCCATCACAATTTTATGTAATTGGTTAAAAATATTTTTCTCAAAGCTGAAGACACCATTATGTCCTTTCATGAATCATGATGATGGGATTCAGTAAGCTTTGGTTTGATATCTCTAATGAGTGAAAGTTTGTTAAAGATATTTTCATAATCTTAGCATGTGTCTCTGTTCATCCGGGAACATTGTAGTAGATCTTTATAGTAATCATAAATGTTATCATAAAATGCATGCAAGGATAGAATATACAGGTGGTGAATTGCCGGCCTTCATTAATATCAGAACTCCTATATTCCACATAGGAATAACTAACCTTACATACCAAACTGGATTATACAACCAGCATATTTGATCTGTTACTTGCAATTTTAGGTAGACGATGGAGTAAAATTTTAATATAGTTGAAGTAGCAGGACAACATACAATATATAATGAAGATGACAATGCTTTCATCTCGGAGGAGATTGGGGATTATTGGGATGTCCAACAAGGAAAGACAATCATGATGTTAGAACCTAAGAAGGGATGATGTTTCATAGCAAGCATGCCTGTAAGGTTCTACATGCTAAAAAGAAGGGATTAATTATTCCATCCTTAAGAACAGGCTCAGTACTCATTAAAAAACTCATTTAAACCCAATCCATCGACAAGGATGCAATGCCCATATAAGATTAATTTATGTCGTCCTGGAGAAAAGTGTTGGGTTACTACTGTTATGCTTGACCACGACCATCATACAAGTCCAAGCAAAGATGTTGTCTGTTACTAATTATTTTCCAAGAGTTTAGTTCTCAGGTTAAAAGTGGCCTTAGTTACTCAATTTCCTACAATTCCAATCAATTTGTCTTTCCCGTTGAAGTCAAGCGGCTGATGTATTTAAGTAAGAAAAGAACTTATGCTAGGAGTACAAGGGAGTACTCGTACAGGCAAAATGAGTACGGAATAACTGGCACTCACCTCTGCCATTAGAGCTAGCATCGAGCTCCATCTCTGAAATTCAAGACGAACCAGCAAATCTCGAGCGCCCCTTCCCTCTGCAGGCTGCATCCAGGCGGCTAGCGCTCCGTCCCCCTCAGCATGATTTAAGCCATCGACGAGCACAGTCGCTAAGCTCCCTTGACACAGTCGTGAGTTCAATCCCTGAGACTGCTGTCGCTAGCCAATCTCAGGCTTGCCGCCCTACTAATCAATCTCGCATTAAGCTGACCTTGGTGAAATCTACATACACAGACCAATTCCTCTACCAGTACCAGATGTAGCAACGGATGGCTGCTAGGAGTACCTGCTACTAGAACAGTCCGCCCAAGCAGCGCAAAAGGGATAAGGCAAAAGTAAAAAAAAAAAAAAAGGCAGGCGGGGATTACCAGAAGGGAGAGATGGTTCGATCCCATTATCCAGTCTCAGCCCAACACAAACCAGGATAGAGTCGCAGCCAGGTATGATCCTAGGAGTGTCGAACAAAATTTCTCGTAGGTACATTAGGACTCCCCAATAAATAATAACACGAGAACCACAAACGAATGAACTTTGGGCAAAAATGTATATGGCTAATTCAAAACATCTAAAAACATATATACACAAATAGTTATTAGTCATAAAATTTAGGATCATATATACATGTCAAGGTTAAAACAGGTATTATCAGAACTACTGAGTAGTAGTGGTTCATGCATATACATTAAGCTAGATGTATTCAAAGGATTGCAACTAACTTCAATATATTATATGGTTGGTACTTATTTTTCATACCTAATTATACTACAAATGACTCAGTTGTATACACTACATAAGAAATTTTAATAGACCAACAAGATGTCGCCCGCGCATGTGCGTGGGCCACTGTGCTAGTTGATGAAAAGGCATGATTTTATGCTTATCACTCTTTTGCTAGGAATTGTTATATGGAAATATACCAATGGTGTTAGTTATTTTCTTTATACTCTACTTGAAATTATAAACTACCTCTCTTTTACAAGGAAGATTTACTTGTCCAAGGTTAAGACATATAACAAGAGGTGAGTTGATTATTAGACAAGAATATAATAGATCTTAGAAGGACTATAGTTTGAACACCACCCTTGGGTTTGGAAATAGGACATGATTCTAACACTACTTATGATCACAAGGTGATGCATAAGTTGGGATAGATGTTGTGGAATGGTGTTCCCAAATGAAAGGATGAAAGGATATGGAATTTGATAGATGTTTATACTCTCTTCTTGTTCAGAAGAAGAGTCAGTTTGATATTTGAGAATAAAAGGTAGATCAGGATTTGAAGATAAGACTTGTGTTGAATTACTTTATGGTTCTTGAATTAAATTTAATAAATACCATGATGATCATGGTAGTAATAAGTATTGGTTCATAAGATGACATGGTAATATTATAGTTCTACCTCAAATTACTCTCTTTTAAGTGATGTGGTATCTCTACCCAAAACAAGATTTTAGCAAAGGTCATGTTGAAGTTTATCGCGCTTCAGTTGATGAGCTACTTCAATTCCATCAACTCAAGTGAAACTCCAATCGCTTTGATATGTTTTATTGAAATGCACAAAAATCACCTGGATTTTCTATGCATGAATTGCAATGCACATATCTGTTGCCTCTATTTTATAACCTCTAATCCTAGGATATTACAGAATAGACATGGCTTATCCTAAGTCTAGGTATTGGTCACTTCCTAAGAATGGTTCCAGTCTAGAACAAAATTAGGGTTTATGATGTGATCTTCCCCTATATCAAATGACTTATCCTAATTAGAATTTGAGTATTGTCTAAAGTCTCCTAGTTGGCCTTTATAGGAATGGCTCTAATGTTCTTAAGTTATCTCACATAGAGTTAAGGCAAATCTTATAATCAAACTGACATTGAGCCAACCTCTCCACCTCTCTTATATTTGGACTCGCTAGATTAGGACATAAGAATATATAATAGATCATGATTTAAGAATAAGACCTGTGTTGACTTCTTTAGCATGAAAGAAATAGGGTTTAAAGAATACCATGATGATCTTGGTGTGAATATATATTTGGTTCTAAAATGGTGTATCAAGCATTTTAGTTTTACCTCACTATCTCTTTTAGTTGGTGTGACTATCACTACCCAAAACAAGGTTTTGACAAAGGTCATATTGAAGTTTATCGCACTCTAATTGATGAGCTACTTCAATTCCATCAACTCAAGTGAAACTCCAATCGCTTTGATATGTTTTATTTTAAATGCGCGAAAATTACCCAGATTTTCTATGCATGAAATGCAATGCACACATCTATTGCCTCTATTTTATAACCTCTAATCCTGGGATATTACAGTCTCCCCCCCTTAAACTAAACTTCGTCCCGAAGTTTTCGCTCTCGTACATTGTTGGATGAACTTGATGTTGGTATCATATATCTTGATGTTCCTTCACCAACTAATTGGGATATAGATGGTATCCTTTGTCCAGAGTGTTCCTCGAATTCTTCTGTTGTCTAACTCCGAAAAATAGTCTCTTGAACTCCATCCATCTTGGTCTCTTCTTGGTCATTCTCTTGGATTATCCCTGTTTGCAATACTTTCTATGGCTTATAGGGTCCTACTAATTGTTCCAACGAATCTTCCTAATTGGCTCTTAGTTTTACCAACTAAGAATGGATTAAACACATTTGGTGTGTTCATTCCAAGGTTTCTGATCCAATTCTATAGGTTTTAATAGGTCTTCTAGGTTCAAGATTATGGTTAACTCTAATCTCAATCTACTCCAGTTTGCGGTTCATGATACCATCTGTGGTTCATACTTGGTGTGATTATGGTCAACATCATCTTACTCCTTTGCCGAACTCCCTAAGGTTATGACAAATCTTGGAAAGAATTTACTTTCGACATACTTCATCCAACTTTCAATACTTTTGACATTCTGAAGTCCTTCTTCATCTAGGTTTTCTTCTTACTCCAATTTATTTGGCCTACTTCATTCAAACTTGAAGTCTGCTCTCCCCCTTAGGCTTGTCTAGAGGTCTCTAAAGGTCTTGTCCTCTAACCATCTGGACTCCATGGTTAGTCTACCAGTCCGGGTTGGTCTTACTACTATGTCTGCATAATGATCTCTCGAAGATATATGTGGTGTACCCACACAATTGTGGATATCCGTTACGAATTCTTCAATTATGTGTTTAGGTAGGATGTTATATTCCACTTTTGGGTGTAAATTCATACCCAAAGGTTCTAAAGGTTGATGAGAATTGGGTTTTCCCATCGTTATCAATCCTAATCCAGAC
Organism: Dactylis glomerata; assembly: GCA_007115705.1. Classification (NCBI taxonomy): domain Eukaryota; kingdom Viridiplantae; phylum Streptophyta; class Magnoliopsida; order Poales; family Poaceae; genus Dactylis; species Dactylis glomerata. The sequence goes on along the minus strand of QXEO01002107.1, from coordinate 4,883,722 downwards.
GGTAGGGTATATACAAAGCCACGGGAGAAATCCGGCAGAGTTTCTCTTGTACCAGAGAACATCCACGATAGGCAATTGTATAAGATGAACAAAAACAAGGAAATAAATGAACCAATGGCTTCAATGAATTATTACACACAATAACCTAAAAGAACCTCACAAGTCTTGGTCCGTAGACAAAGACTACACTCGAACATAAGAAAAGATGTTGCGAATGTCTTAACCACCAATCAACAATTCAAGATTTTGGGACTAGGGATCAAAGTTATACAGAAATGTTATGTGTCTTAGTCACGCTAGCAATGAGGGTTACTAGGGTTACCACTCCCAGGCCGGAAAAAGCAGCAGGCAATACCAGAATGGATCATCGGTATTACAACACCTCAATCGACCCGTGATGTACTAAGCATAACCAAGGCTGCATAACAACGAGCTCAAATACCTTAAACTCAATTGCGGTTACCTAATTAGTGGTTCTACTCAATAACCCAGAGTTACCTCTAGTGTTTTAAGACTTAGAGTACTACTACTAAATTCCAATATTTCATCTTACTACCACTTCATGATGCTTCTATGAAGATCACTTGCTAGCTTTCTTCTTTTGGCTTCCATTATCTGGTGATTCTTCATCTTCTGACTTTCTTGCCTTAGGAATTCGTCTCTCCCTCACATGAAATCCTAAACAATCTAGAACTATACCATCAAGTAAGAACTCGGTGATGCAACATGCACTTGCACATCAAAGTTATACTTCATGCATAGATCTAGTCACACAATAAACTCCAAGAAAATCCAAATTTGTGCAGGCAACATACATCATCATAAGCCTATGAGATAGTAACTGATTAAAATATCTCTAGAATTTCAGGCTTAGACGTGTACCTTATAGCACCAAGTAATATAGGTTTATATTGTTATACATAGCACATGATGGTGGACTACTACGCTTTGTCTCCATATTTACTCCAATTGCTCATTTACAATCGAATAAATTTGAGCAAAGGGGTTTGGGAATAATTGCAGTTGATCTATTGTCCATTAGGACTTCTACTTCTAGCTTACCTTCCGTTCTGTTGAAGATGAATCTCACAAGATCTCTCGAAACTTCATGTATTCCTATACATTGTACTACTTCACTACACATGGTTCCCATAACTCCATGACTTTTATAAGGCTTCTCCATTGTGCTTCGAAGAATATTCTCCGACTAGGACTATGGTTTTGGTACACTTGACCAAGTTACCATGATCTGGAACACTTCATTCACCAATCTCCTTAAGCATCTTCCTCCTCAACTTGAAATTGCTGATTTACTATAAAGTTCTACTCCATAATGCAAAGATTCTCAGGTGAATCTAATATGATTAAAGTGTTTAAACTATCGGTACATCGTACTTGTATATGGCATTCTCGAGTATCCATATACAGGAGACTCACTTCACCAATTAACATCACCCTACTACAGTTTTGGATGACTTAAGTTTAACAAATTTCCCTTGGTATACTTCTTCCAATAGGATAGTTCCCATTCCCGTTGTATCCTCTCTTTTGACTACCATGTATTGTATACCAAATATAATCCACTTCCATCCTTTATGTAAGGCTCTAATGATGTCATAACTACTTGGTATGGAACAAGATATCTAACTTCACTTAGGAAAAACAGGTAAGAAATTTGACTCGAGTGTGTCAGGATTATTCTTTTGTTGAATAATATCCATCCCAAGTCATAAGAAGAATTGGTTTAGATAAGATGGCTTCCTATAGTCACTACCAAACCTATAGGTCTCCTATTAAAGGGTTTTAATCCTAGGGTCAAAGTGTTTGCTCTGATACCAGCTGTGGTGACCCAGCATACCACTGCATGTGTAGTATGCAAGTCGTTGACATAACACTAATGAAACACTATCTCACTAGTATTACATCCATCAGAGTGGTACAACAGAAACATCGCAGGTCCACGGTATGTCTATAGGATTACAATTTTCAGCATACAGAAGATCTTCAGAACCTCCTCAACAGGTAGAGGTTTAGTCCTAGCGACTACAAACGAGAAAGAAACAAGGAAGACTAAACTAAACTACAACTAATGCATTTGGCTTACTACTCAAATATAGAGTTACTCTAACTACTTAGGATCTAGGATTAGGAAACTGGTTCCTTTCTAACCCTATTATAGTTTTTCTCCAAGCTTCACACAATTGTAGGCTCCGCTGATAATCATGACGTTGGTAGAATGCTTCATCTTCAATGTCTTGAGATTGTCTCCTTGGGTTGCCTTCAATCTAAGCAAGGGTTACGAGGGAGTGGGGTGAGTAACGAGCGTTACCCAGCAAGTTCATATAGAGTATAAGGTGTTTGATGCACTAACTACAGCCTTAGACCCAAGAGTCATTCGGCAATGCAAGTTTTTGTAAACATTTCTTCAGGAGGTTGATTTTATTCTGAAAACTATGCCCGACAGCCAACACAGGGTATTAGTGCCTTGAGAGCACCTTTCCTGCCGCGTTCGCAGCTCCTTCCCGGAATAAGGGGTAACATGTCACATCCTTTTACACTCTGCAGAGGTGTGTCCTTCCAAAAGAGATCAAAGCCTTGTTGCACAACCGAGTAGCTTGCTCGTCCACACTTCCTTGGTGTGGGGCCCAGTCATTGATCCAAGCCATTCACTGCCTTCTCCGCATAATGCATGCCCACCCAATTCACGCATAGCAGGTTTAGCCCCTGATATTCATCACCAACGATGAAGTACCTAGGCGCTGATACGTCTCCAACGTATCCATAATTTTTGATGCTCCATGCTTGTTTTTACACCATTTGCCTAATGTTTTGTTACACTTCATGGCACTTTTATGCATTTTCTGGAACTAACCTATTAACAAGTTACCACAGTGCCAGTTCCCTGTTTTCTGCTATTTTTGTGTTTCAGAAAAGTTACACAGGAAATATTCTCAGAATTGGACAAAACCAAAGCCAGCTGTCCAGATATTTCACGAAGCTTCCAGAGAACCGAAGAGGAGACAGAGTGAGGCCACGAGGTAGCCGCACACCAGGGCGGCGCGGCCCAGCCCCTGGCCACGCCCCCTATGTGTGAGACCGCCTCGGTCCACTTCTGACGATGCCCCTTCGCCTATAAAGACCCCCCGACGGGAAAAACCTAAGTACCCGATCAATTTTCTAGAAACACATCGTGATCCGCCGCCGTCGTCGACCCGAGATCGGGAGGGTCCAGAAGCTCTTCCCGGCACCCTGCCGGAGAGGGGAATCGCCACCGAAGGTCTTCTTCATCGCCATGCTTGCCTCCAGAGCGATGAGTGAGTAGTCTACCTTGGACTATGGGTCCATAGCAGTAGCTAGATGGTTGTCCTCTCCACCATGTGCTTCATGTTTAGATCTCATGAGCTGCCCTACATGATTGAGATCACCGTTATGTAATTCTACATGTTTGGTTTGTTGGGATCCGATGAATATTGGTGTTATGATTGAGTTGCTGTACTGAAATATATCTTATGTTATCTCTATGTTGTTTATGATCTTGCATGCTCTCTATTGTTAGTAGCTATCTTGGCCGAGTAGTTGCTAGTGACTCCAAGAGGGGGTATTTATGCTCAATAGTGGGTTCATGCCTCTATTTAATCTGGGGGAGTGACAGAAACCTCTAAGGTTGTAGATGTGTTGTTGCTACTAGGGAGAAAACAACATTCATATGCTCAAGGGCATATGCTTTGTTTACATTACACACTTTGCTTAATGCAATTATCTGTTGTTCGCAACTTAATACTCATGGGGTGTTAGGATGATATCCCCGTGAGTGGATTATTAGTCATAGATGCAGTTGGATGGCGGTCTATGTATTTTGTTGTAATGCCCAGAGTAAATCACATAGTGATCTTCTTGACATATCACGTTCTCTTTATTCTATCAATTGCCCAACTGTAATTTGTTTACCCAGCATGTGTTATTTATCTTATGGAGATGCACCACTAGTGAACTGTGGACCCCGGTCCTATTTCCATCATATTGCTATCACCTGTTTACTTTACTCGCACTGTTTACTTTACTCGCATACTTCTACTGTTTTCCACCCGATACGCTCATACCATTTGTTTCAAGCAAACCGGTGAGATTGACAACCTCATCGCAAGCTGGGAACAAAGTACTTGGTTGTGTTGTGTGCAGGTTCCACGTTGCTACTGGTTGAAGATGAGTCAACAAGAATCGTTAATGGCTCCCTTGTTGGAGTGTTATTAAGCCAGTCTGCATCACCTTCAGTCGTTTGTCTGCTCTTCTCCTGAACGATAAACCTTGGTTTCTTACTGAGGGAAAAGACTTGCCACTGTGCTCATCATACTTTCTGCTTGGAGTTTCCCAATTGCCTGGCCATAATCATCATCAACTACACGCCAGCCATCAAGCCCTTTTCTGGCGCCGTTGCCAAGGAAGAAGTAGAAGACTTCTGCAAGGGGAGTTTTTCGTACGCACATCCTTTACTTTGTTTTATAGTTTTGCTTTACTTTATTTTTACTTGCATCATTTTTTTTTCAAAAACCCAAAAAAAATTAGAATCCTTTGTAGTTGTTTATTATGTCTAGTTCAGTTGCTACTACTATGTCGCCCGAGGATATGATTTTCACTTTTAAACAAAAGGATGAGGAAAGTTTTAAAGAAGCTTGGTCTAGAATTTATGATTGGCATGGAAAAACTGAACCTCAAATGACCTTGAGTTTGCTTCTTAGTAGCTTTTACATTGGACTTGCTCTTCGTTATAGATATGCTTAAGATGCTACTGCAGAAGGAGATTTCCTTCATTGTGATGGAGATCAAGCCTTCAATATTATAAAAAAGTTGATTACAATTTACAGCATGCCAACCTATTTTGATTCCTCTCTTGTGTGCATTTTTAATAGACTTGATACTCTTGAGACTCACACTGCTAGTTTGAATACTTGCTACAATACTTTGCGCCAGCATTTTGTTTATGTGCCAACAAATTCTGAACCCTCGAGTTGGTATCCTACGGTAAAAATCACCATTAGTGTTGAAACTTTTCAGGCTCGTTGTGATATTATGTCTGAATTTGGTCTTATGCCAAAGGATGTTTATGAATCTTTGAGTCTTTGGAAGCTTTCTGAGGGGGGAGAAGGAATTTCTCTTACTAACAATGCCACTATATTTCCCATTGGAATAGCTGAAGGAGTTTTTACAAAAGTCCTAGGAAGAATGATATCTACTGATTATCTTGTTATTGAATGTGTAGAAAAAGGACAAATCACACTTGGAAGATCCCTACTGAATCTCCTGGGCACCGTCATTGATGTGGGAAAAGGCAATATAAGATTTATCTCTCCACCTTGCAATAGCCACATCTTTCCTAGAGTCAAGAGCAAAGGTAACAAAGGAAGACGTAAGGCACCCGCTGATCCTAGCACGTCATCTCTTGATGTTACTTGATTCACAAATTTTCTGCGCCTAGCTCAAAGGCGTTAAAGAAAAGCACTCTTGGGAGATAACCCAATGTTTTCTTTTCAGTACTTTTTCTTTTATTTGAGTCTTGGAAGTCATTACTACTGTAATGACCTCTCCTTATCATTTTTATTTCATTGTTGTGCCAAGACAAACCTCTAATTTGAGTGAGGTAAAGATTTGGGGATGTTGCTGTCCTGAAACTGTTTTTGGTGCTGCACCGTAAAAATTCGTGAAATTTCTCTGTATATCTTTTGGACCTGCGATTTATTGTGCATATGCCCCGGGTTATATCCAAACTTTCATTAGTTGAACACTTTTTTATTTGAGCAACAGAAAACCCCTAAAAAATTCGACCTTTATCAGCTGTTCTGTTTTGACAGATTTCTGCCAATATTTGTGTTTGCCGCTTTATCGATTTCTTTTGAGTTCCTTTGATCACGGAACTTTTGGGGAAGTTGCTACAGTAGTATATACTTTATATGTGGTGGTTTTGGGTTGAAACCTGAAGCAAAAAGAGGTTGATTATATGTTATTCTTACACTAATGTTGCTAATAGATTTGTGTTTAGTTTTGTATGAAGGAAGTTTTCAAGTGTAGGGATTGGAGAATGATGAGATGAGTTGAAGAATGGACAAAAGCTCAAGCTTGGGGATTTCCATGCATCACCCCAAGAAATATCCAAGAAGTACAAGTGTCAAAGCTTGGGGATGCCCCCGAGGCACCCCTTCTTCATCGGCAAAAATCAGGTCACCTTTCAAGACACTATATTTTTATTGCTTCATGCACTATGCGTTTTTCTTGGAGCGTTAGTTGTTTTAGTTTTCATTATTAGTTTAGTTTTGTTTGCTGCAATAAATGGTTGGACCCCAACAAATTTCTTTTGGAGAAGTTGCCTTGCTTTTCATTTTCCAAGAACGCTCTAGTTTTCATTCTTATCAAAAACCGAGTGTTCTTCTTTTTCTGCTACTGCTTTTGGTTTTCGTTTTTTGCCTTGATTTGCATTCAGATCTTCTTATATTTATTTATCAACGTGTATTTTTGCCTCTGGACCATGTTGGTTTTCCTCAAAAGAGTTGGATTAAAAAAGGTTCGAATGGTGTTGGAAAAGAGAAAAAGCTTTATGCAAAAAAGTGGTACAAGAAGGAGCTTGTGTAGACTGCGGCTTAGGCTTTTTCATGTCATGCTTGATGTCTTTTTGATGGTATGCTTAGTGGTTTTGCTGTAGCATGACTTGTCTCAAATAACTGAGATTGCTTAATGAGCCTTTGAAAAAAATCATGCGTTGTTTTAATTGTTTGGAAGCATTATTTTGGTTTTCTCCTTGATGCTTTATTTGGGTTGACTTGGCGCATGCTCACACATGTTAGACTCTTACAAGTTGCCAATAGCCTCTATGATCATTTAGTTTTTGACTTTTGATGCCATCTTATGCTTCTTTTAATGTCACTTTGTCACTTTGCATGATTATGGCCATTATTGCTCTCTTAGTTGGTCGCTCCCAGTCTTTTGCTAGCCCTCGCCTTGTACTGAGTATGAGCTCTACTCATGCATCCAACTCCTAAAAACCAAGTTTGCCAAAGTGTCCACCATACATACCTACTAGCAATTTGCTATTCCAAGTAAATTTGACTTGCTTTTATTTTCTCTTCAAATTAAACTCTTATCAGTGTTATGCAGAAATTGGTCAGTAAAGCTCTCACAAACCGGAAGGCACACTTTACTTTTTCTTGTTCTTAAAATTTTGACATTGTGGTCTCTTATGTTGAGTTGTTATGCTTGCAAGTTGTAAGTTGGAGACTAGCCCAGCCATGCCGTCATGGGCAAGCTTTCAACATTGCACTTCTTATTTGAGTTGATATCGTGATCTTTTGTTTATGGATGCCCGCGGTGTGAAATGAATTGGGAATCTTGTGGGGATCATGGAGTTTCTATATGTGTTAGGGAAACGCCTGGGCTGCCAATCTAAGCCATGCATAATTCATGGTGGAAATTTGCAGCATACCCACAGTGGACATTCGACGACGCATCTCAAAATAAAAAGCTAAACAAATGGTAAATAAAAGAGATGTCAAGGTGTTCATTGTCTGTGTGTCCTGTCATTTTGATGTGGGCTTGTTCCATGTCATCGGGCATGGAGGTACCCCGTTGGCGGTTCTCGATGATACGTATATACTTACAATGACAAGAGCCTTGCTTGGGACTCTAAGTAAAGTAGCATGAGGTTTGGGTACTCGTATTCACGGGACACGAGGTTTTCAACTTATGATTTGTCAAGCGTATGCATCATAATTGTTCTCGCATTAACTTTAACCATTCAAGATGCTTATGATGGGGGCAATGAGAGCTCAAAGCCGGTAAGTACCATAATTTTTGAAGGTTATAAAACTTGCAATCACTGCTTCCCTCCGCAAAGGGCCTTTCTTTTACTTTTATGTTGAGTCACCACCTTCTATCTTTATGCACCATTAAGAGAGCATAGTTGTCATTCTTAGTATAATGTGCATTGTCCCAAAGTTTTCATTGATTGATTCATATTGTTGGTTTCACTTGTTGTCAAATTATTTGTATCTAGTCGCCCTCTTAAACTTGAAGGTGTCCTATGCATTTATGTTTTGCTCTCCATGAAGGACAAGCTGAAAACCATTTGTATGTTTTTCTTTATGATTTGAACACACGTTTGACTTTCATTGTTTCATTTTCATGATCTTTTGTTTGTGTTCATTTACATGTTTATAACATGGTTGCTAAGTTTTTATTGTCAAGATTATATCTTTCATGCCCATGTTTTAAGTTCTTTTGATCCTAGCTCACAACGCTTACATATGTGATCAAGATTGTGTAGGTGCATGTCACGTCAAAAATTATTTCTTTTGTTATCACTTACCTACTCGAGGATGAGCAGGAGTTAAGCTTGGGGATGCTGATACGTCTCCAACATATCCATAATTTTTGATGCTCCATGCTTGTTTTTACACCATTTGACGAATGTTTCGTTACACTTCGTGGCACTTTTATGCATTTTCCGGAACTAACCTATTAACAAGTTGCCACAGTGCATGTTCCCTGTTTTCTGCTATTTTTGTGTTTCAGAAAAGTTATACAGGAAATATTCTCGGAATTGGATGAAACCAAAGCCAGCCGTCCAGATATTTCACGGAGCTTCCAGAGAACCGAAGAGGAGACGGAGTGAGGCCACGAGGTGGCCTCACACCAAGGCGGCGTGGCCCAGCCCCTGGCTGCGCTCCCTATGTGTGAGACCGCCTCGGTCCACTTCTGACAATGCCCCTTCGCCTATAAAGACCCCCCGACGGGAAAAACCTAAGTACCCAATCAATTTTCCAGAAACACATCGCGATTCGCCGCCATCGTCGACCCGAGATCGGGAGGGTCTAGAAGCTCTTCCCGGCACCCTGCCGGAGAGGGGAATCACCACCGGAGGTCTTCTTCATTGCCATGCTTGCCTCCGGAGCGATGAGTGAGTAGTCTACCTTGGACTATGGGTCCATAGCAGTAGCTAGATGGTTGTCCTCTCCACCATGTGCTTCATGTTTAGATCTCATGAGCTGCCCTACATGATTGAGATCACCGTTATGTAATTCTACATGTTTGGTTTGTTGGGATCCGATAAATATTGGTGTTATGATTGAGTTGCTATACTGAAATATATCTTATGTTATCTCTATGTTGTTTATGATCTTGCGTGCTCTCCGTTGTTAGTAGCTATCTTGGCCGAGTAGTTGCTAGTGACTCCAAGAGGGGGTATTTATGCTCGATAGTGGGTTCATGCCTCTATTTAATCTGGGGGAGTGACAGAAACCTCTAAGGTTGTAGATGTGCTGTTGCTACTAGGGAGAAAACGACATTCATATGCTCACGGGCATATTCTTTGTTTACATTACACACTTTGCTTAATGCAATTATCTGTTGTTCGCAACTTAATACTCATGGGGTGTTCAGATGATATCCTCGTGAGTGGATTATTAGTCATAGATGCAGTTGGATGGCGGTCTATGTATTTTGTTGTAATGCCCAGAGTAAATCACATAGTGATCTTCTTGACATATCACGTTACCTTTATTCTATCAATTGCCCAACTGTAATTTGTTTACCCATCATGTGTTATTTATCTTATGGAGAGGCACCACTAGTGAACTGTGGACCCCGGTCCTATTTCCATCATATTGCTATCACCTGTTTACTTTACTCGCACTGTTTACTTTACTCGCATATTTCTACTGTTTTCCACTCAATACGCTCATACCCTTTGTTTCAAGCAAACTGGTGAGATTGACAACCTCATCGCAAGTTGGGAACAAAGTACTTGGTTGTGTTGTGTGCAGGTTCCACGTTGCTACTGGTTGAAGAGGAGTCAACAAGAATCGTTAATGGCGCCCTTGTTGGAGTGTTATTAAGCCAGTCCGCATCACCTTCAGTCGTTTGTCTGCTCTTCTCCTGAACGATAAACCTTGGTTTCTTACTGAGGGAAAAGACTTGCCGCTGTGCTCATCATACTTTCCGCTTGGAGTTTCCCAACTGCCTGGCCATAATCATCATCAACTACACGCTAGCCATCAGGCGCCTCTTGCGGACCATCATAGACACCAGTGCCGTGGGAACTGAGGGGTCCCACCCATGTGCATGTAGTCTCACAAGACCTATAGCGACCGGCAGCTGGCTGCCCGTTATCATGCGAACGAGAGAAGATACATATGTCTTTCCCGTCCCATTCCAAGTCTCTTGGACGACACGGTTTTTATGGCACAAGAATAACTACGGCATTGGTTATTAGCTCCTAGGGTTAACTTTCCCGTGCAAGTGGAACCTCCACCACAACAATCTTACCGTGGTTCCACCTGCCAGCCATCCTAGGTTATCACCACTCGGGTCGATAACCACTAGTCATATTAATTATGAAAAGAGAACCTTTTGCTTTTTGATGCAGTAGTAATACCACAGGTATGTTCGAAAGTAATTTGATAAAGATAATTAAGAGATATGAGCAAGAGTGAACTTGCCTTTTTGACTGCAAGATTATACAAGTCAAGGTCTTCGATACGTAAGAATTCCAAATACCGAAATAGCACCATCATCTGGTAAAGATGATGTTAAAAGAACTATAACATGATATGCAATTCATATGCTATGCATCGCTCTAAGCGTAACCTAACCTTGATGGTTTAGTATATAAGGTTGTGATGATTTTTTTATAATGAGTTGCACTTTTAGATTCACTCCACAACAAGGTTGTTAAGGATTTTTAGGTTAACTGACAATTCTTCAAAAGCAGTAGAATAAAGCTTTAAACAAGAGTTATTTCCAAAGATAGGTATAGTAATAGGTGATGACTTGAAAGTAACACTTTTAAGTGGTATCTTTTTATTAGCAATCAAGTAGTTGGTTATGGACAAGCAAAGTTGAGGTAATTCTTATTTGATAAGAATACCTAGTTGGTCTTAGGGTTGACAACAATCTTAACACACAAATAGAAATTATTTGATAAGGCTTAATGGAATGGTTGATATTTACTTTCAAGGTGTCTTGAAAGAATAACATTTAAAGAACATAATTCCTATTGAATAGGAGTACTACACATAAGATTTAGTGTTCTAGGGTTTAGTATAGCTCTATCATAATCAAAGATTAGTTATAAGGTGGATCATAACAAAGAAACAAACTAAGATCCATCTAATACTTGTACAAATTGCTTGAATAAGATCATTCAAAGCAGTTGACCTTGCTGTCTAACATGTATAGCTATTTCTATAGTTAGCACAACATTTTTATCAAGCATAGGTAGTTACTTATACCGAGGCATAAGAGTTGGTGTGATGTTTATTTGATATTTTCTTTAAAAGAATCTATTATATTATTAAAACAACTAACAACTAACGGTGGAGATTAGTCATCTCTACTACTTATAAAGACACAAACATGTTTTGATACAATTAATCTGAGCCATTAAATACTGAGAATCAATAGTCTGGATCGCTCTAATGTTGAGCTACTCAACACGCCCGCCCAACCCAAATCATGGCAACGGTTTCCTTATTTCCTCGCATCGCATCTCATTTGGATAGAAAAAATCCACCAGGGTCGCAGCGACGAGGACTCTCACATCGGTAAACATCATAGATTTCGCTCCCTCTAACGCCTCCTCCTTTGCCGGATCGGCCGCATCATTCCTCCCTTGGACGTGATGGCCTAGACGCCGCCGCCGCCTCCGCCTCCTCCTTTGCAAAGAATAGGGAGCTACGTAGTTGAAGGTTTTCTCCTACCTGGCTCTCAAATCTGTTTTTTTATCTATCTTATTTATATAGCTATCTATTATATTATTAAAACAACTAACAACTAACGGTGGAGATTAGTCATGCCAAAAATATGGAGATTGAGCGGTCAAGATTTAAGAAGAAGAGGTAGCCTGCTATACGTCTACCTGTTGTTTTTGGCATGGACTCACCGCCGTAATCCACCGCCAACATATTTATGCATCCCTGGCTGGTGGATCAAAAGCACGATGCATACCAGCACAAGATGGCTCAAGGCGACCGATCCGATCTCATGAAGTCGTACCTGTTGATGGCTCTTTGGCATCTTCGACGATGACGAGGAAAACGACATTAGCTCAATCAACGTGCAAACATCGCCGCCTCGATCTCTCGCTCCAGCTAAGGCCGACACTATCCTCATCTATTCTTGGACGCGCGGTCGCGTGGCTCGGGCAACTCATCTATTCAGGCGCCTCAGAACGTGTTCCAAGCTAGACGCCAGTGGCCTGAAGTCGCATAGAAGCAGATTGATGGTGCGAGTTTGGAGTGCTGATGGATACAAGTGCTAGCTTGACTGCTTGACAAGCATCTTCTGCTCACTGAAGGTTAGAGTGATCATGAACCTTTTGCATGCCAAGGTCACATAAGCTAAAGAATTGGCTTTCAATTTTTTTTAGCAGCACGCACATTTATTTTGAAATAATTGCACAATACACTCAAATATACATTTAGTGTGATCGCGGTACCTCATCTTTCTAGGATCGTTTCCTTGGTTGCCACTGTACAGTACTACTTCTGGGATTATTTGGTCGAGTGCATTATTTATAGAGATGTAATGAGAAAGTTCAGCTCTAACCAGATTATGAATGACAGAAGTAGCTAGGGCCATTGCCGATAAAAGTTGTGATAAAAATTGTTGACGGCTCGACACTGGAGGGAGTTATAGTGTCCATCGGTATGCATAGGAAGAGAGATATTAACACATAAACATAAGCACGGACACTCAGTCTTTAATAAATCTTAATATAGTATCTTATTATGATAAAAAAAATAGAAATTTGAAAAAATCCCAATAACAGTTTATAGCATACCTAGAAGTTATGTCTAAAAATGTAAAAATCGCTTAATGTTCAACTAGAGCTAGAGAATGAAAACCAAAAAAATCGACTGTGACTATTGTCCGCTTTGGGTGAAGAGTATTTGACTCTATCCGCATTAATTGTATTTTTAGCTATCAAAGTGCAGGTCAACTTTGGAGCGACACCATAGTCTTTTGGTTGTACATATTTAAGATGGATGCGTGTTGTCCATTTTTTGAGAACTTTTGTGCATGTTTTTAATTTTTAAAAACTGATCTGACATATCCTACTTAAGGCGAGATGCTCAACCAAGTTGTCCAGTGAAAAGGTATACTCTTCTTCTGACCATCTAGGCAATACCTGAGTTTTCTTAAGATATACCAGTTGGTGAATATAAAATAAAAATATACGATGGATGGGTATATGATCCCTGGGTCGAGCGTGAAATACAAATGCATGGCCCTTTGTTCAAAATGGATTTTAGTATATATAATTTCAGCAAGGATGCAATTTCTTGCTTTTGGAGTGTCCAAAACGAGCGTTGTATAACCGTAACACTTTACTGAAGATGAAAGGCACCAAAGGAAGTTTAGTAATCACATCTCAAGGAAGAAGCATGGAAATATTTGCAATTTCAAATTTATTAGAGTGAAAAGGTAGTCCCAATTCTTTTGCAAGAAAAAAGTTGAACACTTCACTATTTGAGTGCACAAAAAAATATTGGTAGAATAAAGATCTCCGAGAATAGAGGTTTAATCAAATTTAAAATTATGTTTGAAATCAAAAAATTACTTCTCTTATTTGTAAACCAAATAGATAATTGGATAGTTACACATCTAGCCGCACAAATGCGTGGGCCACCTTGCTAGTTACTTTTAAAGAACAAATACCTTAATGGATATTCTTATTACTTAAAGTGATGGTGATTAGGTGATGTTAGAAAGGTAATAGTTTTTAAGTTGCAACAAAGGTGTTGCAAATAGTTAGTTGACTAAGGCATACCATCTTGAAATAGAATATCAAACTAACCACTCATGGTTGAATTAGGAAGTATGGCTAGACTAGCACACTAAGGTAGTTATAAGTTTTAGTATTAAAAGAAATGATAGGTGATTAAGTTATATGTACTTCAAAAGAATAACTTTTGAAGAACATATACCTTAATGAGTTTTAGTATTAAAATTTCATTTTAAGTTTCAGTTCTCATTCAGAAATAATTAGGAAAGCCTGGTTATTTATGTTCCTAGGTTTTCAGAGTGGAATCCAAATTTTTAAGTGATTAAAGATTTTTAACTTACCTCTTAATAAAACTATGGATGAAAATAACTTAGAATTAAGTAATAACTCTAATACACAAGTTTTTATATATTCAAGATTTTTCCTAAAGTTTAGTACTTAAAAATTATTTAGAAAAATAGATTTAAGATTTTAAGTTGCTAATAGAAAAGTTTTAAATTTATATTTGGAATAATGAAATTCTAATTATAGTAGTAGTATTTAGGTTTAAAACATTTATGTGATATTTAGAAATGGTTTGAATTATTTTAAGTTGATTTTGAATTTAAGTTCAAAATATTACTTAAGCTTGTTTTCAAATTTGATTCAGATTTATTTCAAATAAGAATTCAAGATTAAAAGTTAAACAGATAGGTTATGTTTTTGTGGTCTTTTTGGTATATTATTTGCATTTTTATGATTTTATTTCAATTAGATATGAATTTTCTAAGTTTTGGTTATTTTCTAGAATTGAAAACTGGCAGGGAATATATTTTACACCTACCGGCATCCTAGCCACTTCCACTGACCAGTGGGGTCAAAGCCAGGTCACATGGCACATGAGCATTGATTCGGGTCAAACATGCTGACCAGGCACAGGATGACGTCAGCAATGGCAGGAGCTCACAAATCAACTAGGGATTCGGCGATTCAGTGCTTGAGGGGCTGCGGAACTACACGAGTTCGAACAAGACGACCACGGCTGAGCATTTGGTGGTGGCGCCGCTGGCTAATGGTAACCGGAGTGTCGCCGGCGACTATGTCCCGCGGCGGTGCGCAACGGCCGACGGTGCTAGCGAGCAGTGGCGGCAAAGAGGATGCCAAAGAATGCTCAGGAGACTCATAATTGTACCCTGATGCTTGTAGGACACCCGAAGAGGCTGATTGTTGATGGTATCGATCTTAACTTTGTGGATTCCAGCGAATAACTGCAGAAGGGAACGAGCAAATTCACCCAGCTCCGACCTTTCCCGGACAATTAACTCTAGCCAGTTGAAGAAGAAGATGAGGGGATTCTCCTCAGCTACTCCTTGGCCTCGGGGATGGCCTCCAGCAATAGCGGAAGGGCGCGACCGGAGCTAGGGTTTGTAGTGACTACGGGAATAACTCAAGAGAGAGAAAGAATGGAGGGCCTAGGGTTCTCTGCGGCGGCGGACAACCTTTTATAAACGTCGGGGAGCGGCGGCATTCATCTGATCCGTCGAGACGGTGGCGGTCGATCGAGTGCTTGGAGAAGCTCCACCGAGCTGCTTCCGTCCCGGGGTTGTAGACGATGAAGCGGTATTCGGGCTGGGTGCTGGTGGGCTGGTCTGATGGGCTGCGCTGGCTAGATTGTGGCCCACTGACCGTTTCCCTTTTTTCTGTTGCTTATCTTTTATCTTTACTTGTTTTTCTATTTTGAGATTTTAGTTTGATTTCTAAATCTGTTTTTGCAGGAATTTGGACTGAGGTTTCTCCTAAATATATTTATATGTTCAGCAGTATCCTATAATGTATTAAGATATAATTCATATGTAATAGCACCTGAAATACTTTAGGTAGTATTAGGGTTTGCATAGGAACTCAAATAGAGATGAATTTGAGTAGCACTCTTGTTGCTTTCAAATGATTTGGATGGTTGCACCATCACATTATTCTATGTAATAAGATTAGTTTTCCCATAATTTTATAAGAGAATATGTATATAATGTTTATACATAATTGCCTTTCTATTAAAGTGTTGATTTCAGGACATCATCTTGTACTTACACCATTTTCTAATAATAAGAGAATGTCATGTGGATCCATTTCCAAGTTACTAGTGATTCCTGACTTTACTTGGGTTTAGTACTGAGGCTTAATATACCCCATAGCAAGGGTTGGTTTGGTAACAAGACCAAAACACCTAATGATATATGATTTGAGCACTAGGTAGAAGACTTCGTTATTTTATCTTATAAGAATTGTGGTTAGAACACAATTCTTGGATTCAAGGTTTAATACATAAGAATAGACATGGCTTATGATCACAAAGTGATGCATAAGTTGGAATGATGCTTGGGTATGAATCCCCAAGTAAATGAATAAGAGGTTATGGAATTGGATAGAATGCTATCACACTCTACCAGGAAATAGTGTTCCCTCTAAGATGTGATCAATGCAACAATGGCTCTGTAGACTAATTAATTTCTAGGTCAAGGCTTAAGATCTGCTCAACCTATATCTAGATGATTCACTCAATAGAAACTTGTACACAGATCAAGGTTTCTCAGATAACTATAACAAGATGGGTATCTCCTGAGTGAGATGGGTTTAAGTTGGACTCCTACCCACACTTGGTTTTAGGATGATATCTGCTTATCAGACTAGGTTTCATAACTAACCTACTTATCTTCAATAGCAAGCATAATCATGTAATTGACATGATCATACTATTTCCTTCAACAACTCCCTTTATCAAGGATTTAATCTTGGTTGTACCTTCCTTCTTAGATTAAGGATATAATCTCCCCTTTGTGTGATTCATATAGGATCTACTCCACTTCATAACTCCATAAGTCTAGGTATTGGTCACTTCCTAAGAATGGTTCCAGTCTAGAACAGAATTAGGGTTTATGATGTGATCTTCCCCTATATCAAATGACTTATCCTAATTAGAATTTGAGTATTGTCTAAAGTCTCCTAGTTGGCCTTTATAGGAATGGCTCTAATGTTCTTAAGTTATCTCACATAGAGTTAAGGCAAATCTTATAATCAAACTGACATTGAGCCAACCTCTCCACCTCTCTTATATTTGGACTCGCTAGATTAGGACAAAAGAATATATAATAGATCATGATTTAAGAATAAGACTTGTGTTGACTTCTTTAGCATGAAAGAAATAGGGTTTAAAGAATACCATGATGATCTTGGTGTGAATATATATTTGGTTCTAAAATGGTGTGTCAAGCATTTTAGTTTTACCTCACTATCTCTTTTAGTTGGTGTGACTATCACTACCCAAAACAAGGTTTTGACAAAGGTCATATTGAAGTTTATCGCACTCTAATTGATGAGCTACTTCAATTCCATCAACTCAAGTGAAACTCCAATCGCTTTGATATGTTTTATTTTAAATGCGCGAAAATTACCCAGATTTTCTATGCATGAAATGCAATGCACACATCTATTGCCTCTATTTTATAACCTCTAATCCTGGGATATTACAGATGTATATGTGGACTTGTCTGAGATGCTGCCACAATAGATCAAGAAATCTCCTGATTGCTCTCCTAAGTCGAGGCTCTCCATGGTTTCGTCGAGTTCTTTGATTTTGTCTTCTATGTTTTCCATCATCGTGAAGCTCATCGGTGAGTTTACCTCGCTGGAAGAGCCTACCGATGATTCTGACATTGCCGCGGTCATGGTTTTCCTGCCGATGGATCTGATTCTGTTGGATCTGAGAGGCGAACTGAACCCAAGGAAGCGACGCAAAAGTTTAAGCTTCCAAATGTCAGGTCCATCTCCTGATCTAGGCTTTCGAAGATGTAGCATCCTACCTTTTGAAAAAGGCAGAACTCCTGTGTTAAGTGCTATCCCCTGGATCTGTGATAGCACCACAGTACAAAATATAGTATTCATTGCAAAGGATTAAAGATTACAACGCAGATCCAGATACACAAGTCTTTATGGACTAGCTCAAATGACAGAGTTCAACAGAGCATAAACACAATGGAAACTAAGGTAGCAGTGAGCCTCCATATTCACCATGAGCCACATGCAGTCATGTTGGAATGTAGACTCGAGATCCTATCAAATCAGTCCTCCTCAGAATATCTTGCACATTTGAATATGCAGCCCCAATGAATGGGGGTCCGTACAATGATGTACTGGCAAATAACACATATTTGGTGGCTGTTGTGAAAAGACTATACTACATGATATTTGGCTAGTGGAGTTTTGGGCTAATTTGCATAAGAAAATTTTATCCTATATTTTCTAAATCAAAACATTTTTAATCATTTAAAGACTTTAAGGGTCAAGATAACCCCCAGGTGAAAACCACCACATACTTGCAAGGTATGTGGCCCTGGGTAGTTACTCACAAAACTAGGATAACCCTCTGGTGAAAACCACCACACAAGTCCTGGGTTGATAGCCAGGTGTGCAGCCCTGAGTAGTCCCTGTCCTGAGTGTTTCTAAATAAATTTTAATCATTCAGAAATGGTGATGAGATTCTTTCATACATCCTTGTCTAGAGACTCAAATTGTCCATAACCGGGGACACGGCTAATCGATTTCTTTTACACCCTGCAGGGGTTGTGCACTTTCACCTTAAGACCCATTCTACCCAGAGAGAAGAATGAGACAAGACCTTTCACAAGGAGAATTCAACCATACTAGCAAGACTCGTTCCCAAATACCATTGATGTCAAGCAACAAGTTGAACCCTCACATCATACTCAATCAAGACAGAGCCCATAATGTCATCAGGCTGCACTGGAAGTACTCTAAACACGGAAGACATAATAATCTCTTTGTTCCTGGGTGGCCGTCCACAAGTGCACCCCCAGGTGATAACCACCACACAAGTCCTGGGTTGATAGCCAGGTGTGTGGCCCTGGGTAGCCACTCAACATAAACCAAGCAATACCAATTCCACCCAGGTGTTTCATTGGGGTCGTAGTTAAATTTTTGGAACAATTCATCAACAAAGCATGGCATCATTTTCCATAGTAAGTTTGCACTCCTAGCAAGTGGGGTTTAAAGGATGGCTACACACTACTAGGATCTAAGCATTTCATAAACTTCTTTGAAAATCAACTTATCATGCGTCCTACTGGAAAACACTAATGCAGTAGTAAAAATGTAGGTGGAAGAATGTGTCACTTGCCTTTTTGGAGTTTAACCTCTTTCACTTCTCTTAACGAAACGCGTTTCACTCCGCACCAACTATAATATAGAAATAACACAACATAAACACACCACTCCAATACAAAAAATCAGTCAATGCAAACAGTTGGAAAGGGTTGATTTATCATTTTAACTTTCTTATGAAATCGATGGTAAGAAAGATATGGCAGGAGGCTTGTGGCTTGCAAGGTAGGGTTTTGAGAGTTTGGAAGGCAAGGTCAAATGATTAGAAAGAAATGATCCTCCAAGATACAATGGAAATAATCTTGTGCTTTGCATAAGCATGGATAGAATTTGGAAATGGCTCATGTGAATTGAATCACATAAGTGTCAAATAATGCAACAACAATACTATTGAATAAGTGTGACAACAATTACTCAAAAATAGTATAAATTACACTTAGGCATTGGGTATGGATTTGTGAAACATTGAATTACTCAATTAACTCATTTGTAAATTGAATAGTTCAATATAGACCAATAAGATTAAGTGGGAATGGGGTTGGATACGTATGAATGTTATTTAGAATAATGGTTCAAGGTTTATTGGATAACATGGTGTATGGATATGTGCTATGGTGTGGATTATATCAACACCACAATAGCAAAGCAGAACCTATGATTGAGATACATCACATCTTAGTCAAAATAACTCAGTTGTGATTTGAATATAAGTGAACAAGACAATGAGTTTTGATGTAGTAATGATATTGGATCAAGGGATAGTACCTAAATGCATTTGATAGATATGCATGATCAAAGGATTCACTTTTGTAGAAGTAAACATGTTGAAACGAATTGTAGAATTAATACTAAAATGGAAATACTCAAATTCCCATATCTGAATTTGAATAATTTAAAATTGGTTCAAATATTTTGATTAGTGGCGCTACTAGATAGGGTGCTGTAAAAAAAGTAACAGCAAATGGATTCATTGCAAAATCATTTTTAGAATTCAAGTTATGACCAGAATAGTGATTTGAATGGATTTGATTGCACCAAGCTTGTGCACATATCAACTTTGATGTTTTCTAGTTCCATGATGTTCTACATGTTAATAGGATTCCAGAGACTACAAATTTATTTATTTTGGATGCGTAGATCAAAAGTTGTGAATTAAGTGGTGCAAATATGCAATTTAAAGCATTTGAATTACGTTTCAAATTTTTGTACAGTAAGTATGAAATATTTTTGCATAATTGGATTCTACACTTTCTCAGGATTCCATTGATATCAAATTTGAAATTTTTGGATTAGCAGAACATTTTATATGGATTTTACAAGTTTCTGCCTATTTTGAAATCTATTTAGATCTATTTGAAACAGGGGTGGTCACGTGGCTCATACTCATTGGACGGTACCAGTTTGGACGGATCAAGCATTTGGGCCGTTGGATTTTAAATTGATTGGGTGGTTCTGATCATCTCGTACCTCTTCAGTTAAGATCTAATCTACGCCGTTTGATTTGAATCAGATGGACACGGAGGAGAAGGGAAAGGTGCTCACCGGCGGACTAGGTTTCCGGCAAGATGCGCCCTGGAGGTGGTCGATGGCAGCGATGCAGAGGCTCGCGTTGTTGATGGAGGGGTGGACGAGGTACCTCGGGATGCGGCGATGTCTATGGCATTGTAACGCCCCAAAATCGGCACCTCGCAGATTATAGCGATCACACCACAATCTACAGGATGTCGCTTTGGAAACGCACCACCAAGCGCCTCGTGCACGTCGCAACATGCACATGATGCAGGTGGAATCAAGGTAGTAACAGTTACACAAGTTCATGATGGAACCCACAAAAGAATATAATAACCACAAAGACTCTACGAGTCAAGAATCCAAATATACAATACAAAGATCCAAATCATACATAAAGCAAAATAGTATCCGAGTACGGACAAGAATACAAATGGGCCTAAGAGGCCAGAAGATAAGCGATGGCGTCCATAACCCTGCCCAGGCCAAGTCGGAAGGGTAACCTTGCTAACGTCGTTGCTCCCATACCTGTGAAGATCGGGCCAACGGTTGCCGAAAAAGGAGGGAGAAAGAGAAAGGAAAAGGAAGAAAAACGAGGGTGAGTACCGAGGCACGTACTCGCGAGACTAGAATTCAGCTGTGCTCGCCTAAAGGCTATATGGTGGACTTAGCGGCAACAAAAGAAGTGTACTACAGAGAGATACTACAAACTCCGTCTAGATAGAATAAGATAAGAGAGCGCATACAAGTAACCAACTAGAAACTAACACCAAACATAACCCAGCCGATGAATCACCTCCTCGTGACCAAACAAAGAAGCAAGTATCAAAGGCACTCACACGGTTACCAAGTTTTATTGCAGGTTTATTGTTGTAGTTGTGCTAGCTTAGTACACAAGTTTATTAGTATTAAAATAGCAGGTGCAAGTTGTTCTATGATCGAGTAGTACAGCTCCAAGTCATCCATAACCGCGAATATGGCTTTTCAAAAAGATTTAACCCTGCAGGGGTGCCCAAATGTACCCACACGTACGATCAATCAATTAGGCAAGTCTCACACCCTTAATAAAAACAGGTGCACCATCAGGATAGTCACGACTCGCACTCTCCTTCACTACAAACAAGTCCAGGAAGCCACCTAAACCAAGCTACCCGTGTCGAGAGTCTGGCCGAATCTTCGAAACGGACTCAGCTATTGCAAGGACTTGCTAAGAAGGAAACGGTGCCCGCAGGATGATTCCAACTTTGCAAAAGTGCCACACCTATACGGACGTGCAGAACAAAGGGGTTATGAGGCACCCGCGGCTTCCCCCAAAGTAAAATCGAACCATAAGATACAAGTTGCACGCCCGACAAGAACCAAATGGAAACACATCGAACTAGTTGTGGCCACTGGACAAGTATGTAGATTCCGGCAGTGATCAAGGGGAGACCCAAAAACATACCCACGTGTGGTTAGAGCGCTCAGTCTCAGAATAGTTCATGCGATCTCGGGGTCCTAGGGAACACAAGTGAGCCGTCGTAAAACTGGCAAAATGACTCACCGATGCCTCTGCTTAATTCAATTTTCATTATTAACATTAAAGTAAGCCATGAGTATCTCCAACAACTTATATCCATAAAGTAGAGCATGTGATAAATCTCCCAACCCGATAAGATAAAACAACTCAAACAACCTGAAGATGCCTACGACTCGCAAAGGCCAACTCAACAACAAGCACACTGTTAATAGGATGTAGGGAAGATTCTACGGCTTTGCTTTGGATAACAGGTGGATATGACACGTGACTCGAACAAAGCATCGTGACACAAGATTATAATATAGAACTAGCGAGAGCAAAAGTATTAAATGGGTAGAGAGAAAAGGGCTCGCCTGAAAAGATTATTGAAGAACACCCGGAGAACTTGTCGTGGCTCACATCACCACGAAACGCCCTATCCGCGAAGAAGCAAATCACTACAACAAACATCGGATGCAACACTTACTACTACGAAGAAAGAAACGGCATGCTCATGTGAATGCATGCATGACATGGTAATTATGATGCAATGCAACTTATCAAAATTAAGCGGAATCGAGATTCCGACACACACATATATGGATCAAGTTATTTTACTACACGACATTTTAAATGTTGATTAGCATGGCAAAGACAAGGCATGGATGAGCTACACAAAATTAAATGAAGTGGGGAAATATTATAAACATTTTCCATATACTCCATATGTTACTTATTAGGTATATTGCAAACTATCACGTCACTACATGATGTGAGATGCAAACAAGTATATGTATGACATATTCAGAATCTATGCATTTTTCTGATCCAAAAACATATAAAATACTTTTTATTTTGATTTAAGGTTTAAAAGATATGAATTATGCAAGATTCAAACATTTTTTGAAATTTTCCGAAAACAGATAAACAAGGGGAGACTTTTCTCACAGAGGGCTCACCCAGCCACAGCAGCTGCCGCGTGGGACCAAGCAGGTTGACGGGGCGCTGACGGTGCAGGGAAGGAGAGCTGGCGCCTTAGAGAGAATGACAGGCGGGGCCCGGCTGTCAGCGTTGCAGAGAAACAAATGACCAAAAAGGGGTGGCTTTTCTTGCCGCAGCAGGGGTTCGAACTCCAAATCTGCTGAATCTGGACGAAGGACTTAGACCACTAGAACACTCAAACGGATCTGATTAGAATAGGTAGCAGCTCTTTAAATTAGTACCAAGTCGACGTTTTAACGGACGTAACTGAAACTCAGAACACTCACAGCGAAGATGGAGACATGCCTGGACGTCGCGGCTCTATGCCGGATCGATGAAGTAGCACACGCGGGGATGCGGGAGTGGCCAACGAGGCTGCGCTGTGCTGACTCGAACCGAACGGAGGCTGCGCAGATTGCAGAACACCACCGGATAACACCGGCCACGAGGTCCTGCGGGCGAGAAACGGCGTCAACGCCGGCAGCATGAGAGAGAGAGTCCATGGAGAGGTCCAAGACGGAGAGGACCTCACCAAGAAGCCGATGGAGGCTCGCCGTGGTCGGGAAACAGTGGAGCAGCCGGAGTTGTCCGCGGCGGGTGACGGCCGTTGGAGGAAGATGACGACCGTGGTGTCGATTTAGAGCGCCTCGACTTGATTTTCTTTGACGAAAAGAACCGCGATGCCGAAGCGGAGCTCCTGGTGTTCTTTGCTGGGGTCGAGGACGACTACAGCGACGGGGCAACGGCGAGGTGGAGGCGGTGGTCTTCGGCTTGGTTTCTCGCTAGCGAACTTGCAGAGAAGATAGAGAAAAGGGGAGGAGTGGCGGCGGCGCAGAAGGTGGAGAAAGAGGAGGCCGCTAGGGTTCCAGAGGGGATCCGAGGCTAGGAGATTAAAAGGGAGGGGAAAGTGGTGGTTGGAGGAGGTCACGCATCCGGCGTGCTCGGTGACATGAGCAGGGAGGGGTTCACGCTTTCTGCGTGCTCGCTTTGATGGAGAAGACCACAAGGAGGAGGGTACCGCTTTGGTGGAGTCAGGCTGGTGATCTGCTGGCTAGAAAAAGAGATTTTTCTAGGATCTGATCATTATCCGAAGAGGATTTAAAAGAGAGAAATACATTGGGAGAAAAAAAACACAAACAATTGCAACAAGATTTGAAAGGTTTGCAAACAATAGTTTTAGTTTTAATTTAGAATAAGAAAAGAGAGATGATGGCTTTATAAACCATACTAGCAAAATAAAAATAGAGTTTGTACAAAATAATTTTTGGATTTTACAAAAGCATGCAAGGTTATAGATGCATGATGATGCACAACGTTACAATGATGTGATTTTTTTTGAAATAACAAGCAAATCTAATAGGGGTATTTTTCCTGGCCGTTACAGGCGTGGTCGAGGAAGTCGATGGCGTATTGTCGTGGAGGGGATGTGCGGCTGGAGTGCTTCAGACAGAGGTGACCTTCGGGTGGCGATGGCAGCATCGATTTGCTACGCGTTAGGATGAATGGGGATCATCGGGAGGTGAGCCAGGATGAGAGGAGTGGAGCGGGACCAGAATGAGGCTGCTGGCTCACCTGATGGCGTCGGAGTCGAGCTTGCAATGCACCAGCACTGCGGAGCTCCGGTGAGGAAATTGAGCAGCCTGGCGGCTTCTCGGGTGGGGGAAAAGAGGGGAGAAGGAAGAGGAGTGTCGGGGCTTTATAGGGGAGAGCTCAGAGCGGCCGTTGCAGCTCGGGAGTGGGGGAAGTGGGGGAGATCATGCAGGGAGGGGGCGGGAAGCTCGGGCTGGAGGTTCGAGAAGGCCCTGACAGGTGGGGCACACCTGTCAGTGAGAGAGAAGAGAAAGAGCGAGGGGTACCAGTTTAGTAAGGTAGATGGGCCATCGGCCAGTTCTGCTGCTGGGCCGAAAGGTTCCCCAGGGCCTTTTGCTATTTTTATTTTGTTTTCTCCTTTTCTTTTTTTGTTTTCTTTTTTGGAAATATTCTCCAACCCTATTTTGATTCAAAATGATTCCAACCTTTCTAGAATAATTTCAATAAAATTCCGGTGCAAAGCGTATAACAATTTGGCACTGTTTTGTTTTAAAGCAAAATTTGAAAATTTAAAATGATCCACTTAAGCTCATAGGGCCTATTAAAATGGATTTTAGGGTTTGTTTGAATACCTCTTTTTTAAAAAAAAAATTGTAGGAAAATTTCATAAATAGGTTTTAAGACATTGAGGCATTCTTTTCAAGATATAAAATATATATTTATGCTCTTTTGCGCATAGGGCTACTTGGCCATTACTTATCAAAGTAGAATTTAGGGATTTTATTTTACCAAAGAAAATCCTTTAATTTCAAAACCTTGATGTCAAAATAGATTTGTTGAAAACATTTGGTTGCCCAAATTTTTATTAAAACTCTATTTAAGTAATTAATTTTAAATATTGCCAGAAGTTTTAATTCCTTGTGAATTTTTAATCAACACAAACAAATCATTCAATTTAATTTTTTTTATTCCAAAATTTGGAAAAATTCTGGGATGTTACAGACTACCACCCTTAAAAGGAATCTCGTCCCCGAGATTCAGAGAGGCTAGAAAGAAAGATGGGTTTGGTATACCTATGTTTAGGATTCTGGGTGGCTACCACCCTTAAAAGAAACTTTTGTGGGCAGTCTAGGTCTTGGTTTAAAAGTAAGCACACCTAGGATTTGACTTGGCACTGGGTCATCTTTTGAATCCATAGTTAGCTTTTCTCTTCATTTCCAATAGGTGGATGTCTATTCATAAACTCTAGCATCCATGGTTCCTTGATATAGCTTGAGTATAATCTTTCCTCCATTGTAATGCTTCAATCCAACAATTACATTTGTGAACTACTTTGGACACTGAAGGGTCACTCTTTCGGTCCATCAGAAGACCAAGTTAAAGTGATCTCATATCTTGATTTAATCCTTTTAGTTGACATCCTTGGCGGTCTTCCATCTTATGGTTCATTCTTCTAAAAACACTCGGAGCTCTCAAGGTTGGTAAGACATCTTCCGTAGCAAGTCTTCTTCAACGGTAAGCTTGTGGTTCATCTCACCGTATTCCCTACGTTGGCATCACTACCCTATTATAAGGGTATAATATCTTATCCTCCTAAGGTTAAGGCTTAACAACATCGGCACTCTTGTAGGTATGTCTCTCTAGATTCGCAAAGCCAACATTATGAGAGTGAATAATAAGAGTAGTAGGAATGGTGATCAACCCATCCTGCACCCAAATCATTACTCCATACATGGTTTATTGAATCTCGCATTCTAACTCTTGGTCAGTCTCACTAGCTTTGACAAAGTTTTTCTTGGAAATAGAACCAATGTTCCAATTTCCATTTTTTATTGAAAACAAATCTATTCCTTAGCTAGGGGTTTGCTTAAACTCTGTCATATGGCGTTAACTCTTGAGTTTCATATCCTTCGGTTTGCCATTTCATAGGAAAAATAAAATCCATTCAATAAAGTCGCTCATTGATCTTACATGTCCTTTCAACATTTATTACAAGTAGTAGCTGTATACAATAGCTTCCAAGTTGGCTACACCTTGTTGTATCTACTCCTTGTATTTTGCGGCATCCCTCAGTTATCCCAGTTCACTGAAGTCTTGAAGTACTTTTCTCTGTGCATTGATCTGCATAGTGTCCCTGTTGTTTGCATGTGTAACAAATGATATGGTTGAGGTCCTTCTTCATGCTACCTTGTATGTTTGCTTTGTTGTTCTTTTCTGGACATTTGGACGCATAATGCCCTAGCTCCTTGCAATTACAGCACAACACCTTGCTATTATCCTTCTTCTCTTTGGGTCTCTCTAAGGCTAGGAGATCTCTTACTTCCTTTTCTTCATATTCCACTATAGCTTTGGGAAACCTTTCTCGTTTCCTCGAGCAATTTCTAGATAAGTGTCCTTCTTCTTCATGTGAAAAGCAACACTTGGTGGTAAGGTTGTGTGCTGTTTCCATGACTTTCTTTTCCACCTTCATCTTGGATCTTCTATCTTCAGGGATCTTTCCCAGCAACTAGCACAGTCCATCATTGGCTTGTTGATTCATTCGTTGCACCATGGGGTAAAGATAACATTTAGCGGGAACATGATTGATTCCATCGCATAGAAAACAAGTAACCTGGGCCATGGGACATTCTCCAATTGGGTGGCTCGTATCACAGTAAGGGCATTGTTCATGACATTCCTTAGACGTGTGTCCTATTTCTCCATAGATCATGCAGGCTTGTAGTGTCATCTCAGCATCACGTCTTGGTTCCTTGCCACCATGATCGTTTTGTGGCAGGCTGTTATTGGTACTAGCCATAATCTGGGACATCATTTGTACTATTTGAGAATGATTATCCAGTACTTGCTGCATTCCTGGAGGTATCTCTTTGCTATCGCGGTTGACCATATCCTAGGTCAATACTCGCATCATTTCAGTATATACTTCTTGTGGGGACCCCGGTTTACCATCCGGAATTCCCGTTATGCATACAATTCATGATCCCAGGAAGACCGTCATGAATCCACATAACAGAGTTGGCATTACAGAGTACATCATCCATTACATAAATAAGTCGCAAAGTCTTACATGGCCACTTGGCCGAATTCAAATGCCACGTAGGGCAAGTTCACTAAGCAGTGCAGCGGATACAAAGGTAGCATTGGTAGCCCGTGTCATGACCCGAGGCTGAGTCAGGCCACCTCGAGTTCCACCCCTCCTCTCTGCTCTCCCGACCAAACCGCCCCGCACATCTCTCTCTCTGAACTTCGTGGAGTTCCCAGGCGACCCGGCTACCCCTCCTGTGCACCACCGCCACCAATCCACCCCCAACCCGCTCTCCGCACGTCACCACGGGCACGTCCCCGTTCTCTACCCCACGCCCCCTTTTGGTTGATTCCGTTCACGCATTCGAGCTCAGCATCACTCCACTACCCCACTGGCGTAGTCCCTCTCCCTCTCTCGCCCGTTAGACCCCCTAGCCCGCCGTCGAACACCTGCACGCATAGATGTGACCGAATGGTTGGCATGACCGCCTCGGCACCCCTGGTCGCGCGCGTCCCTCCAAAGCACCTGCTCCACGCACGCAACACCCTCGCTGCGCTATGCCACCGCCCCTGCCAGCCAGTAGACGCCCAGGGCGCCACGACCGCTCCTGCAGACCACCGAGGCCACCACGCCAGAATAAAAGGCCCCGTGCCCCTCTCGCTCTCGCTCTTTCCCTCAGTCGCCCCTCCACCTCACCCACAGCACCTCTCTGAGCACCCGCCGAAGCTCCTGGCTCTCCCTTGCTGGGGAGAGCTCGCGTTTGCTTAACCGCCATTCGGGAGTTCGGTAGAAGGTTGATGTCACCGTGTCCCATCTTCTTCTTCAACCATGCCCTCTGGAAACCTCACTTTCTCCCCATCTTAACCCCGCTCTCCATTTTGGCTAAGTCCAGGAGAGCCCGACGCCATCGCCAAGCCAAGCCAGAGCGCCTGCAGCATCTCGACCGCGCCGCCGTCTGGAGCTGCGCCAAGTTCGCCATCGCCGAGCCCCCACCGCCAGAAGCCCTCGCCGACGTCGCCTACCCTCTTGCCGCCGTCCAGCTGCACCGCGGCGAGCATCCCAGCACCACGGTGAAACCCTAGGGTTTTTGCCGCCCTCTCCCTTCCCTACGTGGACGACGAGCGTCGGCCGTCGATCCTCACTTGATCGGACGGCTGAGCTTGCTCGGTACCGGTTCGGTACTCCCGCGCCACTGACAGCACTGGCCTGCGGGCAGGTTCAAATCCCCGCCACTCGCGCCTCCCCTTTTCTGGATCTGGGCCGGCCCAGCGCGTCGCCGCCCGGCCAGATCTGATCCGGCCCGTCCTCCTATTTTTTTTCTAGAAATCTGTTTCCTGTTTTTATTTTATCTGTGAGTTTGTAAAATCCACCAAAAATTCCCTGCATGTTTAAAAATTATGATTCAAGTTGCTATGAGTAGCTTAAGTTATTGTCTTTCATATGGCATAGGTCTCATAGCTTTAGGAGTACTGTATATAGAAAGATATTTATTAGTGTGTTATTAGCCTATTTTTCACACTTAATTCCATAGATTGAGTTTTATGTACTGAAAATGGATGAATCCAATTTTCGGTGATAGCTTAGGATGACATCTTGATTGACTCACTAGAATTTCTATTTTAGGACTTATAATCTTGCAGTAGTAATTAAAATGGCATAGTGTGTAATTAATTTTAGAAAAATCACCCCTTGCAGTAAGATAAGGATTTTGTACTGAATCCAACTTTGTTGGATTGTGTTCTGGAAGAGCTTTCCAGAGCACTTGACCTCATATTTTTCTGAATAACACAGAATATCTGAGGATTAAATTGGTACTCTAGTGATATTTTCCTATTGATTAATTCATAAGACATTAACCACCACTTGTTTTTCAGTAAAACCAACTTTGTTAGGTTCTTAGGATTGTTGTCAACCTGCATTTGAGATGAGTGTGTTGATTACTTCATTGATTGCCTGCATGCTTGAATTGATTGATTAGTTGTGATAATCTCACCAAATAAGTAATCCTAGTTCTAATAGGCTTAATTGCTAATTAAAAACCTTTAAAGACTTGTTTTATTTTCTAAACTTGTTTGTTTCTAATATCCTTTGATGGTGTGGTTTTGTGTGCTAAATGTGTGTGAATCATGTATGCTTGTATATTTACTGTGTGTTATTACTTTCCGACGATAGAATCGAACGAGGAGTGTACCGAGGAGGGTGAAGTGTATGAGTACCAGGAAGAAGAAGATCAGGGACAAGCCAACCAAGGCAAGCCACCTAATTTGATGCATATCTGAATCCTAATTACACCTGCTGCATGTCTCTTACTATTTTATTAAAGTGCATTTTTTTAGATTGCTATATTCCTGGTAGCAATTGTTGTTGGCTTAAGCTCCACAAGCCACTTATTATCATCCTTCGAGATGACCCCATTGAACACCTATTCTTTACCCTTACAATTAGTGGCTTGTTGATTATCAGCAAAGCCGTTGGGAAACTTCTAGTGGAGCCAAAAACTCTAGGATGGGGAAACACTCTGGAAAAAGATTTCAAAAGAGTTTTCGAAAACCTTGGAGTAGCCTCTACTCCACTGAAATGTTTTCTAAAGTTTTTTTGGGACAAATGGAAAATGGGTTATGAAGGGAAAGAAGTTGGTGGTTTTCTAAGAAAAGACATTGGTGATTATGTATTCACCCGGGGCAATTTAATCCGTGCAACCACATTACCCCAGCATGGGACGGGGCTTAGTTCGAAGTTTATCTGCCTTAGTGCGGGGAGCCTCACACTATATAAGGGTTTGTAGGACCCTGGAATCCGGATTGCCGCCAGATTATTGGCAATAGTAAATCGGGATCCATTGGGATTTATCCGGCCGGAAGACACTTGGGTTTCTCCCGCCGTGGCACTGGAACTACGCTCGGCAGAGGTAGACGGCCAGGGTTTGCCGGGGATGTATACTCCACAGGGTAGGCGCCCGTATTAAGGTGGATAAATGGAAGGCTATGATCGATTATCCGAACCCCGCATACTTGTGTATGACGATCTGTGGTGGTATCCCAGCGGATTTATCGGATGGTGTGGGTAAAGTGCACAACCTCTGCAGAGTGTAAAACTATTCGAATAGCCGAGTCCTCGGATATGGACGGTTGAACTGGCTGTTGCCTAACCCAATGTCAAGTTTTGGTTTTATAAAAATGTTTTCGAGAAAGAAAGACGCAGGGAAGGGAGAGGGCGGCGGAAACCCTAGGGTTTCACCGTGGTGCTGGGATGCTCACCGCGGTGCAGCTGGATGGCGGCGAGAGGGTAGGCGACGTCGGCGAGGGCTTCTGGCGGTGGGGGGCTCGGCGATGGCGAACTTGGCGCAGCTCCAGACGGCGGCGCGGTCGAGATGCTGCAGGCGCTCCGGCTTGGCTTGGCGATGGCGTCGGGCTCCCCTAGACTTAGCCAAAACGGAGAGCGGGGTTAAGATGGGGAGAAAGTGAGGTTTCCAGAGGGCATGGTTGAAGAAGAAGAGGGGACACGGCGACATCAACCTTCTACCGAACTCCCGAATGGCGGTTAAGCAAACGCGAGCTCTCCCCGGCGAGGGAGAGCCGGGAGCTTCGGCGGGTGCTCAGAGAGGTGCTGTGGGTGAGGTGGAGGGGCGACTGAGGGAAATAGCGAGAGCGAGAGGGGCACGGGGCCTTTTATTCGGGCGCGGTGGCCTCGGTGGTCTACATGAGCGGTCGTGGCGCCCTGGGCGTCTACTGGCTGGGAGGGGCGGTGGCATAGCGCGGCGAGGGTGTTGCGTGCGTGGAGCAGGCGTTTTGGAGGGACGCGCGCGTCCAGGGGTGCCGAGGCGGTCGTGCCGACCGTTCGGTCACATCTGCGCGTGCAGGTGTTCAACGGCGGGCTAGGGGGTCTAACGGGCGAGAGAGGGAGAGGGACTGCGCCAGTGGGGTAGTGGAGTGATGCTGAGCTTGAATGCGTGAACGGAATCGACCGAAAGGGGGCGTGGGGTAGAGAACGGGGATGTGCCCGTGGTGACGTGCTGAGAGCGGGTTGGGGGTGGATTGGTGGCGGTGGTGCACGGGAGGGGTAGCCGGCTCGCCTGGGGACTCCGGGAAAGGGTCAACCAGATTCTTGAGGACATGCTCCAAGCATGTGTCCTATCATATGGAGCCAAGTGGGAAGATTGCCTGCCATTTGCCGAATTCTCTTACAACAATAGCTACCAAGCTAGTTTGCAGATGGCCCCCTTCAAAGCCCTCTATGGCCGTAAGTGCCAAACCCCTCTCAACTGGTCAGAAACTGGAGAAAGCCAAGTGTTTGGCCCCGACGTCATCAAAGAAGCTAAAGAACAAGTGCAATTGATCCGCAACCGTTTGAAGGCCGCACAATCTAGATAGAAGAGTTATGCGGATTCTCGACGAAGACCCCTTACCTTTCAAGCGGGAGATTTTGTCTACCTCCGGGTGACCCCACTTAAAGGTATGCAACGTTTCCATGTCAAGGGAAAACTTGCACCTCGCTACATTGGCCCATACAAGGTCCTCGAGCGCCGCGGAGAAATGTCCTACAAGCTAGAACTACCCCCGAAGTTGTCTGAGTTTCATGACGTCTTTCACGTATCTCAGCTACGCAAATGTCTCCAAGCCCCCAATAAGCCCGAAACCTTCAAAGAGATTGATCAAGATACCATTGACCTTAATCACGACTTGACCTACCGCGAGAGACCAATCCGAATTTTGGAAAAAGATGTCTGTCTCACCCACAGACGAAAGATCAACAAGTACAAGGTTCAGTGGAGCAATCACACCAAAGACGAAGCCACCTGGGAACGTGAAGACTATCTTTAGCGAGAATGCCCTGAACTACTCAACGCTTAGCTACTGAATCTCGGGACGAGATTCTTTTAAGGGGGGAAGGTCTGTAACACCCTACTTTTGTAACACATGCTAAGACCAAAAATTTTAGGGGGAACAAAAACTTTTAAATAAGATTCTTGGTGTGTTTGTGTGCATAGTGCTAGGGTTTGAAAGTTCACATGTGTGCATGCATGATTTCATGTGCAATTGAGTGTTGCCATACAAATCTTTTATTTTGAAATTCTTTCTTCTTAAATTCTTGCAAGTGAGCACCATTATGTGTGTGCTGGTTTGCAAACTTTTCAAGTGACATACCAACCTAGGAAGATTAGACCTAGCTTATTCTTGCTTGCTTGACACCATCAATTTATGTGAGCACTTTCTTTCTTTTCTTTCCATTCCTCTTGCTATTTGGAACCAAACCTTTTTCTCTCTATTGTTTAGCACCAAGGCCTAACCAACTAACCAGCAAATCACCTGGCATCACCCAGCCTTAGCCTTGCTCGAAAATTTTGAAAGAAAAGAAGGAGGGAGAGAGGACCCGAGCATGCATGCATCAAGATCTTGCAAGATCTTCTCCAGATCTCTCTCTCCCCTCTTATCCACTCACCATGCGGGTACACAGACCCAGAGGACTCCCCAGCCCCACCTGCCAGCCTCAGGGGTACGCCCTACCCCTCTCCCCACTGCCCCGCTCTGGCCCGAGGCTGGGACAGACCACCTCGGTCTCCACCCCTCCTCTCTGCTCTCCCGACCAAACCGCCCCGCACATCTCTCTCTCTCTGAACTTCGCGGAGTCCCCAGGCGAGCCCGCTACCCCTCCCGTGCACCACTGCCACCTATCTACCCCCAACCCGTGCCGGCCATGTCGATCTGGGCACGTCCCCGTTCTCTACCCCACGCCCCCTTTCGGTCAATTCCGTTCACGCATTCGAGCTCAGCATCACTCCACTACCCCGCTGGCGCAGTCCCTCTCCCTCTCTCGCCCGTTAGACCCCCTAGCCCGCCGTCGAACACCTGCACGCGCAGATGTGACCGAACGGTCGGCACGACCGCCTCGGCACCCCTAGACGCGCGCGTCCCTCCAAAACGCCTGCTCCACGCACGCAACACCCTCGCCGCGCTATGCCACTGCCCCTCCCAGCCAGTAGACGCCCAGGGCACCACGACCGCTCCTGCAGACCACCGA
Source organism: Dactylis glomerata (assembly GCA_007115705.1). Classification (NCBI taxonomy): domain Eukaryota; kingdom Viridiplantae; phylum Streptophyta; class Magnoliopsida; order Poales; family Poaceae; genus Dactylis; species Dactylis glomerata. The sequence continues at coordinate 4,850,239 of QXEO01002107.1, read as the reverse complement.
GGCCACTGCGCCAGAATAAAAGGCCCCATGCCCATCCCTCCAAAGTGCCTGCTCCACGCACGTAACACCCTCGCTGCGCTATGCCACCACCCCTCCCAGCCAATAGACGCCCAGGGCGCCACGACCGCTCCTGCCGACCACCGAGGCCACCGCGCCAGAATAAAAGGCCCCGTGCCCCTCTCGCTCTCGCTCTTTCCCTTAGTCGCCTCTCCAACTCACCCACAACACCTCTCCGAGCACCCGCCGAAGCTCCTGGCTCTCCCTCGCCGGGGAGAGCTCGCCGTTGTTTGAACGCCGTTCAGGAGTTCGGTTGAAGGTTGATGTCGCCATGTCCCCTCTTCCTCTTCAACCATGCCCTCTGGAAACCTCACTTTCTCCCCATCTTAACCCCGCTCTCCATTTTGGCTAAGTCCAGGGGAGCCCGACGCCATCGCCAAGCCGAGCCGGAGCGCCTGCAGCATCTCGACCGCGCCGCCGTCTGGAGCTGCGCCAAGTTCGCCATCGCCGAGCCCCCCACCGCCAGAAGCTCTCACCAACATCGCCTACCCTCTCGCCACCATCCAGCTGCACCGCGGTGAGCATCCCAGCACCACGGCGAAACCCAAGGGTTTCCGCCGCCCTCTCCCTTCCCCGCGTGGACGACGAGCGTCGGCCGTCGATCCTCACTTGATCGGACGGCCGAGCTTGCTCGGTACCAGTTTGGTACTCCCGCGCCACTGACAGCACTGGCCCGCGGGCAGGTTCGAATCCCCGCCGCCCGCGCCTCCCCTTTGCTAGATCTGGGCCAGCCCAGCGCGTCGCCGCCCGGCCAGATCTGATCCGGCCCGTCCTCCTATTTTTTCTAGAAATCTGTTTCCTGTTTTTATTTTATCTGTGACTTTGTAAAATCCACCAAAAATTCCCTGCATGTTTAAAAATTATGATTCAAGTTGCTATGAGTAGCTTAAGTTATTTTCCTTCATATGGCATAGGTCTCATAGCTTTAGGAGTACTGTATATAGAAAGATATTTATTAGTGTGTTATTAGCCTATTTTTCACACTTAATTCCTTAGATTGAGTTTTATGTACTGAAAATGGATGAATCCAATTTTCGGTGATAGCTTAGGATGACATCTTGCTTGACTCACTGGAATTTCTATTTTAGGACTTATAATCTTGCAGTAGTAATTAAAATGGCATAGTGTGTAATTAATCTTAGAAAAATCACCCCTTGCAGTAAAATAAGGATTTTGTACTGAATCCAACTTTGTTGGATTGTGTTCTAGATGTGCTTTCTAGAGCACTTGACCTCATATTTTTCTGAATAACAGAGAATATCTGAGGATTAAATTGGTACTCTAGTGATATTTTCCTATTGATTAATTCATAAGACATTAACCACCACTTGTTTTTCAGTAAAACCAACTTTGTTGGGTTCTTAAGATTGTTGTCAACCTGCATTTGAGATGAGTGTGCTGATTACTTCATTGATTGCCTGCATGCTTGAATTGATTGATTAGTTGTGATAATCTCACCAAATAAGTAACCCTAGTTCTAATAGGCTGAATTGCTAATTAAAAACCTTTAAAGACTTGTTTTATTTTCTAAACTTGTTTGTTTCTGATATCCTTTGATGGTGTGGTATTGTGTGCTAAATGTGTGTGAATCATGTATGCTTGTATATTTAATGTGTGTTATTACTTTCCGATGATAGAATCGAACGAGGAGTGTACAGAGGAGGGTGACGTGTACGAGTATCAGGAAGAAGAAGATCAGGGACAAGCCAACCAAGGCAAGCCACCTAACTTGATGCATATCTGAATCCTAATTACACCTGCTGCATGTCTCTTACTATTTTATTAAAGTGCATGTTTTTAGATTGCTATATTCCTGGTACCAATTGTTGTTGGCTTAAGCTCCACAAGCCACTTATTATCATCCTTCGAGATGACCCTGTTGAACACCTATTCTTTACCCTTACAATTAGTGGCTTGTTGATTATCAGCAAAGCCATTGGGAAACTTCTAGTGGAGCCAAAAATCTCTAGGATGGGGAAACACTCTGGAAAAAGATTTCAAAAGAGTTTTCGAAAACCTTGGAGTAGTCTCCACTCCACTGAAATGTTTTCTAAAGTATTTCTGGGACAAATGGAAAATGGGTTATGAAGGGAAAGAAGTTGGTGGTTTTCTAAGAAAAGACATTGGTGATTATGTATTCACCCGGGGCAATTTAATTTGTGCAACCACATTACCCCGGTATGGGACGGGGCTTAGTTTGAAGTTTATCTGCCTTAGTGCGGGGAGCCTTGCACTATATAGGGGTTTGTAGGACCCTAGAATCCGGATTGCCACCAGATTATGGGCAATAGTAAATCGGGATCCATTGGGATTTATCCGGCCGGAAGACACTTGGGTTTCTCCTGCCGCGGCACTGGAACTACGCTCGGCAGAGGTAGACGGCCAGGGTTTGCCGGGGATGTATACTCCACAGGGTAGGCGCCCGTATTAAGGTGGATAAATGTAAGGCTATGATCGATTATCCGAACCCCGCATACTTGTGTATGACGGTCCGTGGTGGTATCCCGGTGGATTTATCGGATGGTGTGGGTAAAGTGTACAACCTCTGCAGAGTGTAAAACTATTCGAATAGCCGAGTCCTCGGATATGGACGGTTGAACTGGCTGTTGCGTAACCCAATGTCAAGTTTTGGTTTTATAAAAAGTGTTTTCGGGAAAGAAAGAAGCTGGTGCCGGCTCGGAGTACTCGGAGGGTATTGCCGTGGCACGGAGGTGATTCGGAGTACTTGTAGGGTACTGCCGAAGGTTGGAGGTGGTCATGTGTGATTGACCGAGATTAATAAGAAAGGTGGTCATGTTTGATTGACCCCGGCTATTCTCTTGAAAATGAGTTCCCCCTTTCCTAGAGCTTTTCTAAAGATGCTTTACCAAAAATTCTTCTTTAATAAGGATATAGAGATGTCATATGACATGCTATGTTGACACGAGAAACTATAGATAGGATTGAACATTAGCCTCAAACCAACTTATCTTGCTACAGCCAAATAGCATGCAATCTTGTTCCCCTCTTAGGTGGTTTGTGAGTATAATTCCAAAATGTACTCACGGCTTTGTCCCTGGCTATTAACTTGGCCAGATTATGAAGACTACGAAGATGATGGTGAGGAGTTCGATGACACCGATGCGAACTAGGATCCGTCTCCCGGTCAGTCGCATGTAGGGTAGAGGCATGACACTTCTACCATTTGTTGCATTACTATCTCCATCTGAGGGTTGTTGTGATTGTTCTGGCATTGAGGATGCATCTGTTTAGGTTTAGGACAGGTTTAGGACTTGGCATAGATAAGAACGATAGAAGGGATCTAAAGAAAAAAATTCCTCCCAAACACAGCAGATCAAGGCAATTCATCTTACAAACAACATCTAACTAACATTCATCACATCAAGCAAACTAGTTCAACCACTAATAATCTAGTATGGTCATACCCCAGTTTGGTATGATCATTAGATTAATACGATATCATTGGTTATCTTTAAACTATAATTATTGGTGGTCTTTTCTAGTACTATCTTCATTGTTCCATGCTCTCATTTCCAAATCCTCAATGTATTGTTGGGTGTTGTGCAGTCTTCATATAAGTATTTCTCCAAGTTCTTCGTTGTCCTTCTACGTAGCGCATCATGTTGAGTCAAGGACTAATGTATGGAGTATCAGTCTCACACTCTGGCACATTGTGATCTGCTGTCCATTCTTGATGGTTTCCAGAGTTGGGGCATCTAAAGCAAAAGGAAGCATTTGAAGATGAAGTAGGAGAGAATATAAGGAGTTCAAAATGCAAACATTTATATATATATATAAATAGAAACAAGATGACATTTTTTTATCCTAGGGTCTTCCTATTTCTAATCCAAACCTAGGTTCTCGATCCTACAGGCAACACTATGTTCTGATACCATTTTGTAGCATCTTACCTTTTGAAAAAGGCAGAACTCCTGTGTCAAGTGCTATTCCCTGGATCACTGATAGCACCATAGTACAAAATATAGTATTCATTGCAAAGTATCAAAGATTACAATGCAGATCCAGATACACAAGTCTTTAAACCTTACAAACTAGCTTAGTCTCATGGACTAGCTCAAATGACAGAGTTCAACACAACATAAACACAACAGAAACTAAGGTAGCAGTGAGCCTCCATCTTCACCATGCACCATAGGCAGTCATGTTGGAATGTAGACTCGAGATCCTATCAAATCACTCCTCCTCAGAATATCTTGCACATTTGAATATGCAGCCCCAATGAATGGGGGTCAGTACAATGATGTACTGGCAAATGACACATATTTGGTGGCTGTTGTGGAAAGACTATACTACATGATATTTGGTTGCTGGAGTTTTGGGCTAATTTGCATAACGCAAATTTTATCCTATATTTCCCAAATCAAAACATTTTTAATCATTTAAAGAATTTAAGGCTCAAGATAATCCCTAGGTGAAAACCACCACATACTTGCAAGGTATGTGGCCCTGGGTAGTTACTCAACAAAACCAGGATAACCCTTAGGTGAAAACCACCACACAAGTCCTGGGGTGACAGCCAGGTGTGCAGCCCTGAGTAGTCCTTGTATTGAGTGTTTCAAAATAAATTTTAATCATTTAGAAGTGGTGATGAGATTCTTTTGTACATCCTTGTCTAGAGACTCAAATTGTCCATAACCGGGGACACGGCTAATCGATTAGTTTTACACCCTGCAGGGGCTGTGCACTTTCACCTTAAGACCCTTTCTACCCAGAGAGAAGAATGAGACAAGACCTTTCAGAAGGAGAATTCAACCATACTAGCAAGACCCGTTCCCAAATACCACTGATGTCAAGCAACAAGTTAAACCCTCACATCATACTCAATCAAGAAAGATCCCATAATGTCATAAGGCTGCACTGGAAGTACTCTAAACACGAAGACATAATAATCTCTTTGTTCCTGGCTGGCCATCCACAAGTGCACCCCTAGGTGATAACCACCACACAATTCCTGGGTTGATAGCCAGTTGTGTGGCCTTGGGTAGCCACTCAACATAAACCAAGCAATACCAATTCCACCCAGGTGTTTTATTGGGGTTGTAGTTAAATTTTTGGAACAATTCATCAACAAAGCATATCATCATTTTCAATAGTAAGTTTGCACTCCTAGCAAGTGGGGTTTAAAGGATGGCTACACACTACTAGGATCTAAGCATTTCATAAACTTCTTTGAAAATCAACCTATCATGCATGCTACAGCTAGCCACTAATGCAGTAGTAAAAATGTAGGTGGAAGAATGTGTGTCACTTGCCTTTTTGGAGTTTAAGGTCTTTCACTTCTCTTAACGAAATGCGTTGCACTCTGCACCAACTATTATATATAAATAACACAACATAAACACACCACTCCAATACAAAAAAATCAGTCAATGCAAACAGTTGGAAATGGTTGATTTATCATTTTAACTTTCTTATGAAATCGATGGTAAGAAAGATATGGCAGGAGGCTTGTGGCTTGCAAGGTAGGATTTTGAGTGTTTGGAAGGCTAGGTGAAATGATTAGAAAGAAATGATCCTCCAAGATACACTGGAAATAATCTTTGTGCTTTGCATAAGCATGGATAGAATTTGGAAATGGCTCATGTGAATTGAATCACATAAGTGTCAAATAATGCAACAACAATACTATTGAATAAGTGTGACAACAATTACTCAAAAATAGTATAAATTACACTTAGGCATTGGGTATGGATTTGTGAAACATTGAATTACTCAATTAACTCATTTGTAAATTGAATAGTTCAATATAGACCAATAAGATTAAGTGGGAATGGGGTTGGATATGTATGAATGTTATTTAGAATGATGGTTCAAGGTTTATTGGATAACATGGTGTATGGATATGTGCAATGGTGTGGACTATATCAACACCACAATAGCAAAGCAGAACCTATGATTGAGATACATCACATCTTAGTCAAAATAACTCAGTTGTGATTTGAATATAAGTGAACAAGACAATGAGTTTTGATGTAGTAATGATATTGGATCAAGGGGTAGTACCTAAATGCATTTGATAGATAGGCATGATCAAAGGATTCACTTTTGTACAAGTAAACATGTTGAAAGGAATTGTAGAATTAATACTAAAATGGAAATACTCAAATTCCCATATCTGAATTTGAATAATTTAAAATAGGTTCAAATATTTTGATTAGTGATGCTACTAGATAGGGTATTGTAAAACTAAGTAACAGCAATTGGATTCATTGCAAAATCATTGTTAGAATTCAAGTTATGACCAGAATAGAGATTTGGATGGATTTGATTGCACCAAGCTTGTGCACATAATAACTTTGATGTTTTCTAGTTCCATAATGTTCTACATGTTCAGAGGATTCCAGAGACTACAAATTTATTATTTTTGGATGCGTAGATCAAAAGTTGTGAATTAAATGGTGCAAATATGCAATTTAAACCATTTGAATTACATTTCAAATTTTTGTACAGTAAGTATGAAATATTTTTGCATAATTGGATTCTACACTTTCTCAGGATTCCACTGATATCAAATTTGAATTTTTTTGGATTAGCAGAAAATTTTATATGGATTTTACAAGTTTTTGCCTATTTTGAAATCTATTTAGATCTATTTGAAACAGGGGTGGCCACGTGGCTCATACTCATTGGACGGTACCAGTTTGGACGGATCAAGCATTTGGACCGTTGGATTTTAAATGGATTGGGTGGTTCTGATAGTCTCGTACCTCTTCAGTTAAGATCTAATCTGCGCTGTTTGATTTGAATCGGATGGACACGGAGGAGAAGGGAAAGGTGCTCACCGGCGGACTAGGTTTTCGGCAAGGTGCGCCCTGGAGGTGGTTGATGGCAGCGATGCAGAGGCTCCTGTTGCTGATGGAGGGGTAGACGAGGTATGGCGGGATGCGACGATGTCTATGGCATGGTCAAGGAAGTCGATGTCGTCGTGCAGTGGAGGGGATGTGCGGCCAGAGTGCTTCGGACGGAGATGACCTTTGAGTGGCGATGGCAGTGTCGATTTGCTACGCATTAGGATGAATGGGGATCATCAGGAGGTGAGCCAGGATGAGAGGAGTGGAGGGGGACCAGAATGAGGCTGTTGGCTCAGCTGATGACGACGGAGTCGAGCTTGCAATGCACGAGCACTGCGGAGCTCCGGTGAGGAAATTGAGCAGCCTGGCGGCTTCTCGGGTGGGGGAAAAGAGGGGAGAAGGAAGAGGAGTGGTGGGGCTTTATAGGGGAGGGCTCAGAGCGGCCATTGCAGCTCGGGAGTGGAGAAGTGGGGGAGATCGTGTAGGGAGGGGGGCGGGAAGCTCGGGCTGGAGGTTAGAGAAGGCCCTGACAGGTGGGGCACACCTGTCGGCGAGGGAGAAGAGATAGAGCGAGGGGTACCGGTTGGGAAGGTAGATGGGGCATGGGCCAGTTCTTCTGCTGGGCCGGAAGGTTCCCCAGGGCCTTTTGCTATTTTTATTTTGTTTTCTCCTTTTCTTTTTTTGTTTTCTTTTTGGAAATATTCTCAAACCCTGTTTGATTCAAAATGATTCCAACCTTTCTAGAATAATTTCAATAAAATTCCGGTGCAAAGCTTATAACACTTTGGCACTGTTTTGTTTTAAAACAAAATTTAAAATTTAAAATGATCCACTTAAGCTCATAGGGCCTATTAAAAATGGATTTTAGGATTTTCATTAAATACCTCTTTAAAAAAAATTGTAGGCAAATTTCATAAATAGGTTTTAAGACATTGAGGCATTCTTTTCAAGATATAAAACATATATTTATGCTCTTTTGCCCATAGAGCTACTTGGGCATTACTTATCAAAGTAGAATTTAGGGATTTTATTTTACCAAAGAAAATCCTTTAATTTCAAAACCTTGATGTCAAAATAGATTTGTTGAAAACATTTGGTTGCCCAAAAGTTTATCAAAACTCTATTTAAGTAATTAGTTTTAAATATTGCCAAAAGTTTTAATTCCTTGTGATTGTTTAATCAACACAAGCAAATGATTCAATTTAATTTGTTTTTTATTCCAAAATTTGGAAAAAATTTGGGATGTTACAGAAGACCAGAGTAAAGGTTGGTTGATGAGGTTGAAAATCTATGGTCCCAAAGGATATCTGGATTCCGTCGACTTTCGAGTTGATATTGGCTGGAAGCGAAAAAGCCGTCGAATTCATGATTCCAATTCCCAAGGTCCCCATGGTCGGCGCTAATTGATGAGGGTTAGCTCGGCAAATGTCCTAAATGAAGGACTTAGGATTGGGGGAAGAGGGCGTCGGATGAACTCGAAGGTAAAGATCAGACAAACAAGGCGAGATTTGACATGTATCGAGAATAAGCATACTACTCAATTGGCTCAATCTCAATTTGTCCCTGGCCGGCCTCTCCTGGCCCCTTCATATAGGTGGCCAGGTCTCGAGGAACCGGTCGGGTTTAATACAAATTACAATGTCTGTATATGATGTTATCTCGTATTTCAACTACATCTCAACTTGGGCTTATTCTAACGGGCCCCAGGGGTACTAAGATAATAGGCCTTATTAGATATACCCTTGTCAATGTGATTCATTATACAACCTTGTGGGTGCTACGGATTACTATGAATGATCTATACATTAATCGAAAACGCTGGTCTGGCCTACAGATGATCTGGAGGAAAACAACCTGTATGTTGTCCCAGTGGCTGGGTCTGTTATGAGGGGATGCAAAAGAAAGCTTAAATAATACAATAGTGAGAATTGAGAAGCTGGCCCAAAGATGATAGGGCAAAGGTGGTGTCCGATCTTTCGATGAGATCTTGAAATGTTGATTTGGTGGGTGGAGTTCGTGCTTGACGATCCGACTACACGTGCGAAGCTCGTGCGCCAATGCAATCGCTAGGACAATCTTCGGGAGTTACCGATCTTGCGGATGCATGATCAGCCTGACCAGCGAGGGTCTTAATTCCTACCTGAAATCGAGAACAAGTAAGAACTAATACTGCAATCAAGATATTGCGGATTAAAGATGTATGCTTTATTCAAAAGGTGGGATTCCGAATAGGCGGTCTTCTTCTGGGCAATTAGCCTCAAAAGTGGAGCTCATAGTTGCAGCAATGGCTAACTTTAGTCTAAACAAAATCCATGTTCTAATAACGGCTACGGGGGGTATTTGAGGAGGAAAAGGTAGGGGTGCGACCAACCATGGGTATGGTGGTCGAACGGAACCCTAACAGGCCTTTTCTCCTCAAATTCAGACTCCTAAAAGTGACTATCTTATTTGCTGCAAAAATTACATGGGCCAGGCCCAAAAATAAAGGTGACGCAACACCATATTTATCTTATGGACAAATTTACGAAGTAGCTCTTTGTATATTTCGTCCAAGTCTTCATCCCTCATTATGGTGGCTTCAAAGTTCTGAAATCTCCACTTGTGGCATCTTCTTCAATCCTCAAATGCTTGCTGCCATCTCCATGCACGATCATGCTCCAATGCTTGTCCCTCTCATCCATGCTAGGTCCATCATTCCTAAGAGTAACAAACATATCTGATTTAGGAAGCATCATATTCTCATGTATGTGAGAAAGAGTTCCAAGAAATGAACATACCTCATAGTTAAGTTGCTTGGCACGAGCTCGAGTAATAGGTCCTTGTATGTGTTTCGCTGTAGGTGCAGCGGACGTATCAATAGATGGGATGTCCTCATCATGCTCCCCTTCTTGAATTTAAGTCGTCCAAACTCATCAAGCATGTCATCCAAACAAGGTATAGGGTGATGATATCGAATGGTAATATTATTAATAGCTCGACAATCAGTACACATGCGCAAAGAACCATCTTTCTTATGTACTAAAATAATAGGAAAAGTGCATGGACTAAGAGACTCACGAATATAACCTCTGTCCAATAAACTCTGGATTTGTCGTTGGATCTCTTTTGTTTCTTCAGGATTGGTGTGATATGGCGCACGGTTGGGTAGCGAGGCTCCTGAAATCAAATCAATTTGGTGTTCTATCCCACGAATAGGTGGAAGTCCAGGTGGAACATCTTGTGGGAAAACATCCATGTATTCCTGCAAAAGGTTAGCAACCGCAGGTGGAAAAGAAGGAGGCATATCCTCAAATGAAAACCAAACTTCTTTGCAAACAATGGCATAGCATGGAGTAATATTCACATTAATTTTAGCAAGATCAGATTCGCTAGGAAGTAAACAAGGATTCTTCAAACGAATTTTAGTAGCATGGTTAGAATCAAATTTAGAAGTATGCTTAGGGGGTACGAAATCTGCAGCAATAATCCAATTCTCATTCTTATGTTTCTCCATGTTTTTTAATCTACTAGCTCTAGCAAGATCATCTTTCAAAATTTGTTTCAGAGTCATGGGTTTAAGTCCAATTTTCTTGCCAGCATGTATAAGAGAATACTGATTAGTTTTACCATTATGTACAGATTCTCTATCAAATTTCCATGGTCTACCAAGTAACAAAGAATAAGCTTGCATAGTTACAACATCACAATCAACAAAATCTGAATAGGTACCAATAGTAAAATGCACGTGTGCAGTTCTTGTTACCTTGAGCTTACGAGAGCTCTCAAAACATTGAATTTAATATGGATGAGGTCGTTGTCGTGTGGGTAGAGAAAGCTTCTCCACCATGTCAATGCTAGCCAAATTGTTACAACTCCCTCCATCAATGATGATCCGAATAGCTCTATCTTTAACAACGCCTCTTGTTTGAAACAAATTGTGGCGTTGATCATGCTCAGCTTTGCTCAATTGCACACTCAATACACATTGTGCAACTAAACTCTTGTATTGATCAGCAGTTTTAGCTCCCATTACTTCCATGTCCTTGTCAGAATCAGAATTGGCACCATCACGTGCAGCAATAAGTGCCAATGTATCATCATCAAAATCACTCGCAAAGTCATATTCGCCATCCTCAAGCACCACCATCACACATTTGGTTCTACATTCTTTTTCTATGTGACCAAACCCAAAACATTTGTGACATTGAATGTTGCGAGTCTTACCCGTCGAGGCCATGGAAGAAGAACTCCGTGTCGTACCAGCAGATGGTGATGGCGCAGGAGCAGGTGGCGTTCTTGATGTGGGCGCAGTGTACTTGGAGGTGGAAGGTGATGGTGCATCCCCACGAGAGGGTGGAGCTGATTGGCGCGCAGACCATGAGGAAGTACGACCTACAGAATTATTAGCTCTTCTCCATGATGGTTGACGATCCTGCACTTCAAGTTCAGCTTTGCAAGCAAGATGAAATAAATGATTAATAGTGTTGTACTCATTACAGTCTAACATATGCTGAATCTCCTTATTCAAACCACCAAAGAAACATGCAAGCATAGCTTCATTATCCTTTACAATACCACAACGAATCATGCCCGTTTGTAACTCTTGATAATATTCTTGTACAGGATTTTTGCCTTTTTCTAAACGAGCCAATTTTTAAAGCAAATCATGTTGATAATGTGGAGGTACAAAATGAGTATGCATGGCATGTTTTAAACCAAACCAAGTAGCAGGAATATTAGCGTGATTGACTCTACAATGTTCAGACCACCAGATAGAAGCAAAATCTGTAAATACACAAGAAGCAGCACTAACATGCAAATGCTCAGGATAGCATAAACATGCAAAAAGTTGCCATACTTCTAATTCCCAAGTGAGATATGCATCAGGATTATATCTACCCTCAAATGGTGGAATATTTAATTTCAGTTTGGCAACATGTTCATCATCATGTATCGGTCGTGGAGGTGGATGAGCCTTGCGGTTGTATTGCCGTGGACGGCTAGGTGCAGGTGATGGCACGGTCTTGATGTGGGTGATTCTTCTTCTTCAGTCCTCAGTAACGGTACCAGAAAACTTGTGATGTTTTGCTGGCGTGTAGTTGATAATGCAAATGACCGGCCAGTTGGAAACCCCAAGAGAAGGTTTGATGAATATAGCAGCAAGTTTTCCCTCAGTTATGAAACCAAGGTAGTCAATCTAGTAGGAAAAAAGCCAATACTCCAGAAGGTGATGCCCGCTAGCCTAGTGACACTCCAGCAAGGGCGCCGTTAACGATAACTTGTTAGCGCATCTTCAACTACTAGCAACGTGGAACCTGCACACAACACAACCAAATACTTTGTTCCCAACTTACGATGAGGTTGTCAATCTCACCGGTTTGCTTGAAACAAAGGGTATGAGCATATCGAGTGGAAAACAGTAGTAGTATGCGAGTAAAGTAAACAGTGCGAGTAAAGTAAATAGGTGAAAGCAATATAATGGAAATAGGACCGGGGTCCACAGTTCACTAGTGGTGTCTCTCCATAAGATAAAATAACACATGCTGGGTAAACAAATTACAGTTGGGCAATTGATAGAATAAAGACAACGTGCATATGTCGAGAGGATCACTATGAGATTTACTCTGGGCATTACAACAAGATACATAGAACGCCATCCAACTGCATCTATGACTAATAATCCGAGAACTCCACAAGTATTAAGTTGCGAACAACAGATAACTGCATTAAGCAAAGTGTGTAATGTAAACAAAGCATATGCCCTCGAGCATATGAATGTTGTTTTCCCCCTAGTAGCAACAGCACATCTACAACCTTAGAGGTTTCTGTCACTCCCCCAGATTAAATAGAGGCATGAACCCACTATCGAGCATAAATACCCCGTCTTGGAGTCACTAGCAACTACTCGGCCAAGATAGCTACTAACAACAGAGATCATGCAAGATCATAAACAACATAGAGATAACATAAGATAAAATTGAGTACATCAACTCAATCATAACACCAATATTCATTGGATCCCAACAAACAAAACATGTAGAATTACATAACGGTGATCTCGATCATGTAAGGCAGCTCACGAGATCTAAACATGAAGCACATGGTGGAGAAGACAACCATCTAGCTACTATTATGGACCCATAGTCCAAGGTAGACTACTCACTCATCGCGCCGGAGGCAAGCATGGTGATGAAGAAGACCTCCGGTGGTGATTCCCCTCTCTGGCAGGGTGCCGGGAAGAGCTTCTGGATCCTCTCGATCTCGGGTCGACAACGGCGGCGGATCACGATGTGTTTCTGGAAAAGTGATTGGGTGTTTAGGTTTTTCCGTCGGGGGGTCTTTATAGGCGAAGGGGCAGTGTCAGAAGTGGACCAGGGGGCCCACACCACAGGCCGGCGCGGGCCAGGGGTAGGCCGCGCCCCTGGTGGTGTGGCCGCCCTGTGGCTCCTTTCCGTCTCCTCTTCGGTTCTCTAGAAGCTTCGGTAAATATCTGGACGTCTGGCTTTTGTTTCGTCCAATTCCGAAAATATTTCTTGTGTAACTTTTCTGAAACACAAAAATAGCTGAAAACAGGGAACTGGCACTGTGGCATCTCGTTAATTGGTTTGTTCCGTAAAATGCATAAAAATGCCACGAAGTGTAACGAAACACTAAGCAAATTGTGTAAAAACAAGCATGGAGCATCAAAAATTATGGATGCGTTGGAGATGTATCAGCATCCCCAAGCTTAACTACTGCTCGTCCTCGAGTAGGTAAGTGATAACAAAAGAAATAATTTTTGAGGTGACATGCACCTACACAATCTTGATCATATATGTAAGCGTTGTGCGCTGGGATTAAAAGAACTTAAAACATGGGCATGAAAGATATAATCTTGATAGAAGAAACTTAGCAACCATGTTATAACATGAAAAAGAACACAAACAAAAGATCATGAAAATGAAACAATGAAAGTCAAGCGTGTGTTCAAATCATAAGGAAAAACATACAAATGATTTTCAGCTTGTACTTCATGAGAGAGCAAAACATAAATGCATAGGACACCTTCAAGTTTAAGAGGGCGACTAGATACAAGTAATTTTAGAACAAGTAAAACCAACATCATGAATCAATCAATGAAAACTTTGGGACAATGCACATTATACTCAGAATGACAACTATGCTCTCTTAGACGGTGCATAAAGATAGAAGGTGGAGACTCAACATAAAAGTAAAATAAAATCCCTTCGCAGAGGGAAGCAGTGATTAAACATGTGCTAGAGCTTTTCATTTGTAAAACAGAGAGATAAAACTTGGGTTTTGAGAGGTGGTTGCTTTTGTCAACGACTGGCAATGGGGTTCTTACTATCTTCCATACAAAAATGAGGCAAGTTTTTGTCGGTGTTCTGGATACCGGGGTATCCCGGTCCACCTGCTCCTGGGCCCCGTCATCGGCCCATCTTTAGCCCAGGGGAGAACCAACGACCCAAGCTACGGAGAAGACCCTCATGAGGAGGCGCCTCATGAGGAGAACGACGGCCAAAACTGCTAAGGACCAGAAGACCTCCTCACGAGCCCCCGCTGGTGAGGAGAGGGACCACGTCCACGTCAGCTCAGCATGTTGGCATGCAGAGCAAGAAGATAAGGGACGGAAGACCGCGTACCGCCCACGCTACCCCCGACAGGGAGGAGACCAACTTTCGCTGTGCCTGCCCAAAGCGGCACAGTGGTTGTTGGCCACCCCCCTAAAAATAGCGTGGACGGTGCAGGGCACCAGAGGAAGACGTCAGCTTCCTCCACCCACTCCGGTGGACCGGCGCCACTACCCTACAAAGACTACGTCTACGGAAGATTGTAGTTTACAGCTGTCCTCCCTCCTTGGCCGTGTGTGGCAACCCCTTCCCCAAGAAGATAAGGGGAAGGAGGACCTTGGCGCTATAAAAGGAGGGGAGGCCACCCCTTAGAGGGGATCAGATCTTCATCTTCTCCAAGCTGCTAGCTGGGCACGCAGGTTCTTCAACCTCTGGCCAGTTAGAGCTTTGTAACCAAGACCTTGTACTCCTCGCGAGGTGTCGCGTTGTAATACAAGAAGGCAGGAAGTAGGTGTGTTACCTCACCACGAGGGCCCTGAACCTGGGTAAAGCTCGGCGTCTCTCTCTGCAGTGCGTAGTGCGTTCGACAACTTGAGGCTTCCGTCACCGTGCTTCGTTGCGATCCTAGATCTCACATGTTTAGCCCCCTGCGTTCGAATCTTTGGGTCCGTCGCGTGGTACCCCGTGTTCTTGCGACACAAAATCCATCGACATTTAGCGCGCCAGGTAGGGGGCTGTGGTGTGATTTCTCCTAGATCTGCTTCGACATGAGTGACGATCGTCGTCATCGTCTTCACCTTCGCGCTGTCTACGCGAGCCATCGCCGAGATCATCTTCAAGTCCTCGATGGCCTGGAGGCCATTGGAGAGGGTGCGCTAGCGCCCGGTGACCTCGGCTTTGAGGGTTTCGCGGCGCTCGCTGGGCCACTTCGCCGCGCAACATGGCCATCTCGCTTCCGGCCGGATATCGGTGCGCATTACGACGGAAGCTCCGATCCCGTGGAGTTCTTATAGCAATACGCGGCCGGTATACGGTCGGCGGGAGGCGGCGGGCGTGTCATGGCCAGTTGGTTCATGATGGAAACAAAGGGGGAGCCTCGCCGGTGGCTCTGCGGGCTACCGCCAAGATCCATCTCGTCCTGGAGGGACCTCTGCAAGCGCTTCCTCGACAGATACGCATCCCTGGGACCTGAGCCAGAGGACGCGTAGGCCTACGCCGCCCTCGATGGCCCCATCCCCAGGTGCTCGAAGATGGGGCAGGGGGCTTAAGGGACGTCACCCCATTGCCTTCGGCTGAGGAAACGGAGCCCTTCATCTGCGCAAGGGACAAAGTGTAACGGCAGTCTCACTCGTCATTAATCTTTTCTAATCTATGGAAACTGCCTAGAATCGTGAGTCTTGGCTCCACCAGCCTCGCAATTTCAGCTAACTGCGGCTTAACGTGAACATGAGTTTTCGCTCGACTGCCTTTCGAGAAAGAGCCGGAGCACGGTGTCCGCGCTGGGGCCTTCGCCCAGAAAACAGCAGGCCCGCAAAACCCAGAACGGATCGAGCTCTGACTAGGGAAGGGACCCGCTACAGTCATCTCATACGATCCATGGTGCTCTCTCCTCTCGAGCGACGCTCAAATGAAAGCGCATGAGCGCGCGAGGGTCGCACAATTCGTGCCAATTTCATCAAGTATTCTGATGTCCTTGTCTGCGGCCCTGTGTTTCTTCTCCTGGAATCGCCTTTGTTGTGTTTGGACGCTAGGGGGGCTGCAGGGAAATAGTCCTGTGTGCCATTACAGTCACCTCTGGAGCGCCAGCGCCCGCTAGCCTTGCACCACGAGCTGCATACTAAGCGTCAGGCTGCTGTCCCGCTCGGAGGCTGGCCCCTGAACGGTGTAGAGCATTTCCCAGACAAAGGCGAGACAAGGAAAATGACGCAAGGGTGCAAATAAGGATAACTCGGCGAACAACGCCTTAAGTACGATTACAACTTAAAATGGCCCAGCAGGGCAATGTTTGACGGCTGCCAAGTGTGCAGCTAACCCGGTTCTTCTAGAGGAGGTCTAGGAAAAGCTTACTAAGCGACCGCCGCGTCGCCCTCGTCATCGTCGGTGCCTTGGCTGGAGCCTGAGGACGCCTCTCCACTGGACTCTGTCGCTCCGTCGTCCTCCTCCCCAGCATCCTCGCTGCCGGACTCCCCGGAGCCGGAGGTGTCACCGCTGGAGGAGCTCTCCTGGTCCGCCGCGGCAGGTGCACCAGGACGGGCGTAGATGGCCTACAGCCGTCGCAGGGCGATGTCCAACCGCCCTGCCCTGGCCACTGCCACGTGGTCAGGGGTTCCTGGCGGTGGAGGCGACGGCCTCTGCGGTACCTCTTCTAGGTTGAGGTCGGGGCGGAGGCGTTGGAGGTTGGAGAAGATGCGCGTCCCCGCGAGCCCCAGCAGCTCCCGGCACTCGGCGTCGATGAGCTCCACGACCTTCGCCGACGCGCCATCTAGCTGTTCAGCCAGCTGGCTGAAGAAGAGCATGATCGACCCGTCGTCCTCAGGGACGGTGGGCAGGTTCAGCCCGTGCATGCCCAGGCGGTGCGCCGCCGCCATGATGCGGGCTGAGAACCCGCGGAACATCTGCACACTCTGCCTTCGCAGCACGCGTGCTTCCGCTTCGGAGTCCCTAGCCTCCTGGAGCTCTCTGGAGATCTCCACGACCTGCAGGACCGACGCCGAGTTCTCCTCCTCAAGCCTCTGCACGTCGCGCCGGAGCGAGGTGATGGTGACGTTAGCTTTAGCCAGGGCGCGCTCGGTGCCCCGGCGCACCTCGTGCGCCCCCCTCAGTTCGGTCTCCAGGTTGCGGACCTGGCGCTCCAGGGTCTCGCGCCCCTGCTTGTACCTCACCAGGGTGGCGTCAGTCTTGGAGCGGAAGTCCACGCGGCACGCCTCGGTGATCTCGACGCGCCTCCGCTCGAACTCCTGCTCCATGCTGACCCGTCGCTGGTTCAGCATGTGGTCCATCCTTCCCTGGAGGGAAGCCTCGCGCTGGTTCAGCGCCTCTTGGTGCCAGGTCAGCTCAGCGGTGGACTGGCCGACCATCGCCTCCCGGCTCTCAAGGGCCTCTCGCTCCCTGTTGAGCCGATCTTCGAGGGCATGGAGCTGCTCCTCTCAGAGGCGAAGTCCCCGCTCTCGCTCGCGAGCCTCTGCTTCTCGGACGGCGAGCCCGGCCTCTTGCAGGCTCAGGCTCTCCGCCTGGGAATCAGCGCTCTCCTCACGGGCGTGGAGGAGGGCCTCTCGGTCCTCGACTTCGTCCAGCCCCTGCTGGGCGTTGGCGAGGAGGCCATTGGCATTTGTCCTGGCCTGGTCCAGGAGATGCTGAGCTGCCCGCTTGGCCTCCTCCCCAGCCAAGGTTGGGTTGGGAGGCCCGACGGTGGGGGGGATCTTCTGGCGCGCCTCGGAGATGATCTCCATGGCCTCGTGATGCGCCCTGGCCAAGACCCCCCTCGCCGACTCCCTGGCGTTCGCCAGAGCTTCTTCGGCCGCCTCGACCGCGCTGGCGCGGATCTCCTCCGCCTCCTTCCTCGCCTGCTCGCGGCGCTCGGCGGCACGCTGATCCAGGAGACGGCATCTCTCCATGGCTTGGTGCAAGAGGGCCCAGCCCTCGTTGATGCGCGCCTCCTCAGCAGTGCGCGCCCTGACAACCTCGTCCCGGAGGGCGCCGGTCATGGCCGCGAGCACCCCCGCCCATGGGTTAGCAGCGTGGGGCTCAGCTGCGATCCTCACAGGCCTCCCCAGTATCTCTGGCAGGGGAGGCGATGGGGCTCTGGAGGGCCCCGGCTCAGTGGAGGCCGTCCTCTTCTCGCCGCTCGGCTCGGGGGCTGCCCTCGTGCCGGACGGCGCGGCCGTGCTCGTCGAGGGCGCCTCCGGGGTGGTGGTGGTGCTGGCTATAGAGGGGGCAGCCACAGCTGCCCCCGTAATCTTTGGTGTGCCCCCTGCGCTAGGGGGCTCGGTCGTGCTAGGAGCCGCAGCGGCTCCCGGGGCGGACTGCGCGTCTGTGGATGCGCGATCCTCTTCTTCTCTGGCGGCACGCGGCGGCGTCGTCGGTGTGGCTGTGGTGGCCGGGTCAGGGCCCGGCGTGGTCTGTCCGGTCTTCCTCTTCTTCCTCCTCTTCTTCTCTTCCTTCTTCTCCTCTGCATCCCTGGAGAGGAAAAGGGGGAATGAGGTTAGGGGAAAGGTAAGACAAGAAGTAAAGGTCTTTGTGCAGGAACACTCACGAGGCGTCCCGCTCCACCCATCCTCTTTTGCTCGGAAGGGCAGAGGGTGGTGGCGGGGGCGCGGAGGATTCGCCCGCCGGCTTCTTGCCATGGGAGGTCCCAGCCTCAGGTTGCCGGCTGGCGCGTTCGTCGTTGAACTTGGAGCGGCGCTCCGCCTCCCGGCGGGCTCGGCGCCCCTCCTCCTCCAGGTCTCACGAGGAGGACGCATCGGCGTCTCCCCCGGTGGGCTGGTCTGGCAAGGAGGAATCGTCGTCGGAGGAATCTGAGAGCACCACAGTGCCCTCGGGACGCCTCCGGTGGACCAGTCGCTCACCGGACTCCGCGTCGTCGTCGCCATCTCCAGAGGCCGTGGGCCCCGTTCCCCTTGCTGCCGAGTCCTATTCCGAGCTGGCCGCAGGTGCGCTCGGGAGGGGACCAGGCACGACACCGTCGGCAAGGAACGGGCCCCAGGCGTTGAACTTCAAGATCCCCGCCGTAACGCGGCTGGTCTCCCGAGCGCCCAAATTGTAGATCGGCAAGGCAGTGCACGGGATGGCGGGGATGGCGGCGGAAGAGAAGAAGGCTCTTATTACCTCCTTCCGAGCATCGGCGTTGAGCTCGCTGACGTGGAGCCTGAGGTCGTCCCCGGCCCTGTGCCTCCAGATCTCCCGGCGGTGGTCCTGCAGGGGGGGCGATGCGTCGGGTTACAAACTCCACCCCGACCATGGTCCTTGTGACACCGGCCTTCTGGAGATCTCGGATTCGCGGGTGGAGCGTCCTCAGGGCTTCCTCAGGAAGGGCCTCGCTGGCCCAGGTGGTGAGTTTGACGGGAGGGATCCCGGTGACGAGGAAGAGCTCCGATTCTTCAAGGATGTCGATGAAGAACTAGCGGCTCCAAAAGTCTTCAACTTTCTTCATCCACTTCAAGTCGATGAAGTCGCCCTCCGTTCCGGCGGTGGCGATGAAGGAGACGCATCTGGAACTCTAGTTCGGCCCAGAGGACCGGAGAGAGAAGAGGTGGCAAAAGTACGCCACCGACGGTTTGATGCCGATCCAGGCCTCGCAGGCATAGGCGAAGACCGCCAGCAAGGTGATGGACTTGGGATGCAGGTGGATGGCCTGGATCCCGTAAGTCTCCAGGATCGCCAGGAAGAAGGGGGAGAACAGCAGCAACAGGCCGGCAAAGACGGAGAAGAGGAAGAAAGGCTGCGCCGTCGCGGGCAGAGTGTCCCGCGGCGCACGGCCGTGCCAGATGCGGGTGGCGCCCCACTCATTGTTCTTGCTCCCGACCATCTCTCGGACGGTCTGGAGCTCGCAGCTGCTCTTGATGCGGGAGTCGAGCAGGGGCGCCGCCGGCCGCGGCACAGCTTCAGAAGACCTCGCCGCTCCAACGGCCCTGCGCGGTGCCATGGCTCTGGGCGGGGGCGAGCTGCAGCGAGAAGATTGGAGGCTAGGAGGATTTGGATGCGCGAGATCTTCAGCAGGAAGGTGGCGGTGGCAATGTGCTGTGGGTAGGGGGAGGAGCCTTCTCTGCCAAGCCTTTAAGGGGGCGGCCGGGGCATGGTTTCCGAAGCGTCGCCCTTGACGCGACGGTTCGAAAAACGCCCGTTACCCCACCCACTACGCATGATCTCCATACCGCTTCGCTCCGCCAACTGCAAGGGTGCCACGTGCCCACGACCTCCACTTCTTCACATGGTCCTCTGACCGCACGGTTGACGCATGCCGTTCGAGGGCCCAGCAGCTTCGGGGGCCCCCGGCCCTTCGCTCCCTCAAGAGAGCGCGTTCGCGGGCCGGGCTCCCGGGGGCTACTGTCGGTGTTCTGGATACCGGGGTATCCCGGTCCACCTGCTCCTGGGCCCCGTAATCGGCCCATCTTCAGCCCAGGGGAGAACCAACGACCCAAGCTAGAGAGAAAACCCTCATGAGGAGGCGCCTCATGAGGAGAACGACGGCCAAAACTGCTAAGGACCAGAAGACCTCCTCATGAGCCCCCGCTGGTGAGGAGAGGGACCACGTCCATGTCAGCTCAGCACATTGGCGTGCAGAGCAAGAAGATAAGGGACAGAAGACCGCGTACTGCCCACGCTACCCCCGATAGGGAGGAGACCAACTTTCGTTGTGCCTGCCCAAAGCGGCACAGTGGTTGTTGGCCACCCCCCTAAAAATAGCGTGGACGGTGTAGGGCGCCAGAGGAAGACGTCAGCTTCCTCCACCCACTCCGGTGGACCGGCGCCACTACCCTACGAAGACTACGTCCACGGAAGATTGTAGTCTACAGCTGTCCTCCCTCCTTGGCCGTGTGTGGCAACCCCTTCCCCAAGAAGATAAGGGGAAGGAGGACCTTGGCGCTATAAAAGGAGGGGAGGCCACCCCTTAGAGGGGATCGGATCTTCATCTTCTCCAAGCTGCTAGCTGGGCACGCAGGTTCTTCAACCTCTGGCCAGCTAGAGCTTTGTAACCAAGACCTTGTACTCCTCGCGAGGTGTCGCGTTGTAATACAAGAAGGCAGGAAGTAGGGGTGTTACCTCACCACGAGGGCCCTGAACCTGGGTAAAGCTCGGCGTCTCTCTCTGCAGTGCGTAGTGCGTTCGACAACTCGAGGCTTCCGTCACCGTGCTTCGTTGCAATCCTAGATCTCACACGTTCAGCCCCCTGCGTTCGAATCTTTGGGTCCGTCGCATGGTACCCCGTGTTCTTGCGACACGAAATCCATCGACAGTTTTTGAGAGAGAGATTGGCACTTTTGTGCTCTTTTTATAAAACTTGGCACTCCTCCCCACCTTTTTTCCTTTCTCAAACCATGGCTAACCGATTCCATCGGGTGCCCACCAACATTCACATACCATGGAGGAGTGCCTTTTTTTCGTTCTTTTTTTTTCTCTTTTTTTTTTCTTTTTGGAATAAAAAATATGGAAGATAGCAAATCCGACCACTACGTCCCCATGAGCTGAAAACAGTGTCACAAAATAAGAAGTATTTTGAAGGTTTTTTCAAAGGTAGCACATGAAAATTTACTTGGAATGGCTTACAAATACCATGCATAGGAATTTATAGTGGACATAATGGCAAACTTGGTTTTTAGGAGTTGGATGGACGAGTAGAGCTCATACTTAGTACAAAATGAGGGCTAACAAAAGACTGGGAGCGACCAACTAAGAGAGCAATAATGGTCATAATCATGCAAAGCGACAAAGCAACATTAAAAGAAGCATAAGATGGTATCAAAAGTCAAAAACTAAATGATCATAGAGGCTTATGATGACTTTGTATGAGTCTAACATGTGTGAGCATGTGCCAAGTCAACCCAAATAAAGCATCAAGGAGAAAACCAAAATAATGCTTCCAAATAATTAAAACAACGCATGATTTTTTCAAAGGCTCATTAAGCAATCTCAGTCATTTGAGACAAGTCATGCTACAGCAAAACAACTAAGCATACTATCAAAAAGATATCAAGCACGACATGCAAAAGCCTAGGCCGCAGTCTACACAAGCTCCTTCTTGTACCACATTTTTGCATAAAGCTTTTTCTCTTTTCCAACACCATTCGAACTTTTTATAACAACTCTTTTGATGAAAACCAACATGGACCAGAGGCAAAAATACACCTTGATACAAAGATATAACAATATCTGAACACAAATCAAGGCGAAAATAGAAAGCTAAACGCAGTTCTAGAAAAAGAGAACACTCGTTGAAACGATAAGAGTGAAAAACGGAGTGTTCTTGGCAAATGAAAAGCAAGGCAACTTCTCCAAAAGAAATTTGTTGGGGTCCAACCATTTATTGCAGCAAACAAAACAAAACTAAACTGAAAACTAAAACAACTGATGCTCCAAGAAAAATGCATAATGCATGAAGCAATAAAAATATAGTGTGTTGAAAGGTGACCTGATTTTTGCCCATGAAGAAGGGGTGCCTCGGGGGCATCCCCAAGCTTTGACGCTTGTACCTCTTGGATATTTCTTGGGGTGACATGGGCATCCCCAAGCTTGATCTTTTGTCTGTTCTTCAACTCATCTCATCATTCTCCAATCCCTACACTTGAAAACTTCCTTCATACAAAACTAAACACAAATCTATTAGCAACATTAGTGTAAGCATAACATTGAATCAACCCCTTTTTGCTTCAGGTTTCAACTCAAAACCACCACATATAAAGTATATACTACTGTATCAACTTCCCCAAAAGTTCCGTGATCAAAAGAACTAAAAAAGAAAGCGATCAAGCGGCAAACACAAATATTGGCAGAAATCTGTCAAAATAGAACAGCTGTCAAAGGTCGAATTTTTAGAGGGTTTTCTATTGCTCAAATCAAAAAGTGTTCAACTAATGAAAGTTTGGATATAACCTGGGGCATATGCACAAGAAATCGCAGGTCCAAAAGATATACAGAGAATTTTCACGAATTTTTACGGTGCAGCACCGAAAACTGTTTTAGGACAGCAACATCCCCAAATCTCACCTCACTCAAATTAGAGGCTTCTCTTGGCACAAAAATGAAATAAAAATGATAAGGAGAGGTCATTACAGTAGTAATAACTTCCAAGACTCAAATAAAATAAAAAGAACTGAATGTAAAAACATTGGGTTATCTCCCAAGAGTGCTTTTCTTTAACGCCTTTGAGCTAGGCGCAGAAAGTGCGAATCAAGTAATATCGAGTGATGAAGCATCAAGCTCATAATTTACTCTAAGAATAGAGTCAAAAAGTAATTTCTTTCTCTTTCTAGGGAAGTGTTCCATACCTTTCTTGAGTGGGAATTGATATTTGATGGTGCCTTCCCTCATATCAATGATGGCACCTACAGTTCGAAGAAAGGGTCTCCCCAAAATAATAGGACATGAAGCATTGCATTCAACATCCATGACAAGAAAATCAACGGGAACAAGGTTATTGTTAACCATAATAAGAACATCATTAATCCTTCCTAGAGGTTTCTTCTTAGCAACATCAGCAATAGGAACATCATAATAACACTTTTCAAGCGGTGGTAAATCAAGCATGTCATAAATTTTTCTAGGCATGATAGAAATACTAGCACCTAGATCACATAAAGCATGGAAATTAAAACCATTAACATGCATATCAATAATGGGTTCCCAACCATCTTCTAACTTCTTGGGAACATAAGCTTTGTGCTTCAACTTTTCTTCCCTAATTTTCATAAGAGCATTGGTAATATGCTTAGTAAAAGCAACATTTAAAGAACTAGCATTGGGACTCAAAGCAAGCTTTTGCAAGAACAAAATAACTTTAGATATATTGCAGCCATCAACATCAAAATCATTAAAGGAAATAGAGCTATCATCTCCCACACTCCGAAAAATTTCAGCACTCTTTTGAGAAAAAGTTTTGGCAGTTTTAGTCTTTTTAACACAAGGAGTGGGAGTTTTCTCTACACCAATCAAAGTAAGAGGATTGCTAGCATTAGGAGCAACATCATTAGAGGTAGTAATGGTACATACCTTCATCTTTCTAGCCATCTCATCTTCTCTTTCCCACCTGGCATGCAATTCTGCTAGCATCCTAACATTTTCATCAATTCTATCTTGGATAGCATTAGCAGTGGCAAAAGTATTGTTCTCTTTCACATCATTAGGCAACACTTTTAATTTCATAAGTTCAACATCATGAGCAAGGCTATCAACTTTAGAAGCAAGAATATCAATTTTGCCTAACTTTTCCTCAACAGACCTGTTAAAAGCATTTTGCTTACCGATGAAGTCCTTGAGCATTACCTCAAGCTCGGAGGGTGCGGCCCTAGTGTTGTTGGAGGAATTACCATAAGAGTCACCATAACCATTACCATTGGTAGAAGGATACGACCTATAATTGTTACTAGCAAAATTGTTCCTATAAGCATTGCTATTAAAATTATTATTTCTAATGAAGTTTACATCAACATGCTCTTCTTGAGCAACCAAAGAGGCTAAAGGAACATTATTAGGATCAACATGAGTCCTATCATTAGAAAGCATAAGCATTATAGCATCAATCTTATCACTCAAGGAAGAGGTTTCCTCAACAGAATTTACCTTCTTACCTTGTGGAGCTCTCTCGGTGTGCCATTCGGAGTAATTTACCATCATATTGTTGAGAAGCTTTGTTGCGGCGCCCAAGATAAGGGACATAAAAGTGCCTCTAGCAGCTGAATCCAATAGGTTCCTTGAAGAAAAATTCAGTCCTGCATAAAAAGTTTGGACAATCATCCAAGTAGTCAGTCCATGAGCGGGACAATTCTTGATCATAGATTTCATTCTTTCCCGAGCTTGAGCAACATGTTCATTATCAAACTGACTAAACTTCATAATATTGCTACGCAAAGCTATAATCTTAGCAGGAGAATAGTATCTACCCATAAAAGCATCCTTACACTTAGCCCATGAATCAATACTATTTTTAGGCAAAGACAGCAATCAATCCTTAGCTTTTCCTCTCAAAGAAAAAGGAAACAACTTAAGCTTAATAATATCACTCTCTACATCCTTATATTTCTGCATCTCACATAGCTCAACAAAATTGTTGAGATGAGCTGCAGCATTATCAGTACTGGCACCAGAAAATTGCTCTTTCATAACAAGGTTCAACAAAGCAGGCTTAATCTCATAAAAATTTGTAGCAGGAGTAGGTGGCGCAATAGGAGTGCAGATGAAATCACTATTATTAGTGCTAGTAAAATCACACAACTTGGTGTTTTCAGGAGTAGCCATTCTAGCAAAACTGAAAGCAGACAAGTAAAAACAACTATAAAGGATACTAATTTTTTGTGTTTTTTTGATAAAACGATGCAAGTAAAAATAAAGTAAAGCAAAACTGAAAACAAAGTAAAGGATGTGCGTGCAAAACTCCCCTTGCATAAGTCTTCTTTTTCCCCAGCAACGGCGCCAGAAAACTTGTTGATGGCACGGTCTTGATGTGGGTGATTCTTCTTCTTCAGTCCTCGGTAACGGTACCAGAAAACTTATGATGTTTTGCTGGTGTGTAGTTGATGTGACACCCTCGAATTTATAACAAATTCAAAGTGCCCGTTATGCATTCCACCACAATCCCAGAATCATTGTTGTGATATACATAACATAGTTGGTAACCAGTTCCATAGACATTACAATACGATAGTTCAAATACAAATGGTCATAGTGACCAAGTTCATATTACAACACAATATAGCAGCGGAAATAACGTCTTCGGGTCCATGCCTTCACCCTACAGGCAATGGCGACTCAGGAGACGATCTTAGTTCTGATACTCTTCTTCATAACCTTCCTCCGGATACTCTTCCCCATAGTCTGGCCAAGTTAATAGCCAGGGACACAGCCATGAGTACATTGGATGCACTCGCAAACCATCTTATAAATGAAATGATGAAGTAGATATGCAGGGTTGATATGGTGGACTAAGCACTAAGTTTATTTGCAAAAGCTAGTTTTATTTCCCAAGAAGGTTCATTAGTAGAGAAGAAGATTTAATTCTCTAAGTCAAACTAAAGAGGAACTTCAAGTGTGTCAATATAAATGTCAAGTCAAGTCATTCACCAAGTTCACCATAAGTTATTATCATTCTTGACAAAAGTCAAGTACAGCTTGCCAACTGTCCATAACCGAGGACGCGGCTATTCGAATAGTTTTGAAACCTCTGCAGAGGGGTACACTTTACCCACAAGATTCGATACATCTGCCGGGAGACATCCACGGATCGTCATACACAAAGTATGCGAGGTTTAGATAATCAAACAAACTCCTTCACTTGTCTACTCTAGTATAGGATTCTTCCCTAAGAGTCCATTTTGGCACTCATAGTTTTGCCCGCTGCAGAGTGCTGCATGAATGGAAATTTTCCACTCGGTTCGGAAGCACCCACGCATGGCTTACTTCTATAAAAGGTGATACAAGATCTCCCATACTAGAATAAACAAGCTACAGACTAAGCCCCTTCCCATTTAGGGGTAATGTGGTCGTACGGTAATGGTTGGCTCACATGGTACATCACTTATTATCATTTAGCAAATACATCCCATAGTCCTTAGTCAAGATTATTTTCCTTCATAAAACCATCATGTAGGAGAAATCTCCAATTCAAGTTTTCAAGTTCATGTCACCAAATTTAAATAGGGTTCCCCTTATAGATGGCCTCAATTTTATTAGCGACTAAGCAACTACATTGAGTGATGTTTAAAACTAATGGGAATCTTGGATAAACTCAGCTTCATGTTCTTGTTAAGCAAGATATCACTACTCAACTATCATTCTACTCTAGCAATTCAATCATGCAATTTACTTAAAAACAAGTAGAATGCAATAGTAAAACTAGGCATTAAGAGTATGATTCAAAAGATGGCTTGCCTTGGTTGGCAAAGTGTCCGGGGTAGTCTTCTTCTTCTTGATAAAATTCCCCCTCAATATCCTCCTCAGCAACACTAGCGTCTAATAACGAATAAACACAAGGCACCCAATCACTACACAATGCTGACAACACTCCAAGCACACATACTTGTTTTCAAACAATAGCATTCATGTTGGATTTTATTGAGTTGGGTTGCAAGGTTTCTTCCAAGTGTTCATCAAGTGGGTAAGTTAAATTTTTCTACCATGTGCCATATGTTGTTGACTTTCTAAGCATTGGTATTAACTAAGGGTATTAGGACTAGTTCAAGTGGGGAGGGATTAATCAAGTAGATTGGTATTGAGGGAAAAACTAAGCTAAGTGTATATTAGGGATCTATTATTTTATGATACACACTAGGGTTGGATTAGAGCTTAGTTGAAAGCACTAACAAGGTTTTAACTGATTAAGGGTGAGCTAAACAGTAGACCAATTAACTAGTGAACTCATAAACCAAGTTTCAAGATTTTAGGAGGTTTAAACAATTTTCTAAGATTTTCCTAAGATTAATAGGGCTATGGTCAAAGTATTCTTATTGAATTAAATCACTAATTCAATTTGGATTCTAACTAGTTTCATAGTATAGATAATTTCCTAAGCTTTCCAACGCATATTTATTTGCTAAAAACGGATTTCTAAATCTCTTGGAATTAAAGTTTGAAAATCAAATCTGAAACATATTTGAAATGAGCGGGAAAATAAATAAAAACGTTTCGGACCGAATTCGACTGAGCTGGGCCGATTTCAGCAGAAACCCGAACGGGCCGGCCTAGTACCGCTTCGCCCAGGGCGGGATAAGTTCGAATTCGAACCTGACAGGTGGGACCTACGCGTCAGCTTACTTAACGCACCAAACCGGTACGCTGCCGTTGGATTCTAATCCAACGGCGCGTCTGCGTCGTGTTCACAGGTGAGGGCGGGAGCTCACCGGCGTGCAGAGAGGAAGACGACGGCGACGGCGAGGGACGTAGGGGAAGCAGAGCTCGACGGCGCGGGGCGGAAAAGTCCCCGGCGGCACTCCTCCTCCACTTCCCGGCGTCGCTCGTCCAACGGCGGCCGAACGCGATGGCGCCACCCGCGTCCAGTAGCTCGCCGGCGGAGCTGGCTACGTCGAACGGAAGAGAACTGGGGGAAGAGAAGATGTCTGGGAGGCTGCTGGAGCTGGGGTGAGTTCACTCGTGTGCTCAGAGGGGCTTTTTATAGGTCAGAAGGGCGGGGACAGGGATGTCCAGTAGGTGGCCGGCGCAGGGGGGGCCTGGCGACGTGCATCGGCGATGCCGGGCGCGGCGGCCTTGGGGGCGTGCTGGCGGGGCTTGGTCATGGCGACGGTGCACTGTGGGTAGGCGGTGGCGAGACCACGACGGTCGGCATCGTTCAGAGAGAAGAGGGACAGAGAGGGGGGGTCTGGGCGGCTTCTTCCTTCTCCTTCCATGTCGCACGGCCTGGGTCAGGGCAGAGGGGGCTGGGGCTCGACCAAGGGGACTCCACAGGCATGGCTACAGGGTGAGAGCGAACGGGAACAGTGTTGGTCACAGTGAAATCGATTTTCCCGGATTTTTGCCCACCAGGTGCTCGACACAATGTCCGCAAGAATTCAAATTTCAAATTTTTGAAAACGGCCACTGTGGTTTGTCAAGATACCTCACAAGGATCCCAGATATATTTTTGTTGAGCAAAGAGATGAGGTTTTGCAGAAATCATATTTGAATTTTGGGGTATGGTCACTATTTCAGATTCAAACTTTGGTAGATGTTTGAGTTAGGTTATGATTTGAATTTTTGTTTGAAACTTCTTGGTTGAGTTAGTATGCAGCATGGTCAAGCTCAACTAACTGACCACACCCTTACTTGAGTTACAGATTTCTTAATCTAAGTGCCCAAAGTAGGGTAGTCAATAATATTTCCTAGATCAAACTTTTCTTCTCTTTTTCTTTATTTCTTTTGTTTCTGATTACTTTAGCTCTTATAGTTATTCTCTAATGCTTCTGTTGGTTAAGTTGGAATTGACTAAACATTGGCCAACCAATTATAACACACATGAAATCATAAAAGACATAATAATAGAAATCTATGCATACATGCAATATGAATGAAAAAGTTTTATCTTGATCCAAAATTTGGCACTTTAATTAATAGGAAATGGATTACAAATATTTGGGTTGTTACAATCTTCCCCCCTTAAAAGGAATCTCGTCCTCGAGATTCACCAACTAAGAACTGAAAAGGTTGGGAAATTCTTTCTGAAGGTAATCTTCTCGTTCCCAAGTGGCTTCCTCTTCGGTGTGATTACTCCACTGAACTTTCAGAAACTTGATGCTTCAGGTTCGAGTGGTTCGATATGCTTCCTCGAGGATACGGATAGGCACCTCACGATAGGTCAAATCCTTGTTGATGTCCACAGAACGGTGATCAATATTCTTGAAGATCTCCGGCTTCTCCGGAACTTCAAGACATTTCCGAAGTAAGGATACGTGAAAAACATCGTGCACTTCGGACAATTCAGGGGGCATTTCCAACTGATAAGACACTTCTCCTCTGCGGCCTAGTATCTTGAAGGGTCCAATATACCTTGGTGCAAGCTTTCCTTTTACTTGAAATCTCTGCATTCCCTTGAGAGGTGATATCTAAGATATACAAAATCTCCAATCTTGAAGGTCGGTTCTCTACGTCTCTTGTCAGCATAACTCTTCTGTCTAGACTGGGCTGCCTTGAGGTACTCACGAATCATGCGAACCTTCTCTTCAGCTTCTTGCAGAATGTCCGGTCCAAATATCTTACTGTCTCCGGTTTCAGACCAATTCAAAGAGGTACGACACTTTCTTCCATATAAAGCTTCAAATGGGGCCATTTGCAAACTGGCTTGATAACTGTTGTTGTAGGAAAACTCCGCGAAAGGCAGACAATCTTCCCACTTAGCTCCATAGGCTAGAACACATGCTCTCAACATATCTTCAAGTATCTGATTTACTCTTTCAGTCAGTCCATCAGTCTGAGGGTGGTAAGCTGTGCTAAAGGCTAATTTGGTTCCCAAGGCTTGGTGCAAACTTCTCCAAAATCTTGAGGTGAATTGGGTTCCTCGATCAGAAACTATGGTTTTAGGGACTCCATGCAAACTAACAATTCTGGATAGGTAAAGATCTGCCAGCTGTCCTGAGGTATAAGTGGTCTTAACAGGAATAAAGTGGGCAACTTTGGTCAGTCTATCCACAATGACCCAGATAGAGTCATTTCCGCGGCTAGACCTTGGAAATCCAGTGATGAAATCCATTCCAACAGATTCCCACTTCCATTCCGGAACTTGCAAAGGTTGCAGCAGTCCAGCAGGACGTTGATGTTCAGCCTTGACTCTTTGACAGATGTCGCACTTGGATATGAATGATGCAATCTCACGCTTCATCCCATGCCACCAAAATTGCTCCTTCAGATCTTGATACATCTTAGTTCCACCGGGGTGGATGGAGTAAGGTGTCTCATGGGCTTCCTTCATAATAACTTCCTTCAATTCTGAGTCAGCAGGCACACAAATACGTCCTTTATACCAAAGAACTCCTTGATCATCTTCTTCAAATCCGGGCACCTTGCCGGAACTAATTCTGCGCTTAATTCCGTCAATACTCTCATTTCCCTTCTGGGCTTCTTTGATTTGGCTCATCAAGGTGGGTTGAAACTCAAGGTTGGCTAAGAATCCTTGACTGACTAGTTCCAATCCAAACTTTTCAAACTCTTGGTGCAACATGGGTTGCTCCTCTTTGATCATCAGATTCAAGGTGCATGGCTTCCTACTTAATGCATCGGCCACTACATTGGCCTTACCGGGGTGGTAATGAATTTCCAGATCATAATCCTTGATTAACTCTATCCATCTTCTTTGCCTCATGTTTAACTCCTTCTGGGAAAAAATATACTTCAAACTCTTGTGATCAGTGTAGATCTCGCAACGGTGACCCATAAGATAATGCCTCCAAGTCTTCAAAGCTAGAACTACGGCTGCTAACTCCAGATCATGGGTTGGATAGTTTTCTTCATGAGGTCGAAGCTGCCGGGAGAGGTATGCTATGACCTTGCCTTCTTGCATTAACACACAACCAAGTCCAAGTTTGGAGGCGTCGCAATAGACATCAAAGTTCTTGGTGATATCGGGCATGGTTAGGACGGGGGCGGTCACCAATCGCTTCTTGAGCTCTTGAAAACTCTCTTCACACTTAGGGGTCCATTCAAACTTCTTATCCTTCTTCAACAATTGGGTCATGGGTCTGGCAATGCTTGAAAACCCTTCAACAAATTTGCGGTAATATCCTGCTAATCCGAGAAAACCTCTAACTTCAGTTTGAGTGGTAGGGGCTTCCCATTCCATGACTGATTTGATCTTCTTTGGGTCCACTGATATTCCTCCAGCTGATAATACATGGCCTAAGAATCCAACTTCTTTCAACCAAAACTCACACTTACTAAACTTGGCATATAGCTGATGCTCTCTCAGGGTCTCTAAGATTAATCTCAAATGGGTGGCATGCTCTTCTTCAGACTTGGAGTAGATAAGAATGTCATCAATGAAGACAACAACAAACTTATCCAAGAACTCCATGAAAAACTTATTCATGAGATTCATGAAATATGCAGGGGCATTGGTTAATCCAAAGGACATTACGGTGTACTCATACAATCCGTACCGGGTAGTGAAGGCTGTTTTGGGTATATCAGTTGCACGGATCTTCAGTTGATGGTATCCAGTTCTAAGGTCTATCTTTGAGAAGACTTGAGCTCCAGTCAATTGGTCAAACAAATCATCTATCTTAGGAAGAGGATACTTATTCTTGATGGTCACATCATTTAGCTTGCGGTAATCAGTGCACAGTCGGCTGGAACCGTCACTTTTATCCACAAACAAGACAGGGGATCTCCAAGCGGATGAACTTGGCTGAATCAATCCCTTACTCAAAAGGTCATCCAATTGCTTCTTTAACTCCACTAGTTCAGCTGGGTTCATATGATAGGGTCGTTGGGCTATAGATCCAGTTCCGGGGATAAGCTCAATGATAAACTCAATATCCCGATCCCGTGGCATTCCGGGTAGCTCATCGGGAAAAATATCCGGGTATTCATAGACGATGGGAACTTGCTCTAGAGTTGGTCCTGAGATACTCTTATGACATCTGGTGGTTTGGGGTGGTTTTACGGACATATGCTTTACTACAATTCCAGTGCTACTCTTCATGGTGATGGTCTTCTTGGCACAATCTATCACTCCTTGATGGGAAGACATCCAATTCATACCAAGAACTACTTCCAGACCTTTAGTTCCCAACACTATCAAATTGGCTAAGAAATCTATTCCATGAATTTCTATGGGAACTGCCAAACAGTTCCACTCAGCCCTTGTTGTTGACCCGGGTATTTGTACTAACATGGCATGTTTCATGGGTGTTGGTTGAAGTCCACTTTTATCAACAAATAACTTAGTAACAAACGAGTGTGAAGCTCCAGAATCAAACAGAACTCTTGCATGAACTGAATTAACAGGGAACATACCAAGCACAACGTCGGTTGCTTCCTGAGCTTCTTCAACATTCATGTGATTCAGACGGCCTCGAGGGTGAGGCTGGTTCCTTGGTGGATAATTCTTGCCATTTCCAACATGGCGCTGTTGCTGAGCAGGAGCAGTGGTCTTGGATGCATCATTCAGCTTCTTAGGGAATTTATTGGAGTAGTGCCCCTTGATTCCGCACTCATAACAGGTAACACCAGACTTGTCACCAGACTTGGGCAGCGCAGGTGCGCCATTTGGCCTAGGAGTATTGGGATTGAAGTTGTTGCCATAAGGTCTTGGAGGTGCACGGTTGAAGTTGTTGTCGGTCGGACGGTTGGGATAGTTGGGACGTGGAGCAGGTGCAGATGGCCTCATAGGTCTAGGGGCGAAACCCATAGGTGGATTTCCCCTTGGCTTCTGCGAGTTGCTTCAGTTGCCTTGATACATCATACGGCGCTTACGGTTCTCTGCAGCTTGCTTGAGTTTGCCTTCCATCTGAATGGCAGAGTCAACCAATGACTCCAGGTCTGCAAAGGGAATGCTGACCAAGACACATTGCATCTCATCATGAAGTCCATTCAGAAACCTCTCTTGCTTCTTCTCATTGGTGTTGGTGTCATCTGGGGCATACCTAGACAAGGTAAGAAACTTGTCACGGTAGTCAACCACAGATAGGGAACCTTGCTTCAGATTTCTGAACTCATCTCTCATCCTTTTAATTAATCCCAAAGGAACGTGGGCTTTGCTGAACTTCCTCTTGAACTCCTCCCAAGGCATCACATACCCTTGGGCTTGCATTGCACGGGTGCTATCCCACCAAGCTCTTGCGGCTCCAGTAAGATAGTGGGTGGTGTACAAGACCTTCTCATTTTCGCCGACTCCAGCGACTGCCAAATTGTTCTCCATGGTGCGAAGCGAGTCATCAGCACCTAAGGGTTCTTCAGACTTAGTGAACATAAGTGGGTTGGTATTTTGGAAACTCTTTAACTTGGATCGGTGATCATCATTGCCATTGTTCTCTCCTTCACCATGGCCATTCCCATTGCCATTGTTGTGGTTCATTGCCATCTGGGTTAGCTGCTGAAGAGTGGCCAAGTTAGCTTGGCGCTCAGCTCGGGCTGCTTCCCGGTTTTCCATGATCAACCTTAGCAGTTGTGCCACTTCCGGGTTCGGGGGTGGGGGTACTCGCGGCATCTGAAGATAATGTGTGTAAGACAAGAGGCAAAAACTAATTGCTAAGATTTAATGTAACATAGATGATGCAATTTTTGTCTTACTAAGGCCTTAAGGGCCAAATTCATATTTCATTCAACAAACATCAAACATACCACACATACGAGTTCACACATTATAAATGGTTTACATCAAACCATTGCGACTCGTCTACTAGGGGGGGAGAATACAACTCACACCTACACGAAGTGACTTAAAGTAAACTCATAACTAGATAACATGGGGATCTCCAATCTAAACATCGGGCTCCTCGGGGTCTTCCTCCTCATCATCCTCAATGAATCCAGCATCCTCATCATTCTCCTGATCATCAAGGTCCTCCATGAAGTCATCCTCGTCACTAATGAGGGCATTATCCTCCTTGCGGAGGTCAATGCCTTCCTCCTCACCAAGGTGGCTCTCTAGATCCTCAATGTACTCAGTCAGCTCAGCCACATTGGCCTTCAACTCTTCAATGGTCTGATCCCTCTCATCGCGCTGGCGGCGAAGGCTCTTGCGATCCCTAGCAAGGATCCTGATGGTGCTCCTCGCCTCTACGAGTGCGAAGTGCTCAAGGTTGGCCTTGGTATGGGCACGATCTGCCTCCTGCTGAGTGGAGTACAGCAAGAAGTCCATGTGATCGATATAGGTACTCGGCTCATTTTGCCCTGGCATGTTTGCGGGACGCCCTTCCGCATCACGCCGAGCAAAGTTCCTAAAGCGCTCCCCCTAGATCTCCTCCACATGCAGTCCGCACAAGCGGGCATGCATCTCCTGCATACCTCGGACCAAACCATCGGCCCAAGTGTTCTCCACAAGCTCAAACTTGATCCTTGGAGAACTTAGATCTCCCTTCTTGCCACGGCAACTCGCCCTGATAAGCCACCGAAGCTCTCCATCCGGGTGCTCATTGAGCACGGCTCCCTTGAACTCCGGATACAGACGATCCAGGAACAAGGTCAGGGTGGTGAGGTCGCGCTCGAAACAAAGGCTTCCACCATGGCCCAACTGGTACTGCTCAGTGAACACCGGGGCCATCTACAAAGTTTTTAGATTAGATTAAGTTAGTGACAAACTCAAGTGTGAAAATTTTTAAGTAGGTAAAAACTGAATCATGTACAAAGCTTTGTAAATAGAGAGGAAAAGACTAAGCAATTTTAAACCATTACTTATCTCTTTGCTTTTATAAAGGTTTCATTTAACGCCCATTCTAACTAAGGTCTCCTATGGTCAGCCTAGGCTCTGATACCAACTTGTGACACCCTCGAATTTATAACAAATTCAAAGTGCCCGTTATGCATTCCACCACAATCCCAGAATCATTGTTGTGATATACATAACGTAGTTGGTAACCAGTTCCATAGACATTACAATACGATAGTTCAAATACAAATGGTCATAGTGACCAAGTTCATATTACAACACAATATAGCAGCGGAAATAACGTCTTCGGGTCCATGCCTTCACCCTACAGGCAATGGCGACTCAGGAGACGATCTTAGTTCTGATACTCTTCTTCATAACCTTCCTCCGGATACTCTTCCCCATAGTCTGGCCAAGTTAATAGCCAGGGACACAGCCATGAGTACATTGGATGCACTCGCAAACCATCTTATAAATGAAATGATGAAGTAGATATGCAGGGTTGATATGGTGGACTAAGCACTAAGTTTATTTGCAAAAGCTAGTTTTATTTCCCAAGAAGGTTCATTAGTAGAGAAGAAGATTTAATTCTCTAAGTCAAACTAAAGAGGAACTTCAAGTGTGTCAATATAAATGTCAAGTCAAGTCATTCACCAAGTTCACCATAAGTTATTATCATTCTTGACAAAAGTCAAGTACAGCTTGCCAACTGTCCATAACCGAGGACGCGGCTATTCGAATAGTTTTGAAACCTCTGCAGAGGGGTACACTTTACCCACAAGATTCGATACATCTGCCGGGAGACATCCACGGATCGTCATACACAAAGTATGCGAGGTTTAGATAATCAAACAAACTCCTTCACTTGTCTACTCTAGTATAGGATTCTTCCCTAAGAGTCCATTTTGGCACTCATAGTTTTGCCCGCTGCAGAGTGTTGCATGAATGGAAATTTTCCACTCGGTTCGGAAGCACCCACGCATGGCTTACTTCTATAAAAGGTGATACAAGATCTCCCATACTAGAATAAACAAGCTACAGACTAAGCCCCTTCCCATTTAGGGGTAATGTGGTCGTACGGTAATGGTTGGCTCACATGGTACATCACTTATTATCATTTAGCAAATACATCCCATAGTCCTTAGTCAAGATTATTTTCCTTCATAAAACCATCATGTAGGAGAAATCTCCAATTCAAGTTTTCAAGTTCATGTCACCAAATTTAAATAGGGTTCCCCTTATAGATGGCCTCAATTTTATTAGCGACTAAGCAACTACATTGAGTGATGTTTAAAACTAATGGGAATCTTGGATAAACTCAGCTTCATGTTCTTGTTAAGCAAGATATCACTACTCAACTATCATTCTACTCTAGCAATTCAATCATGCAATTTACTTAAAAACAAGTAGAATGCAATAGTAAAACTAGGCATTTGGAGTATGATTCAAAAGATGGCTTGCCTTGGTTGGCAAAGTGTCCGGGGTAGTCTTCTTCTTCTTGATAAAATTCCCCCTCAATATCCTCCTCAGCAACACTAGCGTCTAATAACGAATAAACACAAGGCACCCAATCACTACACAATGCTGACAACACTCCAAGCACACATACTTGTTTTCAAACAATAGCATTCATGTTGGATTTTATTGAGTTGGGTTGCAAGGTTTCTTCCAAGTGTTCATCAAGTGGGTAAGTTAAATTTTTCTACCATGTGCCATATGTTGTTGACTTTCTAAGCATTGGTATTAACTAAGGGTATTATGACTAGTTCAAGTGGGGAGGGATTAATCAAGTAGATTGGTATTGAGGGAAAAACTAAGCTAAGTGTATATTAGGGATCTATTATTTTATGCTACACACTAGGGTTGGATTAGAGCTTAGTTGAAAGCACTAACAAGGTTTTAACTGATTAAGGGTGAGCTAAACAGTAGACAAGTTAACTAGTGAGCTCATAAACCAAGTTTCAAGATTTTAGGAGGTTTAAACAATTTTCTAAGATTTTCCTAAGATTAATAGGGCTATGGTCAAAGTATTCTTATTGAATTAAATCACTAACTCGATTTGGATTCTAACTAGTTTCATAGTCTAGATAATTTCCTAAGCTTTCCAACGCATATTTATTTTCTAAAAACGGATTTCTAAATCTCTTGGAATTAAAGTTTGAAAATCAAATCTGAAACATATTTGAAATGAGCGGGAAAATAAATAAAAATGTTTCGGACCGAATTCGACTGAGCTGGGCCGATTTCAGCAGAAACCCGAACGGGCCGGCCCAGTACCGCTTCTCCCAGGGCGGGATAAGTTCGAATTCGAACCTGACAGGTGGGACCTACGCGTCAGCTTACTTAACGCACCGAACCGGTACGCTGCCGTTGGATTCTAATCCAACGGCGCGTCTGCGTCGTGTTCACAGGTGAGGGCGGGAGCTCACCGGCGTGCAGAGAGGAAGACAACGGCGACGGCGAGGGACGTAGGGGAAGCAGAGCTCGACGGCGCGGGGCGGAAAAGACCCCGGCGGCACTCCTCCTCCACTTCCCGGCGTCGCTCGTCCAGCGGCGGCCAAACGCGGTGGCGCCACCCGCGTCCAGTAGCTCGCCGGCGGAGCTGGCTACGTCGAACGGAAGAGAACTGGGGGAAGAGAAGATGTCTGGGAGGCTGCTGGAGCTGGGGTGAGTTCACTCGTGTGCTCGGAGGGGCTTTTATAGGTCAGAAGGGCGGGGACGGGGATGTCCAGTAGGTGGCCGGCGCAGGGGGGGCCTGGCGACGTGCATCGGCGATGCCGGGCGCGGCGGCCTTGGGGGCGTGCTGGCGGGGCTTGGTCGTGGCAACGGTGCACTATGGGTAGGCGGTGGCGAGACCACGACGGTCGGCATCGTTCAGAGAGAAGAGGGACAAAGAGGGGGGGGTCTGGGCGGCTTCTTCCTTCTCCTTCCATGTCGCACGGCCTGGGTCGGGGCAGAGGGGGCTGGGGCTCGACCAAGGGGACTCCACAGGCATGGCTACAGGGTGAGAGCGAACGGGAACAGTGTTGGTCACAATGAAATCGATTTTCCCGGATTTTTGCCCACCAGGTGCTCGACACAATGCCCGCAAGAATTCAAATTTCGAATTTTTGAAAATGGCCACTGTGGTTTGTCAAGATATCTCACAAGGATCCCAGATATATTTTTGTTGAGCAATGAGATGAGGTTTTGCAGAAATCATATTTGAATTTTGGGGTATGGTCACTCTTTCAGATTCAAACTTTGGTAGATGTTTGAGTTAGGTTATGATTTGAATTTTTTTTTGAAACTTCTTGGTTGAGTTAGTATGCAGCATGGTCAAGCTCAACTAACTGACCACACCCTTACTTGAGTTACATATTTCTTAATCTAAGTGCCCAAAGCAGGGTAGTCAATAATATTTCCTAGATCAAACTTTTCTTCTCTTTTTCTTTATTTCTTTTGTTTCTGATTACTTTAGCTCTTATAGTTATTCTCTAATGCTTCTGTTGGTTAAGTTGGAATTGACTAAACATTGCCCAACCAATTATAACACACATGAAATCATAAAAGACATAATAATAGAAATTTATGCATACATGCAATATGAATGAAAAAGTTTTATCTTGATCCAAAATTTGGCACTTTAATTAATAGGAAATGGATTACAAATATTTGGGTTGTTACAGTTGATAATGTAAATGACCGGCCAGTTGGAAACCCCAAGAGAAGGTTTGATGAATATAGCAGCAAGTTTTCCCTCAGTTATGAAACCAAGGTAGTCAATCCAGTAGGAAAAAGCCAATACTCCAGAAGGTGATGCCCGCTAGCCTAGTGACACTCTAGCAAGGGCGCCGTTAACGATAACTTGTTAGCACGTCTTCAACTAGTAGCAACGTGGAACCTGAACACAACACAACCAAATACTTTGTTCCCAACTTACGATGAGGTTATCAATCTCACCGGTTTGCTTGAAACAAAGGGTATAAGCGTATCGAGTGGAAAACAGTAGTAGTATGCAGTAAAGTAAATAGTGCGAGTAAAGTAGATAGGTGAAAGCAATATAATGGAAATAGGACCAGGGTCCACAGTTCACTAGTGGTGTCTCTCCATAAGATAAAATAACACATGTTGGGTAAACAAATTACAGTTGGGCAATTGATAGAATAAAGACAACGTTTATATGTCGAGAGGATCACTATGAGATTTACTCTGGGCATTACAACAAGATACATAGACCGCCAGCCAACTGCATCTATGACTAATAATCCACTTTTGGCGAATCAATCCGAGAACTCCACAAGTATTAAGTTGCGAACAACAGATAACTGCATTAAGCAAAGTGTGTAATGTAAACAAAGCATATGCCCTCAAGCATATGAATGTTGTTTTCCCCCTAGTAGCAACAGCACATCTACAACCTTAGAGGTTTCTGTCACTCCCCCAGATTAAATAGAGGCATGAACCCACTATCGAGCATAAATACCCCCTCTTGGAGTCACTAGCAACTACTCGGCCAAGATAGCTACTAACAACAGAGAGCATACAAGATCATAAACAACATAGAGATAACATAAGATAAAATTCAGTACATCAACTCAATCATAACACCAATATTCATCGGATCCCAACAAACAAAACATGTAGAATTACATAACGGTGATCTCGATCATGTAAGGCAGCTCACAAGATCTAAACATGAAGCACATGGTGGAGAAGACAACTATCTAGCTACTGCTATGGATCCATAGTCCAAGGTAGACTACTCACTCATCGCGCCGGAGGCAAGCATGACGATGAAGAAGACCTCCGGTGGTGATTCCCCTCTCCGGCAGGGTGCCGGGAAGAGCTTCTGGACCCTCCCATTCTCGGGTCGACGACGGTGGCAGATCGCGATGTGTTTCTGGAAAAGTGATCGGGTGTTTAGGTTTTTCCCGTCGGGGGGTCTTTATAGGCAAAGGGGCAGCGTCAGAAGTGGACCAGGGGGCCCACACCATAGGCCGGCGCGGCCCAGGGGTAGGCCGCGCCCCCTGGTGGTGTGGCCGCCCTGTGGCTCCTTTCCGTCACCTCTTCGGTTCACTGGAAGCTTCGGTAAATATCTGGACGTCTGGCTTTTGTTTCGTCCAATTCCGAGAATATTTCTTGTGTAACTTTTCTGAAACACAAAAACAACAGAAAATAGGGAACTGGCACTGTGGCATCTCGTTAATAGGTTAGTTCCGGAAAATGCATAAAAATGCCACAAAGTGTAACGAAACACTAAGCAAATGGTGTAAAAACAAGCATGGAGCATCAAAAATTATGGATACGTTGGAGACGTATCAGCAGGTTGTAGGACCTCGTCCTCCTCGAGCTCGTTTTCATCTTCGAACTTGTTCCCCCCCTCGTCAACAGCATATCCATATTGGGTGGCCGCCTCCGTTGCGGCCGCCGCAGCTGTAACGGTACCCGCAGATGGCGGTACGAGAGGAACGCGGTGAGCACGTGGCACGTGGACGCCCGGCTGTGGCTGTGGTGGTAACTGGGCGAGGACTTCCTAGAACTTGGCGTCGAGCTTGGCGTTGAAAGATGCCTCAAGGACAGCAATCTTATCCATCGCATTAGAAAGCTTGGAATCAACATCACCCAAGCATGTGTCCACATCTTCTGCACGCCCCACCAACAACCGAGTGAAAGGGGGCATGCAACTCTGCACTCGTCATCTTCTCTAGATCAACATCATCCTTCACGGTTCCTGTCATGATTAGCATAGAAGCAAGCACAAATTTATATACCTACGAACTACGGAATATGGTGGAATCACACAGAATCCATCAAGCAGTATACAAAGCTCTTACAAGTTCTTACCAAACAGGAGGAAGGTGATATGCAACCAGCAAAGATTAGTGACTCCCAATATTGCACAAAGCGATTACCAGGTGTCGATACAAAGCACGTGCAGAAATATGTGGAGCTGTAGGAAGGCTTATATGGTAGCAAAACAACAAATGTCAAAATAGTGATGCAATGTTGAAAGAATGCTCAACAACAGTAATGTGTTGGTCCTAGGCTAGACCGTGCTAGAGACACGAGCCGAAATCACTAAGGAAGTCATGGCGCTGCACAACAAGCACAAAGGAATAGCTCAAAAGCAAGGTATCAGTGAAGATCACAGGAAATTTCCGGGTCCAAAACTTGAGAGGCCAAAAACTTGACCTTCCTGGACTCTTTTGGGAATTCTGAGCGTTTGAAAGGGCGTTAAGCAAAGATAGAACTTTTCGTATGCAAAAGTTATGGCCAGTCTAAGTTTGCTGTCAAAAACTGACGAAACTGTCCAATTCGGACTGATTATGGACTGGACTAGTATGAATCGGGTCAACCCGACTTGGATGCGGATTTGACTTTTTTTCAGATTTTTTTGTTTGCTCTTCTTCCTCTTGACTAACTCAAGGATTCTAGCAATAGCACGGGTGAAATTGGAAGGAACAAACAAAACCTAATGTGAAGGCTGTGGCAGAAGTATATGGCGTGGTGGCGGAAGGATATGGTCGAGCGGTGGTGCAAGCGTGCAGCGGTGGCGTGACTATGGTGATTCGAACTTTAAACTCTAATGGAACTAGACACTAAGCCCAGCAACTCGACATGCAGATGCAGACACAAATTCAACGATGCAAACTGAAAAGACAATACAAAGGCTCAGATGGTTTATGGGATAAGATGATCTAAACCCTAACAGTATTTTTGGCTTTTTCATGGTTTATAGGTATGAACACAGATGCAATCTAAACTACGAAAACAGTAAATCTCACTGAGCAAACTGAAATCTGATACCACTTGATAGGGCTAAGGTGTCCGATCTTTCGATGAGATCTTGATATGTCGATTTAGTGGATGGAGTTCGTGCTTGACGATCCGACTACACGTGCGAAGCTCGTGCGCCAATGCAATTGCTCGGACAATCTCCAGGAGTTACCGATCTTGCGGATGCACGATCAGCCTGACCAGTGAGGGTCTTAATTCCTACCTGAAATTGAGAACAAGTAAGAACTAATACTGCAATCAAGATATTGCAGATGAAAGATGTATGCTTTATTCAAAAGGTGGGATTCCGAATAGGCGGTCTTCTTATGGGCGATTGGCCTCAAAAGTCAAGCTCGTAGTTGCAGCAATGGCTAATTTAGTCTAAACAAAATCCAAGTTCTAATGATGGCTAAGGGGG
The DNA here is from genome assembly GCA_007115705.1 of Dactylis glomerata. Taxonomy (NCBI): domain Eukaryota; kingdom Viridiplantae; phylum Streptophyta; class Magnoliopsida; order Poales; family Poaceae; genus Dactylis; species Dactylis glomerata. Next base: position 4,808,146 of record QXEO01002107.1, on the reverse strand, counting down.
TATTTGAGGAGGAAAAGGTAGGGGTGCGGCCAACCATGGGTATGGTGGTCGAACAGAACCCTAACAGGCCTTTTCTCCTCAAATTCGGACTCCAAAAAGTTGTTGTCTTATTTGCTGAGAAAATTACATGGGCCTGGCCGGAAAATAAAGGTGATGCAACACCATATTTATCTTATGGTCAAATTTATGAAGTAGCTCTTTGTATATTTCGTTCAAGTCTTCATCCCTCATTATGGTGGCTTCAAAGTTCTGAAATCTCCACTTGTGGCATCTTCTTCAATCCTCAAACGCTTGCTGCCATCTCCTTGCACGATCATGCTCCAATGTGTGTCCCTCTCATCCATGATAGGTCCATCATTCCTAAGAGTAACAAACATATCTGATTTAGGCAGCACCATATTCTCATGTATGTGAGAAAGAGTTCCAAGAAATGGAAGTACCTGATAGTTAAGTTGCTTGGCATGAGCTCGAGTAATAGGTCCGTGTATGTGTTCCACTGTAGATGCAGCGGACGTATTAATAGATGGGATGTCCTCATCAGAAGATCTCCCTTACTGCTGTGACCAGGTCTTGTCTGAGTCTGTTGAAGCTGACAAGCTCACAGCTAGAGATTTCAACTCACGGCTTCCCCGCAAGTGCAGAGAACGACGAACGGGAGATCACGACACGTGCTTTGGCCAACAGATCAGAGGAAGAATCACTGAAGCTGATCGAAGATGGGCCCTTCCTTAGGGTGGTGCCCAAGTAGCTGTCTGGGCGGTGTCGCCGACTCAATCTGGAGCTTGCCTTGCGGTGTCAGTTTGCTATCTTTGTAGTTTCTACCACTATGCCCGTTTAGAGCCTTTTATTTTCTGCTTTTGTAAGATCAAAACTTAATCTAGGGCGGCGTGCGTTGTTGTTCCCTCAAATGATGTAAACCTTTGGTGATTCATTTTACTAAGAATATGACCGGTGTGAAGCCCTTTTCCTCTAAAAAATGAAGCGATGACTATGATATGGTTTGGTTGAACTCAAAGATGATCATGTATGGCTTATGATTTGAGCCACAAAAGATCTTAAGAGAACGAATGAGAAGAATTTGAGATATGTATTAAATGTAAGGTTATCATTAGCTCATGAGTTCATTCATGGTTGATCAAGTCATAAAGCAAGTAATCCGAATGAGGAATTCGTTATGTCTCTCAAAAACTGTAATAGAGCATTAATAAGATCAAGTGATGACCAAAATTTTGATCCACCACCTCTCCCCGTTCTGCTCTCAGGAAAAGAGAGGTCGAGAGTTGATGCACCGCTTTTGGCTCCTCCCTCCCTCTCCTCCAGCGGCCTCGCCGGCCGGAGTGAAGGGGAGGGGGAGGCCAGCCTTCCTCTGTAGATACTAGGGTAGCTGTAGTTGGTTCTCTCTTTGTGGAGTTTTGGAGTAGGGTGTCGGGGCTTCCTGGTTCCCCCCATCACATCTGGCGAGTTCGTGGCTTCCGAGGCATGCTCCGGTGGTCGGAGCGGCGGGCGACCATGACACGGACCGGAATCTCCGTAATAACAATCAGGTTTGCTGTCTTCTTCCTCTAGATCTGCGTTGCTGCTGTGCTGCTTTCCCTTTCCCCGGCCGGCCGTGGGGGGCGAGGGTGTGGAGGGAAGCAGATCGACGGCGGTCGGATCTGGATAAAGAAAGGGTGGTCTTTCCGCTGTGGTGCACTGGCGCAGCACTCGGTGGTCGCTGCAGGAGTTCTTCACTTTGCTTCCATGGAGGAAGCTTTTGGAGCACACCTTGTTGCTGAGGCCCCCAAATAAGCGCCGCCGCCAGGATAAGCAAAGTTGCATGTTGCTGAAGTCTTCTCCGGTCGGCCGTGGAGGCGAGGGGAGGAGGCCAAGTTACTCGCCATTGTTGCTTGCTCCTTGGTGGCGTGTCAAGTTTGCTGCACCGACGAGCTTCCCAAGCGGCGGCCATGTTGTCCATCATGATCTTCTGCCGCAAGGGTGGCCCAGCCAGACGCCAAGAAGGCGTTTCTGCCCAACCTCCATTGTGGAGGCTCCTTCCAAGCTTCTCGTCAGAGTCACTGCGTCTCAACCAGCAAGTGGTTCATCCCCATCGGCGTTTTGGCGGCCGGCGCTAGAAGCTTTCCGTAGGTGGAGAGGACTGAGGAGTTGATCGCGTTTTCTGCAGTATTTTCGAGGACCTTGGTGTAAAAGTGTTGGCCCATGTTGTAGTTTTCTATTCCTGAAGGGGCTAACCTGTAAAATGTACCCACCGATCAATGTATAAGATGCAGCTTCGGGGTCCTTCGAGACAAAAAAGTGATAACCAAATAATGTTCCTGGTGTAATTCGAGAATGTCACGGAAAGTGAGTAATTAGTGAGTAAAATGTCTTTCTAAGCACCAATTTTGTTCTATTTTTAGCTATGATCATTTCTCCTTTTATTTGCACCCTAATAACAAGCTATAGCTCTTCTCTCCTATATCCTATGGATAGCAGAATGTCTCGAGAGGAAAGAAGACAAAAGTTCCACATTGTTGACCTTTCTCCTTCTCCCACCTCACCCCAATTCTGGCCCTTTGCAACAAGGACCCATGCGGCCGAGGTGACCAGGCGGCGCGGCGATCACCGGCGCACCGGAGATGAATGGGAGGACGCTTTTCAAGAGCCCTCTCCCCAGCAGCCACGTCTCCGACACCTCTAGCACTACCGGCGCCGTCGCAACACACCGCCTATACCAAGTCTGGAGGGGGAGAAATGTACGTACGCTAGTCAGTTAATTGTCATTGAATTGAAATGCTGGCGTCAATCAACTCCAAATCGGTCAGCTAGCCTTAAATTAGTTTGACCGATCCCGTCGATCCCTGGCAGAAATTCTTGTGTGGCGGGCGGTGCATCTTCGGCCCGGACGCCAACTCCATCGTGCTCTCCGTGTCCCTCATCATGACGCCGACCGCGCTGTTCGTGGCGTTCGTCTCGTTCCGCCTCGCCGAGCTCATGGGGAAGCCGCTCGGCCCCTTCGTCCCCACCACGGCGATGGCCGTAGGCGCATTCGTGAGTCAATTAACCACAATGTGGATACGTACCTCCATAGCTTCCTACCTTGAGTAAAATTAAGCAGCGCAGCATCGATCGATCGTTAATTATGATGGACGGACAACACGTTTGCGCGGATGCAGGATCTTATAGTGCTGCTGCTGACGTCGGGGCGAGATCCAGGGATCATCCCCCGGAACACGAGACCGCCGGATCCCGAGGACCTCCAGCTGGACAGCATGCCGTCCCCAATGGACCGAGCTCCGTCTTCGGGAGCACTGCCGCCGACGCGCGACGTGTACCTGAACGGCATGGTGGTGAAGGTGAAGTACTGCCACACGTGCATGCTGTACCGGCCGCCGCGCTGCTCGCACTGCTCCGTCTGCAACAATTGCGTGGACCGCTTCGACCACCACTGCCCCTGGGTAGGCCAGTGCATCGGCAAGGTACGTACACCTTGCAGCTTGCTCCGGCGACGCAGAGGCAACCCGTTAATTTGATCTTGCGTGTGCGTGCAGAGGAATTATAGGTTCTTCTTCATGTTCATCTCGTCGACGACGTTCCTCTGCCTGTACGTGTTCGTGTTCTGCTGGGTGAACCTCATCCTCATCACGCGGCAGTACGGCTACAGCCTGGGCGGCGCCGTCGTGGAGTCGCCGGTGTCGGGGTTCCTCATCGTCTACACCTTCGTCACGTCCTGGTTCGTGGGCGGGCTCACGGCGTTCCACTCCTACCTCAGCTGCACCAACCAGACCACTTACGAGAACTTCCGGTACCGGTACGAGGGGAAGTCCAATCCCTACAACCGCGGCGTGGCGCGGAACCTCCTAGAGATCTTCCTGTCGCCCATTCCGGCGAGCAAGAACGATTTCAGGCAGAGGGTCGTCGTCGACCCCAACGCGCTCCTCTACAGCCCGCCCTCCATGGCCTACTCTTACTCCTTCGGCAAGTTCTCGTCCTCCAAGAAGAGCTTCAACACCCAGGGCAGCCTCAGCTTCGACATGGCCAAGCCTAGCTTCGATCTGGGAGCTGGAGGATACACCGCCAAACGCACCAGCATCGGCTCGTCCGACTTCGGCGACATATACGGCACTAGCAGCGGAATGGACCGCATGCCGCACCAGCAGCCGCGGCACTCCATCTTCGGCGGGAGCAAGAAGGTGGCCGATGACACGGAGTCAGTCGGGACGACGGACCTAGATACGGTGGAGCACGGCGCCGCTGGCGGCCGGCCTCACGGGAGGGACATCGAGGCCGTATGACAAGGACTCGACGCGATGCGCGCACGGCCGTTGGATCTTGGCTTGGGTAGGCAGCAGCGCGAGTTTGCAACTCTGGTTGCTCTGCCTTTCCTGGTGGTGTGTCGTGTTGCACGGTTAGTAGATTCGATCAACTTCCTCCTCCTGTCTGCAATCTGCTGCACTGCTGATGGGATCGATGGTAGTGCTAGTAGCTAACGCGAACTTTTGGCTCTTGGATGCCACATCTACTTATAGATCGATCTCTCATATTTGTCTTTAGATGGTTCAAAAGGAATTTAAAAAATATGCTGCTAGAGAACTTATATTGGGTATCTATACGCTGGAGGATATCTGACACGAGCTCTAAAACGTATTTAATGCTCGCAGAGAGAAAACTTCGGAAGAACATTAAAACAGGTCATAAAAAAAACTGCAATAGTATACCATAATCATTTCACCTTTTCTCTTCGTCCGCCCAAAGCATTATCTCCTTCCCTGAGAGCATCTTCACTACCCCCCCCCCCCCCTCCATACGGCGTCTGACGCATGCGTTTTTGTAGCCATATGGAGGGGCGTCGGCCGATTTGCGTATGGGGGCGATGATTTCCCAGCCGCGCACCCCAAACGCCGCCCTTAAAGTCTAACGCGGCCCAAATATGCATAATTTCAGCCCAAAATATTAAAATATTGTCATTCCCGCCGTTGCATTGCACCGTTGGGCCGTGAGTTCATCACACACTCGCCCCAAAATAGCCTCAAAGCTTGGCCTACATATTATTACAACGCCGAATTCAAATGTCGAACACCTCCTCCACTTGTTCTTCCTCTTCGCCGGACGGTGCATCGCGAGTTGACGCCGCGGGTGGGTGAGCCACGGGCGTGGTCGTGCTTTCCGGAGGTGGCCTCATCTCGGCCAAGATGACCTCGCACTGCTCCTTGTGCCACGCCTTCACCTCGGCGCACATCGAAGACGTATCGGCGGTCAAGGGTGCCAAGTCTTCCTCAAGGTAGTCAAAATCCCGATCCAAATCCTGGAATCTTACGATTTTACGACCCTACGACATCATGTCGATCCAAATCCCACTATGAATCCCAACCTGGTAGAGTCCATGTCGAGTTTCGATCCAAATCATAGAATCCTATACAATATTGCAAAATCTTGATCCTATTTATGGACTTTTCCGATTCTGAACGATTAGTTGAGTCATACTGTCTTAACTATAGTGGGATACTATGTCAACCTCCCAACTTGCCTCACAACCCTTTACTGACCTCCCAAGCCCAAAATTATTAGCCTGTAGGATCTTTCATCTCCCTTAAAAACGTAACAATATCAAAGCTCCGTACTCCTCTCACAAACTCTTAATTCATATTGCATGAAAGTTTGGAGACGGATGTGATTGATCGTTGTCTAAAGTAGACATCATAAGAAGGATCCATCAACGTAGATTACTAGAGACCTGAATGTCAAACACCCTAGATCGGCTTAGCAAGTGGCATGCTACTTCAATACTCTAATTTTTTTATTTAATAAATATGTGCTTTCATGATTCTTAAGGTATGTACATTTTTCTCTGATATATGTTCCATATTTATATACAAAATGAATAAAAATACATATACTTTTTTATAGAAGTACTACGCATATATTTGTGATATAATATATGTCAAATAATTAAGATGCAATACCATACATAGTATACCATGTGTATGATCTCACCGAGGGCTCAATTGTAATTACAAGGAAGGGTTAATTATACATGGTATTTTCGTTGAGAAATTTGCACTAGTTAGTTTTCTTTAGTTTTTTATATATTAGTGTAAACCATATTGCTAGAAATTTTAATGCTTAGTATTATCACCTTTTCTATACTACCATACAAAATTTCAGCAAGGATAAACTCTTGGATGAGAAATCTAGTAGAATCCAGAATTCTATGACTCGACACTATGAGTCGATTCTGCCAGAGGAAATTCGATCCGAATCCGGACTTTGACTACCTTGGTCTTCCTTCCTCTTGATTGCGGCGACATTGGTCTTGAGGAGGCCGATCTTCACCTCTTGTTTCTCGAACATCATCTCCCACCGTGCGTCAACCTTCTTCTCCCGCGCGGCGTACTTCTCCTCCCTCGTTGCGTTGTTCGCTGCAACACCGCCTAGGCACTTGTCGATAGTCGATTGCAACCTTTCCATCGTCGGCACCTTATCTCTTGCAAGCTTCGCCTTCTTTTTCCCATCTCTGAGCGCCCTTTACCGATGGCCGGCAATGCGGCCATAGGGTCAAAAGCGGTGTCTTTCCTCTTGACAAGCGACGCCCTCACCAATGCCCACTTGTTGCATTTTTTGATCCTTTTGAAGATGCGGATGAACTTGAACTCAACATCATTGTTCTCTTCACAGTAGGTTTTAAACATCTTGAGCATCTACACAACAAAAATTGGCGCAAGACAATATGATAACGATGCACAATGCCAACCGGCGAGCAAAGATGCGAGGCTTATTAAGTCTTCGATGTTGGTGCCGCTTTCTTGTCGTTTCATGGTTTCTAGTTGGATCCCATGCCACTTGTTGCAAACGGCTTTAATGATTGTGATATGGGGTGGCTTGATATTCTCGTGAGCGACGCGATGATGATGATGCCAACGGATGATTGTCGGGGATAAATTGGTGTCACCGATGAACTCTCCTCGCTTGAACCCTGATGCCAATGCAACAGCTCTCAAACCTTGTAGGATATTCACGACTCCACACACTTACGCACCTAGCCGTCGACCATGAAACAGTAGTTTGTAATCTACTAATTCCCAGTGGAACAACATATCACACTACACTTGCAGTAGTATAATTCACCCAATCAATGAATTGGCGAGAGGAATTTAGATGAATGCTTACAGCAGTTCAATGGAATAACTTTTGTCTAAAACATGGTCTAACCCTAATTGAGGGGGCGCCCAGGGGTATTATAGGTGGTTGGGCGTCCTCAGCATGGACCTAGCTCAAAACCAACCTGGTTTGGGCCCAAACTGACGCGGTTCGACTCAAACGGGTACATACTGACCCATATATGGGTTTGGCGTAATTTTGGCACGTAGGCATGATACGTCTCAAACGTATCTATAATTTTTCATGCTCCATGCTTGTTTATGCACCATTTGCTTTGTGTTTTGTTTACACTTCGTGGCATTTTTATGCATTTTCCGGAACTAACCTATTAACAAGATGCCATAATGCCAGTTCCCTGTTTTCTGCTGCTTTTGTGCTTCAGAAAAGTTACATAGGAAATATTCTCGGAATTGGACGAAACAAAAGCTAAAGTCCCTAATTACCTGACATGAAGACGGAGTCCAAAGGAGAGCAGGAGACGGACCAGGGGCCAGCCACACCCTATGGTGGCGCGGCCTAGGCCTGGCCTGCGCCACCAGGGGGTGTGATCGCCTGGTCCACCCCTGACATCGCCCTTCCGCCTATATATTCTCCTCGATGAGAAAACCCTAAGGGCCCGAACTCTTTTCCAAAAAACATACTGTAAGCCACGGCCGTCGTCGACACGAGATCGGGAGGGTCTAGAAGCTCTTCCCGGCACCCTGCCAGAGAGGGAAATCACCACCGGAGGCCTTCTTCATCATCATTCCTGCCTCCGGAGTGATGTGTGAGTAGTCTACCTTGGACTACGGGTCCATAGCAGTAGCTAGATGGATGTCTCCTCCTTCATGTGCTTCATGTTTAGATCTTGTGAGCTGCCTATCATGATCAAGATCATCGTTATGTAATTCTACATGTTGTCTTTGTTGGGATCCGATGAATATTGAGTACTATGTCAAGTTGATTTATTGATTTATTATCTCTATATTGTTTATGATCTTGCATGCTCTCCGTTGCTAGTAGATATCTTGGCCGAGTAGATGCTAGTGACTCCAAGAGGGAGTATTTATGCTCGATAGTGGGTTCATGCCTCTAGTAACCTGGGGGAGTGACAACAACTTCTAAGGTTGTAGATGTGTTGTTGCTACTAGGGAGAAAACCACAATCTTGTGTTCAAGGACATTTGTATTGTTTACATTACACGCTTTGCTTAAGGCGATAATCTGTTGCTTGCAACATAATACCCAACGATTGTTTGGATGATATCCGGTGGGTGGATTATTAGTCGTAGATGCAGTTGGATTATGGTCTATGTATTGTTTTGTAATGCCCAAGTGAATTTCATAGTGATCCTCATGACATGTACATGCATTGCTTGCATTCTTTATTCTGTGAATTGCCCAACTGTAATTTGTTTACCCAGCATGTTATTTATCTTTATGGAGAGACACCTCTAGTGAACTGTGGACCCCGGTGACTTCTTTTACATTCATATTACCGTTTAATTTTTACAAGCATTATTTACGTTCTTGCAAACAAATATCTTTTACCACATGATATGTTTAATCCTTTGTTACAACAAAACGGTGAGATTGACAACCTCACTGCTAGTTGGGGCAAAGTACCTTAGTTGTGTTGTGTGTAGGTTCCATGTTGCTGCTGGCGCAGAGCTACACCCAGATAGCCGCCATAAACAAATTGTCTCGAGCGTCACAAAGCCATCTAGCATCAACCTTCGGAAATGGTTTCTTTCTCCTACTGGTTCGATTAAACCTTGGTTTCATACTGAGGGAAACTTGCCGCCGTGCTCATCATACCTTCCTCTTGGGGTTCCCAACTGGGTGGCTAGCACCGTCAATCAAGCATTTTTCCGGCGCCGTTGCCGAGGATTGAAGAAGAAGAAGCTCCCACGTCAACCACGCACCATCAAAGCATTTCTCTGGCGCCGTTGCCGGGGAGAAAGAAGATTTCTGCAAGGGGAGTCTCTCGCTTCCAATCTTTTACTTTGTTATTGTTTCGCTTACTTTCTTTACTTTATTTTTTCTTGCATCTTTTTATCAAAAATAAAACAAAAATAGTTCCTTTATAGTTGTTATTTTTGCTTGTCTACTTTTAGTCTTGCTAGAATGGGTACTCCTAAGAACACCAAGTTGTGTGACTTTACTAGCACAAACAACAATGATTTCATCTGCACTCCTATTGTGCCACCTGCTCCTGAGGCAAATTTTTATGAGATTAAACCTGCTTTGTTGAATCTTGTTACGAAAGAGCAATTTTCTGGTGTTAGTACTGATGATGCGCAACTCATCTCAACAATTTTGTTGAGCTATGTGAGATGCAAAAGTATAAGGATGTAGATGGAGATATTATTAAGCTTAAGTTGTTTCCTTTCTCTTTAAGAGGAAGAGCTAAGGATTGGTTGCTATCTTTGCCTAGAAATAGTATTGATTCTTGGGTTAAGTGTAAGGGTGCTTTTATTGGAAAATATTATCCTCATGCTAAGATTATATCTTTGAGAAGTGATATTATGAGGTTTAAACAGTCTGATAATGAACATGTTGCTCAACCTTGGGAAAGAATGAAATCTTTGATAAAGAATTGTCCCACTCACGGACGGACTACTTGGATGATTATCCAAACCTTTTATGCAGGACTAAATTTTTCTTCAAGAAATCTCTTGGATTCAGCTGCTGGAGGTACCTTTATGTCCATCACCTTGGGCGCCGCAACAAAGCTCCTTGATAATATGATGGTAAATTATTCTGAGTGGCACACCGAGAGAGCTCCACAAGGTAAGAAGGTAAATTCTATTGAAGAAACCTCTTCCTTGAGTGATATGATTGATACCATTATGGCTATGCTTGCTAATGATAGAGCTCATGTTGATCCTAATAATGTTCCTTTAGCCTCTTTGGTTGCTCAAGAAGAGCATGTTGATGTAAACTTCATTAGAAATAATAATTTCAACAACAGCGCTTATAGGAACAAGTTTGCTAGCAACAATTATATGCCATATCCTTCTACCAATGGTAATGGTTATGGTAATTCTTATGGTAATTCCTCCAACAACAACATTAGGGGCGCGCCCTCTGATCTTGAAGTCATGCTCAACGACTTCATTAGTAAACAAACTGCTTTTTATAAGTCTATTGAGGAAAAGTTGGGTAAAATTGATGTTCTTGCTTCTAAAGTTGATAGCCTTGCTCTTGATGTTGAACTTCTGAAACTAAAGGTTTTGCCTCATGATGTGAAAGAGAGCAAGACTTTGAATTCCATTCAGGTTAGAATTGGTGATAATATTAGGATGTTAGCAGAATTGCATGCTAGGTGGGTAAGAGAAGATGAGATGGCTAGAAATATGAAGGTTTGTACTATTACCACCACTAGTGATGTTGTATCAAATGCTAGCAATTCTCTTACTTTGATTGGTGTAGAGAAAATTCCTACTCCTTGTGCTAAATTGCCTAAAACTGCGAAAACTTTTTCTAATAAAAGTTCTAAAAAAATTCGGAGTATGGGAGACAATAGTTCTACTACCTTTAATGATTTTGATGTTGATGGTTGCAATATCTCTGAAGTAATTTTGTTCTTGCAAAAGCTTGCTAGAAGTCCTAATGCTAGTTCTATGAATGTGGCTTTTACAAAGCATATTACGAATGCTCTCATGCAAATTAGAGAGGAAAAGTTGAAACAAAAAGTTTCTATTCCCAAAAATTTAGAAGATTGTTGGGAGCCCATCATTGAGATGAATGTGAATGTTTTTGATTGTCATGATTTATGTGATCTTGGTGCAAGTATTTCTATTATGCCTAGAAAAATTTATAATATGCTTGGTTTACCACCGCTTGAAAATTGTTATTTTGATGTTCCTCTTGCTGATGTTGCTAAGAAGAAACCTTTGGGAAGGATTAATGATGTTATTATTATGGTTAACAATAACCTTGTTCCCGTTGATTTCCTTGTTTTGGATATTGAATGCAATGCTTCTTGTCCTATTATTTTGGGAAGACCTGTTCTTAGAACTGTTGGTGCTATTATTGATATGAAAGAAGGCACCATTAAATATCAATTCCCACTCAAGAAAGGTATGGAACACTTCCCTAGAAAGAGAAATAAATTACTTTTTGACTCTATCCTTAGAGAAAATTATGAACTTGATGCTGCATCATTTGAAAATACTTGATTTCCACTTTTTGCGCCTAGCTCAAAGGCGTTAAAGAAAAGCACTCTTGGGAGATAACCCAATGTTTATTTTCAGTACTTTTTCTTTTTGTTGAATCTTGGAAGTTATTAATACTGTAATGACCTCTCCTTATCATTTTTATTTCATTTTTGTGCCAAGAAGAACCTCTAATTGGAGGAAGGTAAGATTTGGGGAAGTTGCTGTCCTGAAATAGATTTCTATGCTGTACCGTAAAAATTCGTGAAAATTCTCAGAACGTCTTTTCGATCTGCGGTTTGTTGTGCACATGCCCCAGGTTGTTGTCTAACTTTCATTGGTTTTGCACTTTTCGATTTGAGCAACAGAAGATTTTCAAAAAAATTGATCTTTACCAGCTGTTGTATTTTGACAGATTTCTGCCACTATTTACGTTTGCCTCTTGATCTCTTTCTTTTTGAGTTCTTTTGATCACGGAACTTTTGAGAGAGGACAGTATCTTATGCTTTAATGGGTGCTATACTTGATTTGAAACTAAACCAAAGTGTGGATTTACTATCTTGTGTACACTAATGTTGCTAATAAGAATTGTGTGAAGTTTTGTATGAAGGAAGTTTTCAAGTGTAGGGAAAGGAGAATGATGAGATGAGATGAAGTATCGACAAAAGCTCAAGCTTGGGGATGCCCATGTCACCCCAATAAATATCCAAGATGTACAAGCGTCAAAGCTTGGGGATGCCCCAAGGCACCCCTTCTTCATCGATAAAATATCAGGTCACCTTTCAAGACACTATTTTTATTGCTTCGTATTCTATGCGTTTTTCTTGGAGCGTCTTTATTTTTGCTTTCAGTTTTATTTTGTTTTGTTTGCCGCAATAAATGGTTGAACCCCAACATGTTTGTTTTGGAGAAGACGCACTCCGTTTTTCATTGCCAAGAACACTCTAGTTTTCACTCTTATCGTTCAACGAGTGTTCTCTTTTTCTAGTACTGCGTTTAGCTTTCGTTTTTCACCTTGATTTTTGTTCAGAACTTGTTATTTATTTGTAGCAAGGTGAGTTTATACCTATGGTCTATGTTGATTTTTATCTTTAAGAGTTGTTCCAAAAAGGTTGATTGGTGTTGGAAAAGAGAAAAAAGTTTCATGCCTATAGTGGTACAAATGGGAGCTTGTTTAGAATGTGGCTTAGACTTTTGCATGTCATGCTTGATGTTATTTTGATTATATGCTTAGTAGTTTTTGCTGTAGCATGACTTGTCTCAAATGACTGAGATTGCTTAATGTGCCTTTGAAAGAATCATGCATTGTTTTTATTATACGGGAGCATAGTATTGTGGTATTCTCCTTTGATGCTTTATTTGGGTTGACTTGGCGCATGATCACACCATGTTTGACTTTAACTTGTCTCCTCAAGCCTCTATGATCATTTGGTTTTTGACTTGTGATACCACTTTATGCTTTAGTTAATAATGTTTTGTCGTATGCATGATTATGGTCGTTATTGCTCTCTTAGTTGGTCGCTCCCAGTCTTTTGCTAGCCTTCATCTGTACTGAGAGGGAATACTTCTCGTGCATCCAACTACCAAAAACCAAGTTATTCCAAAGAGTCTACTATAAATTCCTATGCATGGTATTTTCAAGCCATTCCAAGTAATTTTTCATGTGCTACCTTTCAAAAAACTCTTCAAAAAACTTCTTATTTTGTGACACTGTTTTCAGCTCATAGGGATGTAGTGGTCGGATTTGCTATCTTCCATATTGTAACCTTTCAAAAAAAGAAAAAAAGGAAAAAAGAAAAGGAAAAAAGGCACTCCTTCATGGTATGTGAAAGTTGGTGGGCACCCGATGGAATTGGTTAGCCATGGTTTGTGAAAGGGAAAGTGGGGAGGAGTGCCAAGCTTTATAAAAGAGCATAAATGTGTCATTTTCTCTCAAAAACTTGTTTAGTATGGAAGATAGTAAGAACCCCATTGCCAGTCGTTGATAAGAACAACCACCTCTCAAAACAATTTTTATCTTTGTTTTACAAATGAAAAGCTCTAGAACATGCTAAATCCCTACTTCCCTCTGCGAAGGGCCTTTCTTTTACTTTTATGTTGAGTCTTCACCTTCTACCTTTATGCACCATCTAAGAGAGCATAGTTGTCATTCTGAGTATAATGTGCATGGTCCCAAAATTTATTATGGATTGATTCATGATTGTGGTTTTGCTTGTTCTTAAATTATTTGTATCTAGTCACCCTCTTAAACTTGAAGGTGTCATATGCATTTATGTTTTGCTACTCCATGAGGGACAAGCAGAATACCACTTTGCTATGTTTTCCTATATGCTCAAAACAAACAACTGACTTTCATTGCATTATTACTCATCATCTTTTGTTTGTGTTACTTTTCGTGTTATAGCATGGTTGCTAAGTTCTATTGTCAAGATTATATCTCTTATGCCCATGTTTAGAGTACTTTGATCTTAGCACTCAATGCTTTACATTGGTTGATCAAGATTGTGTTGGTGCATGTCACCCTCAAAAATTATTGTTTTGTTATCACTTACCTACTCGAGGACGAGCAGGAGTTAAGCTTGGGGATGCTTGATACGTCTCAAACGTATCTATAATTTTTGATACTCCATGCTTGTTTATGCACCATTTACTTTGTGTTTTGTTTACACTTCGTGGCGTTTTTATGCATTTTCCGGAACTAACCTATTAACGAGATGCCACGGTGCCAATTCCCTTTTTCTGCTGTTTTTGTGTTTCAGAAAAGTTACACAGGAAATATTCTCGGAATTGGAAAAAACAAAATCCGAAGTCCCTCATTACCTGACACGAAGACGGAGTCCAAAGGAGAGCAGGAGACGGACCAGGGGCCAGCCACACCCTATGGTGGCGCGGCCTAGGCCTGGCCCGCGCCACCAGGGTGTGATGCTGGTCCACCCCCTGACATCCCTTCCGCCTATATATTCTCCTCAACGAGAAAACCCTAAGGGCCCTAACTCTTTTCCAGAATCATACTGTAAGCCGCTGCTGTCGTCAACGCGAGATCAGGAGGGTCCAGAAGCACTTCCCGGCACCCTGCCGGAGAGGGGAATCACCACCAGAGGCCTTCTTCATCACCATACCTGCCTCCGGAATGATGTGTGAGTAGTCTACCTTGGACTACGAGTCTATTGCAGTAGCTAGATGGATGTCTTCTCCTCCATGTGCTTCATGTTTAGATCTTGTGAGTTGCCTATCATGATCAAGATCATCGTTATGTAATTATACGTGTTGTGTTTGTTGGGATTCGATGAATATTGAGTACTATGTCAAGTTGATTTATTGATTTATCATCTCTATGTTGTTTATGATCTTGCATGCTCTCCGTTGCTAGTAGATATCTTGGCCGAGTAGATGCTAGTGACTCCAAGAGGGAGTATTTATGCTCGATAGTGGGTTCATGCCTCTGGTAACCTGGGGGAGTGACAACAACCTCTAAGGTTGTAGATGTGCTGTTGCTACTAGGAAAAAACAACAATCTTGTGTGCAAGGACATTTGTATTGTTTACATTACATGCTTTGCTTAAGGCGATAATCTGTTGCTTGCAACTTAATACCCAATGGTTGTTCGGATGATATCCAGCGGGTGGATTATTAGTCATAGACGCAGTTGGATTATGGTCTATGTATTGTGTTGTAATGCCCAAGTGAATTTCATTGTGATCCTCATGACATGTACATGCATTGCTTGCATTCTTTATTCTGTCAATTGTCGAACTGTAATTTATTTACCCAGCATGTTATTTATCTTTATTGAGAGAAACCTGTAGTGAACTATGGACCCCGGTCCATTCTTTTACATTCATATTACCATTTAGTTTTTACAAGCATTATTTACTTTCTTGCAAACAAATATATTTTACCACATGATACGTTTAATCCTTTGTTATAGCAAACCGGTGAGATTGACAACCTCACTGCTAGTTGGGGCAGAGTACTTTGGTTGTGTTGTGTGCAGGTTCCACGTTGCTGCTGGCGCAGAGCTACGCCCAGATAGGTGCCATAAACAAATTGTCTGGAGCGTCGCCAAGCCAGCTAGCATCAACCTTCGGAAGTGTTTCTTTCTCCTACTGGTTCGATTAAACCTTGGTTTCATACTGAGGGAAACCTTCCTCTTGGGGTTCCCAATTGGGTGGCTAGCACCGCCAATCAAGACCATGTCACCGAGCTGAAAAGTAACATGCTTTCTTGACTTGTTTCGAGCATCAGCAGTATGCTCCCCTTTCTTCTCTATGGCCTCTCGAGTCTTCTCATGTATTTTGCGTAGAAAATTAGTTCTTTTTGATGCCTCCATATTAACTCTATCATGCAATGGAAGAGGCAACAAATCTAGTGGTGTAATAGGTTTGAAGCCATACACCACCTCAAACGGACAAATCTAGGTAGTAGAATGTACCGCCCTGTTGTATGCAAACTCCACATGCAGCAAACAATTTTCCCACTCCCGTAGATTTTTCTTGATCATTGCCCTCAACAGCTGTGACAAAGCTCTATTCACCACCTCGGTCTGGCCATCAGTCTGGGGATGACATGTAGTGCTGAACAACAGCTTTGCTCCCAGCTTTACCCATAAGGTCTTCCAAAAGTAGCTCATGAACTTGACGTCCCTATAAGAAACAATAGTCTTTGGCACTCCATGCAAGCGTAGGACGTCCCTGAAAAATAGGTTAGCTACATGCGACGCATCGTCACTTTTATGACATGCAATAAAGTGTGCCGTCTTAGAAAATCTATCTACTACCACAAATATAGAATCATGACCATATTTAGTTTTTGGCAATCCTAGCATAAAATCCATACTAATATTTTCCCACGGTGTAGTAGGTGCAGGTAGTGGTGTATACAAACCGTGAGGCTTCAGCTTGGATTTGGATGTGTTGCACATAATGCAGCGCCTCACATACCTGTACACATCACGCCTCATCCTGGGCCAAAAGAAGTGATCAGTTAGCATGAGTAACATCTTCTCATGCCCAAAGTGACCCATCAAACCTCCAACATCCGATTCCTGCAATAAGACAAACGCAAAGCCGACTCCAGAACACATAGTTTGTTAGCTCGAACCAAAAACCCATCATGTATATGATATTTCTCCCATGCATTCTTCAAAGCACACAAATGGTATGGATCAGCAATATCATGATCAGTTGCATAAAGCTCACAAATACTCTCTAAACTAGTAATAGTAATATCACGTTGCGTTGATAACATATTCTTTCTAGATAGAGCATCAGCACCACATTATATTTTCCCTTCTTATGTGTAACGATGTACGGAAAAGATTCAATAAACTCAACCCACTTAGCTAGGCGCCTATGCAGGTTGGATTGTGCTTTCAGATATTTCAAAGCTTCATGATCAGAATGTATGATAAATTCCTTTGGCCACAAATAATGTTGCCAAACCTCAAGATCTCTAACAAGTGCTTACAATTATTTATCATAAACATGATAATTCAATCTAGCACTAGATAATTAGTCAGAAAAATAAGCAATGGGATGACCCTCTTGCATCAAAACGCCACCTATGCCTATACAACTAGCATCACATTCAACTTCAAATTGCTTTGAAAAATCTGGTAATGCAAGTAAAGATGCAGAAGTAAGCAAACATTTTAGTTTAGCAAATGCATGATCTTGGGCTGCACCCCACACAAAAGGTACACCTTTCTTTGTTAACTCATTCAATGGTGCAGCAATAGTACTAAAGTGTTTCACAAAACATCGATAGAAACCATCAAGACCGTGAAAACTTTGTACTTGACTAACATTCATGGGAGTAGGCCAATCTTGAATAGCAGTAATTTTAGATTGATCTATGTCTACTCCATGCTTAGAAACAACATAACCTAGAAATATGACCTTATCTTTTGCAAATGGTCACTTCGCAAGATTCGCATACAATTTATTATCACGCAGCACTTGCAAAACTTGTCTAATATGATCACAATGTTCAGTTTCATTGCGGCTGTAAATAAGTATGTCATCAAAATAGACAACGACAAAATGACCAATGAACTCTCTCAAAACATGATTCATTAAGCGCATGAATGTACTAGGTGCATTAGTAAGACCAAACAGCATGACTAGCCACATATAAACCAAATTTAGTTTTGAAAGCAGTTTTCCATTCATCTCCTTCTTTCATGCGAGTTTGATGGTAACCACTCCGCAAATCAATTTTAGAGAAAACAGCAGCATGGATGAGGACATCCCATGTATTGATACACCCGCTGCACCTACAGCGGAGCAAATGAAAGGACCTATTACTCGAGCTCGTGCCAAGCAACTTAACTATCAGGTACTTTCGTTTCTTGGAACTCTCTCTTACATACATGAGGATATGATCTTGCCTAAATCAGATGTGTTTGTTACTCTTAGGAATGATGGACCAACCATGGATGAGAGGGACAAGCATTGGAGCATGAACATGCATGGAGATGGCAGCAAGCATGAGAGGATTGAAGAGGATGCCGCGAGAGAGGATTTCAGAACTTCAAAACCACCATAATGAAGAATCAAGACTTGGACGAAATATACAAGAAGATACTTCATAAATTCGTCCATAGCTTTATATGGAGATGCGTCACCTTTAATTTTGGGCCAGGCCCATGTAATTTTCATAGCAATTAAGCCAGCCACTTTTAGGAGTCCGAATTTGAGGAGAAAAGGCATGTTAGTGTTTGGTTCGACCGCCATACCCATGGCTGGCCTCCTCAAATACCCCGTGTAGCCATCATTAGAACTCGGATTTTGTATAGATTAAAAGTTAGCCATTGCTGCAACTACGAGCTCGACTTTTGAGGCCAACGCCCATAAGAAAACCGCCTATTCAAAATCCCACCTCTAGAATAAAGCATACATCTTTCATCCGCAATATCTTGATTGCAATACTAGTTCTTACTTGTTCTTGATTTCTGGTAGGATAAGACCCTCGCTGGTCAGGTTGATCGTGCATCCGCAAGATCAGTAACTCCCAGAGATGGTCCTAGTGATTATATTGGCGCACGAGCCCTGCACATGTAGTCAGATCGTCAAGCATGAACTCCACCAACAAATCGAACTAACCTCATCTGATTGAAAATCGGACACCTTTGCCCTATCAAGTGTATCAGATTTTAGGTTGCTCGGTGAGATTTACTATTTTTGTAGTCTAGATTGCATCTGTGTTCATACCTATAAACCACGAAAAAGTCAAAAATACTATTAGGGTCACCTCTTCCCATAAACCACCCGAGCCTTTGCATTGCCTTTTCAGTTTGCATCATTGAATTTGTGTCTACATCTACGTGTCAAGTTGGTGGTCTTAGTGTATAGTTCCTTTAGAGTTTCAAGTTCGAATCACCTTAGTCTCACTGCCGCTGCATGCTTGCACCACCGGTCCACCACATACTTCCGCCACCATGACATATACTTCCGCCACCGCCATCCCTGCCGCAACACAACCTACTGTTGTTTCTCTACCGCGGTTCCCATCCGAGTAGAATTAGATTTTGTTCTTTCCTTTAGTTTTCATCTGTGCTGTTGCTAGAGTCCGTAAATTAAGTTTCAGTTGCCAGTCAAGAGGAAAAAAAGTCTAGAAACCCTTCCATAAATTTTTCCGGATACACCTGTTTTCGACCTTGGGGATCACTGTTCTCCACTAGTCGTTATTGTGACATATTTTTGGCGCTTGCGCGCTTTCTGGAGCACTTCCCATAAATTTCTGGAAAAAAATTTGAGGCTATACTATTTTTAGACCTCGGGAATCCATTTGAGACACTCACCATCATAGTGATTTTTTGGCGTTGCGGTTTGTTGTTTCGCCACCTCATCGATGCTCATTGCTTGCTATGCAGCCCCGTGACCTCCCAGTGAACTCCAAGTGGTATGTTTTGGCTCGACCATTGTGTTGCACATGGTGGTCAAAGAGCCATGGCCAACCTAAAAAAAGGTGACAAACCATCAAAGGAACCACATCAAAGTCAATAGAATCCTTGTATGGCCCTATGGCGAGGGTTAACTCAGCAAATGTCCTAGATGAAGGACTTAGGATCGGGGAAGAGGGTGTCGGATGAACTCGAAGCTAAAGATTCAGACAAACAAGGAAAAACTTTGATGCGTGTTGAGAATAAGCTAGTAGACAATCAACTCAATCTCAATCTAACCCTGGCCGGCCTCTCCTGGCCCCTATATATAGGTGGCCAGGTGTCGAGGATCCGGTCGGGTTCAATACAAATTCCAAAGCTGTTTACGATTGATGCATGTAAAATGCATACATGATCTTTGCACTTTACCACTTGATATTCTACCTTATTTGCATCATATATTGGTTATATTCATGCTTTTTGATGATTATTGGGAATAATTCACATGTTCCCCAATTTTATTGGATGAAGATGGGAAAACCAGAGAACCTCCTTTTCAATGTTTTTAACTTTCAGGGACCCAAATGGAGTCCAAATTACTTGAAACTTTGGGGGAGCCAGTTTTTCCACAGAACAAGGCTTTGGAGCGAAGGAAGTGCAACAGGGAAGCCACGAGGGCCAAACGAGCATGGCCCATGCGGCCAGATTCCTTGGCCGCTTGGGGCCAGCCCGTTGGCGCCTCGTTGGTCCGATGCCATCAATATTTGTCTCGATGGATTCATCTTGACCTAAAACCGACTATATAAAGGGTGCCCCTACGGGTCGCAAAAGGGGGCGCCACCGAAACATAGAAACATGAAATAGGAGCCTGGGAGATCAAAGATTGGAGGGGAAAACTCCGGCAGAGTGCTGCCTGTGAGATCTCCACCCCCTCCAACGACTCTACCTTCGTCACCATGATGAAGAGGGAGTAGTCCACCTCTGGACTATGGGTTTGTGGCAGTAGCTATTGTATCTCTTTCTTGTTCTTCATCGTCTTAGCGCCATATGAGCTGCATAACATAATTATGACCATCTTTGTATCACTTTTGTGGTGGATCTTTCTATGAGTTAATATATGAGATTGCAATTGTGCTTTAATTTCAGTGTATGAGTAGATGCACATCATGTACCCTGTTCTTGTTTACTTGTTATGATTAAGCATGTTTATGAGAGCATGTGTGGGGGAACGTGTGCATTAGTTGGAGTAACAGGGGGTGAGTATTCTGGGGAAGACAGTCCTTGGGTGTCACTTGGGTGTTTACCTTACTTTGTTACCTCACTAGTGGTAAAGAAAATACCATACTATAGGGTATCTCTAGCGTGACCTTGCTAAGTATCCACGACTTGATCTAGTATGTTCTTATTTTAACTTCATGTCATTGTGCTTAATGTTATGCTCTGAGTTTATCTTAATACTGAGATGATTAGATTAAATTCCCATCTTGGTGGAGTATGAAAGAGATGAATAACCAAAACATCTCTATGGTAGGACGTGATGCCCATATGAATTCATCTGAATCTGAACTTTATTGCAATCCTTTATGTCAATTGTATGATCCTATGTCTGCCATATCTTTTATGAGAGAGTGCATTAGTGAACCCATGAACCCCGGTCCACTTTTAATTATAAGAAACAACTTTCCATTCACTTTATCACTGTTTATTTATTTTCACTTATTATTAATTTCGAAAATACAAAAATAATTCCTTTATTGCATTTCACAAACCAAAACACTACAACCATATCTTTTACTGTTTATCATTGCATTGCATATTACTTTAGTTTGCATATTCCCGCGACAAAGAATTTTCTAGCGTTGTTGCATTTGCATATTTTTTATTTATTGCATATTTATTTTCAGTTTTGTATACTTACACACACCTTGTGCTTGACAATCACTTGGTAAGGTTGATGGCACAAATCAAATTTATTTTACTTTGCAGGTTGTTAGAAGAAGGACAGGAAGGATCCGTTTACACATAGTTCCTCGAGAGTTCAATATAAACCCTCGAGTCACCTTCATGGGGAAAATCAAGCTTCCCTATGCTAAACACTCTAATCTTTGAGTCTCAACCTAGCGAAGCATCAAAGGATTTTCTGGCGCCGTTTCTGGGGAACTAGTAGAAGGATTGCTCACAAGAAAGTCTTCATTACCAACTTGTGCAAACGCCTAATTTTGGAGAGGTTGCACTTACGTGAGTATCATCTTGTCCTTTTAGATTTGCAAAGTACTTTATTTTTGTTTTGATATTGTCTTGCATATTATCATTCTTTTATTTTTAGTTTTGCAATTACTTTTACTATTTTAGTTTGCATTTTATTTTCTTTTTGCATTTTTATTTACTATTTGTTATTTTGGTTGCATTAGTTGTATTATCATTTTATTTTCTATTTTCATTCTAAAAACTAAAAACTGTAAAAATTTGTATCATAGAAAAGAGAGCTTTTTTGGCCGTTCGGTCTTAAGAATTTTCCTATAGATGAGTTTGAAATAGATCCCAATATCACTAAAATGATTTATGAACATCGCTTTTGTGGAAAGCCTATGGAGGATCTTATTCATCATATTAGGAAGTTCAATGACAGGTGTAAAGTTTTGAAACTAAATCATGCCAACAATGAAATAATGAAAGTTGAGCTTTTTCCCTATTCACTTGCTGGAAAAGTAGTAGATTGGATATTAAAATGGCCTACTGGAAACTTTAGCACTTGGTTTAATTTAAAGGCTTTGTTCATTGAGAGGTTTGGTTCTATTGAAACAATTTGCAATCTTAGACAAATGGTTATTGCTTTCGAACAAGAGGAGGAGGAACCATTAGTAAAATCTTGGGAAAGGTTTAGAGGAATTGCTTTTGGAATGGAACATGGTCTTAGAGATTGGATGCGTGTGCATGATTTTTATAAAGGGTTGTCTGACACTTCTAGGACCTTCTTGGATAATGAATGTGAGGGTGCTTTCATGAATACTAATACTACAAATGCCCTTATCTTACATGATGGTTTACTTGTGGAAAGTGAAGATTAAAAAGAGCTTAGAAAAAAACTAAAGTGCCAAAAGAAGATTTTGATGACCGTCATGAGATTTTTAAATTATATAATAGGGAGAAAAAAAAGTAGAAGAAGTAAAAATGATTAGTGAAGTTAAAGATACTTTGCTTGATTTGAAAAAGTATAGCTTGCATGAACTCATTAATATACTACAAAAGTTTGCAAGTGATCCATTTATAAATGCTAACCAAGCAGGTTTTGGTTCTTATATTACTAATCTTGTCTTGAAAGAAAAGATTGCTAGGTACAACCAGGAGGCCATGATACCACCAAAGCTTGGGGATGCATGGATCCCAAAGGTATTAGTAACTATTGGAAAAAAAAGACACCATGCCATACTTGCTACTTGCTGATGATTCTATTAAAATAGGACACAAGGTTAGTAATGTTATGGTAGAGCTGCACATGACTTTTGTACCTGTTGATTTCATTATCATGGATATGGGGAATAAAACCTCTAGTCCTATTATTCTTGGTAGACATTTTCTTCGTACTACAAGAGCTATAATTGATTCGAAGAAAGGCAATGTGAAGTTTCAGTTTCCACACAAAAAGTGTATGGAACACTTCCCAAGGAAGAGGGCCACATAGAAGTAAAAGTTCACTCATGAGCTTCAGCCATCTTAATTATCAAGTAAGTAAGCCTAGCTATATGGCTATAAAGAAAGCGCTTTACGGGAGGCAACCCGGTTGTTTTTGTTTTGATTTACTTTGTGTCCACTTTCTGTAACAAGAGACTTTATTTTTTCGTTTTGCTACTGGAGTTTTTAATAAAGTGCCAAGTTTTACACATTTTGGATTGTAAAGTTGCCGAAAACATATGGAGCAGAAATTCCTACGCGAACTCTTTGCACTAAAAAAATTCTCAAAAAAATTCTGTAGCTCCGATTGAGCTCTCCTTTTAACTGAAGGTGCAAATTTTCATCCTCTGTATGCCTGATTGTTTATAGAATTTCTAGACATTTTTAAGTAGGGTAATTAATTATGTTTTTCTGCTGCAATATTTCTGGATAGATTCTGTCCTATTTTATTTTATGCATTCTTTGAGCTTTAAAGCTATTTTTTTGATTGATTTGAGTTTATGAGAAAAAATACAACATTTTATACCTACTGGACACTTTCCATGCAATTTGTTTTGGGAATTACATGCGGCAAGCATCATGCTTTTTATGCCTACTAATGTCACCCCACAGAAAAAGAGATGGGAGATATCTTTGTGTTGAAGTATTTTCACAGGAATTAGAGGAGCTGCACCAAGAGCCATTCAAGAATGGTGAAAACTATAAGCTTGGGGATGTCAAGACCCCACTGGACTACACACTCTCGGTTTGCATACGTCTACTTTTTGTTTTTCTATCAACGCAGTTTTATTGCATAAACTTGGAGCGTCTTTTATAGTATTGTTATAGTTTGTTTTGTTTTCTTTATATTTGGGTGAGACCTCCATGTTTATTTATTTTGAGAGAAATCTACTGGAGGTTTGGTTTGATTTGATTTGGATGCACCGAAAGATTTGGGATTGAGATATAGGAGTTGATTATTAAGATACATATAGTTGCATGCTTCATATGCTTTGAATGACTTTTGATCTACAAGTGGTTTATTAGGAGCTATCTTGTATTCATTGTTTAGATGATTAATACTTGTTTACATTATTTAACATGGATTGTTTAGCTTTATGGACACTTATGCATGCATGTAGTTGGTCAACTTTCTCCCTCTTGCTAGACCAAAACAAAACAAAAAATCCAACAAGTCAAAAACTTGTTTTTCCAACACCTTCAAACCAAGTTATTCCAGTGAGTCCACCATATCTACCTATTATCTTTGAAGCTATTCCAAGTATGTTTTTCATGTTTCATTTTTCTACTTAGTTTCAAAATATTAAAATACTTATGAGTATGTTTGTTATGAGAAAAGTGGTCTAAAGGCTCCCACGAACTTGAATGCCCAATTTACTTCTTGCACTTAATAGACCTGAACCATTGTGATTAAGATTATGAAGTTATGAGCTTGACAAAGTCTGAGCTGGGAGTTAGCACAACCATGCTTATATGGGGCACGCTTTTGACATTGCACTTGTTTATATTTAGTTGATGTCATGATTCTTTTGTTTTTGGATGCTTATCATTTGTGAACTAAGTGTGGAAACATTGCTTGTTCATGGAGTTTGTCTAAATGGTTAGAGATAACTCTCAGGCCGCTAATCTAAGCCCATGGATCATTCATGGTGGAAATTTACAGCATTCCATAGTGAGCATTCGACGACGCATCTCATAATAAAAAGCTATACCCAATGGTAAATAAAAGAGATATCGAGGTGTTTGTTGTCTGTTTTACTTGTCATTTTGGTATGGGAATGCTCCTATATCATCGGGCAAGAGGTACCCCGGTTGAGATTCTCTATGATACTATTATACTTACGATGACAAGAATTTACTTTGTAGCCCGAGTTTAGTAACATCTAGTGTAGGCACTCATTTTCAAGGGGCCTGAGACATTCAACTTATATTGTGCCAAGAACACTACTCATATTTGCTTTCACTTTAACCATTAACCATTAACCATTTCAAGATGCTAATGATAGGGGCAATGGGAGCCCAAAACCAATGAATATCATGTCTCAAACATAAGCTTAAGATGAAGCATTTGGAAGCTAGATATTACTTTACTCATGTTTAACCTCTGCTTATCATCTGTTTCTCTAAAGTGTCCACCTTTACATTCAGTTTCAAGAAGAATACTCTATGACCATTATAGGATGTCTTTACTTTGTTTTATTTCATTTTGCATACATTTGGTCCATAGTGTTTTCTTCTATGTTTTACTTTGTGAATCATTATTAGACATCCTTACATTGAAATGTTGATATCATTTGATAATCTATCTTGCATATTTCTACTTATTTATAGAATGAATCATTTAATTATGTGTAGCAGCAATAGTCTTCTTTGATATCTTTGATAGTAGTAAAGTACAAAGCTCATGTTGGTTTTATCACCTTTATACTCGAGGATGAGTATAGGTTAAGCTTGGGGATGTTGATGCATGTAAACTGCATACATGATCTTTGCACTTTACCACTTGATATTCCACCTTATTTGCATCATATATTGGTTATATTCATGCTTTTTGATTATTATTGGGAATAATTCACACGTTCCCCAATTATATTGATTAACCTAGGAAAATCAGAAAACCTCTTTTTCAATGTTTTTAACTTTCAGGGACCCAAAAGGAGTCCAAATTACCTAAAACTTTGCGGGAGCCACTGTTTCCACGAAACAAGACTTTGGAGCAAAGGAAGTGCAACAGGGGAGCCATGAGGGCCAAACGAGCAGGGCCCATGTGGCCATATTCCTTGGCCACATGGGGCCAGCCTATTGGCGCCTCATTGCTCCAATGTCGTCAATCTTCGTCTCGATGGATTTGTCGCGAAAGGGGACGCCACTGAAACTCAAAAACACAAAACAGGAGCCTGGTTGATCAAAGATCGGAGGGGAAAACTCCGTCGGGGCGCTGTTGGTGTGATCTCCACCCCCCCCAACGACTCTACCTTCGTCACCATGATGAAGAGGGAGTAGTCCACCTCTAGACTATGGGTTTGTCGCAGTAGCTATTGTATCTCTCTCTTTTTCTTTATCGTCTTAATGCCATATGAGCTGCATAACATGATTATGGCCATCTTTGTCACTTTTGGGGTGGATCTTTCTATGAGTTAATATGTAATGTCCCCGCACGTAGGACAACTTCAGGGTAGAATAGAGGGGTTCTGTGCATTTCATCTGAAATTACGGGATTTTTTTCGCGCTTTTGTTACTAAAACCTAAGAGTGATCGAATCTCTCTTCGAGGGGGAATGGTGAACTCTCGAAGTGCTAAAGATTTGGACATGACCTCTTTTGATCAATTGATTGTGGGAAACAATTAAGTTGGATGATTAAAGCTTAAAGGACATTTGAAAATTAAAACTTGAATTTGAATTTGAACTTAATTTAAATTCAAATAGCACATTTAGAAAGGATAAATGATTCAAATAAGAAAAACTTTGGACTTTATTAATTACCAACACATTATACATTGTCTTTACAATGTCTATGAATAAAAGAATATTACAACAATGGACATTCATAGAATGTTACAATCTGAAGCTAAAAGAAAGAAAATAAAGAAGAAAAGAAAATACAAGTTATGATTAAATCCTAAACTATCTTGATCATCAAATCATTCTTCTTCTTCATTCTTCTTATCACCTGCATACAAAGGAGAATACAAAAAGAAAGGCCACCATGGTATTACAACTGTCAATCAAATTTAAATGAAGCACTGTTGATAATCATCAAAAGGATGATCTTATCAACATGACTCACACCAAAAATATCTGCCTTGAACCAATCTGGCCGGCCAAGCCACCAAGCAGGCAAGCAGCTGGTCACCAGATGCATGCTTGGAGGTGTCAAGACACTAGCACATAGGAAGAAGTATAAAAGAGAGCACTGTGTGTGAAACTGGTCGACTAAGAACCCTAGCCGACCAGCACATAGCACCAGCACACCATAGCACCAGCACCAGCACACCATAGCACCAGCACATAGCACCAGCACACAGCACCACAGCAGCACAAGTTCTCTCTGCTCATGAGTTGAGCATCAGGAGGGAATTCACCTCACCAAATCAAACCAATAGCCAAAGCCAAAGCAACATGGTTACTTAAACAAGATCAGGAGCAGCAAGGAGCAAGCCAAGCACCTGGGAGGTGCAGGGTAGGCAAGGTGGGAAGCCAAGCACAAGGAGGTGTAGGGCAAGCCACTGGTAGGAGCAGGGCAAGCACAAGAGCCATTGATCAAGCTCAACCAAAAAGCATCATCAACATCACCACAGCTACTCATCACAGCCAGCACAAGACCAAGGTATAACTAGGACTTGCATAGCCTTGAGTAAAACCTTGCAAGCATCCAAATTCTTGCATACACAAGAAAATAACAGCAATGAAACCCTCAGCACCAAATCATTTTGCTAAGCAGAACACTTAGGAGGTTTGGGGAGGTTTTTCTCCTCAGACTTACAGAGAAGTGCTCTGTAAAATCTTCATAGGAAGATTTAGCCAATAGAAAGCAAGCCAACAAGCATCAGCAAGAGTAAAAGCCTCAAACCATGCATCCTAGGCTAAGACTAAGATCATCATGAAGATCTGTTCTTATCAGTAAAGTTATTGCACAATATGATGATCTAGCCAGTGATAGAAATCACCAAGCATGTTTAACATCACCAACAGTAGCCATCCAATTTAATTATCAAGCAAGGATTGTGAACCTCACATGGAGGAAGCACAATCAACACCTAATAATAACAGTTGCATGCTGTCAATGAATAACATGATTTAGAAAGCAACAAAACCTTCAGCAGCATACAAATCAAGCATGAATTACTTGATAAAGGCAATCATCACTGAAACAAGTTTTCAGTTCATAAAAAGCAACAGAATCATAACAAGCTCAAGCTCAGCATGTTATTATCATCATAAGGATAATCATATGAAATTAACTGGCAGCAGTTTACACTGCAAGCCAGAGATCACCAATTAGACAAATGATAATCACAGAGTAAGCATTTCAAGCAAGCAACACTGAATTCAGTTAAGAAGCTCTTAACTGAATATCATGCTAACAGTAGCCACCATATCACAGACATTTGAACAAGCTAACAGCACTGGATAGAATCCCCAGTTAAGCATATCAAGTTCAGATAAGAAACTCTTAACTGAATCTTGCACTGACAATTGCACAGCATACAGAGCATCACAGCACAAGCTCAAGCAGAGCAACAACAGCAATAGCAGCACAAGAGTGAGCAGAGCAGCAACAGCATAGCGCAGCATAGGCAAGCATGCCTGGCTCGCTGGCCAGGCCACCAAGATCGAGCACAGAAGCTAGGAGAAGGAGAACTCACTGGAATGCTCACAGTGGAGCACGGCGGAAGACCATGGCGGCGACACGATGGCGCAGCCACGGTTGTGGCGGCAAGGCCACCCTCTAGTAGCTGCACCGACGAGGAGGCGGCGACATGCTCATGGCCGAGCACAGCACGGCGGCGGCATCGGGGTTGCGGTGGCCGTCCAACCGACGCAAAGCCGAGGAGATCACCACCAGCACCACCAAGCACAGGAAGAAGCTCCAGCAAGCTCACCAGAGTAGATCGAGCCACTAGGGCAAGATCCACAGAGGCGGAGCTCGATGGCGATGGCGGCGATTGGAGGCGGGGGTGACGAAACCCCGCGGTTAGGAGGTGGACCGCAACAAGCTGAAGCAGAAGCTCCAGATGGCGGCGGCAGATCTCGCCGGAGCTGGGCGAGGGGCGCATCGGCGATGCGAGTCGCCAGAGGCGGATAGGGTTAGGGTTCCGACCGAGTGAGGGAGAGAGTGAGGGGGCAGCTGGGCCGGGCCGAGCCGGTTCGGTCAGGTCACCTAGGTGGACTAACCGGTGGGCCCGGGCTGTCAGCCAATCTTTTTATTTTTGATTTAATTGTTTTGAGTCAAAAACCTTTAAGAAAAACCCTAATCTGTTTAAAAATAAACCAGAAAAATACCAAAAAAATAAAATAAAAATAATAAGCAATTATTTTTAGCCTTTTTTATAAGTTTGAATCCATTAAGTAAATAAAGTAATCCCATGAGTCATTTTTACAAAAGAAAAAGGAGTAATTATTTTTGGCCTGAAAATAATAAAAATTATGCAATTAAGCAAATTTGGCAATTCATAAATAAAATTCCATTCAAGAATATTTGACAAATATCCTTGAATGAAATTACCCTTAATATATATTCTTTAAAATCATAAAAATAATATATCAAGTTTAATAATTAAATAAACCATTTCTGGGGGGAAAATAATTCCAACACACCATAAAGCATGCATTTCTGAATCTTTAAACATTGCCCTTATTGGACAATGATGCTGTTATTCAGAACCCGAGGTCCCGGGTCACTTCAACAAATCCAACTGCACTACCTTGCAGTTTGCAGGCAAGTTCACTCTTGCTCATATCTCTTGCTTACTTTTAGCAAATTACTTGCAAATATACCGGTGGTATGATTATTACTGCATTGAAAAGCAAAAGGTTCTCTTTTCATAATTACTATGATTAGCTAGTTATCGACCCGAGTGGTGGTAACCTAGGATGGCTGGCAAATGGAACCATGGTAAGATTGTTGTGGTTGAGGTTCCATTTGTTCAGGAAAGTGAACCTAGGACTTAATAACAAATGTCGCCAGTGATTCTAGCGCCGTAAATTATGGTCAACCATGAGATCTGGAATGGGACGGAGAAGTCAGCTGTATCTTTTTCCTCTCGCATGCCAACGGATCAGTAGTCGAGTGTTGTCCTGCGCGGGCTACTATAGTGCATAGTGGGGGAACAGAATTTCCTGCCGGGCCGCCTATAGTATAGGGGGGACAAGCTGGCTAATTGATCTATGATGGATTGTAACGGTCATCCAGATCGGTCTACCCATATTGTATAGGGGAGGGCACCGGGGGTCCGGATCGGTCTACCTATGGGGTCGTCCATAGTGTAAAGGGGAGGACCAGTGCGCCAATCGGTCTGCATATGGGTACAGGGGAGGATGGACTTACAAAAGGGTGGGTCTGCGAGGTCGTGGAGAAGAACGGTGATTGGCTTGGATCATAAACTGGGCCCCATACTAAGGAAGTATGGATGGGAAAGTACGCCCGGTTGTGCAGCAAAGTGTTGATCTCTCATGGGTACAAGTGACCACCTCTGCAGAGTGTACAAAAAAGTATCAAGATACTCCCTGTTCTGGGAAGGACCTGCGAACGTGGCAGCAAAGGAGCCCATCGAAGCTCTAATCAACCTGTGAAGGCTGACGGACATAGTTCTTCTAAATAAAAGCAATCTTTGAAGAAATGATTATAAAACTGCATTGACCTAAGACTTACGAGTCGATGGTCATAGCTAGTGCATTATACACCTCTATCCTGTTAAATGAACTTGTTGGGTAACGCTTGTTACTCACCCCATTCCCTCTTAACCCTTGCTTAGACTTGGAGGGCCAGAACGAGGAAACTGAAGGCGCATCGGAGGACTACGAGGAAGTCTACTATGAAGAACCGGACCTTTCCGGTGGAATAGAAGGCGTGGATTACACGATCGTCTATGGAAACAACGAAGGAGCCGAGGAGGAGACCGACAACTAGTAGTATAGGGTAGTAATATAAGTCACAGGAACTTTATAGAATAAAGTGACTTAAGCAAGTTATCATGTTTAGTCTACTTCTATCAGTCATAGTTAAGGTTTATAGCATCAAGGTAGCACCTACTAGTGTTCCTCTTTGGACCGAGGAGGAACTGGAATCCTTTGTAAGGTTATGGCTTGTAATGTTAAGTGCTTGAATAAAGACCGCTATGTTTCTGTTGTACCACTCTGAGGGATGTAATATTTGTGAAATGGTACTTCACGAGTGTTATGTCAATGACTTGCATACTACAACATGCAGTGGTATGCTGGGTCACCACAGTTGGTATCAGAGCCAAAGCTTTGACCTTAGGTTGGATGCCTAGTTAATGGGAATGACCTGTAGGAGTCAAATAGGAATAGTAAAGAGTTCTCTAAAATTGTTGTGACGTTATTCACTTGAGAATAACAAAGTCATACTTTTTAGTGTTACAATTCTTTATTGTTACTGTGATGATGCATCATATACTAATTTTCTTTTATATACATTGCCAGGATGGCACGCACCAATCCGTCAAGGACCGTGCAAGTTCGAGATGTGACATTGGATGAGTATGATGGAAACCTATCCGATCTACTATGGGGCATCCTACAGGAGTGCGGGTGTGAAACCCGTATCCCTGTCAAGAAGTATGCATATTATGAGGGTAGAGTCTTCCAGAAGTACAAGGTAGGAATCATGCTTCCTGCCAAATTGGGCATGAGCGTGATCATGCCAGCTGGAGAAGCACGTACGGTTAGTACCGCATATAAGATAGCTGTCATGAAGGCCATCACTGATATCCGTGAACACAAAACGGAGAAATTGTTAGGTATTAAGTTCACGCACAGCCCACACGACGAGGAAGGAGATGATCCTTGTCAGGATAGCTACAAGTTTGCGAAGAGACACCCACATGCCGCAGCAGAGCACATGGACAGGTGTAAGCATCTGCTTAGTGTGTTCTACCACATTCACGGAGCACTAGTTGGTGAGATACAAAGTCTAGTGGACGAGATCACCGAGCCGACACATACGGGAGAAACTTCTGGACCACCACGAGTACATACTCCGTGGCCTACGGGGGAGACTTCTGGACCACCACGAGCACCTACTCCAGCTTTCTCCGCTAGAGACTTTATTAACCTAGATGAGAAGGAAGATCCCGAGGAGCGGGAGTTCGAGCCTGAGTCCGAACCGGAGATGCCACTAGCACACTTTGCACACGGCTCGACTGGAGCCGGATATGAGGCAGGTTTGGAGTCATGGGGAATGCCACAGAATGACAGTTTTGGGGGGAAACTCCATGGGCTGGCGTTTTGGCGAGTACATGGGAACGGCCGGAGATCTGATTCCATGTGACTCAGAGCACGAGGTCACGAGTTAGTTTAGAGTTGCTCAACGCACCGGAGACGTGGCGGGGAGGCCTATAGAGATCGAGTCGGATGACGAGGGAAAGTTACCAAGCTATATGGAGCGAGGAGAATGCTCGAGGCCCAAGATGGAGAGAAGTGCCACTGAGGTTGTATACCCATCGTTGAGCGGTTATCTGGGGATGACTGATTTCAACTTAGGGCCTACACCCGATATCGACTATATGCCGGCGGAGTCATCTTATACCCCTGCTTCAGTTAGGAGGACATCCCGAGCGACAGGATGGACACCGGGGATGTATCGGGAGTTTGACTATCTGTAGAAGACTACCATCGATAAGGAGGCGATATGTTGTAATATATGTACCATATGTGTATTATGTAGTATTTGCTTTTGCAAATGGGAATAAGTGAGTGTAGTTACTCACAGTGCAGTGTGTAACACTATGTTATTTTTACCCATGTATATACATGGTATATGTTTGGTGTGATTTGGCCATGTTTTATTTGGATTTTATTGTGTGACTAACACTGTGCATAAAGTTGAGCTCAGAAAGCATGGGTATGGTGTAACTATGAGTTTCGCTTGATGTAACAGGGTTAGGGGGATAAAATGGCGATGGTAGTTGGTGAAGAGTCCGAGCAACAGAGGATGGAGACCGAAGCCAAGGCTAAGGAGGCAGCCGATGCAGCGGCAAGGGAACCATTACCACCACCACCATTTCTCACACAGCAAGATTTTGCCCAATATATGAGGATGGCAGATGAAAGACAACGGATGCTTATTGAGTGCCAGACCAAGATGATGCAAGATGTGATGGATCACAATCGTGAAGGATGGAATGATGGTGTACATGGAGTCTCACTGGCAGACTTTTTGAATACAAGACCACTTCCATTTGCATCAGCGCCGGAACCAATGGACGCCGAAGACTGGTTGCTGGATACCGAGAGGAAGCTCAACACTGTGAATTGCAGTGATAGCGAGAAGCTTAGGTATGCCACTCATCTGTTATGTGGACCCGCAGCAGCATGGTGGGACAATATTGTGGCAATACATCCTCCAGGAAGGGTATTCACCTGGGATGAATTCAAGAGGAAGTTCAGAGAGGCAAATGTACCAGAAAGTATCATGGAACTAAAGAGGAGAGAGTTTGACACCTTAGAACAGAAGGACAAGACTATCATGAGGTATGTTAAGAAGTTCACTCTTCTATCGCGTTATGCTACGGATGCAGTAAACACGGATGAGAAGAGGAAGAAATGATTTATGAGGGGTTTGCACCCAATGGCCAAAATGCAACTCGGAATGCTAAAGGCATCATATTTCCAAGAACTTGTTGATGCAGCTATTACCATGGAAGATGATTTCAAGCAAGTTCAGGAGGAACGCCGTAAGAAGGCCAAGATGGAACCCAAAAGATATACAGTCAATAAACCAACTCCAGATCTTACTTTCAAACCATGACCGCCAAGTCGGGGAACTTTACATCGGGGAGGCGGAGGAGGAAATCCTAAGGTAGCACTCACCTGTCATGGGTGCGGAGCTACAGGACATCTGGCAAGGGATTGCCCAAGGCCCAAGGTAATCTGTTTTGGCTGTAACCAAGAGGGACACATGAAAAGGCAATGTCCCAATAGAGCTGCATGGGGAAAGAAGCCAACCGGAGGAGGTTTTAACCATGGAGGTAATTCAGGAGGAAATGGTGCAGGCAAGAGATCTCGACCTTATGGGAAATTAAATTGCACCAACTTGGAGGAAGTGAATGAATCGGAGAAAACCGTGATAGGTACGCTTTAAATCCAATCTCACCCTGGCAAAGTTCTTTTCGATACTGGTGCAACTACTTCATTCATTTCGCAAGAGTTTGTCGATCTTTATGGACTCACTTGCAATAAGTTAGAATACCCCATCACTGTTTTATCTGCGGGGGGAATGATTCTAGTCACACACCTCAAGCAAGAGCAGGTCATTATGATCAGCGATTGCGTCTATCTAGC
The DNA here is from genome assembly GCA_007115705.1 of Dactylis glomerata. Classification (NCBI taxonomy): domain Eukaryota; kingdom Viridiplantae; phylum Streptophyta; class Magnoliopsida; order Poales; family Poaceae; genus Dactylis; species Dactylis glomerata. Next base: position 4,774,297 of record QXEO01002107.1, on the reverse strand, counting down.
CGATCTTTTTCTTATCCCTATGAAGGATATGGCTGTGATCCTTGGAATGGATTGGTTGGAAGAGAATGGAGCCCAGATAGATTTCAAGGAGAAAACTGTGTCACTTAGATGTCCAGGAGGAGGAAGGATAGTATATCAAGGAGACCGACATGCACATATTGAAGTTCAATTACAACTCAATACTTTGAAGGAAGCCAAACTTGAAGACATTCCAGTAGTCAATGAATTCCAAGATGTATTCCCAAAAGAATTACCAGGTATGCCACCCGACCGGCAAATTGAGTTCACTATTGATTTGATTCCTGGAACAACACCTATAGCTCAGGCACCATATAAGATGGGGCCTAAGGAGTTAGTTGAGTTAAAGGAGCAACTGGATGAGTTAGAACAAAAAGGATTTATACAAGAAAGCATTTCACCATGGGGTACACCCGTGATATTTGTGGATAAGCGGGATGGAGGACGCAGAATGTGTGGAGATTACCGAAACCTCAATAATGTTACTATCAAGAACAAGTATCCACTACCCAGAATCTATGATTTATTTGATCAAGTCCGGGGAGCCGGAGTATTTTCCAAGATAGCTCTTCGATCCGGATATCATCAGATTAAGATCAAGAAGGAAGACGTTCCAAAGACAGCTTTTGTGTCCAGGGACAGACATCATGAGTATTTGGTCGTACCTTTTGGATTGACAAATGCACCAGCCATTTTCATGAATCTCATGAACAAGATCTTTATGCCTTACTTGGACAAGTTTGTGATAGTATTCATCGATGACATCTTGATTTATTCAAAGGACAAGGAAGAACATGCCAAACATTTGAGGACTGCTCTACAGATTCTCAGAGAACATCAGTTATATGCCAAGTTTAGTAAGTGTGAATTTTGGTTGGACCAAGTAGAGTTTCTCGGGCATGTGATCAGCAAGGAGGGCATAGCAGTAAATCCCAGTAAAGTAGCGTCTGTTCTAGAATGGGAAGCACCATAGAATGTCAACAGATTAGAGGATTCTTAGGAATGGCAGGCTACTACAGAAGGTTCATCGAAGGATTTTCCAAGGTTGCTGGACCAATGAAAAAATTGCTTCGTAAGAACACACAATTTGTTTGGTCAGAAGAGTGTGAGGTCAGTTTCCAGACACTTAAGGATAAGTTGACCATAGCACCCGTGTTAGCCGTACCAGAAACTGGCAAAGATTACACGGTATATTGTGATGCATCCAAGAATGGACTTGGATGTGTGTTGATGCAAGATAGAAAGGTTATTGCTTATGGGTCTAGGCAATTAAGACCACATGAAGTTAACTACCCAACACATGACCTGGAATTAGCAGCCGTGGTGTTTGCTTTGAAAGGATGGAGGCATTTTCTATATGGAGCTAAGTGTGAACTCTATACAGACCATAAGAGTCTCAAGTACTTCTTTACTCAGAAGGAACTGAATATGAGGCAACGGTGATGGTTAGAATTGATCAAGGACTATGATTTGGCCATCAATTATACTCCAGGGAAGGCTAATGTTGTAGCCGATGCGTTGAGTAGAAAAAGTACGGATACTCAGCCAATGAGCCGGGAACTCTTATGGATCTGGAAAGGTTAGAGATTCAATGCTTAGAAGTGGAATCCTTAGACAGCTTGTCTACTATGAAGGTAATGGAGGAAAGACAAAGTGATCTTAAGTACACAATCTTCTGACGGCAAAGTGAAGATCCATTCATTGAGGAAGAGATCCGAAGGATTGAAGAGGGAAGACCGTCTGAGTTTCGTTTAGGCGATTTCAATTCGCTCTGGTTTCATAATAGAATATGTGTGCCAGACATACCCAAAATCAAACAGTTGATACTCAAAGAAGCACATGAAACTCCATATTCAATACATCCAGGAAGTACTAAGATGTACATGGATCTTAAGGAACTGTTTTGGTGGAACAACATGAAGCAAGAAATAGCCAAGTTTGTGTCTAAATGCCATACTTGTCAAAGAGTGAAGGCGGAACATCAAAGTCCTGCTGGACTAATGCAACCATTGGATATACCCGAATGGAAATGGGAAGAGATTGGAATGGATTTTATCACAGGATTACCATTGACACCCAAGAAGAAGGACATGATTTGGGTTATCGTAGATAGGTTAACAAAAACTGCACATTTCTTGGCCGTTAATCAAAAGGATTCCGGAGAAAAGTTAGTAAACTTGTATGTTCAGGAAGTCGTGAGCAAGCATGGAGTACCAAAGACAATAGTATCGGACCGAGGGTCCGTATTAACTTCAGCTTTCTGGAATCAATTACATGAAGCTCTAGGATCCAGGTTAGACTTCAGCACTGCTTATCACCCACAGACAGGGGGACAGACTGAAAGGACCAATCAGATTTTGGAGGATATGCTTAGAGCATGTGCGTTGGATTTTGGAGGATCATGGGAAGAACATCTACCTCTGGCAGAATTCTCATACAACAATAGTTACCAAAGTAGCATCCAGATGGCACCATTTGAAGCACTCTATGGAAGGAAGTGCCGATCACCCATTTGCTGGTATGAAACGGGAGCCGGTAAGGAAATTCATCTAGACTATGTGAAGGAAAGACAACATGCCGTTGACATCATCCGTGATCGATTGAAGATTGCTCAGAGTAGGCAGAAGAGTTATGCAGATTCAAAGAGGAGGACATGGGAACCTCAAGTTGGGGATATGGTTTATCTTCGAGTTAGCCCAATGAAGGGGGTGCATCATTTTGGAGTCAAGGGAAAACTGAGTCCAAGGTATACTGGACCTTTCAAGATTCTAAGTCAAAGGCGAGGAGTAGCTTTTGAATTGGAGCTACCAACATAGCTATCAAAGGTTCATAATGTGTTTCATTCTTGACAACTTCGAAAGTGTATGAAGATACCAGAAGAAACTATATCCTATGAAGACGTGGAATTACAAGCAGATTTGACCTATGTGGAGGAACCGTCAAAGATCTTAGCTAAAAACTGGAAACAACTTCGCAACAGAGCCATTAAATATTGCAAGGTGCAATGGAAACATCACCCGGAAAGAGAAGCTACCTGGGAGAAGGAAGAAGATCTAAGGACAGCCTATCCCGAATTCTTTAGGTACACCTTACCCCAAACTTCGGGATGAAGTTTTTGTTAAGGGGGGAAGTCTGTAATGTCCCAGCACGTAGGACAACTTCGGGGTAGAATAGAGGGGTTCTGTGCATTTCATCTGAAATTATAGGATTTTTTTCGTGCTTTTGTTACTAAAACCTAAGAGTGATCGAATCTCTCTTCGAGGGGGAATGGTGAACTCTCGAAGTGCTAAAGATTTGGACATGACCTCTTTTGATCAATTGATTGTGGGAAACAATTAAGTTGAATGATTAAAGCTTAAAGGACATTTGAAAATTAAAACTTGAATTTGAATTTGAACTTAATTTAAATTCAAATAACACATTTAGATAGGATAAATGATTCAAATAAGAAAAACTTTGGACTTTATTAATTACCAACACATTATACATTGTCTTTACAATGTCTATGAATAAAAGAATATTACAACAATGGATATTCATAGAATGTTACAATCTGAAGCTAAAAGAAAGAAAATACAAGTTATGATTAAATCCTAAACTATCTTGATCATCAAATCATTCTTCTTCTTCATTCTTCTTATCACCTGCATACAAAGGAGAATACAAAAAGAAAGGCCACCATGGTATTACAAGTGTCAATCAAATTTAAATGAAGCACTGTTGATAATCATCAAAAGGATGATCTTATCAACATGACTCACACCAAAAATATCTGCCTTGAACCAATCTGGCCGGCCAAGCCACCAAGCAGGCAAGCAGCTGGTCACCAGATGCATGCTTGGAGGTGTCAAGACACCAGCACATAGGAAGAAGTACAAAAGAGAGCACTATGTGTGAAACAGGTTGACTAAGAACCCTAGCCGACCAGCACACAGCACCAGCACACCATAGCACCAGCACCAGCACACCATAGCACCAGCACATAGCACCAGCACTAGCACACAGCACCACAGCAGCACAAGTTCTCTCTGCTCATGAGTTGAGCATCAGGAGGGAATTCACCTCACCAAATCAAACCAATAGCCAAAGCCAAAGCAACATGGTTACTTAAACAAGATCAGGAGCAGCAAGGAGCAAGCCAAGCACCTGGGAGGTGCAGGGCAGGCAAGGTGGGAAGCCAAGCACAAGGAGGTGCAGGGCAAGCCACTGGGAGGAGCAGGGCAAGCACAAGAGCCATTGATCAAGCTCAACCAAAAAGCATCATCAACATCACCACAGCTACTCATCACAGCCAGCACAAGACCAAGGTATAACTAGGACTTGCATAGCCTTGAGTAAAACCTTGCAAGCATCCAAATTCTTGCATACACAAGAAAATAACAGCAATCAAACCCTCAGCACCAAATCCTTCTGCTAAGCAGAACACTTAGGAGGTTTGGGGAGGTTTTTCTCCTCAGACTTACAGAGAAGTGCTCTGTAAAATCTTCATAGGAAGATTTAGCCAATAGGAAGCAAGCCAACAAGCATCAGCAAGAGTAAAAGCCTCAGACCATGCATCCTAGGCTAAGACTAAGATCATCATGAAGATCTGTTCTTATCAGTAAAGTTATTGCACAATATGATGATCTAGCCAGTGATAGAAATCACCAAGCATGTTTAATATCAGCAACAGTAGCCATCCAATTTAATTATCAAGCAAGGATTGTGAACCTCACATGGAGGAAGCACAATCAACACCTAATAATAACAGTTGCATGTTGTCAATGAATAACATGATTTAGAAAGCAACAAAACCTTCAGCAGCATACAAATCAAGCATGAATTACTTGACAAAGGCAATTATCACTGAAACAAGTTTTCAGTTCATAAAAAGCAACAGAATCATAACAAGCTCAAGCTCAGCATGTTATTATCATCATAAGGATAATCATATGAAATTAACTGGTAGCAGTTTACACTGCAAGCCAGAGATCACCAATTAGACAAATGATAATCACAGAGTAAGCATTTCAAGCAAGCAACACTGAATTCAGGTAAGAAGCTCTTAACTGAATATCATGCTAACAGTAGCCACCATATCACAGACATTTGAACAAGCTAACATCACTGGAGAGAATCTCCAGTTAAGCATATCAAGTTCAGATAAGAAACTCTTAACTGAAGCTTGCACTGACAATTGCACAGCATACAGAGCATCATAGCACAAGCTCAAGCAGAGCAACAATAGCAATAGCAGCACAAGAGTGAGCAGAGCAGCAACAGCATAGCGCAGCATAGGCAAGCATGCCTGGCTCGCTGGCCAGGCCCCCAAGATCGAGCACAGAATCTAGGAGAAGGAGAACTCACTGGAATGCTCACAAAGGAGCACGGCGGAAGACCATGGCGGCGACACGATGATGCTCCAAGTGAATGTGGCTTCAGACTGTCCTTGTGCGTGGTGAATAACCAGCCCGTTGGGAACCCCAAGAGGAAGGTATGATGAGTGCAGCAGCAAGTTTTCCCTCAGTTTAAGAAACCAAGGTTTATCGAACAGGAGAAGAGAGACAATGACGGCTGAAGGTGATGCTTGCTAGTTCGCGACAGCAGCGGACAATTTATATATGGCGCCTCGTCCAAGCTTTGCTTGCTAGCTGCAACGTGGATCCTGCACACACACAAACAAATACTTTGTTCCCAACTTGCGATGAGGTTGTCAATCTCACCGGTTTGCTTGAAACAAAGGTTATGAGTGTATCGAGTGGAAAACAATATAGTATGCGAGTAAAGTAAACAGTACGAGTAAAGTAAACAGGTGATAGCAATATGATGTAAATAGGACCGGGGTCCATAGTTCACTAGTGGTGTCTCTCCATAGATAAAATAGCACATGCTGGGTAAACAAATTACAGTTGGGCAACTGATAGAATAAAGATAACGTGATATGTCAAGAAGATCACTATGAGATTTACTCTGGGCATTACAACAAAATACATAGACCGCCATCCAACTGCATCTATGACTAATAATCCACTTGTGGTGAATCAATCCGAGAACTCCACAAGTATTAAGTTGCGAACAACAGATAATTGCATTAAGCAAAGTGTGTAATGTAAACAAAGCATATGCCCTTGAGCATATGAATGTTGTTTTCTCCCTAGTAGCAACAGCACATCTACCACCTTAGAGGTTTCTGTCACTCCCCCAGGTGAAATAGAGGCATGAACCCACTATCGAGCATAAATACCCCCTCTTGGAGTCACTAGCAACTACTCGGCCAAGATAGCTACTAACAACGGAGAGCATGCAAGATCATAAACAACATAGAGATAACAAAAAATATAATTCAGTACAACAACTAAATCATAAACACCAATATTCATCGGATCCCAACAAACCAAACATGTAGAATTACATAACGGTGATCTCAATCATGTATGGCAGCTCATGAGATCTAAACATGAAGCACATAGTGGAGAAGACAACCATCTAGCTACTGCTATGGACCCATAGTCCAAGGTAGACTACTCACTCATCGCTCCGGAGGCAAGCATGGCGATGAAGAAGACCTCCGGTGGCGATTCCCCTCTCCGGCAGGGTGCCGGGAAGAGCTTCTGGACCCTCCCGATCTTCGGGTCGACGGCGGCGGCGGATCGCGATGTATTCTGGAAAACTGATCGGGCACTTAGGTTTTTCTCATCGGGGGGTCTTTATAGGCGAAGGGTCGATGTCAGAGGAGGGGCCAGGCGCCCTCACGTGGGCCAGGCGCGGCCAGGGGGCTGGCCGCGCCACCCACGCGTGTGGGGCCCTGGTGGCCCCCCTCCGACACTTCTTCGGATCTCTGGAAGCTTCCGGGAAAAATAAGACTTCAGGAACTTGTTTCGTCCAATTCCAAGAATATTTCCTGTGTATCACTTCTGAAACACAAAAACAGCAGAAAACAGGAAACTGGCACTGTGGCACTTGTTAATAGGTTAGTTCCGGAAAATGCATAAAAGTGCCACTAAGTGTAACGAAACAATAGGCAAATGGTGTAAAACAAGCATGGAGCATCAAAAATTATAGATACGTTTGAGACGTATCAAGCATCCCCAAGCTTAACTCCTGCTCGTCCTCGAGTAGGTAAGTGATAACAAAAGAATAATTTTTTAGGTGACATGCACCTACACAATCTTGATCATATATGTAAGCATTGGTGAGCTGGGATCAATAGAACTTAAAACATGGGCATGAAGATATAATCATGACAATAAGAACTTAGCAACCATGTTGTAAACATGCAAATGAACACAAACAAAAGATCATGAAAATGAAACAATGAAAGTCAAACGTGTGTTCAAATCATAAGGAAAAACATACAAAAGGTTTTCAGCTTGTCCTTCAAAGAGAGCAAAACATAAACGCATAGGACACCTTCAAGTTTAAGAGGGCGACTAGATACAAATAATTTAAGAACAAGTGAAACCAACAATATGAATCAATCAATGAACTTTGGGACAATGCATATCACACTAAGAATGACAACTATGCTCTCTTAATGGTGCATAAAGAAAGAAAGTGGTGACTCAACATAAAAGTAAAAGAAAGGCCCTTCGCAGAGGGAAGCAGTGATTGCAAGTTTTATAACCTTCAAAAATTATGGTACTTACCGGCTTTGAGCTCTCATTGCCCCCATCATAAGCATCTTTAATGGTTAAAGTTAATGCGAGAACAATTATGATGCATATGCTTGACAAATCATAAGTTGAAAACCTCGTGCCCCGTGAATACGAGTACCCAAACCTCATGCTACTTTACTTAGAGTCCCAAGCAAGGCTCTTGTCATTGTAAGTATATGCATATCATTGAAAACCGCCAATGGGGTACCTCCGTGCCCGATGACATGGAACAAGCCCACACCAAAATGACAGGACAAGCAGACAATGAACAACTCGACATCTCTTTTATTTGCTATATTGTTTAGCTTTTTATTGTGAGATGCGTCGTCGAATGTTCACCATGGGTATGCTGCAAATTTCCACCATGAATTATGCATGGCTTAGATTGGCGGCCCGGCGTTTCCCTAACACATATACAAACTCCATGATCCCCACAAGATTCCCAATTCATTTCACACAGCGGGCATCCATAAACAAAAGATCACGATATCAACTCAAATAAGAAGTGCAATGTTGAAAGCTTGCCCCATGACAGCATGGCTGGGCTAGAATCCAACTTACAACTTGCAAGCATAACAACTCAACATAAGAGACCACAATGTCAAATTTTTAAGAACAGGAAAAAGTAAAGTGTGCCTTCCGGTTCGGGAGAGCTTTACTAACCGAATTTCGCATAACATTGGTAAGAGTTTAATTTGAAGAGAAAATAAAAGCAAGTCAAATTTACTTGGAATAGCAAATTGCTAGTAGGTATGTATGGTGGACACTTTGGAAAACTTTGGCTTTTAGGAGTTGGATGCACGAGTAGAGCTCATACTCAGTACAAGGTGAGGGCTAGCAAAAGACTGGGAGCGACCAACTAAGAGAGCAATAATGGCCATAATCATGCAAAGCGACAAAGCGACATTAAAAGAAGCATACGATGGCATCAAAAGTCAAAAACTAAATGATCATGAAGGCTATTGGCGACTTTGTAAGAGTCTAACATGTGTGAGCATGCGCCAAGTCAACCCAAATAAAGCATCAAGGAGAAAACCAAAATAGTGCTTCCATACAATAAAAACAACGCATGATTTTTTCAAAGGCTCATTAAGCAATCTCAGTTATTTGAGACAAGTCATGCTACAGCAAAACCACTAAGCATACTATCAAAAAGACATCAAGCATGACATGAAAAAGCCTAAGCCGCAGTCTACACAAGCTCCTTCTTGTACCGATATTTTGCACAAAGCTTTTTCTCTTTTCCAACACCATTTGAAATTTTTAAGACACCTCTTTTGATGAAAACCAATAAAGATCAGAGGCAAAAATACACCTTGATGAAAAGATATGACAAGGTCTGAATGCAAATCAAGGTGAAAACGAAAACCAAAAGCAGTAGCGGAAAAAGTAGAACGCTTGATGAACGATAAGAGTGAAAAATTGAGCGTTCTTTGCAAATGAAAACAAGCAACTTCTCCAAAAGAAGTTTGTTGGGGTCCAACCATTTATTGCAGCAAACAAACAAACTAAACAACTAAGAAAACTAAAACAACTGACGCTCCAAGAAAAACACATAGTGCATGAAGCAATAAAAATATAGTGTTTTAAAAGGTGACCTGATTTTTGCCGACGAAGAAGGGGTGCCTCGGGGGCATCCCCAAGCTTTGACGCTTGTACTTCTTGGATATTTCTTGGGGTGATGCATGGGAATCCCCAAGCTTGAGCTTTTGTCCATTCTTCAACTCATCTCATCATTCTCCAATCCCTACACTTGAAAACTTCCTTCATACAAAACTAAACACAAGTCTATTAGCAACATTAGTGCAAGCATAACATATAATCAATCCTCTATTTGCTTCAGGTTTCAACTCAAAACCACCACATATATAGCATATACTACTGTAGCAACCTCCCCAAAAGTTCCGTGATCAAAAGATCTCAAAAGAAAGCGATAAAGTGGCAAACACAAATATTGGCAGAAATCTGTCAAAACTGAACAGCTGACAAAGGTCGAATTTGTGAGGGATTTTCTATTGCTCAAATCAAAAAGTGTTCAACTAAGAAAAGTTTGGATATAACCTGGGTCATATGCACAAGAAATCGCAGGTCCAAAAGATAAACAGAGAATTTTCACGAATTTTTACGGTGCAGCACCGAAAACAGTTTTAGGACAGCAACATCCCCAAATCTTTACCTCACTCAAATTAGAGGCTTCTCTTGGCACAAAAACGAAATAAACAAGATAAGGAGCGGTCATTACAGTAGTAATGACTTCCAAGACTCAAATAAAAGAAAAAGTACTGAAAAGAAAACATTGGGTTATCTCCCAAAAGTGCTTTTCTTTAGCGCCTTTGAGCTAGGCGCAGAAAAGTGCGAATCAAGTAATATCAATAGATGAAGCATCAAGATCAACTGCAGAGAAATTTTCAACAATGAAGGAAAATATGTTCAACTGAGTTTTTGAAAATCCTTTATGGTCACGTTTTGGCACACTACTTTCATCGAAAGGATTTTCAGGGCAAATCCAACTGGAATTCTTTTCCCAAGCATCATGAATTCCTATAAGTTCATAAGGTATTGGTACTTTAAAATCATCGGGCGTACCCACAACCTTTACAGGCGAGCCAAGCTTACTAAACTTCTTAAAAACTTTCCTAGCCTCAATGGCAACATCTCTAAATTCTGTGCGCAAGGTTTCTAAGATAAAAGCTTTCTTTTCGGGATCCTCAATTTCATGAAGCTTAAGGAACATGTATTGCATAGAAGAATTAAGACTAGCAAACCTAGCTTCTAACATGTGAACTAAATGAGCAGAAGCAACTTCATAGCTAGGAGCTAACTCAACCAAAGACTTTTCCTCAACTTCCTTATGCATACTAATGTGATTAAAGAACTCCTCAATGTTACTTTTGCCAATAATCGAACCACTACCTACTGAGAGGTCCTCCAGAACGAACTTAGGGAACAACATGATAAACTAAAGTAAAGTAAAAACAACTACCAAGGATTCTAATTTTTTTGGGTTTTTGATAAAAAGCAATGTAGGTAAAATAAAATAAAGTAAAGCAAAACAAATAACAAAGTAAAGAATGTGTGTGCGAAGAACTCCCCTCGCAGAAGTCTTCTCTCTTCCCCGGCAACGGCGCCAGAAAAGTAGCTGATGCTCCAAGTGAATGTGGTTTCAGACTGTCCTTGTGCGTGGTGAATAACCAGCCCGTTGGGAACCCCAAGAGGAAGGTATGATGAGTGCAGCAGCAAGTTTTCCCTCAGTTTAAGAAACCAAGGTTTATCGAACAGGAGAAGAGAGACAATGACGGCTGAAGGTGATGCTTGCTAGTTCGCGACAGCAGCGGACAATTTATATATGGCGCCTCGTCCAAGCTTTGCTTGCTAGCTGCAACGTGGAACCTGCACACACACAAACAAATACTTTGTTCCCAACTTGCGATGAGGTTGTCAATCTCACCGGTTTGCTTGAAACGAAGGTTATGAGTGTATCGAGTGGAAAACAATATAGTATGCGAGTAAAGTAAACAGTACGAGTAAAGTAAACAGGTGATAGCAATATGATGTAAATAGGACCGGGGTCCACAGTTCACTAGTGGTGTCTCTCCATAGATAAAATAGCACATGCTGGGTAAACAAATTACAGTTGGGCAATTGATAGAATAAAGATAACGTGATATGTCAAGAAGATCACTATGAGATTTACTCTGGGCATTACAACAAAATACATAGACCGCCATCCAACTGCATCTATGACTAATAATCCACTTGTGGTGAATCAATCCGAGAACTCCACAAGTATTAAGTTGCGAACAACATATAATTGCATTAAGCAAAGTGTGTAATGTAAACAAAGCATATGCCCTTGAGCATATGAATGTTGTTTTCTCCCTAGTAGCAACAGCACATCTACCACCTTAGAGGTTTCTGTCACTCCCCCAGGTGAAATAGAGGCATGAACCCACTATCGAGCATAAATACCCCCTCTTGGAGTCACTAGCAACTACTCGGCCAAGATAGCTACTAACAACGGAGAGCATGCAAGATCATAAACAACATAGAGATAACAAAAGATATAATTCCGTACAGCAACTTAATCATAAACACCAATATTCATCGGATCCCAACAAACCAAACATGTAGAATTACATAACGGTGATCTCAATCATGTATGACAGCTCATGAGATCTAAACATGAAGCACATAGTGGAGAAGACAACCATCTAGCTACTGCTATGGACCCATAGTCCAAGGTAGACTACTCACTCATCGCTCCGGAGGCAAGCATGGCGATGAAGAAGACCTCCGGTGGCGATTCCCCTCTCCGGCAGGGTGCCGGGAAGAGCTTCTGGACCCTCCCGATCTTCGGGTCGACGGCGGCGGCGGATCGCGATGTATTCTGGAAAACTGATCGGGCACTTAGGTTTTTCTCGTCGGGGGGTCTTTATAGGCGAAGGGTCGATGTCAGAGGAGGGGCCAGGCGCCCTCACGTGGGCCCGGCGCGGCCAGGGGGCTAGCCGCGCCACCCATGCGTGTGGGGCCCTGGTGGCCCCCCTCCGACACTTCTTCGGATCTCTGGAAGCTTCCGGGAAAAATAAGACTTCAGGAACTTGTTTCGTCCAATTCCGAGAATATTTCCTGTGTATCACTTCTGAAACACAAAAACAGCAGAAAACAGGAAACTGGCACTGTGGCACTTGTTAATAGGTTAGTTCCGGAAAATGCATAAAAGTGCCACTAAGTGTAACGAAACAATAGGCAAATGGTGTAAAACAAGCATGGAGCATCAAAAATTATAGATACGTTTGAGACGTATCACACGACGGCGCAGCCACGGTTGTGGCGGCAAGGCCACCCTCCAGTAGCCGCACTGACGAGGAGGCGGCGACATGCTCATGGCCGAGCACAGCACGGCGGCGGCGTTGGGGTTGCGGTGGCCGTCCAACCGACGCGAAGCCGAGGAGATCACCACCAGCATCGCCAAGCACAGGAAGAAGCTTCAGCAAGCTCGCCGGAGTAGATCGAGCCACTAGGGCAAGATCCACAGAGGTAGAGCTCGACGGCGATGGCGGCGATTGGAGGCGGGGGTGACGAAACCCCGCGGTCAGGAGATGGACCGCAATGAGCCGAAGCAGAAGTGCCAGATGGCGGCGGCAGATCTCGCCGGAGCTCGCCGGAGCTGGGCGAGGGGCGCGTCGGCGACGTGAGTCGCCAGAGGCGGATAGGGTTAGGGTTCCGACCGAGTGAGGGAGAGAGTGAGGGGGCGGCTGGGCCGGGCCGAGCCGGTTCGGTCAGGTCACCTAGGTGGACTGACCGGTGGGCCTGGGCTGTCAGCCAATCTTTTTATTTTTGATTTAATTGTTTTGAGTCAAAAACCTTTAAGAAAACCCTAATCTGTTTAAAAATAAACCAGAAAAATACCAAAAAAATAAACTAAAAATAATAAGCAATTATTTTTAGCCTTTTTTATAAGTTTGAATCCATTAAGTAAATAAAGTAATCTCATGAGTCATTTTTACAAAAGAAAAAGGAGTAATTATTTTTGGCCTGAAAATAATAAAACTTATGCAATTAAGCAAATTTGGCAATTCTTAAATAAAATTCCATTCAAGAATATTTGACAAATATCCTTGAATGAAATTACCCTTAATATATATTCTTTAAAATCATAAAAAGAATATATCAAGTTTAATAAGTAAATAAACCATTTTTGGGGGGGAATAATTCCAACACACCATAAAGCATGCATTTCAGAATCTTTAAACATTGCCCTTATTGGACAATGATGCTGTTTTTCAGAACCCGAGGTCCCGGGTCACTTCAACAAATCCAACTGCACTACCTTGCATTTTGCAGGCAAGTTCACTCTTGCTCATATCTCTTGCTTACTTTTAGCAAATTACTTGCAAATATATCGGTGGTATGATTATTACTGCATTGAAAAGCAAAAGGTTCTCTTTTCATAATTACTATGATTAGCTGGTTATCGACCCGAGTGGTGGTAACCTAGGATGGCTGGCAAATGGAACCACGGTAGGATTGTTGTGGTGGAGGTTCCATTTGTTCGGGAAAGTGAACCTAGGACTTAATAACAAATGTCGCCAGTGATTCTAGCGCCGTAAATTACGGTCAACCATGAGATCTGGAATGGGATGGAGAAGTCAGCTATATCTTTTTCCTCTCGCATGCCAACGGATCAGTAATCGAGTGTTGTCCTACGCGGGCTACTATAGTGCATAGTGGGGGAACAGAATTTCCTGCCGGGCTGCCTATAGTATAGGGGGGACAAGCTGGCTAATTGATCTATGATGGATTGTAACGGTCATCCAGATCGGTCTACCCATATTGTATAGGGGAGGGCACCGGGGGTCCAGATCGGTCTACCTATGGGGTCGTCCATAGTGTAAAGGGGAGGTCCAGTGCGCCAATCGGTCTGCATATGGGTATAGGGGAGGATGGACTTACAAAAGGGTGGGTCTGCGAGGTCGCAGAGAAGAACGGTGATTGGCTTGGATCATCAACTGGGCCCCATACCTAGGAAGTATGGACGGGAAAGTACGGCCGGTTGTGCAGCAAAGTGTTGATCTCTCATGGGTATAAGTGACCACCTCTGCAGAGTGTACAAAAAAGTATCAAGATACTCCCTGTTCTAGGAAGGAGATGCGAACGCGGCAGGAAAGGAGCCCATCGACGCTCTAATCAACCTGTGAAGGCTGACGGACATAGTTCTTCTAAATAAAAGCAATCTTTGAAGAAATGATTATAAAACTGCATTGACCTAAGACTTACGAGTCGATGGTCATAGCTAGTGCATTATACACATCTATCATGTTAACTGAACTTGTTGGGTAACGCTCGTTACTCACCCCATTCCCTCTTAACCCTTGCTTAGACTTGGAGGGCCAGAACGAGGAAACTGAAGGCGCATCGGAGGACTACGAGGAAGTCTACCATGAAGAACCAGACCTTTCCGGTGGAATAGAAGGCGTGGATTACACGATCGTCTATGGAAACAACGAAGGAGGTGAGGAGGAGACCGACAACTAGTAGTATGGGGTAGTAATATAAGTCACATGAACTTTATAGAATAAAGTGACTTAAGCAAGTTATCATGTTTAGTCTACTTCTATCAGTCATAGTTAAGGTTTATAGCATCAAGGTAGCACCTACTAGTGTTCCTCTTTGGACCGAGGAGGAACTGGAATCCTTTGTAAGGTTATGGCTTGTAATGTTAAGTGCTTGAATAAAGACCGCTATGTTTCTGTTGTACCACTCTGAGGGATGTAATATTTGTGAAATGGTACTTCACGAGTGTTATGTCAACGACTTGCATACTACAACATGCAGTGGTATGCTGGGTCACCACATAATATATGAGATTGCAATTGTTCTTTAATTTCAGTGTATGAGTAGATGCATATTATGTACCCCGTTCTTGTTTACTTGTTATGATCAGGCATGTTTATGAGAGCGTGTGTGGGGGAATGTGTGAATTAGTTGGAGTAACGGGGGTGATTATTCTGGGGAGACAGTCCTTGGGTGCCACTTGGGTGTTTATCTTACTTTGTTACCTCACTAGGATAAAGAAAATACCATGCTACAGGGTATCTCTAGCGTGACCTTGCTGAGTATCCGCGCCTTGATCTAGTATGTTCTTATTTTAACTTCATGTCATTGTGCTTAATGCTATGCTCTGAATTTATCTTAATATTGATATGATTAGATTAAATTACCATGTTGGTGGAGTATGAGAGAGATGAATAACCAAAACATCTCTATAGTAGGACGTGATGCCCATA
This sequence comes from Dactylis glomerata, assembly GCA_007115705.1. Classification (NCBI taxonomy): domain Eukaryota; kingdom Viridiplantae; phylum Streptophyta; class Magnoliopsida; order Poales; family Poaceae; genus Dactylis; species Dactylis glomerata. The sequence goes on along the minus strand of QXEO01002107.1, from coordinate 4,758,858 downwards.
TGAATTCATCTGAATCTAAACTTTGTTGCAATCCTTTATGTCAATTGTATAATCCTTTGTCTGCCATATCTTTTATGAGATAGTGCATTATTGAACCCATGAACCCCGATCCACTTTTAATTATAAGAAACAACTTCCCATTCACCTTATCACTTTTTTATTTTTAGTTATTATTAATTTCGAAAATACAAAAATATTTCCTTTATTGCATTTCACGAACCAAAACACTACAACCATATATTTTACTGTTTATCATTGCATTGCATATTACTTTAGTTTGCATATTCCCGCGGCAAAGGATTTTCTAGCGCCGTTGCATTTGCATATTTATTTATTTAGTATTGCATATTTATTTTTAGTGTTGTATACTTACACACACCTTGTGCTTGACAACCACTTGGTGAGATTGAGGGCATAAAGTAAATTTATTTTAGTTTGCAGGTTGTTAGAAGAAGGACATGAAGGATCCATTTACACACAGTTCCCTGAGAGTTCGATATAAACCCTCGAGTAACCTTCGTGGGGGAAAATCAAGCTTCCCTATGCTAAACACTCTACTCTTGCAGTCTCAACCTAGCGAAGCATCAACGGCATGATCTCATATTCGACTATAACTATGACTGGGCCTAGTTCCCATTGGGCTATTACCCAAATGGGGCCCTAGGGGTACTATGATAACGGGCCTTGGTAACCATACCCTTGTTAGTAGCCCCCGAGATTCTAACAGAATTGTAGATTTGGGTTGAATCTCAAACCTTCATATCTTCGACTTGTAATCTTTGGCTTGATCAATCTTCCTCTTCTTTCTCTTGATTTCATTGAATATTTCATGTTCTTCAATTTTCATGGGGATTTTGGTTAACAAGCCTGGTGCTTCTGATGGATTAGGAAACCAGTTAATTGACTGAGGAAAAACTCGCTACCTACTTCAAACTCAAGTCCCCGGACTTGATTTCGGTTCCTGGTTTAACCCAGTCTTTTGTCGCAATTAGGACTTACAAAGGCATGGATTCCAGTATTTCGTAGAGTACCCCGTGCGCCCACCGGGATTTTCTTCGTATTGTGGATACGCAAATTTACTAGCAGAGCGCATTCATGTGCATATACTAGGACATGCAGGACAGATCCTGAGGTCTTACCTTCATGATCGTTGCGACCATGGCATTCAAGCATTTTATCGCGATGACACGGCTTGAGAATCAAAAAAAATTATCGTGAGCCTTGTTTGGCTGTTTCAATGCCTAAAATCTCCGAGTTGTCCTCTTCAACTAGTCGCAAATCCCTCCCGGTGGGAGTGAATTTTTGAGTTTGTCATCTGTTGTTTAACATTGATGATGAAGTCGATCAATTACTCCTATTTATGAAGCCGATATTTCCATCGCTCCCGATGGGAGTAGCCCCCGAGCCTAAGGTCGGGTACTTGTAATCAATCATAGGCTCCAATTTCTTCTTCATCATCTCTTTCTGATCAAATTCCTTCTTGAAATTTATTTTCTATCGGGTGCGCGGCCAGCGCTCCCGATGGGAGTAGCCCCCGAGGCTATAATGGAGTGCTTGCATCCAATTATAGGCTAAAAAATTCTTCGACTTCTTCCAAATGTTTATACTCTGCTCCTTTTCCTGTACTAACATCTCCTGCCCGCCTGAAAACAATTAAAATTGTTCCTTGGGCTATACTGTATAAGCTATCAATCAATTAGGCCTTCTTCTGTTTATATTCTGGCCCAAAGGCCCATCTTGCTTGTCTATAAATACCCATTGCTCATCATCCTTTTAACCCTAAGCCTTTTCTGTTAGCTGTCGTTGCCGTACCTTCTTCTTGTTCTTCCATCTAGGGTTTCCTCTGTTACTCTTCCCCATGGCCAATGTTGATGCTACCAACCAAGGTGATGTGGCTACCGTAGAAAAGTGCGATCGTGGCCGTCCACATGGAAGTAAGAATAAGCCCAAGTCTTCGCTTGCTATAGTTACATCGTCATTGACCCTTGCCAAGCGCCGTCTGGGTCGCCCGCTTGGGAGCAAAAACAAGAAATCTGCTATAGTGACAACAGATCTTGCTGATTGTCTTGATGTAAGTTTTTCTCACCCTGCTGCATCATCATCATCATCCGGCGATCTGTTTACTTTCTTCTCTTTCGCTGGTGCCCAATGCCACGAACAGAAGCCCCTTCCTCTGAAGTTCACAGAATTCATGGAAGGCCGTGAACTTCGGGACGTTGTTCTCCGTGAAACATCCAGTGGTGGGCCACCGTATGAATTGGAGGTGTATTATGGTGGCAATGGCAATGCTATCTTCAGAGGTGGCTGGGACCGTTTTGCTGTAGATGGATCTTGATGTTTAACTATCACCTTGGGACTGCCAAGTTCAACATGAAGATCTTTGATGGCACCTAGTGCCAGAAGAAGTACAACCTTTCTATTTAAGTTTGTAGTGCTTAGTGCTTTTCTCCTTTTGTAATGCTCCTGTGTCTTGAATTATTCGAGTGTTGCCAAAAAAAGGGAACCAAGGGAACTAATAATTCTGAGGTTCAGTTTGTGCTTTATTTTCATGAAATTTCGGCAACTATGTACGATCATCATTTTTATCTGGAAGCCCGTTTTGTTTTGCTAATCTAGCAAACTTTGCTTGTATGTTTTGTGGCGACTCGCCAAAATTTAAAATTTCTTGCTATATTTGCTTCAACTCTTGCAGGAGAGCTCCCGAGCATATTTCATAAACTAACTGCGACAAACAAAGTACATAATTATAACCCAATAATCCCAACCTGTGGGCTGTGTTCTGGGTTTAGAGGGGTAATACTCGAGGAAATAGAAAATGTCAACTTCACTTATTTGGGCTGAAAAGCCTATGTATCTGCTAGAAGCAATTTCTATGCGTAGAATCTTCGTAGTTGCTCAGTGTTCCAAGGATTGCCTTCATCCTTGCCGGTCTTCTTGTCTTGAAGTCGATATGCTCCTCCATGTATTACTTCGGTTACGTTGTAAGTTCCCAGCCATGGTGATTCTAATTTGCCATGACTATCCTGTTTTAGTCGCAACATGAGATCTCCCACCACGAAGGAGCGGGGCCGAACTCGAGTGCTATGGTAATTTCTCAGGTTCTGCTGATATTTCATGGATCTAGCCAACGCGACATCTCTTGCTTCATCTAATGGGTCAACATCGTCTTGAAGTGCCTCGTTGGAAGTGCTTTCATCGTAAGCCGCGATTCTTGGGGCCTCGTGAGTAATTTCGACTGGAAGCACGATTTCTGCTCCATGGACCAGAAAGAAAGGCGTCTCTTGAGTAGCTGCATTAGGAGTGGTTCGGAGACTCCAAAGTACGGAGGTAGCTCATCAACCCAAGCGTGTTTGCCTTTCTTGAGGGGTGCCAAAAATCTCTTTTTTATTCCATTACATATTAGCCCATTGGCTTTTTCGACTTGGCCATTTGTCTTTGGGTGTACGCTACCGATGCAAATTTCTATTTGATTCCCATGCCTTCACAATAATTTTTGAAATCCTTGGATTAAAATTCATTCCATTGTCTGTGATAATGTTGTATGGTACCCCAAAACAGAATATTATTGACTTCATAAAATTGATTGCTTCCATAGAATCTTGTGTAGTTACTGGGGCTACCTCTACCCACTTGGTGAACTTATCGACTGCCACCAGCATATAAACATGACCTCCTGGACATGACTTATGTAATTTACCCACCATATCTAAACCCTACTATGCAAACGGCCAAGATAGGGGTATTGGCTGGAGTTCAGCTGCTGGCGCATGAGGTCTGGATGCAAATCGCTGGCAGGCCTCACATCGTTGGACGATGTCCTTTGCATCTTCTATTGCTGTCAACTAGTAAAACCCTGCGCGGAAAGCTTTGGCTGCTATAGTTCTGCTACTAGCGTGATGACCATGAACTCCCACGTGGATATCTTTCAGTATGAATTGTCCTTCTTGGGGGGTGACACACCTTTGCAAGATGCTGGATATGCTTTTCTTATATAACTTTCCTTGTACCACCACAAAGACTTTAGATCGTCTTACTATCCTTCGCGCTTCTACCGTATCTTCGGGTAATGTTTTGTTTAACATGTATGCTAGATATGGTTGCATCCATGTAACTTCGACCATCATGATCTCCTATGGTTCTGTTGTATCCTCTGTTGCTTCTTATCAACCCCCGAGCCTACTGTTGTATGCTGCTTTTGTTTGCTAGAACCCAAAGTTTTATTTACCTTGATTGACCGCTCTATTATTTCTTCCCAGAAAACTCCTGGCGGTATTGGCAGACATTGGGACTCGATGTTCGCCAAATTTTCGCCTTCCTCATTGCTTGATCTACTGATATGCGATACTTCACATCCATCAAAAGTTCCTTCCAAGTAATAATACAAGTTTCTGTATGCTCTCATGTTGTCGCTGACTACGTCACAACGATTCATTACCTGCTAGACCACTAGATTTGAGTCTTCGAATATCATTAAGCGAGTTGCGCCACAGGCTTTAGCCATCCTCATTCCATGCAACAAAGCTTTGTATTCGGCTTCATTGTTGGATGCTTGCGGGAAGCTCATCTGCAGCACATATTTCAACTTATCTCCAGGTAGCGATATTAGTACTACTCCTGCTCCATCTCCTTTGATTCTCTTAGATCTATCGAAATACATTGTCCAAACGCTTGATAGATCAGGTGGTCCCGTGTTCTCTAGTTCTAGCCACTCCGCTGTAAAATCTGGAAAAACCTGAGATTTGATGGCCTTCCTTTTCTCGTATGTGATGTCCAAAGGAGAGAGTTCTTTTCCCCATGAGGAGGCACATCCTGTTGCTTCGGGGTTGTTTGATAGTGGAGCTTCATTAACCACTATTATCGGGTGAACCACGAAGTAGTGTCGCAATTGGTGTGCTGTCGTGAACACACTGTATGCGAGTTTTTGGTAGTGTAGGTAATGTTGTTTTGACGGTGATAATACTTCGCTGAGAAAATACACTGGCCGCTGGACTCCATGTAACTTTCCCTCTTTGCTTCATTCGACGACTAGCACCATGCTAACCACCTGATATGTGGCGGCAATGTACAACAGTAATGGCTCCTTTTCCTAGGGTGCAACCAACACTGGTGGCGTGGAAAGCACTTTTTTCAGATGTGCAAATGTTGTGTCCGCTTCTTCTATCCACTCAAAGTTTTTGTCTGACTTTCTCATGAGTGCATAGAATTGGAGGGCCTTTTTGCCCAGCCGTGAGATGAGTCGACTCAATGCTGCTACTCACCCTACGAGTTGTTGTACTTGATGCAATTTTGTTGGCTTCCCCATTGTCAGTATCGCCTGAATCTTCTCTGGATTTGCCTCTATTCCTCTGGCCGATACCAAAAACCCGAGTAGTTGCCCTGCCGGGACACCGAAGGAACATTTAGTTGGATTTAATTTTAGCTTGTACCTGTCCAGGTTGTCGAAGGTTTCTCTCAAGTCAGTGATCAAAGACTCCTCTTTTCTTGTTGTGATGAACATGTCATCAATATATACTTGTATATTTCGTCCTACTTGGCTCCCGAGGCAATTTTGCCTCATCCTCTTGTAAGTTGCTCATGCGTTCTTTAGGCCAAAAGGCATTACTTGGTAGCAAAAGACACCGTATGGTATTATGAATGTTGTTTTTTCTTTGTCTTCTACTTTCAGTTTGATCTGGTTGTAACCCGAATATGCATCCAAAAAGGAAAGCCTTGCGCAACCCGCAGTTGAGTCGATTATTTGGTCTATGCGAGGTAACGGGAAAGGATCCTTTGGACAAAGCTTATTGAGGGATGTGTAATCGACGTAGACACGGCGTACGTCTATGTTTTTCTTTGGGACAATCACTGGATTGGACACCCAAGTTGGTTTTTTGAGTTCTCTAATGAAGCCTGTATTTTCCAATCTGTGAAGCTCAGCTGCTATCGCTTTACGCTTTGGCTCGTCAAATCGTTGGAGAGGTTGCTTGACTGGCCATGCCTTTGGATCCACATTTAGTGTCCTCGACGAGTTCCCTCAGAACCCCTGGCATGTCTGAAGGACACCAGGCAAAGATTTCCCAGTGCTCATGGAGGAACTCGACGAGCATGCTTTCATATGCGGGGTCCAGGTCGATCATGATGGAAGTTTTCTTTGCGGGATCCGTGGGGTGAACCCAAACTTTCTTGGAGTCTCGAGTGGAGTCAAAAGCCTGATCCGACAGGGATCAACCTACGTCGGGTAGTACGTTATGATTAGTCTCTCCTTTGAGTCTCGCATATTTTGCTGTCATGCCGAAGGTTTGCGCCATTTTATTGAATTCCCTCTCGCAGTTATCGGAGACCTCGAAGTTTCCTTTGACCGTGATAACTCCGTTTGGCCCTAGGATTTTAATTACGAGATATGCATAGTGGGGCACTACCATGAACCGCGCAAATGTTGGCTGCCACAGGATTGCGTGATACAGCGAGGGTCAATCCATGACTTTGAATTCTAGCTTTTCCCTTCAGAAGTTGCCTCTGTCGCCAAAGCAAACATCGAGTTCAATTTTTCCTAGTGGATGATTTGCACTTCCCGGTACTATTCCATGAAAGGAGCAGTCTATCGGCTATAGTCACTCTAGTGATATGTTCATCGCCTTTAGGTTTCTTGTGTATATCAGGTTTATACTGCTGCCTGCATCCATGAATACCCTTCCAACGTCATATCCTCCGATTTGTGCCTTCAATACCATTGGTGCCTGCCCTGGTCTAGGTACTTTCCTTGGGTGATCTGCTCTGTTGAACCCGACTATCCGCTCGGACCAACGTAGGTACTCTGTGGTGGCTGGCGGCGATGATATGGCTAGGTTTACTTGTCTGGATATGCTTTCCTGTTCCTTTTTACATTTTGGAACCGGCTAAATCATTGCGGTGATGTGTACCTTTGATTGGGGATAACCTTGATTGCTTTGTCTTGGGTACCCTTGGTTTACTATGCCTTTGTTGTAGGGTGGTGGTGGTGCACTGTATGCTGTTGATCCTAGTTTTTCTTCTAGGGTAAACTTTATGGCTTCTTGTAGTTTCATGAACGTCCTGCAATCTCTCATCAGGTGATTGGAAACCCTCTTCCCATCTGGATATGTGTAGTGTATGTGGCATGGTCCGTTAAGGATGTCTTTGGGTGATGGGTCGAGGTTTCTTCATCTATCTCCTCCTAAGTCATCTCTTCTGCAAGTACCCGCTGTTCATGTGCTCGCCTCCTTCTTCGCCACTTCTCGTGTACCCTGCGGCTACTTGATTGCGCGGGTTGATGAGGACATCACTATGATAGATACAACTATTGCTCCTAGAGCCACACATCCCCTTGTGCCACAATTACAAGGACATCTCGTGGGAGCTCGTGCACGTCATATGAACTATCAGGTACCTTTGTTTGTAGGTACTCTTCCTAATAATCATGAGAATATGATGCTGCCCAAATTTGATGTTTTTATGATATTTAGGAATGATGGAACTAGCATGGATGAGAAGGTCAAGCATTGGAGAATAATTGTGCATAGGGATGGCAGCGGGCTTTTGCGAGGATTCGGGATGACGCTGCAAGTGAAGATTTCCGAAGTTTGAAGCCACCATGATGCTGCAAGGATGCTTGGACGAAATTCACAAGTTACCAAGTCACAAAATTCGTACAAGGCTTTATGTGGTGCTGCATCACCTTATTTTATGGATTAAATCCATGTATTTTTGTCCTAGGTATTTTAGGGATTTTCTAGAGGCTGTTTGAGTGGAAAAAGGCCCATCTAGTGCTATTTTCGGGTGGCTCACTAGGGCTGGACGAAAATCTCTATCTTTCCCTCATATATACCTCCTCATAGCCGTTATTAGAACTTAGATTTTGTTTAGATTAAAAGTTTGCCATTGCTACAACTACGAGCTCGACTTTTGAGGCCAACGCCAAGAAGACCGCCTATTTAGAATCCCACCTTTTGAATAAACCATACATCTTTCATACGCAATATCTTGATTGCAGTATTAGTTCTTACTTGTTCTCGATTTCAGGTAGGAATTAAGACCCTCGCTGGTCAGGCTGATCATGCATCCGCAAGATCTGTAACTCCCGAAGATTGTCCTAGCGATTGTATTGGCGCACGAGCTTTACACGTGTAGTCGGATCATCAAGCACAAACTCCACGAACAAATTGAACTATTCTCATCTCATCGAAAGATCGGACACATTTGCCCTATCTAGTGGTATCAGAGGCAAAAAAAAAAGAGGCAAAAGAAAAAAAAGAAAAAAAGGAAAAAAAAAGAAAAAAGAAAGAAAAAAGGACCGATCAACTCCTATCACTCGGGTGTTGTCCCGTTCTTATATCTTTTTGGGAGCCGTGCTAAGCAAATTAAAGGAGGTGAGTACATGCTGAGTTGTTTTCTTAAAACCTGATCGCTACTCCTTTTTCCAGCTGATCCATCGTTGGCAGGCCCTTAACTATCTTTGAGTACATTTGCATACGTGTGTCCTGTCAGGGAAACTATCTGCTGCTGCCGACTATAATTTCTATCTGTTCAGTTTCAGTAGCGCGTGAATTCGTCTATGTCTTAGGCTCATGTCTCAAGTATAGTATAGCCTAGGATCAACACTTTACTACTTTGAACAGATTTTCAGCTTTACATTGACTAACGTGGTTGTATCAATTTTTCTCCACATATATTAAGCCTAACTATAGCTTCACATATTTTTACATTGTGCGGTATACATTCGTCTTGCAATCGCTTTGTTCAATCTTTGGAATTACTTGATATTTCTGGTTGCCGATCGCCATCACCTGTTTGGTAAGAACTTGTAAGAGCTTATATTTTGCTTGACGGATTGCGCGACTAACCACCATATCCTAGCTATTGATAGAAACATATACTTGTAATATAGTTATTGCTTTCTACTCATCAAAACAAGTTCTGGAGATACGCGATGTGAGAGGACGGGTCCATTTTCCCCGCCACGAGAGGTGCCACCCCTTACAGGTGATCATGATCAGGTTATCTGTTTACCAACTTATGTGGGTAGATATAATTCTGATGCTTATTTTGATTGGGAGTGTGAAGTCGACCATACTTTTGGATATCATGATTTTACTGAACATGAGATAGTTAGCATTGTACCTCAAACTTTTACTGATTTTGCCTCCCTTTGGTGGGCTGTATATTGTGCAGAAAATATTGATAATAAACCAACTACTTGGAATGATTTAAAATCTATTTTGCGACATAGATTTGTGCCTCCTTCATACCAACGTGACATGCTCCATAAATTTGCACGATTAGAACATAATAGTAATACTGTGCATGTTTACTATCAGAAACTTAAATCTTATATGTATCGTTGTGATATAAAAGAATCTGGGAACTAACTACAAACAGGTTTTACAATGGCTTGAACTCTGACATCCGGGCTACGTTTTAGCATATGCCTCATTCTATTATTGGTATGTATCAAGGAAAAAAATAGCACGCTAAAACGTCGCTATAGCGCCGCTATAGCATATCTGGGAGACGAACACTACGTTATACAATTTTAGCACGTTATGGCGCTACGAGCATTTTTAGCGCGCTAAACGCGCTATTTTAGGTAACGCTATAACGCCGCTAAAATAAAAAAAGATAAATATCAGCGGCGACAACAACAATTTAGCTTATTCTACAATTAAGCCCACAATAGCAGCATGAGTCCAACACTACTCCAACGTCTAACCCCACCCCAGGTCGTAACCTACCTCCCCATTACCCCAATCCCTAATTCCTCACGTGATGGTGGCGGCGCTGCTATAGCGCTCATCTCCTCTAGCTCTAGTAGGCCGGACTTTCAGCTGAGCTCTCCTTGTCCCCGACCAGATGAGCTTGACCATACGCCATCCGTCTCCGTCGCAGCCCTGACTCGCCTGGACGCCGGCCCGACTCACCTGGCCGCCGCTCCGACTCACGCGACCGCCACCCTGACTCGCCCGGTGTTGCTTGTTGGCTATTGATGTTAGACTGTCTTAAAGATATTTGTCCTTCATTATTAGCTTTGTAGTTTGTTTATGAATTTATGTGATGACATTTTGTGATCTGGACTCTTTATACTTTTTTTAATTTGGTGACCATTGTGGTCTTGATTGTGTCATTTGGCCTCCAAATAATAATTTGTTATGCATGTATTACTCTGGAAATAATTTTAGCTGCTAAAATCCTTAATATACAAGTTATACCTTGTCAATTTTTTCAAAACGCTATTTTAAAAAATAGCGTGCTATTAGCACGCTATAACTTGCATAGCGTTTCTAGAAGGACCACGCTATTTTAAATAGCGCGCTATTTTTTAGGCATGTTCTTTTGAGAAACGCTTGCATGAGGAAACATTGGATCATTACGTGTAGCATCCCAGTTCTTCATACATCATGTCATTCATATGCATATGCACCTCTGCATATTTCTCAAAACTAAAAAGGATTTGTTTTGGACAAAAATCCAAATTTGTGTTGAATTGCATTTTCTAGCTTAGCATGGCTCAGTTGCATAAAAATATATTTTTGTACTTATTGGTGGGCTTGTACAGTGCTCCAGCATATCCAGGAACAAAGCCCTTGATTATACAAATTCAGAGAAGTTGATTTTGCTCAATTTGGAGCCCTAAAACTGAATCTATAAAAGAAACAGTAAACAGTTTCAGTTAAACAGTTTTGCAAAAGAATAAAGGAAAATGAAAAAAAAGTTTAGGACCGACCGGACCGAACCGGCCTGGTTTGGCCCAGCCGACTGCTCCGCGTGCACGCCCCACAACCGGCCCACGAGTCCCAGCAGCGGCCGCCCAGCCAGCCCGCGCCCTCTCCTACCTTTCCCCTTTCCTTTTTCCTTTAGTTTTTTTCTTGACAAATGGGACCCGCGTGTCATCCCTAACCCCCAGAGAGGATTCCTGCACGCATACGTGAACGAGATCAGATCGAATCCGCTTGTTTTTTGGCAGATTTTGTTGCGATTGACCCGTGTTTCTTCCCATATAATTAGCCCAAGACCCCCTCTACCTTTACCCCCCGAAACCCTATCTTTTTGAGCCGCCAGGCTGCCGATTTTGCTCGCCGGAGTTCCGCCACCGCCGCCGACATTGGAGCTGTAGTGACCTCACCCGGTAGGGTGCCGATCCCTGTGCATTTCAGTGCTAGTCCCTAGATCAATCGCTAGCACACATAGTTTAGGATGTAATATCAAGAAACAAAGGTTATTGTATTATATCGCATGATCCAAAAAATTATATAATAAAAACTTTACAGGTTGCTTAGCATAAGGCTAGCTTAATATCAGAGTTTACACAAAATCATAAATATCATGGAGTCCTTCATCTTCATGTGCCACAGGCGAGCATGTTGAGGATAGACTCGTAACCCCATCGTATCTTACTTGACATCAATATCTGCAACATGAAACGTTGCAGCCCACAAAGGGTCAATACATTTGAATTGTATTGGCAAAGTGTCACAAGAAAATAAATATCCACCTAAATCTACATGCTCATTTGGCTAAGTGGAGCTTGGTTGAATTGTGTAAAGGAAATTTTTACGTATCAATGAAAAATAGTTCCATCAACTCTTTATCTTCCTAGGCACACTAGAGTTTATAAGTGTTTCCATTGTTCACCCATCAAGTTTTAACTTAAGAAAATTCTCTATGAAAGGATCTTTCCACCACTTCACATCCAGTCACTTGATGTTGTCATCCTCAGTTCAACTGCTGAAGTTTTCTCTTAAATAGTCCTTGCTGAAATCTGATCTTCACACTCTCGAGAGGTTTCTCATGTAAGCATTTTCATAAGTACAGCCATACAAATGACCCCCTACCATGCCCCATTCTGCATAGTGTACATATTCATAGGTACAGCCATAGAGATGACCCCCTACCATGCCACATGCTTTCAAGTATTATGTACATTTTCATAGGTACAGCCATATAAATGACCCCCTACCATGACACATACTTCTTACGTCTAGTGGGCATTTTCATAGGTAAAGCCATAGAGATGACCCCCTACCATGCTACTCTTCTAAATCTTCACCAATCACACATAGCTCAAATAACTTAGTTATTTTTCCAGTGCTTCCGAAATAGGGTTTTCCATACTTAGTGAAAAATGTGTGAAATCGCACCCCAAAGACTACCTGACAACTAAGCAGTCTACACCTATGATGTTTTCTCCTAACAAGGATAACTAGGAATGCGCTAAATAGGACTTAGAATCGCATAAGCCTAACATTTCTTGAAAACATCTTACGCATGAAAAATTTCTACTAAGTGAAAGAAACACTGCATGCATAGTAAAAACAATAGGAGGTTCATGAACAAGAGTGTCACTTGCCTTGGTAAAATTGGACGATGGTGTTCTTCTTTGCGAACTATTCTAGCGCTCCGAATGAGTCTAACGCATAGAAAAAATAACACTAATAAACAACTGTTGCAACAAGGAGCCAAATTAAAACACAAATACCAAAACATGCGAAACTCAATTTAACTCACAAATATATATTTAAAAATCATCTAAAAACATTGCACAGGAGGTGGGGAACGTCATAATTAACAATTTGCTAAAATAATTAACTTATTATGATTCATAGAACTCTTTTATGTTTAAAATAAGGTTTAAGCTTCTAAATTAGAAACAGCCATTTTAATTATTCATAAACTCTTAATTTCAATACGATTTAATAGATATTAAAATTATGAAGCTAACGCCAAAAGAATCAATCAAAACGGAGTTACGAATATTTAACTATGAATTTTCAAAGTTTGATGTTTTAACAAATTCAGTGGCGATGTCGCGAATTCCTGAATCATCCGATCTGTATCCGACGGTCGTGGCGCCTCCGGCTTGTCTTCGACTCGGATTGCGGCTGAGGCTCGGCTGTACTCTGGCTTCGGCTTCACGACGTGGCGCAACGTGATTTGGCGTTATGCCAAATTTTAAGCAATAGATTAAAAAAAATCTATAATTATAAAACCTAGTACCTTTGGACAGAGAATTCAATTATAAATACAATGCAAGAAAAATCATCTAAAAAGGAGCTCTATAATTAAAGTTATGAATTTTCAAAATTTTAGTTGAGCTAGCATAAGACGTAAACAGATTGGTCGATGTGCAAGAACAAAGTTGCTACCGGTTCCGCTCTTAAATCTAATCCAAGGCGTTGATTGTAGATCTAACGAGGCACAACATCAGGTATGTAAACTACAATTTACCAGGTACTGCCTAATGGAGGGACTTTAGCTTACAGCGGACGGACGACGGTCCCGACGACGACGAAGAAGGCGGCTCTGGGGTGATTCTCGGCGACGTTCTGCGGTGTTTCAGGCAAGGGAAGTAGACCAAGACGCTCTCCTCCTCGCTGCGACTTCGCGAGTGTCAACGGCGTGGACCGATGGCGTTTCGGGCGTACGTTTTCGTCGGCTGGACGGGTCACGGTCCGGCGAAGCTTCTGGCCACCTTGTCTGCACGTACTAGGCTCCCGTGAGCGGGAAAAAAAAAAGTTAGGATGGTGAGGTGATTACTGAAAGAGGTTAACAGCGACGAAACCTTCGGGCTCAAGCTCCGGTGATCTCCCGAGGTGACGAAGTTGATGACGACGTTCACGATGTCGATGTTCCCTACGTCTTCGGGCCTGGGGAAGATGCAAATGGTGTAGTAGATGTCGATGCAGAGGCTATGACATGCTCTAATGTCTTCGGCGGAGCTCCTAGCGGCTGTGGCGAGCGAATGAGTGACGGCGGCGTCGAGGCGGCGCAGAAAACTTCTCTGAAATGGTGCACAACTATGTCCAGGAGATAGATAAAGATTATAATAGTACACTGTTAAAAGGATTCGAGAAAAGGATCAACAGAGACGTCATACCGTCGTGATGAACTCGCAAGATCTTAAAGTAGGACGTCGATGGTACGAGCTGTAGAGTGCTTTTTAGGAAATACTTTGTGACCAAAAATGAAGGAGAAGAACAAGGGGCGCTCGGTGCTTCTCTCGGTTCGTGTTATAGTGATTTGAGGAGGGAGATCGGGAGGCTTATGCCAACGAGTGGCATTCGGGGCGCCGGTTTCACTTAAGAGATTATGACAACCAAATGAAGAAATAATTACCTGAACGGTTACCCTATTAAATTTCTAATAAGTTTTGTGTTGAAGTCGAGAGAAACCGATGTCTATATTTAGGAGGAAAAAGGGGGGGAAGGATTGACTCCATGGTTCTGTGACTTACGTGCTGGAGCTTGAAGACGACCACCAGCTCTCGCTCGGTTGGCGTGGGCTGGTTGGCCAGTTCGGTCTGGTTGGGCCAGGCTTGTGCGGCCCAAATCGTTTTTTTCTTTTCTTACTATTTTCTGCTTTCTTTTGTAACTTTTGATTTAGAGCTTCAAATTAATTTAAATAAATTTCTAAATTTTTGTACTAATATTGTCCTCAGTTCATATAGTCACATGGATACAGGTTGTTAACAAAATTTAGTTTTAAAACTAACCTTGTATATTTGCCATAAGGATAACAAAAGAAATTAGATATGAATTTTGGACTCCCTTCTTTAACTTATAGATTCAGATACAATGCTATGATCAAGATGATGCATGATATGCATGATTTTGAAACTTTTTGTAAAATACTTTAAAAAAACATTATTTCCTTGAGAATTTTCAATCCAATACAATCATTCAAAGGCAATTATAAAAAAAATCAGATTCCAAAATTTGGAAACAAAATTGGGATGTGACAGACTACCACCCTTAAAAGGAATCTCGTCCCCGAGATTCGGAGAGGCTAGATAGAAATATGGATTTTGGATATCTGGGTGGGCTACCAGCCTTAAAAGAAATTCTATGGGTAGTCTAGGCCTAGGTTGATTCCGTGTTCTCTCAGGTATGACTTGGCACTGGCCATCTTTTGATCCATATGTGGATTGTAGCTTCATTTCCAATAGGTGGGTGCCTATTCATATATCTTGTAAACCATAGTCTCCGTCGGGTTTGTTCAGGACTTGCTAAGGGTTAGACTTGGCGATGTGTCAACCTCCTGGCAACCAAAGTTGTAACCGTCTCAATTTCTGAGAGTTTTGTTGTTAAAGAGGTGCATTTTTTACAATTTTTTTTTACAATGAGAAGTAATGGCATAAAAAGCTACGGACATTGTAGAAGAGGAGAATTATTATGATCAGTACATACGAGTTGTTGTATTTGTCGCTTCAAAGACTTCTTCCACGTCCTCTTCCATGTCGACATGGTTTATATGTCCCTTTTTGAATGGGTTGGGTTTGTCTTGTCGTCGTGGTGAAACAACATATGCCATGGGATGGATTAAATGGGGGCCGAACTAGATGCTGGAGGATTCGGGAGAGGGGAGCGAGCTAAGAAGCACAACAGAAAGGAACACAGATCTACCCAGGTTCGGGGCTCTTGGAAGGAGATAACACCCCTACTCCTGCTCTACTGGTTGTATATTTGGATCGATGGAGTACACAACAATGTTGCTTCCAAGCTCTCTGCGGGAGGAGGAAGATGAAATATGAACTGAGAGAGTAAAGAGAAATCAACCCTTTGCTAGGGTTCCCTATGCCACCGTATATAGGGGTGGCCAGGGTTACAACGGTCACTTGGACCAAGAGACAACAACTAGCTTCCAAACAGGACATGCTGACGATGGCTGCCACCCTTGACTTTGCCCCTGATTGCTCTCGATGGGACTCAGCATCCCTGTACCTTATACCTCTTCGACTGTGACCTTACCACTGTGATCTCAAGGACTGTACTTGGCACAGTGATGGTTGGTAAACCACCACTGTGCACCCTGTCATCATAGTCTGCTTCCATGCTTGGATGTTTCCTTCCTTGATTGTAGGGATATGACACCTTGGTTGACTTCTATATCCCCGATATAGCCGTTAGCCGCATCCTGGACCTATGTGCCGGACCAACGACCCAAGGTCAGGTAATCCGGCCTCCCCTGTTCCTGCATAATATAACAAATAGGTTAGGCCGACATATCTATACATACGCTGGCACTCCTCATCAACTATCCCGGCTATACCGACATATCTGAACATCGGCTGGGATACGCCTTTATATGCCGGTCTGGCCGATACTCTTATATTCCGGCCAAAACCAACTTTGGTCAACCAACACAAAGTCAACCACATTCCTTATATCTTTCTAGTCTCTTGACCCTACCGGGGGTCATCCCCCCGACATTAGTCCCCGAAGCTGTCGAGGTCCCCCAGTCTTAACTGAGGGGCCTTGGCAGGTTCAACATATTATCTCTTTTCTTATATTCTGGCTCTTGATTATACGCCGACGATTATATTATATGCCGGACCTCCACGTATATGCCGGCTCCTTTTCCTTCTCTAAAAGTTAATCTGGCCGGTCCCGAAGGTATCCGGACGGGATTTGTTTCATGCACGGTCAGGCCGGCACATAGTTGAAGCTTCCTTGAGAAGCCAAGTCCGACAATTTCCATCGAAACTTGCAACTGCTCTGCCACTACGAATGGTCACATCAAGTGACGGTTCACAGTGTGATTACTGCTTGCCATCATTGCCATAACTGGCCTAGTGGCACGGTTACAGGAACCGCCGCCCCACGACGTGCCACCATGTGGCGATGCTCGCAGAAATGGTCGGGGTAGTGGAGCACTACCACCGTTCCCACGACCGCAGCCCCACGATATAAATAGGGGAGCGGGGGTAACTCTCATTTTTTACCCCCACTCCTTCTTCTTCCTCCGCTCCTTCTCCTCGAACTCTCCTCCGTCGGACCAACCGAACAGAGAACTTGTGCCGCCATGATTCTCCTTCCCGCCGGCGCCGATTCTCGCTGACAAGGGTATAGCTAATAGAGCCCGTTAGTTGAGTACCCCTGAGGCCCGTTGTGCTAGGCCCAATTGTAATGATAGTCGAATACGAGTTATTACCGTATGTCGATATTTGTAATCTGTATCGGACCCTACCCGATCCTCGAGACCTGGCCACCTATATATAGGGGCCAGGAGGGGACGGTGTAGGGCAGATTGAAAGTAAGCCAGGTTGAACACCCAAGTTTACTTTCGATACACACCTATTTCGACTAACTTTACCTTCGAGTTCATCCGACGCCCTATCTCCCCGATCCTAAGTCCTTCATCTAGGACATTTGTCGAGTTAACCCCTCGTCAATTGGCGCCGACCATGGGGACTCTGGGCGTTGGAATCATGAATTCGACGGCTTTTTCGCTTCTAGCTAACAGCAGATCAGAACTCGACGAAAATCAAGAGATGGAGTTGACAATTGGAAGTTTGAGCATCCTCATCGGGCCATCGGGTTCATCCCGCCTTTCGGATTCGACGAAACCAGATCCGTCGGCAGGCAAGCCTGAAACAGAGGAAACATTGGAGTCATCAGAAGGCTCTTCCAGTGAGGTAAACTCGCCGGTCAGCTTAGAAAAAGCATCAATCGCAGAAGGCGACGAAATTCAGGAAAATTTCGACTCAGAAGAAAAAGCGTGTCAGACGCACATCAACGCAAAGGATTTCGCCGTAGGAAGCAGCGGCGTCTCCAAGGTACATCAGTTATGCGTCATCATCACTGAAGCAGAAGAAGGAGACAACAGCGAAGGAAGTAAAAAGGTCGACAGGCAAGTCGACAAAGTGAAAGGTCACAACAAAAAGGAAAAAGAGAAAATCCATGTCTCGGCTGGTGAATGGAGAATGATCAAATCAGCCATTAATCATGGTACAGAAGTACCCGAAGGATCGAGAAGAGAAGTTCTAATGGGATATCAGTATGCATTATACCAACACAAGAAGAAACTAAGGGAGGAAAGAGACATGATGTTTCAAGACAACAACAGTATATCAAGGGAGGAATACTGGGAAGACTATAGTGAAGATTCAGAATATAGCAGAGAGAGGCGCGGAGATCCAAAACATAACAGGGGGGCGACAGCACGCGGCAGAGAAGAAGGGTACTCAAGGAGCCCCACCCCGCAGCTAGAAGGGGAGGAAGATGACTTGATACAAAAAACGCCAGAGGCGGCATTGGCAGCAGCACAAGCATATTTATTAGCCACAAGACCGAAGCATGGAGACCCGCGAGAAGATATGCACCGAGCCGCGATACGAAGCCTCGGAATAGTAGAAGGTAAGATCAGGGAACAAGGCCCAGAGATAAAGTCGACAAGTCACAAGGAGAAGTTCAGATACAATCGCGCAGACTACGACGACGGCGAGTCATCAGAAGAGGGAAAGCAGCAGAAAAAGAAAGAAGATGCAAGAAGTATAATAGCACAAGCTCGAGTAAATAAATTGTGACATGCTTGGAGGGAAGAGAATTATGAAGACGACGATAAAGATATGGGGGCGTTATGCTTTACCCGCAGGGTTCGCAAAACGCGGGTACCCAAAGGATTTAAACTACCACACGACCAAAATAAATACGACGGGTCACAGGAACCCACCTTATGGTTATCAGATTATCTACAGGCAGTGCAGATACTAGGGGGAACAAAGGCGACTGCAATGCAAAGTTTGCAGCTGCACCTCACCGGCGCCGCCCGGTCCTGGTTGAATACCCTACCCGACAAATCCATTGGAAGCTGGGGGGAACTCGAAAGTCAATTCACAAGAAATTTTCATTCCACCTACAAACGCCCAGCATCACTAGAAGAAGTTAAAGCATCTGTGCAGAAGAAAGGCGAAACGCTACGTTCTTATATACAACGCTGGAGTACAATCAAAAATTCAGCAGAGGACGTCTCTGACGAACGAGCAATAGACGCCTTTTCGGAAGGGCTTTGTCGCTCAGATCTGGTGGAAGAAATAGGAAGAACAAGACCTACAACGGTAACTGAGTTAATGGAACAAGCCAACAAATTCGCTGATGGAGAGGACGCGTATAACAATAAAAGAGGACGTTCGCCAGAGGTCGACAGAATAAGTCGACAGAGGAGACGACACCGCAGCGGGGGTAACCAAGGAAGGCGAAATCAGGTAGCCGCGGGTTATACATTAGAAGAAGAGGAAGGGTATGAAAGTAGGAGATTTCAGGCGAAAGGAGAAGAGAAATCAAGATACTCTGGTCCTTCGGCCGAGGATATGCTATACGGACCTTGTCGAATCCACTACGCGTATCTCGACGGGAAAAGGGTCTCAAATCACCAGATGAAGGATTGCAGAACATTCCTAAGGTTGCAAAGCGCCATGGGCTCAAGCCAAGAAGGAAGGCAAGGAGAAAGACGTAGAAGTCAAGGATATCAAATGCAAAGACTAGCAAAGCACCTAGAGTCAAAAGTATACATATCAGCCATGATTCAACCAGTGCCCAAGTCAAAGAAAGAGCGAAAGAGCATATCTAGGCAAGTAAACCTAGCAATATCATCGCCACCAGCTACCATAGAGTACCTACGGTGGTCAGAGCAACCAGTCAAGTTCAGTAGAGCGGACCACCCAAAGAAAGTTCCCAGGCCGGGACACTCGCCTATGGTTCTAAAAGCGCAAATAGGAGGGTACGACATCGGAAGAGTGTTCATGGATGCAGGGAGCGGCATAAACTTAATATATGCTAGAACACTAAAGGCAATGTGCATCTCAACGGCGAGTCTGAAGCCAACAGATTGCTCTTTCCACGGAATAGTACCAGGAGCAGCAAACTACCCTTTGGGAAGGATAGAACTCGATGTCTGCTTCGGCAGCAGCGAAAATTATAGAAGAGAAAAGCTGGAGTTCGAAGTCATGGACTGGCCATCACAATATCATGCAATCCTGGGGCGCCCAGCATTTACAAAATTCATGGCAGTACCACACTACGCGTATCTCACATTAAAAATTCCAGGGCCCAAAGGAACAATTACGGTACAAGGGAGCTTCGAAGTAGCCAACACATGCGACAGAGAATTCAACAGGATGGCGCAAACTTTCGGCATGACAGCGGAATATGAGAGGTTGAAAGGAGAAACGGATCATAATGTGCTACCCGACGTTGGACGATCCCTACCAGATAAGGCTTTCGACACAACGCAGGACTCGAAGAAAATTCAGGTCCACCCTACGGATCCAAATAAGACAACATCAATTGCGGTGAACTTGGATCCCGCATAGGAAGGCGCGCTCGTTGAGTTCCTCCGTGAGCGCTGGGAAATCTTCGCCTGGTGTCCATCGGACATGCCAGGGGTTCCCAGGGAACTCGTCGAGCACGCACTAAATGTAGATCCCAAGGCAAAACCAGTCAAGCAACCATTGAGGCGGTTTGATGAACCTAAAAGGAAGGCAATAGCGTCAGAATTGCACAGGCTAGAAAATGCCGGATTTATCAGAGAAATCAAAACTTCGAGTTGGGTATCAAACCCAGTCATAGTACCCAAGAAGAATACAGACGTGCAAAGAGTGTGTGTCGACTATACATCTCTCAATAAGCACTGTCCAAAGGATCCCTTCCCTCTACCCCGCATCGATCAGATAATCGATTCCACAGCGGGATGTGCAAGGCTTTCATTTTTAGACGCATATTCGGGTTAGAATCAGATCAAATTGAAGAAAGAGGACGAAGAAAAAACGGCCTTCATCACACCATACGGAGTATTTTGCTACCAGGTAATGCCTTTCGGCCTAAAAAATGCAGGAGCAACTTATCAGCGGATGATGCAAAATTGCCTCGGAAGCCAAATAGGACGCAATATCCAAGTCTACATTGATGATGTAGTCATCACAACAAGAGAAGAGAAATCCTTAATCGGCGACTTGGCGGAAACCTTCGACAACCTGAATAAATACAAGCTTAAGCTGAACCCGACAAAGTGTTCCTTCGGAGTGTCAGCAGGGCAACTTTTGGGGTTCTTGGTATCAGCACGAGGAATAGAGGCAAATCCAGAGAAGATTCAAGCAATTCTAACAATGGGGAAACCCACGAAACTCCACGACGTACAGAAGTTGGCAGGACGTGTCGCGGCGCTAAGTCACTTCGTTGCTCGACTAGGGGAGAAGGCGCTTCCTTTTTATACACTTATGAAGAAGTCAGACGATAAATTCGAGTGGACAGAAGAAGCAGACGCAGCGTTTGCACAATTGAAAAAAGTGCTTTCCACGCCACCAGTGCTGGTCGCACCAAAAGAGAAAGAGCCACTGCTGTTGTACATCGCCGCAACCCATCAGGTGGTGAGTACAGCTCTAGTAGTCGAACGAAGCGAAGAAGGAAAAGCTCATGGCATCCAGAGGCCGGTATACTTCATCAGTGAAGTGCTATCTCCAACCAAACAGAGGTACCTGCATTATCAGAAGTTGGCATACAGTGTCTTCACAACCGCACGTAAACTACGACAGTATTTTGCGGTGCACCCAATTATAGTGGTCAATGAAGCGCCACTATCGAATATATTGAACAACCCTCTAGCAACGGGACGTGTCTCCTTGTGGGGAATCGAGTTATCTCCCATGGACATCACGTACGAAAAAAGAAAGGCGATCAAGTCGCAAGTCTTGCCAGATTTTACAGCAGAGTGGCTCGAGCTGCAAAGCACGGGACCACCAGATTTATCGAGTACTTGGACAATGTACTTCGACGGTTCTAAGAGAGTCCAAGGCGCAGGCGCATGAGTAGTGTTGATATCACCTCATGGAGACAAATTAAAGTACGTCTTAAGGATGAGCTTTCCACAGGCTTCCAACAACGAAGCAGAGTACGAGGCTTTGTTGCATGGAATGAAAATGGCTAAAGCATGTGGAGCAACTCGCCTAAAAATATTTGGAGATTCCAACCTTGTTGTTCAGCAAGTCATGAACAGATGTGATACAATCAATGACAACATGATGGCCTACAAAAATTTGTACCATTACCTAGAAGGAACGTTCGATGGATGCGAAGTCTCGCACGTAAGTAGGAATAGCAATGAAGAAGCCGACAATTTAGCAAATACCGGGTCACAGTGTTTACCTGTGCCGTCCGGAGTATTTTGGGAGGAAATAGTGGAAAGATCAATAAAAAATGGAAAAAGTTCGACTACTACAGCAGGCTCGGGGGCTACGTCAGAACCAGAGGAGATCATGATGATAGAAGAAACATGGATGCAGCCATATCTCGCATACATGATAAATAAAAAATTACCAGAAGATGCAGTGGAGGCTAAGAGGATAACTCGAAGATCGAAAGCGTTTGTCGTGTTGGAGGGGAAATTATACAAGAGAAGTATTACCGGCGTTTTACAGCGTTGTGTAACGCCCCAGGAAGGGCAAGCAATCCTGAGAGACATACACGGCGGAGTATGTGGCCATCATGCTAGCAGCAGAGCAATAGCGGCAAAAGCTTTCCGAGCAGGATTCTATTGGCTAACAGCCATTGAGGACACAAAAGATATAGTTCGAAAGTGTGAAGCATGTCAAAGGTTTGCAGCTAGACCGCATGCACTAGCAGCGGAGCTACAGACAATACCATTATCCTGGCCCTTCGCACAATGGGGCCTCGACATGGTGGGAAAGTTGCACAAATCATGGCCAGGAGGGCATGTCTACATGCTAGTGGCAGTCGATAAATTCACCAAATGGGTAGAAGCGGCCCCAGTAACAACTCAAGATTCTACAGCAGCAATCAGCTTCATCAAGTCAATAGTTTTCCATTTTGGTGTACCATACAACATCATAACAGACAACGGGACAAACTTCACTTCAAAGGAATTCAAGAGTTACTGCGAAGGATTGGGGATCAAGCTAAAATTCGCATCTGTGGCACACCCGAAGACAAACGGGCAAGTCGAAAAAGCCAATGGTTTAATATGTAGTGGAATAAAAAAGAGGCTCTTAGCACCTCTTGAGAAAGCCAAGAGCGCTTGGGTAGAAGAATTACCCTCCGTTCTTTGGAGTCTAAGAACTACTCCTAATGCAGCAACTCAAGAAACTCCTTTTTTCCTGGTCCATGGCGCCGAAGCCGTGCTTCCAGTCGAAGTGACGCACGAGGCTCCAAGAGTGACAGCGTATGACGAGACAACGTCAACAGAGGCATTGCAAGATGATGTCGATGCACTGGATGAAGCAAGAGACAAAGCATTAGAAAGGGCTACGCAATATCAACAAAGCCTACGAAACTACCATAGTAGTCGAGTTCGTCCACGATCCTTCGTGGTGGGAGACCTTGTTTTGCGACTCAGGCAAGACAGCCACGGCAAATTGGAATCTCCTTGGGTGGGACCTTACATCGTCACCGAAGTAATACCAGGAGGAGCATATCGACTACAAGACAAGAAGACTGGAAAGGACGAGAGCAACCCGTGGAACGCAGAACAGCTGCGACGTTTTTACGCGTAGACTACATATAGTGGTATCAATAAATTCGAGTTAGCCTTCTGAACCCAGAACATGAGGCCACAGGTCGGGTTCTTTGGGTTGAACTCGACGAAATTGTACAAATATTTGTTACTTCTCCGCTCGGGGGCTTCAACCCCTGGGTCGTACGAAAAGAGTCATTATCGCAAGATTGGAGGTTTTCTTTCATTATAAGGTTGTTTAAACAACCCGATAAATACTGAGAGAACTTGGTTCATAAAAAGAACCCGATATTATTCCTACATTTTTTGGTTCGCAAAGAACCCGATATATGGAAAGCATACCTCAGAACATGACTTGTTCTCATGGTACTAGCAAAAGGCATCGACGCAAAGTACGAATATGCATTACAAAATATCATTGCAGGAAAGACATTATAAAACGAAATTACATATCCTAATGGAACTAGACTTCAGCTTCATATTTCTTCTGGCACTGGGTGCCATCGTAGATCTTCACGTCAAACTTCGACGTCCCGATGTGGAAGTCAAAGGCCATGAAGAAGCCTTGATGGATGTCATGGTCTTCTGCAAATTGCGACCAGCCGCCCCTGAAGTACTGCTCGCCGTTGCCATCATACCACACTTCCACCTCATACGGGATACCACTGCCAGATTGCTCGCGAAGAATAGCTTCTCGCAATTCGCGCCCATCCATAAACTTGGTAAAATTCAGCGGCAGGCGCTGAATCTCACGGCACTGCGCCATGGCAATGCAGAAAAAGGAGAAGACTTGAGGAGAAGCAGCAGGAGCGGCAGGAGCAGCAGGACCTGGAGCGGCGCCAATCACCTTGGGCTTGTTCTTTCTACCAGGTGGACGGCCGGGACGACGCTTAGCTGGAGCGTCCGATGAAGTTCCGGCGGCGGCCAGAGTGGTATTGATCTTGTTCTTGCTGCCACGCGGGCGACCCCGACCTCGTGGCGCCGCCGGGAATCCAAGGTTCAGACGAGAACCTTCAGCATCTGCCATGAGGGAAAAACCTCGGAAAACCCTAGATGAAAAAAAGAAGACAATGCGACGGAGGAAGATCTGATTAGGGTTTTTGCCTTTACAAGATGGTGCTTTATTTATAAGCACGTGTTATTGGGCCCCCGTGCTACAGCACAGCCCATAAACATATTTTACAGCAGGAGTTAAATTCTGCGTACAGCAGACGATAATATCAAAGAAAAACAAGAAAAGGAGACTCTGGTTGCACGATATGAAAACCTCGACTTGGACTCGGGGGCTCGCCAAGTAGCAAGATGTCAACAAAAGAAAGAAGAGCTGAACTTTGAGCCTATGCTTGACTACAAGTCGCCAAACATAGCCTCGGGGGCTACTCCCATCGGGAGCGCTGAGCGCGCACCCGATAGAGATGAAGGTAATCAATATTGGAGATGCGGAAGGATAAGCATACAACCTTCGACTACATAGTCGACAAAACGAAGAGAGATTACTCCCATCGGGAGCGAAGAAGATTAATTTAAAATCCGAAATTCTATGGTTTTATCAGTCAAAAATTTGGCTGCGAATATGAGATTCTCGAGTTGCGTTATCGCAACGAAACTCGAATGCCACGACTTGTCGCGAAGGTAAGACCCCAGGATCCGTCCTGTGTGGCCTGGTATACGCACATGGATGCGCTCTGCTGGTATGTATCCGTGTCTACGACGCGAAGAAAATCCTGGTGGACGCACTGGGTACCCTGAGAGCCACTGGGATTCATTTTTTGTAAGTCCTAAATGAGGCAAAAGAGTGAGTTTGACCGGTATCCCGAATTCAAGTCCAAGGGGATTGAATTTGAAGTAGGTGACAAGTATCTGTTCTGGCAGTTAACTGATCTCTTGATCTGTCAGAGTTGTCAGGCTTGATCATCAAAACCCCTTGCGAGCAGAATATTATCATGAAATATAAGTCGAAAGACCAAGTCGAAGATTTGAAGATATGAAGAATTGATCAAGTCAAAGATTTGAAGATTAGAGATTCAACCTGAATCTGCAATTCTGGTAGAATCTCAGGGGCTACTGACAAGGGTATAGCTAATAGAGCCCGTTAGTTGAGTACCCCTGAGGCCCGTTGTGCTAGGCCCAATTGTAATGATAGTCGAATACGAGTTATTACCGTATGTCGATATTTGTAATCTGTATCGGACCCTACCCGATCCTCGAGACCTGGCCACCTATATATAGGGGCCAGGAGGGGACGGTGTAGGGCAGATTGAAAGCAAGCCAGGTTGAACACCCAAGTTTACTTTCGATACACACCTATTTCGACTAACTTTACCTTCGAGTTCATCCGACGCCCTATCTCCCCGATCCTAAGTCCTTCATCTAGGACATTTGTCGAGTTAACCCCTCGTCACTCGCCGTCGCTTGGCCTCTTCACCCTCGATGCCGCCGGTCCTCTTCCTCTCCCAAACACTACCAGGGGAGATTGGATCTTCATCTGCAAGCTCGCCATTGCTCCATTGCCGCCGCACGAGCTCCGGTGAGTTCTTCCTCCTTCTTGGTTCTTCTCCCTTCGTGCCTGTCTATAGCTTTGCAATGGTAACCCTATTTGCTTAGATCTCCTTTAGTTACCCTGCTTAGCATCTTGCTGGTTCGGTTAGCATTGCTAGCAATCTTCCCAGGAAGTTCATAGGTGTTCTTCCCGTAGGAATTTACCCATAGTTATTTCTGATTTTAACTGCGCCATTAGATCTTCTCTTCCTGCTAACTTGTGTGATATTGGTATGCCGGAGAGACTAACCTCCCCCTTTACTCTGCTCCTGATAGGACTAACATCACGGGACTCCGGCTCTCACGCCTTATCCTGGCCACCAAGATGGCTTCATCCAGCATGACGGCCACCTCTGCACCGGAGGAGGATAACCCGGCCCAGGTACAAGGACGCTCTGGCTGGGAGGGGTCAGAGGTGACCCTGGCCGACTTATCCTGGATCACCACAACAAGACGTGTCCCGGCCGGCGTAGCATGCCGGCTACCTGCAGGAGAGATTGTGCCGGCACCTGAGTCCGGCGAACGCGTCGTCTTCATCTCTCATTTTGAGAGAGGCTTCGGTCTGCCGGTTAGCGACTTCTTCCGGGACTTCCTGGATACCTACGACTTGCAGCCCCACCATCTGCCGGCAAATGCGGTGATGATTTTGTCGGCCTTTGCCGCCTTCTGCGAGGGTTTTGCCGGCATAGAGCCCTTTTCCCAGACTTGGGCAAAATACTTCCAGCTGCGCAAGCAGGTCATTCAAGAGCCCCGGAGCAAGGATGACCCACTGGAAACTGCTCAGGAGAAGAAGGACCGCCCCATGACCCAATGCGGTGCAACCACCATAATGTCTCGGAAAGGTTCAGACTTCCCCAAGATTGAACTACTTGAGTCCTGTAAGAAATGGCAGAAGAGTTTCTTCTACGTGAAGAACACCACAGATGTCGATCTGCTCAACCTGCCGCCATATGTGGACGAGCCACCCTTTGCGATGAAGAATTGGACGTATAACCCAAAGAACATAGTGGGGCTGGTCAATGCCCTCCACCGGGTTAAGGGCGAGCTGCGGGATGCTGGCCTGACACCGCAGGACATCATCGCTTGCTTCATTAGCCGGCGCGTCTCTCCTCTCCAGCGCCGTTCCCACAAGATTTGTCAGATGAGCGGGGCCATGGACCCCACTCAACATTCTACACATGAGCTGAGCCCGGCCGACATTCTGCGGCGGGTTAAAGACATCTGCAAGTCTTCACAAGTTACTTTTGCCTGGGGGCTCGAGCCATACAGCCGGGACCGCCCCGCCCCGACGGTAAATCTCTTTAGCCGACATACCAATGCTCAACCCGACATAATATTTTTTGCCGACATATCTATGTTTGATCTGTTCTATTGCCGATATATCTCTTGTTTCTGATTACTCTGCTCTGTCCTATGCAGAAATTCAGTTTCCAGGACATGGAGAATTCCCGGATCAAGATTGCCACAGACCGCACTGTTGCGGATCCCAAAGATCCGGATCATGAGGACAAGCTGCCCAAGAACACCTGCGCTGCTTCTGCCGTGGGTAAGGCCTCCTCATCCCGGCATTCAATTCAAGACCGGAGTGATGATAATTCTGACGAGGAGATCCTGATGTACTATGACCCAATGCCACTTGCTTATGCCTTTCCTACAATCCCGTCCTCAGCTATCCCGGACGAGGAAGTCATCGACGCTGCCCCTTTGAACTAGGGCCCTCCCTCTATCGGCGTACGCATGGGCCGGAAATGCGGAGTGAAGCCCCAGCCCAAACTAGCTCAACAAACCAAGAGGCAAAAGATCGGCGTACCCCAGCCCAAGAGGCAGAGACCCATTGCCTCGGGGTAAGTTTCTTCCCTTTATATTATTCCTGACATATTTCTCCTTTTGATTATTAACTCGGTGTTTTCTCTCTTTCAGGGCTTCTCTTGCGCCGGAACATGCCTCCAGCTCAAGTGCCAGCCCTAATGTTGATAAGTTGGCGGCCGCTGCACACCCTGACATACCATCTGCCAGCCACACCACCTCTCCGGCGCCGGCATCTTCGCCTGCGCCCGAAAAGGCCTCTTCCCCGGCGAAGGATGATCCTCCACCGGAACAAGACAACTCTGCCCCCGACGTCCACATGGACTCGGGGGCTCAACAAGATATTTCTGCTCCCGATGTCGACATGGACACGGGGGCTTAACCAGATGCTCCTGACACCGGCGCGCCTGCCAGCGGCGCCGGAACTGCTGAAGATGCCAGCGCAGGCGACAAAAGCACCGGCATAGAGAAAGGAAAAGCTCCTGAAGTGCCAGAAGTCCGGACTGACCCGGCACCAGCTTCTGCTGGACAAGCTGCACCGGCCGCGCCGGAACAACCGACGCCTAAGGCTCCAACTGCTAAAAAGACTGTTGTCCCGGCCAAGTCCGGCACTCTCAAGATGAAGCAAATCATCAAGACCGGGACACCTTCTGCTGCAACTGCGCCGGCATCCGCTAAGCCCGCGCCTTCCAGCTCTGCCATGACACTTCACTTTGGCAAGGCAGCATCCCGGCCCAGCTTCTTCCAGACGCCGGAACTTGAGGGCCGCGTTTCACTGCTTACCAAGAGCGACAAAAGCCTTGGATCCCTCAAGGAACACTGCATGAAGTGGAATGACGCTGACTCCATGGACACTGCCAGCTCCCGGAAGAAGAAACTGGCCGAAGCTCTGGCCCCTGGCAATCCTGCTACTATACTGGCCTCCAAGCCCATTCCTATTGCCAGTGAGCTTCTCAGCATCCAGCAGAGGCTTCACCTTCTGGCCGACGCCACCAACGTAAGTATTCTCCTTATATATCCCCAGTCCCCAAAAATGTCGGCTGTCCAGGATACGGATATCCGGGATTTTCAAATATTCTTTTCCACTTAGCTTTTTTCAAATCCAACTGTCCGATATATAAGCTCGATCCGAGCTTTAAATCCTAGTCACCGAGGGCCGGGATAGGTGCGCAGCACCTGTGCTGGGTCTTCAAAAAACTAAAATCTGATATAACTTTCAAATCCACCTGACCGACATATAAGCTCGATTCGAGCTTCAAATCCTAGTCACCGAGGGCCGGGATAGGTGCGCAGCACCTGTGCCGGGTCTTCAAAAAATGAACACTTGGTAGAATCTTCAACTTAACTGATATGCTAGATTTCTCTCATAACATTTCAAATCCCAACACTTTTGCAGCGCATGAACAACGCACGCGCCGAGATGTACCATGACCTGGTATGCGAGCATCGGAAGTTATCCGACGAGCACAACAAGCTTCGCCTGGAGCTGTCCAAGAAAGGTAAACTCAGCCGACAAACCACTATATGCCGGATGCCTTTCCTCTTTTTACTTCATAATATTTTTCTTGCCGACACATCTTGATGCGCCGACACACAACCTTTTACCGACATTTTTCAGCTGGCACTGAAGAACAAGTCATCGAGCTTCTTAAGAGGGTGAAAGAGCTCATAGGTATGCTGAATCCTGCTAATCTTCAACTAAGCACTTTGCACTTCAAATCCTTCAATCTTTGTGATTGTTCTCTACCTTCATATTCTCTTTTACTCTTCTAACCTCAAATCCTTTTAACTTTAAATCCTTGCAGATGAAAAGGCTGCACTGGAAGCACGCCACTGGGACTGTGTTTCCTCAGTAGACGTGGCCAAGCGATTGGACGAAAGGGATGTCGCCCACAAGGCCGAGGTGGAGCAACTGAAGGGCCAGATTGCTGAGCTTCTGGACGAAAAGGAGGAGAGGGATGGCCAACTTAAGAAAGTCCAGGGGCTGCTTGCCACCTCAGAAGTTGATGCCGCCGGGGCCAGACTTGAACTGCAGCATCTGAAGGAGCAGGCCACCAAGTGGGAAGTTGATATTGCCCGGCTCAACGTCGATCTCGCCAGTAAGCTCCAAATCCTCTTCTGCCTGACACACCTTATGCTGACACATACTCCTGTTTCTAACATCTTCTCCTTCTTTCAGACATGTTCCCTGCTTCCGTCGAGGATGTTGAGAAGGCTTTGCAGGTGGATCGGGTGAACCGGGGTGTTCTGGTTCACTCATCCAGCTGGGACATATCGGAGCAGCTGCTCACCCTGGATGCCCGGAAGAAAGCCATGACATCCTATACTAAAGATCTCTTCCTTGGTGCCCAGGAAGCACACTCCGCCCTCTAGCCGGGACAAAGAACGCCCACTGACCCTCTTGACCTCGGCACTGACTTGCAACTTTCCAAGGTTCGCCTCAGGGAATGGTGGGACTCCGGCGCAAGAGTGGGAGCTGATGAAGCTCTCACTTACTTCCTCTCCTAGTATGAAAAGGCTGACTTGGAGACTTTGCGCTCTGTGCGCGAAGGATCCGTGTGGACCACAGACCTAGAGTATATCCGGCATCGCCAAGAGTTAGCCCACAGCTACGTGGACTACGCCGACACTGAGGCCTTCGTCCGGGATGTCCGCGTGCCGGAGAAGAAGGACGATGCTAAGGATGCTGAAGATGCTGAGGGCTCCGACTCCAGCCAGGATGAAGAAGAAGCTGAAGATGCCCATACTGAAGCTCTGGAGCAGGGTTCTACCCCGGCTGGAGGTGATGGCTCCATTCCTTCTGCTGGATCCAGCACTCCTGAAGCCGACGTTTCTACTGCTATAGCTCCACCTGCCGGCGGCTCTGCTTCCACTCCTGCCTCTTAGACTTTTCATCATAGAAAAACTTTAAGTTTTATCAGATCCCTGGTATGCCGGGCGCAGTTGTAAGATATACTCTATTTCCTTTGGTTTGCTACCTGAACAAGTTTTAATTTGGTTTGCTTGTTTATGAATGCCGAATCATCTTTTGGCTAAGTCACCGAGTTTGTTTTCCTATTTCCTTAACTCCACAACCTTGGCTACTTGTCTACCTTATTCGGCTTTTGACGTATGAGTCTCAAGGTTGCTTTATTAAACATACAGTACTTAAACTTTGAAACTTAGACTTCAAATCATCTGACACATCCAATTTTAACTTGCGCAGTAAAATAAATGTCGGTTCGCTTGCTTTATCTTTCCTTAGCCATTTTCCATGTGTAGACAATCTCCGGCATCTACTCTTGCTAGCCATGAAGCCAGGTTTCGGACAACAGCTAAGTCGAAGAGCAGCCTTTGGTGCCGACACATTACTAGGCCGACATAGGAAACATTCAAATCAAGCCAGCCGGCATATAAATAAAAAGCTGAAAATAGACAACAATATATCTCGGAGGCAGTGCCCGATCTCTTCGGGATGCCAACATTTCATTCATTAGTCTTGTGCCGACACATTATGCCGACACTAAAAGCAAAATGGAAATACATACATTATGCTGCTCAGGAGTAAAAGGGATGGAGTAGGGCTATGTTTCATGGTCGCTTGGTTTCTTCTCCGGACTTGTCCACCTTGTCCTTCTTGGGGGCTTGCACATCTATAAGATAGTAGGCATCATTGTGCAGAGCTCTGCTCACAATGAATGGCCCCTCCCATGGAGGAGTTAGCTTATGCCGGCCCTCTATGCCTTGCCTTAGCCGGAGCACTAGATCTCCCTCTTGGAATCTCCTTGGATTCACCTTCTGCACATGATAGCTTCTGAGGTTCTGCTGATATACTGCAGTTCTTGATAGTGTTATCTCTCTTGCTTCTTCTAGCAAATCAACATCATTTTCTCTGGCTTCTTTAGCCTCTTCCTCAGTATATAGCACCACTCTTGGTGCATCATGTATTACATCTGTTGGAAGCACAGCTTCTGCTCCATACACAAGGAAAAATGGCGTATAGCCTGTTGACCTATTCGGAGTTGTCCTCAAACTCCAAAGTACTGCCGGCAATTCATCAAGCCAACATCCCGGAGTTTTATCCAGTGGCTCTATCAACCGGGGTTTTATGCTAGATAATACTAGTCCATTTGACCTCTCCACTTGGCCATTGGTACAAGGGTGAGCGACCGACGCAATGTCTAGCCAGATTCCCACCTCCTCACAATATCTGGCAAATGGCCCTTGGGCAAAGTTCGACCCATTGTCAGTGATGATGCTATGAGGAACACCATATCATAAGATTATATCTTTTAAGAATTTCACTGCTGTGTGGCCATCACACTTGCTTATGGGCTTTACTTCAATCCACTTGGTGAACTTATCCACCATGACCAGAATATGAGTCATCTTTCCCCTTGCCGGCTTAAATGCCCCGACCATATCCAGGCCCCAAACAGCAAAGGGCCAGGTTATCGGGATAGTCTTCAATGCTGATGCCGGCTGATGAATCTGGTGGGCATACATCTGACACCCATTGCATTTCCGGACCAAGTCTTCTGCTTCTTGCAGTGCCGTCGGCCAGTAAAACCCATGCCGGAACACTTTTGCCACTAAGGCTCTGGATGAAGCGTGGTGACCACACTCCCCCTGATGAATTTCCCGGAGCATCTCCTGGCCTTCAGCAGATTCAACACATCTCTGCAGCACTCCGGTGGCACTTCTCTTGTATATCTCCTTGTTTATGATGGTATATCATTTGGATCTCCTCGTAACCCGGCGTGCCTCAGTTTCATCGGCCGGTACTTGGCCATCGACCAAGAAATCCATTATGGGACGTGCCCATGAGGGCACTTCCCTGACAGTGAACACTGCTTGGTCTATCTCCATCATTTTGACTAATACATAATCGATCTCCATGGGCTGTGAAGTCCCCGGGACTGAGGGATCAGTCCCCGGGTATGCCGGCACAATCTCTTGGTACATTTTTCCCTTGCCTTTATCTCTGCTCCAGAATACTGCACTCACTGCATATGTCGGCCCAGTCCCTGGGACTGAGAGAGCAGTCCCCGGGTTATCTGAACTAGCTCCGGCATCTATCTCCATCGGAACTGCTTCTTCTGGGCTCGGCGGAACATATATGGACGATGACTCCGGCGAGGGCTTGATTGATAGCTTCCTCAGATGTTCTAGGGAAATGCCGGGCGGAATCGATTCTCTGGAAGATCCTAACTTGGACAATGTATCGGCCGCTTCATTCTGAGCCCGGGGGACATGCCGGAACTCACAACCTTCGAAGTAGCCACTCAACTGCTGCACCAGGAAACGGTAGGATCCCATGTTTGCATCATGTGCATCCCATATGCCGGAGCACTGCTGAATTACCAAATCTGAATCACCGAAACACATAATCCGGTGAATGCCTATGTCCTTAGACACCTTCAGGCCATGCACAAGTGCCTCATACTCCGCCACATTATTTGATGCTGCAAAGTGGATCTACAGAACATATCTCAACTGGTCATTCTTGGGTGAACTGAGAACTATGCCGGCACCCAAGCCATGTATTGTCTTGGACCCATCGAAATGCATTCTCCAATAGTTTGCATCTGGCAATGGTGGCTCATACTGTATCTCGGCCCAATCAATGAAGAAATCGGCCAACACCTGGGACTTGATCGTATCCCTCTTATCATATTGAGGGGTATATGGTGAGAGCTCTATTGCCCACTTGGCTATCCGGCCACTGGCATCTTTGTTGCTTATAATCTCCGAGATAGGGGCCTCGGCCACCACCCGGATTGGATGCTCCTGGAAGTAATGCTTGAGCTTCTTGGCTGCCATATAGACACCATACATCATCTTCTGATAATGGGGGTAGTTTTGCTTCGAGGTGGAAAGGACTTCACTCAAATAATATACCGGCCGCTGCATGGTTTTGCCTCCTTCCTCTCGCTCTACTACCACCACTGCACTGACAACTCTGTTGGTCGCCGCTATATAGAGCAACATCGGCTCCCTGGGCATTGGAGATGCCAATACTGGCACTGTTGACAACATCTGTTTCAACTCCTTGAAAGCCGCATCTGCTTGCGTCGTCCAGACAAATGTGTCGGACTTCTTCATCAACTGTTATAACGGCAAAGCTTTCTCTCCCAGCCGGCTTATGAAACGGCTCAGGGATGCAAGGCACCCAGTGAACTTCTGTACTTCCTTCAGATTTGTCGGTGGCTTCATTCTCTCTATAGCATGAATCTTGCCGGGATTTACCTCAATATCCCAGCTGGAAACCAGGAAACCGAGTAATTTGCCTACCGGCACACCGAAGGTGCACTTAGCCGGATTCAACTTCATCCAGAATCTCCTCAGATTTGCAAAGGTCTCCCGGAGGTCATCTATGAGAGTCTTGCTCTCCTTGGTCTTTATGACGACATCGTCGACATATACCTGCACATTTTTATCTATTTGGTCATGCAAACACTTTTGCATACACCTCTGGTAAGTTGCGACGGCATTTCTTAAACCGAACGGCATGGTGAGATAGCAATAAGCCCCGTACGGGGTAATAAAGGATGTCTTTATTTGATCCGGCTCATACAAAGGGATCTGGTGGAAACCAGAATAGGCATATACGAATGATAACAGTTCACATCCAGCTATGGAATCAATCACTTGATCGATCTGAGGGAGCGGGAATGGATCTTTAGGACATGCTTTGTTCAAGTTGGTGTAATCAACACACATCCGCCATATCTTTACTATGGCGGGCTCATCCTTCTTCTTTTCCACCAAAACCGGATTACACACCCAATCCGGATGCAGTACTTCCTTGATAAAGCTGGCAGCTAGGAGCCTGGCCACTTCCTCCCAAATTCTTTCCTTCTATCATCTGCATTCCGCCAGAGCGGCTGCTTCACCGGCTTAGCATCCGGCCTTACATGCAGTGCGTGCTCAGCCAGCTCCCTCGGCACACCTTGCAGGTCTGAAGTAGACCATGCAAATATATCCCAATTCTCACAGAGGAAGCTGATGAGCTCGCTTTCCTATTTGGGGTCCAAACCTGCGCCGATGAGGGCATGGCGCTCCGGGAAAACCTCATCCAGAGGCACCTTCTTGACCTCTTTGGCCACT
The DNA here is from genome assembly GCA_007115705.1 of Dactylis glomerata. Lineage (NCBI taxonomy): Eukaryota > Viridiplantae > Streptophyta > Magnoliopsida > Poales > Poaceae > Dactylis > Dactylis glomerata. The sequence continues at coordinate 4,724,196 of QXEO01002107.1, read as the reverse complement.
TGAAAAGAAGTGCCGCCACTTGGGTTCGTCATGCCTGGCAAAGATTTGCCGGCCACAACCGTTTTAGCAATCTCCACTGCTCGCTTGAGCCTCTTCTTTTCCTCTGCAATGATCAGAGTCTTGGCCAGATTAGATCCGGCTGTGGCACACGCCATCGAGCGCTTGTAATCACCAATAATGGTAATCACTCCTCTGGACCCCGGCATCTTCATTTTCAAATACGCCACATGAGTAGAAGCCATGAACTTCGCCAATGCCGGCCTCCCCAGCAATGCATGATAAGGACTATCTAGATCCACCACCTCAAACATGAGGTTCTCCACCCTGCAGTTATCCCGGTTGCCAAACATGACATCTATCCGGATTTTGCCCATCGGCGCACATGAAAGTCCCGGCACAATGTCGTGGAATGTGGTCTTGCTTGGCTCCAGCATATTCTCCTTGATGCCCAACTTCTGCATCGTATCACGGTACATGATATTGATGCTGCTTCCATTGTCAATGAGGACTTTGCTAAACCTCACATTATTTGCCGACCCGACAAATGTTGGATCCATCACCAGAGCATATCCGCTGGGGTTTGGCATAATCTTGGGGTGATCTGCCCTGTCCCAGCCAATGGCCTGGTCAGACCAGTACATCAACTTCGGGACTGCCGACATAATAGCATTAACTTCCAAGCTCCGCTGGTACAAGCTCTGCTTGTCTGTTCTTTCGGTCTCAAAGACCATGTAGCTCTGATCGTGCTCCTTGTACTCATTCCGGCCTGCTGCTGGGCCTCCGGCATAGTACTCCGGATTATAGCTCTGATCCACTTGATTCACGCCGGCATTTCTGGCATTGTTCTGATTTCCGGGATTAACCGGCCTGGGCGGGACTGCAACTACATTTGCACCTGTCAACGGCGATGGAGCTGCTGGGATAGGTGGCCTAGCCGGCCCAAAAGGACCTGCACGACCCGCCAATATGTCGTCCAACCATGAACAGTTTCTGGTCAAATGATTCGCCGGCTTACCCGGCTAAAATGTGTGAAACACACAAGGCTTGTCCATGGCCAAACCTACGGTATACTTCGGCCATTGCTTGTTCTGACCGGCGCTGCCACCGGCATTCACTACAAGAAATTGGGTCTATTGCAACAAGAGTATTCGTGGCAATAAGTGCGGAATCGTGGCAATAGGTACCTATTACCACGACTTGTCTTTCGTTGCCAAGCGTTGCAAAAGGACGCATGGTAATAGGTTATTGCAACAAAAAACAAAATGTGGCAAGAAAACATGTTATTGCAACGATGATGTGACAAGTTGCCACACTTTTTCTTGTGGCAACACGCGCTTGTTGCCACAATTTGGTTCGTGGGATTAGCTTAATGCAACAGGCACCAATATCGTGGCGATTAGCCGTTTGTGGCGATAGATATTTGTGGCAATAACCTATTCCAACAACACTTGTTTTGTGGCGCATATCATTCCGTTGCAATAACCAAATGTTGCAATAGACCTGAACCCTATAGCAACCACTACTTTCTCGTGGGTATACCTCTTTCGCCACGAACCCTCTATTCATGGTATTAATTTATGGCAACAACTCTCCAAACGTGGCGAGAAACTATTGCAACATACTTATTTTAGTGGTGACAGATAGTTATCACAACGACCACAATCTATGTGGTGAGAAGCAAATTGCAACAATACAACCGGTTCGTGGTAAAAGGTCTATTGCAACAAAGACAAATTTCGTGGTGTCAAGGGGTTATCACAACAAACAACATGTTTGTGGCGCGAACCTATTGCAACGTTACAAATATTCATGGCGAAAGGACTATTGCAACAAAGCTATATTTGGTGGCGCTAGATGGTTATCACAACGTCCAAAATATTTGTGGCGTGAAACAATTGCAACAATACAGATTATTGCAACCGAAAAGAATATAGGCATTCAATTATATTATTCAAACCACTATTATGATGTAGATTCATAAAATATCATAGCTCTCATCACAAATATCCATAAAATGAAACTGAAATATAATTGGCAATCATTCAACATACTGAATGTGCTATCCTAATTAAGTGCAAAGACTAAAGTGTCCGCGGTGTATATTCCAGTCTTGTCTTGTTAAATTTTTGTTTCCTGCAATTAAGAAATCAAGAAACTGTTTAGCTGAAGTAATGAGTCCAACATAATAGGAGCATGGAAGGCAATATGGGCACATGTCAGTATAATAAAATAGTTTCTAGAGATCAGTATCAGTGATTTTACATGAGCAACTGAGAGAATAGATTTAACTGTCATAGCTAAGTAGGTGTAAATCACAGACAAAAGCAGCTGCAGGATGACTTCCTTTGTTGACCACTATCATTTTGCAAATGATGCCGATGAAAAAAGCATAAGATGCCTATTTCCTAATGGGAAACATTTTCCAATGGGTGCTACTGGCAAATTAGAAACGCTATTAATTGGAATGTGCACAAATACAATCTACTAACAATCACTACCAAATTGTAACCCTTTGGTCAAACAGCAACCCACTGAGATAAAATAGGTTTAACAGCATTATCTGATTTCACTAGATATTAACTGTGTTGCAACTACACTGCGTGCAATAAACATAAGTACCGAACAGCTAGGTACATGCTACAATCTTCAAGGGCAGTTTCTTATTGTCATTCCAGGGCATCATCTATATTACATGAAGAAAAGAATAACGGGACGCAACCATGAGAGAAAAGAGTATGCAAACAATTCTGTTGAGTCGGGCGGCAGCAGCAGCCGCACAGCAACATATCTCATCTATATCTACTACTAATCAGTCCAAACTAACTTAGCACAACATTCCAGTAGCAACAACCCAGAAGTAACCAAATTCTTGTGCACTTGATAGCAAATGAGACATGCTAAGTATAACCAGACTCAAACAATTATGTAATGTATGCAACTTCTAGAACACTTAGAGCAGGTCACATGTCTCAGTAACAGACTATATAAACTAGCTAGGCAGGTCAGCCAATCCTTGTTCAAAGTATCAAAAAATAGTTCTAGGAGTGCCCAACACGTGGTATCAAATAAAGGTCAACATGAAGAGAAACCAAGGTTGTGGCTTACCATTGCTCAAAAATGTCTATTGCTCTTTGTTGCAGCTTGTATGAGCGTATTTGGAGAAATTATATTATGTCTTGTACCTAGAGCCCCATTAGTACTAGCGTCATGTGAGTATTTTTGCAGGGTTGGATTACTATTTTCTTTGCTAGTCATTTTCTTGGGTGTCTGCAAATATAGAAGTGCACTTTTAGCAACGCAAGTAAGCAAAAATAATCTTACAAATTCGCAAGCATATGACTATAATCACCTGAATAGCTTGCGTCTGTTTGGTTATGACAAACTCTAGCTTCTAGGTCCACCTTCGCCCGACAAACTCTAGCTCTTTCCGACGACCTAGGCCTCACCCTGTAGCTCTCCTGGGCAGCATCAGGCCTGGGCGACATCGCTCTCCTCCTCTTGAGCAACATTAGGCCTTGGCAACATCACGTGGTTCTCCAGCTGCTCGTGCAGAGCGGCAGCAGCCAGCTTCTCAGAATGTCGGAGGCCACGAACTGAATGGTCTGCATCGACTACTGCCTGATTTAAGCTTGAGTCCACCACATAATCAACATGAAGCTCGGGATGAATATGTGCAAGATAAAACACCTGCAAGATTAACATGTGCAAGATGAAACACCTGCAAGATTAACATGTGCAAGATGAACAACTACAAAATGAACACCTGCAAGACGAACTTGCAGGTGCTTTTGCCTTAACCGTGTAAGATGAATGCAGATTTTGGCTATGAATTACAGAAATTGCACAATATTAGTGGAGTAGCTGGCTCCAATTCATTGATATTTTTTAGTATTAGTGGAGTAATAATCATATGACACTAAGTAAAATTGCAGTAATCTGAAAATAAATTAAACTCATAGCTGGCTCAAAATTGCAGTAATCATATGAGTAGCAGTAATGTTGTTCTCAAATCCTAGGTGGTGTGTGTGTTTTATTCCTGGAAGAATGCAAGAGTCATGGGGAACATAAGCAACCAGATGACTGACCATCTGGTATCATAGCACCACCTTGCTTGTGTTGAGTGCCTCCATAAGCTGCACCATATTCAAACAAAAATTCAGTGATAATGCACTCTATTCAGAAAGTAAAGATATGCTAAGCTACTGGTATCCACATGCCTTTGCATTTCACGTAATTTTAAACCATGCAATTTTAAGAAAATAAAATCTGAGATGAGAATAACCGCACCATTTTATATCAGTCTCAAAATCAAGCCCCAGAACCAGTTTATCTCTTTAAAAGTACATCTCTAACCCTATGACCAGTCCCATTGAGCCCACATCAGAGAGAAAGAGTAGTCGACTAAAATTAGGCACAACACTCCACATTAGATAAACCTATAAGCAAAAAGCACGCTGCTAAGGACTGAGACATGAAAATATTTATCTTAGCTAAAGAGTGTTGCAACATAAATGATATGACCATATACTAATCAATATACATCAGGGGCATAAGCATAGATCACACCAGTGGCACCAAGAGCAGACTGATAGACGCCAATGGCAGTTACCAAGTTTGCAGGAGTATGAAATATAGAGAACGGTGGCGGAAAATTCAGATAATTTAAGCTCCACATGCACTTCCAGGCAGGCCAGGGAAAATTAACCCACACGAACAGTACACATGCAGGATCATTGTCATCATAACTTGTTCTGCCACCATTTAATTGCTCCCATTGGACTCCCGAGTTTCTATTTCTACTAAATCTTGATCGAAAATTCAGTTGACAGCAAGACGTGCATACGTACTAGGCAACAACAGATTTAGGTGTTGTACTGTTGGAACACCATCACAGGTAATTTACTCCTATATGAATTTGTCATTTCTTAGCAGACAGCAAATACTAAATGGGGCATCTCCAAACTTGTACAGAGATCTTTGCCAGTTTTTAGCAGACTGCAAAAACTAAATTCAAATCCCAGATCTTGACCAGTTCTTAGCAGCTAACAGGAAACAGAGATCCTCACCTGGGGGCGATGGATGCGAGCTCGTCGCGGACGAGGTAGCCAGCAGCGATGTGTGGATAAGTCACTGGAGCTGCGGCTGCACGCGCTTCCCTCTTTGCCTCGCGTGAGAGCGGTGAAAGGGGACCAAAAGCGGTGCGAAGGAGAAGGGGTGTGTTCTGCAGTGTCTACGACGCCGTCGTGACGCCGTGAGGACGGACCAAAAGCGGTGCGGAGGAGAAGGCGTGCGATGGAGGAGGTAGCTCTCAGATCCGATCTGACGATTTGCTGAAGAGAAATAATCGGGAGTACTACTTATGTGGGGATTTTTGCGGGAGCTTAGAAATTTATGGCGCAATACATGACCAAAATTTGGTGGGAAGTTATAAAAAAAATCGAAGGTTAGCAGGAAGAAAAAATTAAGGTCCACAAAGTAGAGTACGCGCTTAATTATTTGTTTGGAAATTAATTATATTAAGTGATTGCTTATAATAATGAAATAAGTTGGAAAATAATATGGAATATATCTGCTTCTGGAAATAAAATATTATTACTAAAATTTCTTCGTAAAAATTTATTTCGCAGACTGACCGAAATAGATGTACGCGTCTTTGCCAATCGTACATGTCAGTTGTGATGTCGGGGAGAATATGCGGTCCACACAAGAACAACTGTCGAGCCGGCGAGGGTAATGAAGGTGGTGTGCGCTATACTCATCAACAGAAATACCATGCCACCCTAGTTTTAAAATATTAGGTTATAATATTGCCTTCAAACATAAGTAGATATGTGGTGATGAGATGTTCGATGTACTTCGATTCCGATCTCAAGGTTTGATCTTGAGATGCGTTGATAAGATGGGTGATGGCGAAGAACACAAAGGACGCGATGGAAAACACAGACACACACACACACGTGAGAGGATGACTCTGATCCATGATCCAGTATAATCCAATCCAAGGAAGACCCAACAGCCACACCGAAGTAAAACCTCTCAAGGGAAAGATTGGCGTTGTGCGTACTATAACCAGATGGGAGAAAGAATATCTATCAGGGCATACTAGATTCTCGCATGGAAATACCTACACCAAGAACATATATATATCACCTCCAACGGAGGTCTTGTGGTTTCCACACATATAGGGGGAATAGAGCCAAGGCTCATCTTTCTCATCATCATCTCTGTCCTAGATCAACAAGTAGTTTATCATACATAAACATAGGGAATCTTCATGTTCATCATCCAATAAAAATCAAATGCGACCACATATATCCAACATTTTCTGTCTATCAAACCCTATCTAACTGATATAGCTAGCTAATCGTAACGGGGTGATCGTTGATTCATGTTTATAGTTAAGATAGGGTCATGAGACTGGAGATGTCAAAGAACACGAAAAACACGATGGCAAACGCACATGCAAAAAAAAACCTATGGAGCAACCGCTTTCTTCTCACCGACCGGTTCGTCGATCCAATATAACCCAATGCAAGAAAGAACCAACGCTCACTCTAAAGTACTTCTACAATTGTGCAAGGATACTCTTCTAGTATGAAAATTGTTGGTTTATCCTTGTTGTATTCTCAGTTAAAAATGTATAAAGTTTTGAGGTGCTGCCAGAAGTTTATCTCTAGCCACACAAGCCGGTCCTTTGAGTTGATGAGGATGGTGGGAAGCCTTTACTAAACTGTAAATCGGCAAAAACATGCCGAAGAGCTGCAGGTTTTGAGCATGTGCATGTACACTCTGTTTTGGTGATACTCAGCTGATTGAATCATTGATCAAATTGGAGTGTCAGGTGGATGCAACATCAGTCCTTGCATCTCCTTTTTTAATTGACAATAGGCCATGATCCCGCACCTAACTAGACCAAGCTAATACAGGAGGGTGGGCCCACCGGTTTCTGTCAAAGAAACAAATACTTCAAGCGAATCCATCAACAAATACTTCTGGGGGAGCAGAGGAGGCCAGAGGGCGGAGGCGGATCCAGAGGAGGAAGGTCGGCCGACGGAGGACGAAGGGGGTCTTGCAGGGGCCAGGGGAGGCCGGACGACGGACGGGCGGAGGGTGGGGGTCGACCCGGCCAGGTCATCTCGTCGATTCGGTCGTCGTACAGAGAGAGCGAGAGCAGGGAAAGAAAGATGTGTCGTTCTCTCGCTGTCTCACGCGACCTAAAGCCAAAATATTAGGGGTAGGAAAACATTCTCAAATTTTGTCGTTCTCTCGCTGTCTCTCGCTGGCCCACCATGTGCGTCCGCCAATGCGTGTATATGTATGTACAAGGAAATACATGTGTATATTATCTTATACTATGTGTCTTTAAGTTGGCATAATAACGTCTATAAAATATAGAGAAAATTGCAGCGATGTTTTTCAAAAATTAAAAATTATAGTGGCGTTTCTCGAATAGCCAAAAATTCTAGTGGATGATCTATCTAATTAACCCTTTAAAAAAAAATCCACCCCAATGCCTCTTTCTCTCACCTCGCCCGTCCCCCACCACCACTCCGCCTTTCTCCTTCTTCAACGGAAACCACTAGATCGGGAGCTCACCTCACCCCACCCGTACCAGCCCCGGTCCCCCGGATGTGCAGATGGTCGAGCTCCAAGCTACCCCTATACCATCCGCCGGCTTGGGAACGCGGCAGCGCCGCCACCGGCACAAATGCATGGCGTGCGGTTGGGGCTGCGGCGACTCCACGGTGGATGGCTCACCTTAGCCAGCTGCTCGGTGGCGTTCTTTTTGCAGTTTCTTTCGACGACAAAAACGAGCATTTTTTTTGTTTTTTACATCCTGCTTGGCCTTTTTTCTTAGATCCGCTTGTGATTTTTGTTCTATTGAAGATTCAAAAGACCACGCGTCGTCACCACCGCGTGCGTCGTCGTTTCCGCCGTCGGCCATGCACAGTTCCTCCTGCAGCTGATCGCGCCCATTCCTCGTGGCGTTGGGCTGCTACGACTCCCCGGTCCCGGTTATGACGACCACGCTTGGATAGGAAGCATGGCTCGGGCCTCCCACCCCTTCGTTTTCTTTTTTGACAATGTTTTTAAGATCTACAGGTTCTTGGATATAATAATTCTACTAATTGTTCTTAGCTTTCTCTACTTCATGTTTTTTGGTCGGATTTCCTCATCGGATCTGAGCCTGGAGCCGCAGTTGGAAGGAGAAGTGGAATTTGCGCTAGAAAATCTCAACATGCAAATTACTGCCCTTAATTTACTCCTACTCCCTCCATGCCGGATTAAAAGGCTAAATTAGCGATTCTCTGGAACCTAGGTGGAGCCTGATTGGCGATAAAAAATGGTAAACACTAGGTATCGCAGGCCGATGGGAAACAATTGTCGGACCCTTCCGATGCTGTCCATCTCATTTTCATCCAACGGATTGAGTTTCGCATGATTTTTTCCCCGCCCGCTAACCACGCAGATTACCCACATAACCCATAAATTACGCCCGGTACGGTTTATGAGCCTCCCCAAATCAAGCTCCAGCTCGACACCACTCTCTAGACATGCGTCGCGATTCTTCTCTCTCCATTGCGCCTCAACTCTCCTCGCCAGCTGCATCTGCTAGACCTGGATCAATTCTTTGCGTTAAAATCACATGTCCTTCCGCGGTGGGGAATCATCTTCAGGCATCCTTCAGTGTCCGGCGGTCGACGCAATGGGGTCAGTAGCGGCATAGCAAAATCGATGAGGCTATACCCCGGCCAAAACAGTCGGCAGGAGTCTGCTGCCACCGTGGCCCATCCACCCTCTTGATCTCAAGGACAACACGATCAGGCTGTAGGTGAGATTACATGTGACCCAGGTCCCAATCCGTCCATTTTTCCACACTTTTGAATAGAATTTTAGGTGCTAGTTTTTCGAACCAGTGGTTGGAATTGTTGTCTCGTATGATTTTGTACATGATTTCTTGGGTGTTGGATCACTATTTTGAGATGGGTGTTTATTGAATATCAGGTGGATGCAATCAACAGGTGAGGGACTACGCTCTGCATCCAATCCTGAATAAATTTCATTCCGGTCACGATGTCGATGGTCGACAAGGAGGACCAACCACAAAGGCAAATGAGCCCCCGGCTGCATCATGTCGTTCAAGAGCTAAGGCCTTCTGAGTTGTTGTCTCCAGGCACCAAAGGAGATGGACTAAGTGTTTGTAGAATGATGAAGCAAATTTATAACATGTAGGAATATGTTAATGAAAGTATGAAGCTATGTATTTTGACAAATTTAAGGAAGCAAATATTAATGTTGTCCGAAATATGTAAGCGAATGTGTGAAGCACTCAAATTTCTCCGAATGAAGCTTTTGTGGTCAAAGAAAAACAACTGTTGCTGGTTCCACAATGCTATAATGCTTCTTACGCATCTGAAAAAGGTTTTGTCAGCAGACTAATCATGCTTCTAATATTAGTGCACTATGCTTCCGGGAATCCGGGGCATACAAATGAAGCTTCTAGCACACTAACAGCTATGTGCTTTCAACATTAGTGCATTATTCCTAAACAATGAGAATTTCATTTCGGTAAACTCCAACAATGGTGGAAAATATATGCAGTTTCATATGACAAATTTTTTGTATACTACATCCAAGAAATAAGATCATTCATAATGGAAGCAGTATTCAATAGCCCAGTCACATAGAAACATAGTTTGATACATCCAAGATAAATATGTTTAGATTGAAGCAAAATTTTATGTGATGGAAGCAAAATACAGTTTAAATGGAAGCAAAATTAAATAACGTTGCAAATAAGAAATTTGCTACCAAAGGGAAGCAAATCTGCATGCCTGAAATTTTGGTAACGTTAATTGTTAGTTTCCTTCAAACCAGGATTTGTTTCAAAAATAAATTCTTTTTCCACTAATTAGGGACTCCGTTGAGGAAGGTTAGCATTACGCAGTTAATACAGGAGCATGTAATCAGACCCTCGATTTAGGGAAACTGTGGTGCGCGCCTCGTTGAGAATCCAACGTCTGTCCTTCCTCCTATCGTACGGCCATACACTGTTCCGATGGGAAGCCATCCATCGGGTTCCGATTCCTAGCGGTGCCCATAAAAAATGTTGATTGGAGAGATTATTTAGGCATTGATTGATATGGTAATTAAAGTGGAAGGTGAAGAAGAAGATTAGGCCCACGGGGCAGTGAATCAGTTTGCATGCATGACCAAAATTCAAATGGAAACGAGGAGCTAGTTTAGCGCATGCATTGGTTTAGAGTAAATTGGGGGAAGAAAATAGGCCACCGTGGGAGTAAAGGAGAGTAATTAATACACAGATTTGCCTAACAATGGGGTATGTTTCCAATCGCAAAATTTGCCTATTAATCCGGCATAGAGGGAATAATTAATTTTCTTTCCCTTTTAATTTGCTGCCTAACAGTGGAATACTACTCCTAATTAGAGTACATAGCGCATGAATCTCAACTTTCCCGCTAATTACTCCCCTTATGTTTATCTCTTAATTTTCTCTCTCCATAAACGTCGTTGCCCAATAGCTACCTTAGACATTGATGATGGAGTTGTGTCCTTGTTGCGATCTGAACACTGTTCAAATTTCAAACATGCATGAACTCTATGGAAGATTCAGAAATTAAGTCATCACTGTCATCACTGCCATGGAGCCTGAATTAGTACGGAGTAATGAATCTGTGCGTTAAAGTTTTTTCAGAAAAAAGCAAAACGTGCAGCAGATCAGTGTGTATAAATTTTCCAGAAAAAAAACAAAAAATGCAGTACGCCCCGGAGCAGATCTTAACTAGTCCAAGAAGGAACTGATGACGCATGCAGTGTCTCTCTACCAAATTTTTTATTATTCTAATGAATTGTTTTTTGCCTTGAAAATCTGAACAACCTAAAAAGCCTCGTTGGAATGGTGGGTTTAAATCAGCGCTTTTTATAATTTCTCAAAAAATAAATTAAGGAGAACCAGTCCGCCCTGGAGCGGGACTAGGTCCTGCCATACGTAAAAAACACCATATGTACTTGGCGGATCCATCCGCAATCACCGCCGCCTGGTGATCCATCTAGGCCCGCATGGACGAGTGTGGCACAGGTCTGCTCCACAGCTTCTCCCATCGCGTTGAGGACGAACTTGGTCTAAGGAGACGGTCGCGCAACCTTGGAGGGCGTCATGGAACCGAGCCGCTTAACTGAGTCGACCGACGCGAGGATTTACAGTAGCCGCAAGGAAGACGATTGAGATCGAATTCACGCAGCAGCGACCCGACCACGGAATTACAAACTGAAATCAAGGGCAAATCGAAGCACCAAACAGTGAAGGGCACCCAGAGAGACGTCTGACTTATGATATCAAGTGTAACTACCCCCTTGCCGGTTTGATCGCCGACATGATACCAAGTCACAGCTCATGACCATGGCGCAGAAAAAGGATAGGGGTGGCTGGCGGTAACGGAATGGACGTTAATTTGCAAAGATAATGTGCAAAATCTAACAGTAAGCACTATGTGCATAGCTAGCCACCCGACTAGAAAATCCTCCTAGTTATAAGATTAGCTGAAGTGTGAAGATAAACCATCTAGGGAAATCGTCCATAGTACAACCCAAGCAGAACGCATACAGTATAGAGTTGTAGTGTTGTTCTAGCTAGCTTGTGTTCAAATCTTGTCGGTTAAACGGATGCATAGATAATAGAAGTTTAGTATTGCTCTAGACACTCCGTTGCAACCTAGTCGTTTCTGAAATTTGGACTTGTTGTCTTTTAACGGGGAGGTAGACACGATTGTCATTTTTTCTGTACCCACACATAACATTATTATATGCTACCTTAATAATTTTTTAAAATATTTAATCATATTTGCTTGCCCGCTGCTAATGGGCTGATGGCAAGGTTCATGGGCCAGTAGGTTGCTGGCCATGGTAGTATTAGGGGCTACTAAAATATTTCAATTGCAAGAAGCCATGGCCCAGGTGTCCCATGTGAAGGCACGCCATTGACTATGAATATCGTTTCAATATCTTGTTGTTTATTGCAACAATAGTGGGTTGTAATAATATGCTCTACACATTGCCATAGATACACAACTTGTCGTAGTAAACAATAGTTTGCAACACGGTGAAATTGAGGCAAAAGATATGCGCTATTACCACCAATATGTGTTTTGTTGCAATAGGCGGCCAAATTTTTGCAACAATATTTGTACCTATCGCAACACGATGCAGTTGTTGCAATATCTGTTTGAATATTACCACGAATGTCTACTTTGTTGCGAGACCTAGTTTCTATCGCAACAAAATGACTAACTCACGCAACAAAATTTGGTTGTCGCAATATCGTGGCCATATTGCAACGTCCATGCATATTGTTGCAATATACGGGCTATATTGCAACAAAATATGTACTTATCACAACAAAACTAAACTGTGGCAATATGTGCGACCTATTACCACAAATGTGAAAATGGTGGCAATATTGCGCTTTATTGCAACAAAATGTAGTTGTAGCATTAAAAATTGTTGCAATAGACCGGATTTCCTGTAGTGATTCTTGTTCACCCAGACATTCTTCTTCTGGAAGGGCTGCGCTTGTTGCTACGGTTGTTGCTGCTGCTGCTGAGGCTGCTGGTAGTTCTCATATCTCGGACGCTGGCTACTGCCGGCGCCCCCTTGCTCTTCTTCTACGGCCGCCACTTGGGACGAACCATATCTGTAGTCTTGCCTGTCATCTCTCCTCTTGTTCCGGTTATCGGGGCGATAGAACTGCCCAGATCCACCGGCATTGTTGTTGTTCCTCTGAACCTGCCCCTGCCCTTGTGAATCAAGGGTGGGCTGCGTGGGGTCTCCCAAGGCATAACTGTCGGCAATCCTGAGAGTCTCGGCCAAAGTGGCCGGCAGATCCCTCTGAAGTTTCTGCCACAACATGGTGCCATGCCGGCACCCCTGAGCAAACCACATGATGGCCTGCAGCTCCACAACTCCTTCGCAGGAATTGTGCAACGTGCACCACCTAGTGAGGTAGTCACGGTTGGTCTCATATTCTCCTTGCCGGCAGTTAGCTAGCTGCTGCGGCGGTTGGGTCTCTTGTAGGTACTGGTGAAGTTTGACATAAATTGCTCTTCAAAATCAACCCAGCCGTTGATACTTCCGGCCGGCAGATTGTTCAGCCATATCCTGGCTGGCCCTTCAAGCATCTGCGGCACATAGCGTACCGCCCATCGGAGGTTTCCTCCGGCAATGTTCACTGCTGTGGAGTAGTCCTCCAACCAATCTTCCGGCTTTGTACTGTCGTTATATGTCCTCGCGCCACGCGCGAGCTGGAAACAGTAAGGTGCCGACTCACCCATAATCCAGGGTCCAAAGCACATAGGACCTGGAGCTCCTTGTCTCTCCACCAACTCTGTCTGGTAAATTCTATCCAGCTTGAAGCGCGCATCATCCGCGGCCAAGGACCGAGGTCCTAGCCGAGAGGCAATTGTGCCTGGAATCATTTTTTGCTGCTGCTGCTCCGGCTGGTACTGCTCATACTGCTGGCCTTGTTGGTACTGCTGCTGCTATTGTTGATATCCCGTCCTCGCAAGGGCGGAATTTCCATCATCTTCGCGATGTCTCGGCTGACCTGCGCCTTGCTGCTGCACTGCGTATCCGGTGCCCTGCCGCTGACGCCGGGCAGCACTGTTACTCCGGCCACCACCGGCCGGCCGGCACATTCTGGCCGACATTCTTGTTGCCAACATTCTTGTCAGCTTCGCCGGCATTGTTCTGAACCATCACTTGTTTTCCGGCAATCGCCGGATCATACACCTGGATCTGTTTGTCCCAGCGGCCAGAAGTCACACTTCCGGCACGCCGAGCGCTGGGATGTGGGGACGAGGCCTGGCCCCTCGACCTCGCACCGGCACCTCCCACCGGTGCAACATACTGGGATTCCCCGGCACCTGGGTTTGCCTTCTTAAAGGCCTCCTGCTGCTTGGTAGCTTCAGACAAAAGTTGGTTAAGCCGGGCTTGCTGCTCACGCAGTGCTTCGCCGGATAAACAGGATAAATCTTTAGCTACTTCTGCTGCAGCTCTAAGGTTTTTACTGGTGAGCTATATATCACCTTAGGTAGAGTACTAGTTGCACTATGACTTTTAGCTCTAGCACCTTTATCTAGCTCAGTGTTAAGATCTCTACCTCTAGTTCTAACCTCCTCTATCCGGCTAGGCCGGGTTACCACTAGAGTAAAACCATGGGCAGCCTCATACTCACGGAGTTGCCGGTTGAACCGCTCCCGCTCCTGATGCATGGCCAGGGCCTCATCGACAAGGGCCTGATGAGATCCCTCCAGGACCTCCCTTGTCTGCTCCGGATCATCGCCGGATCGCACCGGCTCGAGAAGCCAATTGATGATGGGGAGAAGGGGCTGAACCCTAGCCGGCACGCCGGAAGTGCCGGCTAGGTTCTCTGCACGCTCCAACGGAGGACGCGCTGACCTCTTGGCCTTCGGCGGCTCCGGGGGAGTATCTGTTGTTGCTGCTGCTGCTTTCCCGGCACCATTCGCCGACGGCACGGATGTGCCGGCCATCATCACCTCGACCGACTCTACTAGGCGAGCGCTACGCCCAGCGTGAGCCAGCCGATGCGACGGAGGATCCGCCGCCACCAGCACCTTTTCCCTGCAAACACTCTCAGTCCCCACATACACCTCGTGGGAACCGAAAGACATGATCCGGCCATCCCTGGGGAACGGCCGGCCGCCGAGACATCCGGCGTTGTCGCTGATGAAGCTGAGCGAGCCTAGCCTCTGGACAAGGCCAGAGACCACGCGCACCCCTGACGCTGCTATCACGGACCCCGTCCGAATGAACACTCCGCCCAGCATATCGATCTGCCCCACGGTGGGCGCCAAATGTCATCGTGGTGAAACAACATATGCCATGGGATGGCTTAAATGGGGGCCGAACTAGATGCTGGAGGATTCGGGAGAGGGGAGCGAGCTAAGAAGCACGCCAGAAAGGAACACAGATCTACCCAGGTTCGGGGCTCTCGTAAGGAGATAACACCCCTACTCCTGCTCTACTGGTTGTATATTTGGATCGATGGAGTACACAACAATGTTGCTTCCAAGCTCTCTGCGAGAGGAGGAAGATGAACTATGAACTGAGAGAGTAAAGAGAGATCAACCCTTTGCTAGGGTTCCCTGTGCCACCTTATATAGGGGTGGCCAGGGTTACAACGGTCACTTGGACCAAGAGACAGCAACTAGCTTCCAAACAGGACATGCTGATGATGGCTGCCACCCTTGACTTTGCCCCTAATTGCTCTCGATGGGACTCAGCATCCCTGTACCTTGTACCTCTTCGACTGTGACCTTACCACTGTGATGTCAAGGACTGTACTTGGCACAGTGATGGTTGGTAAACCACCACTGTGCACCCTGTCATCATAGTCTGCTTTCATGCTTGGATGTTTCCTTTCTTGATTGTAGGGATATGACACCTTCGTTGACTTCTATATCCCGGATATAGCCGTTGGCCGCATCCTAGACCTATGTGCCGGACCAACGACCCAAGGTCGGGTAATCCGGCCTCCCCTGTTCCTGTATAATATAACAATTAGGTTAGGCCGGCATATCTATACATACGCCGGCACTCCTCATCAAGTATTCCGGCTATACCGACATATCTGAACATCGGCCGGGATACGCCTTTATATGCCGGTCTGGCCGATACTCTTATATTCTGGCCAGACCCAACTTTGGTCAACCAACACAAAGTCAACCACATTCCTTATATCTTTCTAGTCTCTTGACCCTACCGGGGGTCATTCCCCCGACATGTCTCCATTTTCGATTGCCTTCTTTGGGCAGTCTCTAGCATAGTGCCCCTTCTCCTTACACTTGAAACATCCTACCTTGCTGATATCCTTCTTGGCGAAGGTTTTGTGGCTGTTTTGTTCATGACTATTCATTTTACTATTGCCACTTCCATTGTTGCTCTTTTGGTTCTTGTGCCCACTAAGATCATGTCCATTTGATCCATGTTGTTTGTTCCCATTTATACCATGATAGTAGTTGTGTTGACCATAATGGTGGTCAGCGTTCTCATGCTTGTGAGATCCAGATCCTCCATTGCCCTTATTAAATGAATACTTCTTCTGTGGTGAACCTGAGGGATGATCTTTGTAGCTATGCTTCCTCTTTCTGTTTTCAGATTGCTTCATCTTGTTCTCAAGAATTATAGCTTGATCAAGTAGTGCCTGGAATGTAGGAGTATACGCGACTGATAAAGGAATTGACAAATCATCATTGAGGCCCTCTAAGAATTTATCCTTCCTCTTTGCATCAGTATCGATATTATCTGGTGTGTAACGTGACAAATTGGTGAACTCATCAATGTATTCTGACACACTGCGGTACCTCTGTTTAAGATCATGAAACTCCTTCTTTTTGAAACTCATCACTCCAGAGGAGATATGTGCAGCCCGAAATCCCTCTTGGAATGAGTTCCAAGTCACTCCATCTATGGGGTGACTGATTTGATAAGTATCCCACCAGTTTGCCGCTGGTCCTTCTAGTAGATGAGCTGCAAACCTGACCTTCTCAGCATCAGTGCAACCAACGGTCACCAAGTCTTTGTTCACAGAATGGACCCAGTCAATAGCTTCAATTGGTTCGGTAGCACGAGAAAACTTTGCAGGGCGAAGTCTCAAGAACCTTGCGAGCATATCGACTTCAGGGGGCGGTGGTGGCGGAGGTGGATTGTTGTTGTTGTTCTGATTATTGATTGCGAGGAGTTGAGTCATCATTTGCATTAGTTGGGTCTGTGCAGCCATCAGCTATTGCATCTCGTTGTTCCGATCTCCGGGAGCATGGCGAGGTGGCATCTGTTGGTTTGGTATGGATGAGCATAGAGTTAGAGATAGAGTCTAAGAGAAATAAATTCTTACCCTTACACACCACATGCATAGAAACAATCCTCAAAAACAAACAAGCATTCACTTAACTCACAAATAGTTTCAAAATATGTGGATTGTTAAACGTCATGAAGGTTAAAACAAACTCACTAGATTTCATTCCACATGGTGGTCACGGGGGAACATCAACTCGAAAATAACTAAGGGAAACAAAATAGGGTGGTCTGACTAACTACTCTATTCCTCTAATTCAACTTCCTTTTTCACGATGGTGCTCATGAACATCGTCTTGTACTTCTTCACCTCCGTAGTTGGGGCGTAGATCTTCGATTGAAGCTCTCTCTTCTCGGCACATAGCTTCACAATCACTTCATGGTCGGTTTCAAACTTGAAGTCATTGCTCTCTACCATTGCATTATTCTCTCTGATCTACTTGTTGTTCTCTTGGACCTCATTCTTTTGATTCTTGAACTTGATGTCTTGACCTTCAAAATTTGCCTCCAATTACCTTGATCTTCTCTTCTTGCTCTTGGTGCATTCTCCTTAAGCACGGCGCATAGCTCATCTTTTGCTAAGTAGTTTGTTGGTCCTATTGTTATCAAGATCCTTCATAAGAATTTCTAAGTCCTAGAACTATTGGCATGTGGATTTTCCTTTTGAACTTCCTCAATTTGCTTCCTTCGATGATCGAGATACGTAGGTCTAGAATGTTGACAATGTCGAGAAGATGAGTTCCTAAGTAGGTTTCCTTGAAGTCCTTGGCGGTGCCGAAGCTGAAGCTCCTCATCTTTGAGTTGGAACAAAGGAGAGTAGAGACAAAAATGACTAAGAAAAGAATTTACGAGGTAGTAGTGTGTAAATAACTTAGAGATAAAACAACTCCTATTTTTTTAAGGGGTCTTTGTCCAATCCTAGGGTCACGAACCTAAGGGCAACACAATGCTCTGATACCATCTGTAGTGACCTCACCCGGTAGGGTGCCGATCCCTGTGCATTTCAGTGCTAGTCCCTAGATCAATCGCTAGCACACACAATTTAGGATGTAATATCAAGAAACAAAGGTTATTGTATTATATCGCATGATCCAGAAAATTATATAATAAAAACTTTATAGGTTGCTTAGCATAAGGCTAGCTTAATATCAGAGTTTACACAAAATCATAAATATCATGGAGTCCTTCATCTTCATGTGCCACAGGCGAGCATGTTGAGGATAGACTCGTAACCCCATCGTATCTTACTTGACGTCAATATCTGCAACATGAAACATTGCAGCCACAAAGGGTCAATACATTTGAATTGTATTGGCAAAGTGTCACAAGAAAAGAAATATCCACCTAAATCAACATGCTCATTTGGCTAAGTGGAGCTTGGTTGAATTGTGTAAAGCAAATTTTTACGTATCAATGAAAAATAGTTCCATCAACTCTTTATCTTCCTAGGCACACTAGAGTTTATAAGTGTTCCCATTGTTCACCCATCAAGTTTTAACTTAAGAAAATTCTCTATGAAAGGATCTTTCCACCACTTCACATCCAGTCACTTGATGTTGTCATCCTCAGTTCAACTGCTGAAGTTTTCTCTTAAATAGTTCTTGCTGAAATCTGATCTTCACACTCTCGAGAGGTTTCTCATGTGAGCATTTTCATAAGTACAGCCATACAAATGACCCCCTACCATGCCCCATTCTGCATAGTGTACATTTTCATAGGTACAGCCATAGAGATGACCCCTACCATGCCACATGCTTTCAAGTATTATGTACATTTTCATAGGTACAGCCATATAAATGTCCCCCTACCATGACACATACTTCTTACGTCTAGTGGGCATTTTCATAGGTACAGCCATAGAGATGACCCCCTACCATGCCACTCTTCTAAATATTCACCAATCACACATAGCTCAAATAACTTAGTTATTTTTCCAGTGCTTCTGAAATAGGGTTTTCCATACTTAGTGAAAAATGTGTGAAATCGCACCCCAAAGACTACCTGACAACTAAGCAGTCTACACCTATGATGTTTTCTCCTAACAAGGATAACTAGGAATGCGCTAAATAGGACTTAGAATCGCATAAGCCTAACATTTCTTGAAAACATCTTACGCATGAAAATTTTCTACTAAGTGAAAGAAACACTGCATGCATAGTAAAAACAATAGGAGGTTCATGAACAAGAGTGTCACTTGCCTTGGTAAAATTGGACGATGATGTTCTTCTTTGCGAACTATTCTAGCGCTCCGAATGAGTCTAACGCATAGAAAAAATAACACTAATAAACAACTATTGCAATAAGGAGCCAAATTAAAACACAAATACCAAAACATGCGAAACTCAATTTAACTCACAAATATATATTTAAAAATCGTCTAAAAACATTGCATAGGAGGTGGGGAACGTCATAATTAACAATTTGCTAAAACAATTAGCTTATTATGATTCATAGAACTCTTTTATGTTTAAAATAAGGTTTAAGCTTCTAAATTAGAAACAGCCATTTTAATTATTCTTAAACTCTTAATTTAAATACGATTTAATAGATATTAAAATTATGAAGCTAACGCAAAAAGAATCAATCAAAACGGAGTTACGAATATTTAACTATGAATTTTCAAAGTTTGATGTTTTAACAAATTCAGTGGCGATGTCGCGAATTCCTGAATCATCTGATCTGTATCCGACGGTCGTGGCGCCTCCGGCTTGTCTTCGACTCGGATTGCGGCTGAGGCTCGGCTGTACTCTGGCTTCGGCTTGACGATGTGGCGCAACGTGATTCGGCGTTATGCCAAATTTTAAGCGATAGATTAAAAAAATCTATAATTATAAAACCTATTACCTTTGGACAGAGAATTCAATTATAAATACAATGCAAGAAAAATCATCTAAAAAGGAGCTCTATAATTAAAGTTATGAATTTTCAAAATTTTAGTTGAGCTAGTATAAGACGTAAACAGATTGGTCGATGTGCAAGAACAAAGTTGCTACCGGTTCCGCTCTTAAATCTAATCCAAGGCGTTGATTGTAGATCTAACGAGGCACAACATCAGGTATGTAAACTACAATTTACTAGGTACTGCCTAATGGAGGGACTTTAGCTTACAGCGGACGGACGACGGTCCCGACGACGACGAAGAAGGCGGCTCTGGGGTGATTCTCGGCGACGTTCTGCGGTGTTTCAGGCAAGGAAAGTAGACCAAGACGCTCTCCTCCTCGCTGCGACTTCGCGAGTGTCAACGGCGTGGACCGATGGCGTTTCGGGCGTACGTTTTCGTCGGCTGGACGGGTCACGGTCCGGCGAAGCTTCTGGCCACCTTGTCTGCACGTACTAGGCTCCCGTGAGCGGGAAAAAAAAAAGTTAGGATGGTGAGGTGATTACTGAAAGAGGTTAACAGCGACGAAACCTTCGGGCTCAAGCTCCGGTGATCTCCCGAGGTGACGAAGTTGATGACGACGTTCACGATGTCGATGTTCCCTACGTCTTCGGGCCTGGAGAAGATGCAAATGGTGTAGTAGATGTCGATGCAGAGGCTATGACATGCTCTAATGTCTTCGGCGGAGCTCCTAGCGGCTGTGGCGAGCGGATGAGTGACGGCGGCGTCGAGGCGGCGCAGAAAACTTCTCTAAAATGGTGCACAACTATGTCCAGGAGATAGATAAAGATTAGAATAGTACACTGTTAAAAGGATTCGAGAAAAGAATCAACGGAGACGTCATACCGTCGTGATGAACTCGCAAGATCTTATAGTAGGACGTCGATGGTACGAGCTGCAGAGTGCTTTTTAGGAAATACTTTGTGACCAAAAATGAAGGAGAAGAACAAGGGGCGCTCGGTGCTTCTCTCGGTTCGTGTTATAGTGATTTGAGGAGGGAGATCGGGAGGCTCATGCCAACGAGTGGCATTCAGGGCGCCGGTTTCACTTAAGAGATTATGACAACCAAATGAAGAAATAATTTCCTGAACGGTTACCCTATTAAATGTCTAATAAGTTTTGTGTTGAAGTCGAGAGAAACCGATGTCTATATTTAGGAGGAAAAAGGAGGGGAAGGATTGACTCCATGGTTCTGTGACTTACGTGCTGGAGCTTGAAGACGACCACCAGCTCTCGCTCGGTTGGCGTGGGCTGGTTGGCCAGTTCGGTCTGGTTGGGCCAGGCTGGTGCGGCCCAAATCGTTTTTTTCTTTTCTTACTATTTTCTGCTTTCTTTTGTAACTTTTGATTTAGAGCTTCAAATTAATTTAAATAAATTTCTAAATTTTTGTACTAATATTGTCCTCAGTTTATATAGTCACATGGATACAGGTTGTTAACAAAATTTAGTTTTAAAACTAAACCTTGCATATTTGCCATAAGGATAACAAAAGAAATTAGATATGAATTTTGGACTCCCTTCTTTAACTTATAGATTCAGATACAATGCTATGATCAAGATAATGCATGATATGCATGATTTTGAAACTTTTTGTAAAATACTTTTAAAAAACATTATTTCCTTGAGAATTTTCAATCCAATACAATCATTCAAAGGCAATTATAAAAAAAATTCAGATTCCAAAACTTTAACTGGCCATAACTTTTGCATACGAACTCCATTTTCGACGTGCGACCTGTCAAACTGTCCGGAATCAAAAGTTATATCGAAAATCTTGGGAGAAGAACCAAAAGTCACTCATAATCGTCAAAAAAGTGAGGGAAGGGTGAGTTTTTGGCCTTTTAAGTTTCAGAACCAGCAATTTTCCTTGATCTTCACTTATATCTTGCTTTTGAGCTATTACTTTGTGCTTCTGGCTGCCGCGCATTGACTAGTTGGTGTCCTAGGCTCGCGTCTCTAGCACGATCTAGCCTACGGCCAGCACGGTACCGTCGTTGAGCATTTATTCAACTTGTTGCATTGCTGTTTTGAATTGTTGCTACAGATATTGCAGCCTCCTACAGCTCCACATATCTCTACGACCGTGTGCTGACGCCACCTTGCAATCGCTTAACCACATCTTCACGAGCTTTGATTACAAAGGATTGTGATCACTCCTGTTGCTTGGTAAGAACGGGTAAGAGCTTTGGTTTTTGCTTGACGGATTACGCGGTTTTCCACCAAATCATCCGCCATACATACACCGCTTTAGAGTTTTCTTTTTCTTGTGAGTCCTAACCATGACAGGATCGGAGAAGAAAGATGACCAGGACACGGAGACGACGATGAGCGCAGAGTTACACAGTCACTTTACACAGCTCGTGGGCAATCATGTGCAAGACGTCGAAAAACGACATGTCGACACTATGGAGAGGATCGATGGTCTCAAAACCTCTTTCGCGCAGCAGCTTGACACTCTGCCACTATGGAGATGATGGCGCATCTACCTCCGCCACCGGTGCCTGCTCCCCAGCCGCCGGCTCCCCAACCGGCTGCTGGCCAGCCGGCCGCTCCCCAGCCGGTCCAGCACAGGCGTGCCCGACGTGTCCCGCGCAACGGGCCTCATGCCGCTGCAGGTGTTGCTATCCTGGATGAGCCCGCTGCTGATTACTATGGGGCGGATGACTACACGGACGAGAATGCGGTGTCCGACGAGGTCCTCCAGCCACCTCTTGGTCGTCCACGCGCCAATCACCCCCATGCACGACGCCATCAACGACCGCTGGTACGTGATGACGATCATATTGCTAAACTAAAATTAAATATTCCACCTTTTGAGGAACGTTACAATCCTGATGCGTATCTCTCTTGGGAATTAGAAGTAGAACAACGTTTTGCATGTTTAGCTTACCCAGAAGATAAACGTGTTACTGCTGCTACTTGTGAGTTCACTAGTTTTGCTTCTATATGGTGGTCTGAATATTGTCGCGTACATCTTACTAATCCACCTACTACTTGCGATGCTTTAAAACATGCTATGCGTACTCGTTTTGTACCTCCATACTACCAATGTGATTTGCTCAAAAAGTTAGCTCATTTAGAACAAGGCAAAAATTATGTAGAGGAATATTATCAGGAATTACAAACTAGCATGATTCGTTGTGATATAGAGGAAGATAATGAGTCCTTAATTGCTAGATTTTTCAGTGGGTTAAATAAAGAGATTCAAACAATTCTAGAATATAAGGAATATAATACTATCAACCGTTTATTTCACCTTGCTTGCAAAGCTGAATGTGAAGTGCAGGATAGGAGAGCTGCGGCAAGAACTAACTTTTCTGCAGTGCGTTCTACTTCATGGGTATCAAGGACGCCGTATACGCCGTGTACTCCTGCACCTTCACCTTCACCGACCACACCATCAAGACCTTCTAGTGCTCCGGCGCCACCATCAACAAGGGGTACTCCCGCTGGTCTTGCCACAAGTTCTTCATCATCCATGGCGTCTACAGGGAAGACAAGTAAAGTAAAATGTCACAAATGCACAGGACTTGGCCACTATGCACGTGAGTGTCCAACTGATCGGGTGATGGTTGTTCTTGAGGATGGAGGATACGATTCAGCTAGTGACTATGATGAGGATACTTTGGCTCTCATTGCACATGAGGAACAACAAGCTGCAGCACCTACCGCAACAGATTCACAATATATGAGTGCGGAGGCTACTGAACAATATCCTATATTGGTTGCACAGCGAGTTTTGAGTGTCCAACTCACTCAGGCTGAACCAAATCAGTGCCATAATTTGTTCCATACCAAGGGAATTGTCAAAGATCGATGTGTGCGCATAATAATTGATGGAGGGAGCTGCAACAACTTGGCAAGTCTAGAGATGGTCGAGAAGCTATCTATTACTACCCGCCCTCCTCCTCGGCCTTATTACATTCAATGGTTCAACAACAGCGGTAAAGTTAAGGTAACACGTAGTGTTCGTGTGCATTTTCCTATTGCTGCATATGATGATTATGTTGAGTGTGATGTTGTTCCTATGCAAGCATGCCCCCTTTTACTTGGTAGACCATGGCAATTTGATAGAAATTCTATACAACATGGTGCAACAAATCAGTATACTTTTGTTCATAATGATAAACCAATTGTGTTACTACCTATGTCTCTTGAGAGTATTTTAAAAGATGATCTTGCTAGAGCTAGTAGGACACATACTGAACAGAAAAAGATGAGCGGAAAACAGATTATTGCTAAGAAAATTATGCCTTCAAAAAGTACTACTAAACCTGGACCTCAACATGCTCATGAAATTCGTTTGAAGAGTACTTGTTTACTGGCTAGCAAAACTGATATTTCTGAGATAGATGTACACACTACTGAATGTTATGCAATTATTTGCACAGATACCTTGTTTTCATTTGAGAATATGCCTCCTACTTTGCCACCCGCGGTTGCTAACATTTTGTAGGAGTATGAGGACGTTTTTCCACAAGATGTACCACCAGGATTACCTCCTATCAGAGGAATAGAGCATCAAATTGATTTAATTCCTGGTGCTTCGCTGCCTAACCGTGTGCCGTATCGTACCAATCCTGAAGAGACAAAAGAGATTCAGCGACAAATACAAGAACTTCTCGACAAAGGTTATATTCGTGAGTCTCTTAGTCCATGCGCTGTTCCTATTATTTTGGTATCTAAGAAAGATGGTTCTTGGCGCTTGTGTACTGATTGTAGAGCTATCAATAATATTAGGATTCGATATCGTCATCCTATTCCTCGATTAGATGATATGCTTGATGAATTAAGTGGCTCTACCATGTTCTCTAAAGTTGATTTGCGCAGTGGATACCACCAAATTCGTATAAAAACTAGGAGATGAATGGAAAATAGCTTTTAAAACTAAGTTTGGATTATATGAGTGGTTAGTAATGCTTTTGGTTTAACTAATGCACCCAGCACCTTCATGAGATTAATGAACGAAGTTTTACGTGCTTTTATTGGCCATTTTGTGGTGGTATACTTTGATGATATTCTCATATATAGCAAATCTTTAGAGGAACATTTGGAACATCTATGTGTTGTTTTTAATGCTTTACGTGATGCACGCTTGTTTGGTAACCTCGCAAAGTGCACCTTTTGCACCGATCGAGTTGTGTTTCTTGGCTATGTTGCTACAACGCAGGGTATTGAAGTTGATCCCGCCAAGATTGAAGCTATTTCTAGTTGGCCGCAGCCTAAAACGGTCACACAAGTGCGGAGTTTTCTTGGTCTCGCTGGATTTTATAGGCGCTTTGTGAAAGATTTTGGTTCCATTGTTGCGCCGCTGAATGGGTTGACAAAGAAAGATGTGGCCTTTACTTGGGGAGATGCACAACAAGATGCTTTCCTGCTGCTGAAAGACAGGTTAACACATGCTCCATTACTCCAATTTCCTGATTTTAATAAAACTTTTGAGTTGGAATGTGATGCTAGTGGTATTGGGTTGGGAGGTGTGTTGTTACAAGATGGTAAACCTGTCGCATATTTTAGTGAAAAACTAAGTGGGCCAAGTCTGAACTATTCTACTTATGATAAAGAATTATATGCTCTTGTTCGGACATTAGAAACTTGGCAACATTATTTATAGCCTAAAGAATTTGTTATACATTCTGATCATGAATCTTTGAAGCATATTCGTAGTCAAGCTAAACTGAATAAGCGACATGCTAAGTGGGTTGAGTTTATTGAATCTTTTTCTTATGTCATTAAACACAAAAAGGGTAAAGATAATGTTACTGCTGATGCTTTGTCGCGCCGCTATACCATGCTTAATCAACTTGACTACAAAATTTTTGGTTTGGAAAAAATTAAAGGACAATATGAGCATGATGTTGAATTCAATGATATATTGCTGAATTGTAAAGAGGATAGAACTTGGAACAAATTCGTCCTGAACCACGGATTTGTGTTTCGCGCTAACAAGCTATGCATCCCAGATGGCTCTGTTCATCTTGTGTTGTTGCAGGAGTCACATGGTGGAGGTTTAATGGGTCACTTTGGTGTAAATAAGACAGAGGACGTACTTGCTGCACACTTTTTCTGGCCACTGATGCGTAGAGATGTTGAGAGATTTGTTGCTCGCTGCACTACATGTCAAAAAGCTAAGTCTTGCCTTAATCCTCATGGTTTATACATGCCTCTTCCTGTTCCTAGTGTGCCTTTGGAAGATATTTCTATGGATTTCATTTTGGGATTACCTCACGCACAGAAGGGAAGGGATAGTATTTCTGTGGTCGTAGACAGATTTTCTAAGATGACACATTTTATACCTTGTCATAAGAGTGATGATGCTGTGCATATTGCTGATTTGTTCTTTCGTGAAATTGTGTGTTTGCATGGTGTGCCTAATACTATTGTGTCTGATCGTGGTACTAAATTTCTGAGCTATTTTTGGAGATGTTTATAGGCTAAGTTGGGGGACTAAATTGCTGTTTAGTACTACATGTCATCCCCAAACTGATGGACAAACTAAAGTAGTAAATAGAACGTTATCTACTATGCTAAGGGCTGTTTTAACGAAGAACTTAAAGATGTGGGAAGATTGTTTACCTAATATAGAATTTGCTTACAATCGTTCACTGCATTCTACCACTAAATTGTGCCCTTTCGAAGTTATGTATGCTTTTGTTCATCGTGCACCTATTGATTTATTGCCTCTTCCATCTACGGTGCAACATAATTTTGATGCTACACAACATGCTGAACCTATTTTGAAACTGCATGCAACTACTAAAGAAAACATAGAACGCATGAATGCTAAATATAAAATTGTTAGAGATAAAGGAAGAAAGCATATTGTGTTTGATGTTGGCGATCTTGTTTGGTTGCATTTGCGCAAAGATCATTTTACCGATTTGCGCAAGTCTAAATAGATGCCATGTGCTGCTGGTCCGTTTAAAGTGTTAGAAAAGTTGAATGATAATGCCTATAAACTTGAGCTTCCTGCAGAATTTGGTACGGTAAGTCCTACATTTAACATTGCAGATTTGAAGCCTTATTTTGGACAAGAAGATGAGCTTTCATCGAGGACGACTTCAATTCAAGAAGGGGAGGATGATGAGGACATCCCTACTGTTGATACAACTACTACACATCCTCATGTACAAGGACCTCTCACTAGAGCTCGTGCTAGGCAACTAAATTATGAGGTACTTACGTTTCTTGGAACCGTTCCTAATATACATGAGAATATGATGCTGCCTAAATCAGATGTACTTTTGTTACTTAGGAATGATGGACTTTGCATGGATGAGAGGGGCAAGCATTGGAGCATGGTCATCGATGGAGAGGGCAAAAAGCATATGATCTAGGAAGAAGACGCTGCAAGTGGAGAATTCAGGACATTGAAGCAACCATGAGCAAGGATGGATGCATGGATGAAATATTCAAGATTACAATTAGTAATTTTCGTCCATAGTCTTTTAAGGGTGCTGCGACACCTTATTTTATGGGCCAAACCCATGTATTTTTGAAGTGGACCACTTAGGGTTTTTTATGAGTCCGTATGTGAGGAGGAAAGCCCAACTAGGGCCTGTTTCGGCCACCCCTACCAGGGTGGATGAAAATCCCTGCCTCTCCTCCTCATATACTCCCACACAACCGTCATTAGGTCTTGGGTTTTGTTTAGATTAAGTTTTAGCCATTGCTATACTTCACCATAGGCACGAGCGTCATCGAGACCTCCTGTACTATGCACTTGCAGCACCCCACGTTATCATCCCTCTGGGAGTAATACAATCTTCATATTCATCTGCAATTCAGATTGCTTAATCATTGTTCTTGCTTGTTCTGCGATTGCTCACAGGAATAGACCCTCGTGGTCAGGTCGATCTTGCTCCCGCGTGGTCGATAGCCTCGGAAGTTGGTGTAGCGATTGCTAAGGTGCAACGTCTCGCACGTTCGTAGCCGGATCATCAACGTCAACGTCCACCACAAATCGTAGCTATCCGTCTCATCGAAAGATTGGACACCTTTACCCTATCACCTCCCTTTCTTCCCCAGTTGTTCCCCTTGCTCCACCGCCCCATCTCATCCCTTTTGTCCCCTCGAACAGAGAACTAGAAGCACCGGGAGTACACGCCGGAGCATCGCCGGAGCCGGAGCACTCCAGCCGCCCGTCACCGCAGCTGCAGGTGTCAAACCTTGTCGCCGAAGACACCCACACGACCTCCATCACCTGCCACACGTCTTCCAGCCTGCCTCCATCGCCAGAATTCGCCGGAACCGCCGCCAAGACCACGCCCGAGCCACCCGTCACCGCCGTCCTTCGTCTTCACCGGTGAGTCAACGGTAGACGGTCCTCAATCGTCCGATTCCCGTGAGATCCAACGACCAGCGCGGCTGATCCGTGTGAACCGGTACCGGCCAGTCAGGGCTCGCCACTTCGCAAAGAATATTCCTGGAATATTCCCTTCCATTTTTGATTTTCAAATTAAAACTCAGAAATTATGATAATCTTGCAAAATTCATATCTTTTGTTTTGTAACTCAGAATTTTATAAAATAATATACCATTTGATTCCTAAAAATGAGAGGAACATTTTGGCACTGTTAGTTTTCACTTTCATATAACTTACAGGTTTTCAAAATTTAAATGGTGATTATAGTGTTTTTGCTATATTTTAATTTCTATAATTTATACAAATATGATTCCAATGACATATGAAAGATAATTGAATTATCTATCCCGAGACACCTGTTTCATAATTTTTACAAACAATTTCGTACATAAAGTTTATAGAATGCTATAATGCATGTTTACACCTCTTTTCAACAATTGAAAATGATTTATAAAAGCTTTAATGTTTATTTTGACTTTTGTCTTGCATGCATGTTGTATTGTTTTGTTTTGTACTGATGTGTATTGATTGGAAATTTATTTACCGCGATAGATTGTACGGACTGTGAACCTTGTGATTGTGAGGAATGCTTTAACAAGAACAACAACCAAGGCAAGTGTCACATCATAAATCTACTACTTTTTCCTATGCATGTACTTGTTTTCAGTAGCTTGCATGTGTAGGAATATTTTTAAGTATATATATTGCTATGCTGCAGACCCAATGGATGATCTGTAGAATTCCTAGTTGATTCCTTGATAGTCATCATATTGTAGAATTGCTTAGCCATGCTAATAGTTGCGTGTGTGGTTTTCATGATATGATATGAGTACTACAAGTTATGTTTGCTGTAATGAAAACCACTTAATCAATGAATCACCTGGGTGGAATGGCTTTGATTGGTTTATCAAGTGGTTTCATGGTGGGGAAAGCCACCCAGGCTTAAAGAGATTGATAGACGTTCATGTTTAGTAGCTTCCGAGTACAACCACATGTCAATGGGCTCTGGCTTGACTGATTAAGTTATGACACTGTGACCTACCGTGACCAGCTGATGTAGCTAAGATAGGTGGTATGGGTCCGGGGCTAGGCTCATTGTTTTGTTTCCCAAAGGTCTCGGCTTGGTCTTCGATCGAGCCATGTGGTGAAAGTGTACTAACCTCTGCACAGTGTAAAACTAAGTACTTAGCCGTGTCCCCGATTATAGACAATTTGAGCAATTTTTCATGAATCAGTTGAAGGATCTCATATTTCTAATTTTGTTATTAATACTTGATGGGTGAACCAATGGGTTAGGAGCACTTGAGTGAATCAATGTGTCCTTAGAATCTAATAGGAGCACTTGAGTGAATCAATGTGTCCTTAGCTATTTTTTTTGAAGAAATAAAAGTGATTTGAAAGGTAGGAAAAAATGAATCGCTTTATTCAAAATAGCCTGAACTCCATCAGCAAAATAGGCATGTATGATAGGTCACCATTTATATCCACCATAGTGACATCTTGCCAATAAAACTCCGAATATATTGACCAGTTGTGACTGCAATCTTTTTATGTTACAGGTTATTATTCTGAGGATGATTGATTTATTTCATTTAGGTCACAAGTCTCCACCCAGCAGTGCCTGTGGAGTAGTGGAGCTTTAATTTATTTGTTACTATGTTGAACTATTTATATGAGAGCTAGCCTTCGATGCTAATCCTATTGTAATAATTATACTCTTGGATCATACGTTGTAATAAATTTGACACATGTGTGTGCTAGCTATTTATCCAAGGACTAGCACTTGTAAGCACAGGATTCAATCCATTTTAACTGGTTGGATCTCCATATATGGTATTAGAGCCTATGTGTTGGCTATAGGTTCGTGACCATAGGATTTAAAAATTACATATTTTAATTATGTCTCTACTTCTTGCACTTTCATTCTTGTATTCTCATCATTATCAATTCTCACACTTTCCTCTTATTCATAGATGGGAGAATATACCAAGGTAGAATATGCTAGAGTGGACTCCTCAAGACTTTTTGGGAGGCAACTGGGCGAGCTTGCAAGCACGCTGAAAATGCCTATGCCTATGTTCAAGGGGAGAAAGTTACTCTCCTACATACCAAGAATCACCCGCTGGAGATCCAAACCATTACTCCTGGAGACCCCAGAGCTCCAAGCATTCCAGGCCAGAACTACGTGAGACGCCATAGTTCATGGCAGATGGGACTAGACATTTCCATGCATGAGGCATTGTCTCGTCTATGGGAACTCCATCACCACCGGCTCCCTCAGAATTCTGTCTTCCGTGAGTTTGGGAGACGTGATGGAAACAGAGAAGCTATATACACTCCTAGAAATAGGAATGGGATGAACTTCTTTGATAAACACATTGAAGACATGGAAATTCACTCCGTCCACATGGGAAAGATATTGAAGATGGAGATGGATGGTAGCGAACAAGCCAAGGTAGTGGTACAGATGCAGGGACTAGAGATGGAGACCCAACACACCCTTGTGGAGACAATGGGGTGAACTATTGCCAACCGAGACCAGACCATTTATGACATGGGTGCTCAAATTGCTAAAAGAGATGAAGCCATTGCCGCTAGAGACCAAACTATTGCGGCCAGAGATCAAACTATTGTTGAGATGGCTGCTTAGATTGCTACCTTCCAAGCCCAACTCAACCCACCCCC
Organism: Dactylis glomerata; assembly: GCA_007115705.1. NCBI lineage: Eukaryota > Viridiplantae > Streptophyta > Magnoliopsida > Poales > Poaceae > Dactylis > Dactylis glomerata. The sequence continues at coordinate 4,693,378 of QXEO01002107.1, read as the reverse complement.
CAATGATGATCAATGTGATGTTGATGAAGGAGATGAAGATGATGAAGAAGACGGAGTTGACGATGATGATGATGATGGTGATGATGATGACGAAGGTGGAGATGAAACCGCTGCCATTGCTGAGGAAAGTGAGGAGGAAGATCCCGAGGAGAGAGTCTTTGAGGTCTCAAGTGATGAAGACTAAGGGGAGGAGTACACACCTCCATCATAGAGCAACCGTGGCAGGAAGCGCAAGCGCATGACATCATCAACCTATTGCAAGCTGTTTAAGAAGATAGATTAGTTGCCCACCATTTTATATGTCGCTATTATAATCGTTTAGTGTGTTGGCTATATCATACTTGGGATATGTCAACTATATTATTGTGGTACTGTAATTTTCGAAAACTCTAAAGTTCCAGGTTAATTTTTGAGAATTTATATCAATTTAATGAAAGTTTTTGGTTAAAAGTTATGTTCTGCGATTATGCAGTTTCTACAGAACTCTGTTTACTGCATGATTTTTCATATTTTACTGGTAACTCAGATTGATCTCATAATTTAGGATCTGGTGCAAAATTATATGTAATAAATAAAAAAAATTGGAATAAATTTCTGAAGAGTTTTGGTCACCCAGCAAAATACGTTTCTACTGTAGTAGTTTTCGGTCAGATTTCCTGTTTTGGACTATAAACTGAATTTTTTTCAATCCAAAACGTATGACCTACTGTTCTAAATTTTTTGTGGATGTTAACCACTGAATATACACCCATGGAACTATATTTTGAAACTATATTATGTATGTGCTTATTGTCATGGCTGCTGTTAGATGATTGTTTGTTTGCTGATTGCTATTTGTATGATCATGTTGCATGGGTAGATTTTGTTCCATAGATCTTTCTAATTAAACTTACCTGTGCTGAACCGCAGATGTCGCCCCGTCATCAACCCACTAAGATGACGGCAACATAGGCGCAGCTGACGCAAGTCATGGCTCAATTCATGGCAAACAACAATCAGAACAACAACGGGAACAATGGCAACAACAACAATCCTCCTCCACAGGTGGACGCTCTATCGTGCTTGATGTCTTTTTGATTGCATGCTTAGTGGTTTTGCTGTAGCATGACTTGTCTCAAATGACCGAGATTGCTTAATGCGCCTTTGAAAAAATCATGCGTTGTTTTAATTATTTGGAAGCATTATTTTGGTTTTCTCCTTGATGCTTTATTTGGGTTGACTTGGCACATGCTTACACATGTTAGACTCATACAAAGTTGCCATTGCCTCTATGATCATTTATTTTTGACTTTTGATGCCATCTTATGCTTCTTTTAATGTCGCTTTGTTGCTTTGCATGATTATGGCCGTTATTGCTCTCTTAGTTGGTCGCTCCCAGTCTTTTGCTAGCCCTCATTTTGTACTGAGTATGAGCTCTACTCGTGCATTCAACTCCTAAAAACCAAGTTTGCCATTGTGTCCACTATAAATTCCTATGCATGGTATTTGTAAGCCATTCCAAAGTAAATTTTCATGTGCTACCTGTGAAAAAAACTTCAAAACACTTCTCATTTTGTGACACTATTTTCAGCTCATGGGGACGTAGTGGTCGGATTTGCTATCTTCCATATTGCTTATTCCAAAAAGAAAAAAAGGAAAAAATAAAGAAAAAGGCAGTCCTCCATGGTATGTGAATGTTGGTGGGCACCCGATGGAATCGATTAGTCATGGTTTGAGAAAGGAAAAAGGTGGGGAGGAGTGCCAAGCTTTATAAAAGAGCACAAAAGTGCCAATCTCTCTCAAAAACTTGCTTCATTTTTGTATGGAAGATAGTAAGAACCCCATTGCCAGTCGTTGACAAAAGCAACCACCTCTTAAAACCCAATTTTTATCTCTCTGTTTTACAAATGAAAAGCTCTAGCACATGTTTAATCACTGCTTCCCTCCGCGAAGGGCCTTTCTTTTACTTTTATGTTGAGTCTCCACCTTCTACCTTTATGCACCGTCTAAGAGAGCATACTTGTCATTCTGAGTATAATGTGCATTGTCCCAAAGTTTTCATTGATTGATTCATGATGTTGGTATCACTTGTTCTTAAATTACTTGTATCTAGTCGCCCACTTAAACTTGAAGGTGTCCTATGCATTTATGTTTTGCTCTCTCATGAAGGACAAGCTGAAAACAATTTGTATGTTTTTCCTTATGATTTGAACACACGTTTGACTTTCATTGTTTCATTTTCATGATCTTTCGTTTGTGTTCTTTATCATGTTGTAACATGGTTGCTAAGTTTCTTCTATCAAGATTATATCTTTCATGCCCATGTTTTAAGTTCTTTTGATCCCAGCGCACAACGCTTACATATATGATCAAGATTCTGTAGGTGCATGTCACCTCAAAAATTATTTCTTTTGTTATCACTTACCTACTCGAGGACGAGCAGGAGTTAAGCTTGGGGATGCTGATACGTCTCAAACGTATCCATAATTTTTGATGCTCCATGCTTGTTTTTTACACCATTTGCTTAGTGCTTCGTTACTCTTTGTGGCATTTTTATGCATTTTCCGGAACTAACCTATTAACGAGATGCCACAGTGCCAGTTCCCTGTTTTCTGCTGTTTTTGTGTTTCAGAAAAGTTACACAGGAAATATTCTCGGAATTGGACGAAACAAAAGCCAGACGTCCAGATATTTACCGAAGCTTCCAAAGAATCGAAGAGGAGACGGAAAGGAGCCACAGGGCGGCCACACCACCAGGGGGCGCGACCTTCCCCTGGCCCACGCCGGCCTATGGTGTGGGCCCCTGGTCCACTTCTGACGCTGCCCCTTTGCCTATAAAGACCCCCAACGGGAAAAACCTAAAAACCCAATCACTTTTCTAGAAACATATCGCGATCCGCTGCCGTCGTTGACCCAAGATCGGGAGGGTCCAGAAGCTCTTCCCGGCACCCTGCCAGAGAGGGGAATCACCACCGGAGGTCTTCTTCATCGCCATGCTTGCCTCTGGCGCGATGAGTGAGTAGTCTACCTTGGACTATGGGTCCATAGTAGTAGCTAGATGGTTGTATTCTCCACCATGTGCTTCATGTTTAGATCTCGTGAGCTGCATTACACGATCGAGATCACCGTTATGTAATTCTACATGTTGTGTTTATTGGGATCCGATGAATATTGGTGTTATGATTGAGTTGATGTACTGAATTTTATCTTATGTTATCTCTATGTTGTTTATGATCTTGCATGCACTCCGTTGTTAGTAGCTATCTTGGCCGAGTAGTTGCTAGTGACTCCAAGATGGGGTATTTATGCTCGATAGTGGGTTCATGCCTCTATTTAATCTGGGGGAGTGACAGAAACCTCTTAGGTTGTAGATGTGCTGTTGCTACTAGGGGGAAAACAACATTCATATGCTTGAGGGCATATGCTTTGTTTACATTACACACTTTGCTTAATGTAGTTATCTGCTGTTCGCAACTTAATACTTGTGGAGTTCTCGGATTGATTCGCCACAAGTGGATTATTAGTCATAGATGCAGTTGGATGGCGGTCTATGTATCTTGTTGTAATGCCCAGAGTAAATCTCATAGTGATCCTCTCGCCATATCACGTTGTCTTTATTCTATCAATTGCCCAACTGTAATTTATTTACCCAACATGTGTTATTTTATCTTATGGAGAGACACCACTAGTGAACTGTGGACCCCGGTCCTATTTCCATTATATTGCTATCACCTGTTTACTTTACTCACACTGTTTACTTTACCCGCATATTACTATTGCTTTCCACTCGATACGCTCATTCCTTTGTTTCAAGCAAACCGGTGAGATTGACAACCTCATCGTAAGTTGGGAGCAAAGTATTTGGTTGTGTTGTGTGCAGGTTCCGCGTTGCTACTAGTTGAAGACGAGTCAACAAGTGTCATAAACGGCGCCCTTGTTGGAGTGTTAGTAGGCTAGCAAGCATCACCTTCTGGAGTATTGACTTTTTCCTGGATTCGATAAACCTTGGTTTCTTACTGAGGGAAAAACTTGCTGTTGTGCTCATCATACCTTCCTCTTGGGGTTCCGAACTGGACGGTGAAAAACCATCAACACCGCGCCGCATCAAGCATCTAGTGCAGCCTTATGACAATATGGGGCTCTGTCTTGACTGATTAAGATGTGAGGGTTCAACTTGTGTGCAAGATATTGGCTGGTAGTAGAATTGTAGGTGGGAACGGATCTTGCCAGTATGGTTGTTCTCTCCTTCTGAAAAGATCTTGTCTCATTCTTCTCTCTGGGTAGAATGGGTCTTATGGTGAAAGTGCACAACCCCTGCAGGGTGTAAAACTAATCGATTAGCCATGTCCCTGGTTATGGACAACTTGAGTTCCTAGACATGGAAGTACGGAAGAGTCTCATCACCATTTCTGAAAGAAATAAAATTGTTTAGAAACACTCAGGACAGGGACTACTCAGGGCTACACACCTGGCTTTCAACCCAGGATTTGTGTGGTTGTCATCGCCTAAGGGTTATCCTAGTTTTGTTGAGTAGCTACCCAGGGCCACATACCCTGTAAGTATGTGGTGGTTTTCACTTGGGGGTTATCTTGACCCTTAAAGTCTTAAATGATTAAAAATGTTTGGGTTTACAAAATGATAGGATAAAACTTGCTTTATGCAAATTCAGCCAAAAGCTCCACCAGCCAAATATCATGTAGATAGCTATTTCTCAACAGCCACCAAATATGTGTCATTTGCTAGTACATCATTGTACTGATCCCCATTCATGGGGCTGCATATTCAAATGTGCAGGTTTTCAGATAAAGATCATTTAGTAGGATCTCGAGACTGTATTCCAACATGTCTGCCTGTGGCACGTGATGAAGATGGCGGCTCATTGCCACTTTGTTTTCCGCTGTGAATCTGTAAGGTTTGAGACATATGTAACTGGATCTGTGACGTAATATTTGATACTAATGCAATGATCACTATATTTTGTACTGTGGTGCTATCAGTGATCCAGGGAATAGCACTTAACACAGGTGTTCCACCTTAATTCAAAGGTGGGGCGTTACAAAATGGTATCAGAGCATAGTGTTGCCTATAGGATCGAGACCCTAGGTTTGGATTAGAAACAGGTAGACCCTAGGATAAAAAAATCTATCTCATCTTGCTTCTGTTTATATATTTTTTTAAAAAGTTTGCATTTTGAACTCCTTGTATTCTCTCCTACTTCCTTTTCAAATGTTTCATTTTGCCTTAGATGACCCAACATGAAGAAATACATTGAAGGCCGACGGAGAATTTGGAGAAATACAGATATGAAGACTGCACAACACCCAACAATACATTGAGGAAGTGGAAATGAGAACAAGGAACAGTGAAGATAGTGTTAGATAAGACCACCAATAATTCTAGTTTATAGAACCAATGATATCGTAATAATCTAATGATTATACCAAATTGGGGTATGACCATACTAGATTGTTAGTGTTTGAACTAGCTTTCTTGAGGTGATGAATGTTTCTTAAATGTTGTTTGTAAGATGAATTGTCTTGATCTGTTGTGTTTGGGTAGGTACCTTCTTTAGATCTCTCCTATCTTTTCTCATCTTTATCCCAATCCCAAAGAAGTGTTTTCTTGACAATTATCCATGAAGACAACAACATTATTGACTCCATCTAAGAAGTTCAGTATCAAGGAGAAGAGGCATACAACATGGAATGGCAAACCTAAGGATATGCAACTTAAGGAGTAATGCCATACGAGTTTTTACGCAAACCCCTAGCTAGGGAACGAGATTTGCTTAAAAAAAATGGTTTTGGAACATTGGTTCCATTTCCAAGAGAATTTTGTCAAATTTACTGAGGTTGACCAAGAGTTAGAATATGAGGTTTAACAAACCATGTATGGAGTAATGATTTGGGTGCAGGATGGACTGATCACCATTCCTACTACTCTTATTATTCGCTCTCATAATATTGGCTTTACAGACCTAGAGAGACGACGTCGTTAAACCTTAACCATAGGATGATAGGACGTTACACCCCTTATAGTGAGCCAGTGTGGCCAAAACGTAGGACTACGGTGAAGATGAACCACAAGCTTACCGTTGAAGAACACACGTGATGGAAGGGGTCCTACCAACCTGGAGAACTCCGTTTGACCCCAAAAGTGTTCACAAGGAAGTAACCATAAGATGAAGAACCATAAGATAAAGGACCTTCACGGATGTCAGCGAAGAGGATGAAGTGAAGACAGGAGACCACCTTAACATGGTCATCTGATTGACCCAAAGAGTGACCCTTCAGTGTCCAAAGTAGTTCAACAAACTACATTGTTGGATAGGAGCTCTACAAATGGAACTAAGATATACTCAAGCTCCCCCTTGAGAAATACTGGAAATCCAAGTTTGTGAATAGACACCCACCTATTGAAAATAAAGACAGAAGCTTACTATGGATTCAAAAGATGACCCAGTGTCTAGTCAAACCAAGGATGCCCTATCAGAACCCAAGGACCTAGACTACCTACAAAAGTATTTTTTAAGGGTGGTAGCCACCTAAGTACCCAAACCCTTCTACCCTTCTAGCCTCTTCAAATCTCGGGGACGAGATTTCTTTTAAGGGTGGTAGTCTGTAACATCCCAAGTTTTTATCAAATTTTTAGAATAACAAAAAAATTATTTTATTTGTATTGATTGAAATTTCACAAGGATTTAAAACTTTTTGAGTTTATATAAAAGAATTTATACAGAAACTTTTCCAAATTTTCCTTCGTTGCTTGAGGAATTATTTTTGAGAAAATAAAATTTCAAAATATTATTTTGCATCTATTTAAATCTTATTCAAGCATACTTGCAAAGGAATTATTTACAAAAGGGTTAATGCAAAATAAAGTTTTACATTTCTAAAAGTATGTTTTAAAATAAAGTTCAAATGTTATTTTATTAGATTTTATTCTCTCAATTTAAAAGAAATTATTTTAAAAACCTTAACCCAACTTTGCATTATTGCAATAAAATATTTTGGCCAAATTTACAAAGTTTTGAGGAATACTTGTTTTGTCATGAAAAATGTCTCTCTACTGTTTTAAATAGTAGTGTTGAATTTTACAAGATTTTAGAAATTGGTTTGACTGGATTTGAAGCTTTTATGCAAAAGTTACTAAAGAATTAAGATTTCACAAAAGAATAAAAAAGAAAGAAGAAAAAAAAGAAAGAAAGAAAAAAAAAGGAGAAACGGACCGAGCAGCCCAGTCCGGCCCAGCCGGCCTGGCCCAACTAATCGTAACCCGAACCGGTACCCTATCTTTTCCCTCCTCTCTCTTACAGGTGGCCCCCACGGGTCAGCTTCTTCCTCAACCTCCGAACCACCTCGCCCACGTTCTTCTGCATCGAAACCGCCCCGTTCCCCATTTCCCCCTGCAACCTCTAGGCCCCAAACGGCACCAAGTCGATGCCCCCCTTTATCCCCTAGATCTCCTCCTTACTTCCCCTCTCATCTCCACTCCCGGGACACCTCCATTTCCCCTTAGATTTCTCGCCTGAACTTCGCGTTACCGCCGCCGAATTTCTCTAAATCCGGCCATCTCAAGGCAAGCCGCCGCCCTTTATGGTACCCCTCTTCCCCCTCTTACCTGTGCGCATCTCTGTAACCCTCTCCCTATCTCCTTTCATAGCAAGAACATCGTGAGCAAGCACGCTGGGATCTTGTCGATGCGCGAAGCTTCTCCAGCCGCCCCTCATCGCCATTCCAGGAAGCGTACTATGGGGACCCCGGATTACCCATCCGGAATACCCGATATGCATACAATTCACGATCCCATGATCAGTGTGTTGTGAATCCACATATCCAAGTTGATAACAGAATTGCATCATCCATTACAGTACCGAATAATTCTTACAATTGGTCACATGACCAGGTATGATATTGCCACGCAGGGCAAGTCTATAACAAAGCAGCGGATACCAAGCAGCGTAGATGACCCACGTCATGCCTACTACCCTACAGGCAACTGACTGGGAGACGTTCCTAGTTCGCATCGGTGTCGTCGTTTCCCACCATTATCTTCATCATAGTCATCTTCCAGGTCTGACCAAGTTAATAGCCAGGGACAAAGCCGTGAGTATATTTTGGAATTGTACTCGCGAACCATCTAACGAGAGAGTGTGATATGCAGTTTGGCTGTAGCAAGGATAGGCTCTAGACTAGTTTTCTTTCTTTTAGAAAACTCATTTTTCTTGTGTCGATATAGCATGTCTAGAACCATGTTCTACGACATCTCTATATCCTTATTAAAAACATTTATAAAACAATTTTAGTAAAATCTCTAGGAAGGGGGAAACCCTTCTTTTATTCAAACACCAGGTCAATCAGACATGACCATCTCCATTCATAAGATCAGGTCAATCACACATGACCATCTCCAATTTCCTTGACAGTACCCTACAAGTACTCCGAACCATACCCATGCCACGGCAGTACCCTCCGAGTACTCTGCCCGGCACCTTTCTCCATTTTTCCGAAAACCACTTTTTAAAACCAAAACCGACACAGGTTAAGTATGGCCATTCCAACTGTCCATGACCAAGGACTCGGCTATTCGAATAGATTACACTCTGCAGAGGTTGTACACTTTACCCACACCATTCGATAAATCCGCCGGGATACCGCCACGGACCGTCATACACAAGTATGCGGGGTTCGGATAATCGATCAGGGTCTTCCACCTATCCACCTTAGTACGGGTGCCTACCCTGTGGAGTAAACCTCCCCGGCAAACCCTGGCCGTCTACCTCCGTCGAGCGTAGTTCTAGTGCCACGGCGGGAGAAACCCAAGTGTCTTCCGGACGGGTAGCCTATTGGCGGCCCCGCTACAATGTTGCCCACCACTTGTGACAACCCGGATTCCGAGGTCCTACAAACCCTTATATAGTACGAGGCTCCCCACACTAAAGTAGATAAACTTCGGACTAAGCCCCGTCCCATACCGGGGTAGTGTGGTTGCACGAGTTAATTGGTTTGGCGAACACTTATACACAATGCCACTTTTATAAAACCACCAACTCCTTTACTCCCATGCCCAGCTCCATGTGTACAAAATCATTTGAAAACATTTAAGTGGAGTAATTACTACTCCAAGGTTTTCGATTTTTTTTTTAAATCTTTCCGGAGAGTGTTCCTAGTCCTAGAGTTTTTGGCTCCACTACAAGTTTTCCAATGAATTTGATGCTAGCCATCAAGTCACTAATATAGGGGTGTTGAATAGGTGCCAAGGGTGTCATCTTTATAGATGATAACAAATCAACTTGTGGAGCTAAGTCGCCAACTATTGCTATATAAGGGTAACTAGCATTGTGGCCCGCGCATTTGCGTGGCTAGACATGATATATTGATTATGTGATTTTTTATCTCCATCTCTTGTTATATATTACTGAGTTTTATCTTATAAAAATGCTCCTTATACATACATGAGGCTAATAGAAAATTCTCTACCTCAGCCAATCATTGTTATAAGAGAATTTCTAAATTTTATTCAATTGGTCGTTCTGGCTCTTATGCACTCATAATCTTAGTAGCATCTACCTCCTCGATGTTCTGATATACATAATTTTCTATATCTGATATAATCTATGGATAGAGATTATAGATTAATATTTAATTCATGATTTCCCTTCTGATTATTTTAGGGAACAGATCATATTTTTCTGTCCTTTTTTCTATTTAAATTCTATACAAAAATTTATATCTATCGTTTGTATTCATAAGAATTATATCCCATCTTAGTTTAATGCTATGTCCTTATTTTCAAATATTACATGTAGTATACCAACTTTATTCAAGCTACATCATCCTCGTTCACCGAATTAAATTTCCTACCCATTGACCAGCTACTGTAAGAGTAATAATATAAACCGTGTCACGTTTTTAGTGCATCCATGACCCAATGGATATTTTTTAAGTGAATTTTGGTTGCTGAAAATAAGTACCTAAAAAGACATTTAATTACTGATGATGTATTCCAGTAATTATCTGCAACCTACTCTACATACTTGCCAAGAAAAACATAGTACTTAGAATACCATGCCACCATATTTCATTTTTGAACCATAGAATATCCCCATATCTATGGTCTAGTGAACCATAAAATATTCAATCCACTCACTGTCGTCTTCAAGATACCTGAGAGCTTCACATGCTGATTTGCATGTTGGGTGAACGACTCCATTGATAGTTCTAATATCCTCAAAGAATATGCATAATGTTAGAAGCATAGTTAGGTATTTGATTGACCCTCTTGACATTTGGTTTTGGTTGTATGGCACGACAAATCTGTTGTCGAGCATGGATCCTCCTCTTTTGAAATGTCTTCCATTATCTTGCCTTCTATATATTGAAATTCCGTCATCATCTATTGTCGTATTGATACTGTATCTTTTTGGGAAGTGCTTGGTACTGCTGTTATCCAACATGCACGGTGATACTATATTTGCCCTCTGCATGTGTCCTGTGAATCATGGAGTTCTCATCAATAGCATGATATTGTTTGTATTAATGTTTGCCCTGATGTTGTTAGCTCACACAGATTCTTGTACGCCATGGTATACTGCCTTGAAGGTTTGTCAATTGATCATAATATATATGAACATGGAGATATAATATCAAAATAATTGAGTCTAGGAAACAATTGTATCCGTGACGTTGTGGTACACATCTGCACGCTAGCTTACTTCTTTGAAAGCAGGAGTCGCAAGAGATGATTGGGCATGGAGATTTACCTGTGAATTCATCCGAGTGTTTTGAGTTAAGGAAAAAGCAATTTCGCCGAACCAAGCGAAGCAGTCACCGCAGTTGATTCCGCTGATAGATTCATCGGTGTGAGAAGGAGGACATCATCCTCTATCAGAGTTTTGTTGAATCGGTCGAAGCAGTCTCCAAAGTTTGATTCAGCCGGGAGGATTGTCCATCAACGTGAAAATCCAGACGCCTTCTAGCTGAGAAATTATTCGAGGGGAGAAGCATGAAGGCCATGGACTCACATGTTTTTCTTCTTCCATCAAATTTGATTGTCCATCAATGTGAAAATCATGCCTTCTAGCTGGGAGATTAGTCGAGGGTGGAAGCAGGATTGCCATGGACTCACGTATTTTCTTGTTTCCGTCAAATTTGTCGCTTGATGGTTCCATGCATTGGTGGCCGTGGTTGTCTAATTTGAATCTTTCCCATACGTGGTTTACGCTGCCTAATCTGAATCAATTTTCAGTTCGCATGGGATACGGCACCGTTTGCGTGGAAACTACTCCATGTAGCTATGTGTCCTTGACATGTACGTTAATAGCAATCTCTAGACACGACCAGGTGTCCTTCGCATACACGCATGATGGGTAGTAATCTGTGGACGTGGGCTTGTTAAATCTAGACCGTTTGTACATCTTAGTTTTAGAGCGAAAAATCTCCACCGTCAGTTGTTTGTTGTTTTAATAATATAATAGATAGCAATATAGAAAACAATGCATAAAAAGAACTGTAATAAAACAATGCAAAGTGTATTGTTAGGACTCATATATGCAACAAGTAAATGGCTTGCCTTGAATAGCTATGTCCCTAGGCTCCTTCCTTAAAAGAAGTACTCAAAGTGTTCCACTTCCTTCTTATGCATTCTTGAGGTAGTCCTCTTCCTCTCCGATGGCGTTCGAATCTAGCGTCGCAAAATGAAAGAAAAGCATTCAATCACCACACAAGCATGTAAAGGAGCAAACATTTCACAAGCCATCTCAAACACACAATTCAATCATTGAGTATCATAAACAAACATGCTCAGATATCTGAATCAATAACTATTTTTACAAAAGAATGTACCAATCTAATAATAGCAAGCAATTCCTAATAGTAATTAAACCCTAATCACAAGCAAACAACTTGTAGGCATAAATATGAATCAAGACATGGCAACCAGCATATCACCAGATAACTAACATAATTACAGAACCACTCAATTGGAATCAAACTAAAAGAGTATATGGTTGAATTATAATGGATTTCGTAATCTCACTTAACACTAGAAAAGCAATTTAATTCCCTAAAACTTTCTGTAGATCCTAAAATTCTACCAGAGACCATATTGGAAAGCTAATGCAATGCGCAACACACCAGAGGTGGAATCACCAAAAAGCTAATTTCTATTAGGCACAATAAATAAAACAATGCTAATTTCCATTAACACCAAAATAATTACTGCAGAGAAAATAATACCCTTAAAATAGCAAAACCAGTTTCTCTAGCTTCATAGTACAGCATAGCATCTCTGAAAATTGGAATCACAGCAAAACAATATACAAAACTTAAGATTTGGATTTTTGATTAAAAACTAACTAAATCTACCAATTTAAATACAAGTCATTCTACAGGGCTTTAAATTTACATGCAACCAGTACCACAGGGTAGATAGTAATCTAAGGAGTTCACAGAAATTTGAATAATTCAAATTGGGCTTATATTTATTTTTCTATGAATTTTGCAAGTTTGCAGATCTGGGAAAAAAGGTTAAAAGATTTGTTTCTAAAAAAATAGGCGCGGGCCTGATCGGAACAGATATTGGCCGGTCCGCCGGGTTCCGGCCCATTTCGCCTGTAGCACATGGGAGGTGCGGTCAAACCGGCCTGCCAGGCGGGCCCCGACCGTCAGCGGCACCAGAGACCAAACCGGTATAGGCGACCCGGGGCCATTCGATCTAGTTCAAATTGACGGTCCCTGGTCGTCGTCCTCCTCCCACCGCCCGGGACAGATCCCGAAACCCTAGCTCATCTAGGCAGGTGATACGTCTCCAACGTATCTATAATTTTTGATGCTCCATGCTTGTTTTTATACCATTTGCCTACTGTTTCGTTACACTTCGTGGCACTTTTATGCATTTTCCAGAACTAACCTATTAACGAGTTGCCACATTGCCAGTTCCCTGTTTTCTGCTATTTTTGTGTTTTAGAAGTGATACACAGGAAATATTCTCGGAATTGGACGAAACAAGTTCCTGAAGTCTTATTTTACCCGGAAGCTTCCAGAGATCCGGAGGAGAGTAGGAGGGAGGCCACCAGGGCCCCACACGCAGGGCTGGCGCGGCCAGGGCCTGGGCCGCGCCACCCTGGCGTGAGAGCACCTGGCCCCTCCTCTGACATCGCCCCTTCGCCTATAAAGACCCCCCGATGCAAAAAACCTAAGTACCCGATCACTTTTCCAGAACACATCGCGATCCGCCGCCGCCGTCGACCCAAAGATCGGGAGGGTCCAGAAGCTCTTCCCGGCACCCTGCTGGAGAGGGGAATCGCCACCGGAGGTCTTCTTCATCGCCATGCTTGTCTCCGGAGCGATGAGTGAGTAGTCTACCTTGGACCATGGGTCCATAGCAGTAGCTAGATGGTTGTCTTCTCCACCATGTGCTTCATGTTTAGATCTCATGAGCTGTCCTACATGATTGAGATCACCGTTATGTAATTCTACATGTTTGGTTTGTTGGGATCCAATGAATATTGGTGTTTATGATTGAGTTGCTGTACTGAATATTATCGTTGTTATCTCTATGTTGTTTATGATCTTGCATGCTCTCCGTTGTTAGTAGCTATCTTGGTCGAGTAATTGCTAGTGACTCCAAGAGGGGTTATTTATGCTCGATAGTGGGTTCATGCCTCTATTTAACCTGGGGGAGTGACAGAAACCTCTAAGGTTGTAGATGTGTTGTTGCTACTAGGGAGAAAACAACATTCATATGCTCAAGGGCATATGCTTTGTTTACATTACACACTTTGGTTAATGCAATTATTCGTTGTTCGCAACTTAATACTCATGGGGTGTTCGGACGATATCCCCGTGAGTGGATTATTAGTCATAGATGCAGTTGGATGGCGGTCTATGTATTTTGTTGTAATGCCCAGAGTAAATCTCATAGTGATCTTCTTGACATATCACGTTTATCTTTATTCTATCAATTGCCCAACTGTAATTTGTCTACCCAGCATGTGTTATTTATCTTATGGAGAGACACCACTAGTGAACTGTAGACCCCGGTCCTATTTCCATCATATTGCTATCACCTGTTTACTTTACTCGCACTGTTTACTTTATTCGCATACTCTATCGTTTTTTCACTCGATACGCTCATAACCTTTGTTTCAAGCAAACCGGTGAGATTGACAACCTCATCGCAAGTTGGGAACGAAGTACTTGGTTGTGTTGTGTGCAGGTTCCGCGTTGCAGCTAGCAAGCAAAGCTTGGACGAGGCGCCATATATAAATTGTCCGAAGATGTCGCAAACTAGCAAGCACCACCTTCAGTCGTTTGTCTCTCCTCTCCAAGAACGATTAAACCTTGGTTTCTTAACTGAGGGAAAACTAGCTGCTATACACCTTCCTCTTGGGGTTCCCAATGGGCTTGTTATTCACCACGCACAAGGACCGTCTGCTACGCGTCAACTTGGCACCAGCAGCCTCTTTTCTGGTGCCGTTGCCGGGTAGAAAGTAGAAGACTTCTGCGAGGGGAGTTTTCGCACACACATCCTTTACTTTGTTTTATTGTTTTGCTTTACTTTATTTATTTTACCTGCATCGTTTTATATCAAAAACCCAAAAAAATTAGAATCCTTGGTAGTTGTTTTTACTTGTTTACTTTCGTTTTGCTGAAATGGCCAATCCCGAAAACACCAAGTTGTGTGACTTCACTAGCACGAACAATAGTGATTTTATCTGCACTCCTATTGCACCACCTGCTCCTGCTGCAAACTTTTATGAGATTAAGCCTGCTTTGTTGAACCTTGTTATGAAAGAGCAATTCTCTGGTGCTAGTACTGAAGATGCTGCAGCTCATCTCAACAATTTTGTTGAGCTATGTGAGATGCAGAAATATAAGGATGTAGAAAGTGATATTATTAAGCTCAAGTTGTTTCCTTTTTCTTTGAGAGGAAAAGCTAAAGATTGGTTGCTGTCTTTGACTAAGAATAGTATTGATTCATGGGCTAAGTGTAAGGATGCTTTTATTGGTAGATACTATCCTCCTGCTAAGATTATATCCTTGCGTAGCAATATTATGAAGTTTACTCAGTTTGATAATGAACATGTTGCTCAAGCTTGGGAAAGAATGAAATCTATGATAAAGAATTGCCCCACTCATGGACTGACTACTTGGATGATTGTCCAAACTTTTTATGCAGGACTGAATTTTTCTTCGAGGAACCTACTTGATTCAGCTACTGGAGGCACTTTTATGTCCCTTACCTTGGGCGCCGCAACAAAGCTACTTGACAACATGATGGTAAATTATTCCGAATGGCACACCGAGAGAGCTCCACAAGGTAAGAAGGTAAATTCTGTTGAGGAAACCTCTTCCTTGAGTGATAAGATTGATACCATTATGGCTATGCTTGCTAATGATTGGACTCATGTTGATCCTAATAATGTTCCTTTAGCCTCTCTAGTTGCTCAAGAAGAGCATGTTGATGTGAATTTCATTAGAAATAATAATTTTAACAACAATGCTTATAGGAACAATTTTGCTAGTAACAATTATAGGCCGTATCCTTCTACCAATGGTAATGGTTATGGTAATTCTTATGGTAATTCCTACAACAACACTAGGGCCGCGCCCTCCGAGCTTGAGGTAATGCTCAAGGACTTCATCGGTAAGCAAACTGCTTTTAACAAGTCTGTTGAGGAAAAGTTAGGCAAAATTGATATTCTTGCTTCTAAAGTTGATAGCCTTGCTCATGATGTTGAAATTCTGAAATTAAAAGTGTTGCCTAATGATGTGAAAGAGAACAATCCTTTTGCTACCGCTAATGCTATTCAAGTTGGAATTGATGAAAATATTAGATTGTTAGCGGAATTGCATGCCAGGTGGGAAAGAGAAGATGAGATGGCTAGAGAGATGAAGGTATGTACCATTACTACCTCTAATGATATTGCTCCTAATGCTAGCAATCCTCTTACTTTGATTGGTGTAGAGAAAACTCCCACTCCTTGTGTTAAAAAGCCTAAAACTGCCAAAACTTTTTCTCAAAAGAGTGCTGAATTTTTTTGAAGTGTGGGAGATGATAGCTCTTCTTCTTTTAATGATTTTGATGTTGATGGCTGCAATATATCTGAAGTTATTTTATTCTTGCAAAAGCTTGCTTTGACTCCCAATGCTAGTTCTTTAAATATTGCTTTTACTAAGCATATTACCAATGCTCTCATGAAAATTAGGGATGAAAAGTTGAAGCAAAAAGCTTCTGTTCCCAAGAAGTTAGAAGATGGTTGGGAACCCATCATTGATATGCATGTTGATGGTTATGATTGCCATGCTTTATGTGATCTAGGTGCTAGTATTTCTATCATGCCTAGAAAGATTTATGACATGCTTGATTTACCACCGCTTGAAAAATGTTATTTTGATGTTCCTATTGCTGATGTTGCTAAGAAGAAACCTTTGGGAAGGATTAATGATGTTCTTATTGTGGTTAACAATAACCTTGTTCCCGTTGATTTTCTTGTTATGGACATTGAATGCCATGCTTCATGTCCTATTATTTTGGCAAGACCCTTTCTTCGAACTGTAGGTGCTATCATTGATATGAGGGAAAACTAGCTGCTATACTCATCATACCTTCCTCTTGGGGTTCCCAACGGGCTGGTTATTCACCACGCACAAGGACCGCCTGCTACACGTCAACTTGGCACCAGCAGCCTCTTTTCTGGCACTGTTGCCGGGGACCCGAAGATCGGGAGGGTCCAGAAGCTCTTCCCGGCACCCTGCCGGAGAGGGGAATCACCACCGGAGGTCTTCTTCATCGCCATGCTTGCCTCCGGAGCGATGAGTGAGTAGTCTACCTTGGACCATGGGTCCATAGCAGTAGCTAGATGGTTGTCTTCTCCACCATGTGCTTCATGTTTAGATCTCATGAGCTGCCCTACATGATTGAGATCACCGTTATGTAATTCTACATGTTTGGTTTGTTGGGATCTGATGAATATTGGTGTTTATGATTGAGTTGCTGTACTGAATATTATCTTTTGCTATCTCTATGTTGTTTATGATCTTGCATGCTCTCCGTTGTTAGTAGCTATCTTGGCCGAGTAGTTGCTAGTGACTCCAAGAGGGGGTATTTATGCTCGATAGTGGGTTCATGCCTCTATTTAACCTGGGGGAGTGACAGAAACCTCTAAGGTTGTAGATGTGCTGTTGCTACTAGGGAGAAAACAACATTCATATGCTCAAGGGCATATGCTTTGTTTACATTACACACTTTGCTTAATGCAATTATCCGTTGTTCGCAACTTAATACTCATAGGGTGTTCGGACGATATCCCCGTGAGTGGATTATTAGTCATAGATGCAGTTGGATGGCGGTCTATGTATTTTGTTGTAATGCCCAGAGTAAATCTCATAGTGATCTTCTTAACATATCACATTTATCTTTATTCTATCAATTGCCCAACTGTAATTTGTTTACCCAGCATGTGTTATTTATCTTATGGAGAGACACCACTAGTGAACTGTAGACCCCGGTCCTATTTCCATCATATTGCTATCACCTGTTTACTTTACTCGCACTGTTTACTTTATTCGCATACTCTATCGTTTTTTCACTCGATACGCTCATAACCTTTGTTTCAAGCAAACCGGTGAGATTGACAACCTCATCGCAAGTTGGGAATTAAGTACTTGGTTGTGTTGTGTGCAGGTTCCGCGTTGCAGCTAGCAAGCAAAGCTTGGACGAGGCGCCATATATAAATTATCCGAAGCTGTCGCAAACTAGCAAGCATCACCTTCAGTCGTTTGTCTCTCCTCTCCAAGAACGATTAAACCTTGGTTTCTTAACTGAGGGAAAACTAGCTGCTATACTCATCATACCTTCCTCTTGGGGTTCCCAACGGGCTGGTTATTCACGACGCACAAGGACCGTCTTCTACGCATCAACTTGGCACCAGCAGCAGGCATGGTGGCTCACCTACGGAGCTCCTCGGATGCCGGCGAGTCGATGGGGCGAAACAACACTTCACGACGACCTCGGGGATGGGCGGCAGCAGCAGATCTGGCTCTGGGAGATGGATTCCCACATCGGCAAGGGCGAGGTCAAACTCGGGGGGTCAGAGGTGCTGGACTCTGGCGTCCCTGGTTCAAAAAAAAGGTAGCATTAGGTTGGCAATACATAGGGGAGTACGGGTATGCAGAAAATGGGGGCAGAGAGGGTCCAGATCGTCGGCATTCTCCTCCTCTTCCCATGCAGATACAAACTAGGGTTTCCTCCTTTCCTCCCTGCTACAGAGCAAGGGAGCGGTTCATGAGTTCTGGGAGGGTAAGGTGGTGGTGTGAGGGGGAAATGGGATGACAGAGGTGAAAGGAATATGCCCGAGAGGCAATAATAAATTGTTATTATATTATTCCGTGTTCATAATAGATGTTTATTTCTCATGCTAGAATTGTATTAATCGGAAATATTAATACTTGTGTGATTAATAAACTAAAAGGTTCATAGTAAAGCCTCTCTTTTATACTAGCTCATTGATTAACCGATGATCAAGGTTTCCTGATCATGAATATTGAATGTTGTTAATAATAGGGTCATATCATTAGAAGAATGATGTGATGAACACTCACACCCATAGTACGAATAGCAATACGATCAAGTCATCAAGTTTCATTGCTATATCAAACTCATACGAAATAGTTCTTATCCTCAGACCATGAGATCATGTTAATCACTGATACCGGAAGAGTGCTTTGATGATATCAAACGTCACACCATAACATGGTGATTATAAAGGTTGATTTGGATATTCTGAAAGTATTAGTTGAGGCTCATGGATCAAGAGTGGAATTTGTCTGACCCGATGATGGGAAGATATTCTCTGGGCCCTTCTCGGTGATATTGCATTAGAATCGCTTGCAAGCATGTGACTAGGTCACGGAACGAGTAAAAAGACTTGTTGGGAATGAGATTGAACTAGGTATGGTTGATACCAAATGATCGGATCTCGGACAAGTAATAATATCGCGAGACAAAAGGACTTAACTATGTTTGTTAATGGTTCACACGATCACTAGATCATCGTCGAGTAAGTGGGAGTCGTCATTGATTTCCAGATCCCGCTGATGATTATTGATCGGAGAGGAGTCTCGATCATGTCCACGTGTAACGACCCGGAAAAATCCCCAATATTAGTTTTGCTTGTTATTTTCTTTTTCACGTCATCTTGACGTCATGCATCATCACACATCAATAACCTTTGCATGTTTTTGTCAAACCAAAATTATTTGTGTATACTCTATTTTATTTTTGCTCGTATGGTTTTATAGACACCTACCTCTCCCTTTTCTTATTTTTGTTAAACCTATAACCATGATTTTTTCAGTGTTTGAAAATTGTTGAATTAAACTCATGTTTTAAAAATGTCTCCCTGTGTTTCTCTCTACTCTTTCTTTCTCTCTTTTAATTCTTGGAAGATCTGATCGTGCACTTTCTTCTGTCATGGGCCCAGTCAAACTCCAGCCAGTATTCTTCCTTGTCCTCTTCGTGAAGGAGTCACGCAGGAGGCGTGCTCCTCTTCCTCACATGGCTCTCCTTTTCCACCTACGAGGACCACGCCAGCCTCAACCACTCCCCCTATCTCCTTTTAATCCCCAGCGCCTCTGCAAACCCTAGCCTCTCCTCTCCTATGCGCCGCCACCACTCTTTCTCCCATCTTCTCCTCGTTCTTATCTGCAAGCTTCCGAGACAGAAACGATACTGAAGACCACCGTCGCCATGGTCGACGATGCGCCGTCGCTGCAGTTTACCCGCCGCTAAGCCAACGCATCGTGGAGCTTTGCAACATCGTCTGCATCATCTCCGCTGAAGGAATCGAGCCGAGAGGCCACGCTTGCGACGAATTTGTCCTCAACATCCCCAACGTTTTCGGGCGAAATTCGACCACTCCGATTCTCCTCTGTCTTCCCCAAGCACGCAAGCGTCGACCAGGTGAGCCCATGCTCCTTTTCCCCTCTGAAACCTCTCCTGGATCATCATCATCTCTCTCTCTCGGGCGTCTTGCCACCATTGACCCATGTTTCTCGTCCATAGGAGCTCGTGGCCAGAGCGCTCCGGTGCTCCGTTGGTCTCCGCGTCGCCCTCCGTTCGGTTCGCAGCGTCAAGCTGCATCTCTCTCCCCCCCCCGCCGCTCGTCCGTGGGTCTGCTCCAGCCCCGAGTCCCTTCCCTGGACGCCCTCCTCCTCGTCTCTGTTTCTGTCTGTAGCGAGTTCCGCTGTTCGTCTTTAGTTTCGTCAGGCAAACTTCAGCCCCGCGGCGCCGGTTCTGCTGCTCTCTCCGTCATGCCTGTCTCCGCTTGATTGCTAGCGTTTTCTTCTGAGTCATACCCTGCGACCTACAATGTTCTCAGTATTGTTATTTAGCTAGCACATCTCAAATCCATCCAGTTGCGTGTCTTTCTACTTAGCAAGATAGCTGCACGTTCCTGCACATCTATGTCCAATTTTAGCTAGCGATGTATCTCTCTAACTAGCTAGTCCCTTGTTTTCCATTCACCTGCTAGCCTGCTTTCTTAAGCCAACTAGCTTTGCACGGTACAGGTATCAATCATTCGGGCTGCTGCTTGTTGTTTGCAAAATCAAGTTTCAGTTCAGTTCATCTTTGCCCAAATTTTCATTTTAGCTTCAGCAAACGCCACGTGCAGCCCCTGTTGTAATCTTGAATATTCTCAGCGCCGACCAAAAGCCTTCAGCCAGTTTCAGTCTTCTGCAAGTCAGCTTCAGTGAAAACAAGCTAACCACTTTCCTGTTATTTCTAAAAAAACCAATTAAAATCTGCCTCTTTTATAACTTATTTTAATCAAATGATATGACTATTTTTATCAGAAAAAGGTGCATAATCTAAATATGCCATCCATGCTACTATTTGTATCTTGCATGATGTAGTGACGTGGTAATTTGCATTATCACTTAATAAATAATATATGGAGTATTTGGGAGATGCTTATAATGTTTTCTGCACTTCATTTAATTTTGTGTAGATAACCCATGCCTTGTTTGGCCATGTTAATCAACACTTAATTTGCCGTGTAGTAAAACCACTTGAACTATATATGTGTGTGTCGGAATCCCGATTTCACTTAATTTGGATAAGTTGCATTGCATTATAATTGCCATATCATGCATGCTTTCATATGATCATGCCGATTCTCTTGCCGTAGTAGTAAGTGTTGCATCCGTTGTTTGCTGTAGCAATTTGCTTCTTCCCGGATAGGACGCTTCATGGTGATGTGAGCAACGACAAGTTCTTCGGGTGTTCATCGACCTTCTTTTCAGGCGAGCCCTTTTCTCTCTACCCATTTAACATTTTGCTCTCGCTAGCTCTATATTCTAGCCTTGTGTCACGATGCTTTGTTCGAGTCACATGTCCTATCTACCTGTTATCCAAAGCAAAGCCATAGAACCTTCCATACATCCTATTAACTATGTGCTTGTTGTCCGAGTTGGCCTTGCGAATCGTAGGCATCTTCAGGTTGTTGTAGTTGTTTTATCTTATTGGGTTGGGAAAGTTATCACATGCTCTACTTTTTGGATATATGTTGTTGGAGATAATCATGGCTTACTTTAATGTTAATACTTAAAATTAAATTAAGCAGAGGCATCGGTGAGTCATTTTGCCAGTTTTACGACGGCTCACTTGTGTCCCCTAGGACCCCGAGATCGCATGAACTGTTCTGAGACTGAGTGCTCTAACCAGACGTGGGTACGTTTACGGGCCTCCCCTCGATCACTGCCGGAATCTGCACACTTGTCCAGTGGCCACAATTAGTTTGAGGTTTTCCATTTGGGTTTTGCGTGCATGCAGCTCTTGTATCTTATGGTCCGATTTACTTTGGGGGAAGCCGTGGGTGCCTTGTAACCCCTTGTTTGCTTCTGCATGCACGTATAGGTTGCGGCACGAGCGTTTATCGCATGCTGAAGAGGGTCGCCTCCCGTGGGTGGAGTCGAGCCTCGGAAGCCGTCCTCGCATCAGCTAGGTCCATCTCAGAGATTCGGCCAGACTCTCGAGCGGGGTAAACTTAGTCAGGTGGCTTCCTGAACTTGTTTGTAGTGAAGGAGAGTGCGAGTCGCGACCTCCTGCCGGCACACCATCGGAAGTGTGCTAATCGTAGGCATCAAGGGGTGATCGTGCGTTTGGGTACATTTGGGCACCCCTGCAGGGTTAAATCTTTTCGAAAAGCCGTGTCCGCGGTTATGGACGACTTGGAGCTGTACTATTCGATCATAGAACAACTTGCACCTGCTATTTCAATACTAATAAACTTGTATAGTAAGTTAGCACTACTACAACAATAAGCCTGCAATAAAACTTGATAACTGTGTGAGTGCCTTTGATATTGCTTCTTCGTGTGGGCGCGATGAGGTGATTCATCGGCTGGGTTATGTTTGGTGTTAGTTTCTAGTTGGTTACTTTTATGCGCTCTCTTATCTTATTCTATTTAGACGAAAGTTGTAGTGTGTCTCTGTAGTTTAGTACTTTTGTTGCCGCTAAGTCCACCATATAGCCTGTAGGCGAGCACAGCTGAATTCCAGTCTCGCGAGTATGTGCCTCGGTACTCACCCTCATTTATTTTCCTTTTCTCTTTCTTCCTCCTTGTTCGGCAACCTTTGGCCCGACGATTTTTTTGACAGGTATGGGAGCGCCGACGTTAGCAAGGTTACCCTTCTGGCTTGGCCTGGGCAGGGTTATGGATGCCATTGTTATCTTCAGGCCTCTTAGGCCCATTTGTATTCTTGTCCGTACTCGGATGCTATTTGCTTTATGTATGATTTGGATCTTTGTATGTATATTTGGATATTTTGACTCGTGGAGTCTTTGCGGTTATATTATATTCTTTTGCGGGTTCTATCATGAACTTGTGTAACTGTTGCTACTCGATTCCACCCGCATCACGTGCACGCTGCAACGTGCACGAGGCGCTTGGTGGTGCGTTTCCGAAGCGACATCATGTAGATTGTGGTGTGATCGCTATAATCTGCAAGATGCCGATTTTGGGGCGTCACAAGTGGTATCAGAGCCCAGGTTTTGTCGATACCCACTGGTCCAGTCTGCCTGTAGGATAACCTTGCCAACAGACGTTGTTGAGTCTAGTGTCCAAACTATTTTGCTAAAAATGTGTTGGATAGTTCTAATTAGGTCTGCAATTTTACTCCTTGCCTTTGTGCTTCTCTCCTCTTACCTTTGCGAGTTTTGAGTCCTCTCTCTTACATCCTTCTTTGAGTTTTAGGTTCCTACGTGGGTGGACGATCTCTAGACTTTTATCCTAATAGGTTCAATCTTTAGAAGAATCTCGACGAGAAGCACATCGTTGTCAACATGAGCAAGCATCCCTTGTTGGTGGTGTCGAGAAGCAACCTCTTGTTAGTGGTGTCGCGGAGTTCGACATGAAGCGCGAGATATGATAGTCTAACCATCTTCTTCCCCGCCTTAACGTGGATCTCGGGGCGAGATCCCTTGTTAGTGGTGTCGATTGTAACGACCCAGAAAAATCCCCAATATTAGTTTTGCTTGTTATTTTCTTTTTCACGTCATCTTGACATCATGCATCCTCACACATCAATAACCTTTGCATGTTTTTGTCAAACCAAAATTATTTGTGTATACTCTATTTTATTTTTGCTCGTATGGTTTTATAGACACCTACCTCTCCCTTTTCTTATTTTTGTTAAACCTATAACCATGATTTTTCAGTGTTTGAAAATTGTTGAATTAAACTCATGTTTTAAAAATGTCTCCCTGTGTTTCTCTTTACTCTTTCTTTCTCTCTTTTAATTCTTGGAAGATCTGATCGTGCACTTTCTTCTGTCATGGGCCCAGTCAAACTCCAGCCATTATTCTTCCTTGTCCTCTTCGTGAAGGAGTCACGCAGGAGGCGTGCTCCTCTTCCTCACATGGCTCTCCTTTTCCACCTACGAGGACCACGCCAGCCTCAACCACTCCCCCTATCTCCTTTTAATCCCCAGCGCCTCTGCAAACCCTAGACTCTCCTCTCCTATGCGCCGCCACCACTCTTCTCCCATCTTCTCCTCGTTCTTATCTGCAAGCTTCCGAGACAGAAACGATACTGAAGACCACCGTCGCCATGGTCGACGACGCGCCGCCGCTGCAGTTTACCCGCCGCTAAGCCAACGCATTGTGGAGCTTTGCAACATCGTCTGCATCATCTCCGCTGAAGGAATCGAGCCGAGAGGCCACGCTTGCGAGGAATTCGTCCTCAACATCCCCAACGTTTTCCGGTGAAATTCGACCACTCCGATTCTCCTCTGTCTTCCCCAAGCACGCAAGCGTCGACCAGGTGAGCCCGTGCTCCTTTTCCCCTCTGAAACCTCTCCTGGATCATCATCATCTCTCTCTCTCGGGCGTCTTGCCGCCATTGACCCATGTTTCTCGTCCATAGGAGCTCGTGGCCAGAGCGCTCTGGTGCTCCGTTGGTCTCCACGTCGCCCTCCGTTCGGTTCGCAGCATCAAGCTGCATCTCTCCCCCCCCCCGCCGCTCGTCCGTGGGTCTGCTCCAGCCCCGAGTCCCTTCCCTGGACGCCCTCCTCCTCGTCTCTGTTTCTGTCTGTAGCGAGTTCCGCTGTTCGTCTTCAGTTTCGTCAGGCAAACTTCAGCCCCGCGGCGCCGGTTCTGCTGCTCTCTCCGTCACGCCTGTCTCCGCTTGATTGCTAGCGTTTTCTTCTGAGTCATACCCTGCGACCTACAATGTTCTCAGTATTGTTATTCAGCTAGCACATCTCAAATCCATCCAGTTGCGTGTCTTTCTACTTAGCAAGATAGCTGCACGTTCCTGCACATCTATGTCCAATTTCAGCTAGCGATGTATCTCTCTAACTAGCTAGTCCCTTGTTTTCCATTCACCTGCTAGCCTGCTTGCTTAAGCCAACTAGCTTTGCACGGTACAGGTATCAATCATTCGGGCTGCTGCTTGTTGTTTGCAAAATCAAGTTTCAGTTCAGTTCATCTTTGCCCAAATTTTCATTTTAGCTTCAGCAAACGCCACGTGCAGCCCCTGTTGTAATCTTGAATATTCTCAGCGTCGACCAAAAGCCTTCAGCCAGTTTCAGTCTTCTGTAAGTCAGCTTCAGTGAAAACAAGCTAACCACTTTCCTGTTATTTCTAAAAAACCCAATTAAAATCTGCCTCTTTTATAACTTATTTTAATCAAATGATATGACTATTTTTATCAGAAAAAGGTGCATAATCTAAATATGCCATCCATGCTACTATTTGTATCTTGCATCATGTAGTGACGTGGTAATTTGCATTATCACTTAATAAATAATATATGGAGTATTTGGGAGATGCTTATAATGTTTTCCCCACTTCATTTAATTTTGTGTAGATAACTCATGCCTTGTTTTGCCATGTTAATCAACACTTAATTTGCCGTGTAGTAAAACCACTTGAACTATATATGTGTGTGTCGGAATCCCGATTTCGCTTAATTTGGATAAGTTGCATTGCATTATAATTGCCATATCATGCATGCTTTCATATGATCATGCCGATTCTCTTGCCGTAGTAGTAAGTGTTGCGTCCGTTGTTTGCTGTAGCAATTTGCTTCTTCCCGGATAGGACGCTTCGTGGTGATGTGAGCAACGACAAGTTCTTCGGGTGTTCATCGACCTTCTTTTCAGGCGAGCCCTTTTCTCTCTACCCATTTAACATTTTGCTCTCGCTAGCTCTATATTCTAGCCTTGTGTCACGATGCTTTGTTTGAGTCACGTGTCCTATCTACCTGTTATCCAAAGCAAAGCCATAGAACCTTCCATACATCCTATTAACTATGTGCTTGTTGTCCGAGTTGGCCTTGCGAGTCGTAGGCATCTTCAGGTTGTTGTAGTTGTTTTATCTTATTGGGTTGGGAAAGTTATCACATGCTCTACTTTTTGGATATATGTTGTTGGAGATAATCATGGCTTACTTTAATGTTAATACTTAAAATTAAATTAAGGAGAGGCATCGGTGAGTCATTTTGCCAGTTTTACGACGACTCACTTGTGTCCCCTAGGACCCCGAGATCGCATGAACTGTTCTGAGACTGAGCGCTCTAACCAGACGTGGGTACGTTTACGGGCCTCCCCTCGATCACTGCCGGAATCTGCACACTTGTCCAGTGGCCACAACTAGTTTGAGGTTTTCCATTTGGGTTTTGCGTGCATGCAGCTCTTGTATCTTATGGTCCGATTTACTTTGGGGGAAGCCGTGGGTGCCTTGTAACCCCTTGTTTGCTTCTGCATGCACATATAGGTTGCGGCACGGGCGTTTATCACATGCTGAAGAGGGTCGCCTCCCGTGGGTGGAGTCGAGCCTCGGAAGCCGTCCTCGCATCAGCTAGGTCCGCCTCAGAGATTTGGCCGGACTCTCGAGCGGGGTAAACTTAGTCAGGTGGCTTCCTGAACTTGTTTGTAGTGAAGGAGAGTGCGAGTCGCGACCTCCTGCCGGCACACCATCGGAAGTGTGCTAATCGTAGGCATCAAGGGGTGATCGTGCGTTTGGGTACATTTGGGCACCCCTGCAGGGTTAAATCTTTTCAAAAAGCTGTGTCCGCGGTTATGGACGACTTGGAGCTGTACTATTCGATCATAGAACAACTTGCACCTGCTATTTCAATACTAATAAACTTGTATAGTAAGTTAGCACTACTAAAACAATAAGCCTGCAATAAAACTTGATAACTATGTGAGTGCCTTTGATATTGCTTCTTCGTGTGTGCGCGATGAGGTGATTCATCGGCTGGGTTATGTTTGGTGTTAGTTTCTAGTTGGTTACTTTTATGCGCTCTCTTATCTTATTCTATTTAGACGAAAGTTGTAGTGTGTCTCTGTAGTTTAGTACTTTTGTTGCCGCTAAGTCCACCATATAGCCTGTAGGCGAGCACAGCTGAATTCCAGTCTCGCGAGTACGTGCCTCGGTACTCACCCTCGTTTATTTTCCTTTTCTCTTTCTCCCTCCTTGTTCGGCAACCTTTGGCCCGACAATTTTTTTGACAGGTATGGGAGCGCTGACGTAAGCAAGGTTACCCTTCTGGCTTGGCCTGTGTAACAACTCAGAAATTGTAATCCACTTCTTATTAAATTAAATACCAAATTTTGGACCCAGATAAAACTTTTTATCTATTATTGCATGCATACATGTATTTCCCATTATATGTTTTCTATGATTTTATGTGTGTAAATTTTGGTTGTGCACTAGTTAGTTAATTCTAAGTTAACCAACAAAAGCAATTGAGACAAATTGTGAGAATCAAAGAAACCAGAAATAACAATAAGAAAGAAAAAGAGAAGATTGAGATGATCTAGAAATTGTTATTGACTACACCACTTTGAGCCCTTAGATTAAGAAATCTAGAACCCACCTTCATGTTTGGCCTGTTAGTTGAGCTTAACCAAGTTACATACTAACTCAACCAACAAGAATCTACTCAAAATTCAAACCAGAGCATCACTCAAACTTCAACCAAAGTTTGAATCTGAATCATATGACAACCCCAAATTCAAAATAGCCCTGGAGCAAAACACCACCTCTTGACCTAACAAAAATTGTTTTAGAGTCCCTATCCAATATAATGACCAACCCAATTGGAAATTTTCAAAAATTCAAATTTTTACTTCTTGCGGGCATTTCGTCGAACACGTTGCGGGCAGGATTCAGCAATAGTCTAGCACTGTTTGCAAGCAGTGGGGAGACCCCTCTGGTATGCCCATGTCCTTCCCACAGTGTCCCTTGTCACCTTGCTCTCGATCCCCAGCCACCCCTGCCCAGGCCCCAGCCGGGAGACATGGAGGAGAAGAGGAAGACCACCGCAGCACACCTTCCTTGCCCCCTCTGAACCAGACCGCCTCGACGCCTCCCATCGCGCCAGGACACTCCTACAGCACACCGCAGCCCTCCACCGAAAGCCCCGACCACCGCGTCCCTCCTGTAGCCGGCACCGGCCGCGCTCCGGCCGCAGATCCCTTCACCCCGTGCTCCCTCTCCCGCCTATAAAAGGCCACCATTCTTGGCTGAAAAGAACCACAACATCACCAGGAACCTCCTAGACAACCTTTCCCTCGCTCTCGTGCTCTCAGTCGAGCTCGCCGACCTCGATGTCCCCGCAGGCCACCGCACGTTCCCGGCGTTGCGGAGCTGCCCCCGGCGCTGTACCTGCTGGAGGTGGCGGAGGAGAACCCCCGCATCCGCCCTGCACCCTCGCCGCCGCTCCCCGTCACCGCCGGTGAGCACCCTAGCCACCGCCTCCTCCCAGTAGCCGCCCGCCGTGTGTGCGTCGAGCTGGGGAAGAAAGCCCCGTGCTTACCGATTCAGTTAAGTTCTGACTGGTGGGCCCCCCCGGTCAGGCTATTTTTTTTTCCAGCGCGCACCCCGGATCCCTAGCTGGGCCGGCCCGACTTCGTCTCCCCGGCCCGTATAAATTCCAGGCCGTTTTATATATTTTTTTCGGAGAAACCTTTTTGTATTTGTTTGATTACTGCAAGATTCCAATTCAAATTCCCGGAGTTTCGTAGGTTCAAATTTAGCAAATAAGATGTCGTTGGAAAGCTTGTAAAATGACCTACACTATAGAACTGGTTAGAATTCAAAATAAGTTAGGAATTTAATTAGATATGAATAGTGTGACCATAGCTTTGTTAATCATAGAGTATTTCTAGAAATTTAATTAAGCCTCCGAAAATCATGAAATTTAAATTGTGAAATCACCAATGACCCCTCTTACTGTTAGTCAACCCAAAACAACTCCAAACCCTATTAGTGTTATCAATTAGATCCTACCCAACTCTAGTTAGCCACATAAAATGATAGATTCCTATTGCACACTTAGAATTAGTTTGCCCTCTTACCAATTCACTTAGTTAATCCCTCCCACTTGAACTTGTCTTAGTAACCCTAAACCAATACCAATGCTTAGAAAGTGAACAACATATGACACTTAGTAGAAACTTTAACTTGCACACTTGATGGAAACTTAGAAGCAAACCTTACAATCCAACACCATAAAATGCCACATGAATGCTATTGTTAGCAAACAAAGGTGTGTGCTTGGTGTGTTGTTAGCATTGTGTAGTGATTGTGTGCTTTGTGTTTATTCGTTATTAGACGCTAGTGTTGCCGAGGAGGATATTGGAGGGGATTATTATCAAGAAGAGGAAGAAGAATACCCCGGACACTTTGCCAACCAAGGCAAGCCATCTTTTGATTCATACTCCCAATGCCTAGTTTTAATATTGCATTCTACTTGTTTTAAGTAAATTGCATAATTGAATTGCTAGAGTAGAATGATAGAAGTATAGTGATGTCTTGCTTAACAAGAGCATCAAGCTGAGTTTGTCCAACCATAGTTAGTAGTATCATCACTCAACCTAGTTGCTTAGTCGCTAATAAAATTGAGGCCATCGATAAGGGGAACTCTACTTGAAAGGTGGTGACTTGAACTTGAAACTTGAATTGGAGAATTGCTCCTACATGATGGTTCTATAAAAGAAATTAATCTTGACTAAGAACTATGAAATATATTTCCCAAATGACAACGAGTGATGTACTATGGGAGCCAATTTTTCCGTACAACCACATTACCCCTATATGGGAAGGGGCTTAATCCGTAGCTTGTTTATCCTAGTATGGGAGGCCTTGTATCAAATCTTCATGGAAGGACACCGTGAGCGGTTACTTCTGGACCAGGTGGATTCCACCAACCCGGCACCCGGGATGGGCAGAACTAGAGGCGCCGGAGCGGAGGTTCCGTATCCCGGGCTCTAGGGAAGGATCCTATACTAGGGTGAGCAAGTGAAAGGTTTTGTTTGATTATCTGAACCTCGCATACTTTGCGTATGTCGATCCGTGGACTTCTCCCGGCAGATGTATCGATTCTTGTGGGTAAAGTGTACCCCTCTGCAGAGGTTTTGAAACTATTCGAATAGCCGCGTCCGCGGTCATGGACGGTTGGCAAGCTGTACTTGACTTTTGTCAGGACTAAAAGTGACAATGGTGACTTGGTGAATGACTTGACTTGAAATGTTGTTGACATTCTTGAAGTCCTCTTTAGATGGAACTTAGAGAACTAAAACTCTTTCCTACCAATGAACATTCTTGGGAAATAAAACTAGCTTTTGGCAAATAAACTTAGTGCTTAGTCTACCATATCAGCCTTGCATATCTACTTCACTACTCATTTGTAAGATGGTTTGCGAGTGCATCCAATGTACTCACGGCTGTGTCCCTGGCTATCAACTTGGCCAGACTACGGGGAGGAATACCAGGAGGAAGGGTATGAGGAAGAGTACCAGAACTAAGCTCGTCTCCATGAGTCGCCATTGCCTGTAGGTTGAAGGCATGGACCCGAAGACGTTATTTCCGCTGCTATATTATGTTGTAATATGACTTGGTCTATATGACCATTGTATTTGATCCACCGTATTGTAATGTCTATGGAACTGGTTACCAACTACGTTATGTATATCGCAACAATGGTTCTGGGATTGCGGTGGAATACATAATGGGCACTTCAAATTTGTTATCAAGTTTGAGGTCGTCACAGCCTGGGCAGGGTTATGGATGCCATCGTTATCTTCAGGCCTCTTAGGCCCATTTGTATTCTTGTCCGTACTCGGATGCTATTTGCTTTATGTATGATTTGGATCTTTGTATGTATATTTGGATATTTTGACTCGTGGAGTCTTTGCGGTTATATTATATTCTTTTGTGGGTTCTATCATGAACTTGTGTAACTATTGCTACTTGATTCCACCTGCATCACGTGCACGCTGCAACGTGCACGAGGCGCTTGGTGGTGCGTTTCTGAAGCGACATCATGTAGATTGTGGTGTGATCGCTATAATCTGCAAGATGCCGATTTTGGGGCGTCACACCACGTTATTCATGAACCGTAGGGTGACACACTTAAGGTTCGTCATCGTTTTTGAGTGGATACGATACTCCAATCAAATTATAGGACAGCATGAGGGTTGTTTCAGAAAAGTGTCGAAACTATTTTGGCATATCGAAATAACTCAAGGGGTTTTTTGTTAATGTTTGTTAATTGATTGAATTAACAAATATTAAAGAAATAAAAATGTGTTATTAATTCAATTAGTGTGAGTTTTAATTAGCATGAATATCATGCAAAATTAAAATGGGGGTTACCACCATGAAGAGCGGGTTACCACCATGAAGAGGTGGAGGATTTTCACCTAGGGGCTGGCACCACCCTCCTTGGGGCTGCCACCTCCTCTCCTATAAAAGGAGACCCTCTTCTCCCTCTTCACACACTTCTTGATCCCCTCCCTTCGTCCCATAGTTGCTGCTCCATCGTCGACATTGCTTAGCGACGCTCTGCCAAAATTATAGTTCAATTTCATACACTTAGTTGAAGTGGTGTTGGAGTGTCCGGCGGATCCCTTCTTCCGCTGCCCCGCTGGACCGAGGGTGTGGAGGAGACGACGACAAGCCATACGTGTGACCGAGTACGGAGGCGCCGCCGGTTGTGGCGCCATGTACACGATCTCGAGATTATCAAGTGAACCACTACGTCAAGTGAACGACTACGTCGACTACGTGCATCTTCATCGAGTCTCTATCGACAACGTTTGTGCGGGAACGTAATCCCCGCTACCGGTCTTCGAGGGTTACTCTCCGTTGCTACCATCTTGTAGATGATCTTGGCTAGTTTTGTGTTCGTGCGTAGGAATTTTTTTTGTTTTCTATGCTACGAACCCATCAGTGGTATCAGAGCCATCTCTATGCGTAGTTGGTATGCACGGTTAGAACACATGTGGATGTGGGCGTTGATGATCATGTTATTGCAATTTATTTTGTATTTTGGATCATAGTGGCATAGTGGGATTGAAGCTGCCCGAGACTAACCTTACGTGACCGCGTTCACGAGACTTGTCCCACACTTGACATGCTTTGGCATATGTGGCTTTGCGGGTGCACGTTTCTCCCACTATAGTTATGATCTATTTTACAAAGAGTTGTTAATAATATTTTATCACCGTTGTGGTTACATGTTCGTAGGTAAGAACGGTTCTTCCTAGGAAGCCCCAAACCACATAAAATATGCAAGACAAATTAGAAACGTCTAACTTGTTTTTGCAGGGCATGTGATGTGATATGCTTAAATTGTTTATGTTACAAATTGTATGCAATGATCCTTTTTGTAAGTTATAAACAACCGGCAGGAGCCATATGGTTGTCTTTCATTTAAATGGCCTGCGTGATGAATATATATATCCAAGTGATATATTGTAATGGAGGAAGACAACCAAGGTGGCGCGCCATGGACCTTGTGAAGGGATTCGCAGCATAGTAAATCAAAAATTTTCCTACGGATGCGAACAAGAAAGCCAAGATCTAATCTAGGAGATGTAATCAACAAGAGAGGTAGATGAGATCTTCATACCCTTGAAGATTCGCACAGCGGAAACGTTCAATAGAACGTGGTTGACGTAGTCGTACTCGCCGTCTCCTCCTCGCGATCCGATCCGATCCTACGCCGCAAGTGGCGGCGCCTCCGAGAGTTGCACACGTGCGGTGCAGCGACGTCTCCTCCTTCCTTGGTCCAGCAAGTATGGTGGAGAGATAGATTGGATCAGCAGCACGACGGCGTGGTGCTTATGGTGGAGAGTTTCTGCAGCAGGGCTTCGCCTACGCGCAGTCGCGCGAGAGAGAGGGAGGGCAGCAGTTGGCGGCTAGGGTTTGGGTTAGGGGGTGGAGAGGGCTGCGCCCTTGCCCCCCTATATATAGAGGGGTGGCCGGCCAGCTTGGCCTCTCCCCAAACCCTAGGACGCCGACCTGGAGTAGGAAGAGTGGGGGGCAAGTTTCCCCCCCTTCCTTCTTTGAAGACTCCCTTAGGGTTTCCCCTTGGGCTGGCCGGCTGGGCCTTAGGGGCCTTGTGCGCCTGGCCCAAGGCGGCCAGGGCACTTCCCCTTAGGCCCACGCAGGCCTCCGTCAAGTGGGCCCATGTTGGTCCCACTCCGGAACCTTCTAGAACCTTCCGGTACAATACCGATAAACTCCGAAACCTTTCCGGAATCCAAAAACTGCTTTCCTTTATATGAATCTTATTCTCCGGACCATTCCGGAACCTCTCGTGACGTCCTGGATCTCATCCGAGACTCCGAACTAAAACTCATAAACCAATTATCCATTCTATCCTAGCATCCATGCACGTTAAGTGTGTGACCCTACGGGTTCGAGAATATGCAGACATGATCTTCTATCAATAATCAATAGCGGGATCTGGAAACCCATATTGACTCCCACATATTCATCGATGATCATATCGGATGAACCACGATGCCAGGATTCAATTAATCCCGTATATGTATTCCCTTCGTCACACGATATTTTACTTGCCCGAGATTTGATCGTCGGTATCGCCATACCTAGTTCAATCTCGTTCACAGCAAGTACTTTACTCGTTCCGTAATCCGATATCACTTTGTGATTAACTCCTTAACCACATGCTTGCAAGCGGTGTTGATATCGATTACCGAGTGGGCCCAAAGTATATCTCTCCGACTTGGGAGGGAAAAATTCCATCTCGATACATACAACCCAACAAGTACTTTCCGATCACCTGAGAAACACCTTTATGATCACCCTCACATAGGATGACGTTTGATGACCTCAAAGCTTTCTTCCGATACCAGGGAGTTGTATTATCTCATGGTCTAAGGAATACAATACATGACATAAGAAAAGCTTCGCAAAGATGAACACGATGACACGATCTAATTGCTCTGCTTTATTTGGGTCTGTCCATCATATCATTCTCCTAATGATATGACCTCATTATTAATTGACAACTCATGTCTATGGTTAGGAAACCTTAACCATCATTAATCAATGAACTAGTCTATAGAGGCGTACTAGGGACACGGTGTTGTTCATAAACCACACAAGTATTAATGTTTCCGATTAATACAATTATAGCATGGAGTATAAACATTATCATGAACAAGAAATATGATAATAACAATATTATTATTGCCTCTAGGGCATATTTCCTTCAGTCTACCACTTGCACTAGAGTCAATAATCTAGTCATACTTGCGCCTTTAACACCTATGGCATTCCGGTGTTATTCATACGCGTTGCACGTGGTAAACCTTATCTACGGGTCTGACACTTTCAGGTCCGTTTGTATTTGCATATTCTTTTGCGTCAGCACGCATTACTCATCTTGTATGAGATAGCATCGTATAAACTTGGTCTTCTGGTGAGACCTTTGTTTCTTGGCCGAGACTATGTTGTCACTATTGTCATACAATAGGACTACATAGTACTAGCACACTTAGAAAAATAGCGATATCCACCGTGCGTCGAAATACTCATTGGTCCGCACACATCGGTATGTATGATTTCCAATAAGTCCGTTGTTCGCTCCATTATACCGGAGAACGGGGTTTTGATCATCTTGCCCATGAGGCATGGCTCGCACGTGTCAAATGATTCAAAATCAAGAGACTCCAAAAGTCCATCAGAATGGAGTTTCTTCATGCGTTTTACGCCAATATGACCTAGACGACAGTGCCACAAATAAGTTGAATTATCACTATCTACTTTGCATCTTTATGCTGCTTCTAAAGCGATTATATACTTAGCCCTCGTTGCAGTGTCCGCCACAATATTAACATTGGAACTCATCCAAGTCATCATGGAACTTTCTTCCACCTTATTATGCCACCTTCTAACTCAAAACAAATAGCTTAAAAATTGAGATAAAATTTTACTTGTATGTGTGACAAAGCCAATGTAACTCATTGCAATGAACCATTTGTCACTTCTGCATACAGAACATATTCTTACTTCTTGAAAGTGCATAAGAATATCTTTACTATTGTCCAACGATCATCATATGAATGCTATAACCTTTAGAGCATTGGACACATCTGGATCTACATATCATGGTATACAAGATTGATAAAATCATTCTTGTGGTTTCACACATCAAGTGTCAAAACAATTGATTCTTGCTCCAACCTCTTCCATGCAACAAGAACCATTCTTATTGTTTCCATATTGAACAAATTCAATATTTCATCTATGTACTCTGGCAAAACTATATTAGTGTCTCAATCTATCTGCATAGACATTGTTGCTTAATATTCTGGTTTTACCTAAGTCTTTCATCAAAAACTAATTTTAATGAAAACTTCACAAATATCAAGAAAAACACATAATTTCCAATGAACGATATGTCATCTACATAAAGCATTAGAAATATGTCTTAGCACTCCCACTTACTTTCTTGTAAATACAAGCATCTTCAAATATCTTTGATGAAATTAACACTTTAACATTTTCATCATTGAAGATTCCAACTTCGCTATGCTTACTTCTACCATAGAAGTTTACATACATATCTAGCAACCTTTGAATCAACAAAACCCATTGGGTCGTGTCAGGTACACGTCCTTGGTGTGCATTCCGGTAGAGGAACGTTGTTTTGTTTATTGAACTAACATATCTCTATATGTAATTGTTGCTAGAATAATTCATATGACGAAGTCAGGGCCCATCATCACTTCTTTGTATATTGTTGGTTACTATTATCTAATAATATCTCGTCCTCAAATCTTGCTATTTGATTACGACCAACTTGGTTAAATAGGAATTTTGATGCCGTGACTACAACATATTGTAGACATGTGAGCTATGATTGCAGTTGCCGCTTCCAGAACATATTCTGGTGCTGCGCTACTCTGATCATCTTGCTCAGATTCAATAACCTCATCAAGTCCTATCTTCCTCCCATTTAAACCTTTCGCGAAAAACTCCTTCATAAGAAGTTCACTTCTTTCAGTGACAATCACCTTTAATTGGGTTTATGGCAGAAGAAACACCCATCAACATTCTTTGGGATAACCTACAAAGACATACTAATCCAATTTTGGTTGTAAACATTTTACACATATGCCTTGCATACCAAAATTCAAGAAAAGACAACTATAATTTGTATGGTGTCATTTCGGTAGATTATGATGGTACTCTATTCAGTGAAAAGCGGTAGTCTCTAAAGCATAATCCACAAATTATATTGGTAGTTTATTTTGATCTAACCATGTCAAACAAGGTTTGATTACATCCATTGAAAACTCCATACTCCTATGGTGTTTATCACGATGCAAGTTTGTGGAACAATTCCTCTAACTCTTAGATGTTTGCTAAACTTGTAACTCAAATATTCTTCTTTATGATCTAATCATACAACATGAATATTCTTGTTACAACAATTTTCACTTCATAAATTGAACAATTTCATACTTCTATCTCATCAAGTAGATATACCGTACATCTATTCGAGTCATTGATGAAATAGAAAATACACCACTCTCGACTTCACACACGAACTACATACATCAACATGTACGATCTCCATGTAGTTAGTCGCTTGTTCTTTCTATGGCCCACGAACGGAGTTTAATCATCTTTAGGAAAAGTATCACAAGCGTCAATCAATTCAAAATCAAATGACTCGAAAATCTATCAATATAGAATTTCTTTCATGTTTTGTTTCCAATATGACTTAAACGGCGGTGTCATATATAAGTGAAATTCATTTTGTCTTGCGACTTTTAGCATCAGTGTTATAAATGTCTATTTCACCAACAAGATAATAATCTATCCATCGATTATGGAAGACGGTAATAATTTGAACAACCATTGCTCTCATAATACCAGAACAAAATAACAATTATTAAGTTCATGAAATATCTTGAAGTCTAGCTTTGATGTCGACGAGAAGCACAATAACACTTTTATTTGTATCTCGACATGCATCATTACCATATTCTTTTACTAGTTACTTAGGCCATTGTACTTCTTGTATTGTGTTGCTTTGTATGACATTTCATACCAACAAATCAGTATCGAATACCCAAGAATTACATTGTTAACGAGCAAAAGAATTCATCTATAACATGTATATCATTTATATACCTGAGCTGGACAATTCCAGTCTTTTCCTTTTCTACCAAATACCTTTTGCAGATCCTATTTAGCGTTTCCTCTCCTTTTAGAAGAATCTATCGACATCAATAGTGGCATCAATCATTTGACACATAGTCCAAAGGATGTTAGTCAAATACTAATAGCCTTGGATTTTGCACTTTGAAGTGGATCGCCATCATCATATGATTGGTATTCTTCTAGATTCCATTCTTTAGTATTCTTTTGGTATAGCAAAACAATTTAGCCGATACCTTTTCATTCGTCCTATCATGACATCTTTCATGATGAAACTACTATAGCTTATAAGGATGAATGCAAGTATAATATTAGTTCCCAAACTTTTGGGTGATCGGGACGCCTAGCATCTTCAATCTTCGCATATAGTCATACAATATGAGCATATGTTCTTTTACTAAATTATACTTCATCATTTTGCAAACAATCAAAGTCTTAGATATCAAATATCTTTCACTTCTTATTTGTTTCTGAAACAATTCTTTCAGCTCGATGATCACTTTGATTCTCAAACAATTTTGAAGATCAATTTATCATGAAGGCAAACATATGATCTTTAGATACTAAACTTGAATCGTTGCTCTTAGATTAATACAATTTATTAAATCGTATGGAGCAAGCAAGGTTTGCTAAAGTTTGCAATATGACTTAATCTTTAGTCTTGACATTCTAACTAAACGGCACTAGCCCGAAAAGTGATTATCCAGAAATCTATAGTTCTTTTAACTCAATTAAGCTAAGTGTCGGTGGGAAACGGTGCCAAAGACTACAACGACTTATGCAAATACAACAAGATTTAGTTCAAGATAATTAGTTCAAGTTAATCAAATTACTAATGAACTCCCACTAAATACAACATCCCTCAAAGTTGTTTAGTGAAGCATGATCCAAATTCACCACACCTAATCCGATCTTCACGAGAAGAGATGTGGTTTCAATGGTGGACAACTCAGTGTCGATCATATCATTCATATGACTCATGATTAACCTTTCGGTTCATGTGTTCCGAGGCCATGTCTGTACATGCTAGGCTCGTCAAGTCAAACCCAAGTATTTTCCGCGTGTGCAAAACTGGCTTGCACCCGTTGTATGTGAACGTAGAGTTTATAGCACCCGATCATCACGAGGTGCTTGAAAACGACGATCTTTCGCAATGGCGCATACGAGGGGAGAACACAATTTTATCTTGATCTTTAAATGAGGAATCATCTTATAATGCTACCGTCGCGATCTAAGCATAATAAGATACATAAAATGATAAACATCACATGCATATAATTTTATGTGACATGGTATAGCCAATCTCCGCGCCATGATCTCCATCTTGTGCGCGCCGGCATGATCTCCATCACTCCACCATGATTGCCTCCACCACGAATAGCAACTACAACTATTGCTAACTACTTAGCGATAAAGTAAAGCTATTACATGGCGTATAAGAAGTTGACATGCAGGTCATACATAATTATAAAGACAACCATATGGCTCCTGCTGGTTGTGAACTCATCGACATGCAAGTCGTGAAAGATTACAAAACATGATCATTGCATACAACTCAATTCATACTCATCATGTCTTGGGCCATACCATATTACAAAACACTCCCTGAAAAAACAAGTTAGACGCCTCTACTTTGTTGTTGCATGTTTTACGTGGCTTATGGGAGTAGCAAGCTAAGAACGATTCTTACCTACGAAAAGCCACAACGGTGATATTATGGTTGCTAACATCCGATGTAAGTCCCATGACTACTATAGTGAGAGAAACTGGCATCCACTAGCCGCATGTGTGGAACAAGCCACACGTCAAGTGCGGAGCCGGTCTCGCGAACGCGGTCGCGTAAAGTTGGCCTGGACCGCTTCAATCTCACTATACCGCGCCATAAGAAATACACAACAAGAGGTTTGCAACAGAAAACATCAACGCCCGCAACAAGCATGTTGCGTTCTACTCGTGAAACACATCTACGCATAGATCTAGCTCTGATACCACTAAAGGGTTATGGCAGCATAGTAAATCAAAAAATTTCCTACGGATGCGAACAAGAAAGCCAAGATCTAATCTAGGAGATGTAATCAACGAGAGAGGTAGATGAGATCTTCATACCCTTGAAGATTCGCACAGCGGAAACGTTCAATAGAACGTGGTTGACGTAGTCGTACTCGCCGTCTCCTCCTCGCGATCCGATCCGATCCTACGCCGCAAGTGGCGGCGCCTCCGAGAGTTGCACACGTGCGGTGCAGCGACGTCTCCTCCTTCCTTGGTCCAGCAAGTATGGTGGAGAGATAGATTGGATCAGCAGCACGACGGCGTGGTGCTTATGGTGGAGAGTTTCTGCAGCAGGGCTTCGCCTACGCGCAGTCGCGAGAGAGAGAGAGAGGGAGGGCAGCAGTTGGCGGCTAGGGTTTGGGTTAGGGGGTGGAGAGGGCTGCGCCCTTGCCCCCCTATATATAGAGGGGTGGCCGGCCAGCTTGGCCTCTCCCCAAACCCTAGGACGCCGACTTGGAGTAGGAAGAGTGGGGGGCAAGTTTCCCCCCCTTCCTTCTTTGAAGACTCCCTTAGGGTTTCCCCTTGGGCTGGCCGGCTGGGCCTTAGGGGCCTTGTGCGCCTGGCCCAAGGCGGCCAGGGCACTTCCCCTTAGGCCCACGCAGGCCTCCGTCAAGTGGGCCCACGTTGGTCCCACTCCGAAACCTTCTAGAACCTTCCGGTACAATACCGATAAACTCCGAAACCTTTCCGGAATCCAAAAACTGCTTTCCTTTATATGAATCTTATTCTCCGGACCATTCCGGAACCTCTCGTGACGTCCTGGATCTCATCCGAGACTCCGAACTAAAACTCATAAACCAATTATCCATTCTATCCTAGCATCCATGCACGTTAAGTGTGTGACCCTACGGGTTCGAGAATATGCAGACATGATCTTCTATCAATAATCAATAGCGGGATCTGGAAACCCATATTGACTCCCACATATTCATCGATGATCATATCGGATGAACCACGATGCCAGGATTCAATTAATCCCGTATATGTATTCCCTTCGTCACACGATATTTTACTTGCCCGAGATTTGATCGTCGGTATCGCCATACCTAGTTCAATCTCGTTCACAGCAAGTACTTTACTTGTTCCGTAATCCGATATCACTTTGTGATTAACTCCTTAACCACATGCTTGCAAGCGGTGTTGATATCGATTACCGAGTGGGCCCGAAGTATATCTCTCCGACTTGGGAGGGACAAATTCCATCTCGATACATACAACCCAACAAGTACTTTCCGATCACCTGAGAAACACCTTTATGATCACCCTCACATAGGATGACATTTGATGACCTCAAAGCTTTCTTCCGATACCAGGGAGTTGTATTATCTCATGGTCTAAGGAATACAATACATGACATAAGAAAAGCTTCGCAAAGATGAACACGATGACACGATCTAATTGCTCTGCTTTATTTGGGTCTGTCCATCATATCATTCTCCTAATGATATGACCTCATTATTAATTGACAACTCATGTCTATGGTTAGGAAACCTTAACCATCATTAATCAATGAACTAGTCTATAGAGGCGTACTAGGGACACGGTGTTGTTCATAAACCACACAAGTATTAATGTTTCCAATTAATACAATTATAGCATGGAGTATAAACATTATCATGAACAAGAAATATGATAATAACAATATTATTATTGCCTCTAGGGCATATTTCCTTCACCTTGGTGCTACGCCGGTGGAATGATGGAGATCATGCCATGACGCACAAGATGGAGATCGAATGCGTGAAGGACCGTATCATATCACATTATATATGCATGTGATGTTTATCCTTTTATGCATCTTATTCTGCTTAGATTTGATCATGCGGTAGCATTATAAGATGATCCCTCTTACATAAATATCAAGATAAAATGTGTTCTCCCATAACATGAACCGTCAAGAAAGTTCGTCATTTTGAGACACCTCGTCATGATCAGGTGTGATAGACTCTACGTTCACATACGACGGGTGTAATATAGTTTTACACACGCAAATGTTATGGTTCTACTTGGCGAGCCTAGCATGTACAGACATGGCCTCAGAACACAAACCAAAAGTTTAAGCATGAGTCATATGGTTGATATGATGAACATGGTGATGTTCGCCTTTGAAACTATACCGTTGCACGTGATGATCGGTTGCGGTATAGTGGATTTGGTTCATGTAATCACTTAAGAAAACTAGGAGGGATGTTGTTTTTAAGTGGGAGTTCATGTAGAATTTTGATTTAACTTGAACTCATTCTATTATGAACTTAGTCTAAATTAACTTTACAAATAATTTGTAGATCATGGCACCACCTGCTCTAAATTTCAATGCGTTCATGGAGAAAGAAAAACTAGCCACCAACGGTAGCAACTTCACCAACTGGGCACTTAACTTGAGGATCCTCCTCAATGCCTCTCAAAAGGGCTATGTGCTTGAGGCACTGCTAGGTAACCCGCCTGCAGAAGATGCTCCCGATGAAGAGAAAAATGTTTTTCTGACTCGTAAGGAGGACCACAGTTTAGTTCATTGTGGCATACTATATAGACTTGAGCCGGAGCTGTGAAAACGTTTTGAGAACAGCAACGCTTATGATACAATGGGAGAGTTGAAACTGATTTTTGACTCCCATACTGCCGTAGAGAGTTATGATGCTTCAGAAAAGTTCTTTAGCTGGATGATGGAAGAGAACAGCTCCGTTACTGAGCACGTACTAAAAATGTCTGGGTACGCCGATAAGCTCATCTATTTGGGAATAACGATTCCCAATGAGTTGAGAATACATTGGGTTCTCCAATCTCTCCCACCTAGCTTCAAAAGCTTTGTGATGAACTACAACATGCAGGGAATGAAGAAGTCTCTCCCCGAGCTTCTCTCAGTGCTTAAGACTGCAGAAGTGGAGATCAAAAAGGAACATCAAGTGTTGATGGTCAATAAGAGCACTAATTTCAAGAAAGGTAGAAAGGATAATAAGTCCAAGGGTAGAAACAAGAAGGACGGCAAATCTGTTGCCGGTTCTGAGACGAAACCCAAGGCTAGTCCTAAACCAGAAACTGAGTGCTTTTAGTGCAAGGACACGGGGCACTGGAAGCGCAACTGCCCAAAGTATCTGGTGAATAAGAAGAACGGCAAGATTAACAAAGGTATATATGATATACATGTTATTGATGTGTACCTTACTAGTAGTCGCAATAGCGCCTCGGTATTTGATACTGGTTCGGTTGCTCACATATGTAACTCGAAACAGGGGCTAAAGAATAAGCGGCAACTTGCGAAGGATGAGGTCACGATGTGTGTCGGCAATGGATCAAAAGTTGATGTGATCGCCGTCGGGACGCTGCCTCTACATTTACCATCTGGATTAGTTTTAAACCTGAATAAATGTTATTTGGTGCCTGCGTTGAGCATGAACATTATTTCCAGATCTTGTTTAGTGCGAGAGAATTATTCATTCCAGTCTGAGAACAATGGTTCTTAGATTTATATGAATAATATCTTTTATGGACATGCACCTGAGAAGAAATTTCTTTTGAATCTTGATAGTAATGAAACACATATTCATAACGTGAATGCCAAAATAATTAAGTTAAATGATGATATAGCCGCATACATGTGGCAGTGCCGTTTAGGTCATATTGGTGTTAAATGCATGAAGAAGCTTCATTCGGATGGATTTATGGAATCACTTGATTATGAATCATTTGAGACATGCGAGCCATGCCTTATGGGCAAGATGACTAGAACGCCGTTTTCTGGTTCAATGGAACAGGCGACAGACTTATTGGAAATCATACATACTGATGTATGTGGACCTATGAGTGTGCCGGCGCGTGATGGATATCGTTATTTTGTTACTTTGACTGATGACTTAAGTAGATATGGGTATATTTACTTAATGAAACACAAGTCTAAAACGCTTGAAAAGTTCAAAGAATTTCAGAGTGAAGTAGAAAATCATCGTAATAGAAATATTAAATTTCTACGATCTGATCGTGGAGGAGAATATCTAAGTTACGAGTTTGGCACACATATGAAAGAATGTGGAATAGTTTCACAACTCACTCCCGCTGGAACACCACAACAAAATGGTGTATCTGAACGTCGTAACCGCACTTTATTGGATATGGTTCGGTCTATGATGTCTCTTACCGATCTGCCACTATCTTTTTGGGGTTATGCGCTAGAAACAGCCGCTTTCACTTTAAATAGGGCTCCATCTAAATCCGTTGAAACGACACTGTATGAATTATGGTTTGGAAAAAAACCTAAGCTGTCATTTCTAAAAGTTTGGGGATGCGATGTTTATGTGAAGAAACTTCAGCCTGATAAACTCGAACCCAAAGCGGAAAAATGCGTCTTCATAGGATACCCTAAAGAAACAATTGGGTACACCTTCTATCACAAATCTGAAGGCAAAGTGTTTGTTGCTAAGAACGGATCCTTTTTGGAGAAGGAGTTTCTCTCGAAAGGTGTGAATAGTAGGAAGGTAGAACTCGATGAGGTTATTGAACCTCCTCTTCATGAATTGGCGAGTGGCACAGCGCCGGAAACCGTTCTGGTGGTGACTTCACCAAATGAAGTGGGAGCTAATGATGAAGATCATGAAACTCTAAATAGGATGCTACCGAACCTCGCAGGTCGACAAGAACACGCGCCGCTCTTGAATGGTACGGTGATCTTGTCGTAAATGCCATTGTTGAGAACGATGACCCTGCGACGTATGATGAAGCGATGATGAGCCCAGATTCCAATAAATGGCATGAAGCCATGAAATTCGAAATGGAATCCATCTATGAAAACCAAGTATGGACTTTGGTGGAACTTCCCAATGACCGAAAGGCCGTTGAGAATAAATGGATTTTCAAGAAGAAAACAGACGCTGATGGTAATGTGATCGTCTATAAAGCACGACTTGTCGCAAAAGGTTTCTGACAAATTCAAGGAGGTGGCTACGATGAGACTTTCTCACCCGTAGCGATGCTAAAGTCTGTTAGGATTATGTTAGCAATTGCTGCATTTTTCGATTATGAAATTTGGCAGATGGATGTGAAAACCGCGTTCCTTAATGGTAACATTGAGGAAGAGTTGTACATGGTACAGCCCAAAGGTTTTGTTTATCCTAAGGGTGCTGACAAGGTCTGCAAACTTCAGCGATCCATTTATGGACTGAAGCAAGCGTCCCGAAGTTGGAATCTCCATTTTGATGAAGTCATCAAAGGGTTTGGATTTGTCCGAACTTATGGAAAAGCTTGTATTTACAAGAAAGTGAGTGGGAGCTCTGTAGCATTCCTAATATTATATGTGGATGACATATTGATGATTGGAAATGATACGGAACTTTTGAAGAGCGTAAA
Source organism: Dactylis glomerata (assembly GCA_007115705.1). Taxonomy (NCBI): domain Eukaryota; kingdom Viridiplantae; phylum Streptophyta; class Magnoliopsida; order Poales; family Poaceae; genus Dactylis; species Dactylis glomerata. Next base: position 4,649,011 of record QXEO01002107.1, on the reverse strand, counting down.
AGATTACTTAAACAGTAAGTTTTCAATAAAGGACCTTGGTGAAGCGGCGCATATTTTAGGCATCAAAATCTATAGAGATAGATCAAGACGCTTAATTGGGCTATCACAAAGTACATACCTTGACAAGATTCTAAAGAAGTTTAGAATGGACGAAAGTAAGAAAGGGTTCTTACCTATGTTGCAAGGAAAGATATTGACTAAGACTCAAAGTTCGGCTACAGCTGAAGATAGAGAAGAAATGAATAAGATTCCCTATGCCTCTGCCATAGGCTCTATCATGTATGCCATGTTAAGTACAAGACCGGATGTGGCACATGGTATTAGTTTGACTAGTAGGTACCAATCTGATCCAGGTTTGGAACACTGGACGGCGGTCAAGAATATCCTTAAGTACTTACGAAGGACTAAGGATATGTTTCTCGTATATGGCAGTGAAGAAGAGCTCGTCGCAAGTTGTTACGTCGATGCTAGCTTTGACACTAATCCGGATGACTCTAAGTCTCACTCCGAGTACGTATTTGTTATGAATGGAGGAGCAGTAAGCTCGAGGAGTTCCAAGCAAAGCATGGTGGCGAGATCAACTACAAAGGTGGAATATGTTGCTGCTTCGGAAGTGGCGCAGGAAGCAGTTTGGATGAAGGAGTTCATATCCGAACTAGGTGTGGTTCCGAGTGCATTGGATCCAATGGTTATCTATTGTGACAACAGTGGTGCCATAGCCAATGCTTAGGAGCCAAGGTCTCACAAGAACTTCAAGAATGTGAAGCGCCATTTTCACTCCAATGTTATTTGAGGAAGCTTTCATTTATAGAGGGAGTTGATGGTGGATGTTGGCAAGTGACCAAGAAAGTTAAGGAAAAATAAAATGGGTGAATACAGTTTTGATTAGGGTTCAAAGCATAGTCGCATAAATGGGTGGCATGCTTCAAAATGCACCAACAAGTGCATAGATAGTTAGAGAAGATCAAAAAGAAGATGAATAGATCAAAGAATGGCCTCTGAACAATTTATTTCAAAATTTAAAAGTGGGAGCAAAAGTGCATCTGATAATAGTCAAATGGTCAGTGGTTTGATTAGGGTCAGAAACAGGATTAGAACAAGTAGTAGATGATCTCAAATAAATAAGTGGTAATGGAAGGAATGGAAGAACACATGTCAAGGATGAGTTCTATGGGTGGACATTTCCCTGGATAGAAAGTATGAGCTTAATACAAGTGTTTAAAAACTGAAACTGGTAACCTACACTAAGATAGTCTGCACACTAGGTGTTTGATGAAATGTGTGCAAGAAAATATTTTTTGAAAATGGAGAGGAACCTCTTAGGGTTGGATAGGGAGGTTTCCTATAACGTCAGGGGTGTTCTATTGGGCTAATTTGGTTAGTGCCAAAGTCCTCAGAAAAGGCTCATAATATCTTAGGGTAAGACATTAGAGTTAGGGTTTTAGGATTGAGATAGGAACAACAAGATAGGTTTTATTTGCAAGACATAGTGGAAATTAATTTGCAGTGGACAATAAAATACATTGATTGGTTTTGAATATGTTAGGCCACAGGCCTACCTGAAGATCATATCTGCACACAAGCAACCCTCAAAGTCAACAAAGCCACACAAGGTCAACTCACCACACAAGGTCAATCATTTGCAGCTAACCTAGCATCACCAGAAACAATGATTGAACAAGTGTTCAATGATGATCATGCCATGGTCAAGTTTGAAAAGGGTTTCAAATAAAGGGGTAAAGCTTTTGTAGACTTTTTAGAAACTAGTGGAGACATAAACATCTTCTTTAGAAAGTTTTCTTAAAGGTGTTTGAAATCCTTTTATAAATATCAACAAAATATAAGTTTGTAAAATAGTGGGACCACTCCACTTTGTAGGTCCCGATAATTTGGTAAATACTTAGTTTTGATAAAAGTTGTGTCTCAAAGATAAATATTGGCTCTTGTTTTGGACAAATAAACTAATTTGGAAAGAGAGAGGTTGCCAAGATAATGGTTTTGGGGAAATGGCTAGAAGCAATAAATAAAGGCATGATCACAAGGGCACAAGGATTGTGTAGGTTCACAATAGTGTTCAACAAGCAACTCAAACAGACATCATTAACATAACAACCAAGACAAACAAGCAAGAAATAATACTTCCAGAGGTTTGCACAAAAAGTTTTTGTTGGCCCTCATTTTTGGCTCACTAAACACTACTTAAACAGGTTTACAAAAAGTGGGGTGTTACACGTGCGAGCGCATCGACCACACCCCCGGAATCATACCTCCGCGCTGATCCCCGTACACCATCTCCTCGACCTCCAGAACCTCTGGAGAAGCCACGCCATCGACACCAGAGCCGCCGCGCCATCGCCGTCGACGAACTCCACGGTGAGCTCCCCTCCAGATGCACTCCCACCGTTGGATCAAGATCTAACTGCCAAGGTTAGATCACTAACTGAACGGATACCATCTCATCTGGGCCGCATAGAGTTCTTTTAATCCTACGGCTGAGAATCGCGATCCAGGCGAACCAGTACGTTCCAACCCGATAGCGCCACGTGTCAGCCCTCTGTTCTTTTAGAGATTCATTTTAGATTTTAAACCAGAATATGCCTAAATCTTAGAAAATTCATATCTCCTGATCTGTGAATCCAAAAATAGAAAATAATATATCATTGGAATCCTACAAATGTGTAGAATCCAAATGTACAATAATATCACATGGCTACTGTACAAAATCATGAAGTGAAATTCAAATAGTTTAAATAGTACTTTAATACCAAATAATTCATATCTTTTGCGCTGGTTATCCAAAAATCATAAATTTGTAGTCCATGGAATCCTCTGATCATGTAGAACACTTTAAAATCAAGAAACACCAAAGTTGATACGTGCACAAACTTGGTGCATTCAAATTTATTCAAATCACCACTCTGATCATATCTTGAATGTTAAAAATGATTTTAAAGTGAATCCAATTGCAGTAGCTTAGTCTTACAGTACCCTATCCAGTAGCATCACTGTACAAATAATTTGAAATCTTTACTATTAAATTGCAGTTTGTGATGGTACGTTTTTTGACATCAAACATTGCATCCATTTAGACCGTCCAATCTTCATTCCATGGCATAGATGGTTCACCACAAAAAAGGCAAGATTTCAAACCCACCGCACATAACCAAAAAATAAGGGATTTGATGCGCATTTAATGGGGTTATTATGAGTTTGGGCATGCGCATTAGTATCTAGAAACGTGATTTGTGGGATCTGGCCATGTAAATTTGTTTGGCCATTTATAGCTAGCGATTTTCATGCTCTGAAGAGATTTTATAACCTGTCGCACAAGGAGCAAATGTCCTAAGAAAAATTAAGAGCTAATCTTTGTTTCTCAACTTTTGATGAATAAATTGGACACAATTCCTTGTAGATTCTGAGAAAAATCAGGTTGCGATCATCGTTTCTTTCTTTAGCCCTGAAAAAAAATCAGGGCAATCATGCGTCCCGTATATTAAAAAAATCAAGACGATTTTTTGCAATGAACATGACACTTTCCCACACAATAGTACGTAAAAAAACCGGTAAAAACTTTATACGTTCAAAAAGTTTGCTCAGTAAAAACCACTTCGTATGTTAAGAAAAACCATCTTTCAAAAAAACATGCGTCCGTGCTCAGCAAAATTCATCTTGAGTCCCAATCAAACTCCATCTCGTGTAGTATGGAACACCAAAGATTCTGCTCAATAAAAAAGAACTTTGACTCCTAAGAACAGAATGCGAGCTCAATTCGCCTATGCTCGACACTGGAACACGAGACCAGTCCGTCTGTCATCCGAGTTGCCCACTCACCAACAGTCCGCCCGTGCTCGACACTGCCATCTTCTTGCTGATCCAATTTCCCCACTTGATCAATGTTCCCCCGTGCTCGACATTGTCGTCATCTCACTCCACTTTGTCGAAACTACGTTCACCCGTGCTACACTTTGCTCTGGTATGCAGACAATAAACCTATCACACTGGTTTGGTTTCTTTGCTCTGGTCCGCAGATAATAAACCATAGTTATTTCAGGATTATGAATTTTGACATCATTTGATACTTATGGATAATAATACACTATCATAGGTTTAGCTGCTAGGTCTCATTAGTCATGATCTAAAAGTAAAGATATTCAAGGCTAAGCGGCAAGTAAATGATGTGCTTTTTCACACATGGCAGCAGTAGGTTCTCAAAGTATGGATTGCACAGACACCAACTTCAAACAAAGAGTAGGGACGATGCTGCGGTGGAGGTAGGATGAGGTGGAGGACGTAATGTTTGTGGGCGGCCATGGGTGGAGGAAGTGTTGGGTGGGGGAGGTGCAACCCTGGGAGGCTCGGCCAGGTGGGAACATGAAAGGGAGAATAGAGAGACTGAGAAGGACTAAGCAGTGAGAGAAAAGTGAGTACTTGTCATCGTGGTGAAACAACATATGCCACAGGGTGGCTTAAATGGGGGCCAACTATACACTGGTGGATCCGGAGGAGGGAAGGCACGGTAGAAACCGGGCACAGAACTCACTGCTAACACACCGAGCTACCCAGGTTTGGGGCCCTCGTGAGGAGGTAACACCCCTACTCCTGCATGTCTGATCTATATGAGCTTCACATGAGAGCTACAATGGTGCTCCTTGAGTTGTTCATCTGCCTATCTAAGGCTGCACTGGGCAGGAGCTAAAGAGCTAGTGCTACTCAAGAAGAAGAGCTCTCATGGAGTGAGAAAGGAGTGAGCCTCCTCTGGAGGCTGGGGTGATCGATCCCCCTGGTGCCCCTTATATAGGGAGCCCAGGGGACAAGGGATGCCTCACAATACACTATGCACATACTATAGCTGAGTTGACTACTGGGGTCTTGTCACACTGTAGCCTGCATCAGCACGGTACCATCCTCGGTACTGTGCACTGCATAATGGTCATGGGCTTGTCCCATCGATGTCTGTCCTTGGAGTCCTTGCCTTCGTCTTCTAGCGTCTGTCTTCAGGATCACCATGTCACCAGTCTTATCCTCCTCCTGAGGATAAGGCTGACTAAGAGAGGTGGGATATGCTGGTCTGAGCCAACGGGCGTCCCAAGACTAGCATACGACGATGGAAGACGTGCCAGTCCGAGTCTGGAGGCATCCCAGGAATGGCACGATGCGCTGAAGTTGATGCCGGACGAGTAAATATACCGGAGGAGGTGAATTTCGGCCTGAGAGAGGAGTAATCCGGCCTGGGCCAGGGAATCCCGGCCTGGCCCGGCCGGAACAGTGCACCAAAACAAGCCCAGCCGGAATAAATAAATTCCGGCCTGCCTAGGAATCCCGGCCTGGGAAGCGCCGGCCCGGAGAAGGCTAACCGGCCCAGCCGGGTGCTGAAGACCCTGGCCCAGCTGGGGAACCATACCGGCCCCGCCGGGGCGGGAAAAGGCTCTGGCGTAGAAGCGGAGCTAGCCCAGCCGGGGGACCGAGCTGTGGTCCAGCCGGGGGAACCGAGCTACGGCCCAGCCGGGGGACCGAGGACGGCGGCCCAAGTGGGAGACGAGGGCGCCGGCCCACGCCGGGGGACCTAGGACGGCGGCCCAAGCGGGAGAAGAGGGCGCCGGCCCACGCTGGGTTAAGCTAATTCTGGCCCAGCCTTGCCTGACTTCGGCCCGAGATGCTGCTATGCCGGCCAGGGTTTGTATGTTCCGGCCCAATCACCTGAAATCCGGTCCAAGGAAATTAAGAGCAAGCCGACTTTGAATATGTCGGCCCAGAACAGTGTTAGCTCCTTTTTAATTAACTTTATACTTATTATCCGACATATATGCTATATAATACATCTGTAAATCATGCTCTTTGGTATATCCGGGGTCATATCCCCGACATTAACCCCCGAGGCTGTGGGGGACTCGCAGAGTTGCACACAGGCTTCAACAAAAATATACCAAAGGCTCATACTTGCATACTCATAAAACTGATATGTTGGCCTGTACAAGCCAATTCTATCTCATGCCATCACAGGCAATGTCCTGTTTGACATAAACTCATATATATGATATGCTAGCCTTCGTGGGCTATCTCAAAATACTATTGTGCCCTCTTTGGCTATATCGACACTTTGCCTCTTAGGCTATGTCTCATCGACATCGTCTGCTTCGACAATGCCAGAATACTGCTTTGCCTTCTTTGGCTATATCGATACTTTGCCTCTTGAACTATTTGCCTCTTGGGCTACTCTGCCTCTTGGGCTTGCCTCTTGGGCTACTTTGCCTCTTGGGCTGCTTTGCCTCTTTGGCTTTATATCGACACTTTGCCTTTCAGGCTATGTCTCATCGACATTGTCCACTTTGACAATGCCGGTATGCTGATATGCCTCTTGGGCTACATTTGCCTTTTGAGCTATTTCGCCTCTTTGGGCTTTATATCGACACTTTGCCTCTCAGGCTATATCTCATCGACATTGTCCGCTTTGACAATGCCGGTATACTGATATGCCTCTTGGGCTGTGCCATCACTGGACACTTGTTAGTATGCAAAAACGATAAGATATGTTAATATGCTAAACCGAGATACTCTGTGAGACCGGATATGATAAGAGATATGATATTTGTTAGCTTTTGAGATCGCTGTCTCGATATATTACTAAGCCAGAATTGGCGATAACTGAAGGGATTATAGAATGCCATGATATGCTGGCATGCCGAAATAAACGGCGATATGAGTTATTGATAGATGCCTTGATATGCTGGCGAACCGAAATAAACGGTGATTGGGGATTTTGATCGATGCCATGATATGTTGGCATACTGAAATTTTGCTCTTGCCATGATATGTTGGCATACTAAAATTTTGCTCTTGCCATGATATGTCGGCATACTGAAACTTTGCTCATGCCATGATATACCGGCATACTGAAACTTTGCTCATGCCATGATATACCGGCATACTAAAACTTTGCTCATGCCATGATATGCCGGCATACTGAAACTTTGCTCATGCCATGATATGCCGGCATACTGAAATACATGTGACTCAAGATATCACTTAATAACCTGATGTATTAACAAACTGAAATACCTGAGACCTGAGATATAAACTGAAGCACTGGTGGTATAATAGTAATTTCTTCTCTGTAACGGCAATATGGAGAGTCATAGCCGGGTAATAGACATATATATAATGAGATATCCAACCTGTTCTGTAGTCATACGAAAAGACATAGCGATGGTCATAGTATTTGGCATATAGCAAACTAGCATATGGAGTCTGGCATATAGCCCATAGCATTCGGCATATAACTCTTGAAATAAGGCACTTGGCATATAGACTTAGAGATAACAGTTTGACATAAAACAACCTAGATTGGCATATAAGCTAACTTGGCATCTCACGATAGATATTTGGCACTCATGTGCCGGCATATAAATGCAAGTATACTGTAACTGGCATGTGAGATCTGTGACAGAGCATGCATAAACTGGTACTGAGATAGGCATATAAACCGGTGTGATAGCAAACTCACAGTAGCTAGCTAGCATATGGTACTCAACATATATAAACCGGCATACGAGCCTTGGCATATGACAGCCGGCATATAACATATGGTCAAAATAGATACTTTACTTAACACAGCAAATAGCAACAGTGGTCTCTATGCAAGGTGATACTCATAGCATTTGGCATATAAGTAGATACTGAACTTTGATATGTTAACTGGCATACTGAATCGAGCGCTGTTGCAGATACACAGGTTGATATATGCAAAGACATATAACTTGACAAAGCAACTTGCTTACTGTAATAGATACTAAGTCTAAGACATGAGATATCCTCTAAGTCATAGAATTTGACATGCTATTGCTGGCATACAAAACTGGCATATACCATGCCAAGATAAAACTTTGCACAAGTCTGTAGACATATAAATTGATACTATTGGTACTATTGCAGCAGACATATGTAGCAATTGGCATATAGATAGACATACAGGAGGAAACTGAAAAGCTGATATGCTAGCATGCAAACTAATATATACTGAAACAGTATTCAAGAGTCAATTTGCTAGGCTTTAGTCTAGCCCCTGAGCTATTTTTTCTACTAAGGAGACACTGATTTTCGGATAACCTGACTAGGGTGTGGAGTAAACCAGCATAAATACTTACTTGCCTGCACCATTGAAGAAGTTTGAAGTACCTGTAGATGCTCGAGGTGAAGGCAGAACGGTCCCTGGCACGACGAACATAAAATATGCCGGCCGGGACATAAGATATGCTGGCCAGGATATAACATATGCCGGCCAGGGCATAAGATATGCCAGCCAGGATATAACATATGCTGGCCAGGACATAAAATATGCTGGCCAGGACATAAGATATGCTGGCCAGGACATAAGATATGCCAGCCAGGACATAAAATATGCTGGCCAGGACATAAAATATGCTGGCCAGGACATAAAATATGCTGGCCAGGACATAAAATATGCCGGCCAGGACATAAAATATGCTGGCCAGGACATAAAATATGCCGGCCAGGACATAAAATATGCCGGCCAGGATATAAAATATGCCGGCCAGGGCATAAGATATGCCGGCCAGGACATAAAATATGCCGGCCAGGATATATATTCTGGCCAGAGGAAGCCGAGTGCCGGCCCGGAGATGCCGATGTAGATCCGGGACAGCCGTATGCCGGCCCGAGCGAGTTGAGGTCAGCCCGGGAGGTTGAAGAAGACCTGCAGTGCTCGGAGGCAATGCTGATGTCGAGCCCCCGAGCAGATGAAGAAGATCCCGTCCGGATGTACTCCTACTAGCGCCTTGATCTGCCCCACGGTGGGCGCCAAATGTCGCCGTGGTGAAACAACATATGCCACAGGGTGGCTTAAATGGGGGCCGACTATATACTGGTGGATCCGGAGGAGGGAAGGCACGGTAGAAATCGGGCACAAAACTCACTGCTAACACACCGAGCTACCCAGGTTCGGGGCCCTCGTGAGGAGGTAACACCCCTACTCCTGCATGTCTGATCTATATGAGCTTCACATGAGAGCTACGTACAATGGTGCTCCTTGAGCTGTTCATCTGCCTATCTAAGGCTGCACTGGGCAAGAGCTAAAGAGCTAGTGCTACTCAAGAAGAAGAGCTCTCATGGAGCGAGAAAGGAGTGAGCCTCCTCTGGAGGCTGGGGTGATCGATCCCCCTGGTGCCCCTTATATAGGGAGCCCAGGGGACAAGGGATGCCTCACAATACACTATGCACATACTGTAGCTGAGTTGACTACTGGGGTCTTGACACACTGTAGCCTGCATCAGCACGGTACCATCCTCGGTACTGTGCACTGCGTAATGGTCATGGGCTTGTCCCATCGATGTCTGTCCTTGGAGTCCTTGCCTTCGTCTTCTAGCGTCTGTCTTCAGGATCACCATGTCACCAGTCTTATCCTCCTCCTGAGGATAAGGCTGACTAAGAGAGGCGAGATATGCTGGTCTGAGCCAAGGGGCGTCCCAAGACCAGCATACGACAATGGAGGATGGGCCAGTCTGAGTCTGGAGGCGTCCCAGGACTGGCACGATGCGCTGAAGTTGATGCCGGACGAGTAAATATACTGGAGGAGGTGAATTTCGGCCTGGGAGAGGAGTAATCCAGCCTGCGCCAGGGAATCCTGGCCTGGCCCGGCCGGAACAGTGCACCAAAACAAGCCCAGCCGGAATAAATAAATTCCGGCCTGCCTAGGAATCCCGGCCTGGGAAGCGCCGGCCCGGAGAAGGCAAACCGGCCCAGCCGGGTGCTGAAGACCCTGGCCCAGCCGGGGAACCATACCGGCCCAGCCGGGGCGGGAAAAGGCTCTGGCCTGGAAGCGGAGCTGGCCCAGCCGGGGGACCGAGCCTCGGCCCAGCCGGGGAACCGAGCTGCGGCCCAGCCGGGGGACCGAGCTGCGGCCCAGCCGGGGGAACCGAGCTGCGGCCCAGCCGGGGGACCGAGCTGCGGCCCAGCCGGGGGACCGAGGACGGCGGCCCAAGCGGGAGAAGAGGGCGCCAGCCCACGCCGGGGGACCGAGGACGGTGGCCCAAGCGGGAGAAGAGGGCGCCGGCCCACGCCAGGTTAAGCTAATTCCGGCCCAGCCTTGCCTAACTTCGGCCCGAGCTGCTGCTATGCCGGCCAGGGTTTGTATGTTCCGGCCCAATCACTTGAAATCTGGTCCAAGGAAATTAAGAGCAGGCCGACTTTGAATATGTCGGCCCAGAACAGTGTTAGCTCCTTTTTAATTAACTTTATACTTATTATCCGACATATATGCTATATAATACATCTATAAATCATGCTCTTTGGTATATCCGGGGTCATATCCCCGACAGTACTCCCACCGACCCAGAATATTTCTTGCTGAAATGTGTCTAGATACATCCAATTTAATGACAAGTATTATGGGTCAGTGTAAGTATTTGTTTAGAATATGTGTACCATTCATTTCATATGTAACACATGACACATACCCACAATAAAAGGGACCAGACAGACAGCATAAGAAAAATACCTCGAGTCACAAAAAATAACATTGAATCCCATGTAGGTCCCTGCATCTCAACCACTGCTTGATGTCCGTCTCTGGCACCTCAGCGGTGTCCGTTACAGTAAAGGGACAAAAACACACCACACCCAACCTTGATGCGGCTCCATCGCTTCAAACAAGTGTGAACCTTGAAAGTGGGCCATTGAAGACGACACCTTTACCGTTGGGGATCGTCGGTTGCAGCCTCGCCCCAAGCCATGCAACAACCTCTTGATGAGCTCCTCATCGGTGAAGTCGAGGAGTAGAACTAGATACTCTAGCCTCATCATAAGCTTGTACACCTCTGGACGATGAGAGCGGGCCTCCATAGAGCCACTTCCAAAAAACTGGTCACTATCATGGTCACCCTTTCCACGAAGAAAGGAAGAGAGAAACAAGTTTGTGCTTTGAGCCTCTGATGGTCATTGTGCCTTAGAAGTAAAATGACATATGCTTTGCCATAATACTGAGTTGTGCTTAAGTACAGTCTCCTCCTCCCCCAAACTTTAAAAAGATATTTTTTCTATGAATTATAAGTGAGATAAGCTATGAATTAATAGATGAATTAATAGAGTAACTACACTTTGCTCTATACTCTTATATGATTCCTTATGTACTATGAGTTGTGTACAAATACTGAGCCGTTGGTGTGTTCTTTAAGTTTGGGAGAGGGTGTACAAAAGAAAAATCCCAGAACAATTGTAATTCCTTTCCTCCTAAGAGCTCAAAGCACATGGGTCCTGAATTCATTATGTCGAAACTAGAGGTTGCATGTCTCACTGCTAGAGATTCAAACAATTCAATCTAGAGAGACCGTGGCAACGCACGGGCATTCAACTAGTCATTTGTAAATATTCAAAATTCAAATATGAGAATTTGAGTATTTCCATCATAAGATTAATTCTATAATTCTATTCAATATGATTCCTACTACAAAAGTGAATCCTATGATCATATCCATCTGTCCAAATCATTTAGACCTTAACATGATCCATTATCATACTTAATCTTCCTGACCTAGCTCACAAGATTGATTTTACACTTGAGTTGTGAGTAAATGGTGATATACCCCAATTAGGGTTTCCTTTGATACTTGTGTTTGACACCCTCTAACCCGTGTCACATCTATCCTAAACCATTCTAATCCAATATCATCCTTGATCCAAGCCACCATCTTTCTAAATACCCTTCATACTTGTTTAACCCCATGCCAACTTGATCATATTGGTCTATATTGAACCATTCAATTTACAGATGAGTTAATTGAGTAATTCAATGTATCACCAATACATACCCAAGCCTATGTGTAACTATAACTATTATGAGTAAATGTTGTCACACTTTATTCAGTAGTGTTCTGTTGCACTATTCTGTACTCATGTGAATCTAACCACATGAGTCATCTCTAACCTCTATCTTTGCTTATGACAAGAACAAAATTGTTATCATTACATTGTATCTTGAAAGATCATTGCTTGCTAATCATTAGACCTTGCCACCTAAACACTTAATCCTTATCTTGTAAGCCAAGGTTCTTGACATATCTCTCTCATCACAAAAATCATAAGAAATTTAAAATATTGAACCAACCAATTTCAATTGTTTGCATTGCTTGATCTTGTTTGTCTTGGACTAGTGTGTTTATGTTGTGTACTTCTATTGCTATAGATTGAAAGGAGAGAACATGTCTTGTTGAGAGAAGTGAAAGGGTTTGAACTCCAAAAAGGCAAGTGACACACATTCTTCCACCTACATTTTTAATATATGCATTAGTGTTTTCAGTACTATGCATGATATGAGATTTTCAAAGAAGTTTATGAAATGCTTAGCTCCTAGTAGTGTGTAGCTATCCCTTAAACCCCACTTGTTAGGATTGCAAACATACTATGGAAAATGATGCCATGCTTTGTTTTGAATTGGTATGAAAATTAAACTTCAACCCAATGAAACACCTGGGTGGATTGGTTTGTTGACAGAGGCGATGTTGAGTGGCTACCCAGGGCTACACCCCTGGCTATCAACCCAGGATTTGTGTAGTTGTTGTCGCCTGGGGTTCACTTGTGGACATATTGGCTGGTAGTAGAATTGTAGGTGGGAACGGATCTTGCCAGTATGGTTGTTCTCTCCTTCTGAAAGGTCTTGTCTCATTCTTCTCTCTGGATAGAATGGGTCTTAAGGTGAAAGTGCACAACCCCTGCAGGGTGTAAAACTAATCGATTAGCCATGTCCCTGGTTATGGACAACTTGAGTTCCTAGACATGGAAGTACAGAAGAGTCTCATCACCATTTCTGAAAGAAATAAAATTGTGTAGAAACAATCAGGAGAGGGACTACTCAGGGCTACACACTTGGCTTTCAACCCAGGATTTGTGTGGTTGTCGTCGCCTGAGGGTTATCCTGGTTTTGTTGAGTAGCTACCCAGGGCCACATACCCTGCAAGTATGTAGTGGTTTTCACCTGGGGGTTATCTTGACCCTTAAAGTCTTAAATGATTAAAAATGTTTTGGTTTACAAAATGATAGGATAAAACTTGCTTTATGCAAATTCATCCAAAAGCTCCACCAGCCAAATATTATGTAGATAGCTATTTCTCAATAGCCACCAAATATGTGTCATTTGCCAGTACATCATTGTACTGATCCCCATTCATGGGGCTGCATATTCAAATGTGCAGGTTTTTAGATAAAGATCGTTTAGTAGGACCTCGAGACTGCATTCCAACATGTCTGCCTGTGGCACGTGATGAAGATGGAGGCTCATTGCCACTTTATTTTGCGCTGTGAATCTGTAAGGTTTGAGACATATGTAACTGGATCTGCGATGTAATATTTGATACTAATGCAATGATCACTATATTTTGTACTGTGATGCTATCAGTGATCCAGGGAATAGCACTTAACACAGGTGTCCACCTTAATTCAAAGGTGGGGCGTTACACTTCATGTCTAGGACTGGGAAGTGTTTTGATGCAAGGAGGAAAAGTTGTAGCCTATGCTTCTAGACAACTCAAGAAACATGAGACCAACTACCCTACTCATGATCTAGAGTTGGCTTCAGTAGTGCATGCCTTGAAGACATGGAGGCACTATCTGCTGGGAAAGCGATGTGAAGTTTTCACCGATCACAAGAGCTTGAAGTACATATTCACCTAGAAGGACTTGAATATGAGGCAAAGAACATGGCTAGAACTCATCAAGGATTACGATATGAGTTTGCAATACCATCCCGGTAAAGAAAATGTGGTTGCTGATGCCTTGAGCCACAAGGCATATGTGAACTGTTTGTCAACAGATCAATTGCCAGAAGATCTATGCAGAGGGCATAGAGATCTCAGTCCGGAAGTGGTGCCATCAGGATTTGTAGCATCAGTGGTGATACGTATCTATAATTTTTGATGTTCCATGCTTGTTTTACACCATTTTCTTTATGTTTTGTTACACTTCATGGCGTTTTATGCATTTTCCAGAACTAACGTATTAACGAGATGCCACAGTGCCAGTTCCCTGTTTTCTGCTGTTTTTGTGTTTCAGAAAAGTTACACAGGAAATATTCTCGGAATTGGACGAAACAAAAGCCGAACATCCTATTATTTAACGAAGCTTCCAGAAGACAGAAGAGGAGACGAAGGGGGGCCACGGGCCAGCCACACCCTAGGGTGGCGCGGCCAGCCCCTGGCCCGCGCCCCCTAGTGGTGAGGACGCCTGGACCACCTCCTGACGCTGCCCTTCCGCCTATATATTCCTCCCGACGGGAAAAAACTAAACACCCAATCAATTTTCCAGAAACACATCGTGATCTGTCGCCGTCATCGACCCGAGATTGGGAGGGTCCAGAAGCTCTTCCCGACACCTTGCCGGGGAGGGGAATCGCCACCGAAGGTCTTCTTCATCGCCATGCTTGCCTCCGGCGCGATGAGTGAGTAGTCTACCTTGGACTATGGGTCCATAGCAGTAGCTAGATGGTTGTCTTCTCCACCATGTGCTTCATGTTTAGATCTTGTGAGCTGCCCTACATGATCATGATCATCTTTATGTAATTCTACATGTTGTGTTTGTTGGGATCCGATGAATATTGGTGTTATGATTAAGTTGATGTTCTGAATTTTATCTTATGTTATCTCTATGTTGTTTATGATCTTGCATGTTCTCCGTTGTTTGTAGCTATCTTGGCCAAGTAGATACTAGTGACTCCAAGAGGGGGTATTTATGCTCGATAGTTGAGTTCATGCCTCTATTTAATCTGGGGGAGTGACAGAAACCTCTAAGGTTGTAGATGTGTTGTTGCCACTAGGGAGAAAACAACATTCTTGTGTCTAAGGACATTCTCTTTGTTTACATTACACACTTTGCTTAATGTAGTTATCTGTTGTTTGCAACTTAATACTCAAGGGGTCCTCGGATGATTCCCCGCGAATGGATTATTAGTCATAGATGCAGTTGGATGGCGGTCTATGTATCTTGTTTTAATGCCGAGAGTAAATCTCATAGTGATCCTCTTGACATATGCACGTTATCTTTATTCTATCAATTGCCCAACTGTAATTTGTTTACCCAGTATGTCATTATTTATCTTATGGAGAGACACCACTAGTGAACTGTGGACCCTGGTCCAATTTCCTTTATATTGCTATTACCATTTACTTTTACTCGCACTGTTTACTTTCTCGCATATTACTATTGCTTTCCACTCGATACGCTCATTCCTTTGTTTACAGCAAACCGGTGAGATTGACAACCTCATCGTAAGTTGGGAGCAAAGTATTTGTTTGTGTTGTGTGTAGGTTTCACGTTGCTGCTGGTGCAAAGCAAAGCACTAGACGAGGCGCCCTATAAATTGTCCGGAGCTATCGCGAAGCTAGCAGGCATCACCTTCTGAAGTTTGGCTTTTTCCTACTGGTTCAATAAACCTCGGGCTTCCCTCGTTGGTCTTCTACAATCCATCATAGACCACCGATATGCGTGGGATCTAAGGGGTCCCACCCATTACTGCAACCTAGCAGGATGCAGCTACGGTATGGTGCATCCGTTGATATGCGAGAGGAAGTTGGTACAACTGACTTCTCCGTCCCATACCAGATCTTATGGTTGACCGTTATTTACGGTGCTAGAATCATTGGCGACATTGGTTATTAATTCCTAGGTGAACTTTCCAGTTGCAGTGGGACCTCCACCAATACTCATACCATGGCCCCACTACCCACCATCCTAGGATAACAACCACCATGGTTGCTAACCACTAATCAAATTGATTAAGAAAGTAGAACTTTTGCTTTTGAATGCAGTAATAATACCACAAGTCTATTTGCAAGTAATTTGCTAAAGATAAACAATAGATATGAGCAAGAGTGAACTTGCCTGCAAACTGCAAGGTAGTGCAGTTGGATTTGTTGAAGTGACCCGGGACATCGGGTTCTGGAAAACAACATCATTGTCTGGTAAGGGCAATGGTTAAAGATTCAAAAATGCATGCTTTATGGTGTGTGTTCAATTTTTATCCCGTTGAAGTGATTTATTCATTTGCTAGCTTTCATATATTCTTTTTATGAATTTAAAGAATATATGTTAATAGTATTTTCATTCAAGAATATTCATCAAATATTCTTGAATGGAATTAATTTTTAAAGAGTTAAGAAGTTTAACCAGATTTTTCTTAAATATTTCACAGGTTTAAATATTTTTTGAAAAGCCCTTTAATTTCTTTTTCTTTTGCAAAAAATAACTCATATGATTATTTTAAACTTCAAACAATCTCAAAATTCCTAGAAAGACTAATAAAAGCTACTTTCTATTTTTAGTTAATTTTTAGATAATTTTCTGGAGTTGTTTTAATCCAATTAGGGTTTTTCTAGGGTTTTTGGTTATTTTAAATAAAACAAATTCGGCTGACAGCCTGGGCCCATTGGTCAGGTCAACCCAAGTGGGTTAGACCGGACCAACCCGGCCCAGTCGGCCGCACCCCTGTGACAACTCAGAAAATTGTAATCCAGTTCTTAGTAAATAAAGTGCCAAATTTTGGACCAAGATAAAACTTTTTATTCTTTATTTCATGCATACATGTATTTCCTACTATGTGTATTCTATGATTTTATGTGTGTTATTTTTGTTTGAGCAGTGGTTAGATAATCCTAAGTGAACCAATAGAATCAATTGAGAAGATTATTAAGAAGCAAAGAAACAAGAAATCAAAATAGGTAAGAAAGAGATAAAGTTAATAGGATCTAGAAACTGTTTTTGACTACACCAATTTGAGCCTTTAGATTAAGGAATCTACAGCTCACCTACAGGTTTAACCTTTTAGTTGAGCTTAAACAAGTTATGGACTAACTCAACCAACAAAGATCTACCAAAATTTCAAACCAGAACACCACCCAAACTTGAGCCAAAGTTTGAATCTGAAACAGAAACCATATCAAATTTGAAATATAAATTTTTGCAAAACTCAACCTTTCACTGTAACAAAAATATGCCTGGGTACCTTATCCAATATGATGAGCACCCAAAGTGGAAAAATTTGAAAAATCAAATTTTGAGTTCTTGCGGGCATTTCATCGAGCACTGGCAGGAGAAAATCGAGTGAGATCAACTTCACTGGCGCAACACTGTTCTAGCTCGACCAAGTGCTGTAGCCATGCTCTCTGGCCTCCCCTCGATCGAGTCCAGCACCCCCAGGCCCGACCCAAGCCGTAAGAAGAGGAGGGAGGAGGAGAAACGCACCCAGGACCCCCTCCCAGTAACCCTTTGTCCCGAGCGATGCCGACCAGCTTGGAGGCGCCAGAGGAGACCCACAGCACCCCGCAGCCGAGTCGACACCAGCCCAGCACCACCCCGAGGCCGCCGTGACCGGAGCAAGCTTCAAACGCCGCCAGGACCCCCGCGACGGCAAGCTTCTGGTCGCCTTGCTCCCGGCCACCTGAGGCTATATAAAGCCCCTCCGATCAAACGAAGAAACGCACCCCATCCCCAGCTACCTCCCAGACATCGCCGCTCACTCCCTCTCGCTCTGCTTCGCCGTAGCCAGCCTCGCCGGAGCAGCACTGGACGAGCGGAGCGCCGCCGCGTCCGACCACCTGGAGGCCAGCTGCTGCAGGGAATCGGAAGAGGAGGAGCACCGCCGCCGATCCCGCACGTCGCCGACGAGCCCTGCTTCCTCTACGCCTCGCCATCGCCATCGAACAGTCGTCCCTGCTCGCAGGTGAGCTCCCGCCCGTGCTGAGGAAGAAGATGATCGCGAGCCGTTAGATCTTGATCGGACGACAACTTACCGATTCGGGTTTTGTAATTAGGTCTGACGATTCGGTCCCACCTGTCAGGCCCGTCTTATTTTTCCCAGCCGCAGCGAAACGTTTTCTGGGCCAGGCCCGTTCGGGTTTCGTCTGAACTAGGCCCAGCTAGGAGAGTTTCGGTCCGATTCGTTTTTAAATTAATTCCCGCCCGTTTTATTTATTTCAAATATGTTTCAGATGCTATTTTCTAACCCTAATTCCTAGAGTTTCACAAATCCAAATCTAGCAAATAAATATTCATTGGAAAGCTTATAAAATACTCTATCCAATAGTACTGGTTAGAATTCAAAATAAGATCAGAATAAAATCAGATATGAATAGTGTGACCATAGCTTGTGAATAATGAAAGATTTCTAGAAAATTATTTAAGCCATCAAAAATCATGAAAATAAAAATGGGAACTCACTAATGACCCCTCTCACTGTTGGTCACCACTAATCTACCCCAACCCATGTTAGTGTGATCATTTAGACCCTAACCCAAACCTATTTGGTAGCATGAAATGATAGATCACTAGTGCACACTTAGATTTAATTTGTCCTCAATGCAATTCACTTAGTGGATCATTCCCACTTGAACTTGTCTTAGTAACCCTAAATCACCTCCAATGCTGCACAAGTGAACCACTTATGCCACTTAGTAGAGAAACTAGCTTGCACACTTGAAGAAAAACTTAGAAGAAAAACTTACAATCCAACACCATAACAATGCACATGAATGCTTTGGTTAGCAAACCAAGATGTGTGCTTGGTGTGTTGATTAGCTTGGTGAAGTGATGGTGTGCTTTGTGTTTATTCGTTATTAGACGCTAGTGTTGCCGAGGAGGATATTGGAGGGGATTATTATTATCAAGAAGAAGAAGAAAACCCCGGACACTTTGCCAACCAAGGCAAGCCATCTTTTGATTCATACTCCCCATGCCTAGTTTTAATATTGCATTCTACTTGTTTTAAGTAAATTGCATGATTCAATTGCTAGAGTAGAATGATAGAAGTATATTGATGTCTTGGTTATCAAGAGCATCAAGCTGAGTTTATCCAACCCTAGTTAGTAGTACTATCACTCAATGTAGTTGCTTAGTCGCTAATAAAAGTTGACGCTATCTCTGGAGGAACCCCATTTGAAAGGTGGTGACTTGAACCTGAAACTTGAAATGGGAGATTGCTCCTACATGATGGCTTTATAAAAGAAATTAATCTTGACTAAGAACTATGAAATATATTTCTCGAATGACAACGAGTGATGTACATGGGAGCCAACCATACCGTACGACCACATTACCCCTATATGGGAAGGGGCTTAATCCGTAGCTTGTTTATCTTAGTATGGGAGGTCTTGCATCAAATCTTCATGGAAGGACTCCACGGGCGGATACTTCTTGACCAGGTGGATTCCACTAACCCGGTACCCGGGATGGGCATAACTAGAGGCGCCGGAGCGGGGTTTCGTATCCCGGGCTCTAGGGAAGGATCCTATACTAGGATGAGCAAGTGAAAGAGTTTGTTTGATTATCTGAACCTCGCATACTTGTGTATGTCGAACCATGGATTTCTCCCGGCAGATGTATCGAATCTTGTGGGTAAAGTGTACCCCTCTGCAGAGGTTTTGAAACTATTCGAATAGCCGCGTCCGCGGTCATGGACAGTTGGCTAACTCTACTTGACTTTTGTCAAAGATAAAAATGACAATGGTGAACATGGTGAATGACTTGACTTGACCATGATGTTGACACACTTGAAGTTCCTTTAGGATGAACCTAGAGAACTAAAACTCTCTTTACTATCAATCAACATTCTTGGGAAATAAAACTAGCTTTTGCAAACCAACTTAGTGCTTAGTCCACTATACCAAACCTTGCATATCTACTTCATCCCTTCAATTATAAGATGGTTTGCGAGTGCATCCAATGTACTCACGGCTGTGTCTCTGGCTATCAACTTGGCCAGACTATGGGGAAGAATATCCGGAGGAGGGATATGAAGAAGAGTACCAGAACTAAGCTCGTCTCCGTGAGTCGCCATTTGCCTGTAGGAAGAAGGCATGGGCCGAAGACGTTATTTCCGCTGCTATATTGTGTTGTAATATGACTTGGTCTATATGACCATTGTATTTGAACTATCGTATTGTAATGTCTATGGAACTGAGTACCCACTACGTTATGTATATCGCAACAACGGTTCTGGGATTGCGGTGGAATACATAACGGGCACTTCGAATTTGTATCAAATTTGAGGTCGCTACAAGTTGGTATCAGAGCCAAGGCTGACCATAGGAGACCTTAGTTAGAATGGGCGTTAATTAAAAACTTGGAAAAAGAAAGATACAAGAACGGTTGCAAAAATTGCTTAGTCTTTCCTCTCTAGTTGCAAAATTTATACATACTTCAGTTTTTGCCTACTTAAAATTTTGCACACTTGAGTTGATCACTAACTTGAACTAATTTAAAACTTTGTAGATGGCCCCGGTATTCACCGAGCAGTACCAGTTGGGCCATGGTGGCAGCCTTTGTTTCGAACGAGACCTCACCACCTTGACCTTGTTCCTGAACCGTTTGTATCCGGAGTTCAAGGGAGCAGTGCTCAATGAGCACCCGGATGGAGAGCTGCGGTGGCTCATCCGAGCCAGTTGCCGTGGCAAGAAGGGGATGTTGGGTTCTCCAAGGATCAAGTTTGAGCTTGTGGAGAACACTTGGGCCGATGGTTTGGTCCAAGCGATGCAGGAGATGCACGCCCGCTTGTGCGGACTGCACGTGGAGGAGGTTCAGGGAGGACGCTTCAGGGACTTTGCTCGGCGTGATGCGGATGGACGTCCCGCAAACATGCCCGGGCAGAATGAGCCGAGTACCTACATCGATCACATGGACTTCTTGCTGTACTCCACTCAGCAGGAGGCCGACCGTGCCCGTACTAGGGCCAACCTCGAGCACGTTGCACTGGTGGAGGCGAGGAGCACTATCAGGATTCTTGCGAAGGAGCGCAAGAGCCTTCGTCGCCAGCGTGATGAGAAGGAGCAAGACCTTGAGGAGTTGAAGGCCAATGTGGCGGAGTTGACTGAGTACATTGAGAATCTTGAGGATCACCTTGGTGAGGAGGAAGGCATTGATCTCCGCAAGGAGGATAATGCCCTCATTAGTGATGAGGATGACTTCATGGAGGACCTTGATGATCCGGAGGATGGTGGACACAATGGATTCATTGTGAGTGACGAGGAGGAAGACCCCGAGGAGCCCGCTGTTTAGACTCGAGATCCACGTGTTATCTAGTTATGAGTTCCACTTTATTCTTTCACTTCGTGTAGGTGTGAGTTGTATCCCCCTCTCTAGCAGACGAGTCGCAATGGTTTGGTGTAAACCATTTGTATTGTGTGAACTCGTGTATGATATGTGTGATGAGTGATGAATGAAATTTGAATTTGGCCTTTAAGGCCTTAGTAAAACAAAATTGCATCATCCATGTTACCTTTAAATCTTAGCAAAATTAGCTTTTCCCTCTTGTCTTACAAACCTTATCTTCAGATGCCGCGAGCACCCCCACCCCCGAACCCGGAAATGGCCGAATTGCTAAGGTTGATCATGGAAGACCGAGAAGCAGCCCGAGCTGAGCGCCAAGCCAACTTGGCCACTCTTCAGCAACTAGCCCAGATGGCAACGAACCACAACAATGGCAATGGCAATGGTGAAGGAGAAAACCATGGCAATGGAGAGCACCGATCCAAGTTAAGGAGTTTCCAAAACACCAACCCTCCTATATTCACTAAGTCTGAAGAGCCCTTAGATGCCGATGACTGGCTTCGTACCATGGAGAACAACTTGGCAGTCGCCGAAGTTGGTGAAAATGAGAAGGTCTTATACACCACCCACTATCTTGCTGGAGCAGCGAGAGCTTGGTGGGACATCACCCATGCAATGCAAGCCCCAGGGTATGTGATGCCTTGGGAGGAGTTCAAAAGCAAGTTTAGCAAAGCCCATGTTCCTATGGGATTGGTGAAAAGGATGAGAGATGAGTTCAGAAATCTGAAGCAAGGTTCCATGTCTGTGGTGGATTACCGTGACAAGTTCCTTACCTTGTCTAGGTATGCCCCAGATGACACCAACACCACTGAGAAGAAGCAAGAAAGGTTTCTGGATGGACTTCATGATGAGATGCAATGTGTCCTGGTTAGTATTCCCTTTGCCGACTTGGAATCACTCGTTGACTCGGCTATTCAAATGGAAGGCAAACTCAAGCAAGCTACCGAGAACCGCAAGCGCCGTATGATGTATCAAGGCAACTCGAGCAACTCGCAGAAGCCAAGGGGAAATGCGCCGATGGGTTTCGCCCCTAGACCAATAAGGCCATCTGCACCTGCTCCGGGTCCCAACTATCCTAACCGTCCACCCGGCAACAGCTTCAACCGTGCACCTCCAAGACCTAGTGGCAACAACTTCAATACCAATACTCCAAGGCCAAATGGTGCCCCTGTGTTACCCAAGCCCGGTGACAAGTCTGGTGTTACCTGTTATGAGTGTGGACTCAAAGGGCACTACTCCAATGAGTGCCCCAAGAAGCTGAATGATGCACCCAAGACCACTGTCCCTGTTCAGCAACAGCGTCGTGTGGGAAATGGCAAGAACTATCCACCAAGGAACCAGCCTCGCTCTCAAGGCCGTCTGAATCACATGAATGTTGAAGAAGGTCAGGAAGCAACAGACGTCGTGCTTGGTATGTTCCCTGTTAACTCAGTTCTTGCAAGAGTTCTGTTTGATTCTGGAGCTTCACACTCATTTGTTACCCAATTATTCGTTGATAAAAGTGGACTTCAACCCACACCCTTGAAAGATGTCATGTCTGTGCAAATTCCCGGGTCAGTAACCAAAGCCAGTTGTACCTGTTTGGCAGCGCCCATAGAAATCCATGGGATCTCATTCCTAGCCAGTTTGATTGTGTTAGGAACCAAAGGATTGGAAGTAGTCTTAGGTATGGATTGGATGTCCCAACACCAAGGAATTATAGATTGTGCCAAAAAGACCATCACCATGAGGAGTAGTCATGGAGTTTTCGTGAAGCATGTGTCCGTCAAACCCATTCCAATTCCCAGATGTCATAAGAGTATCTCAGGACCGACTTTGGAGCAAGTCCCCATCGTCTGTGATTACCCGGATGTCTTTCCCGATGAGCTACCCGGAATGCCACCGGATCGGGATATTGAGTTCATCATTGAGCTTATCCCCGGAACTGGATCAATAGCCCAACGACCCTATCGTATGAACCCAGCTGAACTAGTTGAGTTGAAGAAGCAATTGGATGACCTCTTGAGCAAAGGATTAATTCAGCCAAGTTCTTCTGCTTGGAGATCACCGGTTCTGTTTGTGGATAAAAGTGACGGTTCCAGCCGACTGTGCACTGATTATCGCAAGCTTAACGATGTGACCATCAAGAACAAGTACCCTCTCCCAAAGATTGAAGATTTGTTTGACCAACTGACTGGAGCCAGAGTATTCTCAAAGATAGATCTTAGAACTGGATACCACCAACTGAAGATCCGTGCAACGGATATCCCCAAAACAGCCTTCACTACCCGATACGGATTGTATGAGTACACCGTAATGTCATTTGGATTAACCAATGCCCCTGCTTATTTCATGAACCTCATGAATAAGGTTTTTATGGAGTTCTTGGATAAGTTTGTTGTTGTCTTCATTGACGACATTCTTATCTACTCCAAATCCGAAGAAGAGCATGCAACCCACTTGAGATTAATCTTAGAAACCTTAAGGGAGCATCAGCTGTATGCCAAGTTTAGTAAATGTGAGTTCTGGTTGAAGGAGGTTGGATTCTTAGGCCATGTGCTATCAGCAGGAGGAATATCGGTAGACCCCAAGAAGATCAAATCAGTCATGGAATGGGAAGCCCCTACCACTCAAACTGAAGTTAGAGGTTTTCTCGGATTAGCGGGATATTACCGCAAGTTTGTTGAAGGATTTTCCAGTATTGCCCGGCCAATGACTCAATTGTTGAAGAAGGACAAGAAGTTTGAATGGACCCCTAAGTGTGAAGAGAGTTTTCAAGAGCTCAAGAAGCGATTGGTGACCGCCCCCGTCCTAACCATGCCCGATATCACCAAGAATTTTGATGTCTATTGCGACGCTTCCAAACTTGGACTTGGTTGCGTATTGATGCAAGAAGGCAAGGTCATAGCTTACCTCTCTCGGCAGCTTCGACCTCATGAAGAAAATTATCCAACCCATGATCTAGAATTAGCAGCCGTGGTTCTAGCTTTGAAGACTTGGAGGCATTATTTGATGGGTAACCGTTGTGAGATCTACTCTGACCACAAGAGTTTGAAGTATATTTTCACCCAGAAGGAGTTGAACATGAGGCAAAGGAGATGGATAGAGTTGATCAAGGATTATGATCTGGAAATTCATTACCACCCCGGTAAGGCCAATGTAGTGGCCGATGCTTTGAGTAGGAAGCCGTGCTCGTTGAATATGGCGATCAAGGAGGAGCAACCTATGTTGCACCAAGAGTTTGAAAGATTTGGATTGGAACTAGTCAGTCAAGGATTCTTAGCCAACCTTGAGTTTCAACCCACCTTGATGAGTCAAATCAAAGAAGCCCAGAGGGGAAATGAGAGTATTGAAGGAATCAAGCGCAGAATTAGTTCCGGCAAGGTGCCAGGTTTTGATGACGATGATCAAGGAATCCTTTGGTATAATGGCCGTATTTGTGTGCCTGCCGATTCAGAATTGAAGGAAGTGATTATGAAGGAAGCCCATGAGACACCTTACTCCATCCACCCCGGTGGAACAAAGATGTACCAAGATTTGAAGGAACAATTTTGGTGGCATGGAATGAAGCGTGAGATTGCATCGTTTATATCCAAGTGTGATATTTGCCAAAGAGTCAAGGCTGAACATCAACGTCCTGCTGGATTGCTGCAACCCTTGCAAGTTCCGGAATGGAAGTGGGAATCTGTTGGAATGGATTTCATCACTGGATTTCCAAGGTCTAGCCGTGGGAATGACTCTATCTGGGTCATTGTGGATAGACTAACCAAAGTTGCCCACTTTATTCCTGTCAAGACCACTCATCGCTCAGATCAGCTAGCAGATCTGTATCTATCCAGAATTGTCAGTTTGCATGGAGTCCCTAAAACCATAGTTTCTGATCGAGGAACCCAATTCACCTCGAGATTTTGGAAAAGCTTACATCAAGCTTTGGGAACCAAGTTAGCCTTCAGCACCGCTTACCACCCTCAGACTGATGGACAGACTGAAAGAGTGAGCCAAATACTTGGAGATATGTTGAGAGCCTGTGTTCTAGCTTATGGAGCTAAGTGGAAAGATTGTCTGCCTTTTGCGGAGTTTTCCTACAACAACAGTTATCAAGCCAGTTTGCAAATGGCCCCATTTGAAGCTTTGTATGGAAGAAAGTGCCGTACCCCTTTGAATTGGTCTGAAACCGGAGACAGTCAGATTTTTGGACCAGATATTTTGCAAGAAGCCGAGGAGAAAGTTCGCATGATTCGTGAATATCTCAAGGCAGCCCAGTCCAGACAAAAGAGTTATGCCGACAAGAGACGTCGAGAACCGACCTTCCAGATTGGAGATTTTGTTTATCTCAGAGTATCACCCCTCAAAGGAATGCAAAGATTTCAAGTAAAAGGAAAGCTTGCACCAAGATATATTGGACCATTCCAGATACTAGACCGTAGAGGAGAAGTGTCTTATCAGTTGGAAATGCCCCCTGAATTGTCTGAAGTACACGATGTCTTCCACGTGTCGTTACTTCGGAAATGTCTGGAAGTTCCGGAGAAGCCCGAGGTCTTCAAGAATATTGATCACCGTTCTGTGGACATCAACAAGGATTTGACCTACCGTGAAATGCCTATCCGTATCCTCGAGGAAGCCTATAGAACCACTCGAACCCGAAGCATCAAATTTCTGAAAGTTCAGTGGAGTAATCACACCGAAGAGGAAGCCACTTGGGAACGAGAAGATTACCTTCAGAAAGAGTTTCCCAATCTTTTCAGTTCTTAATTAGTGAATCTCGGGGACGAGATTCTTTTTAAGGGGGGAAGATTGTAACAACTCAGAAAATTGTAATCCACTTCTTAGTAAATAAAGTGCCAAATTTTGGACCAAGATAAAACTTTTTATTCTTTATTTCATGCATACATGTATTTCCTACTATGTGTATTCTATGATTTTATGTGTGTTATTTTTGTTTGAGCAGTGGTTAGATAATCCTAAGTGAACCAACAGAATCAATTGAGAAGATTATTAAGAAGCAAAGAAACAAGAAATCAAAATAGGTAAGAAAGAGATAAAGTTAATAGGATCTAGAAACTGTTTTTGACTACACCACTTTGAGCCTTTAGATTAAGGAATCTACAGCTCACCTGCAGGTTTAACCTTTTAGTTGAGCTTAAACAAGTTATGGACTAACTCAACCAACAAAGATCTACCAAAATTTCAAACCAGAACACCACCCAAACTTGAGCCAAAGTTTGAATCTGAAACAGAAACCATATCAAATTTGAAATATAAATTTTTGCAAAACTCAACCTTTCACTGTAACAAAAATATGCCTGGGTACCTTATCCAATATGATGAGCACCCAAAGTGGAAAAATTTGAAAAATCAAATTTTGAGTTCTTGCGGGCATTTCATCGAGCACTGGCAGGAGAAAATCGAGTGAGATCAACTTCACTAGCGCAGCACTGTTCTAGCTCGACCAAGTGCTGTAGCCATGCTCTCTGGCCTCCCCTCGATCGAGTCCAGCACCCCCAGGCCCGACCCAAGCCGTAAGAAGAGGAGGGAGGAGGAGAAACGCACCCAGGACCCCCTCCCAGTAACCCTTTGTCCCGAGCGATGCCGACCAGCTTGGAGGCGCCAGAGGAGACCCACAGCACCCCGCAGCCGAGTCGACACCAGCCCAGCACCACCCCGAGGCCGCCGTGACCGGAGCAAGCTTCAAACGCCGCCAGGACCCCCGCGACGGCAAGCTTCTGGTCGCCTTGCTCCCGGCCACCTGAGGCTATATAAAGCCCCTCCGATCAAACGAAGAAACGCACCCCATCCCCAGCTACCTCCCAGACATCGCCGCTCACTCCCTCTCGCTCTGCTTCGCCGTAGCCAGCCTCGCCGGAGCAGCACTGGACGAGCGGAGCGCCGCCGCGTCCGACCACCTGGAGGCCAGCTGCTGCAGGGAATCGGAAGAGGAGGAGCACCGCCGCCGATCCCGCACGTCGCCGACGAGCCCTGCTTCCTCTACGCCTCGCCATCGCCGTCGAACAGTCGTCCCTGCTCGCAGGTGAGCTCCCGCCCGTGTTGAGGAAGAAGATGATCGCGAGCCGTTAGATCTTGATCGGACGACAACTTACCGATTCGGGTTTTGTAATTAGGTCTGACGATTCGGTCCCACCAGTCAGGCCCGTCTTATTTTTCCCAGCCACAGCGAAACGTTTTCTGGGCCAGGCCCGTTCGGGTTTCGTCTGAACTAGGCCCAGCTAGGAGAGTTTCGGTCCGATTCATTTTTAAATTAATTCCCGCCCGTTTTATTTATTTCAAATATGTTTCAGATGCTATTTTCAAACCCTAATTCCTAGAGTTTCACAAATCCAAATCTAGCAAATAAATATTCATTGGAAAGCTTATAAAATACTCTATCCAATAGTACTGGTTAGAATTCAAAATAAGATCAGAATAAAATCAGATATGAATAGTGTGACCATAGCTTGTGAATAATGAAAGATTTCTAGAAAATTATTTAAGCCATCAAAAATCATGAAAATAAAAATGGGAACTCACTAATGACCCCTCTCACTGTTGGTCACCACTAATCTACCCCAACCCATGTTAGTGTGATCATTTAGACCCTAACCCAAACCTATTTGGTAGCATGAAATGATAGATCACTAGTGCACACTTAGATTTAATTTGTCCTCAATGCAATTCACTTAGTGGATCATTCCCACTTGAACTTGTCTTAGTAACCCTAAATCACCTCCAATGCTGCACAAGTGAACCACTTATGCCACTTAGTAGAGAAACTAGCTTGCACACTTGAAGAAAAACTTAGAAGAAAAACTTACAATCCAACACCATAACAATGCACATGAATGCTTTGGTTAGCAAACCAAGATGTGTGCTTGGTGTGTTGATTAGCTTGGTGAAGTGATGGTGTGCTTTGTGTTTATTCGTTATTAGACGCTAGTGTTGCCGAGGAGGATATTGGAGGGGATTATTATTATCAAGAAGAAGAAGAAAACCCCGGACACTTTGCCAACCAAGGCAAGCCATCTTTTGATTCATACTCCCCATGCCTAGTTTTAATATTGCATTCTACTTGTTTTAAGTAAATTGCATGATTGAATTGCTAGAGTAGAATGATAGAAGTATATTGATGTCTTGGTTATCAAGAGCATCAAGCTGAGTTTATCCAACCCTAGTTAGTAGTACTATCACTCAATGTAGTTGCTTAGTCGCTAATAAAAGTTGACGCTATCTCTGGAGGAACCCCATTTGAAAGGTGGTGACTTGAACCTGAAACTTGAAATGGGAGATTGATCCTACATGATGGCTTTATAAAAGAAATTAATCTTGACTAAGAACTATGAAATATATTTCTCGAATGACAACGAGTGATGTACATGGGAGCCAACCATACCGTACGACCACATTACCCCTATATGGGAAGGGGCTTAATCCGTAGCTTGTTTATCTTAGTATGGGAGGTCTTGCATCAAATCTTCATGGAAGGACTCCACGGGCGGATACTTCTTGACCAGGTGGATTCCACTAACCCGGTACCCGGGATGGGCATAACTAGAGGCGCCGGAGCGGGGTTCCGTATCCCGGGCTCTAGGGAAGGATCCTATACTAGGATGAGCAAGTGAAAGAGTTTGTTTGATTATCTGAACCTCGCATACTTGTGTATGTCGAACCGTGGATTTCTCCCGGCAGATGTATCGAATCTTGTGGGTAAAGTGTACCCCTCTGCAGAGGTTTTGAAACTATTCGAATAGCCGCGTCCGCGGTCATGGACAGTTGGCTAACTCTACTTGACTTTTGTCAAAGATAAAAATGACAATGGTGAACATGGTGAATGACTTGACTTGACCATGATGTTGACACACTTGAAGTTCCTTTAGGATGAACCTAGAGAACTAAAACTCTCTTTACTATCAATGAACATTCTTGGGAAATAAAACTAGCTTTTGCAAACCAACTTAGTGCTTAGTCCACTATACCAAACCTTGCATATCTACTTCATCCCTTCAATTATAAGATGGTTTGCGAGTGCATCCAATGTACTCACGGCTGTGTCCCTGGCTATCAACTTGGCCAGACTATGGGGAAGAATATCCGGAGGAGGGATATGAAGAAGAGTACCAGAACTAAGCTCGTCTTCGTGAGTCGCCATTTGCCTGTAGGAAGAAGGCATGGGCCGAAGACGTTATTTCCGCTGCTATATTGTGTTGTAATATGACTTGGTCTATATGACCATTGTATTTGAACTATCGTATTGTAATGTCTATGGAACTGAGTACCCACTACGTTATGTATATCACAACAACGGTTCTGGGATTGCGGTGGAATACATAACGGGCACTTTGAATTTGTATCAAATTTGAGGTCGCTACAACCCCCTTCTCTCTCTCTCAATCAACTCGAACCTAACCATAACCCTAAACACTCTCATCCTCTCTGGCGACTATGAGTCACCGGCGACTTTGTCGCTTGATTCCGTCGAGCTCCGGCGGTCGCCACCGTCGCCATGTGGGGCATTTGCTCCGCCTCTTCGCGCTCTCTCATCTGACCGTGGAGATCTGTTGGTCTCGCCTCCATTCGTCGCCATCGCCTCCGCTCATTGCCCCAGTTGAGCCCGCCCCTTTTCCACTCGATCTACTCCGGCTTGACCTTGCTGGGGCTCCTGCTCTTCTTCTCGGTGACTGCTGCTGTATCTCCGCTGCCTCACCGGTTGGAAGGCATGCCTGCAACCCCGGCGTCTCCCCAGGTGTGATGCTGTGCTTGGCCGCTTGGCCGTGGGCAAGGTGGCCCACTGGACGGTGTCGTTGCGCCACCACAACCGTGGCTGCACCGACGGTGTTGCCGCCCTGGTCTTCTTCCAGCTCCTCTGCGAGCTCACCTGTGAGTTTTCCCCTATCTTCTCTGTATCTATGTTCATTGTTTGGTGGCCTGGCTAGTGAGCCAGGCATGCTTGCCTACTGCAACTATGTTGTGCTTGTTCTTGTGATGAGATTCTAGAACTCTTATGTTGGCCTCTACATGTTGTTGTGCTAAGTTCAGAGAATGATTCAGTTAAGGATTTCTTAACAGAATTTGTGGGATTCAGTTAGCTTGCTTCCCCTATGATTGCTGGCTTGATCATATGTTGTCTGACTGCTGCTATTGTTAGTTTCAGTTAAGTATTCAGTTAAGAATCTCTTAACTGAATAATCAAAGTTTAGTTAGCTTGCTTTAGCTGTGGTGCTAGCTTGATGATCTGCTTGTATGCTTGCTATTCAGTAATTATGTGATGCTATCTGAATTAAAAGGTTGCAGTGTTTATCTGCTGTCAGTTAAATCATCTTGCTGATGATTTGCTGGAGAGTTTGTGGTGGTTTGCAGCAAGTGCTTGTTCACTGCTACAAAACCATGCTTATGCTGATGATTAAACTTATGATGGCATGAGCATGCTTAGCTTGAGCTTGCTAGGAATTGTTTAGTGATAATTTTTCTATTGACTAATATGAACTGAATCAAGTTTCAGTAATGATTTAAATTGCATCAAGCAATCCATGCTTGAATACTCTGTTACTAGTGGCTTTGCTTTGCTTCCTTTAGCATGTTATATATAACAGCAAGTAACTGCTATCATTAAAAGGTGTTTGTGGTACCTCCCTGTGAGGTGCACAATTATTTCTTAATGATTAGCTAGATGGCTGCTATTTTTGTGCTGCTGGTGCATGCTTTGGTGGCTTCTGATCAAAGACTAAATCATCTTGTTGGCCATACTAAATCACTAATAAGAACAGAACTATATGATGATTTTAGTCTAGCCAATGATGCATGGTCAGAGGCTTTATTCTTGGTGATGCATAGATAATTGTGTTCTTCTAGCTAAAGCTTCCTATGATGATTATACAGAGCACCTCTCTATAAGTCTGAGGAAATATACCCCAAAACCTCCTAAGTACTGCACTTGGTAGAAGGGTTTGGTGGTGTGGGGTCTTTATCTTGTTGCTGGTCTTGTTTATGCAAGAACCTTGATTCTTGCCATGATTTGGTTCATGATATGCAATTTCTAAAGTATACCTTGATCCTGTGCTGGCTTCTATGGGTAGCTGGTTGTGATGTTGGTGATGCTCTTGCTTGAGCTTGATCAAGTGCTCCTGGTACTTGCTCTGCTCCTCCCCAGGTGGCTTGCCCTGCACCTCCTTGGTGCTTGGCACCTCCTCCTTGCCTGCCCTGCACCTCCTTGGTGCTTGGCCTGCTTCTTGTTGCAACTTGATCTTGTTTAAGTGACCATGTTTACTATCTTTGGCTGCTGGTTTTGGTTTGGTGGTGATAATTGCCCCCTAATGCTCAGCTCATGAGCAGGGTGAATTGTGCTGGTGCTGATAGCTGTGATTACTCACAGTGATGTGTGTGATCTATGGTGTGAGATACAGTGATGGTTGTGTTGCTATGTTGGTGGTGTTGTTGGTCGACTAGGGTTCCTTGGTCGACCAAATCCACTCACAGTGACCCTTTTATACTGTCTCCTATTCATTGGTGCCTTGACACCTCTATGCATGCATATGATGATTGAGCAGCTTGCTTGGCTGGTTTGCTGCCCGGCCAGTTTGGTCCCTGGCTGATATTTGTGGCTGGTGACTCATGGTGATAAGCTTGACTGTTGATGATTATCAACAGTGTTTCCTTTAATTTTTGACTGCCACTTGTATTACTAACATGGTAGTATTTCTTCTTTTGTATTTGCTTTTGCTTGCAGGTAATAAAGAAGAATGGAAAAGAGAAGAAAGGAAAGAAAGAAGAAATATAGTGGTTTAGGATATCATCATCTAGATTCATTCTTGTAACTTTGTATTTATTTATTTTTATTTTTGTTCCTGGTTGTAACATTCTATCTATGCTATTCCATTTCTAATTATTCTTTCATTCACTAAATTTTGTAAAGACAATGTATATTGTGTTGATAATCAATAAAGTCCAAGTTTTTCTTATTATAAATGTTTATCCTTTTTAAATGTGTCTTTTGAATTCAAATTCAATTTCATAATTCAAATTCAAGTTTTGAATTCGTAATATATTCTTAGGTATTAGCTATTCAATTTCATCCCTTCCCCACAAGCAATTGATCAAAAGAGGTCATGTCGAATTCTTTCGCACTCCGAGAGTTCACCATTCCCCCTCGAAGAGAGACTCGATCCCCCTTAGGTTTTAGTGATAAAAGTGCGAAAAAATCCCATAATTTTAGATGCTATGCACAAAATCCCTCTATTCTACCCCGGAGTTGTCCTACGTGCTAGGATGTTACACTTATATAGTGCGAGGCTCCCCGCACCAAGGCAGATAAACTTCGAACTAAGCTCCACCCATACCGGGGTAATGTGGCTGCACGGGTTAATTTCCCCGGGTGAATACATAATCACAAATGTCCTTTTAAAAACCACCAACTCCATTTTTTCCTCCATTTCCAACTCCATTTTTCCAAAACCATATATGAAAACATTTCAGTGGAGTAGAAACTACTCCAATGTTTTCGAAAACATTTTCGAAATTTTTCTTTGAGTGTTCCCAACCTAGAGTTTTTGGCTCCACTAGAAGTTTCCCAAAGGCTTTGATGCTAAGCATCAAGCCACTACTACAGAGGTGTTGGATAGGTGTCAAATGGTATCATCCATAAGGATCATAATAAACTAACTTGTGGAGTTAAGCCGCCAATAATTGCTACACGGACTATAGCAATATAAAAACATGCATGTTTATAAACCTTTAAGAAACATGCAAAGTAAGTGAATAGGATCAGATATGCATCAAGAATAGATGGCTTGCCTTGATTGGCTTGTCCCTGGTCCTCCTCCTCCTGCTACTCGAACACTTCACCCTCCTCGGTGCACTCAACGTCGTTCGATTCTATCATTTCTAACAATAGCAAACATAAGTATACAAGCATACACAGAGCACACCCTTCATACAGCAAACAAATCACACCAATTGAGTATCAGAAATAGACAAGTTTAGATTCTTAACAAGTATTCAAACTTTTATTTATATAGCTTTTTATTTAAAGAGAAAAGGATTTCTATTAACATGAAAGCCCTATTTTGCCTCAAACAACTTGCAGTTATCAAAACTTGGCGAAAACTCACAACCAGCATACTAACAGGAAGGTATAAAGTTTCTAAATCCAACAAGATTGGATTCACTCCAAAATACAATGTGGTTATTTTCTTATGATTTTTATAGTGTTAACAAAGGCTGAAAAGGGCAAAATAATTTTCAGATATTTCCTGTCTATCAGAAAAATCTTCAAACAAGGAATATGCAAGATAATATAGTGCATTACCACTGAAAATTGGAATCCACTCAATACCTATTATAAAACTTGAGCTAAAATTTAATTAACACATAGAAACAGATTTGTTATTTTTACTGCACACAAAAAGAGGTCAAAATGGGCTCAAACCTGTGTCACATGATAGATATTTTATCAAGGATTCTAGGAAACTGGGATTCATGATTTTAGGGATCTTAGAACTCCATATTTAGAATTAATGGTGAAAACTACACTATTTCACATGATTAAAACTAAGAAATTTTACAGGACACTATTTTACATGAGACTAGTACCAACGGCTCGACCTATAAACAAGGATCACTTAGAAATTTGAATCCCCGAATTCTCATGCTCACAGAATATTATGTGGATTTTACAAAATAGCAGTGATTATTTAAATTATCAACAGATTCTAGAAAGAAAAAGGAAAACAGGTCGCGCTGAGCAGATCTGGGCGGATCGGAGATGGGCCGGCCCAGATCTGCCCGGCTAGCGCGGGAGAGGATTTAATCTGGGCTGACGGGCGGGGCCCATCAGTCAGTAGCTAGAGTCAAAGCTGGGCCGCATGCATCCGTCGGATGGAGCTCTGGCGGCCCAGAGGAGCTCCTACCGGTGAACTACCCTGAGCGGTCGACGAAGGCCTAAATCGGGGCGGCGCCCCTGAAGTGGACGGCGGAGGAGGTCGGAGAGCTTACCGTGGGGCGATGATGCAGATTAACGGTGGAGACTTTGGGCACTGAATTCAGCTAAAAAATGCTTGCATGCAGACGCTAGTTCGTTGCGTTGGTCAGCCCCGGCTCCACGGACAAGCGACAGCTCCGGTGAGCTTCAGAGTGCGCCGGCCAATTGGTTCTATGAGAAAGAAGAAGAGCGACTGAGTTCGGGAATAGGGAGAGGAATATTGGCTCAACAAAGGTGAGAGAGGGAGGGTTGCATCAACCACAACCGCCTCTGTCTTGGCCGAGCTCCGGGAAAGGCCCTCACTCGCTCTCCTCAACGAAGAAGAACAACAAGGCTTTTTGCTTGTTTGAAAAGGACCAGAGAGGGGTAATGAGTGAGTCTTAGGGGATAGGTAAGAGAGAGGGCTTGGGCTCGGGTTTATACTGAATGCGTTGGTGAACGGTGGACCGAGGGAGAGCGAGGGCATGCAAGGGCCTACGGCCTCGCCATTGGACATAGGGGCGGTGGGGGAACGTCTAGCGCGTGTCTAGGGTTTTTAGAGAGAGGTGCTGTGAGTGGAAGGAGAGCTCGGGGAGCTTTATTTAGGCTAGGACGTAGTTGAGGGCGAGCCAGTGCTCTGCCAACGACGTGGTGCCCGCTGTCTGGCCGCGGAGCGCGTTGAGAGCTGGCAGCAGGAAGGGGACAAGTAGAGGGGCCTGGGCTGCACCAGAAGGCTGGCGATGTCGGGGCGGGTTAGTTTATGAGAGGACAGGGAAGGGGGAGTCGATCTGCTTGCAGAGGGGATGCTGAACACGCGGGCGCCATGTGTTCGACGAAAATACGTCCATCAGGGCACGGCCGGGAGAGACCGAGAGGAATAGCGTTATAGCAATGGCTTGCTCGGGAAGGCTCAAGGATCAAGAGGGAGGCTAGTGGCGAGGGGGCTCGGGCTGAGGAGATGGCTTATGCCATAAGGCATGCCAATGGCGACATAGGCACATGAGAGAGAGACCGACATGGGGGTCGCCATGGAGACTGAAACATGGGGGCAGGGGAGGTTTGGGGGGTACCTATCTTCGTCTGGTTAATGGTTGGAGATAAGAGAGGTGTTGCACCATGGGATTTGCTAAGATCTTGGCCAAGATATGGCGTCGGTTATTCTCCCTCTCCAAATGTATCGGACAAAGGTGGTACTGTAGCTGATGGAGGGATCGGCCAGAGAGCAAGAGAGAAGTGCAGGAGAGGTCAAGGATAGGGTTTAGAGATATAAATTTGAGATGGAGGAGTATGCACGTGATGGTCCATTATTAGGGGATTTGAGGTTTGCTTCATATGCTTACCACACAATGGCATGCATAGATGGATCAGATTGATGTGAGATTACATGTTGGACAAAAATGTCAAGTTGGCAAGTTTTTATATTAAGCAAGAACGCCAACATTTGCATTTTGTAGATTTTGGTCCAAAATAAGATTTAAACAAGATGTTGAAGTTTTTGAAAATCAAAGGCTAGGGTTTTTGGCTCAGAGGGTTCTATATGCATAAGGTATCGTGGTAGGCTTTCTCAAATCTATTTGATGAGGGAAAACGTAAGAATTAGAAGGGGTACCATTTCCATCCACTTTTTTTAATAAGAAAATACGATAAAATAAGTAGCTTTGTAGGAGTCATTTTTATGGAAAAAGGAGGAATATTATGCATGGATAACATTTCCAATTGTCATTTTGGGAAGAGTTCAATTATGGAGAGAATTGATGGTGAGTGCTAATAAATAATCCAAGGTTTATAAAGAAATAAAGAGGATGGAAATCGTTTTGACTAGAACTCAAAACTGGCCGACATAATTTAGAGCTAAGCCCCAAAATAGGCTAGCAAGTGTATGGAGGGGTAGGTTAGGTCAATAAGAAGATAACTAGGGCACATGAGAGTCCTACTGACCTTATTTCGCAATTTAAAAGTGGGAAGAAAAGGAAATCTGCGGAAAATCAAATAGTCACTAATTTGATTAGGGTCAAAAACAGGATTAAAACAAGTAACAGATGTTCTTAGATGACCAAGTGGTAATGGATAGAATGTTAGATCAAAGGACGAATGTCAGTTCTACGAAGGTGCATTACCATGGGAAGAAGATATGAGGATTATGCAAGTCTCTAAAAATTGAATCCTTTAACAAAAATGAAGATAGGACCAAGTTTGGAAATTTGATGGATTTGCATTTTTAGCTTGCTTTATGATTACCTATTGGCTTCTCTTAGATGCTATAAATCATTAACAAGATTTTATGATCATTAATAAGAAATAAAGGGAAATCTCTATGCAAAGCATTTATACACACAAGAAGTCAAACAAAGTTAAACATGGTCAAGCATAATCCAACATATGCAACAATCATCATGAGAGCAATGGTTTTGAAAAAGTGCACAATGGCATTCATGCCTTGGAGATGGTTGAGAAAAGTTTTAAATCAGGAAGTAAATCTTTTGTAAATATATTTAGAATCGAATGGGTACTTAAACATCTACTATTTTTTGATAAAGTGTCCAAAAAGGGGTTTTGAAATCCATTTGTTAAATGTTTGTAAAATAATAGTTCACAAAATTGATCAACAAGCAACTCAAGCAGACGTTCATAACACAACAACCAACACAACCAGACAAGAAATACTATTTCCAGAGAACAACACCAAAAAGTTTGTTTTGCCCTAATTTTTTCCTTACTAAACACTGCTTAACTTGGGTAAAAAAGTTTAGCGCACCTGTGCTTTATTTGTGCTAGTCTCGGATCGACTGCTAGCACACACAGTTACAAGATGAAATATCAAGAATACAAAGGTCTTTATTACAACGCTTGATCCACAAATAAGATAGTACTTTTACAACTCAAGTAGCTCAATACCACAACCTATTACAACTCGAGGAAAAGACTAAGTAGATGAACTACCAGTCTTCTTCATTCGTAACTCCGCAGGCAGATGTGTTGGACAAAGACTCGTGACTGAAGCGCAGCAATCTTCAATCTTCATAGTAGTAACCTGCAACATGATATGTTGCAGCCACGGAGGGTCAATACTTTGAATGTATTGGCAAGATGTCACTTTGGTGGACTCAATGGCACCTACACTTATATGCTTATCTGGCCAGGTGGAGTTGGACTTTGCAAAATCAAGCGTTCTTCCTATCTTTTGTAAACTCAAGTTTTTCCTCAGCAAAATTTTGACAAGAACTTTTACTACCCAAGTTTACCCATCAAGTTTTAACTTAAAGAAATTGGGATGAGGAGATTCTCAAACAGCTTCAATATCATGTCACTTAGAATTGTCCGTAATCAGGGGCACGGCTAAGTACTTAGTTCTAACACTCTGCAGAGGTGGTGCACTTTTCCCACAAGACTTAGTCATTCCCTTTTCCCATGAAGCTCTTTTTGCATCAAATGGGCAGGTGGAAACCAAGACGAGATCTTTCAGAAGCAATCCCTCAAACCAATCCGGACACGCTCCATCCTATCATCCCTTACCACCCTCTATCCGTCTGGTTGAGTTCTTGCACCTTAGTTGATCAAGACAGAGCCCATTTGACTTGTGGTTGCACTGGAAGCTTCATGACTTGAGTGTCTCCAATTTCTTTGCTCCTGGGTGGCCATCCACAAGTGAGATACACCTGGTGGTTCAGAGGTTTGATGACATGACCCCAGGGAACCACTCAACATAAACCATTCAAAGCCAGATCCACCGAGGTGGTTCATTCACTGAGTTGTTTTCTTAGTTTTTCAAAACATGGTTTTCAACACTTAGCCAAAATAGGTGAATAACCCTTCCCACAAAATAAGTGTAAGACCAAGACCTATAGCAGCAGCTATTCTACTAGGAGATACAAATGCTAGGCAAAGCTAGACAAAAGAGACTTTTAGCATAAAATCTAGCAAGCTAAAGACATAAACATATAAAACCACCTACTCGTGCATCTTCTACTAGAAAAGCTACAAGTTACAAAACATTCAGTAGGACTAGGAAATATGGTGACACTTGCCTTGGTGAGGAGAGGAGTTGGTGCACTCGTCGCAAAGGCACTCGTTGCACTCAGCACAATCTACACATAAAATATTGCAACCATAAGCACAACATTCATAAACACTCATGAAGAGAAACATGCATGCAATATGTGATTTAAACACCACAATGACACTTAGCAAGTTCTCTGGTTGGTTTCTATATGCATGATGACATGGTCAAGATTTTAGGGTTTATTTATAAAGCTTAAAACATTTTTTAACACACATAGAACAACTCATACAAGTTAAATCTACAAAGGTAAAAGAAATGGTATTGAAAAATATTCTAAACATGCTACAGTACCGAGAGGTTTCATATTGACCAAAATAAAAAGGACTTACTGAAAAATAAAGTTTACCACTAATTTTAATAGCCAAAATACAAGAATAAGACTTGCAGCAATACAGTAATATTTTATGCCAAAAATAGAATCTACTCATTTTTCTGAATCCGAAGACGCAAAGTTTGCTAATTTTGGATAAACAGAACTCAAGTTTTGATTTTTTGAAGTTTAAACACTAATCTGAGATTTTAAAACGAAAAACATATCGGGTTTAACCAGTAACTGACACTTGGTGGCCTCTGATTCACCGATACCGATTCGGGCGGATCGCCGTTTTGGAGCGTTGGATCTAAATGAGATCAAGCGGCCCAGATCTTGTGTACCGCTTTGAGTAAGTGATCTAATCGTGGGTGTTTAAATGAGATCTGACGGCTCAGAACACATCCCTAACCCTAGGGTCATCGGAGGCTCACCGGGGCACTGCTGCACGACGACGACATGTCGACATGAACTAGAGCGAGTTCATGGATACGAAAAGGAGACGAGGAGCTCATCGGAAGAGAGAAGAGGTCGAGGTGGGAGTGATGGCGAAGTGTCTCATAAAGGTGCTTCCTCCTTGCATCGTAATCGCTCGTCGGAGTCGCTGCTGTGGACGGTGAGATCCCGGTGTGGTTGTTCTGCTTGATCTGGAACACGCCAAAGCGGGAGAGTATGTCAGGGAGATGCGCATCTGGTAAGGGGAGTCCCCAGAGCGAAAAGGAGAGGGAGAGAGGGTCGGTGTTTACCAGGAGCGTCGCCAGAGTCCGTCTGGTCCTGCGGGCCGACGAGCTTGAGCGCGAGTAGCCTGGCGGTGGAGGAGATCTGAGAGGGGGTGGGGGTAGAGGAGGAGGGTGAGGGGCCTTTTATAGGCGCGGGCGTGGTTCAAAAAAAGCAGGAGATCGCCGGAATTAAATCGTGGCCGGAGTTACTGTGGCAAGATCTCCGCGCGAGATTTCAGCGCGGGGAAGACGATGGTGACATGGCCTGCTAGTGGGCCCCACCTATTAGTGATAAAAGAGAAGGGGATGGGAATACCTGTTCGGGCGGGAGGATGCTGGGCCGTTGGCCATTTCTGGTTCCAGGCCGAAACGTTGCCAGCGGCCTTCTTCTCCTTTTTCTTTTTCTTTTCCCTTTTTCTTTTCTGATTTTATTTGTGAATTTTGCAAAAAGACCCCAAATTGATTTAAACCAAAAAACAAATTTGTAGAAATTTTCCCTTGTCTTCATAGACTCAAAGGGGAAAGATTTTGGTCAAATAACAGCAAGACCAATTTAAGAAAATTTTAATGCATGGAAATGATGATATGAATGCATGCATGAATCTTTGAGAATTTTAAAATTTGGGATGTTACAAAAAGTTGGGGTGTTACATGAAACAAGGTGAGACTTGCGGAAATTGAAAGTTCTTGATGAGAGGAACAACTTCTGTGTTGAAGGCGCAGCTATTCGGGACGATCTTCGAGGTCGATTTGGCTCCAGATAACTCGAAATAGAATATATTTTAAAGACATAGATCCATACCTTAAAACAAAAAAATCACCATAAGTAAGTTGTAGAGAATTGAAAGATGTATTAACTCACGAAAGGAATTTGGATTTGAAGGTACGAGCGAGCCGGGATCTAGGATTTTTGCCGTCAGATCTGAAATTTTGCGGGCCAAATTCCTCGAGGTATGGTGGATGAAAAGAGATGGGGTTGGTCGGGAATGAAAGGTCTCGATGAGATCTACAACTTTTGTTCAGAGGCCGAAAGCAAAAAACAAAGTTTAGAGGCTCGAAAATTCGAGTTAATATTTCGGGAGAAAGGATTTCGACAAAAAAACTTAGATCTACGGCGGAGAGGGCTTTATATAGAGGGGTAGGTCAGTGGAAGAGTTAGGGTTTCGAGTTTGCAACGCGTAGAAACAAACGGTTCCAAATTTCAAGTCATATAACTTGAGATATTTGTATTTGAATAGAGTTAGGTTAGAAAAATAAAAAGAGATAAACGAAAAAGGAAAAAGAGGCACGCTGGCTTCTATTGGGCCAGCGCGGGCATGCCTCGGCGCGAACGCTGGTGACCGGCTGAGCCTGGCCATGTCGCTTGGTCCGGTCGGCTAGATTTGTTTTTTCTATTTTGCTTTTTCTTTCCTATTCTTGTTTCTTTTATAACTTTTGCATTCGAACTCCAAATGAGTTCAAACCAGTTTCTAATTTTTCTAAAATTCAACACAACATTACAACATAGTAGAAAACATATTTTCATGATAAAACTAATTTTCAAAAATATTTCATATGCTTGGCCCTTAGGGCTTTATTTAAATATCCCAAAATAGTAATAGGACTAAAAAGGAAATCTTTATAATCCATATAATAATATCTATAAAAATAATATAAAAAATTTATTTTTAAACACATTAATAATGCAAAATTTTATTTAATGTAAATCATTTTGGAAATATCTCCTTTGCAATATAGCTTGCATAGGTTTGAATAAATTCAAAATAGTATTTTTGAAATCCTATTTTCTCAAAATAATTCCTTCAAGGATTGATAGAAAAATTGAAATAGTTTTTTCCAACAAAACATTTGAATTTTGAAATATTTATAAGAAACTATTTTATAAATTTGGAAAACCTTGGAAACAAAATATGTTTGGTTTGAAAGTTTAGGAAAACTTTATTCAGGGAAAAGCTTTTAAATAAACTCAAAAAGTTTTTAAATCCTTGTGAAATTTCAATCAACACGCACAAAACAATTTTTTTATTCCAATATTTCATATAAAAACTTTGGATGTTACAGACTACCACCCTTGAAAGGAATCTCGTCCCCAAGATTCGGAGAGGCTAGAAAGAAAGATGGGTTTAAGATATCCAGGTTTAGAACTCGGGGTGGCTACCACCCTTAAAAGGAGACTTTTGTGGGTAGTCTAGATTTTTGGTTCAACCAGGTACACCTTGGGTTTGACTTGGCATTGGATCATCTTTTGAGTCCATAAGTAGCTTCTATCTTCATTTCCAATAGGTGGGTGCCTATTCACAAACTTGGACATCCAGTATTTCTCAAGGAGGCTTGAGCAAGCTTTTATTCAATGCAATGCTTCAATCCAACAATGACATTTGTTGAACTACTTTGGAAACTGAAGGGTCACTCTTTGGGTCAATAAGAAGTCTAGGTTAAGGTGATCTCATATCTTCACTCATCATCTTGGTTGACATTTCAAGAAGTCTTCCCTCTCAGGATTCATCCCTTTGTATGCACTCTTGGGTCAACGGAGCTTTCAAGGTTGGTAAAACTTCTTCCGTCGCAAGTCTTTTTCAATGGTAAGCTTGTGGTTCATTGATACGTCTCCAACTGTATCTATAATTTTTGATGCTCCATGCTTGCTTATGCACCATTTGCTTTGTGTTTTGTTACACTTCGTAGCGTTTTTATGCATTTTCCGAAACTAACCTATTAACGAGATGCCATAGTGCCAGTTCCCTGTTTTCTGCTATTTTTCTGTTTCAGAAAAGTTACACAGGAAATATTGTGGGAATTGGACAAAACAAAAGCCGAAGTTCCTATTTTTTTCTGACACGAGACGGAGTCCAAAGCAGAGATGGAGGGGAGCCAGAGGGCGACCACTCCACCCCATGGCATGGGCCACCCCTAGGCCCTACCGGGGCATCGTGTGGGCCCCTGGTCCACCTCCTGACATCGCCCTTCCACCTATATATTCTCCTCGATGAGAAAACCCTAAGGACCCGCTCAATTTTCTAGAAAACATACTGCAAGCCACCGCTGTTCTCGACGCGAGATTGGGAGGGTTCAGAAGCTCTTCTCGGCACCTTGCCGGAGAGGGGAATCACCACCAGAGGCCTTCTTCATCACCATGCCTACCTCCGGAGTGATGTGTGAGTAGTTTACCTTGGACTACGGGTCCATAGCAGTAGCTAGATGGATGTCTTCTCCTTTATGTGCTTCATGTTTAGATCTTGTGAGCTGCCTATCATGATCAAGATCATCGTTATGTAATTCTACATGTTGTGTTTGTTGGGATCTGATGAATATTGAGTACTATGTCAAGTTGATTTGTGATTTATCATCTCTATGTTGTTTATGATCTTGCATGCTCTCCGTTGCTAGTAGATATCTTGGCCGAGTAGATGCTAGTAACTCCAAGAGGGAGTATTTATGCTCGATAGTGGGTTCATGCCGCTGGTAACTTGGGGGAGTGACAACAACGTCTAAAGTTGTAGATGTGATGTTCCTACTAGGGAGAAAACAACAATCTTGTGTCCAAGGACATTCGTATTGTTTACTTTACACACTTTGCTTAAGGCGATAATCTGTTGCTTGCAACTTAATACCCAACGGTTTTCGGATGATATCCGGCGGGTGGATTATTAGTCATAGATGCAATTGGATTACGGTCTATGTATTATGTTGTAATGCCCAAGTGAATCTCATAGTGATCCTCATGACATGTACATGCATTTGTTTGCATTCTTTATTCTATCAATTGCCCATCCGTAATTTGTTTACCCAGCATGTTATTTATCTTTATGGACAGACACCTCTAGCGAACTGTGGACCCCGGTCCATTCTTTTACATTCATATTACCGTTTACTTTTATACACATTATTTACTTTCTCGCAAACAACTATCTTTTACCACATGATACGTTTAATCCTTTGTTTACAGCAAACCGGTGAGATTAACAACCTCACTGTAAGTTGGGGCAAAGAACTTTGGTTGTGTTGTGTGCAGGTTCCATGTTCCTGCTTGTGCAAAGCTACACCCCAGATAAGGAACCATATATAAATTGTCTGGAGCTGTCGCCAAGCCAGCGAGCATCAACCTTCAGAAGTTGGTTCTTTCTCCTACTGGTTCGATAAACCTTGGTTTCATACTAAGGGAAGACTTGCTGATGTGCTCATCATACCTTTCTTTTGGGGTTCCCAACTGGGTGTCTAACACCCACTATCATTCATCCTCACCGTATTCCTACGTTTTGGCAGCACAAGCCTATTATAAGGGTATAATATCTTATCCTCCTAAGGTCAAGGCTTGACAACGTCGTCTCACTTGTAGGTATGTCACTCATGATTTACCATCCCTCATAACAAGAGCGAACAATATGAGTAATCGTCATGGGGGCCAATCCATGTCGCACCCAATCATTACCTTGTATTTGGTTTGGTGCATCTCGCATTCTAACTCTTGGTCAACCTCACTAGCTTTGACAAAATTTTCTTGGAAATAGAACCAATGTTC
Source organism: Dactylis glomerata (assembly GCA_007115705.1). Taxonomy (NCBI): domain Eukaryota; kingdom Viridiplantae; phylum Streptophyta; class Magnoliopsida; order Poales; family Poaceae; genus Dactylis; species Dactylis glomerata. The sequence continues at coordinate 4,605,385 of QXEO01002107.1, read as the reverse complement.
CAAATCCCATTTTTTGGAATACAAATCTATCGTTCCTTAGCTAGGGGTTTGCGTGAACTCAGTCATATGGCATTAACTCTTGAGTTGCAGATCCTTCAGTTGGCCATATCATGTTGTATGCTTCTTCTTCTTGTTACTGTGAATCTTAGTTGGAGCCAACAATGTTGTTGTCTTCATGGATACTTGTTAGGGAAAATACTTGTGTGGGATTGGGATAAATATTAGAATAGATAGAAGGGATCTAAAGAAGTTCCTACCCAAAACACAAGAGATCAAGACAATTCATCTTAGAAACAACATCTAACAAGCATTCATCATATCAAGCAAGCTAGTTCAAACACTAACAATCTGGTATGGTCATACCTCAATTTGGTATGATCATTAGATTATAACGATATCGTTGGTTCTCTTTAAACTATTATTATTGGTTGTCTTTTCTATTATTGCCTTCCTTGTTCCATGCACTCATTTCCAATTCCTCAATGTATCATCTAAAGCAAAAGGAAAAAAATTCTTTGAGGAGGTCAATAAGAGCAACCCGACGGTCACGGAGGCGGACTACGATGATATGAAGATCAAGTGTGACACCAACGACATACGTACCAAGGAAAGGAGTGATTGGGGGAAGAAATTGCAGTCCAAGAATTTGGGTGTCCACAACCTCGGTAGCGACGGCTACGTAGTGAAGGATAAGATATGGGCGTGAGAGGACGTGGAATTTGCGGTGAAGGGCATTGAAAACCCTTGGCTCCGAATTGAAGATCCGGTGAACAGGGCAGTAATTAGGTCCAAGTACCATTGGGACCTGAAAACCAAGCAACTTACCACAAATCTGAAGGTGAAGAAGATTGAGGAGATTCTGCTAGCTAAAGAAAAGGCTAATGCATCTCAGACGTCCTCATCCCAGGGTTCGACGACCTCTGGGTCATCTAGGTGGGACATAGCTTTGAATAGAGCTGTGAATGTGATGAAGGGACGACCAAAGTTAAAACCACCGACATCAGCTGGCCGTGTGCTCAGCGAAGGATTGTTCGTGAAATGGCCGAACAAGTTTGGCAAGCCAGAAAGGGGAAAGAGGTCACTCAATGCAGATGAAAGCCGCGAGCTTCGAGAACTCAGGGAGAAAGTGGCACAGATTCCAGAGATTGTAGAAAAACAAGTTCAAGAAAAGATTACCTCCTTCATCCCTACCATTGTTCAAGCGCTTGGGAGTTGGGAAGCTGCAGGTCGAGTTGGGGCTCCCCCGATACCCAGCATGATCGGCAGCAACTTGAGCAACACCGCGGCGCCAAACGTACCACTGGCCGCCAACACCGCGGCGGCAAACGTATTGGTGCCACCGGCCGCCAACACCGCGGCGGAAAACGAATTGTTGACACCCATCGCCAACATTGCGACGCTGGAGCTTAATGCAGCGGCAAGTACCGCATAACGAAGCAGTCCCTCCGTGACCTGCACGCCAACGTATGTTGGCAGTCCCTTCTACAGCAGCCTAGCTCGACACCGTCAAAGTAACTTAGCGGCGGTGGCTCAACTTACACTTTCTGCATTGTGAAACCTATACACTTGCATAACATCCGTCCTACACCTGTTTTTTGCAGGCCGCGGGTGCCGACATTCCTTGCACGCTCCTACATTACGTCAATGGCGTGTTGAAGGATGTTGCCACGGGTAGTATTATGCAACCGGGAAACAGGATGTTCCATGGTCGGCCGATGCCATCCAATGTGTTAAGGGTCCAAGTGGCTCGGACGCTGCGGGGCTGTGACCACGTGATGCCTCACTTTCAGCCCTAGGGAGATGAAGATGAAGAGCCAAAAGCCCTCAGACAGTGCTTTGGCCACATAATGCTATGTCCAGAGAGTCAGATTCGTCTGGGGGCGCGGAGCACCGGCCCACGGACAAAACCGCAGGTCGTGCCGGGGCCAAGCCATGTGGTCGATGATCCTGATATGCAGATGGTACAGGATCCAAATGACAACGATGATGAAGTCGACGTTGATGCCTACATCAATATTGCCTACTGTGATGGCTTAAATGACCTTGAAGAAGGTCCCCCGGACAAACGACAAACTATCACCAAATGTTTGTCATTCCTTTCTCAGGAGACGCCTCCAAGAGGAAAGCCTGAAAACTTTATCTCCCCCAAGACACTCCTTAAGGTGGTCGAGAAGAAGGATGCAATTCCCCTGAAGAAGAAGGAAAGGAAAAGGAAAAATAAGAAGGAAACTGGGAGCCAGTCGCCGCCGATTACGAAACCGATCCGAGCTCAGGACGGGCCACCAAGACACAAGGGTCTTAATCACATCGTGCATACTATGGGTGTGCCGATGCTGAATGAGCGAATGCTCAAGGCTTGAAGTGCAGATATGCAGAGTCTACATGACTCTATTCTGTACCTAGAACAACGCCAATTTGATGAAAATGATTCAACGTACCCGCTTTACATGGCCAAGGTGCCAAAGGGCAAGGGATTCGTCGAGGCTGCCCCTGCCAATATTATGATACTTCGGTTTGCCAACATCTTCGACATATTTCACATGTATCGGGTATACCAGACCCTCATCCACCTATTTTCCCTAAGTATCCAGATGCAGATAATTAGAGACAAGACCCCAGGCATCGCGATAGTGGACCCCTACTACATGCGTGAAATCGAGTTGGCTAAATTGGCGGGCCGGAATGCCGCGTCTGACTATCTCAGTGGCGTCATGACGTCAAACATTGGGAAGGACTTGCTCCTAGCCTATTTTCCCGAGTAAGTGATTGGCTCGCCGCCTTCTTTCTTAGATTTCCATCTCGGTCTTTGCCAACATTTTGTTTGAATTGTTTTGTGCAGAGACAAATACCGCACGCTCATCCACATCTCCCCGATGTATATGAGTACCATGTTTTTGGACCCGGGCAGTACAATCAAGAAGAACTACGCGCATGTCAAGATAGTTTTGGATGATGCTCTTACCATGTACGTCCATAAGGAAGGCTAATTCAATAGTAAACGGCCGACCAAGCATGGCATGTACACCTTCCTCCATACTAAGTTGTTCCCCTGCATCAAGCAGCCCGAGGTAAGTCACAAGGAGGCCTATAACACCTTATATCATGTTCTGGCGTTGGTACGGGACAAGAAAAACTTGACGCTGCCAGAGTCACTCCAACCCTGGGCCCAAAAGTTGGCAATGATCGATGATGACAATCTAAGAGGACAGTTCTATCGCATCCAGGAGCAGTGTAACATCCCAAAATTTGATTAATTCAAAATTTCATGCATGCATTCATACCATCTTTTCTTTGCACAAAAAGATCTTAAGTTCTTCTTACTGATTCTTTGATCAAACCCTTCCCTATTGTGTTTATGATAACAAGGGAAAGTTTTTAAAAAATTCTAAAATTGAATTTGGAGGGGTTTTGCAAAAGGTTTCAAATAAAAATCAGAAAAGAAAAGGGAAAAGAAAAGAAAAAGGAGAAGAAGGGCCCCGGGGCAGAGATCAGCCCACGGCCGAAAACGGCCCACGGCCCAGCCTCCTTCTCTTCCGAACCAGTACGTTCCCCTTCTTCTTTTCCTCGCTGACAGGTGGGTCCCACACCGACGTCAGCGATGACGATCGTCTTCCTCCCCGATTCTCCCGAGATAGACACCGAGCCGGAGAATTCTCACCGAATTCAATCCGAGCGATACGCTCACGGTTTTTTTCTGAAAAATCGTCTATTTAACCCGCCCCACTCCCCTCTCTCGCCCCACCCCCTCTCCCAGATCTCTCCGCCACCAGGCTGCTCGCAAGCAAGCTCCGGATTTCGCAGACACCGACGATCTCCGACGATGATTCCGGTGAGCTCTTGCTTCCCCTCGACTTCTATCCAGCGCCATTCATCTCCTTTTGTCCTCGCGCACATCACTGACAAGGTTTGGTCCTTGATTGTTTGCGGGTTCGAGCAGAACGTCCACAACCGACGCAAACCGCCCATAGGAAGGAACTCCAGCGAACGATTCTGGCGCCGTCGACTACATCATCCTCCACCACCTCGCCACCAGACGCGCCTCGACGCCCTGAACCTCCTGGTAAGAACACGGCCTCTTAGATCCCTCTGCATCTTCGGTGTTCATCGATGCTCTACACCTTGCCGACGCGCCGCTAACTTCCAGCCACCTCTCCTCGCGTTTACAGGAAGCAAAGGATCGATTTCTGCACGCAATCATCTTTGTCATTTCCAGCTGAACATCATCGTAAACTTCGTCGTCACCAAAGATCGTCGGAACCGCCTCGCCGTCGAACTCCAGTACCACTAGGACCTCGCCGTCGACGCTCCCGCGATGAGACTCTCCTCTTTCTTTCATCTGGCCGTCAGATCTAGATCCTGTGGTATAAAATAGATCACTTAAATGAACCGTTATCGCTTGATCTGGGCCACTTGATCTCCTTTGAATCCAATGGTGCAAACCCCAAATCTGCCCAAACAGGTATGGGATAATCAGAAGAGGCCACGTGCTCGTCCCTGGTTATTTCCGATTCAAATTTCGTTTTAAAACTTCAGATTATTGTTTAAACTTCAAAAATTCATATTTTTAGTTCTACTGATCCAAATTTAGAAAACTTTGCGTCCCTGGATTCAGAAAAATGCGAAGAACCTATTTCTAGCATAAAATATTACTTTTGCATCTCTTTTATACACTGTATTACTGTAGGCTTTATTTTTGTATTTTGGCAATTAAAAAATAGTTGTAAATTTTATTTTTCAGTAACTCCTTTTGTTTTTGGTCAATATGAAACCCTCTGTACTGTAGCATGTTTAGATTATTTTCAGTACCCTTTTATTTCACCTTTGTAGAATTAACTTGTATGAGTTGTCCAATTTGTGTGTTAAAAATGTTTTGAGTTTTATAAATAACTCTAAAATTTTGACCATGTCATCATGCATATAGCAACCAACCAGAGAACTTGCTAAGTGTCATTGTGGTGTTTAAATCACATATTGCTGTAGTGACCTCATCTTTTAAGGATGACGATCCCTGTGCTTTTTCAGTGCTAGTCCCTGGATCAACGCTAGCACACACAATTTAAGATATAATACCAAGAAACAAAGGTCATTTTATTACATCGCATGATCTAGCAATTACATAAAGGAACTTTACAATGCTTATATCATAAAGCTTTCAGAGTTTACAATGAAACCAAAACTAGCATGGAGTCCTTCTTCTTCATGTGCCATAGGCGAACATGCTACGGATAGACTCGTAACCCTGTCGTACCTTTCTTATCGTCAAACCTGCAACATGAAACGTTGTAGCCACAAAGGGGTCAATACACTTGAATTGTATTGGCAAGATGTCATTGTTTGGTGGACACAAATGGATCCTAACACTTAAATGAATATTTGGCTAGGTGGAGCTTCTAGCTTATTTGCGCTAAGCAACTTTGTCCTATCATTTTCTCAAAGGAAAACTTTTACTGGACAACTTGACTTGTGTAACATCCCAAGATTTTATCAAATTTTGGGGGGAAATTTTTGTTTTTAATTTGCTTGTGTTGATTGAAAATTCACAAGGATTTAATTTTTTTTGGATATATTTAAAAGCCTTATTAGAAAACTATTTCAAACTTTCTAGAATTTCTTAAAGAACTTCTTTTAGAAAGTGAAAGATTTCAAAATTACTATTTTCAACTCCTATTCAAAAAGCTATGCGAGCTTACTAGCATAGGAAGTGTTTATCAAAAGGTTTATATTTATTAAAGATTGCATTTTAAAAACTAAGTTAGAAAGTGGTTTTCAAACAATATTTTATAAAGCGTTATCACTGAATTCTAAGAAAGTTTTGTTTTCAAAAGACACCTCTATTTTTGTGTTTATGCAAACAAGTCCTTTTCTAAAATCCATGAGCTTTATTTTGAAAACCTTGTTTTAATTAGAAAACCTGCTCCTTACTGTTTAAATGGACTTATTTGAATTTTAGAAAATTTTAGAAATTGGTTTGAATGGATTTGAAGCATTTTTGCAAAAGTTATTAAAGAATTGGTAAAACAGAAAAAGAAAAGGAAAAGAAAATCAGAAAAAGAGAAAAGGGCCGTGGGATCGATTTCGGCCCAGCCGCCCCGGCCCACTATCACCTAAACCCAAAAGGGTATTCTTCTTCTCGCCCCCTGCCGCCGACAGGTGGACCCCACCTGTCGAGATCCCCTCCTAGCTCGGGCAGGAGCCCTGGCAGAGCACGGCGTCGCCCCTGGCCGTCGATCCTCGCCAACCGCGCGAGCCCTAACCTCCCCATCACGCCATCCCCTCTATAACCCCCCCCCCCCCCGCATCCGCCTCTCCTCTCTTTTCTCGTTTTTCTTCGAAGCCCTAGCCTAGATTGATCCCGAGCCGAGCGCCCCGTCCGCCGCCCGAAACTTCGGCGAGCAATCGCCGAGCCTGCAGACCACCTCGAGCTTGCCAACTTCACCACCCCAGTCGCCTCGTCGCCCTGCACTCCCTAGAAAAAGCGCCACGCCCTCTCTCGCCTCGCAGACATCGCGCAGCACCACGTCCAGGATGCCCTGCAGAACGCCGTCGCTCCAGCCGACCCCCACCCCTTCTTCTGGAATTAATCCACACCGTGGGTCACACGAACAAGCTCGCCGCACCCCGCTAGATCCCGTCGTAGCGTCTCTGCCATCCAGAACTTGCCGGAAGCTCGCCGGAGTAGAACCAGGGCCGCCTCGCCGGACTTGGCTCGCCGGAACCCTAGCTCGAAATGGTAAGTTTCCCCTATGTTCAATCGTGGCCGTTGGATCTCGATCGAGTGGCTCTGACAGATCACTTAAGTGAAAGGGTATCAATCAATATGATCCATCCGATCTAACTTAGATCTGACGCTCCACGTTCACGATCCGCACGAACCGGTACCCACCAACCAGAACACACCACGTGTCGTCTTCCGATTTAAACAGAGTTTCAAATTAGAATTTGAATCAGATTTCAATCCAATCTTGCAAAATTCATATCTTTTGATCTATGAGTCCAAAATTAACAAATAATATACCGTTGTAATCCTTGAAACTTGTAGAATCCATTAGTACAATAATACCTTATATTTTACGGGTTCAAATTAAAACTATTTTCAGAATTGAATCAAACTATCTGTTAGCTTGCAAAATTCATATCTTTTATTCTATCCATCCAAAAATTACAAATTTGTAGTCCCTGGAATCCTCTCAACATGTAGAACATCATAGGATCAAGAAATTTCAAATTTGATATGTGCACACACTTTGTGCATTCAAATTTGTCCAAATCACTATTTTGGTGATAATTCAAATTCTAAAACTTAGTTTTGAATGATTCCAATTGCAGTGACTTTGTTTTACTGCAAGCTATCTAGTAGCATCACTTCCATAATATCTTGAACCACTTCACAATTATTCAAATTCAAATATGAGAATTTGAGTATTTCCTATATAGGTTAATACTAATTCCTTTTTATCAATGTTTCCTTCTACTTTAGTAAACCCTATGATCCTAGTTAGATATAAAATATCATCTAGACATCACCTTGATCCATATCTTGTTCATCTAAATCTATTTTGTCTAATTCATATATATTCAAATTGCAATTGTGCTACTTGAGTAGAATATGAATTCATCTCAAACCTAGATTCTATTTTGTTAATGTGGTGTTGTTATAACCCATACCATAGTATGTGTTATACACCATGTTGATCAATGAACCATTTGAGCTATGCTCTCAAATATCACTCAATCATATTCAATCCTATGCCTACCTAAACTTGTTCACTTGTATTGAACTATTCAATTAGCAAATGAGTTAATTGAGTACTTTAATGCTTCATGAATCCTAGCCCAATGCCTAAGTGTATTGAATGCTATTTAAGAATAATTGTTGTCACACTTATTCAATAGTATTGTTGTTGCACTATTGGCCACTTATGTGAACTAATTCACATGAGCTATTCCCCAAATTCATTCATGCTTTAATAAAGCATGAAGACCTCTTCAATTATGTCTTGTTTAGCTAATTCTCATCAAACCTAATGATCTTTCCCAACTAAGCTCTCAAATCCCTATCTCACAAACCACTATCCCTTTACCATATCTTTCTTATCATAACTTTCTAATGAATCTAATTTGTTAAACAAACACTTTTCAATTGTTTGAATTGTTTGATTGTGTTGTATGGATTGTTTATGTTATGTTATTTTTGTGCTATAGTTTGTGCGAAGAGCTATGTGCGAAGTTGAGAGAAGTGAAAATATCGTATTCTTCAAAAAGGCAAGTGACACACATATCTTCTACATATTTTTATTGTGCATTAGTGATTTTAGTAGTATGCATGATAGGTGAATATTCAACTATTTACAAAGTGCTAGATCCTAGTAGTGAGTAGCTATCCCTGAACCCACCCTTATAGGATGCTAAATACTTGAATATGATGCTATGCCACATCCACCTTGTCAAAGTTGTTTTGTGAATAAATTAACAACTTCAACTAAAATGAACTACCTGGGTGGATTGGTTTGTGATGGAAAGTGAAGTAGCTAGGTCCCGGGGCACATGCTAGTATAGATGTGTAGCTCAGGATGCCGCTCGGGATTGCCACTTAGGATTCAAGAGATTAATAAGGCTTCCATGATTAAAGTACTTCCAGTGCAGCCTTATGACAATATGGGCTCTGTCAAGAAAGAGGAGGAATAGACAATTGAGTCTCTAGCCATGGAATGATCAGAAGAATCTCATCATCTTTTTTGAATGCTTTAAAACTTGACTACCAACAATCAGGAGAAGTCTCAGGGCCATGCACTCCGAGGGGTGGTGGTTTCTGTACTTCAAAACTATGTTGAATTTCGCCCTGAAACTACATACCGGCCAGTATGTAATGTATGGGGGTTATCTTGACCCTTATGAATAAAATTTTGATAAAAGGATTTTGTAAAGGTAGTAGGATAAAATTGGCTTTATGCAAATTAGCCTTTGAGATCCACTAAGCCAAATATCATATAGTATAGTCTTTTTACAAATGCCACCAAATATGTGTCATTTGCCAGTACATTGTTGTACTGACCCCTCTGGGGCTGCATATTCAAACGTGCAGGTTTTATTTCGAATAAGGAACCAGGAGTAGGATCTCGAGCTTACATTCCAACATGTTTGCCTGTGGCACTTGATGAAGATGGAGGCTCACTGCAACTATGCTTATGCTGTGTACTAGTAAGATTGAAGACCTATGTAACTGGATTTACGTTGTAATATTGATGTTGTTGCAATGATTACTATATTTTGTACTGTGGTGCTATCTACTGATCCAGGGAATGGCACAGATACATAGGAGTTCTATCTTTTGATAAAGGCAAAGCGCTACAGAATGGTATCAGAGCATAGTGTTGCCTGTAGCATCGAGACCCTAGGTTTGGAATAGACTAGGAAGACCTAGGATTCTTTTGTCACCTTCAGAAGAAAATCAATTCAGTTTTCTAAATGGAATCAATCTATTTACTTTTAGCTTGAAATTTTCTTGTAAGAACTTATCCCATTCATCTGTTTTACACTACTCTTCTTTCTAATTTAGATGACCAACCCCACGGGTCCTTTCTTGGTGGATTCAGCCTTACCTATTAAAAGACCAGTGATGATCATGACCCTAAAGAGTGAGACTGAATTTCCCAAAGCATTGCAGGAAACCATAAACCAACTTCAAGGTGACATGGAAAAGTTGGTATCTGAACTTAGTGTTCAAGGAGACCTCATCACAACCAAGGATGAGCAGATTGCTAGCCTACAGAAACAACTGGACCAGAACAATGGATCTGCACAGAAGAACATCAAGAAGCCTTAGTTGGACTTCCATTTAGGATTTATAATAATCGATGACGTGTAACAAGCGTTTATGATCATACCAACTTGTGGATGATCGTACTTTCGTGTGTTTTAGAACTAGTGTGATTGATGTGATGAATGTTTGTTAGATTTTGTTTGTACAACAGATCAAGAGAATTCATCTTGTAACCAACCTGCTACTTTGGGTAGGAATTTTCTTTAGATCTCTTCTATCTAATTCTTATCTATGATAAGACCTAAACTTGTCCTAAAACCCAAACCAAAGTATTCTCAACGACAGAACAACCCCAATAATGTGGGGACCCTGGATTACCCATCCGGAATACCCGATATGCATACAATTCACGATCCCATGATCAGTGTGTCATGAATCCACATATCCGAGTTGATAACAGAATTACATCATCCTTTACCGTACAGAATAAATATACTTACAATTGGTCATATGACCAAGCATGATATTGCAACGTAGGGCAAGTCTACAACTAAGCAGCGGATACCAAGCAGAGTTGATGACCCACGTCATGCCTACTACCCTACAGGCAACTGACTGGGAGACATTCCTAGTTCGTACCGGCGTCATCGTACCATCACCATCTTCATCGAATTCTTGCTCCAGGTCTAACCAAGTTAATAGCCAGGGAAAACGCTGTGAGTACATTTTGAATTGTACTCGCAAACCATCTAAAGAGAGAGTGAACTCATATGCAGTTTGGCTGTAGCAAAGAAAGACTCTAGTCTAGTTTATCCTAACTAGTCAATTTCTCGTGTCGATATAGCATGTCTTACGACATTTCTATATCCTTATTAAAGAAAGCATTTAGAAAACCTTTTTAGTAAAAATCTCTAGGAAAGGGGGGAAACTCATTTGGTTTTCAAGAGAGAGCCGGTGGTTAATCAAACATGACCACCTTCCTTTGTAAGACCAGGTCAATTACACATGACCATCTCCATTCCCTCGGCAGTACCCTGCAAGTACTCCGAACCATAACCGTGCCACGGCAGTACCCTCCGAGTACTCCGTCCGGCACCTTTCTCCATTTTCTCGAAAACACTTTGTAAAACCAAAACTCGACATAGGTTAAGTATGGCCATTCCAACCGTCCATGACCAAGGACTCGGCTATTCGAATAGATTACACTCTGTAGAGGTTGTACACTTTACCCACACCATCCGATAAATCCACCGGGATATCACCATGGACCGTCATACACAAGTATGTGGGGTTCGGATAATCGATCAAAGCCCTCCATCTATCTACCTTAGCACGGGTGCCTACCCTGTGGAGTTTACCTCCCCGGCACGTCCCGGCAGTACCTCCTCCAGAGCGTAACTCCGGCGCCACAGCGGGAGAACCCAAGTGTCTTCCGGGCGGGTAGCCTATTGGCGGGCCCGCTATACTGTTGCCCACCACTTGCGACAACCCGGATTCCAGGGTCCTACAAACCCTTATATAGTGCGAGGCTCCCCGCACTAAGGCAGATAAACTTCAGACTAAGCCCCGTCCCATACCAGGGTAATGTGGTTGCACGGGTTAAATTGGTTTGGCGAACACTTATACACAATGCCTTTTTCTTAAACCCACCATCTCCTTTTTCCTCCATGTCCAAGTCCATATTTGTAAAAAAAAACATTTGAAAACTTTTCAATGAAGTAGCAACTACTCCAAGGTTTTTGAAAACATTTTTGAAATCTTTCCCGCGAGTAGTCCCAATCCTAGAGTTTTTGGCTCCACTATAAGTTTACCAAAGACTTTGATGCTAACCATGAAGTCTCTAATAAAAGGGGTGTTGAATAGGTCACAAGAGGTGTCATCTCTATGGATGATATCAAGTCGACTTGTTGATACGTCTCCAAGGTATCTATAATTTTTGATGCGCCATGCTTGTTTATACACCATTTGCCTACTGTTTCGTTACACTTCGTGGCACTTTTATGTATTTTCCGGAACTAACCTATTAACAAGTTGCCACAATGCCAGTTCCCTATTTTCTGCTGTTTTTGTGTTTCAAAAGTGATACACAGGAAATATTCTCGGAATTGGACGAAACAAGTTCCTGAAGTCTTATTTTTCCCGGAAGCTTCCAGAGATCCGAAGAGGAGACAGAGTGGGGCCATGAGGGGGCCACACACCAGGGTGGCGCGGCCTAGGCCCTGGCCGCACCCCCTACGTGTGAGACCACCTCGGTCCACTTCTGACAATGCCCCTTCGCCTATAAAGACCCCCCAACGGAAAAAACCTAAGTACCCGATCAATTTTCCAGAACACATCGCGATCCACCGCCACCGTCGACCCGAAGATCGGGAGGGTCCAGAAGCTCTTCCCGGCACCCTGCCGGAGAGGGGAATCACCACCGGAGGTCTTCTTCATCGCCATGCTTGCCTCCGGAGCAATGAGTGAGTAGTCTACCTTGGACTATGGGTCCATAGCAGTAGATAGATGGTTGTCTTCTCCACCATGTGCTTCATGTTCAGATCTCATGAGCTGCCCTACATGATTGAGATCACCGTTATGTAATTCTACATGTTTGGTTTGTTGCGATTCGATGAATATTGGTGTTATGATTGAGTTGCTATACTGAAATACATCTTATGTTATCTCTATGTTGTTTATGATCTTGCATGCTCTCCGTTGTTAGTAGCTATCTTGGCCGAGTAGTTGCTAGTGACTCCAAGAGGGGGTATTTATGCTCGATAGTGGGTTCATGCCTCTATTTAATCTGGGGGAGTGACAGAAACCTCTAAGGTTGTAGATGTGCTATTGCTACTAGGGAGAAAACAACATTCATATGCTCAAGGGCATATGCTTTGTTTACATTACACACTTTGCTTAATGCAATTATCTGTTGTTCGCAACTTAATACTTGTGGAGTTCTCGGATTGATTCGCCACAAGTGGATTATTAGTCATAGATGCAGTTGGATGGCGGTCTATGTATTTTGTTGTAATGCCCAGAGTAAATCGCATAGTGATCTTCTTGACATATCACGTTTATCTTTATTCTATCAATTGCCCAACTGTAATTTGTTTACCCAGCATGTGTTATTTATCTTATGGAGAGACACCACTAGTGAACTGTGAACCCCGGTCCTATTTCCATCATATTGCTATCACCTGTTTACTTTACTCGCACTGTTTACTTTACTTGCATACTTGTACTGCTTTCCACTCGATACGCTCATAACCTTTGTTTCAAGCAAACCGGTGAGATTGACAACCTCATCGCAAGTTGGGAGCAAAGTACTTGGTTGTGTTGTGTGCAGGTTCTGCGTTGCAGCTAGCAAGCAAAGCTTGGACGAGGCGCCATATATAAATTGTCCGAAGCTGTCGCAAACTAGCAAGCATCACCTACAGTCGTATTGCCCACTCTTCTCCTGATCGACATAACCTTGGTTTCTTAACTGAGGGAAAACTAGCTGCTATACTCATCACACCTTCCTCTTGGGGTTCCCAACGGGCTGGTCATTCACCACACATCAAGCTAATTTTCTGGCGCCATTGCCGGGGAAGAGTGGAAGACCTCTACAAGGGGAGTTTTTCGCACACACATCCTTTACTTTGTTTTATAGTTTTGCTTTACTTTTATCTGCATTGTTTTATATCAATAACCCAAAAAACATTAGAATCCTTGGTAGTTGTTATTTCTTTACTTTTAGTTCATCATGCTATTCCCTAAGTACGTTCTGGAGGACCTCTCAGTAGGTAGTGGTTCAATTATTGGAAAAAGTAACATTGAGGAGTTCTCTAATCACATTAGTATGCATAAGGAAGTTGAGGAAAAGTCTTTGGTTGAGCTTGCTCCTAGTATTGAAGTTGCTTCTGCTTATTTAATTCACATGTTGGAAACTAGGTTTGCTAGTCTTAATCCTTTTATGCAATACATGTTCCTTAAGCTTCATGAAATTGAAGATCTTTTATTTTGGAAGCTTTGCGCCTAGAATTTAAAGATGTCGTTATTGAAGCTAGAAAAGTTCTTAAATGTTTTAATAAACTTGGTTCACCTATAAAGGTTATTAGTACAAACGATGAAGGAGCCGAAATACCTATACCTAGCAAGCTCTTGGGATTGTGTGAAGCTTTCGAAAATAATTTTGACTGGATCTGTCCCTAAAATATTTTTAGTGATTTGAGTGAACCAAAGCGTGATCACAAAGGGGCTTCTAAAACTTATGTGGATGAAATACAATGCCTTATTGACAAAACTTCTGCAGTTGATCTTAATGCCCCTTCTGATGTTACTTGATTCGCAATTTTCTGCGCCTAGCTCAAAGGCGTTAAAGAAAAGCACTCTTGGGAGATAACCCAATGTTTTATTTCTAGTACTTTTTCTTTTATTTGAGTCTTGTAAGTTATTACTACTGTAATGACCTCTCCTTATCCTTTTTATTTCATTTTTGTGCCAAGAGAAGCCTCTAATTTGAGTGAGGTAAGATTTGGGGATGTTGCTGTCCTGAAACTGTTTTCGGTGCTGCACCGTAAAAAATCGTATAAATTCTCTGTACATCTTTTGGACCTGCGATTTCTTGTGCATATGCCCCAGGTTATATCCAAACTTTCGTTAGTTTAACACTTTTTGATTTGAGCAACAGAAAGCCCCTTAAAAATTCGACCTTTGTCAGCTGTTCTGTTTTGACAGATTTCGGCCAATATTTGTGTTTGCCGCTTTATCGCTTTCTTTTGAGTTCTTTTGATCACGGAACTTTTGGGGAAGTTGCTACAGTAGTATATACTTTATATGTGGTGGTTTTGGGTTGAAACCTGAAGCAAAAAGAGGTTCATTATATGTTATGCTATACTAATGTTGCTAACAGATTTGTGTTTAGTTTTGTATGAAGGAAGTTTTCAAGTGTAGGGATTGGAGAATGATGAGATGAGTTGAAGAATGGACAAAAGCTCAAGCTTGGGGATGCCCATGCATCACCCCAATAAATATCCAAGAAGTACAAGCGTCAAACCTTGGGGATGCCCCCGAGGCACCCCTTCTTCATCGGCAAAAATCAGGTCACCTTTCAAAACACTATATTTTTATTGCTTCATGCACTATGTGTTTTTCTTGGAGCGTCAGTTGTTTTAGTTTTCTTAGTTAGTTTAGTTTTGTTTGCTGCAATAAATGGTTGGACCCCAACAAATTTCCTTTGGAGGAGATGTACTCGTTTTCATTTGCCAAGAACACTCAGTTTTTCACTCTTATCGTTCACCGAGTGTTCTTCTTTTTCTGCTACTGCTTTTGGTTTTTGTTTTCGCCTTGATTTGCGTTCAGATCTTCATATATTTGTTTATCAAGGTGTATTTTTGCCTCTGATCTTTATTGGTTTTCATCAAAAGAGGTGTCTTTAAAAATTTCAAGTGGTGTTGGAAAAGAGAAAAAGCTTTATGCAAAAAAGTGGTACAAGAAGGAGCTTGTGTAGACTGCGGCTTAGGCTTTTTCATGTCGTGCTTGATGTCTTTTTGATAGTATGCTTAGTGGTTTTGCTGTAGCATGACTTGTCTCAAATAACTGAGATTGCTTAATGAGCCTTTGAAAAAAATCATGCGTTGTTTTAATTATTTGGAAGCATTATTTTGGTTTTCTCCTTGATGCTTTATTTGGGTTGACTTGGCACATGCTCACACCTGTTAGACTCTTACAAAGTCGCCAATAGCCTCTATGATCATTTAGTTTTTGACTTTTGATGCCATCTTATGCTTCTTTTAATGTCGCTTTGTCGCTTTGCATGATTATGGCCATTATTGCTCTCTTAGTTGGTCGCTCCCAGTCTTTTGCTAGCCCTCGCCTTGTACTGAGTATGAGCTCTACTCGTGCATCCAACTCCTAAAAACCAAGTTTGCCAAAGTGTCCACCATACATACCTACTAGCAATTTGCTATTCCAAGTAAATTTGACTTGCTTTTATCTTCTCTTCAAATTAAACTCTTACCAGTGTTATGTGAAAATTGGTCAGTAAAAGCTCTCACAAACCGGAAGGCACACTTTACTTTTTCCTGTTCTTAAAAATTTGACATTGTGGTCTCTTATGTTGAGTTGTTATGCTTGCAAGTTGTAAGTTGGAGACTAGCCCAGCCATGCAGTCATGGGCAAGCTTTCAACATTGCACTTCTCTTTTGAGTTGATATCGTGATCTTTTGTTTATGGATGCCCGCGGTATGAAATGAATTGGGAATCTTGTGGGGATCATGGAGTTTGTATATGTGTTAGGGAAATGCCTGGGCTGCCAATCTAAGCCATGCATAATTCATGGTGGAAATTTGCAGCATACCCATGGTGGACATTTGACGACGCATCTCATAATAAAAAGCTAAACAAATGGCAAATAAAAGAGATGTCGAGGTGTTCATTGTCTGCTTGTCCTATCATTTTGATGTGGGCTTGTTACATGTCATCGGGCACGGAGGTACCCCGTTGGCGGTTCTCAATGATACGCATATACTTACAATGACAAGAGCCTTGCTTGGGACTCTAAGTAAAGTAGCATGAGGTTTGGGTACTCGTATTCACGGGACACGAGGTTTTCAACTTATGATTTGTCAAGCATATGCATCATAATTGTTCTCGCATTAACTTTAACCATTCAAGATGCTTATGATGGGGGCAATGAGAGCTCAAAGCCGGTAAGTAACATAATTTTTGAAGGTCTATAAAACTTGCAATCACTGCTTCCCTCTGCGAAGGGTCTTTCTTCTACTTTCTATGTTGAGTCACCACCTTCTTTCTTTATGCACCATAAGAGAGCAAAGTTGTCATTCTTAGTATAATGTGCATTTTCCCAAAGTTTTCATTGATTGATTCATATTGTTGGTTTCACTTGTTCTTAAATTATTTATATCTAGTCGCCCTCTTAAACTTGAAGGTGTCCTATATATTTATGTTTTGCTCTCTATGAAGGACAAGCTGAAAACCATTTGTATGTTTTTCCTTATGATTTGAACACACGTTTGACTTTCATTGTTTCATTTTCATGATCTTTTGTTTGTGTTCATTTTCATGTTTACAACATGGTTGCTAAGTTTCTATTGTCATGATTATATCTTCATGCCCATGTTTTAAGTTCTTATGATCCCAGCTCACAAATGCTTACATATATGATCAAGATTGTGTAGGTGCATGTCACCTCAAAAATTATTCTTTGTTATCACTTACCTACTCGAGGACGAGCAGGAGTTAAGCTTGGGGATGCTTGATACGTCTCCAACGTATCTATAATTTTTGATGCTCCATGCTTGTTTATACACCATTTGCCTACTGTTTCATTACACTTCGTGGCACTTTTATGCATTTTCCGAAACTAACCTATTAACAAGTCGCCACAGTGCCAGTTCCCTGTTTTCTGCTGTTTTTGTGTTTCAGAAGTGATACATAGGAAATATTCTCGAAATTGGATGAAACAAGTTCCTGAAGTCTTATTTTTCCCAGAAGCTTCCAGAGATCCGAAGAGGAGACGGAGTGGGGCCACGAGGGGGCCACACACCAGGGCGGCACGGCCTAGGCCCTGGCCGCGCCCCCTATGTGTGAGACCACCTCGGTCCACTTCTGACGATGCCCCTTCGCCTATAAAGACCCCCCGACGGAAAAAACCTAAGTACCCGATCAATTTTCCAGAACACATCGCGATCCGCCGCCGCCATCGACCCGAAGATCGGGAGGGTCCAGAAGCTCTTCCCGGCACCCTGCCGGAGAGGGGAATCGCCACTGAAGGTCTTCTTCATCGCCATGCTTGCCTCCGGAGCGATGAGTGAGTAGTCTACCTTGGACTATGGGTCCATAGCAGTAGCTAGATGGTTGTCTTCTCCACCATGTGCTTCATGTTTAGATCTCATGAGCTGCCCTACATGATTGAGATCACCGTTATATAATTCTACATGTTTGGTTTGTTGGGATCCGCTGAATATTGGTGTTGTGATTGAGTTGCTATACTGAAATATATCTTATGTTATCTCTATGTTGTTTATGATCTTGCATGCTCTCCGTTGTTAGTAGCTATCTTGGCCGAGTAGTTGCTAGTGACTCCAAGAGGGGGTATTTATGCTCGATAGTGGGTTCATGCCTCTATTTAATCTGGGGGAGTGACAGAAACCTCTAAGGTTGTAGATGTGCTATTGCTTCTAGGGAGAAAACAACATTCATATGCTCAAGGGCATATGCTTTGTTTACATTACACACTTTGCTTAATGCAATTATCTGTTGTTCGCAACTTAATACTTGTGGAGTTCTCGGATTGATTCGCCACAAGTGGATTATTAGTCATAGATGCAGTTGGATGGCGGTCTATGTATTTTGTTGTAATGCCCAGAGTAAATCGCATAGTGATCTTCTTGACATATCATGTTTATCTTTATTCTATCAATTGCCCAACTGTAATTTGTTTACCCAGCATGTGTTATTTATCTTATGGAGAGACACCACTAGTGAACTGTGGACCCCGGTCCTATTTCCATCATATTGCTATCACCTGTTTACTTTACTCGCATACTTCTACTGCTTTCCACTCGATACGCTCATAACCTTTGTTTCAAGCAAACCGGTGAGATTGACAACCTCATCGCAAGTTGGGAGCAAAGTACTTGGTTTTGTTGTGTGCAGGTGCCGCGTTGCAGCTAGCAAGCAAAGCTTGGATGAGGCGCCATATATAAATTGTCCGAAGCTGTCGCAAACTAGCAAGCATCACCTACAGTCGTATTGCCCGCTCTTCTCCTGATCGACATAACCTTGGTTTCTTAACTGAGGGAAAACTAGCTGTTATACTCATCACACCTTCCTCTTGGGGTTCCCAACGGGCTGGTCATTCACCACGCATGACTTGTGGAGCTAAGTCGCCAACTATTGCTATCTAGAGAATAATAGCAATATGGAAAAACAATGCATAATAAGAAAGCAGGAGTAAAACAATGCAAAGTGTAATAATAGGATTCAGATATGCAACAAGTAGATGGCTTGCCTTGGTTGGCCTGTCCCTGGTCTTCTTCTTCCCGATACTCAAATACTTCCCCCTTTTCGGTGCACTCGCTGTCATTCGAATCTATCACCGGTAAATAAAAAACACACATAAGCATGCAAGCATACAAAGATCACACACACCATAGTAGCAAACAAAACACACCAATCAAGTATTATAAACAAACAAAACAATGTTCTGAACAATCCCAGGTGGTTTCATATTAATAACTATTTCTAGGAATAAAGCAAAGGTTTATCTATTAACTAAATCCTAATGGGGCTCCAAATAACAAGCAGGCAATTAAATTGGTTAACAACCTGCTACCAGCATACCAATAGAAAGGTATAATTTTTATGAATCCAACAAAAGTGGATCCACTCAAAAAGGATTTGTAGTTAATTTCCAAGATTTTCTAGTGTTAACTATGGCTGAAAAAGCAAATTAACTCTCAGATATTCTTTGTTAATCAGAAAAACCTACTAGAGGGTGTTTTAGAAATCTAAAACAATGCATGATTCAGGGAAATTTGAATTAGGTCAAAATAATGCACACAACAAAATTAATGAATTAAATAAACACTAATACCCTAAATGCCATAACAAATACTATTGCAGATCTAGTCATCATAAAATACCAAATCAAGTGTCACACGCAAGCTAATAGATTATAGTATTACTGGAAATTGGATTCATTCAATTTGATTCTACAAAGAATCAGATTTACAATTTTGATTGAGAAGGTGCCTAATTCCCAAGACTAAATACAACTAATGCTACAGGGATCCAAATGACAAGGGTCTAGTGACACAGGATAGATATTTTAACAAGGTTTCCAAAGAAATATGAATCAACTCATTTGGACCTATATTTATTTTTCTACGGATTTTTGCAAGTTTGCAGATCTGAGAAAAAAGGTTAAAAGATCTGCTTCTTAAAAAAAAGACATGGGCCAGATCTGGGTCGAACAGAGCCGGGCCGGCCCAATAGTAGGCTGTCAGCACAATTGACTAGGAGCAAAAAAAAGTGCTTTAAAATCCGTGCTACAACTAGCTAGAACTGCATGAGCACACACGGCGTTTGGCTAGTTGTGGTCGACGGAGATCGACGGGAAGCTCACCGCGGGAGGCTGTGAGGCGACGGGGATGACGCATAGATGGATAGGCGGCGTGAGGCCGCTCCTCTTGGTGCCCTTGACACGTAGGCTTGCTCCTGGGCGTCGACCTAGAAGGAGACGCGTGCGACGTCGGCGCGGGCGGAGCTCCAACGACGGCGCTGATGTTCATGGCCAGGGATCATGCCGGGACTCAAGTAAAGAATTCAGAGTATTAGATCCCCGCTGCCTTCCTCCTGTACTACTCCATGGGCGATGACGAAACCGAGATGGGAGGGCTCGATGGAGAAGTGAGGCGCGGGCGGACAGAGGCGGGGAAGAACTCGATGGTCCTGGCGGTCCTGGGACAATTAGAGAGAGAGATGTGAGCTTCAGAAGGGATAGAATAGGGTTAACAGATAGAGGGGAAACAGGGAGGGAAGGCAAGGAAGGAGTAGCCGCGTCTACGACGAGCTCCGGCTCGGCGTCTCCTTCGGCCGAGGAAGAAACAAAGCAGGGCTTCACCCCTAGTGTTCCAGAGAGAAAGTGGAGTGCGGATTATATGTGGGAGCGAGTGAGGGGAGGTGGAGTCTCGGTATACCTTATCTAGGAGACGGCCGACGTGTTACCGATACGTGGAGCTCGCTGTCTGGCCGCGGCGTGTGATGCTTAAGGTGAATGTGGCAACAGACAGTCCTTGTGCGTGGTGAATGACCAGCCCGTTGGGAACCCCAAGAGGAAGGTATGATGAGTGCAGCGGCTAGTTTTCCCTCAGTTAAGAAACCAAGGTTTATCGATCAGGAGAAGAGAGACGATGACGACTGAAGGTGTTTGTGGAACCTGCACACACACAAACAAATACTTTGTCCCCAACTTGCGATGAGGTTGTCAATCTCACCGGTTTGCTTGAAACAAAGGTTATGAGTGTATCGAGTGGAAAACAGTAGTAATATGCTAGTAAAATAAACAGTGCGGGAAAAGTAAACAGGTGATTGCAATATGATTAAAATAGGACCGGGGTCCACAGTTCACTAGTGGTGTCTCTCCATAGATAAATAACATGCTGGGTAAACAAATTACAGTTGGGCAATTGATAGAATAAAGATAATGTGATATGTCAAGAAGATCACTATGAGATTTACTCTGGGCATTACAACAAAATACATAGACCGCCATCCAACTGCATCTATGACTAATAATCCACCCTCGGGGATATCATCCGAACACCCCAAAAGTATTAATTTGCGAACAACAGATAATTGCATTAAGCGAAGTGTGTAATGTAAACAAAGCATATGCCCTTGAGCATATGAATGTTGTTTTCTCCCTAGTAGCAACAGCACATCTACCACCTTAGAGGTTTCTGTCACTCCCCCAGGTGAAATAGAGGCATGAACCCACTATTGAGCATAAATACCCCCTCTTGGAGTCACTAGCAACTACTCGGCCAAGATAGCTACTAACAACGGAGAGCATGCAAGATCATAAACAACATAGAGATAACAAAAGATATAATTCAGTACAGCAACTTAATCATAAACACCAATATTCATCGGATCCCAACAAACCAACATCATAGAATTACATAACGGTGATCTCAATCATGTAGGGCAGCTCATGAGATCTAAACATGAAGCACATGGTGGAGAAGACAACCATCTAGCTACTGCTATGGACCCATAGTCCAAGGTAGACTACTCACTCATCGCTCCGGAGGCAAGCATGGCGATGAAGAAGACCTCCGGTGGCGATTCCCCTCTCCGGCAGGGTGCCGGGAAGAGCTTCTGGACCCTCCCGATCTTCGGGTCGACGGCGGCGGCGGATCGCGATGTATTCTGGAAAACTGATCGGGCTTTAGGTTTTTCTCGTCAGGGGGTATATATAGACGAAAGTACGATGTCAGAGGAGGGACCACGGCCCCTCACGCAGGCCCGGCGCGGCCAGGGGGGTGGCCGCGCCGCCCCTGTGTGTGGGGGCCACGTGGCCCCCCTCCGTCAGGTCTTCGGATGTTTGGGAGCTTCCCCGTGAAATATAACTTCAGGAACTTGTTTCGTCCTATTCCGAGAATATTTCCTGTGTATCACTTCTGAAACACAAAAACAGCAGAAAACAGGAAACTGGCACTGTGGCACTTCATTAATAGGTTAGTTCCGGAAAATGTATAAAAGTACCACTAAGTGTAACGAAACAATATACAAATGGTGTAAAAACAAGCATGGAGCATCAAAAATTATAGATACGTTTGAGACGTATCAAGCATCCCCAAGCTTAACTCCTGCTCGTCCTCGAGTAGGTAAGTGATAACAAAAGAATAATTTTTGAGGTGACATGCACCTACACAATCTTGATCATATATGCAAGCATTGGTGAGCTGGGATCAATAGAACTTAAAACATGGGCATGAAAGATATAATCATGACAATAAGAACTTAGCAACCATGTTGTAAACATGCAAATGAACACAAACAAAAGATCATGATAATGAAACAATGAAAGTCAAACGTGTGTTCAAATCATAAGGAAAAACATACAAATGGTTTTCAGCTTGTCCTTCAAAGAGAGCAAAACATAAATGCATAGGACACCTCAAAGTTTAAGAGGGCGACTAGATACAAATAATTTAAGAACAAGTGAAACCAACAATATGAGTCAATCAATGAACTTTGGGACAATGCATATCACACTAAGAATGACAACTATGCTCTCTTAATGGTGCATAAAGAAAGAAGGTGGTGACTCAACATAAAAGTAAAAGAAAGGCCCTTCGCAGAGGGAAGCAGTGATTTAAACATGTGCTAGAGCTTTTCATTTGTAAAACAGAGATAAAACTTGATTTTGAGAGGTGGTTGTCTTTGTCAACGACTGGCAATGGGGTTCTTACTATCTTCTATACAAAAATAAAGCAAGTTTTTGAGAGAGAGATTGGCACTTTGTGCTCTTTTTATAAAACTTGGCACTCATCCCCACCTTTTCCTTTCACATACCAAGGCTAACCGATTCCATCGGGTGCCCACCAACATTCACATTCTTTGGAGGAGTGCCTTTTTTTCTTTCTTTTTTCCTTTTTTTTTCTTTTTGGAATAAGCAATATGGAAGATAGCAAATCCGACCACTACGTCCCCATGAGCTGAAAACAATGTCACAAAACGAGAAGTATTTTGAAGGTTTTTGAAAGGTAGCACACGAAAATTTTACTTTGGAATGGCTTACAAATACCATGCATAGGAATTTATAGTGGACACAATGGCAAACTTGGCTTTTAGGAGTTGGATGCACGAGTAGAGCTCATACTCAGTACAAGGCGAGGGCTAGCAAAAGACTGGGAGCGACCAACTAAGAGAGCAATAATGGCCATAATCATGCAAAGCGACAAAGCGACATTAAAAGAAGCATACGATGGCATCAAAGTCAAAAACTAAATGATCATGAAGGCTAATGGCGACTTTGTAAGAGTCTAACATGTGTGAGCATGCGCCAAGTCAACCCAAATAAAGCATCAAGGAGAAAACCAAAATAATGCTTCCATACAATAAAAACAACGCATGATTTTTCAAAGGCTCATTAAGCAATCTCAGTTATTTGAGACAAGTCATGCTACAGCAAAACCACTAAGCATACTATCAAAAAGACATCAAGCATGACATGAAAAAGCCTAAGCCGCAGTCTACACAAGCTCCTTCTTGTACCACTATTTTGCACAAAGCTTTTTCTCTTTTCCAACACCATTTGAAATTTTTATAAACACCTCTTTTGATGAAAACCAATGAAGATCAGAGGCAAAAATACACCTTGATGAAAAGATATGACAAGATCTGAACGCATATCAAGGCGAAAACGAAAACCAAAAGCAGTAGCAGAAAAAGTAGAATGCTCGATTTTTAATAAGAGTGAAAACTAGAGCATTCTTTGCAAATGAAAACGAGTACATCTCCTCCAAAGGAAATTTGTTGGGGTCCAACCATTTATTGCAGCAAACAAACAACTAAACAAACTAAGAAAACTAAAACAACTGACGCTCCAAGAAAAACACATAGTGCATGAAGCAATAAAAATATAGTGTTTTGAAAGGTGACCTGATTTTTGCCGATGAAGAAGGGGTGCCTCGGGGGCATCCCCAAGCTTTGACGCTTGTACTTCTTGGATATTTCTTGGGGTGATGCATGGGCATCCCCAATCTTGAGATTTTGTCCATTCTTCAACTCATCTCATCATTCTCCAATCCCTACACTTGAAAACTTCCTTCATACAAAACTAAACACAATTCTATTAGCAACATTAGTGTAGGCATAAAATATATTCAACCTCTTTTAGCTTCAGGTTTCAACTCAAAACCACCACATATAAAGTATATACTACTGTAGAAACTTCCACAAGAGTTCCATGATAAAGAAGAACTCAAAAGAAAGCGATAAAGTGGCAAAAACAAATATTGGCAGAAATCTGTCAAAACTGGACAGCTGATAATGGACGAATTTTTGAGGGATTTTCTGTTGCTCAAATCAAAAAGTGTTCAACTAAGAAAAGTTTGGATATAACCTGGGGCATATGCACAAGAAATCGCAGGTCCAAAAGATAAACAGAGAATTTTCACGAATTTTTACGGTGCAGCACCGAAAACAGTTTCAGGACAGCAATAACCCCAAATCTTTACCTCACTCAAATTAGAGGCTTCTCTTGGCACAAAAACGAAATAAACAAGATAAGGAGCGGTCATTACAATAGTAATGACTTCCAAGACTCAAATAAAAGAAAAATTACTGAAAAGTAAACAATGGGTTATCTCCCAAGAGTGCTTTTCTTTAACGCCTTTGAGCTAGGCGCAGAAAATTGCGAATCAAGTAATATCAAGTGATGAAGTGCTAGGATCAGCGCGTGCCTTACGTCTTGCTTTCTTACCTTTGCTCTTGACTTTAGGAAAGACATGGTTATTGCAAGGTGGAGTGGTAAATGTTATATTGCCTTTTCCCACGTCGATGACGGCGCCCAAGAGCTTCAAGAGGGATCTCCCAAGTGTGATTTGTCCTTTCCCTACACATTCAATAACAAGATAATCAGTAGATATCATTCTTCCTAGGACTTTTGTAAAGACTCCTTCAGCAATTCCAAGGGGAAATATAGTGGCATTGTTAGTAAGAGAAATTTCTTCTCCCCCCTCAGAAAGCTTCCAAAGGCTCAAAGATTCATAGACACTCTTTGGCATAAGACAAAATTCAGACATTATATCACAACGAGCATGAAAAGTTTCACCATTAATGGTGATTTTTATTGTAGGATTCCAACTCGAAGGTTCAGAATTTATTGGCACATAATCAAAATGCTGGCGCAAAGTATTGTAGCAAGAATTCAAACTAGCAGTGCGAGCCTCAAGAGTATTAAGTCTATTAAAAATGCACACAAGAGAGGAATCAAAATAGGTTGGCATGCTATATATTGTAATCAAATTTTTTATAGTATTGAAGGCTTGATCTCCATCACAATGAAGGAAATCTCCTTCAGAAGTAGCATCCAAAGCATATCTATAACGAAGAGAAAGTCCAAAGTAAAAACTACTAAGAAGCAAACTCAAAGTCATTTTAGGTTCAGTTTTTTCATACCAATCATAAATCCTAGACCAAGCTTCCTTAAAACTTTCCTCATCCTTTTGCTTAAAAGTGAAAATCATGTCCTCGGGGGACATAGTAGTAGCAACGGAACTAGACATAGTGAACTAAAGCAAACAAGTAAAAACAGCTACCAAGGATTCTAAATTTTTTGGATTTTTGATAAAAAGCAATGCAGGTAAAATAAAATAAAGTAAAGCAAAACAAATAACAAAGTAAAGAATGTGTGTGCGAAGAACTCCCCTCGCAGAAGTCTTCTCTCTTCCCCGGCAACGGCGCCAGAAAAGTAGCTGATGCTTAAGGTGAATGTGGCAACAGACAGTCCTTGTGCGTGGTGAATGACCAGCCCGTTGGGAACCCCAAGAGGAAGGTATGATGAGTGCAGCGGCTAGTTTTCCCTCAGTTAAGAAACCAAGGTTTATCGATCAGGAGAAGAGAGACGATGACGACTGAAGGTGTTTGTGGAACCTACACACACACAAACAAATACTTTGTCCCCAACTTGCGATGAGGTTGTCAATCTCACCGGTTTGCTTGAAACAAAGGTTATGAGTGTATCGAGTGGAAAACAGTAGTAATATGCTAGTAAAATAAACAGTGCGGGAAAAGTAAACAGGTGATTGCAATATGATTAAAATAGGACCGGGGTCCACAGTTCACTAGTGGTGTCTCTCCATAGATAAATAACATGCTGGGTAAACAAATTACAGTTGGGCAATTGATAGAATAAAGATAACGTGATATGTCAAGAAGATCACTATGAGATTTACTCTGGGCATTACAACAAAATACATAGACCGCCATCCAACTGCATCTATGACTAATAATCCACCCTCGGGGATATCATCCGAACACCCCAAAAGTATTAAGTTGCGAACAACAGATAATTGCATTAAGCAAAGTGTGTAATGTAAACAAAGCATATGCCCTTGAGCATATGAATGTTGTTTTCTCCCTAGTAGCAACAGCACATCTACCACCTTAGAGGTTTCTGTCACTCCCCCAGGTGAAATAGAGGCATGAACCCACTATCGAGCATAAATACCCCCTCTTGGAGTCACTAGCAACTACTCGGCCAAGATAGCTACTAACAACGAAGAGCATGCAAGATCATAAACAACATAGAGATAACAAAAGATATAATTCAGTACAACAACTTAATCATAAACACCAATATTCATCGGATCCCAACAAACCAACATCATAGAATTACATAACGGTGATCTCAATCATGTAGGGCAGCTCATGAGATCTAAACATGAAGCACATGGTGGAGAAGACAACCATCTAGCTACTGCTATGGACCCATAGTCCAAGGTAGACTACTCACTCATCGCTCCGGAGGCAAGCATGGCGATGAAGAAGACCTCCGGTGGCGATTCCCCTCTCCGGCAGGGTGCCGGGAAGAGCTTCTGGACCCTCCCGATCTTCGGGTCGACGGCGGCGGCGGATCGCGATGTATTCTGGAAAACTGATCGGGCTTTAGGTTTTTCTCGTCAGGGGGTATATATAGACGAAAGTACGATGTCAGAGGAGGGACCACGGCCCCTCACGCGGGCCCGGCGCGGCCAGGGGGGTGGCCGCGCCGCCCCTGTGTGTGGGGGCCACGTGGCCCCCCTCCGTCAGGTCTTCGGATGTTTGGGAGCTTCCCCATGAAATATAACTTCAGGAACTTGTTTCGTCCAATTCCGAGAATATTTCCTGTGTATCACTTCTGAAACACAAAAACAGCAGAAAACAGGAAACTGGCACTGTGGCACTTCGTTAATAGGTTAGTTCCGGAAAATGTATAAAAGTACCACTAAGTGTAACGAAACAATATACAAATGGTGTAAAAACAAGCATGGAGCCTCAAAAATTATAGATACGTTTGAGACGTATCAGCGTGCGGCGAGCACGACCAGAAGCAAGGAGACAAGAAGATGGGCTGAGGCTGCGCCAGAGGGTCTGCGAGGGAGGAGCGCGATACGAGGCGAGAGAGCAAGCGCGGAGGTCGGTTGTCGGCTCGGAGAGGGAGTGCCGAATACACGCCCGCCAGGTGCTCGATGGATTGTCGCGCAATAGAGCGTGGCCGAGTGCGGTCGCTGGGAAGCAGACAAGGACGAGGGCTTGCTTGGGATTTACCAAGAACATCGAGGGGAGTCTAGTGGCGCAGTTACAAGGGTTATCTCGCCCTTCTCCTTCCTGTCCAAGACACCTTGGTGCTCAGACGCGTGAGGGAAAAGGAAGGGCTAATGGAGGTGTAGCTCGAGTCAATGAGGTGTGGGGTCGGTTTGCTGGGATGGAGTGGTCTACCACAGTGGTTGGGTGTCGATTGGGATAGAGTAGAGTGAGAGGAAGGGAGTGCAAGATCTTGACAAGATTTGCTTCGGTTCTTCTCCTTCTCCTCCAACTGAGCAAGGACAAAACGGGTACTGTAGCATGCATGTTGCTGAGAGAGAGAGAGAGGGTGAGGGTGCTGGATAGGCTAGGCAAGCAATGGTGGTTAGGTTTTTAATCAAAGGAGTAGATGAGATGATTAGATGTAAAACATTGATTAGGGTTCAAAACATAGTCAAATAAGTGGGTGGCAAGCTTCAAAATGTGTCAAAAGGTGCATAGATAGATATAGTAGATCAAGAAGAACAAGATTAGGTCATAGGATGCTCCCTGGTCAATTTAATTCGAAACTTAAAAGTGTGCTCAAAATGGAATCTGCAGAGGACCAATTTCTCACTATTTTTATTAGGATTAAAAACATGATCGAAGAAAGTACTAGGTGGCCTCAAATGACCAAGTGGTAATGGAGAGAATGAAAGATCAGATGACAATGATGAATCCTAGGTAGGTGCATTGTCACAGATGTGTGGTTTAGACATTTTTCTAATCCTCCAGATATGGCAAACATTAACAGAGCCTAAGATGGTGTTGAAGAATCGTCTGCATGGTGTACTTCCAAAACTTGAGTGATATCCTTTATGGTTGGATGTAGAGGATATAGATAACATCAAAGATGATTTTTCTTGGGATAGTTTGGGTTAATTTTCATTTTAGAGTTGATCATAGGCAAGTGGGGTTTTGGAAGACACAATTATATTTTTAGACCTTGGGTAGTATTCCCATAATTTTTCAGAGACAAGAATAGTAACAAAGAGGTATTATTCCCACTTCTATTATTTTTTTTAAAAAAAAGGTAAAGCAGTTGTGAAAATACTTGTATAAAATAATTTTGTAAAAAGCAATGAGTGCTCAAAATAAGAGTGAACCTTATTTCTAATTTTTTGATAAACTTGTGTTTTGAAAAATAAAATACTCCTTCCATAAGGAATAGAGTTTTAGGGTTTATGGAGAGGAAAACATAAGAATAGGTCTATTTGGAAAATAAACTAAAATATTTTATTAGAATATCCCCCACTGTCCATTGTATGCTTACATGTGTTTTAGATAGGTTAGGCCACTGGCCTACCTGAAGATCATAGCTACTAACAAGCACTCAGTTAAAGTCAACCATTGTCACACAATGCCAACTCGTCCCACAAAGCCAAACATTAGCAACCAATCTTGCATCATTAGGACAAGGGCAGAACAAGTGCTCAATAATGATCATGCCATGGGGAAGTTTGATAAGAGTTTCAAATAAGGGAGTAAGGCTTTTGTTAAATTTATGTTGAGAAAAAGCTAGTAGCACAAAATATGGCATGATCACAAAGAACACAAATATCAAGTTGGTCCACAAACTTATTCATCAAACAATACTCTTGCAAACATGATTTACACAACAATCCAGGCAAACATCTAAGAAACACTATTTTATTTGTTAAGTTGCAAAAAGTTTTTTGGCCCTCATTTTTGCATTACAAAACTCTTCCTAATCAAGGTTGCAAAAAGTGGGGTGTTACAAATAACCCTCAGATGGAGATAATGATACAAAGGACAACAACAAGGTTTTGTGTTTCGATTACAAGGAACTAGGACATTACCCATCCAGATGTCCGGAAAGATACAACAAAGCAAACACACAAGGTAGTGTGAAGAAGGACCTCAGTGCGATCACTTGCTACAAGTGCAAGCAGAAGGGACACTATACAAGAAGAAGACACCCCAAGGTGTAGCTAATGTGGAAGAAATACCATTCAACCACTACACATAAGGAAGGTTGAAAAGAGCAAACAAAGCAATGGAAGGAGCAAACAGAGCAATGGAAAGAGCAAACAGAGCAATGGAAAGGGCAAACAGAGCAATGGAAAGGACAAACAGAGCAATGGAAAGGATTTTAATTCTCCTTAAATGGCAAACTTAGGGATCTGCAACTTAAGGATTATTGCCATGAGTTTTGTCTCAAACCCCAAGCTTGTTACTGAGGAAGACTCACATTGAAAGATGTACATCAACCAGGAAGGGTATCGTGAAAGATTTCAAGAACAGAATGGTATCCACGGGAATAGAATGAGATTCCACTGAAGGTTACCAGAGCAGAATGGCATCGTAAAAAGAAGGAACCATACTGGAATAGAATGGTATCAACATGGAAGGTTACTAGAATATGATGGAACAGAATGGTATCTCAAAGGAAGAAACCCTACTAACATGGAAGGTTACTAGGATAAGAATAATACTCTTTGGGTTAATCAAAAGTTCAACAGAACCAAAGAGTGACTCTTCGGTGTCCAAAGTAGGTCAACAGAGACAAAGAGTGACTCCTCAGTGTCCAAAGTAGTTCAACAACTACCCTACCGGATAGAAGTTCTACAATGGAGCCAGTTATCAACCAAGCAACCCTATAAGGAAGGTTGGTGCCCAAAATGTGAATAGACACCCACCTATCGGAAATGAAGAATAAGACTAACTATGGGTTCAAAAGACGACCCAGTGCCAAGTCAACACCAAGGTGTTACTGATTAAACCTAAAGATCTAGACTACCTACAAAGGTTTCTTTTAAGGGTGGTAGCCACCTAGGAAACCCAACACCTACTTTCTTTCTATCCTCTCCAATCTCGGGGACGAGATTTCTTTTAAGGGTGGTAGTCTGTAACATCCCAAGATTTTATCAAATTTTGGGGGAAATTTTTGTTTTTAATTTGCTTGTGTTGATTGAAAATTCATAAGGATTTAATTTTTTTTGGATATATTTAAAAGCCTTATTAGAAAACTATTTCAAACTTTCTAGAATTTCTTGAAGAACTTCTTTTAGAAAGTGAAAGATTTCAAAATTACTATTTTCAACTCCTATTCAAAAACCTATGCGAGCTTACTAGCATAGGAAGTGTTTATCAAAAGGTTTATATTTATTAAAGATTGCATTTTCAAAACTAAGTTAGAAAGTGGTTTTCAAACAATATTTTACAAAGCGTTATCACTGAATTCTAAGAAAGTTTTGTTTTCAAAAGACACCTCTATTTTTGTGTTTATGCAAACAAGTCCTTTTCTAAAATCCATGTTCTTTATTTTGAAAACCTTGTTTTAATTAGAAAACCCGCTCCTTACTGTTTAAATGGACTTATTTGAATTTTAGAAAATTTTAGAAATTGGTTTGAATGGATTTGAAGCATTTTTGCAAAAGTTATTAAAGAATTGGTAAAACAGAAAAAGAAAAGGAAAAGAAAATCAGAAAAAGAGAAAAGGGCCATGGGGTCGATTGCGGCCCAGCCGCCAAAGCCGCCCTGGCCCACTATCACCTAAACCCAAAAGGGCATTATTCTTCTCGCCCCCTCCCGCCGACAGGTGGACCCCACCTATCGGGATCCCCTCCTAGCTTGGGTAGGAGCCCTGGTAGAGCACGGCGTCACCCCTGGCCGTCGATCATCGCCAACCGCGTGAGCCCTAACCTCCCCATCACACCATCCCCTCTATAACCCCCCCCCCCCCCGCATCCGCCTCTCCTCTCTTTTCTCGTTTTTCTTCGAAGCCCTAGCCTAGATTGATCCCAAGCCGAGCGCCCCGTCCGCCGCCCGAAACTTCGGCGAGCAATCGCCGAGCCTGCAGACCACCTCGAGCTCGCCAACTTCGCCACCCCAGTCGCCTCATCGCCCTGCACTCCCCAGAAGAAGCGCCACGCCCTCTCTCACCTCGCAGACGTCGCACAGCACCGTGTCCAGGACGCCCTGCAGAACGCAGTCGCTCCAGCCGACCCCCTCCCCTTCTTCTGGAAGAAATCCACGCCATGGGTCACACGAACGAGCTCGCCGCACCCCGCTGGATCCCGTCGTAGCATCCCCACCATCCAGAACTCGCCGGAAGCTCGCCGGAGTAGAACCAGGGCCACCTCGCCGGACTTGGCTCGCCGGAACCCTAGCTTGAAACGGTAAGTTTCCCCTCTATTCAATCGTGGCCGTTGGATCTCAATCCAGTGGCTCTGACAGATCACTTAAGTGAAAGGGTATCAATCAATATGATCCATCCGATCTAACTTAGATCCGACGCTCCACGTTCGCGATCCGCATGAACCGGTACCCACCAACCAGAACACACCACGTGTCGGCTTCCGATTTAAACAGAGTTTCAAATTAGAATTAGAATCAGATTTCAATCCAATCTTGCAAAATTCATATCTTTTGATCTATGAGTCCAAAATTAACAAATAATATACCGTTGGAATCCTTGAAACTTGTAGAATCCAGTAGTACAATAATATCTTATATTTTATGGGATCAAATTAAAACTATTTTCAGAATTGAATCAAACTATCTGTTAGCTTGCTAAATTCATATCTTTTATTCTATCCATCCAAAAATTACAAATTTGTAGTCCCTGGAATCCTCTCAACATGTAGAACATCATAGGATCAAGAAATTTCAAATTTGATAGGTCCACACACTTTGTGCATTCAAATTTGTCCAAATCACTATTTTGGTGATAATTCAAATTCTAAAACTTATTTTTGAATGATTCCATTTGCAGTGACTTTGTTTTACTGCAATCTATGCAGTAGCATCACTTCCATAATATCTTGAACCACTTCACAATTATTCAAATTCAAATATGAGAATTTGAGTATTTCCTATATAGGTTAATTCTAATTCCTTTTTATCAATGTTTCCTTCTACTTTTGTAAACCCTATGATCCTAGTTAGATATCAAATATCATCTAGACATCACCTTGATCTATATCTTGTTCATCTAAATCTATTTTGTCTAATTCATATATATTCAAATTGCAATTGTGCTAATTCAGTAGAATATGAATTCACCTCAAACCTAGATTCTAATTTGTCCAAATCACTATTTTGGTGATAATTCAAATTCTAAAACTTATTTTTGAATGATTCCATTTGCAGTGACTTTGTTTTACTGCAAGCTATCCAGTAGCATCACTTCCATAATATCTTGAACCACTTCACAATTATTCAAATTCAAATATGAGAATTTGAGTATTTCCTATATAGGTTAATTCTAATTCCTTTTATCAATGTTTCCTTCTACTTTTGTAAACCCTATGATCCTAGTTAGATATCAAATATCATCTAGACATCACCTTGATCCATATCTTGTTCATCTAAATCTATTTTATCTAATTCATATATATTCAAATTGCAATTGTGCTAATTGAGTAGAATATGAATTCATCTCAAACCTAGATTCTATTTTGTTAATGTGGTGTTGTTATAACCCATACCATAGTATGTGTTATACACCATGTTGATCAATGAACCATTTGAGCTATGCTCTCAAATATCACTCAATCATATTCAATCCTATGCCTACCTAAACTTGTTCACTTGTATTGAACTATTCAATTAGCAAACGAGTTAATTGAGTACTTTAATGCTTCATGAATCCTAGACCAATGCCTAAGTGTATTGAATGCTATTTAAGAATAATTGTTGTCACACTTATTCAATAGTATTGTTGTTGCACTATTGGCCACTTATGTGAACTAATTCACATGAGCTATTCCCCAAATTCATTCATGCTTTAATAAAGCATGAAGACCTCTTCAATTATGTCTTGTTTAGCTAATTCTCATCAAACCTAATGATCTTTCCCAACTAAGCTCTCAAATCCATATCTCACAAACCACAATCCCTTTACCATATCTTTCTTATCATAACTTTCTAATGAATCTAATTTGTTAAACAAACACTTTTCAATTGTTTGAATTCTTTGATTGTGTTGTATGGATTGTTTATATTATGTTATTTTTGTGCTATAGTTTGTGCGAAGAGCTACGTGCTTAGTCGAGAGAAGTGAAAAGATCGTATTCTTCAAAAAGGCAAGTGACACACATATCTTCTACCTATTTTTATTGTGCATTAGTGATTTCAGTAGTATGCATGATAGGTGAATATTCAACTATTTACAAAGTGCTAGATCCTAGTAGTGAGTAGCTATCCCTGAACCCACCCTTATAGGATGCTAAATACTTGAATATGATGCTATGCCATATCCACCTTGTCAAAGTTGTTTTGTGAATAAATTAACAACTTCAATTAAAATGAACTACCTGGGTGGATTGGTTTGTGATGGAAAGTGAAGTAGGTGGGTCCTGGGGCACATGCTAGTATAGATGTGTAGCTCAGAATGCCGCTCGGGATTGCCACTCAGGATTCAAGAGATTAATAAGGCTTCCATGATTAAAGTACTTCCAGTGCAGCCTTATGACAATATGGGCTCTATCAAGAAAGAGTAGGATTAAGGGTTCAACCAAGAGTACTAACAGTAGGTGGTAGCATAATATAGGGGGTACGGTCAGACTAGTTTGGTTGAATGCTTTTTCTGAAAGGTCTTGTTTCATTTTATGTATGGGCATAAAATGAAGGATAAGGTGAAATTGCACAACCCTTGCAAGGTCTTAAAATCTAATCGGTTAGCCGAGTCCTCGGAATAGACAATTGAGTCTCTAGCCATAGAATGATCAGAAGAATCTCATCATCTTTTCTGAATGCTTTAAAACTTGACTAGCAACAATCAGGAGAAGTCCAAGGGCCATGCACTCCGAGGGGTGGTGGTTTCTATACTTCAAAACTATGTTGAGTTTCGCCCTAAAACTACATACCGTCCAGTATGTAATGTATGGGGGTTATCTTGACCCTTATGAATAAAATTTTGATAAAAGGATTTTCTAAAGGTAGTAGGATAAAATCGGCTTTACGCAAATTAGCCTTTGAGATCCACTAAGCCAAATATCATATAGTATAGTCTTTTCACAAATGCCACCAAATATGTGTCATTTGCCAGTACGTTGTTGTATTGACCCCTCTGGGGCTGCATATTCAAACGTGCAGGTTTTATTTCGAATAAGGAACCAGGAGTAGGATCTCGAGCTTACATTCCAACATGTCTGCCTGTGGCACTTGATGAAGATGGAGGCTCACTGCAACTATGCTTATGCTGTGTACTAGTAAGATTGAAGACCTATGTAACTAGATTTACGTTGTAATATTGATGCTGTTGCAATGATTACTATATTTTGTACTGTGGTGCTATCTACTAATCCAGGGAATGGCACAGATACATAGGAGTTCTATCTTTTGATAAAGGCAGAGCGCTACAACTTGAGTGATCTACCCCTGTAGCCACAGGCCGTAGTTATCGTACGGGACACACTGGTCGATAGACACTTACATCAATTGTCAACCTAAATTACTACATGTGGACAACTTGGTTTGGGTGACCTATTCCTGTAGACACTGGAACATAGACATGGCACGGGAACTGCTAGCCAATAGACACCTACACCAATTGCCATATTCCCAGTTCAACCCACATGTTTTAATTTTAAGAAGTTGGGATGAGGAGATCCTTGAACAGCTTCAATATCATGTCGCTCAAAATTGTCCGTAACCGGGGACACGGCTAAGTACTTAGTTTGTAACCCTCTGCAGAGGTGGTGCACTTTTACCACAAGACTCAGTCAAACTCTTTTACCATGATGCTCATTTTGCTCAAATGTCCAAGTGAAGACTAAGACGAGACCTTTCAGAAGCAATCCCTCAGACCAACCCAGACACGTTCCCTCCTATCATCATCTACCACCCTTTGTCCATCTGGCTGAGTTCTCGCAACTTAGTTAGTCAAGACAGAGCCCATATGACTCGTGGTTGCACTGGAAGCTTCACGACTTGAACGTCTCGAATCTCTTTGTTCCTGGGTGGCCGTCCACAAGTGCGATACACCTGGTGGTTCAGAGGTTTGACGACATGACCCTAGGGAACCACTCAACATAAATCCATCATACCACTTCCACCCAGGTGTTTCATTAACTTAGTTCTTTTCTTGGTTTTCGCAAAACAAGGTTTTTCAACGCTTAGCCAAAGCATGTGAAGTTCCCTTCCCACAAACATAAGTGTAAGACAAGGTAACCTATAGCAGCAGCATATGTACTAAGGAGATGCAAAGGCTAATCAAAGAGACTTAAGCAAAACCTAGCAAAGCTTTTAAGACAAAACTCTAAAACAACCTACTCATGCATCATCTACAAGAAAAGCTACTAGTGACAAAACTTTAGTAGGACAAGAAGATGATGACACTTGCCTTAGTAATTTTCTGAAGGTTGTACTTCTCTTAATCAACACACGTAGCTCTCCGTACAACTATAAGATAGAAAAGTAACACAATAAAAACACACCATTCAAAACAACATAATCAAACAAGACAACTGCTAGCGTGTGATTGACGTGGAAGCAGACAGTCCTTGTGCGTGGTGAATGACCAGCCCGTTGGGAACCCCAAGAGGAAGGTATGATGTTTATAGCAGCTAGTTTTCCCTCAGTTAAGAAACCAAGGTTTAATATCGGTCAGGAGAGGAGAGACGGCGACGACTGAAGGTGATATGGAACCTGCACACACACAAACAAATACTTTGCTCCCAACTTGCGATGAGGTTGTCAATCTCACCGGTTTGCTTGAAACAAAGGTTATGAGTGTATCGAGTGGAAAACAGTAATAATATGCGAGTAAAGTAAACAGTGCGGGAAAAGTAAACAGGTGATAGCAATATGATTAAATAGGACCGGGGTCCACAGTTCACTAGTGGTGTCTCTCCATAGATAAAATAACATGCTGGGTAAACAAATTACAGTTGGGCAATTGATAGAATAGAGATAACGTGATATGTCAAGAAGATCACTATGAGATTTACTCTGGGCATTACAACAAAATACATAGACCGCCATCCAACTGCATCTATGACTAATAATCCACTCCCGGGGATATCAATCCGAACACCCTAGAAGTATTAAGTTGCGAACAATAGATAATTGTATTAAGCAAAGTGTGTAATGTAAACAAAGCATATGCCCTTGAGCATATGAATGTTGTTTTCTCCCTAGTAGCAACAGCACATCTACCACCTTAGAGGTTTCTGTCACTCCCCCAGGTGAAATAGAGACATGAACCCACTATCGAGCATAAATACCCCCTCTTGGAGTCACTAGCAACTACTCGGCCAAGATAGCTACTAACAACGGAGAGCATGCAAGATCATAAACAACATAGAGATAACAAAAGATATAATTCAGTACAGCAACTTAATCATAAACACCAATATTCATCGGATCCCAACAAACCAACATCATAGAATTACATAACGGTGATCTCAATCATGTAGGGCAGCTCATGAGATCTAAACATGAAGCACATGGTGGAGAAGACAACCATCTAGCTACTGCTATGGACCCATAGTCCAAGGTAGACTACTCACTCATCACTCCGGAGCCAAGCATGGCAATGAAGAAGACCTCCGGTGGCGATTCCCCTCTCCGGCAGGGTGCCGGGAAGAGCTTCTGGACCCTCCCGATCTTCGGGTCGACGGCGGCGGCGTATCGCGATGTGTTCTAGAAATCTGATCGGGCCTTAGGTTTTTCTCGTCGGGGGGTACTTATAGGCGAAGGGGCGTCGTCAGAGGTGGAGCCAGGCTCCCTCACGTGGGCCCGGCGCGGCCAGGGGCTTGGTCGCGCCACCCCCTTGTGTGGGGCCCTGGTGGCCCCCCTCCGACACTTCTTCGGATCTCTGGAAGCTTCCGGGTAAAATAAGACTTCAGGAACTTGTTTCGTCCAATTCCGAGAATATTTCCTGTGTATCACTTCTGAAACACAAAAACAGCAGAAAACAGGAAACTGGCACTGTGGCGCTTGTTAATAGGTTAGTTCCGGAAAATGCATAAAAGTGCCACTAAGTGTAACGAAACAATAGGCAAATGGTGTAAAAACAAGCACGGAGCATCAAAAATTATAGATACGTTTGAGACGTATCAAGCATCCCCAAGCTTAACTCCTGCTCGTCCTCGAGTAGGTAAGTGATAACAAAAGAATAATTTTTGAGGTGACATGCACCTACACAATCTTGATCATATATGTAAGCATTGGTGAGCTGGGATCAATAGAACTTAAAACATGGGCATGAAAGATATAATCATGACAATAAGAAACTTAGCAACCATGTTGTAAACATGCAAATGAACACAAACAAAAGATCATGATAATGAAACAATGAAAGTGAAACGTGTGTTCAAATCATAAGGAAAAACATACAAATGGTTTTCAGCTTGTCCTTCAAAGAGAGCAAAACATAAATGCATAGGACACCTCAAAGTTTAAGAGGGCGACTAGATACAAATAATTTAAGAACAAGTGAAACCAAGAATATGAGTCAATCAATGAACTTTGGGACAATGCATATCACACTAAGAATGACAACTATGCTCTCTTAATGGTGCATAAAGAAAGAAGGTGGTGACTCAACATAAAAGTAAAAGAAAGGCCCTTCGCAGAGGGAAGCAGTGATTACAAGTTTTATAACCTTCAAAAATTATGGTACTTACCGGCTTTGAGCTCTCATTGCCCCCATCATAAGCATCTTGAATGGTTAAAGTTAATGCGAGAACAATTATGATGCATATGCTTGACAAATCATAAGTTGAAAACCTCGTGCCCCGTGAATACGAGTACCCAAACCTCATGCTACTTTACTTAGAGTCCCAAGCAAGGCTCTTGTCATTGTAAATATATGTGTATCATTGAGAACCGCCAATGGGGTACCTCCGTGCCCGATGACATGGAACAAGCCCACACCAAAATGACAGGACAAGCAGACAATGAACACCTCGACATCTCTTTTATTTGCTATATTGTTTAGCTTTTTATTATGAGATGCGTCGTCGAATGTTCACCATGGGTATGCTGCAAATTTCCACCATGAATTATGCATGGCTTAGATTGGCGGCCTGGCGTTTCCCTAACACATATAAAAACTCCATGATCCTCACAAGATTCCCAATTCATTTCACACCACGGGCATCCATAAACAAAAGATCACGATATCAACTCAAATAGAAGTGCAATGTTGAAAGCTTGCCCCATGACAGCATGGATGGGCTAGAATCCAACTTACAACTTGCAAGCATAACAACTCAACATAAGAGACCACAATGTCAAATTTTTAAGAACAGGAAAAAGTAAAGTGTGCCTTCCGGTTCGTGAGAGCTTTACTAACCGAGTTTCGCATAACACTGGTAAGAGTTTAATTTGAAGAGAAAATAAAAGCAAGTCAAATTTACTTGGAATAGCAAATTGCTAGTAGGTATGTATGGTGGACACTTTGGAAAACTTTGGCTTTTAGGAGTTGGATGCACGAGTAGAGCTCATACTCAGTACAAGGTGAGGGCTAGCAAAAGACTGGGAGCGACCAACTAAGAGAGCAATAATGGCCATAATCATGCAAAGCGACAAAGCGACATTAAAAGAAGCATAAGATGGCATCAAAAGTCAAAAACTAAATGATCATGAAGGCTATTGGCAACTTTGTAAGAGTCTAACATGTGTGAGCATGCGCCAAGTCAACCCAAATAAAGCATCAAGGAGAAAACCAAAATAATGCTTCCATACAATAAAAACAACGCATGATTTTTTCAAAGGCTCATTAAGCAATCTCAGTTATTTGAGACAAGTCATGCTACAGCAAAACCACTAAGCATACTATCAAAAAGACATCAAGCATGACATGAAAAATCCTAAGCCGCAGTCTACACAAGCTCCTTCTTGTACCACTATTTTGCACAAAGCTTTTTCTCTTTTCCAACACCATTTGAAATTTTTTATAAACACCTCTTTTGATGAAAACCAATTAAGATCAGAGGCAAAAATACACCTTGATGAAAAGATATGACAAGATCTGAACGCATATCAAGGCGAAAATGAAAACCAAAAGCAGTAGCGGAAAAAGTAGAACACTCGATAAACGATAAGAGTGAAAAACTGAGCGTTCTTTGCAAATGAAAACGAGTAACTTCTCCAAAAGAAAATTTGTTGGGGTCCAACCATTTATTGCAGCAAACAAACAAACTAAACCAACTAAGAAAACTAAAACAACTGACGCTCTAAGAAAAACACATAGTGCATGAAGCAATAAAAATATAGTGTTTTGAGAGGTGACCTGATTGTTGCCGATGAAGAAGGGGTGCCTCGGGGGCATCCCCAAGCTTTGACGCTTGTACTTCTTGGATATTTCTTGGGGTGATGCATGGGCATCCCCAAGCTTGAGCTTTTGTCCATTCTTCAACTCATCTCATCATTCTCCAATCCCTACACTTGAAAACTTCCTTCATACAAAACTAAACACAATTCTATTAGCAACATTAGTGTAAGCATAAAATATATTCAACCTCTTTTAGCTTCAGGTTTCAACTCAAAACCACCAAATATATAGAAAATACTACTGTAGCAACCTCCCCAAAAGTTCCATGATCAAAAGAACTCAAAAGAAAGCGATAAAGTGGCAAACACAAATATTGGCAGAAATCTGTCAAAACTGAACAGCTCACAAAGGACGAATTTTTGAGGGATTTTCTGTTGCTCAAATCAAAAAGTGTTCAACTAAGAAAAGTTTGGATATAACCTGGGGCATATGCACAAGAAATCGCAGGTCCAAAAGATAAACAGAGAATTTTCACGAATTTTTACGGTGCAGCACCGAAAACAGTTTCAGGACAGCAACATCCCCAAATCTTTACCTCGCTCAAATTAGAGGCTTCTCTTGGCACAAAAACGAAATAAACAAGATAAGGAGCGGTCATTACAGTAGTAATGACTTCCAAGACTCAAATAAAAGAAAAAGTACTGAAAAGAAAACATTGGGTTATCTCCCAAGAGTGCTTTTCTTTAACGCCTTTGAGCTAGGCGCAGAAAATTGCGAATCAAGTACCTTCAGAAGAAGCATTAAGATCAACAGAAGAGGTATTGTCAATAAGGCATTGTATTTCATCCACATAAGTTTTTGAAAACCCTTTGTGATCATGCTTTGGTACACTATTCTCATCAAAAAGATTTTCAGGACAAATCCAGGCAAAATTATTTTCGAAAGCATCATTCAATCCCAAAAGCTTGCAAGGTATAGGTATTTCGGCCTCCTCATCATGAGTATCAATAACCTTTATAGGCGAACCGAGTTTATTAAAACGTTTAAGAACCTTTGTCGTGGGGATGACTTAGGGGGCGTACTACGGGCCAGGCAGTATGCCGGCTGGCGTCCCGGGGAATCCCACGGCCTCGGCGCAAGAAGACCGGCTCCAGCCGGAAGGGCCGGCTGCGCCAGCTGCCGGCTGACGACTCCACCGAGGAGGGCTGGAGGCGAAACCCCTCAACGGTTGTCTGGCCAAAAGCCGGATGGCCCCGACAAGAGCGACAGAGGCGCAGGACAGGTGTGACGAACGCCACGACCACGACCGACCAATGAGGAGACGAAGACTCTTCCCCACGGCGGGATCCTAGGCAAAGGAGAGGGGATATGCTCTCCAGATGCCGGCCTGGGGAAAAGGCACTTTATAAAGTGCCTTTGCCAGAGCGCAGCCAGAGGAGATCAGGCCAAGGACGCCGCCGCCAAGGAGCCGGCAGCCGGCCGAAGCGTTACCGAAACCTGTAACCAGGCCCCCGTCTATATAAGGGGGCCTGGACCCTTAGCATAGGGGAGGCGATCTTCTTCTTCCTCCTCTAGCCGAATAGCTCGAGGAGCACTGTAATCGCTACTATCCAATCAATACGAAGCAGGCATGAAGTAGGGGTTTACCTCCAACCGGGAGGGCCCTGAACCTGGGTAAACCGAGGTGTCTCTGTTGGCACAATCCCGAGCCGGACCCATCGTCACCAACGTCGAGCCCCTCCGATAAGCCTCCCCATGGCTACTGTCTCCAAATTCCCACGACAGTTGGCGCCCACCGTGGGGCAAAGCGCGGTGGCGAGCGGAGTCAAGTTCCGGCCGGGACCCACCGCCGAGAAGGTCGCCTCCGGCCTCGTCTGGAGGTTCGGCACCTTCGACTGCGTCGATGACAACTTGGCCCACTTCAAGAACGGCCTCGGCAACGGCGGCTCCTTCCTCGACGTCGGCAGCCACCGCTTCTACGTCGCCAAGCCCTTCCCGGAAGAGGTAACCGATGTGTTTGACCCACTCTGTGACACAGACTCCGACGACGGCGAAAGCAGCGACTTTTGCAACATGGTCGAGGTGCGAGCCCTGGAGGAGGACAGTGGCGGCGGCCTACCGCGCTCCGCGCGCCCGCCGCTCGAACGCCCACCTCCACCGGAACAAGATCTTCCACCTCCAGAGCGGGACGTGCTGGACGCAGCCATCACGGACCTGCGCGCTCCGCTTGACATATCTGCGGATCCGGTCAAGGCCTCTGAGGATCTGGAGCGGACGCGCCTCAACCTCCTCAAGGAAGCGGTCGACATCGACGACACCCGCCGGCGTGTCCTCTCCACGATCAACGAGTACAACGTCGCCCACGGCTTCACCCCAGCCGGAGATGGCCCAAGCCGGGCGGGACAAGTTTGCCAGCGAGGCCGCGAGCTGGGCGCGGAGCTGAACCAGGCGGCGCCCTCGGCAAAGCTGCCTCCGATCATCAACAAGCCCACCTACAGCACGCCTACGAAGAACCTCCGCGCCGCGCGCTACATCACCTCCGAGCTGGATGGACTACAAGGCGAGGACTTGCGGGAGAAGCAAGCCCGGATCCAGGAACTCCTGGATGCCGCCGATTTGCAGCAGCAAGCGATGGAACCACGCGGAGAGGCAAGCGGCACTCGAGGCGAGAACCGTATCGTCGTGGCCGGCCAGAACAAGTCGCATGGAGAAGCCTCGTCGCCAAACCACGGCCCGGCGGAGCACAGCCGGAGCAATCGAGCTCCAGGCAAAGGCGGTGGAAACCACCGCACCCAACACTCCGGCCACCACAGCCGGCAACCTCGAGATCCCGCCGCGGTCACCAGCAAGCCGCGTCACCCTCCTCGGGTGGACGTGGTGGACCCGGCGCGCGGCAAGTCTGTGGCGCCAGCCCAGCCGGCTCAGGGAGCTGGCCAGGGCACTCAGGGACATCATCCGGCTCGCTCGCATGTGAGCCAGAGGATCGGAGAACGCGTTGATCCGCCGAAGGACGACGCGCGCCATCGGCTCAACCTGCTGGCAGATTCCAAGTTCGACGAGGAGGAGTCCTCAGCAGGACCGGTCTGTTTCGGCCCTCGCATCCGCAACGAACCTTTCCCAGCCAAGTTCGCGCTCCCGCGAGACATGCCCAAATACACTGGGGCAGTGAAGCCGGAGGACTGGCTGTCAGACTACGTCACTGCCGTCGACATTGCGGGCGGCAACAAGAGGACAGCGGTGCGCTACGCACCGCTCATGCTGACGGGATCTGCTCGGACGTGGCTCAACAGCCTGCC
Organism: Dactylis glomerata; assembly: GCA_007115705.1. Classification (NCBI taxonomy): domain Eukaryota; kingdom Viridiplantae; phylum Streptophyta; class Magnoliopsida; order Poales; family Poaceae; genus Dactylis; species Dactylis glomerata. The sequence goes on along the minus strand of QXEO01002107.1, from coordinate 4,562,313 downwards.
GGCTCTACAGATCAACTCCTGGCATGACTTCCAAGAGGCATTCATCAAGAACTTCACGGGAACTTACAAGCGACCGCCCCGTCCACGACAGCTGGCCCTCTGCAAGCAAGGCCCCGACGAGCCAGACCGTGACTACCTCACGAGATGGTCCGAGCTGCGCAACTCGTGCGAAGGAGTGGGCGAGGAGCAAGCAATTGGCTACTTCACGGACGGATGCAGAGAAGTGACTCTGCTGAAGCACAAGCTCCACAGAGCCGAGCCAAAGTCGATGGCGGACTTCATGTCAATAGCGGACAAGTACGCTTCCGCCGATTCTGCAGCAAGAGTGCAATGTGTTGAGCCAGCGCCAGCCGGAAACCAACCTCAGCCGGCAGCCGGCTCAGGAGGACATCACAACCGTGATCGACATGGCAAGAGGAAAGACGAGCGCCGTGACAACAAGTACGGCTCCCAGCAAGTGGCCGCTGTTCAAGGAAGCCCGGGGGCTACGGGTGGAAGCCAGAAGCGCAAAGGGGATAAATTCGGCAAGGACAAGTACACCATCGAGGTGATGCTAGAGCAACCCTGCAAATTCCATAGCGTTTCAGGCAAGCCGGCAGCGCACACCACTCGCCAATGCAGCTTCACCAGGGATCTGGAGCAGGGAAATCACCAACTGCCCGGGCCACCGCCGGGCCCGCCGGCTGAAGCGCATGGAAACAAGAATCGGCAGCCGGCCAAAGCAGCAGGGGACTACCCCGAGGAAGCGAATGTGGAGCAATACCATGTATTCACTTCCCAGGTAGAGGAGCCAAAGGATGAACCGTGGTTTGGTGTCGAGGTGAATGCAATCATGCAAGTTGGGCCTCAGTACATGCATTGGTCCGACGCGTCGATCACCTGGGGGCGTGAAGACCACCCGCCGCTCATGCCGAAGCCCGGGGGCTACGCGCTAGTCTTGAACCCAATCGTGTTCTCTGAGACGCGTACCTGCCGATTCTCGCGCGTACTCATTGATGGAGGCAGCAGCATCAACCTTCTCTATCGCACTTCGATGGAGAAGCTCGGAATCCCAGAGATCCAACTGAAGCCAACCAAGCTCACCTTCCATGGGATCGTGCCTGGGCACTCGTGTACGCCGATGGGAAGGATTGAGTTGGAGGTGCTATTTGGCGAGAAGGACAATCATCGTCGCGAGCCGATCTGGTTCGAGGTGGTAGACCTCAACAGCCCTTACCACGCGCTGCTTGGTCGACCAGCCTTGGCCAAGTTCCTGGCAGTCCCACACTACGCTTACTTGAAGATGAAGATCCCAGGCCCTCGCGGGGTGATCACGGTCACCAGGTGCTACAAGAAGTCGATAGAGTGCGCAAGAGCCAGCTCCAAACTGGCGGAAGCCTTGGTCATTGCTGAAGAGAAGCGACAGCTGCTACAGAGGGTGGCAGCAATCCAGCCGGGCAGTCTGGCGACGGGACTGCCGGGCCCGCCCCTCAAGCCGGCAAGCATGTCCAAGGAAGTCCCGCCCGAAGCGGGCAAGAAGTCAGAGGCTCTTGTCTCGGGGGCTGGCTCCTCCTCGAGGTAGGGGGAAGCGTTTCGCAGCTTCGCCTGAGACAAGTCCAAAACTGCTTAAGACCTTCCGCTAAGTCAAGGCAAAAATCTTGTATCTCGAACAAGTGTCGTTGAATAAAAGAAAGTTGGGCGGCGTATGGCTGATCCCTGGAAAAAGTGCTCCGAAGTACCTTTTTATCTTTCTAAGCGTTATTCACGGGGGCTGGAAGCCGCCTCCAGTCGGAAGCCGGCAGCCCCAACCTAACGAAACGATCCTCTCGTTAGCCGGATGAGTACTCTGTGCGGACCGGACCCCGAGCCTAACCTCCGCCCTGCACCGCGTGGGGTGGAGCCGACAGGTCACCCACTTAGGAAAATCGCTTTGAGGAAACACTCGCGACCCGACGAATCGAATCCCTTGTCAGACGAATGAGTATTGTGTGCGGACCGGACCCCGAGCCTAACCTCCGCCCTGCATAGCGTGGGGTGGAGCCGGCAGGTCACCCACTTAGGAAAATCGCTTTGAGGAAACACTCGCGACCCGACGAATCGAATCCCTTGTCAGACGAATGAGTATTGTGTGCGGACCGGACCCCGAGCCTAACCTCCGCCCTGCACCGCGTGGGGTGGAGCCGGCAGGTCACCCACTTAGGAAAATCGCTTTGAGGAAACACTCGCGACCCGACGAATCGAATCCCTTGTCAGACGAACGAGTACCGTGTGCGAACCAGACCCCGAGCCTAACCTCCAGTCCAAGTCGAGGGCGACGGAGCCGGCAGGTCATTCACACTGGAAAATTGCTAAGAGGATAGAACGAGCGCTCACCCCTAACCCATGCGCATTGGTTAAAAGTTGTGCGTGAGCTGGACCAAGCCAGATCCCCTATACGCCGAAGTACTACTCCCCATCCCGCGGCGCGCTCCCACCCTAGACCGGCATTCGGCTGTCGGTCCAAGGGAGACCAGCCGGCACCAGGCTGCCGGCTGGGGGTAGAAGGGCCGAAGGATGGGGGGATAAAGGAAAAAGCTGAAAGGGGTCAGGTCGAGTTCGGTTCACAAACAACTGGAGATCAATGCGTAAGAAATTTAGGGTGAAGCGTCACTGGTACATATGAACGAAAAGTTGCTAGGCATGACACGAGTTCAGTGTACATAAAAACAAATAAGAAGACCCTGACACGCTCAGGGGGCGCTTGGCGAGCCAGCCAGCTCCAGTGAAGAAATGTCGCCAGCCCGAGACGCCAGGACAAAGTCATCGCCGCTGGGAGACGGCGGAATGGAGTGACCAACGGGATCCTCGGGGGCCTTCTGAGTTCTTTCCGCCGAATCGGGCTCCTCGAAGTCCACGCCATCCAAGGATTCGTCACTATCCCCAGCATCGAAAAGCGCCTCGGTCTCGGCACACTCAGCAATGGCGCAGGCGCGCTGGCGAAGCTTAGTTTCGTCGAGGCCTGTCAGTCCGCCTTGACGAAGGTTCTCCAGCTGGTCCAGGTTAACGCCTGGATACCAGGAGAGCACGAACTCCAGAGCCTGCTGAGCACCGGCCCGAGCCGCGGACTCCTTCCAGACCTCAAGCCGGTTGGACGCGAGAAGGACCCACTGGAGGAGCGCCCGGATCCCGCCAGGCACCGCCCTCCCCGGCCACAAGGCTTCAAAGACGGAAACGAGGGCTTCGCGCAGATCCTTGCCCAGTTTGGCAGCCGGGTGGAGCCGGCCTTTGGCCAACGCAACCAACTCCCCCGAGCAAAGCTCGGCCTTAGGGTCACTGCGAGGGACGATCCCCTGTTCCGCCCTAAATTCCTTCAGCGCCGCCGTGGCAGACTCGTCGGAGTCAGGGAAGGCTCCTGCAAGGGCAGTCAGAGGGTGAGAGGACGGCAGGAAAGGGCAAAAGCCGAGAAAGATGTCGGTGTAATGGATACCGGGGTATCCCGGTCCACCTGCTCCTGGGCCCCGTCCTCGGCCCATCTTCAGCCCAGGAGATAATCAGCAATCTTCGCTTCGGAGAAGACCCTCACGAGGAGGCGCCTCGTGAGGAGAACGACGACGGAAACCGCTAAGGACCAGAAGACCTCCTCACGAGCCCTGCTGGTGAGGAGAGAAGGGACGCCCACGTCAGCTCATCACGGTTTTGTGCGGAGCAAGAAGATAACGGGCAGAAGGCCGCGTACCTCCCACGCTACCCCCGACAGGGAGGAGACCAACTTTCGCTGTGCCTGCCTAAAGCGGCACAGTGGCAGTTGGCCACCCCCCCAAATATAGCGTGGACGGTGCAGGGCGCCAGGGGAGGACGTCAGCTTCCTCCACCCACTCCTGTGGACCGGCGCCCCGACCCTGCAAAGACCAAGTCTACGGAAGAGCCTAGTCTACAGCTGTCCTCCCTCCTTGGCCGTGTGTGGCAACCCCTTCCCCAAGAAGATAAGGAGAAGGAGGCCCTTGGCGCTATAAAAGGGGGGGAGGCCACCCCTTAGAGGGGATCCGGTCTGATCTAATCTTCATCTTCTTCAAGAGGCTAGTTGGGCACGCAGGTTCTTCAACCTCTGGCCAGCTAGAGCTTTGTAACCAAGGCCTTGTACTCCTCGCGAGGTGTCGCGTCGTAATACAAGAAGGCAGGAAGTAGGGGTTTTACCTCACCACGAGGGCCCTGAACCTGGGTAAAGCTCGGTCTCCCTCTCTGCAGTGCGTTGCGCGTCCGACAATCGAGGCTTCCGTCACCGTGTTTCGTTGCGATCCAAGATCTCACACGTTCAGCCCCCTGCGTTCGAATCTTCGGGTCCGTCGCGTGGTACCCCGTGTTCTTGCGACACGAAATCCATCGACATTTGGCGCGCCAGGTAGGGGGCTGTGGTGTTTTTTCTTCTAGATCTGCTTCGACATGGCCGACGCCAACGCGAGGCTCGAGCGTCTTCGCCGTCGCAACACTGCTCGGGGGCAAACCGAGCCCATCTTCCGTCGTCACGAAGCTTTGGCCGGGGAGGAAGAGGAGGAAGATCTGGAGTCCTCCTACCTCCCGTCTGAGCGGACAGAGCCTTCGCTCTCCTTCACCGCCACCACCACTTCTCGTGCTCGTTCTGGAAAGTCAACTGTCTCCTGCGCAGGCGCTCGCCATGGCGCAGGAGCTGTTGCGCTATCAACCCACCGACGACGGGCGTGAGGGGTGGCGCGCTCGAATCGCCGAGCTCGTCGCCATCGCCAACGAAGACCCGGCCTTGGGAGGAGCCCAGGGCGCGGGGCATCCAGATCCGGCGGCGGGGCATCATGCCCCGGGCACCGGAGATGGGATGGCCAACAAGGCCAAAAAGGTGGTTTCCCGCGCCGCATCTTCGCCGCGTGGGGAGCCCAGCTGCCAAATCGTCCAGCGCGCTCCGGAAGACGCACGCGTCTCCCTCGAGCGCCGCCGCGAAAATCATGATCGTGCCATCGATGACATCGGCGAGGCTGGCAAGAACGTCAGGACCCCTGGCGTTCCGATCTACAACCCCGGGTGTCTTGCCCTCATTCGCCAGCAGCGCTACGTTGTCTGGCCTGACAAGTTCAAGCCGGACATTGCCACGCGCTACGACGGGACCACAAACCCTGTCGAATTCCTCCAACTCTACATCGCGGCAACTCCAAGGACTGCAAGCGCCGTTCTCGTCGCAGAGCGGGACGTCAAGGTAATCGCCAAGGAGGTCACTCCTCCAGGCTCGGGGGCTCCTCACGAGGGAGAGGCCGCTTCACCTCCCGCCCCTCGGGAGGAGCCGCCCGAGGGATCTTCGCCGACCGAGCCGCTCTCTCAGAGCAATGCTCAAAAGCCTCCTGAGGGGGAGCCTTCCTAGGGGGTCGTCAAGGTGCAAAATCCTGTGCACTTCGTCAGCACGGTACTGCGCGACGCGCGGGAACGCTACACAATGCAGCAAAAGCTGCTCTACACCTTGCTCATCGCCTCGCGGAAGCTACGCCACTACTTCCAGGGTCACCCGATTAAGGTGGTAACCAATCGGCCCCTGGAAACCGTCCTGCGCAATCCCAATGTCACCGGGCGGGTGGCCGAGTGGGCTGTGGAGCTTCAGCCTTTCGAGATCTCCTTCGAAACTACAAAGGTAATCAAGAGCAAGGCTTTGGCCGAGTTCACTGTAGAATGGACTGATCCATTCGTAGACGAGCCTCCAGAGGTGGAGTCGACTCTCCCTGGAGAGGAGGCCCCGGGCCTCTGGGTCATGCACTTCGACGGCGCCTTCAACCTTCCGGGCGCGGGAGCAGGCACTGTCTTAACCTCTCCCTCTGGAGACAAGCTTTTCTACGCTGTGCAGCTCTGCTTTGGGCCGGAACACAAGGTCTCCAACAACATCGCGGAGTACGAAGGACTACTTGCAGGCTTAAGGGCTGCGAATGCCTTGGGCATCAAACGCCTCATCGTCAAAGGAGATTCACAGCTGGTTGTGAACTTCTCCAACAAGAGCTACACTCCAAAGGATGAGCACATGGCGGCTTATCTCGAGGAGCATCGAAAGATGGAAAAGCGCTTCCAAGGCTTGGAGCTGAAGCACATCCCGAGAGGGGAAAACGTGGAAGCCGACGAGATCGCCAAGCGCGCTTCTCATCGCCTGGCACAGCCTGCCGGCGTCTTCGAGGAGCGTCTCTTCAAACCGTCCGCTTCTCCGTCGACATCCGAACCACCTCCTCCTTCCGCTTTGCCGCCACCGCCGGAGCAGGGGGCTCCGGATTGCGGGCCTCCTTCGGGTGACCGTGTCCTCCTGGCATTGGCCCGGCAGGAGGGAGTGGATTGGATCATCGAGCTCAAGGCTTACCTCACCAGCAGCAGGCTTCCTGAGGATGAAGAGGAGGCCGAGAGGATTGTGCGGCAAGCTTCGGGCTACTGCGTCAAGGATGGTGACTTGTACCGGCGTCGCCCAAATGGCGTCGCTCTGAAGTGCATATCTACTCACCAAGGCCAAGAGCTTCTAAGGGACATCCATGCCGGCGAATGTGGGCACCACGCTTCAGCCGCGACTCTAGCTGCGAAGGCATATCGAAGCGGCTTCTACTGGCCTTCGGCGCTCGGAGATGCGTCGGAGATGGTCAAGAGGTGCGAGGCGTGCCAATTCCACGCCAAGCAGATACATCAGCCGGCGCAAGAGCTGCGCACCATCCCACTCACTTGGCCATTTGCAGTTTGGGGGCTGGACATCCTCGGTCCATTTCCCAGAGCGCAAGGGGGCTATCGCTACCTCTACGTCGCCATCGACAAGTTCACCAAGGGGGTGGAGGTGGAACCGGTGTGCACAATCCCGGCCAGGTCCGCCGTCAAGTTCATCCGTGGACTGGTCTGTCGCTTTGGTGTGCCTAACCGCATAATCACCGACAACGGCAGCCAGTTCACCAGCGGCTTGTTCCGGGAATACTGCGCATCAACCGGCATCAAAATCTGCTTCGCCTCCGTCGCTTACCCCAGGAGCAATGGTCAAGCCGAGCGCGCCAACGCTGAAGTGCTCAAAGGGCTCAAGACAAAAAGCTTCAACGCCAAGCTCGAAGCCTGCGGCAAAAAATGGTTAGACAACCTCCAATCCATCTTGTGGTCCATCAGGACTACTGTCACCAAGCCTACCGGAGAAACCCCTTTCCTCCTGGTCTACGGGGCGGAGGCTGTTCTTCCCACCGACGTCAAGTTCGGGTCGCCAAGAGTGCTCGCCTTCGACGAAATTCGCCAAGAGGACCTCATCAAGGACCGCCTCCTTCTGCTCGAAGAAGCTCGGTGCCAAGCCGCGCTCCGCGCCGCGAGGTACCAGCAAGGACTACGCCGCTACCATAGCCGCCATGTTCGAGCGAGAACTCTGGAGGTCGGCGACCTGGTGCTGAGGAGAATACTCTCTCGCGAGGGCCTGCACAAGCTGTCTCCGATGTGGGAAGGACCCTTCAAGGTGACGCACATCGCCAGGCCGGGCTCGGCGCGGCTGGAAACCGCAGAAGGCATGCCGGTGGGGAACCCGTGGAACATAGCTCATCTGCGAAAGTTCTACCCTTAGGTTCCTCACGAGGAGAAAAAGACCGTTTTTACGGCACTTGTATCAGCTCAATATGCTCTTAAGCACTGATATTAAGTTAATGCGCAGTACAGCGCCTCTGCTTCGGCATGACATCAAAATGGCATGAAGTCCATTTATTTTCTGATTGTACTCCTCGCGGAAGGGGGCTAGGCACGGTGTCTATGCTGGGGCCTTCGCCCGGAAAACAGCAAGCCCGAAAAACCCGAAGGGAGCGAGCTCTGGTCGGGGGCGACGGCCCCATTAACGATCACCTCTGGATGCCCATGGTGCTTAGTTCCTCACGAAGTACGCCAGAAAATAAAAAATCTTCGAGGAAAAGTCCAAGGTGTGCCCATGGCACCCGCTAAGGACCTACCCCTCGTGAGCAACCCTCACGAGGGTGCAAAGACGCGTCGATGCACTAGCATCCGCAGGAGGATTCCCTCTCTCGAGGAAGGCCTAACGTGGCAGGATTATTGAAGACCAAGGCCGCTCCGATAAATCTTGCGAAGGAGACGTAGATCCGGAGGTCCGCGCCAGGCCCTTCACCTCATGAGCAATCCTTGTGAGGTGTCGACGGTCTCTGGGCTCTCTTAAGCGTCGACATTTTCATGTCCGTGAGGGTCCAGCTTCCCTCAACGACGAGGAAGGCCCCGTGAATCGCCACGCGCGGCAATTTGCTCTTAGCTGCTGGCACAGATAGTGCCGCGCTCCTCCACGACGGAGAAGGTCCCTGTGCCGGTCACAGGGGCATCTTATTTGCCTTCTTTTTTCGTTTGTTTTACCGACTTATTTTTCCGTTTTCGGGGATTTGGGGTTTTTTCTTTTCCAACTCTTTCTTCAACTTCTTGTCTCAGGAATCGTCCATTGTGTCATTGGCGCCGAACCCGTCCCGAGCTCTGAGGTGGAGGGAGGCTTCCCGTCGATACCTGCAGCTCGCCAGGGCTCTCGGGCAAGCAAATGGCCGGGACAGTGAAGGACAGCAAGATTAAGCAACTGGATTTCATTAAAGCACCCCCAGAGGGGGAAGGAGCAAAGCACGGTGGGGCATTCCCCGCCGGCAAGGACTACACAACGAAAAGGGGAGGAGACTAGCTCCCCTCCCCAGAAGACTACCGCCCAGGACCTCCTCTTCACTGCGCCGGGAGCTGGGGGTAGGTGCGGCGGACGCCGTCGGCGGTGAAGATCCGCACCATCGCCTCCAGGGTCCCCAGCTTGAAGCGGAAGACGAGGCGGTCGCCGATGCGGAGGCGGCAGCCGAGGGCGAAGGGCCTCCAGTGGCCGGAGAGGACGACGTTGCCGGTCGGCCCGAAGAGGATGTCCACAGGCCAGAAGAGATCTGGCCTGCTCTGCTCCCCCAGGGCGATCTCCCCGGCGGCTGGGCCGTGGGCGTGAAGCACCCTCCGGATGGCGTCGGGCAACCGGAGGGAGTTGAACCCCGGGGCGTCGACGACGACGAGGAGCTCAAGGAAGCGGGACCCCGGGGCGACGAGGGGTCCCAGCATCGCCGCCGCCAGGTGGCGCGGAGTGGCGATCACTCCGTTCACTGGCGGGGCCGGAAGATCTGCGACCGGGGGAGGGGGGCCCAGGGCGGCCTCCACCTCCCGGAGGGCCCGATCGATGCTCCCCGAGGCGCGGGGAGCAGGCTGCGCCGCCAGCGGCAACGGCGAGTTCAGGGCGCCTCCACGCGCAGGACCCCTGAGGGTCAGGGCGCCGGAGGTCCCCGCGGCGGCGTGGCTCGCCTCACCCTGCCGCGGCGCGCCAATGCGGAGGGGGCCGCCGGCGCCGGGCGTCCACTGGGCCGGGACCTTCGCCTTTTTCCCGCTGCCCAGGGGGCGCCCACGACGCTTCGTTCCGGAGCTTGGACCGGCGGCGGCGGCGGAGTTGGAAGGGTCCATGCTCTCAGGGAAGAAGAAGCAGAAGTGGCACTGGTGGAAGGAGGTGAAGTGCCGACGGTCTCAAGGAGGACCTATTTAAGGGGATCATCCAGCGTCGATGCGTCAAATCCCAGCGCGGGAACCGAAGCGTTGGCGCAGCGCTCTGCAGTCAAGCGACGCATCATTATGCTGGAGGACGCCTCGGAGATTGTAGCGTCGCCGCCGTTTCGTCTCACCAGCCGCGGCCACGACATGTGCCCGCAGCCTCTGCATCTTCACATGGTCCTCTGACCGCGCGGTTGACGCGTGCCGTTGGAGGGCCCAGCAGCTTCGGGGGCCCCCGACCCTTCGCTTCCTCAAGAGGGCGCGTTGTGGGCCGGGCTCCCGGGGGCTACTATCGGTGTAATGGATACCGGGGTATCCCGGTCCACCTGCTCCTGGGCCCCGTCATCGGCCCATCTTCAGCCCAGGAGATAATCAGCAATCTTCGCTTCGGAGAAGACCCTCATGAGGAGGCGCCTCGTGAGGAGAACGACGACGGAAACCGCTAAGAACCAGAAGACCTCCTCACGAGCCCTGCTGGTGAGGAGAGAAGGGACGCCCACGTCAGCTCAGCACGGTTTCGTGCGGAGCAAGAAGATAACGGGCAGAAGGCCGCGTACCTCCCACGCTACCCCCGACAGGGAGGAGACCAACTTTCGCTGTGCCTGCCTAAAGCGGCACAGTGGCAGTTGGCCACCCCCCCAAATATAGCGTGGACGGTGCAGGGCGCCAGGGGAGGACGTCAGCTTCCTCCACCCACTCCTGTGGACCGGCGCCCCGACCCTGCAAAGACCAAGTCTACGGAAGAGCCTAGTCTACAGCTGTCCTCCCTCCTTGGCCGTGTGTGGCAACCCCTTCCCCAAGAAGATAAGGGGAAGGAGGCCCTTGGCGCTATAAAAGGGGGGGAGGCCACCCCTTAGAGGGGATCCGGTCTGATCTAATCTTCATCTTCTTCAAGCGGCTAGTTGGGCACGCAGGTTCTTCAACCTCTGGCCAGCTAGAGCTTTGTAACCAAGGCCTTGTACTCCTCGCGAGGTGTCGCGTCGTAATACAAGAAGGCAGGAAGTAGGGGTTTTACCTCACCACGAGGACCCTGAACCTGGGTAAAGCTCGGTCTCCCTCTCTGCAGTGCGTTGCGCGTCCGACAATCGAGGCTTCCGTCACCGTGTTTCGTTGCGATCCAAGATCTCACACGTTCAGCCCCCTGCGTTCGAATCTTCGGGTCCGTCGCGTGGTACCCCGTGTTCTTGCGACACGAAATCCATCGACAAAAGAGGACAGGAAGTATACCACGAAGAGCTTCCTCCAGTCCCAGCAGGCCGGATTGAACCTTACGGTCGCGGGCGCGCCAAACGCCGATCTCCTTTTCAAAACGCTCGCCGTCGAGCCCCCGAAGAGTCTGTAGCTCGGCGATCTGGGCGTCGCGGTTCTTGACCTCGCTCCCCAAAGTTGCGTGAAGCCCTTTCACCTTGCTGTCAAACTCCGCGGAGAGGATTTTCTTCTCTTCGGCCAGTCGGCGATCAAACTCCAGCTGCAGCGACGACTCCGCCTCCCGAGCTTTCGCCAGATCAGCTTCCAGCCCCTGAACCCGGACGGCCTGGGTTTGCAGACCCTGAAGCTCCTCGGCGTGCTCTCGCTTGAGCGACTCAACAGCGGTGGCCGACACCGAGTCGGCCAACTAGGACTCAAGCGAGGCTATGAGCGAGGCAGAATCTGAAAGTGGAGGAGTTAAAGCAGGAAGGACAGCAGCAGGGTTTTCGAAATAAGGGGTCCCGAGCTCACCTGATAGTTTCTCCAGTTCTTTCTTCAAGTCCTGGTACTGGACCTTGCCGGCACGATACTTTGCCAGCAGCTTCTGAAAGACACTGGCACGAAGCGCGTTCAGTTCCTGCGAAGAATGGAAAGATGGCGACTCTTAGCAAAATCCATTTTCAAGCTAGCTGTCTCTGCAGCTACCTCGAAACTCGGGGTCTAGGATGTATAGCAGGAGTCAGGGCTAAAGGCGCAGCGCTCACGTTGGTCGCCTGTATAGCGTCAAGGAGTTGGAGGCCGGCGTTCTGAAGCGACCCCTTGGCAGCAATAAACTGCTTATCCAACTCCGCCAGAGTCGGCTTGCTGCCCTGCACCTTGAGCTTCTCTCCGACATCAGCGCTCGAGGCGGTATCCGCCCACTCCTGCTGAAGGCGACTGGCGGAGCTCAGACTGCCAATGTGGGACTCAGCCGCGGCGACAATAGCTTTACCACTAAAGGTGCCTTTGGTCACCACCTCAGGGACTGGCGAGCCGTCACCACGTTTGCTCCTTGCCACCCGAGTCGCGAGGAGCCCTGGCGAAGCCCCGCCAGAGCCGAAGGCCAGCTCAAGGAGCGGGGGATCAGCAATCGCGCCAACCCTCAACCCGGCCGCAGGCACCATAGCTTGCACGCTCGGTACAAGCTCAAGATTGGAAAGAGCCTCGGCAGCCGGTACCGAGGCCCCTTCCGTTTCCCCCGCCACAGCCTCGCGCGTGCTTCCCCGGCTGGGTGAGTCGGGGGAGATGCAGATGGCGGCGGCATTCCCCGCCGCGGCGTCGTCGGCAGCAGGAAGCGGGGACAGATCAGCCCCAGCTGGAGCAACTTCCTCGGCGGGCGTGGGGCCAGCCTCAGGCGAGGCGACTAGGTGGGGAACAGCGTCCACGGGCACCTCCGGACGTGCAGAATCCTCCGCCCCAGTGTCGCCCGCCACAAGCTTTAGCCGCGGGGAGCGACGAACGTCCTCAGCGCGACCCATTTCTTCCCCGCACGTCCTCTTGCGGCAGGAAGGCTCGGGAGTCGGGGTCACGATCTCCTTGGAAGCAATGGCAGGAGGAGGCCGGGTAGCCGGATTGACAGAAAGAGGCGACCTGCGAAGAAAGCATCCCACGACCAAGTCAATCGGGACCGCGACGGAAAAATGAGGATGAGAAGCGAGGAAGCGGGAGCTCACCCGGCTATGGCAATAGCCCGCCGTTTGGCCACCTTCTTCATCTGGGGATGGCGCAGGTCCCGCGCTGCCGGCTCCATTTTCTTGCGTTTGTCAGCCGGCTCGGAGAAGGCCGGCTGGGCCTTCCTCTTGATGCCGACCAGATCACCTCCAGCCTCTTCAAAGTCTGCCGGCTCCGGAACGGCAGAGCGTCGCCCGGGAGATTTTGGCAGATCCACGATCGGGGGAGCCTGGGCCCCAGCAGCGGCTGCGGCGGCTACGTGGAGAGCTACGCCCCCGAGGGTGGTAGCCGACCCCGCGCCGTCATCGCCATCATCGGACCAATCCCTTAGGAGAGAAGGGCTGGGGAACTTACCGGAGTGGTCGAGGAGTTCACCTGAGTCTTCGAGCTCGTCGTTTCCCTCATCACCTTGGGTGGTGCCGGAGCACTCAACGGCGGCTTGAGAACTGACATCCTCCACCTCCTCGGCTTCGTCCTAGACAACTTTATCATCCGATTCGGCTCTGTCAGCGGCAAAGCCGGCTTGGCGCTGAGTCAAATTCTCTGCCGCCTGCAGAGCGAACAAGTTCTGCCCAAACCAAGCAACCCGGGGTCAGTAGATCAGAGTTGCAAAGGAGGAGGAGGCTTAAAGCTAGGACCGACGAGATCACCTCAGCAATTGGGTTGTCCCGGTCGTGAGGTTCCAGCCCCCACGTCCACGAGGCTTGAAGCTTCACGTCGGCGATGCGGTTCGCCTTTCGAGCCACCTCCAGTGCTGACAGTGCCTTGGAAGAATGGCGAGTGGGATCTCTAGCAGATCCCAGGAAGCACATCTTGTGTGGGCGGCGTTGAAGCGGAGACACGCGGGCGACCAGGAAGGCGAGGAGAAGGTCAGTCGGCTCCAGGCCGCCCTCCGTTTGCAGCGTGGCAACCCGCTGAAGGATCTTATCCATGTCCGGCGACGGGCGAGGAGGAGCGGCGCTCCAGTTTTCCCGCTCAGGCCCGCCTGCCTCAAAGGGCGGCAAGTTGACATGGTCCTCACCTCCCCTCAAGTTCTTCACATAGAAGAAGGAGCGCTGCCACTTCTTGCAGGACTCTTTCCCCTTTATGCCGGGAAAGCTTGCAGACTTGCGGGCGTAGAAGGAGGCCGTGCCGCATATCACCGGAACGGTGTCTGCCGTCTGGGTCTTGAAGAAGATCAGCCGACGGAACAGCTCGATGTTGGGCCATATGCCCAAGTACGCCTCGCAAAGGGTTGCGAACGCGGACAACACCATCATCGCATTCACTCCGATGTGATGCGGTTGCAAGTGGAAGTAATCCAGGAATTGGCGCATGAAGCTGCTCACGGGCAGCGCGAAACCCCGGGGGAAATGGTCATAGAAGACCACCGTCTCCCCAGGCGCGGGAGCAGGGACCAGTTCGTCGCCGGCGGAGCGGCAGCTCACGAGATCCGTGGAAGGAAGCACTCGGCCCCGGCACAGCAGCTCGATCTCTTTGTCTTTCACCCAAGAGCCTTCCCAGGATCCCTTCGGCAAGGTAGGTGGAGCGGCGCCCTTACTCGCCGCCGAGCCCCTCCCCTTTTGCCGGGAAGTTTTGGGAGCCATCCGGGTGCGGATCTGGATGAGCGGAATGGCGGCGGAACAAGCGAGGAACCCTAATCCCTGGAGGGCGAAGCTCGGGAGCCGAGGATTCTAAGTGGAGCGAACGCAGAAGGAAGAAGAGAAGCGGGCAACCGATGCTCTGTTTCCGGAATGGTCCCAGGTTTAAAAGTAAGGGGACGGGTCAGCCGCTTATTTCAGCCACGATGGGACGGCAACTGACTCCTCCCGTCACGACTCATGATCGCGCAAAGATCGGGCAACCGCCATGGTAGCCGCAAAGGATCGTGGGCCGAGGACGATTGGACATGACGCGATAACGGGCAGACAAGTGGAGCCTCGGTCTAGCCCCCGAGGCAGCCCAATTTCCCAAGAGGTAACGCGTCGGTTCGCGGTCGCCAGCTGGGTCACCACCGGAGCCGGTCCGTCCCGAGACGGCCGGGAAAACTCCGCAAGGCCCAGCCTCGATGACCAGACCGACCAAATCAAACCAGAGGCCCTGGGACTTCGATGAAGACGAGCAAGACTTCGGCGAAAAGAAGAACCCGCCGAAGCCCCATGCTAGCCCATGAGACTTCGCCAGTTTCGGGGGCTAGTGTCGTGGGGATGACTTAGGGGGCGTACTACGGGCCAGGCAGTATGCCGGCTGGCGTCCCGGGGAATCCCACGGCCTCGGCGCAAGAAGACTGGCTCCAGCCGGAAGGGCCGGCTGCGCCAGCTGCCGGCTGACGACTCCACCGAGGAGGGCTGGAGCCGGGCGAAGGAGGCGAAACCCCTCAACGGTTGTCTGGCCAAAAGCCGGATGGCCCCGACAAGAGCGACAGAGGCGCAGGACAGGCATGACGAACGCCACGACCACGACCGACCAATGAGGAGACGAAGACTCTTCCCCACGGCGGGATCCTAGGCAAAGGAGAGGGGATATGCTCTCCAGATGCCAGCCTGGGGAAAAGGCACTTTATAAAGTGCCTTTGCCAGAGCGCAGCCAGAGGAGATCAGGCCAAGGACGCCGCCGCCAAGGAGCCGGCAGCCGGCCGAAGCGTTACCGAAACCTGTAACCAGGCCCCCGTCTATATAAAGGGGCCTGGACCCTTAGCATAGGGGAGGCGATCTTCTTCTTCCTCCTCTAGCCGAACAGCTCGAGGAGCACTGTAATCGCTACTATCCAATCAATACGAAGCAGGCAGGAAGTAGGGGTTTACCTCCAACCGGGAGGGCCCTGAACCTGGGTAAACTGAGGTGTCTCTGTTGGCACAATCCCGAGCCGGACCCATCGTCACCAACGTCGAGCCCCTCCGATAAGCCTCCCCATGGCTACTGTCTCCAAATTCCCACGACAACCTTTCTAGCTTCAATAACGACATCCTTAAATTCTAGGCGCAAAGTTTCCAAGATAAAAGCCTTCTTTTCGGGATCCTCAATTTCATGAAGCTTAAGGAACATATATTGCATAAAAGGATTAAGACTAGCAAACCTAGTTTCCAACATGTCAATTAAATAAACAGAAGCAACTTCAATACTAGGAGCAAGCTCAACCCAAGACTTTTCCTCAACTTCCTCATGCATACTAATGTGATTAAAGAACTCCTCAATGTTACTTTTGCCAATAATTGAACCACTACCTACTGAGAGGTCCTCCAGAACGAACTCAGGGAACAGCATGATAAACTAAAGTAAAGAAATAACAACTACCAAGGATTCTAATTTTTTTGGGTTTTTGATAAACTCCCCTCGCAGAAGTCTTCTCTTCCTCGCCAGCAACGGCGCCAGAAAAAGAGCTGCTAGCGTGTGATTGACGTGGAAGCAGACAGTCCTTGTGCCTGGTGAATGACCATCCCGTTGGGAACCCCAAGAGGAAGGTATGATGTGTATAGCAGCTAGTTTTCCCTCAGTTAAGAAACCAAGGTTTAATATCGGTCAGGAGAGGAGAGACGGCGATGACTGAAGGTGATATGGAACCTGCACACACACAAACAAATACTTTGCTCCCAACTTGCGATGAGGTTGTCAATCTCACCGGTTTGCTTGAAACAAAGGTTATGAGTGTATCGAGTGGAAAACAGTAATAATATGCGAGTAAAGTAAACAGTGCGGGAAAAGTAAACAGGTGATAGCAATATGATTAAATAGGACCGGGGTCCACAGTTCACTAGTGGTGTCTCTCCATAGATAAAATAACATCCTGGGTAAACAAATTACAGTTGGCCAATTGATAGAATAGAGATAACGTGATATGTCAAGAAGATCACTATGAGATTTACTCTGGGCATTACAACAAAATACATAGACCGCCATCCAACTGCATCTATGACTAATAATCCACTCCCGGGGATATCAATCCGAACACCCTAGAAGTATTAAGTTGCGAACAACAGATAATTGCATTAAGCAAAGTGTGTAATGTAAACAAAGCATATGCCCTTGAGCATATGAATGTTGTTTTCTCCCTAGTAGCAACAGCATATCTACCACCTTAGAGGTTTCTGTCACTCCCCCAGGTGAAATAGAGACATGAACCCACTATCGAGCATAAATACCCCCTCTTGGAGTCACTAGCAACTACTCGGCCAAGATAGCTACTAACAACGGAGAGCATGCAAGATCATAAACAACATAGAGATAACAAAAGATATAATTCAGTACAGCAACTTAATCATAAACACCAATATTCATCGGATCCCAACAAACCAACATCATAGAATTACATAACGGTGATCTCAATCATGTAGGGCAGCTCATGAGATCTAAACATGAAGCACATGGTGGAGAAGACAACCATCTAGCTACTGCTATGGACCCATAGTCCAAGGTAGACTACTCACTCATCGCTCCGGAGGCAAGCATGGCAATGAAGAAGACCTCCGGTGGCGATTCCCCTCTCCGGCAGGGTGCCGGGAAGAACTTTTGGACCCTCCCGATCTTCGGGTCGACAGCGGCGGCATATCGTGATGTGTTCTGGAAATTTGATCGGGCCTTAGGTTTTTCTCGTTGGGGGGTACTTATAGGCGAAGGGCGTCGTCAGAGGTGGAGCCAGGCTCCCTCACGTGGGCCCGGCGCGGCCAGGGGCTTGGCCGCACCACCCCCTTGTGTGGGGCCCTGGTGGCCCCCCTCCGACACTTCTTCGGATCTCTGGAAGCTTCCGGGTAAAATAAGACTTCAGGAACTTGTTTCATCCAATTCCGAGAATATTTCCTGTGTATCACTTCTGAAACACAAAAACAGCAGAAAACAGGAAACTGGCACTGTGGCGCTTGTTAATAGGTTAGTTCCGGAAAATGCATAAAAGTGCCACTAAGTGTAACGAAAAAATAGACAATTGGTGTAAAAACAAGCATGGAGCATCAAAAATTATAGATACGTTTGAGACGTATCAACAACAAAAGTGTTTATTTGTTTTGGCTTAGTCTTCAAAGTCTTAGTGACAATTTGGATAGAAGATTGTGCCCTGAAGTTGACTTGATAGGGATGGAGAGATTGGCTAAGTCGAGGACTTAAAGATTGATGGGGGTTTTCTAAATTGTTAAGAAGTGTCAAACACTTAGCAAAAATAGCTTTAAGGATAATTTTAGGCTTGGTTTGAAAAGTTGGATGGATAAATTCTAAGTCTTGAGGTTTATCACTTTCATCTTCTTGACTTGGTTCTCTTCTCTTGAATCTTCTTGTTTTCCTTCATCTCCTTGTCTTCTCTTCAACTTCTTCTTTTTGCCTTCAACTCCTTGTCTTCTCTTCATCTTCTTCTCCATGGTCTTTGATATGAGAAAGCTTCTATGTCATAGTGTTGGATGGGGTAGTCAAACACTTAGAAGATTTTGGATGTGATGGAGTTGATAGTTTTGCACTTGGGCAAAGGTAGAGAGTAGATTTTTACCAAGTCATGGTAGGTTTTATGTGGTCATTAGGACTTAGTATATTTCACACTTTTTGGTTTTAGTGGAACAAAACAAATAGCACAAAGTGCATGATAGGAATTAAAGATTTGATATTTGTAAGGTGTTTCAAATAACACAATCTTGCAAAAAGGATGCTAAAGGAGTTTGACTTTGAATACCTAAGATATGTGTTTGAAGTGTTCTGGTGGTTTTATATTATCAAGGTATTCAATTTTGCAAAAGGAATTATGCCTAAAATATTTGTAGAATTAAATCTATGAAGAAAATACTTAAATCCACATTTGAATTTGAATACTTGATGAAATTAGTTCAAAAGATTTTTGCAGTGGTTCTACTGGATAGAGGATAATAACATGATCCATTTGCAAAAAGAATCAGTTGAAAAAGATTTATAGAATTTGAACTATATCAAAATACTCGAACTCTCATATTCAAATTTGAATATTTTGAAATAGTTGGAAAGTGAGATTTTTTGTAGAATTGTGTTCTACACAATTTTAGGAGTTCATAGACATATTATTTGCAATTTTTGGATAAACAGAACAATAGATATTGATTTTACAAGATTTAGGTTATTTCTGTTCTTTTTAAATCTAATTCAAATTTGGTTTAACAGAGGGCTGCCACGCGGCGTGATGCCATTGGCTGATACCGGTTCGGCCGGTTCTGTGATTTGGACCGTAGGATCTAAAGTGGATTGAGCGGATCAGATCGTCTGGTACCTCTTCAGTAAGTGATCTAATTTAGCCCGTTAGATCTAGATCTGACGGTGCAGAGAAAAGGGGAGGGGAAGTTTACCGGCTAGGGTTCCGGCTATCTTCGGCGAGATTGCGGCCAGTCGTCGACCTCTGGTGACGCTCCGATGGGTTTTCGAGGCAGGGGAGAGGTCGACGAGGTTCAGAGCGATGTAGGGGTCTCGATTGCGTGATCTCCGATGTCGTTCGCATCCTGCTGCAGGAGGAGGAGATGGCTAGAGACGAGGGCGCATCGGCGAGCTTCGGGTAAGCACCTGCGGCGACAGTTTGCTGCACAATTGAACAGGAAAGGAGGTTAGGGGGACGCGCACGTGCGAGGGAAGAGGAGAGGTGTTAGCCGCGGGCGTTCGGGCTACCTGAAATCACCGGAATCGAGCGGGAATGGCCGCAGGTACCTGCGGCTCCGGCAAGGGATTTCACCGGCCTGGCAGCGTAATCCAGAGGAGAAAGAGGTGGAGAATGGAGAGGAGTCCAGGGGGGTTCTTATAGGCTCGGGAGGTGGAATTTGGTTGTGATTAAATCGAATTGAAGAGGGGAGGAAATGCGCTGTCTCGGACTTGGTCACGGCGGAAATCTCGGCTGGAGGTGGGTGATGACAGGTGGGTCCCACATGTCGGTGAGGGAGAGAGAGAGGAGAGGTGTACCGGTTCAGGATAGCTTCCTGGGCCGCGAACCACTTCTGCTGCTGGGTTGAACCGTTACCCGGGGGCCCATTTATATTTTTTTCTTTCTTTCTTCTTTTTCTTTTTCTATTTTCTTATTTCTTCTATAAATTTTGCAAATTTGGTCCAAATTGCTTCAAACCAATTTTGTAAAGTTTCTAAAATTCCAAGCAACATTCCAGAACAGTAACAAACATGTTTTTCACAATTTAAGCAAGAATTTTAATAAAGCTTTATAATTTGATCTAAGGGCTTTATTGCATAAGATAAAATAAAATTAGGGCTTTCAAAATAATTCATTATAAAATCAGAGAATAAACTTTATAGAAATATTATTTGAATTTTAGTTAAAACATGCTTTTGTCATAGCAAGGTTTATTTGATATAAATCATTTTGTAAAATATATCTTTTGCAAATATGCTTCTATAGGATTTGAATAAAATCAAAATAGTATTTTGGAAATCTTATTTTCTCAATTGAGTTCTTCAAGTAATAATAATACAGAGTTTGGAATGGTTTTCCTAATAAAGCTTTGTAAAACAAAAAGTTTTAATTCTTTGTGAATTTCAATCAATTTATTTTTATTTTTTTAACATTCCAAAATTTGGAAAATTTTGGGATGTTACAGACTACCACCCTTAAAAGGAATCTCGTCCCCGAGATTCGGAGAGGCTAGAAAGAAAGATGGGTTTGTGATACTAGGTGGGCTACCACCCTTAAAAGAAACTTTTGTAGGTAGTCTAGGTCCTGGGTTCAGACAGGGCACACCTTGGTTTTGACTTGGCACTGGGTCATCTTTTGTACCCATAGCCAATTGTTATCTTCATTCCAATGGCTGGGTGCCATCTCACATACTATAGCATTCATTCTTCTTCAAGGTGGCTTTGAGTATAACTTTGCTCCATTGAAAAGCTTCAATGACATTTGTTGAATTACTTTGGACACTGAAGAGTCACTCTTTGGGTCAATCAGAAGACCAAGTAGAGATGTTCTCAAAGATTCATTTCATACCCTTATTTGATCTTCATAGAGTTCCATCTTAGGATTGAAACTTTTTGTACAACACTTTTGGATATATCTGAACTCTGAGGGTCATCTTCCTTTGCAAGTCATCTTCAATGGTAAGCTTGTGGTTCATTCTCACTGTATTCCTACGTTTGGCAATACTTTGCCTATAATGAGGGTATAATATTCTATCCTCCTAAGGTTTAGGCTTAACAACATCGTCCCTCTTGTAGGTATGTCACTCAAGATTCGCAAAGCCAACATTATGAGAGCGAATAATAAGAGTAGTATGAATGGTGATCAATCCATCCTACACCCAAATCATTACTTCATATATGGTTTATTGAATCTCGCATTCTAACTCTTGGTCACCTCGCTAGTTTTGACAAAATATTCTATGGATATTGAATCCATGTTTCAATTCTTGTTAAAACTTTAGAAAACAATCTATCGATCCTTATCTAGTAGTTTGTGTAAACTCCCATATGGTAAAATCTCTTAGCTTGTAGATCCTTCGGTTTGCCATCTCTTGTTCTATGATTCTTCTTCTTGATGCTGAGCATCTTTAGCTGGAGCTGATAATGTTGTTGTCTTCATGGAGGGTTGTCAAGAAAACACTTGTTTGGTTTTGAATAAAGATGAGAATAGATAGAAAGAGTCTAAAGAGGAACCCTACCCAAACACAAAAGTTTGAAGGCAATTTACCTTACAATCAAGATCTAACAAGCATTCATCACATCAAGCAACATGGTTCAACCACAAACAAACTAGTATGGTCATACCACAATTTGATATGATCATAACGTATTACGATGTCGTTCTTACATAGATCTTAAATGGGGGTCCAACTAGAGCTTCTTGGATGTCTTCCAGGTAGTAGTCTACTCTTTTCATCTTTGCGGTCCTTCTAGGTGTTGTGCAGTCTATACTTGAATCTTCCTCCAAGCTCTTCGATAGCTTCCATGTAGTGCTTCTTACAGAGTCGAGGAGTAATATCTGGAGCATCAATCTCTTCTTAATAATCTTCATGGGATAAGATCTCTAAAGAATGAGAAAGTATTTTTTTAATGTGAAGTAGATGAGAATAGAATAAGTTAAAATTGCAAACACCTTTCTAATAAAAACCGAATTAGATAGATTTTTCATCCTAGGGCCTTCCTAATCTCTCTCATCTTCTTTTGCTCATCTTGAACATGAACTTCTCTTCTTGTTCTCAGGATACCTTCTCCTTCTCCTTGAGTTGGGCAAGTAGCTCATCGTTTGCAAAGCAATTCGTTGGTCCTATCAAGATCCTTCGTAAAATTTCTAAGTCCTAGATCTATTGATGCTTAGACCTTTTCGTCTAGACTTCTTCAATTTGCTTCCTTTGATGATAGAGGTGGGTGGATCTTGGAGTTCTTTGAGGTGTTGAAGTTGAAGCTCTTCGTCTTTGAATTGAAATGAAGAGAAGTAGAGACAAAAATGACTAAGGGAAGAGTTTACGAGGAAAAGAGTGTGTAAATTTTTAACTTAGAAATAAAAGCAACTCCTATATTTCTATGGGGTTTTTGTCCATTACTAGGGTCACGAACCTAAGGGCAACACAATGCTCTGATACCATCTTGTAGTGACCTCATCGTTTAAGGATGACGATCCCTATGCTTTTTTAGTGCTAGTCCCTGGATCAACGCTAGCACACGCAGCTTAAGATGTAACTAGCAAGGTGGCCCGCGCATTTGCGCGGCTAGATGTGTAACTATCCAATTATCTATTTGGTTTACAAATAAGAGAAGTAATTTTTTGATTTCAAACATAATTTTAAATTTGATTAAACCTCTATTCTCGGAGATCTTTATTCTACCAATATTTTTTTGTGCACTCAAATAGTGAAGTGTTCAACTTTTTTCTTGCAAAAGAATTGGGACTACCTTTTCACTCTAATAAATTTGAAATTGCAAATATTTCCATGCTTCTTCCTTGAGATGTGATTACTAAACTTCCTTTGGTGCCTTTCATCTTCAGTAAAGTGTTACGGTTATACAACGCTCGTTTTGGACACTCCAAAAGCAAGAAATTGCATCCTTGCTGAAATTATATATACTAAAATCCATTTTGAACAAAGGGCCATGCATTTGTATTTCACGCTCGACCCAGGGATCATATACCCATCCATCGTATATTTTTATTTTATATTCACCAACTGGTATCTCTTAAGAAAACTCAGGTATTGCCTAGATGGTCAGAAGAAGAGTATACCTTTTCACTGGACAACTTGGTTGAGCATCTCGCCTTAAGTAGGATATGTCAGATCAGTTTTTAAAAATTAAAAACATGCACAAAAGTTCTCAAAAAATGGACAACACGCATCCATCTTAAATATGTACAACCAAAAGACTATGGTGTCGCTCCAAAGTTGACCTGCACTTTGATAGCCAAAAATACAATTAATGCGGATAGAGTCAAATACTCTTCACCCAAAGCGGACAATAGTCACAGTCGATTTTTTTGGTTTTCATTCTCTAACTCTAGTTGAACATTAAGCGATTTTTACATTTTTAGACATAACTTCTAGGTATGCTATAAACTGTTATTGGGATTTTTTCAAATTTCTATTTTTTTATCATAATAAGATACTATATTAAGATTTATTAAAGACTGAGTGTCCGTGCTTATGTTTATGTGTTAATATCTCTCTTCCTATGCGTACCGATGGACACTATAACTCCCTCCAGTGTCGAGCCGTCAACAATTTTTATCACAACTTTTATCGGCAATGGCCCTAGCTACTTCTGTCATTCATAATCTGGTTAGAGCTGAACTTTCTCATTACATCTCTATAAATAATGCACTCGACCAAATAATCCCAGAAGTAGTACTGTACAGTGGCAACCAAGGAAACGATCCTAGAAAGATGAGGTACCGCGATCACACTAAATGTATATTTGAGCGTATTGTGCAATTATTTCAAAATAAATGTGCGTGCTGCTAAAAAAAATTGAAAGCCAATTCTTTAGCTTACGTGACCTTGGCATGCAAAAGGTTCATGATCACTCTAACCTTCAGTGAGCAGAAGATGCTTGTCAAGCAGTCAAGCTAGCACTTGTATCCATCAGCACTCCAAAATCACACCATCGATCTGCTTCTATGCGACTTCAGGCCACTGGCGTCTAGCTCGGAACACGTTCTGAGGCGCCTGAATAGATGAGTTGCCAGAGCCACGCGACCGCGCGTCCAAGAATAGATGAGGATAGTGTCGGCCTTAGCTGGAGCGAGAGATCGAGGCGGCGATGTTTGCACGTTGAATGAGCTGATGTCGTTTTCCTCGTCATCGTCGAAGACGCCAAAGAGCCATCAACAGGTACAACTTCATGAGATCGGATCGGTCGCCTTGAGCCATCTTGTGCTGGTATGCATCGTGCTTTTGATCCACCAGCCAGGGATGCATAAATATGTTGGCGGTGGATTACGGCGGTGAGTCCATGCCAAAAACAACAGGTAGACGTATAGCAGGCTACCTCTGCTTCTTACATCTTGACCGCTCAATCTCCATATTTTTGGCATGACTAATCTCCACCGTTAGTTGTTAGTTGTTTTAATAATATAATAGATACCAAGAAACAAAGGTCATTTTATTACATCGCATGATCCAGCAATTACATAAAGGAACTTTACAATGCTTATAGCATAAAGCTTTCAGAGTATACAACGAAATCAAAACTAGCATGGAGTCCTTCTTCTTCATGTGCCACAGGCGAACATGCTGTGGATAGACTCGTAACCCTGTCGTACCTTTCTTATCGTCAAACCTGCAACATGAAACGTTGCAGCCACAAAGGGGTCAATACACTTGAATTGTATTAGCAAGATGTCATTGTTTGGTGGACACAAATGGATCCTAACACTTAAATGAATATTTGGCTAGGTGGAGCTTCTGGCTTATTTGCGCTAAGCAACTTTGTCCTATCATTTTCTGAAAGCAAAATTTTTACTGGACAACTTGACTTGAGTGATCTACCCCTGTAGCCACAGGCCGTAGTTATCGTACGGGACACACTGGTCGATAGACACTTACATCAATTGTCAACCTAAATTACTATATATGGACAACTTGGTTTGGGTGACCTATTCCTGCAGACACTGGCACATAGACATGGCACGGGAGCTGCTAGCCAATAGACACCTGCACCAATTGTCCCAGTTCAACCCACATGTTTTAATTTTAAGAAGTTGGGATGAGGAGATCCTTGAACAGCTTCAATATCATGTCGCTCAAAATTGTCTATAACCGGGGACACGGCTAAGTACTTAGTTTGTAACCCTCTGTAGAGGTGGTGCACTTTTCCCACAAGACTCAGTCAACCTCTTTTGCCATGATGCTCATTGTGCTCAAATGTCCAAGTGAAGACTAAGACGAGACCTTTCAGAAGCAATCCCTCAGACCAACCCAGACGCGTTCCCTCCTATCATCATGTACCACCCTTTTTCCATCTGGCTGAGTTCTCGCAACTTAGTTAGTCAAGACAGAGCCCATATGACTCGTGGTTGCACTGGAAGCTTCACGACTTGAACGTCTCCAATCTCTTTGTTCCTGGGTGGCCATCCACAAGTGCGATACACCTGGTGGTTCGAAGGTTCGACGACATGACCCAGGGAACCACTCAACATAAATCCATCATACCACTTCCACCCAGGTGTTTCATTAACTTAGTTGTTTTCTTGGTTTTTGCAAAACAAGGTTTTTCAACGCTTAGCCAAAGCATGTGAAGTTCCCTTCCCACAAACATAAGTGTAAGACAAGGTAACCTATAGCAGCAGCATATGTACTAAGGAGATGCAAATGCTAATCAAAGAGACTTAAGCAAAACCTAGCAAAGCTTTTAAAACAAAACTCTAAAACAACCTACTCATGCATCCTCTACAAGAAAAGCTACTAGTGACAAAAATTTATTAGGACAAGAAGATGATGACACTTGCCTTAGTAATTTTCTGAAGGTTGTACTTCTCTTAATCAACACACGTGGCTCTCCGTACAACTATAAGATAGAAAAGTAGTACAATATAAACACACCATTCAAAACAACATAATCAAACAAGACAACAAAAGTGTTTATTTGTTTTAGCTTAGTCTTCAAAGTCTTAGTGACAATTTGGATAAAAGATTGTGCCCTGAAGTTGACATGATAGGGATGGAGAGATTGGCTAAGTCAAGGACTTAAAGATTGATGGGGGTTTTCTTAATTGTTAAGAAGTGAAACACTTAGCAAAAATAGCTTTAAGGATAATTTTAGGCTTGGTTTGAAAAGTTGGATGGATAAATTCTAAGTCTTGAGGTTTATCACTTTCATCTTCTTGACTTGGTTCTCTTCTCTTGAATCTTCTTGTTTTCCTTCATCTCCTTGTCATCTCTTCAACTTCTTCTTTTTGCCTTCAACTCCTTGTCTTCTCTTCATCTTCTTCTCCATGGTCTTTGATATGAGAAAGCTTCTATGTCATAGTGTTGGATGGGGTAGTCAAACACTTAGAGATTTTGGATGTGATGGAGTTGATAGTTTTGCACTTGGGCAAAGGTAGAGAGTAGATTTTTACCAAGTCATGGTAGGTTTTATGTGGTCATTAGGACTTAGTATATTTCACACTTTTTGGTTTTAGTGGAACAAAACAAATAGCACAAAGTGCATGATAGGAATTAGAGATTTGATATTTGCAAGGTGTTTCAAATAACACAATCTTGCAAAAAGGATGCTAAAGGAGTTTGACTTTGAATACCTAAGATATGTGTGTGAAGTGTTCTGGTGGTTTTATATTATCAAGGTATTCAATTCTGCAAAAGGAATTATGCCTAAAATATTTGTAGAATTAAATCTATGAAGAAAATACTCAAATCCCCATTTGAATTTGAATACTTGATGAAATTAGTTCAAAAGATTTTTGCAGTGGTTCTACTGGATAGAGGATAATATCATGATCCATTTGCAAAAAGAATCAGTTGAAAAAGATTTATAGAATTTGAACTATATCAAAATACTCAAACTCTCATATTCAAATTTAAATATTTTGAAATAGTTGGAAAGTGAGATTTTATTGCAGAATTGTGTTCTACACAATTTTAGGAGTTCATAGAAATATTATTTGCAATTTTTGGATAAATAGAACAATAGATATTGATTTTACAAGCTTCAGGTTATTTTTGTTCTTTTTAAATCTAATTAAAATTCGGTTTAACAGGGGGCTGCCACGCGGCGTGATGCCTTTGGCCGATACCGGTTTGGCCGGATCTGTGATTTGGACCGTAGGATCTAAAGTGGATTAAGCAGATCAGATCGTCTGGTACCTCTTTAGTAAGTGATCTAATTTAGCCCGTTAGATCTGGATCTGACGGTGCAGAGAAAAGGGGAGGGGAAGTTTACCGGCTAGGGTTCCGGCCGTCTCCAGCGATACTGTGGCCAGGCGTCGACCTCCAGTGATGCTTCGATGCGTTTTCGATGCAGGGGAGAGGTCGACAAGGTTCAGAGCGATGCAGGGGTCTCGATTGCGTGATCTCCGATGTCGTTTGTGTCCTGCTGCAGGAGGAGGAGATGGCTAGAGACGAGGGTGCGTCGGCGAGCTTCGGGTAAGCACCTGCGGTGATGGTTTGCTGCACAATTGAATAGGAAAGGAGGTCAAGGGGACGCGCACATGCGAGGGAAGAGGAGAGGTGTTAGCCGCGGGCGTCGGGGCTACCTGAAATCGCTGGAATCGAGCGGGAACGGCCGCAGGTACCTATGGCTCCGGCGAGGGATTTCACCGGCCTGGCGGCGTAATCCAGAGGAGAAAGAGGTGGAGAATGGAGAGGAGTCTAGGGGGGTTCTTATAGGCTTGGGAGGTGGTCGAATTTGGTAGTGATTAAATCGAATTGAAGAGGGGAGGAAATGCGCTGCCTCGGACTTGGTCACGGCGGAAATCTCGGCTGGAGGTGGGTGATGACAAGTGGGTCCCACATGTCGGTGAGGGAGAGAGAGAGGAGAGGTGTACCGGTTCGGGATAGCTTCCTGGGCCGCGGGCCACTTCTGCTGCTGGGCTGAACCGTTACCCGGGGCCCCTTTTATATTTTTTCTTTCTTTCTTCTTTTTCTTTTTCTGTTTTCTTATTTCTTTTATAAATTTTGCAAATTTGGTCCAAATTGCTTCAAACCAATGTTTTAAAGTTTCTAAAATTCCAAGCAACATTACAGAACAGTAACAAACATGTTTTTCACAATTTAAGCAAGAATTTTAATAAAGCTTTATAATTTGATCTAAGGGCTTTATTGCATAAGATAAAATAAAATTAGGGCTTTCAAAATAATTCATTTTAAAATCAGAGAATAAACTTTATAGAAATAGTATTTGAATTTTATTTAAAACATGCTTTTGTCATAGCAAGGTTTATTTGATATAAATCATTTTGTAAAATATTTCTTTTGCAAATATGCTTCTTTAGGATTTGAATAAAATCAAAATAGTATTTTGGAAATCTTATTTTCTCAATTGAGTTCTTCAAGTAATAATAATAGAGAGTTTGGAATGGTTTTCCTAATAAAGCTTTGTAAAACAAAAAGTTTTAATTCTTTGTGAATTTCAATCAATTTATTTTATTTTTTTAACATTCCAAAATTTGGAAAATTTTGGGATGTTACAATTGCATGCATATTTCTCTTCATGAGTGTTTATGAATGTTGTGCTTATGGTTTGCAATATTCTATGTCTAGATTGTGCTGAGTGCAACGAGTGCCTTGTGACAAGTGCACCAACTCCTCTCCTCACCAAGGCAAGTGTCACCATATTCCCCTGTCCTACTGAATGTTTTGTAACTTGTAGCTTTTCTAGTAGAAGATGCATGTGTAGGTGGTTTTAAGAGTTGTGTCTATTAGCTTGTTAGATTTTATGCTAAAGTCTTTTGCCTAGGTTTTGCATCTCCTTAGTAGAATTGCTGCCGCTATAGGTAGCTTTGTTTCATAATTATGTGTGGGAAGGGAATTTCACATGTTTTGGTTAAAGTATTGAAAACCATGTTTTGGTAAAACTAAGAAAACAACTAAGTTAATGAATCACCTGGGTGGAAGTGGTTGTTTTGGTTTATGTTGAGTGGTTACACCGGAGCCATGTCTATGGCGGTCGTGTGTATCACACTTGTGGATGGCCACCCAGGAGCAAAGAGATTGGAGACATTCAAGTCATGAAGCTTCCAGTGCAACCACAAGTCAAATGGGCTCTGTCTTGATCAACTAAGCTGCGAGAACTCAACCAGACGGATAGAGGGTGATAGGAGATGATAGGATGGAGCGCGTCCGGGTTGGTCTGGGGGATTGCTTCTGAAAGATCTCGTCTTGGTCTCCACCTGCCCATTAGATGCAAAATGAGCTTCATGGCAAAAAGGAAAGACTAAGTCTTGTGGGAAACGTGCACCACCTCTGTAGTGTGTTAGAACTAAGTACTTAGCCGTATCCCCGGTTACGGACAATTCTGAGTGACATGATTTTGAAGCTATTCGAGAATCTCCTCATCCCAATTTCTGAAGTTAAAACTTGATGCGAAAACTTGGGTAGAAAAGAGTTCCTCTTAAACTTGAGTTTTACAAAAGATAGGAAGGAAGCTTGCTTTTGCGAAGTCTAACTCCACCTGGCCAGATAAGCATATAAGTGTAGGCGCCATTTGAGTCCACCAAAGTGATACATTCAAAGTATTGACCCTCCGTGGCTGCAACGTATCATGTTGCAGGTTACTACTATGACGATTGAAGAATGCTGCGTTCCGGTCATGAGTCTTCGTCCAACACATCTGCCTGTGGTGCTATGAAGAAAGAAGACTTGTAGATCTTTTACTTAGTCATTTTCTCGAGTTGTAATAAGTTGTGTCTTTGTGCTACTTGAGTTGTAAAAGTACAATTTTATTTGTGGATCAAGCGTTGTAATAAAGACCTTTGTATTCTTGATATTTCATCTTGTAACTGTGTGTGCTAGCAGTCGATCCGGGACTAGCACTAATAAAGCATAGTTACACTACAGATGGTATCAAAGCAAAGTGTTGCCCTTAGGTTCGTGACCCTAGGATTGGACGAAAACACTTAGGAAAATTTAGGAGTTGTTCTTGTTCTCTTTGTTTCTAACACTTAGAAATAGTTTTGACTTCTCTAAGTTAGGAATCTCTTTTACTTTTGTTCAGCATTTTTGTGAAGTTTTCTTATTTCGGCTTACTAACTTGTCATGTTCCAACATAAAGATGTAAACCTTCCACATCACCAAGCCCGGGAGTTCCAAGGCCTTCAGCTTTGAAGAGCGCCTCATCGACATCGTCACTGCTTTGTCCCTGCCTACCCCATTCATCAATGGGAGCGAGATGACCAAGTTTCACAAGAAGGGCGTCTGGGTCATCCACATCACGCAGCCAGGACACGAGACAAAGCCAAAGACTGAAGAAATCAAGTTCAAGACCTTCCACACCGACAAGGACGCGGGCGCCCATCTCCTCATGCAAGAACTGATAGAACGCCTCTGCGGACTTCACTTCTCCGAGCTCCAGAACCACTACTCCCACATCTTCGGCCGACGTGATGAGAAGGGCATGGTCATCGGGCTATCTAGCAGTGTCTAGGACCCCATGCGCATACACCTCGCCGAGTTAGAGTACCTCGTTAGGGACGTTGATGTTGAGAGGTATAATGAGTTGTTTAACAACGATGAGCTACATGCCCAGCTTGCCGAGAAGGAAAAACAACACCTAGAGCAAGAGCAGAGGATCAAGGAGATGGAGGTGAAGTTTGAGACTCAAGAGAAGCAGCGGAAGAACAAAGAGAAGAGGATCCAAGCCAGTAACAAGGAAGTTAGAGAGCTGAAGCAGAAGTTAGACTGCAATGACTTCGAGCTTGAAGCAGACCACAATCTGATCGAGAAGCTATGCGCCGACAAGAGAGAGCTTCAAGAGAAGATCGACACCCTAAATGAAGAGCTGCAGGACTACAAGAGGCTACTCAAGGAGAATGGCTTCGATGTTGAGGAGGAGGAAGTCTCCATGGAAGAGTAGAGTAGTTAGAGAGACTACCCCACTTTATCTTTCTGTTTGCGTTTACGCCCGTAACCGCTTGTGGTATGGCATTAGACATTGTATCCCCTAAGACTTAAACGTTTACGTACCTTCAAACTATTTATGGGTTGTTTATTACATGCTTGGTTTTAAGGTTTCTCCTATGCTTGTGTGTGCTTGTGTATGTGTTCTTTTGAGGATTGTTTATATGCATGTGTTGTGGGTAGGAAACTTTATTCCTTTAGACTCTATCTCTAAGTCTAACCTCACCTATTTCAAACCCAACAGATGCCTCCTCGTCGCGCTCCTGAGGAACAGATGCATCAAATGATGGAAGCCCAGGCTCAACTCATGCAAGTCATGACTCAGTTTCTTGCCAACACTCAGAACAACAACAATAACAATAGCAACCCTCCACCACCACCACCCCCTCAGGTCGACATGCTTGCAAGGTTCTTAAGGCTTCACCCTGCCAAGTTTTCTCATGCTGCGGAACCACTGGAGGCCATGGATTGGCTCCATTCTGTTAACAAAGACTTGGTGACTACTGGTTGCACTGATGCTGAAAAGGTCAGGTTTGCAGCTCATCTACTGGAAGGACCAGTAGCAAGCTGGTGGGACACTTACCAGATCACTCATCCCATTGAAGCAGTGACATGGGACTCGTTCCAGGAAGGATTTAGGGCTGCACACATTTCCTCTAGTGTGATGGGCCTGAAGAAGAAAGGGTTCCGTGATCTTAGACAGAAGTACCGCAGCGTGTCCGAGTACATTGATGAGTTTACCAACCTGTCACGCTATGCACTGGACGACATTGACACTCATGCAAAAAGGAAGGAGAAGTTCTCAGAGGGCCTCAATGATGCATTGTCAATCCCTCTGCCTGTTGCTTACACTCCTACCTTTCATTCTCTGCTTGATCAAGCTATAAATCAACCTTCAAGCTTAAAGGGTCTAAGGTTAACTCTCTTAAGGGGTTAGCATGGATAAGGTTCCTGTTGTGAAGGAGTACACTAATGTGTTCCGGAAGAGCTACCTGGAATGCCACCGGACAGATATGTCGAGTTTATCATTGACCTGCTGCATAGAACAGGGTCCATAGCGAAAAGGCCATACAAGATGGACATAGAAGAATTAAAGGAGTTAAAGAAGCAACACAAGGAACAGTTAGACAAAGGTTTTATCCAACTAAGCTCATCATCATGGGGAGCCCCTGTTTTGTTTGTGGAGAAGAAAGACTCTAGCAAGAGATTGGTTGTGGACTACCGTTCTCTGAACAAAGTGACAGTCAAGAACAAGTACCCATTGCCCAACATCAATGACCTTTTCGACCAACTGAAAGGAGCAAAAGTATTCTCCAAAATTGATCTCCGATCAGGATATTTCCAACTAAAGATCCGAGAACAAGACATACCCAAGACCGCCTTTACCACCAGATATGCTCTATATGAGTATACTGTCATGCCCTTTGGACTAACAAATGCCCCAGCATACTTCATGACCATGATGAACAAGGTGTTCATGGAGTACTTGGATAAATTCATAGTGGTGTTCATTGATGACATCCTGATTTACTCCAAGGATGATAATGAGCATGAGAAGCACCTACGCTTAATCATGGAAAAGCTCAAGGAGCATAAGCTGTATGCAAAATTCAGCAAGTGTGAATTCTGGCTGAACAAGGTGGGATTTCTTGGATATATAGTTTCCGCGAAAGGAGTCGCGGTGGATCCAAGCAAGGTAGCATCCGTTACCGAATGGGAGTCACCCAAAAAATGCGGGAGACATCCGGAGTTTCTTAGGCCTTGCGGGATACTATTAGAGATTCATTGAAAATTTCTCCAAGATCGCAAAGCCAATAACCGAACTTGAAGAAAGACAAGAAGTTTGAATGGACCGACTCATCCGAGGCCAGTTTCCAAGAACTGAAGAAACGACTAGTAAGTGCACCAGTTCTATGTTTCCCAGATATATAGAAAGATTTTCAAGTTTACCGCGACGCTTCTCGTCAAGGACTTGGTAGCGTTCTAATGCAGAATGGAAAGGTGGTGAGCTATGCCTCACGCTAGCTCAAAACACCACGAGAGAAATTACCCCACCCATGACTTGGAGCTAGCA
This sequence comes from Dactylis glomerata, assembly GCA_007115705.1. Classification (NCBI taxonomy): domain Eukaryota; kingdom Viridiplantae; phylum Streptophyta; class Magnoliopsida; order Poales; family Poaceae; genus Dactylis; species Dactylis glomerata. The sequence continues at coordinate 4,529,878 of QXEO01002107.1, read as the reverse complement.
TCTGTTGTGCATGCTCTAAAGGTGTGGAGGCACTATTTGATGGGAAAGCATTCTGATGTGTTCACCGATCACAAGAGCTTGAAGTATATATTCACCCAGAAGGAACTAAACATGAGACAAAGAATATGGTTGGAACTCATAAAAGATTATGATATGAGCCTACAGTACCATCTAGGGAAGGCTAGTGTTGTAGCTGACGCCTTAAGTCGTTAAAGCTACGTAAATGGGCTTACAGCAGGAGAGTTGCCTGAAGAATTGTGTGAACAGTTCAAAGAGCTCAGATTAGAAATTGTGCTAGAAGGGTTTCTGGCATCGCTTGAAGTTCAACCTACACTAATGGACAAGATCAAGGAAGCTAAAAAAAATAGACAAGGAGATAGATGAAATAAAGAGTAATATGAGTAAAGGAAAGGCGAAGGGATTTCGTGAAGATGAGCAAGGAATTGTATGGTTTGAGAAGCGTGTTTGCGTACCACAGGATCCTGAACTCAGAAAGTTGATTATGCAAGAGGCACATGATTCTCCCTATTCCATTCATCCTAGAAACACCAAGATGTATATGGATTTGAAGGGTAGATTTTGGTGGAGTAATATGAAGAGGGATGTCGTTGAGTACATTGCCCTATGTGACGTATGTAATAGAGTCAAGGCAGATCATCAGAAGCCAGCTGGTTTGTTGCAGCCATTGCCTATTGATACGTCTCAAACTTATCTATAATTTTTGATGCTCCATGCTTGTTTATACACCATTTGCTTTGTGTTTTGTTACACTTCATGGCGTTTTTATGCATTTTCCGGAACTAACCTATTAACAAGATGCCACAGTGCCAGTTCCCTATTTTTTGTTGTTTTTGTGTTTCAGAAAAGCTACACAGGAAATATTCTCGGAATCGGACGAAACAAAAGCCAAACCTCCTATTTTTACCGAAGCTTCGCGAAGACCGAAGATGAGACCGAGGGGGGCTAGGGGCCAGGCTCACCATAGGTTGGCGTGGCTCAGCCCCTGGCCACGCCACCATATGGTGAGGCCAGGTGGCCCACCTTCTGATGCTACCCTTTCGCCTATAAGTTCCCTCGACGGGAAAAACCTAAAGGATGGATTTCTTTTCCATGAAACATACTGCAAGCCGCCGCCGTCGCTGTTGCGAGATCAGGAGGATCCAGGAGCTCTTCCCGGCACACTGCCGGAGAGGGGAATCCCTGCTGAAGGCCTTCTACACCACCATGGTCGCCTCCGGAGTGATGTGTGAGTAGTCTACCTTGGACTACGGGTCCATAGCAGTAGCTAGATGGTTGTCTCCTCCACCATGTTCTTCATGTTTACATCTTGTGAGCTGCCCTACATGATTAGGATCATCTTTATGTAATCATACATGTTGTGTTTGTTGGGATCCGATGAGTATTGGTACTATGTTTAGTTGATGTGCTGAATTATATATCTTCATGTTATCTCTATGTTATTTATGGAGTACAGCCGCAGCCCCGCCAGGTACAGGCGCACATGCATCTAACCAGCGCCCGCATCTAGCAATGAAGCCCCGCATGTATCGCAAGTGAAAAGTACAGGCGCATATGAGAAATCAACGCTTAAAGTACCTAGCTCAAATCGATTAGGTCTTTAGACCTTCCAATCATTCCGAAGATCTTCTCAAGGCTGTTCCTTGTCGGTTGTTTGAGGATAGTATCCATGGCCAGCTCTGGTGACGTCACGTTAGGGTTAGGGGATCCGATTCGCGCCCGTCCTCCATGGCCGGGATCTCTGATCTCGACACGATGGACTGCATCATATTCAATTCTGGTTCGGATTCTTATCTCGAGGGTGGCTTGATTCTTCGCCACGCCGAGCGGAGACTGGTGTTGCTTGATCAAGAAGGCATCACGGTGGACATTCATCAAGCGGATCCAGTCGAACCGATCGGACATGGTTTGGTTCTTGTTTTTCCGTTCTTTCGAGCTGAGGTCAGAGAGGTTTGGGCTTCACCGATTCCTCCTTCGCGCCTGGGCCGATCTCCTTTGAGACCGCGTGGGGTGTTGGGGCCTCGTGCATTGTTCCCCTCGGACCGTATCCCGGTTGGTGTGGTTTCCAGGCCGAATCATGTTGATCTTGATCCAAAGTCGGTGTCCCTTCCGTCGATGTAGGGCACGTGTCTGCCATTGACGTGTCAAGATCGGAGCTCGGGTGGAGCCGGGTGGGCTAGGGTAAATCCTTCGCGTCAGCAAATCCCATCTCATTCGCATCAGATCTCACGCTACCAGCATATATGGGATAAAGGGAGAGCGGCGGGGAATCCTAGGGTTGTCTTCGTCGACAAGAAGATCCGACCAGCCATCCTTCGATCCATGCAGCCGCCTTCCTAGAGAGTGATGGCGAACGGAGATCGTCAGAGTTTTGCGTCGGGTGCTTGTTCGGCATCTTCCATGTCTTCTTACAGGCGTGGAGGTCGGGGGGGGTCCTCAGTACCAATCTCAGCCTAACTTCGCCCCAAGGAGGCCGCCTGGTGGATTTGCGGCGGGATCTTTCGATGGTGGTCAGTTGCGGCCAAATCAGCAACAGCAAGATTTGAGAAGGGATTTCCCGAAGGGGAATCGGGATCGCGTGCAGGAACCTCCGCAAGATTATCAGCGCGACAACTATGTGGCGAGAGGAGGCCAGGAGGCGGATCAGCGTGCCCGCGATCAAGTGCGCCAAGCAAATCAGCGCCATGGCGGCTTCAACAATCAAAGGTTCAACAGATCTCGTAGTAGAGATCCTCATGAGGTACGTCAGAACTCGAATCAGCTAGGTGCTAATGTTCCTCTTGATCGTCCTGTTGGTTTAGCCCTTCGTGCTGAACCTAATCAGGGTAGTAGACATCGTTGGGCTCATCAATCTGAGATGAGGGAGGTTGATTCAGGCAACTCTGCTAACAACTCTTTGAGAGAGTTCAATCATAGAAGTAGTCAGGTTAATCAATCTACTGCTGCCTCTAATGTGAATGTAAGAAACAATGAGGATCATGATGATCAGAGACAGCCAAATCGGTCTCCTGGGTCTAACCGTGGTAACACCAATGCTGTGATTCCTGAGCGCTTTGTTTAGTTCAGAGAAAATAGAAATTAGGTTCTTCAGGCTGGCGACATTTGCCGAATCTGTGGTGATGTCCACGATGAAAATCTTGTGTTCTATGAACCCCAACCTTGGGAAGTTGCAGCCCCCTTTGTGGGCGCAGCTATTTCAGGTAATGGCTTTTTTGTCATTCCAGATATTAGGAATGCTGCTCCTGCTAAGAAAATCTTTCAAGGTGTAGTGGAAGTGCTTGAAGGAGATATTTCTGCCAATCAGTTAGAAAAAGAGTTTACTCAGTGGGCTGGAAATAGCTGCAACTGGAGGTGGTATGCTAAGCCAATGTGAGCAAAGAAGTTTCTGATGCATGGATTCATTTTGGAAGGACAAACTTGAGGACTGTCCAGAATGTTGTGTTGAAGGTAAATCACTGGTTTCCTGGGTATGGAGCTACTGGAGACCTAGACATTGCTTGGTTCCAGGTCAAAGGAATCCCTCTAGACAACAGAAACTGCCTTGTAGCTATTTATGCTGGGAGTACTGTGGGTAGGACTTTAGCTGTGGATAGGCACAGTTTGAACAATGTTGAATATGTCAGGATCCAAATTGGCAACATGAATGTAGCCTTGGTACCTGATACGTCTCCAACGTATCTATAATTTTTTATGCTCCATGCTTGTTTTTACACCATTTGCCTACTGTTTCGTTACACTTCTGTAACAACCCAAATATTTGTAATCCATTTCCTATTAACTGAAGTGCCAAATTTTGGGCCAAGATACAACTTTTTATCTATTATTGCATGCATGCATAGTATTTTAAATACATGTTGTTCTATGATTTTATGTGTATATTAATTGGTTGTGCAATACTTAGTTAATTCAGACTTAACCAACAGAAGCATTAGAGAAGAACTATAAGAGCTAAAGAAACTAGAAATAAAAGTAATAAAGAAAAAGAGAAGAAAAGTTTGATCTAGGAAATATTATTGACTACCCTACTTTGGATACTTAGAATAAGAAATCTGTAACTCAAGTAAGGGTGTGGTCAGTTAGTTGAGCTTGACCAGGTCACATACTAACTTGACCAAGAAGTTTGAAACCAAAATTCAAATCAGAACCTAACTCAAACATCAGCCAAAGTTTGAATCTGATTCAGCAACCAAACCCTATTTTCAAACTCAAATTTTTGCAAAACATGATCTTTCTTTGTAACAAAAATACCTCTGGAACCCTTGTCCAATATGTTGACAAACCACAGTGGCCGTTTTCAAAATTTTGAAATTTGAATTCTTGCGGGCATTTGATCGAACACGTGGTGGGCAAAAATCCAGGAAATCGAAGTCACTGTGAGCATCGCTGTTCCCGTTCGCTCCCGCCCTGTAGCCATGCTCGTGGAGTCCCCCGCTGTCGAGCCCAACCCCCTCTGCCCGGACCCAAGCCGTGAGGCATGGAAGGAAAAGGAGGACACCGCCCGGACCCCCTCTCCTCTCCCTCTTCCTCTCTACAAGCTGCCGACCGGCGTGGTCTCGCCAACGCCTGCCCACAGTGCCCCGCCGCCAAGACAGAACCCCGCCAGCACGTGCGCAAGGCCGCTGCGCTCGGTGTTGCCCGTCGCACGTCGCCAGGGCCCCCGCACCGGCCACCTTCTGGCCACCCTCGCCCCCGACTTCCTGGCCTATAAAAGCCCCCTCCGAGCACACGATCGAACGCACCCCATCCCCAGCAAGCCCCCAGACACCCTCTCTTCTCCCCGCTCGCTCTAGTTCGCCGTAGCCAGACTCGTCGGCGAGCCACTGGACGCGGGTGGCGCCACCGCGTTCGGCCTCCGTTGAGCAAGCGGACGCCGGGAAGTGGAGGAGAAGGGCCGCCGGAGTCTTTTCTGCCCCGCGCCGTCAAGCCCTGCTTCCCCTACGCGCCTCGCCATCGCCGTCGTCTTCCTCTCTGTGCGCAGGTGAGCTCCCTCCCTCGCCGTCGAACACGACGCAGACGCGCCGTTGGCTTAGAATCCAACGGCAGCTTACCGATTCGGGCGACTTAAGTGAGCTGACACGTAGGCCCCACCTGTCAGTTCGATTTCAAACGTTTCCCGCCCGGGCGAAGCGTTATCTGGGCCGGCCCGTTCGGGTTTATTCGGAATTGGGCCCAGTTCAGTTAGTTTCGGTCCGAATCGTTTTTATTTCTTTTCCCGACTATTTTGAATTGTTTCAAATATGTTTCAGATATGATTTTTAAACTTTAATTCTAAGAGATTTAGAAATCCGTTTTTAGCAAATAAATATGCGTTGGAAAGCTTAGGAAATTATCTAGCCTCTGAAACTAGTTAGAATCCAATTTGAGTTAGGGATTTAATTCAATAAGAATACTTTCACCATAGCCCTATGAATCTTAGGAAAATTCTAGAAAATTGTTTAAAATTACAAAAATCTTGAAAATTGGTTTATGAGCTCACTAGTTAACTTGTCTACTGTTTAGCTCAACCTTAATTAACTAAAACCTTGTTAGTGCTATCAATTAAACTCTAATCCAATCCTAGTATGTAGCATAAAATGATAGATCTCTAATATACACTTAGATTAGTTTCTCCCTCAACACCAATTCACTTAATTAATCCCTCCCCACTTGAACTAGTCCTAATACCCTTAGTTAAATACCACTGCTTAGAAAGTAAACAACATATGGCACATGGTAAAAAAATCTAACTTACACACTTGATGAACACTTGGGAGAAACCTTGCAACCCAACTCAATAAAATCCAACATGAATGCTATGGTTGGAAAGCAAGTATGTGTGCTTGGAGTGTTGTTAGCATTATGTAGTGATTGTGTGCTTTGTGTTTATTCGTTATTAGACGCTAGTGTTGCTGAGGAGGATATTGAGGGGGAATTTTATCAAGAAGAAGAAGACTACCCCGGACACTTTGCCAACCAAGGCAAGCCATCTTTTGAGTCATACTCCCAATGCCTAGTTTTACTATTGCATTCTACTTGTTTTAAGTAAATTGCATGATTGAATTGCTAGAGTAGAAGGATAGTTGTGTAGTGATATCTTGCTTAACAAGAGCATCAAGCTGAGTTTATCCAAGATTCTCCTTAGTTTTAAACATCACTCAATGTAGTTGCTTAGTCGCTAATAAAATTGAGGCCATCTATAAGGGGAACTCTCTTTGAAATTGGTGACATGAACTTGAAAACTTGAATTGAAAATTTCTCCTACATGATGGTTTTATGAAGGAAAATAATCTTGACTAAGGACTATGGAATGTATTTGCAAATTGATAATAAATGATGTACCATGTGAGCCAACCATTACCGTACGACCACATTACCCCTAAATGGGAAGGGGCTTAGTCCGTAGTTTGTTTATTCTAGTATGGGAGACCTTGTATCATCTTTTATAGAAGTAAGCCATACATGGGCGCTTCCGAACCGAGTGGAAGTTTCCATTCATGCAGCACTCTGCAGCGGGCAAAACTATGAGTGCCAAAGTGGACTCTTAGGGAAGGATCCTATACTAGAGTAGACAAGTGAAAGAATTTGTTTGATTATCTGAACCTCGCATACTTTGTGTATGACGATCCGTGGATTTCTCCCGGCAGATGTATCGAATCTTGTGGGTAAAGTGTACCCCTCTACAGAGGTTTCAAAACTATTCGAATAGCCGTGTCCGCGGTCATGGACAGTTGGCAAGCTTTACTTGACTTTTGTCAAGAATGATAATAACTTATGGTGAACTTGGTGAATGACTTGACTTGACCTTGATGTTGACACACTTGAGGTTCCTCTTAGCTTGAACTTAGAGAATTGAATCTTCTTCTCTACTAATGAACCTTCTTGGGAAATAAAACTAGCTTTTGCAAATAAACTTAGTGCTTAGTCCACCATATCAACCTTGCATATCTACTTCATCATTTCCTTTATAAGATGGTTTGCGAGTGCATCCAATGTACTCATGGCTGTGTCCCTGGCTATCAACTTGGCCAAACTATGGGGAAGAGTATCCGGAGGAAGGTTATGAAGAAGAATATCAGAACTAAGATCGTCTCCTGAGTCGCCATTTCCTGTAGGGTGAAGGCATGGACCCGAAGACGTTATTTCCGCTGCTATATTGTGTTGTAATATGAACTTGGTCACTAGGACCATTGTATTTGAACTATCGTATTGTAATGTCTATGGAACTGGTTACCAACTACGTTATGTGTATCACAACAATGATTCTGGGATTGTGGTGGAATGCATAACGGGCACTTCGAATTTGTGATAAATTCGGGGGTGTCACAAGTTGGTATCAGAGCCTAGGCTGACCATAGGAGACCTTAGTTAGAATGGGCGTTAAATGAAACCTTTATAAAAGCAAAGAGATAAGTAATGATTTAAAATTGATTAGTCTTTTCCTCTCTATTTACAAAGCTTTGTACATGATTCAGTTTTTGCCTACTTAAAATTTTGCACACTTGAGTTGATCACTAACTTAGTCTAATCCAAAATTTTGTAGATGGCCCCGGTATTCACTGAGCAGTACTAGTTGGGCCATGGTGGCAGCCTTTGTTTCGAGCGCGACCTCACCACCCTGACCTTGTTCCTGGATCGTCTGTATCCGGAGTTCAAGGGAGCCGTGCTCAATGAGCACCCGAATGGAGAGCTACGGTGGCTTATCAGGGCGAGTTGCCGTGGCAAGAAGGGAGATCTAAGTTCTCCAACTATCAAGTTTGATCTTGTGGAGAACACTTGGGCCGATGGCTTGGTCCGAGGTATGCAGGAGATGCATGCCCGCTTGTGCGGACTGCATGTGGAGGAGATCCAGGGGGAGCGCTTTAGGAACTTTGCTCGGCGTGATGCGGACGGGCGTCCCGCAAACATGCCAGGGCAAAATGTGCCGAGTACCTATATCGATCACATGGACTTCTTGCTGTACTCCACTCAGCAGGAGGCAGATCGTGCCCGTACCAAGGCCAACCTTGAGCACTTCGCACTTGTGGAGGCGAGGAGCACTATCAGGATCCTTGCTAGGGATCGCAAGAGTCTTCGCTGCCAGCGCGATGAGAGGGATCAGACCATTGAGGAGTTGAAGGCCAATGTGGCTGAGCTGACGGAGTACATTGAGGATCTAGAGAGCCACCTTGGTGAGGAGGAAGGCATTGATCTCCGCAAGCAGGATAATGCCCTCATTAGTGACGAGGATGACTTCATGGAGGACCTTGATGATCAGGAGCATGATGAGGATGCTGGATTTATTGAGGATGATGAGGAGGAAGACCCCGAGGAGCCCGGTGTTTAGATTGGAGATCCCCGTGTTATTAGTTATGAATTTACTTTAAGTCACTTCGTGTAGGTGTGAGTTGTATCCCCCTCTCTAGTAGACGAGTCGCAATGGTTTGATGAAAACCATTTGTAATGTGTGAACTCGTATGTATGGTATGTTTGATGGTTGTTGAATGAAATATGAATTTGGCCCTTAAGGCCTTAGTAAGACAAAAATTGCATCATCCATGTTACATTTAAATCTTAGCAATTAGCTTTTCCCTCTTGTCTTACACACGTTATCTTCAGATGCCGTGAGTACCCCCACCCCCGAACCCGGAAGTGGCACAACTGCTAAGGTTGATCATGGAAGACCGGGAAGCAGCCCGAGCTGAGCGCCAAGCTAACTTGGCCACTCTTCAGCAGCTAACCCAGATGGCAATGAACCACAACAATGGCAATGGAAATGGCCATGGTGAAGGAGAGGACAATGGCAATGATGATCACCGATCCAAGTTGAAGAGTTTCCAAAACACCAACCCACCTATGTTCACTAAGTCTGAAGAACCCTTAGATGCTGATGATTGGCTTCGCACCATGGAGAACAATTTGGCAGTCGCCGGAGTTGGCAAAAATGAGAAGGTCTTGTACACCACCCACTATCTTGCTGGAGCCGCAAGAGCTTGGTGGGATAGCACTCGTGCGATGCAAGCCCAAGGGTATGTGATGCCTTGGGAGGAGTTCAAGAGCAAGTTCAGCAAAGCCCACGTTCCTTTGGGATTAATTAAAAGGATGAGAGATGAGTTCAGAAATCTGAAGCAAGGTTCCCTATCTGTGGTTGACTACCGTGACAAGTTCCTTACTTTGTCTAGGTACGCCCCAGATGACACCAACACCAATGAGAAGAAGCAAGAAAGGTTTCTGAATGGACTTCATGATGAGATGCAATGTGTCTTGGTCAGCATTCCCTTTGCAGACCTGGAGTCATTGGTTGACTCTGCCATTCAGATGGAAGGCAAACTCAAGCAAGCTGCAGAGAACCGTAAGCGCCGTATGATGTATCAAGGCAACTCAAGCAACTCGCAGAGGCCAAGGGGAAATCCACCTATGGGTTTCGCCCCTAGACCTATGAGGCCATCTGCACCTGCTCCACGTCCCAACTATCCCAACCGTCCGACCGGCAACAACTTCAATCGTGCACCTCCAAGACCTAGTGGCAACAACTTCAACCCCAATACCCCTAGGCCAAATGGCGCCCCTGTGCTGCCCAAGTCTGGTGACAAGTCTGGTGTTACCTGTTATGAGTGCAGAATCAAGGGGCACTACTCCAATGAATGCCCGAAGAAGCTGAATGATGCATCCAAGACCACTGCTCCTGCTCAGCAATAGCGCCGTGTTGGAAATGGCAAGAATTATCCACCAAGGAACCAGCCTCACCCTCGAGGCCGTCTGAATCACATGAATGTTGAAGAAGCTCAGGAAGCAACCAACGTTGTGCTTGGTATGTTCCCTGTTAATTCAGTTCCTGCAAGAGTTCTGTTTGATTCTGGAGCTTCACACTCGTTTGTTACTAAGTTATTTGTTGATAAAAGTGGACTTCAACCGACACCCATGAAACATGCCATGTTAGTACAAATACCTGGGTCAACAACAAGGGCTGAGTGGAACTGTTTGGCAGTTCCCATAGAAATTCATGGAATAGCTTTCTTAGCCAATTTGATAGTGTTGGGAACTAAAGGTCTAGAAGTAGTTCTTGGTATGAATTGGATGTCTTCCCATCAAGGAGTGATAGATTGTGCCAAAAAGACCATTACCATGAAGAGTAGCACTGGAATTGTAGTAAAGCATGTGTCCATCAAACCACCCCAAACCACCAGATGTCATAAGAGTATCTCAGGACCAACTTTAGAGCAAGTTCCCATCGTCTGTGAATACCCGGATGTTTTTCCCGATGAGCTACCCGGAATGCCACCGGATCGGGATATTGAGTTCATCATTGAGCTTATCCCCGGAACTGGATCTATAGCCCAATGACCCTATCGTATGAACCCAGCGGAATTAGTGGAGTTAAAGAAGCAATTGGATGACCTTTTGAGTAAGGGATTGATTCAGCCAAGTTCATCTGCTTGGAGATCACCCATCTTGTTTGTGGATAAAAGTGACGGTTCCAGCCAACTGTGCACTGATTACCGCAAGCTAAATGATGTTACCCTCAAGAATAAGTATCCCCTCCCAAAGATTGATGATCTGTTTGACCAATTGACTGGAGCTCGAGTCTTCTCAAAGATAGACCTTAGAACTGGATACCATCAACTGAAGATCCGTGCAACTGATATACCCAAAACAGCCTTCACTACCCGATACGGATTGTATGAGTACACCGTAATGTCCTTCGGATTAACCAATGCCCCTGCCTATTTCATGAACCTCATGAATAAGGTTTTCATGGAGTTTTTGGATAAGTTTGTTGTTGTCTTCATTGATGACATTCTTATCTACTCCAAGTCCGAAAAAGAGCATGCAACCCATTTGCGATTAATCTTAGAGACCCTTAGAGAGCATCAGCTATATGCCAAGTTCAGTAAATGTGAGTTCTTGTTGAAGGAAGTTGGATTCTTAGGCCATGTATTATCAGCTGGAGGAATATCAGTAGACCCAAAGAAGATCAAATCAGTCCTGGAATGGGAAGCCCCTACCACTCAAACTGAAGTTAGAGGTTTTCTCGGATTAGCAGGATATTACCGCAAATTTGTTGAAGGGTTTTCAAGCATTGCCCGGCCAATGACCCAACTGTTGAAGAAGGACAAGAAGTTTGAATGGACCCCTAAGTGTGAAGAGAGTTTTCAAGAGCTCAAGAAGCGATTGGTGACCGCCCCCGTCCTAACCATGCCCGATATCACCAAGAACTTTGATGTCTATTGCGACGCCTCCAAACTTGGACTTGGTTGTGTGTTAATGCAAGAAGGCAAGGTCATAGCTTACCTCTCCTGGCAGCTTCGACCTCATGAAGAAAACTACCCAACCCATGATCTGGAGTTAGCAGCCATAGTGCTAGCTTTGAAGACCTGGAGGCACTATCTTATGGGTAACCGTTGCGAGATCTACACTGATCACAAGAGTTTGAAATATATTTTCACCCAGAAGGAGTTGAACATGAGGCAAAGAAGATGGATAGATTTGATCAAGGATTATGATCTGGAAATTCATTATCATCCTGGTAAGGCCAATGTAGTGGCCGATGCATTGAGTAGGAAGCCATGCTCGTTGAATATGATGATCAAAGAGGAGCAACCCATGTTGCACCAAGAGTTTGAAAGGTTTGGATTGGAACTAGTCAGTCGAGGATTCTTAGCCAACCTTGAGTTTCAACCCACCTTGATGAGCCAAATCAAAGAAGCCCAGAAGGGAAATGAGAGCATTGACGGAATTAAGCGCAGAATTAGTTCCGGCAAGGTGCCAGGATTTGAGGAAGATGATCAAGGAATTCTCTGGTATAAAGGACGTAATTGTGTGCCTGCTGATTCAGAACTGAAGGAAGTCATTATGAGGGAAGCCCATGAGACACCTTACTCCATTCGTCCCGGTGGAACTAAGATGTACCAAGATTTAAAGGAACAATTTTGGTGGCATGGAATGAAGCGTGAGATTGCATCGTTCATATCCAAGTGTGAAATTTGTCAAAGAGTCAAGGCTAAACATCAACGTCCTGCTGGATTACTGCAACCTTTGCAAGTTCCGGAATGGAAGTGGGAATCGGTTGGAATGGATTTCATCACTGGATTTCCAAGGTCTAGCCGAGGAAAAGACTCTATCTGGGTCATTGTGGATAGACTGACCAAAGTTGCCCACTTTATTCCTGTCAAGACCACTTATACCTCAGGACAGCTGGTAGATCTTTATCTATCCAGAATTGTTAGTTTGCATGGAGTCCCTAAAACCCTAGTTTCCGATCGAGGAACCCAATTCACCTCAAGATTTTGGAGAAGTTTGCATCAAGCCTTGGGAACCAAATTAGCCTTTAGCACAGCTTACCACCCCCAGACTGATGGACAGACTGAAAGAGTAAATCAGATACTTGAAGATATGTTGAGAGCCTGTGTTCTAGCCTATGGAGCTAAGTGGGAAGATTGTCTGCCTTTCGCGGAGTTTTCCTACAACAACAGTTATCAAGCCAGCTTGCAAATGGCCCCATTTGAAGCTTTATATGGAAGAAAGTGTCGTACCCCTTTGAATTGGTCAGAAACCGGAGACAGTAAGATATTTGGACCGGATATTCTGCAAGAGGCTGAAGAGAAGGTTCGCATGATTCGTGATTACCTCACGGCAGCCCAGTCTAGACAGAAGAGTTATGCCGACAAGAGACGTAGAGAACTGACCTTCAAGATTGGAGATTTTGTTTATCTTAGAGTATCACCTCTCAAGGGAATGCAGAGATTCCAAGTAAAATAAAAGCTTGCACCAAGGTATATTGGACCCTTCAAGATACTAGGCCACATAGGAGAAGTGTCTTATCAGTTGGAAATGCCCCCTGAATTGTCTGAAGTGCACGATGTTTTTCACGTGTCCTTACTTTGGAAATGTCTTGAAGTGCCGGAGAAGCCAGAAATCTTCAAGAATATTGATCACCATTCTGTGGACATCAACAAGGATTTGACCTATCGTGAAGTGCCTATCCGTATCCTCGAGGAAGCATATCGAACCACTCGAACCCGAAGCATCAAGTTTCTGAAAGTTCAGTGGAGTAATCACACAGAAGATGAAGCTACTTGGGAACGAGAAGATTACCTTCAGAAAGAATTTCCCAATCTTTTCAGTTCTTAGTTAGTGAATCTCGAGGACGAGATTCTTTTTAAGGGGGGAAGATTGTAACAACCCAAATATTTGTAATCCATTTCCTATTAACTGAAGTGCCAAATTTTTGGGCCAAGATAAAACTTTTTATCTATTATTGCATGCATGCATAGTATTTTAAATACATGTTGTTCTATGATTTTATGTGTATATTAATTGGTTGTGCAATACTTAGTTAATTCAGACTTAACCAACAGAAGCATTAGAGAAGAACTATCAGAGCTAAAGAAACCAGAAATAAAAGTAATAAAGAAAAAGAGAAGAAAAGTTTGATCTAGGAAATATTATTGACTACCCTACTTTGGATACTTAGAATAAGAAATCTGTAACTCAAGTAAGGGTGTGGTCAGTTAGTTGAGCTTGACCAGGTCACATACTAACTTGACCAAGAAGTTTCAAACCAAAATTCAAATCAGAACCTAACTCAAACATCAGCCAAAGTTTGAATCTGATTCAGCAACCAAACCCTATTTTCAAACTCAAATTTTTGCAAAACATGATCTTTCTTTGTAACAAAAATACCTCTGGAACCCTTGTCCAATATGTTGAAAACCACAGTGGCCGTTTTAAAAAATTTGAAATTTGAATTCTTGCGGGCATTTCATCGAACACGTGGTGGGCAAAAATCCAGGAAATCGAAGTCACTGTGAGCATCGCTGTTCCCGTTCGCTCCCGCCCTGTAGCCATGCTCGTGGAGTCCCCCGCTGTCGAGCCCAGCCCCCTCTTCCCCGACCCAATCTGTGAGGCTTGGAAGGAAAAGGAGGACACCGCCCGGACCCCCTCTCCTCTCCCTCTTCCTCTCTGCAAGCTGTCGACCGGCGTGGTCTCGCCAACGCCTGCCCACAGTGCCCCGCCGCCAAGACAGAACCCCGCCAGCACGCGCGCAAGGCCGCCGCGCTCGGTGTTGCCCGTCGCACGTCGCCAGGGCCCCCGCACCGGCCACCTTCTGGCCACCCTCGCCCCCGACTTCCTGGCCTATAAAAGCCCCCTCCGAGCACACGATCGAACGCACCCCATCCCCAGCAAGCCCCCGGACACCCTCTCTTCTCCCCGCTCACTCTAGTTTGCCGTAGCCAGCCTCGCCGGCGAGCCACTGGACGCGGGTGGCGCCACCGCGTTCGGCCTCCGTTGAGCAAGCGGACGCCGGGAAGTGGAGGAGAAGGGCCGCCGGAGTCTTTTCCGCCCCGCGCCGTCAAGCCCTGCTTCCCCTACGCGCCTCACCATCGCCGTCGTCTTCCTCTCTGTGCGCAGGTGAGCTCCCTCCCTCGCCGTCGAACACGACGCAGACGCGCCGTTGGATTAGAATCCAACGGCAGCGTACCGATTCGGGCGACTTAAGTGAGCTGACACGTAGGGCCCACCTGTCAGTTCGATTTCAAATGTTTCCCGCTCGGGCGAAGCGTTATCTGGGCCGGCCCATTCGGGTTTATTCGGAATTGGGCCCAGTTCAGTTAGTTTCGGTCCGAATCGTTTTTATTTCTTTTCCCGCCTATTTTGAATTGTTTCAAATATGTTTCAGATATGATTTTTAAACTTTAATTCCAAGAGATTTAGAAATCCGTTTTTAGCAAATAAATATGCGTTGGAAAGCTTACGAAATTATCTAGCCTCTGAAACTAGTTAGAATCCAATTTGAGTTAGGGATTTAATTCAATAAGAATACTTTCACCATAGCCCTATGAATCTTAGGAAAATTCTAGAAAATTGTTTAAAATTCCAAAAATCTTGAAACTTGGTTTATGAGCTCACTAGTTAACTTGTCTACTGTTTAGCTCAACCTTAATTAACTAAAACCTTGTTAGTGCTATCAATTAAACTCTAATCCAATCCTAGTATGTAGCATAAAATGATAGATATCTAATATACACTTAGATTAGTTTCTCCCTCAATACCAATTCACTTAATTAATCCCTCCCCACTTGAACTAGTCCTAATACCCTTAGTTAAATACCACTGCTTAGAAAGTAAACAACATATGGCACATGGTAAAAAAATCTAACTTACACACTTGATGAACACTTGGGAGAAACCTTGCAACCCAACTCAATAAAATCCAACATGAATGCTATGGTTGGAAAGCAAGTATGTGTGCTTGGAGTGTTGTTAGCATTATGTAGTGATTGTGTGCTTTGTGTTTATTCGTTATTAGACGCTAGTGTTGCTGAGGAGGATATTGAGGGGGAATTTTATCAAGAAGAAGAAGACTACCCCGGACACTTTGCCAACCAAGGCAAGCCATCTTTTGAGTCATACTCCCAATGCCTAGTTTTACTATTGCATTCTACTTGTTTTAAGTAAATTGCATGATTGAATTGCTAGAGTAGAAGGATAGTTGTGTAGTGATATCTTGCTTAACAAGAGCATCAAGCTGAGTTTATCCAAGATTCTCCTTAGTTTTAAACATCACTCAATGTAGTTGCTTAGTCGCTAATAAAATTGAGGCCATCTATAAGGGGAACTCTCTTTGAAATTGGTGACATGAACTTGAAAACTTGAATTGAAAATTTCTCCTACATGATGGTTTTATGAAGGAAAATAATCTTGACTAAGGACTATGGAATGTATTTGCAAATTGATAATAAATGATGTACCATGTGAGCCAACCATTACCGTACGACCACATTACCCCTAAATGGGAAGGGGCTTAGTCCGTAGTTTGTTTATTCTAGTATGGGAGACCTTGTATCATCTTTTATAGAAGTAAGCCATACATGGGCGCTTCCGAACCGAGTGGAAGTTTCCATTCATGCAGCACTCTGCAGCGGGCAAAACTATGAGTGCCAAAGTGGACTCTTAGGGAAGGATCCTATACTAGAGTAGACAAGTGAAAGAATTTGTTTGATTATCTGAACCTCGCATACTTTGTGTATGACGATCCGTGGATTTCTCCCGGCAGATGTATCGAATCTTGTGGGTAAAGTGTACCCCTCTACAGAGGTTTCAAAACTATTCGAATAGCCGCGTCCGCAGTCATGGACAGTTGGCAAGCTGTACTTGACTTTTGTCAAGAATGATAATAACATATGCTGAACTTGGTGAATGACTTGACTTGACCTTGATGTTGACACACTTGAGGTTCCTCTTAGCTTGAACTTAGATAATTGAATCTTCTTCTCTACTAATGAACCTTCTTGGGAAATAAAACTAGCTTTTGCGAATAAACTTAGTGCTTAGTCCACCATATCAACCTTGCATATCTACTTCATCATTTCCTTTATAAGATGGTTTGCGAGTGCATCCAATGTACTCATGGCTGTGTCCCTGGCTATCAACTTGGCCAGACTATGGGGAAGAGTATCCGGAGGAAGGTTATGAAGAAGAATATCAGAACTAAGATCGTCTCCTGAGTCGCCATTGCCTGTAGGGTGAAGGCATGGACCCGAAGACGTTATTTCCGCTGCTATATTGTGTTGTAATATGAACTTGGTCACTAGGACCATTGTATTTGAACTATCGTATTGTAATGTCTATGGAACTGGTTACCTACTACGTTATGTGTATCACAACAATGATTCTGGGATTGTGGTGGAATGCATAATGGGCACTTCGAATTTGTGATAAATTTGGGGGTGTCACAACTTCGTGGCACTTTTATGCATTTTCCGGAATTAACCTATTAACAAGTTGCCACAGTGCCATTTCCCTGTTTTCTGCTGTTTTTGTGTTTCAGAAGTGATACACAGGAAATATTCTCGGAATTGGACGAAACAAGTTCCTGAAGTCTTATTTTACCCGGAAGCTTCTAGAGATCCAAAGAGGAGTATGAGGGGAGCCACAGGGGCCCCACACACCAGGCTGGTGCGGCTAGGGCCTGGGTCGCGCCGCCCTGGTGTGAGGCCACCTGGCTCCACCTGGCTCCACCTCTGACATCGCCCCTTCGCCTATAATGACCCCCGGACGGGAAAAACCTAAGTACCCGATCAATTTTCCAGAACACATCACGATCCGCCGCCGCCATCGACCCGAAGATCGGGAGGGTCCAGAAGCTCTTCCAGGCACCCTGCCGGAGAGGGGAATCACCACTAGAGGTCTTCTTCATCGCCATGCTTGCCTCCGGAGCAATGAGTGAGTAGTCTACCTTGGACTATGGGTCCATAGCAGTAGCTAGATGGTTGTCTTCTCCACCATGTGCTTCATGTTTAGATCTCATGAGCTGCCCTACATGACTGAGATCACCGTTATGTAATTCTACATGTTTGGTTTGTTGGAATCCGATGAATATTGGTGTTATGATTGAGTTGCTATACTGAAATATATCTTATGCTATCTCTATGTTGTTTATGATCTTGCATGCTCTCCGTTGTTAGTAGCCATCTTGGTCGAGTAGTTGCTAGTGACTCCAAGAGGGGGTATTTATGCTCGATAGTGGGTTCATGCCTCTATTTAACCTGGGGGGTGACAGAAACCTCTAAGGTTGTAGATGTGCTGTTGCTACTAGGGAGAAAACAACATTCATATGCTCAAGGGCATATGCTTTGTTTACATTACACACTTTGCTTAATGCAATTATCTGTTGTTTGCAACTTAATACTTGTGGAGTTCTCGGATTGATTTGCCACAAGTGGATTATTAGTCATAGATGCAGTTGGATGGCGGTCTATGTATTTTGTTGTAATGCCCAGAGTAAATCTCATAGTGATCTTCTTGACACATCACGTTTATCTTTATTCTATCAATTGCCCAACTGTAATTTGTTTACCCAGCATGTGTTATTTATCTTATGGAGAGACACCACTAGTGAACTGTGGACCCCAGTCCTATTTCTATCATATTGCTATCACCTGTTTACTTTACTCGCACTATTTACTTTACTCGCATACTTCTACTGTTTTCCACTCGATACGCTCATACCCTTTGTTTCAAGCAAACCGGTGAGATTGACAACCTCATCGTAAGTTGGGAACAAAGTACTTGGTTGTGTGTGTGCAGGTTCCGTGTTGCAGCTAGCAAGCAAAGCTTGGACGAGGCGTCATATATAAATTGTCCGAAGCTGTCGCAAACTAGCAAGCATCACCTTCAGTCACATTGTCTGCTTTTCTCTCCTGAACGATAAACCTTGGTTTCTTAACTCAGGGAAAATCTGCTGCTATACTCATCACACCTTCCTCTTGGGGTTCCCAACGGGCTGGTCATTTACCATGCAACAAGCAACAATTTTCTGGCGCCGTTGTCAGGGAGAAGAGTGGAAGACCTCTGCAAGGGGAGTTTTTCGCACACACATCCTTTACTTTGTTTTATAGTTTTGCTTTACTTTATTTATTTTACTTGCATCATTTTATATCAAAAACCCAAAAAAATTAGAATCCTTGGTAGTTGTTATTTCTTTACTTTTAGTTCATCATGTTGATCCCTAAGTACGTTCTGGAGGACCTCTCAGTAGGTAGTGGTTCAATTATTGGAAAAAGTAACATTGAGGAGTTCTTTAATCACATTAGTATGCATAAGGAAGTTGAGGAAAAGTCTTTGGTTGAGCTAGCTCCTAGTTATGAAGTTGCTTCTGCTTATTTAGTTCACATGTTGGAAACCAGGTTTGCTAGTCTTAATCCTTTTATGCAATACATGTTCCTTAAGCTTCATGAAATTGAAGATCCTGAAAAGAAAGCTTTTATCTTGGAAGCTTTGCGCATAGAATTTAGAGATGTTGCAATTGAAGCTAGAAAAGTTCTTAAACGTTTTAATAAACTCGGTTCACCTATCAAGGTTATTAGTACAAACGATGAAGGAGCCGAAATACCTATACCTAGCAAGCTCTTTGGATTGTGTGAAGCTTTCAAAAATAATTTTGACTAGATCTGTCCCAAAAATCTTTTTTGTGATTTGAGTGAACCAAAGCTTGATCACAAAGGGTCTTCTAAAACTTATGTGGATAAAATACAATGCCTTATTGACAAGACCTCTACAGTTGATCTTAATGCTTCTTCTGAAAATACTTGATTCGCAATTTTCTGCGCCTAGCTCAAAGGCGTTAAATAAAAGCACTCTTGGGAGATAACCCAATGTTTTATTTCTAGTACTTTTTCTTTTATTTGAGTCTTGGAAATTATTACTACTGTAATGACCGCTCCTTATCTTGTTTATTTCGTTTTTGTGCCAAGAGAAGCCTCTAATTCGAGTGAGGTAAGGATTTGGGGATGTTGCTGTCCTGAAACTGTTTTCGGTGCTGCACCGTAAACATTCGTATAAATTCTCTGTATATCTTTTTGACCTGTGATTTCTTGTGCATATGCCCCAGGTTATATCCAAACTTTAGTTAGTTTAACACTTTTTGATTTGAGCAACAGAAAACCCCTAAAAAATTCAGCCTTTTTCAGCTGTTCTGTTTTGACAGATTTCTGCCAATATTTGTGTTTGCCGCTTTATCGCTTTCTTTTGAGTTCTTTTGATCACGGAACTTTTGGGGAAGTTGCTACAGTAGTATTTTCTATATATGTGGTGGTTTTGGGTTGAAACCTGAAGAAAAAAGAGGTTGATTATATGTTATGCTACACTAATGTTGCTAATAGATTTGTGTTTAGTTTTGTATGAAGGAAGTTTTCAAGTGTAGGGATTGGAGAATGATGAGATGAGTTGAAGAATGGACAAAAGCTCAAGCTTGGGGATGCCCATGCATCACCCCAAGAAATATCCAAGAAGTACAAGCATCAAAGCTTGGGGATGCCCCCGAGGCACCCCTTCTTCATCGGCAAAAATCAGGTCACCTCTCAAAACACTATATTTTTATTGCTTCATGCACTATGTGTTTTTCTTGGAGCGTCAGTTGTTTTAGTTTTCTTTCTAAGTTTGTTTTTTTTGCTGAAATAAATGGTTGGACCCCAACAAATTTCTTTTGGAGGAGACGTACTCGTTTTCATTTGCAAAGAACGCTCTAGTTTTCACTCTTATTAAAAATCTAGTGTTCTTCTTTTTCCGCTACTGCTTTTGGTTTTCGTTTTCGCCTTGATTTGTGTTCAGACCTTGTCATATCTTTTCATCAAGGTGTATTTTTGCCTCTGATCCTTATTGGTATTCATCAAAAGAGGTGTCTTTAAAAATTTCAAATGGTGTTGGAAAAGAGAAAAAGCTTTATGCAAAATAGTGGTACAAGAAGGAGCTTGTGTAGACTACGGCTTAGGCTTTTTCATGTCATGCTTGATGTCTTTTTGATAGTATGCTTAGTGGTTTTGCTGTAGCATGACTTGTCTCAAATAACTAAGATTGCTTAATGAGCCTTTGAAAAAATCATGCGTTGTTTTTAATTATTTGGAAGCATTATTTTGGCTTTCTCCTTGATGCTTTATTTCGGTTGACTTGGCGCATGCTCACACATGTTAGACTCTTAAAAAGTCGCCAATAGCCTTCATGATCATTTAGTTTTTGACTTTTGATGCCATCTTATGCTTCTTTTAATGTCACTTTGTCGCTTTGCATGATTATGGCCATTATTGCTCTCTTAGTTGGTCGCTCCCAGTCTTTTGCTAGCCCTCGCCTTGTACTGAGTATGAACTCTACTCGTGCATTCAACTCCTAAAAGCCAAAGTTTTCCAAAGTGTCCACCATACATACCTACTAGCAATTTGCTATTCCAAGTAAATTTGACTTGCTTTTATTTTCTCTTCAAATTAAACTCTTACCAGTGTTATGCGAAATTCGGTCAGTAAAGCTCTCACGAACCGGAAGGCACACTTTACTTTTTCCTGTTCTTAAAAAATTGACATTGTGGTCTCTTATGTTGAGTTGTTATGCTTGCAAGTTGTAAGTTGGAGACTAGCCCAGCTATGCAGTTATGGGCAAGCTTTCAACATTGCACTTCTTGTTTGAGTTGATATCGTGATCTTTTGTTTATGGTTGCCCGCGGTGTGAAATGAATTGGGAATCTTGTGGGGATCATGGAGTTTGTATATGTGTTAGGAAAATGCTAGGCCGCTAATCTAAGCCATGCATAATTCATGGTGGAAATTTGCAGCATACCCATGGTGAACATTCGACGACGCATCTCACAATAAAAAGCTAAACAAATGGCAAATAAAAGAGATGTCGAGGTGTTCATTGTCTGCTTGTCCTGTCATTTTGATGTGGGCTTGTTCCATGTCATCGGGCACGGAGGTACCCCATTGGCGGTTCTCAATGATATGCATATACTTACAATGACAAGAGCCTTGCTTGGGACTCTAAGTAAAGTAGCATGAGGTTTGGGTACTTGTATTCACGGGACACGAGGTTTTCAACTTATGAGTTGTCAAGCATATGCATCATAATTGTTCTCGCATTAACTTTAACCATTCAAGATGCTTATGATGGGGGCAATGAGAGCTCAAAGCCGGTAAGTAACATAATTTTTGAAGGATATAAAACTTGCAATCACTGCCTCCCTCTGCGAAGGGCCTTTGTTCTACTTTTATGCTGAGTCACCACCTTCTATCTTTATGCACCATTAAGAGAGCATAGTGGTCATTCTGAGTATAATGTGCATTGTCCCAAAGTTTTCATTGATTGATTCATATTGTTGGTTTCACTTGTTCTCAAATTATTTGTATATAGTCGCCCTCTTAAACTTGAAGGTGTCCTATGCATTTATGTTTTGCTCTCTATTAAGGACAAGCTGAAAACCATTTGTATGTTTTTCCTTATGATTTGAACACACGTTTGACTTTCATTGTTTCATTTTCATGATCTTTTGTTTGTGTTCATTTGCATGTTTACAACATGGTTGCTAAGTTTCTTATTGTCAAGATTATATCTTCATGCCCATGTTTTAAGTTCTTATGATCCCAGCTCAAAAATGCTTACATATGTGATCAAGATTGTGTAGGTGCATGTCACCTCAAAAATTGTTCTTTTGTTATCACTTACCTACTCGAGGACGAGCAGGAGTTAAGCTTGGGGATGCTTGTTGTGGTTTCGTCAACAGATCTGCCATAGAGGTTGGGGTATGGCGGTTTGTGGAAGGGGGTGAACACGGAGGAGCGATCCAGGATGGTGGTAGCACGAGTTTACCCAGCTTCAGATCCCGCGACGGTGGCGAGATCCTACGTGCTGCTATAATTCACTATATGGCAACAAGTCCTCGATTACAATGATGAGGTTGGCTGTTTCGCTATGCGATTGGCCGTATGACTAGAACGTGCCTCAAGGGCTGCTCCACGCCGGGCTTATAAAGGCGCCGGGTGTGGGCTACACATTGGTACCGGAGCGGATACAACTTGGAGTCCTAGACTAAGTCCTATGCATGTACGTCAAGGTAACTCACCATGGGCGTCCAGACCCGCCATGGGCCTGTCGTTAGTGGTCCGCCAGAGGCCTGTTTCCGGATCCGCCATGGACCTGTCTAAGGATCCGCCATAAGCGCCTGCGTCCAGTACCGTTGTGGCAACTTCAGCAACTGGGCCGCCCGGTATGGCGAATCCGCCATACCACCCCTGATGGGGCACCCTGGCTTGCTGATTTAGGACTACGTCGCTGGTATACCTATTTGGTATATCCCCAACAGTAGCCCCCAGGGAACTTCAAGATTGCCATCTACATCTGCCATGCATGTTCTTGGTGAAATACTTCCGCCATAGCTCTTCTTCTCTTCTGTGCTGGGATGGCGGTCATCTTGATGTTCCTTCTTCCATCTATTAATCCGCTGTAAATATCGGATCAAGCGACGTAGTTATCTTAGCGAGATTTTCGGGATCCATTGGATCATACCATGGAAATCCGCCGTAAATTCCGGTACGTAGTTCCTTCTAGGGCAAGGTTTTACAGTGCATGCACTGTTTTCGCCAAGTTACTTTTTTACCCCTGGACACGTGTCACCGGATTAGGGTTTCTGCAATCGGGACGAGCGGTGGTGATGGCGGGCACGAATCTCGAGGCCCGGGGTCTATATATACCCCGGCCTCTCACCCCCGGCCAGTTTCCCTCATTCGCCCCGTCGCTCTCTCTCTCTTCAGCGCCGCCACGAGAGCTCCATCTTCTCCGATGAGCCACCGCGGAAAAACCTCACCGCCGGCAACGCTTCCCGCCGGAATAACCTGCTCAGGTGCTTCAAGGATTTCATAGCGGAATCTTCTGCTCAACGCCATGAACCCCAGATCACCTTCCCATCACCACTCCGAGGCCGAGGAGGAAGATTCCCCCTTGCAGCAGTCAGTCCAGGGAGCAAATCCCGTAATGGTGGATTTAGATCCAGAGTACATCATGTCCGAAGCCGAAGAGGAGATGGCGGGAGCAAACGCAGATGATCCCGCAGACAAGGAAGCTGATGGCAAAGCTGAGGAGGAAGGTGCCGAGGACGAAGAAGAGCAGATCCCCCAGAACCTCCATGGGTACTGGCAGAAATCCCATGTTAAGGACTCTGACGTCCAAGCCATGGAAGGCGAGGGCACTGTGGCTCCTCAGGCTGAGTCTGGATGGCGGACTGACTTCAAGGCCCCAGTGCCTATTCCTAACCCCTCCGAGATTGTGATGCTTAAATCTCACATGGAGAGGGGCCTCAGTATGCCTCCATCTCTTTTCTTTACTAATCTTCTGAAATTCTACGGACTGCAGCTCCACCACATATCACCAAACAGCTTGGTGTCTGTGGCGGGCTACGCAGCTTTGTGCGAGGGATACTGCTACGTGTGGTAGTGTATAGTTGACGTGGGAGCAGACTATCCTTGTGCGTGGTGAATAACCAGCCCGTTGGGAACCCCAAGAGGAAGGTATGATGAGTGTAGCAGCAAGTTTTCCCTCAGTTTAAGAAACCAAGGTTTAATATCGGTCAGGAGAAGAGAGACAATGACGGCTGACGGTGATGCAGACTGGCTTAGTAACACTCCAACAAGGGCGCCGTTTAACGATACTTGTTGACTCGTCTTCGGCCAGTAGCAACGCGGAACCTGCACACAACACAAACAAATACTTTGTTCCCAACTTGCGATGAGGTTGTCAATCTCACCGGTTTGCTTGAAACAAAGGTTATGAGCGTATCGAGTGGAAAACAATATAGTATGCGAGTAAAGTAAACAGGTGATAGCAATATGATGGAAATCGGACCGGGGTCCACAGTTCACTAGTGGTGTCTCTCCATAGATAAAATAACACATGCTGGGTAAACAAATTACAGTTGGGCAATTGATAGAATAAAGATAACGTGATATGTCAAGAAGATCACTATGAGATTTACTCTGGGCATTACAACAAAATACATAGACCGCCATCCAACTGCATCTATGACTAATAATCCACCCCTGGGGATATCAATCCGAACACCCTAGAAGTATTAAGTTGCGAACAATAGATAATTGCATTAAGCAAAGTGTGTAATGTAAACAAAGCATATGCCCTTGAGCATATGAATGTTGTTTTCTCCCTAGTAGCAACAGCACATCTACCACCTTAGAGGTTTCTGTCACTCCCCCAGGTGAAATAGAGGCATTAACCCACTATCGAGCATAAATACCCCCTCTTGGAGTCACTAGCAACTACTCGGCCAAGATAGGTACTAACAACGGAGAGCATGCAAGATCATAAACAACATAGAGATAACAAAATATATAATTCAGTACAGCAACTTAATCATAAACACCAATATTCATCGGATCCCAGCAAACCAAACATGTAGAATTACATAACGGTGATCTCAATCATGTAGGGCAGCTCATGAGATCTAAACATGAAGCACATAGTGGAGAAGACAACCATCTAGCTACTGCTATGGACCCATAGTCCAAGGTAGACTACTCACTCATCGCTCCGGAGGCAAGCATGGCGATGAAGAAGACCTCCGGTGGCGATTCCCCTCTCTGGCAGGGTGCCGGGAAGAGCTTCTGGACCCTCCCGATCTTCGGGTCGACGGCGGCGGCGGATCGCGATGTGTTCTGGAAAACTAATCGGGCACTTAGGTTTTTCTCGTCGGGGGGTCTTTATAGGCGAAGGGACGTTGTCAGAGGAGGGGCCAGGCGCCCTCACACAGGGGTGGCGCGGGCCAGGGCCTGGCCGCGCCGCCCCTGTGTGTGGGGCCCTGGTGGCCCCCCTCCTACTTCTCTTCGGATCTCTGGAAGCTTCCGGGTAAAATAAGACTTCAGGAACTTGTTTCGTCCAATTCTGAGAATATTTCCTGTGTATCACTCTGAAACACAAAAACAGCAGAAAACAGGGAACTGGCACTGTGGCACTTCGTTAATAGGTTAGTTCCGGAAAATGCATAAAAATGCCACTAAGTGTAACGAAACAATAGGCAAATGGTGTAAAAACAAGCATGGAGCATCAAAACTTATAGATACGTTTGAGACGTATCAAGCATCCCCAAGCTTAACTCCTGCTCGTCCTCGAGTAGGTAAGTGATAACAAAAGAATAATTTTTGAGGTGACCTGCACCTACACAATCTTGATCATATATGTAAGCATTGGTGAGCTGGGATCAATAGAACTTAAAACATGGGCATGAAGATATAATCATGACAATAAGAACTTAGCAACCATGTTGTAAACATGCAAATGAACACAAACAAAAGATCATGATAATGAAACAATGAAAGTCCAACGTGTGTTCAAACCATAAGGAAAAACATACAAATGGTTTTCAGCTTGTCCTTCAAAGAGAGCAAAACATAAATGCATAGGACACCTTCAAGTTTAAGAGAGCGACTAGATACAAATAATTTAAGAACAAGTGAAACCAACAATATGAATCAATCAATAAACTTTGGGACAATGCATATCACACTAAGAATGACAACTATGCTCTCTTAATGGTGCATAAAGAAAGAAGGTGGTGACTCAACATAAAAGTAAAAGAAAGGCCCTTCGTAGAGGGAAGCAGTGATTGCAAGTTTTATAACCTTCAAAAATTATGGTACTTACCGGCTTTGAGCTCTCATTGCCCCCATCATAATCATCTTGAATGGTTAAAGTTAATGCGAGAACAATTATGATGCATATGCTTGACAAATCATAAGTTGAAAACCTCGTGCCCCGTGAATACGAGTACCCAAACCTCATGCTACTTTACTTAGAGTCCCAAGCAAGGCTCTTGTCATTGTAAGTATATGCATATCATTGAGAACCGCCAATGGGGTACCTCCGTGCCCGATGACATGGAACAAGCCCACACCAAAATGACAGGACAAGCAGACAATGAACACCTCGACATCTCTTTTATTTGCTATATTGTTTAGCTTTTTATTATGAGATGCGTCGTCGAATGTTCACCATGGGTATGCTGCAAATTTCCACCATGAATTATGCATGGCTTAGATTGGCGGCCCGGCGTTTCCCTAACACATATACAAACTCCATGATCCCTACAAGATTCCCAATTCATTTCACACCACGGGCATCCATAAGTAAAAGATCACGATATCAACTCAAATAAGAAGTGCAATGTTGAAAGCTTGCCCATGACAGCATGGCTGGGCTAGAATCCAACTTACAACTTGCAAGCATAACAACTCAACATAAGAGACCATGTCGGGGGGATAACCCCCGGTAGGGTCAAGAGACTAGAAAGACACAAAGTCTATGGTTGACTTGTGCCGAGTTATCAAGAAAGGGCCTGGCCGGAATATGAGAGCATCGGCCAGGCCGGCATATGTGTGTATCCCGGCAGATACTACTGTAGCAACCTCCCCAAAAGTTCCGTGATCAAAAGAACTCAAAAGAAAGCGATAAAGTGGCAAACACAAATATTGGCAGAAATCTGTCAAAACTGAACAGCTGACAAAGGTCGAATTTTTGAGGGATTTTTTGTTGCTCAAATCAAAAAGTGTTCAACTAAGAAAAGTTTGGATATAACCTGGGGCATATGCACAAGAAATCGCAGGTCCAAAAGATAAACAGAGAATTTTCACGAATTTTTACGGTGCAGCACCGAAAACTGTTTCAGGACAGCAACATCCCCAAATCTTACCTCACTCAAATTAGAGGCTTCTCTTGGCACAACAACAAAAATAAAAAGGATAAGGAGCAGTTATTACAGTAGTAATAACTTCCAAGACTCAAATAAAAGAAAAAGTACTGAAAATAAACAATGGGTTATCTCCCAAGAGTGCTTTTCTTTAACGCCTTTGAGCTAGGCGCAGTAATTTGCAAAGATGCTCATGTGGGCGCCATATAAGAGCTTGAGGCAAAGGTGCCATATAGGAACTTAAAGCAATAGAGAGCATCAAAAAGCAAATTTGAAAGACATTTATATCTGAACCACTTCCTATGCATAGGAATCTTGTAAGAAAATAAATCAACGAGGCACATAGTAGCAAGCATGGATAGATAAAACAAGTGCCACTTCAAGATTTGCAACATAAAGAGGGGAAACTTAATATTGTTGAGATCCATCAAACCATGTTTCCCTCTCTCATAATAACTTTCAGTAGCATCATGAATAGAACTAACAATATAACTATCACATAAAGCATCCCTATCATGAGCCACATGCATAACAGAATTAATACTCACCACAGGAACAATAGTAGTAGGAGCAAATTCAATAGAATTATTATTCTCATCACCATAATCATCATAAATAGGAGGCATATTGTAATCATAACTAATTTTATCCTCAATAGTAGGTGAACTGAAAATATTATACTCATCAACATAGCCATCATAAACTAGAGGTTCAGTATCATCACAAGCTAGAGAACAGCTATTCCGCAAAGCATATTCTTCAAACATATCATCATAAGAAGGAACATCACATATGGGAGATAAAATATTATCAGAACAAACTTTCTCCACTAAAGCTGGGGAAATAAAAATATCATGCTTAACAAAACCAGCTTCCCCAAGCTTAGACTTTTCTATAGCATTAGCAACAACGGTGTTCAAAGCATTCATACTAACAACACTATTAGCATGCAAATTAAGCTCCAAAGGTTTTTCAATTTTCTCTTCAAACACTTCATATCTAAACTCAGGAAAAAGACTAAAGAACTCTTTATTTTCCATTAAGCCTAACTAGTGAAAATAAAAACAAGAAACAAAAAGATGTAATTGCAGAATCTAAAGGAAATAACTCCGAGCACTCACTAGCAACTAAAAGACTTAGTAGCCAAAGAATGTGAGTACCTTTTACCTTACCTCCCCGGCAACGGCGCCAGAAAAGTGGCTGCTACGTGTGGTAGTGTATAGTTGACATGGGAGCAGACTGTCCTTGTGCGTGGTGAATAACCAGCCCGTTGGGAACCCCAAGAGGAAGGTATGATGAGTGTAGCAGCAAGTTTTCCCTCAGTTTAAGAAACCAAGGTTTAATATCGGTCAGGAGAAGAGAGACAATGACGGCTGAAGGTGATGCGGACTGGCTTAGTAACACTCCAACAAGGGCGCCGTTTAACGATACTTGTTGACTCGTCTTCGACCAGTAGCAACGCGGAACCTGCACACAACACAAACAAATACTTTGTTCCCAACTTGCGATGAGGTTGTCAATCTCACCGGTTTGCTTGAAACAAAGGTTATGAGCGTATCGTGTGGAAAACAATATAGTATGCGAGTAAAGTAAACAGTGCGAGTAAAGTAAACAGGTGATAGCAATATGATGGAAATAGGACCGGGGTCCATAGTTCACTAGTGGTGTCTCTCCATAGATAAAATAACACATGCTGGGTAAACAAATTACAGTTGGGCAATTGATAGAATAAATATAACGTGATATGTCAAGAAGATCACTATGAGATTTACTCTAGGCATTACAACAAAATACATAGACCGCCATCCAACTGCATCTATGACTAATAATCCACCCCCGGGGATATCAATCCGAACACCCTAGAAGTATTAAGTTGCGAACAACAGATAATTGCATTAAGCAAAGTGTGTAATGTAAACAAAGCATATGCCCTTGAGCATATGAATGTTGTTTTCTCCCTAGTAGCAACAGCACATCTACCACCTTAGAGGTTTCTGTCACACCCCCAGGTGAAATAGAGGCATGAACCCACTATCGAGCATAAATACCCCCTCTTGGAGTCACTAGCAACTACTCGGCCAAGATAGCTACTAACAACGGAGAGCATGCAAGATCATAAACAACATAGAGGTAACAAAAGATATAATTCAGTACAGCAACTTAATCATAAACACCAATATTCATCGGATCCCAACAAACCAAACATGTAGAATTACATAACGGTGATCTCAATCATGTAGGGCAGCTCATGAGATCTAAACATGAAGCACATAGTGGAGAAGACAACCATCTAGCTACTGCTATGGACCCATAGTCCAAGGTAGACTACTCACTCATCGCTCCGGAGGCAAGCATGGCGATGAAGAAGACCTCCGGTGGTGATTCCCCTCTCTGGCAGGGTGCCGGGAAGAGCTTCTGGACCCTCCCGATCTTCGGGTCGACGGCGGCGGCGGATCGCGATGTGTTCTGGAAAACTGATCGGGTACTTAGGTTTTTCTCGTCGGGGGGTCTTTATAGGCGAAGGGACATTGTCAGAGGAGGGGCCAGGCGCCCTCACACGGGGGTGGCGCGGGCTAGGGCCTGGCCGCGCCGCCCCTGTGTGTGGGGCCCTGGTGGCCCCCCTCCTACTTCTCTTCGGATCTCTGGAAGCTTCCGGGTAAAATAAGACTTCAGGAACTTGTTTCGTCCAATTCCGAGAATATTTCCTGTGTATCACTCTGAAACACAAAAACAGCAGAAAACAGGGAACTGGCACTGTGGCACTTCGTTAATAGGTTAGTTCTGGAAAATGCATAAAAATGCCACTAAGTGTAATGAAACAATAGGCAAATGGTGTAAAAACAAGCATGGAGCATCAAAAATTATAGATACGTTTGAGACATATCAAATACCTTGGGATCCGCCCCAGGGTAGACCTCTTCCAACTTTTCTTCTCCGTGCGGGCCAATTATGAAGATGACGGATCCCTTCGAACCTGCTGTACGGTTTGTTTTCTTCCACGAAGGTCGAAGGAATACCCTTTCATCATGCCTCTTGATTCCGCCATCGGATGGAGAGGGTCCTGGTTCTATATGGCGGATAAGCCCACGCCATCTAAAGCCCGCGGCCTTCCTCCCTTTAAGAACGTTGCTGCTGAAACCCGCGACTCCTGGACGGCTGTCAACGACGAATCCGCCACTCCCTACGTCAAGCTCTTGGCTCGACGGATTGCCAAGCTATCTGTGGATGGCTTGAAAGGGATTGACACCATCAACTGCTGGATATCCCGGCGGATTCAGCCGCTTCAACACCGCGACAGCCTGATGCACAAGTATACTGGTGCAAATGATGTCATGCGTTGTTCGGACCAGGAGCTGGACCCTAAAGTCGTCGAGAAGCGCATCCGTTCCCTGATGAAGTCTCCTAGGAAGAAACCTTTGAAGTTTGGCATGGCTATGTTTGAGAACGGCAGCTGCCCTTTGGTAAATTCCCTTTCCGCCATAGTACCGCATAATACCTTTGTATTTCATAAGACATAACATTTTTCTTCTTATCAGCTCAAATCGCTTGGTCCTGCTCACTTTTCCCATCCCCTTCGCCGCTCCAACCTCAAATCTACCGCTAAAGAGGAAGTTGTTCACTCTAGCGGAAACAAAGAGGAGATGGCGAGGAATGTGGATGATACAGCCCATACGACCCAGGAGAAGGCGGTTCCCAAGAAACAGGCTGGTAGTGGGAAAACTCGCGGTGGTGGCGGGAAATCTGCTGATTCCCATCGTTTCGAAGCTCAACACAGGGCGGAGTTAGAAACGCCGTCCGAGAATACCGCTACCATCAATCTGCCCAAGTCAAGGTAAGATTTGGACATCCTTCTTCATTGTTGCTGCTTTTCATCTCTAACCCTCCTTTCCTCAGAACAAAGAAGCCTACTGTCAAGGAGCCGTCATCCAAGCGAGCCAAGCCCTCCCCCGCCGCTGTTCCGCTCACCCCTGACGTACCAACTCCCTTCTCTGCTCGTATCGATATCGATATGGAGGATGCTGGTGGCCAGTTTGACCAAATGCCAGAAGCCAACCCAACGACTGAAGCTGCGGCTAATGATGTCGTCCAAAGCAAAAAGTCTTTGTAACGACCCAGGATTTTGTCAAATTTTGGGGAAATTTTTTTCGCTTTTGTATTGCTTGAGATGATTGAATTTTCACAGGAATTTAAAACTTTTGAGTCTAATTGAAAGCTTTATTAGAAAATACATTAAACCTTCTATTTTTCTCTTGAAGGACTTCTTTGAGAAAGATCAAGTATCCAAATACTATTTTCCTTTCTTTTACTCAAACTTATGCAAGCTAACTTGCATGGATTTGATTTTCAAAAGTATTATAAAGTTGGTATTTCAAAACTATGTTTGAGTGTGGTTTTCAACTATTATTTTATAAATTATTATTTTATTTTCTTGTTACTTTAGAAAGAATTGAGTTCCAACTCTATTTCTATTATTTTATGCAAGCAAAGCCTTTAGGCTTAATTGAGATCTTTTATTAAAAATCTTGCTTTGGTTCTGAAAACCTGTTTATTACTGCCCTAGTTTGTTCCTCTATTTTTTTTAGAAAATTTTACAAATTGGTTTGACCTTGTTTGGATTCAAATTGCAAAAGATATGAAAGGAATAAAGAAAAACAGAAAAAGAAAAGAAGAAAGAAAATAAAAATAGAAAAGGGCCCCGGGGGAAACCATTCGGCCCAGCTTCAGAAGCCAGCCCGCGGCCCAACTTGACAGAACCCGAACCGGTATCCCTCTTCCTCTCTCTCCCTCGCTGCCAGGTGGGCCCCACCTGTCAGCATCATCACCTCCACCGTTTCCTCTCTTCTCCCTGGAAACGAAACTCGCCGGAGTAACGCCCCCACTAATTTCTCGCGAGTAATGGCCATCAATCCCCGACCTATAAGTAGCCCTCGACTCCCTCTCCATTTCCCCTTTCAACCCTCTGTAGATTGTGCCGCCAGGCTGCCCAAATCACTCGCCGGAGTTCATCATTGCTGCGGGCAAGAACTCCAAAATCCGGTGAGACCGAGCTACCCCGCATTCCCTCTCCGGCCTTAATATCTTCCCCTCACCCAGGCGCACCTCCTCATGCCCTCGGTACATTTTCTTTCGCAGGAAACCAAGCGCGGTGTCGTGAACCCGAAACTCTTCACCGCACTGTCGTCTCCAGCCGCGCCATTCACCCACGCCAGGACGCAATCGGCCTCGACGACCACGCATTCGAGCTCTCCTTGACCTCCCGAACCCCGTCGTGCAGTCGCCGTGGTCCAGGAACCTCCAGAGCCCCGCCGGAATCAACCACCTGGCCGCTATATCACCGCCGGCAAGCCGGAACCCTAGCCTCCACGGTGAGCATCTCCCCTGACTCATCTCGTTCGTCGGATCTCGCATCAACGCACGAAAACGAATCACTTAACTGAACAGGTACCCTCAGATCTGGGGCGTTCATATTCCTTTAGATCTGACGGCTCAAATCACGGATCCGACCGAAACGGTACGGGCCTATCCGAAGCAGCCACGCGGCCTCCCCAGATTCAAACCGAGTTTAAAACCAGAAAATGAAATCAGATTTGATCTAGATCTTCAGAAAATCATATCTATTGTTCTGTAAGTCCAAAAATAGCAAACAAGATACCGTTGGAATCCTTAGGAATTGTACTATCCATCAGTACCATAAAATATTATATTTTATGGGTTCAATTTGAAACTATTTTCAAATTGGAATCAAACCTTCTATTAGCATGACTAATTCATATCTTTAGTTCTATTGATCCAAAAATTACAATTTTGTAGTCTATGGATTCCTCAGAACTTGTAGAACACCCTAGAACCAGAAACTTTCAAACTTGACACGTGCACACACTTTGTGCATTCAAATCTATCCAAATCACTATTCTGATCATAGTTTGAATTCTATAACCTATTTTGGAGTGATTCCAATTGCAGTGACCTTGCATTACTGCAAGCTATCCAGTAGCATCACTCCCATATCTGATTGAAATACTTCACAATTATTCAAATTCTAATATGAGGATTTGAGTAATTTCCATTATAAGAATAAATCTATTTCTGTTCAGTAATGTTCCCATCTACCATAGCAAATCTTATGATCATACCTAGCCATCATTGTTATCTAATCAACATCTGGATCAAGATCATATCTACTTAGACCTATCTTGTCTAGTTCACACATATTCAAGTTACAATTGTGTTGTTTGAGTAAAGTGTGATACATCTCAATCTTAGATTCTATTCCTGCTATCCTTGTAATGTTGATCTAATCAACATTATAACACTTATCCAATACCCCATGAACCCAATAGGAACCTTAAACCATTATCCCAAAATGTTATCTACCCATACTCAATCCTCTGCCCACTTGATCTTGATTTCATGTGTAGAGCTATTCGATTAACAAATGAGTTAATTGAGTAACTCAATAATTCATGAGTCCTATCCTAAGCTTAAGTGTAATAGATACTATTTAAGAATAATTGTTGTCACACTTATTCAGTAGTATTACTATTGCACTATTTTGTCTCTTATGTGATTTACACACATGAGATGTTCCAAGACCCAATATGCTGTAATAAAGCATAAAGATCCCACTCATCATATTTTGTCTAATTCATATGTATATTCAAATTGCAATTGTGCTACTTGAGTAGAATATGAATTCACCTCAAACCTATATTCTGTTAATATGGTGTTGTTATAACCATACCAAAGTATGTAATATACACCATGTTAATCAATGAACCATTTCAGCCATGTCCTTGAATATAAACCATCCATACCCAGATCAATGCCTACCTAGTTTCTGTTCACGTGTATTGGACTATTCAAATTGCAAATGTGCAAATTGAGTACATCAAGCGTTCATAAGACCTAACCCAGAGCCCAAGTGCGATGCATACTGTTTAAAGAATAAATGTTGTTACACTTATTCAAATAGTATCTTGGTTGCACTATCCCACTCCTATGTGATCCATTTCACATGAACTATTCTGAAAACTCTTTCATATCTCACAAATCATGATCCCTCACCATATCTTTCTGTCTTAACATTTTTGTAAACCTAAATTGTTAAACAAACACCTTTCAATTGTTTGATTTGTTTGATCGTGTTTGTATGAGTGTTCATGTTATACTTTTTCTTGTGCTATAGTTTGTGCGAAGAGTTACGTGCCTAGTTGAGAGGAGGGAAGCGTCTTGTTCATCAGAAAGGCAAGTGACACACATGTCCCTTACCCATTTTACTTATGCATTAGTATACTCACCTCTTGTAGTATTGCATGATAGGTGTTTTACTCAACTGTTTTATCAAATGCTTAGGTCCTAGTAGTGTGTAGCTACCCCTCAAACCCCACCTGTTAGGATGCTAAGTACTTGTTAATTTGATGCCATGCTAAGATCACTTGAAAAGTGTTTTGTGATAAAGTTAAGAACTTCAACTAAAATGAAACACCTGGGTGGAATGGTTTGATAAGATGAGGCGAGGTAGGTGGGTTCGGGGACGCAAGCCTCATAAGAGGATGTGGGAACCGAATGCCGCTCGGGACAGCCACCCAGGAATAAAGAGATGGCTATGTCTTCCATGCTTAGTGTACTTCCAGTGCAGCCTTATGACATTATGGGCTCTGTCTTGACTGATTAGAATGTGGGAGTACAACTTGTCGGCAAGAAGTGGTGGTAGTCAAATTATAGGTTGGGAACGGTGCTTGCCAAGTTAGTTGTCCTCTCCTTCTAAAAGGTCTCATTTCAATTCATGTATGGGCATGAAATGAATCGTAAGGTGAAAGTGCACAACCCTTGCAAGGTGTTTAAATCTAATCGATTAGCCGTGTCCTCGGTTATGGACAATTGAGTCTCTATACATGGAATGTACGGAATAATCTCATCACCGATTTTGAATTATTAAAATTTTGTCTAGAAACCCCTAGGTAGGAACTAAGGACCATACACTCCGAGGGGTGGTGGTGCCTGAGCTTCCAACTTTGTCGAATATCGCCCAGTGCCACGTGCCTAGCTAGTATGTGGTTATTGGGGGTTATTTCGACCTTTGAAAATATAAAAACTTTGAAAGTATTACTTTAAGAAAGAACTGTAGGATAAAACTGGCTTTATGCAAATCAGCCTGTGAGATCCACTAGCCAAATACTCATGTAGATAGACTCCTCACATCAGCCACCAAATATGTGTCATTGCCAGTACATCATTGTACTGACCCCTTTGGGGCTGCATATTCAACGTGCAGGTTTTATTTCCAGTAAGGAACCAGGATTAGGATCTCGAGCTTACATTCCAACATGGCTGCCTGTGGCACGTGATGAAGATGGAGGCTCCCTGCCACCCTGTTATTTCCGCTGTGTAAAACTGTAAGATTTTAGTACCTTGCATCTGGATCCGCGATGTAATCTTGATACTATGCAATGAATATTTCATTTTGTTCTGTGGTGCTATCATTGATCCAGGGAATAGCACTTAACACAGATGTTCCACCTTGTTCTCAAGGTTGGGGCGTTACAGAATGGTATCAGAGCATAGTGTTGCCTGTAGGATCGAGACCCTAGGTTTGGACTAGACTAGGAAACCCCAAAAATGATATCAAATGGATATCATTACGCTAGGATGTGTTTTGAAAGTTTTGTTACATTTTAATTACAGTTTGCTTCATTTTCTCGTAAGGCTTATCACTTTCATTTTTACTTACACTGTTCTTCTTTCAAAATTTTAGATGACGTTCACCAAGCTGAAGGTCCCCTACGACGATGACGACGAGCTATTTAGTGATCAGCTATCTCGCCTGTCTCGGATGCTGAACCTGTCACCTCCCACTTTTCGTGGCAGAGTGATACCCTGTGTGGTTCCCGAGATCGTCCGTTGGGAGATTGAGACCAGGATTGAGGGTCGCACCATTGGTACTCCCACTGACACAGTGGTGTACTCGAGGATGTACCCAGGTTGGGAGACTGGTGTCATGATGGCCATGGAGGAGGCACTAGCCCACATTTGTGGTATGTATGTCCAGGAGATATCAGAGTTGGACAATTCCATCTACCAGTTTGGGAGGCATAACCACGAGGGATGGGCCTTGAGGACTCCAGGGCGCCGTGAGGATTTACCATGGACTGAGATGCAGTTAGAGGACATGGGATCCTATGCTTTCAACTTGGAGGACATGCTGCGCCATGAGATGGATGCCACAGATGATGCCAAGTACCAGCTTCTGGAGAAGGATGAGAAGATAGAACAACTAGAGATCACAATAGAGAAGCTGAAGGAGAAGAGCAAAACACTTGAGGCCGCCAATGATAAGCTGTCAGGTAAGGTCGAGGATCAGGAGGCCCAGATTGTAGGCTTTCGAGGACAGTGCATTTACCTTCACAAGGACCTAATGAAGTACAAGCCCTGGCCGCCCAAGAAAGGAACAACACCTACTGAAGAGAAGAAGGAGTCGACCTCAGAGCTGATAGGAGCGGAGCCTGAGAAGCTGGAGCCTTGCCAGCCCACGACAGAGGAGGATGCTGTGGAGAAGACTCATGCGGCGCCACCTAGCCCTGTGGTGAAGCGACGCAAGACAGGGAACACTAGAGCATATCTGGCACAGTTCAAGTAGTGAGACCACCACTTTATGTAATAAATCGACGATCTAGTATGGGTTAGTCATGCTCCCTAGTGGTATGACCCTTTTAGACCTTGTTTTCCTAAAACTTGTAATTGACTTGTTGTGTTTGAGGATCTATGTTTGATGTGATCGTCTATGCTGTCGAGTGCTGGTTGCAATGCTTGTTTTAATTTTATAGAAATATGTTTTCACTTGACCTACTATGTTTGGGTAGGATCTTCCTTAGATCTCTTCTGTCTAACCCTCATCTATGCTAACCATAAACCTATCCAAAACCCCAAATAGATGCATCCTCAACGGCAAAACAGTCGCAACAACCCTCAGTTGGAGATAGCAATGCAACAGTTAGTTGAAGCTCACACGGGAGTGATGCGAGTGATGACTCAGAATATGGCTAATCGCGATAGCAAGGAGCTACCCCCAGGGGTGCAGCAAATACTAAATGATCATTCGCGAATAGTGCAAATGATGTTCCGGATGGTGGCTAGTACCAATAATAGCCTACCACAAGAGGAGCGTAGTGGAAAGCTAACACAAGTTGATGCGGAGATGACACAGCAAGCCTGTAAGAGATGTGGAGAAATAGGACACACCTCTAAGGACTGCCATGAAGAGTGTCACCACCATGATGCAAGTCACCCAGTTGGAGAATGTCCCATGAGCAAAGTTACTTGCTTCCTATGTGAAGGAACAAATCATATTCCTGCTGAGTGCAAGTTCTATTCCACAGTGCAACGAATAAATCAACAAGCTAAGGATAGAATGAGCCAACTGCCAGAAAGGACCCCCGAAGGTGGAAGACTTAAAAGAAAGATGGAAGATAAAGACATGGAGATAGCACTCAACCATACCACTAAGTGCTGCTACTCATGTGAAGAGGAAGGACACTTGTCTAGGAATTGCCCGAAGAAGAGGGGATATTCCTCCCCGACTGTAGTGGAATATGACGAAAATGAAGTGAGAGATCTCCTAGCCCTAGAAAGACCAAAAAGAAAGAAGGACAACAGCAAGGTAATGTGCTTCAAATGCAAGGAGCTAGGACATTATGCGAGCCAATGCCCAAAACTGCATCATGAAGTAAACATGCAAGACAATATGAAAAGGGACATCCAAACGATCACCT
This sequence comes from Dactylis glomerata, assembly GCA_007115705.1. Taxonomy (NCBI): domain Eukaryota; kingdom Viridiplantae; phylum Streptophyta; class Magnoliopsida; order Poales; family Poaceae; genus Dactylis; species Dactylis glomerata. Next base: position 4,492,123 of record QXEO01002107.1, on the reverse strand, counting down.
GCTTCAAGTGCAAACAAAAAGGACACTACTCGGATAATTGTTCAAGGAATGGAACCCCAAGACCTCAGTAACGTGGAACGACTGAAGGATGCTACAATATACAAGGAGGAAACACAACAAGACGTAGCCAAATTGGAAGGACTTGTATGCCATTACTGCCTTAATAAGTATTGTAAGAACTTGTAAGAGCCGTGGACAACCGGTTAAATGAATTGTATTTCTCAATGAGATGGCAAGCCGAAGGATTTGTGACTTCAGAGTTAATGTATTACGACCGAGTTTGCCCAAAACCCTAGCTAAGGAACGATAGATTTGTCTTAAAAATTTAGATTTGAATCACAAGTTCTCATTTCAAGAAAATTTTGGTAAAACCAGTGAGGTTGACCAAGAGTTAGAATGCGAGGTTTGCAAACCATGTATGAAGTAATGATTTGGGTGCAGGATGGATTGATCACCATTCCTACTACTCTTATTATTCGCTCTCATGATGTTGGTTGTACACACCTAGAGAGACATACCTACATGAGGGACGACGTCTTTAAACCATGACCTTAGGAGGATAGATATACTACACCCCTCATAGTGTGCCAGTGTGGCCAAGACGTAAGGATATGGTGAGGACCGACTATACGTTTCCAAAAGCATTTTCTCAGTGGACCTTGAATGCCGAGACGATTCAATTTCGACTTCAATTCCCGACATTTCGTTTCGACTCCACGGCCCGTTCGACTACCCCTGAGCCTATAAAAGAGGACTCTCCCCTCTCCCGAGGGTCACAACAGAGACTGCCACCACCGACTATGAAAGTCCCTCCTGATTTCAAAGCTCAGCGCCACCGAAGTCTACCTCATCCCGACCTACGATGTTGTGAAACACCTCTCCAAATCCATGGAACCCAGTTCCTCCCCATGAGAGCTTCGTTAGACCCCTTTCCCCTGAGGAAGAGTTCATCTTCGAGAAATGATCAAGTTGTTCAGCGCCTTTCGACAACTATGAAGACGGTTGCTAAAGGAATTCTTAAGGACCATCTGGTACCTGTGGCAAGTAGCACGACTTGCTCCGGTAACTTGAGTGGGTTCAACAATGCTGGTTATAAGGCGACCTTCCGTCCCTTAAAGGAGCTAGTACCTTTTACAGAGTCCACCTTGTTTACCCCTATGAAATGCTTGAGAAGACTACAGAGAGATGCCATCCTAATTCCTTGGGATGTGTGGTCTCATCATATTCGTGGGGCAAGCATGCAGTACTTGACACTGGGTCATCCCTTGAGACTCTGCAATGAAAATCAGCTAAAAAGCAACAAGGAGTATGGAGATAGCCTGCATGCTATCATGGCCTTGGTGAGGACCGACCAAGAAAAGACTAGATACACATTCTTGGACGATGTGGACTACCTTGTTGAAGACAACGCGATGGATGATATCTCCTATCACCCGAATTGGATGGAGCATCTGGAATGCCACATCTGAACATAACGGCGAATATCGACACTTCTGAGAAGGGCGATTTCAAGAAAATGGCACAACGATGAATTCAAGCTGGGAACAAAATGCAAGTACCTAAGGAAACATCAAGATACCACCAAGCAAAATCTTCTTTAAGGGTGGTAGCACCAAAGTCCCATTAGGATCCATAAAACTTTGTAACCTTCCTTCAATCTCGAGGACGAGATTTCTTTAAGGGTGGTAGTCTGTAACGACCCAGGATTTTGTCAAATTTTGGGGAAATTTTTTTCGCTTTTGTATTGCTTGAGATGATTGAATTTTCACAGGAATTTAAAACTTTTGAGTCTAATTGAAAGCTTTATTAGAAAATACATTAAACCTTCTATTTTTCTCTTGAAGGACTTCTTTGAGAAAGATCAAGTATCCAAATACTATTTTCCTTTCTTTTACTCAAACTTATGCAAGCTAACTTGCATGGATTTGATTTTCAAAAGTATTATAAAGTTGGTATTTCAAAACTATGTTTGAGTGTGGTTTTCAACTATTATTTTATAAATTATTATTTTATTTTCTTGTTACTTTAGAAAGAATTGAGTTCCAACTCTATTTCTATTATTTTATGCAAGCAAAGCCTTTAGGCTTAATTGAGATCTTTTATTAAAAATCTTGCTTTGGTTCTGAAAACCTTTTTATTACTGCCCTAGTTTGTTCCTCTATTTTTTTTAGAAAATTTTACAAATTGGTTTGACCTTGTTTGGATTCAAATTGCAAAAGATATGAAAGGAATAAAGAAAAATAGAAAAAGAAAAGAAGAAAGAAAATAAAAATAGAAAAGGGCCCCGGGGGAAACCATTCGGCCCAGCTTCAGAAGCCAGCCCGCGGCCCAACTTGACAGAACCCGAACCGGTATCCCTCTTCCTCTCTCTCCCTCGCTGCCAGGTGGGCCCCACCTGTCAGCATCATCACCTCCACCGTTTCCTCTCTTCTCCCTGGAAACGAAACTCGCCGGAGTAACGCCCCCACTAATTTCTCGCGAGTAATGGCCATCAATCCCCGACCTATAAGTAGCCCTCGACTCCCTCTCCATTTCCCCTTTCAACCCTCTGTAGATTGTGCTGCCAGGCTGCCCAAATCACTCGCCGGAGTTCATCATTGCTGCGGGCAAGAACTCCAAAATCCGGTGAGACCGAGCTACCCCGCATTCCCTCTCCGGCCTTAATATCTTCCCCTCACCCAGGCGCACCTCCTCATGCCCTCGGTACATTTTCTTTCGCAGGAAACCAAGCGCGGTGTCGTGAACCCGAAACTCTTCACCGCACTGTCGTCTCCAGCCGCGCCATTCACCCACGCCAGGACGCAATCGGCCTCGACGACCACGCATTCGAGCTCTCCTTGACCTCCCGAACCCCGTCGTGCAGTCGCCGTGGTCCAGGAACCTCCAGAGCCCCGCTGGAATCAACCACCTGGCCGCTATATCACCGCCGGCAAGCCGGAACCCTAGCCTCCACAGTGAGCATCTCCCCTGACTCATCTCGTTCGTCGGATCTCGCATCAATGCACGAAAACGAATCACTTAACTGAACAGGTACCCTCAGATCTGGGGCATTCATATTCCTTTAGATCTGACGGCTCAAATCACGGATCCGACCGAAACGGTACGGGCCTATCCGAAGCAGCCACGCGGCCTCCCCAGATTCAAACCGAGTTTAAAACCAGAAAATGAAATCAGATTTGATCTAGATCTTCAGAAAATCATATCTATTGTTCTGTAAGTCCAAAAATAGCAAACAAGATACCGTTGGAATCCTTAGGAATTGTACTATCCATCAGTACCATAAAATATTATATTTTATGGGTTCAATTTGAAACTATTTTCAAATTGGAATCAAACCTTCTATTAGCATGACTAATTCATATCTTTAGTTCTATTGATCCAAAAATTACAATTTTGTAGTCTATGGATTCCTCAGAACTTGTAGAACACCCTAGAACCAGAAACTTTCAAACTTGACACGTGCACACACTTTGTGCATTCAAATCTATCCAAATCACTATTCTGATCATAGTTTGAATTCTATAACCTATTTTGGAGTGATTCCAATTGCAGTGACCTTGCATTACTGCAAGCTATCCAGTAGCATCACTCCCATATCTGATTGAAATACTTCACAATTATTCAAATTCTAATATGAGGATTTGAGTAATTTCCATTATAAGAATAAATATATTTCTGTTCAGTAATGTTCCCATCTACCATAGCAAATCTTATGATCATACCTAGCCATCATTGTTATCTAATCAACATCTGGATCAAGATCATATCTACTTAGACCTATCTTGTCTAGTTCACACATATTCAAGTTACAATTGTGTTGTTTGAGTAAAGTGTGATACATCTCAATCTTAGATTCTATTCCTGCTATCCTTGTAATGTTGATCTAATCAACATTATAACACTTATCCAATACCCCATGAACCCAATAGGAACCTTAAACCATTATCCCAAAATGTTATCTACCCATACTCAATCCTCTGCCCACTTGATCTTGATTTCATGTGTAGAGCTATTCGATTAACAAATGAGTTAATTGAGTAACTCAATAATTCATGAGTCCTATCCTAAGCTTAAGTGTAATAGATACTATTTAAGAATAATTGTTGTCACACTTATTCAGTAGTATTACTATTGCACTATTTTGTCTCTTATGTGATTTACACACATGAGATGTTCCAAGACCCAATATGCTGTAATAAAGCATAAAGATCCCACTCATCATATTTTGTCTAATTCATATGTATATTCAAATTGCAATTGTGCTACTTGAGTAGAATATGAATTCACCTCAAACCTATATTCTGTTAATATGGTGTTGTTATAACCATACCAAAGTATGTAATATACACCATGTTAATCAATGAACCATTTGAGCCATGTCCTTGAATATAAACCATCCATACCCAGATCAATGCCTACCTAGTTTCTGTTCACGTGTATTGGACTATTCAAATTGCAAATGTGCAAATTGAGTACATCAAGCGTTCATAAGACCTAACCCAGAGCCCAAGTGCGATGCATACTGTTTAAAGAATAAATGTTGTTACACTTATTCAAATAGTATCTTGGTTGCACTATCCCACTCCTATGTGATCCATTTCACATGAACTATTCTGAAAACTCTTTCATATCTCACAAATCATGATCCCTCACCATATCTTTCTGTCTTAACATTTTTGTAAACCTAAATTGTTAAACAAACACCTTTCAATTGTTTGATTTGTTTGATCGTGTTTGTATGAGTGTTCATGTTATACTTTTTATTGTGCTATAGTTTGTGCGAAGAGTTACGTGCCTAGTTGAGAGGAGGGAAGCGTCTTGTTCATCAGAAAGGCAAGTGACACACATGTCCCTTACCCATTTTACTTATGCATTAGTATACTCACCTCTTGTAGTATTGCATGATAGGTGTTTTACTCAACTGTTTTATCAAATGCTTAGGTCCTAGTAGTGTGTAGCTACCCCTCAAACCCCACCTGTTAGGATGCTAAGTACTTGTTAATTTGATGCCATGCTAAGATCACTTGAAAAGTGTTTTGTGATAAAGTTAAGAACTTCAACTAAAATGAAACACCTGGGTGGAATGGTTTGATAAGATGAGGCGAGGTAGGTGGGTTCGGGGACGCAAGCCTCATAAGAGGATGTGGGAACCGAATGCCGCTCGGGACAGCCACCCAGGAATAAAGAGATGGCTATGTCTTCCATGCTTAGTGTACTTCCAGTGCAGCCTTATGACATTATGGGCTCTGTCTTGACTGATTAGAATGTGGGAGTACAACTTGTCGGCAAGAAGTGGTGGTAGTCAAATTATAGGTTGGGAACGGTGCTTGCCAAGTTAGTTGTCCTCTCCTTCTAAAAGGTCTCGTTTCAATTCATGTATGGGCATGAAATGAATCGTAAGGTGAAAGTGCACAACCCTTGCAAGGTGTTTAAATCTAATCGATTAGCCGTGTCCTCGGTTATGGACAATTGAGTCTCTATACATGGAATGTACGGAATAATCTCATCACCGATTTTGAATTATTAAAATTTTGTCTAGAAACCCCTAGGTAGGAACTAAGGACCATACACTCCGAGGGGTGGTGGTGCCTGAGCTTCCAACTTTGTCGAATATCGCCTAGTGCCACGTGCCTAGCTAGTATGTGGTTATTGGGGGTTATTTCGACCTTTGAAAATATAAAAACTTTGAAAGTATTACTTTAAGAAAGAACTGTAGGATAAAACTGGCTTTATGCAAATCAGCCTGTGAGATCCACTAGCCAAATACTCATGTAGATAGACTCCTCACATCAGCCACCAAATATGTGTCATTGCCAGTACATCATTGTACTGACCCCTTTGGGGCTGCATATTCAACGTGCAGGTTTTATTTCCAGTAAGGAACCAGGATTAGGATCTCGAGCTTACATTCCAACATGGCTGCCTGTGGCACGTGATGAAGATGGAGGCTCCCTGCCACCCTGTTATTTCCGCTGTGTAAAACTGTAAGATTTTAGTACCTTGCATCTGGATCCGCGATGTAATCTTGATACTATGCAATGAATATTTCATTTTGTTCTGTGGTGCTATCATTGATCCAGGGAATAGCACTTAACACAGATGTTCCACCTTGTTCTCAAGGTTGGGGCGTTACAGTCTTCTGGCTCGTTTCAGGGTGAAGTGGCGGATGCGCCGACGGGGGGCAGTTTATTTTGGAGACAAAAGCAACTTGAGGTCGTCAATCTTATTTCCAGCCAGGAAGACGCCAGCAACAAGCTGTCCAGCGGCATCGCCGCTTTTGTTGAGAAAACAACCACCATGAAGAAGGTATGTACTCCCAGTAGCCCCCGAGCACCATGGTGGATTTCTAAATTCGATCCGCTATGGGGCTTCCAGAGTGACTTCTGTAAGTTTTTGAATAGCACAGCCCTCGAGCGCTGGTAGTTCACATAGTGCTCTATAGAGAACTTTTAAATTTCATACTGAGTAGCCCCTGAGCGTTATGGAGGATAACTATCCGGCATAAAGCTCATAGGAAGACAAAAAAATCAGCATATGTAGCCCCCGAGCATTATGGCGGATTAGATTCATCATGATGCTCTAAGAGTGACTAAAAAATCATCGTGAGTAGCCCCCGAGCGTTATGGCGGACACCTGTCCAGCATAAAGCTCTAAGAGTGACTAACACTTTAAATTATATTGCCAGAACTACAAGAAGGTGGTAGAGGACCTGGTCCAGGTTGTCAGCTCGCAAGAGAAGGAGCTGGCAACCAAAAGCGCTCTTGTGGCGGACTTGCAGCAACAGCTTGAGAGTAGCGGTAATTTACTCAACAAGTTTTAATTCCCTTATGCTTATCCAATCAATGATGTGCTGATACTTCCGCCATGCAGATGTTGCTAAGCTCAAGTCCACACTTGAGGGGGTGGAGAAAGGCCACGCCATTGCGATGGATGGGCTGCAGCAGCAGCTCCAGAAATCTCTGGCCGCAAACACCCTCCTTGAAGAGCAGCTGAAGGACCAGAAGCGCCATAACCTCAAGAAGGACAAGGAGATAGAGGATCTCCGCAAAGCCGCTGCTGATTTTGAAAAGCGGCGTGAAGGCTTTAACGAGCTCCTCCATCACTTCCAGGACACCTTGCTAGGTATCACTTCTTCTTACAACGTAAAGTTTTTCAATTTCTGCTATGCCGTTCGTGACGCATCTTCTTTTTCCGCTATGCAGTCGCTTTAGGGCAGGGCGAGGCGGATACCGCCGAAGGCTTGCGCATGGCCACCGACGCAGCGAAGAAGGAGCTTGATGGCCTTCTCAACGCTGGTCGCCAAGCGTGCGGGAGCCTGCAGATAGCGGGTTCTTCCAACCTCTCCGCCCTTGCACTTACCCAGAAGCTACTGCTGGTGCCAGGTCTCATGGCGGACTGGAAACAGTCCTCTGCTCGGGGTGGTGCCAGGACTGCTCTGACCTTCGCGAAGGCCCACTATCCCGAGATGGACCTGGACCTGCTCACCTCCGGCATCCCGGAGAGCGGCGAGGACGGTGCGCCAGTGGACGAGGCTGCCATCCGGCAGAGCGTGCTTGGATACGATCAACTGTGTGCCCTTGGCACTCAGTCGAACGTATACTATGAAGCATACGAGCTGCCAGGGTCGCCAAGCCAAGCTTCGGCATCAGCCTCCGCGGCTACTGCAGGTGGTGATGGCGGTGACGAGGTGTCCTCCAAGGTTCCGCCGTCTTCTTAGGACGTGCCCTGCAATATGGCAGGAAAAAATACTTTGCATTAATTCGGCCCCTGAGTGGGTCTGTAATTTAAACTTAAACTGCGTGTGAATGTTTCTGCACTGTGACTGATCTGCTTGTGGCGGATCAGTGGAATGCTTTTGAACTTTTGCAGCTTTTTTTTATGAAGTGGTTTGATTGTGCGAAGAAACTGCCAGGCCTAGTTTTATGCAACTTGCAGTATTTTGACATGCCCAAAAAACAACAATTTGAAAAAAATTCACGCGTAGGATTATGCGATCCGCCATCCGGCTCTTTGTGCTTGACTTTTTGTGAGATGGCGAAATCTTCGCACGAACAATCCGCTAGGGCGACGATACTTAATAGCAACCGTCCAAAACCCTGAGCAGATGGTGGCTTAGATCGTCAAAAAGTCACTACTCTGGAATCCACACAGAAAACATCGAATGAAGATCAAAACATAAAAAAGCTACGCGGACCGCTTATGGCAGATTTAAAAGAGACGCAAGTGCAAAGCACAATTGCGCAAAGAGGTTCTATACGATCTAAATGAACAATAAAGGAGGTAAAAGACTCAGAAAAAATCAAGAGTGAACCAAATGCTTTATTTCATTGATCATATAGAGGTGCCTATTACATAGCTAGATAAGTGCTAAGTGTAGAAAGGACGTAGCTGTGCGATGTTCCATGGACGATCTGTCTCGTCGTAGATATCATCAGGGTCTCTTCGTTTGCGCTTCTTACTTGGTCGCTTATCTAGCTCGCGAATATCAACGAGGTAGTAGGAACCATTCAGTAGAGCTTTGCTGATGACGAAGGGTCCTTCCCAAGGCGGGGATAGCTTGTGGGACTTCTGCTGTTTGAGGCGCAGCACCAGGTCACCTTCTTTAAACGAGCGTTGGCGAACTCGCCGGCTGTGATAGCGGCGGAGATTCTGCTGGTAGATGGCGGATCTCTGGGCTGCTAGGTCTCGTTCTTCTTCCAGCAGGTCCACAGATAGTTGTCTGGACGCTTCTGCATCTTCTTCCTTGTAGGCCTCGACTCTTGGAGAATCGTACTGAACATCACTTGGCAAGATTGCCTCTGCTCCGTAGACTAAGAAGAAAGGGGTAAGGCCAGTTGATCTGTTTGGCGTGGTCCGTAGACTCCACAGCACAGATGGCAATTCCTCTGCCCAGGCTCCAGCTGCTCTGTGCAGCGGTGCTTCTAGGCGTGGCTTGATCCCTGACATGATTAGCCCATTGGTCCGCTCAACTTGGCCATTAGACTGTGGATGTGCCACAGATGCTAGGTCAAGGCGGATTCCGTTGTGATGGCAGTATTCTTCAACTTCTCCCTGAGACAAATTAGTGCCATTATCGGTGATGATGCTATGTGGGATGCCGAATCTAACCACAATGTCCTTGACAAATTTGAGGGCAGTTTTGCCATCAAGTTTCCTGATGGGCTTAGCTTCCACCCACTTCGTGAATTTGTCAACCGCTACCAGGAGGTGCGTAAATCCCGAAGGTGCTGTTTTTAGCGGACCCACCATGTCCAGCCCCCAAACTGCAAAAGGCCAAGTTATAGGAATTGTATGCAGTGCTGTGGCGGGCATATGAGTCTGCTTGGAGTACATCTGGCAACCATGGCAGAGCTCTACAATACGGTCTGCATCTGCCTTAGCTGTGGGCCAGTAGAATCCATGGCGGAATGCTTTAGCTACAAGGGATCTGGCGGCGGCGTGATGCCCGCATTCGCCTTCATGGATCTCTCTTAGTATTTCTATTCCATCCACTTGGGATATGCACTTCATGAAAACTCCCGAGGTGCTTCGTTTGTAGAGCTGGCCATCTATGATGGTGTACGCTTTGGCTCTACGCTCGATTTGTCTTTTGTGGACTTCGTCTTTGGGTAGCTTCTTGTTCGTCAGAAACTCCAGGTAGGGCTCTGCCCATGGCGGATTGCTGGGCAAAACCGCCATGACGGGGGAGCTTGCTAGTTCCGGATTTTCTGGATCCACCATCTTTACCGATGGTACGCGCAGATGCTCGAGGAATACTCCTGGCGGAACTGCCTTACGGCTAGATCCTAGTTTTGACAAGGTATCGGCCGCCATGTTATCTTCTCGTCGTACGTGCTTTATGTCGTAGCCGAGGAAACTTTTGGCCATCTCATCCACTTCGTCTCTATATGCCGCCATAACTTCGTTCCGAGCTTTGTATGTGCCGGCCACCTGCTGAGCCACAAGGTCAGAGTCTCCACAGCACATGATGTGTTGTACGCCGATCTCCTTTGCGACACGTAGCCCGTGCAGTAAAGCTTCATATTCCGCGATGTTGTTGGTGGTGGGGAAGTGGATCTGGAGAACATAGCTTAGCTCATCTCCCTTGGGAGATTTGAGTGTCACCCCAGCCCCTGAGCCGTGCAGCAACTTTGAGCCATCAAAGTGCATCGCCCAATGCTCTGGTTCTGGGACGGGCGTAGTTTCCTGCGCTTCCTTCCAATCCGCCATAAATTCCGCCAAAGCCTGAGACTTGATGGCGGTGCGAGGCTTATAGTCGATGTCGAAAGAGGCCAATTCAATGCCCCACTTCGCAACTCGTCCTGTTGCGTCGCTGTTGTTGATGATGTCCTTCAGTGGGGCTTTGCTCACCACTGTGATCTGATGGTCATAGAAGTAATGCCTCAACTTACGAGAAGCTAGGAAAACTCCGTATGCTAATTTTTGGTAGTGAGGGTAGCGCTGCTTGGATTCCGTCAGGACCTCGCTGACATAGTAGACTGGTCGCTGTACGCCATACTCCTGCGCTTCTTCCTTACGTTCTACCGCCATGACGATGCTGACCACCCTGTTGGTTGCCGCCATGTATAGTAACATGGGTTCTTGGTCTTCAGGAGCTGCTAGGACTGGTGCAGTGGATAACACTCTCTTCAGATCCTTAAGCGCAGCGTCTGCCTCGTCAGTCCAGACGAATTCGTCTGATTTCTTCATCAGCTTGTAGAGTGGCAAAGCCTTCTCGCCAAGACGACTGATGAACCTGCTCACTGCTGCCACACAGCCTATGAGTCGCTGTACATCTTTTAGATCTATGGGCCGGGAAATGTCGAGGATTGCCTTGATCTTCTCCGGGTTAACCTCAATTCCGCGGTGGGAGACGATGAATCCTAGAAGCTGTCCAGCTGGCACCCCGAAGACACACTTCGTGGGGTTAAGCATCATGTTGTACTTCCTAAGATTGTCAAAGGTCTCTTGCAAATCCGCTATAAGGCCATCTTGCTTTTTAGACATAACCGCTATGGCGTCCACGTATGCATGGATATTTCGTCCGATTTGATCCGCCAGGCACTTTTGCATAGTGCGATGATACGTTGCTCCTGCGTTTTTCAGACCGAATGGCATTGTGACATAGCAATATGTGCCATAAGGTGTTACGATCGACGCAGCGAGCTGATCGGACTTTTTCATCTTGATCTGGTGGTATCCTGAGTAGGCATCTAAGAAACACAGCAGCTCCGATCCCGCCGTCGAGTCAATGACTTGGTCAATGCGAGGCAAGGGAAAAGGGTCCTTTGGACACGCTTTGTTCAGGCCAGTGTAATCTACACACATGCGCAGAACTTTTGTGTTTTTCTTAGGAACTAGCACCGGATTTGCCACCCATTTAGTATGGATCACTTCCTTGATGAAGCCTTCTTTCAACAACTTGGAAATCTCCTTTGCTATGGCGCGGCGCTTTTCATCTACGAAGCGTCTCATGGCTTGTCTTACTGGCTTGGAGCCAGGAATTATCTGCAGAGCGTGCTCGGCGAGTTCCCTGGGTACACCCGTCATGTCAGATGGCTGCCATGCGAAGATTTCCCGGTTCTCACGGAGGAACTCGACGAGCGCGCTTTCCTATTTAGGGGATAAGTTTGTCCCAATGGAGGTGGTCTTGGCGGCATCGCCAGCGACAAGTTCCACCTGTTTTGTGTCGACTCTAGGCTTAAAGGTGGGCGGGGAGGCGGAAATCTCCTGCTTGGATGCCGGCATCTCCGCAGGGTCCGTAGCGGCGTGGATTTCTTTGAACTCCTCACCGAAGAACACTGCTTCCGCGAAGGCGGCTTCTCCTTCCTCGCACTCCTTTGCCTTTCTGAAACTGCCATAAACGGTAATTATGCCATCCGGGCCTGGCATCTTCAGCTGATTGTAGATGTAACATGGCCTGGCATGGAAGCTGTGGAAGGGAGGGCGACCGAAGATCACGTGGTATGTGCTCTTGAACGGGACTACTTCAAAGGTTATAGGCTCTTCACGATAATTTTCCTCGCTACCGAAGGCAACCTTGAGTGTGATGGACCCGAGGGACTTGGCTTGGCGACCAGGAACCACCCCATAAAAGGTGACCGCGCTATGGCGGAGTTGGGTCTTGGTAAGGCCGAGCTTCGTCAAAGTTTCCACGTACATGATGTTCAGACTGCTGCCGCCATCCATTAAGCATTTGGAGAACTCATAGCCATGGATTACAGGGCATACCACCATGGCGTAATATCCATCTGTGATGTGCTCTAGATGATCATCGCGGCTCCAGTGCACCGGTACTTCGGACCATCGGACGTACTGGCGGATTTTTGGCACGGTGGCATTGAGGGAGCGCATAGCAGCTCTCTGTGCCTTTGCCGTGGGTGGTCCCAGGAATGTGTGGAAGGCACCTTTTTTGTCCTTGATTGGGTTGCCCTTGCCAGCGCCACCCTCTGCCTTTTCGGCGGGTTTGGGCGCAGGGTCTTCGTCCATGTCACTGCCATCCCTGGACTCCTTGTCTTTGTCCGCTTTCCCTTTGCCACGAGGCCGTTGTCGCCGGCTGCGCTTGAAGCCAGCTTCTTGATCCGCCTTGAGGTCGTTGACAAACTTGCAGTTCTGGTTGGTGTGGTTGCACTTTCCTGAAGCATCGCGATGGGCGAAACATGGCATATCGCGGTATTCGTCGTAAGACACGGGGGCAGAAGGCGCCGAAGTGGGAGTTGCAGAACTCCGCGGCTGGCCACTGCTAGTACCGCGTCCTCTTCCGCGCTGGCCGCTTTGGCTCTTGTCAGCGAAGGTTGTGGCCACCATATCCGGAGCCTGCTGCTCTTCTAGCGGATTCTTCCGTTTGTTACTGCTATTCCGCTTTCCAGTGTTCTGGATGGCGAAGCCTTCAGAGATTCGCGGGCGTCATCATTGGCGGCCGTGTAGTTGCTTGCAATGGTGATCATGGAATTTAGGGTTAGTTTCCCTTCGTTCCTTTCCCGCAACAGGCAATGGCGGAGCAGCTGGCCTCTCTCCAAACTGTCAATAAACGCGAGGATGGCGGATTCATCAGTAACCCCTTCACAGGAGTTCTTCATATCAAGCCATCGCGCGAGGAAAGTTCGGGAGGTCTCATCGTCGGCCCATCGGCACCGTTGGAGGTCACCAATGTTATGGGGTCTCTTGTAAGTCCCCTCGAAATTTTCGGTGAACGCAGTTTGCATATCGAACCAGGTTTGGATGGAGTTTTCTGCCAAGTCATTGATCCACTGCCTCGCAGTGCCGGATAGCATCAGGGGCAAATAGCGGACAGCAACGTTGGGTGATCCCCTGGCGAACTGTACTGTGTTGAAGTAGTCTTGTAGCCAAGTTAAAGGCCTATCGACTCCATTGTACTAGCGAATATTTTTCTCGATCTTGAACCCATGTGGGATGGGCTCATCACGAATCCGTTGTCCAAAGCACTTTGGGCCGAGGAAGAAGTCTGTTTGAGACTTGGCAATCTCGTTTAGATGAGTACGAGCGTCGTAGGGCTTCTGGTGCGGCAGATCCTTGCGAGAGTTGCGTGACCTTGCTGGTCCACCACCGCCGCCGCCGCCGCCATGGGGGCTCCCTGGTGGGGATGGCGAAGGGTCACGTCGTCATTTACTCTCGCCGTCCTGCGACTGATCTTTGCAGCTACGACGGCTTCCTTCTGTTTTTCGTGGAGATGGATCGTCGTCATGGCGGCAGGAGCCCTGCCCTTTGTCATCGTGGTGGCGAGTGGAGCGATGCTTGTCCTTATCGCCGCCGCGGTGCGCGCCGTCGTCATGGCGAGATCGGGCCCTTCTTTTGGATCTGCCGTCTCTGCTGGTTTCCCGTCGTGGCGGATCGTCTTTGCGTCCAGCGTCACGGCTTCGTCCTCGCTTGCCATCATTGTCGCGTATGACGATCCCTCCCTTTGGGACTTAGAACGTCTTATACTTTGGTGGCGGCATGTTGGTCTTATGGCGAGGGGCAGCATTATCTTCTTGGTATCCGTAAGCAGGGTAATTCTTGCGGGGTGGCGATGGATTTCTCTGTGGGCCTTTGCCATTTGGTTTGTCATCGGAGGATATTGGGATGGCATTCGCCCGGTTGCGAGCTTCTCTTCTTCGGATTTCTTAGGATCCGGTATGAGATTCGTTGTCAGGGCGCGTACCATAGTTGCCAGCCCCCCGAGCCTTAGAGGCAGTGCTGGACTGTAACAACTCAGAAATTGTAATCCACTTCTTATTCAATAAAGTACCAAATTTTGGACCCAAATAAAACTTTTATCCATTATTTCATGCATACATGTATTTTCTACTATATGTATTCTATGATTTTATGTGTGTTATTTTTGATTGGGCATTGGTTAGTTAATTCTAAGTGAACCAACAGAAGCAATTGAGAAGAATATTAGGAACCAAAGAGACCAGAAATAAAAATATCAAAGAAAAAGAGAAGATTTAGATGATCTACGAAATCTGTTTGACTACCCTACTTTGAGCCCTTAAATTAAGAAATCTAGAACTCACCTTCATGTTTGGCCAGTTAGTTGAGCTTAACCAAGTTACATACTAACTCAACCAACAAGAATCTACTAAAAATTCAAACCAGAGCATCACTCAAACTTCAACCAAAGTTTGAATCTGAATCATATGACAACCCCAAATTCAAAATAGCCCTGGAGCAAAACACCACCTCTTGACCTAACAAAAATTGTTTCAGAGTCCCTACCCAATATAATGACCAACCCAATTGGAAATTTTCAAAAATTCAAATTTTTATTTCATGCGGGCATTTCAACAAACACTTGGTGGGCAGAAATCTACCAAAATCGAATCAACTGTTTGCCACAGTGTTTGGCAGCCCTAGCCCTAGTCTCTGACCTCCCAGCAGTGCTCTGGGATCTCCTTGGTCGATTCCTTGTCTCCCCTGCACAGGCACCGGCCGGGAGACATGGATGGCATGGAGGAAGAGCACACCGGACCCCTACCATGCCCCCCTCTGAACCAGACCATCTCAGCCCCTCCCATCGCGCCAGGACACTCCTACAGCACGCAGCAGCCCGCCGCCCACGCCAGAACCAAGCCTTGCCCCTCCCACGGCCGACACGCATGGTGTACTGGCCGCCTCTGGACGTCGCCGGTGCTCCCTCTCCCGCCTATATAAAGCCGCCCTTCTTCCCTGAAAAGAACCACACCATTCCCAGGACCTCCCTAGACAACGTTTCCCTCGCTCTCGTGCTCTCAGTCGAGCTCGCTGACCTCGACGTCCCCGCAGGCCACCGCACGTTCCCGGCGTTACGGAGCTGCCCCCGGCACTGTACCTGCTGGAGGTGGCGGAGGAGAACCCCCGCATCCGCCCTGCATCCTCGCCGCCGGTCGCCGCCGCTCCGGTGAGCCTCCCCGTCGCCGCCCTGCTCCCAGAGCTTGCTCTCGTTTACGTTCCAGTAGCGCCCGGGGAAGAAGCCCCGATACCCTTTCGTTTTAAGTAGCGGGCCCCCCTTGTCAGCTTTTATTTTTTTTCACTTAACCTCCAGCCAGCTTTAGCCTAGTGGGCCGGCCCGGTAGCCTCCTGTGTGCGGCCCAGTTTGGATTCAGCACTAATCTTTTCCCGTTTTTATTTTTTTTCCGCCCGATTTTCGAACTAAATTCAGCACTGTTTTTACAATTCAAATTCCCGGAGTTTTACAAATCCGTTTTTAGCAAATAAATATGCGTTGGAAAGCTTATAAAATACCCTACACAGTAGAACTGGTTAGAATTCAAAATAAGTTAGGAATTTAATTAGATATGAATAGTGGGACCATAGCTTTATTAATCATGAAAGATTTCTAGAAATTTAATTAAGCCTCCGAAAATCATGAAATTTAAATTGTGAAATCACCAATGACCTTCCTTACTGTTAGTCAACCCAAATCAACTCCAAACCCTATTAGTGTTATCAATTAGAGCCTACCCAACTCTAGTTAGCCACATAAAATGATAGATCCCAATCTTATGCTTGGAATTAAATTTACCCTCTTTGCCAATTCACTTAGTGGATCCCTCCCACTTGAACTAGTACTAGTACCCCTAAACCAATACCAATGCTTAGAAAGTAAACCACATATGACACTTAGTAGAGAATTTAACTTGCACACTTGAAGAAAACTTAGAAGAAAAACTTACCATCCAACACCATAAAATGCAACATGAATGCTATTGTTAACAAACAAAGATGTGTGCTTGGTGTGTTATTAGCATTATGTAGTGATTGTGTGCTTTGTGTTTATTCGTTATTAGACGCTAGTATTGCCGAGGAAGATATTGGAGGGGATTATTATCAAGAAGAGGAAGAAGAATACCCCGGACACTTTGCCAACCAAGGCAAGCCATCTTTTGATTCATACTCCCAATGCCTAGTTTTAATATTGCATTCTACTTGTTTTAAGTAAATTGTATGATTGAATTGCTAGAGTAGAATGATAGAAGAATAGTGATATCTTGCTTAGCAAGAGCATCAAGCTGAGTTTATCCAACCTTACCTAGTGGTATCATCACTCATACTAGTTGCTTAGTCGCTAATAAAACTGAGGTCTTGGATAAGGGGAAACCCAGTTGGAAAGGTGTGACTTGAACTTGAACTTTGGAATTGGAGGTTTCTCCTACATGATGGTTTTCCAAAGGAAAAATAATCTTGACTAAGAACTATGGAATATATTTGCGAAATGACAACGAGTGATGTACTATGTGAGCCAGCCATACAGTACGACCACATTATCCTGGTATGGGACAGGGCTTAGTGGAGTAGTTTGTTTTGCCTTAGTGTAGACCATACAAAATGTGAATGGAAGTCCGACCAGGGACTCCTTTTCCAGGGCACTCTGGGCTACGGCCGAGTTTCGCCTTGTCCTCCTCATCCATAGGTGGTTGGGGTACAAGCCGAAGAGCCCTCATTGAAAATGGACTGCCGGGTGTAGGACCCTACCTCGGTTGGTGGCATTCCGGTGGGACAAGCGGCTGGGAACTTTGCACACTCCGGACAGCTTCTTGGACCCCGGTGTTGAGGGGTACATCTCTAGGCGGTATTGTTTATGCTAAGGCGGGCAGGTGAAACATTATGGTCGGCTACTTGTCGTGGCATATGACGGTATGCGGGGAAGTTGCCCACACGATGAGTAGTCGGATGGTGTGGGTAAAGTGTACAACCTATGCAGAGTGTAAAACTATTCGAATAGCCGCGTCCGCGGTCATGGACAGTTGGCAAGCTGTGCCTGGCTTTTGTCAATAATGAAAACAACTTATGATGAATGGGTGAATGACATGATTGGAATTGACTTGACTTGACCATGATGTTGACACATTGGAAGTTCCTTTTTAGATCGAACTTAGAGAACTAAACCTCTTGTCTACCAATGAACATTCTTGGGAAATAAAACTAGCTTTTGCAAATAAACTTAGCGCTTAGGCCACCATATCAACCTTGCATATCTATTACATCATATCCTTTATAAGATGGTTTGCGAGTGCATCCAATGTACTCACGGCTGTGTCCCTGGCTATCAACTTGGCCAGACTATGGGGAGGAATACCAGGAGGAAGGGTATGAAGAAGAGTACCAGAACTAAGCTCGTCTCCATGAGTCACCATTGCCTGTAGGGTGAAGGCATGGACCCGAAGACGTTATTTCCGCTGCTATATTGTGTTGTAATATGACTTGGTCTATATGACCATTGTATTTGAACCATCGTATTGTAATGTCTATGGAACTGGTTACCAACTACGTTATGTATATCGCAACAATGGTTCTGGGATTGCGGTGGAATACATAACGGACACTTCGAATTTGTTATCAAATTTGAGGTCGTCACAAGTTGGTATCAGAGCCTAGGCTGACCATAGGAGACCTTAGTTAGAATGGGCGTTAAATGAAAACTTGATAAAAGTAAGGATATAAGTAATGGTTGCAAAATTGCTTAGTCTTTCCTTTCTGTTTGCAAAAGTTTTATACATACTTCAGTTTCTGCCTACTTAAAATTTTGCACACTTGAGTTGATCACTAACTTAAGCTAAAATTAAAATTTTTGTAGATGGCCCCGGTATTCGTTGAGCACTACCAGTTGGGCTAGGGTGGCAGCCTTTGTTTCGAGCGCGACCTCACCACCTTGACCTTGTTCCTGGATCGTTTGTATCCGGAGTTCAAGGGAGCCGTGCTCAATGAGCACCCAGATGGAGAGCTACGGTGGCTTATCCGAGCTAGTTGCCGTGGCAATAAGGGGAAATTGGGTTCTCCAAGGGTCAAGTTTGAGCTTGTGGAGAACACTTGGGCCGATGGTTTGGTCCGAGCGATGCAGGAGATGCACGCCCGCTTGTGCGGACTGCATGTTGAGCAGGTTCAGGGAGGACACTTTAGGAACTTTGCTCGGCGTGATGCGGATGGACGTCCCGCAAACATGCCCGGGCAGAATGAGCCGAGTACCTACATCGATCACATGGACTTCTTGCTGTACTCCACTCAGCAGGAGGCCGATCGTGCCCGTACCAAGGCCAACCTTGAGCACTTCGCACTGGTGGATGCGAGGAACACGATCAGGATACTTGCGAAGGAGCGCAAGAGCCTTCGTCGCCAGCGAGATGAGAAGGAGCATGACCTTGAGGAGTTGAAGGCCAATGTGGCGGAGCTGACTGAGTACATTGAGAGTCTGGAGGATCACCTTGGTGAGGAGGAAGGCATTGATCTCCGCAAGGAGGATAATGCCCTCATTAGTGATGAGGATGACTTCATGGAGGACCTTGATGATCCGGAAGATGGTGGGCACAATGGATTCATTGTGAGTGATGAGGAGGAAGACCCCGAGGAGCCCGCTGTTTAGATTCGAGATCCACGTGTTATCTAGTTATGAGTTCCACCTTATGTTCACTTCGTGTAGGTGTGAGTTGTATCCCCCTCTCTAGTAGACGAGTCGCAATGGTTTGATGTAAACCATTTGTAATGTGTGAACTCGTATGTATGATATGTTTGATGAGTGTTGAATGAAATATGAATTTGGCCCTTAAGGCCTTAGTAAGACAAAAATTGCATCATCCATGTTACCTTTAAATCTTAGCAAATTAGCTTTTCCCTCTTGTCTTACACACCTTATCTTCAGATGCCGCGAGCACCCCCACCCCCGAACCCGGAAATGGCCGAACTGCTAAGGATGATCATGGAAGATCGGGAAGCAGCCCAGTCTAGACAGAAGAGTTATGCCGACAAGAGACGTCGAGAGCTGACTTTCAAGAGTGGAGACTTTGTTTATCTTAAAGTATCACCTCTCAAGGGAATGCAAAGATTCCAAGTAAAAGGAAAGCTTGCACCAAGATATATTGGACCCTTCAAGATACTAGAACGCAGAGGAGAAGTGTCTTATCAGTTGGAAATGCCCCCTGAATTGTCTGAAGTACACGATGTCTTTCACGTGTCCTTACTTCGGAAATGTCTTGAAGTTCTGGAGAAGCCAGAAATTTTCAAGAATATTGATCACCGTTCTGTGGACATCAACAAAGATTTGACCTATCGTGAAGTACCTACCCGTATCCTCGAGGAAGCTTATCGAACCACTCGAACCCGAAGCATCAAGTTTCTGAAGGTTCAGTGGAGTAATCACACCGAAGATGAAGCCACTTGGGAACGAGAAGATTACCTTCAGAACGAGTTTCCCAATCTTTTCAGTTCTTAACTAGTGAATCTCGGGGACGAGATTCTTTTAAGGGGGGAAGATTGTAACAACTCAGAAATTGTAATCCACTTCTTAT
This sequence comes from Dactylis glomerata, assembly GCA_007115705.1. Lineage (NCBI taxonomy): Eukaryota > Viridiplantae > Streptophyta > Magnoliopsida > Poales > Poaceae > Dactylis > Dactylis glomerata. The sequence goes on along the minus strand of QXEO01002107.1, from coordinate 4,472,381 downwards.
TCAATAAAGTACCAAATTTTGGACCCAAATAAAACTTTTATCCATTATTTCATGCATACATGTATTTTCTACTATATGTATTCTATGATTTTATGTGTGTTATTTTTGATTGGGCATTGGTTAGTTAATTCTAAGTGAACCAACAGAAGCAATTGAGAAGAATATTAGGAACCAAAGAGACCAGAAATAAAAATATCAAAGAAAAAGAGAAGATTTAGATGATCTAGGAAATCTGTTTGACTACCCTACTTTGAGCCCTTAAATTAAGAAATCTAGAACTCACCTTCATGTTTGGCCAGTTAGTTGAGCTTAACCAAGTTACATACTAACTCAACCAACAAGAATCTACTAAAAATTCAAACCAGAGCATCACTCAAACTTCAACCAAAGTTTGAATCTGAATCATATGACAACCCCAAATTCAAAATAGCCCTGGAGCAAAACACCACCTCTTGACCTAACAAAAATTGTTTCAGAGTCCCTACCCAATATAATGACCAACCCAATTGGAAATTTTCAAAAATTCAAATTTTTATTTCATGCGGGCATTTCAACAAACACTTGGTGGGCAGAAATCTACCAAAATCGAATCAACTGTTTGCCACAGTGTTTGGCAGCCCTAGTCTCTGACCTCCCAGCAGTGCTCTGGGATCTCCTTGGTCGATTCCTTGTCTCCCCTGCACAGGCACCGGCCGTGAGACATGGATGGCATGGAGGAAGAGCACACCGGACCCCTACCATGCCCCCCTCTGAACCAGACCATCTCAGCCCCTCCCATCGCGCCAGGACACTCCTACAGCACGTAGCAGCCCGCCGCCCACGCCAGAACCAAGCCTTGCCCCTCCCACGGCCGACACGCATGGTGTACTGGCCGCCTCTGGACGTCGCCGGTGCTCCCTCTCCCGCCTATATAAAGCCGCCCTTCTTCCCTGAAAAGAACCACACCATTCCCAGGACCTCCCTAGACAACGTTTCCCTCGCTCTCGTGCTCTCAGTCGAGCTCGCCGACCTCGACGTCCCCGCAGGCCACCGCACGTTCCCGGCGTTACGGAGCTGCCCCCGGCACTGTACCTGCTGGAGGTGGCGGAGGAGAACCCCCGCATCCGCCCTGCATCCTCGCCGCCGGTCGCCGCCGCTCCGGTGAGCCTCCCCGTCGCCGCCCTGCTCCCAGAGCTTGCTCTCGTTTACGTTCCAGTAGCGCCCGGGGAAGAAGCCCCGATACCCTTTCGTTTTAAGTAGCGGGCCCCCCTTGTCAGCTTTTATTTTTTTTCACTTAACCTCCAGCCAGCTTTAGCCTAGTGGGCCGGCCCGGTAGCCTCCTGTGTGCGGCCCAGTTTGGATTCAGCACTAATCTTTTCCCGTTTTTATTTTTTTTCCGCCCGATTTTCGAACTAAATTCAGCACTGTTTTTACAATTCAAATTCCCGGAGTTTTACAAATCCGTTTTTAGCAAATAAATATGCGTTGGAAAGCTTATAAAATACTCTACACAGTAGAACTGGTTAGAATTCAAAATAAGTTAGGAATTTAATTAGATATGAATAGTGGGACCATAGCTTTATTAATCATGAAAGATTTCTAGAAATTTAATTAAGCCTCCGAAAATCATGAAATTTAAATTGTGAAATCACCAATGACCTTCCTTACTGTTAGTCAACCCAAATCAACTCCAAACCCTATTAGTGTTATCAATTAGAGCCTACCCAACTCTAGTTAGCCACATAAAATGATAGATCCCAATCTTATGCTTGGAATTAAATTTACCCTCTTTGCCAATTCACTTAGTGGATCCCTCCCACTTGAACTAGTACTAGTACCCCTAAACCAATACCAATGCTTAGAAAGTAAACCACATATGACACTTAGTAGAGAATTTAACTTGCACACTTGAAGAAAACTTAGAAGAAAAACTTACCATCCAACACCATAAAATGCAACATGAATGCTATTGTTAACAAACAAAGATGTGTGCTTGGTGTGTTATTAGCATTATGTAGTGATTGTGTGCTTTGTGTTTATTCGTTATTAGACGCTAGTATTGCCGAGGAAGATATTGGAGGGGATTATTATCAAGAAGAGGAAGAAGAATACCCCGGACACTTTGCCAACCAAGGCAAGCCATCTTTTGATTCATACTCCCAATGCCTAGTTTTAATATTGCATTCTACTTGTTTTAAGTAAATTGTATGATTGAATTGCTAGAGTAGAATGATAGAAGAATAGTGATATCTTGCTTAGCAAGAGCATCAAGCTGAGTTTATCCAACCTTACCTAGTGGTATCATCACTCATACTAGTTGCTTAGTCGCTAATAAAACTGAGGTCTTGGATAAGGGGAAACCCAGTTGGAAAGGTGTGACTTGAACTTGAACTTTGGAATTGGAGGTTTCTCCTACATGATGGTTTTCCAAAGGAAAAATAATCTTGACTAAGAACTATGGAATATATTTGCGAAATGACAACGAGTGATGTACTATGTGAGCCAGCCATACAGTACGACCACATTATCCTGGTATGGGACAGGGCTTAGTGGAGTAGTTTGTTTTGCCTTAGTGTAGACCATACAAAATGTGAATGGAAGTCCGACCAGGGACTCCTTTTCCAGGGCACTCTGGGCTACGGCCGAGTTTCGCCTTGTCCTCCTCATCCATAGGTGGTTGGGGTACAAGCCGAAGAGCCCTCATTGAAAATGGACTGCCGGGTGTAGGACCCTACCTCGGTTGGTGGCATTCCGGTGGGACAAGCGGCTGGGAACTTTGCACACTCTGGACAGCTTCTTGGACCCCGGTGTTGAGGGGTACATCTCTAGGCGGTATTGTTTATGCTAAGGCGGGCAGGTGAAACATTATGGTCGGCTACTTGTCGTGGCATATGACGGTATGCGGGGATGTTGCCCACACGATGAGTAGTCGGATGGTGTGGGTAAAGTGTACAACCTCTGCAGAGTGTAAAACTATTCGAATAGCCGCGTCCGCGGTCATGGACAGTTGGCAAGCTGTGCCTGGCTTTTGTCAATAATGAAAACAACTTATGATGAATGGGTGAATGACATGATTGGAATTGACTTGACTTGACCATGATGTTGACACATTGGAAGTTCCTTTTTAGATCGAACTTAGAGAACTAAACCTCTTGTCTACCAATGAACATTCTTGGGAAATAAAACTAGCTTTTGCAAATAAACTTAGCGCTTAGGCCACCATATCAACCTTGCATATCTATTACATCATATCCTTTATAAGATGGTTTGCAAGTGCATCCAATGTACTCACGGCTGTGTCCCTGGCTATCAACTTGGCCAGACTATGGGGAGGAATACCAGGAGGAAGGGTATGAAGAAGAGTACCAGAACTAAGCTCGTCTCCATGAGTCGCCATTGCCTGTAGGGTGAAGGCATGGACCCGAAGATGTTATTTCCGCTGCTATATTGTGTTGTAATATGACTTGGTCTATATGACCATTGTATTTGAACCATCGTATTGTAATGTCTATGGAACTGGTTACCAACTACGTTATGTATATCGCAACAATGATTCTGGGATTGCGGTGGAATACATAACGGGCACTTCGAATTTGTTATCAAATTTGAGGTCGTCACATGGACCTGCATAGCGCGGGATCAGATTCGAGCCGTCGTGACGACGTAGCCTTCTCCTGTTGCACTAATGCTTTGGTCATCAGTTTCACCGCCGTTTCTAGGGCTGCTGGGCTCTTATTATGCTCCAATAGCTCCTTTGCAGCCACAATATTTTCAATGGGCGTGGCCCTGACTTCATCGCGGTTTTTATCCACGTATGGCGGATTCTTGATGTACATCTTGGCCAGAGTTTCCGCCGTTGGTACGGTGAACTCAAGGTTTTGTACCAGCTGCGGGTCGCCTCCCTCGTTTATCTGGTTCTAGATGAGAGTAACATACTTCTCTTCCATGTTCCTTGCACGCTTCAGCGTGTCTTGAGCTTTAGCAATGTCGCCATCAAGCTGCTGGCCCATCTTCTCGACTCGCTTTGCTTCCTTGAGGAGTGCTCGCCTCTTCTTCTCGAGATCGTTCACATCTCTGACATAGTCAGGGGTGATTGGATCTGCCAGAGTTCCGTAGACGACCTTGTCCAGCGGGGTCGTGAAGTCCTCCGGGTGCTGGTCCTCGGGGATGGCGGGTTGCAGAGGCCTGGGTCCGCCATGAATCTCGGGAAGTTGCTCCGTGGCGGGATCGGCGGCTGGTGGCGGGTTACCCTGCTCTTTGCCGGCATCTCCGTCGTGGACTGCCTGAGATGGCGGATCACCAGTTGCCTGCCCAGCATCATCTCCTTTGTTTGTTACGAACACCTGCTTGGCCGCTGCTTGTTGTTCTTCAAGTGCCTGCAGCTCCAGCTCTGCCTCGATTTTCCTCATGACGGCGTCGTAATGGTCAGAATCATAGCCCTTGCTGTCCCAGTCATCCGATTCACCACTTTCGTTAAGTGCCTCGAGGATGGATTCACCTGGGCTATCTTCTCCTCCATTGGAGGTAGATCCCAAAGTGATGCCTGCGAACGCAACAAGGCAGTACCGTGGTGTCTCTAACGCCAGATTGCTCATGGCGGATTCACAACGGTCTTCCACCACTTCCTCTACCTCTAGGGCGGGCTGGGTGGGATTATTCTTCAGATCCGATCTGGGCAACTTAGAAAGTTCCAGGTCAGATGGGTCCTCCTCCGTTTCCAGCTCGAAAGCGGTCCGTTTGGGGATTTCAGTCATACCGATCCGCTGAAAATTGGTTTCCGTAGCGGGGGTAGGGTTTGTCTCTCCTATGAAGATATGGATATCTCCAATCGGAACGACAGTGAATCGAGCGGGGTCTTCTCTAGCCGGCACCCAGAGGTTATCCGCTGGGACGATGGGGAAGCCGGAATCGTAGAGGACGCGCCCAATGGCGACGGTGTCGCCGATGCCTGCAAAGGCGGATCCCGCCTGGATCCACGCTCCAGACGCGCTAAGCCCCATGGTGGGCGCCAACTGTCGTGGTTTCGTCAACAGATCTGCCATAGAGGTAGGGGTATGGCGGTTTGTGGAAGGGGGTGAACACGGAGGAGCGATCCAGGACGGTGGTAGCACGAGTTTACCCAGCTTCAGATCCCGCGACGGTGGCGAGATCCTACGTGCTGCTATAATTCACTATATGGCAACAAGTGCTCGATTACAATGATGAGGTTGGATGTTTCGCTATGCGATTGGCCGTATGACTAGAACGTGCCTCAAGGGCTGCTCCACGCCGGGCTTATAAAGGCGCCGGGCGTGGGCTACACGTTGGTACCAGAGCGGATACAACTTGGAGTCCTAGACTAAGTCCTATGCGTGTACGTCAAGGTAACTCGCCATGGGCCGTCTCCAGACCCGCCATGGGCCTGTCGTCAGTGGTCCGCCAGAGGCCTGCTTCCGGATCCGCCATGGACCTGTCTAAGGATCCGCCATAAGCGCCTGCGTCCAGTACCGTCGTGGCAACTTCAGTAACTGGGCCGCCCGGTATGGCAAATCCGCCATACCACCCCTGATGGGGCACCCTGGCTTGCTGATTTAGGACTACGTCGCTGGTATACCTATTTGGTATATCCCCAACAATGCTTGATACGTCTCCAACGTATCTATAATTTTTGATGCTCCATGCTTGTTTTTACACCATTTGCCTACTGTTTCGTTACACTTCATGGCACTTTTATGCATTTTCCGGAACTAACCTATTAACAAGTTGCCACAGTGCCAGTTCCCTGTTTTCTGTTGTTTTTGTGTTTCAGAAGTGACACACAGGAAATATTCTCGGAATTGGACAAAACAAGTTCCTGAAGTCTTATTTTACCCGGAAGCTTCAAGAGATCCGAAGAGGAGTAGGAGGGGAGCCACAGGGGCCCCAGACACCAGGCTGGCACGGCCAGGGCCTGGGCCACGCCGCCCTGGTGTGAGGCCACCTGGCTCCACCTCTGACATCGCCCCTTCGCCTATAAAGACCCCCCGACGGGAAAAACCTAAGTACCCGATCAATTTTCTAGAACACATCACGATCCGCCACCGCCGTCGACCCGAATATCGGGAGGGTCCAGAAGCTCTTCCCGGCACCCTACCGGAGAGGGGAAACGCCACCGGAGGTCTTCTTCATTGCCATGCTTGCCTCCAGAGTGATGAGTGAGTAGTCTACCTTGGACTATGGGTCCATAGCAGTAGCTAGATGGTTGTCTTCTCCACCATGTGCTTCATGTTTAGATCTCATGAGCTGCCCTACATGATTGGGATCACCGTTATGTAATTCTACATGTTTGGTTTGTTGGGATCCGATGAATATTGGTGTTATGATTGAGTTGCTATACTGAAATATATCTTATGCTATCTCTATGTTGTTTATGATCTTGCATGCTCTCCGTTGTTATTAGCTATCTTGGCCGAGTAGTTGCTAGTGACTCCAAGAGGGGGTATTTATGCTCGATAGTGGGTTCATGCCTCTATTTAACCTGGGGGAGTGACAAAAACCTCTAAGGTTGTAGATGTGCTGTTGCTACTAGGGAGAAAACAACATTCATATGCTCAAGGACATATGCTTTGTTTACATTACACACTTTGCTTAATGCAATTATCTGTTGTTTGCAACTTAATACTTGTGGAGTTCTCGGATTGATTCGCCACAAGTGGATTATTAGTCATAGATGCAGTTGGATGGCGGTCTATGTATTTTGTTGTAATGCCCAGAGTAAATCTCATAGTGATCTTCTTGACATATCACGTTTATCTTTATTCTATCAATTGCCCAACTGTAATTTGTTTACCCAGCATGTGTTATTTATCTTATCGAGAGACACCACGAGTGAACTATGGACCCCGGTCCTATTTCCATCATATTGCTATCACCTGTTTACTTTACTCGCACTGTTTACTTTACTCGCATACTTCTACTGTTTTCCACTCGATACGCTCATACCCTTTGTTTCAAGCAAACCGGTGAGATTGACAACCTCATCGTAAGTTGGGAACAAAGTACTTGGTTGTGTGTGTGCAGGTTCCGCGTTGTAGCTAACAAGCAAAGCTTGGACGAGGCGCCATATATAAATTGTCCGAAGCTATCGCAAACTAGCAAGCATCACCTTCAGTCACATTGTCTGCTTTTCTGTCCTGAATGATAAACCTTGGTTTCTTAACTGAGGGAAAATCTACTGCTATACTCATCACACCTTCCTCTTGGGGTTCCCAACGGGCTGGTCATTTACCACGCAACAAGCAGTACCTCCTGTGGTGCCTAATGTAAATATTGGTGCAAGCTTCTATGATTTGGAATTCACTAGATAAATTCCTAGAGGAAGGGCTCAGGTAGAGGAAAATCAAGTACCTGTGGAGCATACTGGTCAGAACATGCCCCCCTCTGATAGGGGTACAAATACTGGCCACACTCCAAAGAGAACAAGGCTTGATACTGCAGGAAACAGCATGAATGTTGGCAACCAATCAGCTCCTGGAGGATTCATGAGGGATGCCAGAAATTCTTATAATGCTTCTCCTGTTGAAAGACAACTCCAGGTGATTCAAGTTGCCCAGGAAGGTGACACTAGGGGTAAAAGGAAAGAGGTGGAAACTGTTCCCTCTGAGGATAGTGATGAAGAAGAATTTTCTATGAGTGAGAAGGCCAGGATGCTGGGGTATGGGGCTCCAAAAAATGTTCCTGGTACTTCTAGTGCCACCAGAGTCTCTCTTGCATTAGACCATTATCCTGCCTATCTGGATTACTTAGCAAGACCCAGGATAACTGATGGGGTGGTGGAAAATGTTGGTGAGCCTTTACAGAATGAACTCACTTATGAGGAATTTCTCAGGGATTTACTTCAGAGCAGAAGTGATAAGAGATACATGTGGAGACAGCAGCTGGAAAGGATTCCTGGGGCAAATCTTGATGCAGTCATTGAATCTCCTATTGATCAATCTCTAAATACTGGGGACTACTCTTCTCAAGAGGCTAGAATCTCTTCTGATTCTGGGGATAACAATGTTGTGCACTCTTCTACAGTGCATATAACTGAAATTCCTTCCAGTCCAGTTAACACATCTCCTTCTGGGGTCAGGCCCTCAGTGACTGCTATTCCTACCCCTTATCAGCCTCAGCTAGTGCATGGCAGTTCAAGAATTTAAGCTGAAGGGAAGGCCTAGACTCATATTATGGAGAAAGCTATCCAGAATGTACAGCAAAGGGATCTTGAAGGTAATAACTCTGTCAACTCAAATTCTTTTTCTGTTCTGCAAGATGATGAGATTCTGAGTAAGGCTTAAGAAATTGGTATTGATGTTACTTCCTTACCTTTGAATACTATTAACCAGTTAAGAGACTTGGAAACTGCTAGAGATAATTTAGCTAAAAACAATCTATGAAAAATACTGTTGATAAAATTGTGGAGGTAATTTCTGAGGGTACTGAGGAATTGGGACACAGGGAATCTGATATTGAAGCTAAATTTGATGATTTTACTCCTGTAGTTTCTAGGAAAAGTAAAAAAAATCTGAGGAAAAATTCTGGTGGTAAGAAGACAAATCAGGGTGTTCCCCTCAGTGGTACTAAATCCCTTCGAAGGGCTAGTAATAATCACCCTCTGAGTGATATTATTACTGGTCCAAGACTACGGAGTCATTCAATAAGAAATAAAAAATGATCGGTCTTATTATGAATTGTAGGTGTGTGGGGAAAAAGGTTTTTCTTTTTGTCTTCGTGATCTCATTTTTGAGCATCGGTTTGATTTTCTTGGTCTCCAAGAAACAATGAAGAGGAAAGTAGACAGTTCAGTATGGAGAAAGTTTGACTTGGACAACTCTAATAATTGGTTGTGGTCTCCCTCTGTGGGATGTTATGGTGGGATTCTGTGTGGCACTAAATCCTCTAGATTTAATGTCAGCTCAGTTTCTATTGGTAGGTTTTTTGTTAAGGAAAGGGTGTTTGATGTTAAGAATCAAATGGAATATTGGTTGATTATTGTCTATGGGGCAGCTCAGAACGAACATAAAGACCTCTTTCTACAGACTTTGTCTAACATTTGTGAAAATCTTAACATTCCAACTTTGATTGGTGGTGACTTCAACATTCTCAAGTTTGCTGATGAGAAAAATAAAGATGGTGGTGTTAACTGGTTTTCTAATGAGTTTAATGCAATCATTGGTAGGTTTGCTCTTAGGGAACTTCCTTTGAGTGGAAGTTTCTTTACTTGGTCCAATAATCAAATTAATCCTACTTTGGAGAAATTAGATAGAATTCTGATTAAATCAGCTTGGGAAATGGTTTTCCCTCTTTCTGGCGCAAGGAAAATACCTAGAGTCATGTCTGACCGCAATCCCATCATTGTGGACACAAAAGAATTTATGGAGATTAAAAGCAGGGAGTTTAGATTTGAGAAATCATGGCTACTTCATCCTGACTTTCACATGAGAGTAGAAAAAGCCTGGAATTCTCCTGTCAGTGTTACTGACAGTATTAGTGTAATTCAGGAAAAACTCAAAAGGGTCAAAAACAGTTTGAAAGGTTGGGGAGCAAATGTCAGAGGAGATTCTTTGAAATTAAAAAAGGAACTATGTAAAATCTGGAAGCTTTAGAAGAAGAAAATGTCTTACCTGGCCCTTTGTTTGCCAGAAAAGGAGAAATCCAATACAAACTCATGAAAATCTATGAGGAAGAGGAAATGTATTGGTTTAGTAGATCTAGTGAGAAGTGGCTTTTGGAAGGGGATAACAATACAGCCTACTTCCATCGAGTGGCAAATGGGAGAAAGAGGAAAAATACTATGTTACATCAACATTTAGGGGACAGCAGATTTGCTTGTGCATGCGACTGACTATTATAAATAGTTGTTTGGTCATGGGGAAGGAAACAAAATGCAACTTGCTGATAACATCTGGTCAGCTGAGGAAAAGTTATCTAAGGAATATAATAGGGTGTTACTTGAGCCGTTCACTGAAGAAGAAGTTCAATTGCTTTGAAGATGATGGTTAAAAATAAAGCTCTACGTCCTGATGGAGTGCCTGTGGAATTCTATCAGGCCTGCTGGTCCATAGTTAAACATGACATCATGAGACTTTTTTATGATTGGCAGGCAGGGGTGTTGAACTTGTATAGGCTAAATTTTGGAATGATTATTTTGCTTCAGAAGACTCCTGAGGCTGATGTGATTTAGAAATACAGACCCATTTGTCTTCTCCAAGTTCTGTATAAACTTTTGACTAAGGTGGCTACCCTTCGTGTGGAACCTTTTATGGACAAATTAATCTCCTCATGTCAAACAACTTTTATAAAAGGAAGGAACATTATGGATGGAGTGATGTCCTTGCATGAAATCTTACATGAAGCAAAAAGGAAAAAACAACAGGGAATAGTCTTGAAACTAGATTTTGAAAAGGCCTATGACAAAGTTGACTCGGAGTATTTGATGAAATGTATCTCACAGAAAGGTTTTTGTGAGGAATGGTGTGCAAAGATTAATGGAATCATTAGGAATGGTACTCTGTGTGTTAAGATCAATAACACTAGGGGAAAAGATTTTGGAAGTCATAGGGGGGTTAGGCAAGGAGATCCTTTCTCTCCCTTTCTGTTTAATGTTGCTGCTGAAGGCTTGGCAAAAATGATTGCCCAGGCCCAGGAGGCTGGTCTGATCACTGGGTTAGTCCCTTATCTTATTGAGAAAGGGGTGGTGATTTTGCAATATGCAGATGACACAATAATTTTGATTCAGGACGATATGGAGCAAATCATCCATATGAAATTGATTCTTTATATGTTTGAAGCAATGTCAGGTTTGAAAATCAACTTTCAGAAGAGTGAAATCATGATGGTTTTGCATGATGATGAGAAAAAAAATGTTGTATTCTAACATCTTTGGGTGTCAGTTAGGGAACTGGCCTATCAAATATCTTGGAGTCCCTATTTGTGGGACTAGGCTGAGGGTTGCTGACATGGATTATCTATCTGACAAGTTGAAAAAGAAGCTTGATGGTTGGGTGGGCCACTCCTCTTCGATTGGAGGGAGATTTTCTCTCATCCAGTCCTCTATGAGTAGCACACTCATCTATCATATGTCAATGTATCTGCTTCCTCTGACTAATGTAGAAAGTTTGACCAAAATAATCAGAAAGTTCTTTTGGGAAGGAAATAGTGAGAAGAAGAAATACTATTTAGTGAAGTGGGATCTGGTTTGTAAACCAAGGAAGAAAGATGGATTGGGAATAAAGAATCTACAGCTTTTCAATCAGTGCTTGTTGTGTAAGTGGTGGTAGAAATTAGAGGCAGAGGATGACATGTGGCAACATTTGGTTAAAGCTAAGTATGGAGTGGATAAGGGTATTCAAAATATTAAGATGAAAAGTAATGACTCACCAGTTTGGAAGGATTTGTTAAAAGTGAAACATCTTTATACTCAAGGGAGACTAATGGTAGTAGGTAACGGTAACTCCACTGACTTCTGGAGTGATGCTTGGTATGGTTTTGTTCCTTTCTGTGAGAAATTCCCTCAACTTTTGACATTTTCTTACAACAACAGATGACAGTGGCAGCTGCTGCTGCATCAGGTTGGCAGTTTAGATTCAGACGCTGGATGAATCCCGAGATTCAGATGCAATGGCGTTGTGATACGTCTCCAACGTATCTATAATTTTTGATGCTTCATGCTTGTTTTTACTCCATTTGCCTAATGTTTCGTTACACTTCGTGGCACTTTTATGCATTTTCCGGAACTAACCTATTAACAAGTTGCCACAGTGCCAGTTCCCTGTTTTCTGCTATTTTTGTCTTTCAGAAGTGATACACAGTAAATATTCTCGGAATTGGACGAAACAAGTTCCTGAAGTCTTATTTTGTCCGGGAGCTTCCAGTCATCCGAAGAGGAGAAGGAGAGGGGCCACCAGGGGCCCACACACCAGGCTGGCACGGCCCAGGCCCTGGCCGCGCTACCATGGTGTGAGGCCACCTGGCTCCACCTCTGACATCGCCCCTTCGCCTATAAATACCCCCCGACGGAAAAAACCTAAGTACCCGATCAATTTTCCAGAAACACATCGCGATCCGCCGCCGTCATCGAGCCGAGATCGGGAGGGTCCAGAAGCTCTTCCCGGCACCCTGTCGGAGAGGGGAATCGCCACCGGAGGTCTTCTTCATCACCATGCTTGCCTCCGGAGCGATGAGTGAGTAGTCTACCTTGGACTATGGGTCCATAGCAGTAGCTAGATGGTTGTCTTCTCCACCATGTGCTTCATGTTTAGATCTCATGAGCTGCCCTACATGATTGAGATCACCGTTATGTAATTCTACATGTTTGGTTTGTTGGGATCTGATGAATATTGGTGTTATGATTGAGTTGCTATACTGAAATCTATCTTATGTTATCTCTATATTGTTTATGATCTTGCGTGCTCTCCGTTGTTAGTAGCTATCTTGGCCGAGTAGTTGCTAGTGACTCCAAGAGGGGGTATTTATGCTCGATAGTGGGTTCATGCCTCTATTTAACCTGGGGGAGTGACAGAAACCTCTAAGGTTGTAGATGTGCTGTTGCTACTAGGGAGAAAACAACATTCATATTCTCAAGGGCATATGCTTTGTTTACATTACACACTTTGCTTAATGCAATTATCTGTTGTTCGCAACTTAATACTCATGGGGTGTTCGGATGATATCCCCGTGAGTGGATTATTAGTCATAGATGCAGTTGGATGGCGGTCTATGTATTTTGTTGTAATGCCCAGAGAAAATCTCATAGTGATCTTCTTGACATATCACGTTTATCTTTATTCTATCAATTGCCCAACTATAATTTGTTTACACAGCATGTGTTATTTATCTTATGGAGAGACACCACTAGTGAACTGTGGACCCCGGTCCTATTTCCATCATATTGCTATCACCTGTTTACTTTACTCGCACTGTTTACTTTACTCGCATACTTTCACTGTTTTCCACTCGATACGCTCATAACCTTTGTTTCAAGCAAACCGGTGAGATTGACAACCTCATCGCAAGTTGGGAGCAAAGTACTTGGTTGTGTTGTGTGCAGGTTCCGCGTTGCAGCTAGCAAGCAAAGCTTGGACGAGGCGCCATATATAAATTGTCCGAAGCTGTCGCAAACTAGCAAGCATCACCTTCAGTCATAATTGTCTGCTTTTCTCCTGAACGATAAACCTTGGTTTCTTAACTGAGGGAAAACCTGCTGCTATACTCATCACACCTTCCTCTTGGGGTTCCCAACGAGCTGGTCATTCACCACGCAACAAGCAGCTCTTTTTCTGGCGCCGTTGCCGGGGATTGAAGAAGAAGAAGTTCCCACGTCAACTTGGCACCATCAAGTCTTTTTCTGGCGCCGTTGCCGGGGAAGAGTGGAAGACCTCTGCAAGGGGAGTTTTTCGCACGCACATCCTTTACTTTGTTTTATTATTTTGCTTTACTTTATTTATTTTACCTGCATCGTTTTATATCAAAAACCCAAAAAAATTAGAATCCTTGGTAGTTGTTATTTCTTTACTTTTAGTTCATCATGTTGCTCCCTAAGTACGTTCTGGAGGACCTCTCAGTAGGTAGTGGTTCAATTATTGGAAAAAGTAACATTGAGGAGTTCTTTAATCACATTAGTATGCATAACGAAGTTGAGGAAGAGTCTTTGGTTGAGCTAGCTCCTAGTATTGAAGTTGCTTCTACTTATTTAATTCACATGTTGGAAACTAGGTTTGCTAGTCTTAATCCTTTTATGCAATACATGTTCCTTAAGCTTCATGAAATTGACGATCCTGAAAAGAAAGCTTTTATTTTGGAAGCTTTGCGCCTAGAATTTAAAGATGTCGTTATTGAAGCTAGGAAAGTTCTTAAACATTTTAATAAACTCGGTTCACCTATAAAGGTTATTAGTACAAACAATGAAGGAGTCGAAATACCTATACCTAGCAAGCTCTTGGGATTGTGTGAAGCTTTCAAAAATAATTTTGACTGGATCTGTCCCAAAAATCTTTTTTGTGATTTGAGTGAACCAAAGCGTGATCACAAAGGGTCTTCTAAAACTTATGTGGATGAAATACAATGCCTTATTGACAAGACCTCTGCAGTTGATCTTAATGCTTCTTCTGAAAATACTTGATTCGCAATTTTCTGCGCCTAGCTCAAAGGCATTAAAGAAAAGCACTCTTGGGAGATAACCCAATGTTTTATTTTCAGTACTTTTTCTTTTATTTGAGTCTGGGAAGTCATTACTACTGTAATGACCGCTCCTTATCTTGTTTATTTTGTTTTTGTGCCAAGAGAAGCCTCTAATTCGAGTGAGGTAAAGATTTGGTGATGTTGCTGTCCTGAAACTGTTTTCGGTGCTGCACCGTAAAAATTCGTATAAATTCTCTGTGTATCTTTTGGACCTGCGATTTCTTGTGCATATGCCCCAGGTTATATCCAAACTTTCGTTAGTTGAACACTTTTTGATTTGAGCAATAGAAAACCCCTCAAAAATTCGATCTTTGTCAGCTGTTCAGTTTTGACAGATTTCTGCCAATATTTGTGTTTGCCGCTTTATCGCTTTCTTTTGAGTTCTTTTGATCACGGAACTTTTGGGGAAGCTGCTACAGTAGTATTTTCTATATATGTGGTAGTTTTGGGTTGAAACCTGAAGCAAAGAGAGGTTGATTATATGTTATGCTTGCACTAATGTTGCTAATAGATTTGTGTTTAGTTTTGTATGAAGGAAGTTTTCAAGTGTAGGGATTGGAGAATGATGAGATGAGTTGAAGAATGGACAAAAGCTCAAGCTTGGGGATGCCCATGCATCACCCCAAGAAATATCCAAGAGGTACAAGCGTCAAAGCTTGGGGATGCCCCCGAGGCACCCCTTCTTCATCGGCAAAAATCAGGTCACCTTTCAAGACACTATATTTTTATTGCTTCATGCACTATGTGTTTTTCTTGGAGCGTCCGTTGTTCTAGTTTTCTTTTTTAGTTTGTTTCGTTTTCTGCAATAAATGGTTGGACCCCAACAAATTTCTTTTGGAGGAGATGTACTCGTTTTCATTTGCTAAGAACACTCCGTTTTTCATTCTTATAATTTCACCGAGTGTTCTTCTTTTTCTGCTACTGCTTTTGGTTTTCGTTTTCGCCTTGATTTGTGTTCAGATCTTCTTATATTTGTTTATCAAGGTGTATTTTTGCCTCTGATCTTTATTGGTTTTCATCAAAAAGAGGTGTCTATAAAAATTTCAAATGGTGTTGGAAAAGAGAAAAAGCTTTGTGCAAAATAGTGGTACAAGAAGGAGCTTGTGTAGACTGCGGCTTAGGCTTTTTCATGGCATGCTTGATGTCTTTTTGATAGTATGCTTAGTGTTTTTGCTGTAGCATGACTTGTATCAAATAACTGAGATTGCTTAATGAGCCTTTGAAAAAAATCATGCGTTGTTTTTATTGTATGGAAGCATTATTTTGGTTTTCTCCTTGATGCTTTATTTGGGTTGACTTGGCGCATGCTCACACATGTTAGACTCTTACAAAGTCGCCAATAGCCTCTATGATCATTTATTTTTTGACTTTTGATGCCATCTTATGCTTCTTTTAATGTCGCTTTGTTGCTTTGCATGATTATGGCTATTATTGCTCTCTTAGTTGGTCGCTCCCAGTCTTTTGCTAGCCCTCGCCTTCTACTAAGTATGAGCTCTACTCGTGCATCCAACTCCTAAAAGCCAAAGTTTTCCAAAGTGTCCACCATACATACCTACTAGCAATTTGCTATTCCAAGTAAATTTGAGTTGCTTTTATTTTCTCTTCAAATTAAACTCTTACCAGTGTTATGCGAAATTGGGTCAGTAAAGCTCTCACGAACTGGAAGGCACACTTTACTTTTTCCTGTTCTTAAAAATTTGACATTGTGGTCTCTTATGTTGAGTTGTTATGCTTGCAAGTTGTAAGTTGGAGACTAGCCCAGCCATGCAGTCATGGGCAAGCTTTCAACATTGCACTTCTTATTTGAGTTGATATCATGATCTTTTGTTTATGGATGCCCATGGTGTGAAATGAATTGGGAATCTTGTGGGGATCATGGAGTTTGTATATGTGTTAGGGAAACGCCGGGCCGCCAATCTAAGCCATGCATAATTCATGGTGGAAATTTGCAGCATACCCATGGTGAACATTCGACGACGCATCTCACAATAAAAAGCTAAACAAATGGCAAATAAAAGAGATGTCGAGGTGTTCATTGTCTGCTTGTCCTATCATTTTGATGTGGGCTTGTTCCATGTCATCGGGCACGGAGGTACCCCGTTGGCGGTTCTCAGTGATATGCATATATTTACAATGACAAGAGCCTAGCTTGGGACTCTAAGTAAAGTAGCATGAGGTTTGGGTACTCGTATTCACGGGACACGAGGTTTTCAACTTATGATTTGTCAAGCATATGCATCATAATTGTTCTCGCATTAACCTTAACCATTCAAGATGCTTATGATGGGGGCAATGAGAGCTCAAAGCCGGTAAGTACCATAATTTTTGAAGGTTATAAAACTTGCAATCACTGCTTCCCTCTGCGAAGGGCCTTTCTTTTACTTTTATGTTGAGTCACCACCTTCTATCTTTATGCACCATTAAGAGAGCATAGTTGTCATTCTTAGTATAATTTGCATTGTCCCAAAGTTTTCATTGATTGATTCATATTGTTGGTTTCACTTGTTCTCAAATTATTTGTATCTAGTCGCCCTCTTAAACTTGAAGGTGTCCTATGCATTTATGTTTTGCTCTCTTTGAAGGACAAGCTGAAAACCATTTGTATGTTTTTCCTTATGATTTGAACACACGTTTGACTTTCATTGTTTCATTTTCATGATCTTTTGTTTGTGTTCATTTGCATGTTTACAGCATGGTTGCTAAGTTTCTATTGTCAAGATTATATCTTTCATGCCCATGTTTTAAGTTCTTATGATCCCAGCTCACAAATGCTTACATATGTGATCAAGATTGTGTAGGTGCATGTCACCTCAAAAATTATTCTTTTGTTATCACTTACCTACTCGAGGACGAGCAGGAGTTAAGCTTGGGGATGCTTGATACATCTCCAACGTATCAATAATTTTTTATGCTCCATGCTTGTTTTTACACCATTTGCCTAATGTTTCGTTACACTTCATGGCACTTTTATGCATTTTCCGGAACTAACCTATTAACAAGTTGCCATAGTGCCAGTTCCCTGTTTTCTGCTATTTTTGTGTTTCAAAAGTGATACACAGGAAATATTCTCGGAATTGGACAAAACAAGTTCTTGAAGTCTTATTTTGTCCGGGAGCTTCCAGTCATCCGAAGAGGAGAAGGAGAGGGGCCACCAGGGGCCCACACACCAGGCTGGCGCGGCCCAGGCCCTGGCCACGCCGCCATGGTGTGAGGCCACCTGGCTCCACCTCAGACATCGCCTTTCGCCTACAAAGACCCCCCAACGGAAAAAACCTAAGTACCCGATCAATTTTCCAGAAACACATCGCGATCCGCCGCCGTCGTCGACCCGAGATCGGGAGGGTCCAGAAGCTCTTCTCGGCACCCTGCCAGAGAGGGGAATCGCCACCGGAGGTCTTCTTCATCGCCATGCTTGCCTCCGGAGCGATGAGTGAGTAGTCTACCTTGGACTATGGGTCCATAGCAGTAGCTAGATGGTTGTCTTCTCCACCATGTGCTTCATGTTTAGATCTCATGAGCTGCCCTACATGATTGAGATCACCGTTATATAATTCTACATGTTTGGTTTGTTGGGATCCGATGAATATTGATGTTATGATTGAGTTGCTATACTGAAATCTATCTTATATTATCTCTATGTTGTTTATGATCTTGCATGCTCTCCGTTGTTAGTAGCTATATTGGCCGAGTAGTTGCTAGTGACTCCAAGAGGGGGTATTTATGCTCGATAGTGGGTTCATGCCTCTATTTAACCTGGGGGAGTGACAAAAACCTCTAAGGTTGTAGATGTGTTGTTGCTACTAGGGAGAAAACAACATTCATATGCTCAAGGGCATATGCTTTGTTTACATTACACACTTTGCTTAATGCAATTATCTGTTGTTCACAACTTAATACTCATGGGGTGTTTGGATGATATCCCCGTCAGTGGATTATTAGTCATAGATGTAGTTGGGTGGCGGTCTATGTATTTTGCTGTAATGCCCAGAGTAAATCTTATAGTGATCTTCTTGACATATCACGTTTATCTTTATTCTATCAATTGCCCAACTGTAATTTGTTTACCCAGCATGTGTTATTTATCTTATGGAGAGACACCACTAGTGAACTATGGACCCCAGTCCTATTTCCATCATATTGCTATCACCTGTTTACTTTACTCACACTATTTACTTTACTCGCATACTTTCACTATTTTCCACTCGATACGCTCATAACCTTTGTTTCAAGCAAACCGGTGAGATTGACAACCTCATCGCAAGTTGGGAGCAAAGTACTTGGTTGTGTTGTGTGCAGGTTCCGCGTTGCAGCTAGCATGCAAAGCTTGGACGAGGCGCCATATATAAATTGTTCGAAGGTGTCGCAAACTAGCAAGCATCACCTTCAGTCGTAATTGTCTGCTTTTCTCCTAAACGATAAACCTTGGTTTCTTAACTGAGGGAAAACCTGCTGCTATACTCATCACACCTTCTTCTTGGGGTTCCCAACGGGCTGGTCATTCACCACGCAACAAGCAGCTCTTTTTCTGGCGCCGTTGCCGGGGATTGAAGAAGAAGAAGTTCCCACGTCAACTTGGCACCATCACGTTGTATGAGAGATGATCTGGCTATGATAGCCCTCAATGATGAGAAAGATAAACCTAAGTGGAAACTGACTAAATCTGGAGTTTGCTCGGTTAAGTCTCTTTATAATAAGCTCTCAGCTGTGGGTGTTGATAGAAGCTTTAAACAGCTATGGAAGGCTCGAATTCCTCTGAAGATAAAAATTTGGTTATGGCTTATCTGGCACAATGCAATTGCCACAAAAGATAACATGAAAAGAAGAAAATGGGTGGGAAGTTTTGTTTGTCAATTCTACCCTAATGATGAGAATATCAATCATTTGTTTTTCACTTGTCCCATGGCAGCTTACATGTGGAGTACCATTAGTACTGTCTTAGGGGTTTTTACTAGACCCTCTTGTTTTACTCAATATTTCTGGTGGATTGCCAAAATCCTTCCAGTTGGTTCTAATCTTCACATAGTCGGAATTGCTGCTCTTTGCTGGGCTATTTGGAAAACTAGATATAATGCTTGCTTTGAAGGCAAGCTTATTTCCTCTCCACTGGTTCTGATCTGTTATATGTGTGCTTTTTTTTAACCATGAAAAACTGTACAAATATTTTCTTTGAAGGCAAGAGCCCCACAGCACTTTATTACCAAACCACCCCCAACAAAGTACAAATATTTACAGAGAGAAAAGAGAAAAACCTATACTTGTATAGACTTAGAACAGAGTACAAAGATACTAATATAAGCTGCCTATCTAGGCTTTCAGATCATCTAGATGCTTGCTTTTTATCCTATACATAAGCAAGGACATATCATGAAGGAAACTACATCTCCAACCAAAAAAAGAGGGTCTCTCATTTCAAAAAATCTGCCCATTCCTCTGTTTCCAAATATTCCATAAGGCAATAATCACTACCTCCATGAAAAATGGTTTTCCAAAATCTTTTCTTGCCGCAAAAGCTGCAGCATGGATATCTTGAGCTTGACTCCAATCAATTTGAAGATAGTTCCATACCCTCTGGCTGAAATTACAATTAAAGAACAGATGCAACCTATCCTCATGAGCTCTAGAAGGATAAAGCAAACAATGATTATCTTTGGTGACATTCCAATGCCTGCGTATCAGCATATCTCTGGAATTAACTCTATCATTGAGGAGAAGCCAAGCAAAGAACTTGGTCCTCATCATGCATGCAGACTTCCATATCCACTTGAAAATAGGCATGACCACAATATGGGCATGCAAATGCTGATAATATTTGGATGCCGTATAGGTAGGCCCCCAGCTATAAACCCATTTATTATTTTAAATTGAAAGAGGATTAAACCTCATCAAATCAGTCAACAGTTGGAACTCCTGATAAGCTTGCTCAGACATGCGCAAGTAAAACAACTCAAAAGGTTGCTAACAATCATAAACCTCAGCAGCAGTCAGCTTTGAGTCAAGCACATAAGAATATAATCTTGGAAACCTCTCTGCTAAAGGCCTAGTGGAACCATCAAAGAGCCACTTGTCAGACCAAAACAAGAAAGAATCACCCTTTCTAGGGAGAACCGAGGCAACATTCATATAACCATCCATGTGTTTGCAAACATCCCTCCACCAAAAAGACCCACATAACTTTTGGGCCTGTGGAATAGAATCACCATAGTAAGAGTGTCAGATGAGGTGAACCCAAGGTAAATCTGCCTTGTTAAAAAATTTGTCAAGATGTTTGAGCAGCAAGGCCTCATTTCTCTTGGTGAAGTTAACAATACCTACTCCACCTTTATCCTTTGTCTTGCAAAGCATTTCCCAAGCGGCCAATGACTGTTTTGGAGTATCAACATTATCCCTCCACAAACATTGTCTCAAAGTCCTATCCAGTTGCTTAAGAATTCCAGGAGGAATTTCAAGGGAACAAAGAAAGAAAATCGACATAGAGGAGAGAGCATAGTCCACAAGCTGCAATCTAGCTCCCTGAGATAGGAAACAAGATATAGAAGTTAACTTTCTCTCCAATCTAGTAACAATGGGGGTAAGATCCTGAATCTTTGGTTTAGTAGTCCCCAAAGGTAGACCCAAATATGTGAAAGGCAAAGAGGCAATCTGACAGCCAAATGCTGCAGCCAACTGAGCAACATTGTCCTCAGGCACATTAATGGGCACAAGGCTTGATTTCTGATAATTCACATTCAGACCACTTGAAAGTGAAAAGTTCTGCAAAGCTTTCTTCAATACTAGCAACTGATCCAAGTCAGCAGGTAGAATTGTTGGTGCTTTTCTTTGATACTAGGCAGGTCTGCAGAATGAGAAGGACAAGGAGTTGTTGATGGAGGGGGCCTCTCGACTGCAAAGGGGTGCTTCGGCGGCTCATGAGGTGGCCAGAACTACCAGATCTACCAGTGCAAGAATCCTGGAGTGTGAAGACGAAGACAATGAAGAACAGTCTGCTTGATGAGGAGTGTGGAAACAAAGCAGACTAGTTTCCCTAAAGATGTTTCATGTCAGTGGAGGGTTTTGTTAGCCTTTTGAAACAATGTTGGTTGTTGGTTTGTTGCTTGGGATATGTTTCCCGAAAGTACTGCAATAGCTTGCTTTAGTCGTCGTAAAGTTCTCGAAGGACAGGTCGCCTTAGTAGTAGTTTGCTGCTGGTCTGCGATCGTAGATCTTTTGTTTTAGTTTCTTTGTGTTTGAACTTGGGTTGGCCAAAACTTTATTCTGTTATCCTGTGATAATGGAACCCGGCTCCTGTGAGGCGTATGAAAAAAAATCGCTATGTTATTTATGATCTTGCATGCTTTCCGTTGCTAGTAGCTATCTTGGCTGAGTAGATGCTAGTAACTCAAAGAGGGAGTATTTATGCTCGATAGTTGGGTTCATGCCTCCAGTAATCTTTGGGGGGGGGTGACAGAAACCTCTAAGGTTGTAGATGTGCTATTGCCACTAGGGAGAAAACAACATTCTTGTGTCCAAGGACATTTGCTTTGTTTACATTACGCACTTTGCTTAATGCAATTATCTGTTGTTCGCAACTTAATACTCAAGGGGTTCTCGGATGACTCCCCACGAGTGGATTTTTAGTCATAGATGCAGTTGGATGGCGGTCTATGTATTTTGTCGTAATGCCCAGAGTGAATCTCATAGTGATCCTCATGACATATGTACGTTATCTTTATTCTATCAATTGCCCAACTATAATTTGTTTACCCAGCATGTTGTTATTTATCTTATGGAGAGACACCGCTAGTGAACTGTGGATCCCGGTCCAATTTCCTTTACATAGCTATACCGTTTTACTTTTACTCGCACTGTTTACTTTCTTGCATACTATTATCCTTTTACCACTCGATACGCTCAATCCTTTGTTTACAGCAAACCAGTGAGATTGACAACCTCATCGTAAGTTGGGAGCAAAGTTTTGGTTTTGTTGTGTGCAGGTTTCACGTTGCTGCTAGGTGAAGACGCACTAGCAATATTTCTGGCGCCATTGTCTGGAGTGTCATGAAGCTAGCAATTATCACCTTCTGAAGTTTGACTTTCTCCTACTAGTTCGATAAATCTTGGTTTCACAACTGAGGGAAGACTTGCTGCTGTGCTCATCATACCTTCCTCTTAGGGTTCCCAACGAGCTGTACTTACAAGCCATCAACGAGTTTTCTGGCGCCATTGCCGGGGAGGAAGAAGACTTTTGCAAGGGGAGTCTCTCACACACAATCTTTTACTTTGTTTTTGTTTTGCTTTATTTTATTTTTGCTTATATCGTTTTATCAAAAATACAAAAAAAATTAGTTTCTATTTCAAGTTGCTATTTATGTCTAGTTTAGTTGTTGTTACTATGTCGCCCGAGGAAATGATCTTCACTTTCAAACAAAAGAGTGAGGAGAGTTTCAAAGAAGCTTTTGGTCTAGAATTTATGATTGGCATGGAAAAACTGAACCGAAAATGACTTTGAGTTTGCTTCTTAGTAGCTTTTACTTTGGTCTTGCTCTTCGTTATAGATATGCTTTGGATGCTACAGCAGGAGAAGATTTCCTTCATTGTGATGGAGATCAAGCTTTCAATATTATAAAAAAGTTGATTACAATTTATTGCATGCCAACTGATTTTGATTCCTCTCTTGTGAGCATTTTTGCTAGACTTAATACTCTTGAGACTCACACTGCTTGTTTGAATAATTGCTATAGTACTTTGTGCGAGCATTTTGATTATGTGTCAACAAATTCTGAACCATCAAGTTGGTTCCCTACGGTGAAAATCACCATCAGTGGTGAAAATTTTCATGCTCATTGTGATATTATGTCTGAATTTTGTCTTATGCCAAAGGATGTTTATAAATCTTTGAGTCTTTGGAAGCTTTCTGAGGGAGGAGAAGAAATTTCTCTTACTAATAACTAGCTATGTAGCCCGCGCAATTACACAGCTAGCGATGAGGTAGAAAAAACTTGAGATAAAAAGTATCAATATTTCTTCTTTATACTATATTTTTTAAATGAAATTAGTATATCAGATTCACTGTTCTCCATTTACTGAGCTTCCAACTGCTACGACGTTTCAATCTAGGCGATAAAACATATGTACATTTTGTAGATGTAAAACCTGAATACCTCATTGTTTAGGCTTCCAAGTTCTCCTGTGCATTGGTGGACTATACATACTCCAGCAGTCAATTCTGTATGAACTCTCGTGGAATGATTTTGCCATCTCATGTAACATTAACAATTAGTGGACTATACATACTCCAGCAGTCAATTGTGTATGAACGCTCGTGAAGCTGGTCCTAGCGGAGGCATGATATAGGATTAAGCATGCAGATTGCAGACCTTAGCTGATGTGTAGGTGAGAGGCATCCGATCTTCAGTTTATTGGGGCTAGCATTAGCATGTTGCCCCTGAGAGACAGCAACATCAATACCGCTACAACTTCGCCAGCGTCGCGGAGAGGTCTTTCCACGACAAACATGATTGCTTGACTTTTTTGCCCAACAATCAAAGAAGGAGGTCAGGCGTCAGCATATATAGCAATGAAGAGTTTGAAGTAACAATTAAGGGTGTGTTTGGTAGACTGTGCTAACTCAGAATTGCTTTCTCTCCTCATACATGTTGCCCTCACACAAGCTGAGTTCAGATTTGTTGTCATGTTTGGTAGGCTGGGTTTACTAAACAAGCTGTGTTGAGATGTTGTTTGGTGGCTTGCATGAGATGAGAATTGAAATATTTACATAGAGGTCCTTCAACACAAATAAAAAAGCAATCAAGTCCCTAACAAGAAAAAGTAAAGCAATCAAGTCCTGGCCGGCCGGCCATGGCGGAGCTTGGGCCCGGCGTCGTCGTCTCGCCGGCTGGCCGGCGCGGGGGAGAATGGGTGGAGCTTGGGCGCGGCGTCGCCTTCTCGCCGGGAGCTCGCACAGCCGCCAGGAGCGCGGGCGCGACATCCAGGAGTACAGGCACGCCGTCATGGAGCGCGGGCGTCCTGCAGCACGGGCGCGACGTCCCGGAGCGCGAGCGACCTGCAGCACGGGCGCGACGCCGAGAAGCGTGGGCGCGGCGTCCAGGAGCACGAGCGAGAAGGCAGCGTGGTGGCCGGGAGGTCGAGCTCTGGCTCCGGTGTACAGGGAGCCGGGAGCTTCGAGATCTGGCTCCGGTGAACAGGGAGCCGAATGGCAGCGTTTGGGGGTGGGTCGAGGGAAAAAGAGGAGGGTGCGTCGAGGGGGAGAGAGGAGGGCGCGCTTGGCGGCCTCTCCGGCGGTGGGCGGCGGCCGGTGTGGCCGAGGGAAGAGAGGAAGGGGCGTTGTTGCAGGGAGAGGAAGGAGATGAGAGGAAGGGAGGGAGAGGAAGGAATGAGAGGGAGGGAGAGGAGAGGGTTGGGGTTCGGGGGGGGGGGTGCGAGGGGAGCGGTTGCGGGGTGAACCCGGCCTGGTTGAGGAGCGAAGCTCGATCTGAGCTTCTCTCCTCAGCCTGGCTGAGGAGGCTTTTTTGGGCGAGGTGGGCACTGCCGAGGTGAGCCGAGTCAGGCTACCAAACAAAGAAAAGTAAGAAAAGGTGGGATGAGGAGAGAATCTCTCATGTGCCCCAGCCTACCAAACACACCCTAAGTTATTCTCTGAAGAAATGCCAAACTGGTAAATAATCTGACCTTAATCATAGCAATATCACATGACTTGATTAATCTGCTCGTAGTTCATAGTATACACTAGTAGAAAAATGGGCATCGGTCTAAGCCTTTAGTACCGGTTCCCGTATGAACCGGTACTAAAGGGTGCATTAGTACCGGTTCACTTGCCCAGCCGGCCGATGACCATCAATACCGGTTCGTTGAGGGCCTTTTGTACCGGTTCATCTTACGAACCGGTACGAAAGGGTTTCAGTCCAAATTTGAGGCAGAGGTGGGGCCAGAGCTGAACCTTTAGTACCGGTTCATCTGAAGAACCGGTACTAAAGGGCCTCCGGCCTATTTTCTGCAGCCCGACCTCTCTTTCCCTTCTCATTCTCCTCTCTCACATTTCCAAATCTCTATTTTGCACCTCTCACACTCCAATAAATCTTCATTTTTCTCCACCATTTTATCAAGATTGACGGCACCCATCTATCTAAGGGTTAGCAATATCATCCTTTCTTCCGGCGTTCCTAATTTAGCTCATTTCTTTGCTAGTTTAACTTGTATTATTTTTCTAGTGCTAGCAAGGTGTTTGATGAAATGCCTAAGTTAGGGATTTCATTCTTTTTTTATGCAATTGAGCTCAAATTAAAGTATGATTTGTAGGTTTTAGTATCGTCCCCATCCTCACCGCCGTCGATCGCCAGCGTCTTCCCCTAGCCGGCATTGTACCACCTCGGTGAGCCTCTTTTTTTTAATAAAAAAAACTTAGTTTTATGTGATGAACTTGAATATTAATTAAGTTGGTCACTCATATATCCATGATGTTGTGTAATTAATGATTTTTGATATACTTATATAATGCAGGTGAATCGACAATGGATGTATGGTGACCGATGCCATCCCGACTTCATTAGTGGCATGCATTATTTTCTCAACATGGCGGAGGCAAACAGGCGGTCGAATGGTTTCATTTATTGTCCATGTAGTTCCTGTAGGAATACGAAGGATTACTCTACCTCAAAGAACCTTCATTTCCACCTGCTTGAGAATGGTTTCATGCCCGGCTATAATTGTTGGACCAAGCACGGAGAAAGAGGGGTTATAATGGAAGGCAACGAAGAAGAAGAGGATAGTGACAACTATCCTATGTTCACTGAAGACGGTGATAGTAGTATGGGGGAAGACGAAGCTGAAGAAGAGCCCATTTTTGATGAGCCCATTTTTGATGACCCCGATGACAATTTGGGTCGGGCCATTCTTGATGCGAAGATAAACTACGGAAGTGAAAAGGAGAGGTTGAAGTTGGAGAAAATGTTAGAGGATCACAACAAACTGTTGTACCCAAATTGCGAAGATGGCCAGAAAAAACTGGGTACCACACTGGAATTGCTGCAATGGAAGGCAGAGAATGGTACTTCTGACAAGGGATTTGAAAAGTTGCTGAAAATAATAAAGAAGATGCTTCCAGGGGAGAACGTATTGCCCTCTAGTACGTACGAAGCAAAGAAGGTTGTCTGCCCTCTAGGATTAGAGGTGCAGAAGATACATGCATGCATCAATGACTGCATCCTCTACCGCGGGGAGTAAGAGAATTTGAATGCATGCCCGGTATGTGGTGCATTGAGGTATAAGATCAGGCGAGATGACCCTGGCGATGTTGAGGGCGAGTCCACCCCCAGGAAGAAGGTTTTTGCGAAGGTGATGTGGTATGCTCCTATAATACCACGGTTGAAACGTTTGTTCCAAAACAAAGAGCATGTCAAGTTGTTGCGATGGCACAAAGAGGACCGTAAGAAAGATGTAATGCTGAGACACCCCGCTGACGGGTCGCAGTGGAGAAAAATCGACAGAAAGTACAAGTCATTTTCAGATGACGCAAGGAACTTAAGATTTGGTCTAAGTACAGATGGTTTTAATCCTTTCGGGGAGCAGAGCTCCGGTCATAGCACCTGGCCAGTGACTCTATGTATCTATAACCTTCCTCCTTCGTTGTGCATGAAGCGGAAGTTCATTATGATGCCAGTGCTCATCCAAGGCCCGAGGCAACCCGGCAACGACATTGATGTGTACCTGAGGCCATTGGTTGAAGAACTTTTACATTTGTGGCGTGAAGAAGGTGTACCTATTTGGGATGAGCACGAACAAAAGGAATTTAACCTACGAGCGTTGTTGTTTGTAACCATCAATGATTGGCCTGCTCTTAGTAACATTTCAGGACAGTCAAACAAGGGATACAATGCATGCACACACTGTTTAGGTGAGACTGACAGTATATATTTGAGAAACAAGAATGTGTACATGGGGCATCGTCGATTTCTTCCAAAACAACATCAAGTAAGAAAGAGAGGAAAGCATTTCAGAGGTGAGGCAGAAGACCGAACGAATCCTACCCGCCCTACTGGGGATGTTATATATGATATGGTCAAGGATTTAAAAGTGATCTTTGGAAAGGGTCCTGGCGGACAATCTGTTCCGCATGATGTTGACGGACATGTACCCATGTGGAAGAAGGTGTCTATATTTTGGGAGCTACCCTACTAGAAAATCCTAGAGGTTCACTCTGCAATCGACGTGATGCACGTGACGAAAAATCTTTGCGTGAACCTGCTAAACTTCTTGGGCGTGTATGGGAAGACAAAAGATACACCGGATGCACGGCACGACCAGCAATGTATCCACGAAGGAAACAACCTGAATGCAGAGAAGTATCAAGGTACTGCCAGCTACGCTCTTACCAAAGAAGAGAAGGAGATCTTTTTTGAAGTCCTGAGTAGCATCAAGGTCCCGTCTGGCTTCTCATCGAATATAAAGGGAATAATAAACATGTCAGAGAAAAAGTTTCAAAACCTAAAGTCTCATGACTGTCTCGTGATTATGACACAATTACTTCCGGTTGCATTGAGGGGGCTTCTATCGGAAAATGTTCGAGTACCCATTGTGAAGCTATGTGCGTTCCTCAATGCAATTTCTCAGAAGGTGATCAATCCACTAACTCTACAAAATTTACAGAAGGATGTGGTGCAAT
The DNA here is from genome assembly GCA_007115705.1 of Dactylis glomerata. Taxonomy (NCBI): domain Eukaryota; kingdom Viridiplantae; phylum Streptophyta; class Magnoliopsida; order Poales; family Poaceae; genus Dactylis; species Dactylis glomerata. Next base: position 4,444,570 of record QXEO01002107.1, on the reverse strand, counting down.
GTCTAGTCAGCTTCGAGTTGGTGCTCCCACCATCCTTCTTCAATATTATGACGCATCTCCTCGTTCACCTGGTCAAAGAGATTAGTGTTCTCGGTCCTGTATTTCTACACAACATGTTCCCCTTTGAGAGATTCATGGGAGTCTTAAAGAAATACGTTCATAACCGTGCTAGGCCAGAAGGAAGCATCTCCAAGGGCTATGGAACAGAGGAGGTCATTGAGTTTTGTGTTGACTTTATTCCTGACCTTAAGCCGATCGGTGTTCCTGAATCGCGCTATGAGGGGAGACTGCGTGGAAAAGGCACGCTAGGAAAGAAAGCAACAATGTGTATGGACGGACATTCTTTCACTCAAGCACACTACACAATTCTACATAATTCCAGCTTGGTGGCTCCGTACAAAGTGGAACACAAGAATATTTTACGCTCTGAATACCCGGAGCAACGTGAAGATTGGATTGATGGAGAACACATGAAGACTTTCGGCGGTTGGTTGCAAACACGTCTCATGAATGTCACTGATGAAGAACAGCTGTACTTGTTGGCCAAGCAACCATCTTCGACTATATCGACGTTTCAAGGGTACGAGATAAATGGGAATACATTTTACACATTCGCCCAAGATAAAAAGAGCACCAACCAAAACAGTGGTGTCCGCTTTGATGCAGCAGAGGACAATGGGAAGAAGGTCACATATTATGGGTACATAGAGGAGATATGGGAACTTGACTATGGACCTAATTTCAAGGTCCCTTTGTTCCGGTGCAAATGGTTCAACCTGAAAAACGGGGTATAGGTAGACCCGCAATACGGAATGACTACAGTGGATCTCAAGAATCTAGGGTACGACACCGAACCATTCGTCCTAGCCAGTGAAGTGGCTCAGGTTTTTTATGTGAAGGACATGTCTACCAAACCGAAAAAAGAAAAGAAAGGCAAGAGGACACATCATACGATGAGCCAAAGCGCCACATAGTTCTTTCAGGAAAAAGAAACATCGTGGGAGTAGAGGACAAGACAGACATGTCAGAAGATTATAATAAGTTTGATGATATTCCACCATTCAAGGTGGAAACTGACCCAAGCATCATTTTAAATAATGAAGATTGTCCATGGTTGCGTCGCAATCAGAAGAAAGGGAAACACAAGAAGAAAACTCAGAAGACTAGATAGGGATCATAACTTGTGTATCTCAATATGGAAATCACTTTCCCATTTATTTTTTGTGTAATGATGTTATTGTATGAGGGAAATTTTTCCGAGGCGGAGCTTCCGAAGATGCCGTAGGGCGTGAGCACCAACGACATCTTCGAGAAGCTCCGCCACGGGAGATTTCCCAACCCTTTACTCAACATTGTTAGAGGAGATGGAGTCTTTCACGGGCTTGCAGGGAAATTTTTCCGAGGCGGAGCTTCCGAAGATGTCGTAGGGTGTGAGCACCAATGACATCTTCGAGAAGCTCCGCCACGGGAGATTTCCCAATCCTTTACCCAACATTGTTAGAGGAGATGGAGTCTTTCACGGGCTTGCAGGGAAATTTTTCTGAGGCAGAGCTTCCGAAGATGCCGTAGGGCGTGAGCACCAACGACATCTTCGAGAAGCTCTGCCACGGGAGATTTCCCAACCCTTTCCTCCATCCATGGGGATGAAACTCTCACTGCCTTCGAGCTGTGCTTGCCATGGCGTATCGATGCTCCTTTTATAGGCATGGCGCCGCTTCTACTTTTGTCTTGTTCCTCCGACAGGGGCGTCGTGCGCTACATGCTTTATCTCATCGAGCAGTGCATCCACCCATGCATCCTTATCCTGCCGACAGCTTTAGTCTCGGTTGCACCCACCAGCCGGGACTAAAGGTTACCCATGCGTCCTTATCCTGCCGACAGTTTTGTTAGATGACACAAAAACCACCTTTAGTCCCGGTTATACCCACCAGCCGGGACTAAAGGTTAGATGGTTCCCCGCGGCACTGCGTTCCCGCCTATTTTCTTCCCGCGCCTTCCACCGCTTCCCGCCTCCGTCTTCCCGCCATTTTTCACTATATATATGTAGGCTTGGCATCCATTTACATATCACATCTAGACTCATATCTACAAACCTCATCACTCTCTTCCATGGCTTCCATCGTATCTCTAACCCCCTGGGAGGCGGAGGCGCTTTGCGCCTCAAACTACCCCTGCCCGCCAGGCTACCGCGTCCCCACCGGCTGGATGCAGAGCGTCGGAGGTGTACCGGTCCCTCCTGTCCCCATAGGTGTGGCGCGCCAGATGGCCATCACGAACCACTACTACTTCGAGCTCACGCCAGAGCAGCGGAGGAATCCTTAGTGGCATCCCGACTACAGCCCGACTTGGGATGGCTTCTTCATCAATCGGCGTGAGAGTGCGCTTGCCAGGCATGAGGAGGACGGCTCGCCTCGTTCGAACTTCAACGAGGCCGGCCGTCGGCTATGGTGGCGCGGCCGGACTCTCCAGAGCGTCATGGCCTACCGTGGCCCCCGCCTGCGCTACCCTCAGTCTCAGCCCACGCGTGCTCACCCGTCGAGGTTCGACTACCGCGACCCCGATGCCAGCGACGATGACATCGGCGACTACGACGACTACAGTGGCGACGTTTATAGGGCTAGGCACGACTATGACTAAATCACTCCAACATTCGAAAACAAGCTCGGCCGATTGTGACTTAATCTGGCCATGTATCTTAATTTTCAGTTGAGATATGTACTTCTTTTTCAGTTCAATCGTTTTCCCGCCCTTTTTCTTTCCGCCCTTTTCTTCCCGCCCTTTTCCTCTCACGGACGCAGCGTGCCGCCGCGCCAACCGACACTTAATTATTAAGCGAACATATGATCAATAGAAACTGCAACAGAAAAATCAAATATAACTAATCAAAAAGAAAATCAAATATAACTAATCAAAAGAAAATAGAAAATCAAATATAACTAATCAAAAGAAAATAGAAAATCAAATATAACTAATCAAATATAACTAATCAAAAATAAAATCAAATATAACTAATCAAAAGAAAATAGAAAATCAAATATAACTAATCAAAAATAAAATCAAATATAACTAATCAAAAGAAAATAGAAAATCAAATATAACTAATCAAATATAACTAATCAAAAAGAAAATCAAATATAACTAATCAAAAGAAAATAGAAAATCAAATATAACTAATCAAATATAACTCATCAAAAATAAAACGAAAATCAAAAGAAACTGCAACAGAAAAATCAAATGAAAATCAAAAGAAACTGCAAAAGAAAAATCAAATGAAAATCAAAAGAAACTACAAAAGAAAAATCAATAGAAACTGCAAAAGAAAAATGAAACGAAAATCAAAATAAACAGCAAAAGAAAAATCCAACGAAAATCAAAAGACACAGCAACAAAAAAATCAAAAGAAATAGCAACAGAAAAATCAAAAGAAAAAGAAAAAACCTTTGGTACCGGTTGGTGGACAGAACTGGTACGAAAGGTTAAAAGTGCAAAACAAAAGGAAAATGAATTTCCAAAAATATCTTTGGTACCGGTTGCTGTTACGAACCGGTACTAAAGGTGACCTTTAGTACCGGTTCATAACAGCAACCGGTACCAAAGGCCTTCAGGCCGTTTTCTTCCACGGGAGGCCACCGACACACACGCATATACAAATCTAACCGTCGCCGTCGTCCCGGAGCCCCGCCGTCGCCGTCGCCCGGAGCCCCGTGCCGTCGCCGTCGCCCGGAGGAACGAGGTGCGCCGCCCCTTTCCGCTCCTCTCCCCTTCCCCTCCGGCAGCGCCCCCCGCCGCGCCTCGCCTCGCGCCCGCCACGCCCGCAGAGATTGCCCGCAGCTCCGTCGTCGCCGCGCCTCGCCACGGCCGGCCGCCACGCCGCGCCCGCCACGCCACGCCACGGCCGCCACGCCGCGCCACGGCCGCCACGCCGTGCTCCACGCCCAGACGGATCTCCAGCGATGATTTTCGGCCAGGCCAGGACGTCCCCAAGTTGCCCCTCTCGCCATCAACCTCGCCGTGACCTTCTCCAACTCGTCTGCGCAATCCCCTTCGCCGGAGCCCTCCAGAACGTCGCCGTCGTACACACCAGTACCGCCTCCACGCCGGAACCCTAGCCGTCGGCGAGCCCTCCTCTCACTTTCGTTCCCAGCCGTCCGATCCTGATCGGATGCCTTAGATTAAATCACTTACGCGAAGCGGTACGGTTCGATCTCGACCGTGAAGATCACATAAAATCCAGCGGCTCAGAAGCCCTATCCGGCCGAACCGGTATCCACCTGTTAGAAAGCGCCACGTGGCCTTGCTGATTTCAAATAGAATTGAAACACTTTCTTATATACTGAAACTTGTAAAATTAATGGAAATTGTTCTGTAAGGCCAAAATTTACAAATTGCATATCCCTAGAATCCTTGAAAAGTTTAGAACCTAATTGTGCAATAATATCACATGCTTACAGTACAAAATTTTGAAGTGAATTTCAAATGATTAAAATAGCTCCTTAATACCAAATAATTCATATCTTTTGCTCTGGTTATTCAAAAATAACAAATTTGTAGTCTATGGATTCCTTAGAACATATAGAACACTTTAGAATCAAGAAACACCAAAGTTGATACGTGCACAAACTTGGTACATTCAAATCTATCCAAACCACTACTTCGATCATAATTTGATTTCTAAAAATGATTTTGGGATGAATCCAATTGTAGCAACTTTTTATTACAGTACCCTATCCAGTGGCATCACTGTCCTATTTATTTGAAATTATTTATAAATATTCAAGTTCAATCATGAGAACTTGAGTATTTGTAAATCTATTTTAGAGTGAATCCAATTGCATTCGCTTTATTGAACCACTCCGGTGACTTGGCCTACACTCAAACAACTTTATTGTAGATACTATCTCATTATTATAGGATCTTAATTTCAGCTTTGCCATTAGCACTTAAACATTGGAGTTACTTTCCATAAATAATTTTGAAGTATTAAAATTATGGAGGACCTTAATAATGAAATAGTAACTTGTATTTAAGGTTATTTCTTAACTTCCATTAAGTAAATAAGTAATTAGCTCTATGTGCTCAATTCAACCATGAGGAATAATTAACTAAATTACTTTTGTGATAATTGTGATAACTTAAAATGACATGATGAATCAAATAATTGCACTTAATTTTGTAGTGACATTGAGCTATGGAGGACGACACCTTCATCCGAGATGAGGAGCGAGAAGAAATGGTGCAGAAAATGATATTTGAGAGTGCCCGTGGACCGGAACCCAATGGAGAACCCGATGGAGATGACGATGATTTTGGCTCACAATTTTTGAACGATGTCGGTGAGGGACTTGAGTCTGAAGAAAGAAGAGACAACGAACTATCCTTAACAAACTCCGGCGAGGTGTATATTTATATATCAAGGCTATATGTTCATCACTAGATGCATTGATTTATTTGTATTACACTTATTAACGAATCATTTTTCTTTTAGCCTTCTGGATCATCGAGCAAATCTGTTAAAAAGCAACGAGGCCCGACGCAACGTCTAAAGGGCGAGGGTAGGTTAGCCCTCACCGCATTTAAGGATAGTGGTGAACCGGTGGATCCCAAAGAGCACTGCCGTAAATTTATAAACCAAGCTGGAGTTCTTGTTAGGGACCATGTACCGATCAGCATTGCAGAGTGGCATAAGCCGAAGAACGCGGGGGCTGAAGCTAGTTATGTCAATGATACTCTAAAACTTTTTCTTTGGGACAGTCTACTGACACACTTCAGCCTACCGGAAGACATGACGGAAGGCCAGAAGAAGAAAGTCAAGGAATGGACTCTTAAGAAGATGGCCACACAATTCCAGACCTGGAAGAAAAATTTATGGGCCAGATATGAAGATGAAGATCCAGTGTTCACTGGAAGTCTAGTGAAGATAAAGGATCACTGGCCCACATTTAAGAGCTATAAGAAATCTTCTACTGCTGTGTCCTGATCAGTCACAAATACGAAAAATGCTTCAAAGAAGGAACATTTCCATCATTTGGGGTCAGGTGGCTACAAGACTGCCATTCCGAAGTGGAGAGCATTTGAAGCTAAACTGATGGAGGCAGGAATCACTCCACAGACATGGGACTGGCCCGACCGGTCCAAGTTCTGGTTGTTCGTGCATGGGGTAGGGCTGGACCCAAAGACAGGGCAGATCGTTGCAAAGGGAAAATGGAAGGAAAAAATTAAAGCAATCACGACGCAGCTTATAGATGCAATTAAAAAAGTTAGAAAGGGAGAGTACATTCCCGATAGAGAGAATGACGAGCTGACACTCGCTCTTGGGAATGCGGAACACGTTGGACGGATACGAGCCCTCCCAGGTGTCACCATGAAGGAAGCATGGCCGGAGTGCGCTGACACTTATAGAAGCCGTTCGAGAAAGAAGAAGCAGGACTTAGACAGGTTAGCGGAATTGATAAATAGGGTGGAGGTGCTTGAGAAAAATCAGAGGGCACCTAATCAGCCACTGTTTCTACAAGATCCTCAAGCCGATGTCGCCCCATCTCAGCGAAGAAGCAGTGTGGGTTCCTCGCATCTTGAATGTGGAGGAAGCTACCCCGTGGATTATGTCACGGAGAAGACAGATTGCGAGCTACATGTGCAAATGAGGAACGTGTCCGTTAAGGTGGCGGTCGGCTATGTTTACCCAAATGAAGATGGAGCAACGCACCATCATATGCCCATTCCAGCTGGCTGTGTTCATGTCGGGGTGGATGGCGTTGTTCCGGGTTTTGAAACAATGGAGCTTGATTTTCCTGGAGGTGACGAAGAGAAGACACTGGCCGATGTCAAGCGCGGTTTCGCCATATGGTCCAAGAAATACATCGCCCTTTTGCCAAGGCCACCAACTCCTCCTCGTAGTAGTCCACATGAGCAGCAAATTCCACATGAGCAGCAATGGCCATCGACTCCGCCTGGTAGCAGTCCACATGAGCAGCAAAGTCCACACCTACCGGAGAGGGACCCCAGCGCGAGTCCACCATCTCGAGATCCTCCGCGTAAGACTGCGTTTTTTAAGCGGAACGGTACACCGCCTAGGAAGAGACCTAGAAAGGAGAAACCACTGCCGCCTATTGAGAAGTTACCTTGGGAAAGAACTATCGAGGAATGCAGCGAAATCTCCAAGTCCGAGGTGGCAAAACATTTTGCTAAGAAAGTGCCAGTGATACCTTTTGAGAAGACTTGTAACACCCCCGAATTTATCACAAATTCGAAGTGCCCGTTATGCATTCCACCACAATCCCAGAATCATTGTTGTGATACACATAACGTAGTTGGTAACCAGTTCCATAGACATTACAATACGATGGTTCAAATACAATGGTCATAGTGACCAAGTTCATATTACAACACAATATAGCAGCGGAAATAACGTCTTCGGGTCCATGCCTTCACCCTACAGGCAATGGCGACTCAGGAGATGATCTTAGTTCTGATACTCTTCTTCATAACCTTCCTCCGGATACTCTTCCCCATAGTCTGGCCAAGTTGATAGCCAGGGACACAGCCATGAGTACATTGGATGCACTCGCAAACTATCTTATACATGAAATGATGAAGTAGATATGCAAGGTTGATAGGGTGGACTAAGCACTAAGTTTATTTGCAAAAGCTAGTTTTATTTCCCAAGAATGTTCATTGGTAGAGAAGAAGCTTTTAATTCTCTAAGTTCAATCTAAAAAGGAACTTCAAGTGTGTCAACATCAATGTCAAGTCAAGTCCTTCACCAAGTTCACCATAAGTTATTATCATTCTTGACAAAAGTCAAGTACAGCTTGCCAACTGTCCATAACCGCGGACGCGGCTATTCGAATAGTTTCGAAACCTCTGCAGAGGGGTACACTTTACCCACAAGATTCGATACATCTGCCGGGAGAAATCCACGGATCGTCATACACCAAGTATGCGAGGTTCAGATAATCAAACAAATTCTTTCACTTGTCTACTCTAGTATAGGATCCTTCCCTAAGAGTCCATTTTGGCACTCATAGTTTTGCCCGCTGCAGAGTGCTGCATGAATGGAAACTTCCACTCGGTTCGGAAGCACCCATGTATGGCTTACTTCTATAAAAGATGATACAAGGTCTCCCATACTAGAATAAACAAACTACGGACTAAGCCCCTTCCCATTTAGGGGTAATGTGGTCGTACGGTAATGGTTGGCTCACATAGTACATCACTTATTATCATTTAGCAAATACATTCCATAGTCCTTAGTCAAGATTATTTTCCTTCATAAAACCATCATGTAGGAGAACTCTCCAATTCAAGTTTCCAAATTCATGTCACCAATTTCAAATAGGGTTCCCCTTAAAGATGGCCTCAATTTTATTAGCGACTAAGCAACTACATTGAGTGATGTTTAAAACTAAGGAGAATCTTGGATAAACTCAGCTTGATGCTCTTGTTAAGCAAGATATCACTACACAACTATCATTCTACTCTACCAATTCAATCATGCAATTTACTTAAAACAAGTAAAATACAATAGTTAAACTAGGCATTGGGAGTATGACTCAAAAGATGGCTTGCCTTGGTTGGCAAAGTGTCCGGGGTAGTCTTGTTCTTCTTGATAAAATTCCCCCTCAATATCCTCCTCAGCAACACTAGCGTCTAATAACGAATAAACACAAGGCACACAATCACTACACAATGCTAACAACACTCTAAGCACACATACTTGTTTTCAAACAATAACATTCATGTGGGATTTTATTGAGTTGGGTTGCAAGGTTTCTTCCAAGTGTTCATCAAGTGGGTAAGTTAGATTTTTCTACCATGTGCCAAATGTCGTTTACTTTCTAAGCAGTGGTATTAAACTAAGGGTATTAGGGCTAGTTCAAGTGGGGAGGGATTAATTAAGTGAATTGGTATTGAGGGAAAAACTAATCTAAGTGTATAATAGAGATCTATCATTTTATGCTACATACTAGGGTTGGATTAGGGTTTAATTGATAGCACTAACAAGGTTTTAGTTGATTAAAGTTGAACTAAACAGTAGGTGAGTTAATTAGTGAGTTCATAAACCAAGTTTCAAAATTTTAGGAGGCTTAAACAATTTTCTAGAATTTTCCTAAGATTAATAGGGCTATGGTCAAAGTATTCTTATTGAATTAAATCCCTAACTCAATTTGGATTCTAACCAGTTTCAGAGGCTAGATCATTTCCTAAGCTTTCCAACGCATATTTATTTGCTAAAAATGGATTTCTAAATCTCTTGGAATTAAAGTTTGAAAATCATATCTGAAACATATTTGAAACAATTCAAAAAGAGCGGGAAATAAATAAAAACGATTCGGACCGAATTCTACTGAACCGGGCCCAATTTCGAATAATCCCGAACGGGCCGGCCCAGTAACGCTTCGCCCGGGGCGGGAAACGTTCAAAATCGAACTGACAGGTGGGGCGTACGCGTCAGGTGACTTAAGTCACCCGAACCGGTACGCTGCCGTTGGATTCTAATCCAACGGCGCGTCTGCGTCGTGCTCGATGGCGAGGGAGGGGGCTCACCGGCGTCCAGAGCAGAAGACGATGGCGACGGCGACGCACGTAGAGGAAGCAGGACTTGACGGCGAGGGCGGAAAAGACTCCGGCGGCACTCCTCCTCCAGTTCCCGGCGTCCGCTTGCCGAACGGAGGCCGAACGCGGCGGCGCCTCCCGCGTCCAGTAGCTCGCCGGCGGAGCTGGCGACGTCGAACGGGAGAGAGCTGGGAGAAGAGAGGGTGTCTGGGGGCTTGCTGGGGATGGGGTGCGTTCGATCGTGTGCTCAGAGGGGGCTTTTATAGGCCAGGACGTCGGGGGCGAGGGTGGCCAGAAGGTGGCCGGTGCGGGGGCCCTGGCGACGTGCGACGAGCAACACCGGGCACGGTGGCCTTGCGCGCGTGCTGGCAGGGCTTGGTCGCGGCGACGGGGCACTGTGGGTAGGCTGTGGCGAGCTCACGCTGGTCGGCGTCGTGCAGAGAGAAGAGAGACAGAGAGGGGGGGGGTCCGGGCGGTTCTTCCTCTTCTCCTCCACGTCTTACGGTCTGGGTCGGGGCAGAGGGGGCTGCGCTCGACCGAGGGGGACTCCACGAGCATGGCTACAGGGCGAGGGCGAATGGGAACAGTGATGATCACAGTAGCTTCGATTTTCTGGATTTTTGCCCACCACGTGTTCGATCAAATGCCCGCAAGAATTCAAATTTCAAATTTTTGAAAATGGCCACTGTGGTTTGTCAACATATTGGACAAGGGTTCCAGGGATATTTTTGTTACAAAGAAAGATGATGTTTTGCAGAAATCATATTTCAAATTTTGGGTATTGTCACTGTTTCAGATTCAATCTTTGGCAGATGTTTGGGTTAGGTTAAGATTTGAATTTTAGTTTGAAAATTCTTGCTTGAGTTAGTATGTGACCTGGTCAAGCTCAACTAACTGACCACACCCTTACTTGAGTTACAGATTTCTTATTCTAAGTATCCAAAGTAGGGTAGTCAATAATAATTTCTAGATCAACTTTTTCTTCTCTTTTTCTTTCTTTCTTTTGTTTCTGGTTTCTTTAGCTCTTGTAATCCTTCTCTAATGCTTCTGTTGGTTAAGTTTGAATTAACTAAGTATTGCACAACCAATTATAACACACATAAAATCATAAAAGACATATAATAGAAAATATCTGCATACATGCAATATGAGTGAAAAAGTTTTAATTGGTCCAAAATTTGGCACTTTAATTAATAGGAAATGGATTACAAATCTTTGGGTTGTTACAATCTTCCCCCTTAAAAAGAATCTCGTCCCCGAGATTCACTAACTAAGAACTGAAAAGATTGGGAAATTCTTTCCGAAGGTAATCTTCTCGTTCCCAAGTAGCTTCCTCTTCTGTGTGATTACTCCACTGAACTTTCAGAAACTTGATGCTTCGGGTTCGAGTGGTTCAATATGCTTCCTCGAGGATACGGACAGGCACTTCACGATAGGTCAAATATTTGTTGATATCCACAGAACGGTGATCAATATTCTTGAAGATTTCTGGCTTCTCCGGAACTTCAAGACATTTCCGAAGTAAAGACACATGAAAGACATCGTGCACTTCAGACAATTCAGGGGGCATTTCCAACTGATAAGACACTTCTCCTCTGCGGTTTAGTATCTTGAAGGGTCCAATATACCTTGGTGCAAGCTTTCCTTTTACTTGGAATCTCTGCATCCCCTTGAGAGGTGATACTCTAAGATAAACAAAATCTCCAATCTTGAAGGTCAGTTCTCTACGTCTCTTGTCGGCGTAACTCTTCTGTCTAGACTGGGCTGCCTTGAGGTAATCACGAATCATGCGAACCTTCTCTTCAGCCTCTTGCAGAATATCCGGTCCAAATATCTTACTGTCTCCGGTTTCAGACCAATTCAAAGGGGTACGACACTTTCTTCCATATAAAGCTTCAAATGGGGCCATTTGCAAACTGGCTTGATAACTGTTGTTGTAGGAATACTCCGCGAAAGGCAGACAATCTTCCCACTTAGCTCCATAGGCTAGAACACAGGCTCTCAACATATCTTCAAGTATTTGATTTACTCTTTCAGTCTGTCCATCAGTCTGGGGGTGGTAAGCTGTGCTAAAGGCTAATTTGGTTCCCAAGGCTTGATGCAAACTTCTCCAAAATCTTGAGGTGAATTGGGTTCCTCGATCGGAAACTATGGTTTTAGGGACTCCATGCAAACTAACAATTCTGGATAGATAAAGATCTGCCAGCTGTCCTGAGGTATAAGTGGTCTTGACAGGAATAAAGTGGCAACTTTGGTCAGCCTATCCACAATGACCTAGATAGAGTCATTTCCGCGGCTAGACCTTGGAAATCCAGTGATGAAATCCATTCCAACAGATTCCCACTTCCATTCCGGAACTTGCAAAGGTTGCAGCAATCCAGCAGGACGTTGATGTTCAGCCTTGACTCTTTGACAAATATCACACTTAGATATGAATGATGCAATCTCACGCTTCATTCCATGCCACCAAAATTGTTCCTTTAAATCTTGGTACATCTTAGTTCCACCGGGAATAATGGAGTAAGGTGTCTCATGGGCTTCCTTCATAATAACTTCCTTCAATCCTGAGTCCACAGGCACACAAATACGTCCTTTATACCAAAGAACTCCTTGATCATCTTCTTCAAATCCTGGCACCTTGCCGGAACTAATTCTGCGCTTAATTCCGTCAATGCTCTCATTTCCCTTCTGGGCTTCTTTGATTTGGCTCACCAAGGTGGGTTGAAACTCAAGGTTGGCTAAGAATTCTCGACTGACTAGTTCCAATCCAAACCTTTCAAACTCTTGGTGCAACATGGGTTGCTCCTCTTTGATCATCATATTCAACGAGCATGGCTTCCTACTCAATGCATCGGCCACTACATTGGCCTTACCAGGGTGATAATGAATTTCCAGATCATAATCCTTGATCAACTCTATCCATCTTCTTTGCCTCATGTTCAACTCCTTCTGGGTGAAAATATACTTCAAACTCTTGTGATCAGTGTAGATCTCGCAACGGTTGCCCATAAGATAGTGCCTCCAGGTCTTCAAGGCTAGAACTACGGCTGCTAACTCCAGATCATGGGTTGGATAGTTTTCTTCATGAGGTCGAAGCTGCCGGGAGAGGTAAGCTATGACCTTGCCTTCTTGCATTAACACACAACCAAGTCCAAGTTTGGAGGCGTCGCAATATACATCAAAGTTCTTGGTGATATCGGGCATGGTTAGGACGGGGGCGGTCACCAATCGCTTCTTGAGCTCTTGAAAACTTTCTTCACACTTAGGGGTCCATTCAAACTTCTTGTCCTTCTTCAACAATTGGGTCATGGGTCTGGCAATGCTTGAGAACCCTTCAACAAATTTGCGGTATTATCCTGCTAATCCAAGAAAACCTCTAACTTCAGTTTGAGTGGTAGGGGCTTCCCATTCCATGACTGATTTGATCTTCTTTGGGACTACTGATATTCCCCCCGCTGATAATACATGGCCTAAGAATCCAACTTCCTTCAACCAGAACTCACATTTACTGAACTTGGCATACAGCTGATGCTCTCTCAGAGTCTCTAAGATTACTCTCAGATGGGTTGCATGCTCCTCTTCGGACTTGGAGTAGATAAGAATGTCATCAATGAAGACAACAACAAACTTATCCAAAAACTCCATGAAAACCTTATTCATGAGGTTCATGAAATAGGTAGGGGCATTGGTTAATCCGAAGGACATTACGGTGTACTCATACAATCCGTATCGGGTAGTGAAGGCTGTTTTGGGTATATCAGTTGCACGGATCTTCAGTTGATGGTATCCAGTTCTAAGGTCTATCTTTGAGAAGACTCGAGCTCCAGTCAATTGGTCAAATAGATCATCAATCTTTGGGAGGGGATACTTATTCTTGATGGTAACATCATTTAGCTTGCGGTAATCAGTGCACAGTCGGCTGGAACCATCACTTTTATCCACAAACAAGACGGGTGATCTCCAAGCAGAGGAACTTGGCTGAATCAATCCCTTACTCAAAAGGTCCTCCAATTGCTTCTTTAACTCCACTAGTTCAGCTGGGTTCATACGATAGGGTCGTTGGGCTATGGATCCAGTTCCGGGAATAAGCTCAATGATAAACTCAATATCCCGATCTGGTGGCATTCCGGGTAGCTCATCGGGAAAAACATCCGGGTATTCACAGACGATGGGAACTTGCTCTATCGTTGGTCCTGAGATACTCTTATGACATCTGGTGGTTTGGGGTGGTTTGACGGACACATGCTTTACTACAATTCCAGTGCTACTCTTCATGGTGATGGTCTTTTTGGCACAATCTATCACTCCTTGATGGGAAGACATCCAATTCATACCAAGAACTACTTCCAAACCTTTAGTTCCCAACACTATCAAATTGGCTAAGAAAGCTATTCCATGAATTTCTATGGGAACTGCCAGACAGTTCCACTCAGCCCTTGTTGTTGACCCAGGTATTTGTACTAACATGGCATGTTTCATAGGTATTGGTTGAAGTCCACTTTTATCAACAAATAACTTAGTAACAAACGAGTGTGAAGCTCCAGAATCAAACAGAACTCTTGCAGGAACTGAATTAACAGGGAACATACCAAGCACAACGTCGGTTGCTTCCTGAGCTTCTTCAACATTCATGTGATTCAGATGACCTCGAGGGTGAGGCTGGTTCCTTGGTGGATAATTCTTGCCATTTCCAACACGGCGCTGTTGCTGAGCAGGAGCAGTGGTCTTGGATGCATCACTCAGCTTCTTTGGGCACTCATTGGAGTAGTGCCCCTTGATTCCGCACTCATAACAGGTAACACCAGACTTGTCACCAGACTTGGGTAGCACAGGTGTGCCATTTGGCCTTGGAGTATTGGGGTTGAAGTTGTTGCCATTAGGTCTAGGAGGTGCACGGTTGAAGTTGTTGCCGGTCGGACGGTTGGGATAGTTGGGACGTGGAGCAGGTGCAGATGACCTCATAGGTCTAGGGGCGAAACCCATAGGTGGATTTCCCCTTGGCCTCTGCGAGTTGCTTGAGTTGCCTTGATACATCATACGGCGCTTACGGTTCTCTGCAGCTTGCTTGAGTTTGCCTTCCATCTGAATGGCAGAGTCAACCAATGACTCCAGGTCTGCAAAGGGAATGCGGACCAAGACACATTGCATCTCATCATGAAGTCCATTCAGAAACCTCTCTTGCTTCTTCTCATTGGTGTTGGTGTCATCTGGGGCATACCTAGACAAGGTAAGAAACTTGTCACGGTAGTCAACCACAGATAGGGAACCTTGCTTCAGATTTCTGAACTCATCTCTCATCCTTTTAATCAATCCCAAAGGAACGTGGGCCTTGCTGAACTTGCTCTTGAACTCCTCCCAAGGCATCACATACCCTTGGGCTTGCATCGCACGAGTGCTATCCCACCAAGCTCTTGCGGCTCCAGCAAGATAGTGGGTGGTGTACAAGACCTTCTCATTTTCACCGAATCCGGCGACTGCCAAATTGTTCTCCATGGTGCGAAGCCAGTCATCAGCATCTAATGGTTCTTCAGACTTAGTGAACATAGGTGGGTTGGTGTTTTGGAAACTCTTCAACTTGGATCGGTGATCATCATTGCCATTGTTCTCTCCTTCACCATGGCCATTTCCATTGCCATTGTTGTGGTTCATTGCCATCTGGGTTAGCTGCTGAAGAGTGGCCAAGTTAGCTTGGCGCTCAGCTCGGGCTGCTTCCCGGTCTTCCATGATCAACCTTAGCAGTTGTGCCACTTCCGGGTTCGGGGGTGGGGGTACTCGCGACATCTGAAGATAATGTGTGTAAGACAAGAGGGAAAAGCTAATTGCTAAGATTTAAATGTAACATGGATGATGCAATTTTTGTCTTACTAAGGCCTTAAAGGCCAAATTCATATTTCATTCAACAACCATCAAACATACCATACATACGAGTTCACACATTACAAATGGTTTTCATCAAACCATTGCGACTCGTCTACTAGAGAGGGGGATACAACTCACACCTACACGAAGTGACTTAAAGTAAACTCATAACTAGATAACACGGGGATCTTCAATCTAAACACCGGGCTCCTTGGGGTCTTCCTCCTCATCATCCTCAATGAATCCAGCATCCTCATCATTCTCCTGATCATCAAGGTCCTCCATGAAGTCATCCTCGTCACTAATGAGGGCATTATCCTCCTTGCGGAGATCAATGCCTTCCTCCTCACCAAGGTGGCTCTCTAGATCCTCAATGTACTCCGTCAGCTCAGCCACATTGGCCTTCAACTCCTCAATGGTCTGATCCCTCTCATCGCGCTGGCGGCGAAGACTCTTGCGATCCCTAGCAAGGATCCTGATAGTGCTCCTCGCCTCCACAAGTGCGAAGTGCTCAAGGTTGGCCTTGGTACGAGCACGATCTGCCTCCTGCTGAGTGGAGTACAGCAAGAAGTCCATGTGATCGATATAGGTACTCGGCTCATTTTGCCCTGGCATGTTTGCGGGACGCCCGTCCGCATTACGCCGAGCAAAGTTCCTAAAGCGCTCCCCCTGGATCTCCTCCACATGCAGTCCGCACAAGCGGGCATGCATCTCCTGCATACCTCGGACCAAACCATCGGCCCAAGTGTTCTCCACAAGCTCAAACTTGATCCTTGGAGAACTTAGATCTCCCTTCTTGCCATGGCAACTCGCCCTGATAAGCCACCGTAGCTCTCCATCCGGGTGCTCATTGAGCACGGCTCCCTTGAACTCTGGATACAGACGATCCAGGAACAAGGTCAGGGTGGTGAGGTCGCGCTCGAAACAAAGGCTGCCACCATGGCCCAACTGGTACTGCTCAGTGAATACCGGGGCCATCTACAAAATTTTAGATTAGATTAAGTTAGTGATCAACTCAAGTGTGCAAAATTTTAAGTAGGCAAAAACTGAATCATGTACAAAGCTTTGTAAATAGAGAGGAAAAGACTAAGCAATTTTACCCCATTACTTATCCCTTTGCTTTTATAAAGGTTTCATTTAACGCCCATTCTAACTAAGGTCTCCTATGGTCAGTCTAGGCTCTGATACCAACTTGTAACACCCCCGAATTTATCACAAATTTGAAGTGCCTGTTATGCATTCCACCACAATCCCAGAATCATTGTTGTGATACACATAACGTAGTTGGTAACCAGTTCCATATACATTACAATACGATGGTTCAAATACAATGGTCATAGTGACCAAGTTCATATTACAACACAATATAGCAGCGGAAATAACGTCTTCGGGTCCATGCCTTCACCCTACAGGCAATGGCGACTCAGGAGACGATCTTAGTTCTGATACTCTTCTTCATAACCTTCCTCCGGATACTCTTCCCCATAGTCTGGCCAAGTTGATAGCCAGGGACACAGCCATGAGTACATTGGATGCACTCGCAAACCATCTTATAAATGAAATGATGAAGTAGATATGCAAGGTTGATAGGGTGGACTAAGCACTAAGTTTATTTGCAAAAGCTAGTTTTATTTCCCAAGAATGTTCATTGGTAGAGAAGAAGCTTTTAATTCCCTAAGTTCAATCTAAAAAGGAACTTCAAGTGTGTCAACATCAATGTCAAGTCAAGTCCTTCACCAAGTTCACCATAAGTTATTATCATTCTTGACAAAAGTCAAGTACAGCTTGCCAACTGTCCATAACCGCGGACGCGGCTATTCGAATAGTTTTGAAACCTCTACAGAGGGGTACACTTTACCCACAAGATTCGATACATCTGCCGGGAGAAATCCACGGATCGTCATACACCAAGTATGCGAGGTTCAGATAATCAAACAAATTCTTTCACTTGTCTACTCTAGTATAGGATCCTTCCCTAAGAGTCCATTTTGGCACTCATAGTTTTGCCCGCTGCAGAGTGCTGCATGAATGGAAACTTCCACTCGGTTCGGAAGCACCCATGTATGGCTTACTTCTATAAAAGATGATACAAGGTCTCCCATACTAGAATAAACAAACTACGGACTAAGCCCCTTCCCATTTAGGGGTAATGTGGTCATACGGTAATGGTTGGCTCACATAGTACATCACTTATTATCATTTAGCAAAGACATTCCATAGTCCTTAGTCAAGATTATTTTCCTTCATAAAACCATCATGTAGGAGAACTCTCCAATTCAAGTTTCCAAATTCATGTCACCAATTTCAAATAGGGTTCCCCTTAAAGATGGCCTCAATTTTATTAGCGACTAAGCAACTACATTGAGTGATGTTTAAAACTAAGGAGAATCTTGGATAAACTCAGCTTGATGCTCTTGTTAAGCAAGATATCACTACACAACTATCATTCTACTGTAGCAATTCAATCATGCAATTTACTTAAAACAAGTAAAATGCAATAGTTAAACTAGGCATTGGGAGTATGACTCAAAAGATGGCTTGCCTTGGTTGGCAAAGTGTCCGGGGTAGTCTTCTTCTTCTTGATAAAATTCCCCCTCAATATCCACCTCAGCAACACTAGCGTCTAATAACGAATAAACACAAGGCAAACAATCACTACACAATGCTAACAACACTCTAAGCACACATACTTGTTTTCAAACAATAACATTCATGTGGGATTTTATTGAGTTGGGTTGCAAGGTTTCTTCCAAGTGTTCATCAAGTGGGTAAGTTAGATTTTTCTACCATGTGCCAAATGTTGTTTACTTTCTAAGAAGTGGTATTAAACTAAGGGTATTAGGGCTAGTTCAAGTGGGGAGGGATTAATTAAGTGAATTGGTATTGAGGGAAAAACTAATCTAAGTGTATAATAGAGATCTATCATTTTATGCTACATACTAGGGTTGGATTAGGGTTTAATTGATAGCACTAACAAGGTTTTAGTTGATTAAAGTTGAACTAAACAGTAGGTGAGTTAATTAGTGAGTTCATAAACCAAGTTTCAAAATTTTAGGAGGCTTAAACAATTTTCTAGAATTTTCCTAAGATTAATAGGGCTATGGTCAAAGTATTCTTATTGAATTAAATCCCTAACTCAATTTTGATTCTAACCAGTTTCAGAGGCTAGATCATTTCCTAAGCTTTCCAACACATATTTATTTGCTAAAAATGGATTTCTAAATCTCTTGGAATTAAAGTTTGAAAATCATATCTGAAACATATTTGAAACAATTCAAAAAGAGCGGGAAATAAATAAAAACGATTCGGACCGAATTCTACTGAACCGGGCCCAATTTCGAATAATCCCGAATGGGCCGGCCCAGTAACGCTTCGCCTGGGGCGGGAAACGTTCGAAATCGAACTGACAGGTGGGGCCTACGTGTCAGGTGACTTAAGTCACCCGAACCGGTACGCTGCCATTGGATTCTAATCCAACGGCGCGTCTGCGTCGTGCTCGATGGCGAGGGAGGGGGTTCACCGGCGTCCAGAGAAGAAGATGACGGCGACGGCAACGCGCGTAGAGGAAGCAGGACTTGACGGCGAGGGGCGGAAAAGACTCCGGCGGCACTCCTCCTCCAGTTCCCGGCGTCCGCTTGCCGAACGGAGGCCGAACGCGGCGGCGCCTCCCGCGTCCAGTAGCTCGCAGGTGGAGCTGGCGACGTCGAACGGGAGAGAGCTGGGAGAAGAGAGGGTGTCTGGGGGCTTGCTGGGGATGGGGTGCGTTCGATCGTGTGCTTGGAGGGGGCTTTTATAGGCCAGGACGTCGGGGGCGAGGGTGGCCAGAAGGTGGCCGGTGCGGGGGCCCTGGCGACGTGCGACGAGCAACACTGGGCGCGGCGGCCTTGCGCGCGTGCTGGCAGGGCTTGGTCGCGGCGACGGGGCACTGTGGGTAGGCTGTGGCGAGCTCACGCTGGTCGGCGTCGTGCGGAGAGAAGAGAGACATAGAGGGGGGGTCCGGGCGGTTCTTCCTCTTCTCCTCCATGTCTTACGGTCCGGGTCGGGGCAGAGGGGGCTGAGCTCGACCGAGGGGGACTCCACGAGCATGGCTACAGGGCGAGGGCGAACGGGAACAGTGATGATCACAGTAGCTTCGATTTTCTGGATTTTTGCCCACCACGTGTTCGATCAAATGCCCGCAAGAATTCAAATTTCAAATTTTTGAAAACGGCCACTGTGGTTTGTCAACATATTGGACAAGGGTTCCAGGGATATTTTTGTTACAAAGAAAGATGATGTTTTGCAGAAATCATATTTCAAATTTTGGGTATTGTCACTGTTTCAGATTCAATCTTTGGCAGATGTTTGGGTTAGGTTAAGATTTGAATTTTAGTTTGAAAATTCTTGCTTGAGTTAGTATGTGACCTTGTCAAGCTCAACTAACTGACCACACCCTTACTTGAGTTACATATTTCTTATTCTAAGTATCCAAAGTAGGGTAGTCAATAATAATTTCTAGATCAACTTTTTCTTCTCTTTTTCTTTCTTTCTTTTGTTTCTGGTTTCTTTAGCTCTTGTAATCCTTCTCTAATGCTTCTGTTGGTTAAGTTTGAATTAACTAAGTATTGCACAACCAATTATAACACACATAAAATCATAAAAGACATATAATAGAAAATATCTGCATACATGCAATATGAGTGAAAAAGTTTTAATTGGTCCAAAATTTGGCACTTTAATTAGTAGGAAATGGATTACAAATCTTTGGGTTGTTACAATCTTCCCCCCTTAAAAAGAATCTCGTCCCCGAGATTCACTAACTAAGAACTGAAAAGATTGGGAAATTCTTTCTGAAGGTAATCTTCTCGTTCCCAAGTAGCTTCCTCTTCTGTGTGATTACTCCACTGAACTTTCAGAAACTTGATGCTTCGGGTTCGAGTGGTTCGATATGCTTCCTCGAGGATACGGACAGGCACTTCACGATAGGTCAAATCTTTGTTGATATCCACAGAACGGTGATCAATATTCTTGAAGATTTCTGGCTTCTCCGGAACTTCAAGACATTTCCGAAGTAAAGACACGTGAAAGACATCGTGCACTTCAGATAATTCAGGGGGCATTTCTAACTGATAAGACACTTCTCCTCTGCGGCTTAGTATCTTGAAGGGTCCAATATACCTTGGTGCAAGCTTTCCTTTTACTTGGAATCTCTGCATCCCCTTGAGAGGTGATACTCTAAGATAAACAAAATCTCCAATCTTGAAGGTCAGTTCTCTAC
This sequence comes from Dactylis glomerata, assembly GCA_007115705.1. Lineage (NCBI taxonomy): Eukaryota > Viridiplantae > Streptophyta > Magnoliopsida > Poales > Poaceae > Dactylis > Dactylis glomerata. The sequence continues at coordinate 4,423,902 of QXEO01002107.1, read as the reverse complement.
GTCTCTTGTCGGCGTAACTCTTCTGTCTAGACTGGGCTGCCTTGAGGTAATCACGAATCATGCGAACCTTCTCTTTAGCCTCTTGCAGAATATCCGGTCCAAATATCTTACTGTCTCCGGTTTCAGACCAATTCAAAGGGGTACGACACTTTCTTCCATATAAAGGTTCAAATGGGGCCATTTGCAAACTGGCTTGATAACTGTTGTTGTAGGAAAACTCCGCAAAAGGCAGACAATCTTCCCACTTAGCTCCATAGGCTAGAACACAGGCTATAGGCGTTCTATTGAAAAGTCGTATGACACTATGGTGGAGATGAAAAAACCCGATCAATCGGTGGTCTCGGCGAAAACTAGGAAACAAGTGTACCAGCTCGGAGAACAACCCGTTCAATCGGTCCCCCCTCTCAAGGTCTTTGACGAGAAGGCCGTTGAAAGCTCTCGACAAAACACAATTGATTACCCCATCGCTGAAGTAGCATATCAATTTGTTCAAGGGAAAGATCTGGTCGAGAATATCAGGTCGCTACCAACATGTATGCGTAATTTGAATGCGTGGTACACTAATGCCACAAAGAGAGGGATTGATGCTATCATGGTGCGAGTTAAGGATGAGCACTACTTCCAAGAATACTCTGTGAGCGTTGACTTCCTCGAACTTTTTTAGTTATACAATCTTCGGGCCATCGACAAATCTATCATCAGTTGCTATTGTCTGTAAGTGATTTATTAATATAATTTGAGAAGACTTTAGCTCAGCTCATTCATTGTCTGCAAATTATCCTCAATTTAATCTTTTGTGCGCTATATTATGCAGATCGAAGAAGCTCGAATGCAAAAGGGATGAAATCACGGACATTGGGTTCATTGACCTAGATACAATGCATGAAAAAACCATAGAAGATCCCATCTATAACAAGGATATACCGGAGACTTTGCTAAGGTTTTTGAAGCGACAACGTGACAAAAAGATAATAATTTGGCCTTACAACTTCAAGTAAGTGTAACTGTCTTATAACACATTCTATTTTGCTCACCATATGTTAAAATTTTAACTGATGATTTATATCTATGACACTGCATATTTAAACGTGCGCAGGTTCCACTTTATTCTTATCGTCATTAAAATGTACGATGGAGATGTTGAAGTCTTTGACTCACTAACCAAAGAGCCTATACTATACAAGTCGGCTTTTGATATGCTCAAAAGGTAATTTTAATTCTTATCGGTTTTTTTTGTTAATTTCCTGATATCAACAAATTAATAACTCTTTTATGCATTTTCTTTTGTCGGGCAGCGTATGGCAAACGTTCATCCAGGAAGATCCGACCGGTGGATGGAAACCGAAGCTGATATGGCGTGCGAACAAAGTAAGTAGTACTACCTAGGTCCACACACCTTTATCATACTTGATTATTATTTGATTGAATTATATTCTTGTATAGAAATGCGCAAAACAACCTGAGGGGACTAATCTATGTGGATACTACGTTTGCGAGTACATCCACAAGATTGTCAGCGAGAGAACGAATAATCAAAGGAATAGAGAGGTACGAAAACAATATTCACAAATTTATTTTGTTACCTTAACTTGTGCTAAGTTTCAGTCATAATTGTTTGATTGTGATTTGATATATATATATATATATATACATGGAGACTATTCTGACATCGATGATAGAATAATATTTTGTACATATTCTGTACTGCTCACGAGACAGGTTTGTTCTGCTTCATATGACTATATTGTACTGATTGTTCGTAAACTTTAAACTACTCGTGTGTCTACATAGTTGTTTTTTCCTAATTTCTAAACCACTTATTAGAATTGTCCAAATAATATATCATTGGAAAGCTAATGAAAATCCGCAACTTTTTTGTATTATAACTTATTTCAAATTATCAACCATTTAAATTTAATTTCAAAAATCGGAAATCTTCATAAACACGTATAAAACGTATTTTGGACTTATTTTTCAAACTGCTGATCGGAATGGTGCAAATGATATACCGTTGGAAAGCTATTGAAAATGCGCAACTTTTGTATCTCTGCAAGTTTTTTCAAATTCTTTACGGTTTTCGAGTAATTTTGAAAATATGATATTTCGGATCTACTAAAAAATGACAGACAGTAATTTGAGCAGAGTTTTCAAACCGTTTGTCGGAATAATGCAAGTAATATGGTGTTGGAAAGCTATGGAGTAGGCGCAACTTTTTTGTTCACAGTGTTTTCGCAAATTTCTTATGGTTTAGGAGCAGATTTGAAATTACCGCTCGTTATTTGTAGTGATTGGCTTCGAACAATTTTTACCGGTATTATCAAATGGTATATGCAAATGATACAAGTCATATATTGTTTGAAATGTGTCAATAAGGAGCAACTTTTTTGTGAAGATCATATTCCTAAATTTCTTAAGGTTTGAGAATAATTTGTGAAATTTTAAGTTTACATATTTGCATTGTTTGCAAGATGGTGACATGAAATTAACAAGCTAAAATTCATGATTCCTTATGGAATGCAATAGATAATGAAATTAGAGTTGTACTCTACCATAGAAATCATTTGTGCCAATGATTGAGGCGATACATGCTCAAAATAATGAGATTTGCATAATATATTTCCGCCCCGAAAAAATAGAGTATTCGTACTTCCTTAGACATGTATCGGTACTTCTTGTTTATAAGTGTTTGTACTTCTTTCATAGCTTCAAAAACTATTTAGAAAAATAGATGCAACTTTCTCATACGGCGTCCGTTTTGTGTCCACAACCACTTAAAATGCTCAACACAACAATGCACTTCAGTTACAACCTTAAAAAACACATCCTAAGTAAGGTTTTATGCGATCAAAGTTTGGTCAACCCGTTTTATGCATATTTAAACAATCATTTGGCCTTTCATTCGATTTCCGAATTGTGTGATTTTTGTTATGTTCTAAAAATAAAGGCAATGCCTATCTGAGCAAAAAAAATAAAATAAAAATCATTTTGTTGTACTCCTCAGAATTTAATATGTGTACTTCCTTAATTAAGACCTTACACTTCCTATTTGTTATTGTTGTACTTCCTTTCATTTTTGCGGATGATGCCATTATTTGTGTTGCAAATTATGGAAGACTTTGCACTTCTGAAAATGAATATATGTACTTTCCCCTTGTGAATACATGTAGTTCTTGCTCTCATACTTTTATACTTCCCTTTAGATGATTTTATTATGTTTCTAGCACTTTTATGTGGAATATGCACTTCCAAAATTGAACATTTGTACTTCCCTCTACATGATTTATCATTTTTCAAGCATTTCACGTGAAAGATGCACTTCCGAAATTGAACATTTTGTACTTCCTTATATTATTACATATATACTTCCCGCTCGCATAGTTTTGTACTTCCCAATATTACTGCATATACTTCCCGTTCCCATAGTTTTGTACTTACTTTTAGATGATTTTATCATTTTTCTAGCACTTCACATGAAAGTTGCACTTCCAAAAATGAATATTTGTATTTCTTGTCATCATCGTGTGTACTTCCTAGAGTCACTAGTCGTAATTCATTAATTTTGCGAATGATTTTATCATTTTTGCAATCCTCGACGGGGACTCTGCACTTCCCAAATTTGAACCTATGTACTTCATGTTGACACTACGTGCACTTCCAAAACTGAACATTTGTACTTCCCTCTACATGATTTATCATTTTTCTAGCACTTGATATGAAAGCCGTACTTCCAGAAACTTAATATTTTGTACTTTACGATATTATTGCATATACTTCCCTCTAACATAGTTTTGTACTTCCCACTATTATTGCATATACTTCCTGCTCGCATAGTTTTGTACTTCCTTCTAGATAATTTTATCATTTTCTAGCAATTCACGTGAAAGTTGCACTTTTGGAAACTGAATATTTGTACTTCTTGTCGACACCGTGTGTACTTCTTAGAGTCACTAGTCATACCTCATTAATTTTGCGAATGCTTTTATCATTTTTGCAACCCTTCACGGGGACTCTGTACTTACCAAAATTGAACTCCCATACTTCCGCTAGCCACTGTGTGTACTTCTCGTCATCATCTTTTGTCCTTCACATCGCCACTATGTGTACTTCCAGCCATCCTCGTGTGTATTTTTTGTAGTCACTATGTGTACTTCCTTTTGTACTTCGCCAAGTGTATATTTGCACTTCTTGTCGTCATTGCAGTTTCAGGAGAATTAGCAAATTATTTTCCTAACATTTCTTGCACTTTTGTAAGGGAGTCTCTATTATCTGAGATTCTAGGTCGCATGCGTATTTTCTAAGAAAAAGGTGTACTTCCCAACTTCATACAAGATAGTATGGGTAAAATTATTTTTCCTATGCCTTTTTTCGCGGCGTGTATTGCTCAAGTCGATATCTTGTACTTATAAAAAAAGGATATGCACGTTTTAAAAATTGTCATTAAATATTTTCATGTACTTTCTGAAAGCAAAGATGAGTACTTCCCGAGAGTCGAAAGTGTACATCCATGATTTTTTTCACATTTTATACACACTTGTCCTGTTGGACATCATGTACTTCCTGGTGGCACTAATTATCTTGCACTTTTTGAAGTTGTCAATTATCATCATCCTAAAACTGAATCAGCGGAGAGAGATTCTGAAGAAAACTGAATCAACGAAACGGTTCTTGAAAATACACGCACGCACACGCGTCCCAAAGAATATAGATCCTGCGGCTTAACTGAACCAGAGGAGGCTCGGTGCTTAAGACTACAACCAGGTGCTGCCGAGGCTGCCAGCTCTGAGCAACGCGAGGGAGCACTGAGGTTCGTTGTTCCTCGTCGGGCTCTGGTGCCACTTCAGGCGCTCTTCCGCTTTCGTGCTCCGGCTATGAAATTTTGACCTCCCTTTTCGTGCTCCGGCTACGAAATTTCGAAGTTGCTGCGTAAAAGAGGTGAGCTAGCTATACTTCATGTGGAATCTATACTTTCAGAAACTGAACGGTTGTACTAGATATTCATAAATTATTGTACTTTCTAGATGGTTTTAATTATTTTTATGCAATTTAAGGGTTGTGTACTTCAAAAACCAAAGATTTATACTTCCTTAATTTATTATGTGTACTTCTACGGACTTCCATAAAATAATGTACTCCACGGGTATGAGTATTTTAATAAAATAATGTTGTGTTCTTCACACTTTTTACAATAAGCCTGTGTATTACCCTACCAATTTTTTTAAAACAATTTTACCATTTTTTCTAGATATGTGTACTTTTAGACAAATAAATACTCCTTGTAGTTTGGGCATGTTACTTTTCATTTTAAACGATGCACTCCGTTAAAAAGGACCGTGTGTTTTTCCCATTATATTTTTCATTGTCATTTTGTGCACTTCACGTCTTCTTGTATAGAAATTGTGTGTATTTTATAAAACTGAAATTCTTTACTTCTTAGAAATGGAATGGGAAATTTTTTGATGACTTTTATTAATTTATTTTTTACCTTCAATTTTATATTCTGGAATTTTATGTACTTCGTAAAGTTAATAGTTATACTTCTGGGCGTTTCTCTTTTGTACTTCCTTTCAGGCTAAACATTTTTTGTTGATTTTTTTCACCAAAAATAGAGTACGTGAACTTGTAGGATTTACTTCAGAATCACTTCCAAGAAAATTTATACGGCTCTCACAGGCATAAAAAGGAACACATACAGAGCATAAATCGTCACAAAGAAACTGCCTTCAATTATATCTAGCACCCATCTGTGCCAGAAATTGATTACAAGCAGGTACCGTAGAGAGACATGCTAAGAGAGATATAGTAGCAGCGGCAGCACGCGCATCAGACTAGTAGCTAGAGACAGTGCGCGCACGCGCTTCGGCAACACACCGCTCTGCCATAGCTGGTATGCAGGGTCCATGCGTCGCGTATGCTTGCTGGGATGTGCGCACCGGTCTCTGAGTGGCTCTGCGGCCAGCGGCGTTTTAGGACTCGGTGAAGCGGTGAGGAACCAGCGAAAGAGCACGGTAGCAACGGCTGCGGGGCCTCTACCGGATCTTGTTGGGACAGCGGCGGCGCATCGTGAATTGCCGGCGCCACATCCTCAACGGTACAGGAGGATGCAGATGGATGGGACTGGGACCTCCGGTGGAAGGAGGCAAGGGCCAACCCCTCCCGTCGACCTTCTGCAGGGATGCGGGCGAGGTCGCGGTTGGCGGCGCCGGGGAGCTTCGAACGACAGCACCTAAATGTCCGGCAGAGCGCGGGTGACTGCCCCGACAGCTCGCAGGGAACGGGGCCAGGCTGCGTGCAGGGGATGGGGATAGCGGCGCGAGGACGACGAGGCCAGCGGCGCGCGGGGAACAGAGCCGGGGGGCGCGGGTGGGTAAGTGCGGGGAGTTGGGGACGAACGCATTCCTGGAAGCGTCACACAATAGGAATTAGTTTTTGGGCTATTATTTCACGAGATCGGGCCTCTTATAGGTGAGACATGTATAGAATATTATTCTATCATCAATTACAGAATAGTCCCACCCTATATATATATATATATATATATATATACATAGCTCATGTATTCATTTGAATCTCATTCTTTTACAGTTGGCAAGAAAGCGTGACAGGATCCCAATCGAGCACCGCTTCAAAGCAATTGGCGAGGAATTGGCGGGATTTTTCCTTCGGGACGTCATACCTAACTTCGCAGAGTACCACTATGAATGAAGATCTACATGTAATATATAGTTTGACTCGGAGAGTACCACTATGCTACATGTAATAGATAGTATGCCTCGGAGAGTACCACTATGCATGAAGATCGATCTTCATGCATGTACTACTTAATTTGCGATCTTATGCAATTACATGTGTTATATTATATGCATCAAGTTGATATGCATTACCTTGATCTTCATGTACTCCTAAATCCAAACGTGTTTCTGGCGCATCGACGCGATCCTCGTACGATGAAACGGTCCGATACCCCTAAACCCCTCCTAAAACCCTAAACCCTGAATTCTCTGCCGCGGCACGGTAGCCACCCTTTGGTACCGGTTCGTGTTACAAACCGGTACCAAAGGTCCCTAGCCCTGCACTCTCCTGGGAGCCAACGTGGAGGCCCCTTTAATACCGGTTTGTAAGGAACCGGTACCAAAGGGGGGGGGGGCTTTTGTCCCGAATCTTTTGTACCGGTTTGATTTCCGGTACAAATGGGCCTCTGGAACCGGTATTGATGTCCATTTTTTGACTAGTGATACTCTAAGCAGTGACTTCCCTACATCTACATCTTTGGAGGACAAATAATTAAGCAATCTCACATAATGTCAACCATAAATTTATCAGGTCATCACATGGCATTTGACTACGTACAACAAATTCCATGGAACCTTGAATGCCTAGGATTGACATACGTAGAGCATGTTCACGCCTAAAATTTCATGAAGCCTATTGTGAGTAATTTGTTCGAGGCTGCGACATAGATCTACATCCATAGAGCATGTTCACGCCTAAAATTTCATGACCCTTAGCGGATGTAATTTGTTTGAGGCCACAGCATAGATATCTTGATGGACCGTACATCTCTGATTTAGCGATCTGCCTCATCGACGGTGAGAAACGATCACCACACTCCATCAGCTCTACCACCACGGCACCACCGTCTAACTTTGTGTCACGTGCTATTTCTTGCTATGCTGTTCAAAATCGTGATTATTATTAAAGAAAAAGATATGAGATAACAAAAATAAATAAATATGAGAGACAAAAGGACGTGTGCAAGTAATGCTCTTTCAGAACTTACAAATGAACCGGATCTTCTCTGCTTCTACTTTCTCTTAAACCCAGCTAATCATTCTATTTCACGTAGGCTTTTGGGCCTGTTCGGATTCCCGCCGCTCCGCCGACTCCGCGGAGCGCGTGGAGCCCGGGTTTTGTAGCTCCGCGAGAATGAACTACATGTCGCTCCGCTCTGCTCCTCCGACATCTTGGAGTTGAAGCGTTCGGCACCGCTCCGTCCGCTCCAGGAGCTCGGCCACGGAGCTGGAGCCGATCCGAACAGATCCTTAGTCTACCGTCTTGTCAGAGTCAGGAGCTTCAGCTACCAGATTTCTTGCTCCCACCAAGAGTGCACTAATGGTGAAAAAAATATTACCTTCAACACATCCTTGCAGAAGGTAGATATTTTTGTTTATCGCTATGTTTTCTATTTGGTTATGGTATCATGATCATGCAGTTCTGTTACCCGCTGAGCTCTTCGTTAAATCATCCATGCCAAGTTGCACTACTAATTCGTGAGCCTGTGCAGCAAGTACAATCTTACTTGAGTAATATAACAAACAGCTAAAGTAGTAGTCCATCGGAGCCGACAGGGTAGAACCTCGTCGGTTTCGCATGGGTTTGCCATGGTTGTAGCCCCCGAGTCCCGACTGAAAGAGTCGCGAGCACTTGTATACAGTTAGGCGCCAGATGTTCCGCCTGCTGCCGGCCGAACTCAGCCATAGATGCGACACGGCCGACGGGCCGACGGCCGCCGGAGTATAGGAGCACGATTGTATACGTCAGCGATGAGCCTGCGATAATGGATACCTAGTATATTTGCATCGATTGATTTTTTTGGAGTCGTACATGAATAGGAGTAGTACTTGAATAGGAAGAAGTCCATGATTTATTTATAGAGATTAGAGAAAGGCAAGCGTGTCGATGCGGTAGATTGCATCGGTGTGTTATTTAGACTAGCAAAATACCTGTGCGTTGCTACGGATCAATTTTAATAAAATATTTTTAATATAAATAATTTTATTTCTTAAAATAAGTTTATGTTGACAAGGCAAAGTGTTTACTGAAAATATATATGTTGCCTAGTCTCTTTTTATTAGTTCAGACTCATGGTTCCGTTAGCTAGTATATCAATCATATATGATATTAAAACCAAGAGGTCTTGAGTTTAAGGTTAAAAAAATTCTAGTAGTTTTCCATCAGTTCAGACTCATGGTAGGATTGCTTTATTCTCATGACATGCGAGCGTCAAAAACCCGTGCGTCTCCACTGATATACGAACATTGTAACGCACTATATCTATGATAATTTAGATTTTTTGTAAAACATAGACTGCTTTTTTAGAGTCAAAACACTCTTTTTGTAAAACATATACTGCTTTTTTAGAGTCAAAACACTCTCCTTTCTACCTCTAAAAGCTCGAGACCACTGTTGGGAACCTCCAACTCACCGCTCTCCGGTTTTGATCGACGCATCCAACCCTAACCTCGAACCATTCTAATGAGGACACTATATTAGCCCCATTACAAAAGGGCAACCTTGCTACTCACCGGTGGCATTGCAATGTACTTTGTATTTTAAGATGTGCAAACAAAACAAAGATATATAAAAGCCTCGTATTAAAATGCGATAACAAATACACCGGGCTAGACAATATGCACGCGGCAGTTAGGCTTGCAAGGACCTTTTCCCTTCAATAAATTTTGCTTTCACATATGCAGAAGGTTTTTGAGTTGGCGATATGTTGTTCTCCCAAAATTGTACTTTCGGATTGCTATTGTGAGACACCAAAACTCAACAAGTCAAAAATATTGGTATCCTTCCATTTGAAGTAACCAACGCAAATACAATCATTTAGTTAGCATCTGCTACAAATCGGTGTAAATTGGTATTCGTTCAGTTAATACAAACACCAATTCAGTTAACATTCAATTGACACAAACACCAAGTGAGTTGACAAGAAATCAGCTAGCATCAACTGCACATATTCAGTTAACACACACCAAAATTACTGAATTGACGTTTATGTTAAATCAGCTAGCATTCAATTGAGACGTTGCTGAAGATTTTAATATGCCACGGTCAGCAAATGGCATGCAGGCAACGTAGCTCAAGGTGAACAGATAGCTTTTCCTGGGCTTGAGAAACTACAGCCTACAGTACCGGCAGCAGCAGACGTGCATGAGACCTCGAACGTTCCGACTAATGAGTAATGACACGTTTTGTAAGCAAAAATGCCCAGATTTGCTTGCCACGAACAAACTTAAAACATGCCAGTCTTACTATATTACGCTAACGCTTACTCATTCTAACATCGTACAAAAGCACCAGAAACAATTTGGGGTGGAAATGAACAACTTTGATCGAAATCACTTCTACTGATCAGTAGCTAACAAAAAAACACAACTAAACACACAGCAAGTTCAACCGGCATTCAAGCTAGCGGGCATTCGATGGATCTACGGACTACTCAAGAACACACACGCAGCACATCAGGCGACGCACGAGTTGAGGCCCAAGCATCCCATCAGCAGGCTCCTTCTCTTGCTTCTCGACCGGTGACGGTGGGAGCCGATGAGCTCCGGCGGGGGCACCTGGTACAGGTCCTCGTCGACCGGCCGCACCACCCAGGAGGCGCTGGCGCCTTTGCCCTTGATCGCGGCGGCGCGCGCCAAGCCAGCAGCGTCCGAACCCCTGGAACGCCGGCTTCCTTTCATCTCCCGAGCGTCACTCTCCGGCCTCCTCGTCTTCCTGGGCGTCGGTTTGCGCGGCGGCGAGTACCTGAACCACACGTCGCTGCAAGCCTCGGGCTCCGGCTCCGCCTCCGACTCCGGGGCGTGGTAGCACTGGGCGGCGGTCGGCTGGCCGTAGTGGTGGGAGCAGTAGTTCCACTCCCCGAACGCCGGAACCTGCCTCCTCCTCGTCAGTAGCCGCGCAGGACCGAGGCGTGGAGCACGAGGGAGTTCTGGGGCGGCGCGCTAGTGAAGGCAGGGCCTGTTCCTCGTGCTGGTCGCTGAAAGAGTGCGGCTCCAGCCCGGTCCCTCTGTCCCCTACATCCTTGATCAATCTTCTCCGTGTCTTTGTTTTGACCGATGAGCTGAGAGAGGAGAGGGGATCATATGGTGAGGTCGAACCATTATTTGACTTATAGGTGGCATAGGTGGGTAAATTTACGTTTTGAATTAAAAGCGTATTTTAGGTGGATTGAAAACGTATTTGTGAGCCACGGATCATACCTCTAACAATATTATTAGTAGAGATCTGTTTCTTTTTTACCGTGGTTCACGTGGTTGTAGGCGCTTGATAAATCTCCACCGCTTATAAATCTTCACCGTTCATTGTTTGTTATTTTAATAATATATAATAGATAGATGCCACTATATTTCTCGTTGAAATAGCTGAAGGAGTATATACAAAAATCCTAGGAAGAATGGTATCTACTGATTATCTTGTTATTGAATGTGTAGGAAAAGGACAAATCACGCTTGGAAGGTCTCTACTAAAGCTCCTGGGCGCCACTATAGATGTGGGAAAAGGCACTATAAGATTCATCTCTCCATCTTGCAATAGCCACGTCTTTCCTAGAGTCAAGAGCAAAGGTAATAAAGGAAGACGTAAGGCATCCGTTGATCCTAATACCTTATTTGATAATACTTGATTAGCACTTTCTGAGCCTAGCTCAAAGGCGTTTAAGAAAAGCACTCTTGGGAGATAACCCAATGTTTTCTTTTCAGTAATTTTATTTTATTTGAGTCTTAGAAGTTATTGCTACTGTAATGACCTCTCCTTATCCTTTTTATTTCATTGTTGTGCCAAGAAGAACCTCTAATTTGAGGGAGGTAAGATTTGGGGAAGTTGCTGTCCTGAAACAGATTTCTGCGCTGCACCGTAAAAATTCGTGAAACTTCTCAGAATATCTTTTTGATCTGCGATTTCTTGTGCATATGTCCCAGGTTATATCCAAATTTTCATTAGTTTTGCACTTTTCGATTTGAGCAACAGAAGGTCGTCGAAAAAATCGAACTTTGTTAGCTGTTATGTTTTGACAGATTTCTGCCACTATTTGTGTTTGCCTCTCGATCGCTTTCTTTTTTAGTTCTTTTGATCACGGGACTTTTAAAGAAGTTGCTACAGTAGTATATGCTTTATATGTGGTGTTTTTGAGTTGACACCTGAACCAAAAAGGTTGATTTACTATTATGTTTATGCTAACGTTACTAATAGAATTGTGTGAAGTTTTGTATGAAGGAGGTTTTCAAGTGTAGGGATTGGAGAATGATGAGATGAGATGAAGTATGGAAAAAAGCTCAAATTTGGCGATGCCCATGTCACCCCAAGAAATATCCAAGAGGTACAAGCCTTAAAGCTTGGGGATGCCCCCGAGGCACCCCTTCTTCATCGGCAAAAATCAGGTCACCTTTCAACACACTATATTTTTATTGCTTCATGCACTATGCGTTTTTTTCCTGGAGCGTCTTTACTTTTGCTTTCAGTTTTCTTTTATTTTGTTTGCTGCAATAAATGGTTGGACCCCAACAAATTTATTTTGGAGGAGATGTAGTTGTTTTTCATTGCCAAGAACACTCTAGTTGTCACTCTTATCGTTCAACGAGTGCTCTATTTTTCTAGAACTGCGTTTAGCTTTCATTTTTCGCCTTGATTTTTATTCGGATCTTGTTTTATCTTTGCATCAAGGTGTATTTGGACCTCTGGGCTATGTTGGTTTTCATCAAAAGAGTTGTTTCAAAAAGGTTTGAATGGTGTTGGAAAAGAGAAAAAGTTTCATGCAAAAAAGTGGTACAAAAAGGAGCTTGTTTAGACTGCGGCTTAGACTTTTTCATGCCATGCTTGATGTCATTTTGATAGTATGCTCAGTAGTTTTTGCTATAGCATGACTTGTCTCAAATGACTGAGATTGCTTAAGAAGCCTTTGAAAAAATCATGCGTTGTTTTTATTATGTGGAAGCATTTATTTAGTTTTCTCCTTGATGCTTTATTTGGGTTGACTTGGCGCATGCTTACAATATGTTTGACTCTAACAAGTTGCCATAAGCCTCTATGATCATTTGGTTTTTGACTTGTGATGCCATTTTATGCTTCTTCTAATGATGTTTTGTCGTTGTGCATGATTATGGCCGTTATTGCTCTCTTAGTTGGTCGCTTCCAGTCTTTTGCTAGCCCTCACTTTGTACTGAGTATGAGCTCTACTCGTGCATCCAACTCTCAAAAACCAAGTTATTCCAATATGTCCACCATACATACCTATTAGCAATTTGCTATTCCAAGTACATTTGACTTGCTTTTATCTATCCTTCGAATTAAACTCTTTTTGGTGTTGTGTAAAAATTAGTCAGCAAAGCTCTCACGAACCTGATGGCACACTTTACTTTTCTCGCTTTTAAAATTTTGACATCGTGGCTCTCTTATGTTGATGTTATGCTTGCAAGTTGTAAGTTGGAAATTAGCCAAACCATGCTGTCGTGGGGCAAGCTTTCAACATTGCACTTTCTCTTATTTGAGTTGATATCATGATCTTTTGTTTATGGATACTCGCGATGTGAAATAAGTTGGGAGTCTTGCGGGATCATGGAGTTTGTATATGTGTTAGAGAAACGCCTGGGCCGCTAATCTAACCCATGCATCATTCATGGTGAAAATTTACAGCATGACCATAGTGGACATTCGATGATGCATCTCACAATAAAAAGCTAAACCAATGGTAAATAAAAGAGATACCGAGGTGTTCATTGTCTGTTTTTCCTGTCATTTTGATGTGGGCTTGTTCCATATCATCGGGCAAGGAGGTACCCCATTGGCGGTTCTCGATGATACGTGTATACTTACAATGACAAGAGCTTGCTTGGGACCCTAAGTCGAGTAGCATGAGGTTTGGGTATTCGTACTTCACGGGACACGAGGTTTTTAACTTATGATTTGTCAAGCATATGCTCATAATTGCAGTCGCATTAACTTTAACCATTCAACATGACTATGATGGGGGCAATGAGAGCTCAAAGCTAGTAAGTACCATAATTTTTGAAGGTTTATAAAACTTGCAATCACTGCTTCCCTCTGCGAAGGGCCTTTCTTTAACTTTTATGTTGAGTCTCCACCTTCTACCTTTATGCACCGTCTAAGAGAGCATAGTTGCTATTCTGAGTTTAATGTGCATAGTCCCAAAGTTTATCATTGATTGATTCATGATTATGGTTTCAGTTGTTCTTATATTATTTGTATCTAGTCACCCTCTTAGACTTGAAGGTGTCCTATGCATTTATGTTTTGCTATTCAATGAAGGACAAGCTAAAAACCATTTGCAATGTTTTTCCATATGATTTGAACACACGTTTGACTTTCATTGTTTTATTATTCATGATCTTTCGTTTGTGTTTCTTTTCATGTTATGATTTGAACACAAGTTTTTATTGTCAAGATTATGTCTTTTATGCCCATGTTTTAAGTTCTTTGATCCCAGCACTCAATGCTTTACATAGATAATCAAGATTGTGATGGTGCATGTCACCTAAAAAATTATTCTTTTGTTATCACTTACCAACTCGAGGACGAGCATGAGTTAAGCTTGGGGATGCTTGATACGTCTCAAACGTATCTATAATTTTTGATGCTCCATGCTTGTTTATACACCATTTGCTTTGTGTTTTGTTACACTTCGTGGCATTTTTATGTATTTTCCGGAACTAACCTATTAACAAGATGCCACAGTGCTAGTTCCCTGTTTTCTGCTGTTTTTGTGTTTCAGAAAAGCTACATAGGAAATATTCTCGGAATTGGAAGAAGCAAAAGCCGAACCTCCTATTTTTATCGAAGCTTCACGAAGACCGAAGATGAGAGGGAGGAGTGCCAGGGGCCAGGCTCACCATAGGGTGGCGCGGCCCAGCCCTTTGCTGCGCCACCATATGGTGAGGCCAGGTGGCCCACCTTCTGACGCTGCCCTTTCGCCTATAAGTTCCCCTCGACGGGAAAAACCTAAAGGACAGATCTCTTTTCCATGAAATATACTGCAAGGCGCCACCGTCGCCGTCGCGAGATCAGGAGGATCTAGGAGCTCTTCCCGGCACCCTGCCGGAGGCCTTCTACACCACCATGGTCGCCGCCGGAGTGATGTGTGAGTAGTCTACCTTGGACTACGGGTCCATAACAGTAGCTAGATGGTTGTCTCCTCCACCATGTGCTTCATGTTTAGATCTTGCGAGCTGCCCTATATGATCAGGATCATCTTTATGTAATCATACATGTTGTGTTTGTTGGGATCCGATGAGTATTGGTACTATGTTAAGTTGATGTGCTGAATTATATATCTTTATGTTATCTCTATGTTATTTATGATCTTGCTAGTAGCTATCTTGGCCGAGTAGATGCTATTAACTGAAAGAGGGAGTATTTATGCTCGATAGTTGGGTTCATGCCTCTCGTATCTGGGGGAGTGACAGAAACCTCTAAGGTTGTACATGTGCTGTTGCCACTAGGGAGAAAACAACATTCTTGTGTCCAAGGACATTTTCTTTGTTTACATTACGCACTTTGCTTAATGCAATTATCTGTTGTTCGCAACTTAATACTCAAGGGGTTCTCGGATGACTCCCCGCGAGTGGATTTTTAGTCATAGATGCAGTTGGATGGCGGTCATGTATTTTGTCGTAATGCCCAGACTGAATCTCATAGTGATCCTCATGACATATGTACGTTATCTTTATTCTATCAATTGCCCAACTGTAATTTGTTTACCCAGCATGTTGTTATTTATCTTATGGACACCGCTAGTGAACTGTAGACCCCGGTCCAATTTCCTTTACATTGCTATACCATTTTACTTTTACTCACACTGTTTACTTCCTTGCATACTATTATCCTTTTACCACTCGATACACTCAATCCTTTGTTTATAGCAAACCGGTGAGATTGACAACCTCATCGTAAGTTGGGAGCAAAGTTCTTGGTTGTGTTGTGTGCAGGTTTCACGTTGCTGCTAGGTGAAGACGCACCAGCAATATTTCTAGCGCCATTGTCTGGAGAGTCACGAAGCTAGCAAGCATCACCTTCTGAAGTTTGGCTTTCTCCTACTGGTTTGATAAACCTTGGTTTCATAACTGAGGGAAGACTTGCTGCTGTGATCATCATACCTTCCTCTTGGGGTTCCTAACGAGCTGTACTTACAAGCCATCACCTATACCAGAATGGAAATGGGATAACGTTGGCATGGATTCCATCACTGGATAAACAAGGACTAAGTCTGGATATGACTCCATCTGGGTAGTAGTTGACCATTTAACTAAAGTGTCTCACTTCATTCATGTGAAGAACACTTACACCAGTGCCAGACTAGCCAAGATTTAAATGAACTGAATAGTGTGCTTACATGGAGTACCTAAAAGCATTGTGTCCGATAGAGGTACTCAATTCACCTCTCACTTTTGGCGCCAACTCCATGAATCCTTGGGAACTAGACTAGAGTTCAGCACAGCGTTTCATCCGCAGACTGAT
The DNA here is from genome assembly GCA_007115705.1 of Dactylis glomerata. NCBI lineage: Eukaryota > Viridiplantae > Streptophyta > Magnoliopsida > Poales > Poaceae > Dactylis > Dactylis glomerata. The sequence continues at coordinate 4,407,648 of QXEO01002107.1, read as the reverse complement.
GGGCAAACAAAAAGGATGAATCAAATTCTAGAAGACATGTTGAGAGCTTGCGCATTGGACTACGGGTCTAGCTGGGATGAGAATTTGCCATATGCAGAGTTTTCTTACAACAATAACCATCAAGCTAGCATTGAGATGGCCCCATTTGAAGCTCTATATGGGAGAAAGTGCACTACGCCATTGCTTTGGAGTGGTGTTGGAGAACAAAGTCTTTTTGGGCCAGACATAATAAAGGATGCCGAGGAAAAGGTTCGCTTGATCAGGGATAGACTCAAGATAGCTCAATCCAGACAAAAGAGCTAGGGAAGTGACCTATGAGGTGGGCGATAGAGCATACCTTAGAGTATCGCCACTTCGTGGAGTGAAAAGATTTGGAGTCAAAGGAAAGCTAGCATCTCGCTTTGTAGGGCCATTCGTGGAGTTAGAACTGCCAGAATCCTTGTCTGCAGTACATAATGTGTTACATGTGAGTCAATTGAAGAAGTGCCATCCAGAGATGGCAGAGACCTCGCTAAGAGACACAATACCATTGGAAGAGGTTCAGTTGGAGAGTGATCTCTTGTATGAAGAGAACCCATCAAAATCTTGGAGACATCAGAAAGAGTTACTCGTACCAAGACGATAAAGTTTTGCAAGGTTTAGTGGAATCACCACACAGAAGAATAAGCAACTTGGGAACGAGAAGATGAACTCCAAGAAGACCACCCGCACCTATTTACTAGCCAAACCGAATCTCGAGGGCGAGATTCATCTTAAGGGGGTTAGACTTGTAACATCCCAAAATTTGATTAATTCAAAATTTCATGCATGCATTCATACCATCTTTTCTTTGCACAAAAAGATCTTAAGTTCTTCTTACTGATTCTTTGATCAAACCCTTCCCTATTGTATTTATGATAACAGTGGAAAGTTTTTACAAATTCTAAAACTGGTTTGAATCAATTTGGAGGAGTTTTGAAAAAGGTTTGAAATAAAAATCAGAAAAGAAAATGGAAAAGAAAAGAAAAAGCAGAAGAAGGGCCCCGGGGCAGAGATCAGCCCGCAGCCGAAAACGGCCCACGGCCCAGCCTCCTTCTCTTCCGAACCGGTACGTTCCCCTTCTTCTTTTCCTTGCTGACAGGTGGGTCCCACACCGACATCAGCGATGACGATCGTCTTCCTCCCTAATTCTCCCGGGATAGACACCGAGCCGGAGAATTCGCACCGAATTCAATCTGAGCGATACGCTCGCGGTTTGTTTCTAGAAAATGGTCTATTTAACCCGCCCCACTCCCCTCTCTTGCCCCACCCCCTCTCCCAGATCTCTCCGTCGCCAGGCTGCTCGCAAGCAAGCTCCGGATCTCATAGACACCGACGATCGCTGACGATGATTCCGGTGAGCTCTCGCTTCCCCTCGACTTCTATCCAGTGCCATTCATCTCCTTTTGTCCTTGCGCACCTCACTGACAAGGTTTGGTCCTTGATTGTATGCGGGTTCGAGAAGAACGTCCATGACCGACGCAAACCTCCCGCGGGAAGGAACTCCGGCGAACGATTCTGGCCGCCGTCGACTGGATCATCCTCCACCACCTCGCCACCAGACGCACCTCGACGCCCTGAACCTCATGGTACGAACACCACCTCTCAGATCCCTCTGCATCTCTCGTGTTCGTCGACTCACTGCACCTTGCCGACGCACCGCTAACTTCCAACCACCTCTCCTCGCGTTTACAAGAAGCAAAGGATCGATTTCTGCATGCAATCATCTTCATCGTTTCCAGCTGAACACCGTCGTACACTTCGTCGTCACCAAATATCGCCGGAAATGCCTCGCCGTCGAACTCCAGTACCGCCAGGACCTTGCAGTCGACGCTCCCGCGGTGAGCCTCTCCTCTTTCTTTCATATGGCCATCAGATCTAGATCCTGCGGTATAAAATAGATCACTTAAACGAACCGTTATGGCTCAATCTGGGCCGCTTGATCTCCTTTAAATCCAACGGTGCAAACCCCTAATCCGCCTAAACCGGTACGGGCTAATCAGAAGACGCTACGTGCTCGTCCCTGGTTATTTCCGATTCGAATTTCATTTAAAAACTTGAGATTATTGTTTAAAATTCAAAAATTCATATCTTTAGTTCTACTGATCCAAATCTAGCAAAATTTGCGTCCCTGGATTTAGAAAAATGTGAAGAACCTATTTCAAGCATAAATTATTACTTTTGCATCTGTTTTATACACTGTATTACTGCAATCTTTATTTTTGTATTTTGGCTATTAAAAAATAGTTGTAAATTTTATTTTTCAGTAACTCCTTTTGTTTTTGGTCAATATGAAACCCTCTATACTGTAGCATGTTTAGATTATTTTCTGTACCCTTTATTTCACCTTTGTAGAATTAACTTGTATGAGTTGTCCAATTTGTGTGTTAAAAATGTTTTGAGTTTTATAAATAACTCTAAAATTTTGACCATGTCATCATGCATATAGCAACCAACCAGAGAACTTGTGTGACGACCTCAAATTTGATACAAATTCGAAGTGCCCGTTATGTATTCCACCGCAATCCCAGAACCGTTGTTGCGATATACATAACGTAGTTGGTACTCAGTTCCATAGACATTACAATACGATGGTTCAAATACAATGGTCATCTAGACCAAGTCATATTACAACACAATATAGCAGCGGAAATAACGTCTTCGGCCCATGCCTTCTCCCTACAGGCAAATGGCGACTCACGGAGACGAGCTTAGTTCTGGTACTCTTCTTCATACCCTTCCTCCTGGTATTCCTCCCCATAGTCTGGCCAAGTTGATAGCCAGGGACACAGCCGTGAGTACATTGGATGCACTCGCAAACCATCTTATAATTGAAATGATGAAGCAGATATGCAAGGTTGGATATAGTGGACTAAGCACTAAGTTTATTTGCAAAAGCTAGTTTTATTTCCCAAGAATGTTCACTTATAGGAAAGAGGTTTAGTTCTCTAAGTTCCATCTAAAGAGGACTTCAAGTGTGTCAACAACATTTCAAGTCAAGTCATTCGGTTCACCATTATCATTTTTAATCCTGACAAAAGTCAAGTACAGCTTGCCAACCGTCCATGACCGAGGACGCGGCTATTCGAATAGTTTCAAAACCTCTGCAGAGGGGTACACTTTACCCACAAGATTCAATACATCTGCCGGGAGAAATCCACGGTTCGACATACACAAAGTATGCGAGGTTCAGATAATCAAACAAACACTTTCACTTGCTCATCCTAGTATAGGATCCTTCCCTAGAGCCCGGGATACGGAACCCCGCTCCGGCGCCTCTAGTTCTGCCCATCCCGGAGGCCGGGTTAGTGGAATCCACCTGGTCCAGAATTAACCGTTTCGCGGTGTCCTTCCATGAAGATTTGTTACAAGGCCTCCCATACTAAGATAAACAAGCTACGGATTAAGCCCCTTCCCATATAGGGGTAATGTGGTTGTACGGTAAAATTGGCTCCCATGGTACATCACTCGTTGTCATTTAGAAATATGTTTCATAGTTCTTAGTCAAGATTGATTTTCTTTCATAAAGCCATTCTGTAGGAGAAATCTCCATTTCAAGTTTCAAGTTCAAGTCACCAATTTCAACTAGAGTCCCCTTATAGATGGCCTCAATATTATTAGCGACTAAGCAACTACATTGAGTGATGACCACTAAAATAGAGTTGGATAAACTTAGCTTGATGCTCTTGATAATCAAGACATTAATATACTTCTATCTTTCTACTCTAGCAATTCAATCATGCAATTTACTTAAAACAAGTAGAATGCAATATTAAAACTAGGCATGGGGAGTATGAATCAAAAGATGGCTTGCCTTGGTTGGCAAAGTGTCCGGGGTTTTCTTCTTCTTCTTGATAATAATAATCCCCTCCAATATCCTCCTCGGCAACACTAGTGTCTAATAACGAATAAACACAAAGCACACCATCACTTCACCAAGCTAACAACACACCAATCACACATCTTTGTTTGCTGACCAAAGCCTTCATGTTGCACTTTTAAGGTGTTGGAGGGTAAGTCTTTCTTCCAAGTTTTTCTTCAAGTGTGCAAGCTAGATTCTCTACTAAGTGGCATAGGTGGTTCACTTGTGCAGCATTGGTGTGGATTTAGGGTTACTAAGACAAGTTTAAGTGGGCTGGATCCACTAAGTGAATTGGCATTGAGGGCGATTAACTCTAAGTGTGCACTAGTGATCTATTATTTTATGCTACAAAATAGGATTGGGTTAGGGTCTAAATGAGCACACTAATGGGGTTTGGGGTAGATTAGTGTTGACTAACAGTAAGAGGGGTCATTAGTAAGTTCACATTTTAATTTTCATGATTTTTGATGGCTTAAATAATTTTCTAGAAATCTTTCATTATTAAACAAGCTATGGTCACACTATTCATATCTGATTTTATGCTGAACTTATTTTGAAGTCTAACCAGTTCTATTGGGTAGATTATTTTATAAGCTTTCCAATGCATATTTATTTGCTAGATTTGGATTTGTAAAACTCTAGGAATTAAAGTTTGAAAATAGTATCTGAAACATATTCAAATTAATTAAAAAGGCGGGAGAATAATTTAGAAAATGAAACGGACCTAATTCTAGCTAACTGGGCCGAGTCTGAGTAGAACCCGAACGGGCCTGGCCCAGAAAACATTTCGCTGCGGCGGGAAAAATAACAAACGGTGCTAACAGGTGGGGCCGACTCGTCAGACCTAATTACGAAACCCGAATCGGTAAGTTATCGTCCGATCAAGATCTAACGGCTCGCGATCATCTTCTTCCTCAGCACGGGCGGGAGCTCACCTGCGAGCAGTGACGAATGTTCGACGGCGATGGCGAGGCGTAGAGGAAGCAGAACTCGTCGGCGACGTGCGGGATCGGCGGCGGTTCGTCTCCTCCTCCGATTCCCTGCAGCAGTTTTCCCCCAGGTGCTCGGACGCGGCGGCGCTCCGCTCGTCCAGTACCACTCCGGCGAGGCTGGCGACGGCGAACTAGGGCAAGCGGGGCTAAGCGACGATGTCTGGGAGGTAGAGGGGAGTGAGGTGAGTCGTTTCGTTTGATCGGAGGGGGTATTTATAGTCTCAGGAGGCCGGGAGCAAGGCGACCAGAAGCTCGCCGGCTCGGGGGTCCTGGTTGCGTTCGACGGTTTCTCCGGCCACGGCGGCCACGCTCGCGTGCTGGGAGGGTGCTGGTTCGGCCGCGGGGTGCTGTGGGTCTCCTCTGGCGCCTCCAAGCTGGTCGGCAACGTGCAGGGAAGAGGGTTGCTGGGAGGGGGCCCTGGGCGCGTTTCTCCTCCTTCCTCCTCTCCTCACGGCCTGGGTCGGGGCTGGGGAAGCTGGAGTCGATCGAGGAGAGGCCAAGGAGCATGGCGACAGTGCTGGAGCGAGCCAGCATAGTGCAGCTCCAGTGATCTTGATCTCAAATTGATTTGCTTCTGCCAGTGTTCGACGAAATGCCCGCAAGAACTCAAAATTCGAATTTTCAAAATTTTCCACTTTGGGTGCTCATCATATTGGATAAGGTACCCAGTCATATTTTTGTTATAGTGAAAGGTTGAGTTTTGCAGAAATTTATATTTCAAATTTGAGTATAGTCACTGTGTTGGATTCAAACTTTGGCTCAAGTTTGGGTGATGCTCTGGTTTGAAATTTTGGTAGATCTCTATGGGTTGAGTTAGTCCATAACTTGGTTAAGCTCAACTAATAGGTCAAACATGAAGGTGATCTGTAGATTGCTTAATCTAAGGTCTCAAAGTGGTGTAGTCAATAACAGTTTCTAGATCATATTAACTTTATCTCTTTCTTACTTATTTTTACTTCTAGTTTCTTTGTTTCCTAAAGATCTTCTCAATTGATTCTGTTGGTTCACTTAGATTTATCTAACCAATGCTCAATCAAAAATAACACACATAAAATCATAGAATATAAATAAAAGAAAATGCATGTATGCATACAATAATAGATGAAAAGTTTTGTTTGGGTCCAAATTTTGGCACTTTATTTATTAAGAAGTGGATTACAATTTCTGAGTTGTTACAATCTTCCCCCCTTAAAGAGAATCTCGTCCCCGAGATTCACTAATTAAGAACTGAAAAGATTGGGAAACTCTTTCTGAAGGTAATCTTCTCGTTCCCAAGTGGCATCCTCTTCGGTGTGATTACTCCACTGAACTTTCAGAAATTTGATGCTTCGGGTTCGAGTGGTTCTATATGCTTCCTCGAGGATACAGATAGGCATTTCACGGTAGGTCAAATCCTTGTTGATGTCCACAGAACGATGATCAATATTCTTGAAGACTTCGGGCTTCTCTGGAACTTCAAGACATTTCCGAAGTAACGACACGTGGAAGACATCGTGTACTTCAGACAATTCAGGTGGCATTCCCAACTGATAAGACACTTCTCCTCTGCGGTCTAGTATCTTGAAGGGTCCAATATATCTTGGTGCAAGCTTTCCTTTTACTTGGAATCTTTGCATTCCCTTGAGGGGTGATACTCTGAGGTAAACGAAGTTTCCACTCTTGAAAGTTAATTCTCTTCGTCTCTTGTCGGCGTAACTCTTTTGTCTTGACTGGGCTGCCTTGAGATATTCACGAATCATGCGAACTTTCTCCTCGGCTTCTTGCAAAATATCTGGTCCAAAAATCTGACTGTCTCTGGTTTCTGACCAATTCAGAGGGGTACGACACTTTCTTCCATACAAAGCTTCAAATGGGGCCATTTGCAAACTGGCTTGATAACTGTTGTTGTGGGAAAACTCCGCGAAGGGTAGACAATCTTCCCACTTAGCTCCATAAGCTAGAACACAGGCTCTCAACATATCTTCAAGTATTTGATTTACTCTTTCAGTCTGTCCGTCCGTCTGAGGGTGGTAAGCGGTGCTGAAGGCTAATTTGGTTCCCAAGGCTTGATGCAAACTCTTCCAAAATCTCGAGGTGAATTGGGTTCCTCGATCGGAAACGATGGTTTTGGGAACTCCATGTACACTGACAATTCTGGATAGATACAGATCTGCTAGCTGTCCTGAGTTGTAAGTGGTCTTGACAGGAATAAAGTGGGCCACTTTGGTTAGTCTATCCACAATGACCCAGATAGAGTCATTTCCACGGCTAGACCTTGGAAATCCAGTGATGAAATCCATTCCAACCGAATCCCACTTCCATTCCGGAACTTGCAAAGGTTGCAGCAATCCTGCAGGACGTTGATGTTCAGCCTTGACTCTTTGACAAATATCACACTTAGAGATGAACGATGCGATCTCACGCTTCATTCCATGCCACCAAAATTGTTCCTTCAGATCTTGATACATCTTAGTTCCACCGGGGTGGATGGAGTAAGGTGTCTCATGGGCTTCCTTCATAATCACTTCCTTCAATTCTGAATCAGCTGGCACACAAATACGGCCTTTATACCAAAGAACTCCTTGATCATCCTCTTCGAATCCTGGCACCTTGCCGGAACCAATTCTGCGCTTGATTCCTTCAATACTCTCATTTCCCTTCTGGGCTTCTTTGATTTGGCTCATCAAGGTGGGTTGAAACTCAAGGTTGGCTAAGAATCCTTGACTGACTAGTTCCAATCCAAATTTTTCAAACTCTTGGTGCAACATAGGTTGCTCTTCCTTGATCCTCATATTCAATGAGCATGGCTTCCGACTCAACGCATCGGCCACTACATTGGCCTTACCGGGGTGATAGTGAATTTCCAGATCATAATCCTTGATCAACTCTATCCATCTCCTTTGCCTCATGTTCAACTCCTTCTGGGTGAATATATACTTCAAACTCTTGTGATCAGTGTAAATCTCACAACGGTTGCCCATCAGATAATGCCTCCAAGTCTTCAAAGCTAGGACCACGGCTGCTAACTCTAGATCATGGGTTGGATAATTTTCTTCATGAGGTCTAAGCTGCCGAGAGAGGTAAGCTATGACCTTGCCTTCTTGCATCAATACGCAACCAAGTCCCAGTTTGGAAGCGTCGCAATAGACATCAAAGTTTTTGGTGATATCGGGCATGGTTAGGACGGGTGCGGTCACCAATCGCTTCTTGAGCTCTTGAAAACTCTCTTCACATTTAGGGGTCCATTCAAACTTCTTGTCCTTCTTCAGCAATTGAGTCATTGGCCGGGCAATGCTGGAAAATCCTTCAACAAATTTGCGGTAATATCCCGCTAATCCGAGAAAACCTCTAACTTCCGTCTGAGTGGTAGGGGCTTCCCATTCCATGATGGATTTGATCTTCTTGGGGTCCACGGAGATTCCTCCAGCTGATAGCACATGGCCTAAGAATCCAACCTCCTTCAACCAGAACTCACATTTACTGAACTTGGCATACAGCTGATGCTCTCTTAAGGTCTCTAGAATTAATCTCAAATGGGTTGCATGCTCTTCTTTGGATTTGGAGTAGATAAGAATGTCGTCAATGAAGACAACAACAAACTTATCCAAGAACTCCATAAAAACCTTATTCATGAGATTCATGAAATAAGCAGGGGCATTGGTCAATCCAAAGGACATTATGGTGTACTCATACAATCCGTATCGGGTAGTGAAGGCTGTCTTGGGGATATCCGTTGCACGGATCTTCAGTTGGTGGTATCCAGTTCTAAGATCTATCTTTGAGAACACTCTAGCTCCAGTCAGTTGGTCAAACAAATCTTCAATCTTTGGGAGAGGATACTTGTTCTTGATGGTCACATCGTTAAGCTTGCGATAATCAGTGCACAGTCGGCTAGAACCGTCACTTTTATCCACAAACAGAACAGGTGATCTCCAAGCAGAAGAACTTGGCTGAATCAATCCTTTACTCAAAAGGTCATCCAATTGCTTCTTCAACTCAACTAATTCAGCTGGGTTCATACGATAGGGTCGTTGGGCTATTGATCCAGTTCCGGGGATAAGCTCAATGATAAACTCAATATCCCGATCCGGTGGCATTCCGGGTAGCTCATCGGGAAAGACATCCGGGTATTCACTAACAATGGAAACTTCCTCTATGGTTGGTCCTGAGATACTTTTATGACATCGGGTGGTTTGGGGTGGTTTTACGGACACATGCTTGACTATGATCCCATTGCTACTCTTCATGGTGATGGTCTTCTTGGCACAATCTATCACTCCTTGATGGAAAGACATCCAATTCATACCAAGAACTACTTCCAAACCTTTGGTTCCCAACACTATCAAATTGGCTAAGAAAGCTATTCCATGGATTTCTATGGGCACTGCCAAGCAGGTACAACTGGCTTTGGTTACTGACCCGGGAATTTGCACAGACATGACATCTTTCAAGGGTGTGGGTTGAAGTCCACTTTTATCAACGAATAATTGGGTAACAAATGAGTGTGAAGCTCCAGAATCAAACAGAACTCTTGCAAGAACTGAGTTAACAGGGAACATACCAAGCACCACGTCGGTTGCTTCCTGAGCTTCTTCAACATTCATGTGATTCAGACGGCCGTGAGAATGAGGCTGGTTCCTTGGTGGATAGTTCTTGCCATTTCCCACACGGCGCTGCTGCTGAGCAGGGGCAGTGGTCTTGGATGCATCATTCAGCTTCTTGGGGCACTCATTGGAGTAGTGCCCTTTGAGTCCGCACTCATAACAGGTAACACCAGACTTGTCACCAGGCTTGGGTAACACAGGGGCGCCATTTGGCCTTGGAGTATTGGTGTTGAAGTTGTTGCCACTAGGTCTTGGAGGTGCACGGTTGAAGTTGTTGCCGGGTGGACGGCTGGGATAGTTGGGACGTGGAGCAGGTGCAGATGGCCTCATTGGTCTAGGGGCGAAACCCATAGGTGCATTTCCCCTTGGCTTCTGCGAGTTGCTCGAGTTGCCTTGATACATCATACGGCGCTTGCGGTTCTCGGTAGCTTGCTTGAGTTTGCCTTCCATCTGAATGGCAGAGTCAACCAATGACTCCAGGTCGGCAAAGTGGATGCTGACCAAGACACATTGCATCTCATCATGAAGTCCATCCAGAAACCTTTCTTGCTTCTTTTCAGTGGTGTTGGTGTCATCTGGAGCATACCTCGACAAGGTCAGGAACTTGTCACGGTAATCCACCACAGATATGGAACCTTGCTTCAGATTTCTGAACTCATCTCTCATCCTTTTCACCAATCCCAATGGAACATGGGCTTTGCTAAACTTGCTCTTGAACTCCTCCCAAGGCATCACATACCCTGGGGCTTGCATTGCACGGGTGCTATCCCACCAAGCTCTTGCTGCTCCAGCAAGATAGTGGGTGGTGTACAAAACCTTCTCATTTTCACCAACTTCGGCGACTGCCAATTTTTTTTCCATAGTGCGAAGCCAATCATCGGCATCTAAGGGCTCTTCAGACTTAGCGAATATAGGAGGGTTGGTGTTTTGGAAACTCCTTACCTTGGATCGGTGCTCTCCATTGCCATGGTTTTCTCCTTCACCATTGCCATTGCCATTGTTGTGGTTCATTGCCATCTGGGTTAACTGCTGAAGAGTGGCCAAGTTGGCTTGGCGCTCAGCTCGGGCTGCTTCCCGGTCTTCCATGATCAACCTTAGCAATTCGGCCATTTCCAGGTTCGGGGGTGGGGGTGCTCGCGGCATCTGAAGATAAGGTGTGTAAGACAAGAGGGAAAAGCTAATTTGCTAAGATTTAAAGGTAACATGGATGATGCAATTTTGTCTTACTAAGGCCTTAAAGGCAATTCAAATTCCATTCAACACTCCTCATCACTAATGAGGGCATTATCCTCCTTGCGGAGATCAATGCCTTCCTCCTCACCAAGGTGATCCTCCAGACTCTCAATGTACTCAGTCAACTCCGCCACATTGGCCTTCAACTCCTCAAGGTCTTGTTCCTTCTCATCGCGCTGGCGACGAAGGCTCTTGCGCTCCTTCGCAAGAATCCTGATAGTGCTCCTCGCCTCCACTAGTGCAACGTGCTCGAGGTTGGCCCTAGTACGGGCACGATCGGCCTCCTGCTGAGTGGAGTACAGCAAGAAGTCCATGTGATCGATGTAGGTACTCGGCTCATTCTGCCCGGGCATGTTTGCGGGACGTCCATCCGCATCACGCCGAGCAAAATCCCTGAAGCGTCCTCCCTGAACCTCCTCAACATGCAGTCCGCACAAGCGGGCGTGCATCTCCTGCATCGCTCGGACCAAACCATCGGCCCAAGTGTTCTCCACAAGCTCAAACTTGACCCTTGGAGAACCCAACATCCCCTTCTTTCCACGGCAACTGGCGCGGATAAGCCACCGTAGCTCTCCATCTGGGTGCTCATTGAGCACGGCTCCCTTGAACTCCGGATACAAACGGTTCAGGAACAAGGTCAAAGTGGTGAGGTCTCTCTCGAAACAAAGGCTGCCACCATGGCCCAACTGGTACTGCTCCGTGAATACCGGGGCCATCTACAAAATTTTAGATTAGTTCAAGTTAGTGATCAACTCAAGTGTGCAAAATTTTAAGTAGGCCAAAAACTGAGGTATGTATAAAACTTTGCAACTAGAGAGGAAAGACTAAGCAATTTTTGCAACCGTTCTTGTATCTTTCTTTTATCAAGGTTTTGTTTAACGCCCATTCTAACTAAGGTCTCCTATGGTCAGCCTAGGCTCTGATACCAACTTGTGACAACCTCAAATTTGATACAAATTCGAAGTGCCCGTTATGTATTCCACCGCAATCCCAGAACCGTTGTTGCGATATACATAACGTAGTTGGTACTCAGTTCCATAGACATTACAATACGATGGTTCAAATACAATGGTCATCTAGACCAAGTCATATTACAACACAATATAGCAGCGGAAATAATGTCTTCGGCCCATGCCTTCTCCCTACAGGCAAATGGCGACTCACGGAGACGAGCTTAGTTCTGGTACTCTTCTTCATACCCTTCCTCCTGGTATTCCTCCCCATAGTCTGGCCAAGTTGATAGCCAGGGACACAGCCGTGAGTACATTGGATGCACTCGCAAACCATCTTATAATTGAAATGATGAAGCAGATATGCAAGGTTGGATATAGTGGACTAAGCACTAAGTTTATTTGCAAAAGCTAGTTTTATTTCCCAAGAATGTTCACTTATAGGAAAGAGGTTTAGTTCTCTAAGTTCCATCTAAAGAGGACTTCAAGTGTGTCAACAACATTTCAAGTCAAGTCATTCGGTTCACCATTGTCATTTTTAATCCTGACAAAAGTCAAGTACAGCTTGCCAACCGTCCATGACCGAGGACGCGGCTATTCGAATAGTTTCAAAACCTCTGCAGAGGGGTACACTTTACCCACAAGATTCAATACATCTGCCGGGAGAAATACACGGTTCGACATACACAAAGTATGCGAGGTTCAGATAATCAAACAAACTCTTTCACTTGCTCATCCTAGTATAGGATCCTTCCCTAGAGCCCGGGATACGGAACCCCGCTCCGGCGCCTCTAGTTCTGCCCATCCCGGAGGCCGGGTTAGTGGAATCCACCTGTCCAGAATTAACCGTTTCGCGGTGTCCTTCCATGAAGATTTGTTACAAGGCCTCCCATACTAAGATAAACAAGCTACGGATTAAGCCCCTTCCCATATAGGGGTAATGTGGTTGTACGGTAAAATTGGCTCCCATGGTACATCACTCGATGTCATTTAGAAATATGTTTCATAGTTCTTAGTCAAGATTGATTTTCTTTCATAAAGCCATTCTGTAGGAGAAATCTCCATTTCAAGTTTCAAGTTCAAGTCACCAATTTCAACTAGAGTCCCCTTATAGATGGCCTCAATATTATTAGCGACTAAGCAACTACATTGAGTGATGACCACTAAAATAGAGTTGGATAAACTCAGCTTGATGCTCTTGATAATCAAGACATTAATATACTTCTATCTTTCTACTCTAGCAATTCAATCATGCAATTTACTTAAAACAAGTAGAATGCAATATTAAAACTAGGCATGGGGAGTATGAATCAAAAGATGGCTTGCCTTGGTTGGCAAAGTGTCCGGGGTTTTCTTCTTCTTCTTGATAATAATAATCCCCTCCAATATCCTCCTCGGCAACACTAGCGTCTAATAACGAATAAACACAAAGCACACCATCACTTCACCAAGCTAACAACACACCAAGCACACATCTTTGTTTGCTGACCAAAGCCTTCATGTTGCACTTTTAAGGTGTTGGAGGGTAAGTCTTTCTTCCAAGTTTTTCTTCAAGTGTGCAAGCTAGATTCTCTACTAAGTGGCATAGGTGGTTCACTTGTGCAGCATTGGTGTGGATTTAGGGTTACTAAGACAAGTTTAAGTGGGCTGGATCCACTAAGTGAATTGGCATTGAGGGCGATTAACTCTAAGTGTGCACTAGTGATCTATTATTTTATGCTACAAAATAGGATTGGGTTAGGGTCTAAATGAGCACACTAATGGGGTTTGGGGTAGTTTAGTGTTGACTAACAGTAAGAGGGGTCATTAGTAAGTTCACATTTTAATTTTCATGATTTTTGATGGCTTAAATAATTTTCTAGAAATCTTTCATTATTAAACAAGCTATGGTCACACTATTCATATCTGATTTTATGCTGAACTTATTTTGAAGTCTAACCAGTTCTATTGGGTAGATTATTTTATAAGCTTTCCAATGCATATTTATTTGCTAGATTTGGATTTGTAAAACTCTAGGAATTAAAGTTTGAAAATAGTATCTGAAACATATTCAAATTAATTAAAAAGGCGGGAGAATAATTTAGAAAATGAAACGGACCTAATTCTAGCTAACTGGGCCGAGTCTGAGTAGAACCCAAACGGGCCTGGCCCAGAAAACGTTTCGCTGCGGCGGGAAAAATAACAAACGGTGCTGACAGGTGGGGCCGACTCGTCAGACCTAATTACGAAACCCGAATCGGTAAGTTATCGTCCGATCAAGATCTAACGGCTCGCGATCATCTTCTTCCTCAGCACGGGCGGGAGCTCACCTGCGAGCAGTGACGAATGTTCGACGGCGATGGCGAGGCGTAGAGGAAGCAGAACTCGTCGGCGACGTGCGGGATCGGCGGCGGTTCGTCTCCTCCTCCGATTCCCTGCAGCAGTTTGCCCCCAGGTGCTCGGACGCGGCGGCGCTCCGCTCGTCCAGTACCACTCCGGCGAGGCTGGCGACGGCGAACTAGGGCAAGCGGGGCTAAGCGACGATGTCTGGGAGGTAGAGGGGAGTGAGGTGATTCGTTTCGTTTGATCGGAGGGGGTATTTATAGTCTCAGGAGGCCGGGAGCAAGGCGACCAGAAGCTCGCCGGCTCGGGGGTCCTGGTTGCGTTCGACGGTTTCTCCGGCCACGGCGGCCACGCTCGCGTGCTGGGAGGGTGCTGGTTCGGCCGCGGGGTGCTGTGGGTCTCCTCTGGCGCCTCCAAGCTGGTCGGCAACGTGCAGGGAAGAGGGTTGCTGGGAGGGGGCCCTGGGCGCGTTTCTCCTCCTTCCTCCTCTCCTCACGGCCTGGGTCGGGGCTGGGGAAGCTGGAGTCGATCGAGGAGAGGCCAAGGAGCATGGCGACAGTGCTGGAGCGAGCCAGCACAGTGCAGCTCCAGTGATCTTGATCTCAAATTGATTTGCTTCTGCCAGTGTTCGACGAAATGCCCGCAAGAACTCAAAATTCGAATTTTCAAAATTTTCCACTTTGGGTGCTCATCATATTGGATAAGGTACCCAGTCATATTTTTGTTATAGTGAAAGGTTGAGTTTTGCAGAAATTTATATTTCAAATTTGAGTATAGTCACTGCGTTGGATTCAAACTTTGGCTCAAGTTTGGGTGATGCTCTGGTTTGAAATTTTGGTAGATCTCTGTGGGTTGAGTTAGTCCATAACTTGGTTAAGCTCAACTAATAGGTCAAACATGAAGGTGATCTGTAGATTGCTTAATCTAAGGTCTCAAAGTGGTGTAGTCAATAACAGTTTCTAGATCATATTAACTTTATCTCTTTCTTACTTATTTTTACTTCTAGTTTCTTTGTTTCCTAAAGATCTTCTCAATTGATTCTGTTGGTTCACTTAGATTTATCTAACCAATGCTCAATCAAAAATAACACACATAAAATCATAGAATATAAATAAAAGAAAATGCATGTATGCATACAATAATAGATGAAAAGTTTTGTTTGGGTCCAAATTTTGGCACTTTATTTATTAAGAAGTGGATTACAATTTCTGAGTTGTTACAACTTGCTAAGTGTCATTGTGGTGTTTAAATCACATATTGCATGCATATTTCTCTTCATGAGTGTTTATGGATGTTGTGCTTATGATTTGCAATATTCTATGTGTAGATTGTGCTGAGTGCAACGAGTGCCTTTGTGACGAGTGCACCAACTCCTCTCCTCACCAAGGCAAGTGTCACCATATTCCCTTGTCCTACTGAATGTTTTGTAACTTGTAGCTTTTCTAGTAGAAGATGCATGTGTAGGTGGTTTTAAGAGTTGTGTCTATTAGCTAGTTAAATTTTATGCTAAAGTCTTTTGCCTAGATTTTGCATCTCCTTAGTCGAATTGCTGCTGCTATAGGTTGCTTTGCTTCATACTTATGTGTGGGAAGGGAATTTCACATGTTTTGGTTAAAGTATTGAAAACCATGTTTTGGTAAAACTAAGAAAACAACTAAGTTAATGAATCACCTGGGTGGAAGTGGTTGTTTTGCGTTATGTTGAGTGGTTACACTGGAGCCATGTCTATGGCGGTCGTGTCTATCACACTTGTGGATGGCCACCTAGGAGCAAAGAGATTGGAGACATTCAAGTCATGAAGCTTCCAGGGAAACCACAAGTCAAATGGGCTCTATCTTGATCAACTAAGCTGCGAGAACTCAGCCAGACGGATAGAGGGTGGTAGGAGATGATAGGATGGAGCGCGTCCGGGTTGGTCTGGGGTATTGCTTCTGAAAGGTCTCGTCTTGGTCTCCACCTGCCCATTAGATGCAAAATGAGCTTCATGGGAAAAAGGAATGACTAAGTCTTGTGGGAAAAGTGCACCACCTCTGCAGAGTGTTAGAACTAAGTACTTAGTCGTGTCCTTGGTGACGGACAATTCTAAGTGACATGATTTTGAAGCTGTTCGAGAATCTCCTCATCCCAATTTCTTAAGTTAAAACTGGATGGGAAAACTTGGGTACTAAAGATTTCCTCTTAAACAAAAATTTTGCTAAGGAAAACTTGAGTTTTACAAAAGATAGGAAGGAAGCTTGCTTTTGCAAAGTCTAACTCCACCTGGCCAGATAAGCATATAAGTGTAGGAGCCATTTGAGTCCACCAAAGTGACATCTTGCCAATACATTCAAAGTATTGACCCTCCGTGGCTGCAACGTATCATGTTGCAGGTTACTGCTACGACAAGTGAAGAATGCTGCGCTCTGGTCACGAGTCTTCGCCCAACACATCTGCCTGCAGTGCTATGAAGAAAGAAGACTTGTAGTTCTTTTACATAGTCATTTTCTCGAGTTGTAATAAGTTGTGGCTTTGTGCTACTTGAGTTGTAAAAGTACTATTTTATTTGTGGATCAAGCGTTGTAATAAAGACCTTTGTATTCTTGATATTTCTTCTTGTAACTGTGTGTGCTAGCAGTCAATCCGGGACTAGCATAAATAAAGCACATGTACACTACAAGAAGCTTGTGACAATCATATTTCAAGATGTCATCAAAAAGGGGGGATGTTCTACACTGCTGAGCTGAAGCCATCAAATGATGAAGTAGATAAGAGGCTGCTTCTGCAGGGCAACGACAGGGCATTCTTGCTGGCAGGAGGCGGCTTCCGCTTTGTTCCTGATATTGGCAAGCCAAAATGTTAATTCACTAGCTAGAGTAATGAACTATGTATCGATGATCTTGTGATGTAAACTTATAATAATAAGTACACTTTGTTCCTAACTTGCTTAGCATGGCAAGTTTCATAGACAATCGGTGAACTTAGTTCTGATCGATGATCGTGTCATGTGATGAACTTAGTCGTGGTGTAAACTTAATAAGTATATCCTAGTTAATTATGTCATTTCATTACTATTGCATACATGTGATGAACTCTTGCTTTCTGTTCTCTAACCTAATTTGTCTTGAAGGTAGGGATGCCGTACGTGGTGTACAGTGGTAGGGTTCCTGGACTTTACGTCCATTGGGAAGATTGCTTGAAGCAAGTCAACATGTTCAAGGGCAACAGCTACAAAGGGTACACGACGATGGCGGAGGCGGAAGCTAGGTCGAGGAACCACATGCGAGCGGAGAGGAGGACGACCTTCTTCGGCTTCACCACCGCTATCTTGCTCACCGCAGTGATTGCGGTTGTAGTGTACTTCATCGTACCGTAGGTGACTATCTTATTCATGTAATATGGGATGCTGAACTTCCATACTTGACTGGTGCCAGTGACTTAGAGACATTCATGTAATATGTGATCGCTTCATTTCAGAAACAATGAGATTCATATTCCGTGTCTATTTTATTCTATTTAGATTGCATTTTCCTGTACACTTCTTGTGTTCTTGTATTCGTACATTTTTCTGTATAAAAACTGTAATCGGGCAGTATAAATGGCTGTATTTTCGAAATTTGAAAAACGTACCCGTAGTGCATGGGCAACACGGTGCGCTAAGGGTAACTTCTATACCCGTAGTGCATGGTCAAGATGGTGCGCTACGAGCAATGTACATACTCGTAGCGCATGAGGCAGTGCGCTACGGGTATGTATGTTGCCTGCAGCGCATGCCCCTATTACCCGTAGCGCACACCTGCATGCGCTACGGGTATGTATGTTACCCGTAGCGCACGTGCACATGTGCTACGGGTAATGTATTACCAGTGGCATGGTAGCCATAGCGCGGGGACATGCGCTTCGGGCAATAAATACTCGTGCGCTGCGGGTAGTTGTTTTTCTAGTAGTGAGATGGGAATACCAGAAGTTCAACATGCAAACTTTTGTTTTGGTAAAACCTAGTTATATAAACTTTATATCCTAGGGCCTTCCTAGTCTAGTCCAAACCTAGGGTCTCGATCCTACAGGCAACACTATGCTCTGATACTATTCTATAGCGCCCTACCTTTTGAAAAAGGTAGAACTCCTATGTTAAGTGCTACGCCCTAGATCACTGATAGCACCACATTACAAAATATAGTAATCATTACAATAGTATCAAATATTAGAACACAAATCCAGTTACAAAGTCTCAAACCTTACAAATTCACAGCGAAAAACAAAGTGGCAATGAGCCTCCGTCTTCATCATGTGCCACAAGCAGAAATGTTGGAATGTAGACTCGAGATCCTACAAATCATTCCTCATCCAAAAAACCTGCACATTTGAATATGCAGCCCCAATGAAAGGCGTCAGTACAATGATGTACTGGCAAATTACACATATTTGGTGGTTGTTGTGAAAAGACTACACTACATGATATTTGGCTGGTGGATCTTTTGGGCTAAATTGCATAAAGCCAATTTTATCCTATATTTTCCAAATCAAAACATTCTAAATCTTCAAAAGGTTTTCGAGATGAGCACATGAAAATCATCTGAGTCCATCCCTCGAAATGACCCCATGTGGTAAAGTCTATCTTGAACTACTTAGACACCCGAGTTCATCCCTCAAAATGACTAATCAATTTTTAATTAATTAGAAAAGGTGATGAGATTCTTCCGTACAACCATGTCTAGAGACTCAGTTTGTCCATAACCAGGGACACGGCTAATCGATTAGTATTTCACCCTGCAGGGGTTATGCACTTTCACCTTAAGACTCATTCTACCCAGAGAGAAGAATAACATGAGACCTTTCTGTAGAAGAATTCAATCATACTAGCATGCATGATCGTACCCCTACAATTCTGCTAACACCTCATATCATTACTCACAGGTTGAACCCTCACATCATACTTTACCAAGACAGAGCCCATAATGTCATAAGGCTGCACTGGAATTACACTATATATTGAAGACATAGTAATCTCTTTGTTCCTGAGTGGCAAACCACAAGTGCACTGATGTCTACGCACGCTTCTATCCTTGTAGATAATGTTGGGCCTCCAAGTGCAGAGGTTTGTAGAACAGCAACAAGTTTCCCTCAAGCGGATCACCCAAGGTTTATCGAACTCAGAGAGGAGGAGGTCAAAGCTATCCCTCTCAAGCAACCCTGCAATTACGATACAAGAAGTCTCTTGTGTCCCCAACACACCCAATACACTTGTCAGATGTATATGTGCACTAGTTCGGCGAAGAGATAGTGAAATACAAATAATATGGATGATTATAAGTAGTAAATGTAATCTGAAATAAATATCGCTACGAGCAAACATGTAACAGAACTGAATGTAAATGGGGTTTCAATGCTTGGAAACAAGGCCTAGGGATCATACTTTCACTAGTGGACACTCTCAACAAAGATAACATAATTGAACACATAAATATCTATCTTCACTATGCTACTCTAAACTATTCTCCAATGGATAACGAACACTAATCATGTGTAGGGCTACAAAGCACTCCTCAAAGTTCGCATTTCCCCAAACTAGATTGCCCCACACTATCACCTTGAGCGCACTAGATGGTTCCAACAAACAACAACAATTCATAGAGACACTAGCCAAAGAGACACACATAATGTGCACACTGTCATCCTTCACATCATGGTACAAGGTGTCTCCGGAGATTACAATAATAAAGCACTGGAGTAGCATAATATATGAAGAATAGCATCTACCAATTCAACTAGATACAAAGCTCATGATCACATATAGATCACATCATGGGGGAGAGGAGTGAACCACATAGCTACCGGTAGAGCCCTCAGCCCCGGGGAAGAACTACTCCCTCCTCATCATGGGAGACAGCAATGTCGATGGAGATGGCGGTGAAGTCGATGGAGACGACAGTGGAGGCAATGGAGTCGATGGAGATGGCTCCGGGGGCACTTCCCCATCCTGGTAGTGTGGCGGAATAGAGACTCCTGTCCCCCGAAATTGGTCTTCCACAGCGGCAGCGCTGCGGAACTTTACTGGGAAAAACACCGATCGATTTAGGGTTTTCGCGACTGAGGCTTTAAATAGGCGGAGGGGCGATGTCAGAGGTAGACCAGGGCCCCCACACCATGTGGTGGCGCGGGCCAGGGGGCGCGCCACCCTATGGCGTGGTTGGTCCCTGGCCCCCCTCCGGCTCTCCTTTGGTCTTTGTCTCGCGTCCGGGAAAAATAGGAGGTTCGGGCTTCGTTTCGTCCAATTCCTAGAATATTTCCTGTGTAACTTTTCTGAAACACAAAAAACAGCAGAAAATAGGGAACTGCCACTGTGGCATCTCGTTAATAGGTTAGTTCCGGAAAACGCATAAAAATGCCACAAAGTGTAACAAAACACAAAGCAAATGGTGCATCAAAAATTATAGATACGTTTGAGACGTATCATGCACTCTCAAGTCACCACATACTCTAGGTCCTTCCCCTAGGCATGCAGCCCTGAGTAGCCACTAAACCGAACTACCATTCCACCCAGGTGTTTCATTTAGTTGTTAATTTTAATTAAGCAGCTGGCATCACTTTCAAAACAATAGTAACAATCCTAGCAAGGTTGGGGTTTAAGTGTTGGCTACACAATACTAGGATCTAGCATTGCATAAACTTCTTTGAAAAACAACCTGTCATGCATACTACTGGAAAAAACACTAATGTAGTAGCAAAAATAGGTAGAAGGATGTGTCTCCCTTGCCTTTTGGAGTTCACGATCTTTCACTTCTCTCAACAAAACGCGTAGCTCTCCGTACAAACTATAATATAAAAATAGCACAACATAAACACACCATACCAATAAGAACATCAACAAGCAAGGCAAACAATTGGAAAACGGTTGGTTCAATATTTTAGAATTCTTATGATTCTATGATAATAGAGATATAGCAAAAGGCTTCTGGCTTGCAAGATATAGATTTGAGAGTTCAAAATAACGAGGGGGTCAAGATCTGGGTTATACCTTATGAGATCTAAATCTTGTAATATGATTTTCTCTTTGCTCGATGAACGAAATAAGGTCAGACTTGCGGCAATTGAATGATCTTGACGAGGGGAACAACTTCCGTGTTGAAGGCGCAGCGATTCGGGATGATCTTCAAGGTCGATTTGGCTCTGGATAACTCAAAATAGAATCTGTTTTAAAGACATAGATTTTTACCTGACAAGGGTATAGCTAATAGAGCCCGTTATCTTTGTACCCCTGAAGCCCGCTAAGATAGGCCCAGTCATAGACATAGTCAAAATATGAGTTGACATCGTATACGAACACTGTAATTTGTATTAAACCCGACCGGATCCTTGAGACCTGGCCACCTATATATATGGGCCAGGAGAGGCCGAACAGGGACAGATTGAGATTGAGCCATTTGAGTACCACGCTTATTCTCGATACACACATAATCATGCCTTGTTTGACTGACCTCGACCTTCGAGTTCATCCGACGCCCTCTTCCCCCGATCCTAAGTCCTTAATCTAGGACATTTGTCGAGTTAACCCTCGTCAATTGGTGCCGACCGTGGGGATATTGGGTGTTGGAATCATGAATTCAACGGCTTTTTTCTTCTAGCCAACAGCAACTCGAAAGTCGACGTAAACCAGATATCCTTTGGGACCGTAGATTTTCAACTTCATCCACCAACCCTTACTCCAGTCTTCACAAGCCTGGAACATGAGATGGATATGACGATCGGAAGCCTAAACTTTCGCGTCGGATCTTTGGGTTCGATTCGCCTTTCAGATTCGACGAAACGAGATCCGTCGGCAAGCAAAACTGCGACAATCGCAATGTCAGAATCATCGGTAGGCTCTTCCAGTGAGGTAAACTCGCCGGTCAGCTTCGCAACAACGGAAAATATAGGAGAAAAAATCAAAGAACTCGATGAAACCATGGACAACGTCGACTTAGGAGATCAATCAGAAGACTTCATGATCTGCTGCGATGACATCTCAGACAAGTCCATAGATACATGGAAAAGAGGATTGGAGCTTCATGAGGATAATCAAACTACTCTCTCAAGCTGTAGCAGCAAGTTCGACAACCAGTATCAAGAAATCGAAATCGTAGGAGACAACTCAGAAGAATTCGACGACAACAACAACCCAGTACTAAACCCAGCAAACATAACAAGAGGAGCAAATCATCTGGCGGAAGGCGACACCACAGACTCTCTGGCAAACAGAGAAAAAATTCGATTATCAGTGGAAGAGTGGAACACAATCAATGCAGCCATTGAGCACGACTCAGCTATACCAACAGATGCAAGCCAAACTGTACTCTTAGGGTATCATTACGCCCTGCAAAAGCAATCAAGACAACTGGAAAAAGAAAGAAGTGAGATACGAAAAAGGAGGGCTTCAGCAATTGCAGCAAGCGCAGCCTTTCGCGCAGAGCGTAGCAACACGTCATATACAAATAGCAAAAGGCAACACAGGCACGGACCAAGAGTTTAAAACCTCAAGCATTCAGAAAGGCGAAACCGCTCTAGAAACCTCGACTCATCTTTCCTATTGGTCGATGAGCAAGGCAATATTATACCAAAAACACCCGAGGCAGCACTTGTGGCAGCAAAAACATATCTATACACCACGCGGCCAAGCCCAGGGGATCCAAGAGAGCATATGCATCGAGCAGAGCTACAAGGATTGAGAATGGTAGGCAACAAATTAACAGCCAAAGACGAAGAAGCATACCGCAACAAGGGTATACACACAATCCTAGATCACCACGCCATCACAACAGTCCTCGGCACAAGAGTAATAGCCAACGATCTAGGTCATCATCGCCAAAATATCATGAAAGCCCAAGGCATGGAGGAACCCGACGGTCCAAGACTCCCACTAAGACATATGACTACGAAGACGATAAAAATGAGATGGGCGCATCGTGCTTTACTCGCAGAGTTTGCACCACACCAGTACACAAAGGTTTCAAACTACCCCATGATTAGCAAAAATACGATGGATCCCATGAGCCATCATCATGGCTCTCAGATTATTTGCAGGCAGTCAGAATACTTGGAGGATCAAAGGAAACAACAATGCAAAGTCTACAACTCCACCTCACCGGTGCAGCTCGGTCATTGTTGAGTAAGCTGGAAAGGGAAACAATCAGAAGCTGGGAAGAGCTCACAAAGCAATTTACAAGCAACTTCAAGTCAACATACAAACGGCCAGCATCAATAGAAGAAGTTAAAGCACATGTATAGCAGTGCAATGAGACACTTAGGTCATACAAAGGTGGAGCATCATCAAGAATTCCGCAGTCAAAGTTTCAGATGAGCGAGCAATTGACGCTTTTACACTTGGGTTATGACGAGGATACCTAGTCGAAGAAATGGGCAGAATTAAACCAAGGATAGTTTCTGAGCTAATGGACATAGCAAATAGATTCACAGATGGCGAAGACACGTGTAATAATAAAAGGACGCGATCATCAGAAGATGATAGGGGAAATAGATACAACAATCAAAGGAGAAGATCCCGCAACTATGACAACTACGGCTCCCACAGTCAAGTAGCCGCGGGATATAAAGAAAATAATTATCAAGGAGATGACCGCAGGAACTCAAGATACCGCAGTTATGGTAAGGAAGACTCCAGCAACAACAAAAGATTCTAGTCCAAAGGTCCCAAGGAATACAATCTATCACCAGACGATATGCTAAACGGATCGTGCCATATACACTCCGCGTTCATTGATGGGAAAAGAGTGTCTAGACATGCAATGAAAGACTGCAAAACATTCCAGAAACTTCAGGAGGCAGCAGGAAATAAGCAAGCCGAAGCAAGAAGACACGGCTAAAAGGGTAACACAAAAAACACACTGTCATCAAGCCAGCAAGCAAACAACGGAGCAGCGCAAGGCCAAAACCCGCCAAATCAAAGAAATGACAATGAAGGAGGGTATATCCCATCTAAAGGGCACATCGCAGCAATGATACAACCCATCCCAACGTCAAATAAATAGGAGAAAAGCATATCTCGCCAAGTAAATTTAGCATTAACATCGCCTCCAGTGACTACAGAACATTTGCACTGATCTGAGCAACCCATAGAATTCAACAGAGAAGATCACCCCATAACGGTACCTCGGCCCGGAAATGCGCCTCTGGTACTCAAAGCTCAGATCAGAGGATACGACATAGAAAGGGTATTCATGGATGTAGGAAGTTGAATAAACTTGATCTACGCAAAAACACTTCGAGCAATGCACATATCACTGGAGTTCCTGAAACCAACAGATTGCTCTTTCCACGGAATCGTACCAGAAAGCGCCAACTACCCATTGGGTCGAATAGCACTCGATGTTTGCTTCGGCAATCGCCAGAATTATAGAAGAGAGAAGCTCGACTTCAAAGTCATGGACTGGCCTTCTCAGTATCACATGATCCTCGGGCGACCCGCGTTTTTGCGATTCATGGCAGTATCTCACTACACCTATCTGGTACTCAAGATGCTAGGTGATAGGGCGAAGGTGTCCGATCTTTCGATGAGATCTTGATAAGTCAATTTGGTGGGTGGAGTTCATGCTTGACGATCCGACTACATGTGCGAAGCTCGTGCGCCAATGCAATCGCTAGGACAATCTCCAGGACTTACTGATCTTGCAGATGCACGATCAGCCTGACCAGCGAGGGTCTTAATTCCTACCTGAAATCGAGAACAAGTAAGAACTAATACAGCAATCAAGATATTGCGGATGAAAGATGTATGCTTTATTCAAAAGGTGGGATTACGAATAGGCGGTCTTCTTCTGGGCGATTGGCCTCAAAAGTTGAGCTCGTAGTTGCAGCAATGGCTAACTTTAGTCTAATCAAAATCCGAGTTCTAATGACGGCTACGGGGGGGTATTTGAGGAGGAAAAGGTAGGGGTGCGACCAGCCATGGGTATGGTGGTCGAACGGAACCCTAACAGGCCTTTTCTCCTCAAATTCGGACTCCTAAAAGTGGCTGTCTTATTTGCTGTGAAAATTACATGGGCCTGGCCCAAAAATAAAAGTGACGCAGCACCATATTTATCTAAGGACGAATTTATGAAGTAGTTCTTTGTATATTTCGTCCAAGTCTTCATCCTTTATTATGGTGGCTTCAAAGTTCTGAAATCTCCACTTGTCGCATCTTCTTCAATCCTCAAACGCTTGCTGCCATCTCCATGCACGATCATGCTCCAATGCTTGTCCCTCTCATCCATGCTAGGTCCATCATTCCTAAGAATAACAAACATATCTGATTTAGGCAGCATCATATTCTCATGTATGTGAGAAAGAGTTCCAAGAAACGAAAGTACCTGATAGTTAAGTTGCTTGGCACGAGCTCGAGTGATAGGTCCTTGTATGTGTTCCGCTGTAGGTGCAGCGGTTGTATCAATAGATGGGATGTCCTCATCATGCTCCCCTTCTTGAATTGAAGTCGTCCTCGACGCAACCTCATCTTCTTCACCGAAGTAAGGTTTTAAATCTGCAATGTTAAATGTAGGACTTACCGTACCAAAATATGCAGGAAGCTCAAGTTTATATGCATTATCATTGATTTTCTCTATCACCTTAAAAGGACCATCAGCACGTGGCATTAACTTAGACTTGCGCAAATCAGGAAAATCATCTTTGCGCAAATGCAACCAAACAAGATCACCAACCTCAAACACAACATGCTTTCGTCCCCTATCCCCAGCAACTTTATACTTAACATTCATGCGTTCTATGTTGTCTTTAGTAGTTGCATGCAATTTTAAAATCAATTCAGCACGTTGTGTAGCATCGAAATTATTTTGCACTGAAGATGGTAAAGGCAACAAATGAATAGGTGCACGTAGAACAAAACCATAGACAATCTGAAAAGGGCTCATCTTTGTGGTAGAATGCAGCGAACGATTATAAGCAAATTCAATATGAGGCAAACACTCTTCCCACAATTTTAAGTTCTTCTTTAAAACAGCCCGCAACATGGTAGATAAAGTTCTATTAACTACTTCAGTTTGGGGATGACATGTAGTACTAAACAGCAATTTAGTCCCCAACTTAGCCCATAAACATCTCCAAAAGTGGCTAAGAAATTTAGTATCACGGTCAGAAACAATAGTATTTGGCACACCATGCAAACGAACGATATCATGAAAAAACAAATCAGCAATGTGCGCAGCATCATCGGTCTTGTGACAAGGAATAAAGTGTGCCATCTTAGAAAACCGATCCACAACAACAAAAATACTATCCCTCCCCTTCTATGTACGAGGTAATCCCAAAACAAAGTCCATCGAAATATCCTCCCAAGGAACACTAGGAACAGGAAGAGGCATATATAAACCATGTGGATTAAGGCGAGACTTAGCTTTTTGACAAGTAGTGCAGTGTGCCACGAATCTCTCAACATCTCGCTGCATGCGTGGCCAAAAGAAGTGTGTAGCAAGAACATCCTCCGTCTTCTTGACACCAAAGTGTCCCATTAATCCTCCTCCATGCGCCTCCTGTAACAACAAAAGACGAACGGAACCATCTAGGATGCATAGTTTGTTAGCACGGAACACAAATCAATCATTAAGGATGAATTTGTTCCATGTTCTACCATCTTTACAATTCTGCAACACATCTTTAAATTCAGCATCATGCAAGTATTGTTCCTTGATAGTTTCCAACCCAAAATTTTTGAAGTCAAGCTGAGATAACATAGTATAACGGCGCGACAAAGCATCAACAATAATATTATCTTTACCCTTTTTGTGTTTGATAACATAAGGAAAAGATTCAATAAATTCAACCCACTTTGCATGACGACGATTCAATTTTGCTTGACTACGAATATGCTTCAAAGATTCATGATCAGAATGTATAACAAATTCTTTAGGCCATAAATAATGTTGCCAAGTTTCCAATATCCGAACCAGCGCATATAATTCTTTATCATAAGTAGAATAGTTCAGACTAGGCCCACTCAATTTTTCACTAAAATATGCTACAGGTTTGCCCTCTTGTAATAACACACCTCCCAAACCAATTCCACTAGCATCACATTCAAGTTCAAACGTCTTATTAAAATCAGGAAGTTGGAGTAATGGAGCATGTGTTAACTTATCTTTCAGTATCATGAAGGCCTCTTGTTGTGCATCGCCCCAAACAAAGGGCACATCCTTCTTTGTGAGCTCATTCAATGGCGCAGCAATAGAACCAAAATCTTTGACAAAGCGCCTATAAAACCCAGCGAGACCAAGAAAACTCCTCACTTGTGTGACCGTCTTGGGATGCGGCCAATTCTCAATAGCTTCAATCTTGGCTGGATCAACTTCAATTCCCTGTCCTGTAACAACATAACCAAGAAAAACAACTCTATTTGTGCAAAAGGTGCACTTCTCAAGATTACCATACAAACATGCATCACGTAAAGCATTGAAAACAGCACGTAAATGATCCAAATGGTCCTCTAAAGATTTGCTATATATGAGAATGTCATCAAAATATACCACCACAAAACGACCAATAAAAGCACGTAAAACTTCGTTCATCAGTCTCATAAAGGTACTAGGTGCATTAGTTAAACCAAACGGCATTACTAACCACTCATATAAACCGAACTTAATTTTAAAAGCTGTTTTCCATTCATCTCCTAATTGCATACGAATTTGGTGGTAACCACTACGCAAATCAACTTTAGAGAACATAATAGAACCACTCAACTCATCCAGCATGTCATCCAAACGAGGTATAGGGTGACGATATCGAATGGTAATATTATTAATAGCTCGACAATCAGTACACATGCGCGAAGAACCATCTTTATTAGGTACTAAAATAATAGGAACAACGCATGGACTAAGAGACTCACGAATATAACCTTTGTCCAATAAACTCTGGATTTGTCGTTGGATCTCTTTTGTTTCTTCAGGATTGGTGCGATATGGCGCACGGTTGGGCAGCGAGGCTCCTGGAATCAAATCAATTTGGTGTTCTATCCCACGAATAGGTGGAAGTCCAGGTGGAACATCTTGTGGAAAAACGTCCATGTATTCCTGCAAAAGGTTAGCAACCGCAGGTGGCAAAGAAGGAGGCATATCCTCAAATGAAAACAGAACTTCTTTGCAAACAATGGCATAACATGGAGTAATATTGACATCAATTTCAGCAAGATCAGATTTGCTAGCAAGTAAACAAGGATTCTTCAAACGAATTTCAGTAGCATGGTTAGAATCAGATTTAGAAGAATGCTTAGGGGGTACAAAATCTGGAGCAACAATCTGATTCTCACTCTTATGTTTGTCATCGTTTTTTAATCTACTAGCTCTAGCAAGATCATCTCTCAAAATTTGTTCCGGAGTCATGGGTTTAAGTCCAATTTTCTTGCCAGCATGTGTAAGAGAATATTGATTAGTTTTACCATTATGTACAGATTCTCTATCAAATTGCCATGGTCTACCAAGTAACAAAGAACAAGCTTGCATAGGTACAACATCACAATCAACAAAATCTGAATAGGTACCAATAGTAAAATGCACGCATGCAGTTCTTGTTACCTTGAGCTTACGGGAGCTCTCAAACCATTGAATGTAATATGGATGAGGTCGTTGTCGTGTGGGGAGAGCAAGCTTCTCCACCATGTCAATACTAGCCAGATTGTTACAACTCCCTCCATCAATGATGATCCAGATAGCTCTCTCCTTAACAATGCCTCTTGTTTGAAACAAATTGTGTCATTGATCATGCTCAGCTTTGCTCAATTGCACACTCAAGACACGTTGTGCAACTAAACTCATGTATTGATCAGCAGTTTCAGCTCCCATTACCTCCATCTCCTTGTCAGAATCTGAATTGGCACCATCACGTGCAGCAATAAGTGCCAATGTATCATCATCAAAATCACTCGCAGAGTCATATTCGCCATCTTCAAGCACCACCATCACACGTTTGGTTCTGCATTCTTTTTCGATGTGACCAAACCCAAAACATTTGCGACATTGAATGTCGCGAGTCTTCCCCGTGGAGGCCATGGAAGAAGAACTCCGGGTCGGACCAGCAGATGGTGATGGAGTAGGAGCAGGTGGCGTTCTTGACGTCGGCGTGGTATACCTGGAGGTGGAAGGACCTGGTGCATCCCCACGAGAAGGTGGAGCTGATTGGCGCGCAGACCATGAAGGAGTACGACCTGCAAAATTATTAGCTCTTGTCCATGATGGTTGACGATCCTGCACTTCAAGTTCAGCTTTGCAAGCAAGGTGAAATAAACGAGTAATAGTGTTGTATTCCTTGTAGTCTAAAATATGCTGAATCTCCTTATTTAAACCACCAAAGAAACATGCAAGCATAGCTTCATTATCCTCTACAATACCACAACGAATCATGCCCGTTTGTAACTCTTGATAATAATCTTGTACAGAATTTTTGCCTTGTTCTAAACGAGCTAATTTTTTAAGCAAGTTCCGTTGATAATGTGGAGGTACAAAACGAGTAAGCATGGCATGTTTTAGACCAAGCCAAGTAGCAGGAATATTAGCATGATTGACTCGACAATGTTCAGACCACCAGATAGAAGCAAAATCTGTAAATTCACATGTAGCAGCACTAACACACAAATGCTCAGGGTAGCGTAAACATGCAAAACGTTGCTCTACTTCTAATTCCCAAGTGAGATATGCATCAGGATTACTTATGTGAAGGCAGTGGCGGAAGTATATGGCATGGTGGTGGAAGGATATGGCGGAGTAGTGGTGCAAGCGTGCGGCGGCGGCGGGACTATGGTGATTCGAACTCAAAACTCTAAAGGAACAGACACTAAGACCAGCAACTCGACACGCGGATGCAGACACAAATTCAACGATGCAAACTGAAAAGACAATGCAAAGGATCGGATGGTTTATGGGACGAGATGATCTAAACCCTAACTGTATTTTTGGCTTTTTCGTGGTTTATAGGTATGAACACAGATGCAATCTAAACTACGAAAACAGTAAATCTCACCGAGCAACCTGAAATCTGATACCACTTAATAGGGCGAAGGTGTCCGATCTTTCGATGAGATCTTGATATGTCGATTTGGTGGGTGGAGTTCGTGCTTGATGATCCGACTACACGTGCAAAGCTCGTGCGCCAATGCAATCGCTAGGACAATCTCCGAGAGTTACTGATCTTGTGGATGCACGATCAGCCTAACCAGCGAGGGTCTTAATTCCTACCTGAAATCGAGAACAAGTAAGAACTAATACAACAATCAAGATATTGCGGATGAAAGATGTATGCTTTATTCAAAAGGTGGGATTCCAAATAGGCGGTCTTCTTCTGGGCGATTGGCCTCAAAAGTCGAGCTCGTAGTTGCAGCAATGGCTAACTTTAGTCTAATCAAAATCCGAGTTCTAATGATGGCTACGGGGGGTATTTGAGGAGGAAAAGGTAGGGGTGCGACCAGCCATGGGTATGGTGGTCGAACGGAACCCTAACAGGCCTTTTCTCCTCAAATTCGGACTCCTAAAAGTGGCTGTCTTATTTGCTGCGAAAATTACATGGGCCTGGCCCAAAAATAATAGTGACGCAGCACCATATTTATCTAAGGACGAATTTATGAAGTAGTTCTTTGTATATTTCGTCCAAGTCTTCATCCTTTATTATGGTGGCTTCAAAGTTCTGAAATCTCCACTTGTGGCATCTTCTTCAATCCTCAAACGCTTGCTGCCATCTCCAAGCATGATCATGCTCCAATGCTTGTCTCTCTCATCCATGCTAGGTCCATCATTCCTAAGAGTAACAAACATATCTGATTTAGGCAGCATCATATTCTCATGTATGTGAGAAAGAGTTCCAAGAAACGAAAGTACCTGATAGTTAAGTTGCTTGGCACGAGCTCGAGTGATGGGCCCTTGTATGTGTTCCACTGTAGGTGCAGCGGTTGTATCAATAGATGGGATGTCCTCATCACTAGGACAAAGGGGAATCATCATAGTAAAGGGGAGCTTTGAACTCTCGAACCTATGCGACAAGGAATTCCACCAGATGGCACAAAACTTCAGCATGACAACCACCTATGGACAACAAAAGAACAAAACAGGAAGTTCGACTACAGGCAATACAAAACAACTCGAAGAATGTCCGGTGGAGCCAGAGGCAAAGAAACTGTGAGTACAGTCATCAGACCCAAAGGAAGCTACAACAGAGGAGGAAAAGATCTCTAGAGCATAGACAACAAGTATACAATAAGGCGTTAGGAAAGTAGAGTACGAAAAATAAGGCTACTAAGCCACGAGTTATAATAGGGCAATGCCCTCTAGACCTAGAACAAAGGTTACTAGCCGGGTCTCTTGGGACACCCCATGTATCTTTACATCCAGCATAAAAAAAGACAAGTTCCTCCTTTTCGAGTTTACAAGTCTTTGTGCAAATTCAAAAAAGACAAAGCACAAGTACAACATCACAAAATTGCGGTAAACGCACAAACAAATACAAATAGCGCCTTGAGCACAAGTTTCTGACAACAGCATCAGAACAAATAACTCTCGCATTCACAAAAAACATACACTACAATCATACATTAAAACTCTGCTTGATCTGAATCATCAACGCAGAGCGGGTTCAAGTAATGTTAATCATGGAAAAAGCTAGCATCAGCTTTGAGTAACCTACCAATAATTCTTCTCGCCGATTGAAGCGTGGCGTCCATATGAACTCGCAGCGCCACAGATCCTTGGGAAGGAGGCAAACTAAGGGACATAGTACTATAATTAAGCCTTGGGTGCCACTTTCGTATCCAGCCAAGAGCAAAATTGGCATTAGCCACCAATTTAAGCTCTTTCAAGTGATGGACGTGTCGGCTCATCCTGAAAATGTCGAGTAGTTGCCCAAAATTCTCTGGCGGAGGATTCCGGGGAAGCATAACAGAAAACATTTTTGTCAAATATTTTTGACAACCATCGACTAATTTGCCGATATGCTGAGCACAATCTTGCAGAAGAATGATGGTGCTGCGACACCGCAGATCAATCCAAAAGGTGTTAGTATCAGACGATGCCCTCTCAAGAGCCGCAATCCGTTCTCGTCGATGGGGTTAAAGCAAGCGCTTGGAAAATACAAAGTTATAACATAAAAGTCACAGGAACACAGCAAAAAGTACAAGGGGGCTTCGAGGAACTCACATTGCAGCTACTCGCAAGCCGATTCAATAATCCCAATAAGGAAAGAATCGCATTCCTCAAGGTGAAGGATCTTCGCCGTCAGGTCAGACACCTGGCTCTCAAGCGAGGACACCCGCTTCATCAAGCCGAAAGATCTCCTAGCCTGATCTATAGTAGCTTTCGCCTGGCGCTTTAGCAGTGACAATCGACCTTTGAGATCAGAAATCCTCGACAAGTACTCAACACAGCGGCAAGGAGAGTGGGAAGCAGATGGAACTTTAGAACTTGATATATTTGCAGGAGGTGAGCTATGATCAAAGTTTGGCAATCCACCATTATATCCAGGCTGGAAGACAAAAGAACAGGGCAAAATAACTCAAACACAAGGTGCTGGGAATAAGCATTTCATAGAGCAAAATATTTACAAAAATATAGCATTTCCCGATCAAGTATCGGCAAAAGACAACAAAAGTTTACTACATCAACTGGAAGGATAAAATCTATGAAAGTAGGCTAAAAATCTACGCCACCTCAACAGCAGGCTCCGTAGTGGTAGAAGGCGCAGAATCATCAACAACAGGGGTGCTAGAAGGAGGCGCCGAAGACCCAGGCATAGAAGTCGAAGAAGCTACCGACGGAGAAATAAGGGTAACAATTTTGGGTGCATACTTCTTCGCCTTCTTGAAGAATTCCAACATCTCCGAGAGAGTGCTAGCATGGGAAGAGCCAACCTTCTCCCAGTCCACCACTTCCCCATGCGCTTGAGCAAGGGCTATCGCTCCTTCGACACCTCGCTTTATCAAGATGAGCTTCATCGCGTGGACAGGATCCTCGATGGTGTCGAAAGATTCGACAAGCCTCCGAAGGTTGTCAGTAGGAATCTCATTCTTCTTCTTCGGGAACAACCTGGGAAACAGACGAATCAGAACATGGCGAGCTTGTTGAAGGATATTCTGAACAAGCCGCCAGTTCGATTCCAGCACGTCCACTGCAGCTAGTAGGGGATCTTTAGTATTTGGCTGCCGAAGCCTCCAAGATTCTCCAACTCTCTCTGCTGTATTACAGAGACACAAATAGAATAAGTCAACAGACACCAGCAAATGAAAGCCTGAGTAAGTACCCGAAAAAGGAGTGATACAACAATTACTGCCAATGGAGACGGAGATCTTGTCAAGTCGTTCAGCTACGGACTTCTCCCGCTTGTGCTGCTTCTGCTGGGTTTTTGCCAAGGCTTTTTCAGCAGAAACCTTGGCAGCATTGGCACTCTCCGAAGCCTCTATAGAAGCCTTCAGCTCGGCCTCTAGAGCCGATATACGAGTGTGAGCCATGGTTAGGGAGACTATAATACAAAGAAAAAAGAGAGAGATATCAACAACCACAATAAAAATGGGAACAAGTAAGTAAAAGTCAAAAGTAGAAGTCAAAAGTACAAAAGAAATACCTTGAGATGCATTAGCAGTCTCCTGAATCTTGACGCATTCAACACCAAGAGAAAGAAATCTCTGCATCAAAGGCTGCAGTGTACAAGTTGTATGTGTCGGTGTTCTGGATATCGGGGTATCCCGGTCCACCTGCTCCTGGGCCCCTTCAACGGCCCAGCTTTGGCCTAGGAGTGAAACAATGACCGAAGCCCAGCGGAGAAGACCCTCATGAGGAGGCGCCTCATGAGGAGAACACCGGCTAAAACTGCTAAGGACCAGAAGACCTCCTCACGAGCTGTTTCTCGTGAGGGGAGGGACCACGTCTACATCAGCTCGGTACGCTTCCGTGCTAAGCAAGAAGATAAGAGCAGAAGACTGCATACCGTCCATGCTACCCCGACAGGGAGGAGACCAGCTTTTGCCGTGCCTGCATAAAGCGGCACAGTGGTTGTTGGCCACCCCCCTAAAAATAGGGTGG
Organism: Dactylis glomerata; assembly: GCA_007115705.1. Classification (NCBI taxonomy): domain Eukaryota; kingdom Viridiplantae; phylum Streptophyta; class Magnoliopsida; order Poales; family Poaceae; genus Dactylis; species Dactylis glomerata. The sequence continues at coordinate 4,373,673 of QXEO01002107.1, read as the reverse complement.
ACAGTGCAGGGCGGTAGTGGAGGACGTCAGCCTCCTCCACCCACTCCTGTGGACCGGCGCCACTACTGTACAAAGACTGCATCTATCGAAGACTCAAGACTACAGCTGTCCTCCCTCCTTGGCCGTTTGTGGCAACCCCTTCCCCAAGATGATAAGGGGAAGGAGGACCTCGGCGCTATAAAAGGAGGGGAGGCCATCCCTTAGAAGGGATCCGATCTTCATCTCCGGGCTCCTAGCGAGGCTAAGTTGGTTCTTCAACCTCCGGCCAGTTAGAGCTCTGTAACCAAGACCTTATACTCCTCGCGAGGTATCATGTCGTAATACAAGAAGGTAGGAAGTAGGGGTTTTACCTCACCACGAGGGCCCTGAACCTGGGTAAGGCTCGGTGTCTCTCTCTCTATAGTGCATGGTGCGTTCGACGTCTCGAGGCTTCCGTCGTTTCGTTGTAATCCAAGATCTCCCACGTTCAGCCCCTGTGTTCGAATCTTTGGGTCCGTTGCATGGTACCCCGTGTTCTTGCAACACGAAATCCATCGACATTTGGCGCGCCAGGTAGGGGGTTGTGGTGTGTTTTCTTCTAGATCTGCTTCGACATGGCCGACGCCAACGCAAGGCTCGAGCCTCTTCACCGTCGTAATGCCGTTCAGGGACAAATCGAGCCCATCTTCCATCATCAGCACGTCTCGGCCGAGGAGGAAGAGGTGGAAGATCTGGAGTCCTCCTACCTCCCGTCCGGGCGTACAGAGCCTTCACTCTCCTTCACCGCCACCACTACTTCTCGTGCTCGTTCTGGGAGTCAGTTAGCCCCTGCGCAGGCTCTCGCCATGGCGCAGGAGCTGCTGCGCTATCAGCCCACTGCGGATGGGTGTGAGGGGTGGCGTGCTCGAATCGCCGAGCTCGTCGCCATCGCCAATGAACACCCGGCCTTGGGAGGAGCCTAGGGCGCGGGAGATCCAGATCCGGCGGCGGGGCACCACGCCCCGGGTGCTGGAAATGGGAAGGCCGCTCAGGCCAAGAAGGTGGTTTCCCACGCCGCATCTTTGCCGCGTGGGGAGCCCAGCTGCCAAATTGTCCAACGCGCTCCGGAAGACGCACGTGTCTCCCTCGAGCGCCACCGCGAAAATCATGACCGCATCATCGACGACATCGGTGAGGCTAGCAAGAACGTCAAGGTCACCGGGGACCCTGTCTACAACCTCGGGTGTCTTGCTCTTACTCGCCAGCAGCGCTATGTGGTCTGGTTTGACAAGTTCTGGCCAGACATCGGCACGCGTTATGATGGGACCTCCAACCCCGTCGAATTTCTCCAGCTCTACGTCGTCGTCGTCCAGGCCGCGTGTGGAGACCAGCGTGTGATGGCTAATTGGTTTCCCATGGCCCTCAAAGATGCTCCGCGGACTTGGCTCATGAATCTTCCGCACGAATCCATAACTTCGTGGAAGGACTTGTGCCGTCAGTTTTTCGCCAACTTCATGCCTACGTATGAGTGCCCCACCACCAAGAATGATCTCAAGGCGGTGTGTCAGTACAAGGGCAAAACACTTCGTTAGTACATCCAGCGTTTTAGCCAGATGAGGAACAAGATTCCTCAGATCTCCAACAAGGAGGTCATCTCCGCGTTCTCCACGGGCGTCGTCGACATCAAGATGAAGGAGAAGTTGTCTGTGAATGATGAGCTGACTTCCGTCGTCAGGCTCTTCGAGATCGCCGACCAGTGCGCCAAGGCCGAGGAGGGAAGGCTCTTCATGCACAACCTGCCGGAGGCGCTTCCCCCGAAGCCGAAGTCCAAGGACCCCAAGCGCAAGGAGGTTGCTGCCCTCACGGCGAAACCTGATCATAAACAGCGCCGCGAGGACCGCTCCAAGCGCGACAAGGGGGGACGCCATCGCTACTGCATCCTCCACAAAAAAAAACCCACATTACTGATGATTGTTGGATAGTTCGGAAATTTCATGAAGAAAATGGGGTCACCAAGCGTCGTGGGGGTAGCCGTAGCTACGTCAAGGGTGGATCCCGGGGCGATCGCCGCGACGACGACCGGGACGAAGGTCGCCCCCGTGATGGTCTGTCACGTGCCGATCCCGAGCCGCTACTGCTGCCTCCACCAGCGAATGATCATCGGGAAGAGAACCAGGGGGATATCAAGAGCCACGAGGCTTTGCCGCTTGCCTCCTGGGTGGAGCCCAAGCTACTTTGTCTAATCGTCACTTCAAGCAGCTGTCGCAGGAGATCGCAGCGGCACAACCAAGCGTCAACAGCCACAGACTGAAGTGGTCTACTAGCAAGATCAGCTTCGACGAGGAAGATGATCCAATCTCCACTAAGGCTGTGGGCACAATTCCCCTCTTGTGCACGCCTACGATCAATAACATCGCCGTCAACCGCACTCTCATCGATGGAGGGGCAGGCCTTAACATCATCTCTATCGAGGTCTTCGAGAAGATGTAGGTGCCGTACCATCAGCTCATGCCAACCCGGCCATTCTTTGGGGTGACTGAGGCTTCTACAATGCCTATCGGGCAGGTGCACCTGCCTGTCACCTTTGGCACCAGGGACAACTACAGGACAGAAAGCCTCGACTTCCACGTCGCCTACATCGCGCTGCCGTACAATGCCATCCTTGGCTACCCGGCCTTGGCAAGATTCATGGCAGCAACGCATCACGACTTTAACGTCCTCAAGATTCCTGGCGCCAACAGCACGATCACCGTGCGCTGCAATGAAAAAGATGCTCTCCGCTCTGTCGACCGTGAGGCCGCCACCATGTTCCCCACCGATGAAGATCTGCTGGAACACTTAGGTTACCTCACGAGGAAGAAGCAGCTCGTGTCGCAAGAGCGGGCTGATGCAAAGAAGGCCTCTCTCGAGCCCCTCCTGCCGGGCTTATCAGGGAAGAAATTTGCCGCCTCTACATTGTCTACGCCAAGCGAGGACCTGGTCCATTCGGTGCTAGACATGAGCATTGGGGAAGCTGCATTAACCTCAGGGAGGAGGCCCCAGTTTACCCAAGAGCGCTCTGCTACAAAGAAGGTCCCGTTCCAAGTTGGGGGCTGCGAAAACTTCATCACCATCAGGGCATGGCTTTCCCCCAAATAGGAAAGCGCGCTCGTCACCTTCCTGCGGGCAAATTCTGACATGTTCGCTTGGACTCCGTCAGATATGCCCGGCGTTCCCAGGGAGGTGATCAAGCACCACTTAGCTGTGTGCCCTCAGGCACACCCCGTGAAGCAGAAGACCAGGAAGCAAGCACAAGAGAAACAAGATGTCATCGTCCAAGAGATAGAGAAGCTGAAGAAGGCCAAGTTGATACGTGAGGTAGCCCACCCCACCTAGATTGCCAATCTGGTGGTTGTCCGAAAGGCTAACGGCAGTGGGAGCCTCTGCATGGACTTTACAAGTCTCAACAAAGCCTGTCCCAAGGTTCCTTATCCGCTCCCAAGGAGAGATCAAATTGTCGACTCCACTGCCGGCTGCGACCTCCTTTGCTTCTTGGATGCCTTCTCCGGCTATCATCAAATCAAGATGGCAAGGGAGGACGAAGAGAAGACTGCCTTCATCACACCCTGCGGTGTGTACTGCTATGTCTGCATGCCCTTCGGCCTGAAGAACGCAGGGGCCACATTCCAAAGGCTCATGCGTAAGGCCTTGGGGGCTCATATGGGAAGAAATGCGGAAGCCTACGTCGACGAAATCATCGTCATGACTCGCGAGAGTCACACCTTCATCAAAGATTTGGAGGAAACCTTCGCCAACCTGAGAAAGGTAAACATCAAGCTCAACCCCGCCAAGTGTGCTTTTAGCGTACCGTCGGGAAAGTTGTTGGGGTTCCTCGTGTCTCATCGCGGGATAGAGGCGAACCCTGACAAAGTCAAGGCCATTGAAGAAATGCGTCCTCTGCGCAATCTTAAGGAGATGCAGCGCCTTGCGGGATGCATGGCAGCCCTGGGGCGCTTCATCGCGAGGAGTGGAGAAAAGGCTCTGCCTTTCTTTAAGCTCATGAAGCGCACTGGGAAGTTCGAGTGGACTCCGGAAGCTGACAAGGCCTTCGCGGAGCTGAAGAGATATCTCATGAGCCCACCGATCATGGTTGCCCCAACATTCCGTGAGCCTTTGCTGCTCTACATTGCGGCGACCCCAAGAACTGCGAGCGCTTTCCTTGTCGCTGAGCGGGACGCCAAGGTAATCGCCAAAGAGGAAATCGACCCTCCATGCCCGGGGGCTCCTCCTGAGGAAGAAGTAGCAATTCCTTCTGCCCCTTGAGAGGAGCTGCCTGCCGCAACTTCGCCGACCGAGCCGCTCTTGCAGAGTGACGCTCCTGATCTCCATGAGGAGAAAATGCCTAAAGACACCACCAAGGTGCATAAACCCGTGTACTTTGTCAGCACGGTACTATGTGACGTGCAGGAAAGCTACACCATGCAGCAAAAGCTGCTCTACACCCTGCTGATCGCTTCAAGGAAACTACGTCATTACTTCCAGGGCCACCCGATTAAGGTGGTCACTGATCGGCCCCTAGAGACAATTCTACGCAACCCAAATGTCACCAGAAGGGTGGCAGAGTGGGCCGTGGAGCTTCAATCCTTTGAGATCTCCTTCAAAACCACCAAGGTGATCAAGAGCAAAGTTTTGGCTGAGTTTACTGCCGAATGGACTGATCCATTCGCCGACGAGCCTCCAGAGCTGGAGTCAATGCTCCCAGGAGAAGAAGCCCTAGGTCTCTAGGTCATGCACTTCGACGGCGCCTTCAACCTTCCCGGCGCGGGGGCTGGGGCCGTCCTCACCTCTCCCTCTGGGGACAAGCTCTTCTACATTGTCCAGCTCTATTTCAAGCCAGAGCACAAGGTCTCCAACAACATCGCGGAATATGAAGGACTACTCGCTGGCCTAAGGGCGGCGAATGCTTTGGGCATCAAGCGCCTCATCGTCAAGGGAGATTCACAGCTGGTTGTGAACTTCTCTAACAAGAGCTACATTCTGAAGGATGAGCATATGGCAGCTTATATGGAGGAGCATCGAAAGATGAAAAAACGCTTCCAAGGGTTGGAGCTGAAGAACATTCCGCGGGGAGAAAATGTGGAAGTGGATGAAATCGCCAAGCGCACCTCTCATCGCCTGGTGCAGCCAGCTGGTGTCTTCGAGGAGTGCCTCTTCAAGCTGTCCGCTTCCCCATCAACGATAGGATCCGACCTTCTGCCTGCCCTACCATCGCCACCGGAGCAGGGGGCTCCGGATAGCGGGCCTCCTTCGGGCGACCGCGTCCTTCTGGCATTGGCGAGGCAGGAGTGAGTGGATTGGATCCTCGAGCTCAAGGCTTTCCTCGTCAACAGCAAGCTTCTTGAGGACGAGTCGGAGGCCAAAAGGATAGTACGCCAAGCTTCGGGATACTGCGTCAAGGATGGTGACTTGTACCAGCGTCGCCCAAAAGGCGTCACTCTGAAGTGCAAATCTACTCACCAGGGCCAAGAGCTTCTCAGGGACATCCACGCCGGCGAGTGTGGGCGTCAGACCTCTACTTCAACCCTCGCCGCAAAGGCATATCGAAGCGGCTTCTACTGGCCTTCGGCACTCTGGGACGCGGCGGAAATGGTCAAGAGGTGCGAGGCATGCCAGTTCCATGCCAAGCAGATTCATCAGCTAGCACAGGAGCTGCAAACCATCCCACTCACTTGGCCCTTTGTTGTTCGGGGGCTGGACATTCTCATTCCATTCCCTCGAGCGCAAGGGGGCTTCCGCTACCTCTATGTCGCCATCGATAAGTTTACCAAGTGGGTGGAGGTGGAGCCAGTGTGCACTATTCTGGCCAGGTCTGCAGTCAAGTTCATCCGTGGCCTGGTCTGCCGTTTTCGTGTGCCTAACCGCATAATCACCCACAACGGCAGCCAGTTCACTAGCGGGCTGTTCCGGGAGTACTACGCATCGGCCGGCATCAAGATCTGCTTCGCCTCAGTCGCCTATCCCAGGAGCAGTGGCCAGGCCGAGCGTGCCAATGCCAAAGTCCTCAAAGGGCTCAAGACGAGAAGCTTCAACGCCAAACTCAAAGCTTGTGGCAAAAAAATGGTTAGACAACCTCCAATCCATCTTGTGGTCCATTCGGACTACCGCCACCAAGCCCACCGGGGAGACTCCTTTCTTCTTGGTCTATGGGGCGGAGGCTGTTCTTCCCACCGACGTCAAGTTCGGGTCGCCAAGAGTGCTCGCCTTCACCGAGATACATCAAGAGGACCTCATCAAGGATCGCCTCCTCCAGCTCGAAGAAGCTTGGTGCCAAGCGGCGCTTTGCGCCGCGAGGTACTAGCAGGGACTATGCCGCTACCATAGCCGCCATGTTTGGGCAAGGACTCCGGAGGTCGGCGATCTAGTGCTGAGGAGGATACTCTCTCGCGAGGGCTTGCACAAGCTATCTCCAATGTGGGAAGGCCCCTTCAAGGTGATGCACATCGCCAGGCCAGGCTCGGCGCGGCTGGAAACCGCAAAAGGCATGCCGGTGGGGAACCCGTGGAACATAGCTCATCTGCGAAAGTTCTACCCGTAGGTTCCTCACGAGGAGATAAGACCGTTATCACGAGACTTTGTATCGACTTAAACTGCTCTTCAGCACTGAGATTAAGTTAAAAGCATGCTAGCGCCTCTGCTTCGGCATGATATTAAGATGGCATGAAGTCAATTTATTTTCTGTTGTACTCCACGCGGAAGGGGGCTAGGCACGGTGTCTATGCTAGGGCCTTCGCCTGGAAAACAGCAAGCCCAAAAAACCCGAAGGGACTGAGCTCTGATCAGGGGCGACGGGCCCGTTATCGATCACCTCCATGTGCCCGTGGTGCTTAGTTCCTCGCGAAGTACATCGGAAAATAAGAAATATTCGGAAAAAGTCTGAGGTGTGCCCAAGGCACCCGCTAATGACCAGCGCCCGGTGAGCAACCCTCACGAGGGCACACGGACGCGTCGGTACACCTAGCATCCGCAGGAGTCAAGATTCCCCTCGCTCGAGGAAGGCCAAACGCGGCAGGATTACTGAAGACCAAGGCCGCTCTGATCATATTGCGAAGGAGATGCAGATCCGGAGGTCTGCGCCAGGCCCTTCACCTCGTGAGCAACCCTCAACGAGGTGTCGATGGCCTCTGGGCTCTCTTAAGCGTCGACGCTTTCGCGTCCATGAGAGTCCAGCTTCCCTCACGATGAGGAAGGCCCCGTGAATCACCACGTGCGGCAATTTGCTCTTAGCTGCTGGCACAGATAGTGTCGCGCTCCCTCACGACGAGGAAGGTCCCTGTGCCGGTCACAGGGGCACCGTATTCGCCTTCTTTTGTCATTTGTTTTATCAATTTTTTTTTCATTTTTGGGAATTTGGGGTTTTTTGTTTTCCAACTCTTTCTTCAACTACTTGTCTCAGGAATCATCCTTCGTTGTCAACGGCACCGACCCCGTCATGAGCTCTGAGGCGTAGGGAGGCCTCCCGCAGGTGTGAACTCGCTAGGGCTCTCAAGTGTACGGATGACCAGGACGAAAATAAGCGTTAAGGAGCGGAGAAAATGGACAACTAACAAGGAAATTCCATTAAATAACCCCTGGTGGGGGGAGGAACAAAGGCACGGCGGGGCATACCCCACCGGCGAGAACTACATAGCAAAAGAGGAGAGGAGACTAGCTCTCCTCCCCAGAAGGCCTCCGCAGCAAGGCCACGACTTCACTCCGCCGCGGGCTGGGGAAAGGTGCAGCGAACACCGGCGGCGGCAAAGATCCACACCGAGGCCTCCAGCATCCCCAGCTTGAAGCGGAAGACGAGGTGGTCGCCGACGTGGAGACGGTGGCCCAGGGCGAATGCCCTCCAGCGCCCGGAGAGGATGGCATTGCCGCTCGCTCCGAGGATGATGTCAACAGGCCAGAGGAGCTCTGGCCTGCTCTGCTCCACCAGCACAACCTCCCCAGAGGAGGAGCCCGGGGCATAGATCACCCTCCGAAATGCATCGGGCAGCCGGAGGGAGATGAAGCTCCAGGCGTCGACGGCGACGAGGAGCTCCAAGAAGTGGGACCCCGGCGCGATGAGGGGTCCCAGTATTTTCGCCGCCATGCGGCGAGGAGTCGCGACCACTCTGGTCGCCGGCGGGGCTGCCTCCTACGGCCCCGGATCTTCCGCGGCTGGGGGGAGGGGGCCAAGGGCTGCCTCCACCTCCCGGAGCACCCGATCGATGCTCCCCGGGGCGCGGGGAGCCGACGCTGCCGCCACCGGTGACAGCATGTTCAGAGCGCCTCCAGGCGCTGGACCACGAAGGGTCAAGGCACAGGAGGTCCCGGGGGCGGCGCGGTTTGCCACGCCCTGCGTTGGCGCCCCGATGCGTAGGGGACCTCCGGCGCCGGGCGTCCACTGGGCGGGGGCCTTCGCTTTGTTCCTGCTGCCCGGGGGGTGCCCGCGGCCCTTCGCCCCCTAGCTAGATCCATCGCTCGGGGAAGTGTCTGAGGGAGAAGTAGTAGTGGAGGAAGAGAATGAAGTGCCGGAGGTGTCGAGGAGGCTGCATTTAAAGGGTGCGGCCGGCATCGAAGCGTCAAATCTCAGCGCGGGAATCGGAGCATCGGCGCAGCGCTCTATAGCAAAGTGATGCACCATCATGACGGTTTGACGCCTCGGGGACTGCTGCGTCGCCCACCTCTTCGTCTCACCAGCTGCGGTCGTGCCACGCGTCCATGGCCTTTGCATCTTCACATGGTCCTCTGACCGCGTGTTGACGCATGCCGTTGGAGGGCCCAGCAGCTTCTGGGGGCCCCTGACCCGTCGCTCCCTCCAGAGGGCGCATTCGCGGGCTAGGCTCCCGTGGGCTACTGTCGGTGTTCTGGATACCAGGGTTTCCCGGTCTACCTGCTCCTGGGCCCCTTCAATGGCCCAGCTTCAGCCCAGGAGTGAAACAACGACCGAAGCCCAGCGGAGAAGACCCTCATGAGCAGGCGCCTCATGAGGAGAAGAACGGCTAAAACTGCTAAGGACCAGAAGACCTCCTCACGAGCTGTTTCTCGTGAGGGGAGGGACCACGTCAGCTCGGTACGCTTCTGTGTTGAGCAAGAATATAAGAGCAGAAGACTGCGTACTGTCCATGCTACCCCGATAGGGAGGAGACCAGCTTTCACCGTGCCTGCATAAAGCGGCACAGTGATTGTTGGCCACCCCCCTAAAAATAGGGTGGACGGTGCAGGGCGCCAGAGGAGGACGTCAGCCTCCTCCACCCACTCCTGTGGACCGGCGCCACTACTCTACGAAGACTATGTCTACCAAAGACTCAAGACTACAGCTGTCCTCCCTCCTTAGCCGTTTGTGGCAACCCCTTCCCCAAGATTATATGGGGAAGGAGGACCTCGGCGCTATAAAAGGAGAGGAGGCCACCCCTTAGAAGGGATGTGATCTTCATCTCCGGGCTCCTAGATAGGCTAAGTTGGTTCTTCAACCTCCGGCTAGTTAGAGCTCTGTAACCAAGACCTTGCACTCCTCGCCAGGTATGGCGTCGTAATACAAGAAGGCAGGAAGTAGGAGTTTTACCTCACCATGAGGGCCTTGAACCTGGGTAAGGCTCGGTGTCTCTCTCTGCAGTGCATGGTGCGTTTGACGTCTCGAGGCTTCCGTCACCGTGTTTCATTAAAATCCAAGATCTCCCACGTTCAGCCCCCTGCGTTCAAATCTTTGGGTCCGACGTGTGGTACCCCATGTTCTTGCGACATGAAATCCATCGACAGTATGAGAGTCTAAGAGCTCAAGAATAAATAGAGTCAAGTACATGCAGCAATACTCACATTGTCTGAAGAAGTAGAGGGCTGATAAACCTCAAGAGCAGTAGCCACCGCTGCTCCCCTTTTCTGACGCTTTGAAGGAGTTGCAGTAGGTTTCTTCTTAGCAGGGACTACCGAAGGTTTAACCACCACAGTCTCCTCTTGAGAGTATCCCTCGGGAGTAGTCGAAAAGCCAAAGTGAGGAACTGCACTAGCATCCTTCTTCGGCTTATCGTTGTCACTTAGAAGAAATCATTCGACATCAAAAAGAAGGAAAAGAGTCAAGGATAGAAAAACTTGGAACGAAAAATGGAGTAAACTCACGAGTCTAGTAACTCGAACATTTCAATCTCAGAGTCCTTGGCCACAGCAGGCTCCCTTGATGCATCGTTTAGAACGGAGGTACTCGAGGAAGCCAAGTCTCCTACGCGCTTCCTCTTTTTCTCCAAACCTCTATCTTCGGAGTCAGCAGGGGGAGGCGACGTAGTAGAGTCGCTCTCCTCCAGAGATCCTTCGGCTTCATCTTTGTCCTGGTTTTCATCAGCCTCGGGGGCTTCAGAACTAACAGGAGCAGGATCAGCCTTGATTGGTCCTTTCTCAGGTAGAAGAGGGCGAGAAACCAGAAACTAGTGGTCCTATAGAGAGCATTCGAAAAACAATGTCAGCAAGCAACGCACAATGCAGGAAGACAAAACAATATAAGTTAAATTTTTTGAGTTATACATACCTCGGGCAAGTGGTGATTGGAGTTGAAAAAAGCAGTCGTGTAGGCTGGGATCTCCATCTACGCAGTCAGAGTAGTCAGCGATCTCACCCGTTTGTCAAGATCCTTTTTCTCTCGGTCTTGGTCAGACACTCGAGAAGGATCGGTCGAACCAGAGTAAGACCATAACTTAGCAGCTCGAGCCTGAAGGGGTTGGATGTGTCTCTGAAGGAAGAACGCCATAAGCTGCGTCCCTATCAGTCCGCCCCCCGCTGCGCTCTTGAGTCTCTGAATACGAGTCAACAACGGCTTGATGACTTCAATTTTGGCTTCTGAAGGAGGAGCATCCCACGTTGTCAGCTTGGTCAGATTTTGGTTGGCATCAAAAGGAAGAAGACCATACTGATCAGAGGTAGTGCCTTTTTGGTCCTTGATATAAAACCATTTTTGTCTCTAGCCTTGCACCGAAACAGCCATGTTGAACTCCAAGTAATGCGATTCAGATCGCACAGATACAACTGCCCCACCCAGCTCAGGTTTTTTATCTAAAGAAATGCTTGGGCGGAGGCAGAAAAGAAATTTCCAAAGAACCCTATGTGGGTCAATTCCAAGACAAGACTCACAAAGAGTGATGAAACAAGCCTGTAAATGCTAATTGGCTGTTATTGGGGGACTTTATTTTCATTAGATCTTCTGATAATAGGAATTTGCCAGGGGGTGACATTAATGACATGTTGCTCTTTAATGACATTATTGGCCATCTGGGTTTGCTTGAACTTCCTTTGAAGGGCTGAAAGTATACTTGGTCAAATATGCAGCAGTAGCCTCTATTGGAGCAGCTTGATTGGTTTTTTCACTAGTGCAAATTGGATATCTGATTATCCTAACTGTATTGTTTTTCCTCTAGCACACACTAGATCTAATCATGTGCCTTGTGTGGTGAATATTGACACTGTCATTCCAAAATCAAATTTATTTTGATTTGAAAATTTCTGGGTGGACCAGCCTGGATTTATGGATTGTCTGGAGAATTCTTGGAAGCAGGCTTCTCATAAAAAGCATTGCTTTGCGATGATGGCTGATAAGTTAAAATCTCTTAGATATGCTTTGAAACATTGGCAGATGAGTATTTCAAAGCTCAAGATTCTAATTCAGCATTGCAACAAAGCCATCTCTATTCTGGATTCTTTAGAAGACAGAGACCTCTATTTGTCAGTGAGTTTAATTTTAGAGTTATTGTTAACCTACATTTAGAGGATCTTCTGCTCATTGAGTGCAAATATTGGAGGAAGAGGTGTACTATTAGATGGTTTAAGCTATCTAAGGACAATACTAAATTTTTTCATGCTATGGCTACTCAGAGGATGAGGAGGAATTCTATTTCCCTGTTGAAAGCTGAGGATGGAAGGGTGGTTTCTGGCCATGATGAGATGGCTGGTCTTCTCTGGGCAAGTTTTAAAGATAGGATGGACAGATCTCAAGGGATTGACATGAAATTTGATTTGTCAAGACTTGTTCAAAAAATAGATTGCTTAGAGGAGCTCACTCTCCCATTTTCCACTGAGGAGATGGATTTAGTTATTAAGAAAATGCCAGCAGATAGAGCTCCAGGCCCGGATGGCTTTAATGGCCTATTCCTCAAAAGATGTTGGCATCTGATTAAAAGTGATTTTTATGCTCTTGCACATAGTTTTCATGATGGTTCTATTAATTTGCAAAGTATAAATGGCTCATATATTGTTCTGGTGCCCAAGGTGGGATCTCCTGAGTGTGTAAATGATTACAGGCCTATTTTCTCTCACCAATGTTTGCCTAAAATTTCTAACCAAGCTCGTGGCTAATAGGCTTCAGAGGAGAGTGCTAGAATGCGTAACATCCCAGCACGTAGGACAACTCTGGGGTAGAATAAAGGGCTTTTGTGCATATCAGCTGAAATTACGGGATTTTTTCACGCTTTTATCACTAAAACCTAAGAGGGATCGAGTCTCTCTTCGAGGGGGAATGGTATACTCTCAAAGTGTGAAAGAATTCAACATGACCTCTTTTTACCACTTGTTTGTGGGGAAGAGATAAAATTGAATAACTAAAACCCTAAGTATAAGTTATGAATTCAAACTTGACTTTGAATTATTTAATTTGAATTTAATTTCAATAGGCACATTTCTTCAACTAAAAGAATAATTACAATATTGGACTGAATAAAAAGTAATATTACAAAAATGAATAAAAGGAGACAAGTAAATTAATTCCTACAACTAAAAGTCTTCTTTCTTTTCTTCTATTTTCTTCTTCTTTAGTTACCTGCAAATAACACAATGGAAAACCAAAAGGACAAAAATACAAGTGGCAGCTAAAAATAAGAGTAACCACTGTAGATAATCATCAAGGAGCCAAGCTTATCATCACAGGCCGTAGGGGGTAAATATCTCGGCCAGCAAGGACCAAGCAAGCAAGCACATAGCTCACTCATCGAATGCATGTATAGAGGTGTCAAGGCAGCAGCAAACTGAAACCAGTTTAAATATCGCACTGTTGGTGAAGTTTGGCCGGCCAAGAACACCAGCCGACCAGCACAACACCCCCATAGCACCACACCATCACAGCACCACACCACCATAGTTTCAAACCATCACTGGGAGCATCACAGCCAGCAAAACCACCATACAATCCACCCTGCTCATGAGATGAGCAACAAGGAAGGATTCACCACCACCAGCACAACAGCAATAACCCAAACCAGCAAAACCAAGGCCAAAATGGTTACTTAGTTCAACTAACTAGTTCAAGCAGCTAGGAGGAGCAGGCTTGCCACAAGAAGCAGGAAATCAGAAATATCCAGAAGAACAAGCTACTCTTCAGCAGCAGGTTAATATTGAACCAAAGCATGCGTAAGTGCTAGGAGTAAACCCACAGGTTATCTCCCAGGCAGGTAGCACAAAGCACAACCACATTGATAATCAAGCAAAGCTTGATAATTCAAAACTTTGGTCATCATTTGGATGTCCAAGAGGCCATGACCTTGATAGCAGGGCCATACACAGCACCTACTACACAAGCATGGGTCTTATCTGGGAATTTCTCAAAGGAAATACTCACAGAAATAAGAAGAAGTCAAGGAGTGTCACATGGGTTGCCTAGGCTAGCAAGACTATAACCTAATCCTATTAATCCATCAGCATTACCAACAAAGTTGGTTAAGTATGTAGTAAGCATATGGGAGAGGACAGGGACACTTTCAAACAGCAAGCCACCAGCAAATCACTACAAAGAGTGATTCACACTGAAAATCATCAAGTTAAGCAGCCAGCACCCAACAGTAACTGTGCACACCTCAAAGAGGCATCACAATGAAACAAATAGCCAGAAGCTATTACAAGGGCCACCATATCAGCCACTAAACCTAGCTTCACTGCTAGGGAATAATCAAGCTCAACAAAAGTGTCATGGTATTTTAGTGACAGTAGCCATGGGGATGGCTTAACAGAGGGGCTCGACGGTGTGCGATGATGGGTCTGGCTCGAGATTGTGTAACTAGGACACCAGCGATTTACCCAGGTTCAGGGCCCTCCACGCTGGAGGTAACACCCCTACTTCCTGCCTTGTTTCTCAGTCTCAGCACATGGTGGCTACAAGGCTCCTAGAGCTGTATTATCTAGAGGTAGAAGAATATGAACTCGATCTCCCTAGTCTAATGGTCCAGGCCCCCTTATATAGGCGGGGGCCTAGTTACAGGTTAGGTGGCCGGCTCCCCGGCTGCCGGATCCTCTGTGGCCGTGGTCTTGACGTGGCCCCGTCGTCCTCTGGCTCTCTGTCTGACGATGTCAACTTTATAAAGTGCCTTTTCCCCTTGGACCGGCATCTTTGAGGCATATCCCCTCTGCTTTGCCTTGGATCCTTTCGTGGAGGAGGGTCTTGCCCGCTGATTGGTGGAGGCCGAGCGTGGCTGGCGTCACGCTTGTCTCCCGCTTCTGTCGCGGCCGTGCCAGTTTTGGTAAAGCGGCCGTTGGAGGAGTTTTGTCATCTTCGCCAGCTCGGGCTTCCCACGGTGAAGTCACCAGCCGGCTGCTGGCGCAGCCGGCCCTTCGACTGAAGCCGGCCTCTCTGGCCTAACGCCGTGGTGATTCCTGGGACGTCAGCCCACAGATGGCTCTGCCCTTGGCCTACCCTTGTAGTCATCCCCACGACACTAGCCTCTGAAACTGGCAAAGTCTCATGGGTTGGCATGGGGCTTCGGCGGGTTCTATTCCTCGCCGAAGTCAACACGCTTCCATCGAAGTCCTAGGATCCCTCGTCCGGCTCGACGGTTGTTGTTCTAAGGACAAGCCCCAGGAAGTGTTGCCGGCTGTCTCGAGACGTGCCGGTTCTAGGACCGAAGCGGCTGGTGGCTGCTCCGCAGCCGCTAGCCGGCGCATAGCTCCTTGGGACTTGAACCGCTTCGGAATCTAGACCCACGCTGCAACTGGCCTGAATGTCGCAGCATAACGTCCCATCGTTTGGACTCTTCGGTCACTATAATAACTTCTTGAAATGTCACGTGGGGTTGCGCAGCTTACGTCAGTGACATGTCCCATCAAAGCGCCACGCGTCTGGTCGGTCCATCTATGCGCATTAAACCGGCTTGGTTTCTCACACCTCATCCTCCTTTAAAGCCTCGGAGTTGTCGAGGGGTTTCTCCCACTTCTTTGCACCTTCATCTTCCCTGCCGAGCAGTTCCCCCCCTTCCCAGCTTGCTTCTGTCTCTGCCATGTCATTGACTGGAGCTCTCGGAGGAGATGGAACCGCAGGACCTGGCGGGTCGAGCGGGCGGAAGCACGGCCGCCCGCTCGGGAGTAGAAACAAGGTGAAGGATACGGCGGCGATGCCGCCAGTGTCCCGCAGGTGCGGCCACCTGCTGGGCAGCCGCAATAAGAAGACTCTAGCGGCCCTTGCGGCTGCGGCCGCCGCAGATTCCGCTGGGGCGGCCCCTGCTGCCGCCGCTGCTGCGGCTTCCGTTGGAGCAGCCGCCGCCGCCACCACCCCCACGGCTCCTATCGAGGCGGCCGCCGCCATCGTCGCTGCCGCGGTCTCTGTTGGGGCGGCACCCCCTGGTATCGCCACTGCGGCCGCCGGTGGCTTAGCTGGCACTGCCGCCGATGCAGCACGCAAGCCCCGGCGTCCACCGGTGAGGCAGCATCTTTCCTACACCTCGGAGCACGGGTTCACCACCTTTGTGGCCCCTCTTTGGGCTGGGTACGAGGTGCGTCTGCCCCTCCCCTTCAGGTTCGTCGACACCCTAGGGGGAACCCGCTGACGCATGCCATGGTGGAGGAAGGCAGCGGCGGCCAGCCGCTGTACCCCGTCGAGGTTTACCATGACAGCATGGGGAAAAGCTATCTCTGCGACGGCTAGCTGAAGTTCATCGAGGACTACGACCTAAAGGTGGTCTAGTCTCTCATCTTGACCCGCCGTATCGAGTCGCCCTTCCTCTGTGTCCGCATCGTCGACACCTCCGGCTGCGCCCGTGCCTACTCCGCCTGGCCATGAACGGCGAGCACCCCCAAGGCTCCTTCCTCGATGGCAACCTCGCCGGTGGAAGTCTCCCGAAGCCTGGAGCAGGGGAGCACCTTTTGCTGCACTGGCCCTTAGCGTGGCCTTCCTTATGTAATCGCCCGTATGTTATCAAGAACTTTTAGCGTCCTGCAAATTCCGTTGTTGTGTTGTTGTGAATGCTTGTCATGCTTCGTTCATGCTTGAATGATGGTGACTTCATAGTTAGAACTTCTTCTTGCGCTAGGCTATCGTTGGGTATGTCTGTAGGCAGGGGCTAGGAGAGCCATCGACCCTTTGAGACATTCCTGGCGAACTCGTCCGGCTTCAGCACAAAGGGGAACGACTCTGCTGGCCGGCTTCAGAAGGTACGGGTGAACGCCGGCTTGAGGGAATAGGACTGGATCTTTCGCCTCGTGCCGGCCTAGGAGAGGCCGGAGCCGGCGTATTTCTCCCTTAAGAACCTTTGTGAGAACCCTGCTGCGGCTGGGGCGGACCTCCAGACCACTAACCTTAGCCATTTCCCTCAGGGATGCCTCTGCAGATTTTGATTTTGAGCCTCTTTTGCTAGTCATGATGCAGCACCAACTGATTGGAACCAGCGAGGGATTGGAGCCGGCGAGGGATTGGAGCCGGCCTGTTTTTAGGGACCAATTTCCTTTCCCCCTAGCCCCCGAGTTTTGGGGCTGCTGGGATGACAGCTGGCTTAAAACTGACTCGTTCGTAAATGGTGCCTATGTCGCGCGAGGCAGCTCTGGCTTCGAACCCCTTGTTGGCTACCCAGCCTAAGCACTGAAAGTTTTGACCGTCGACTACTTGTTGGCCTGCCCTAGCCCGGTTCCCTCAACCTTTTCCTTAATCTCCCCACCCTTCGGCCCTTCTACCCCCAACCGGCAGCCTGGTGCCGATTGGTCTCCCTTGGGCTGGCAGCCGAATGCCGGCATAGGGTGGGAGAATGCCACGGGGTGAGAAGTAGTACTTCAGTTTGATGGGCACCCGGCTTGAGCTAGCTGATGCATAATCAACAATCATTACCCTCGATGCCTAGTTGAGTAATTTGTTTGTCGTTTGTGATTTTTCCTTGTGGTTTTCCTGCGCATGCGGCCTACCGGCTCCCTTCCAACCGGCTACGCGGATCCGGGGGACGGAGGTTGGGCTCAAGACCTATTCCATGCATGGTACTCATCCGGCTGACGGGGGTTCGATCATTTTAGGGCAGCCGGCTATAGCTCGATGCCCGGAGCTGACTGCCGGTCAAGTGAATAACGCAGGAAGCAAAAAATACACGAAGTGTTTTTCTCAGAGCCGACTGTAACTAGTCGTTCAGTCATCCTTTATTCATTGACAAGTTTTCGGGGTACAAGCTTTTGCCTTAACAAAAGAAAGGTCTTAGGAGGCTGACATTCCAGGGATGCTCTGCCTCCTTGTCAGTGTTGTATGCCTTGTTCTTTCTGGGCTCGTGTGCGTCGATGAGGTAGTATGCCCCATTGCCTAGCACCCGGCTGACAATGAACGGTCCCTCCCAAGGAGAGGACAGCTTGTGCATGCCTTTGGTGTTTTGGACCAGCCGGAGTACGAGATCTCCTTCATGGAAAGCGAGAGGATAGATCTTCTGGCTGTGGTATTATCGCAGCAGCTGCTGGTACAGCGCTGATCTAGCCAAGGCCTGCTCTCGTGCCTCCTCGAGGAGGTCGATGATGTCTTCACGAGCTTCTTTTGCTTTCTTCTCTATGTACTATACCACTCTTGGCGCATCGAATTTGATGTCGGTGGGCAGCACAACCTCTGCTCCGTAGACCAGGAAGAAAGGAGTGAAGCTGACAGAGCAGTTTGGAGTGGTGCACAGGCTCCAGAGCACTGAGGGTAGCTCCTTGACCCAGCAGCCGGCTGAGCGCTCAAGAGGTTCGACCATTCTTGGCTTGATGCCGTCTAGGATCAGACCATTTGCCTTCTCCACTTTCCCGTTGGACTGAGGATGTGCCACTGACGCCAGGTCCAGCCGGATGCCCTTCTGGCCACAGTACTCTGCGAGGACTCCCTTTGTGAAGTTTGTCCCGTTGTCAGTGATGATGCGGTGCGGGACTCCATATCTTGTGACTATTTCGTTGAAGAACTTGATGGTGGACGAGCCATCGAGTTTTTTGATTGGCTTGCCACGATCCAGTTGGTGAACTTGTCCACTGCTACCAGTAGATGCGTCAAGCCCCTGGTCGCTGTTTTGAATGGTCCCACCATGTCAATGCCCTAGACAGCAAACGGCCAGGTGAGCGTGATGGTCTTGAGAGCCACCGCTGGGGTGTTCCGGTGCTTGGAGAAGCGCTGGCAGCCATTGCAATGCTTCACCAACTGATCTGCATCTCGCAGGGCCGTCGGCTAGCAGAAGCCGTGGCGGAAAGCTTTGACCACCAAGGCTCTGGAAGACGCGTGGTGTCCGCACTCCCCTTGATGTATCTCTTTCAGCAGTTGTAGTCCTTCTTCCGGCTCGATATACTTCTGGAAGATCCCTGACACGCTATGCTTGTATAGCTCGCTGTTGATGATGGTGTATGCCTGCGCGTGGCGCTGTAGTCGCCTGGCTTCTGCCTCGTCTTTCGGCAAGTCCCCAGTAATGAGGTAGCTGGAGAACGGCTCCGCCCAGGATGGTATCTCCCGGATGTGGAAAACGCTGGCGACCAGGGGATCAGCAGCCCCCAGGTCCGTCAATGTGCCGGCTTCATCTGACTGGCCGGGTGCGGAGGCCAGCATGGCCCCCGAGTCTTTCGTCGAGCCGGCCACACTGGGCTGGTCGGCTGCTTCCTTCAACTCCGAAGCGGCAGCCCCCAAGCCCGGCAGTGGCGTCTGAGCCAGAGCGGGGTCTTCCGGCATGAAGATGGAGCCGGATTCCGGCGAGGGCTTGATAGATGGCTTGCAGATTACCTCCAGTGAAATCCCAGTCGGAATATCCTCCTTGGTGGAGCCGATCTTGGACAGCCGATCTGGCTCGTCGATGTTTGCTCTGGGGACGTGATGGAACTCGCAGCCCTCAAAAAATCCGCAAAGCTGCTGTATGTAGAAGCAGTAGGAGGCCATGTTGGCGTCCTTGGAGTCCCATTCCCCCAAGACCTGGTGCTCCACCAGGTTAGAGTCTCTGAAGCAGACGATCTTCCGAATGCCAATCTCCTTGGCCAGCTTGAGCCCATGCACCAGGGCCTCGTATTCGGCGACTTTGTTCGACGCACGGAAGTGGATCTGCAGTAAGTACTGCAGCTTGTCCCCCTTGGGAGAGGTGAAGACGACGCCAGATCCCAAGCCCCCGAGCATCTTGGAGCCATCGAAGTTCATGCGCCAGTATGTGGAGTCCAGAGCCGGCGGCAGGTACTGGTTTTCTCCCCAGTCAGCAAAGAAATCTGCTATGATCTGAGACTTGATCGTCATCCTGGGCTTGTACTGCATGGTGTGGGCGGCTAACTCGATCGCCCATTTGGCCACTTTGCACATTGCATGCTTGCATCCGATGATCTCCGAGAGCGGGGTGGTGCTCACCACCGTGATAGGATGCTCGTCAAAGTAGTGCTTCAGCTTCCTGGCCGCCATGTACACGTCGTACGCGACCTTATGGTAGTGCGGGTAGTTTTGCTTGGAGAGAGTGAGCACTTCACTCAGGTAGTACACCGGGTGCTGGACCGGTAGTTCTTTGCCTTCCTCAGTGTGCTCCACCACGATCACGATGCTAACGACTCGCGGAGTGGCTGCGATGTAGAGCAGCATTAGTTCTCGCGGAGCTGGTGCCGCCAAGATTGGCGCAGTGGACAAAGCTCGGTTGAGGTCGTTGAAGGCCTCATTAGCGCGCTGGGACCAAATGAAATGGTCCATCTTCTTCATCAGCTGATACAGCGGCATGGCTTTCTCTCCAAGCCGGCTGACGAATCGACTGAGCGAGGCCAAGCAGCCGGAAAACTTCTGCATGTCTCTGAGCTCGATAGGTGGCTCTAGGGCCTCGATGGCTTTTATCTTCGAGGGGTTAGCCTCGATCCCTCACTGGGAAACGATATAACCTAGGAGCTGCCCTGCCGGCACACCGAAGGTGCACTTCTCAGGATTGAGCTTCATGCGATAGCGCCGCAGGTTGGCGAAGGTCTCCTTGAGGTCATCGAGGAGTGTGCAGCTCTGCTTGGTCTTCACCACCACATTGTCCACATAAGTGTGCATGTTTCGCCCAATCTGCTCTTGCAGACATCACTGCATGGTTCACTGGTAGGTCGCTCCAGCGTTCTTCAAGCCAAAAGGCATGGTGACGTAGAAGTAGGCTCCATATGGGGTGATGAAGGATGTCTTGATCTGATCCGGCTGGTAGAGTGGGATCTGGTGATAGCCCGAGTATGCATCCAGGAAGGATAGCAGGTTGCAGCCGGCTGTAGAGTCGATCACTTGGTCGATGCGCGGTAGCGCGAAGGGATCTTTGGGGCAAGCCTTGTTGAGGCTAGTGTAGTCAATACACATGCGCCAAGTATTGTTCTTCTTCAGGACCAAGACCGTGTTTGCCAACCAGTCAGGGTAAAATACTTCCATGATGAAGCCGGCTACAAGGAGCCGTGCAATTTCCTCACCAATGGCTTTCCTCTTCTCCTTTGCAAAGCGCCACAGTGGTTGCCTGACTGGCTTGGCATCTGGCCGGACATGAAGTGAGTGCTCAGCCAGCTCCCTCGGCACACCTGGCATGTCCTTTGGAGACCATGCGAAGATGTCCCGATTCTCACGGAGGAAGCTGGTAAGATCTCTTTCCTATTTGGCAGAGAGGCCGGTGCCGATGATGACATACTTGGATGGGTCGCTCTCGTCCAGGAGGATCTTCTTAGTATCATTGGCTGGCTGGAACTGTTCCACCAGTGACTGGCGAACCGGCACATCTTGCTGGGTTAGCTCCACGCGATGGAGGAGTTGCCGCTTCTCCTCAGCGAAGACCAACGCCTCTGCCAGCTGCGAGCTTGCCTTGGCACACGCTAGCGACTTCTTGAAGCATCCCGAGACTGTGATCACGCCTCTAGGACCTGGGAGCTTCATCTTGAGATAGGCGTAGTGCGGCACCACCATGAACTTGGCTAGGGCGGGACGGCCGAGCAGCGCATGGTAGGGACTGCTGATGTCCACCACCTCGAACCAGATTGGCTCGTGGCGGCTGTTACCATTCTTCCCATAGAGAACCTCCAGCCGCACCCTACCCATAGGGGTACACGAATACCCTAGCACGATGCCATGGAAGGTGAGCCGGCTCGGCTCCAACTGGACAAGCAGGATGCCTAGCTTCTCCATTGAGCTCTGGTATAGAAGGTTAATGTTGTTGTCGCCATTGATGAGTACGTGGGAGAAACGGCAGGTGTGCGTGTCAGAGCGCACAATGGGATCCAGGACCAGTGCGTATTCTCCAGGGCTGGGCATCAACGGCGGGTGGTCCTCGCGCCCCCAGGTGATAGCCGCCTCGGACCAGTGCATGAACTGGGGTTCTGCTGGCATGACGGTGTTCACCTCCACCTCGTACCAAAGGTCGTTCCTTTTGTCTTTCCCTAGAGTGGTGAAGACATGGTACTGCTCAACGTCCACCGGGAAGCCGTCGTCGCCTTGGTCTGGCTTCTCGGCAGCCAGCTTGTGCTAGTGGTCCTCCTGACCTCCAGCCGGCTACGCTTGTGAGGCTCCAGGAAGTTGATGAGCGCGCTACTCTAGCTCTCTCATGAAACGCCACTGACGCGTGGAGTGGGTCCCTTCCCTGCTAGGGGTGCTATGGAATTTGCAAGGCTGGTCAAGCGCTGCATCGAGGGTGTATTTGCCATCCTTGCACCCCTGACTGCTGCCAGCAACCCCCGGGCCTCCTTGGTCAGCCGCCGCTTGCTTTCAGCTGGCAGATCCCTTGGGGAGCATCTTCATGTGTTCAAGCCATAGATGGATGTGCAGAGCTGGCTGGTGAGCCTGAGACCCCAGCTCTGGTGTGGGCATCGGGACTTGACGTGGCCAGCCATCTCTGCCAGCCTGCTGGGCGCGGCGGCCTCGGGCGTTACAGCTTGGAGCACGACCGCCCTGGCCACACCCACCTGGGCCTTGACTTGTCAACAGCAACCGCTGGACCTGGCTCGGGCCCGCAGCAGAGAGTCCATGGCCGCGCCGCTGGCCATGAGCAAGCTCGACCGGTGCATCTCCATGCATGTTGTAGGACTCGCGGAGCACGGTGCTCATGCGGCGCCGGGCGTCTTCATCCTCAGCCACCTTGCTGAGGAGAACGAGGCCCATCCGTTCCAGGGCCTCGGCGACCTAGACGGGGTCGATGACGTGGTCAAGTGGTGTGCGCAGGTCCACGACGGCGATGTCCGAGGTGTCCTGCTCTGGGAGTAGAGCGCTCTGCTCCCGTGGAAGAAGGTGTTCGAGCGGCAGGCGCGCGGGGCATGGTGAGTCGCCGCCCTCCTTGTCTCCTAGGGCCATCACTTCGACCATGGCGGCAAGATTGCTGCTTTCACTGCAGCTCGAGCCTGCATCGCCGAGAGGGTCGAGCACATCGGTTACCTCCTCCGGGAAGGGCTTGGTGACGTAGAAGCGGTGGTTGCCGACATCGAGGAAGGAGCCGCTGTCGCCGAGGTCGTCCTTGAAGCAGGCAAGATTGTCGCTGACGCAGTCGAAGGTGCTGAACCTCCAGACGAGGCCGGAGGCGACCTTCTTGCCGAGAGTCGATGGGGATCTCGGCCAGAACTTCACTCCGGTCGTCGCCGCGCATTGCCCCACGGTGGGCGCCAACTGTCGTGGTATTTTAGTGACTGTAGCCATGGGGATGGCTTAATGGAGGGGCTCGACGGTGTGCGATGATGCGTCTGGCTCGAGATTGTGTAACTAGAACACCAACGATTTACCCAGGTTCAGGGCCCTCCACGCCGGAGGTAACACCCCTACTTCCTGCCTTGTTTCTCATTCTCAGCACACGGTGGCTACAAGGCTCCTAGAGCTGTATTGTCTAGAGGTAGAAGAAGATGACTCGATCTCCCTAGTCTAAGGGTCCAGGCCCCCTTATATAGGCGGGTGCCTGGTTACAGGTTAGATGGCCGGCTCCACGGCAGCCGGCTCCTCCGTGGCCATGGTCTTGACGTGGCCCCGCTGTCCTCTAGCTCTCTGTCTGATGATGGCAACTTTATAAAGTGCCTTTTCCCCTTGGATCGGCATCTTCAAGGCATATCCCCTCTGCTTTGCCTCAGATCCTTTCATGGAGGATGGTCTTGCCTGCTGATTGGTGGAGGCCGAGCGTGGCTGTCGTCACGCTTGTCTCCCGCTTCTGTCAATCTTGTCGGGGCCGTGCCGATTTTGGTAAAGCGGCCATTGGAGGAGTTTCATCGTCTTCGCCGGCTCGGGCTTCCCGCGGTGAAGTCGCTAGCTGGCTGCTAGCGCAGTTGGCCCTTCAGCTGAAGTTGGCCTCTCTGGCCTAGCGCCGTGGAGATTCCTGGGATGTCAGCCGGCAGATGGCTCTGCCCTTGGCTCATCCCCACGACAAGAAGAGAGGTTTGCATCACTGAAACCAGCACAATAGTAGCTCACTGCAAGAAAGTGCAGTGAATCTGTTACTTCACAGCATGAATCAACAATAGATTCCAGAGATAACTGCAAACCATAGGTGATTTTAGTCACACTATAATTTCCTAGCCAGTAGCCAACAAGCATGGAATTGCAAGATTGAGTCAAGCTAAAGCTTGATCACAAACTTCTCTAGTACACAGAGGAGAGAACTAGCTAAATCTCATACACTGACAGTAAGACAGAGATAATTAAACACATAGTTATCCATGCACTTGATGTGTATAACCAAGACCAGCTACTAGCAAATTCATGAGTCTAGCCACTAGTATCAAACAATAGACCAAGTCAGCACATCAGATCAACAGCATGATGGCAAGCAAGGGTCAGAAATCCTAGATCGTCTGGCAGTAGAACCCTAAGATGGGGAAGATGAAGCAAGCACCAGGAAGGCGCAGAGAGGAGTAGATGAAGGAGGCGGGCTTACCTAGCGCCTAGGAGGTACCACCGTGGCATGGTGGCGAGGCAGTGCTCGCGCGGCCACGACGGCACCAAGCCAGGGGAAGATGTCGACGACACATCGGCAAGGCACAACACAGCACCAGCACATGACATCATCAAGGGGAAGCCGGGCAGCTCGGGGAGAAGCTCCAGGTTGCCATGGCTGAAACCCTAGATGAGGGAGGCTACGGAGCCGAGGATACGGGGAAGCAATCGGCGAGATCTCACGGACAGGCAGGTGCGCCGTCGCGAGATCTACCGGATGCACCCCAACTCGACGACTAACTCTGGCGGGGGTGGTCGGAATCGAGGGCGCGGCAGCGGCGGCGAGCCAGTCGCGAGAGCTCGAGCGAGAGGAGGAGAAGGGGGGCGCGATGACTGGCCGGGTCGGGGAGCGACCGAGCCACCTGGTCAGGCTCAACCAGGTGGGCTGGCGCCGATAGGTGGGCCAGCGGCCGATAGGTGGGCCAGCAGCTGACAGGTGGGCCAGGAGGGAATTTAACTAGGAATTAAAACAGGAAAATACAAGGAAAAACAAAGGATTTTTGGAAAAAAACTTTTAACACTTAATAAGGAATAAAAATTACTATCAACCCTGCAAAAATAATTCTAAATAGTTTTTGAGCTATTCCACCAAATGAATAGTGAAATTTGAATAAAGATGGTTCATAATTGAATCATTATTCTCTTTTGAAAAGAAAAACTTCTAGGAATATTTTAAAAGGTGAAAGAGGACTTAAAAAATAAAGCACCAACATTCCAAAACTAAAACTAAGTAAATCCATTCAAGAATTGATCCTTAGAATTCTTGAATGAATTTAACCTAATATATACTCTGGTAAATTCATAACTAGGAGTATATGCACCTTTTAATAAATCACCACATGGGGTTAAAATTAAGCCACACACTCCAAAGAGCATATCATTATTTGAATCTTTAACCATTGCCCTTATCGGACAATGATGCTATTTTCTAGAACCCGAGGTCCCGGGTCACTCCAACACATCCAACTGCACTACCTTGCAGTGTGCAGGCAAGTTCACTCTTGCTCATACCTATTGTTTATCTTTAGCAAATTACTTACAAAAATACCTATGGTATTACTACTGCATTTTAAAGAAAAAGTTCTGCTTTCTCAATTAACATGATTAGTGGTTAGCAACCATGGGGATTGTCGACCTAGGATGGTGGGCAGTGGGACCACGGTATGGGTATTGGTGGAGGTCCCACTGCAACTGGAAAGTTCACCTAGGAAATAATAACCAATATTGCCAGTGATGCTAGCGCCGTAAATAATGGTCAACCATAAGATCTGGTATGGGACGGAGAAGTCAGCTGTACCAACTTCCTTCTGCATATCAATGGATGCACCGTACCATAGCTGTTGGTCTCCTGCTGGGAGAAGCATGAGTGTAGAATCCCCTTAATGATTCCATGGTACGGTGGTCTATGATGGATTGTAGGCGACCAACATGGGAGCCCGAGGTCGGAAGCTACCAGTGTGTAGGAGACCGGTCTGGGGAATATCTACCGAGGTCGGAAATACCAAATGGTAGAAGACCGGCGTGGCTAAGTTAAATCGAGGTCGGAAACTACCTGCGGGTAGGCGACCGGCGTGGATTGTGTCAATCGAGGTCGGACCTACCACAATGCGTAGGGGACTGGCGTGGATTGTTTCCAAGGTTGGAACTACAAAAGGGTGGGTATGCGGGGTCACAGAGGAGGACAGTGATTGGCTTGGATCACATGACTGGGCCCCATACAAAAGAAGTATGGATGGGAAAGTACGCCCGGTTGTGTAGCAAGGCTTTGGTCTCTTATGGGTACAAGTGACCACCTCTGCAGAGTGTAATAAAGTATCGAGATACTCCCTGTTCCGGGAAGGAGCTACGAACGCAGCAGGAAAGGAGCCCATGGAAGCTCTAATCAACCTGTGAAGACTGATGGACATAGTTTTCTGAATAAAATCAGCCTTTGAAGAAATGATTATGAAAACTGTATTTGACCTAGGACTTTCAAGTCTACGGTCATAGGTAGTGCATCAAACACAACTATGCTTTTAAATGAACTTGCTGGGTAACGCTTGTTACTCACCCCACTCCCTCTTAACCCTTGCTTAGACTCGGAGGGCCAGAACAAAGAAACTGAAGGAGCCTCAGAAGACACTGAAGAAGTTTACTACAAAGAGCCGGACCTTTCCGGTGGAGTCGAAGGTGTAGAATACACCATAGCCTATGGTATCAGCGAAGGAACCGAGGAGGAGGCCGACAACTAGTAGTTTAGTGTAGTAACTTAAGTCACATCGAATCCTATAGAATAAAGTGACTTGAGTAGGGCATCTGTTTAGTTTACTACTTTCTGTCTTAGCCAAGGTTTGTAGTGTTAGGGTAGAACCTGCTAGTGTTCCTCTTTGGACCGAGGAGGAACTGGAGTCCTTTGTAACATTATGGCTTGTAATATTTAGTGCTTGAATAAAGACCGCTATGTTTCTATTGTACCACTCTAAAGGATTTAATATTTGTGAAATGGTACTTCAAAAATGTTATGTCAACAACTTGCATACTACAACATGCAGTGGTATGCTGGGTCACCACAATTAGTATCAGAGCAAAAGCTTTGACCTTAGGTTGGACGACTAGTTAATGGGAACGACATGTAGGAGTCAAATAGGAATAGTCAAGAGTACTCTAAAATGGTCATGACGTTATTCACTTGAGAATAACAAAGTCATACTTTTTAGTGTTACAATTCTTTATTGTTACTATTATGATGCATCATGTACTAATATCTCTTATATACTGCCAGGATGGCAAGCACAAACCCGTCAAGGACCGTGCAAGTTCGAGATGTGACTCTGGATGAGTATGATGGAAACCTATCCGACATGCTACGAGGCATCCTACAGGAGTGCGGGTGTGAAACCCGTATCCCTGTCAAGAAATATGCTTATTATCAGGGTAGAGTCTTTCAGAAGTACAGGGTAGGGATCATGCTTCCTGCCAAATTGGGCATGAGCATGATCATGCCAGCTAGAGAGGCACGCACAGTTAGTGTATCCTATAAGATAGCAGTCATGAAGGCCATAACTGATATCCGCGAACACAAAACAGAACAGTTATTGGGTACTAAGTTCACTCACATCCCACACGACAAGGAGGGAGAAGACCCTCATCGGGATAGTTACAAGTTTGCGAAGAAACACCCACATGCCGCAGCAAAGCACATGGATAGGTGTAAGCATCTGCTTAGTGTGTTCTATCACGTCCACGGAGCTCTAGTTGGAGTGATACAGAGTCTAGTGGAGGAGATCACCGAGTCGACACCGACTCCATGGTGTACGGGGGAGACTTCTGGACCACCACGGGCACCTACTCCAGCCTTCTCGACTGGAGATTTTATCACTTTAGAGGAGGAGGTCAATCCCGAGGAGCGGGAGTTCGAGCCCGAGGCCGAACCGGAGATGCAACCAGCACATTTCGCACACGGTTGACCTGGAGCCGGATACGAGGCGGGAATGGAGTCGTGGGGAATGCCCCATGACGCCAGTTTTGGAAGAAAATCCATGGGTTGGCGATTTGGTGAGTATATGGGGATGGCCGGAGATCCGATTCCGTGTAACTCGGCAGAGGAAGTAACGAGTCAGTTAGGGTTGTTCACCGCATAGGAGATGTTGCAGGAAAGCCCATAGAAATAGGGTCGGACTCGGAGGGAGAGAGGCCTGTCCACATGGAGCGTGGAGAATGCTCGAGGCCCAAGATGGAGAGGGCTGCCATGGATAGTGTATACCCATCGTTGAGCAGTTATCTGGGGATGACTGACTTCAACTTAGGTACTACACCCGATTTCGGTTATATACCAGCGGAGTCATCTTATGCCCCTGCTTCATTCAGGAGGACATCGTGAGCTACCGGTTGGACACCGGGGATGTACCGGGAGTGCGACTACCCGTAGAAGACTACCACTGAGATGGAGGCATCATGTTGTGTAACATATGTACCATATGTGTAATATGTAGTATTTGCTTTCGTAGCTCGAATAAGTGAGTGTAGTTACTCACAAGACGATAAGCTATGTAACACTATGTTGCTTTTACCCATGTATATACATGGTATATGTTTGGTGTTATTTGGCTATGTTTTATTTGGATTTTATTGTGTGACTAACTCTGTGCATGAAGTTGAGGTCAGAAATCATGAGCATGGTATAACTATGAGTTTCGCTTGATGTAACAGGGTTAGGGGATAAAATGTCGATGGTAGTTGGTGAAGAATCGGAACAACAGAGGATGGAGAATGAAGCCAAAGCTTAGGAGGAAGCCGATGCAGTGGCAAGGGAACCATTACCACCACCACCACCATTTCTGACGCAACAACATTTTGCTCAATACATGAGAATGGCAGATGAACGGCAGCGAATGCTCATTGAATGCCAGACCAAGATGATGCAAGATGTGATGGACCGTAACCGAGAGGGTTGGAATGAAGGAGTGGATGGAGTCTCACTGGCAGACTTTCTAAATACAAGACCAATTCCATTTGCATCAGCACAGGGGCCAATGGACGCTGAAGACTGGTTGTTGGACACAGAGGAAGCTCAACACCATGAACTGCAGCGATGGTGAGAAGATTATATATGCCACGCATCTGTTATGTGGACCAGCGGTAGTTTAGTGGGACAATATTGTGGCAATACATCCTCCAGGAATGGTATTCACCTGGGATGAATTCAAGAAGAAGTTCAGGGAGGCGAATGTTCCCGAAAGCATCATGGAATTAAAGAGAAGGGAGTTTGATAACCTAGAACAGAAAGACAAGACCATTATGAGGTATGTCAAGGAGTTTACTCTTCTATCACGCTATCACTACTAGGGAAACCCTTATCTGTGGCGCACCAATTTGGGCTTCAGTGGCGCACCCCTGGTGCGCCACGCATATCAAGCCACTGGTATTTATTACTAGTGGCACACGGCTGCATGCGCCACGGTTATGTGCCCTATCCGTGGCGCACCTAGATGTGGTGCGCCACACATAATATCTGCGGCGCACCACATTTAGGTGCGCCACGCATAGGGTGCGCCACTGGCAATAAAAATGGTGCTCCACTGATATGTTTTCTATTTGTATTTTTTTCGAGAATACAGCAGAAATACATAGTATACAGCACAAAAATATATAGTATACAGCAGAAATGCAAAGATATACACATTAGTAACACAGGAATTCACCAAAATACATCAATATGAAGTCAAGTGTCGGAAGACATCAATATAAAGTCAAGTGTCGAAATACATCAATATGAAGTCAAGTGTCGAATCATTACACAAGTTAAGTACAACTTTGATCATTACATAACATATATGGAGTTACATATCACCTAGACTACTATATGAACGAATAGATCACCCCGGCGACGACGATGAGCAAGATCGAGACCATGATCAAGAACTTCATCCGATTCTTCTTCCACACGTGTCTCCTCCACTTGGAGACCGCGAGCTCTCTTGTCTTGTATCCTTTGTAGCAGTTGCCGCTGAAGTTGGTCACCTATGCCTGACAGTCCTCCCACTCCTCGTAGACTCCTGGAACCCGACCACTGTACACCACGTACCACTTCGCCATCTCTCTATAGACATGTAGTATATATGTTATGCAATGAAAGGAATGACAAAGTGCAAAAACATGCTTGCATGATCACAAATACTATGGCAAGGATTCATAAGCCTAGAATAAAACATAGCATGGATGACGATCGATCATATATAAGCAAGTCCAACATCGATCGTCAAGGCATTACGAGCCTCGGCAAGTTAAGGTTTACACACACATGTCCAACAATAGTTCGGAAACAACACTAGGATAGTAAAGTTTACGATATATCGACCCAACACCGCTAGCTAGCCACAGACATCATGTAGTCCTCACCGGGAACGGGCGCACACCCTCTCTCGTCATGAACATCCTTGTGTCGCGCTGCCTGTTGAGGCGTACTTCGATCTCGCGGTTAGTCAATGCTACGCCACAATGCATGATCCCGCCGATTGAGTTGACGTCTTCATGAAGGACTTGTGCGATCTGAGTCTGGATGCGCCAGAAATCTTCCATAAGGTCCGCATCATCGATCACCGCAAACTTTTCGGCCCATGGTCGAAGATTAGGTGGTAGCGCCCTAATCCGCGAATCCCGGACGATCCCCTTCAGGTGATGGAGGGCGTAGAAGGCCTCCTTCACACTGCCAGGCAGCTGCTTGACGCATGGAAACTTTGTCTGGTGCATGAAGATATGCTTGCCATTCTAGACTCTCTCGCCACCCTTGGTGAATTTGCCCCCTTTGTCGGCGTAGAATTGTAGAGCTTCATCGAGCACACTCTTGATTCGGCCATAGTTCTTCATCGGCTTTGTTTCACTCGATGAGTCAAAGTACGTCGCTTGCGACCACCTTGGGCAAATGGATATGAGTGAGCAGTATATGCCTCTGCGCAGCACAATTGAAAAATAAATTGTTGTAAGAGGACCAACCGGAGAATCTAAGAAAGAAGTTTTCACGGCGGTGTTCACTTACTCGGGAAAGCAAGGCAGAAGAACGGAGTCGATGGTCGGGTTCTCCACAAAGATATTCCCAAGGTACTCCTTCACTGCTGCCCGGTCCGCCTCGTTCACCAAGGCAACGTCACGCGTGAAGTAGGGGTCTACTATCACGATGCCCTTGGTCTTCTCCCTCTTCGCCTTCAACGCCATATGAAGCGTGTATAGACGTACCAAGTTATAGTCCAGGTGGTTGGAGTGCAGCAGATTGTAGATGTCCTCGTACCGCACGAAGAAGATTTCAGTGGGTGATGTATCGACGAAGCCATGGCCCTCCGGCACCTTGATTGTGTAGACCGGGTACCCGGGATTCTTTTCTTGGAGAAGGCGCTCCTCGAGATACTGGATGCTATCGTGCAAATTCATGATCGCTCCACCCGCGTTGGCGAGCATATCCTTTGTCAGCATCGGCCGACCCGCTATGTGCCTGGGGAAATCACTGGGCTCTTCTCGCACGCCGTCCTCAGCCCAGAGTATCTTCCTCGGAGACGGCTGGCTCGAAGCCTTCTTGCTCCGGCTATGCTTCTGGCCCTTCTTCTTCTCCTCGACAGGAGCAGTGGATTGCAACTTATCCGGCACGGGAGCAGCGGATTTCAGCTGCTCATCGACCACCTTGTGGAGTGTGGTGGGGCTGATAACATTGGCCGAATTGGGTTGTGTGGCTGCGGCTTCTGGAGGCGTCTCCTGAGAACCATCGCCGAACCACAGACGCTACGTGCATGACAGGGGATGACCGGCTTGTTGACCACGGGAGGCTGGATCTCCAAGAGGAGGCATGTAGATTCCTTCGTTGGCCCTGATGTCAAGCAAGCCGTCAATTTCATCGCGGGGATCATCGCCGCGGTTAGGTGGAGCGTCGTCCACGTGCTCGGGTGGAGGCGACGGCATGTGTGCGGCTAGCTGCTGATGCCTCTTGGTGGCGGGGACGAACACCGGTGGCCGTGTCTTTTTAGTGGGGGCAGCCGCGGGGCGCTGATCATCCTTTGGAAGGCAAATCTGTGACTTCGGCCATAGCAAGGGCCAGCCGACGGAACCTCCAAGAGAGTAATGCTCATCGGCTCCATGAGGTTGCATGGGAGGATCAACGCCTTCGCAACCCTTCAAAGGACGCACCAGGGCGACCCTAAACATGCCAGCAGGGATGGGCAAGTTGTGCATCAGGGGGTTCTTCGGTTGGCATATGGTACCCTTGCCTACATCCTTCAGCACGCCGTTCACATAGTGCAGCAAGGTGCAACTAGTGTCCTGTGGGAGAACATGTTGGGCATCATTATCAGATGGTACTCATCAAAAAAGACGGCAGAGTATGAAGTCGAGCCTATGATTAGTTACCTTGGTAAGGGCATCGAGGTCGGCTAAGGTGGACACGCGAGGTTGCGTGGGCTGCGGTGGAGGCGGCGGCTGCGTGTTGGTGTTGGGCTGCGGCGGAGGCGGCGGCCGCGTGTTGGTGTTGGGCACCGGCACCGGCTGCGCGTTGTTGTTGTCGACGGCCAACGAGCTCAGCCCCGCGAACGGGTCTGCCGATGGGTAGGAGGGCGGGGTCACCATGTTCGGCGACACATGTTGCGCCGAGTTGCTGCCAGACACGCTGGACACCGGTATCGGCCCAACTCCACTAGCGGCATTCCACGCCGCTAGACCGTCCCACAGTTGAGGAGGAATGACCTGGCGCAACCTTGCTTCGAACTTCTCCTCCATCTGTGCCGGTAGCGCGGCCACTTGCGCCTTGAGATCTGCAATCTCCCACCTCTGCGCCTCCTCCACCTTGCTTCTTCTCTCCTTTCTAGCCTTTGATTCCTCTTTGAAGTGGACGCCGACTTTCGTGGTCAGCCCAAAGCCGAAAACATGCCCAGCGGACCTCATCTTCTTGTGCTTGGGCCTCTTCTTCATAATATTCGTCGCCCTGTTGAAAGGAGTGTCCCAAGGCTCCGATTGCCCTTGGGTGGAGCAAGCTGCCTCGGCGGCTATTTCAACTTCCTGCAAAAGGATTCATGAACCCAATTAGAATCATCGGTTCATTATTGATTGCAAATCGACTTGAGATACGCGGTAAGTTGCTTACCACGTGTTTCTCAAACTCTTGCACAGCCTTCGCTGAGGTTTTGAATTCCTTTGTCTTGGGGCACAGGTAGTAGCGGGCCCGCACAAAGTTCTGGACCTAAGTTCTGTTCATACATCTTTTTCCCCAACGCCGACAGAGATTTGAAGGTATCGGTCTCCAACACCTCCTTGAAAAGAAGATAGTCGTCGTGATCTAGAAGTGGCTCATGCTTCTTGATCTCTTCCCAGCTTTCGTCCTTGTCAATCCGCTTCTTCACCCAGGTTCTCCAGCTAGCCAAGGCCGTGCTCATCTTCGTAAGGGCCTGCTGGTTCACCATGTTGTCTTTGAGGTTTAGGTTCTTGTACTCCACCGGGAAATCGTATCGCTCGTGAAGCTTCTATAGTAGGAGCTGCACAAGATGCGCATTGCCGGGATCTCGGAGGTTCCTCGTGTTGATCGTCACGGTCTCCCGCACGATGCAACCGATCTGCATCCCGTATCCCGCGGCAAGGGCTTTAGGCTCCACGGGTACGCCATTTTCATTCACGGCGGTGAAATCCTCACGTTTTGTGCCAAGCGTCGGCGGGTTCCGATCCTTCCTGATGGCCTTCTTCTTCTTAGCAGCCGGGGCAGATCCACCATCGGTGGTGTCTTCCTCGGCGCCATCGGTGCGCTCGCCGCCAGCATCGGTGGTGGCATCGGAGTCTCTGTCTTCTTCTCCACCCTCGGAGTCTTCGTCTCCACCCTCAGAGTCTTCGTCTCCACCCTGATCATCTCCACCTCCATCTCTGTCCATGACGTCTATTTCCTTCTCCTCGGCTGCCCTCTGGGATTGCATCCAAAACGGCAAGTTGGCCGCCCGGGCTTGTTCTTCGACACTCATTTGGTTAGAAGGGCCAGCGCCTTCGTTGACGTGTCCGGTCGACATGTTTGCACTAAACAAAAGGAGAAAAATGTTTAGTACAACAAAAAATCGATCGGAAAATTCGACAGCACCTCCCCTATAAATGGCTACCTAGGAGTGCCTATTTCTCACCGAAACAGAAATCAATCAACATTTCGGGAGTAATAGGCACTCATTTTCAAAAACCTGTAAACAATTCACACAAAAAAGCACAAAATGTGCCTTTCCAACACATAGTTGTCGACAACATGCTCACAGATTCATCATCAAAGATTCATCATCATAGTAAACATCATCACAGTAAAAAGTTCACAGATTCATCATCACAATAGCTCACAGTAATAACAGATTCATCATCACAGTAGCTCACAGTAATAACATCATCACAGTAATAACAGATTCATCATCACAGTAGCTCACAATAATAAAAAGTTCACAGATTCATCATCACAGTAGCTCACAGTAATAACAGTAATATATGGGGTAGATGCACATAAGCAAGAGCAGAACTTGATAAAACTAAGACTATCCCTGAACCTATGATGAAGTGCAGACATGTCACTATCGATGACAAATAGGCCTATGCAATTCATTAATTAATCTTTAAAGCTAAAATGTCAAGACACTTATAGATATCATCTACAAGGTGAAACAGCAATAATGAGCAGGAAATGAGTAACATGATATATAGAAGGCAATCAGGGTAGGAGTGTTTCTTCCTTGTATGTTGGGTATCTATCTGTTTACTGTAAAGAGAAACTCTTTTTAGCCTTGTTATGTTGTAGGCAGTGCAACTAGATAAATGCATTCTCATGTCAAAAGGAACAGCAAACCAAAATAGTTGACTTTAATAATTAAGTAGTTGGGAGACATATCTATCGTTTGTTGTATGTTGTATTAGGAGGGGAGCTGACCAGAAATTGACAGAGCACTAACAACAGTACCAATAATGTGATAAACAAACAGCAATAATGTGATAAACAAACAGCAATGATGATTAAGTACCAGAAATTGACAGAGCACTAACAATAGCAAATTAGCGATAGAAAGTTTATTACTGCATCTGTACAACAAAATTAAGTAGCAGCAGCTGAGCAGCAAAAGCAAGCTTCCCCCATTGAAGAATGAAGATGCTCAAGTACTGGAATGGATGGAGAATGAAGCTTGCGTCCAGTACTAAGGAGAAGTAATCAAGAATCGGTGAAACACAACTCACACAAACACACAAGAGATTGACCACCTAAGCATCTATGGAGACAAACAGAGCAGCGAAAGAGAAGTAATCAATGTAGGAGTGCAGAGAAGAGGGAAGAGGGGAAGAGGGGAAGGCGGGCGCTCACCAAGGTGGGGAAGAGGGGAAGAGGGGAAGACGGCGAGGTCGGGGTTGAAGGCGATGGAGGTCAGGGAAGACGGCGAGCTCCTCCTCCTCCGCAGACGACGGCGGCGGCTGTCGTCGTGGTGAAACAACATATGCCATAGGATGGCTTAAATGGGGGCCGAACTAGATGCTGGAGGATTCGGGAGAGGGGAACGAGCTAAAAAGCACGACAGAAAGAGACACTGATCTACCCAGGTTCGGGGCTCTCGTAAGGAGATAACACCCCTACTCCTGCTCTACTGATTGTATATATGGGTCGATGTAGTACACCACAATGGTGCTTCCAAGCTCTCTGCTAGAGAAGGAAGATGAACTGCTAAGTGTAGGAGTACAGTGTGACCAATCTACCTTCAACCTTTCAACCTTCTTCCAGCGAACCACCTTCCAACCCTTTGCTAGGACTCCCTGTGCCACCTTATATAGTGGTGGCCAGGGTTACAACGGTCATACAATACCACAAGACAAGGGCTACACTCCAAACAGGACTTACTGTCGAGGGCAGACGCCCACGACTTTCTCCCTGATTGCTCTCGATGGGACTCCCCTTGCTGTACCTTGTACCTCTTGAACTGTGGCCTT
Source organism: Dactylis glomerata (assembly GCA_007115705.1). Classification (NCBI taxonomy): domain Eukaryota; kingdom Viridiplantae; phylum Streptophyta; class Magnoliopsida; order Poales; family Poaceae; genus Dactylis; species Dactylis glomerata. Next base: position 4,338,188 of record QXEO01002107.1, on the reverse strand, counting down.
ACCTCTGTGCGGTAAGCTCGTACTTGTGCACAGTGAGGGTAGGTAACCTCCACTGTGCACCCTGCCATCTTACCCTGCTACCATGCTTGGATGTTTTCTTCCTTGATTGTAGGGATGTGACACCTTGGTTGACTTAAGTATCCCGGATATGACCGTTGGCCATACCCAGGACTTATATGCCGGACCAACGACCTACGAGGGTCGGGTAATCCGGCCTCCCCTGCTCCTGCACAACACACAAAATGGTTAGGCCGGCATATCTAAGTATATGCCGGCACACTTTTATAAGTATTCCGGCTATGCCGGCATATCCAAGTATCAGCCGGGATACACATTATATGCCGGCCTGGCCGATGCACTTATATTCCGGCCAGGCCCTTCCTCGATAACCCGGCATAAAGTCAATCATAGACCTTGTGTCTTTCTACTCTCTTGACCCTACCGGGGGTCATCCCCCCGACACTAGTCCCCGAAGCTGCCGAGGTTCCCCAGTCATAACTGTGGAGCCTTGACAGGTTCAACATACCTTTCTTCATTATGCCCCGGCGATCAGATTTATATGCCGGCACATCTGCACATATCCCGGCCTCTGTTCCTGTTCCAAAACTTATTCCGGCCGGTCCCTAGGGTATTCCGGACGGAACATATACATCGGGCAGTTAATCCGACATATAGACGAGTCTTCCTCGAGAAGCCATGTCTGACAGCTTTGCATCGAAACTTGTAACTGCCCTGCCACCTCGAACGGTCACCCACGATGCGACGGTTCATAGTGCAGCAGTTACTTCTCGCCATCATTGCGTCATGGCACGGTTACAGGAACCGCCGCCCCACTCTGTGCCGCCACGTGGCGCCTCGCCGCAGAAACGGTCGGGGGAGTGGAGCACTATCCTCCCCACGACCCCCACGACCGGCCTCCTCGGTATAAATACGGGGTGGGGGTAACTTATTCTTTTTACCCCCGCCACAGTGCCTTCTTCCTCAGATCCTCTGCCCCTTGCGCTTCGTCGCCGGACCAAGAAATCGAGAAGGGAAGCTGCCGCCGTCGTCCACCTGCACGCCGGCGCCTCCGCTTGCCGACGTCCGGCGTCATCGTCGACGACGCCACCGCCGCCTCTTCTCCCCGTAGTCTTGCAGGGAGATTGGATCTTCCTCTGCACACTTGCCGCCGTCGCTCCATTGCCGTAGGCCAAGCTCCGGTGAGTTCCTCTTCCTCTGTTCTTCCTTTCCCTGCTCTTCTGCAACTAGGCTGCGGTAGCCTCACTGGTTTGTATCCATGGTAGTTCCTTTGCTGGATATTTCGTTGCTTCGATTAGCATTGCTAGCAGTGTTTCGTAACAGCTCACAGGTGTTCTTCCGCAGAAATTATATCCCTGATTATTTCCGATTTTAACTGCCTCGGTAGATCTTCTATTCCTGCTAACATCTGTGAGAGTGGTATGCCGGAGAGACTAACCTCCCTCTTTTCTCCGGCCTTGATAGGAATAACATCACGGGACTCCGGCTCTCACGCCTTATCCCGGCCACTAAGATGGCATCTTCAAGCATGACGGCTACCTCGGCCTCTGAGGAAGATACCTCGGCCCGAGCCCAAGGACGCTCCGGCTGGGAGGGGTCGGAGGTTACTCCGGCCGACATATCCTGGGTCACCTCCACCAGGAGAGTCCCGGAGGGCGTAGCATGCCGGCTACCAGCGGGAGAAACTGTGCCGGCACCTGAACCCGGCGAACGCGTCGTCTTCATCGCCCACTTCGAGCGGGGCTTCGGTCTGCCGGTATCGGACTTCTTCCGGGACTTCCTCAACACCTATGATCTTCAACCTCATCATATCCTGGCCAATTCCGTGATGATCCTCTCCGCCTTCGCTGCTTTTTGCGAGGGCTATGCCGGCATAGAGGCCCTTACTCAAGGCTGGGCGAAGTACTTCCAACTGCGGAAGCAAGTCGTCCAAGAGCCGCCCCGGAGCAAGGACGACCCGCCGGAGACGGCCCAGGAAAAGAAGGACCGCCCCATGACCCTCTGCGGCACGGCCACCATCATGTCCCGAAAGGGCTCGGACTTCCCCAAGGTGGAACTCCTGGAATCTTGCAAGAAGTGGCAGAAAAGCTTCTTCTACGTCAAGAACACCACCGACGAGGATCTGCTCAACCTGCCGCCATTTGTGGACGAGCCACCCTTGGCCATGACGAACTGGACCTATAACCCGAAGAACTCGGTGATGCCGGTGAATGCGCTTCACCGGGTTAAGGGCGAGCTCCTGGATGCCGGTCTTACTCCTCAAGACCTGGTGGCCTGCTATATAAGCCGGCGCGTCTCCCCTCTGCAGCGCCGGTCGCACAAGATCTGTCAGATGAGCGGGCCAATGGACCCCACCCGGCACTCCACACACGAGGTGACTCCGGCCGACATTCTGCGCCGGATTAAGGATGTCTGCAAGTCCTCTCAGGCCACTTTTGCCTGGGGGCTAGAACCATACAGCCGGGATAGGCCCGCCCCAACGGTAAACCATCTTATCCGATACATAAAGTCCATGTCCGGCACATAGATACTTAAGCCGACACATGTCTATTTGCCGACACATATCATATTGATCCGACATACCTCTTCCACCGGCATATTTCCTTGTCTGAATACTTGACTTTGCTGTTTATACAGAAATTCAGCTTCCAAACCATGGAGAACTCCCGGATCAAGATCGCGGCGGACCGCACCGTTGCGGATGTTGAAGATCCGGATCATTGGGATAAGCTTCCCAGGAGCACCCGTGCTGCAGCTGCCATGGGTAAGGGCTCTTCATCCCGACATTATACTCAAGACCGGAGTGAGATTGATTCTGACGAGGAGATCCTGCTGTACTATGACCCGATGCCACTTGCGTACGCCTTTCCAGAAACACCTATTGCTCACGAGTTTGCAATGCCGTCCTCAGCTATCCCGGACGATATGGTTATCGACGCCGCCCCTCTGAGCCAGGGACCTCCTTCCACCGGCGGACGTGCCGGCCGGAAGCGAGGTGTGAAGCCCCCGTCCGACATACCTCAGAGGTCGAAAAGGCAGAAGGTCGGCGTGCCGAAACAGAAGAAACAGAGGCCTGTTGCCTCGGGGTAAATTTCCTTTTCTTTGCATTTCCTCCGACATATCTCTTGTTTGTATTACTGACTTGGTGTTTTCTCTCTTTCAGTGCTCCTCATGAGCCGGAACCAGCTTCTGGCTTGAGCGGCGACCCGAAGGTTGCCAAGCCCGCTGCCCCTGATACCTCCGACATTCCCTCTGCCAGTCACACGAGCTCCCCGGCGCCGGCATCCTCGCCTGCGCCCGACAAGACCTCCTCCCCGGCGAAGGACGTTCCTCCGCCGGAACAAGACACCTCTGCCCCCGACGTCCACATGGACTCGAGGGCTCAACAGGAGCCTCCGGCTCCTGATGTCCACATGGACACAGGAGCCCACCAAGAAGCACCAGACTCCGGCGCGCCCACCGGCGACGCCGGCACAACTGAAGCCGCCGGAGCAGACACCAAGGGTAAAGGCCCTTTAGTGCCGGAAGTCCGGACTATCCCGGATCCTGCCTCTGCTGGCCAAGAAGCACCGGCCGCGCCGGAACAGCCCGCACCCGAGACTCCTTCAGCTGACAAGACCCCAGCACTGGCCAAGACCACTGCACCGGCCAAGACCACTACACCGGCCAAGTCCACTGCCCCGGCCAAGACCACTGCACCGGCCCAGACCGGCACGTTGAAGATTCAGCCGGCCAAGTCCGGCACACCATCTGCCGCAACTGCTCCTCCTAAGGCAGCGTCCCAGACCAGCTCTGCTCTGGCCCTGCATCTTGGCAGGGCAGCAGCCCGGCCGGGGTACCGGACCAGCTTCTTCGACACCCCAGAACTCGAGGGCCTCGTCCCTCTTGCGACGAAAAGTGATCAGAGCCTCGGCTCTCTTAAGGAGCAGTGCATCAAATGGAACGACGCCAGTAACATGGACACTGCGGACTCAAGGAGCAAGAAGCTGGCCGAAGCCAAGACCAGTGGCGACCCAAGCGACTTCCTGGCAGCGAAGCCCATACCGATCGCCAGCGAGCTCCTCAGCATCCAGCAAAGACTTCACAAGTTGGCCTCTGCCACCAACGTAAGTCCTCTCTATTTACACACATATCCCCAGTCCCCGAAAATGTCGGCTGTCCGGGATATGGACATCCGGGATTTTCTCATAGTCCTTTAGCTAGCTTCTTTTGAATTAGCTGCCGACATATGAGCTCGATCCGAGCTTCAAATCCTAGTCACCGAGGGCCGGGATAGGTGCGCAGCACCTGTGCCGGGTCTTTAACAATTTCACATCTCTATTATCTTTCAAATCCTCTTGACCGGGATATAAGCTCGATTCGAGCTTCAAATCCTAGTCACCGAGAGCCAGGATAGGTGCGCAGCACCTGTGCCGGGTCTTTAACAATTTCACATCTCTATTATCTTTCAAATCCTCTTGACCGGGATATAAGCTCGATTCGAGCTTCAAATCCTAGTCACCGAGAACCGGGATAGGTGCGCAGCACCTGTGCCGGGTCTTTAAAAGAATGATCACTTGATAAAATCTTCACTTTAATTATCATGTCAAATTTCTCTGCTGACATTTCAAATCCCGGCATTTTTGCAACGCATGAACAACACCCGGGCCAACATGTTCCATGAGTTGGTGTGCGAGCACCGGAAGCTATCTGACGCACACATCAAGCTTCAGCAGGAGCTGTCCCAGAAAGGTAATCTTTGCCGACATACTGCTGTATGCCGGATATCTTTCCTCTCTTTACTTTGCAATGCTTACTCTTGCCGACACGTAACCTTGTGCCGACATTCTTCAGCTGGTGCCGAAGCGCAAGTCACCGAGCTTCTCAAGAGGGTGAAAGAGCTTACTGGTATGCCGGATCCTACTGTTACCCGGATAGCTACTTTATACTTCAAATCCTTTACTCTTTGTCACTGTTTTCTTTCTTCAAATCCTTTTAACTTGAAATCTTTGCAGATGAGAAGGCTGCACTGGAGGCACGCCACCAGGATTGTGTGTCCTCGGTGGATGTGGCCAAGCAACTGGACGACCGGGATGCCGGTCACAAGGCCGAGGTTGAGCAGTTGAAGGGCCGGATCACCGAGCTGCTGGACGAAAAGGAACAGAGGGAGGGCCTACTGAAGAAAACCCAGACCCTGCTTGTTACCTCCGAGACTGATGCCTCCAACGCCCACGCTGAACTGGATAGCCTGAAGGAGCAGGCCACCAAATGGGAGGTTACAGTTGCACAGCTGAATGCCGACCTTGCCCGTAAGCTTCAAATCCTTTCCCCTTTTATCCTTTCCTACATAGTGTAATCTTTTTCGGCATAGCATCTATGCCGACATATTTTCCTTTTGCTAACATTGTTTCTATTCTGCAGGCATGTTTCCCGCTTCCGTCGCTGACGTTGAGAGGGTTTTGCAGTTGGACCGAGAAAACCGGGGTGTTCCGGTTGACTCGCCCAACTGGGACATGTCGGAGCAGCTGCTGGCCCTGCAGTCCCGGAAGGAGGCCATGACCCTTTACACTGAAGAGCTCTTCTACGGCGCCCAGGAGGCATTCTCTGCCCTCTGGCCGGGACAAAGGACTCCCACTGACCCGGTTGACCTCGGCAACGACCTGCAGCTTGCCAAGGTTCGCCTCCGGGAGTGGCGAGATTCCGGCGCGAGGGTTGGAGCTGACGAAGCCCTCAGCTACTTCTTGTCTTGGTATGAAAAGGCAGACTTGGAGACTTTGCGCACCGTGCGCGAAGGATCCATCTGGACCACGGATCCGGATCATATCCGTCGCCGCAAGGAGTTGGCCCATAGTTATGTGGACTATGCCGACACCGACAAATTCGTCCGGGACATCCGCGAGCCGGAGAAGAATGACGATGCCGGGACATCTGCTGCTGCTGAGGGTTCCGACTCCAGCCAAGATGAAGATGAAGCTGAGGAAGCCGACACTGAAGCTCCGGAACAGGCATCTGCCCCGGGCGGAGGCGACGGCTCCATTCCATCTGCTGGGTCCGGCACACCTGAGGCCGACATCTCGACTGCTACTGCTCCACCTGCTGGCGGCCCCGCGTCTGCCCCTTGAATCTTTGCACCAAAAACACTTTAAGCTTTATCAGATCCCCGGTATGCCGGGTGCAGTTGTAAGATATACGTTTTAATTTCCTTTGGTTTGCTTCCTGAACAAGTTTTATCTTGGTTTGCTTGTTACTAATGCCGGATCATCTTTTGGCTAAGTCACCGAGTTGTTTTCCTGTTTCCTCAATTTCACAACCTTGGCTGCTTGTCTACCTCAATTGGCTTTCGACGTATGAGTCTCAAGGTTGCTTCCTCGAACATACAGTACTTTAACTTTGAGACTTAGACTTCAAATCATCCGACACTTTAAATTTTAACTTTAGCTTTAACGAAAATGTCGGTTCGCTTGCTTTGTATTTCCTTAGCCGTTTTCCATGTGTAGACAATCTCCGGCATCTACTCTTGCTAGCCATGAAGCCGGGTTTCGGACAGCAGCTGATTCGAAGAGTGGCCTTTGGTGCCGACACATTACTAGGCCGACATAGGAAACATTCAAATAAAGCCAGCCGGCATATAACAAAAAACTGTAAATAAACAACAAATATACCTCAGAGCTAGTTACCCGGCTTCTTCGGGATGCCGGTATTTCATTCATTAGTCTTGTGCCGGCACAACACGCCGGCATACAAAGGAAAATATGGAAATACATACATTGTGTTGCTCAGGAGTAAAAGGGGCGCAGTAGAGCTATGTTACATGGCCTCTTGGTTTCTTCTCCGGACCTGTCCGCCTTATTCTTCTTGGGGTCCTGCGCATCTATAAGATAATAGGCATCATTGTGCAGAGCTCTGCTCACAATGAATGGCCCCTCCCATGGAGGAGTTAACTTATGCCGGTCTTCTGTTCCTTGCTTTAGCCGGAGTACTAGATCTCCCTCTTGAAATCTCCTTGGATTTACCTTCTGCGCATGATAGCGTCTGAGGTTCTGCTGATATACTGCTGTTCTTGACAGAGTTATTTCCCTTGCTTCCTCTAGCAGATCAACATCATTTTCTCTGGCTTCTTTAGCCTCTTCCTCAGTATATAGCACTATTCTTGGTGCATCATGTATTACATCTGTTGGAAGCACAGCTTCTGCTCCATACACCAGGAAAAAAGGTGTGTAGCCTGTTGATCTATTCGGAGTTGTTCTTAAACTCCACAGCACTGCTGGCAGCTCATCTAGCCAACATCCCGGAGTTTTCTCCAGGGGCTCTATCAGCCGGGGTTTTATGCCGGATAATACTAGCCCATTCGATCTCTCTACTTGGCCATTGGCACAAGGGTGGGCAACCGACGCAACGTCCAGCCGGATTCCCACCTCCTCACAAAATCTGGCAAATGGCCCTTGGGCAAAGTTTGACCCATTGTCAGTGATGATGCTATGAGGAACACCATATCTCAAGATTATATCCTTTAAGAATTTCACTGCTGTGTGACCATCACACTTGCTTATGGGCTTCACTTCAATCCACTTGGTGAACTTGTCCACCATGACCAGGATATGGGTCATTTTCCCTCTGGCCGGCTTAAAAGCCCCGACCATATCCAGGCCCCAAACAGCAAAGGGCCAGGTTATTGGGATAGTTTTCAGGGCAGATGCCGGCTGATGAATCTGGTGGGCATATGTTTGACACCCATTACATTTCCGGACCAATTTTCTGCCTCTTGCAGTGCCGTTGGCCAATAGAAGCCATGCCGGAATACCTTTGCCACCAATGCCCTGGACGAAGCATGGTGACCACACTCCCCCTGGTGAATTTCCCGGAGCATCTCCAGACCCTCCGCAGCTTCGACACATCTCTGCAATACTCCGGTGGTACTTCTCTTGTATATTTCTTTGTTGATGATGGTATACGCTTTGGATCTCCTTATAACCCGGCGGGCCTCGGTTTCATCCGCCGGCACTTGACCATCCACCATGAAGTTCAAGATAGGACGTGCCCATGAGGGCACTTCCCTGACAGTGAACACTGCCTGATCTATTTCCATCATTTCGACCGACACATAATTGATCTCCATGGGCTGCGAAGTCCCCGGGACTGAAGAATCAGTCCCCGGGTATGCCGGAGCAGTCCCCGGGTATACCGGCACAACCTCTTGGCACATTTTACCCTTGCCTTTAGTTTTGCTCCAGAATACTGTACTAACAGCATATGCCGGCCCAGTCCCCGGGACTGAGGAAACAGTCCCCGGGTTATCCATCCTGGCTCCGGCATCTATCTCCATTGGAACTGCTTCGTCTGGACCTGGCGGGACATAAATGGAGGATGACTCCGGCGAGGGTTTGATCGATGGCTTCCTCAGATGCTCCAGCGAAATGCCGGGTGGGATTGAATCTCGGGAAGACCCCAGCTTGGATAATGCATCGGCTGCATCGTTCTGAGCCCGGAGAACGTGCCGGAACTCACAACCTTCAAAGTAACCACTTAACTGCTGCACTAGGAAACGGTATGATGCCATGTTAGCATCATGCGCGTCCCATATGCCGGAACACTGCTGAATCACTAAGTCAGAATCCCCGAAGCACATAATCCGGCGAATTCCTATGTCCTTAGACACCTTCAGGCCATGCACAAGTGCCTCATATTCCGCCACATTATTTGATGCTGCAAAGTGAATCTGCAGGACGTATCTCAGCTGGTCATTCTTTGGTGAACTGAGAACTATGCCGGCACCCAAGCCATGGATTGTCTTGGACCCATCGAAATGCATCCTCCAATAATTGGCATCTGGCAATGGTGGCTCATACTGTATCTCGGCCTAGTCAATAAAGAAATCAGCCAAGACCTGGGACTTGATTGTATCCCTCTTATCGTACTGCGGTGTATATGGTGAAAGCTCTATTGCCCACTTTGCTATCCGGCCGCTGGCATCTTTGTTGCCTATAATTTCCGAGATAGGGGCCTCGGCCACTACCCGGATTGGATGCTCTTGGAAGTAATGCTTGAGCTTCTTGGCCGCCATATAGACACCATAGGTCATCTTCTGATAGTGGGGGTAATTTTGCTTTGAGGTGGAGAGGACTTCACTCAGATAATATACCGGCCGCTGCATGGTTTTGCCTCCTTCCTCTCGCTCTACTACCACCACAGCACTGACAACTCGGTTGGTTGCCGCTATATAGAGCAACATTGGCTCCCGGGGCATCGGAGACGCTAATACCGGCGCTGTTGACAACAACTGTTTCAATTCCTTGAAAGCTGCATCTGCTTGCGTTGTCCAGACAAATGTGTCGGACTTTTTCATCAACTGATATAACGGCAGAGCTTTCTCTCCCAGCCGGCTTATGAAGCGGCTCAGGGATGCGAGGCACCCAGTGAACTTCTGTACTTCCCTCAAATCTGTCAGCGGCTTCATCCTTTCTATGGCACGAATCTTGCCGGGATTCACCTCAATACCCCGGCTGGAAACAAGGAAACCGAGCAACTTGCCCGCCGGCACACCAAAGGTGCACTTAGCCGGATTCAACTTCATCCGGAATCTCCTTAGGTTCCCAAAGGTTTCCCGGAGATCATCTATGAGAGTCTTGCTCTCCTTGGTTTTTATGACGATATCATCGACATATACCTGCACATTTTTATCTATCTGATCGTGCAAACACTTTTGCATACACCTTTGGTAAGTTGCGCCGGCATTTCTTAAACCGAACGGCATAGTGAGATAGCAATAAGCCCCGTACGGGGTAATAAAGGATGTCTTTATTTGATCTGGCTCAAACAAGGGGATCTGGTGGAAACCAGAATAGGCATCTACGAATGATAACAGTTCACATCCGGCTGTGGAATCAATCACTTGATCGATCCGAGGCAGCGGGAATGGATCTTTAGGACATGCCTTATTCAAGTTGGTGTAATCAACACACATCCGCCATACTTTCATTATGGCGGGCTCGTCTTTCTTCTTTTCCACCAAAACCGGATTAGACACCCAATCCGGATGAAGTACTTCCTTGATAAAGCCAGAGGCTAAGAGCCTGGCCACTTCCTCCCATATGGCTTTCCTTCTATCGCCAGCATTCCGCCGGAGCGGCTGCTTCACTGGCTTAGCATCGGGTCTCACGTGCAATGCGTGCTCAGCCAGCTCCCTCGGCACACCTTGCAGGTCCGAAGTAGACCATGCAAAGATATCCCGATTCTCACGGAGGAAGCTGATGAGCTCGCTTTCCTATTTGGGATCCAAACTTGCCCCAACCAGGGCATGGCGCTCCGGGAAAGCTTCATCCAGCGGCACCTTTTTGACTTCCTTGCCTACTTGAAAAGAAGCACTGCCGCCGGGATTTGTCATGCCCGGCATATATTTGCCGGCCACGACCGTTTCAGCAATCTCCACTGCTCGCTTGAGCCTCTTCCTCTCCTCTGCAATGATCAGAGTCTCGGCCAGATTGGATCCGGCGGTGGCACATGCCATCGAACGCTTGTAATCACCAATGATGGTGATCACCCCTTTGGGTCCCGGCATCTTCATCTTCAGATACGCCACATGCGTAGAGGCCATGAATTTTGCCAGTGCCGGTCTACCCAGCAAAGCATGGTAGGGGCTCTCCAGATCAACCACCTCGAACATGAGGTTTTCCACCCTGCAGTTATCCCGGCTGCCAAACATGACATCCATCCGGATCTTGCCCATCGGCGCACACGAAAGTCCCGGCACAATGCCGTGGAACGTGGTCTTGCTCGGTTCCAGCATATTTTCCTTGATTCCCAGCTTCTCCATCGTATCCCGATACATGATGTTGATGCTGCTTCCATTATCAATGAGGACCTTGCTGAATCTTACGTTATTAGCCGGCCCGACGAATGTCGGATCCATCACCAGAGCATATCCGCCGGGATTTGGCATGATCCGGGGATGATCTGCCCTGTCCCAACCAACAGCCTGGTCAGACCAGTACATCAGCTTTGGCACAGCCGACATAATGGCATTCACCTCCAGACTCCGCCGGTACAAGCTCTGCTTGTCTGTTCTCTCGGTCTCAAAGACCATATAGCTCCGATCATACTCCTTGTACTCATTCCGGCCCGCTCCTGGGCCTCCGGCGTTATATTCCGGATTATAGCTCTGGTCAACTTGATTTACGCCGGCATTTCCGGCGTTGCTCTGATTCCCAGGATTAACCGGCCTAGGTGGGACTGCAATTGTATTAGCACCTGTCAACGGCGATGGAGCTGCCGGGACAGAGGGTCTAGCCGGTCCCCAGGGACCTGCACGACCTGCCAATATGTCGTCCAGCCACGAACAGTTCCTTGTCAAATGGTTTGCCGGCTTTCCCGGCTGGAATGTGTGAAACACACAAGGCTTGTCCATGGCAAGACCCACAGTATACTTCGGCCACTGCTTCTTCTGGCCGGCGGCTCCGCCGGCATTCTTGTTGGTCCAGACATTCTTCTTCTGGAACGGCTGTGCTTGCTGCTGCGGCTGCTGCTGAGGCTGTTGATAGTTCTCATATCTCGGACGCTGGCTACTGCCGGCGCCCCCTTGCTCTTCCTCCACAGCTGCAACTTGTGCTGCTCCGTACCGATAATCCGGCCTTTCCTCTCTCCTCTTGTTCCGGTTATCCGGGCGATAGTATTGCCCTGGTCTCCCGGCATTGCTGGTGTTCCCCTGGGTTTGCCCCTGTCCTTGTGAATCGAGACTGGGCTGCTTGGGATCTCCCAGAGCATAACTATCAGCGATCTTGATTGTTTCGGCCAGCGTGGCCGGCATTTGCCTCTGAAGCTTTTGCCACAGCATGGTGCCATGTTGGCACCCATGAGCGAACCACATGATGGCCTGCTGCTCATTGATTCCTTCGCAGGAATTGCGCAACGTGCACCACCTGGTCAGATAGTCACGGTCAGTCTCATTCACTCCTTGCCGGCAGTTAGCCAGCTGCTGCGGACGGTTGGGCCTCTTGTATGTATTGGTAAAGTTCGACACAAACTGCTCTTCGAAATCAATCCAGCCGTTGATACTCCCGGCCGGCAAATTATTCAGCCATATCCTGGCTGGACCTTCCAACATCTGCGGCACATATCGTACCGCCCATCTGAGGTTTCCTCCGGCGATGTTCACCGCTGTGGAGTAATCCTCCAACCAATCTTCCGGCTTCGTACTGCCATTATATGTCCTCGCGCCACGCGCGAGCTGGAAGAAGTAAGGCACCGGCTCCCCCATAATCCGGGGTCCGAAACACATAGGGCCCGGAGCTCCTTGTCTCTCCACCAACTCTGATTGGTGGAGCTTGTCCAGCTTGAAACGTGCATCATTGGCTTCCAAGGACCGAGGTCCAAGCCGGGATGCTATTGGGCCTGCGATCATCTGCTGCTGCTGCTCCGGCTGATGCTGCTCACTATGCCGGCCTTGCTGATGCTGCTGCTGATATCCCGCCCTGGCAAGGGCGGAATTGCCGTCATCCTATCGATGTCCCGGATGAGCTGCACCCTGCTGCTGCGCTGCACCTCCGACGCCCTGTTGCTGACGCCGGGCTGCACTGTTACTCCGGCCACCACCGGCCGCTGCTGCTTCATGCCCGGCCGGCATACTCTGGCCGGGCTTCTTGCTGCCGACATACTTGTCAGCTTGGCCGACATTCTTCTGCACCATCGCCTGCTTTCCGGCGGCAGCCGGATCGTACACCTGGATCTGCTTGTCCCGGCGGCCAGAGGTCACACTTCCGGCACGCCGGGCGCTAGGATGCGGGGACGAGGCTTGGCCCCTCGACCTCGCGCCGGCACCTCCCGCCGACACAATGTACTGGGATGCCCCGGCACCTGGGTTTGCCTTCTTAAAGGCCTCCTGCTGCTTTGTAGCTTCAGACAAAAGTTGGTTAAGCCGGGCTTGCTGCTCACACAGTGCTTCGCCGGATAAACAAGATAAATCCTTAGCTACCTCGGCCGCTGCTCTAAGGTTCTTTACTGGCGAACTATAGACTACCTTAGGCACAGTACTAGTTGCAGTATGACTCTTATCTCTAGCATCTTTTCCTATCTCAGCATTAAGGTTTCTGCCTCTAGTTTTAACCTCTTCTATCCGGCTAGGCCGGATTACTATAGGAGTAAAACCGTGGGCTGCCTCATACTCACGGAGTTGCCGGTTAAACCGTTCGCGCTCCTGGTTCATAGCCAGGGCCTCGTCGACGAGGGCCTGACGAGATCCCTCCAGGACCTCCCTTGTCTGCTCCGGATCAACGCCGGATCGCACCGGCTCGAGAAGCCGGTCGATGATGGGAAGAAGAACCTCGCCCCTAGCCGGCACACCGGAAGTGCCGGCCAGGTTCTCCGCACGCTCCAACGGAGGACGCGCCGACCTCTTGACCTTCGGCGGCTCCGGAGGAGAAGCTCCGGCCGCTGCTGCTTTGCCGGCATCTTCCGCCGGCGGCACGGATGTGCCGGCCATCATCACCTCAGCCGACTCTACTGAGCGAGCGCTACGCCCAGCGTGAGCCAGCCGATGTGACGGAGGATCCGACGCCACCAGCACCTCCTTCCTGCAAATTCTCTCAGTCCCCACGTACACCTCGTGGGAACCGAAAGACATAATCCGGCCATCCCTGGGGAACGGCCGGCCACCGAGACAACCGGCGTTGTCACTGACGAAACTGAGCGAGCCTAGCCTCTGCACGAGGCCAGAGACCACGCGCACTCCCGAAGCTGCTATCACAGACCCCGTCCGAATGAACACTCCGCCCAGCATATCGATCTGCCCCACGGTGGGCGCCAAATGTCGTCGTGGTGAAACAACATATGCCATAGGATGGCTTAAATGGGGGCCGAACTAGATGCTGGAGGATTCGGGAGAGGGGAACGAGCTAAAAAGCACGACAGAAAGAGACACTGATCTACCCAGGTTCGGGGCTCTCGTAAGGAGATAACACCCCTACTCCTGCTCTACTGATTGTATATATGGGTCGATGTAGTACACCACAATGGTGCTTCCAAGCTCTCTGCTAGAGAAGGAAGATGAACTGCTAAGTGTAGGAGTACAGTGTGACCAATCTACCTTCAACCTTTCAACCTTCTTCTAGCGAACCACCTTCCAACCCTTTGCTAGGACTCCCTGTGCCACCTTATATAGTGGTGGCCAGGGTTACAACGGTCATACAATACCACAAGACAAGGGCTACACTCCAAACAGGACTTACTGTCGAGGGCAGACGCCCACGACTTTCTCCCTGATTGCTCTCGATGGGACTCCCCTTGCTGTACCTTGTACCTCTTGAACTGTGGCCTTACCTCTGTGCGGTAAGCTCGTACTTGTGCACAGTGAGGGTAGGTAACCTCCACTGTGCACCCTGCCATCTTACCCTGCTACCATGCTTGGATGTTTTCTTCCTTGATTGTAGGGATGTGACACCTTGGTTGACTTAAGTATCCCGGATATGACCGTTGGCCATACCCAGGACTTATATGCCGGACCAACGACCTACGAGGGTCGGGTAATCCGGCCTCCCCTGCTCCTGCACAACACACAAAATGGTTAGGCCGGCATATCTAAGTATATGCCGGCACACTTTTATAAGTATTCCGGCTATGCCGGCATATCCAAGTATCAGCCGGGATACACATTATATGCCGGCCTGGCCGATGCACTTATATTCCGGCCAGGCCCTTCCTCGATAACCCGGCATAAAGTCAATCATAGACCTTGTGTCTTTCTACTCTCTTGACCCTACCGGGGGTCATCCCCCCGACAGCGGCTCCTCCACAGACGACGGCGACGGCTCCGGGCAGAGCAAAGGCGAGCGCGGTGGGGCAGAGCGGGGGCGATCGAGGTCGGGGAAGATGGCGAGCTCCTCCTCCTCCTCCGCAGATGATGGCGGCGGCTCCTCCACAGACGACGGCGACGGCTCGGGGCAGAGCGGAGGCGAGCGCGGCGCGGCAGAGCGGAGGCGATCGAGCGCGGCGGCTAGGGTTTGAGCGGGGAAGAGATCAAAGTGGGAGAGAAGAAAGGGGCTGAACCGTTTTTACCCTAAGTGTAAGCTATGCGTGGCGCACCCCCCAGAGGTGCGCTACGGTTAAGTTATGCGTGGCGCACCATATAGGGGTGCGCCACGCATGTCTTCGTATAGTTCAAAATGCACCGAAGTGCAGTGTAGACAACAACCTCCACCTAGCCTAGTGGTTCTGGGTTCCGCACGCTGGCTGTTTGGGGAGGTGCCAGGTACGAACCCTGGACCTCCCACCCTTTTTTCTTTTTACAAAAACTATATTTCACAAAGTTCAAAATTACTATATTGCAATAAATAACATTTGCTTATTATGAAAATAATAATTTTTAAATAGTACCAGTCCGACATCTATATATCATATCATTGTTACAAAAAACCATATGAATCATATATCATATATATGATCATTGTTACAAAAAACCAAAAATCATTTATATGATTGTTCCTCCAAAAAATGACACATGTTGTCCGATGTCGATTCCGAACGAGCTACCGTCGTCGACTCGTCACGATCTTCTTGCCCTTCTTCGTCGTGGTTGAATAATTGAGCCCGGAAACATGGGGATTTCTTCTCGTGTACGGGCATCCTTTAGCGGGTAGGGTGGTCTTCCTTCTTCCAGTGGCATCACTAGGCCTGTCAAAGTACTTGTCGAATTCCTCTTCTATCTTGGGATCGCCGTACTTGTCGAAGTCTTGCTCGGTGGCCGCTCCCTCCATTCCGATGATGCTCCCTTTTCCCCTCCTAACGACAACGCGGCTAGGCCTTAACGGGTCCGTAATGAAGAAGCATTGATCAACCTGGCTCACCAGTACCCATGGCTCATTTTTCGCCTGGACGTTCGCGCTGGATTTGGCTTCGGGTATGACCATGGTGGTGAAGTACCGGCCTTATTTTTCGACGTTCTTGGCCCATCTGACGCGAAACATCGGCATCTTCTCTCCACAGTAGTTGAGTTCCCAGATCTCCTCGATCCTCCCGAAGAACCTTTCATTGACGGTGGATTCCTCGTCCGCGTATGACAGCATCGTGACCCCCGAGTTCTGGTGTTCGCTGCTATGGTCCTTTTTCTTGGTGTAGAATGTGTAACCATTGATGTCGTACGCCTGATAGGTACTCATGTTCATCGCGGGGCCCTGTGACAAGATGAATAAGACTTTTCCTCTTCCGTGGAAGGCATGTTACCATGATGAAGCTGGAGTAGCTTTTCCTTGAACCAACGCGTAAAGCTAGAGTTGTGCTCTCTAGTTACGTCTCCCTTCGTCCTCCGTCTGCCCGTGTCACTAAACTTCTTCTCAATGAAGCTTTTGTTCTCTAACACCCAAGGTTCGACCACCAAGGTGTTGTAGCACGACTCGGTGTGCCCTGTCAAAGTCTGGTTGTCGGGCTTGGAAGACGACGTGCATGGGGACGAAGCCATCGCGGTGACCAAACCCATGGATCCTGCCGAGGTGCCTCCTGATAGGCAGCCAATAGGGACGTCCTCGTCCTTGTTTTGTAGATAATTCTGGCAGAACGATATGCACTCGTAGGACAGGAAGCCCTTGGCTATGCTTCCATCCGAATGCGCCCTATTGCGAGTGAGGGCTTGGAGTGGGAGGTAGGGGGAGATGGCACCTTTATGGTGGTAGGTACAACATATCCGTGGCGCACCTCAAAATGGTGCTCCACAGATATATATACCCGTGGTGCACCTCAAAATGGTGCTCCACAGATATGTCTGCCACCTTTTCCAGAGGGTGGGACCACACATATCCGTGGCACATGTATATGTGGTGCGCCACGGGTATGCACATTATGCGTGGCACACCCCAAATGCATGCGCCACGGATATGGGGGCCTGACACCCCAGGCCCTGGTGCTCGGTGGGGCCCACTTATCCATGGCGCATCCCTTCCACGGTGCGCCACGGGTAAGATGATATCTGTGGAGCACCTATATTTGGTGCGCCACGGATACTTATCCGTGGAGCACCGAAACTTAGTCCTCCACAGATAATGGGCCCATGGATAAGGGTTTTCCTAGTAGTGTATGCTTTAGATGCAATGAACCCCAATGAGAAGAGGAAGAAACGGTTCATGAGAGGTTTGCACCCACTCGCAAAGATGCAACTAAGGATGTTGAAGGAAGCGGATTTTCAGGAACTTGTTGACGCATCGATCACCATGGAAGATGACTTCAAGCAAGCTCAGGAGGAGCGATAGAAGAAGGCCAAACTGGAGCCTAGGAGGTTTCCACTTAATAAACCATCAACGGATCTTAGCTTCAAACCACGATAGCAGAATCGGGGAACACTCCCCAGGTCTGGAGGAGGAAATCCTCGGAGTGGAGTTATTTGTCGTTCTTGTGGGGCCTAGGGACATTACTCCAATGAGTGTCAGAAGCCCAACATTATTTGCTTTGGATGCAATCAAGAAGGGAACATGAAGAATCAATGTCCAAACAAAGCCGCTTGGGGAAGGAAACCAAATGGAGGCGGACCCAATAGAGGTCAGAATCCAGGAGGCAACGGTTCTAGAAAGAGGTCCCGACCATTCGGGAAACTGAATTGCACCAACTTGGAGGAAGTCAATGACTCTGATAAGACTATGATAGGTACGCTTCAAATCCTATCTCATCCCGGTAAAGTACTTTTTGATACTGGTGCACTTTGTTCATTTCGCAAGAGTTTGTTGACCTTTATGGGATTCCTTGCAATAAGTTAGAGTATCCCATCACTATTTTATCTGCGGGGGGAACAATTTTAGTCACACACCTCAAGCAAGAGCAGGTCATTATGATCCACGATTGCGTTTATCTTGCCTATCTCTTTCTCATTCCTATGAAGGATATGGTTGTGATCCTTGGAATGGATTGGTTAGAGGAGAATGGAGCTCAGATTGATTGCAAAGAGAAAACTGTGTCACTTAGAAGCCCAGGAGGAGGAAGGATAGTTTATCACGGTGACCGACATGCACATATTGAAGTGCAATTGCAGCTAAATGCTTTTAAAGAAGCTAAACTCGAAGATATTCCGGTGGTCAATAAATTCTAAGATGTGTTTCCTCAGGAATTACTAGGGATGCCACCAGACAGAGAAATTGAGTTCACCATTGACTTAGTTCCGGGGACAGCACCAATAGCTCAGGCACCATGCAAGATGGGACCCAATCAGTTAGTGGAGTTAAAGGAACAGCTGGATGAATTAGAACAGAAAGACTTCATTCAAGAAAATATTTCACCTTGGGGTACACCAGTGATATTTGTAGATAAGAGGGATGGAGGACACAGAATATGCGGAGACTACAGAAACCTCAACAATGTTACTATCAAGAACAAGTATCCTTTGCCAAGAATCCAGGATTTGTTTGATCAAGTCAGGGGAGCTGGAGTATTTTCCAAGATAGATCTTTGGTCAGGATACCACCAAATTAAGATAAAAAAGGAAGACGTTCCGAAGACAGCCTTTGTGTCCAGGTATGGACACCATGAATATTTAGTTGTACCTTTTGGATTGACAAATGCACCGGCAATTTTCATGAAACTCATGAATAAGATCTTTATGCCTTACTTGGACAAGTTTGTGATAGTATTCATTGATGATATCTTGATCTACTCTAAAGACAAGGAAGAACATGCCAAACACTTGAGGATTGCTCTACAAATTCTATGAGAACATCAATTGTACGCCAAGTTCAGTAAGTGTGAATTTTAGCTGGACCAAGTGAAGTTCCTTGGGCATGTGATCAGTAAAGAAGGCATAGCAATGAATCCGAGCAAAGTAGCATCTATTCTGGAATGGCAGGCACCAAAGAATGTCAAGCAGATTAGAGGATTTTTGGGGATGGCAGGGTACTATAGAAGGTTTAGTGAAGGGTTCTCCAAGATTGCAGGACCTATGACAAAGTTGCTCCAAAAGAATACACCATTCGTTTGGTCAGAAGAATGTGAGGCAAATTTTCAAACACTCAAGGAGAAGTTAACCACATCACCTATGTTAGTTGTACCCAAAACCGGCAAGGATTACACGGTATATTGTGATGCATCCAAGAACGGACTTGGGTGTGTATTTATGCAAGATAGGAAGGTGATAGCTTATGGGTCAAGACAATTATGACCACATGAAGTTAACTATCCGACACATGATCTTGAGTTAGCAGCCGTGGTGTTTGCACTGAAAGGATGGAGACATTTCCTTTATGGAGCTAAGTGTGAACTCTACACAGATCACAAGAGTCTCAAATACTTCTTCACTCAGAAGGAATTGAACATGAGGCAACGAAGATGGTTAGAATTGATCAAGGTTTATGATTTGACCATCAACTATACATCGGGGAAGGGTAATGTGGTAGCCGATGCTTTGAGAAGAAAGAGCACGGACACTCAACCATTATGCCGAGAACTTCCTAAGGAATTGCTTATGGATTTGGAAAGACTAGAAATCAATGTCTTGAAATGCAATCTCTGGGTAGTTTATCTACCATGAAGGTGATAGAAGAATGACAAAGTGATCTCAAATATACGATATTCCGACGAAAAGGTGAAGATGCATTCATTGCCGAAGAGATTCGCAGAATTGAAGAGGGTAGACCGTCAGAATTACGCTTAGGTGATTTCAATTCACTTTGGTTTCATAATAGAATATGTGTGTCGGACATACCTGAAATCAAGGAATTAATACTCAAGGAGGCACATGAAACCCCATACTCAATTCATCCGGGGAGTACCAAGATGTACATGGATCTTAAAGAGCTATTCGGGTGCAACAACATGAAGTGGGAGATAGCCAAGTTTGTGTCTGAATGCCATACTTGTCAAAGAGTGAAGGCGGAACATCAAAGTCCCGCTAGACTTAGGCAACCGTTGAATATTCCAGAGTGGAAGTGGGAAGAAATTGGACTGGACTTTATTATAGGTTTACCACTGACACCTAAGAAGAAAGATATGATCTGGGTAATCATTGACAGATTGACTAAAAGTGCACATTTCTTAGCTGTCAATCAAAAGGATTCTGGAGAAAAACTAGTAAATATATATGTTTAAGAGATTGTGAGCAAGCATGGGGTGCCGAAAACAATAGTATCGGACCGAGGGTCCGTATTCACTTCAGCTTTCTAGAAGCAATTACATGAAGCTTTAGGATCCAAGCTAGACTTTAGCATTGCTTATCATCCATAGACAGGAGGTCAAACGGAAAGAACTAATCAGGTTCTGAAGGATATGCTCAGAGCATGTGCATTGGATTTAGGAGGATCGTGGGAAGAACACTTACCACTGGCAGAATTCTCATATAACAATAGTTACCAAAGTATTATACAAATGGCACCATTTGAAGCACTCTACGGAAGGAAGTGTCGATCACCTATTTGCTGGTATGAAACGGGAGCCAGTAAGAATTTTCATCCGGACTATGTCAAGGAGAAACAACATGTTATTGATATTATTCGAGACTGGTTGAAGATTGCTCAAAGTCGACAGAAAAGCTATGCAGATTCCAAGAGAAGGACATGGGAACTGCAAGTTGGGGACATGGTTTATCTAAGGGTTAGTCCCATGAAGGGAGTACATCGTTTTGGAGTTAAAGGGAAGCTTAGCCCTAGATACACCGGGCCTTTCAAGATTCTAAGTCAAAGTCGGGGAGTAGCCTTTGAGTTGGAATTGCCGAAGGAACTATCTAAGGTCCATAATGTGTTTCATGCTTCTCAACTTCGGAAGTGTATGAAGACACCAGAAGAAACCATATACTACAAAGAGGTTGAACTGCAAGCTGATTTGACATATGTTGAAGAACCGTCAAAGATTCTGGCAGAAAATTGGAAGCAACTCTGTAACCGAGCCATCAAGTATTGCAAAGTACAATGGAAACATCACCTGGAAAGAGAAGCAACCTGGGAGAAGGAAGAAGATCTAAGGACACCATATCCAGAATTCTTCAGGTACACCTTACCCCAAACTTCAGAACAAAGTTTTTGTTAAGTGGGGAAGTCTGAAACATCCCATCATGTAGGACAACTCTGGGATAGAATAAAGGGCTTTTGTGCATATCATTTGAAATTACAGGATTTTTTCGCACTTTTATCACTAAAACCTAAGAGGGATCGAGTCTCTCTTTGAGGGGGAATGGTATACTCTCGAAGTGCGAAAGAATTCGACATGACCTCTTTTGACCACTTGTTTGTGGGGAAGGGATGAAACTGAATAACTAAAACCCTAAGTATAAGTTATGAATTCAAACTTGACTTTGAATTATGAAATTTGAATTTGATTTCAAAAGGCACATTTAGAAAGGATAAATATTTAATAAGAAGGAGAACTTGAACTTTATTAATCATCAACACAAGATACAATGTCTTTACAAAATTCTGAGAATAAAAGAATAATTACAATATTGGACTGAAAAAAGGAATATTACAAAAATGAATAAAAGGATACAAGTAAATTAATTCCTATAACTAAAAGTCTTCTTTCTTTTATTCTCTTTTCTTCTTCTTTAGTTACCTGCAAATAACACAATGACAAACCAAAAGGACAGAAATACAAGTGGCAGCAGAAAATAAGAGTAACCACTGTAGATAATCATCAAGGAGCCAAGCTTATCATCACAGGCCATAGGGGGTAAATATCTCGGCCAGCAAGGACCAAGCAAGCAAGCACATAGCTCACTCATCAAATGCATGTATAGAGATGTCAAGGCAGCAGCAAACTAAAACTAGTTTTGTCGGTGTTCAGGATACCGGGGTATCCCGGTCCACCTGCTCCTGGGCCCCTTCAACGGCCCAGCTTCGGCCGAGGAGTAAACCGAAGATCAAATCCCAACAAAGAAGACCCTCATGAGGAGGTGACTCATGAGGAGAACGACTACAAAACTGCTAAGGACCAGAAGACCTCCTCACGAGGTGTTCCTCGTGAGGGGAAGGACCAGATCCACGCCAGCTCAGCACGTTCCGGTTTTGAGCGAGAAGATAAGGTCGAAAGATGGCATACCGGCCATGCTACCCCGATAAGGGGGCGACTAACCTCTGCGTGCCTGCATAAAGCTGTGCAGTGGTTGTTGAACACCCCCCGTAAAAATAGGGTGGACGGTGCAGGGCGCCAGGGGAGGACGGTGGACGGTGCAGGGCGCCAGGGGAGGACGTTAGCCTTCCTCCACCCACTCCCATGGACCGGCACCACTGCTCTACAAAGACTACGTCCACCGAAGACTGAATTCAACAGCTGTCCCACTCCTTGGCCATTTGTGGCAACCCCTTCCCCAAGTTGATGAGGGGAAGGAGGACCTCGGTGCTATTAAAGGAGGGGAGGCTGCCCCTTAGAAAGGATCTGATCCCCATCTCTGAGCTCCTAGCTAGGCTAAGTTGGTTCTTCTACCTCCGGCTGGTTAGAGCTCTGTAACCAAGGCCTTGTACTCCTCACGAGGTGTCGCATCGTAATACAAGAAGGAAGTAAGTAGGGGTTTTACCTCACCACGAGGGCCCTGAGCCTGGGTAAAGCTAGATGTCCCTCTCTATCGTGCGCTGTGCTCTTTGGCGTCTCGAGGCTTTCGTCGCAATGTTTCGTCTCGATCTAGATCTCACGCGTACAACCCCCTGCGTTCAAATCTTGGGGTCCATCGTCTGGTACCCCGTGTTTTTGTGACACGAAATCCCTCGACATTTGGCACGCCAGGTAGGGGCTGTGGTGTGTTTGTTCTAGATCTGCTTCGACATGGGTGATGATCGTCTCGTGCGTCTTCGCCTGCGCGCCGACTTCGAGGACCGTCATCAAGGTTGTCTTCAGTTCCTTGCGACCTTGGAGGCTATGGAGCAAGGTGGAGAGCCGGTGGGCGGCGACTACTGCTTTGGGGGCTTTGAAGCGCTTTCTGAGCCCCTTCGGCGTGTGGACTGGCCACGGCACTTCAGGCCAGTCACGCCCGCCCGCTTCAACGGATCATCAGATCCCGTCGAGTTCCTGCAAAACATGAGCTTTCGCTCGTCTGCCTAACGCGAACATGAGCTTTCGCTCGTCTACCTTTCGAGAAAGAGCCAGAGCACGGTGTCCGCGCTGAGGCCTTTGCCCGGAAAATAGCAGGCCCGCAAAACCCAGAACGGATCAAGCTCTGACTAGGGGAAAGACCCGATACAGTCACCTCATACGGTCCATGGTGCTCTCTCCTCTCGAGCGACACTCGAATGATGGCGCGTGAGCGTGCAAAGGTCGCACAATATGTGCGGGTTTGCATATCTTCTGCTGTTCTCATCTACAGCCTTGCGCATCTTCTTCTAGTATCGCCTTTGCCATGATTGAATGCCAGGGGGGCTGCAGGGAGATAGTCATGTAGGCCATCACAGTCACCTCCAGAGCCACAGCGCCCGCTAGCCTTGCAAAGCTCCACGAGCTGCATACTAAGTGTTAGGCTGATGTTCTGCTCAAAGGATGTCCCTTGAACAGCGTAGAGCACTCACAAGGCAAAGGCGAGGCATGGAAAAATTCACAAGGGTGCAAACAAGGATAATTTGGCGGGCAAATGCCTTAAGTGCAGTTACAATTAAAAAAGGCCTAGCAGGTCAATGTCTGATGGGCACCGAATGTGCAGTTCAAGCAGGATACATCAGGAGGAGGTCTGGTGGGAGAGCTTACGGGGCATCTTCCTCGGAGCTCTCGTCATCGCCAGTGCATTGGCATGACGCTGAGGACGCCTCTCTGCTGGACTCCGTCGCTCTGTCGTCACCAGACTCAGCAGCTTCTTCGTTGTCGGTTTCCCCAGAGCTTGTCGCCTCTTCACTGGAAGAGCTCTCCTGTCCCGCGGCCGAGGACGTTCCCGGGTAGGAATAGATGGCCTGCAGGCGATGGAGAGATGTCCAGGCGGGCCGCTCTGGCCTGCGCTGCGGGATCAGGAGTGCCAGGGGTGTGGCCGCCCTCCTCTACAAGACTTCCTCCAGGTCGAGGTCAGGACGGAGGTGCTGGATGTTGGAGAAGATCCGCATCCCGGCGAGTCCCAGGAGCTCCCGGCACTCGGCGTCGATGAGCTCCATGACCTTGGTCGCGGCTTCCACCAGCTTGTCACTCAGTTGGCCGAAGAAGTGGAGGATCGAGCCATCGTCCTTCGGAGCGGAGGGCAAGTGCAGTCCATCGATGCCCAGGCATCGCGTTGCCTCCATGAGGCAGGCAGAGAGCCCGCGGAACATCTACACACGCTGGCTACGCAGCATGCCTGCCTCTTCCTCGGAGTCCTTGGCCTCCTAAAGTCCTTTGGTGAGATCCACGATCTGCTGGACCATCACCGCGTTCTCCTCCTCGAGCCGTGACATGTCGCACTGAAGTGCGTTCATCGTGACATCGGTCTCCTCCAAGGCCCGCACGGCGCCCCGGCGCACCTCGTGCGCCCTCCTCAGGTTGGCCTCGAGGTCCCGAACCTGGCGCTCCAGGGCCTCGTGCCCCTACTTGTACCTCTCCAAGGCGGTGTCAGTCTCGGAGCAGAAGTACGCGCGGCACGCCTCGAGGTTCTTGGTGCTTACGCTCAAACTCCTGCTCTAGGCTGACCCGCCGCTGGTTCAACATGTGGTCCATCCGCTCCTGGAGGGAGGACTCACGCTGCTGCTGCATCTCTCGGCGCTGGGCCAGGTCTGTGTTGCCCTGGTTGACCATCTCCTCCCTGCTCTCAAGGGCCTCGAGGGCGGAGAGCTACTCCACCTGGAGGCGCAACTCCTGTTCACAGCGGCGAACCCCAGCCTCCCGCGCAGCGATCCCAGCCTCTTTAGAGGCTCAGGCTCTCCGCGCAGGAGTCTGCGCTCTCCTCGCGAGTGTGGAGCAAGGCCTCGCGGTCCTCGGCTTCCTCTACTCTCTGCCTCGCGTTGGCCAGGAGGCCGTCGGCGTTGGTCCGGGCCTGGTCCAGGAGGTGTTGCGCCACCTGCTTCGCCTCTTCCCCAGCCAGGGCTGGGTTGGGAGGCCCGACGGTGGAGGGGATCCTCTGGCATGCTGCAGCAATGATCTCCATTGCCTCATACTGCGCCTGGGCCAGGATCTCCCTCGTTGTCGCCCTCACCCTCGCTAGGACCTCCTCGGCTTCGTCGGCCACACTCGCGCGGATCTCCTCCGCCTCCTTCCTTGCCTGCTGGTGGCGTTCGGCCGCGCACTGGTCCAGAAGGTGGTACCTCTTCGTGGCTTGGTGGAGAAGGGCCTAGCCTTCATCAAGGCGCGCTTGGTCCACAGCGCGAGCCCTGGTGACCTCGTTCTGGAAGGTGTCGACCATGGCCTCACGCACCCTCGCCCACGCCTCGTCGGCGTTGGTGTGAGGGTCCATAGTAATCCTCAAGGGCCTCCCCAAGATCTCCGGCAGGGGAGGTGACGAAGCCCTAGATGGGCCTAGCTCAGAAAGGGTCGACTCCCCCTCGACGCGGGGCTTGGGGGCTGCCCGCTCTAACGAGCGGGCCGCCCTCTCGTCGGTTGAGGCGACAGGTGTGGAAGGAGGCGCCCCTGGGGCGGTGGATGCGCTTGTTGTGGTAGGGGCAGTAGGCGCTGCCCCCGTGGTCTCCGGTCTTGTCCCCACGCTGGGGGGCTCTGTCGTTCTGGGAGCCTGTGCAGCTCCCGCGGTGGATGGTGCGTCCGCGGACGCGCGGTCCTCTTCTTCTCCGGCAGCGCGCGGCGGCGTCACCGGTGTGGCGGTGAACACCAGGTCAGCACCCGGCGTGGTCTGGCTGGTCTTCTTCTTCTCTTCCTTCTTCTCCTCAGCGTCCCTGGGGAGAAAGGAAGGAAAGGAAGTTAGGAGGAAGGTAAGTTGAGAGTGAAAGCTGTTGGAGGTATACTCACGAGGCGTCGCGCTCAACCAACCCCCTCTTGCCCGGGAGGGCTGAGGTCGGTGGCGGAGGCGCAGAAGACTCGCCGGCCAGCCCCTTGCCATGGGGAGTCCCCGCCTCGGGCCGCCGGCTGGCGCGTTCGGCGTTGAACTTGGAGCGGCATTCGGCCTCCAAGTGGGCTAGGCACTCCTCCTCCAGGTCCAGTGAGGAAGATGCAGCAGCGTCTCCCCCAGTAGGCTGGTCTGGCAAGGCGGTTTCATCGTCAGAGGAGGATTCCAAAAGTACCACGGTACTCTCAGAACGCCTCCGACGGGTCGACCGCTCGCC
The DNA here is from genome assembly GCA_007115705.1 of Dactylis glomerata. NCBI lineage: Eukaryota > Viridiplantae > Streptophyta > Magnoliopsida > Poales > Poaceae > Dactylis > Dactylis glomerata. Next base: position 4,312,092 of record QXEO01002107.1, on the reverse strand, counting down.
AGATTCGGCGCCATCATCATCATGATCTCCAAAGGCCTCGGGCCCTGCTCCCCTCGCTGCCGAGTCCTGTTCCGAGCTTGCCGCTGGGGCACTCGGAAGGGGGCCAGGCATGACGCCGTCCGCGAGGAAGGGTCCCCAAGCATTGAACTTCAAGATCCCAGCCGTGACACGGCTGGTTTCTCGAGTGCCCAGGCTGTAAATAGGCAGGGCCCCACACGGATTCATCGGAATGCATGCAGAGGAGAAGAAGGCTCTTATTACCTCTTCCCGAGCGTCGGTGTTGAGCTCGCTGATGTGGAGCCGGATGTCGTCTCCTGCTTGGTGCGCCCAGATGCTCCGGTGGTGGTCCTGAAGAGGGGCAATTCGCCTGGTGACGAATTCCACTCCAACCATGGTCCCCATGACGCTGGCCTTCCGGAGGTCGTGGATCCGTGGGTGGAGTGTCTTCAAGGCCGCTTCAGGTAGTGCCTCGCTCGCCTAGGTGGTGAGCTTGGCGGGGGCACTCCGGTGACAAGGAAGAGCTCAGATTCCTCAAGGATGTCGATGAAGAGCCAGCGGCCCCGGAAGTCTTCAACTTTCTTCATCCACTTCAAGTCCATGAAGTTGCCCTGCGTTTCGGCGGTGGTGATGAAGGAGACGTAGCCCGAGCTCTTGTTCAGTCCAGAGGGCCGAAGGGAGAACAGGTGATGAAAGTACGCCACGGACGGCTTGATGCCGATCCACACCTCATAGGTGTAAGCGAAGACCACTAGCAGGGCGACGGATCTGGGGTGAAGGTGAATCGCCTGGATCCCGTAGGTCTCCAGGATCGCTAGGAGGAAGGGGGAGAATGGCGGCACCATTCTGGCAAAGACGGAGAAGAGGAAGAAGGGTTGCACCATCGCGAGCAGAGTCTCCCGCGATGACGAGGGTTAACTCGACAAATGTCCTAGATAAAGGACTTAGGATCGGGGAGACAGGGCGTCGGATGAAGTCGAAGGTAAAATCAGTCAAACAAGGTGTGTATCAAAAGTAAACATGGGTGTAAACCTAGCTTGCTTTGAATCTGTCTCTCACCATCCTCTCCTGGCCCCTATATATAGGTGGCCAGGTCTCAAGGATCGATCGGGAGGGGTCCGATGCAAATTACAATATCGACATATGACATGAACTCGTATTTCGACTATTATTACAACTAGGCCTAGCTTACCGGGCCTCAGGGGTACTTAACTGTCGGGATCTATTATCTATACACTTGTCAGTAGCCCCCGAGATTCTACCAGAATTGCAGATTCGGGTTGAATCTCAGATCTTCGACTTGATCAATACTTGACTTCTTCAGATCTTCAAATCTTTGACTTGGTCTTTTGACTTATCTTTTATTATAATGTCTTGCAAGGGGTTTTGATGAACAAGCCTAACAACTCTGACGGATCAAGAGGCCAGTTAACTGCCGGAATAGATACTTGTCACCTACTTCAAATTCAATCCCCTTGGACTTGAATTTGGGAAACCGGTCTAACCCATTCTTTTGCCGCATTTAGGACTTACAAAGAATGAATCCTAGTGGTTCTCATGGTACCCAGTGCGTCCACCAGGATTTTTCTTTGCGTCGTAGACACAGATAAGTACCAGCAGAGCACATCCATGTACGTATACCGGGCCACACAGGACGGATCCTGGGGTCTTACCTTCATGATATATTTCAACCACGACATTCAAGTTTTGTCGCGATGACGCAACTCGAGAATCATATGTCGCAGCCTTATTTGACTGTTTCAATGTACAAAATATTCGGGTTTTTCAACCTTGATTGATAAAAACTCCCTCCCAATGGGAGTAATGATGCTTCTTGAAGCTTCTCTTGCCTTCCTCGCTCCAGTATTCATGAAAAAAATCATCGGGTGCGCGCCCAGCGCTCCCGATGGGAGTAGCCCCCGAGGCTATAGTCGAAAAATCTTATTTCGAGTATAGGCTCAAAGACATTGTGCCTACTTTTTATTTCATCAGATCGGAGCTTTACTTAATAATATCGTTGGGTGCGCGCCCAGCGCTCTCGATGGTAGTAGCCCCCGAGGCTATAGTCGAATATTTTCGGGTATAGACTCAAAGAATGAGTTTTTCTTCTTTTGATCTCTCTGTACCTTTTACGTCGATTTTTCGTCGACTTCCTTGGTCATCATCAATACGCAGATATGTCACACCAGACTTTTCACTGTCATAGTCTTACTGCCCTTTACTCGAATTCTCGTGACGTCATTAATATAATCACCCTGTGTGTAATTTTGACTTGGCGCTGACCGTTACTCATGGGCAGCGCAGTAATTTCGCAATGTCCCTACCCGTTAGTGGGCTGCCGTTTCCACTCCTTGCGCCACGTCTCAGCCCATGTTCCTTCACCAGGAAGCTATATAAGGGGGAGAGTGGGGAAATTTACTATTTACCAGTTCCTCGCTTCTACCGCCGCCACCATTGCCGCAACCTTTGCGCCCCTCTGAGCTCCTACACAGCCCCCATGTGCAAACCGTAGATGCGCGTCAAGACTCTTGCGCAGAAGAACAAGATGGGCAAGAGCAACATTGCTAACTCCGTGACCAGCTGGGTGCCTTTTGATTTCAAGAAGAAGGATCTGGACAAGGCCCAAGCTGATGGCCTCATCTCTGACGATGATTAGGTCACCTTCCCTAGCACCGAGCGCATCCCCAAGCCCCCAAGCGGCTTCCGAGTGATGTTTTTTGCTTTTCTCTTGCGCGGTCGTTCTCTCCCTGCCCACGAGTTCCTTCGTGGGCTTCTTTTCGTGTATGGTGTACAGCTTCACCAGCTCACACCAAACTCAATTCTTCACATTGCTTGTTTTATTACCCTTTGTGAGTCATTTCTGGGGATCGAACCCCATTTTCTTCTCTGGAAATTCCTCTTTCGGCTCCGCCCTAGTGTCGCTTTATCAAAGAAGCCTGAACTGGGCAGGGCTGTTGTTTCTATCCGTGCTAAATCTCAGTACCTAGAGTTTTCCATGGCTACCTCAGTACAAGGTTGGAGGAAGAAGTGGTTTTATATCAAAGACCGAAAGGTCTCTTCCTCTGACCAGTACGACATTGCCCCTTTTGATGCCTCAAAAGAAGTGAAGAACTTGGCCTCATGGGATTCGCCTCCCACGGAAGCTGAGATGGAGGAAATCAAACCACTTCTAGCCCGCATCCAAGCGCTGAAGAGCGGTAGAGGAGGTGCGCTTTCAGGTACTCAACTCATGGCATTTTTCCTGCAACGTCGAGTTCAACCTCTGCAGCATCGTCTTTCCAAACTATGGACATTTTCTGGCTTGGGAGATTCTTCTCGAGTATCTGAAGATCTTATGGAGAAGAAGGATCTCGACAAGCGAGTGAGAGCTCTTCCTTCTCTCACTAAAGATCATGAAATTGCGAATTTGTCTGCTAGATACTTTGAATCTGAGCATCCCTTGCCTGCGGTATGTTTGATGTCTTTATTCGCCTTATTTTATCTTATCATTGTTTGTCTTGTAACTCTCGGCTTGTTTTCCTTTCAGGATCACCAATCCCTTGTTTCTCGCCCTCCTCTTCCAAAGGGAGGAGCCATTCAGGATATGCCTATTTCCGCTACCTCCGAAGCCCCCGAGGCTGAGGACAGCCAAGATGGGGACAAAGCCGAAGATTCGCTGGAAGGGACTAGTTCAACTACGTCGCCTCCCCCTGCACTTTCTGAAGACCTTGGTCTCGATAAGAAGAGGAAACGTATGACGGAACTCCTTTCCTCGAGCACTTCTACTCACAAGAATGCGACCGGGGCGGCCTCTGTTCTAGAGGAAGAAGAAGACCTTTTCGACGCCCTCGACTCGTGAGTTCTTTGCTGATTTTTGCATATGCTCTTCTTTCTATCGACTTGGACAGAGTGCTTTACCTTTTGCTTTCTTTTTCCAGTGATAATGAGGACCCAAAGAAATTTCCTTCCACTGCCCCTGTTACTGATGCTCCTGTTGTCGACGAACCTCCTTCACAAGAGGCAGTTGTGGTGCCCAAATCACCAGAAGCTGCTGCCAAGAAGGCTGGTTCTCGTGCTTCGAAATGCCTGAAGAAAGCATCAGCTGCAAGTACTTCTCTCGATGCTCCTAGGCCGGTTATTCCCATTGATGATGTAAATACTGTATGTTTCTATTGTTTACTAGCTTTGAACTACTTTTCTCATGCTCTGCCTTGAACAGGATTTACTGAAAAAGTTCGTCTCCTTGGGTAATGAATGTGTTGAGTTTTTGAAAGCGACAAGGTCTTCTCATGGTAAGCTTTTTTGCTATCCTGTGTCTTTTATTTGACTACCTTTGCGCTTTTGTTACTCTTTTGTTGAGTTTTCTTTCCTCTTCTTGCACTACAGATGACTTGGCGGCAGCTAATGCGCACATTTCGTCTCTAGAAGCTGAACTCGAAGCCTCCAGAAAAGCTTGGGATGCCGCCACTACTGCAAAAACCACTGCTGAGAAGTCCACTAAGTCAGCATTGGCTAGGGCGAAGAAAGCAGAGAAAGCCCTCGCTGACTCGAACAAGGAGCATATCCAGTGGGATCAGGCCGTAACTGAACGCCTAAATAAAATGTCGGCTCTTACTGGAGGTAAATACCGTGCTTTGCCCTTATTTGTTGAGTTGCAAAATTCTTATACTTGCTGACGTGTGTGTTTTCCTTTTTCTTTATTTCCTTGGTTGTTTAGAACATACTGGGGTATCTTCGACATCTTTGCAGCCGAACAATGATTCTCTCATGGCCGCTGTTAACTTGCTGGAGTCAAATTGGATTTCTATCCAGGAGATCTTTGAGTTGGCTAGCCATGTGCTCATGTGGATTTTCGTCGGGTTGTGGCCCAAGAAGAGAGCGGAAGTGCCAGAGACTGACTTGAAGAAACTTGCCAAGGCGTTTGACACCCCTGATGATCCTATCCTCCAGATGAAAGGCCGCTCCGTGAAGCGAGGTGCAGAGGGGGCCATTGCGCTTACTTACGCACATGGCGAGGAGGTTAACTGGGAGAAGGTGAGCTCTTCCCGCGGTCGACCTCTTTCGGAGCTGCAGGTTTTCTTTGAGAAGGCGAAGAAGTACGCGCCAGGCATCATATCGATAATTTCTCCTTCAGCGGCTTCTTCGACCTCTGCTACGCGGTTCCTTCGACTCCGGCGACAAGTGGATCCATGCCTCCTCCCAATGTTGGTGCTACTTCTGCCGCACCTACCTCTGCCATGGAGCATGATGCTGAGGTGGCGTAGACTTAGTCTTCCTTTGTAATCTTCATTTCTTTTGTTGTAGTAAAACTTATAGTTATATTTTGCCCGAGAACCAGTCAAGGGGCTTGTACTCATTGTGAATACTTTTCTTTTATGAAATGTCTGGCTTGAATGGGGTTTCTGAGATGTTGTTTTCTTCTTTCTGCTTGGCTTCCAGCCTGTGCATGCTGGTGGATCGTCGGGTCGTGATCGGGCTTCATCTCCTGTCAATATGTTTGACTCCATAACTGCTTCGCCTCCTCGCTCTTCTTGTCGATGCAAGGAATATTCATTAAGGATTGCGGACCTTGAAGGTCGTTTGTCCTTGATGAAACGCCAGGCGAAGCTTGCTGTGGACAAGGCCAGCAAATCTTGCGGCTTTATGAAACAGGTATCCGTACTTGAGGATAAGGTGTCGGGTCTGATGGCCAGAATCGTGCATCTCGAAGAATGCAACTCCTTTCTTATTGGTATTATCGAGTCCTTCTGTGAGATGTTGCGATGTAAGGTTCCTTGCAGCCTTTCTTTTTCCCTTTCATTCCACTTGTGTTGTCTAATACTTTTTGTTATCTCAGGTACTTGTCTGGACTTTGTTGGTGAGGCGCATCGGGTTTCTGAGCAAATTACGGCTCTAGAGAAGGCATCAGAGGGAATCGACAGTTTGTGGTCTGATCCCCGGCGTCGTCGTGCCATTGTGCTTCTTCAAGATCGTGCTCAGCATATTGGAGAAGCAGTTGATGGTTGTCAAAGATCTTAACGACCATGTATTCTATCATGCTCCCTCGCAATCCTCTGCCTGGAAGCTTTCCGCTGCTACTCGATACTTTTAGATCTAGTCGGCGAATTCATCGGTTGATAGAGCTCAACTTGGTGGCTGGTGCCAATTTTGCTCTTGGGTGGGTACGTAAGTGGCATCCAAGGCTCAATTATTGTTCCAAGTCACTGAGTTACCCTCCAGGCAGTGCTAGTTTGCGAGTTCATCTGGAAGCTACCCTTCAACCCGCAAGAAGGATTATAGCTAGATTGCTTCGAGAGGATGCCGCATTTTTCCGCGAGCATCATTACTTAGATCCCCTGGGGGTAGATGATTACGATAACCCGATGTTATGATGCTCATGTACTTTGTGTATAGAACGCGAGAGTTTATGTTTTCTAACTTTTTTGTCAGAAGTTATTCTCAGAGCATTGTATTTTGGTGCGTTTGCCCCAATTTCTGTTTAAAGACACGTAAACTCGAATAAGAGGAACTTTGTCTTTATTTATGCTTATAATGTAAGATACATAGGGTGACCCAAGAGATCCGGCCAATGACCTGTGTTCTGGATCTGGAGGGCATTGCCCTGGAACAGCTCGTGGCTTTTACAGCCTTATTTTTCTACTCTATTCATTGAAGTACTTTGTCGCCTATGCCGCCGAGGTCTTCTCTTCTTCTCCTGTAGGCTTGTCTTGTTCTGATGGCTGTAGCCATGGTTTTTTCACCTCCGGCTCTGCTGGGTGCCTTTCGAGTTGTTGTGCGGCTCCTGTAGTCAAGCTTTTTGTCTTGTCTTTAGGTTCTCCGTAATTTGCCATCATACCGAAGTTTTGAGCCATCTTGTGGAACTCCTTGTCGCATAGATCTGAGAGTTCGAAGCTTCCTTTAAATGTGATGATTCCTTTGGGCCTTGGCATTTTGAGTACCAGGTACGTATAGTGAGGTACTGCCATGAATCGTGAAAATGCGGGTCGACCGAGGATCGCGTGATATTGTGATGGCTAGTCCATGACTTCGAAGTCGAGTTTCTCTCTTCTATAGTTTTGCTGATTTCTGAAGCAAACGTTGAGTGCTATTTGATCGAGTGGATAGTTAGCGCTCCCTGGGACTATTCTGTGAAAGGAACAATCAGATGGTTTCAGGAACTCCAATGAGATGTGCATTGCTCGTAGGGTCTTTGCATATATAAGATTTATGCCACTTCCTGCATCCATGAATACTCTATCGACATCATATGTCCCAATTTGGGCTTTGAGTACCAAAGGCGCGTTTCCTGGCCGAGATACTGTTATTGGGTGATCATCTCTGCTGAATTATATGGGTTGCTCTGACCAGTGTACATATTCCGTTGTTGCTGGAGGCGAGGTTACTACTAGGTTAACTTGGCGAGTTATGCTTTTTTCTTCTTTGTTCGACTTTGGCACAGGCTGTATCATTGCTGTGATGTGCCCTTTGGATGGAACATATCCTCCGTCATCGTCACGTCCCTGGTTCGGCTGATCTTGACCTTGAGTAACTCCATTATTTCCTTGTTGATTTGCAGGCACGTTGCTTGTGTTTCCTTCGTATCCCTACCGTTTTGCTCCGGCTTGCTTGTTTAGTGTTGCTTCCTGTAGCTTCAAGAACGTTGTGCAATCTTTCATCGCGTGTCTGGATACTCGTTTCCCATCAACAAACGTGGAGTGTATATGACATGGTCCATTTAGCATATCTTCTGGTGATGGGTTGTACTCTCTGGATTCTCTTTTCTGAAACTTTTTGTAGTCTTCTCTTCCGTAGCTGCGATATCCTGAGCTTTGACGGTCGTTCCCTTGGTAGTTATTATCCTTGTACCCTGCGGCTACTTGGCTGTGAGAGCCATAGTTATCGTAATTGCGGGATCTCCTCCTTTGGCCTCCATATATGTTTCCTCTATCATCTTCTGGTGATCGTGTCCGTTTGTTATTGCATGCATCTTCTCCACCTGCAAATCTGTTTGCTATATCCATTAAATTTGATACTGTTTTTGGCTTGATTCTGCCCATTTCTTCGACTAGGTCTCCTCGCTTTAACCCAACTATGAATGCATCTATTGCTCTTTCGTCTAAAACTTCGATTGCCGAATTTTTGATGATGCTCCATCTTTGGATGTACGCCCTTAATGTCTCACCGTGTTGCTGCACGCAGGCTTTGACTTCTTCTATAGACGCTGGACGCTTATATGTCAACTTGAAGTTACTCGTGAATTGCTTTGTGAGCTCTTCCCAGCTTCCAATTGTTTCTTTTTCTAATTTGCTCAACCATGACCTTGTCGCACTGATGAGGTGTAATTGCAAACTTTGCATAGCTGTTTCCTTGGTTCCTCCCAATATTTTTACTGCCTGCAGATAATCCGAGAGCCATGACTGTGGCTCCTGGGATCCATCGTACTTTTGCTGGTCATGGGGTAGTTTGAAACCTTTGGGTACTGGCATGGTGCGAACCATGTGGGTAACGCATGATGGCCCCATCTCCTTTTTGTCGTCTTCGTAGTCGTACGTCTTGTTTGGAGACCTAGATCTTCAGGTTCCTCCGTACTTTGGGCTTTTGGTGATGGTGTTCTAGATCGTCGACTGCCGCTTCTGTGCCGAGGGCTATTGTGCCGGCGTGATGATCTTGGCTTATGGGTTCCTTTGTTGCGATATGCCTCCTCTTCTTTTGCTGATAATTTGTTGCCTACCATCTTCAATCCATTTAGCGCTGCATGGTGCATATGTTCCCTTGGGTCTCCTGGATTTGGTCCTGTTGTATGTAAGTATGCTTGAGCTGCCACTAGTGCTTCTTCAGGAGTTTTTGGTATAATGTTTCCTTGCTCGTCGACCGATAGGAAGGAGAGTCGAGGTTTTTGGAGATGCTTTGCCTTTCTGAGTACTCAAGGTTTTCAAACCTTGATCCATGTTGGCGATTGATGCGGCACGGTGTGTTGATGTAATTCACCGTCTAGTTGGGAACCCCAGGAGGAAAGTATGATGAGTACAGCAGCAAGGTTTTCCCTCAGAAAGAAACCAAGGTTTGTCGAATCTAGGAAAAAGCCAAACTCAAGAAGGTGATGCTGACTAGCCTAGTAACACTCCAACAAGGGCGTCGTTAACAATATAACGAGTTAGCGCGTCTTCAGCTAGTAGCAACGCAGAACCTGCACACAACACAACCAAATACTTTGTTCCCAACTTACGATGAGGTTGTCAATCTCACCGGTTTGCTGTAAACAAAGGAATGAGCGTATCGAGTGGAAAGCAATAGTAGTATGCGAGTAAAGTAAACAGTGCGAGTAAAGTAAACAGATGATAGCAATATAAAGGAAATAGGACTGGGGTCCACAGTTCACTAGCGGTGTCTCTCCATAAGATAAAATAATACATGCTGGGTAAACAAATTACAGTTGGGCAATTGATAGAATAAAGATAACATGATATGTCGAGAGGATCACTATGAGATTTACTCTGGGCATTATAAAAAAATACATAGACCGCCATCCAACTGCATCTATGACTAATTATCCACTTGTGGCGAATCAATCCGAGAACTACACAAGTATTAAGTTGCAAACAATAGATAACTGCATTAAGCAAAGTGTGTAATGTAAACAAAGCATATGTCCTTGGACATAAGAATGTTGTTTTCTCCCTAGTGGCAACAGCACATCTACAACCTTAGAGGTTTCTGTCACTCCCCAGATTAAATAGAGGCATGAACCCAACTATCGAGCATAAATACCCCCTCTTGGAGGCACTAGTATCTACTCGGCGAAGATAGCTACTAACAACAGAGAGCATGCAAGATCATAAACAACATAGAGATAACATAAGATAATATTCAGCACATCAACTCAATCATAACACCAATATTCATCGGATCACAACAAACACAACATGTAGAATTACATAACAGTGATCTCGATCATGTAAAGCAGCTCACGAGATCTAAACATGAAGCACATGGTGGAGAAGACAACCAACTAGCTACTGCTATGGACCCATAGTCCAAGGTAGACTACTCACTCATCGTGCTGGAGGTAAGCATGGCAATGAAGAAGACCTCCGGTGGCGATTCCCCTCTCCGACAGGGTGCCGGGAAGAGCTTCTAGACCCTCCCGATCTCGGGTCGACGACAGCGGTGGATCGCGATGTGTTTCTGGAAAATTGATCGGGTACTTAGGTTTTTCCCGACGGGGGGTCTTTATAGGCAAAGGGGCATCGTCAGAAGTGGACCGAGGCGGCCTCACACATAGGGGGTGTGGCCAGGGCCTGGGCCACGCCGCCCTACTGTGTGGCCGGCCTGTGGCCCCTATCCGTCTCCTCTTCGGTTCTCTGGAAGCTTCGGTAAATTTCTGGATGTCTAGCTTTTGTTTTGTCCAATTCCGAGAATATTTCCTGTGTAACTTTTCTGAAACACAAAAATAGCAGAAAACAGGGAACTGGCACTGTGGCATCTCGTTAATAGGTTAGTTCCAGAAAATGCATAAAAATGCCACGAAGTGTAACAAAACACTAAGCAAAATGGTGTAAAAACAAGCATGGAACATCAAAAATTATAGATACGTTTGAGACGTATCAGCATCCCCAAGCTTAACTCCTGCTCGTCCTCGAGTAGGTAAGTGATAACAAAAGAAATAATTTTTGAGGTGACATGCACCTACACAATCTTGACCATATATGTAAGCGTTGTGCACTGGGATCAAAGAACTTAAACCATGGGCATGAAAGATATAATCTTGATAGAAGAAACTTAGCAACCATGTTATAACATGAAGAAGAACACAAACAAAAGATCATGAAAATGAAACAATGAAAGTCAAATGTGTGTTCAAATCATATGGAAAAACATGCAAATGGTTTTTAGCTTGTCCTTCATGAGAGAGCAAGACATAAATGCATAGGACACCTTCAAGTTTAAGAGGGCAACTAGATATAAATAATTTAAGAACAAGTGAAACCAACATCATGAATCAATCAATGAAAACTTTGGGACAATGCACATTATACTCAGAATGACAACTATGCTCTCTTAGACGGTGCATAAAGATAGAAGGTGGTGACTCAACATAAAAGTAAAAGAAAGGCCGTTCGCGGAGGGAAGCAGTGATTAAACGAGCTTTTCATTTGTAAAACAGAGAGATAAAAGTTGGGTTTTGAGAGGTGGTTGCTTTTGTCAACGACTAGCAATGGGGTTCTTACTATCTTCCATACAAAAATGAAGCAAGTTTTTGAGAGAGATTGGCACTTTTGTGCTCTTTTATAAAGCTTGGCACTCCTCCCCACCTTTTTTCCTTTCACAAACCATGGCTAATCGATTCCATCGGGTGCCCACCAACATTCTAATACCATGGAGGAGTGCCTTTTTTCTTTTCTTTTTTTCCTTTTTTTCTTTTTGGAATAAACAATATGGAAGATAGCAAATCCGACCACTATGTCCCCATGAGCTAAAAACAGTGTCACAAAACGAGAAGTGTTTTGAAGGATTTTTTGAAAGGTAGCACATGAAAATTTACTTGGAATGGCTTACAAATACCATGCATATAAATTTATAGTGGACACAATGGCAAACTTCGTTTTTAGGAGTTGGATGCACAAGTAGAGCTCATACTCAGTACAAAATGAGGGCTAGCAAAAGACTGGGAGCGACCAACTAAGAGAGCAATAACGGCCATAATCATGCAGAGCGACAAAGCAACATTAAAAGAAGCATAAGATGGCATCAAAAGTCAAAAACTAAATGATCATAGTGGCTTATGGCGACTTTGTATGAGTCTAACATGTGTGAGCATGCGCCAAGTCAACCCAAATAAAGCATCAAGGAGAAAACCAAAATAATGCTTCCAAATAATAAAAACAACGCATGATTTTTTCAAAGGCTCATTAAGCAATCTCAGTCATTTGAGACAATTCATGCTACAGCAAAACCACTAAGCATACTATCAAAAAGACATTAAGCACGACATGCAATAGCCTAGGCCGCAGTCTACACAAGCTCCTTTTTGTACCACTTTTTTGCATAAAGCTTTTTCTATTTTCCAACACCATTCGAACTTTTTTAAACAACTCTTTTGATGAAAACCAACATGGAACAGAGGTCAAAATACACATTGATGTAAAGATATAACAAGATCTGAATACAAATCAAGGCGAAAAACAAAAACTAAACGCAGTAGCAGAAAAAGAGAACACTCGTTGAACGATAAGAGTGAAAAACAGAGTGTTCTTGGTAAATGAAAAGCAAGGCAACTTCTCCAAAAGGAATTTGTTGGGGTCCAACCATTTATTGCAGCAAACAAAACTAAACAAAACTGAAAACTAAAACAACTGACGCTCCAAGAAAAATGCATAGTGCATGAAGCAATAAAAATATAGTGTGTTGAAAGGTGACCTGATTTTTGCCGATGAAGAAGGGGTGCCTCGCGGGCATCCCCAAGCTTTGATGCTTGTACCTCTTGGATATTTTTTGGGGTGTGTGGGCATCCCCAAGCTTGAGCTTTTGTCCATTCTTCAACTCATCTCATCATTCTCCAATCCCTACACTTGAAAACTTCCTTCATAAAAAACTCAACACAACTCTATTAGCAACATTAGTGTAAGCATAACATTGAATCAACCCCTTTTGCTTCAGGTTTTAACTCAAAACCACCACATATAAAGTATATACTACTGTAGCAACTTACCCAAAAGTTCCGTGATCAAAAGGACTCAAAAAGAAAGCGATCGAGCGGCAAACACAAATATTGGCCAAAATCTGTCAAAACAGAACAGCTGACAAAGGTCGAATTTTTAGAGGGTTTTCTGTTGCTCAAATAAAAAAGTGTTAAACTAATGAAAGTTTGGATATAACCTGGGGCATGTGCACAAGAAATTGCAGGTCCAAAAGATATACTGAGAATTTTCATGAATGTTTACGGTGCAGCACCGAAATCTGTTTCAGGACAGCAACATCCCCAAATCTTACCTCGCTCAAATTAGAGGCTTCTCTTGGCACAAAAACGAAATAAAAATGATAAGGATAGGTCATTACAGTAGTAATAACTTCCAAGACTCAAATAAAAGAAAAAGAACTGAAAGTAAAAACATTAGGTTATCTCCCAAGAGTGCTTTTCTTTAACGCCTTTGAGCTAGGTGCAGAAAGTGCGAATCAAGTAATATCAAGTGATGAAGCATTAAGTTCATAATTTGCTCTAAGAATATAGTCAAAATGTAATTTCTTCCTCTTTCTAGGGAAGTGTTCCATACCTTTCTTGAGTGGGAATCGATATTTGATGGTGCCTTCCCTCATATCAATGATGGCACCTACAGTTCGAAGAAAGGGTCTTCCCAAAATAATAGGACATGAAGCATTGCATTCAACATCCATAACAAGAAAATCAACGAGAACAAGGTTATTGTTAACCATAATAAGAACATCATTAATCCTTCCCAACACTAGTAGAGAATTGCTTATAGCCGGCAGGCTTATCGCCGGTGCACCAAAAAGTAACTCGCTAGTGGTAATATTACCCCTGGCGCATAGCCTACTGTTCGCCGGTGATAAACAGTTATCGCCGGCGCATAGCCCATTTATTCGCCAGCGATATGGGTGGGGGGCCCACCAAGGTAGGTAAAACACATAAGAATATTTATCCCCAGCGCATATAGCCCTTATGCGCCAGGGATAGACGACTTACCGCCGGCGAATAGATGTTCTGTGCGCCGGGGATAAGGTGGGCTGGGGCCACCCCTTCCAGGGTGATTTCTACCCCTGGCGAATTTGTGACTATGCACCGGCGATAAAGGTTACCCCCGGCGAATTTGTGACTATACGCCGGCGATAAAGGGAGTTATCCCCAGCGCATATAAGCTTATGCGCCAGGGATAACCTGGGATATTTCTAGCCAAACTCTCCACCTACCACCACCACCCATCTCCCTCCCCCCCCCTCACTTATTGCAACTCGAGCCAAACCACCTCCAAACTCATTTCCCCACTTCCCTCCTCCCAATTTAGCTATTTTAACCAACAATATTTGATATATCTTAGCCAATCTCTTCCTACCCACATGCATTCACCCTCTACCAAATTAGATCTCTCCCAAATACATGCATGCTTGTAGATCTAGATCTAGATCTAGAACTTCATAGTAACGGTTGGCGCGTCAATATATGTACCGGTCTAATAGGTACGTTCATAACAAGAGAGAAAGACATGATGGCATGAGAATGAGTTGCCGATGTTTTGCCAGAATGTTGATTGACTTCCATTCCGGCGAATTTCCGGCTCTCCACGTGACCTTTTTAGGGAAGGTCATGCCGAAATTTTCCGTGATAACCGAGACGATCGTTCTAATCAATTCTCTTGTTGTAACAGGCAACAATGGTGTTCATGATGAGAGAAAGCGATGTGGATAGATACGTGCAATGCGCGATGGCCGAGATGCATCGAAATAACAACATGTATATAAGGTGTCCATGTCGAAGATGCAAACTAGGGTCCATGTTCACCCCCTCTTCAGGCACGGTGAAGGAGCACCTGCTTAGGTCTAGTTTCATGGAGGACCGCACCCAGTGGATGGGTGATGATAACCAAGATGATAATCATGACCAAGATGGGGCGGCGAGATCAAAAAATGAGGAAGACGGCAATGAAGACGACGAAGAGGATGCCGCCCACGACGATGAAGAAGAAGAAGTGGAAAATATAGAAGTCGAGGACAGGAGTACCCCGCTAACTGCAGGCATGTGGGACCCTCACTTTTAAGAACTTATTATGAACAACATATCGACTGGCGCCAGAGTTGGCGATAGACGGAAATCTAAGTTGGCGCAACTGGAGATTGACTCGAGAACTCCATTGTACGACGCACCTGGTCGCGAGCCGGAGGAGAACCGCTTGAGAGTAGCTCTCGATATTCTGGAGATGAAGGCAAGACACGGATGGTCCGACTCGAGCGTGGACGACCTCTTCCGATGGCTAAAGAAGCGCTTTCCTAAAGATAACACTTGTGCCGGTAGTCTAAATGAGGCCAAGAAAATCGTGTGCCCTCTCGATTTGCCGCACACAAAATACCATGCCTACATCAACGACTGCATAATTTATCAGAATGAGCACGCGGACGAGACCAGATGCCCAGTGTGCGAAGCTGATCGGTACAAGAGAGGGACCAAGAAGGCTCCTCGAAAAGTTGTGTGGTACTTCCCGCTAAGGCACCGTCTGCAGCAGTACTTCGTGGACCCCAAGGAAGCAAAGCTCATGCTCTGGCACGCGGATAGAAAGGCGGCGGTGTTGCTTGATCCAAAATGGGTTGAAGAGCTAGTGCTGACGCACCCTTCGGATGCAAGCCAGTGGAGAGCATTAGACGAGGAGTACTACGAAGAATTCGGGAGAGATCCAAGGAACATCAGGCTTGGTGCGAGCCCCGATGGACTCAATCCGTTTGGGAACCAGAGCAGCAATCACAGCACCTGGCCGGTGTTTGTATGGATGTACAACATCCCCCCTGGCTGTGCCTGAAGAAGAAGTACATACACATGAGTATGCTAATTCAAGGGCCGACACAGCCAGGGAGCGATATCAACCTGTATCTCGAGTTGTTGAAGGAAGAGCTAGACACCTTGTGGGAGGAACGGGTAGAAACATGGGACGCCCACAAGGAGGAAACTTTCTGTCTCAAAGTCGCGCTGCTCACGATGGTGCAGGACTATCTTGGATACGGATATATTGCATGCCAGGTGTGCCACAGACACAAGGCTTGTGTGAGGTGCATGGAATTGACGCCATTTCTACAGCTGGGTAAGGATCCCGGATCTTCGAAAACCATCTACATTAGGCATCGAATGTGGTTACCCAAGAACGATCCCTGGAGAAGGCGTGGAGATCTTTTCAACGGTAATTAAAGATGAGCTCGAAGGACCTCCACCTAAGAGGAGCGGCGTAGAGATCGATATTTTGTTGAAAGATTGGAAAAATTGCCCTCCGCCGGGAAAGATAATAAAGAAGCGAAAGCGAGGTGAGAAGAAGAACAAGGCTGAAGTGGAACCGCTCATGGGTGTATGGAAAAGGAGGTCCGTGTTTTGGGACTTGCCCTACTAGAAGATCCTCGGTACGCCTCATTGCCTTGATGTCATGCACATCATGAAGAATGTGTGTGAGAGCTTGCTCAGCACTCTGTTCAACATGCCGGATAGGACCAAAGATGGGCCAAAAGCGAGAAATGACCTCATGGCCCTAAATATAAGGAAAGAGCTTCACTTACCGCCGGCGGAGGAGATCAACAAGGGCAAATCATGCAGCCTCGTCCCCTCCTGCTTCACTCTAAGTCCCAATGAGCTAGACCAGATGTTCAAGTGCCTCCTAGGAGTCAGATTTCCTTTAGGCTACGTAGGGCTCATAAGCAGATACCTGGACCCAAACAAAAAAATCTTCAGCGGGATGAAGTCTCATGACTGTCACGTCATGATGACGCAGATACTTCCGGTAGCAATTTGAGGGATAATGGAACCGCACGTCCGTCAAACACTTACTGGGCTCTATCACTTTTTTCGACATCATCACTCAAAAGTCGATAAGCGTGAAGAAACTAGGGAGGCTGCAGGAAGAGATCGTCACCATCATAAACAAGCTTGAGATGTACTTCCCGCCCACATTCTTTGACATCATGGTCCATCTGTTTGTCCATATAGTGGATGATATCGAGGATCTCGGGCCTGCATTCTTGCACAACATGATGGCGTTAGAAAGAATGAACGGGATCATCAAAGCATACGTTCGTAATAGGGCACATCCAGATGGAAGCATCGTCAAGGGTTTTCTCACCGAAGAGTGCATCTCTTTCTGCAAGAACTATCTAAATGAGGATAACACACCAGTTGGTTTACCCACAAACAAGCACCTTGGCAGGTTTGAGGGAGTAGGCCACAACACTGGCAAGAGGGCAATGGATGTGGACTGCTATGGTCGGAGAGCCGACTTCAACATGGCCCACTTAGTAGCGCTACAACACATTGAAGATCTCGAACCTTGGGTGGAAGAGCACAAAACCATGATCAAGAACAGTGCACGCAAGCCGATGACAGAAGAAGAGATATTTAGAGCACACAACTCCTCTTTCGCACACTGGTTCAAAGACCAGATCAATGCCAATCCCCCGCCAATGACCTCTGAGAGCGACAGAATGTTACTCACCTTGTCATATGGACCTGCGCCCAACCTCATGACTTATCAAGCATACGACATCAACGGGTACACATTCTACACGGAGGAAAGAGACAAAGGAGGTGATTATTAGAATTCGTCTGTAATGATGGTGTCTTACATAGGTGAAGAAAAGAAAAGATACTACGAAAAGATCGAGGAAATCTGGGAGCTCGACTACATCGGTGAGAAGCTTCCGATGTTTCGTGTCAGATGGGCTACAAACATCACAAAAGAAGACGAATATTTCACCACTATGTGTATGCCCGAAGCCAACAAATCTAAGACCAAGAACCCTACCGCGCAAAATGAGCCATGGGTACTGGCTAGTCATGTGGAGCAATGCTTCTTCGTAACCGACCTGTCGAGGCCTAGTCGTGTTGTTGTAAGGAGTGGAAAAAAGGCCGTCGTCGGAATGGATGGAGTCACCGACGAGCAAGACTTCGACGACCTCGTAGGAGACCCAATGATGGAAGAATCCGATGAAGACGACGCAACATACACCAAAAGAAGAAGCAGGACCATGCTACCTAGGACAGGTGTTCCGGACAAAAGAAGGAGTCACGATATGGGGGTCAAGTATTCAACAACGACGACCAAGAAAGGCATACACAGACGAAGATGAGCGTGATGCATGTAAACGCTAATGATATGTATCGATCTACAATTAATGATGTATAAGTTTACAACACATATGATTATATTATCCTTGTCTTATGCCCATATATTTATCACATATTTCTTAGTCACAATAATTAAAGTTTGGAAACAAAAAAAGAAAAAACAAAGAAAAAAGAAAAAACACATGATTATATTTCCCTTTTTTAGTCACAATAATTATAGTTAGGAAAGTAAAAAAACAAAGCAAAAGAGAAAACAAAGAAACAGAAAAAACAAAGCAAAGGGAAAAAACAAAGAAAAAGAAAAAAATGGCAATTTTATCCCTGGCGAATAACGCCCTTAATTCGCCAGGGGTAATTAGTTGGTGGGTCTCACTCTTAGTTTATCGCCGGCGAATAACACCCTGAATTCGCGAGGGATAATTCTCGCGGCCCCACTGGTCATAGGGTCAGTTCTTATCCCTGGCGAATAACGCCCTCAATTCGCCAGGGGTAAACTAACTCCCTATACCGTTTCGGCCCTTCTCCCTCCTCTCGATCCCCCTCTCAAACCCTAACTCCCTCCCTCGCTCCGCCCACGCACGTCTGCCAAGGTCCCACGCCACCCACGCCCCGACGTGAGTTCGGCCAGATCGACTTCGAGCTCCTCCACACCTTCTCCGGCAACACATCAAGAACTCGTCCTCGCCGGCGTCTGCCCTCTGCTATCTCCTCCACACCGTAGCCGGAGCTGAAGGAGGGGGGACATGCCGTCGCCGAAATCCTCCCCGTCTTTCCCGACCTCTCTCCTTCCTGCTAGCTCCTCCCCGCCTCTGCAATTCATGTGTTGTTCTTTGTTGATGAACAACCAACTCAACATCCCGCACTAGATGATAGTCATACTGCTGTAATTATTCGGGGGGTAGGGGTGGGTTCTTTTCACTGCCTTTTTCCTACCTATTTGTCTTAGATTGGAGTTCCATTTACTCTGTATTTTTTATAAGATGGGACTGTAGATGTAATATTTTGTTAGATGTGAGTTTAGGAGATGTGGCAACTCAAGTATTAGATGATGCTTTGTGTAATTGTGTTACATCTTGGCCATTTTAGATGATGTAATATAATAGTAAAATTTATTGTGTGATTTTAGATGTGAGTTCTTTTACTGTCATTTTCCTGCCTCATTGTTTACTCTAAGGAGAACTGTATACTTGAGGTTTGCTAGTTTCACATTTCTAAGTCTAGGTTCATTTCCTTTTGTGCAAATCAATCAAAGCAAACATTATGTTTATATCAGTTATGTTTTTAGAAAGTATGGTCTGCAGCTTTCCCTCATTGCATGATGATACAAAAACTGTATTTGAAACGTGAGGCAATTTGGGATTTTGAACTATGCAAAGATGCAGACAACTATCCTGTGGAATTTTGGTTTGATGGATAATTCCCGGTCGACTGTGACTCAATGAACTCTAGGTTGACTGAGGATTGACAAATCTGTTTAAATCATTTTCTCCAGGGATAGCTGTAACTGTTAGCAACCACATCTTTCCACTCATCTTTTTCAGTTGATCAGTATTGTCTTCGACCAGGACGATGATGCTGAATATCGGCCTAGTGACGACGATGATGCCGATGCTGGTGATGACTATGAGAGGAGGGTCATCGACCAGGAAACCACCGATAGTGGTGCCGGCGCGGGTGGCTCCGAGACATCTAGCCAGGCGAACAGAAGAGTTCGGAAGAAGCGGCGCCCAAACCTTGTCGCCGCCCAGCGGGACACATTCACATTGGTTGACCCCGATAGTGGTATTCCGAAGGAGCCAGTAAAATTCGCGAAGGGGTACGGCCTCCAGCTGGCAGCAATCCTTCGTGACGTTGTCAACGTCAATGAGACGAACCTCCGAAGTAAGAACCATCTGCGCGTCCAGCTAATCTCGAGGCTGCACGCACGGTACGAGTTCCCTCCAGAGTACAGAAACCAGGATCTGAAGAAGAATATTGTGAACAGATTTGCCCTCACAAGGTTCACCAAACACCTTAGCAGTTATAAAACTATGCTGAGGGAAATGATTACTGATCATGTGCCTTTCGAAGAGGTCCATCACCACTTTCCGCAGATGACGGAAGAGGACTTCAAGGTCTTCCTTGCGAATGAATCCGATGATTTCACCAAGGCGCAAAGCAAATGGGGGAAGGACCTCGCGGAGAAGAACATTGGGCACCACCATCTCGGTTGCCGTGGTTACAACGGCAAGAAGCCAAAATGGGACAAGGAGGACCAGGCATACATAGAGCAGGACATCGAGAACCCCTACGACAGGTATGCAGACCCGCTGTTCAGGGCATTTGTCAGGTCCCGGTACCGTAAAGAAATAGAAACTGGGAAACTCGTCACGGCCCATAAGGTGGTGTAGGGTGTAGTTTTGCGCACGGACCCGAAGATGGCGGAAGTCAAGAAAGTAGTGGTATGAAATTTACAAGATTGTTAAGTCCATTGCAAGCTAGTAGGACATAATTCTAAAATTGTTCATGTTGTCTCTTCTGCAGCAAGCACAAATACAAGCAGCTGAATCCGTCGGCTCCTCGTCCCAGACGTCGACAGGCAAAGTCCCGTGGGACAATCCTTATGTAAGGGGCATAAACATCGCAAAGGAGCAGCCGCCGTTGAAGAGGCCACACTTAGGCCGTGTCACCGACGCCGGAGCAGGTCACAAGCACTCCGCCTATGGCTTTGCTGAGCCTAGCACCAAGGAGTCGCGACAGGCGAAGAATAGCCAGACACTTCAGAGACGGAGACCCTCAAGAGAAAGATCGCGGACTTGGAAACTAACAAGGAAAGGAGGGTCGAGGAGAAAACTGTTGCAAAGGTCAACGAAATCATGCCCGACCTCGCCCAGAGGATCACCGCTTATATCGCGGGAGGCCAAACGGGGCCGTTACCGTTGCTGAGCTTAGGCGCCAGCAACTCGGACAAAGAGGCGCCGCGGGCTCAAAGTGAACCACAACATGATTCACCCACTGCAATATTGACTCCGGAGGGCAGCAACACAGGTGCTGGCCGTATGGAGGACTCACCGGCCGTGGCGGCTAGCAGCCCCTCCATCACTTGCACGCCTGCCGGTCCGTCGACGCTTGCCGAGCTCGACGCCCTCACGGTAATAAATTAAGCCTCCTCTACAAGCAGTCAATTACTTCATTGCCGCAACTCTCTTTTGAAATACTTGTTGTGTTTCTACAGGAGAGCTCGACACAATGCACCTTGCTACTGAAACTGGACAACCAGTTCAAGGACGTGGCGAAGGGAAACATCTTGATGCCACTCAGCCGGCAGTACCACGGCAACCCTATGCCCGATAGTGTGCATCGGGTTCAGGTGGCACATGTGTTGCCGTTCTGCCATGACTTGTATCCTCCTAACCAACCAGCGGATGCCGAAAGCAAGTTCAAGATCGGACAACTAAATAACCACATCTTGCTATGGCCGAAAGCCCTAATTCGGCTGAACACCGCCTTAAGGTCGGAGGCAAGACAAGAAAGGGTCACTTCACCGGTTATTTCAGCGGCGCCGAGCCAAGGCAAGGTCGCTCCGCCCTCTGTGCCGGAGGCAAGGGAAGAAAGGCCCGACACTCCACCCGCTTATGATCCTCCCGAGCACAATGGTGCAATGGGTATTGACCAGGCTCCCATCGATACTTCTATCGCTGATTTGGAGGCCGACGATGCTCCTCGACATGTACCCGATCAAGGCCGTGGTCCTCTGGCGAAGAAGCTGATGTTTAGTTCTCAGGAAACGCTAGAGGAACAAGCTGCCGCCTTCACCGCACCGCCGCAATCTATGATTTCACCGAAGAGACTCTTTGTTCTAACCAAGGAGGAGATGCAACAAAAAGGCACTCCCTTCTGCAACAAGAAGGAGGAGAGGAAGCGGAAGAAGAAAGGTGAAGCGGCCTCTACCTCTATGCGCCCAGCAGCTCAGGTTCTCGACAGGTTGTCGACCCCTTGGAGGAAGATGCATTATCTCAGTTCACCGATGCTGCCGAGTGAGATTCTCAAAGATATGGGGGGCAACATCAAGGACGTGCATGACAGCATCATGTATCTAGAGGACCAACTTCTCAGAGAGAAAAATCCCGGGTTCCCGGTACATGTGGTCAAGGTGCCCACCAATGTGGGCTTTGTGGATGGGTACCCAGGGGATCTTTTCTTTATTAGATTCGAAGACATCTTTAGGCTCTTGCACATGTTCCGGATGGACAAAAGCTTGGTCCACCTGATATCGCTCAGCATGGCGCATGATATCATCATAGAGAGAAGAGGGAGGCACATGATAATGGACCCCTTCTACATGGATGAGCTATTTCTCGGCGCCCCTGGGAATCGGGCGATTGTCTCGAAGTACATCGAGGATTTCATGGTAGCCAACAAGGATAAGGACTGCTTTCTCATGCCCTACTTCCCCGAGTAAGTAGTCCTTCACTGCCCGTCGGTACATTAATTCTTCCGTAAATTTTCTTTATCTAAGGATCACTTGTTGTTTTGCGCAGAGGAATTCACTGTACCCTCCTCCTCGTTCACCAGTATGAATTGGGAGTGGTTTACCTAGACTCGGGGAGTGCGAATTGCAAGGACTACACCGAGATTAAGGGTGTTCTTGATAAAGCCTTCAACGGCTTCGTCGCTAAGGCCGACCGCCCCCTCAAAAAGCAGAAAAAAGTATGAGGATGCTTCACCCTCTTCCACCAAACCGAGTTCTGCTGCCACAAGCAGGCTGAGCCAGATAGTGGGCTGGAGGCCTGGTACGCCATCCTACATATGAGGGACATCATCAAAACAGAACAATACCTCTTGGTGCCAGAAAGACTCCAAAAAGCTAGCATAGACATGGCGAATGCCACCGATGCACAAGTGCGAGCTGAGTTCCGTGCCATTCAACGGACCATTTGCTCGATCATTTCGAGGGATGTGACCAAGACGGGTGGCTTGTTCCATGCCGGCTTCACACCACCGCCAAATTCAGAAATCCAGACCCGCTTAGAGTTGTGCTATGACACAAGGACATTCAACACGCTCGACGGAATCCATCCCTTCCCGCCAAAACCTAAAACTTAGAGTTAGTTTATAAACCGTATTTATTGCACAACTTTCATGCTTCATTACTTAACCTCTAACTTTTTCCTTATGTGTAGATGACGTGGTATGTCGTGTACAAGGGCAAGGTTCCCGGAGTCTACGATGACTGGGAAGAATGTAGGAGGCAGGTACACCGTTTCAGCGGCAACAGCTACAAGGGATACAATACTTTGGCGGAGGCGCAAACTAGATATGCCAACTATCTAGCGCGAGAGAGGACGAGGGAGATGGAGAGGAGCCGGATGACCACCTTCCTCGTGATGATGCTCACCGCCGCCACTGTCTTTATTTTCTATGTGTTCCTTGTTTAGCTACTTTGTCTACTCTCCCAAACAAAACTTGTAAGTCCAGATCGAGAATTGGTGCAACTTGTGAATATTGGAGTCTTGAACACTTGTGTGTAATATTGGAGCCTTGTGTGTAATATTGAAGACTTGTTTGTAATATTGGAGACTTGTTTGTAATATTGGAGTCTTGATCACTTGTAAACATAATTTCTTGTTTTGCTGCTGTTATTCTGTGTATTATCTGTTGTATATCTGCTATATAAAATTTTATTTTTTTGCTCCTATAATTTTTTTTGCTGGCGCATAGAATAGTTATTCCTAGCGCATTTCATAATTTGCCGGCGAATTGTGAAATGCGCCAGGGATAATGAATTACCACCGGCATTAGTGTCGTTGGCGAGTTGTAATTTGCCGGGGATAAGCAATTTTGGTGCGCCGGCGGTAGGCTTTTCCCTACTAGTGCAAAGGTTTCTTCTTAGCAACATCAGCAATAGGAACATCATAATAACACTTTTCAAGCGGTGGTAAATCAAGCATGTCATAAATTTTTCCAGGCATAATAGAAATACTAGCACCTAGATCACATAAAGCATGGCAATCAAAACCATTAACATGCATATCAATGATGGGTTCCCAACCATCTTCTAACTTCTTGGGAATAGAAGCTTTTGGCTTCAACTTTTCATCCCTAATTTTCATAAGAGCATTGGTAATATGCTTACTAAAGCAACATTTAAAGAACTAGCATTGGGACTCAAAGCTAGCTTTTGCAAGAACAAAATAACTTCAGATATATTGTAGCCATCAACATCAAAATCATTGAAAGAAATAGAGCTATCATCTTCCACACTCCGAAAAAATTTAGCACTCTTTTGAGAAAAAGTTTTAGCAGTTTTAGGCTTTTTAGTACAAGGAGTGGGAGTTTTCTCTACACCAATCAAAGTAAGAGGATTGCTAGCATTTGGAACAACATCATTAGAGGTAGTAATGGTACATACCTTCATCTTTCTAGCCATCTCATCTTCTCTTTCCCACCTGGCATGCAATTCTGCTAGCATCCTAACATTTTCATCAATTCTAACTTGGATAGCATTAGCGGTGGCAAAAGGATCAGGCTTAGAGGACATTCAGTTAATCAAAGAATATTGCGCATTAGACAAGGATGAAATATCAGTTTCAGCTTTGGAAACCTTAGCTTGTAACTTAGGAATAGCCTTGTTTAAATTTTCAAGTTGATGACTAATAGTCCTCAACAGAGCTGATTGCTCCTCCATGGTCTTGGTGAAAGCCTTGTTCTGCTCATATTGCGCCTGCATAAAATTCTTGGTAGCCTTTTCAAGTTCAAAAATTCTTTCTTCACTAGGCATTTTAGGTCTACCAAGGTAGCTATTATCACCATTAGAAGGAAATGGCCTATAATTGTTACTAGCAAAATTGTTCCTATAAGCATTGTTGTTAAAATTATTATTTCTAATGAAGTTTACATCATGATGCTCTTCTTGAGCAACCAAAGAGGCCAAAGGAACATTATTAGGATCAACATGAGTCCTATCATTAGAAAGCATAAGCATTATAGCATCAATCTTATCATTTATGGAAGAGGTTTCCTCAACAGAATTTACCTTCTTACCTTGTGGAGCTCTCTCGGTGTGCCATTCAGAGTAATTTACCATCATATTGTCGAGAAGCTTTGTTGCGGCGCCCAAGGTAAGGGCCATAAAAGTGCCTCCAGCAGCTGAATCCAATAGGTTCCTTAAAGAAAAATTCAGTCCTGGATAAAAAGTTTGGACAATCATCCAAGTAGTCAGTCCATGAGTGGGACAATTCTTTATCATAGATTTCATTCTTTCCCAAGCCTGAGCAACATGTTCATTATCAAACTGACTAAACTTCATAATATTGCTACGCAAAGCTATAATCTTAGCAGGAGGATAGTATCTTCCAATAAAAGCATCCTTACACTTAGCCCATGAATCAATACTATTTTTAGGCAAAGACAGCAACCAATCCTTAGCTTTTCCTCTCAAAGAAAAAGGAAACAACTTAAGCTTAATAATATCACTCTATACATCCTTATATTTCTGCATCTCACATAGCTCAACAAAATTGTTGAGATGAGCTGCAGCATCATCAGTACTAGCACCCGAAATTTGCTCTTTCATAACAAGGTTCAACAAAGCAGGCTTAATCTCATAATAATTCGCAGCAGGAGCAGGTGGCACAATAGGAGTGCAGATAAAATCACTATTATTAGTGCTAGTAAAATCACACAACTTGGTGTTCTCAGGAGTAGCCATTCTAGCAAAACTAAAAGCAGACAAGTAAAAACAACTATAGGGAAACTATTTTTTTTGTGTTTTTGATAAAATGATGCAAGTAAAATAAAGTAAAAGCAAAACTTAAAACAAAGGAAATGATGTGCGTGCGAAACTCTCCTTACAGAAGTCTTCTTTTTCCCCGGCCACGGCGCCAGAAAAGAGTCTTGATGCGGCACGGTGTGTTGATGTAATTCACCGTCCAGTTGGGAACCCCAAGAGGAAGGTATGATGAGTACAACAGCAAGCTTTTCCCTCAGAAAGAAACCAAGGTTTGTCGAATCCAGGAAAAAGCCAAACTCAAGAAGGTGATGCTGACTAGCCTAGTAACACTCCAACAAGGGCGCCGTTAATGATATAACGAGTTAGCGCGTCTTCAGCTAGTAGCAACGCAGAACCTCCACACAACACAACCAAATACTTTGTTCCCAACTTACGATGAGGTTGTCATTCTCACCGGTTTGCTGTAAACAAAGTAATGAGCGTATCGAGTGGAAAGCAATAGTAGTATGCGAGTAAAGTAAACAGTGCGAGTAAAGTAAACAGGTGATAGCAATATAAAGGAAATAGGACCGGGGTCCACAGTTCACTAGCGGTGTCTCTCCATAAGATAAAATAATACATGCTAGGTAAACAAATTACAGTAGGGCAATTTATAGAATAAAGATAACGTGATATGTCGAGAGGATCACTATGAGATTTGCTCTGGGCATTACAACAAAATACATAGACCGCCATCCAACTGCATCTATGACTAATAATCCACTTGTGGCGAATCAATTTGAGAACTCCACAAGTATTAAGTTATGAACTACAGATAACTGCATTAAGCAAAGTGTGTAATGTAAACAAAGCATATGTCCTTGGACATAAGAATGTTGTTTTCTCCCTAGTGGCAATAGCACATATACAACCTTAGAGGTTTGTGTCACTCCCCCAGATTAAATAGAGGCATGAACCCAACTATCGAGCATAAATACCCCCTCTTGGAGTCACTAGTATCTACTCGGCCAAGATAGCTACTAACAACAGAGAGCATGCAAGATCATAAACAACATAGAGATAACATAAGATAATATTCAGCACATCAACTCAATCATAACACCAATATTTATCGGATCCCAAGAAACACAACATGTAGAATTACATAACGGTGATCTCGATCATGTAAAGCAGCTCACGAGATCTGAACATGAAGCATATGGTGGAGAAGACAACCAACTAGCTACTGCTATGGACCCATAGTCCAAGGTAGAATACTCACTCATCGTGTCGAAGGCAAGCATGGCGATGAAGAAGACCTCCGGTGGCGATTCCCCTCTCCGGCAGGGTGCCGGGAAGAGCTTCTGGACCCTCCCGATCTCGGGTCGACGACGGCAGCGGATCGCGATGTGTTTCTGGAAAATTGATCGGGTAATTAGATTTTTTCCATCGGGGGGTCTTTATAGGAGAAGGGGCATCGTCAGAAGTGGACCGAGGCGGCCTGACCTACTGTGTGACCGGCCTATGGCCCCTCTCCGTCTCATCTTCGGTTCTCTGGAAGCTTCGGTAAATTTCTGGATGTCTGGCTTTTGTTTCATCCAATTCCGAGAATATTTCCTGTGTAACTTTTATGAAACACAAAAACAGCAGAAAACAGGGAACTGGCACTATGGCATCTCGTTAATAGGTTAGTTCCAGAAAATACATAAAAACGCCATGAAGTGTAACGAAACACTAAGCAAATGGTGTAAAAACAAGCATGGAGCATCAAAAATTATAGATACGTTTGAGATGTATCAACGATGCCTTTTGTTGTTCGTGTATGACGCGTCGCTACGTGCTCTGCGAGCAACGTCGCTTGCCGCAATGGCTGAGTCTTTCCTCTTCTGTATTTCAATCTTCTCCTTCGCTAGTTGCTTCGCCTGCTGTCTTAGGGCGTAGTGGTACCCCAAAACCATACTCTTGTTGGAGTTTGTTGGTATTGGCATGCCATGTTCCACGGCTGTCTTGATTGTTCTCCACTCGTCGACTTATAGTCGAACTTTCTCCCTAGTTGCAAGGGAGTCTGCAGTTTCTCCTTCTGCTAAATGGTTTGCTCCTCTGTTTATGTTTGCTAGATTGAGCACTGGATTGTTGTTTTCATCGAGCTCTTCTGAGTTGTCTCCTAAAATGGTGAGTACCTGATATTGATTGTCGAGTTTGCTATTAAAACTTGAGAAGATCGAATTGTCATCTTCAGAAAGCTCTAATCCTGTCTTCTAGGTGTTTGTTGATTTGTCTGAGGTATCGTCGTGGCAGATCATGAGATCTTCGACTTGAAGTTCTAAATCGAGATTCTCCATGGTTTCGTCGCCTCCTGTGATTTTTTCTTCTTCTGTTTCTGCTAAGCTGACCGGCAAGTTTACCTCGCTAGAAGAGCCTCCTGATGATTCCAACATTGTTGCTATCTTGGGTTCACTTGCTGACAGACCCGGTTTCACCGGATCTGAAAGGCGAATCGAACCTAGTGATCCGACGTGAAAGTTTAGACTTTTGATCGTCAAATCCATATCTTGATCCATGCTCTCGAATACTTGCGTGAAACTTGACTGGCGAGGTTGAAAATCGATGGTTCCGAAGGGTATCTGGATTTTGTCGACTTCCGGATTGCTCTTGGTTAAAAGCAAAAAAGCCATCGAATTCATGATTCCAACGCCCAGAGTCCCCACGGTGGGCGCCAATTGATGAGGGTTAACTCGACAAATGTCCTAGATGAAGGACTTAGGATCGGGGAGACAGGGCGTCAGATGAACTCGAAAGTAAAATCAGTCAAACAAGGTGTGTATCAAAAGTAAACGTGGGTGTAAACCTGAGTTGCTTTCAATTTTTCCCTCACCGTCCTCTCCTGGCCCCTATATATAGGTGGCCAGGTCTCAAGGATCGGGAGGGGTCCGATACAAATTACAATATCGAGATATGATATGAACTCGTATTTCGACTATTATTACAACTGGGTCTAGCTTAACGGGCCTTAGGTATACTTAACTGTCGGGCTCTATTATCTATACCCTTGTCATGCGGCGTCCGACCGTGCCAGATGCGGGTGGCGCCCCACTCGCTGTTTTGCTCCCGACCATCTCGCGGACGGTTTGGAGCTCACGGTTGCTCTTGACGCGGGAGTCGAGCAGGCGCGCTGCCGGTGGCAGCGCTGCTTCAGAAGACCTCGCTGCTTCGGTGGTCCTGCACGGTGCCATGGCGCTGTCGGACTGGGGTGGATTTCAGTAGGAGGCAAATTGCTGGAGTGGATTGGATGCACAAGCTCTTCAAAAGTGGGCGGCAGCGGTGATGTGCTGTGAAGGAGAAGAAGGAGCCTTCTCTACTAAACTTTAAAGGAGGCAGAGAGGGCGCGGTTTCCCAAACGTCGCCCTTGATGTGACGATTCGAAATGCCCGTTACCCTCTGCGCGATGCACGATCTCAACGCCGCTTTGTCTCACCAGCCGTGGTCATGCCACATGTCCGCGGCCCCTGCATCTTCACATGGTCCTCTGAACGCGCACGTTGACGCATCCCGTTGAAGGGCCTAGCAGCTTCTGGGGGGCCCTGACCCTTCGCTCCCTCGATAGGGCGCGTTTGCGGGTTAGGCTCCCAAGGGGCTACTGTCGGTGTTCTGGATACTGGAGTATCCTGGTCCACCTGCTCATGGGCCCCTTCAATGGCCCAGCTTCGACCTAGGAGTAAATCGAAGACCGAAGCTGAACAAAGAAGACCCTCATGAGGAGGCGCCTCATGAGGAGAACGACGACAAAACTGCTAAGGACCAGAAGACCTCCTCGCGAGGTGTTCCTTGTGAGGGGAAGGACCAGATCTGCGCCAGCTCAGCACGTTCCGGTGTTGAGCGAGAAGATAAGGTCGGATGACGGCGTACCGTCCATGATACCCCGACAAGGGGGCGACCAGCCTCTGCCGTGCCTGCATAAAGTTGCGCGGTGGTTGTTGACCACCCCCCTAAAAATAGGGTGGACAGTGCAGGGCGCCAGGGAAGGACGTCAGCCTTCCTCCACCCACTCTCGTGGACCGGCGTCACTGTTCTACGAAGACTACGTCCACCAAAGACTGAAGACAACAGCTGTCCCACACCTTGGCCGTTTGTGGCAACCCCTTCCCCAAGTTGATGAGGGGAAGCAGGACCTCGGTGCTATAAAAGGAGGGGAGGTTGCCCCTTAGAAAGGATCCGATCCCCATCTCTGAGCTCCTAGCTAGGCTAAGTTGGTTCTTCTACCTTCGGCCGGTTAGAGCTCTGTAACCAAGGCCTTATACTCCTCGCGAGGTGTCACGTCGTAATACAAGAAGACAGGAAGTAGGGGTTTTACCTCGCCACGAAGGCCCTGAACCTGGGTAAAGCTCGGTGTCCCTCTCTGTCGTGCGTTGTGCTCTTCGGCGTCGCGAGGCTTTCGTCGTCGTGCTTCGTCACGATCTAGATCTCACGCATACAGCCCCCTACGTTCGAATCTTTGGGTCAGTCGTGTGGTACCCCGTGTTCTTGCAACACACGGATGGTCCGACTCGAGCGTGGATGACCTCTTCCGATGGCTGAAGAAGCGCTTTCCTAAAGATAACACTTGTGCCGGTAGTCTAAATGAGGCCAAGAAAATCGCGTGCCCTCTCGATTTGCCGCACACAAAATACCACGCCTACATCAACGACTGCATAATTTATCAGAATGAGCACGCGGACGAGACCAGATGCCCAGTGTGCGAAGCTGATCGGTACAAGAGAGGGACCAAGAAGGCTCCTCGAAAAGTTGTGTGGTACTTCCCGCTAAAGCACCATCTGCAGCAGTACTTCGTGGACCCCAAGGAAGCAAAGCTCATGCTCTGGCACGCGGATAGAAAGGCGGCGGTGTTGCTTGATCCAAAGCGGGTTGAAGAGCCAGTGCTGACGCACCCTTCGGATGCAAGCCAGTGGAGAGCATTAGACGAGGAGTACTACGAAGAATTCGGGAGAGATCCAAGGAACATCAGGCTTGGTGCGAGCCCCGATGGACTCAATCCGTTTGGGAACCAGAGCAGCAATCACAGCACCAGGCCGGTGTTTGTATGGATGTACAACATCCCCCCTGGCTGTGCCTGAAGAAGAAGTACATACACATGAGTATGCTAATTCAAGGGCCGACACAGCCAGGGAGCGATATCAACCTGTATCTCGAGTTGTTGAAGGAAGAGCTAGACACCTTGTGGGAGGAAGGGGTAGAAACATGGGACGCCCACAAGGAAGAAACTTTCTGTCTCAAAGTCGCGCTGCTGACGATGGTGCAGGACTATCTTGGATACGGATATATTGCATGCCAGGTGTGCCACAGACACAAGGCTTGTGTGAGGTGCATGGAATTGACGCCATTTCTACAGCTGGGTAAGGATCCCGGATCTTCGAAAACCATCTACATTAGGCATCGAATGTGGTTACCCAAGAACGATCCCTGGAGAAGGCGTGGAGATCTTTTCAACGGTAATTAAAGATGAGCTCGATGGACCTCCACCTAAGAGGAGCGGCGTAGAGATCGATATTTTGTTGAAAGATTGGAAAAATTGCCCTCCGCCGGGAAAGATAATAAAGAAGCGAAAGCGGGGTGAGAAGAAGAACAAGGCTGAAGTGGAACCGCTCATGGGTGTATGGAAAAGGAGGTCCGTGTTTTGGGACTTTCCCTACTAGAAGATCCTCGGTACGCCTCATTGCCTTGATGTCATGCACATCACGAAGAATGTGTGTGAGAGCTTGCTCAGCACTCTGTTCAACATGCCGGATAGGACCAAAGATGGGCCAAAAGTGAGAAATGACCTCATGGCCCTAAATATAAGGAAAGAGCTTCACTTACCGCCGATGGAGGAGATCAACAAGGGCAAATCATGCAGCCTCGTCCCCTCCTGCTTCACTCTAAGTCCCAACGAGCTAGACCAGATGTTCAAGTGCCTCCTAGGAGTCAGATTTCCTTTAGGCTACGTAGGGCTCATAAGCAGATACCTAGACCCAAACAAAAAAATCTTCAGCGGGATGAAGTCTCATGACTGTCACGTCATGATGACGCAGATACTTCCGGTAGCAATCTGAGGGATAATGGAACCGCACGTCCATCAAACACTTACTGGGCTCTGTCACTTTTTTGACATCATCACTCGAAAGTCGATAAGCGTGAAGAAACTAGGTAGGCTGCAGGAAGAGATCGTCACCATCATAAACAAGCTTGAGATGTACTTCCCGCCCACATTCTTTGACATCATGGTCCATCTGTTTGTCCATATAGTGGATGACATCGAGGATCTCGTGCCTGCATTCTTGCACAACATGATGGCGTTAGAAAGAATGAACGGGATCATCAAAGCATACGTTCGTAATAGGGCACATCCAGATGGAAGCATCGTCCAGGGTTTTCTCACCGAAGAGTGCATCTCTTTCTGCAAGAACTATCTAAATGAGGATAACACACCGGTTGGTTTACCCACAAACAAGCACCTTGGCAGGTTTGAGGGAGTAGGCCACAACACTGGCAAGAGGGCAATGGATGTGGACTGCTATGGTCAGAGAGCCAACTTCAACAGGGCCCACTTAGTAGCGCTACAACACATTGAAGATCTCGAACCTTGGGTGGAAGAGCACAAAACCATGATCAAGAATAGTGCACGCAAGCCGATGACGGAAGAAGAGATATTTAGAGCACACAACTCCTCTTTCGCACACTGGTTCAAAGACCAGATCAATGCCAATCCCCCGCCAATGACCTCTGAGAGCGACAGAATGTTACTCACCTTGTCATATGGACCTGCGCCCAACCTCATGACTTATCAAGCATACGACATCAACGGGTACACATTCTACACGGAGGAAAGAGACAAAGGAGGTGATTATCACAATTCATCTGTAACGATGGTGTCTTACATAGGTGAAGAGAAGAAAAGATACTACAAAAAGATCGAGGAAATCTGGGAGCTCGACTACATCGGTGAGAAGCTTCCGATGTTTCGTGTCAGATGGGCTACAAACATCACAAAAGAAGACGAATATTTCACCACTATGTGTATGCGCGAAGCCAACAAATCTAAGACCAAGAACCCTACCACGCAAAATGACCCATGGGTACTGGCTAGTCATGTGGAGCAATGCTTCTTCATAACCGACCTGTCGAGGCCTAGTCGTGTTGTTGTAAGGAGTGGAAAAAGGGCCGTCGTTGGAATGGATGGAGTCGCCGACGAGCAAGACTTCGACGACCTCGTAGGAGACCCAATGATGGAAGAATCCGATGAAAACGATGCAACATACACCAAAAGAAGAAGCAGGACCACGCTACCTAGGACAGGTTGTAACAACTCAGAAATTGTAATCCACTTCTTAATAAATAAAGTGCCAAATTTTGGACCCAAATAAAACTTTTTATCTATTATCATACATGCATTTTCTTTTCTTTGTATTCTATGATTTTATGTGTGTTATTTTTGATTGAGCATTGGTTAGATAAATCTAAGTGAACCAACAGAATCAATTGAGAAGAATATTAAGAAGCAAAGAAACAAGAAATAAAAATAAGTAAGAAAGAGATAAAGTTAATATGATCTAGAAACTGTTATTGACTACACCACTTTGAGCCCTTAGATTAAGCAATCTACAGCTCACCTTCAGGTTTAACCTTTTAGTTGAGCTTAACCAAGTTATGGACTAACTCAACCAACAAGCATTTGTACAAATTTCAAACTGGAACATCACTCAAACTTGAGCCAAAGTTTGAATCTGAAACAGAGACTATATCAAATTTGAAATATAAATTTCTGCAAAACTTCTTCTTTCTCCAAAACAAAAATATGACAGGGTACCTTGACCAATATGTTGAGCACCCAAAGTGGAAAATTTTGAAAATTCAAATTTTGAGTTCTTGCGAGCATTTCGTCGAACACTGGCAGCAGAAAATAAAATGAGATCAAGATCACTGGTGCTGCACTGTTCTAGCTCGCTCCACGCCTGTAGCCATGCCCTGGGAGGATGTTCGGTCGATGCCAACCCCCTCTGCCCCGACCCAAGCCCTGGAAGAAGGAGGAGAAGAGGAGGCAGCACCCCCGGACCCCCCCTCTCTTCTTCCCAGCAACCTGCACGTCGCCGACCGCCCTGCCCTCGCCAGCGCCGACCCACAGCACTCCGCGGCCGAGACCAACCCCTGCCAGCACGCGAGTAAGGCCGACGAGGCCAGTGTCGCCCGTGCACGCCGCCAGCATGTCCTGCGCCGGTCGTTCACTGGACGCCCTCGCCCTCGTCGCTCCGGCCTATAAAAAGCCCCCCCGATCAAACGAAGCAAGGCACCTCATCCCCAGCTACCTCCCAGACATCGCCGCTCACTCCCTCTCGCTCTGGTTCGCCGTAGCCAGCCCCGCCGGCGCAGTACTGGACGCGGAGCGTGTCGACGCGTCCGACCACCTGGGAGCCCGCCGCTGCAGGGAATCAGAAGAGGAGCCTCGCCGCCGCCGATCCCGCACGTCGCCGACGAGCCCTGCTTCCCCTAC
Source organism: Dactylis glomerata (assembly GCA_007115705.1). Taxonomy (NCBI): domain Eukaryota; kingdom Viridiplantae; phylum Streptophyta; class Magnoliopsida; order Poales; family Poaceae; genus Dactylis; species Dactylis glomerata. The sequence goes on along the minus strand of QXEO01002107.1, from coordinate 4,278,099 downwards.
GCCTCGCCATCGCCGTCGAACGATCGTCGCTGCTCGCAGGTGAGCTTCCGCCGTGCTGAGGAAGACGATGCACGTGAGCCGTCTGATCTTAATCCGACGCTAGCATACCGATTCGGGAATCGTTAAGTGAGCTGACAGCGCGACCCCACCTGTCAGCTCCCCTTTTATTCTTTTTCCCCACGAGAAACGGTATGGGCCGGCCCGTTCGGCTTTATTCTGAATAGGGCCCGGCTCGTTTCAGTTTTGGTCCGTTTCGTTTTTAAATAAATTCCCGCCCGTTTTATTTATTTCAAATATGTTTCAGATGCTATTTTCAAACTTTAATTCCTAGAGTTTTACAAATCCAAATCTAGCAAATAAATATGCATTGGAAAGCTTATAAAATAATCTACCCAATAGGACTGGTTAGAATTCAAAATAAGTTCAGAATAAAATCAGATATGAATAGTGTGACCATAGCTTGTATAATAATGAAAGATTTCTAGAAAATTATTTAAGCCATCAAAAATCATGAAAATTAAAATGTGAACTCACTAATGACCCCTCTTACTGTTAGTCAACACTAATCTACCCCAAACCCAATCCTATTTTTGTAGCATAAAATGATAGATCACTAGTGCACACTTAGAATTAATTGCCCTCATTGCCAATTCACTTAGTGAGTCAATCCCACTTAAACTTGTCTTAGTAACCCTAACTCAACACCAATGCTGCACAAGTGAACCACCTATGCCACTTAGTAAAGAATCTAGCTTGCACACTTGAAGAAAAACTTAGAAGAAAGACTTACAATCCAACACCATAAAATTTCAACATGAATGCTTGGTTAGCAAACAAAGATGTGTGCTTGGTGTGTTGTTAGCTTGGTGAAGTGATGGTGTGCTTTGTGTTTATTCGTTATTTAGACGCTAGTGTTGCCGAGGAGGATATTGGAGGGGATTATTATTATCAAGAAGAAGAAGAAAACCCCGGACACTTTGCCAACCAAGGCAAGCCATCTTTTGATTCATACTCCCCATGCCTAGTTTTAATATTGCATTCTACTTGTTTTAAGTAAATTGCATGATTGAATTGCTAGAGTAGAATGATAGAAGTAAATTGGTGTCTTGATGATCAAGAGCATCAAGCTGAGTTTATCCAACCCTAGTTAGTAGTACTATCACTCAATGTAGTTGCTTAGTCGCTAATAAAAGTTGATGCTATCTCTGGGGGAACCCCATTTGAAAGGTGGTGACTTGAACTTGAAACTTGAAATGGGAGGTTGCTCCTACATGTTGGCTTTATAAAAGAAATTAATCTTGACTAAGAACTATGAAATATATTTTTCAAATGACAACGAGTGATGTACTATGGGAGCCAATTATACCGTACAACCACATTACCCCTATATGGGAAGGGGCTTAATCCGTAGTTTGTTTATCTTAGTATGGGAGGCCTTGTATCAAAGCTTCATGGAAGGACACCGCGAAACGGTTACTTCTGGACCAGGTGGATTCCACTAACCCGGTACCCGGGATGGGCAGAACTAGAGGCGCCGGAGCGGGGTTCCGTATCCCGGGCTCTAGGGAAGGATCCTATACTAGGATGAGCAAGTGAAAGAGTTTGTTTGGTTATCTGAACCTCGCATACCTTGTGTATGTCGAACCGTGGATTTCTCCCGGAAGATGTATCGAATCTTGTGGGTAAAGTGTACCCCTCTGCAGAGGTTTTGAAACTATTCGAATAGCCGCGTCCGCGGTCATGGACGGTTGGCAAGCTGTACTTGACTTTTGTCAAGATTAAAAGTGACCATGGTGACTTGGTGAATGACTTGACTTGAAATGTTGTTGACACACTTGAAGTCCTCTTTAGATGGAACTTAGAGAACTAAACCTCTTTCCTATAAGTGAACATTCTTGGGAAATAAAACGAGCTTTTGCAAATAAACTTAGTGCTTAGTCCACTATATCAAACCTTGCATATCTGCTTCATCATTTCAATTATAAGATGGTTTGCGAGTGCATCCAATGTACTCACGGCTGTGTCCCTGGCTATCAACTTGGCCAGACTATGGGGAGGAATACCAGGAGGAAGGGTATGAAGAAGAGTACCAGAACTAAGCTCGTCTCCGTGAGTCGCCATTTGCCTGTAGGGAGAAGGCATGGGCCGAAGACGTTATTTCCGCTGCTATATTGTGTTGTACTATGACTTGGTCTAGATGACCATTGTATTTGAACCATCGTATTGTAATGTCTATGGAACTGAGTACCAACTACGTTATGTATATCGCAACAATGGTCCTGGGATTGCGGTGGAATACATAACGGGCACTTCGAATTTGTATCAAATTTGAGGTCGTTACAAGTTGGTATCAGAGCCCAGGCTGACCATAGGAGACCTTAGTTAGAATGGGCGTTAAACAAAACCTTGATAAAAGCAAAGATACAAGAATGGTTGCAAAAATTGCTTAGTCTTTCCTCTCTAGTTGCAAAGTTTTATACATACTTCAGTTTTTGCCTACTTAAAATTTTGCACACTTGAGTTGATCACTAACTTGAACTAATTTAAAATTTTGTAGATGGCCCCGGTATTCACTGAGCAGTACCAGTTGGGCCATGGTGGCAGCCTTTGTTTCGAGCGAGACCTCACCACCTTGACCTTGTTCCTGAACCGTTTGTACCCGGAGTTCAAGGGAGCCGTGCTCAATGAGCACCCCGACGGAGAGCTACGGTGGCTCATCCGAGCTAGTTGCCGTGGCAAGAAGGGAAACTTGAGTGCTCCAAGGATCAAGTTTGAGCTTGTGGAGAACACTTGGGCCGATGGTTTGGTCCGAGCGATGCAGGAGATGCACGCCCGCTTGTGCGGACTGCATGTTGAGGAGGTTCAGGGAGGACGCTTCAGGGACTTTGCTCGGCGTGATGCGGATGGACGTCCCGCAAACATGCCCGGGCAGAATGAGCCGAGTACCTACATCGATCACATGGACTTCTTGCTGTACTCCACTCAGCAGGAGGCCGATCGTGCCCGTACTAGGGCCAACCTCGAGCACGTTGCACTGGTGGAGGCGAGGAGCACTATCAGGATTCTTGCGAAGGAGCGCAAGAGTCTTCGTCTCCAGCGTGATGAGAAGGAACATGACCTTGAGGAGTTGAAGGCCAATGTGGCGGAGTTGACTGAGTACATTGAGAGTCTGGAGGATCACCTTGGTGAGGAGGAAGGCATTGATCTCCGCAAGGAGGATAATGCCCTCATTAGTGATGAGGATGACTTCATGGAGGACCTCGATGATCCGGAAGATGATGGGCACAATGGATTTATTGTGAGTGATGAGGAGGAAGACCCCGAGGAGCCCGCTGTTTAGACTCGAGATCCACGTGTTATCTAGTTATGAGTTCCACTTTATTCTTTCACTTCGTGTAGGTGTGAGTTCTATCCCCCTCTCTAGTAGACGAGTCGCTATGGTTTAGTGTAAACCATTTGTAATGTGTGAACTCGTGTGTATGATATGTTTGTTGAGTGTTGAATGAAATATGAATTTGGCCCTTAAGGCCTTAGTAAGACAAAATTGCATCATCCATGTTACCTTTAAATCTTAGCAAATTAGCTTTTCCCTCTTGTCTTACACACCTTATCTTCAGATGCCGCGAGCACCCCCACCCCCGAACCCAGAAATGGCCGAATTGCTAAGGTTGATCATAGAAGACCGGGAAGCAGCCCGAGCTGAGCGCCAAGCCAACTTGGCCACTCTTCAGCAACTAACCCAGATGGCAATGAACCACAACAATGGCAATGGTAATGGTGAAGGAGAAAACCATGGCAATGGAGAGCACCGATCCAAGTTAAGGAGTTTCCAAAACACCAACCCTCCTATATTCACTAAGTCTGAAGAGCCTTTAGATGCCGATGACTGGCTTCGCACTATGGAAAACAATTTGGCAGTCGCCGAAGTTGGTGAAAATGAGAAGGTTTTGTACACCACCCACTATCTTGCTGGAGCAGCAAGAGCTTGGTGGGATAGCACCCGTGCAATGCAAGCCCCAGGGTATGTGATGCCTTGGGAGGAGTTCAAGAGCAAGTTTAGCAAAGCCCATGTCCCTTTGGGATTGGTTAAAAGGATGAGGGATGAGTTCAGAAATCTGAAGCAAGGTTCCTTGTCTGTGGTGGATTACCGTGACAAGTTCCTTACCTTGTCGAGGTATGCCCCAGATGACACCAACACCACTGAGAAGAAGCAAGAAAGGTTTCTGGATGGACTTCATGATGAGATGCAATGTGTCTTGGTCAGCATTCACTTTGCCGACCTGGAGTCATTGGTGGACTCTGCCATTCAGATGGAAGGCAAACTCAAGCAAGCTGCAGAAAATCGCAAGCGCCGTATGATGTATCAAGGCAACTTGAGCAACTCGCAGAAGCCAAGGGGAAATGCACCTATGGATTTCGCCCCTAGACCAATGAGGCCGTCTGCACCTGCTCCACGTCCCAACTATCCCAGCCGTCCACCCGGCAACAACTTCAACCGTGCACCTCCAAGACCTAGTGGCAACAACTTCAACACCAATACTCCAAGGCCAAATGGTGCCCCTGTGTTACCCAAGCCTGGTGACAAGTCTGGAATTACCTGTTATGAGTGCGGACTCAAAGGGCATTACTCCAATGAGTGCCCCAAGAAGCTGAATGATGCATCCAAGACAGCTGCCCCTGCTCAGCAGCAGCGCCGTGTGGGAAATGGCAAGAACTATCCACCAAGGAACCAGCCTCGCTCTCAAGGCCGTCTGAATCACATGAATGTTGAAGAAGCCCAGGAAGCAACAGACGTCGTGCTTGGTATGTTCCCTGTTAACTCAGTTCTTGCAAGAGTTCTGTTTGATTCTGGAGCTTCACACTCATTTGTTACCCAATTATTCGTTGATAAAAGTGGACTTCAACCTACACCCTTGAAAGATGTTATGTCTGTGCAAATTCCCGGGTCAGTAACCAAAGCCAGTTGTACCTGTTTGGCAGTGCCCATAGAAATCCATGGGATCTCTTTCCTAGCCAGTTTGATTGTGTTAGGAACCAAAGGATTGGAAGTAGTCTTAGGTATGGATTGGATGTCCCAACACCAAGGAATCATAGATTGTGCCAAAAAGACCATCACCATGAGGAGTAGCCATGGAGTTTTCGTGAAGCATGTGTCCGTCAAACCCATTCCAATCCCCAGATGTCATAAGAGTATCTCAGGACCAACTTTGGAGGAAGTTCCCATCGTTTGTGAATACCCGGATGTCTTTCCCGATGAGCTACCCGGAATGCCACCGGATCGGGATATTGAGTTTATCATTGAGCTTATCCCCGGAACTGGATCAATAGCCCAACGACCCTATCGTATGAACCCAGCTGAATTAGTTGAGTTGAAGAAGCAATTGGATGACCTTTTGAGCAAAGGATTGATTCAACCAAGTTCTTCCGCTTGGAGATCACCTGTTCTGTTTGTGGATAAAAGTGACGGTTCTAGCCGACTGTGCACTGATTATCGCAAGCTTAACGATGTGACCATCAAGAACAAGTACCCTCTCCCAAAGATTGAAGATTTGTTTGACCAACTGACTGGAGCCAGAGTGTTCTCGAAGATAGATCTTAGGACCGGATACCACCAACTGAAGATCCGTGCAACGGATATCCCCAAGACAGCCTTCACTACCCAATACGGATTGTATGAGTACACCGTAATGTCATTTGGATTAACCAATGCCCCTGCTTATTTCATGAATCTCATGAATAAGGTTTTTATGGAGTTCTTGGATAAGTTTGTTGTTGTCTTCATTGACGACATTCTTATCTACTCCAAATCCAAAGAAGAGCATGCAACCCATTTGAGTTTAATCTTAGAAACCTTAAGAGAGCATCAGCTGTATGCCAAGTTTAGTAAATGTGAGTTCTGGTTGAAGGAAGTTGGATTCTTAGGCCATGTGCTATCAGCAGGAGGAATATCGGTAGACCCCAAGAAGATCAAATCCGTCATGGAATGGGAAGCCCCTACCACTCAGACGGAAGTTAGAGGTTTTCTCGGATTAGCGGGATATTACCGCAAATTTGTTGAAGGATTTTCCAGCATTGCCCGGCCAATGACTCAATTGTTGAAGAAGGACAAGAAGTTTGAATGGACCCCTAGATGTGAAGAGAGTTTTCAAGAGCTCAAGAAGCGATTGGTGACCGCCCCCGTCCTAACCATGCCCGATATCACCAAAAACTTTGATGTCTATTGCGACGCTTCCAAACTGGGACTTGGTTGCGTATTGATGCAAGAAGGCAAGGTCATAGCTTACCTCTCTCGGCAGCTTAGACCTCATGAAGAAAATTATCCAACCCATGATCTAGAGTTAGCAGCCGTGGTTCTAGCTTTGAAGACTTGGAGGCATTATCTGATGGGCAACCGTTGTGAGATCTACACTGATCACAAGAGTTTGAAGTATATTTTTACCCAGAAGGAGTTGAACATGAGGCAAAGGAGATGGATAGAGTTGATCAAGGATTATGATCTGGAAATTCACTATCACCCCGGTAAGGCCAATGTGGTGGCCGATGCGTTGAGTCGGAAGCCATGCTCATTGAATATGAGGATCAAGGAAGAGCAACCTATGTTGCACCAAGAGTTTGAAAAATTTGGATTGGAACTAGTCAGTCAAGGATTCCTAGCCAACCTTGAGTTTCAACCCACCTTGATGAGCCAAATCAAAGAAGCCCAGAAGGGAAATGAGAGTATTGAAGGAATTAAGCGCCGAATTAGTTCCGGCAAGGTGCCAGGTTTTGAGGAAGATGATCAAGGAGTTCTTTGGTATAAAGGACGTATTTGTGTGCCTGCTGATTCAGAGTTGAAGGAAGTGATTATGAAGGAAGCCCATGAGACACCTTACTCCATCCACCCCGGTGGAACAAAGATGTACCAAGATTTGAAGGAACAATTTTGGTGGCATGGAATGAAGCGTGAGATTGCATCGTTCATCTCTAAGTGTGATATTTGTCAAAGAGTCAAGGCTGAACATCAACGTCCTGCTGGACTGCTGCAACCTTTGCAAGTTCCGGAATGGAAGTGGGATTCGGTTGGAATGGATTTCATCACTGGATTTCCAAGGTCTAGCCGTGGAAATGACTCTATCTGGGTCATTGTGGATAGACTAACCAAAGTGGCCCACTTTATTCCTGTCAAGACCACTTACAACTCGGGACAGCTAGCAGATCTGTATTTATCCAGAATTGTCAGTTTGCATGGAGTTCCCAAAGCCATCGTTTCCGATCGAGGAACCCAATTCACCTCGAGATTTTGGAAGAGTTTGCATCAAGCCTTGGGAACCAAGTTAGCTTTCAGCACCGCTTACCACCCTCAGACTGATGGACAGACTGAAAGAGTGAACCAAATACTTGAAGATATGTTGAGAGCCTGTGTCCTAGCTTACGGAGCTAAGTGGGAAGATTGCCTGCCTTTCGCGGAGTTTTCCTACAACAACAGTTATCAAGCCAGTTTGCAAATGGCCCCATTTGAAGCTTTGTATGGAAGAAAGTGTCGTACCCCTTTGAATTGGTCAGAAACCGGAGACAGTCAGATTTTTGGACCAGATATTTTGCAAGAAGCCGAGGAGAAAGTTCGCATGATTCGTGAATACCTCAAGGCAGCCCAGTCAAGACAAAAGAGTTATGCCGACAAGAGATGTAGAGAACTGACCTTCCAGATTGGAGATTTCGTTTATCTCAGAGTATCACCCCTCAAAGGAATGCAAAGATTTCAAGTAAAAGGAAAGCTTGCACCAAGATATATTGGACCCTTCAAGATACTAGACCGCCGAGGAGAAGTGTCTTATCAGTTGAAAATGCCCCCTGAATTGTCTGAAGTACACGATGTCTTCCACGTGTCGTTACTTCGGAAATGTCTTGAAGTGCCGGAGAAGCCAGAAATTTTCAAGAACATTGATCACCGTTCGGTGGACATCAACAAGGATTTGACCTATCGTGAAGTGCCTATCAGTATCCTCGAAGAAGCATATAGAACCACTCGAACCCGAAGCATCAAATTTCTGAAAGTTCAGTGGAGTAATCACACCGAAGAGGAAGCCACTTGGGAACGAGAAGATTACCTTCAGAAAGAGTTTCCCAATCTTTTCAGCTCTTAATTAGTGAATCTCGGGGACGAGATTCTATTTAAGGGGGGAAGATTGTAACAACTCAGAAATTGTAATCCACTTCTTAATAAATAAAGTGCCAAATTTTGGACCCAAATAAAACTTTTTATCTATTATTGTATGCATACATGCATTTTCTTTTCTTTGTATTCTATGATTTTATGTGTGTTATTTTTGATTGAGCATTGGTTAGATAAATCTAAGTGAACCAACAGAATCAATTGAGAAGAATATTAAGAAGCAAAGAAACAAGAAATAAAAATAAGTAAGAAAGAGATAAAGTTAATATGATCTAGAAACTGTTATTGACTACACCACTTTGAGCCCTTAGATTAAGCAATCTACAGCTCACCTTCAGGTTTAACCTTTTAGTTGAGCTTAACCAAGTTATGGACTAACTCAACCAACAAGCATTTGTACAAATTTCAAACTGGAACATCACTCAAACTTGAGCCAAAGTTTGAATCTGAAACAGAGACTATATCAAATTTGAAATATAAATTTCTGCAAAACTTCTTCTTTCTCCAAAACAAAAATATGACAGGGTACCTTGACCAATATGTTGAGCACCCAAAGTGGAAAATTTTGAAAATTCAAATTTTGAGTTCTTGCGAGCATTTCGTCGAACACTGGCAGCAGAAAATCAAATGAGATCAAGATCACTGGTGCTGCACTGTTCTAGCTCGCTCCACGCCTGTAGCCATGCCCTGGGAGGATGTTCGGTCGATGCCAGCCCCCTCTGCCCCGACCCAAGCCCTGGAAGAAGGAGGAGAAGAGGAGGCAGCACCCCCGGACCCCCCCTCTCTTCTTCCCAGCAACCTGCACGTCGCCGACCGCCCTGCCCTCGCCAGCGCCGACCCACAGCACTCCGCGGCCGAGACCAACCCCTGCCAGCACGCGAGTAAGGCCGACGAGGCCAGTGTCGCCCGTGCACGCCGCCAGCATGTCCTGCGCCGGTCGTTCACTGGACGCCCTCGCCCTCGTCGCTCCGGCCTATAAAAAGCCCCCCCGATCAAATGAAGCAAGGCACCTCATCCCCAGCTACCTCCCAGACATCGCCGCTCACTCCCTCTCGCTCTGGTTCGCCGTAGCCAGCCCCGCCGGCGCAGTACTGGACGTGGAGCGTGTCGACGCGTCCGACCACCTGGGAGCCCGCCGCTGCAGGGAATCGGAAGAGGAGCCTCGCCGCCGCCGATCCCGCACGTCGCCGACGAGCCCTGCTTCCCCTATGCCTCGCCATCGCCGTCGAACGATCATCGCTGCTCGCAGGTGAGCTTCCGCCGTGCTGAGGAAGACGATGCACGTGAGCCGTCCGATCTTAATCCGACGCTAGCATACCGATTCGGGAATCGTTAAGTGAGCTGACAGCGCGACCCCACCTGTCAGCTCCCCTTTTATTCTTTTTCCCCGTGCGAAACGGTATGGGCCGGCCCGTTCGGCTTTATTCTGAATAGGGCCCGGCTCGTTTCAGTTTCGGTCCATTTCGTTTTTAAATAAATTCCCGCCCGTTTTATTTATTTCAAATATGTTTCAGATGCTATTTTCAAACTTTAATTCCTAGAGTTTTACAAATCCAAATCTAGCAAATAAATATGCATTGGAAATTTTATAAAATAATCTACCCAATAGGACTGGTTAGAATTCAAAATAAGTTCAGAATAAAATCAGATATGAATAGTGTGACCATAGCTTGTATAATAATGAAAGATTTCTAGAAAATTATTTAAGCCATCAAAAATCATGAAAATTAAAATGTGAACTCACTAATGACCCCTCTTACTGTTAGTCAACACTAATCTACCCCAAACCCTAATAGTGTGATCATTTAGACCCTAACCCAATCCTATTTTTGTAGCATAAAATGATAGATCACTAGTGCACACTTAGAATTAATTGCCCTCATTGCCAATTCACTTAGTGAGTCAATCCCACTTAAACTTGTCTTAGTAACCCTAACTCAACACCAATGCTGCACAAGTGAACCACCTATGCCACTTAGTAAAGAATCTAGCTTGCACACTTGAAGAAAAACTTAGAAGAAAGACTTACAATCCAACACCATAAAATTTCAACATGAATGCTTGGTTAGCAAACAAAGATGTGTGCTTGGTGTGTTGTTAGCTTGGTGAAGTGATGGTGTGCTTTGTGTTTATTCGTTATTTAGACGCTAGTGTTGCCGAGGAGGATATTGGAGGGGATTATTATTATCAAGAAGAAGAAGAAAACCCCGGACACTTTGCCAACCAAGGCAAGCCATCTTTTGATTCATACTCCCCATGCCTAGTTTTAATATTGCATTCTACTTGTTTTAAGTAAATTGCATGATTGAATTGCTAGAGTAGAATGATAGAAGTAAATTGGTGTCTTGATGATCAAGAGCATCAAGCTGAGTTTATCCAACCCTAGTTAGTAGTACTATCACTCAATGTAGTTGCTTAGTCGCTAATAAAAGTTGATGCTATCTCTGGGGGAACCCCATTTGAAAGGTGGTGACTTGAACTTGAAACTTGAAATGGGAGGTTGCTCCTACATGTTGGCTTTATAAAAGAAATTAATCTTGACTAAGAACTATGAAATATATTTTTCAAATGACAACGAGTGATGTACTATGGGAGCCAATTATACCGTACAACCACATTACCCCTATATGGGAAGGGGCTTAATCCGTAGTTTGTTTATCTTAGTATGGGAGGCCTTGTATCAAAGCTTCATGGAAGGACACCGCGAAACGGTTACTTCTGGACCAGGTGGATTCCACTAACCCGGTACCCGGGATGGGCAGAACTAGAGGCGCCGGAGCGGGGTTCCGTATCCCGGGCTCTAGGGAAGGATCCTATACTAGGATGAGCAAGTGAAAGAGTTTGTTTGGTTATCTGAACCTCGCATACCTTGTGTATGTCGAACCGTGGATTTCTCCCGGCAGATGTATCGAATCTTGTGGGTAAAGTGTACCCCTCTGCAGAGGTTTTGAAACTATTCGAATAGCCGCGTCCGCGGTCATGGACGGTTGGCAAGCTGTACTTGACTTTTGTCAAGATTAAAAGTGACCATGGTGACTTGGTGAATGACTTGACTTGAAATGTTGTTGACACACTTGAAGTCCTCTTTAGATGGAACTTAGAGAACTAAACCTCTTTCCTATAAGTGAACATTCTTGGGAAATAAAACGAGCTTTTGCAAATAAACTTAGTGCTTAGTCCACTATATCAAACCTTGCATATCTGCTTCATCATTTCAATTATAAGATGGTTTGCGAGTGCATCCAATGTACTCATGGCTGTGTCCCTGGCTATCAACTTGGCCAGACTATGGGGAGGAATACCAGGAGGAAGGGTATGAAGAAGAGTACCAGAACTAAGCTCGTCTCCGTGAGTCGCCATTTGCCTGTAGGGAGAAGGCATGGGCCGAAGACGTTATTTCCGCTGCTATATTGTGTTGTACTATGACTTGGTCTAGATGACCATTGTATTTGAACCATCGTATTGTAATGTCTATGGAACTGAGTACCAACTACGTTATGTATATCGCAACAATGGTCCTGGGATTGCGGTGGAATACATAACGGGCACTTCGAATTTGTATCAAATTTGAGGTCGTTACACAGGTGTTCCGGACAAAAGAAGGAGTCACGATATGGGGGTCAAGTATTCAACAACGACGACCAAGAAAGGCATACAGAGACGAAGATGAGCGTGATGCATGTAAACGCTAATGATATGTATCGATCTACAATTAATGATGTATAAGTTTACAACACATATGATTATATTATCCTTGTCTTATGCCCATATATTTATCACATATTTCTTAGTCACAATAATTAAAGTTTGGAAACAAAAAAAGAAAAAACAAAGAAAAAAGAAAAAACACATGATTATATTTCCCTTTTTAGTCACAATAATTATAGTTAGGAAAGTAAAAAAAACAAAGCAAAAGAGAAAACAAAGAAACAGAAAAAACAAAGCAAAGGGAAAAAACAAAGAAAAAGAAAAAAATGGCAATTTTATCCCTGGCGAATAACGCCCTTAATTCGCCAGGGGTAATTAGTTGGTGGGTCTCACTCTTAGTTTATCGCCGGCGAATAACACCCTGAATTCGCGAGGGATAATTCTCGCGGCCCCACTGGTCATAGGGTCAGTTCTTATCCCTGGCGAATAACGCCCTCAATTCGCCAGGGGTAAACTAACTCCCTATACCGTTTCGGCCCTTCTCCCTCCTCTCGATCCCCCTCTCAAACCCTAACTCCCTCCCTCGCTCCGCCCACGCACGTCTGCCAAGATCCCACGCCACCCATGCCCCGACGCGAGTTCGGCCAGATCGACTTCGAGCTCCTCCACACCTTCTCCGGCAACACATCAAGAACTCGTCCTCGCCGGCGTCTGCCCTCTGCTATCTCCTCCACACCGTAGCCGGAGCTGAAGGAGGGGGGACATGCCGTCGCCGAAATCCTCCCCGTCTTTCCCGACCTCTCTCCTTCCTGCTAGCTCCTCCCCGCCTCTGCAATTCATGTGTTGTTCTTTGTTGATGAACAACCAACTCAACATCCCGCACTAGATGATAGTCATACTGCTGTAATTATTCGGGGGGTAGGGGTGGGTTCTTTTCACTGCCTTTTTCCTACCTATTTGTCTTAGATTGGAGTTCCATTTACTCTGTATTTTTTTATAAGATGGGACTGTAGATGTAATATTTTGTTAGATGTGAGTTTAGGAGATGTGGCAACTCAAGTATTAGATGATGCTTTGTGTAATTGTGTTACATCTTGGCCATTTTAGATGATGTAATATAATAGTAAAATTTATTGTGTGATTTTAGATGTGAGTTCTTTTACTGTCATTTTCCTGCCTCATTGTTTACTCTAAGGAGAACTGTATACTTGAGGTTTGCTAGTTTCACATTTCTAAGTCTAGGTTCATTTCCTTTTGTGCAAATCAATCAAAGCAAACATTATGTTTATATCAGTTATGTTTTTAGAAAGTATGGTCTGCAGCTTTCCCTCATTGCATGATGATACAAAAACTGTATTTGAAACGTGAGGCAATTTGGGATTTTGAACTATGCAAAGATGCAGACAACTATCCTGTGGAATTTTGGTTTGATGGATAATTCCCGGTCGACTGTGACTCAATGAACTCTAGGTTGACTGAGGATTGACAAATCTGTTTAAATCATTTTCTCCAGGGATAGCTGTAACTGTTAGCAACCACATCTTTCCACTCATCTTTTTCAGTTGATCAGTATTGTCTTGGAAATATTTCTACAACTTTTGTTGTTGTATTTGAAGTTAACTTTAGTTTCGATAACTTGCATTCTTGGCAACCGCATTTCTTTACTCAACTGCTTATTTTGATGTGCTCCATAGTCTACTAGTCTATGTAAGGTGATGTTGTTATTCTAGGTCTACCACTCTATTTTCTATGTTTGAGCTGCAAGCTGTCTACAACTTGCAAAGTGTTAGAAAATTTGGCGTTTTATCTTGACCGAGAAGGTAGCATCTTATTTTTGACGCTTGCTTGCCCTTTCTTCCGGAGCTGAAGCTGTTCCTATCTTGGGCCGGCTTTTGCACAAGAGATTTGCATACACACATACCTGCTGTTGTTTTCAGGTTCTTTCGATTTCTTGGACTAAGTGGCCAAGCTCGCCTTTTAAATAGGAAGGCGTGCCCAGATATTACTACTGTTCTGAATTTTTAGCAAACGATTTCCCCTGTCCTGATTCTCAAGCAAGGAATTTTGATTATGACATGGCACATAGCAGTCGAGATGCACATTTTCATTGTCTTAGATAGGAGTTCTGTAGACGTAATATAATAGCAATGATTCTTAAACCAATCTCCACATGCAAGGAACAATGACTGCGTGTACACCATGTATGCAATATCAGCAAAAGTTGCCTCTTATCTTAGCAGCTAGCAATATATTACGGAGATCAGTGTATTGTTAACTATGCCATGCAATAAAAATGAAATGTGCAGTAGTATTTAACCCTAATTAGGAACCTTTAGACTGTGACATACTGTGAACATGTTAACAAAGCTTGATAAACAACCTTCTGTGACATACTACTTCATGCCAAGATTTATAAAGAAACTACTACAGCACTATATAATATTAAATAGTTGTGTGCATCATGTTTATTTCTATTCTAATTTCTAAGTTATTGGCTTTGTTGGATTTAAGTTGTGGGTGAAAGAATGATGGATAAGAGCTTACAGTGGTTTCAGTTTTGTTCATATTTACTGTATTGGACATGGTACTATGAATATTTCTTGTATTGGACATGGTACTGTGAATATTTTTTGTACTGGGAATCATGTTACAGTATGTACTGGGAACATGTGAAGCAATGTGTATGTTGTGCAGGTACATTGAGTGCCAATGTTTCGCCGGAATGTTGATTAACTTCTGTTCTGGTGAATTTCTGGCACTCCGGCATGACCATTTTTAGCAAAGGTCATGCCGAATTTTTGCCATGAAAATTTGTGCCTCTATCTAAAAACTCTTATCTCTTGTGTAGCTATGTCGTCTTCTGGAAACCAGAACGTTGACGGCGACGTCGCCGGGTCATCTTCTCGGCAACTAGATATGGAAGAGCACTACAGGCTCATGGCCCTGGAGTCGCAGCAGGAAGATGCTGAATATCGGCCTAGTGACGACGATGATGCCGATGCTGGTGATGACTATGAGAGGAGGGTCATCGACCAGGAAACCACCGATAGTGGTGCCGGCGCGGGTGGCTCCGAGACATCTAGCCAGGCGAACAGAAGAGTTCGGAAGAAGCGGCGCCCAAACCTTGTCGCCGCCCAGCGGAACACATTCACATTGGTTGACCCCGATAGTGGTATTCCGAAGGAGCCAGTAAAATTCGTGAAGGGGTACGGCCTCCAGCTGGCAGCAATCCTTCGTGACATTGTCAACGTCAATGAGACGAACCTCCGAAGTAAGAACCATCTGCGCGTCCAGCTAATCTCGAGGCTGCACGCACGGTACAAGTTCCCTCCAGAGTACAGAAACCAGGATCTGAAGAAGAATATTGTGAACAGATTTGCCCTCACAAGGTTCACCAAACACCTTAGCAGTTATAAAACTATGCTGAGGGAAATGATTACTGATCATGAGCCTTTCGAAGAGGTCCATCACCACTTTCCGCAGATGACGGAAGAGGACTTCAAGGTCTTCCTTGCGAATGAATCCGATGATTTCACCAAGGCGCAAAGCAAATGGGGGAAGGACCTCGCGGAGAAGAACATTGGGCACCACCATCTCGGTTGCCGTGGTTACGACGACAAGAAGCCAAAATGGGACAAGGAGGACCAGGCATACATAGAGCAGGGCATCGAGAACCCCTACGACAGGTATGCAGACCCGCTGTTTAGGGCATTTGTCAGGTCCCGGTACCGTAAAGAAATAGAAACTCGGAAACTCGTCACAGACCATAAGGTGGTGCAGGGTGTAGTTTTGCGCACGGACCCGAAGATGGCGGAAGTCGAGAAAGTAGTGGTATGAAATTTACAAGATTGTTAAGTCCATTGCAAGCTAGTAGGACATAATTCTAAAATTGTTCATGTTGTCTCTTCTGCAGCAAGCACAAATACAAGCAGCTGAATCCGTCGGCTCCTCGTCCCAGACGTCGACAGGCAAAGTCCCGTGGGACAATCCTTATGTAAGGGGCATAAACATCGCAAAGGAGCAGCCGCCGTTGAAGAGGCCACACTTAGGCCGTGTCGCCGACGCCGGAGCAGGTCACAAGCACTCCGCCTATGGCTTTGCTGAGCCTAGCACCAAGGAGTCGCGACAGGCGAAGAAGAGCTAGACACTTCAGAGACGGAGACCCTCAAGAGAAAGATCGCGGACTTGGAAACTAACATGGAAAGGAGGGTCGAGGAGAAAACTGTTGCAAAGGTCAACGAAATCATGCCCGACCTCGCCCAGAGGATCGCCGCTTATATCGCGGGAGGCCAAACGGGGCCGTTACCGTTGCTGAGCTTAGGCGCCAGCAACTCGGACAAAGAGGCGCCGCGGGCTCAAAGTGAACCACAACATGATTCACCCACTGCAATGGTGACTCCGGAGGGCAGCAACACAGGTGCTGGCCGTATGGAGGACTCACCGGCCGTGGCGGCTAGCAGCCCCTCCATCACTTGCACGCCTGCCGGTCCGTCGACGCTTGCCGAGCTCGACGCCCTCACGGTAATAAATTAAGCCTCCTCTACAAGCAGTCAATTACTTCATCGCCGCAACTCTCTTTTGAAATACGTGTTGTGTTTCTACAGGAGAGCTCGACACAATGCACCTTGCTACTGAAACTGGACTACCAGTTCAAGGACGTGGCGAAGGGAAACATCTTGATGCCACTCAGCCGGCAGTACCACGGCAACCCTATGCCCGATAGTGTGCATCGGGTTCAGGTGGCACAGGTGTTGCCGTTCTGCCATGACTTGTATCCTCCTAACCAACCAGCGGATGCCGAAAGCAAGCTCAAGATTGGACAACTAAATAACCACATCTTGCTATGGCCGAAAGCCCTGATTCGGCTGAACACCGCCTTAAGGTCGGAGGCAAGACAAGAAAGGGTCACTCCACCGGTTACATCGGCGGCGCCGAGCCAAGGCAAGGTCGCTCCGCCCTCTGTGCCGGAGGCAAGGGAAGAAAGGCCCGACACTCCACCCGCTTATGATCCTCCCGAGCACGATGGCGCAATGGGTATTGACCAGGCTCCCATCGATACTTCTAGCGCTGATTTGGAGGCCGACGATGCTCCTCGACATGTACCCGATCAAGGCCGTGGTCCTCTGGCGAAGAAGCTGATGTTTAGTTCTCAGGAAACGCTAGAGGAACAAGCTGCCGCCTTCACCGCACCGCCGCAATCTATGATTTCACCGAAGAGACTCTTTGTTCTAACCAAGGAGGAGATGCAACAAAAAGGCACTCCCTTCTGCAACAAGAAGAAGGAGAGGAAGCGGAAGAAGAAAGGTGAAGCGGCCTCTACCTCTATGCGCCCAGCAGCTCAGGTTCTCGACAGGTTGTCGACCCCTTGGAGGAAGATGCATTATCTCAGTTCACCGATTGACGAGGGGTTAACTCGACAAATGTCCTAGATGAAGGACTTAGGATCGGGGGAAGAGCAACGACTAGAGATTCCGGGATCGAGATTGGCACACGATGTACCCAGGTTCACGTCCCCACGGTGGAGGATCGCTACATCCTGCTAGCAATCTAGTAGATAATCACAATGGTGTTTACATGGTGCCGCCGTAGGCGGAATATTGTATCTAGTCTATGTCTAATCTATCTTGTCTAGTCGAGATATTGCTTGTCTATGATATCCAATGTCTATGAGATTGTCTGATGTCTAAGTTGTCCCTCTAGGGGCGCCCCTGCCTGGCTTTATATATGCAACCGGGCAAGAGTTTACAAGAGTTCTAGTCGAATACGGATTAGAGCCTTCCTTCTTCGTCTCCAAGTCATCTTCGAGTCCTTTTACTTGTCCACTTCCATCATGGGCCGAACCCGGTATACCAATCCGTGGGTACCCGAAGGGTATTCCCACGTCAGTAGCCCCCGAGACTCAATTCGAGTTGCAGACTCGGGTTGAGTCTCCAAAACTTCAATCTTCGACTTCTTCAATCTTCGACTTTGTCTTTCTTCGACTTCTTCAAACTTCAACTTCTTCAAACTTCGACTTCTTGAAATCTTCGGGTTCTTGAATCCGCTCTCCCGATGGGAGTAAAATGTCGAGTTTATGGACTCGATATTTTCTTCCTCATTCTTCTCGAAATTTTTCATCTTCGACTTGATCAATACTTGAATTCTTCAGATCTTCAAATCTTTGACTTGGTCTTTCGACTTATCTTTTATTATAATGTCTCGCAAGGGGTTTTGATGAACAAGCCTGACAACTCTGACGGATCAAGAGGTCAGTTAACTGCCGGAACAGATACTTGTCACCTACTTCAAATTCAATCCCCTTGGACTTGAATTTGGGATACCGGTCAAACCCATTCTTTTGCCGCATTTAGGACTTACAAAGAATGAATCCCAGTGATTCTCAGGGTACCCAGTGCGTCCACCAGGATTTTCTTCGCGTCGTAGACACGGATACATACCAGCAGAGCGCATCCATGTGCGTATACCGGGCCACACAGGACGGATCCTGGGGTCTTACCTTCGTGATAAATCACGGCATTCGAGTTTCGTTGCGATAACGCAACTCGAGAATCTTATGTCGCAGTCAAAGTTTGACTGAAAATATTCGGGTTTATACAACCTTGATTAATAAAAACTCTCTCCCGATAGGAGTAATGATGATTCCTGAAGCTTCTCTCGCCTTCATCTCTGTAATATTCATGAAAAAACATCGTCGGGTGCGCGCCCAGCGCTCCCGATGGGAGTAGCCCCCGAGGCTATGGTCGGATACTTGTAGTCGATCATAGGCTCAAATCCTGTTCTTCTTCTCTTCTTGTCGAATTCTTTCTTGAAATTATCTTTCTATCGGGTGCGCGACCAGCGCTCCCGATGGGAGTAGCCCCCGAGTCTATGTTTGGGTATTTGTAGCCGGGCATAGACTCAAGTTGTACTACTCGAAGAAGTTCGGCTCCTGTTGAAGGACTTGATGATTTTGTCGACTCCTGCAGAAAATATGAATAATTATGAAATAATTTGTCTCTCGAAGAAATATTGCGTTTGCATATTGCAACAATGATGTAGTAGTATGTAAAACAAAAACTCGATGTTTTTTGTGCAATTTTGTTGCTCGTACGTAAGACCCTTTCGTTAGCCTGATGCACTTCACGGCTCGATCAGCTACTCAGGTCAGACGTAAATCGATGCGTGTGCCGCATTTGAATTTCAAGATACTTGCTAAGCCTTTTCGTTAGCCTGACGCCCAAGATTTTGGCCTTGCCAACCGTTAGTCGAGCTTCATGCGACTGTAAACTAAATTGACAAGTATTCGACAAGGAACGCCAGCTAGCTACTAGGGCTTTCACAATTTTTCGAAGTCAATGATATGCAAGATGATTGTTGATGGCGGAGCCCCCGAGTGTCAGGTGCGGCAAAGGTAAATAATAATCGACTCTTAGAAGAGGAGAACTTAGCTTTTATCGGGTGCGGCGTGGTCGGCGCGGCGTAGTCGACGATGACGTAGTCGAGGTAGACGCAGATGTAGTCGATGCAGCGGATCGAAGTCGTGGTCGTAGAGGCCGGCGAGTTGATGTCGAGCCCCCGAGCGCTGTTGGAATTATCGCGTTGCTGATGTCGACGAAATCGCAGGTCTTGAACATGATTATCCGCACTCCGAGGCGAGTTGATGTCGAGCCCCCCGAGTGTTTGTTGGGATCGTCGCGTCGTTTGCGAGTGTTTTTGATACCGATGTCGTAGATCTTGAGTATGAGCTTCCACACTCAGGGGCGAGTTGACATCGAGCCCCCGAGCGTTGTCGATAGTTTGCGCGAGTGCGCGATGACGAGCCCGCGAGTGTAACAAGCCACAGTTGACGCCGGAGTCGACGATGTTGAAGACGAAGTAGTCGAAATATTTTCTTCGGGTTGTCCGAGCAGCTTTGGTAACTCGCCGGTGCAATCTATAGCTGACTTGCTATCTTTGTTATGTACGATAGATGCTATTTGCTTGATGCTTTGATAGATATTTTTTCCTTTTGCTTCATCTTCTTTCACAAAGTAGTACGATGCTTTGAACTTGTCTTCTAGATAGACGTGAGAGCCAAAAGTAATTGACACGTACACTTGTATTCTCGGGTCTTGATCCAATAACATGCTCCACAAGAGCTGATTTGTGTGGCTGCTTTGCTCCACGAGGCCAGGTATCCCAGAAACCGATCGGAACTTTGATTCAGATCAGCACCGGCTCGGATACGTGATGACCAGGATTATGGAAAAGTCATGCCGGCCGAACGTCTCCGATTGATCCTTCTAATAACCTCTTAATTACTGCGCTATGATAGCCTTCACGTGAAGTAGTAAGTATCTCTTTGATTGCATTAACTCGATGTGCAGCTGAAAATTGAGCGGTACTCTCCAGATTGCTTGTTCCTTGACTTCTTGGAACTTGATCCATGATGACCTTGTCGCTGTAGCAAAAACGCTCGTGCATGCTTTTGGCTTTGACACAGAACAAATTGGCTGTTGCCGATATTGCAGACGCTGATGTCGGCTTCCTCGACTGGATCTTTTAAGGTCTTCAGCTTTCGACTTCCGCGAGAACGCGCGCCCAAGAAGATAGATGTAGCCTTTAGTTTTAATGTAGGCCTTCGTCATACAATCGGCTGATTTGATCCAGCAGCAGATGACTCGGCGAAACGCGATTTGAAGACGATGATGATGACTTCTCTTTTTCTTGTCGCTGATCCGGATCTGCCCTTGCTTGCAGATGAAACTCTTCAACAATGAAGCCGATAATTAGCCAGATGCGATCTGGATGAACTCGACGATTCTTGATGGTGAAACATTGAAGATCTTTGACGATGTAGACGATAGCTGATGTTGATGATAAATTCTGTTGAATCGACCTGACTGCTTCTGTTGTCGGCAGCCGTAAAATTTTGTTGATCTTGATGATATAGAAAAAATTTGCTGATATCGCCGATGGAAGAGTTGAAGGATCCCGCCCAGATAACAAAATCCAGTCGCCGCGATCCCCACGGTCGGCGCCAATTGACGAGGGGTTAACTCGACAAATATCCTAGATGAAGGACTTAGGATCGGGGGAAGAGCAACGACTAGAGATTCCGGGATCGAGATTGGCACACGATGTACCCAGGTTCACGTCCCCACGGTGGAGGATCGCTACATCCTGCTAGCAATCTAGTAGATAATCACAATGGTGTTTACATGGTGCCGCCGTAGGCGGAATATTGTATCTAGTCTATGTCTAATCTATCTTGTCTAGTCGAGATATTGCTTGTCTATGATATCCAATGTCTATGAGATTGTCTGATGTCTAAGTTGTCCCTCTAGGGGCGCCCCTGCCTGGCTTTATATATGCAACCGGGCAAGAGTTTACAAGAGTTCTAGTCGAATACGGATTAGAGCCTTCCTTCTTCGTCTCCAAGTCATCTTCGAGTCCTTGTACTTGTCCACTTCCATCATGGGCCGAACCCGGTATACCAATCCGTGGGTACCCGAAGGGTATTCCCACGTCACCGATGCTGCCGAGTGAGATTCTCAAAGATATGGGGGGCAGCATCAAGGACGTGCATGACAGCATCATGTATCTGGAGGACCAACTTCTCAGAGAGAAAAATCCCGGGTTCCCGGTACATGTGGTCAAGGTGCCCACCAATGTGGGCTTTGTGGATGGGTACCCAGGGGATCTTTTCTTTATTAGATTCGAAGACATCTTTAGGCTCTTGCACATGTTCCGGATGGACAAAAGCTTGGTCCACCTGATATCGCTCAGCATGGCGCATGATATCATCATAGAGAGAAGAGGGAGGCACATGATAATGGACCCCTTCTACATGGATGAGCTATTTCTCGGCGCCCCTGGGAATCGGGCGATTGTCTCGAAGTACATCGAGGATTTCATGGTAGCCAACAAGGATAAGGACTGCTTTCTCATGCCCTACTTCCCCGAGTAAGTAGTCCTTCACTGCCCGTCGGTACATTAATTCTTCCGTAAATTTTCTTTATCTAAGGATCACTTGTTGTTTTGCGCAGAGGAATTCACTGTACCCTCCTCCTCGTTCACTAGTATGAATCGGGAGTGGTTTACCTAGACTCGGGGAGTGCGAATCGCAAGGACTACACCGAGATTAAGGGTGTTCTTGATAAAGCCTTCAACGGCTTCATCGCTAAGGCCGACCGCCCCCTCAAAAAGCAGAAAAAAGTACGAGGATGCTTCACCCTCTTCCACCAAACCGAGTTCTGCTGCCACAAGCAGGCTGAGCCAGATAGTGGGTTGGAGGCCTGGTACGCCATCCTACATATGAGGGACATCATCAAAACAGAACAATACCTCTTGGTGCCAGAAAGACTCCGAAAAGCTAGCATAGACATGGCGAATGCCACCGATGCACAAGTGCGAGCTGAGTTCTGTGCCATTCAACGGACCATTTGCTCGATCATTTCGAGGGATGTGACCAAGAAGGGTGGCTTGTTCCACGCCGGCTTCACACCACCGCCAAATTCAGAAATCCAGACCCGCTTAGAGTTGTGCTATGACACAAGGACATTTAACATGCTCGACGGAATCCATCCCTTCCCGCCAAAACCTAAAACTTAGAGTTAGTTTGTAAACCGTATTTATTGCACAACTTTCATGCTTCATTACTTAACCACTAACTTTTTCCTTATGTGTAGATGACCTGGTATGTCGTGTACAAGGGCAAGGTTCCCGGAGTCTACGATGACTGGGAAGAATGTAGGAGGCAGGTACACCGTTTCAGCGGCAACAGCTACAAGGGATACAATACTTTGGCGGAGGCGCAAACTAGATATCCCAACTATCTAGCGCGAGAGAGGACGAGGGAGATGGAGAGGAGCCGGATGACCACCTTCCTCGTGATGATGCTCACCGCCGCCACTATCTTTATTTTCCATGTGTTCCTTGTTTAGCTACTTTGTATACTCTCCCAAACAAAACTTGTAAGTCCAGATCGAGAATTGGTGCAACTTGTGAATATTGGAGTCTTGAACACTTGTGTGTAATATTGGAGACTTGTGTGTAATATTGGAGACTTGTTTGTAATATTGGAGACTTGTTTGTAATATTGGAGTCTTGATGACTTGTAAACATAATTCCTTGTTTTGCTGCTGTTATTCTGTGTATTATCTGTTGTATATCTGTTGTATAAAATTTTATTTTTTTGCTCCTGTAATTATTTTTGCTGGCGCATAGAATAGTTATTCCTAGCGCATTTCATAATTTGCTGGCGAATTGTGAAATGCGCCAGGGATAATGAGTTACCACCGGCATTAGTGTCGTTGGCGAGTTGTAATTTGCCGGGGATAAGCAATTTTGGTGCGCCGGCGGTAGGCTTTTCCCTACTAGGGCAAAGGTTTCTTCTTAGCAACATCAGCAATAGGAACACCATAATAACACTTTTCAAGCGGTGGTAAATCAAGCATGTCATAAATTTTTCCAGGCATAATAGAAATACTAGCACCTAGATCACATAAAGCATGGCAATCAAAACAATTAACATGCATATCAATGATGGGTTCCCAACCATCTTCTAACTTCTTGGGAATAGAAGCTTTTGGCTTCAACTTTTCATCCCTAATTTTCATAAGAGCATTGGTAATATGCTTAGTAAAAGCAACATTTAAAGAACTAGCATTGGGACTCAAAGCTAGCTTTTGCAAGAACAAAATAACTTCAGATATATTGTAGCCATCAACATCAAAATCATTGAAAGAAATAGAGCTATCATCTTCCACACTCCAAAAAATTTCAGCACTCTTTTGAGAAAAAGTTTTAGCAGTTTTAGGCTTTTTAGTACAAGGAGTGGGAGTTTTCTCTACACCAATCAAAGTAAGAGGATTGCTAGCATTTGGAACAACATCATTAGAGGTACTAATGGTACATACCTTCATCTTTCTAGCCATCTCATCTTCTCTTTCCCACCTGGCATGCAATTCTGCTAGCATCCTAACATTTTCATCAATTCTAACTTGGATAGCATTAGCGGTGGCAAAAGGATCAGGCTTAGAGGACATTCTGTTAATCAAAGAATATTGCGCATTGACATGGATGAAATATCAGTTTCAGCTTTGGAAACCTTAGCTTGTAACTTAGGAATAGCCTTGTTTAAATTTTCAAGTTGATGACTAATAGTCCTCAACAGAGCTAATTGCTCCTCCATGGTCTTGGTGAAAGCCTTGTTCTGCTCATATTGCGCCTGCATAAAATTCTTGGTAGCCTTTTCAAGTTCAAAAATTCTTTCTTCACTAGGCATTTTAGGTCTACCAAGGTAGCTATTATCACCATTAGAAGGAAATGGCCTATAATTGTTACTAGCAAAATTGTTCCTATAAGCATTGTTGTTAAAATTATTATTTCTAATGAAGTTTACATCATGATGCTCTTCTTGAGGAACCAAAGAGGCCAAAGGAACATTATTAGGATCAACATGAGTCCTATCATAAGAAAGCATAAGCATTATAGCATCAATCTTATCATTTAAGGAAGAGGTTTCCTCAACAGAATTTACCTTCTTACCTTGTGGAGCTCTCTCGGTGTGCCATTCAGAGTAATTTACCATCATATTGTCGAGAAGATTTGTTGCGGCGCCCAAGGTAAGGGACATAAAAGTGCCTCCAGCAGCTGAATCCAATAGGTTCCTTAAAGAAAAATTCAGTCCTGGATAAAAAGTTTGGACAATCATCCAAGTAGTCAGTCCATGAGTGGGACAATTCTTTATCATAAATTTCATTCTTTCCCAAGCCTGAGCAACATGTTCATTATCAAACTGACTAAACTTCATAATATTGCTACGCAAAGCTATAATCTTAGCAGGAGGATAGTATCTTCCAATAAAAGCATCCTTACACTTAGCCCATGAATCAATACTATTTTTAGGCAAAGATAGCAACCAATCCTTAGCTTTTCCTCTCAAAGAAAAAGGAAACAACTTAAGCTTAATAATATCACTCTATACATCCTTATATTTCTGCATCTCACATAGCTCAACAAAATTGTTGAGATGAGCTGCAGCATCATCAGTACTAGCACCCGAAATTTGCTCTTTCATAACAAGGTTCAACAAAGCAGGCTTAATCTCATAATAATTCGCAGCAGGAGCAGGTGGCACAATAGGAGTGCAGATAAAATCACTATTATTAGTGCTAGTAAAATCACACAACTTGGTGTTCTCAGGAGTAGCCATTCTAGCAAAACTAAAAGCAGACAAGTAAAAACAACTATAGGGAAACTAATTTTTTTGTGTTTTTGATAAAATGATGCAAGTAAAATAAAGTAAAAGCAAAACTTAAAACAAAGTAAAGGATGTGCGTGCGAAACTCTCCTTACAGAAGTCTTATTTTTCCCCGGCCACGGCGCCAGAAAAGAGTCTTGATGCGGCACGGTGTGTTGATGTAATTCACCGTCCAGTTGGGAACCCCAAGAGGAAGGTATGATGAGTACAACAGCAAGCTTTTCCCTCAGAAAGAAACCAAGGTTTGTCGAATCCAGGAAAAAGCCAAACTCAAGAAGGTGATGCTGACTAGCCTAGTAACACTCCAACAAGGGCGCCGTTAATGATATAACGAGTTAGCGCGTCTTCAGCTAGTAGCAACGCAGAACCTCCACACAACACAACCAAATACTTTGTTCCCAACTTATGATGAGGTTGTCATTCTCACCGGTTTGCTGTAAACAAAGTAATGAGCGTATCGAGTGGAAAGCAATAGTAGTATGCGAGTAAAGTAAACAGTGCGAGTAAAGTAAACAGGTGATAGCAATATAAAGGAAATAGGACCGGGGTCCACAGTTCACTAGCGGTATCTCTCCATAAGATAAAATAATACATGCTAGGTAAACAAATTACAGTTGGGCAATTGATAGAATAAAGATAACGTGATATGTCGAGAGGATCACTATGAGATTTACTCTGGGCATTACAACAAAATACATAGACCGCCATCCAACTGCATCTATGACTAATAATCCACTTGTGGCGAATCAATCTGAGAACTCCATAAGTATTAAGTTACGAACTACAGATAACGGCATTAAGCAAAGTGTGTAATGTAAACAAAGCATATGTCCTTGGACATAAGAATGTTGTTTTCTCCCTAGTGGCAATAGCACATATACAACCTTAGAGGTTTGTGTCACTCCCCCAGATTAAATAGAGGCATGAACCCAACTATCGAGCATAAATACCCCCTCTTGGAGTCACTAGTATCTACTCGGCCAAGATAGCTACTAACAACAGAGAGCATGCAAGATCATAAACAACATAGAGATAACATAAGATAATATTCAGCACATCAACTCAATCATAACACCAATATTTATCGGATCCCAAGAAACACAACATGTAGAATTACATAACGGTGATCTCGATCATGTAAAGCAGCTCACGAGATCTGAACATGAAGCATATGGTGGAGAAGATAACCAACTAGCTACTGCTATGGACCCATAGTCCAAGGTAGACTACTCACTCATCGTGTCGAAGGCAAGCATGGCGATGAAGAAGACCTCCGGTGGCGATTCCCCTCTCCGGCAGGGTGCTGGGAAGAGCTTCTGGACCCTCCCGATCTCGGGTCGACGACGGCAGCGGATCACGATGTGTTTCTGGAAAATTGATCGGGTACTTAGATTTTTCCCATCGGGGGGTCTTTATAGGCGAAGGGGCATCGTCAGAAGTGGACCGAGGCGGCCTGACACAT
This sequence comes from Dactylis glomerata, assembly GCA_007115705.1. Lineage (NCBI taxonomy): Eukaryota > Viridiplantae > Streptophyta > Magnoliopsida > Poales > Poaceae > Dactylis > Dactylis glomerata. The sequence continues at coordinate 4,251,612 of QXEO01002107.1, read as the reverse complement.
AGGGGGCGCGGCCAGGGCCTGGGCCGCGCCGCCCTACTGTGTGGCCGGCCTATGGCCCCTCTCCGTCTCCTCTTCGGTTCTCTGGAAGCTTCGGTAAATTTCTGGATGTCTGGCTTTTGTTTCATCCAATTCCGAGAATATTTCCTGTGCAACTTTTCTGAAACACAAAAACAGCAGAAAACAGGGAACTGGCACTATGGCATCTCGTTAATAGGTTAGTTCCAGAAAATACATAAAAACGCCATGAAGTGTAACGAAACACTAAGCAAATGGTGTAAAAACAAGCATGGAGCATCAAAAATTATAGATATGTTTGAGATGTATCAACGATGCCTTTTGTTGTTCGTGTATGACGCGTCGCTATGTGCTCTGCGAGCAACGTCGCTTGCCGCAATGGCTGAGTCTTTCCTCTTCTGTATTTCAATCCTCTCCTTCGCTAGTTGCTTCGCCTGCTGTCTTAGGGCGTAGTGGTACCCCAAAACCATACTCTTGCTGGAGTTTGTTGGTATTGGCATGCCGTGTTCCATGGCTGTCTTGATTGTTCTCCACTCGTCGACTGATAGTCGAACTTTCTCCCTAGTTGCAAGGGAGTCTGCAGTTTCTCCTTCTGCTAAATGGTTTGCTCCTTTGTTTATGTTTGCTAGATTGAGCACTGGATTGTTGTTTTCGTCGAGCTCTTCTGAGTTGTCTCCTACAATGGCGAGTACCTGATATCGATTGTCGAGTTTGCTATTAAAACTTGAGAAGATCGAATTGTCATCTTCAGAAATCTCTAATCCTGTCTTCTAGGTGTCTGTTGATTTGTCTGAGGTATTGTCGTGGCAGATCATGAGATCTTCGACTTGAAGTTCTAAATCGAGATTCTCCATGGTTTCGTCGCCTCCTGTGATTTTTTCTTCTTCTGTTTCAGCTAAGCTGACCGGCGAGTTTACCTCGCTAGAAGAGCCTCCTGATGATTCCGACATTGCTGCTGTCTTGGGTTCACTTGCCGACAGACCCGGTTTCGCCGGATCTGAAAGGCGAATCGAACCTAGTGATCCGACGTGAAAGTTTAGACTTTTGATCGTCAAATCCATATCTTGATCCATGCTCTCGAATACTTGCGTGAAACTTGACTGGCGAGGTTGAAAATCGATGGTTCCGAAGGGTATCTGGATTTTGTCGACTTCCGGATTGCTCTTGGCTAAAAGCAAAAAAGCCGTCGAATTCATGATTCCAATGCCCAGAGTCCCCACGGTGGGCGCCAATTGATGAGGGTTAACTCGATAAATGTCCTAGATGAAGGACTTAGGATCGGGGAGACAGGGCATCGGATGAACTCAAAAGTAAAATCAGTCAAACAAGGTGTGTATCAAAAGTAAACGTGGGTGTAAACCTGGCTTGCTTTCAATTTGTCCCTCACCGTCCTCTCCTGGCCCCTATATATAGGTGGCCAGGTCTCAAGGATCGGGAGGGGTCCGATACAAATTACAATATCGAGATATGATATGAACTTGTATTTCGACTATTATTACAACTGGGCCTAGCTTAACGGGCCTTAGGGATACTTAACTGTTGGGCTCTATTATCTATACCCTTGTCATGCGGCGTCCGACCATGCCAGATGCGGGTGGCGCCCCACTCGCTGTTCTTGCTCCCGACCATCTCGCGGATGGTTTGGAGCTCACAGTTGCTCTTGACGCGGGAGTCGAGCAGGCGCGCTGCCGGTGGCAGCGCTGCTTCAGAAGACCTCGCTGGTTCGGTGGTCCTGCATGGTGCCATGGCGCTGTCGGACTGGGGTGGATTTCAGTAGGAGGCAGATTGCTGGAGTGGATTGGATGCACAAGCTCTTCAGAAGTGGGCGGCAGCGGCGATGTGCTGTGAAGGAGAAGAAGGAGCCTTCTCTACTAAACTTTAAAGGAGGCAGAGAGGGCGCGGTTTCCCAAACGTCGCCCTTGATGTGATGATTCGAAATGCCCGTTACCCTCTGCGCGATGAACGATCTCCACGCCGCTTTGTCTCACCAGCCGCGGTCATGCCACATGTCCGCGGGCCCTGCATCTTCACATGGTCCTCTGACCGTGCGCGTTGACGCATGCCGTTGAAGGGCCTAGCAGCTTCTGGGGCCCCTGACCCTTCGCTCCCTCGAGAGGGCGCGTTTGCGGGTTAGGCTCCCAAGGGGCTACTGTCGGTGTTCTGGATACTGGAGTATCCTGGTCCACCTGCTCATGGGCCCCTTCAATGGCCCAGCTTCGGCCTAGGAGTAAACCGAAGACCGAAGCTGAACAAAGAAGACCCTCATGAGGAGGCGCCTCATGAGGAGAACGACGACAAAACTGCTAAGGACCAGAAGACCTCCTCGCGAGGTGTTCCTTGTGAGGGGAAGGACCAGATCTGCGCCAGCTCAGCACGTTCCGGTGTTGAGCGAGAAGATAAGGTCGGATGACGGCGTACCGTCCATGATACCCCGACAAGGGGGCGACCAGCCTCTGCCGTGCCTGCATAAAGCTGCGCGGTGGTTGTTGACCACCCCCCTAAAAATAGGGTGGACGGTGCAGGGCGCCAGGAAAGGACGTCAGCCTTCCTCCACCCACTCTCGTGGACCGACGTCACTGCTCTACGAAGACTACGTCCACCGAAGACTGAAGACAACAGCTGTCCCACACCTTGGCCGTTTGTGGCAACCCCTTCCCCAAGTTGATGAGGGGAAGGAGGACCTCGGTGCTATAAAAGGAGGGGAGGTTGCCCCTTAGAAAGGATCCGATCCCCATCTCTGAGCTCCTAGCTAGGCTAAGTTGGTTCTTCTACCTTCGGCCGGTTAGAGCTCTGTAACCAAGGCCTTGTACTCCTCGCGAGGTGTCGCGTCGTAATACAAGAAGACAGGAAGTAGGGGTTTTACCTCACGACGAGGGCCCTGAACCTGGGTAAAGCTCGGTGTCCCTCTCTGTCGTGCGTTGTGCTCTTCGGCGTCTCGAGGCTTTCGTCGTCGTGCTTTGTCACGATCTAGATCTCACGCATACAGCCCCCTACGTTCGAATCTTTGGGTCAGTCGTGTGGTACCCCGTGTTCTTGCAACACGAAATCCCTTGACAAGTTTAAATAGAGCACTGTTGGTGAAGTTTGGCCGGCCAAGAACACTAGCCGACCAGCACAACACCACCACAGCACCACACCATCACAGCACCACACCACCATAGTTTCAAACCATCACTGGGAGCATCACAGCCAGCAACACCACCACACAATCCACCTTGCTCATGAGCTGAGCAACAGGGAAGGATTCACCACCACCAGCATAGCAGCAATAACCCAAACTAGCAAAACCAAGGCCAAAATGGTTACTTAGTTTAACTAGGAACTAGGTCAAGCAGCTAGGAGGAGCAGGCTTGCCACAAGAAGCAGGAAATCAGAAATATCCAGAAGAACAAGCTACTCTCCAGCAGCAGGTTAATATTGAACCAAAGCATGCATAAGTGCTGGGAGTAAACCCACAGGTTTATCTCCCAGGCAGGCAGCACAGAGCACAGCCACACTGATAATCAAGCAAAGCTTGATAATTCAAAACTTTGGTCATCATTTGGATGTCCAGGAGGCCATGACCTTGATATCCATGACATCCTTAGCACCTACTCCACAAGCATGGGTCTTATCTGGGAATTTCTCAAAGGAAATACTCACATAAATAAGAAGAAGTCAAGGAGTGGCACATGGGTTGCCTAGGCTAGCAAGACTATAACCTAATCCTATTAATCCATCAACTTTACCAACAAAGTTGGTTAAGTATGTAGTAAGCATCTGGGAGAGTGCACATGGACACTTTCAAACAGCAAGCCACTAGCAAATAACTACAAAGACTGATTCACACTAAAAATCATCAAGTTAAGTAGCCAACACCCAACAGTAACTGTGCACACCTCAGAGAGGCATCACAGTGAAACAGATAGCCAGAAGCTATTGCAAGGGCCACCATATCAGCCACTAAACGTAGCTTCACTGCTAGGGAATAATCAAGCTCAATGGAAGAGAGGTTTGCATCACTAAAACCAGCACAACAGTAGCTCACTGCGAGAAAGTGCAGTGAAGCTGTTACTTCACAGCATGAATGAACAATAGCATCCAAAGATAACTGCAAACCATAGGTGATTTCAGTCACAGTATAATTTCCTAGCCAGCAGCCAACAAGCATGGAATTGCAAGATTGAGTCAAGCTAAAGCTTGATCACAAACTTCTCTAGTACACATAGGAGAGAACCAGCTAAATCTCATACACTGACAGTAAGAAAGAGATAATTAAACACATAGTTATCCATGCACTTGATGTGTATAACCAAGACTAGCTACTAGCAAATTCATAAGTCTAGCCACTAGTATCAAACAATAGACCAAGTCAGCACATAATATCAACAGCATGATGGCAAGCAAGGGCCAGAAACCATAGATTGTCTGGCAGTAGAACCCTAAGATGGGGAACAGGAAGCCAGCACCAGGAAGGTGTAGAGAGGAGGAGATGAAGGAGGTGGGCTTACCTAGCGCCTAGGAGGTACCACCATGGCATGGAGAGGTAGTGCTCGCGTGGCCACGACGACACCAAGCTAGGGAAAGACGCCGATGACACATCGTCAAGGCATAGTACAGCACCAGCACATGACATCACCAAGGGGAAGCCGAGCAGCTCCGGGAGAAGCTCGGGGTCGCCATGGCCGAAACCCTAGATGCGGGAGGCGACAGAGCCAAGGACACGGGGAAGCAATTGGCAAGATCTCATGGACAGGAAGGTGTGCCATTGCAAGATCTACCAGATGCGCCCCATCTCGATGGCTAACTCCAGCAGGGGTGGTCAGAATCGAGGGCACGGCGGCGGTGGCAAGCCAGTCGCGAGAGCTCGAGCGAGAGGAGGAGAAGGGGGGCGCGATGACTGGCCGGGTCGGGGAGCGACCGAGCCACCTAGTCGGGCTCGACCAGGTGGGCTAGCACCGATAGGTGGGCCAGCAGCTGATAGGTAGGCTAGCAGCCGACAGGTGGGCCAGGAGGGAATTTAACCAGGAATTAAAACAAAAAATACAAGGAAAAACAAAGGAGTTTTGGAAAAAAACCTTTTAACACTTAATAAAGAATAAAAATTACTATCAACCCTGCAAAAATAATTCTAAATAGTTTTTGAGCTATTCCACCAAATGAATACTGAATTTTGAATAAAGATGGTTCATAATTGAATCATGATATTCTCTTTTGAAAAAAAAACTTCTAGTAATATTTTAAAAGGTGAAAGAGGACTTAAGAAATAAAGCACCAACATTCTAAAACTAAAACTAAGTAAATCCATTCAAGAATTGATCCTTAGAATTCTTGAATGAATTGAACCTAATATATACTCTGGTAAATTCATAACTAGGAGTATATGCACCTTTTAATAAATCACCACATGGGGTTAAAATTAAGCCACACACTCCAAAGAGCATATCATTATTTGAATCTTTAACCATTGCCCTTATCGGACAATGATGCTGTTTTCTAGAACCCGAGGTCCCGGGTCACTCCAACACATCCAACTGCGCTACCTTGCAGTGTGCAGGCAAGTTCACTCTTGCTCATACCTATTATTTATCTTTAGCAAATTACTTGCAAATATACTTGTGGTATTAGTACTGCATTTTAAAGCAAAAGTTCTGATTTCTCAATTAACATGATTAGTGGTTAGCAATCATGGTAGTTGTTGACCTAGGATGGTGGGCAGTGGGACCATGGTATGGGTATTGGTTGAGGTCCCAGTGCAACTGGAAAGTTCACCTAGGAAATAATAACTGATATCGCCAGTGATTCCAGCACCGTAAATAACGGCCAACCATAAGATCTGGTATGGGATGGAGAAGTCAGTTGTACCAACTTCCTTCTGCATATCAACGGATGTGCCGTACCATAGCAGTTGGTCTCTTGCTGGGAGCAGCATGAGGGTGGAATCCCCTTAATGATTCCATGGTACGGTGGTCTATGATGGATTGTAGGCGACCAACGTGGGAGCCCGAGGTCGGAAGATACCAGTGTGTTGGAGACCGGCGTGGGGAATATCTACCGAGGTCAGAAATACCAAATGGTAGAAGACAGGCGTGGGTAAGTTAAATCAAGGTCGGAAACTACCTGCGGGTAGGCGACCGGCGTGGATTGTGTCAATCGAGGTCGGACCTACCACAATGCGTAGGCGACCGGCATGGATTGTTTTCGAGGTTGGAACTACAAAAGGGTGGGTATGTGGGGTCGCGGAGGAGGACAGTGATTGCCTTGGATCACATGACTGGGCCCCATACAAAAGAAGTATGGACGAGAAAGTATGCCCGGTTGTGCAGCAAGGCTTTGATCTCTTATGGGTATAAGTGACCACCTCTGCAGAGTGTAAGAAAGTATTGAGATACTCCCTGTTCCGGGAAGGAGCTACGAATGTGGCAGGAAAGGAGCCCATCGAAGCTCTAATCAACCTGTGAAGATTGACGGACATAGTTTTCTGAATAAAATCAACCTTTGAAGAAATGATTATGAAAACTGCATTTGACCTAGGACTTTCAAGTCTATGATCGTAGCTAGTGCATCAAACACAACTATGCTTTCAAATGAACTTTCTGGGTAACGCTCGTTACTCACCCCGCTCCCTCTTAACCCTTGCTTAGACTCGGAGGGCCCGAACGAAGAAACTGAAGGAGCCTCAGAAGACACTGAAGAAGTTTACTACGAAGAGCCGAACCTTTCCGGTGGAGTCGAAGGTGTAGACTACACCATAGCCTATGGTATCAGCGAAGGAACCGAGGAGGAGGCCAACAACTAGCAGTTTAGTGTAGTAACTTAAGTCACATCAAATCCTATAGAGTAAAGTGACTTGAGTAAGGCATCATGTTTAGTTTACTACTTTCTGTCTTAGCCAAGGTTTGTCGTGTTAGGGGTTGTAACATCCCAATTTTTGGGAAAGAAATTTAAAATCTTGCACATAAAATCATGCCATCATTTCATGCATTCTTTCACCTTTGCATTGCACCTTTTTTCAAGTTATAGTTGTTTTGTTCTCTGAATCAAACCCTCCCTGTAAGTTTAATAATAGAGGGAAAGTTTCACAACTTTCAAAATTTTGGCTTGAGGAAAATCAGAGGTTTTTGCAAAAACTTTCAAACAAAAACCAAATAGAAAATAGATTTTGAAAAGGAGAAAAGATTTGGAAAAGGGAAAAAGGCCCCAGGGCAGAATTCAGCCCGCACCGAAGGACGGCCCACGACCCACTACCCTCTCCCTCCCCGAAACGTTATCCTCTTCGTTTCCTTGGATGCTGATAGGGCGACCCCACATGTCATCCCTGCCAGAGAGTCCGGGACGAACACGGTGAGCCTAGACGATCCCCGCGGATCTCTCTCTGAATCCGGCATGATCCTCTTACCCCTTGGCCACGAAATCGCGCCTATAAAACCCCCCTATTCTGCGCGTGTCCTCCACCCAAAACCCTAGAAGTTGCGCCGCCGGGCTGCTCGCAATCCAGATCCCGATCTCGCAGACACCGCCGATCGTCGACGACAATTCCGGTGAGCTCCCATTCCCCCTTGTCTTCTAACCAGCACAGTTCATCTCCTCTTGCCCCCACGCACCCTACTGACAAGTTTTGGTCATTGTTTTCTTGCGGGTTCGAGCAGACGGCCACGACCGAAGCAACCCACCCGCAGGAGGAACTCTGGCGTACGATTCTGGTCACCTTCGACCGCATCATCCTCCACAGCCTCGCCACTGGACTCGCCTCGATCTCCCAAACGCCATGGTAAGACCACCGTCTCCCCGCTCTCTCTGTACTTGCCGCGCTCCTTCGTGTCCAGCACCTCACTGTCGGGCCGTCTAACTCTAGCCACGCACCATCGCCGTTGCAGGAAGCCCTCGAGACCAAAGACCGCACCACCAGGCTCGTCATGACCTCCTGAGCACCGTCAAGTACTTCATCCTTGCTGGGAACCGCCGCAGCCACCTCACCGTCAACACTAGAGCCACCAGGGACTTCGCCGTTGAACCTTTCCCAGTGAGCTTCTCCCCGTCTCTCCCTGACCGTCGGATCTAGATCGAGTGGATCTTAACAATCACTTACTGAACCGGTATGGCCAAATCTGGGGCGTTAGATCTTACTTAAATCTAGCGGCTCAAAACGGCGATGCGCCTGAACCGATATCAGCGAATCAGGGGACGCGAAGTGTCATTTTCTAATTAAACCCAAATCTGTTTTTGTTTGAAAATATCAGAAAATGTTTTAAACTTCAAAATTTCATATCTTGAGTTCTGTGCGTCCAAATTTAGCAAACTTGGTGTCCCTGGAATCAGAAAAATGCATAGAATCTATTTCAAGTATCAAATATTCCTTTTGTATCTGATTTATACAATGATTTACTGCAAGTATAATTTAAGTGTTTTTGCTATTTAAAAATAGTTGTAGATTTTATTTTGCAGTAAATCCTTCTGTTTTAGGTTCCTATGATATCTCTTAGCACTGTAGCATGGCCAAAGTATTTTTAGTAACCCCTACATCACTTTTGTAGATTTAGTTTGTTTTATTGTCTAGTTGTGTGTTGGAAAACAAATTGAGCTTTATAAAATAACTCTAGAATTTTGACCATGGCATCATGCATATAGTTAACAACTAGAGAACTTGTTAAGTGTCCTTGAGGTGTTTAAAACACATTTGCCTGCATACTTTTCCTTTCATGATTGTTTTGTGATTGATATGTGCTTATGGTGCTATATTTTGTGTGTAGATTGTGCTGAGTGCAACGAGTGCCTTTGTGACGAGTGCACCAATTCTTCTCCTCACCAAGGCAAGTGTCACCATGTTCCCTTGTCCCACTGAAAGTTTTGTCTTTTAGCTTTTCTAGTAGAAGATGAATGTGTAGGTGTTTTTATGATTTCTTATCTTTAGCTTGCTAGATTTTTTGCTAAGTTTTTGTCTAGCTAGCCTAGCTTTGCATCTCCTAGTAGAATTGCTGCTGCTATAGGACTTTGCTTTTACACTTGTTGCGGGAAGGGTTAACATATGTTTTTGGCTAAGTGTTGAAAAGCCTTGTTTTGCAAAAACTAAGAAAACAACTAAGTTAATGAATCACCTAGGTGGATGTGGCTTTGTTTGGGTTATGTTGAGTGGTTCCCTAGGGTCATGTCGTCGAACCTCTGAACCACCAGGTGTATCTCACTTGTGGATGGCCACCCAGGAGCAAAGAGATTGGAGACGCTCAAGTCATGAAGCTTCTAGTGCAACCACAAGACATATGGGCTCTGTCTTGGTCAACTAAGCTGCAAGAACTTAAGCCAGGCGGACAGAGGGTGGTAGATGTTGGTAGGATGGAACGCGTCCGTTTGGTGTGAGGGAATGCTTCTGAAAGGCCTCGTCTTAGTTTTCACTTGGGCATTTGAGGCAAAATGAGTCTCATGACAAAATGGGTTAACTAAGTCTTGTGGGAAAAGTGCACCACCTCTGCAGAGTGTTTAGAACTAAGTACTTAGTTGTGTCCCCGGTTATGGACAATTCTGAGTGACATGATGTTGAATCTGTTCAAGAATCTCCTCACCCCAATTTCTCTAAGTTAAAACTTGATGGGTAAACTTGGGTAGTAAAAGTTCTTTCTAGACAAAATTTTGCTAAGGAAAAATTGAGTTTTACAAGGATAGGAAAAAGCTTGCTTTTGCTAAGTCAAACTCCACCTGGCCAAATAGCATATAAGTGTAGGTGCCATTGAGTCCACCAAAGTGACATCTTGCCAATACAATCAAAGTATTGACCCTCCATGGCTACAACGTATCATGTTGCAGGTGGCTACTAAGAAGATTGAAGGTTGCTGTGCTACGGTCACAAGTCTTCGTCCAACACGTCTGCCTGCGGAGCTTTGAAGAAAAAAAGACGTGTAGTTCATTTACTTAGTCATTTTCTAGAGTTGTAATAAGTTTGTGGCTTTGTGCATTATTGAGTTATAAAAGACTATGTTATTTGTGGATCAAGCGTTGTAATAAAGACCTTTGTATTCTTAGTATTTCATCTTGTAACTGTGTGTGCTAGCAGTCGATTCGGGACTAGCACAAATAAAGCACAGGTACGCTACAGAAGGTATCAGAGCAAAGTGTTGCCCTTAGGTTCGTGACCCTAGGAGTGGACGAAAACCCTTAGGAAAATTTAGGAGTTGCTCTTGTTTCTCTTTGTTGCTAACACTTAGAAATAGTTTTGACTTCTAAGTTAGAAAATCTCTTTAACTCTTGTTCAACGCTTTTGTTAAGTTTTCTTCTCTTTTAACTTACTAACTTGTCATGTTCCAACGTAAAGATGTCAACCTTCCGCATCACCAAACCCGACAATTTCAAGAACTATAGCTTTGGAGAGCGCCTCATTGACATTGTCACTGCCTTGTCCCTGCCTACCCCATTCAACAGAGGGAGCGAGATGACCAAGTTTCACAAGAAGGGCGTCTGGGTCATCCATATCACGCAGCCAGGGCGCGAGACAGAGCCGAAGACTGAAAAGATTAAGTTCAAGACCTTCCACACCAACAAGAAGATAGGTGCCCAACTCCTCATGCAAGAACTGGTAGCACGCCTCTGTGGACGTCACTCCTCCGAGCTTCAGAACCACTACTCCCACTCCTACGGCCAACGCGATGAGGAGGGCATGGTCATCGGGCTATCTGACAGTGAACAAGACCCCATGCACACTCACCTCGCCGAGTTAGAGTACCTCGTCAGGGATGTCGATGTTGAGAGGTACAATGAGTTGTTTAACAATGGCGGGCTACGCGCCCAGCTTGCCGAGAAGGACAAGCAACACCTGAAGCAGGAGCAGAGGATCAAGGAGATGGAGGAAAAGTTCGAGACTCAAGAGAAGCAGCGGAAGAGCCAAGAGAAGAGGATCCAAGCGAGGAACAAAGATGTTAGAGAGCTGAAGCAAAAGTTAGAGTGCAACGACTTCGAGCTTGAAGCGGACCACGACTTGATCGAGAAGCTGCGCACCGACAAGAGGGAGCTTCAAGAGAAGGTCGACACCCTAACTGAAGAGCTGCAGGACTACAAGAGGCTACTCAAGGAGAATGGCTTCGATGTTGAGGAGGAAGTCATCATGGAAGAGTAGAGTAGTTAAATAGATTACCACACTTTATCTTTGAGTTTGCATTTATGCCCGTGACCGCTTGTGGTATGGCATTAGACATTGTATCCCTTTAGACTTAAACGTTTGCGTACCTTCAAACTATTTGTGAGTTGTTTATTGCATGCTTGGCTAAAGTTTCTCCTATGCTGATGTGTGTTGTGTTTGTGTTCTTTTGAGGATTGTTTATGCATGTGGGTAGGAAACTTTATTCCTTTAGACTATCTCTAAGTCTAACCTCACCTATTTTCCAAACCCAACAGATGCCTCCTCGTCGTGCTCCTGAGGAACAGATGCAGCAGATGATAGAAGCCCAGGCTCAACTCATGCAAGTCATGACTCAGTTTCTGGCCAACGCTAACAACAACAATAACAATAACAACCCTCCGCCACCACCACCCCCTTAGGTTGACATGCTTACAAGGTTCCTAAGGCTACGTCCTGCCAAGTTTTCTCATGCTGCTGAACCACTAGAAGCCATGGATTGGCTCCGTTCTGTCAACAAGGACTTGGTGACAACTGGTTGCACTAATGCTGAAAAGTCAGGTTTGCAGCTCATCTGTTGGAAGGACCAGCAGCAAGCTGGTGGGACACTTACTAGATCACTCATCCCATCGAAGGAGTGACATGGGACTCGTTCCAGGAAGGATTTTGGCCTGATATTTCCTCTGGTGTGATGGGCCTGAAGAAGAAGGAGTTCCGTGATCTCAGACATAAATATCGCAGTGTGTTTGAGTACATTGATGAGTTCACCAATCTATCACGCTACGCACCGGATGACATTGACACCGATGCAAATAGAAAGGAGAAGTTCCTGGAGGGCCTAAATGACGAGCTGTCAATTCCTCTGTCTGTTGCCTACACTCTCACTTTTCAGTCTCTGCTTGATCAAGCTATAACTCTAGAGAGCAAAAAGAAGCAGTCTGAAAATAGAAAGAGGAAGCATCATGTTAGCAAGTACCAAGAGCCTGTGCACAAGCAAAGCTATCACAGTGACCATGGAAGCTCTGGATTCCATAAGAATGGAGGAAACCACCACAACCATAATGGTGGAAATGGGCACCAGCATCACAAGGGAAATGGCCACCACCATAATGGCCACCGGAATCACAACAATCATGACTCCACCAGGACAAATGGCCATAACAATGGCAACAACAATGGCAGAAACAATAATGTCCCCGAGAAGAGGGATATTAGTCAGGTGGAATGCTTCAAGTGCCACAAGACTGGGCATTATGCAAATGATTGCCCACAGAAGAAAGATGAAGGAAACAAGCCCAATCCATTCCAGAAGGGGCATGTTAACCACATCAATGTGGAGGAGATTTATGATGAGCCTGCCGTCTATGGTATGTTTCTGCTCAATAAGTTTTCAACACTTGTTCTTTTCGACACTGGTGCATCTCATTCATTCATCTCAAGAGCATTTGTGGTTAAGAACAAAATACCCACTGAAACAATAGGTTGTCCTATAAAGGTAAGTTCTCCAGGGGGAGAGTTGATAGTAAATGCTGGTTGTAGAGACCTAGTCCTGGAAATTGGAAAACATAAGTTTCTGGCTAACCTCATTGTCCTAGACTCACAAGGATTAGATGTCATCCTAGGCATGGATTGGATGACCGCTTTTGAGGGAGTCATAGACTGTGCAAACAAAACCATCACCCTCACAACCCCTGAAAAGAAACGCTTTCGTTTCAAATCAACCTTCGAGCTTAAAGGGTCTAAGGTAAACTCTCTTAAGGGGGTTAGTATGCATGAAGTGCCAATTGGAAAGTGATCTCACATATGAAGAGAAGCCCATCAAAATCTTGGAGACATCAGAAAGAGTTATTCGTACCAAGACGATCAAATTTTGCAAAGTACAGTGGAGTCACCATACCGAAGAAGAAGCAACTTGGGAACAAGAAGATGAACTCCGAGAAGACCACCTGCACCTATTTGCTAGCCAACCCGAATCTCGAGGGCGAGATTCATCTTAAGGGGGTTAGACTTGTAACATCCCAATTTTTGGGAAAGAAATTTAAAATCTTGCACATAAAATCATGCCATCATTTCATGCATTCTTTCACCTTTGCACTGCGCACTTTTTCAAGTTATAGTTGTTTTGTTCTCTGAATCAAACCCTTCCTGTAAGTTTAATAACAGAGGGAAAGTTTCACAACTTGCAAACTTTTGGCTTGAGGCAAATCAGAGGTTTTTGCAAAAACTTTCAAACAAAAACCAAATATAAAACAGATTTTGAAAAGGAGAAAAGATTTGGAAAAGGGAAAAAGGCCCTAGGGTAGAATTCAGCCCGCACCAAAGGATGGCCCATGGCCCACTACCCTTTCCCTCCCCGAACCGTTATCCTCTTCTTTTCCTCGGACGCTGACAGGGCGACCCCACATGTCATCCCTGCCAGAGAGTCCGGGACAAACACGGCGAGCCTGGACGATCCCCGCGGATCTCTCTCCGAATCCGGCATGATCCTCTTAACCCTTGGCCACAAAATTGCGCCTATAAAACCCCCCCTGTTCTGTGTGTGTCCTCCACCCAAAACCCTAGAAGTTGCGCCGCTGGGCTGCTCGCAATCCAGATCCCAATCTCGTAGACACCGCCGATCATCGACGACGATTCCGGTGAGCTCCCGTTCCCCCTTGTCTTCTAACCAGCACAGTTCATCTCCTCTTGCCCCCGTGCACCCTACTGACAAGTTTTGGTCATCGTTATCTTGCGGGTTCGAGCAGACGGCCACGACCGACGCAACCCGCCTGCAGGAGGAACTCTGGCGAATGATTCTGGTCGCCTTCGACCGCATCATCGTCCACAGCCTCGCCACCGGACTCGCCTCGATCTCCCGAATGTTGTGGTAAGACCACCGTCTGCCCCCTCTCTCTGTACTTGCCACGCTCCTTCGTGTCCAGCACCTCACCGTTGGGCCGTCTAACTCCAGCCACGTGCCATCGCCGTTGCAGGAAGCCCTCGAGACCAAAGACCGCACCACCAGGCTCGTCGTGACCTCCTGAGCACCGTCAAGTATTTCATCATCGCCGGGAACCACCGCAGCCACCTCGCTGTCAACACCAGAGCCACCAGGGACTTCTCCGTTGAACCTTTCCCGGTGAGCTTCTCCCCGTCTCTCCCTGACCGTCGGATCTAGATCGAGTGGATCTTAACAGGTCAATTACTGAACTGGTACGGCCAAATCTGGGGCGTTAGATCTTACTTAAATCTAGCGGCTCAAAACGGCGATCCGCCCGAACCGGTATCAGCGAATCAGGGGACGCCAAGTGTCATTTTCTGATTAAACCTGAATATGTTTTCGTTTGAAAATATCAGAAAATGTTTTAAACTTCAAAATTTCATATCTTGAGTTCTGTGCGTCCAAATTTAGCAAACTTGGTGTCCCTGGAATTAGAAAAATGCATAGAATCTATTTCAAGTATCAAATATTCCTTTTGTATCTGTTTTATATAGTGATTTACTGCAAGCCTAATTTAAGTGTTTTTGCTATTTAAAAATAGTTGTAGATTTTATTTTGCAGTAAATCCTTCTGTTTAAGGTTCCTATGATACCTCTTAGCACTGTAGCATGGCCAGAGTATTTTTAGTAACACCTACATCACTTTTGTAGATTTAGTTTGTTTTATTGTCTAGTTGTGTGTTGGAAAACAAATTGAGCTTTATAAAATAACTCTAAAATTTTGACCATGGCATCATGCATATAGTTAACAACCAGAGAACTTGTTAAGTGTCCTTGAGGTGTTTAAAACACATTTGCATGCATACTTTTCCTTTCATGATTGTTTTGTGATTGATATGTGCTTATGGTGCTATATTTTATGTGTAGATTGTGCTGAGTGCAACGAGTGCCTTTGTGACGAGTGCACCAATTCTTCTCCTCACCAAGGCAAGTGTCACCATGTTCCCTTGTCCCACTGAAAGTTTTGTCTTGTAGCTTTTCTAGTAGAAGATGCATGGGTAGGTGTTTTTATGATTTCTTATCTTTAGCGTGCTAGATTTTGTGCTAAGTTTTTGTCTAGCTAGCCTAGCTTTGCATCTCCTAGTAGAATTGCTGCTGCTATAGGACTTTGCTTTTACACTTGTTGTGGGAAGGGTTAACATATGTTTTTGGCTAAGTGTTGAAAAGCCTTGTTTTGCAAAAACTAAGAAAACAACTAAGTTAATGAATCACCTGGGTGGATGTGGCTTTGTTTGGGTTATGTTGAGTGGTTCCCTGGGGTCATGTCGTCGAACCTCTGAACCACCAGGTGTATCTCACTTGTGGACGGCCACCCAGGAGCAAAGAGATTGGAGGCGTTCAAGTCATGAAGCTTCCAGTGCAACCACAAGACATATGAGCTCTGTCTTGGTCAACTAAGCTGCAAGAACTCAAGCCAGGCGGATAGAGGGTGGTAGATGTTGGTAGGATGGAACGCGTCCGTTTGGTGTGAGGGAATGCTTCTGAAAGGCCTCGTCTTAGTTTTCACTTGGCCATTTGAGGCAAAATGAGTCTCATGGCAAAATGGGTTAACTAAGTCTTGTGGGAAAAGTGCACCAGCGCTGCAGAGTGTTTAGAACTAAGTACTTAGCCGTGTCCCCGGTTACGGACAATTCTGAGTGACATGATGTTGAAGCTATTCAAGAATCTCCTCACCCCAATTTCTCTAAGTTAAAACTTGATGGGTAAACTTGGGTAGTAAAAGTTCTTTCTGGACAAAATTTTGCTAAGGAAAAATTGAGTTTTACAAGGATAGGAAAAAGCTTGCTTTTGCTAAGTCAAACTCCACCTGGCCAAATAGCATATAAGTTTAGGTGCCATTGAGTCCACCAAAGTGACATCTTGCCAATATAATCAAAGTATTGACCCTCCGTGGCTGCAACGTATCATGTTGCAGGTGGCTACTAAGAAGATTGAAGGTTGCTGCGCTATGGTCATGAGTCTTCGTCCAACACGTCTGCCTGCGGAGCTTTGAAGAAAAGAAGACTTGTAGTTCATCTACTTAGTCATTTTCTAGAGTTGTAATAAGTTTGTGGCTTTGTGCCTTATTGAGTTGTAAAAGACTATGTTATTTGTGGATCATGCGTTGTAATAAAGACCTTTGTATTCTTGGTATTTCATCTTGTAACTGTGTGTTCTAGCAGTCGATCCGGGACTAGCAAAAATAAAGCAGAGGTACGCTACAGGGGTAGAACCTGCTAGTGTTCCTCTTTGGACCGAGGAGGAACTGGAGTCCTTTGTAACATTATGGCTTGTAATATTTAGTGCTTGAATAAAGACCGCTATGTTTCAGTTGTACCACTCTGAGGGATGTAATATTTGCGAAATTGTACATCACGAGTGTTATGTCAACGACTTTCATACTACAACATGCAGTGGTATACTGGGTCACCACCGAATGTATCCATAAAAATCAGTATGGTTTTCTAAAGGATAGGAGTATTCAGGACTGTGTGGCCTGGTCTTTTGAATATCAGTACCAATGTCATGTCTCCAAGAAACCTATTATTATTCTTAATTTGGATTTTGCAAAGGCTTTTGACACCATTGAACATGAAGCTATTCTGCAAGTTGTTAAGCACACGGGTTTTGATGATAAATTTTTGCTTTGGGTGAAGATGATTCTTTCTACTGGCACCTCCTCTGTCCTTTTAAATGGTGTCCCTGGTAAACAGTTTCTATGTAAAAGAGGTGTTAGGCAGGGGGACTCTCTCTCCAACATTATATGTGCTGGGATCTGATCTGCTTCAGGATGTTGTTAATGATTTATTGTCTCAAGGAGCTCTTTCCTTGCCTCTTCAGACTGGTGATACTGATTTTCTAATTATTCAGTATGCTGATGATACCTTGCTTGTTCTTCCAGCTGAGATGGACCAGCTGCTTGCTCTTAAGAAAATGTTGTTGGATTTTGCTTCCTCTACTGGCTTATAAGTGAATTTTCATAAATCCAGTATTGTTCCCATTAATGTGCCGGAGGAGACTATGAGTGAATTGGCTGATGCTTTTGGCTGCCAGATTGGCACTTTACCTTTCACCTACTTGGGGTTGTCTTTGGGAACTGCTCGGCCTCAGATAAGGATCTTCTGACTCCGGTTACTAGGCTTGAGAGAAGACTCACTAGTATATCTCACTTTTTGTCTCAAGGGGCTAGGCTACAATTGGTGGACTCTTGTTTATCTTCAATGTCCATTTTTTTCTTATGCTCTCTGCATTTGCCTGAGGGTATTCTTGTTCCTATGGAGAGGATTCTTAGACAATGTCTGTGGAGGGATAATATTGGCACTCCTAACCCAAAAGAGAAGGGTGGACTTGGTTTGGTGAATTTTAGAAAGAAGAATGATGCTCTCCTTATGAAGCATTTGGACAGATTCTATAATAAAGCTAATGTTCCTTGGGTGAAGCTTATTTGGGATACTTATTATGCTAATGGTGATGTTCCACATGCAAACAATATTTGTGGTTCTTTTTGGTGGAGAGATGTCTTCAAGCTGGTGGATGATTTCAGTGCAGTGGCAGTAATTAAACCTGGACATGGTGACAGTTTTCTCTTCTGGAAGGATTCTTGGTCACTCAATGGTATCTCTGAACC
The DNA here is from genome assembly GCA_007115705.1 of Dactylis glomerata. NCBI lineage: Eukaryota > Viridiplantae > Streptophyta > Magnoliopsida > Poales > Poaceae > Dactylis > Dactylis glomerata. The sequence goes on along the minus strand of QXEO01002107.1, from coordinate 4,233,931 downwards.
TCTATTTGCCAGGTTCCCCAGATTATTCTCTTATGTTCTAAATGATCAGCTATCTGCTGTTGAGGTCTATGCTACTCAGGAAAAATCTTATTTATTATATCTCCCTTTATCAGAGCGGGCTCATTTTGAATATCAGCAGCTTCTCTCTGAACTAGGTAGTAACCCCTTAACTATTGATTCTGATATGTGGTCCTATTCTTGGGGAAATTCCTATACCCCTGCTCTGTACTACCAGCATTTGCATTCTCATATCTATGTGATGCCTGTCTTTAAATGGATTTGGAAATCCTGTTGTATTATGAGGGTGAAGTTCTTTGCTTGTCTGTTGCTGGTGGACGGACTGAATTCAAGGGATTTACTTCACAGAAGGCACTGGAAGGTGACTGAGGATGTGCACTGTGTTATGTCCAACAAGATCTTATGAGGATAGAATGCATCTTTTCTTTGAATGCAATTTCAGTCAGAGGGTCTGGACTTACCTTCAGATTGATTCGAACCATGGTCAGGATATTCAAGCATCTATCTCTGCTGCTAGGCAGGACTTCAATAAACCTTTCTTTATATAAGTGGTGATCTTAGCTTGTTGGAACATCTGGAAACAGAGGAATGGAGGTATTTTTGATTTTGTTAGACCAACTTTTTCTGGTTGGAGGTGAGCTTTCATTCATGATATATCCATGCTTGGGCATAGGATTAAGAGGAAACATCACGTTGCTTTAATGGCCTGGATAGGCAGGTTGTAGTTATTGTTTTTTCCAGTCTTTTTAGCTTGTGTAAATAGGTAGGTTTCTTTCCTTCCCCTCTGTTTTTGTAAATATGTACTCCTATTTGGTTTCTTAATAAAGTGTTGTGGGGCTTTTGCCTCACAGTTTTTCCCTTGTCAAAAAAAAACAAGCGATATGGAGAATAGAATTCGGCGTGAGCTGATGTAGCTACACGCCGTAGAAAAAGAGAAGCCCATGAAGAAATTCGTGGGCAGGGAGAGAAAGGCCATAGAGAAGGAAGGCAAGGAACATAACCCGATATCCTTTCGGCGGTGAGGGAACGTGCTTATCGTTAAGGAAGATGATCGGTGCCGCTTCTGGGAGAAAGCCATCATTTTGAGCCTTCTTCAGATTGGATTCCTCAAACGATGAAGTAACCCACTTGAGAGCCATCTTGTTGCCACCCTTCTTCACCATGGCCGCTCTGTGTGCAACCTTCTTGATGGGCATGCGAGGATGAAACGCTCGGGGGCTGCAAGGAGAGAGCAAGCGCGAGGAGGAAGAAGCAGCGGCGGCGGCAGAGGAATAGCAAACTGGTAAATAGTAAAAACACAAGTCCCTTCGTATATAAAGCTTCTGCAAGAAGGAACATGGGCCACAATGTGGCGCGTGAAGCGGAAGCGGCAAGCCCACTAACGGGCGGAAAATTTGGGAAATTACTGCGCTGCCCATGTGCAATGGTCAGCGTCTAGTCAAATCATCACAGAGAGTGACTCCATCAATGATGTCATGAGTATCAAACAAAGTTGACAAAATTATAAGTCCAAGAAATGATCTGAGACTATGGTTGTTTCTAAGGAACCCACCTATAGCCTCGGGGGCTACTCTTAACAGAAGCATAGATCGCCTACTCAACGAAACAAAAAGAAACGAAAAAAATTTACAGGCTATGATGATGAAAGAATAGCAAGGAGTAAATATTTTTTAGTCTATAACAGGCTGCAAGCACCCCCTTATAGCCTCGGGGGATACTACCATCGGGAGCGCTAGTCGCGCACCCGACGAAATTAATACAAGAAATGACGAAGTTGGGATGACAGTATAATTGAGCCTATACTCGAAAAAAATTCGACTATATCCTCGGGGGCTACTACCATCGAGAGCACTGTCGTGCACCCGATAACAATAGAAATACATCAACTAAGGATCGGCATAGTCATCAACTTCATTGTCGACAAGGTTAACTCAAAGTTGTTTCACTACCATAGGGAGAGATTTGCGACTAGTTGAAAAAACAACTCGATGATTTTTGACATTGAAACAGTCAAACAAGGCTAAAGTAATTAAAGTTATGATTCTCGAGTTGCATCATCGCGACAAAACTTGAATGTTGTGATTATAACAGATCATGAAGGTAAGACCCCAGGATCCGTCCTGTGTGGCCTAGTATACGCACCTGGATGCGCTCTGCTAGTAATTTTCTGTATCTACGATGCGAAGAAAAATCCCAATGGACGCACTGGGTACCCTGAGAATTACTGGAATCCTTTCTTTGTAAGTCCTAATTGCGGCAAAAGATTGTGTTAGACCAGGTACCAGACTCAAGTCCAGGGGCTTAAGTCTGAAGTAGGTAGCAAGTTTCTGCTCCGGCAGTTAACTGGTTTCCTGATCCGTCAGAGAAGCCAGGCTTGTTAACCAAAATCCCCTTGAGAAATAAAATAATCTAAATTGTTTAAAATGAATACAGGGAAAAGAAGAAGTCGAGGATTGATCAAGTCAAAGATATGAAGATTTGAGATTCAACCCGAATCTACAATTCTTGTAGAATCTTGGGGCTACTGACAAGGGTATAGCTAATAGAGACCGTTATCTTTGTACCCCTGAGGCCCGCTAAGATAGGCCCAGTCATAGACATAGTCGAAATACGAGTTGATATCATATACGGACACTGTAATTTGTATTAAACCAGACCTTGGATCCTTGAGACATGGCCACCTGTATATTCTTGATACATACATAATCACGCCTTGTTTGACTGACCTCAACCTTCGAGTTCATCCGACGCCCTCTTCCCTCAATCCTAAGTCCTTAATCTAGGACATTTGTTGAGTTAACCCTCTTCAGTACCTTAAAACAAAAAATTCACCATAAGTAAGTTGTAGAGAATTGAAACATGTATCAACTGACCAAATAAATTTGGATTTGAAGGTACGAGCGAACCGGGATCTAGGATTTTCTCCGTCAGATCTAAAATCTTGTGGGCCAAATTCCTCGAGGTACGGTGGATGAAAAGAGATGGGGTTGGTCAGGATTGAAAGGTCTCGACGAGAACTACAACTTTCGTTCATAGGTTGAAAGCAAATAACGAAGTTCAGAGGCTCGAACATTTGAGTTAAGATTTCAGGAGAAAGGATTTCGGGATTTAGACAAAGAAACTTAGATCTATGGCGGAGGGGGCTTTATATAAAGGGGTAGGTCAGTGGAAGAGTTAGGGTTTTGAGTTTGCAGCGCGTAGAAACAAACGGATCCAATTTTCAAGTTGTATAACTCGAGATATTCGTGTTTGAATAGAGATAGGTTAGAAAAACAAAAAGAGATAAACGAAAAAGGAAAAAAGAGGCACGCGGGCTTCTGCTGGGCCGTGCGGGCGTGTGTTGGCCTTTGGCCGCCGCGCTGGCGCAGCGCGAATGCTGGTGACCGGCTTGGCCGGGCCAGGCCGCTTGGTCCGGTCAGCTAGATCTTTTTTCCTATTTTTCTTTTTCTTTTCTGTTTCTTGTTTCTTTTATAACTTCTGCTTTCGAACTCCAAATGAGTACAAGCCAGTTTTTAATTTTTTCTAAAATTCAACACAACATTACAACATAGTAGAAAACATATTTTCATGATAAAAATAATTTTCAAAAATATTTCATATGCTTGACCCTTAGGGCTTTATTTGCATATCCCAAAATAGTAATAGGGTTAAAAAGGAAATCTTTATAATCCATAAAATAATACCTATAAAAATAATATTAAAATTTTATTTTGAAACACATTAATAATGCAAACTTTTATTTAATGTAAATCATTTTGGAAATATCTCCTTGGCAATATAGCTTGCATAGGTTTGAATAAATTCAAAATAGTAATTTTGAAATCCTATTTTCTCAAAATAATTCCTTCAAGGATTGATAGAAAAATTGAAATAGTTTTTTCCAACAAAACATTTGAATTTTGAAATATTTATAAGAAACTATTTTATAAATTTGTAAAACCTTGGAAACAAAATAAGTTTGGTTTGAAAGTTTAGGAAAACTTTATTTAGGGAAAAGCTTTTAAATAAACTCAAAAAGTTTTTAAATCCTAGTGAAATTTCAATCAACACACACAAACCAATTTTTTTTATTCCAATATTTGTTATAAAAACTTGGGATGTTACACTGCCCCTTTTTTGCATTCCTCTTGCCGCCCTTAGGAGCTTTGTTATTGACAGCAGGCAGAGGAGTCTTTGTAATATTCCTAGGAGCACTTGAGCGTGTGAACCTAGGTGTAACTGCTGGCGGTTTGTCAGCAACCGTCCCCTTGGCGGCCACAATAATTGTGGATTCTTTAGCCCCGGACATGGTCCTGCTAGCTTTTACAATAGTTGTAGGCACTTGTGCGAAGAGCAACAAGGTCGTCGTTGGCGTCGGCATGTCAACAAGGACTGTGGTCATGCCGACAACACTGGTGGGGGTTGTCTCTTCAGCAGATTTAGCCTGGGACACAGTAGCTTTCATGAGCGCCTGAGGCACTAGTAAAATATCTGCTATCTCTAGGGTAGAGGGGGCTTCTGCAGAGGTCGATGGCAGTGGACGCATGGCACCATGGACTCTGAAGTTCACACTGGTGCTGGTTGTCTCTTCAGTAGACACAGTAGTACTGATAGCTTTCATAACAGGAGGAGGCACTCATGAAATCTATGCTATCTTTGGGGCGAGGGGGCATCTGCAGAGGTCGGTGGCGGTGGACGCATGTCACCATGGCCTGTGGAGTTCACACTAGTGTCGGTTGTCTCTTCAGTATACACAGTAGTACTGATAGCTTTCACAACAAGAGGAGGCACTGGTGAAATCTCTGCTATCTTCGGGGCGCGGGGCTTCTGCAAAGGTCGACGGCGGTGGACGCATGTCACCATGGACTCTGGACTTGGCAACACTGGTGGGGGTTGGCGCTTTAGTAGACACAATAGTACTAATAGCTTTGACAGTAGGAGGAGGCACTGGTGAAATATCTGCTATCTTCGAAGAGGGGGGCTTTTGCGGAGGTCATTGGCGGTAGACCCATGTCACCATGGACTCTGGACTTGGGAACATTAGTGGCGGTTGTGTCTTTAGAAGATTTAGCCTTGGGTTTATCAGTACTGACAACTTTCACATGAGCTAGAGGCACTGGTGAAATCCCTGCTATCTTTAGGGCGTGGGATTTTGCGGAGTCGTCAGCTATGGATGCATGTCACAATGGACTCTGCTCTTGGCAGTCTCTTTAGCCACGGGCACACTAGCAGGGGTATGAGGAGCTTTGATAGAAGTAGGCGGTGTCTTCGATATCTTCTGGGGCTGGTGCTTCTTCTCAGGACTGCGCCATAGCAACCAAGACTCCGGTCATGGGGGCCACACTCATCATAAGAAAGTACCCATATCTTTGGTTTCAAGATGGTGATCATTTGGTGTTGAGGACGGCTCTGGGGTGTCAACAAGGATATCTTTCTTGGGCCACTGGATGAAGCCCCCCACCACATCAATAAGAGTCGTCATTTCATCATGTGGAGGCACCAGCAGAACGATATCATCGAGCCCTTGGTTGACAGAATCAATGTTGACCCTAGGAAATCCCTCGCTCGTGGCAGATCAGTGTGACGTATCCCCTTGCCTTGTAGGATGGACTCGCCCCCACGCAGCCTCCTCGGGTACATCCGATCCGATTTTCCTCGCTAGTACGTAGCTAGCAGGAAGTGGCTACCTACATCAAAAGTTTATATTGGTCAATATGAAAATGCATAATTTATTAGATATTTTATACTCTGCAGATCATGGGTTTAATTACCTCTATGTGATCACAAGGGAAGCTGATCACTTTAGGATGACTTCAGTACCCGGGGTGACATCTCGGGAAACACAACTGCTCGGAACTGTAACACCATTCAGAAGCAACGGTGGTAATGGCGTATCATACTGACTCAACTCTGCTCTTATCTATTGCAACTAGCAGGGTGGCCCACGCATTTGCGCGGCTAGAAATGATATATTGATTATGAGATTTTTTATCTCCAGCTCTCGTTATATATTACTGAGTTTTATCTTATAAAAATGCTCCTTATACATACATGAGGCTAATAGAAAATTCTCTACCTCAGCCAATCATTGTTATAAGAGAATTTCTAAATTTTATTCAATTGGTCGTTCTGGCTCTTATGCACTCATAATCTTAGTAGCATCTACCTCCTCGATGTTCTGATATACATAATTTTCTATATCTGATATAATCTATGGATAGAGATTATAGATTTATATTTAATTCATGATTTCCCTTCTGATTATTTTAGGGAACAGATCATATTTTTCTGTCCTTTTTTCTATTTAAATTCTATACAAAAATTTATATCTATCGTTTGTATTCATAAGAATTATATCCCATCTTAGTTTAATGCTTTGTCCTTATTTTCAAATATTACATGTAGTATACCAACTTTATTCAAGCTACATCATCCTCGTTCACCGAATTAAATTTCCTACCCATTGACCAGCTACTGTAAGAGTAATAATATAAACCGTGTCACGTTTTTAGTGCATCCATGCCCCAATGGAAATTTTTTAAGTGAATTTTGGTTGCTGAAAATAAGTACCTAAAAAGACATTTAATTACTGATGATGTATTCCAGTAATTATCTGCAACCTACTCTACATACTTGCCAAGAAAAACATAGTACTAAGAATACCATGCCACCATATTTCATTTTTGAACCATAGAATATCCCCATATCTATAGTCTAGTGAACCATAAAATATTCAATCCACTCACTGTCGTCTTCAAGATACCTAAGAGCTTCACATGCTGATTTGCATGTTGGGTGAACGACTCCATTGATAGTTCTAATATCCTCAAAGAATATGCATAATGTTAGAAGCATAGTTAGGTATTTGATTGACCCTCTTGACATTTGGTTTTGGTTGTATGGCACGACAAATCTGTTGTCGAGCATGGATCCTCCTCTTTTGAAATGTCTTCCATTATCTTGCCTTCTATATATTGGAATTTCGTCATCATCTATTGTCGTATTGATACTGTATCTTTTTGGGAAGTGCTTGGTACTGCTGTTATCCAACATGCATGGTGATACTATATTTGCCCTCTGCATGTGTCCTGTGAATCATGGAGTTCTCATCAATAGCATGATATTGTTTGTATTAATGTTTGCCCTGATGTTGTTAGCTCACACAGATTCTTGTACGCCATGGTATACTGCCTTGAAGGTTTGTCAATTGATCATAATATATATGAACATGGAGATATAATATCAAAATAATTGAGTCTAGGAAACAATTGTATCCGTGACGTTGTGGTACACATCTGCACGCTAGCTTACTTCTTTGAAAGCAGGAGTCGCAAGAGATGATTGGGCATGGAGATTTACCTGTGGATTCATCCGAGTGTTTTGAGTTAAGGAAAAAGCAATTTCGCCGAACCAAGCGAAGCAGTCACCGTAGTTGATTCCGCTGATAGATTCATCGGTGTGAGAAGGAGGACATCATCCTCTATCAGAGTTTTGTTGAATCGGTCGAAGCAGTCTCCAAAGTTTGATTCAGCCAGGAGGATTGTCCGTCAACGTGAAAATCCAGACGCCTTCTAGCTGAGAAATTAGTCGAGGGGAGAAGCATGAAGGCCATGGACTCACATGTTTTTCTTCTTCCATCAAATTTGATTGTCCGTCAATGTGAAAATCACGCCTTCTAGCTGGGAGATTAGTCGAGGGTGGAAGCAGGATTGCCATGGACTCACGTATTTTCTTGTTTCCGTCAAATTTGTCGCTTGATGGTTCCATGCATTGGTGGCCGTGGTTGTCTAATTTGAATCTGTCCCGTACGTGGTTTACGCTGCCTAATCTGAATCAATTTTCAGTTCGCATGGGATACGACACCGTTTGCGTGGAAACTACTCCATGTAGCTATGTGTCCTTGACATGTACGTTAATAGCAATCTGTAGACACGACCAGGTGTCCTTCGCATACACGCATGATGGGTAGTAATCTGTGGACGTGGGCTTGTTAAATCTAGACTGTTTGTACATCTTAGTTTTAGAGCGAAAAATCTCCATCGTCGGTTGTTTGTTGTTTTAATAATATAGTAGATATTTCAGATTTCATTTTCTCTTGCATCTCTCTTTCATGCTGCTTTTTCTTAGCTTTTTTAACTGCACGCTTGTCCTCCAACTTCTAGTTGCGTCTGGTTTTCCACGGGGCAATAGAATTTACTTCCCTCGTGCGACCAGGGTGCTCTAGGCCCAACCCTGCTACGAGGGCATCTCCGCTGAAGGTGCATGCTTGCTTAACAAACTCACACCAAGTCTCTACGCCTATCCACAGGAACAGTTTAAGGGGGATCTTATTTCTCTCCACGAACTCTGTCATGAGCGTGTACTTCCATTGCTTCCAGGCCTTGCAAGCGGTCATTAAAGCCGCTCGCAGCTCAGCACGAATCTTGTCATCTGCCCTTGTGATGTTGAAGTACTTCATGATCTCATTTTTGACTTTGTCACGCTCGACCTTCCCTAATTTCCTCCAGTCCTGAAGGGTGATGGGAACTCGTTCCCGTGCCACAATTCCACAAAGCATCGAGAACTTCTTTCTTGCTGAATCCGGCTTCAAAGGGGCTCCATTTTCGAGATTGATGCGATAGATGGTATACTTACAGTCCGGTCGACTTGATCTCCCACGGCCATCCAATTTGCCTTTTCTGTTTCTGATTCGTTTAGGTATGGACAGCTGAGAGTCAGAGGCGTTGTCACTACTGCATACATAGATAATCAATATAGATATGAGATAACAAAAAAAATACATATAACTAAAAACCACTAACAAAAATCACTACTGCACTTTAGTAGGCATTCTAACAACAATATTTTTAGGTACATTAGCGACTATGTGTCTATGTATGCACTCAAAATTAGCTTCAGACCTACTGCAGCACAAAATAACACTACATGAAGGCACTCATAGGATATGATTTTATTAGGAAGCAAACACCACTTGCATCAATAAACAAAATTTCCTATTTTTACAAGAAAAGGCACGGAAGATAACTAAACAAAATATGCAAACACTAGAAAAAAATAAAGCTAACCATGATGACTTTGTGCCCTCGTTGTCGTCCTAGATATCATCGGCGTTAGGTGCAATATGCGCTAAGCGTCTAGAACGCCACTGCGGCGAGGCCGACGAAGAGCCCGACATAGGGGAGCGTGTTCTCAGAGAGCCCGATATAGGGGAGCTCATCATAGGAGGTGTGGAGCCCGACATAAGGGAGGAGTAGCCGGTGGGGGAGCCGCTCGATCCGTGCACAGGGGGTGGCCTGCGGTGAGGAGGATGGCAAGCAGCATCTTCGAGAAGCGCGGCAGTGGGGAGAAGCAACGGCCGGGAAAGAAGGCAGCGACGGCGGGAAGAAGCACGGGCTAGATCTTCGCGCGTGTGGCGGTGAGGGTCTCGAATACTGTGGGGGTCGTGGCGAGCGAACAAGGAAAAATTCCCCGACCTATGTTGTACTGTGCAACTTATTGAATTTATCCCCACAACTCCAAAATATTTGGATACAAGTCCCCGGAGATGGACGTAAGTAAGAATCGTCTCTAAATTCTAAAAAATGCGGACCCTCCGGTACAAAAGCAGAACACTCCAGATAAGGTACCTGGAACCTCCGGATTTAATTGGATTCTCCGGAATGTAAAAAAACTCTATTTTTTGCAAATTATTCAAAAAAGTAAAATGAAGGTACATACATGATAGGTAGTACAAAAGTAATATCTCTGCCAAAACTTAAGTTCATATTGTGAAGAAGTTCATACAACATAGTACAAACTTTGTATTTTTCCCTCATAGGTTATGATGCTTCCAGTGTGGATACCCTTGTTTCAAATCAACATTTGAGCAACTATTTCAAAATTCACTAATATATTTATCACACCATATAGGTACCGTAAAGTGAACACATGCCAAGTTTCATAATTATCTGACAAATTTTAGATGTTTTAAATAATTAAAATCACTAATACCATGTGTAGATACAAACATCATTCAATCAAACAACCCATTTCGTAATGTTAAATTATTATATGAGATATTTTTGTTGTTTAGGTACTTAATATTTAATTTTATATCCATTTAAAACCTTTTTCATGTACGCTTAGTTCAAATTTTCAACTAAATCATCTTAATAGACAATTATCCATTTAATTGAGAAAAATAGAAAATAATTTATATTAAATCTGAAAAATTTCGATTTGCACAATTAGGTGGTATTTTAATTTATTTAATTATTGTGCCAAAGTCTAGTCAAATATTTGTTAAAGAAATGCTAAAAGAAAATAATCCTGACACCCTATTTATTCGGATGCTCCGGATTAGAAGGAAATCTAAAATTTGATTATAACATACAAATATAGAGGTTAAATAATATACATCTATTATCTATTATAGTAATAAACTCTAAAACATTTACAAAAAGCTGTCTTGATTCAAACTTCAATTAAAATTATTTTTGGAGACAGTTTCTATAAGAAACCGTCTCTACCCTAAGGAAATCTCGGACGTTTGATTTCGCTTCGACGGTCATCACCTCACTGCCTTTTAGAGCGTGCCTCTGTTCTTCAGGGAAGCAAAGGGCACCGCAGCCGCCGCCACTCAAACCCTAAACCAATGTCTGCGCTGACGCTCACGTGACTCGTCCGCCGCCGCATGCGCTCTCCTTACCAGCCCACACCGCGCCGCCGCAGCCGCTCTCCTTGCCAGCCCACATCGCGCCGCCGCAACCTCTCTCCTTACCAGCCCATGCCGCGCCGCCGCAGGCGCTCTCCTTGCCATCCCATGCCACACCACTTCAACATCCTTCGAGGTGCGGTCGCAATCTAACTGAATGGAGATGTCACCGGACACCTCTGTAGGTAAGAATTTCGCTGACGAATTTTGTGACCTCCATCGTAGACTGGGATATTTTGTGAAATCCATCATAGTACTAGGATATTCCGTGAAATCCATTCTAGTACCAGTGGATAGTAGGATTCAGCGGTAACATATCTCAACCATACTTAATAAAAGAATACAATTGACATTGAAATAGCTCTAGGTAATTTCTATGTCACTAAAAAGTTTTTCAACAGTTAATTAGCTATTTATGATTCAGTTTTGTCAGAGTTAAGGACTCTATCAGTGTTTCATGTATCTTTCTAGTTAATTTCCTTGTATCATTTTTTTTAGGGAAAACAGTGGGAGAGCTTCCTAAAGGTTCGAGTAACCATTATCAGGTTGCAAAGAAGAAAGGAAAAATGCATGTGGATGCACCGGCTGAGGTGAAGAGGAGGACCAATCCTAAAATAAAAACAAGAGATGCAACTGATATGGCAGGCAGCTCATCACCCTCCCCCCTCGCAAAGAAGGCCAGTAAGGTTGCAGGTCGTAAAGCAGCATCGCCCTAAAGAAAGTATAAGCTTGATGCATGAAATTGCCGAAGCGCCAGTATGAAGCTCTTTGTTGGAATGACAACCCGTATGAGGCTCGAAGAGATACTACGTTGGGTTCCAGTTTTTACAGCACACTCAATCAAAAAAAATCTAGAAGTGGTTGTCCAACTTGAGACTAGGATTGCTCCACAAAGGGCAATCGACTTTAGGTACATAAAAGACAACAAGGAGCAGTTTGTCAACATATTTGAAACTTGTGATCGCCTAGGCTTAGTGGAGATCATAGAGTTCAAGCATGACTACAACGAACAACTTGTGATCCAATTCTATTCTACCCTCTTTCTTGAGAAGAATGATTCTAGGCATTTTTGGTGGATGACTGAGGACAAAGAATACCGTGCCCCACTTAGTGAATTTGTTGCAGCTCTTGGAATCAAGATGGTTGATCCAAATGATACCAATTTCTTCCGTCTCGATGACGATGATCTCACAAAGAAGCCCAGTGAACTGGATGGATGCTATTATCCGCCTAACAAGGCAAACTGTGCTTGGGAATATTGGACGCCTCTTGTTCTTGTTTGACACATTGCATAGGCTTTTTCAGTGGACCTTGTTCCCAAGTCAGGAGACACCTCTCACATACGTGGATATGAAAAAAACCTCCTATGGTTCATCCTAATAATCAAGAAGGGAAAGATTGTTGTGATGGGTCTCTTGTATCAAGAGATAAGGAGGAGCATGGTTGATCGTCAGAGGTCACTAGTGTATGCTCCATACATTGAAGCATTCGTTGAGCGTGTCACCCAAAAATCCTACACCAACAGTGTCGGCAATGCCGTGAAGAGGCATGGTACTCACAAAACTCTCATTGACAAGCCTATTAAAGGTGTGACCCCTAACTACCTGATGGATAAGTCCACCAGAGATGCGTATTTTATGGATGATATTACCTATGACAGCAAGAGGAGGAAGGAGTGGATCATTTTGGGGCTCAGAACATGGTATTGCATCTACATGGAAGATACGGAGAAGCGTCATAAGAATGGTGTTAGACTTAGGCAGAACAACCGAATGCTGAAAGCATTAATCAGGCACCACAAAATAGATAAGTCGACTCTAGCAGGGTCCGAGGAGGAGTGGAGTGATCTGGAGGATGAGGGGGATGTATTTGCGCTTGATAATGATGAAGTATCATACTCACCTGCAGAAGTAGCAGCGGCAACTGATGATGAAAGAGTATGACTTTCTGATGATCTAGGCGATGAAGACGGTGATGATCCATCTATCTAGATGATTATGTCAGCAAGCTAGACTATTATGTATGTATGAATGAGAAGCAGCACACTTTATTACAGTATATGTATGATACTATGTGGGTGTGCTACATATATATATATATACTTTTGCACTGCATCATATATATATATGATACTATGTAGGTTTATTTTTCTATTTGTTAAGTAATTATTGTTGGATTATATGTAGGTTTACTAGCTTACATATATTTGCCTACAATCAGAATGGCCATCTGCTTTTTAACCCTACATTCCGGTGAAATCTCAGCGTCGAAGGCGGCATAGACACAAATTGAAACAGAAGGGGAAGAAACAGGATGAATTTTGAAATGAGTGTACGGCCGTGCTCTGGCGACGGAGTTGGCGATCCGACCCAGGCAGCTTCGCCCCCTTCCCTTCCCGCGAGGGGGACCGCCGGCGAGCCCAGATCTGCTCCTCCGCTGGACAAGGGGCGGAGCTGGGGTAGGTTCTGGGTGCTCTCGGGTCGTGAAGATGAGGAGGGCGGTGAGTTGGTCTGCGGCTCGGAGGCCGACGTCGGGGATGGCCGGGATCCCTCAGATCTGGGTCAGCTGCCGCCGGCGAAGGCTTCTCTAGGGAGCTTCATCGAGCGGGCGGAGGAGCTGGGGGGCTCCCTCAAGCTGGGGCGCCGGTCCGCTTTCGCTCCCGGGGGCCGGGGATCCAGGTTCACCGTGGGTGGTCGACCTCGGTTCCTGCGGCTAGGGGACGACGGCTGGTGCCGGGTGCTGGGGCGGCGTTCCCCGACGTCTCGGGCGGGGCCCCTGCGTGCGGGGCGTCCCGTCTTTTCTCCGCGTGCTACCTCGCCGGCGACGGTGGTGGCGCCGGGCGGCAGGGAGGAGACGGGGCCGGAGTTGGTTTCGCCGCCGGCGGCGGCTAGGGGTAGGTCACCGTCCGGTGGGCCCTCACCAACCTCGGTCCTGGATTGGGCCCAATTGGGGGGCTCGCAAGCTTGGCCCCTTCTCCAGCCGGCGGATCCGGAGGCGAGCTCAGATGGGCTGCGCTTGCATCCCGGGACCCCGCTGGAGGCCCATTGGCCGAGGCCGCATGTGGCTGTGGTGCCACTTGATCCGGCCTTGTCCAGCTGTCCCACGGGCCTCGAGGGGGGCCCAGCGGCAGTGGAACCCTGGCTTTGGATACCTAAAGGGGCGAGGGATCCCCGACTAGGGTTTCCAGCAAACAAATCCGAGGTTAGGCGGCGCCACTTCTGGTCCTTTCGCACTCTCACTAGAACTCCAGATCCACCGCCCTTGACCCTTTCGTTCGCGGAGGCTGTGATGGGCGGGGACGGGCGGAACAAGAGGAGGATGGAGGCGGGTGACGGCGGCGAGGGGAGGTGGTTACAGCAGTCCGGCGGTGACGGCGGGGGCGGGGGTGGCTCTCGGGGCCAGGCCGACGGTGGTGGCTACCGCCATGACCTGGACCGTGCAGCGGTCTCCGGAGGTGGTGGCTATCGCCAGGAGGGCGGTGGCGGCGGTGACTTCCGGGCGGAGCAGGGCTTCCTTGGCGGTGGCGGCGGTTTCCGTCAGGAGCCCTCGGGCGGGGGTGGCGGCTTCCGGGCCGGCTACCAACATGGTGCTGAGGGTGGCTACAGAGATGGGGGCTATGGTGGCTCTCGTGGTGATCAGAGGGTCGGCGACGAGGGGGGTTTCCGCCAGGATGGTGATACCATCTTTGCTTGTCGCCAAGGGGGTTACTCCGACTCTGGCAACCGTCAGGAGTATTGGGGCCAGCCTCCCCCGTGGTGGATTGAGCAACAGAAGAGGGAAGAAGCCCAGAGGAGAAAGAAGGAGGAGGCCGGGAAGGCACGTCACCAACAGCAGGGAGCTGGAGGTAGCGCACCCGGTGCTCAGCGGTCGGGACCAGCAAAGGGAAAGGGGGCGGCTGGCGGGCATGCAGCTGGCTCCCAATCCAAGGGCAAATCCAAGAGCGGCGGCGGAGCCGGGGCACCGCCGGACGTGGAGTGTTTCAAGTGTGGCCGTCCGGGGCACTTCCAGGCTGCATGCACTTTCGACCCGATCTGTGTGCTGTGCAGCGGGGAGGGGCATGCGTCGGCCAACTGCCCTTCCCGGGGTCGGCGGGCGGGGCTCCAGACCATGGGCCATGCCATCACTGGAGGTGGTTTCTTCGCCATTGACGTGGACCCCCTCCCGGCTCAGGGCCCTGGCGAGTCATTCACGGCAATCATCAAGTTCAGGTCCTCGCCGCTGTCCAGGGAGCAGCTTTCTGCGGAGCTGAAGAACCTCGTCGATGAGCTTTGGGATTGGATGGCTTGTCAGCTGTCGGAGTCGGAGTTCTCGGTCGTGTTCCCCTCCCAGTCCACTCTTCGGATGGCTACGCGCAGTGGCAAGCTTTTCCTGCCCCTTAACAAGGTTGAGGTGGACATCCGAGAGGCCTTTCTCGACCCTCCGCCGGCGGCGGTTTTCCCGTCCATCTGGGTGAAGGTGTCGGGTCTTCCTAGCTCGATGATGGAGGAATCCAGGCCGATGGCAGCCATGGTGATGGTGGGGAGGCCTCTTGAGGTGGATCTCCTTTCCCTGCGCAAGTTCAAGACTAAGCCGATCCGTATGCGTTTCCAGTGTCGTTTCCCGGAGAGGATCAGGGGAACCATTCAGCTGGTGGTAAATGGAGAGCCTTTCAACATCGGGGTGCAAGCTGAGTTGGAGCCACGTGGTGGGGGTGGTTCGGCTGGGGACCCTCCGAGACCACCGGGGGATGATAGCCTGGACGACGATGAGTACGATGACCTGAGTCCATCTAAAGATGAATGGAAGCGCCTGGGAAAGCACGATGCTGAGAAGAAGAAGGCGGCTAGGGGTGCTAGGCTACAGCCTCCGGCCAAGGACAAGGATGGGGGGTCGGGGAGTGGCATCCAGGCGGCGCCCCTGCCCTCGGAGCCAGTACTGGATGAGTATGGCTCAAACCTGGGGGTTCTCCCGGAGTCGGACCAGCGCGGTTTGTCTCCCTCCCGGTCCCTGGGCAGGACGGGGCTCTCTCTTGAGGGGGTGGGTCTGGAGACCTCCGTGGACGGCTCGCTGGTGACTTGCCTCACGACGGGCTCCCCGGAGAAGGCGGTTCACTCGGCGGGCTGGGAGCTGGGCAGCCCTATCGGGGGCGGGCAGGGCAGGCCGCTGGTGGCGGCGGAGATGGAGGTGGATCTATAGGCGGAGGCGAGCGCTTCGGCTCGTCAAGCTCAAGGCCTTCGCTCCAAGGTGGTGTACGCTCAGACCCCAAGGCCAGGTTCATCGTCGGCAAGGAAGAGCAAGCGCCTCAAGGGCTCCGCGGCGGAGTCGGTGCGGGAGAAGGCCAAGCGCGTCACGGCGGAGAAGAATCTAGACACAGGTACTTCACCTCGCCTTACCCTTTCCTCCCGCGCCGATTCTTGTCTCTCTAAGGTTCTCGACGATAGCTGCATCGTGTTTAATCCGGCTAGGGGCTCACCGGGGGAAATTCTTGATATGATCCGCGCCAAGGAGCTGGCGCAGGCTAGCCTCGCGGAGGCAGCGGATCGTCTGGCTCGTGTGGCCGCCGAGAAGGCTGCCAGGGAGGCGGCCGAGGCTGCCGAATCGGCTGCCAGGGAGGTGGCGACGATTTCTGAACCTGCGGCCCAGGGGGGCTCTGAGGTTCCTGCAGCTAAGGCCGATGCCCTTCTTGATCATACCCAGGGGGCGGGTTCGCAGGGGGAAGCCAGGGAGGCGGAACCCATGCTCGATCAGGCAGCGATATCCCCCATCGATGGGGGTGCTGGCTGGGTTCGCGGTGTGAAAGGGGCGCGCCGTCGGGGTAAGGTGGCGGGCAGCGCGATGGGCACGGGCAGTGGGTCTGTTGCCTCACGCACTCGAAGCAAGTCTCGCCACTTTTCTGTGGTGCGTCCTCTGCTGTCGGTCCGTAAGGGACGGTCGAAGCGTCTTAGTGCGTCCCGATGAAAGCCTTGATTTATAACATCCGAGGGTTTGGTCATCTAGGGAGACGCTCTCAACTCAAAGATTACATTCGAAGGGATCGTTTGGACCTGATTGGGCTTCAGGAAACCATCAAGCAAGACTTTTCCATGGCGGAACTCCGAAGTCTGGAGTGTGGTGGCCAATTTGTGTGGAATTGGCTCCCGGTGATAGGCCACTCCGGGGGTATGCTTCTGGGGTTCCGCGATGAAAGTTTTGAGGTGGGAGATTGGAAGAAGGGGACTTTCTTCAT
This sequence comes from Dactylis glomerata, assembly GCA_007115705.1. Lineage (NCBI taxonomy): Eukaryota > Viridiplantae > Streptophyta > Magnoliopsida > Poales > Poaceae > Dactylis > Dactylis glomerata. Next base: position 4,217,036 of record QXEO01002107.1, on the reverse strand, counting down.
CAGTGCCACGGTGCTGCAGCGCAGCTGCAATCTGAAATGGCGCTTCATGCTGGTCTATGGGCCGGCTGATCACAATAGATTGACAGAGTTCCTGGGCGAACTTGAGGGAGAAATCGCGTCCTGCTCCCTTCCCCTTGCGGTTGGGGGGGATTTCAATCTCATCCGAGATGCCCGCGACAAGAACAACTCCAACATTAATTGGGCTAGAATTCACCGTTTCAATGATACCATCGCGGCGCTCTCTTTGAGAGAGGTACCGCGCATGGGGGCGCGGTTTACCTGGACGAATAGACAACTCAACCCCATCCGCTGCGTGCTGGATAGGGTTTTTGTCTCTCCAAGCTGGGAGGCGTGTTTTCCGCTTTGCTTGTTGGTGGCGATCACCAGGATCGGGTCGGATCATACACCCCTCCTGCTTAACTCCGGGGAGGAGTCGATCCTTCGGACGACCAGGTTTTTCTTTCAGACTTGGTGGCTTCAGGTGACGGGTTTTAAGGAGCTCATGTCAGGAAAGCTGAACTCCTTCCTTTCTGATTTCGGGCCACACAGGGGCAGTGTGGAAGCCTGGCATTGCCTGTCCCGCCTAATGCGACAATTCCTCAAGGGATGGGGCGCTAACCTTGGTAAGGAGAAGAGAGCCTTCAGGGCTAACCTCCTGGCCAAGATTGATGAGCTTGATAGGCGGGCTGACCTATCAGATTTGGATGAAGAGGGATGGGCCCTAAGATATCACCTGGAGTACCAGGTTATCATGTTCGATGAGATGGAGGAGGATTATTGGAGACAGAGGAGCAGGGTTAGCTGGTTGATGAAGGGGGACGCATGTACGGCATATTTTCATGCCATTGCTAATGGCCACCGCCGCAAATGCTGGATTCCCCATTTGGTCACGCCTCAGGGAGAGGTGGCCGATCAAAAGCAGATATCAGATCATATCTATGCGTTTTACCGGGAGCTAATGGGGGCTGCCGGAGGGGAAAGCGCTTTCCGCCTAGGGGACGACCTTTGGCCGGATCAGGACCGCATCTCGAGAGGGGAGAACGAGGCTCTGGAGCTCTCGTTCACTGGGGATGAACTTGATGAGGTGCTGGCTAGTATGAAGGTTGACTCGGCCCCGGGTCCAGATGGCCTTCCGGTGGCTTTCTTTAAAAGATTCTGGGGAATCCTTAAAGGACCCATCTTGGGGCTTCTTAATGATTTCGCCCTGGGGAGGGTGGACATTGCCCGACTTAATTTCAGGATTCTGACTCTTATTCCCAAAGTCCAAGGAGCCGATAGCGTTAAGCAATTTCGACCTATTGCTCTTATCAATGTTATTTTTAAATTTATTGCTAAGGCGTATGCGATTAGACTTGCTCCGCTTGCGAATAGGACTATCGACCGTAGCCAGACGGCCTTCATCAAAGGGAGGGCCCTACACGAGGGAGTGTTGGCCTTGCATGAAATCGCGCATGAGCTTGCGCAGAAAAAGCTGGGGGGCTTATTCCTCAAATTGGATTTTGAGAAAGCTTATGATCGTGTCAGCTGGGACTTCCTCAGGGAGGTGCTCAAACGCAAGGGTTTCTCGGCTGCTATGGTCCAACGTTTGATGCAGCTTGTCTCTAGGGGACAAACCGCGATCAACGTGAATGGGGAGATTGGTCCCTATTTCCGCAATGCTAGGGGGGTGCAGCAAGGGGACCCGTTATCCCCGATCCTTTTTGATTTCATGGTTGACGCCCTGGCAGCAATGATCTCACGGGCGAGATCCGCAGGCCACATCCGGGGGGTTGTTAGCCAGCTTATTCCCGGAGGTGTCTCTCATCTGCAATATGCGGATGACACGATGATCTTGCTGGACCCTTGTGATGAGGGGATCTCGAACGTCAAACTCATTCTTTTATGCTTTGAGGACTTGTCGGGACTCAAGATCAACCTCAGCAAGAGTGAGGCGGTTGTGGTTGGGAGACCCACAGCCGAGAAGGTCAGGATTGGTCACCTTTTGAATTGCAAATTGGTGGATTTTCCAATCACTTATTTGGGCCTTCAGTAAGTGACAAGAGGCTTCGTGTGTCAGATTGGGATTTTCTGACAAGGAAGGTGGGTCATAGGGTTGACCCATGGCAAGGCCTTTTCTTGTCCTCGGCGGGAAGACTGGAGCTTACTAACTCTTGCCTGTCGAGCCTCCCGATGTTTGCGATGAGCCTCTTTATGCTGTTTGAGTCGACTCATGAGGCGATGGATAGGGTTAGGGCCAGATTCTTTTGGGAGGGAGTCAGTGACAGACGGAAATACCACATGGTAGACTGGGCTACTGTTTGTAAACCGAAAGATTTTGGGGGTCTAGGGATCCTTAATACTAGGCTCATGAACATCGCCCTACTTCTGAAATGGATTTGGAAGCTCTATCAGGGAGCGGAGGGCCTCTGGGCGGACCTCCTCAGGGCTAAATACCCTGGCGAGAGGGATATCTTTGCGGCAGAGACCCTGATACGTCTCAAACGTATCTATAATTTTTGATGGTCCATGCTTGTTTTTACACCATTTGCCTATTGTTTCGTTACACTTAGTGGCATTTTTATGCATTTGCCGGAACTAACCTATTAACGAAGTGCCACAGTGCCAGTTCCCTGTTTTCTGCTGTTTTTGTGTTTCAGAGTGATACACAGGAAATATTCTCGGAATTGGACGAAACAAGTTCCTGAAGTCTTATTTTACCCGGAAGCTTCCAGAGATCCGAAGAGAAGTAGGAGGGGGGGCCACCAGGGCCCCACACACAGGGGCGGCGCGGCCAGGCCCTAGCCCGTGCCACCCCCGTGTGAGGGCGCCTGGCCCCTCCTCTGACAACGTCCCTTCGCCTATAAAGACCCCCCGACGAGAAAAACCTAAGTGCCCGATCAGTTTTCCAGAACACATCGCGATCCGCCGCCGCCGTCGACCCGAAGATCGGGAGGGTCCAGAAGCTCTTCCCGGCACCCTGCCGGAGAGGGGAATCGCCACCGGAGGTCTTCTTCATCGCCATGCTTGCCTTCGGAGCGATGAGTGAGTAGTCTACCTTGGACTATGGGTCCATAGCAGTAGCTAGATGGTTGTCTTCTCCACTATGTGCTTCATGTTTAGATCTCATGAGCTGCCTTACATGATTGACATCACCGTTATGTAATTCTACATGTTTGGTTTGTTGGGATCCGATGAATATTGGTGTTTATGATTAAGTTGCTGTACTGAATTATATCTTTTGTTATCTCTATGTTGTTTATGATCTTGCATGCTCTCCGTTGTTAGTAGCTATCTTGGCCGAGTAGTTGCTAGTGACTCCAAGAGGGGGTATTTATGCTCAATAGTGGGTTCATGCCTCTATTTCACCTGGGGGAGTGACAGAAACCTCTAAGGTGGTAGATGTGCTTTTGCTACTAGGGAGAAAACAACATTCATATGCTCAAGGGCATATGCTTTGTTTACATTACACACTTTGCTTAATGCAATTATCTGTTGTTCGCAACTTAATACTTCTAGGGTGTTCGGATTGATATCCCCGGGGGTGGATTATTAGTCATAGATGCAGTTGGATGGCGGTCTATGTATTTTGTTGTAATGCCCAGAGTAAATCTCATAGTGATCTTCTTGACATATCACATTATCTTTATTCTATCAATTGCCCAACTGTAATTTGTTTACCCAGCATGTGTTATTTTATCTATGGAGAGACACCACTAGTGAACTGTGGACCCCGGTCCTATTTCCATCGTATTGCTATCACATGTTTACTTTACTCGTACTGTTTACTTTACTCGCATACTATATTGTTTTCCACTCGATACGCTCATAACCTTTGTTTCAAGCAAACCGGTGAGATTGACAACCTCATCGCAAGTTGGGGACAAAGTATTTGTTTGTGTTGTGTGCAGGTTCCGCGTTGCTACTGGCCGAAGACGAGTCAACAAGTATCGTTAAACGGCGCCCTTGTTGGAGTGTTACTAAGCCAGTCCGCATCACCTTCAGCCGTCATTGTCTCTCTTCTCCTGACCGATATTAAACCTTGGTTTCTTAAACTGAGGGAAAACTTGCTGCTACACTCATCATACCTTCCTCTTGGGGTTCCCAACGGGCTGGTTATTCACCACGCACAAGGACAGTCTGCTCCCACGTTAACTATACACCACCACACGTAGCAGCCACTTTTCTGGCGCCATTGCCGGGGAAGAGAGAAGACTTCTGCGAGGGGAGTTCTTCGCACACACATTCTTTACTTTGTTATTGTTTTGCTTTACTTTATTTATTTTACCTGCATTGCTTTTTATCAAAAACCCAAAAAATTAGAATCCTTGGTTGTTGTTTTTACTTGTTTACTTTCGTTTTGCTGAAATGGCCAATCCTGAAAACACCAAGTTGTGCGACTTTACTAGCACAAACAATAGTGATTTTATCTGCACTCCTATTGCACCACCTATTCCTGCTGCAAACTTTTATGAGATTAAGCCTGCTTTGTTGAACCTTGTTATGAAAGAGCAATTTTCTGGTGCTAGTACTGAAGATGCTGCAGCTCATCTCAACAATTTTGTTGAGCTATGTGAGATGCAGAAATATAAGGATGTTGATAGTGATATTATTAAGCTCAAGTTGTTTCCTTTTTCTTTGAGAGGAAAGGCTAAAGATTGGTTGCTATCTTTGACTAAGAATAGTATTGATTCATGGGCTAAGTGTAAGGATGCTTTTATTGGTAGATACTATCCTCCTGCTAAGATTATATCGTTGCGTAGCAATATTATGAAGTTTACTCAGTTTGATAATGAACATGTTGCTCAAGCTTGGGAAAGAATGAAATCTATGATAAAGAATTGCCCCACTCATGGACTGACTACTTGGATGATTATCCAAACTTTTTATGCAGGACTGAATTTTTCTTCAAGGAACCTACTTGATTCAGCTGCTGGAGGCACTTTTATGTCCCTTACCTTGGGCGCCGCATCAAAGCTACTCGACAACATGATGGTAAATTATTCTGAATGGCACACCGATAGAGCTCCACAAGGTAAGAAGGTAAATTCTGTTGAGGAAACCTCTTCCTTGAATGATAAGATTGATACCATTATGGCTATGCTTGCTAATGATAGGACTCATGTTGATCCTAATAATGTTCCTTTGGCCTCTCTGGTTGCTCAAGAAGAGCATGTTGATGTGAATTTCATTAGAAACAATAATTTTAACAACAATGCTTATAGGAACAATTTTGCTAGTAACAATTATAGGCCGTTTCCTTCTAATGGTGATAATAGCTATCTTGGTAGACCTAAAATGCCTAGTGAAGAAAGACTTTTTGAACTTGAAAAGGCTACCAAGAATTTTATGCAGATGCAATATGAGCAGAACAGGGCTTTCACCAAGACTATGGAGGAGCAATCAGCTCTGTTGAGGACTATAAGTCATCAACTTGAAAATTTAAATAAGGCTATTCCTGAATTGCAAGCTAAGGTTTCCAAAGCTGAAACCGATATTTCATTATTGTCTAATGTGCAATCTTCTTTGGTTAATAGAATGTCCGCTAATCCCGATCCTTTTGCTACCGCTAATGCTATCCAAGTTGGAATTGATGAAAATATTAGATTGTTAGCGGAATTGCATGCCAGGTGGGAAAGAGAAGATGAGATGGCTAGAGAGATGAAGGTATGTACCATTACTACCTCTAATGATGTTGCTCCTACTGGTAGCAATCCTCTTACTTTGATTGGTGTAGAGAAAACTCCCACTCCTTGTGTTAAAAAGCCTAAAACTGCCAAAACTTTTTCTCAAAAGAGTGCTGAAATTTTTCAGAGTGTAGGAGATGATAGCTCTATTTCTTTTAATGATTTTGATGTTGATGGCTGCAATATATCTGAAGTAATTTTGTTCTTGCAAAAGCTTGCTTTGACTCCCAATGCTAGTTCTCTAAATATTGCTTTTACTAAGCATATTACCAATGCTCTTATAAAGATTAGGGATGAAAAGTTGAAGCAAAAAGCTTCTGTTCCCAAGAAGTTAGAAGATGGTTGGGAACCCATCATTGATATGCATGTTAATGGTTATGATTGCCATGCTTTATGTGATCTAGGTGCTAGTATTTCTATCATGCCTAGAAAGATTTATGACATGCTTGATTTACCACCGCTTGAAAAGTGTTATTTTGATGTTCCTATTGCTGATGTTGCTAAGAAGAAACCTTTGGGAAGAATTAATGATGTTCTTATTGTGGTTAACAATAACCTTGTTCCCGTTGATTTTCTTGTTATGGACGTTGAATGCCATGCTTCATGTCCTATTATTTTGGGAAGACCCTTTCTTCGAACTGTAGGTGCTATCATTGATATGAGGGAAGGCACTATCAAATATCAATTCCCACTAAAGAAAGGTATGGAACACTTCCCTAGGAAAAGAAAGAAATTAATTTTTGACTCTATTCTTAGAGCAAATTATGAGCTTAATGCTTCATCACTTGATATTACTTGATTCGCAATTTTCTGCGCCTAGCTCAAAGGCGTTAAAGAAAAGCACTCTTGGGAGATAACCCAATGTTTTCTTTTCAGTACTTTTTCTTTTATTTGAGTCTTGGAAGTCATTACTACTGTAATGACTGCTCCTTATCTTGTTTATTTCGTTTTTGTGCCAAGAGAAACCTCTAATTTGAGTGAGGTAAAGATTTGGGGATGTTGCTGTCCTGAAACTGTTTTCGGTGCTGCACCATAAAAATTCGTGAAAATTCTCTGTTTATCTTTTGGACCTGCGATTTCTTGTGCATATGCCCCAGGTTATATCCAAACTTTTCTTAGTTGAACACTTTTTGATTTGAGCAACAGAAAATCCCTCAAAAATTCGACCTTTGTCAGCTGTTCAGTTTAGACAGATTTCTGCCAATATTTGTGTTTGCCACTTTATCGCTTTCTTTTGAGTTCTTTTGATCACGGAACTTTTGGGGAGGTTGCTACAGTAGTATCTACTATATATGTGGTGGTTTTGAGTTGAAACATGAAGCAAATAGAGGATTGATTATATATTATGCTTGCACTAATGTTGCTAATAGAATTGTGTTTAGTTTTGTATGAAGGAAGTTTTCAAGTGTAGGGATTGGAGAATGATGAGATGAGTTGAAGAATGGACAAAAGCTCAAGCTTGGGGATGCCCATGCATCACCCCAAGAAATATCCAAGAAGTACAAGCGTCAAAGCTTGGGGATGCCCCCGAGGCACCCCTTCTTCATCGGCAAAAATCAGGTCACCTTTCAAAACACTATATTTTTATTGCTTCATGCACTATGTGTTTTTCTTGGAGCGTCAGTTGTTTTAGTTTTATTAGTTGGTTTAGTTAGTTTGTTTGCTGCAATAAATGGTTGGACCCCAACAAATTTTCTTTTGGAGAAGTTGATTGTTTTCATTTGCCAAGAACACTCAGTTTTTCACTCTTATCGTTTATCGAGTGTTCTCCTTTTTCTGCTACTGCTTTTGGTTTTCGTTTTTTCCTTGATTTCCATTCAGACCTTGTCATATCTTTTCATCAAGGTGTATTTTTGCCTCTGATCTTCATTGGTTTTCATCAAAAGAGGTGTCTTTAAAAATTTCAAATGGTGTTGGAAAAGAGAAAAAGCTTTGTGCAAAATAGTGGTACAAGAAGGAGCTTGTGTTGACTACGGCTTAGGCTTTTTCATGTCATGCTTGATGTCTTTTTGATAGTATGCTTAGTGGTTTTGCTGTAGCATGACTTGTCTCAAATAACTGAGATTGCTTAATGAGCCTTTGAAAAAATCATGCGTTGTTTTTATTGTATGGAAGCATTATTTTGGTTTTCTCCTTGATGCTTTATTTGGGTTGACTTGGCGCATGCTCACACATGTTAGACTCTTACAAAGTCGCCAATAGCCTTCATGATCATTTAGTTTTTGACTTTTGATGCCATCTTATGCTTCTTTTAATGTCGCTTTGTCGCTTTGCATGATTATGGCCATTATTGCTCTCTTAGTTGGTCGCTCCCAGTCTTTTGCTAGCCCTCGCCTTGTACTGAGTATGAGCTCTACTCGTGCATCCAACTCCTAAAAGCCAAAGTTTTCCAAAGTGTCCACCATACATACCTACTAGCAATTTGCTATTCCAAGTAAATTTGACTTGCTTTTATTTTCTCTTCAAATTAAACTCTTACCAGTGTTATGCGAAATTCGGTCAGTAAAGCTCTCACGAACCGGAAGGCACACTTTACTTTTTCCTGTTCTTAAAAATTTGACATTGTGGTCTCTTATGTTGAGTTGTTATGCTTGCAAGTTGTAAGTTGGAGACTAGCCCAGCCATGCTGTCATGGGCAAGCTTTCAACATTGCACTTCTTATTTGAGTTGATATCGTGATCTTTTGTTTATGGATGCCCGCGGTGTGAAATGAATTGGGAATCTTGTAGGGATCATGGAGTTTGTATATGTGTTAGGGAAACGCCAGGCCGCCAATCTAAGCCATGCATAATTCATGGTGGAAATTTGCAGCATACCCATGGTGAACATTCGACGACGCATCTCATAATAAAAAGCTAAACAATATAGCAAATAAAAGAGATGTCGAGGTGTTCATTGTCTGCTTGTCCTGTCATTTTGGTGTGGGCTTGTTCCATGTCATCGGGCACGGAGGTACCCCATTGGCGGTTCTCAATGATATGCATATACTTACAATGACAAGAGCCTTGCTTGGGACTCTAAGTAAAGTAGCATGAGGTTTGGGTACTCGTATTCACGGGGCACGAGGTTTTCAACTTATGATTTGTCAAGCATATGCATCATAATTGTTCTCGCATTAACTTTAACCATTCAAGATGCTTATGATGGGGGCAATGAGAGCTCAAAGCCGGTAAGTACCATAATTTTTGAAGGTTATAAAACTTGCAATCACTGCTTCCCTCTGCGAATGGCCTTTCTTTTACTTTTATGTTGAGTCACCACTTTCTTTCTTTATGCACCATTAAGAGAGCATAGTTGTCATTCTTAGTGTGATATGCATTGTCCCAAAGTTCATTGATTGATTCATATTGTTGGTTTCACTTGTTCTTAAATTATTTGTATCTAGTCGCCCTCTTAAACTTGAAGGTGTCCTATGCATTTATGTTTTGCTCTCTTTGAAGGACAAGCTGAAAACCATTTGTATGTTTTTCCTTATGATTTGAACACACGTTTGACTTTCATTGTTTCATTATCATGATCTTTTGTTTGTGTTCATTTGCATGTTTACAACATGGTTGCTAAGTTCTTATTGTCATGATTATATCTTCATGCCCATGTTTTAAGTTCTATTGATCCCAGTTCACCAATGCTTACATATATGATCAAGATTGTGTAGGTGCATGTCACCTCAAAAATTATTCTTTTGTTATCACTTACCTACTCGAGGACGAGCAGGAGTTAAGCTTGGGGATGCTTGATACGTCTCAAACATATCTATAATTTTTGATGCTCCATGCTTGTTTTTACACCATTTGCCTATTGTTTCGTTACACTTAGTGGCATTTTTATGCATTTTCCGGAACTAACCTATTAACAAAGTGCCACAGTGCCAGTTCCCTGTTTTCTGCTGTTTTTGTGTTTCAGAGTGATACACAGGAAATATTCTCGGAATTGGACGAAACAAGTTCCTGAAGTCTTATTTTACCCGGAAGCTTCCAGAGATCCGAAGAGAAGTAGGAGGGGGGCCACCAGGGCCCCACACACAGGGGCGGCACGGCCAGGCCCTGGCCCGTGCCACCCCCGTGTGAGGGCGCCTGGCCCCTCCTCTGACAACGTCCCTTCGCCTATAAAGACCCCCCGACGAGAAAAACCTAAGTTCCCGATCAGTTTTCCAGAACACATCGCGATTCGCTGCCGCCGTCGACCCGAAGATCGGGAGGGTCCAGAAGCTCTTCCCGGCACCCTGCCGGAGAGGGGAATCGCCACCGGAGGTCTTCTTCATCGCCATGCTTGCCTCCGGAGCGATGAGTGAGTAGTCTACCTTGGACTATGGGTCCATAGCAGTAGCTAGATGATTGTCTTCTCCACTATGTGCTTCATGTTTAGATCTCATGAGCTACCTTACATGATTGAGATCACCGTTATGTAATTCTACATGTTTGGTTTGTTGGGATCCGATGAATATTGGTGTTTATGATTAAGTTGCTGTACTGAATTATATCTTTTGTTATCTCTATGTTGTTTATGATCTTGCATGCTCTCCGTTGTTAGTACCTATCTTGGCCGAGTAGTTGCTAGTGACTCCAAGAGGGGGTATTTATGCTCGATAGTGGGTTCATGCCTCTATTTCACCTGGGGGAGTGACAGAAACCTCTAAGGTGGTAGATGTGCTGTTGATACTAGGGAGAAAACAACATTCATATGCTCAAGGGCATATGCTTTGTTTACATTACACACTTTGCTTAATGCAATTATCTGTTGTTCGCAACTTAATACTTCTAGGGTGTTCGGATTGATATCCCCGGGGGTGGATTATTAGTCATAGATGCAGTTGGATGGCGGTCTATGTATTTTGTTGTAATGCCCAGAGTAAATCTCATAGTGATCTTCTTGACATATCACGTTATCTTTATTCTATCAATTGCCCAACTGTAATTTGTTTACCCAGCATGTGTTATTTTATCTATGGAGAGACACCACTAGTGAACTGTGGACCCCGGTCCTATTTCCATCGTATTGCTATCACCTGTTTACTTTACTCGTACTGTTTACTTTACTCACATACTATATTGTTTTCCACTCGATACGCTCATAACCTTTGTTTCAAGCAAACCGGTGAGATTGACAACCTCATCGCAAGTTGGGGACAAAGTATTTGTTTGTGTTGTGTGCAGGTTCCGCGTTGCTACTGGCCGAAGACGAGTCAACAAGTATCGTTAAACGGCGCCCTTGTTGGAGTGTTACTAAGCCAGTCCGCATCACCTTCAGCCGTCATTGTCTCTCTTCTCCTGACCGATATTAAACCTTGGTTTCTTAAACTGAGGGAAAACTTGCTGCTACACTCATCATACCTTCCTCTTGGGGTTCCCAATGGGCTGGTTATTCACCACGCACAAGGACAGTCTGCTCCCACGTCAACTATACAACACCACACGTAGCAGACCCCGACTCGAGGATCACAGTTCTGGACGGCCCTCCAGAAGATCAAGTGGTATTTCAAGCTGGGCGCCAAACACCACGTCGTGAATGGGGGTAAAACATACTTCTGGTTTGATTGGTGGCTCAGGAGCGCACCTCTTAAGGACCGGTTCCCATCGTGTGACGACCTCAAATTTGATAACAAATTCGAAGTGCCCGTTATGTAATCCGTCACAATCCCAGAATCATTGTTGTGACTTACATAACGTAGTTGATATCACAGTCATAGACATTAATAGTAAATAAAGGGGATTACATAGGTGGTCGTACAGACCAAACCTTACAATACATCAATATGCAGCGGAATAACACTTTGGGTCCATATTGTCAAGCTTCAACCGCACAGGCAGAGCCGACAGTAGGAAACGAGCCTAATTCGCAAAGTCGTCAATGATTCCTTCCTTCTTGATCTTGCTCCTTCAAGTCTGGCCAAGTTAATAGCCAGGGACACAGCCGTGAGTACATTGCATGCACTCGCAAACCATCTTATAAATAAATGAATAGAGAATGCATAGTTCATATATTGGTCTAAGCTCTAGGTTCATTTGCATAAAGCAGAATTTCCTTTCAAAGATCTTTGATCTAAAATGGTAAGAAAAACATTTAGCTCTTTATAAATCTCTAGATGGAGTCCCCCAAAGGTCAATTCTTTTGTTCACCGAGTCACCTTCATGGTCATCAAAATTCATTGTCAAGTCACCTTTCTCAAATCATTTTCAACGTAAAACTTGATAACGGCCAAGCAGCGCCAATCCAACCGTCCATGACCGCGGACGCGGCTATTCGAATAGTTTTACACTCTGCAGAGGTTGTACACTTTACCCACACCATCCGACTACTCATCGTGTGGGCAACTTCCCCGCATAACGACATATGCCACGACAAGCAGCCGACCATTAATGTTTCACCTGCCCGCCTTAGCATAAACACTACCGCCTAGAGATGTACCCCTCAACACCGGAGTCCAAGAAGCTGTCCAGAGTGTGCAAAGTTCCCAGCCGCTTGACCCACCGGAATGCCACTAACCGAGGTAGGGTCCCACACCCGGTAGTCCATTTTCAATGAGGGCTCTTCGGCTTGTACCCCAACCACCTAAAAAGGAGGACAAGGCGAACCTAGGCCGTAGCCATAGGGTGCCCTAGAAGAGGAGTCCCTGGTCGGACTTCCATTTACATTTTATAGGGTCTACACTAAGGAGACACAAGTACTCCACTAAGCCCTGTCCCATACCAGGATAATGTGGTCGCACTGTATGATTGGTCCAGTGGTACTTCACTCATTTATCATTTTTGTCAAACCTTCATGTCACCTTCACCATGTCACCATTTTGTAAATAGTTTTCAAAGTCACCCTTGGGAAGGTTGCCCATCTCCAAGGTTTGTATTTAAAAAAAATCATCCTTGGGCAAGGTTGCCCCTTTCCAAGGTTTTCATTTCAAAATCTTCATGATCTCCATTGGGGTTCCCACCTAGTCATTTTCCATGAATGCCTTCAGCTCAAGCATGATCCTCATGAGGGCACAAGGATCTAGGTAGGTATATTGGATAGACTTAGCTTGATGCGCTACTTAGCATCCACTAAGGAAAGGGTTTCTCAAAGGTAGGCTAGGTTTGATGCTCTTGATGTCATCCACAAAAAGAGTTGGATGCACTTGTCAAGAAAGACATCACTACTTATTTGCAACTTGGTAACAATCATTTTAGCATGTATTTTTATTTAAAAGCAAGTAAACATGCATTATAAAACTGGGTAATGGTATGATCAAAAGATGGCTTGCCTGGCTTGGCAATGTCATAGGCTTCTTCATCTTCATCTCGGGTTGTGTAGTCTCCATCACCATTGCTTGGTTGACTTCGGGATCCATTCTCCTTACTCTCGTTGTCGTCTAATCGTTGGAAAGCAAATAAGCATACAATCACCACACAATTCACAAACAACATCTATTTACTCAAATACACATACTTGGGTAAGGGAAGTGATCTAGGAAGTCTATGGAGAGTGGTTTCGATGATAATTGAGTTCCGATGGATGAGATGATTGAGTTGTTGTATCTAAGTAGGGTTTATTTATTTTGGATTATAAAAATATCTCCTGCAAGTTCTTATTGACCAAAGTTCATATACTACTAGTATATATTCAAGATTATGGTTCAACTAAAGAGGCTTCATAGGATTTGGAGTATGTTTCTATTATTGAAGCCATTTCTAGTTTGCAAAGATTTAGTGATCAAGTTTGAATCTACAAGTAGAGTTTATAGATCCTAGTTGAATGGGATCAAAGGTTAAAGATCAATATTTAGAAATATGGTTGATTCGAATTGGTTTCATATCATTTCCATATTTTGAGATAGGTGTGCAAGTTTGAGTTTCTAATTACTACTATGTAGTATTAATTCTCCAAATACCTTCTACCAGATCACATGGACTAAGATCAACCTACAGATAGATAATTGGAAAGGTGGTATAACAATATATAAGAGCTCCATCAAAATTCCAATTATAGGTTTGAGTTTAATAAAATCCTATATGGCAAATGCCTATTTAACCATATGGGTAAATAGCATTTGATTTAAAAGGTTCAAAAATGAGATCTAATGGTATAGACAGATGGGTATCACTAATTGTGAATTTTGAAAGTTGGATTTATATTTTTAGGAATTTTATTCGAATTGATATGAATTTTCTAAGGTGAAAAAGCTCCTGTTTTGTTATTTTTACTGCAACCAATATGTAAATCTAATTGTGTTGAAACCACTTTTATTGGATAGCTTATGTTCTAAGGTTTCCAGAACATTTTTATTTGCTAGATTTGGATCGGTAGATCTCCGGGAAAACTAAATATACTAAAGCATCTGAAAACAATTTCGGAAATTCGCAAAATCGGAAAAATCGAATATCCCCCTTTTTTTTCATTCCGGGCCGGACACACAGACAGAGCTGGGCCGGCCCACTAGGCTGCAGCTGGGTGGGTGACAAGGAAAAAATAGGGTCGGCCGGCCTGCCAAGGGGGCCCACCGGTCAGAACTTAAACACGAACAGGTATCGGGCTTCTTCTTCCCCGGGCGCTACAGGAATGTAAACGAGAACGAGTACTGGGAGCAGGGCGGCGACGGGGAGCTCACCGGCGGCGATGGGGAGCGGCGGCGAGGATGTCTAGGCGGCGGAGGAGCTTCTCCTCCTCCACCTCGTCCAGGCGGCAGCTCGCGGGAGGCTCTAGAACGCCGGGAACGGGAGGTGCTCTGCGGAGCGGCGTCGACGGGGGAGCTCGAACGAGAGAGAGAGGAAGCTGGAGATGTTGTCTAGGAGGTTCCTGGGGATGGTGGGGTTCTTTTCAGGGAAGAATGGCGGCCTTTTATAGACGGGAGAGGGAGCACGGGGCGAGTGGATCTGCGGAGAGAGCGCGGCCGGTGTCGGCTAACGGAGGGACGCGGCGGTCGGTGCTTTCGGCGGAGGGCTGCAGGGTGCTGTGGGGTGCTGCTGGCGCACTCACGGGCTGCGGGGTGGTCTGGTTCAGAGGGAGCAAGTGAGGGGTCCGGGCGGTGGTTCTCCTCTGTTCTTCCTTGCCTCACGGCCGTGGTCGGGGCAGGGGATGCTGGGGCTCGACCAAGAGATGTCCCCAAGCATGGCTACAGGGTTTGGGCAGGGGTGAACAGCGTTGGCCACAGTAGAACCGATTTTCCCTGGATTTCGCCCACCACGTGTTCGATACAATGTCCGCATGAAATCAAAATTTGAATTTTTGAAAATTTCCAATTGGGTTGGTCATTATATTGGATAGGGATTCCAGAAATATTTTTGTTATGAAGAAATATGAGGTTTTGCAAAAATCTTATTTCCAATTTGAGGTACGGTTTCTGTTTCAGATTCAAACTTTGGACAGATTTTGAAAGAGGTTAGGGTTTGAGTTTTTGCTGGAAACTTCTTGGTTGAGTTAGTATGTGACATGGTCAAGCTCAACTAACTGACCACACCTTTGCTTGAGTTACAGATTTCTTAATCCAAGTGTCCAAAGTAGGGTAGTGGTTAACTTTTTCTAGATCATCTTTTCTTCTCTTTTTCTTTATTTCTCTTGCTTCTGGTTCTTTTGATCTTTGTGGTTCTTCTCTAATGCTTCTATTGGTTAAGTTTGAATTAACTAAACATTGCCCAACAATTTAAAACACACATGAAATCATAAAAGACATAGAATAGGAATCTATGCATGCATGAATTCAAACTTCAAAATTTTAGAAACTTCCTGTTGGGTTGGACCTTGCATTGGATAAGGACCCTAGATAAATGTTGGTTTTGTCCTGAGATGGAGATTTGGTGTCATTTAAGATTTGAATTTCAAATGGCATATGTAACCGATTCAAACTTTGGCAGACTATTAAAGAGAGTTCCAAGTTGAGTTTTGTTTCAAACTTTATTGTATTTGATTCTTTGTAACTTGTTCTTAGTTGTGGTGGAGAGATGCATGAGGGTCTAGTTCAGATTTTTCTTAATATATAAGGGCAAAGTAGTGTAATCATTAATTTCTTTAAGATCACTACTTCCTCTTTTCTTACTTAGGTTTTTGTGTTGCGGTTTATTTTCTTGATTCCTTTCTATTTGTTTGTGATTGCTTGACTTAATTTTGGGTTTGGCAATTGACCCAAATGGGTTTAGCATGTAACCATGCACCAAAATTTAATAGTTATAAAACTATTTCTATTTCACAAAAACATTTTACATGTATCATTCTTTGTTTTTAAAAAACCCTTCCCATACTCTTTTTATTTGAAGCATGGGAGCAATTGCTCAAATTCACAAGTTTTTAAAAGACAAGAAATTAATCTTGTATTCAAAATAAAGGTTTTTGTTGTCTCTAAAATTTGGTATTTTAATAAATCCATTTATTTCTATTTCCCAAAAATTTGGGTTGTTACAATCTTCCCCCCTTAAAAAGAATCTCGTCCCGAGATTCACAAGTTAAGATTGAGATAGATTAAGAAATGAGATTACCAGATAAGAGATAGAGTGTATATTGATTCCTATAGAGATGGAAAGATTGGGTACACCCAAAATGTGATAAGGCCAGATGGACCAAAACACATATTCATCAATCACATAGCATTTTCAACAAACAATCACACTTTTCAAAAACAAAATGTTTTAGGTTTAAACCATAGAACTTCATAAAACAAGGTCTTGTGGATTATAGGTCTGGTTTCACAAAGAGATAAAACAAGACTACTAGTATGAAACTAAGGTGGCTCCGGCTTCTTGATGACTTGTGTTCCAAAATCTTGATCCAACTTGTTCATACTACTTTGTAACTGGGAGCAACTTCGGGGGTATACTGCTGGTTCATGATGGTTGATTTCCTTCTCTTCGTGCCTTCAGGTTGTAAGAGTTGCTTCGGGGTATTCCGGAAAGGTTTCTTCCTTCTCATGCAGATGTTGAGGTTATCCTCAATAGTACTGGGTTTTCGATTACGGGTCGTAGATGACAGGGAAAAGTTCTCAAAATGTTTCTCACACGGGTTGGTATTTTTCAGAGTTTATGTTGGGCCAGAAAGACCAAAAACATTTTTGAGCAAACAAGTTTTCAAAGTGGTTGCTACATGTTGCCGGATGGCATATGAGCAACACATCTCAAAACCAATCAATCCTTCAAACACACAAGGCACTAAGCACACTTAATAATCGTGAGGTAAGGGCAGCTCAATGAAAACAACTGAGCTTTTCCTATAAATCATGTGGGTCAAAAGGTTTGCTGGGTCTTCGTCATTTTTGATCACTCTTTCTTTGCTCTTGAAGTCTTTGTCTCATAGGGTTGAATCTTGTTGGAAGATTTCTGGATCAGGTGAAGAGACTCTCTTTCGATGGTAGCGGCCGTAGTTTGACATCCAAGGTTGAAGTCTTGAAAAATGTTGAGTCCCTAATCTTTTGATCCAAAAGTCCTTCGGTCTTAGGTTGGTATATCGTCCATAGTATACATTTGAAGTAGATGAGGAATAGAGTAAAACAAATCTTTGAAAAGACCTTGTAATTAAAGAGGTAAATAAATTCTTTGTCAAAATCTCTTGAGAGTATAAGTTGGGAGTGTAAGATATTTGAAGTGAATAAGATGGGAGTATAAGATTGGCTTTGGATACCAAAGCAACTAAGTTTCTTTTGTAGAAATAAATGTTTGACAAAATATCACTTTCTTAGCTAACGACCATACTAACTAAGGTCTCCTAAGGTCATGATAGTCCTGATACCAAACTTGTGATATCAGAGATGTCATTTGCTAACGACCATGCTAACTAGGGTTTCCTAGAGTCAGCCTAGGCTCTGATACCAACTTGTGACGACCTCAAATTTGATAACAAATTCGAAGTGCCCGTTATGTAATCCGTCACAATCCCAGAATCATTGTTGTGACTTACATAACGTAGTTGATATCACAGTCATAGACATTAATAGTAAATAAAGGGGATTACATAGGTGGTCGTACAGACCAAACCTTACAATACATCAATATGCAGCGGAATAACACTTTGGGTCCATATTGTCAAGCTTCAACCGCACAGGCAGAGCCGACAGTAGGAAACGAGCCTAATTCGCAAAGTCGTCAATGATTCCTTCCTTCTTGATCTTGCTCCTTCAAGTCTGGCCAAGTTAATAGCCAGGGACACAGCCGTGAGTACATTGCATGCACTCGCAAACCATCTTATAAATAAATGAATAGAGAATGCATAGTTCATATATTGGTCTAAGCTCTAGGTTCATTTGCATAAAGCAGAATTTCCTTTCAAAGATCTTTGATCTAAAATGGTAAGAAAAACATTTAGCTCTTTATAAATCTCTAGATGGAGTCCCCCAAAGGTCAATTCTTTTGTTCACCGAGTCACCTTCATGGTCATCAAAATTCATTGTCAAGTCACCTTTCTCAAATCATTTTCAACGTAAAACTTGATAACGGCCAAGCAGCGCCAATCCAACCGTCCATGACCGCGGACGCGGCTATTCGAATAGTTTTACACTCTGCAGAGGTTGTACACTTTACCCACACCATCCGACTACTCATCGTGTGGGCAACTTCCCCGCATAACGACATATGCCACGACAAGCAGCCGACCATTAATGTTTCACCTGCCCGCCTTAGCATAAACACTACCGCCTAGAGATGTACCCCTCAACACCGGAGTCCAAGAAGCTGTCCAGAGTGTGCAAAGTTCCCAGCCGCTTGACCCACCGGAATGCCACTAACCGAGGTAGGGTCCCACACCCGGTAGTCCATTTTCAATGAGGGCTCTTCGGCTTGTACCCCAACCACCTAAAAAGGAGGACAAGGCGAACCTAGGCCGTAGCCATAGGGTGCCCTGGAAGAGGAGTCCCTGGTCGGACTTCCATTTACATTTTATAGGGTCTACACTAAGGAGACACAAGTACTCCACTAAGCCCTGTCCCATACCAGGATAATGTGGTCGCACTGTATGATTGGTCCAGTGGTACTTCACTCATTTATCATTTTTGTCAAACCTTCATGTCACCTTCACCATGTCACCATTTTGTAAATAGTTTTCAAAGTCACCCTTGGGAAGGTTGCCCATCTCCAAGGTTTGTATTTAAAAAAAATCATCCTTGGGCAAGGTTGCCCCTTTCCAAGGTTTTCATTTCAAAATCTTCATGATCTCCATTGGGGTTCCCACCTAGTCATTTTCCATGAATGCCTTCAGCTCAAGCATGATCCTCATGAGGGCACAAGGATCTAGGTAGGTATATTGGATAGACTTAGCTTGATGCGCTACTTAGCATCCACTAAGGAAAGGGTTTCTCAAAGGTAGGCTAGGTTTGATGCTCTTGATGTCATCCACAAAAAGAGTTGGATGCACTTGTCAAGAAAGACATCACTACTTATTTGCAACTTGGTAACAATCATTTTAGCATGTATTTTTATTTAAAAGCAAGTAAACATGCATTATAAAACTGGGTAATGGTATGATCAAAAGATGGCTTGCCTGGCTTGGCAATGTCATAGGCTTCTTCATCTTCATCTCGGGTTGTGTAGTCTCCATCACCATTGCTTGGTTGACTTCGGGATCCATTCTCCTTACTCTCGTTGTCGTCTAATCGTTGGAAAGCAAATAAGCATACAATCACCACACAATTCACAAACAACATCTATTTACTCAAATACACATACTTGGGTAAGGGAAGTGATCTAGGAAGTCTATGGAGAGTGGTTTCGATGATAATTGAGTTCCGATGGATGAGATGATTGAGTTGTTGTATCTAAGTAGGGTTTATTTATTTTGGATTATAAAAATATCTCCTGCAAGTTCTTATTGACCAAAGTTCATATACTACTAGTATATATTCAAGATTATGGTTCAACTAAAGAGGCTTCATAGGATTTGGAGTATGTTTCTATTATTGAAGCCATTTCTAGTTTGCAAAGATTTAGTGATCAAGTTTGAATCTACAAGTAGAGTTTATAGATCCTAGTTGAATGGGATCAAAGGTTAAAGATCAATATTTAGAAATATGGTTGATTCGAATTGGTTTCATATCATTTCCATATTTTGAGATAGGTGTGCAAGTTTGAGTTTCTAATTACTACTATGTAGTATTAATTCTCCAAATACCTTCTACCAGATCACATGGACTAAGATCAACCTACAGATAGATAATTGGAAAGGTGGTATAACAATATATAAGAGCTCCATCAAAATTCCAATTATAGGTTTGAGTTTAATAAAATCCTATATGGCAAATGCCTATTTAACCATATGGGTAAATAGCATTTGATTTAAAAGGTTCAAAAATGAGATCTAATGGTATAGACAGATGGGTATCACTAATTGTGAATTTTCAAAGTTGGATTTATATTTTTAGGAATTTTATTCGAATTGATATGAATTTTCTAAGGTGAAAAAGCTCCTGTTTTGTTATTTTTACTGCAACCAATATGTAAATCTAATTGTGTTGAAACCACTTTTATTGGATAGCTTATGTTCTAAGGTTTCCAGAACATTTTTATTTGCTAGATTTGGATCGGTAGATCTCCGGGAAAACTAAATATACTAAAGCATCTGAAAACAATTTCGGAAATTCGCAAAATCGGAAAAATCGAATATCCCCCTTTTTTTTCATTCCGGGCCGGACACACAGACAGAGCTGGGCCGGCCCACTAGGCTGCAGCTGGGTGGGTGACAAGGAAAAAATAGGGTCGGCCGGCCTGCCAAGGGGGCCCACCGGTCAGAACTTAAACACGAACAGGTATCGGGCTTCTTCTTCCCCGGGCGCTACAGGAATGTAAACGAGAACGAGTACTGGGAGCAGGGCGGCGACGGGGAGCTCACCGGCGGCGATGGGGAGCGGCGGCGAGGATGTCTAGGCGGCGGAGGAGCTTCTCCTCCTCCACCTCGTCTAGGCGGCAGCTCGCGGGAGGCTCTAGAACGCCGGGAACGGGAGGTGCTCTGCGGAGCGGCGTCGACGGGGGAGCTCGAACGAGAGAGAGAGGAAGCTGGAGATGTTGTCTAGGAGGTTCCTGGGGATGGTGGGGTTCTTTTCAGGGAAGAATGGCGGCCTTTTATAGACGGGAGAGGGAGCACGGGGCGAGTGGATCTGCGGAGAGAGCGCGGCCGGTGTCGGCTAACGGAGGGACGCGGCGGTCGGTGCTTTCGGCGGAGGGCTGCAGGGTGCTGTGGGGTGCTGCTGGCGCACTCACGGGCTGCGGGGTGGTCTGGTTCAGAGGGAGCAAGTGAGGGGTCCGGGCGGTGGTTCTCCTCTGTTCTTCCTTGCCTCACGGCCGTGGTCGGGGCAGGGGATGCTGGGGCTCGACCAAGAGATGTCCCCAAGCATGGCTACAGGGTTTGGGCAGGGGTGAACAGCGTTGGCCACAGTAGAACCGATTTTCCCTGGATTTCGCCCACCACGTGTTCGATACAATGTCCGCATGAAATCAAAATTTGAATTTTTGAAAATTTCCAATTGGGTTGGTCATTATATTGGATAGGGATTCCAGAAATATTTTTGTTATGAAGAAATATGAGGTTTTGCAAAAATCTTATTTCCAATTTGAGGTACGGTTTCTGTTTCAGATTCAAACTTTGGACAGATTTTGAAAGAGGTTAGGGTTTGAGTTTTTGCTGGAAACTTCTTGGTTGAGTTAGTATGTGACATGGTCAAGCTCAACTAACTGACCACACCTTTGCTTGAGTTACAGATTTCTTAATCCAAGTGTCCAAAGTAGGGTAGTGGTTAACTTTTTCTAGATCATCTTTTCTTCTCTTTTTCTTTATTTCTCTTGCTTCTGGTTCTTTTGATCTTTGTGGTTCTTCTCTAATGCTTCTATTGGTTAAGTTTGAATTAACTAAACATTGCCCAACAATTTAAAACACACATGAAATCATAAAAGACATAGAATAGGAATCTATGCATGCATGAATTCAAACTTCAAAATTTTAGAAACTTCCTGTTGGGTTGGACCTTGCATTGGATAAGGACCCTAGATAAATGTTGGTTTTGTCCTGAGATGGAGATTTGGTGTCATTTAAGATTTGAATTTCAAATGGCATATGTAACCGATTCAAACTTTGGCAGACTATTAAAGAGAGTTCCAAGTTGAGTTTTGTTTCAAACTTTATTGTATTTGATTCTTTGTAACTTGTTCTTAGTTGTGATGGAGAGATGCATGAGGGTCTAGTTCAGATTTTTCTTAATATATAAGGGCAAAGTAGTGTAATCATTAATTTCTTTAAGATCACTACTTCCTCTTTTCTTACTTAGGTTTTTGTGTTGCGGTTTATTTTCTTGATTCCTTTCTATTTGTTTGTGATTGCTTGACTTAATTTTGGGTTTGGCAATTGACCCAAATGGGTTTAGCATGTAACCATGCACCAAAATTTAATAGTTATAAAACTATTTCTATTTCACAAAAACATTTTACATGTATCATTCTTTGTTTTTAAAAAACCCTTCCCATACTCTTTTTATTTGAAGCATGGGAGCAATTGCTCAAATTCACAAGTTTTTAAAAGACAAGAAATTAATCTTGTATTCAAAATAAAGGTTTTTGTTGTCTCTAAAATTTGGTATTTTAATAAATCCATTTATTTCTATTTCCCAAAAATTTGGGTTGTTACACATCGCTTTTTGACATCTGTGCTTTCCCCAACATCACGGTCAGGGATGCATTCCAAGGGGAGGAATGGGGGATAGTGTTTAGGAGAGCATTTGGTCTTCCGGAAGCGGTCGACTAGATAACCTAACTAGGGAGTTGGATGGGGTCAGGCTGACTATGGGGGTGGACCGAGTATCTTGGACTTTGGATCCATCGGGGGTCTTCACTACCGGCTTGATCTATAGGAAGATGTCGCAAGGGGCGGCGGTCTCACACTTCGATGAGGTGTGGCGCACCAAGGTCCCCCCTAGGGTCAGGATCTTCCTCTGGCAGCTCATCAGAGGGAGGCTTCCTTGCTGTGAGCAAGTGGCCAAGCGCACAGGCCCTTCCGATGGGAATTGTGCTCTTTGCGGTGAGATCGAAGACTGTAACCATATCTTCTTCTCCTGCCCCTTAGCCAAGTTCATGTGGACTGGGGTGCGAGAGCTGCTGGGGAACGCTTGGAACCCCACCGGGGTTAGGGATTTCTTAGCTTTGGCTAACGGCTTGTCTAGGACCATGCGGCGAGTTGTCTGGTACACGTTTGCCGCCCAATCGTGGGCACTTTGGATAGTTCGCAATAAGCTTACGATTGATGGCAAGCTCATTGACAGGCCTGCTGATGTTTTGGTACAAATGATGATCTTTATGCAGCGATGGCGGGCGTTGACGGGGAGACGGGATAGGGATCTCCTGGATGCGACAAGAGAGGCAGTCAGAAGGTTCCATGCGAGGATGGCGGGCTGATCTTGCGGGGAGCCTTTGCTTATTCGGGCGTCTACTTCAGTATCTAGTGCTTTTTTGTTGTTTTTTCTCTGCCAGGATCTCGGTTTGTCGCCTGCATATGTGTTAACTCTGTTTGGTGTGAGTCTGGTGGATGTTGTATGAACCGTATGCCACTTGGCTTTATTAAGTTAAAGCTGGGCCATGAGGCCTTCCCTTTAAAAAAAATCTCAGCGTCTGTGATGTCGGAGAAGCGGACACCGCTGCGTCCAGTGTCGTCACCGGCAACCATCACCGTAAACGCAGACAGACAATATTTTAAACCGTCTCTAATACTTGTGTGCCAGCTCGCTTCCTTGTGGACCCCGTTGTCAGTACTGGGGAGACCCCGAACAACAGTAGGCGGGAGTACTTATTTTAATTTGAACTTATAGAGACGGTCTAGATAAATAAACGCGTCTAAGAAAGAATCTGATGCAGCGGCGCGCATTAGATTTTCCTGGCGATGGTCAGGCTTATTAACCGCTTCTAACAAAATAACGTTCTTTTTTCCTCTGTTTTCCTCTACTTTGCATTCATACTACCGGCGCCGACTGGAAGCATCCCCATTCCCCATGAGTCGCCGCCCATTCATCTCCCTCTCTCCGCCGTAACCACCGCCCATTTCTCTTCCTCTCTCCACCCTCTCATTTTCTAGAGACAGAGTTATAATGCAACCGCCTCAATCAACCGAGGACCCAAGCTCACGCTCCCAAATCCACAACCGTCCGTTGTCGCTCTCTGCGCCAGAACCCTCTTGGCCGCCGCCAAGGCCACCACCACGGAAACCATTAGTGCGCATGAGAGCACCAAGCTGACTGTGGTTTGATGACCCACAAGTATAGGGGGTGTATCATAGTACTTTCGATAAATAAGAGTGTCGAACCCAAAGAGGAGCAGAAGGTGTTGACAAGTGGTTTTGATCAAGGATTCACTATAAATACTAGCAAACGAGTTTTCAGGGGTATTTGGTAATGCAAGTAAATAAAGTACGAGTAAATAAAAGACAGTAATAACAATTGCAGCGAGTGGCCCAATCCTTTCTAGAGCAAAGGACAAGCCGGTTGTGTAACTTATGATGACCAAACGTTCTCAAGGACACACGGGAGTTTCTGTCAAGTGCTTTCGCTTCATGCCGCTAAATAATCTTTATTGGTTCGATAAGTGTTATATGGGTGAACCTGTGCTAGCGCACTACCCTTACTAGGATTAATACACACTTGTGATTATACCCCTTGCAAGCATCTGCAATTATAAGAAAGTAATTAAGATAAATCTAACCATGGCCTTAAACTGTAAGATCCTATGCTCCCTGGTGCAATGGTTTCCTAACAGAGGTTTAGGTTTCTGTCACTCCAGCAACCCCACAATTAGTAGCTAAACACACAATGCATTTCACTAGGCCCATAAATGGTGAAGTATCATGTAGTCGACATTCACGTGACACCACTAGTGAAATAGCACCACAACAAATAAATATCAAACTATTAAATATTACTTAACATAATTCCAGTACTAACATCTTGACTTCTCCCATGTCCTCAAGAACTAAACGAACTACTCACAAGACATCATATGGATCATGATCAGAGGTGAAATAATGGTAAATAACAATCTAAACATAAACCTTAATTCAACGGTTCCACTCAATAGCATCAACCACAAGAGTAATCAACACCGGGAAAGTTTCCCCTAAGAATTTGACAAGATTCAACTCAAGATATTACAGTGGGATGGCATGGTGATGGTGAAGATGAAGGTGCTGGTGATGAGGATGATGGTGATGATGATCCCGATGAAGTCCGGTGTGATGGCGATGACGATGGCGACGATCTCCCCTCTCCGGGAAGGAATTTCTCCGGCAGAGACCTGCCTGCCGGTGAGCTTTTCTCTCTCTGCTGTTTTCCGCCCCGCAGAGGCGGCGGTGCCTATCTCTGAGCCCCCCTTCACTGAGGTTTTTGGGGACGACGATATACGCAAAGGAGCGATGACAGTAGTGGGCCAGGGTGGCCTCACCACAGGTTGGCGCGGCCAGGGGTGGGCCCATGCCCCCTGTGGGTGAGCCCGCCATGTGGCTCCTCTCGCCTCCTCCTTCTAGCTTCTTCATTCTTCTGGCGAAATATAATTTTCTAGAATTTTTCTAGAATTTCCTGATCTTCCAAAACATGGTGTCTTGACGGTCCTTTTTCTAGCAGAATCCCGACTCCGGGAGCAAATCCTCCAATGATCATCAAACATGTAAAAATAGAGGAAACAACATAAGTATCATCTCTAAATGTGAAATATATCAATGAATAACAGTAAATTATGATACAAAATAGTGATGCAAAATGGACGTATCAACCCCCCCAAGCTTAGACCTCGCTTTCCCCCAAGCGAAAACTGAACTTGGTAAACACGACCACAGGTTTATGGAGTGAAGTGTCGATAATCAAAATACGGACAAGAAGCATCACATTCACCAAGGCACAAGTTATAATAGACATCAACTTCCCTTTATATGATATAGACTTGCAATAAGTAAAAGGGAATCACAAATAAAGATGCACAAGGTAAACTATAATTGGTGATGGCAAACCTTAGTTCTTGGTCAGAGAACAATGAACAAACTATACTTATTTTTTGAACGGAGCCTTTGATAACAGAGCTAATATAGCAAAAACCATATGCTCAACGAAACAAACTCTTTGCAATCAAAGAAAGCTTTCGAAGATATATTCCTTCAGATAAAAGCATTGTACTAAACAAAGAAAGATAGTAAACATGATTGAACGGATCAACATATGGATGAGTGAAACATAACAACTCAAATGCTTGCTTGAGATAGAAGGGAATAGGTTGACTCAACATAAAAGTAAAAGACAGGCACTTCGCAGAGGGAAGCAGGGATTAAACATATGCTAGAGATTTTCATTTGTAAAACAGAGGTAAAAGTTGTTTTGAGAGGTGGTTGCTTTCGTCAACGACTAGCAACGGAGTTCTTGATATCTTCCATACTAAACAAGTGAGAGCGGTTCCGAGATGTTTGATTAATTTCAGCCAGAGGGTATGGAACTATCTTCAAATTGATTGGAGTCAAGCTCAAGATATCCAGGCTGCAGCTTTTGCGGCAAGAAAAGATTTTGCAAAACCATTTTTCATGGAGGTAGTGATTATTGCCTTATGGAATATTTGGAAAGAGAGGAATGGGCAGATTTTTCGAAATGAGAGACCCTCTTTTTCTGGTTGGAGATGTAGTTTCCTTCATGATATGTCCTTGCTTATGTATAGGATAAAAAGCAAGCATCTAGATGATCTGAAAGCCTGGATAGGCAGGTTATGTTATCTCTTTGTACTCTGTTCTTAGTCTGTATAGGTAGGTTTTTCTCTTTTCTCTCTATAAATATTTGTACTTTGCTGGGGGTGGTTTGGTAATAAAGTGTTATGGGGCTCTTGCCTCACAGTTTTTCATGGTTCAAAAAAAACTTCTCTATTCATGATATGACTCTACTTAAAAAGTAAATGAGTAAAAGATAATGATGTGATACTGCGGCACTCCCCCAAGCTTGGAACAAGCCAAGGGGATGCCAATACCAATGAAGAATTACTCCTTCGGCCGTGGTGGTGAGTCTTTATCATCATCAGACTTCCAAGGCAGAGGTTCCCCATCAAGGAAGGATGTCTTGGTCTCCAATATCCTGAAACTTGCAGCAGCACTCATTTGTTTAAACCTAGCTTCATACTCATAGTTTTGGTTTTGCAAGTCGTAGAGTTGTGCTTGTAATTTGTTAGTGGTCTCATGGCGTGAAAAGATGTCATTCCAGAGCTCTGCAGTCTCTTCCTTGTGCTTGGCGACAAGCTCTTGAGTAATCCTATAGATGATGTCCACCTCGCGTTCTGCCATCTTCTTATATTTAAAAACTTTTTGTTCCAGCGCTTCCATCATGGCTTTGAGACTCCCTTCTCCCGTCGGGCCCTGGACATCTTCAATCTGCAACTCCCCATCCTTGAGTGACAACTCCTTCGGATGCATCTTCAGCTCCCTCATGTACGGATTAATGATGTCTGCAAGAGAGTTCTCCTCAGATGAACCGGACGAAGACATTGTAACTCTAAAGCTGAGAACAATCCCCTGACAGAAACAGATCAAAACAAAAACACGACGAGAAAACGATATACAAACCTCGGGTAATCCGGGGGTTATATAGGCAAAAATTAAACATCGAAACGGAATCACAGGAGGAAACCTGGACGGAAACAAGCTCCGGGGTGGTCTCACCACAGGGCGGCGCGGCCTAGAGTGGGCCCATGCCCCCTGGTGGTGAGGAGCCACCGGACTCCGTCTCCTGCCCGTTTTCGTCTCGTGATGTTTTATATTTAATAAAGACAACAAAAATATTAATGGAAAAGTTTAACGCGGACCTTTTCTGACTAGAACTGTTACCTATTCAAAAACGAACTCTGCAGGTTCCTGCATATTGTCCTGGATGAATTCTTCCAGAGTCACCGTTTGAATAACATCAACATCTTCATTATAAGAATCTCCAGCAATATAATGTTTGAGTCTTTGTCCATTCACCACTTGTGTAGTGTTATCTTTTAACGAAGCAATCTTTATCGCACCTGAGCGGCACACCTCTTCAATAACAAAGGGTCCTTCCCATTTTGAGAGTAATTTTCCTGCAAAAAATCTGAGACGAGACCTATACAATAGAACTTTCTCACCAACATGAAACTCTCTCTTAAGAATTCTCTTATCATGCCATTGTTTGACTTTCTCTTTGAAAAGTCTGGCATTCTCGTAAGCTTCGTTTCTCCACTCATCTAAAGAACTCAAATCAAGCAACCTTTTCTTACCGGCGAGTTTAAAATCCCTATTAAGCTCTTTCACTGCCCAAAAAGTTTTGTGTTCTAATTCTAAGGGCAAGTGACATGCTTTTCCGTAAACCATCTTGTAAGGAGACATGCCCATGGGGTTCTTATAAGCAGTTCTATAAGCCCATAAAGCATCGTTTAACTTGCTAGCCCAGTTTTTCCAAGACCTATTAACGGTCTTCTGCAAGATAGACTTGATCTCTCTATTTGAAAGCTCTACCTGCCCACTAGTTTGGGGATGATAAGAAGAAGCAATTCTATGATTAACGTCATATCTAGCAAGAGTTTTCCTAAATCCTCCGTGAATGAAATGAGAACCTCCATCAGTCATAAGATATCTAGGCACACCAAACCTAGGAAAAATAACGTCCTTAAGCATTTTCAACGAGGTCTCACCCTCGGCGCTCTTTTTAGGTATGGCTTATACCCACTTGGTAACATAATCAACAGCAACAAGTATATGAGTATAACCTTCTAAAGGAGGAAAAGGACCCATAAAGTCAAATCCCCAACAATCAAATGGTTCAATAGCAAGAGTATAATTTATAGGCATTTCATTACGTCTAGAAATATTACTAACTCTTTGACATTCATCACAAGATAAAACAAACTATCTAGCATCTTTAAAAAGGGTTGTCCAATAAAAACCTGATTGTAGAACCTTTTGTGCAGTTCTATCTCCAGCATGATGTCCTCCATAAGCACTACCATGGCACTTTCTCAATAATTCTTGTTGCTCATATTTTGGAACACATTTTCGCATAATACCATCAACTCCTTCTTTATATAAGTGTGGGTCATCCCAAAAATAATGCCTCAGATCATAAAAGAATTTTCTTCTTTTCTGAGCTATAAAGGTTGAAGGCAAATACTTGGAAATAATAAAGTTAGCATAATCAGCATACCAAGGAAGGTCTCGCGAAGTTACATTTATTGAAGCCAACTGTTCATTTGGAAAACTATCATTAACAAGAATAGGATCAAAAGAAACGTTTTCCAATCTAGACAAATTGTTAGCAATAGGATTTTCAGCACCTTTTCTATCTAAAATATGCAAATCAAACTCTTGTAAAAGCAACACCCATCTAATAAGCCTAGGCTTAGCATCCTTCTTTGACATAAGATATCTAATAGCAGCGTGATTAGTATGAATAGTAACTTTAGAATCAACAATGTAAGGTCTAAACTTATCACATGCAAAAACAACAGCAAGAAACTCCTTCTCAGTAGTAGCATAATTCTTTTGAGCAGCATCAAGAGTCTTACTAGCATAATGAATAACATTTAACTTCTTATCTATGCACTGTCCAAGGACAGCACCAACAGCAAAATCACTAGCATCACACATAATTTCAAAGGGTAAATTCCAATCAGGTGGTTGAATAATAGGAGCAGTAGTTAAAGCCTTCTTAAGAGTTTCCAAAGCTTCCTTACAATCATCATCAAAGACAAATGGTACATCTTTTTGAAGAAGATTAGTAAGAGGCTTTGAAATCTTAGAGAAATCTTTAATAAACCTCCTATAGAAACCAGCATGACCAAGAATACTATGAACCACCATTCCTCTTCCTCTCTCCACCCTCTCATTTTCTAGAGACAGAGTTATAATGCAACCGCCTCAATCAAACGAGGACCCAAGCTCACGCTCCCGAATCCACAACCGTCCGTTGTCGCTCTCTGCGCCAGAACCCTCTTGGCCGCCGCCATGGCCACCACCACGGAGACCATCAGTGTGCATGAGAGCACCAAGCTGACTGTGGTTTGATGACCCACAAGTATATGGGGTGTATCGTAGTACTTTCGATAAATTAGAGTGTCGAACCCAATGAGGAGCAGAAGGTATTGACAAGTGGTTTTGATCAAGGATTCACTGTAAATACTAGCAAACGGGTTTTCTGGGGTATTTGGTAATGCAAGTAAATAAAGTACGAGTAAATAAAAGACAGTAATAACAATTGCAGCGAGTGGCCCAATCCTTTCTAGAGCAAAGGACAAGCCGGTTGTGTAACTTATGATGACCAAACGTTCTCGAGGACACACGGGAGTTTCTGTCAAGTGCTTTCACTTCATGCCGCTAAATAATCTTTATTGGTTTGATAAGTGTTATGGGGGTGAACCTATGCTAGCGCACTACCCTTACTAGGATTAATACACACTTGTGATTATACCCCTTGCAAGCATCCGCAATTACAAGAAAGTAATTAAGCTAAATCTAACCACAGCCTTAAACTCTAAGATCCTACGCTCCCTGGTGCAATGGTTTCCTAATAGAGGTTTAGGTTTCTGTCACTCCAACAACCCAGAATTAGTAGCCAAACACACAATGCATTTCACTAGGCCCATAAATGGTGAAGTATCATGTAGTTGATGTTCACATGACACCACTAGTGAAATAGCACCACAACAAATAAATATCAAACCATTAAATATTACTTAACATAATTCCACTACTAACATCTTGACTTCTCCCATGTCCTCAAGAACTAAATGGACTACTCACAAGACATCATATGGATCATGATCAGAGGTGAAATAATGGTAAATAACAATCTGAATATAAACCTTAATTCAACGGTTCCACTCAGTAGCATCAACCATAAGAGTAATCAACAACGGGAAAGTTTCCCCTAAGAATTTGACAAGATTCAACTCAAGATGTTACAGCGGGATGGCGTGGTGATGGTGAAGATGAAGGTGCTGGTGATGAGGATGATGGTGATGATGATCCCGATGAAGTCCGGTGCGATGGCGATGACGATGGCGACGATCTCCCCTCTCCGGGAAGGAATTTCCCCGATAGAGACCTGCCTGCCGGTGAGCTTTTCTCTCTCTGCTATTTTCTACCCCGCAGAGGCGGCGGTGTCTATCTCTGAGCCCCCCCTTCACTTAGGTTTTTGGGGACAACGATATACGCGAAGGAGCGATGACAGTAGTGGGCCAGGGTGGCCTCACCACAGGTCGGCGCGGCCAGGGGTGGGCCCGTGCCCTTCTGTGGGTGAGCCCGCCCTGTGGCTCCTCTCGCCTCCTCCTTCTAGCTTCTTCATTCGTCTGGCAAAATATAATTTTCTGGTATTTTTCTGGAATTTCCTGATCTTCCAAAACATGGTGTCTTGACGGTCCTTTTTCTAGCAGAATCCTTACTCCGGCAGCAAATCCTCCAATGATCATCAAACATGTAAAAACAGAGGAAACAACATAAGTATCATCTCTAAATGTGAAATATATCAATGAATAACAATAAATTATGATACAAAATAGTGATGCAAAATGGACGTATCAACCCCGCCGAGCTTAGACCTTGCTTTCCCCCAAGCAAAAACTAAACTCGGTAAACACGACCACAGGTTTATGGAGTGAAGTGTCAATAATCAAAATACGGACAAGAAGCGTCACATTCACCAAGGCACAAGTTATAATAGACAGCAACTTCCCTTTATATGATATAGACTTGCAATAAGTAAAAGGGAATCACAAATAAAGATGCACAAGGTAAACTATAATTGGTGATGGAAAACCTTAGTTCTTGGTCAGAGAACAATGAACAAACTATACTTATTTTTGAACGGAGCCTTTTATAACAGAGCTAATATAGCAAAAATCATATGCTCAACAAAACAAACTCTTTGCAATCAAAGAAAGCTTTTGAAGATATATTCCTTCAGATAAAAGCATTATACTAAACAAAGAAAGATAGTAAGAGAGTGGATTCAGTGCTCACCTGGGTACCTACACACCCCCTTTCAAATTTTTATTCAAGACATATTAACCCATTTTTAGTTTGTTTTCCTAGTAGAGCACGAGATTCTGGTGTACAAAAGTGGTTTCAGAATTTTGATTTGAATTTTTTTTCGTCAAAGTCAACTCAAAAATAGATTTTTCATTGACTTTTTGTTTTTCAGGTTGACTTTGACCAGAAAAATTCATACAAAAAATGTCGTGGGGATGACTAATGGGGCGTGCCAAGGGCCGAGCAATATGCCGGCTGGCATCCCAGGAGTCTCCACGGCTCTAGG
The DNA here is from genome assembly GCA_007115705.1 of Dactylis glomerata. Taxonomy (NCBI): domain Eukaryota; kingdom Viridiplantae; phylum Streptophyta; class Magnoliopsida; order Poales; family Poaceae; genus Dactylis; species Dactylis glomerata. The sequence continues at coordinate 4,185,173 of QXEO01002107.1, read as the reverse complement.
ATGAGAAGACCGGCTCCATCCGAAGGGCTGGCTGCGCCAGCAGCCGGCTGGCGACTCCACCGAGGAGAGCCAGAGCCGGGCGATGAAGACAAAAGCCCTCCAACGACTGTTTTGCCGAAAGTGGGCTGGCCCCGACAAGAGCGACAGAGGTAAAGGACGGGAGTGACGAACGCCACGACCGGGCTAAGCTAATCAACGATCGAGGAGCCTTCCCCACGATAGGATCCAAGGCAAAAGGGAGGGCATATGCCTCCCAGATGCCGGTCCAAGGGGAAAGGCGCTTTATAAAGCGTGATCGTCAGAGCAGGGCCAGAGGATCACGCCGAGGACGCGACCACGGAGGAGCCGGCAGCCGGCCGAATCGCCACCTAACCTGTAACCAGGCCCCCGCCTATATAAGGGGGCCTGGACCCTTAGTCTAGAGAGATCCAATCTTCTTCTTCCTCCTCGAGCCCGAACAGCTCGAGGAGCACTATAATCGCTACTGTCGAGATAATACGAAGCAAGCATGAAGTAGGGGTTTTACCTCCATCCGGGAGGGCCCTGAACCTAGGTCAACCGAGGTGTCTCCGTTGGTACAATCCTGAGCCGTCACCATCGTCGAGCCCCTTCGATAAGCCACCCCATGGCTACTGTCTCTAAATTCCCACGACATTTGGTGCCCACCGTGGGGCAAAGCGTGGCGGCAAGCGGAGTCAAGTTCCGGTCGGGACCCTCATTCTCTCTCGGCGAGAAGGTCGCCTCCGGCCTTGTCTGGAGGTTCGGCACCTTCGACTGTGTCAGCGACAACTTGGCCCACTTCGAGAATGGCTTCGGCAACAGCGGCTCCTTCCTCGACGTCGGCAGCCACCGCTTCTACATCGCCAAGCCCTTCCCACAGGAGGTGACCGATGTCTGTCGGGGGGATGACCCCCGATAGGGTCAAGAGACTAGAAAGGTACAAGGTTCATGGTTGACTTTATACCGGTTGACCAAGGAAGGGCTTGGCCGGAATATAGGAGCATCGACCAGGCCGGTATATATGTATATCCCGGCTGATACTTGGATATGCCGGATTAACCGGAATACTGACTGAGGAGTGCCGGCATATACTCAGATATGCCGGCCTATCTATTTTGATGTGTTGTGCAGGAACAGGGAGGCCGGATTACCCGACCTTCATAGGTCGTTGGTCCGGCATATATGTCCTGGATATGGCCAACGGTCATATCCGGGATACTTAAGTCAACCAAGGTGTCACATCGCTACAATCAAGGAAGAAAACATCCAAGCATGGTAGCAGGGTATGATGGCAGGGTGCACAGTGGAGGTTACCTACCCTCACTGTACACAAGTACAAGCTTACCTCAGAGTGGTAAGGTCACAGTCCTGGAAGTACAAGGTACAGCAAGGTGAGTCCCATCGAGAGCAATCAGGGAGAAAGTCATGGGCGTCTGCCCTCGACAGCAAGTCCTGTTTGGAGTGTAGTTGGTGTCTCCTGGTCTCCTATGACCGTTGTAACCCTGGCCACCACTATATAAGGTGGCACAAGGAGTCCTAGCAAAGGGTTGGAGGTTTGTTGGTGACTGAGTATTCCTACACTTAGTAGTTCATCTTCCTCCTCTAGCAGAGAGCTTGGAAGCACCAGTGTTGTATACTCCATCGATCCAAATATATAAAGCAAGTAGAGCAGGAGTAGGGGTGTTATCTCCTTACGAGAGCCCCGAACCTGGGTAGATCTGTGTTCCTTTCTGTTGGGCTCTTTAGCTCGTTCCCCTCTCCCGAATCCTCCAGCATCTAGTCGGCCCCCATTTAAGCCATCCTATGGCATATGTTGTTTCACCACGACGACATTTGGCGCCCACCGTGGGGCACATCGATATGTTGGGCGGAGTGTTTATTCGGACGGGGTCTATGATAGCAGCTTCGGGAGTGCGCGTGGTCTCTGGCCTCGTCCAGAGGCTAGGCTCGCTCAGCTTCGTCAGTGACAACGCTGGATGTCTCGGCGGCCGGCCGTTCCCCAGGGATGGCCGGATCATGTCTTTCGGCTCCCACGAGGTGTACGTGGGGACTGAGAGAGTTTACAGGGAAAAGGTGCTGGTGGCGTCGGATCCTCCGTCACACCGGTTGGCTCACGCTGGGCGTAGCGCTCGCTCAGTAGAGTCGGCGAGGTGATGATGGCCGGCACATCAGTGCCGCCGGCAGACGGTGCCGGCAAGGCCGCAGCAGCAGCAGCAGGAGATACACCCCCGGAGCCGCCGAAGGCCAAGAGGTCGGCACGTCCTCCGTTGGAGCGTGTCGAGAACCTGGCCGGCACTTCCGCTGTGCCGGCAAAAGGTCAGGTGCTCCTTCCCGTCATCGAGCGGCTTCTTGAGCCGGTGCGATCCGGCGATGATCCGGAGCAGACAAGGGAGGTCCTGGAAGGATCTCGTCAGGCCCTCGTCGACGAGGCCCTGGCCATGCATCAGGAGCGCGAACGGTTTAACCGGCAACTCCGTGAGTATGAGGCAGCCCATGGTTTTACTCCTGTGGTAACCCAGCCTAGCCAGATAGATGAGGTTAGAACTAGAGGTAGAGATCTTAATACTGAGCTAGGCAAAGATACTAGAGCTAAGAGTCATACTGCAACTAGTACTGTGCCTAAGGTAATTTATAGCTCTCCAGTGAAGAACCTTAGAGCAGCAGCAGAGGTAACTAAGGACTTATCTAATTTGTCCGGAGAAGCACTGCATGAGCAGCAAGCCCGGCTTAACCATCTTTTGTCTGAAGCTACTAAGCAGCAGGAGGCCTTTAAGAGGGCAAACCCAGGTGCCGGGGCATCCTAGTACATTGCGTCGGTAGGAGGTGCCGGCGCAAGGTCAAAGGGCGAGGCTTCGTCCCCGCATCCAAGTGCCCGGCGTGCCGGAAGTGTGACCTCTGGCCACCGGGATAAGCAGATCCAAGTGTATGATCCGGCAATTGCCGGAAAGCGGGCAATAGTTCAGAAGAGTGCCGGCCAAGCTGACAAATATGTCGCCGGCAAGAATGCTGGTCAGAATGTGCCGGCTGGGCATGGGGCAGCTTCGGCCAGAGGTGGCCGGAGTAACAGTGCAGCCCGGCGTCAGCAGCAGGGCGCCGGAGGAGCAGCGCAGCAGCAAGGTGCAGGTCAACCGGGACATCGAGAGGATGATGGGAATTCCGCCCTGGTCAGGGCGGGATATCAGCAGCAGCATCAGCAAGGCCGGCATAGTGAGCAGCACCAGCCGGAGCAGCACCAGGAAAAAATGATCGCGGGCCCAATTGCGTCCCGGCTAGGACCTCGGTCCTTGGCAGCAAGTGATGCGCGCTTCAAGCTGGACAGATTCACCAATCGGAGTTGGTGGAAAGGCAAGGAGCTCCGGGTCCTATGTGCTTTGGACCCCGGATCATGGGTGAGCCGGTACCTTACTATTTCCAGCTCGCGCGTGGCGCGAGGGCATACAACGGCAGTACAAAGCCGGAAGATTGGTTGGAGGATTACTCCACCGCAGTGAACATTGCCGGAGGAAACCTCAGATGGGCGGTACGATATGTACCGCAAATGCTAGAAGGACCAGCCAGGATATGGCTGAACAATCTGCCGGCCGGAAGTATCAACGGCTGGGTTGATTTCGAGGAGCAGTTTGTGTCAAACTTCACCAGTACATACAAGAGGCCGAATCGTCCTCAGCAGCTGGCTAACTGCTGGCAAGGAGTGAATGAGACTGACCGTTACTACCTGACCAGGTGGTGCACATTGCGCAATTCCTGCGAAGGAGTTGTGGAGAAGCAAGCCATCATGTGGTTCACTCATGGGTGTCGGCATGGCACCATGTTGTGGCAAAAGCTTCAGAGGGTAATGCCGGCCACGTTGGCCGAGACAATCAAGATTGCCGATAGTTATGCTCTGGGAGATCCCATGCAGCCCAGCCTTGATTCACAAGGACAGGGGAAGACCCAGGGGAACACCATCAGCGCCGGGAGACCAGGGCAATACTATCGCACTGATAACCGGAACAAGAGAAGAGATGAAAGGCCGGATCACCGGTATGGGGCAGCACAAGTGGCAGCTGTGGAAGAAGAGCAAGAGGGCGCCGGCAGTAGCCAGCGTCCGAGATATGAGGGCTATCAGCAGCCTCAGCAACAACAACCGCAGCAGCAAGCACAGCCCTTCCAGAAGAAGAATGTCTGGATCAACAAGAATGCCGGCGGAGCCGCCGGACAAAAGAAGCAGTGGCCGAAGTATACAGTAGGTTTGGCCATGGACAAACCTTGTGTGTTTCACACATTCCAGCCGGGTAAGCCGGCAAACCATTTGACAAGAAACTGTTCATGGTTGGACGACATATTAGCAGGTCGTGCAGGTCCCTGGGGACCAGCTAGACCATCTGTCCCGACAGCTCCATCGCCGTTGACAGGTGCCAATACAATTGCAGTCCCGCCCAGGCCGGTTAATCCCGGGAATCAGGGCAATGCCGGAAATGCCGGTGTAAATCAAGTGGATCAGAACCATAACCCGGAGTACTATGCCGGAGGCCCAGCAGCGGGCCGGAATGAGTACAAGGAGCATGATCAGAGCTACGTGGTCTTTGAGACCGAAAGAACAGACAAGCAGAGCTTGTACCGGCGGTGTCTGGAGGTAAATGCCGTTATGTCGGCAGTACCGAAGCTAATGTACTGGTCTGACCAGGCCATTGGCTGGGACAGGGCAGATCATCCCAGGATCATGCCGAACCCCGGCGGGTATGCTCTGGTGATGGATCCGACATTCGTCGGGCCGGCTAACAACGTGAGATTCAGCAAGGTCCTCATTGACAATGGAAGCAGCATCAACATCATGTACCAAGATACGATGCAGAAGCTGGGCATCAAGGAAAATATGTTGGAGCCAAGCAAGACCACGTTCCACGGCATTGTGCCGGGACTTTCGTGTGCGCCAATGGGCAAGATCCGGATGGATGTCATGTTTGGCTGCCGGGATAACTGCAGGGTGGAAAATCTCATGTTCGAGGTGGTTGATCTGGAAAGCCCCTACCATGCTTTGCTGGGTAGGCCGGCACTGGCAAAATTCATGGACTCTACGCATGTTGCGTATCTGAAGATGAAAATGCCGGGGCCCAAGGGAGTAATCACCATCATTGGTGATTACAAGCGCTCGATGGCATGTGCAACAGCCGGATCTAATCTGGCCGAGACTCTGATCATTGCAGAGGAAAAGAAGAGGCTCAAGCGAGCAGTGGAGATTGCTGAAATGGTCGTGGCCGGCAAATCTATGCCGGGCATGGCAAATCCCGGTGGCAGTGCTACTTTTCAAGCAGGCAAGGAGGTCAAAAAGGTGCCTCTGGATGAAGCTTTCCCGGAGCGCCATGCCCTCGTCGGGGCAAGTCTGGATCCCAAATAGGAAAGCGAGCTCATCAGCTTCCTTCGTGAGAATCGGGATATCTTTGCATGGTCTACTTCAGACTTGCAAGGTGTGCCGAGGGAGCTGGCTGAGCACGCATTGCATGTAAGACCGGATGCTAAGCCGGTGAAGCAGCCGCTCCGGCGGAATGCCGGCGATAGAAGGAAAGCCATATGGGAGGAAGTGGCCAGGCTCCTAGCCTCCGGCTTTATCAAGGAATTACTGCATCCGGATTGGGTGTCTAATCTGGTTTTGGTGGAAAAGAAGAAAGATGAGCCCGCCATAGTGAAAGTATGGCGGATGTGTGTTGATTACACCAACTTGAATAAGGCATGTCCTAAAGATCCATTCCCGCTCCCTCGAATCGATCAAGTGATTGATTCCACAGCTGGATGTGAACTGTTATCATTTGTAGATGCCTATTCTGGTTTCCACCAGATCCCTTTGTATGAGCCGGATCAAATAAAGACATCCTTTATTACCCCGTACGGGGCTTATTGCTATCTCACTATGCCGTTCGGTTTAAGAAATGCCGGCGCAACTTACCAGAGATGTATGCAGAAGTGTTTGCATGATCAAATAGATAAAAATGTGCAGGTATATGTCGACGATGTCGTCATAAAGACCAAGGAGAGTGAAACTCTCATAGGCGATCTCCGGGAAACCTTCGCAAATCTGAGGAGGTTCCGGATGAAGTTAAATCCGGCAAAGTGTACCTTCGGTGTGCCGGCGGGCAAGTTGCTCGGCTTCCTTGTTTCCAGCCGGGGTATTGAGGTAAATCCCGGCAAGATTCGTGCTATAGAAAGAATGAAGCCGCCGATAGATTTGAAGGAGGTACAGAAGTTCGCAGGGTGCCTCGCATCCCTGAGCCGTTTCATAAGCCGGCTGGGCGAGAAAGCTTTGCCGTTATATCAGTTAATGAAGAAGTCCGACACATTTGTCTGGACAGTACAAGCAGATGCTGCTTTCAAGGAATTAAAACAGATGTTGTCAACAGCGCCGGTACTAGCATCTCCAATGCCCCGGGAGCCGATGTTGCTTTATATAGCGGCAACCAACAGGGTTGTCAGTGCAGTGGTAGTAGTGGAGCGAGAGGAGGGAGGCAAAACCGTGCAGCGGCCGGTATATTATCTGAGTGAAGTCCTCTCCACCTCAAAGCAAAACTACCCACACTATCAGAAGATGACTTATGGAGTCTATATGGCGGCCAAGAAGCTCAAGCATTACTTCCAAGAGCATCCAATCCGGGTAGTGGCCGAGGCCCCTATCTCGGAGATCATAAGTAACAAAGATGCCAGTGGCAGAATTGCCAAGTGGGCAATAGAGTTGTCGCCATATACACCTCAGTATGACAAGAGAGATACAATCAAGTCCCAGGTGTTGGCTGATTTCTTTATTGACTGGGCCGAGATACAGTATGAGCCACCATTGCCAGATGCAAATTATTGGAGGATGCATTTCGATGGGTCCAAGACAATCCATGGCCTGGGTGCCGGCATAGTTCTCAGTTCACCAAAGAATGACCAATTGAGATATGTCCTGCAGATTCATTTTGCAGCATCAAATAATGTGGCGGAATATGAGGCACTTGTGCATGGCCTGAAAGTGTCTAAGGACATAGGAATTCGCCGGATTATGTGTTTCGGTGATTCTGACTTAGTGATTCAGCAGTGTTCGGGAATATGGGATGCGCATGATGCTAACATGGGATCCTACCGTTTCCTGGTGCAGCAGTTAAGTGGTTACTTTGAAGGTTGTGAGTTCCGGCATGTTCTCCGGGCTCAGAACGATGCAGCCGATACATTGTCCAAGCTGGGGTCTTCCAGAGACTCAATCCCGCCCGGCATTTCTTTGGAGCATCTGAGGAAGCCGTCAATCAAGCCCTCGCCGGAGTCATCTTCCATTTATGTCCCGCCAGGACCGGAGGATGCGGTTCCAATGGAGGTAGATGCCGGAGCCAGATTAGATAACCCGGGGACTGCTACCTCAGTCCCGGGGACTGGTCCGACATATGCGGTGAGTGTGGTATTCCGGAGCAGAGCTAAGGGCAAGGGTAAAATTTACCAAGAGGTTGTGCCGGTATACCCGGGGACTGCTCCGGCATACCCGGGGACTGACCCCACAGTCCCGGGGACTGACCCCACAGTCCCGGGGACTTCGCAGCCCATGGAGATCGATTATGTCTCGGTCGAAATGATGGAGATAGATCAGGCAGTATTCACTGTCAGGGAAGTGCCCTCATGGGCACGTCCTATTATGAATTTCCTGGTAGATGGCCAAGTACCGGCGGATGAATCCGAGGCACGTCGGATTGCAAGGAGATCCAAAGGGTATACCATCATAAACAAAGAAATATACAAGAGAAGTGTCACCGGAGTATTGCAGAGATGTGTCAAATACGCAGAAGGTCTGGAGATGCTCCGGGAAATTCATCAGGGGGAGTGTGGTCACCATGCTTCGTCCAGGGCATTGGTGGCAAAGGTATTCCGGCATGGCTTTTATTGGCCGACGGCACTGCAAGAAGCAGAAAACTTGGTCTGGAAATGCAATGGATGCCAGAGATATGCCCACCAGATTCATCAGCCGGCATCTGCCTTGAAGACTATCCCGATAACCTGGCCCTTCGCTGTTTGGGGCCTGGATATGGTCGGGGCTTTTAAGCCGGCCAGAGGAAGGATGACCCATATCCTGGTCATGGTGGACAAGTTCACCAAATGGATTGAAGTGAAGCCCATAAGCAAGTGTGATGGTCACACAGCAGTGAAATTCTTAAAAGATATAATCTTGAGGTATGGTGTCCCTCATGGCATCATCACTGACAATGGGTCAAACTTTGCCCAAGGGCCATTTGCCAGATTTTGTGAGGAAGTGGGAATCCGGCTGGACATTGCGTCGGTTGCTCACCCTTGTACCAATGGCCAAGTAGAGAGGTCAAATGGGCTAGTGTTATCCGGCATAAAACCCCGGCTGATAGAGCCACTGGAGAAGACTCCGGGATGTTGGCTAGATGAATTGCCAGCAGTGCTTTGGAGTTTAAGGACAACTCCGAATAGGTCAATAGGCTACACACCATTTTTCCTGGTGTATGGAGCAGAAGCTGTGCTTCCAACAGATGTAATACATGATGCACCAAGAGTAGTGCTATATACTGAGGAAGAGGCTAAAGAAGCCAGGGAAAATGATGTAGATCTGCTAGAGGAAGCAAGAGAAATAACTCTGTCAAGAACAGCAGTATATCAGCAGAACCTCAGACGCTATCATGCGCAGAAGGTAAATCCAAGGAGATTTCAAGAGGGAGATCTAGTACTCCGGCTAAAGCAAGGAACAGAAGGCCGGCATAAGTTAACTCCTCCATGGGAGGGGCCATTCATTGTGAGCCGAGCCCTGCACAATGATGCCTATTATCTTATAGATGCGCAGGCCCCCAAGAAGGACAAGGTGGACAGGTCCGGAGAAGAAACCAAGAGACCATGGAACATAGCTCTACTCCGCCCCTTTTACTCCTGAGCAGCACAATGTATGTATTTCCATATTTTGCTTTGAGTGCCGGCGCTTTGTGCCGGCACAAGTCTAATGAATGAAATGCCGGCATCCCGGAGAAGCAGGGTCACTGCCTCCGAGTTATATTTGTTGTTATTTTACAGTTTTTGTTATATGCCGGCTGGCTTGATTCGAATGTTTCCTATGTCGGCCTAGTAATGTGTCGGCACCAAAGGCCGCTCTTCGACTCAGCTGTTGTCCGAAACCCGGCTTCATGGCTAGCAAGAGTAGATGCCGGAGGTTGTCTACACATGGAAAACGGCTAAGGAGTATAGAGCAAGCGAACCGACATTTTTGTTAAAGCTAAAGTTAAAACTTGAAATATCGGATGATTTGAAGTCTAAGTTTCAAAGTTAAAGTACTGTATGTTCGATGAAGCAACCTTGAGACTCATACGTCGAAAGCCAATTAAGGTAGACAAGTAGCCAAGGTTGTGGAATTGAGGAAACAGGAAAACAAACTCGGTGACTTAGCCAAAGATGATCCGGCATTGATAACAAGCAAACCGAGATAAAACTTGTTCAGGTAGCAAACCAGAGGAAATTAAACGTATATATTACAACTGCACCCGGCATTCCGGGGATCTGATAAAGCTTAAAGTTTTTGTGCTGCAAAGTCAAGGAGCAGGGGCAGAAGCAGGGCCGCCGGCTGGTGGAGCTGTAGCAGTAGAAGTGTCGGCTTCAGGAGTGCCGGACCCAGCAGATGGAATGGAGCCATCACCTCCGCCCGGGGTAGATCCCTGTTCCGGGGCGTCGGTGTCGGCCTCTTCGGCTTCCTCTTCATCTTGGCTGGAGTCGGAGCCCTCAGCAGCGGCAGATGCCCCGGCGTCGTCCTTCTTCTCCGGCTCGCGGATGTCCCGGACGAAGGCGTCGGTGTCGGCATAGTCCACATAGTTGTGGGCCAACTCCCGCCGACGCCGGATGTGTTCCGGATCCGTGGTCCAGATAGATCCTTCGCGCACAGTGCGCAAAGTCTCCAGATCAGCTTTTTCATACCAGGACAAGAAGTAGCTGAGAGCTTCGTCAGCTCCAACCCTCGCGCCGGAATCTCGCCATTCCCAGAGGCGAACCTTGGCAAGCTGCAGGTCATTGCCGAGATCAACAGGGTCAGTGGGCGTCCTTTGTCCCGGCCAAAGGGCAGAGAATGCCTCCTGGGCGCCATAAAAGAGTTCTTCGGTGTAGAGCGTCATGGCGTTCTTCCGGGATTGCAGAGCCAGTAGCTGCTCCGACATGTCCCAGTTGGCCGAGTCAACCGGAACACCCCGGTTTTCTCGATCCAACTGCAGAGCCCTCTCAACGTCTTCGACAAAAGCGAGGAACATGTCTGAGAAAAATAAATGATGTTAGCAAAAGGAGAATATGTCGGCATATAGGGTATGTCGGAAGAGAGCATCATATGACGGGCAGGATAAGGAAAAAGGATTCAAAGCTTACTGGCAAGGTCGGCATTAAGCTGGGCGACGGTAACCTCCCATTTGGTCGCCTGCTCCTTCAGGCTGGACAGTTCGGCATGGGCAGTGGAGGCATCAGTCTCGGAAGCAACGAGCAAGTCCTGGGTCTTCTTTAGTTGGCCCTCCCTCTGTTCCTTCTCGTCCAGAAGCTCGGTGATCCGGCCCTTCAGCTGTTCTACCTCGGCCTTGTGAGCGGTATCCCGGTCATCCAGTTGCTTGGCCACATCCACGGACGACATACAGTCCTGGTGGCGTGCCTCCAGTCCAGCCTTCTCATCTGCAACAGTTTGAAGTTAAAAGGATTTGAAGATAGATAGCACTGACAAAGATTAAAGGATTTGAAGTGCAAAATGCTAGTTGAAAATTAGCAGAATTCGGCATACCTGTCAGCTCCTTCACCCTCTTGAGAAGCTCGGCGACTTGTTCTTCAGTGCCAGCTGAAGAATGTCGGCACAAGGTTATGTGTCGGCAGGAATAGTATTGCAAAGTAAAAAGAGGAAAGATATCCGGCATATAGCGGTATGTCGGCGAAGTTTACCTCTCTTGGACAGCTCCAGCTGAAGCTTGCTATGCTCGTCGGATAACTTCCGATGCTCGCATACCAAGTCATGAAACATGTCGGCCCGGGTGTTGTTCATGCGCTGCAAAAGTGCCGGGATTTAAAATGTCGGCAGAGAAATTTGGCATGATAATTAAGTTGAAGATTCTATCAAGTGATCGTTCTTTTGAAGACCCGGCACAGGTGCTGCGCACCTATCCCGGCTCTCGGTGACTAGGATTTGAAGCTCGAATCGAGCTTATATCTCGGTCAAGAGGATTTGAAAAATAATTGAAATGGGAAATTGATAGAGACCCGGCGCAGGTGAGTGCTTACCTATCCCGGCTCTCGGTGACTAGGATTTGAAGCTCGGATTGAGCTCATGTGTCGGCAAATAATTCAAAATAAGCTAACTAAAAGACTATGAGAAAATCCCGGATGTCCGTATCCCGGACAGCCGACATTTTCGGGGACTGGGGATATGTGTATAGGTAGAAAGGACTTACGTTGGTGGCATCGGCCAATCGGTGAAGTCTCTGCTGGAGGCTGAGCAGCTCGCAGGCGATCGGTAGGGGTTTCGCGGCCAGAATATCTGCTGGATTGCCAGTAGCCGCGGCCTCGGTCATCTTCTTGCTCCGGGAATCCGCGGTGTCCATGTCGCCAGCGTCGTTCCACCGGACACAATGCTCCTTGAGAGACCCGAGGCTTCGGTCACTCTTCGTCTCCAGGGGGACGCGGCCCTCAAGTTCCGGAGTGTCGAAGAAGTTGCGCCGGTAGCCAGGCCGGGTCGCTGCCCTGCCAAGGTGCAGGGCCAGGGCAGAGCTGGTCCGGGACGCTGCCTTAGGAGGAGCAGTGGCGGCAGATGGAGTGCCGGACTTGGTCGGCTGAATCTTCAGTGTGCCGGGCTTGGCCGGGGCAGAGGTCTTGGCCGGCGCCGAGGTCTTGGCCGGTGCAGGAGTCTTTTCAGCAGAAGGAGTCTTGGGCGCGGGCTGTTTCGGCGCGGCCGGTGCATCTTGGCCAGCAGGAGCAGGATCCGGAATAGTCCGGACTTCCGGCACTAAAGGGCCTTTGCCCTTGATGTCTGTGCCGGCATCTTCAGTTGTGCCGGCGTCGCTGGTGGGCGCACCGGAGTCTGGTGCTTCCTAGTGGGCTCCTGTGTCCATGTGGACATCAGAGGCCGATGGTTCCTGTTGAGCCCCCGAGTCCATGTGGACTTCGGGGGCAGAGTAATCTTGTTCCGGCGGAGGAACGTCCTTCGCCGGGGAGATGGTCTTGTCTGGCGCAGGCGAAGATGCCGGCGCCGGTGAGGTCGTATGACTGGCAGAGGGTATGTCGGAGGTCTCAGGGGCCGCTGGTTTGGTAACCTTCGGGCCGCCACTCGAGCCAGAAGCCTGTTCCGGCGCAAGAGGAGCTCTGAAAAAGAGAAAACACCAAGTCAATAATCAAAGCAAGAGATATGTCGGAGTAGATACAAAGAAAAGAAATTTACCCTGCGGCAACAGGCCTCGGTTTCTTCGGAAAAGGCACGCCAACCTTCTGCCTCTTCTGTTGCTGAGGTGTGTCGGGTTGGGGCTTCACGCCTCGCTTCCAGCCGGAACGTCCACCGGTGGAAGGAGGTCCCTGGTTCAGAGGGGCAGCGTCGACAACCATGTCGTCCGGGATAGCTGAGGACGACATTGGAAAGGCGTAAGCAACAGGTGTTTCTGGAAAAGCATAAGCAAGAGGTGTCGGGCAGATAAACGTCTGGCAATCTTCATCGAGGTCAGGGTTACTCCAGTCTTGAGTGGAATGCCGGAATGAAGAGGCCTTACCCGTGGCAGCGGCAGCACGGGTGTTCCGGGGCAGCTTGTCCCAATGGTCCAGATCTTCAACATCCGCAACACTGCGGTCTGCCGCGATCTTGATCCGGGAGTTCTCCATACCCTAGAAGCTGAACTTCTGCATAATGCAGAGTAAATTGGTCAGAAGCAAGGAATATGCCGGTGCAAGAGGTATGTCGGATCAGGCATGATATATGTCGATAAATAGATATGTGTCGGCTTAAGTATCTATATGCCGGGTAAAAGAGTATTTGTTGGCCGAGGTGTTTACCGTTGGGGCGGGCCTATCCCGGCTATATGGTTCTAGCCCCCAGGCAAAGGTGGCCTGAGAGGACTTGCAGACGTCCTTGATCCGCCGCAGAATGTCGGCCGGAGTCTGCTCATGTGTGGAGTGCCGGGTAGGGTCCATGGGCCCGCTCATCTGGCAGATCTTGTGCGACCGGCGCTGCAGAGGGGAGACGCGCCGGCTGATATAGCATGCCACCAGATCTTGAGGAGTAAGGCCGGCATCCCGGAGCTCGCCCTTAACCCGGTGGAGCGCGTTCACCGGCATCACCGAGTTTTTTGGGTTGTAGGTCCAATTCTTCATGGCCAAAGGTGGCTCGTCCACAAATGGCGGCAGGTTGAGCAGATCCTCGTCGGTGGTGTTCTTGACGTAGAAGAAGCTTTTCTGCCACTTCTTGCAAGACTCAAGGAGCTCCACCTTGGGGAAGTCCGAGCCCTTCCGGGACATGATGGTCGCCGCGCCGCATAGGGTCATGGGGCGGTCCTTCTTCTCCTGAGCTGTCTCCTGCGGCTCATCCTTGCTCCGGGGCGGCTCTTGGATGACTTGCTTCCGCAGTTGGAAGTACTTCGCCCAGCCTTGGGATAAGGGCTCTATGCCGGCATAGCCTTCGCAAAAAGCAGCAAAGGCGGAGAGGATCATCACGGCATTGGCCGGGATATGATGAGGTTGTAGATCGTAGGTGTCGAGGATGTCCCGGAAGAAGTCTGACACCGGCAGGCCGAAACCCCGCTCGAAGTGAGCGATGAAGACGACGCGTTCGCCGGGTTCGGGTGCCGGCGTAGTTTCTCCCGCCGGTAGCCGGCATGCAACTCCCTCCGGTACTCTCCTGGTGGAGGTGACCCAGGATATGTCGGCCGGAGTGACCTCCGACCCCTCCCAGCCGGAGCGTCCTTGGACCCGGGCCGAGTTATCTTCCTCCGAGGCCGAGGTACCCATCATGCTCGAAGATGCCATCTTAATGGCCGGGACAAGGCGTGAGAGCCGGAGTCCCGTGATGTTAATCCTATCAAGGCCGGAGAAAAGAGGGAGGTTAGTCTCTCCGGCATACCGCCCTCACCAATGTTAGCAGAAATAGAAGATCTACCGAGGCAGCTAAAACTGGAGATAAACATGGGTATAATTCCTACGGAAGAACAGCGGTGAACTACAAAAGGGATATCACTGGCAATGCTAAGGAGACATCAAGCAGATAAACTAGCGCAGATTCATGCTAGCAGGGCTATCGTGCTATAGCTGCAAAGAGGCAGGAGGGATGAAGAACAAGAACAGAGAAAGAGGAGCTCACCGAAGCTTGGCCGGCGGCGGTGGAACGACGGCGAGCGTGCAGAGGACGATCGGATCTCTCGGCAATGTTGCAGAGAGGAGCGGCGGCGTCGTCGACGATAACGCCGGACGTCGGCAAGCGGAGGCGCCGGCGTGCAGGTGGGCGACGGCGGCGGCTTTCCTTCTCGGTTCCTTGGTCCGGCGGCGAAGCGCAGGGGGCGGAGGATCTGAGGAAGACGAAGACTGTGTGGGGGTAAAACGAGCAAGTTACCCCCACCCCGTATTTATACCGAGGAGGCCGGTCGTGGGGGTCGTGGGGAGTGTTCCACTACCACGACCGTTTCTGCGGTGAGTCGCCACGTGGCGGCACGGAGTGGGGCGGCGGTTCCTGTAACCGTGCCACTAGGCCATGATGATGGCAGGGAATAAATGCACTGTGAACCGTCACATCGTGTGTGACCGTTCGAGGTGGCAGGGAGTTGCAAGTTTCGATGCAAACTGTCAGGCGTGGCTTCTCGAGGAAGAGTCGTCTATATGTCGGAATAACTGCCCGGTGTATGTGTTCCGTCCGGAATACCCTTGGGACCGGCCAGAATATCTTTTGGAGAAGGAACAGTGGCCGGGATACGGGTAGATGTCCCGGCATATAAACTGATCGACGGGTTATAACGGAAAACTGGAGTATGATGAAAAAAGGATATGTTGAACCTGTCAAGGCTCCACAGTTATGACTGGGGAACCTCGGCAGCTTCGGGGACTAGTATCGGGGGGATGACCCCCGATAGGGTCAAGAGACTAGAAAGGTACAAGGTTCATGGTTGACTTTATACCGGTTGACCAAGGAAGGGCCTGGCCGGAATATAGGAGCATCGGTCAGGCCGGTATATATGTATATCCCGGCTGATACTTGGATATGCCGGATTAACCGGAATACTGACTGAGGAGTGCCGACATATACTCAGATATGCCGGCCTATCTATTTTGATGTGTTGTGCAGGAACAGGGAGGCCAGATTACCCGACCTTCATAGGTCGTTGGTCCGGCATATATGTCCTGGATATGGCCAACGGTCATATCTGGGATACTTAAGTCAACCAAGGTGTCACATCGCTACAATCAAGGAAGAAAACATCCAAGCATGGTAGCAGGGTATGATGGCAGGGTGCACCGTGGAGGTTACCTACCCTCACTGTGCACAAGTACAAGCTTACCTCAGAGTGGTAAGGTCACAGTCCTGGAAGTACAAGGTACAACAAGGTGAGTCCCATCGAGAGCAATCAGGGAGAAAGTCATGGGCGTCTGCCCTCGACAGCAAGTCCTGTTTGGAGTGTAGTTGGTGTCTCCTGGTCTCCTATGACCGTTGTAACCCTGGCCACCACTATATAAGGTGGCACAAGGAGTCCTAGCAAAGGGTTGGAGGTTTGTTGGTGACTGAGCATTCCTACACTTAGTAGTTCATCTTCCTCCTCTAGCAGAGAGCTTGGAAGCACCAGTGTTGTATACTCCATCAATCTAAATATATAAAGCAAGTAGAGCAGGAGTAGGGGTGTTATCTCCTTACGAGAGCCCCGAACCTGGGTAGATCTGTGTTCCTTTCTGTCGGGCTCTTTAGCTCGTTCCCCTCTCCCGAATCCTCCAGCATCTAGTCGGCCCCCATTTAAGCCATCCTATGGCATATGTTGTTTCACCACGACGACAATGTCTTCAACCCTCTCTGCGACGGAGGCTTGAGCTTCGGTGAAAGCAGCAGTCTTGGCGCCATGGTCAAGGTGATGGCCCTGGGAGAAGAGGAGGGCGGTGACTCACTACGCCCCAAGCGCCCGTTGCCCAAACGCCTTCTTCCACAGGAGCAGGATGCTCCGCTCCCAGAGCAGGATGCCCCGGACGTCTCTGTGGTGGACCTGCGCGCACCCCTCAGCCGCATCATCGACCCCGCCCGGGTCGCCGAGGCCCTGGATTAGACGCGTCTCGTTCTCCTCAGCAAGGTGGCGGAGGACGAGGCCAACCGGTGCCGCGCGAGCACCACGCTCAGCGAATTCTACGACGTGCATGGAGACGCACCGACCGAGTTTGCTCATGACCCGTGGCGCAGCTTCGCCACCGTGGGCCCTGGCCAGATCCAGCAGTCGCCATCGGCAAGCTAAGGCCGCGGAGGGCACGGACAGGGCGGCCGTGCTCCGAGCGGCAACGCCCGAGGCCGCCGCGCCCAGCAAGGTGGCAGAGCAGGCAGGCCACGCCAGGTCTCGGTGCCAGCGCCAGGGTCGGAGTCCCGGGCTCACCCACCGGCGCTGCACATCCACCTGTGGCTTGACCACGTCGAGGCGTTCCCCAGAGGATCTGCTAGCTCAAAGCGAGTGGCTTCTGACCAAGGAGGCCCGGGGGCTGCCGGCAGTGGTCAGGGGCGCAAAGAGGGCAAGTACACCCTTGATGCTGCAATTGACTAGCCGTGCAAGTTCCACAACTCCCCGGGCAGGGAAGCGACCCACTCCACGCGCCAGTGCCGGTTCATGAGAGAGCTGGATCAACGCGCTCGGCAGATCCCTGGAGCGTCGCAAGCGCAACTGGCTGGAGGTCAGGAGGACCAACAGCACGAGCCGGCTAGAGGCGAGCCGGATCAAGATGATGACTTCCCGGCAGATGTTGAGTAGTATCACATCTTTACCACCCCCGGCAAGGATAAAAGGAACGACCTTTGGCATGAGGCAGAGGTGAACGCTGTTATGCCCGCAGAACCCCAGTTCATGCATTGGTCTGAGGTGACCATCACCTGGGGGCGTGAGGACCATCCGCGGCTGATGCCCAGCCCTGGAGAATACGCTCTGGTCTTGGACCCTGTTGTGTGCTCTGATACGCACATGTGTCGGTTCTCCCGCGTGCTCATTGACGGCGGCAGCAGCATCAACCTTCTTTACCGAAGCTCTCTAGAGAAGTTGGGCATCCCGCTTGCTCAGCTGAAATCGAGCCGGCTCACCTTCCATGGCATCGTGCCTGGGCATTCTTGCACCCCTTTGGGCAAGGTGCAGCTGGAGGTTCTCTTTGGGAAGAAAGGAAACAGCCGCCGCGAGCCCATCTGGTTCGAGGTGGTGGACATCAGCAGTCCCTACCATGCGCTGCTTGGCAGTCCAGCCCTGGCCAAGTTTATGGCGGTGCCATGCATATCTGAAGATGAAGCTCCCAGGACCCAGAGGTGTGATCACAGTCTCGGGAAGCTTTAAGAAGTCCCTGGCATGCGCAAAGGAGAGCTCACAGCTGGATGAGGCACTAGTCATCGCCGAGGAGAAGCGGCAGCTTCTACATCGCGTGGAGCTCGCCCAGCAAGATGTGCCGGTTCGCCAGTCGCCGGTGGAGCAGTTCACGCCGGCCAACGACACCAAGAAGATCCTGCTGGACGAGAGTGATCCCACCAAGTACGTCATCATCGGCACCGGCCTGTCTGCCAAATAGGAAGGCGAGCTCACCAGCTTCCTCCGTGAGAATCGGGACATCTTCGCATGGTCTCCAAAGGACATGCCAGGTGTGCCAAGGGAGCTGGCTGAGCACTCACTCAATGTTCGGCCGGATGCCAAGACGGTCAAGCAACCGCTGCGGCGTTTTGCAGAAGTGAAAAGGAAAGCTATTGGCGAGGAGATTGCCCAGCTCCTTGCAGCCGGCTTTATCATGGAGGTATTTTACCCTGACTGGCTTGCGAACCCAGTCTTGGTTCTGAAGAAGAATAACACTTGGCGTATGTGTATCGACTACACTAGCCTCAACAAGGCTTGCCCCAAGGATCCTTTTGCACTACCATGCATCGACCAGGTAATCGATTCCACAGCCGGTTGTGACCTGTTGTCCTTCCTGGATGCCTATTCAGGCTATCACCAGATCCCGCTCTTCCAGCCGGATCAGATCAAGACGTCCTTCATCACCCCATATGGATCCTACTGCTACGTCACCATGCCATTTGGCCTGAAGAACGCTGGAGCCACTTACCAGCAAACCATGCAGCGATGTCTGCAAGGGAAAATTAGGAGGAACGTGCACGCTTATGTGGACGACGTGGTGGTGAAGACCAAGCAGAGCGGCACGCTCCTGGACAATCTCAAGGAGACCTTTGCCAACCTGCGGCGCTATCGCATGAAGCTCAACCCAGAGAAGTGCACCTTTGGCGTGTCGGCTGGACAACTCCTAGGTTATATCATTTCCCAGCGAAGGATCGAGGCTAACCCCTCAAAGATAAAAGCCATCGAGGCCCTAGAGCCGCCCACCCAGCTCAGAGACGTGCAGAAGTTTGCTGGTTGCTTGGCCTCGCTCAGCCAGCTCGTCAGCCGGCTCGGGGAGAAGGCCATGCCGCTATACCAGCTAATGAAGAAGACGGACCACTTCATTTGGTCCTAGCGCGCTGATGATGCCTTCAACGACCTCAAGCGAGCCTTATCCACCGCGCCAATCTTGGCCACGCCGGCTCCGCGAGAGCCAATGCTGCTCTACATTGCGGCTACTCCGCATGTCATCAGCATCGTGATCGTGGTGGAGCGCACCGATGAAGGCAAGGAGCTACCGGTCCAGCGCCCGGTGTACTACCTGACTGAGGTGCTCACTCTCTCCAAGCAGAACTACCCGCACTACCAGAAGGTCGCGTACGGCGTGTACATGGCGGCCAAGAAGCTGAAGCATTACTTTGAGGAGCATCCTATCACGGTGGTGAGCACCACTCCGCTCTCGGAGATCATCGGGTGCAAGGATGCGTCAGGAAGAGTGTCCAAATGGGCGATTGAGCTTGCCGCTCATACCATTTAGTACAAGCCCAGGACGATGATCAAGTCGCAGATCATAGCGGATTTCTTCGCTGACTGGGGAGAGCACCAGTACCTACCGTTGGCTCCAAACTCAACCCACTGGCGCATGCACTTTGATGGCTCCAAGTTGCTTGGGGGCTTGGGGGCCGGCGTTGTCCTCACCTCTCCCAAGGGAGACAAGCTGCAGTACGTGCTGCAGATGCACTTCCGTGCGTCGAACAACGTCGCCGAGTACGAAGCCCTAGTACATGGGCTCAAGATGGCCAAGGAGATTGGCATCCAGAGGATCCTCTGCTTCGGAGACTCTGACCTGGTGGTGCATCAGGTTTCGGGGGATTGGGACGCCAAGGACGCCAACATGGCCTCCTATCGCTTCTACGTGCAGCAGCTCAGCGGATTCTTTGAGGGCTGCGAGTTCCATCACGTTCCCAGAGCAAACAACGATGAGGTGGACTGGCTGTCCAAGATTGGCTTCACCAAGCAGGATATCCCAGCTGGGGTGTCACTGGAAATCATCCGCAAGCCATCCATCAAGCCCTCGCCGGAATCTCCATCCATCTACGTGCCTGGAGACCCCGCTCCAGCTCAGGTGCCACCATCGGACCCGGGGGCTGCCGCTTCGGGGCTGAAGGAAGCAGCCGGTCAGCCCAGCGCGGCCGGCTCGATGAAGGACTCGGGGGCTACCGGCTCGATGCCAGCTCCCCCAGCCGGCCAATCAGACGAAGCCGGCACGACGACGGACCCGGGGGCTGCTGATCCCCTGGTCGCCAATGTCTTCCACATACGGGAGATACCATCATGGGCGGAGCCGTTCTCCAACTACCTCATCACTGGGGACTTGCCGCAGGACGAAGTGGAAGCTAGGCGACTTCAGCGCCGCGCGGGAGCATACACAATCATCAATAGTGAGCTGTACAAGCGCAGCGTGTCAGGAGTCTTCCAGAAGTGCATCGAGCCGGAAGAAGGGATAGAGCTCCTGAGGGAGATACACCAAGGGGAGTGCAGACACCACGCATCATCCAGAGCTTTGGTGGCCAAGGCTTTTCGCCATGGTTTCTACTGGCCGACAGCCCAGAAGGACGCAGAGCAGCTAGTGAAGCAGTGCAACGGCTGCCAGCGCTTCTCCAAGCATCGAAACACTCTAGCGGCAGCCCTCAAGACCATCCCGCTCACCTGGCCGTTCGCTGTTTGGGGCCTGGACATGGTAGGGCCATTCAAGACCGCACCCGGGGGCTTGACGCATCTGTTGGTCGCTGTGGACAAGTTCACCAAGTGGATCGAGGCCAAGCCAATCAAAAAGCTCGACGGCTCGTCTACCATCAAGTTCTTCAACGAGATCATCACAAGACATGGAGTTCCCCACAACATCATCACTGACAATGGGACGAACTTTGCAAAGGGAGTCTTCGCTGAGTACTGCGGCAAGAAGGGCATCCGGCTAGACTTAGCATCAGTGACGCACCCTCAGAAAAATGGGCAAGTGGAGAAGGCAAATGGGCTGATCCTGGCCGGCATCAAACCAAGGCTGGTCGAGACTGTCGAGCGCTCAGCTGGTTATTGTGTCAAAGAGTTACCCTCAGTGCTCTGGAGCCTGCGCACTACCCCAAATCGTTCTGTCGGTTTAACGCCTTTCTTCCTGGTCTATGGAGCTGAAGCAGTGTTGCCCACTGATATTGAATTCGATGCGCCCAGAGTTGTCCAGTACATGGAGAAGCAAGCAAAATAAGCTCGCGAAGATGGCATCGACCTCCTCGAGGAGGCATGAGAGCAGGCTCTGGCCAGATCAGCGCTCTATCAGCAGCAGCTGCGATGATACCACAGCCGAAAAATCCGCCCGCTCACATTTCGTGAAGGAGATCTCGTACTCCGGCTGATCCAGAACACCAAAGGCATGCACAAGCTGTCCTCTCCTTGGGAGGGGCCGTTCATTGTCAGCCGGGTGCTGGGCAATGGGGCATACTACCTCATCGATGCACAAGAGCCCAGAAAGAACAAGGCAGATAACTCTGATAAGGAGACAGAGCGTCCCTGGAATGTCAGTCTCCTAAGACCTTTCTTCTGCTAAGGCAAAAGCTTGTACCCCGAAGAACTTGTCAATGAATAAAGGATGACGGAGCGGCTAGTTACGGCCGGCTCCGAGGAAAACACTTCGTGTATGTTTTGCTTCCTGCGTTATTCACTTGACCGGCAGCCGGCTCCGGGCACCGAACCACAGCTGGCAGCCCTAAAAATGATCGATTCCTCATCAGCCGGATGAGTACTACATATGAAGAAGGTCTCGAGCCCAACCTCCACCTTCCGGCTCTGCGCAGCCAGACGGATAGAAGTCGGCAGGCCACATACGAGGGAAAGCCACAGAGAAAAACCGTAAATGATAGATAAATCGCTCAACCAACCGTTGGAGGCAGTGTTCGTTAACTATGCGTTGGCTAGCACGAGTCGGGTGCCCGATAAACCGAAGTACTACTTCTCACTCCGCGGCATGCTCCCACCCTAGGCCGGCATTCGGCTGCCGGCCCAAGGGAGACCAACTGGCACCAGGCTGCCGGTTGGGGGTAGAAGGGCCGAAGGGTGGGGAGATTAGGGAAAAAGTTGAGAGAACCATACAAAGGCAAGCCAGCGGATGGTTGATGATCACGATCTCTCAACATTTGGGCTGAGTGACCACATCAAAGAGGTTCGAAGCTCGAGCTGCCTCATTCGGTGTTGGCACCATACGCGGAAAAGTTAGTTTTGAGCCAGCTGTTAGTCCAGCTATCCCAAAACTCGGGGGCTAGGGGGAAAGGGAATTGGCCCTCAGAAGTGGGCCGGCTCCAGTACCTCGCCGGCTGTCCGGTCAGCTGGCGCTGTGACATGATTAGCAAACGAGCGATGAAATCGAAACCTGATGCCCGCAAAGTAATGGCTAAAGCCAGAAACTCGGAGATTTACTCCAGCCGCGACAAGGGACTTGCGAGGGCCCGGGAAGGGAGATGTGCCGGCTCCAGCCCCGCTCGAGCCGGCACAGGACTTAGCCTTCACTCCAATCCCTCCAAGCCGGGGTGAGCTCGCACTTCCCAGAGCCGGCCAGCAGAGGCACTGCTCCCTTTGCGCTGAAGCCGGAGGACCTCGCTAGAAGCATCTGCGAAGTCAGTGTCCATCGTAGTCCCTACCTATGGATTCACGCGGTAATGGTTTTGTCGAAGGAAGAACCCTAGCCGGGGAATCATCACAGCGCGACGATACAAACAGGAGACATTCACGCAAGAACAAGCACGCAACAAATGAAGAAAGACAAGTTTTCATTAAGCAGAAGTCTGACGATTACAAAAGCTCCCTAAATTGCTACCCTAAGAGTGCCAAGTGCTCCTTGCCCAGGAGATGATCGCCTTCCTCGGTCGGGCATGAGCGCCGCATGGACTTCGCCCCGGAGAAGCCCGTGTTGGAGGTCGACGAAGCCCGCTCTTCATGGCTGGGCGGCGAAGGTACGGGTGGAGAGGGTGCCGTCGAAGAGGCAGACAGTGAAGTCCTTCTTCCCGTCATGGCGAGTGAGGAGGATGAACCAACCCTTGTGCACGCCATAGTCAATGAAGAACTTTGACCACCCGTCGCGAAAGTGGCACACCCCTGGCCGTCGTAGTAAACCTCGACGCGGTACGTGGGCTGGTCGCCACTGCATTCCCGTAGCTTGGCATAAGCCATTTCCTGGCCTTCCATCGAGCCCGTAAACTGGGACGGAAGGAGGAGGAGGTCCCGGGCCCCGGCAAGCACAGGGATGATGCAGGTGGACCATCCCTCGGCCGAGATGTAGGCCGGCGGTTGGAGTGCCGGTTTCTCCAACCAGGGCTGCGATGGACCCACTGGAGGTGAAATCGCCGTGCAGGGCCTCGCGGAAGTGGAGGCAGTGGCCTCGAGGGCGGCAGGGGTTTTCTTGTTCTTGCTGCCCGGTGGCCATCCGCGACGGCGGGGCGACAAAGGAGCAGCAGCCGCTGCGGGAGCAGTTTTCCTCCCGCTCCCCTTCGGATGGCTGGGCCCCCACTTCTCGGGAACGCCCGCATTGCCAGGAGCCCCAGTCGCCCGGGCGCGATGGAAGTGGAAGGAGGGGCGGCGGCCATCGCTGCAAGAGCCTCCAAGGTCTTCTTGTTGTGGCTCCCCTTCGGGCGACCGTGGTTCCGAGATGCAGGAGGCGACGCCTCCGGCACCTTAGCCTCTTTCTCGCTCTTTTCCGGGACCTTGTCGCCACCGACGGCGGAACCGCTGAGGGAGGACATGGCCGGACTGGGCTCGAAGGGGCAAGACTCGAGGCGAGGGGAGAAGTGGGGACGCGCCCTTGGCCATGGGCGCGCCCAACATTTAAAGAGATGTGGTGAAGGGGATAACCCCTGACGTTTCGGTAACCACCCCCACATCGTGTGCAACCGCTGCGGTTGCCGCAGCGGATCGTGGGAGGAGCCGATGGGATGCGTCGCTGACGTATGCCAGTCCGCCCCACATGATGACTCGGGAAGTTATGGCGGTGGTGATTCTGAAGTCAAGATGACAAGACTGGCCACTGGCGCACTGCGCGGGCCGCAGCATGGGATCAAAACCCGAAGCGGCACAAGTTCCAAGGGGCAGCGTACTGGCTCGCGACTGCCAAGCAGCTGCTAGCTGGATCGGACCAGAAGCCGGCATGTCTCGAGACGGCCGGAAGAGTTCCACGTGACTTGGCCTTGAAACCAGCAACCTCCAGACCAGACCAAGAATCCTGGGACTTCGACGGAAACAAACAAGACTTCGGCGAGGAATAGAACCCGCCGAAGCCTCATACTAACCCATGAGACTTCGCCGGTTTTGGGGGCTAGTGTCGTGGGGATGACTAATGGGGCGTGCCAAGGGCCGAGCAATATGCCGGCTGGCGTCCCAGGAGTCTCCATGGCTCTAGGACGAGAAGACCGGCTCCATCCTAAGGGCCGGTTGTGCTAGCAGCCGGCTGGCGACTCCACCGAGGAGAGCCAGAGCCGGGCGATGAAGACAAAAGCCCTCCAATGGCTGTTTCGCCGAAAGTGGGCTGGCCCCGACAAGAGCGACAGGGGTAAAGGACGGGAGTGACGAACGCCACAACCGGGCTTAGCCAATCAACGATCGAGGAGCCTTCCCCACAAAAGGATCCGAGGCAAAAGGGAGGGCATATGCCTCCCAGATGCCGGTCCAAGGGGAAATGCGCTTTACAAAGCGTGATCGTCAGAGCAGGGCCAGAGGATCACGCCGAGGACGCGGCCACGGAGGAGCCGGCAGCCGGCCGAATCGCCACCTAACCTGTAACCAGGCCCCCGCCTATATAAGGGGGCCTGGACCCTTAGTCTAGAGAGATCCAATCTTCTTCTTCCTCCTCGAGCCCGAACAGCTCGAGGAGCACTGTAATCGCTACTGTCGAGATAATACGAAGCAGGCAGGAAGTAGGGGTTTTACCTCCATCCGGGAGGGCCCTGAACGTGGGTAAACCGAGGTGTCTGCATTGGCACAATCCCGAGCCAGGACCCATCGTCACCATCATCGAGCCCCTTCGATAAGCCACCCCATGGCTACTGTCTCTAAATTCCCACGACAAAAAATTTGAAACCACTTTTACACAGCAGTATTTCATGTTCTACTAGAAAACCAAGCTAAAATAGGTTAATAAATTTTGAATCAAAAGTTGAAGGAGGGGTGTGTAGGTACCCATGTGCATACCATTTTGTTTTTGAAGATAGTAAACATGATTGAACGGATCAACATATGGATGAGTGAAACATAACAACTCAAATGCTTGCTTGAGATAGAAGGGAATAGGTTGACTCAATATAAAAGTAAATGACAGGCCCTTCGCAGAGGGAAGCAGGGACTAAACATGTGCTAGAGCTTTTCATTTGTAAAACAGAGGTAGAAGTTGTTTTGAGAGGTGGATGCTTTCGTCAACAACTAGCAACGGAGTTCTTGATATCTTCCATACTAAACAAGTGAGAGCGGTTCCGAGATGTTTGATTAATTGGCACAATTGTGCTCTTTTATAGCTTGGCACTCCTCCCCACCTTTTCCTATACTAAACCTTGGCTAACCGATTCTATCGGGTGCCCACCAACTTTCACAAACCATGGAGGAGTGCCTTTTTCTTTCTTTTTCTCTTTTTAGATTACAATGGTCTGACCAGCTCCCTTGCAAAATTAATGACGAGCAGATGAAGCTGCTAGTCGAGGGGTACTCAATTTAGTATGGAAGATAACAAACCAAACCACTACGTCCTCATGAGCTAAAAACAGTGGCACAAAATGAGAAGTATTTGAAGGTTTTTGAAAGGTAGCACATGAAAATTTACTTGGAATGGCTTGAAATACCATGCATAGGAATTTATAGTGGACTCTTTGGAAGTAACTTGGTTTTTGGGATTTGGATGCACGAGAAGTATTCCCTCTCAGTACAGGCTTTTGGCTAGCAAAGCTGGGTAGCAAGCATAAGAGTTGCATGAAACGAATAAACATACATATAATAGGAACAATCATGCAAACTTCCTTGAAAGTACAAACGATTTTAACTTGAGAATACTAATGCTTATGAGCCAATCACGAAGGAAAGCTGAAATGATGTATCTACTAGCACTTCTTTCTTCTTTTCTACTCAAACCTCAAGGTAATGTTGCTACTGACCAAGCTAAGTTTACCAAAACCAACTAAATTTACTCATGCTCCCAAAGTGATACCAATACTAATCAACAAGACTAATCATATAAGAGAGATTGCAAACTAAAATAAGGTGCGCGGGAAGTAAACGATAAAACTTCTCATTAATATTTCATTACCGCAACTCACACCAAGGGATACATAGATAACTAACTAAGGAGGATACTTCCACACTAAAAACTATTCTATAATATAACTTCTCTATTCATGATACATCTCTACTTGAAAAGTAAATGAGTAAAAGATAATGATGTGATACCGCGGCACTCCCCCAAGCTTGGAACAAGCCAAGGGGATGCCAATACCAATGATGAATTACTCCTTCAGTGGTGGTGGTGAGTCTTTATCATCATCAGACTTCCAAGGCAGAGGTTCCCCGTCAAGGAAGGATGTCTTGGTCTCCAATATCCTGAAACTTGCAGCAGCACTCATTTGTTTAAACCTAGCTTCATACTCACAATTTTGGTTCTGCAAGTCGTAGAGTTGTGCTTGTAATTTGTTAGTGGTCTCATGGAGTGAAAAGATGTCATTCCAGAGCTCTGCAGTCTCTTCCTTGTGCTTGGCGACAAGCTCTTGATTAATCCTATAGATGATGTACACCTCGCGTTCTGCCATCTTCTTATATTTAAAAACTTCTTATCCTGGCTTCGGGACTCCCTTCTCCCGTAGGGCCCTGGACATCTTCATTCTGCAACTCCCCATCCTTGAGTGACAACTCCTTCGGATGCATCTTCAGCTCCCTTATGTATGGATTAATGATGTCCGCAAGACAGTTCTCCTCGGATGAACCGGACGAAGACATTGTAACTCTAAAGCCGAGAACAATCCCCTGACAAAAACAAATCGAAACAAAAACATGACAAGAAAATGATATACAAACCTCGGGTAATCTAGGAGGTTATATAGGCGAAAATTAAACATCAAAACAAAATCACAGGAGGAAACCGGGACGGAAACGAGCTCCGGGGTGGTCTCACCACAGGGCAGCGCGGCCTGGAGTGGGCCTGCGCCCCCTGGAGGTGAGGAGCCACCGGACTCCGTCTCCTACCCGTTTTTGTCTCGTGATTTTTCATATTTAATAAAAACAATAAAAATATTAATGGAAAAGTTTAACGTGAACCTTTTCTGACTAGAACTGTTACCTATTCGAAAACGAACTTTGCACGTTCCTGCATATTGTCCTGGATGAATTCTTCCGGAGTCACCATTTGAATAACATCAACATCTTCATTATAAGAATCTCCAGCAATATAATGTTTGAGTCTTTGTCCATTCACCACTTGTGTAGTGTTATCTTTTAACGAAGCAATCTTTATCGCACCTGAGCGGTACACCTCTTCAATAACAAAGGGTCCTTCCCATTTTGAGAGTAATTTTCCTGCAAAAAATCTGAGACGAGACCTATACAATAGAAATTTCTCACCAACATGAAACTCTCTCTTAAGAATTCTCTTATCATGCCATTGTTTGACTTTCTCTTTGAAAAGTCTGGCATTCTCCTAATCTTTGTTTCTCCACTCATCTAAATAACTCAAATCAAGCAACCTTTTCTTACCGACGAGTTTAAAATCCCTATTAAGCTCTTTCACTGCCCAAAAAGCTTTGTGTTCTAATTCTAAGGGCAAGTGACACACTTTTCCGTAAACCATCTTGTAAGGAGACATGCCCATGGGGTTCTTATAAGCAGTTCTATAAGCCCATAAAGCATCATTTAACTTGCTAGCCCAGTTTTTCCTAGACCTATTAACGGTCTTCTGCAAGATAGACTTGATCTCTCTAGTTGAAAGCTCTACCTGCCCACTAGTTTGGGGATGATAAGAAGAAGCAATTCTATGATTAATGTCATATCTAGCAAGAGTTTTCCTAAAACCTCCGTGAATAAAATGAGAACCTCCATCAGTCAAAAGATATCTAGGCACACCAAACCTAGGAAAAATAACATCCTTAAGCATTTTCAACGAGGTCTCACCATCGGCACTCTTTGTAGGTATGGCTTCTACCCACTTGGTAACATAATCAACAACAATAAGTATATGAGTATAACCTTCTGAAGGAGGAAAAGGACCCATAAAGTCAAATCCCCAACAATCAAATGGTTCAATAACAAGAGTATAATTCATAGGCATTTCATTACATCTAGAAATATTACCAACTCTTTGACATTCATCACAAGATAAAACAAACTTTCTAGCATCTTTAAAAAGGGTTGGCCAATAAAAACCTGATTGTAGAACCTTTTGTGCAGTTCTATCTCCAGCATGATGTCCTCCATAAGCACTACCATGGCACTTTCTCAATATTTCTTGTTGCTCATATTCTGGAACACATCTTCGCATAATACCATCAACTCCTTTATATAACTGTGGGTCATCCTAAAAATAATGCCTCAAATCATAAAAGAGTTTTCTACTTTTCTGAGCTGTAAAGGTTGGAGGCAAATACTTGGAAATAATAAAGTTAGCATAATCAGCATACCAAGGAAGGTCTCGCGAAGTTACATTTATTGAAGCCAACTGTTCATGTGGAAAACTATCATTAATAGGAATAGGATCAAAAGAAACGTTTTCCGATCTAGACAAATTGTCAGCAATAGGATTTTCAGCACCTTTCCTATCTACAATATGCAAATCAAACTCTTGTAAAAGCAACACCCATCTAATAAGCCTAGGCTTAGCATCCTTCTTTGACATAAGATATCTAATAGCAGCGTAATTAGTATGAATAGTAACTTTAGAATCAACAATGTAAGGTCTAAACTTATCACATGCAAAAACAAACAGCAAGAAACTCCTTCTCAGTAGTAGCATAATTTTTCTGAGCAGCATCAAGAGTCTTAGTAGCATAATGAATAACATTTAACTTCTTATCTATGCGCTGTCCAAGGACAGCACCAACAACAAAATCACTAGCATCACACATAATTTCAAAGGGTAAATTCCAATTAGGTGGTTGAACAATAGGAGCAGTAGTTAAAGCCTTCTTAAGAGTTTCAAAAGCTTCCTTACAATCATCATCAAAGACAAATGGTACATCTTTTTGAAGAAGATTAGTAAGAGGCTTTAAAATCTTAGAGAAATCTTTACTAAACCTCCTATAGAAACCAGCATGACCAAGAATACTACGAATACCTTTAACATCTCTAGGACAGGGCATTTTCTCAATTGCTTCAACCTTTGCTCTATCAACTTCAATACCTCTTTCGGAGATTTTATGTCCAAGAACAATTCCTTTATTCACCATAAAGTGGCATTTCTCCCAATTAAGAACAAGATTAGTTTCTTCACATCTCTGCAAAACTTTATCAAGATTGTGCAAAAAATTATCAAAAGAAGTTCCATAGACGGAGAAATCGTCCATGAAAACCTACACAATTTCCTCACAAAAACCATGAAAAATAGCAGACATGCATCTTTGAAAGGTAGCAGGAGAATTGCACAAACCAAACGGCATACATCTATAAGCATAAGTTTCATAAGGGCAAGTAAAAGTGGTTTTCTCTTGATCTGGCGGTTTAACAGCAATCTGAGACAAACCAGAATAACCATCAAGAAAACAAAATTGAGTTTTCTTAGATAACCTCTCTAGCATTTGATCTATAAACGGTAAAGGATAATGATCTTTCTTAGTAACTGTGTTAACCTTTCTAAGATCAATGCACATCCTATAACCAACTACTACCCTTTGAGGAATAAGCTCATTATTCTCATTAGGCACAAGAGTGATACCTCCTTTCTTAGGAACACAATGAACAGGACTAACCCATCTACTATCAGCAATAGGATAAATAATACCAGCATCAAGGAGCTTCAATACCTCATTTCTTACCACTTCCTTCATCTTGGGAATTAAGCGGCGTTGATGTTCAACAACTGGCTTTGGATCTGGCTCCATGTTAATAGCATGCTGACATATAGTAGGAGAAATACCTTTTAAATCATCAAGAGTGTATCCCATAGCTCCTCGGTGTTTCCTCAATATCTCCAATAACCTTTCTTCTTCCTTTCCTTAAAGTTTAGAGCTGATAATAACAAGATATATTTTCTTACCATCTATATAAGCATACTTAAGATCATCAGGTAAAGGTTTTAATTCAAAAACAGGATCTTCCTTAGGTGGCAAATTGGTACCAAGATCCTCCACAGGTAAATTGTGCTTAATCAACGGTGGTTGACGAAGAAGGATATCGTCAATCTCTTCTCTTTATTTCCTAAAGACATCACTTTCATGGTCCTCCATAAATTGCTGCAAAGCATTATTAGGAGCAAGAGCAATAGAGGCAAGCTGTTCAACTCGGAAATTTTCATTAGGCAATTCATTTTCATAAGGAGTTTTAGCGATGTTAGAAATATTAAACTCATAAGACTCTCTGTCAAACTTAGTCACAACTTTCTCCTTCTTACAATCTATCACAGCACTACAAGTATTCAAAAAGGATCTACCAAAAATAATAGGACAAGTTTTACTAGCTTCCTTACCAAGTACTAGAAAATCAGTAGGATATTTAGTCTTACCACATAGAACTTCCACATCTCGAACAATACCAATTGGCAAGACAGTCTCTCTGTTAGCCAGCTGAATAACCACATCAATATCTTCAAGTTCACAAGGGGTAATATAATGCATGATTTCTCGGTAAAGCTTGAAAGGAATAGCACTTGAACTTGCACCAATATCACATAAACCACAATAGCAATGATCGCCAATCCTGACATAAATAACAGGAATACTTATTTTCCTATGCCTATTAGGATGTGAAACAATGTTAGAAGCATCTTCACAAAAGATAATATGTTCATCTCCCACATTTTTAGTAACAAGGTCCTTCACTATAGCTACAGGAGACTTAATAGTAATTTGCTCATCAGGTTCTACAGCTTTCTTGGTACTTTTATTAAGCACACTTACCAAAGTAGAATGCTCCTTTACCTTAGCAGGGAAAGGTGTCTTCTCAAAATAAGGTTTAGGCAAAATGCGATCAACAGTACAAACTTTAGTAGTTTTAGCAGGAATATGACTAATAGAATCTTTATAAGGCGCATGATACTTGTTCCAATCTTTCTTTGGAACATCAAGATAAGAGGCAAAGGCCTTAAAACAGTTAGCAAGTATCTGGGAATCAAGACCATAAACAGTGCTAACATTATGAAAGTCATCGGTTCCCATAAAAGCTCTAATGCATTCATAATCATAATTTATACCTGACTTCCTACCTTTGTCGTTCTCCCATCCTTCAGCATTTTCTTGAATATGGTCAAGGAGATACCATTTAGCTTGTCCTTTCATATGGGTAAATGATCCAAAACAGGAAGCATCAAATAAATCCTTATCATGAAGAGTAAGCCTCGCATAAAAGTTATCAATAACAATATTACTGGGGAGCTCATGAATGGGACATTTGAGCATTAGTAACTTCAATCTCCCCCACGCTTGAGCAATACTCTCTCCATCATGAGGCCAAAAGTTATATATTTGATTACGATCTTTATGAATCTCACTTGGAGGATAAAACTTGGAATAAAAGAGAGGTACAAATTCCTCCCAAGCAATAGATGGACCATCCTTTAGCAGCCGATAACACTCCTCAGCTCTGCCTTTCAGTGATAAAGAGAATAGCTTCCTCTTAACCTGGCTTGATGAAATACCTGCACACTTGAACAACTCGCATAACTCTTGTATAAAGAGTAAATGATCACCCGGATGGACAGTTCCATCTCCTGAATAGCAGTTATTCATAACACGTTCAACAATTTTCATAGGTATTTTAAAAGGATCTAATTGAGCAGGAGGTGGTTCATCCACATCCACAATAGTGGTAGTAGTGTTCCCAAACAGGAAACCAAATGGAAAACTCTCCATAGCAAAATAAAATAAAAATAAAAGGCAGAAATAAAAACAATACTCACAGCGACGGTTACCTTTACCAATTCCACTCTTCAATAGCACTTCACTCCCCGGCAATAGAGCCAGAAAATAGTCTTGATGACCCACAAGTATAGGGGGTGTATCGTAGTACTTTCGATAAATAAGAGTGTCGAACCCAACAAGGAGCAGAAGGTGTTGACAAGTGGTTTTGATCAAGGATTCACTGTTAATACTAGCAAACGGGTTTTCAGGGGTATTTGGTAATGCAAGTAAATAAAGTACGAGTAAATAAAAGACAGTAATAACAATTGCAGCGAGTGACCCAATCCTTTCTAGAGCAAAGGACAAGCCAGTTGTGTAACTTATGATGACCAAACGTTCTCGAGGACACACGGGAGTTTCTGTCAAGTGCTTTTGCTTCATGCCGCTAAATAATCTTTATTGGGTTGATAAGTGTTATGGGGGTGAACCTGTGCTAGCGCACTACCCTTACTAAGATTAATACACACTTGTGATTATACCCCTTGCAAGCATCCGCAATTACAAGAAAGTAATTGATGGCGCGGTGATGAATAGTGCCAGAGAACTTGTTGGCGTGTAGTTGATGATGTAAATGACCGGCCAGTTGGAAACCCCAAGAGCAAGGTGTGATGAATATAGCAGCAAGTTTTTCCCTCAGTAAGAAACCAAGGTTATCAATCCAGTAGGAGGACGAAATACGACTGATGGTGATGCCCACTAGCTGCGTGATGCTCTAACAAGGGCGCCGTTAACGATAACTTGTTAGCGCGTCTTCAACCAGTAGCAACATGGAACCTGCACACAACACAACCAAATACTTTGTTCCCAACTTACAATGAGGTTGTCAATCTCGCCGGTTTGCTTGAAACAAAGGTTATGAGCGTATCGAGTGGAAAGTAATAGTAATATGCGAGTAAAGTAAACAGTGCGAGTAAAGTAAACATGTGATAGCAATATAAAGGAAATAGGACCGAGGTCCACAGTTCACTAGTGGTGTCTCTCCATAAGATAAAATAATACATGCTGGGTAAACAAATTACAGTTGGGCAGTTGATAGAATAAAGACAACATTCTTTTCAGTGCTAGTCCCTGGATCAACGCTATCACACACAGTTTAAGATGTAATACCAAGAAACAAAGGTCATTTTATTACATCGCATGATCCAGCAATTACATAAAGAACTTTACAATGCTCATAGCATAGATCTTTCAGAGTATTACAATGAAATCAAAACTAGCATGGAGTCCTTCTTCTTCATGTGCCACAGGCGAACATGCTGTGGATAGACTCGTAACCCTGTCGTACCTTTCTTATCGTCAAACCTGCAACATGAAACATTGCAGCCACAAAGGGTCAATACACTTGAATTGTATTGGCAAGATGTCATTGTTTGGTGGACACCAATGGAACCTAACACTTAAATGAATATTTGGCTAGGTGGAGCTTCAGACCTATTTGCACTAAGCAATTTAATCCTATCATTTTCTTGTAGCAAAACTTTTAGCTAGACAACTTGACTTGGGTGATCTACCCCTATAGCCACAGGCCGTAGTTATCGTACGGGACACACTGGTCGATAGTTACCTACATCAAATGTCAAAACCTCAATTCTCTTTTAAAACACTATTGGACACACTGGAATCCACCAGGTGCTCCTAGTAAATTATGCACACATAGGAATCCACCAGGTGTACATAATTATGATCACACAACAAATCCCTTGTTGGCCCATCAAGTTTTAATTTAAAGAAGTTGGCATGATGAGATCCTTGAACATCTTCAAAATCATGTCGCTCAAAATT
Organism: Dactylis glomerata; assembly: GCA_007115705.1. NCBI lineage: Eukaryota > Viridiplantae > Streptophyta > Magnoliopsida > Poales > Poaceae > Dactylis > Dactylis glomerata. Next base: position 4,151,761 of record QXEO01002107.1, on the reverse strand, counting down.
GTCCATAACCGGGGACACGGCTAAGTACTTAGTTTTAACCCTCTGCAGAGGTGGTGCACTTTTCCCACAAGACTCAGTCAACCTCTTTTGCCATGATGCTCATTTTGCTCAAATGGCCAAGTGAAGACCAAGACGAAACCTTTCAGAGGTAATCCCTCAGACCAACCCGGACGCACTCCCAAATACCACCCTCTGTCCGTCTGGCTGAGTTCTCGCAACTTAGTTAGTCAAGACAGAGCCCATATGACTCGTGGTTGCACTGGAAGCTTCACGACATTGAACATCTCCAATCTCTTTGTTCCTGGGTGGCCGTCCACAAGTGAGATACACCTAGTGGTCTAGAGGTTCAATGACATGACCCCAGGGAACCACTCAACACAAATCCATTCTTAGCACTTTCCACCCAGGTGTTTCATTAACTTAGTTGTTTTCTTGATTTTTGTAAAACAATGGTTTTCAACACTTAGTCAAAACATGTGATAATCCCTTCCCACAACAAGTGTAAGGCAACCTATAGCAGCAGCAGTTCTAATAGGTGATGCAAAAGCTAGACATAAGCTAGATAAAAGACTTAGCATAAAATCATAAGTTTATAAAACACCTACACATGCATCATCTATAAGAAGGCTACTAGTGACAATACTTTAGTAGGACAAGAAGATGATGACACTTGCCTTATGTATTTTCTGAAAATTGTACTTCTCTTAGTCAACACACGTAGCTCTCCGTATAACTATAAGATAAAAGATATCTCAAAATAAACACACCATCCAAGCAACATAATCAAACAAGACAAAAGTGTTTATTTGTTTTAGCATAGTCTTGGTTTGCCTTAGTGATATTTGGACAATGATTGTGCATGTAGTTGGCTTGATATGGATGGAGAAAAATGGCTAAGTCCAGGACTTATAGGGAGTGTTGGGAGTTTTCTAAGTTGGTTAAGAATTGTCTAGTACTTAACAAAATAGTTCAAAGGAAATCTTAGGCTTGGTGGATAAGTTGGATGAATATATTTCTAAGTCTTGAGGTCTATCTCTTCCATCTTCTTGACTTGGCTCTTTGATCTTGATCTTCTTGTTTGACTTCATCCCTTGTCTTCTTCTTCAACTTCTTCTCCATGGTCTTTGTCGTGGGAATTTAGAGACAGTAGCCATGGGGTGGCTTATCGGAGGGGCTCGACATTGGTGACGATGGGTCCGGCTCGGGATTGTGCCAACAGAGACACCATGGTTTACCCAGGTTTAGGGCCCTCCCGGTTGGAGGTAAACCCCTACTTCCTGCCTGCTTCGTATTGATCGGGTAGTAGTGATTACAATGCTCCTCGAGCTGTTCGGCTAGAGGAGGAAGAAGAAGATCCGATCTCCCCTACGCTAAGGGTCCAGGCCCCCTTATATAGACGGGGGCCTGGTTACAGGTTTAGGTGGCGATTCGACCGGCTGCCGGCTCCCCGGCGGCGGTGTCCTCGGCGTGATCCTCTAACCCTGCTCTGGCAAAGACACTTTACAAAGTGTCTTTTCCCTTGACTGGCATCTGGAGGGCATATCCCCTCCCCTTTGCCTCGGATCCCGTCGTGGGGAAGGGTCTTCGATCTCTCATTGGTTGGACGCGGTCGTGGCGCTCGTCACTCCTGTCCTGCGCCCCTGACGGTCCTGTCAGGGCCGTTCCGCTTTTGGCGAGACAGCCGTTGGGAAGTTTTGTCCCCATCGCCCGGCTCCAGTCCTCCTCGGTGGAGTCGTCAGCCGGCTGCGGGCGCAGCCGGCCCTTCGGTCGGAGCCGGTCTTCTCGTGCTGAAGTCGCGGGGACTCCTGGGACGCCAGCCGACATACTGCCTCGCCCGTGATGCGCCCCCTAAGTCATCCCCCCGACACTAGCCCCCGAAACTGGCGAAGTCTCATGGGCTAGCATGGGGCTTCGGCGGGTTCTTCTTTTCGCTGAAGTCTTGCTCGTCCTCATCAAAGTCCCAGGATCTCCGGTTCGGCTTGGTCGTTCTGGTTGCCGAGGCTGGGCCTCGCGGAGTTCCTCCGGCCGTCTCGGGACAAACCGGCTCCGGCGGTGGCACGGCCGGCGACCGCGAGCCGGCATGCCCCTTCCTGGGAACTTGTTCCCTCGGGGGCTGGATCGAGGCATCACTTGTCCGCACATCATCGCGCCACGTCCAATCGGCCCCGGCCCACGATCTTTTGCGGCAACCACGGCGGTTGCCCGATCTTTACGCGACCGTGGTTCGTGACGAAAGGGGGGTCAGTTGCCGGCCCGTCGCGGCCGAAATAAGCAACTAACCCGCCCCTTCACTTTTAAACCAGGGACCGTTCTGGAAACGGAGCATCGGTTGCCCGCTTCTCTTCTTCCTTCTGCATTCGCTCCACTTAGAATCCCCTACTCCCGAGCTTTGCCTTCAAGGGATTAGGGTTCCTCGCTCGCTCCGCCGCCATTCCACTCATCCAGATCCGCACCCGGATGGCTCCCAAAGCGCCCCGGCCCAAAGGGAAAGGAACTGCGGCGGGTAAGGACGCCGCTCCGCCCGCCTTGCCGAAGGGATCCTGGGAAGGCTCTTGGGTGAAGGAGAAGCAGATCGAGCTACTGCGTCGGGGTCGAGTGCTTCCGCCCGTGGACCTCGTGAGCTGCCGTCCTGCCGGCGGCGAACTGGTTCCCGCTCCGGGGCCTGGGGAGACGGTGGTCTTCTATGACCATTCCCCCGGGGCTTCGCGCTGCCCGCTAGCTGCTTCATGCGCCAATTCCTGGACCATTTTCATTTACAACCGCATCACATCGGGGCGAACGCAATGATGGTATTGTCCGCATGTGCTACCCTTTGCGAGGCGTATTTGGGTATCTGGCCCAACGTCGAGCTGTTCCGCCGGCTGATCTTCTTCAAGACCCAGACGGCGGACACCGTTCCAGTGATATGCGGCACCGCCTCCTTCTACGCCCGCAAGTCCGCAGACTTCCCCGGCATAAAAGGGAAGGAATCTTGCAAGAAGTGGCAGCGCTCCTTCTTCTATGTGAAGAACCTGAAGGAGGGCGAGGATCATATCAACTTGCCTCCCTTTGAGGCGGGCGGGCCCGAGCGGGAGAACTGGAGTGCCGCTCCTCCTCGCCCATCGCCGGACATGGAGAAGATTCTTCAGCGGATCTCCACACTGCAAGCGGAGGGTGGCCTGGAGCCGACCGACCTTCTCCTCGCCTTCCTGGTCGCCCGCGTGTCACCGCTTCAACGCCGCTCGCACAAGATGTGCTTCCTGGGATCTGCTAAGGATCCTACTCGCCATTCCTCCAAGGCGCTGTCAGCGCTGGAGGTGGCTCGGAAGGTGAACCGTATCGCCGACGCCAAGCTTCAAGCCTCGTGGACGTGGGGACTGAAGCCTCACGATCGGGACAACCCAATTGCTGAGGTAAGCTTGTTGGACTTGGCTTCAGGCCTTTGCCTCCTTTGCGACTCTGGTCTGCTGACCTCTGTTCATTCGGTCCGGGCAGAACTTGTTTGCCCTGCAGGCGGCAGAGAATTCGACTCAGCGTCAAGCTGGCTTTGCCGCTGACAGAGCCGAATCGGATGATAAAGTCGTCTAGGACGAAGCCGAGGAGGTAGAGGACGCCGGTTCTCAGGCCGCCGTTGAGAGCTCCAGCACCACTCAAGGTGACGAAGGAAACGATGAGCTCGAAGACTCGGGTGAACTCCTCGACCACTCCAGTAAGTTCCCCAGTCCCTCTCTCCTAAGAGATTGGTCCGAAGATGACGATGGCGACGCAGGATCAGCTACCACCCTCGGGGGCGTAGCTCTCCACGTAGCCGCCGCTGCCGCTGCTGGAGCTCAGGCTCCCCCGATCGTGGATTTGCCAAAGTCTCCCGGGCGACACTCTGCCGCTCCGGAGCCGGCAGACCCTGAAGAGGCTGGAGATGATCTGGTCGGCATCAAGAGAAAGGCCCAGCCGGCCTTCTCCGAGCCGGCTGACAAGCGCAAGAAACCGGAGCCGGCGGCGCGGGACTTGCGCCGTCCCAAGGTGAAGAAGGTGGCCAAGCGGCGGGCTACTGCCATAGCCGGGTGAGCTTCCCGCTTCCTTGCTTCTCATCTTAATTTTACCATCACGGTCCCGACTGACTCGGTCGCGGGATGCTCTCTTTGCAGGTCGCCTCTTTCTGTCGATCCGGCTGCCCGACCTCCTCCCGCCATTGCTTCCGAGGAAATCGTGACCCCGGCTCCCGAACCCTCCTGCCGCAATAGGGCGCGCGGGGAAGAAATGGGCGGCGACTCGGGTCGCGCTGAGGACGTTCGCCGCTCCCCGCGGTTGAAGCTTGTGGCAGGCGACGCTGGGGCAGAGGATTCTGCGCGTCCGGAGGTGCTCGTGGACGCTGTTCCCCACCCAGTCGCCTCACCTGCGACTGGCTCCACGCCCATCGAGGAAACCGCGCCAGTTGGGGCTGACCTGTCCCCACCTCCTGCTACCGACGACGCCACGGCGGGGAAAGCCGCCGCTATCTGCACCTCCCCCGACTTGCCCAGCTAGGGAAACGCACGTGAGGCCGCGGCAGGGGAAACGGAAAAGGCCCCGGTGCCGGCTGTCGAGGCTCTTTCCATTCTTGAGCTCGTGCCGAGCATGCAAGCTATGGTGCCTGCGGCCGGGTCGAGGGCTGGCGCGATTGCTGATTCCCCGCTCCTTGGGCTGGCCTCCAGCTCTGGCGAAGCTTCGCCAGGGCTCCTCGCCACTCGAGTGGCGAGGAGCGAACGTGGTGACGGCTCGCTAGCCCCTGAGGTGGTGACCAAAGGCGCCTCTAGTGGGAAGGCTCTTGTCGCCGCGGCTGAGTCCAACATTGGTAGTCTGAGCTCCGCCAGTCACCTTCAGCAGGAGTGGGCGGACACCGCCTCGAGCGCTGATGTCGGAGAGAAGCTCAAGGTGCAGGGCAGCAAGCCAACTCTGGCGGAGTTGGATAAGCAGTTTACTGCTGCCAAGGGGTCGCTTCAAAACACCGGCCTCCAACTCCTTGACGCTATACAGGCGACCAACGTGAGTGTTGCGCCTTTAGCCCCTGGTTCTTTCTGCTATACATCCTAGCCCCCGAGTTTCGAGGTAGCTGTAGAGACAGCTGGCTTGAAAATGGATTCTGCTAAGAGTTGTTGCCTTTCCGTTTTTCGCAGGAACTGAACGCCCTTCGAGCTAATGTCTTTCAGAAGCTGCTGGCGAAGTACCATGCCGGCAAGATCCAGTACCAGGACTTGAAGAAAAAACTGGAGAAACTATCAGGTGAGCTCGGGTCCCCTTATTTCGAAAACACTGCTGCTGTCCTTCCTGCTCTTATACTTCCGCTTTCAGACTCTGCCTCGCTCATAGCTTCGCTTGAGTCCCAGTTGGCCGACTCGGTGTCGGCCGCCACTGTTGAGTCGCTCAAGCGAAAGCACGCCGAGGAGCTTCAGGGTCTGCAAGCCCAGGCCGCCCGGGCTCAGGAGCTGGAAATTGAGCTGGCGAAAGCTCGGGAGGCGGGGTCGTCGCTGCAGCTGGAGTTTGATCGTCGGTTGGCCGAAGAGAAGAGAATCCTCTCCGTGGAGTTTGACAGCAAGGTGAAAGAGCTTCACGCCACCTTGGGGAGCGAGGTCGAGAACCGCGGCGCCCAAATTGCCGAGCTGCAGACTCTCCGGGGGCTCGACAGCGAGCGTTATGACAAGGAGATCGGCATTTGGCGCGCCCGCGACCGCAAGGTTCAATCCGGCCTGCTGGGACTGGAGGAAGCTCTTCGTGGTATACTTCCTTTCCTATTTCTCGGCTCTTGCCCTTTCATGCCGTCCCCTCACTCTCTGATTGCCCTTGCAGTAGCCTTCCCTGACTCCGACAAGACTGCCGCGGCGGCGCTGAAGGAGTTCAGGGCGGAACAGAAGATCGTCCCCAGCAGTGACCCCAAGGCCGAGCTTTCCTCAGGGGAGTTCGTAGCGTTGGCCAAAGGCCGACTCCATCCGGCTGCCAAGCTAGGCAAGGATCTGCATGGAGCCCTTGTTTCCGTCTTCGAAATCTTGTGGCCGGGAAGGGCGGTGCCTGGCGAGATCCAGGCCCTCCTCCAGTGGGTTCTTCTCGCGCCCAACCGGCTCGACGTCTGGAAGGAGTCCGCGGCTCGGGCCGGTGCTCAACAGGCTCTAGAGTTCGTGCTCTCCTAGTATCCGGGCGTCAACCTGGACCAGCTGGAGAATCTTCGTGAAGGCGGATTAGCAGGTCTTGACAAAACCAAGCTCCGCCAGCGCGCCTGTGCCATTGTTGCGTGTGCCGAGACCGACGCGCTTTTCGACGCTGGGGATAGTGACGAATCTTTGGATGGCATGGACTTCGAAGAGCCCGACTCTGCGGAAGGACCTCAGAAAGTCTCCGAGGATCTCGCTGGTCACTCCATTCCGCCGTCCCCCAGCGGCGATGACTTTGTCTTGGCGTCTCGAGCTGGCGATACTACTTCACTGGAGCCGGCTGGCTCGCCAAGCACCCCCTGAGCGTGTCAGGGTCTTCTTATTCGTTTTTATGTATGCAGAACTCATGTCGTGCCCAACAACATTTCGCTCGTTTGTACTGATGACGCTTCACCCCGAGTTCCTTACGTACTGATTTCTAACTGTTTATGGACCGGATTTGACCTGATCCTTTTCGGCTTTTTCCTTTATCTCCCCATCCTTCGGCCCTTCTACCCCCAGCCGGCAGCCTGGTGCCGGCTGGTCTCCCTTGGACCGACAGCCGAATGTCGGTCTAGGGCGGGAGCGTGCCGCGGGATGAGGAGTAGTACTTCGGCGTATAAGAAATCTCGCTTGGTCCAGTCCACGCACAGCTATTAACCAATGCGCGCGGTTTTTTGGGTGAGCGTTCGTTAACGGCTCCGCGCTCTGTCCTCTTAGCGATTCCCAGTGCGAGTGACCTGCCGGCTCCATTGCCCTTGACTTGGGTTGGAGGTTTGGCTTGGGGTCCGGCTCGCACATGGTACTTATTCGTCTAACAAGGGATTCGATTCGTCAGGTCGCGGGCGTCTCCTCTTAGCGACTTTCCTAAGTGGGTGACCTGCCGGCTCCATCCTACGTGATGTAGGGTAGAGGTTGGGCTCGGGGTCCGGTCCGCACACAGTACTCGCTCGGCTGACGAGAGGATCGTTTCATCGGGTTGGGGCTGCCGGCTCCCATTCAGAGCCGGTTTCCAGCCCCCGTGAATAACGCTTAGAAAGGTAAAAGGTACTTCAGAGCACTTTTCCAGGGTTCAGCCGTATGCCGCCCAACTTTCTTTTATTCAATGACACTTGTTCGAGATACAAGGTTTTTGCCTTGGCTTAGCCGAAGGTCTTAAGCGATCTTGGACTTGTCTCAGGCGAAACTGCGAAACGCTTCCCCCTACCTCGAGGAGGAGCCAGCCCCCGAGACAAGAGCTTTTGACTCCTTGCCCGCTTCGGGCGGGACTTCCTTGGGCAGGCTTGCCGGCTGGAGGTGTGGAGCCGGCAGTCCCGACGCCGGGCGGTCCGGCTGGACTGCAGCCACCCTCCGCAGCAGTTGTCGCTTCTCCTCAGCAATGACCAAGGCCTCCGCCAGTTTGGAACTGGCTCTCGCGCACTCTATTGACTTCTTGTAGCATCCAGTGACAGTAATCACCCCGCGAGGGCCTGGGAGCTTCATTTTCAAGTAAGCGTAATGCGGGACCGCCATGAACTTGGCCAAGGCTGGTCGGCCAAGCAACGCGTGGTAGGGGCTATTGAGGTCTACCACCTCGAACCAGATCGGCTCACGACGATGATTGTCCTTCTCGCCAAACAGCACCCCCAACTCAATCCTTCCCATCGGCGTACACGAGTGCCCAGGCACAATCCCATGGAAGGTGAGCTTGGTTGGCTTCAGTTGGATCTCTGGGATTCCGAGCTTCTCCATCGAAGTGCGGTAGAGAAGGTTGATGCTGCTGCCTCCATCAATGAGTACGCGCGAGAATCGGCAGGTATGCATCTTAGAGAACACGATTGGGTTCAAGACTAGCGCGTAGCCCCCGGGCCTCGGCATGAGCGGCGGGTGATCTTCACGCCCCCAGGTAATCGACGCGTCAGACCAATGCATGTACTGAGGCCCAACTTGCACGATTGCATTCACCTCGACACCAAACCACGGTTCATCCTTTGGCTCCTCTACCTGGGAAGTGAATACATGGTATTGCTCCACATTCGCTTCCTCGGGGTAGTCCCCTGCTGCCTTGGCTGGTTGCCGATTCTTGTTTCCATGTGCTTCAGCCGGCGGGCCCGGCGGTGGTCCGGGCAGTTGGTGATTTCCCTGCTCCAGATCCCTGGTGAAGCTGCATTGGCGAGTGGTATGCGCTGCCGGCTTGCCTGAAACGCTATGGAACTTGCAGGGTTGGTCTAGCATCACCTCGATGGTGTACTTGTCCTTGCTGAATTTGTCCCCTTTGCGCTTTTGGCTTCCACCCGTAGCCCCCGGGCTTCCTTGAACAGCGGCTACTTGCTGGGAGCCGTACTTGTTGTCACGGCGTTCGTCTTTCCTCTTGCCATGTCGATCACGGTTGTGATGTCCTCCTTGGCCGGCTGCTGGCTGAGGCTGGTTTCCAGCTGGCGCTGGCTCAACGCATTGCACTCTTGCTGCAGAATCGGCAGAAGCGTACTTGTCCGCTATCGCCATGAAGTCCGCCATTGACTTCGGCTCGGCTCTGTGGAGCTTGTGCTTCAGTAGGGTCCCTTCCCTGCATCCGTCCGTGAAGTAGCCGATGGCCTGCTCCTCGCCCACCCCTTCGCATGAGTTGCGCAGCTCGGACCATCTTGTGAGGTAGTCACGGTCTGGCTCGTCGGGGCCTTGCTTGCAGAGGGCCAGCTGTCGTGGGCGGGGAGGTCGCTTGTAGGTTCCCGTGAAGTTCTTGATGAACGCCTCCTAGAAATCATGCCAGGAGTTGATCTGCAGGGCCGGCAGGCTGTTGAGCCACGTCCGGGCCGATCCTGTCAACATGAGTGGTGCGTAACGCACTACTGTCCTCTTGTTGCCGCCCGCGATGTCGACGGCTGTGACGTAGTCCGACAGCCAGTCCTCCGGCTTCACCGCCCCAGTGTATTTGGGCATGTCTCGTGGGAGCGCGAACTTGGCCGGGAAAGGCTCGTTGCGGATGCGAGGGCCGAAACAGACGGGTCCTGCCGAGGATTCCTCCTCGTCGAACTTGGAGTCCGCCAGCAAATTGAGCCGATGGCGGGCGTCGTCCTTTGGCGGGTCGACGCGCTCCCCGATGCTCTGGCTCACGTGCGAGCAAGCTGGATGATGACCTTGAGCGCCCTGGCCGGCTCCCTGGGCCGGCTGGGCTGGCGCCATGGACTTGCCGCGCGCCGGTTCCACCACGTCCACCCGAGGAGGGTGACGCGGCCTGCTGGTAACCGCGGCGGGATCTCGAGGCTGCCGGTTGTGGTGGCCAGAGTGCTGGGTACGGTGGTTTCCACCGCTTTTGCCTGGAGCTCGATTGCTCCGGCTGTGCTCCGCAGGGCCGTGGTTTGGCGACGAAGCTTCTCCATGCGACTTGCTCTGTCCAGCCACGACGATACGGTTCTCGCCTCACGTGCCGCTTGCCTCTCCGCGTGGCTCCATCGCCTGCTGCTGCAGATCGGCTGCGTCTAGGAGTTCTTGAATCCGGGCTTGCTTCTCCCGTAGGTCCTCGCCTTGCAGCCCATCCAATTCAGAGGTGATGTAGCGCGCGGCGCGGAGATTCTTCGTAGGCGTGCTGTAGGTGGGCTTGTTGATGATCGGAGGTAGCTTCACCGAGGGCGCCGCCTGGTTCAGCTCCGCGCCCAGCTCGCGGCCTCGCTGACAAACTTGTCCCGCCCGGCTTGGGCCATCTCCAGCCGGGGTAAAGCCATGGGCGACGTTGTATTCGTTGATCGTGGAGAGGACGCGCCGACGAGTGTTGTCGACGTCGACCGCTTCCTTGAGGAGGTTGAGGCGCGTCCGCTCCAGATCCTCGGAGGCCTTGACCGGATCCGCAGAGATGTCGAGCGGAGCGCGCAGGTCCATGATGGCTGCGTCCAGCACGTCCCGCTCTGGAGGTGGAAGATCTTGTTCCGGTGGAGGTGGGCATTCGAGCGGCGGGCGCGCGGAGCGCGGTAGGCCGCCGCCACCATCCTCCTCCAGGGCCCGCACCTCGACCATGTTGCAAAAGTCGTTGCTTTCGCCATCGTCGGAGTCTGTGTCACAGAGAGGGTCAAGCACATCGGTTACCTCTTCCGGGAAGGGCTTGGCGACGTAGAAGCGGTGGCTGCCGACATCGAGGAAGGAGCCGCTGTTGCCGAAGCCGTTCTTGAAGTGGGCCAAGTTGTCGTCGACGCGGTCGAAGGTGCCGAACCTCCAGACGAGGCCGGAGGCGACCTTCTCGCCGGAGGGTCCCGGCCGGAACTTGACTCCGCTCGCCACCGCGCTTTGCCCCACGGTGGGCGCCAACTGTCGTGGGAATTTAGAGACAGTAGCCATGGGGTGGCTTATCGGAGGGGCTCGACGTTGGTGACGATGGGTCCGGCTCGGGATTGTGCCAACAGAGACACCACGGTTTACCCAGGTTCAGGGCCCTCCCGGTTGGAGGTAAACCCCTACTTCCTGCCTGCTTCGTATTGATCGGGTAGTAGTGATTACAATGCTCCTCGAGCTGTTCGGCTAGAGGAGGAAGAAGAAGATCCGATCTCCCCTACGCTAAGGGTCCAGGCCCCCTTATATAGACGGGGGCCTGGTTACAGGTTTAGGTGGCGATTCGACCGGCTGCCGGCTCCCCGGCGGCGGTGTCTTCGGCGTGATCCTCTGACTTTGCTCTGGCAAAGACACTTTATAAAGTGTCTTTTCCCTGGACCGGCATCTGGAGGGCATATCCCCTCCCCTTTGCCTCGGATCCCGTCGTGGGGAAGGGTCTTCGATCTCTCATTGGTTGGACGCGGTCGTGGCGCTTGTCACTCCTGTCCTGCGCCCCTGACGGTCTTGTCGAGGCCGTTCCGCTTTTAGCGAGACAGCCGTTGGGAAGTTTTGTCCCCATCGCCCGGCTCCAGTCCTCCTCGGTGGAGTCATCAGCTGGCTACGGGCGCAGCCGGCCCTTCGGTCGGAGCCGGTCTTCTCGTGCTGAAGTCGCGGGGACTCCTGGGACGCCAGCCGGCATACTGCCTGGCCCGTGATGCGCCCCCTAAGTCATCCCCCCGACAGTCTTCGTATGGAAGACTCATTTGCCACTTTGTTGGATGGAGTAGTCAAACACTTAGAAGAATTTGGAGGTGATGAGATTGAGGGTTTTGCACTTGGGCAAAGGTGGAGAGTAGATTTTTACTAAGTCATGGTGAATTTTATGTGGTCATTAGGCCTTAGCATAAATCACACTTCTTGGTTCTAGTGGGACAAAACAAATAGCACAAAAGTGCATGATAGGGAATTGGGACTTGATATTTGCAAGGTGTTTCAAATAACACAATTCTTGCAAAAAGAATGTGTTTAAAGGAGTTGACTTTTGAATACATAAGATATGTGTGTGAAGTGTTCTGGTGGTTTTATATTATCAAGATATTCAATTTTGTAAAAGGAATTATGCCTAAATTAATTATAGAATTAAATCTAGGAAGAAAATACTCAAATCTCCATTTGAATTTGAATACTTGATAAAATTGGTCTAATTAACTTGTGCAGTGGTTATACTGGATAGAGGATACCAATAAGATCCATTTGCTAAAAGAATTAATTGAAAAGGATTTAGAATTTGAATTATATCAAAATTACTCAAATTCACAAGTTCAAATTTGAATATTTTGAAATAGTTGGAAAGTGAGCTTTTATTCTAGAATTGTGTTCTACACGTTTTTAGGAGTTCAGGGATATATTATTTGCAATTTTTGGATATACAAAATAGAAGATATGATTTTCCAAAGTTTGAACATTTTTCTGTTTTTAAAACCAAAATTGAACTGGGGCTAATTCCATGGGCAGACGCGTGGCGAACTCTGGTTGGTCGGTACCGCTTCGCGCGGATCACAAACGTGAGCCATAGGATTTAAAGTGGATTGGGCGATCTAGATCAGAAGTTAACGATTCAGGATTAAAATAGAACAAGAGCCGCTGGATCTGGATCCAACGGCTGGGATCAGATCCCTCACCTAGGGTTTCGGCGGGTTCGCCAGAAATGGAGGGGACAGCGGTGTTGTGTCCAGGTGATTGTCAGCAACGGTGTTTCCGAGGCCCCTTGCGACAGCGGAGGTGTGGACGTGGAGCGGCGCGACGAGTCGATCCAGATGGTGGGGACGTAGTAGATCTTGGCTTCCCGTAGCGGTGTCTGCACGCGGCCGGAGGGCTCTGGGAACGGCGAGCTTCGGTCGATGTCGGGCGCGAGGATTTGCTGTCAGAAAAATTTGAAGAAGGTATCATGGAGGTGCGCACGGGAAAAAGGAGGAGATGAGCACCGAAATCTGGCGGCGTACTTACCTAGAGTCGCCGGAATCGTTGAAACTTGGCGGCGACAGAGGAGGACTCCGACAAGCAAATACTCCAGCCCAGCAGCGTCTCGGGTGGGGAAAGAAGAGGGGAATTGGAGAGGATGGGGAGGGGTTTAAATAGGCGTGGGAGTGACTTCGAATTAGGTAGGCATTGATTCGAATTGAAGAGGAGAATCAGCGGGGGAGACTCGGTCACCGGCGTAATTAGCGGCTGGAGGTAGAAGAAGAAGTCGTGCTGACGTGTGGGGCCCACACGTCAGAGAGAGGAAGAGGAAATAGAGGGTACCGGTTCGGGAAAGGTAAGTGGGCCACGGGCCTCTTTCCATCTCTGGGCTGAGGGGTTCCCGAGGCCTTTTTATATTATTTTTCTTTTCTTCTCTTCTTTTCTTTTTCTGTCTTCTTTATTTATTCATAACTTTTGCATTTGTTGTTCAAAAGACTTCAAACCAATTTGTGAATTTTTCTAAAATTCCCATCAATAGTCCAGAATAGTAACAAACATGTTTTTCATAATTTAAGCAAAAATTTAAATAAAGCTTTATAATTTGATCAAGGGTTTTATTGCATAAGATAAAATAAAACTAGGTTTTCAAATTAATTTCTTTTTTAAAGCAGAGAATAAATTTTAAATAAATGATATTTGTATTTTGTTTTCAAACAAGCTTTTGTCATTGCAACTTTATTTGATATAACTTCTTTTGTAAAATGTTTCCTCTGCAAATGTTGCTTGCCTAAGATTTGAATAAAAACCAATAGTAGTATTTTGAATTTCCTTTCCTCAAAGTAGTTTCTTCATATAAAGTTTGAAATGGCTTTAAAATTAATACTTTAAGAAAAATCAAAAAGTTTTAATTCCTTGTGAAATTTTAACCAATTCAAACATACATTGTTCTTATTTTTATTTATTTTCACATTCCAAATTTTGGGATGTGACACTGCATCTATGACTAATAATCCACTTGTGGCGAATCAATCCGAGAACTCCACAAGTATTAAGTTGCGAACAACAGATAACTGCATTAAGCAAAGTGTGTAATGTAAACAAAGCATATGCCCTCGAGCATATGAATGTTGTTTTCCCCCTAGTAGCAACAGCACATCTACAGCCTTAGAGGTTTCTGTCACTCCCCCAGATTAAATAGAGGCATGAACCCACTATCGAGCATAAATACCCCCTCTTGGAGTCACTAGCAACTACTCGGCCAAGATAGCTACTAACAACGGAGAGCATGCAAGATCATAAACAACATAGAGATAACATAAGATAATATTCAGTACATCAACTCAATCATAACACAAATATTCATCAGATCCCAAAAAACAAAACATGTAGAATTACATAAAGGTAGTCTCGATCATGTAAAGCAGCTCACAAGATCTAAACATGAAGCACATGGTGGAGAAGACAACCATCTAGCTACTGCTATGGACCCATAGTCCAAGGTAGACTACTCACTCATCGCGCCGAAGATAAGCATGGCGATGAAGAAGACCTCCGGTGGTGATTCCCCTCTCGATGGCGGCAGCTTCTGGACCCTCCCGATCTTCGGGTCGATGGCGGCAGCGGATCGTGATGTGTTCTGGAAAAGTGATCGGGTCTTTTGGTTTTTCCCATTGGGGGGTCTTTATAGGCAAAGGGGCAGCATCAGAGGTGGACCAGGGGGCCCACACCACCAGGGGGCGCGGGCCAGCCCCAGGCCGCGCCGCCCTATGGTGTGGCCGCCCTCTGGCTCGGCTCCGTCTCCTCTTCGGTGTTCTGGAAGCTCCTTTAAATATTTGGACTTCTGGCTTTTGTTTCATCCAATTCCGAGAATATTTCCTGTGTAACATTTTTGAAACACAAAAATGACAGAAAATAGGGAACTGGCACTGTGGCATCTCGTTAATAGGTTAGTTCCGGAAAATGCATAAAAATGTCACAAAGTGTAACGAAACACTAAACAAATGGTGCAAAAACAAGCATGAAGCATCAAAAATTATGGATACGTTGGAGACGTATCGGCATCCCCAAGCTTAACTCTTGCTCGTCCTCGAGTAGGTAAGTGATAACAAAAGAAATAATTTTTGAGGTGACATGCACCTACACAATCTTGATCATCTATGTAAGCATTGTGCGCTGGGATCAAAGAACTTAAAACATGGGCATGAAAGATATAATCCTGATAGAAGAAACTTAGCAACCATGATATAACATGAAAATGAACACAAACAAAAGATCATGAAAATGAAACAATGAAAGTCAAACGTGTGTTCAAATCATATAGAAAAACATAGCAAATGGTTTTCACCTTGTCCTTCATAAGAGAGCAAAACATAAATGCATAGGACACCTTCAAGTTTAAGAGGGCGACTAGATACAAGTAATTTGAGAACAAGTGAAACCAACAATATGAATCAATCAATGAAAAATTTGGGACAATGCACATTATACTCAGGATGACAACTATGCTGTCTTACTGGTGCATAAAGATAGAAGGTGGAGACTCAACATAAAAGTAAAAGAAAGGCCCTTCGCGGAGGGAAGCAGTGATTAAACATGTGCTAGAGCTTTTCATTTGTAAAACAGAGAGATAAAAATTGGGTTTTGAGAGGTGGTTGCTTTTGTCAACGACTAGAAATGGGGTTCTTACTATCTTCCATACAAAAAGTAAGCAAGTTTTTGAGAGAGGGATTGGCACTTTGGTGCTCCTTTATAAAGCTTGGCACTCCTCCCCACCTTTTTTCCTTTCACAAACCATGGCTAACCGATTCCATCGGGTGTCCACCAACATTCACATACCATGGAGGAGTGCCTTTTTTTTCTTTCTTTTTTCTCTTTTTTTTCTTTTTGGAATTTGGCAATATGGAAGATAGCAAATCCGACCACTACGCCCCCATGAGCTGAAAACAGTGTCACAAAACGAAAAGTGTTTTGAAGGTTTTTTAAAAGGTAGCACATGAAAATTTACTTGGAATGGCTTGCAAATACCATGCATAGGAATTTATAGTGGACACGTTGGAATAACTTGGTTTTTGGGAGTTGGATGCACGAGTAGAGCTCATACTCAGTACAAAATGAGGGCTAGCAAAAGACTGGGAGCGGCCAACTAAGAGAGCAATAATGGCCATAATCATGCAAAGTGACAAAGCGATATTAAAAGAAGTATAAGATGGCATCAAAAGTAAAAAACTAAATGATCATAGAGGCAATGGCGACTTTGTATGAGTCTAACATGTGTGAGCACGCGCCAACTCAACCCAAATAAAGCATCAAGGAGAAAACCAAAATAATGCTTCCAAATAATTAAAACAACGCATGATTTTTTCAAAGGCTCATTAAGCAATCTCAGTTATTTGAGACAAGTCATGCTACAGCAAAACCACTAAGCGTGCTATCAAAAAGACATCAAGCATGACATGCAAAAGCCTAGGCCACAGTCTACACAAGCTCCTTCTTGTACCACTTTTTTGCATAAAGCTTTTTCTCTTTTCCAACACCATTCGAACTTTTTATAACCAACTCTTTTGATGAAAACCAATATGTACCAGAGGCAAAAATACACCTTGATGCAAAGATATAACAAGATCTGAACACAAATCAAGGCAAAAATCGAAAGCTAAACGCAGTTCTAGAAAAAGAGAACACTCGTTGAAACGATAAGAATGAAAAACTGAGTGTTCTTGGCAAATGAAAAGCAAGGCAACTTTTCCAAAAGAAATTTGTTGGAGTCCAACCATTTATTGTAGCAAACAAAACTAAACAAACTGAAAACTAAAAACAACTGACGCTCCAAGAAAAAACGCATAATGCATGAAGCAATAAAAATATAGCATATTGAAAGGTGACATGATTTTTGCCGATGAAGAAGGGGTGCCTCGGGGGCATCCCCAAGCTTTGACGCTTGTACTTCTTGGATATTTCTTGGGGTGCTGGGAATCCCCAAGCTTGAGCTTTTGTCCATTCTTCAACTCATCTCATCATTCTCCGATCCCTACACTTGAAAACTTCCTTCATACAAAACTAAACACAAATCTATTAGCAACATTAGTGTAAGCATAATAATGAATCAACCCTTTTTTGCTTCAGGTTTCAACTCAAAACCACCACATATAAAGTATATACTACTGTAGCAACTTCCCCAAAAGTTCCATGATCAAAAGAACTCAAAAAGAAAGTGATAAAGCGGCAAACACAAATATTGGCAGAAATCTGTCAAAACAGAACAGTTGACAAAGGTCGAATTTTTAGAGGGTTTTCTGTTGCTCAAATCAAAAAGTGTCCAACTAATGAAAGTTTGGATATAACATGGGGCATATGCACAAGAAATCTCAGGTCCATAAGATTTACAGAGGATTTTCACGAATTTTTACGGTGCAGCACCGAAAACTGTTTCAGGACAGCAACATCCCCAAATCTTACCTCGCTCAAATTAGAGGCTTCTCTTGGCACAAAAACGAAATAAAAATGATAAGTAGAGGTTATTACAGTAGTAATAACTTCCAAGACTCAAATAAAAGAAAAAGAACTGAAAAAAAAACATTGGGTTGTCTCGCAAGAGTGCTTTTCTTTAACGCCTTTGAGCTAAGCGCAGAAAATGCGAATCAAGTAATATCAAGTGAATTAACTGCTTCCTCAAGATCACCACTTACCACACTAGGCACTTTAGAGGTTCCCGAAGATGATTCAACCTGCAAGTCACTCTTATTTGAACTAAAAGTCTTACCAATCTTAAAAACATGCTGCGGTTTAGGTAGAGACACCTTGGGAACATACATAAATTTTTGCTCTTTTCCACCAAAAGCTTTCTCCTTCTTAAACTTAAGAGAAGAGAAAATTGAACTTAAAGTTTCCATGGACTCCTCTAGTTTCCCAATCCTAAGGTTTTGACTATCAGAAGTAGTGCTAGCTTCTAAAACGGTGATTCTCTTACCGATACTTTCTATCAATTCATTAACGCGGCTAGCATTATCAAGGATATTTGGCAAACTTTTTTCTAAAGAGCTAAGCTTTTCTAAAACTTCCTCCAAAGTGACCTCAGTTTTAACAACAAGAATAGGTGGTACTCCCACTAAACTTTCAATTAAAGTGCATGCTTCAAGAGTGGGAGTACCCAGAAAATTACCTCCTGCAAGAGTATCAAGAACGTACCTATACCAACTAGTTATACCAACATAAAAAATTCTAAGGAGGATCATGGTAGAATGCTTCTTCGTACACCTATGATGAGAATTGCTAATACGGTACCAAGCATCTTTCAAGCTCTCTCCCCCTTGTTGCTTAAAAGTACAAACTTCAACTTCAGGATTACTCGTACTAACAAAACTAAAAGCAGACAAGTAAAAACAACTACAAAGGATACTAATTTTTTTTTGGGTTTTTGATAAAACGATGCAAGTAAAAATAGAGTGAAGCAAAACTTAAAACAAAGGAAAGGATGTCCATGTGAAACTCCCCTTGCAGAAGTCTTATTTCCTCCCCAGCAACGGCACCAGAAAAACTTGTGATGTTTTGCTGGTGCCAAGTTAAAGGGGGAACGTGTATTTGATGTAGGAGCTTCTTCTTCTTCAGTCCCCGGCAACGGCGCCAGAAAAAACTTGTTGATGGCGTAGTGATGAATAGTGCCAGAGAACTTGTTGGCGTGTAGTTGATGAAGTAAATGACCGGCCAGTTGGAAACCCCAAGAGCAAGGTGTGATGAATATAGCAGCAAGTTTTTCCCTCAGTAAGAAACCAAGGTTATCAATCCAGTAGGAGGACGAAATATGACTGAAGGTGATGCCCACTAGCTGCGTGATGCTCTAACAAGGGCGCCATTAACAATAACTTGTTAGCGCGTCTTCAACTAGTAGCAACGTGGAACCTGCACACAACACAACCAAATACTTTGTTCCCAACTTACGATGAGGTTGTCCATCTCACCGGTTTGCTTGAAACCAAGGGTATGAGCGTATCGAGTGGAAAGTAATAGTAATATGCGAGTAAAGTAATCAGTGCAAGTAAAGTAAGCAGGTGATAGCAATATAAAGGAAATAGGACCGGGGTCCATAGTTCACTAGTGGTGTCTCTCCATAAGATAAAATAATACATGTTGGGTAAATAAATTACAGTTGGGCAATTGATAGAATAAAGACAACGTGCATGTCGAGAGGATCACTATGAGATTTACTCTGGGCATTACAACAAGATACATAGACCGCCATCCAACTGCATCTATGACTAATAATCCACTTGTGGCAAATCAATCCGAGAACTCCACAAATATTAAGTTGCGAACAACAGATAACTGCATTAAGCAAAGTGTGTAATGTAAACAAAGCATATGCCCTCGAGCATATGAATGTTGTTTTCCCCCTAGTAGCAACAGCACATCTACAACCTTAGAGGTTTCTGTCACTCCCCCAGATTAAATAGAGGCATGAACCCACTATCGAGCATAAATAGCCCCCTCTTGGAGTCACTAGCAACTACTCGGCCAAGATAGCTACTAACAACGGAGAGCATGCAAGATCATAAACAAAATAGAGATAACATAAGATAATATTCAGTACATCAACTCAATCATAACACCAATATTCATTGGATCCCAACAAACACAACTTGTAGAATTACATAAAGGTAGTCTCGATCATGTAAAGCAGCTCACGAGATCTAAACATGAAGCACATGGTGGAGAAGTCAACCATCTAGCTACTGCTATGGACCCATAGTCCAAGGTAGACTACTCACTCATCGCGCCGGAGGCAAGCATGGTGATGAAGAAGACCTCCGGTGGTGATTCCTCTCTCCGGCAGGGTGCCGAGAAGAGCTTCTGGACACTCCCGATCTTCGGGTCGACGGCGGCGGCGGATCGCGATGTGTTCTAGAAAAGTGATCGGGTCTTTAGGTTTTTCCCATCAGGGGGTCTTTATAGGTGAAGGGGCAGCATCATAGGTGGACCAGGGGGCCCACAATACCAGGGGGCGCGGGCCAGCCCCAGGCCGCGCCGCCCTATGGTGTGGCCGCCCTCTGGCTCGGCTCCGTCTCCTCTTCGGTGTTCTGGAAGCTCCTTTAAATATGTGGACTTCTGGCTTTTGTTTCGTCCAATTCTGAGAATATTTCCTGTGTAACTTTTCTGAAACACAAAAACAGCAGAAAACAGGGAACTGGCACTGTGGCATCTCATTAATAGGTTAGTTCCAGAAAATGCATAAAAATGCCACGAAGTGTAACGAAACACTAAACAAATGGTGCAAAAACAAGCATGAAGCATCAAAAATTATGGATACGTTGGAGACGTATCGGCATCCCCAAGCTTAACTCTTGCTCGTCCTCGAGTAGGTAAGTGATAACAAAAGAAATAATTTTTGAGGTGACATGCACCTACACAATCTTGATCATCTATGTAAGCATTGTGCGTTGGGATCAAAGAACTTAAAACATGGGCATGAAAGATATAATCATGATAGAAGAAACTTAGCAACCATGATATAACATGAAAATGAACACAAACAAAAGATCATGAAAATGAAACAATGAAAGTCAAACGTGTGTTCAAATCATATGGAAAAACATAGCAGATGGTTTTCAGCTTGTCCTTCATAAGAGAGCAAAACATAAATGCATAGGACACCTTCAAGTTTAAGAGGGCGACTAGATACAAGTAATTTGAGAACAAGTGAAACCAACAATATGAATCAATCAATGAAAACTTTGGGACAATGCACATTATACTCAGAATGACAACTATGCTCTCTTAATGGTGCATAAAGATAGAAGGTGGAGACTCAACATAAAAGTAAAAGAAAGGCCCTTCGCGGAGGGAAGCAGTGATTAAACATGTGCAAGAGCTTTTCATTTGTAAAACAGGGAGATAAAAATTGGGTTTTGAGAGGTGGTTGCTTTTGTCAATGACTAGCAATGGGGTTCTTACTATCTTCCATACAAAAAGTAAGCAAGTTTTTGAGAGAGGGATTGGCACTTTGGTGCTCTTTTATAAAGCTTGGCACTCCTCCCCACCTTTTTTCCTTTCATAAACCATGGCTAACCGATTCCATCGGGTGCCCACCAACATTCACATACCATGGAGGAGTGCCTTTTTTCTTTCTTTTTTTCTCTTTTTTTTCTTTTTGGAATTTGGCAATATGGAAGATAGCAAATCCGACCACTACGTCCCCATGAGCTGAAAATAGTATCACAAAACGAGAAGTGTTTTGAAGGTTTTTTAAAAGGTAGCACATGAAAATTTACTTGGAATGGCTTGCAAATACCATGCATAGGAATTTATAGTGGACACGTTGGAATAACTCGGTTTTTGGGAGTTGGATGCACGAGTAGAGCTCATACTCAGTACAAAATGAGGGCTAGCAAA
The DNA here is from genome assembly GCA_007115705.1 of Dactylis glomerata. NCBI lineage: Eukaryota > Viridiplantae > Streptophyta > Magnoliopsida > Poales > Poaceae > Dactylis > Dactylis glomerata. The sequence continues at coordinate 4,131,002 of QXEO01002107.1, read as the reverse complement.
AGACTGGGAGCGACCAACTAAGAGAGCAATAATGGGCATAATCATGCAAAGCGACAAAGCGACATTAAAAAAAGTATAAGATGGCATCAAAAGTCAAAAACTAAATGATCATAGAGACAATGGCGACTTTGTATGAGTCTAACATGTGTGAGCATGCGCCAAGTCAACCCAAATAAAGCATCAAGGAGAAAACCAAAATAATGCTTCCAAATAATTAAAACAACGCATGATTTTTTCAAAGGCTCATTAAGCAATCTCAGTTATTTGAGACAAGTCATGCTACAGAAAAACCACTAAGCATGCTATCAAAAAGACATCAAGCATGACATGCAAAAGCCTAGGCCGCAATCTACACAAGCTCCTTCTTGTACCACTTTTTTGCATAAAGCTTTTTCTCTTTTCCAACACCATTCGAACTTTTTATAACCAACTCTTTTGATGAAAACCAATATGGACCAGAGGAAAAAATACACCTTGATGCAAAGATATAACAAGATCTGAACACAAATCAAGGTGAAAATCGAAATCTAAACGCAGTTCTAGAAAAAGAGAACACTCGTTGAAACGATAAGAATGAAAAACTGACTGTTCTTGGCAAATGAAAAGCAAGGCAACTTCTCCAAAAGAAATTTGTTGGGGTCCAACCATTTATTGCAGCAAACAAAACTAAACAAACTGTAAACTAAAAACAACTGACGCTCCAAGAAAAAACGCATAATGCATGAAGCAATAAAAATATAGCATATTGAAAGGTGATATGATTTTTGCCGATGAAGAAGGGGTGCCTCGGGGGCATCCCCAAGCTTTGACGCTTGTACTTCTTGGATATTTCTTGGGGTGATGGGCATCCCCAAGCTTGAGCTTTTGTCCATTCTTCAACTCATCTCATCATTCTCTGATCCCTACACTTGAAAACCTCCTTCATACAAAACTAAACACAAATCTATTAGCAACATTAGTGTAAGCATAATAATGAATCAACCCTTTTTTGCTTCAGGTTTCAACTCAAAACCACCACATATAAAGTATATCCTACTGTAGCAACTTCCCAAAAGTTCCGTGATCAAAAGAACTCAAAAAGAAAGTGATAAAGCGGCAAACACAAATATTGGCAGAAATCTGTCAAAATAGAACAGCTGACAAAGGTCGAATTTTTAGAGGGTTTTCTGTTGCTCAAATCAAAAATTGTCCAACCAATGAAAGTTTGGATATAACATGGGGCATATGCACAAGAAATCGCAGGTCCATAAGATATACAGAGAATTTTCACGAATCTTTACGGTGCAGCACCAAAAACTGTTTCAGGACAGCAACATCCCTAAATATTACCTCGCTCAAATTAGAGGCTTCTCTTGGCACAAAAACAAAATAAAAATGATAAGGAGAGGTTATTATAGTAGTAATAACTTCCAAGACTCAAATAAAAGAAAAAGAACTGAAAATAAAAACATTGGGTTATCTCCCAAGAGTGCTTTTCTTTAACGCCTTTAAGCAAGGCGCAGAAAATGTGAATCAAGTAATATCAAGTGAATTAACTGCTTCCTCAAGATCACCACTTACCACACTAGGCACTTTAGAGGTTCCCAAAGATGATTCAACCTGCAAGTCACTCTTAGTTGAACTAAAAGTCTTACCAATCTTAAAAACATGCTGCGGTTTAGGCACAGACACCTTGGGAACATACATAAAGTTTTGCTCTTTTCCACCAAAAGCTTTCTCCTTCTTAAACTTAAAAGAAGAGAAAATTGAACTTAAAGTTTCCATGGACTCCTCTAGTTTCCCAATCCTAAGGTTTTGACTATCAGGAGTAGTGCTAGCTTCTAAAACGGTGATTCTCTTACCGATACTTTCTATCAATTCATTAACGCAGCTAGCATTATCAAGGATATTTGGCAAACTTTTTTCTAAAGAGCTAAGCTTTTCTAAAACTTCCTCCAAAGTGACCTCAGTTTTAACAACATGAATAGGTGGTACTCCCACTAAACTTTCAATTAAAGTGCATGCTTCAAGAGCGGGAGTACCCACAAAATTACCTCCTGCAAGAGTATCAAGAACGTACCTATACCAACTAGTTATACCAACATAAAATTTTCGAAGGAGGATCATGGTAGAATGCTTCTTCGTACACCTATGATGAGAATTGCTAATACGGTACCAAGCATCTTTCAAGCTCTCTCCCCCTTGTTGCTTAAAAGTACGAACTTCAACTTCAGGATTACTCATACTAATAAAACTAAAAGCAGACAAGTAAAAACAACTACAAAGGATACTAATTTTTTTTGGGGTTTTGATAAAACGATGCAAGTAAAAATAAAGTGAAGCAAAACTTAAAACAAAGTAAAGGATGTGCATGCGAAACTCCCCTTGCAGAAGTCTTCTTTCCTCCCCAGCAACGGCGCCAGAAAAACTTGTGATGTTTTGTTGGTGCCAAGTTGACGGGGGAACGTGTATTTGATGTAGGAGCTTCTTCTTCTTCAGTCCCCGGCAACGGCGCCAGAAAAAACTTGCTAATGGCGCAGTGATGAATAGTGCCAGAGAACTTGTTGGCGTGTAGTTGATGAAGTAAATGACCGGCCAGTTGGAAACCCCAAGAGCAAGGTGTGATGAATATAGCAGCAAGTTTTTCCCTCAGTAAGAAATCAAGGTTATCAATCCAGTAGGAGGACGAAATACAACTGAAGGTGATGCCCACTAGCTGCATGGTGCTCTAACAAGGGCGCCGTTAACGATAATTTGTTAGTGCATCTTCAACCAGTAGCAACGTGGAACCTGCACACAACACAACCAAATACTTTGTTCCCAACTTACGATGAGGTTGTCAATCTCACCGGTTTTGCTTGAAACAAAGGGTATGAGCGTATCGAGTGGAAAGTAATAGTAATATGCGAGTAAAGTAAACAGTGCAAGTAAAGTAAACAGGTGATAGCAATATAAAGGAAATAGGACCGGGGTCCACAGTTCACTAGTGGTATCTCTCCATAAGATAAAATAATACATGCTGGCTAAACAAATTACAGTTGGGCAATTGATAGAATAAAGACAACATGCATGTCGAGAGGATCACTATGAGATTTACTCTGGGCATTACAACAAGATACATAGACCGCCATCCAACTGCATCTATGACTAATAATCCACTTGTGGCGAATCAATATGAGAACTCCACAAGTATTAAGTTGTGAACAACAGATAACTGCATTAAGCAACATGTGTAATGTAAACAAAGCGTATGCCCTTGAGCATATGAATGTTGTTTTCCCCCTAGTAGCAACAACACATCTACAACTTTAGAGGTTTCTGTCACTCCCCCAGATTAAATAGAGGCATGAACCCACTATCGAGCATAAATACCCCCTCTTGGAGTTACTAGCAACTACTCGGCCAAGATAGCTACTAACAACGGAGAGCATGCAAGATCATAAACAACATAGAGATAACATAAGATAATATTCAGTACATCAACTCAATCATAACACCAATATTCATCAGATCCCAACAAACACAACATGTAGAATTACATAAAGGTAGTCTCGATCATGTAAAGCAGCTCACGAGATCTAAACATGAAGCACATGGTGGAGAAGACAACCATCTAGCTACTGCTATGGACCCATAGTCCAAGGTAGACTACTCACTCATCGTGCCGGAGGCAAGCATGGCGATGAAGAAGACCTCCGGTGGCGATTCCCCTCCCCGGCAGGGTGCCGAGAAGAGCTTCTGGACCCTCCCGATCTTTGGGTCGACGGCGGCGGCGGATCGCGATGTGTTCTAGAAAAGTGATCATGTCTTTAGGTTTTTCCCATCGGGGGGTCTTTATATGCGAAGGCACAGCGTCAGAGGTGGACCAGGGGGCGTGGGCCAGCCCCAGGCCGTGCCGCCCGATGGTTTGGCCGCCCTCTGGCTCGGCTCCGTCTCCTCTTCGGTGTTCTGGAAGCTCCTTTAAATATCTGGACTTCTGGCTTTTGTTTCGTCCAATTCTAAGAATATTTCCTGTGTAACTTTTCTGAAACACAAAAACAGTAGAAAACAGGGAACTGGCACTGTGGCATCTCGTTAATAGGTTAGTTCCGGAAAATGCATAAAAATGCCACGAAGTGTAACGAAACACTAAACAAATGGTGTAAAAACAAGCATGGAGCATAAAAACTTATGGATACGTTGGAGACATATCAGTAATTAAGATAAATCTAACCACAGCCTTAAACTCTAAGATGCTACGCTCCCAGGTGCAATGGTTTCCTAACGGAGCTTTAGGTTTCTGTCACTCCAGCAACCCCACAATTAGTAGCCAAATAAACAATGCATTTCACTAGGCCCATAAATGGTGAAGTATCATGTAGTCGATGTTCACATGACACCACTAGTGAAATACCACCACAACAAATAAATATCAAACCATTAAATATTACTTAACATAATTCCACTACTAACATCTTGACTTCTCCCATGTCCTAAAGAACTAAACGAACTACTCACAAGACATCATATGGATCATGATCAGAGGTGAAATAATGGTAAATAACAATCTGAACATAAACCTTAATTCAACGGTTCCACTCAATAGCATTAACCACAAGAGTAATCAACACCGGGAAAGTTTCCCCTAAGAATTTGACAAGATTCAACTCAAGATGTTATAGCGGGATGGCGTGGTGATGGTGAAGATGAAGGTGCTGGTGATGAGGATGATGGTGAGGATGATCCCAATGAAGTCCGGTGCGATGGCGATGAGGATGGCGACGATCTCCCCTCTCCGGGAAGGAATTTCCCCTACAGATTCCTGCCTATCGGATAACTTTTCTCTCTCTGCTGTTTTCCGCCCCGCAGAGGTGGCGGTGTCTATCTCTGAGCCCCCCCCCCCCCCTTCACTTAGGTTTTCGGGGACGATGATATACGCGAAGGAGCGATGATAGTAGTGGGCCAGTGTGGCCTCACCACAGGCCGGCGCGGCCAGGGGTGGGCCTGCGCCCCCTGTGGGTGAGCCCGCCCTGTGGCTCCTCTCGCCTCCTCCTTCTGGCTTCTTCAGTCTTCTGGCGAAATATAATTTTCTGGTATTTTTCTGGAATTTCTTGATCTTCCGAAAAATGGAGTCTTGACGGTCCTTTTTCCAGCAGAATCCTGACTTCGGCAGCAAATCCTCCAATGATCATCAAACATGTAAAAACAAAGGAAACAACATAAGTATCATCTCTAAATGTGAAATATATCAATGAATAACAGTAAATTATGATACAAAATAGTGATGCAAAATGGACGTATCATGGTTTACACCACCGACACCTGCAAGGTCAATGAGACCTAGGCCATGTTCGAGGGATGGCTTGATGTAGATAAGAGGGGGCTGCAATTTGTGGGGCTGGACCTCGAGTACACCCCTTGCGGCAGGGCCCAAACAGTCGCCGTCATGCAAGTCGCCATGAGAAATCATGTTCTAGTGTATCATTATTGTAGGGGCTTGAAGTTTTTCCCACAGCTTAGAGAGTTCTTGCAGAAGAAACAGATAACTTTTGTTAGCATGGATAAAAGAAGGGACAATGATATGTTCCGCATTGTGGCAATTTATATAACTCCAGAGTACCACGTCGACATCCAGGACTTGTTCAAGATCAAGGGAAAGGGTGATAGGGCTGGCATGGGTGCTCTTGAAGTAGCCATCATCGACGACGACTACAAGAATATGAAGAAGTTCACGGATCTTATGCACCAACAATTGCATCTGCCGCTTAGCCCAGAGCACCTGAGGTACGTGGCAATTGATGGTTATGTGTGCTATGATATGTACAAAAGGATCTTAGACATGAAGGAAGGGCTAGGTCTAGGCCATTGAGTTCTAAATGATAAGATCTGCGTGAGATGCAAGAGCAGTGAGGATCATAAGAGCTACAAATGTTATTGGGAGCAGAATCTGAAAACTTCGAATGAACAAGGAGAGGGGCTGCCTGGAAGGATCAACAAGTGGGAGTAGGCGGCAGTACAGGACATCGACACCCATGGCGGCTGGGGCAACTGGTCATGAATCGGATCAAATTAGACAACATATGCCTCTGTCGATATATACATAGTATATATTTCTGATTTCGGTGATCTAGCTTGATATTATATGTATTAAGTGATCTATACCGGCCCTAGGGAGATGCTTTTGTTCAAATATCATCCATCTATATATATTTGTGTAATGTGTTTATATTTGTTCATGGATCATCTAACTATATATATTTGTGTACTTTGCTAATGTGTTTAAAAACAACAGCAGAGAAGGGGACACCGCCGTGTCCTTTGTTCGCTGCCGGCAAGGACCTGTCATGGCCTGCTTTGAGGACCTCAGACGGTTATTTGATCCAACCGCCTCTAAAGATACATTATTCGGACCCTCCTGAGTGAAAACCATAGTGTTTACTTACAAAATGTTGATCTATACAAATAGTTCTTCAAATGCTTTCATGCTTAGAAAGACGAATCTGTTAAAATGTTAACTGATTCATATGTTCTTAAGTGCATATAAATCCATACAAATGTTTTTCCAATGCTTTCATGCTTCCAGATGTTGATCGCGAATGTGCAGCAATTTCAGAAGAACCTCATCTTGCTCTCTTTGCTAAACGAGCAGGAAGGGCTAGGAGTTTCATCGATATTGTTGTAATCTTCCTTGGAGTTAACACCGTCAACACTAATGATACTTCTCTTTGATGACATAACTACATGTCTATTCTTATTCCTCGAGTCGACGATGTAGAAGACTTGGTGAACCAGGTTAGCTGGTATGTATGCATCATCCTTGTAAGCAACATGATCTAGGTTAACGGTTGTATATCCATTGTCATTTGGATTCACTTGATTCTTTTGAACCCAACGATAATGAAACAATGGAAATTTGAAATCCACATAGTCTAGATCCGAAATTTCTTCTATATATCCTTAGTAGAGCTATCTAATTTCTTCATTTTCTTCATTTTGTTCCAATGCTTCTAATCATACACAAATATTTTGTGTTGTTGTTGTTCTATGTTTTTCCCTCATACCAAATGTGTACCCATTGATTTTGTACATCTGAAATTTTTTGACCTTCCATGTAGTGCCTCTCGCTAGAGTAGCCACTCTGCGATCTACTGCTTGTTATCCACGTAGTCGATTAGTAAACCAGATATTGAACTGAGAAATGTGGAGTTTATTGACAGAACGCTGACTTGGATGAATTGCTTGTATAACGGTGATACGTCCATTTTACATCACTATTTTGTATCATAATTTACTATTATTCATTGATATATTTCATATTTAGAGATGATACTTATGTTGTTTCCTCTGTTTTTACATGTTTGATGATCATTGGAGAATTTGCTGCCGGAGTCAGAATTCTGCTGGAAAAAGGGCCGTCAAGATACCATATTTCTGAAGATCAATAATTCTAGAGAAATACCCAGAAATTCATATAATATCAGAAGATGAAAGTAGCCAGAAGGAGGAGGCGAGAGGATCATCAAGGTGGCTCACCACCAGGGGGCACGGGCCCACCCCTGGCCATGCCGCCCTATGGTGAGGCCACCCTGGCCCACTACTGCCATCGCCCCCTCGCGTATATTGTCATCCCCGAAAACCTAAGTGAGGGGGGCATCAGGGATAGACACCGCCGCCTCTGTGAGGCAGAAAACACCGAGAGATAAAAGCTCTCCGACAGGGAGGAATCTGCCAGGGAAATTCCTTCCTGGAGAGGGGAGATCGTTGCCATCATCATCATCATCATCATCACGCTGGACTTCATCGGGATCATCATCACCACCATCATCATCATCTGCACCTTCATCTCCACCATCACCACGCCATCCCACTGTAACATCTTGAGTTGTATCTTGTCAAATTCTTAGGGGAAACTTTCCCGGTGTTAATTACCTTTGTAATTGATGCTATTGAGAGGAACCGTTGAATTAAGGTTTATGTTCAGATTGTTATTTACCATTATTTCACCTCTGGTCATGATCCATATGATGTCTTGTGAGTAGTTTGTTTAGTTCTTGAGGACATGGGAGAAGTCGAGATGTTAGTAGTGAAACTATGTTGAGTAATATTTAATGGTCTGATATTTATGTTGTGGTGTTATTCTACTAGTGCTGTCATGTGAACGTCGACTACATGATACTTCACCATTTATGGGCCTAGTGGAATGCATTGTGTATTTGGCTACTAATTGTGGGGTTGCTGGAGCGACAAAAACCTAAACCCCCGTTAGGAAACCATTGCACGAGGGAGCGTAGGATCTTAGAGTTTAAGGTTGTGGTTATATTTATCTTAATTACTTTCTTGTATTTGCGGATGCTTGCAGGGGGTATAATCACAAGTGTGTATTAGTCCTAGTAAGGGTAGTACGCTAGCACAGGTTCACCCCCATAACACTTATCAAACCAATGAAGATTACTTAGCAGCATGAAGCGAAAGCTCTTGATAGAAACTCCCGTGTGTCCTCAGGAACGTTTGATAATCATAAGTTACACAACTGGCTTGTCCTTTGCATTAGAAAGGATTGGGCCACTTGCAGCAATTACTATTATTGTCTTTTATTTACTTGTACTTTATTTACTTGCATTACCAAATACCCCTGAAAACCCGTTTGCTAGTATTTACAGTGAATCCTTGATCAAAGCCGCTTGTCAACACCTTCTGCTCCTCGTTGGGTTCGACACTCTTACTTATCAAAAGTACTACGATACACCTCCTATACTTGTGGGTCATCAAGACTATTTTCTGGCGCTGTTGCCAGGGAGTGAAGCGTTATTGAAGAGTGGAATTGGTAAAGGTAACCTTCGCTGTGAGTATTGTTTTTATTTTTGTTTTTGTCTTTTATTTTATCTCGCTATGGAGAATTCTCCATTTGGTTCCCTATTTGGGAACGCTACTGCCTCTGCTATGGTAGTAGATGAACCATTGCCTGCTCAAGTAGATCCTTTTAAAATATCTATGAAAATTGTTGAACGTGTTATGAATAACTGCTATTTAGGAGATGGAACTGTCCATCCAGGAGACCATTTACTCTTTATACATGAAATATGCGAGTTGTTCAAGTGTGCAGGTATTTCATCAAGCCAGGTTAAGAGGAAGCTATTCTCTTTATCACTAAAGGGCAGAGCTGCGGAGTGGTATAGGCTGCTAAAGGATGGTCCATCTATTGGCTGGGAGGAAATTGAACCTCTCTTTTATTCCAAATTTTATCCTCCAAGTGAGATTCATAAAGATCGTAATCAGATATATAACTTTTGGCCTCATGATGGAGAGAGTATTGCTCAAGCGTGGGAGAGATTGAAGTCACTAATGCTCAAATTTCCCATTCATTGGCTCCCCAGTAATATAGTTATTGATAACTTTTATGCAAGGCTTGCTCTTCACGACAAGGATTTATTGGATGCTTCTTGCTTTGGATCATTTACACATATGAAATGAGAAGCTAAATGGGATCTTCTAGACCGTATTCAAGAAAATACTAAAGGATGGGAGAACGACAAAGGTAGGAAGTCAGGTATAAATTATGATTATGAATGCATTAAAGCTTTTACGGGAACCGATGACTTTCTCAATGTTAGTACTGTTTATGGTATTGATTCCCAAATACTTGCTAACTGTTTTAAGGCCTTTGCCTCGTATCTTGATGTTCCAAAGAAGGATTGGAACAAATACCATGAGCCTTATAAAGATACTGTTAGTTGTATTCCTGCTAGAACTACTGAAGTTTGTACTGTTGATCGCATTTTGCCTGAGCCTTATTTTGAGAAAACACCTTTCCCTGCTAAGGTAAAGGAGCATTCTACTTTAATTAGTGTGCTTAAGAAAAGTGCAAAGAAAGCTGTAGAACCTGATGAGCAAATTACTATTAAGTCTCCTGTAGCTATAGTGAAGGACCTTGTTACTAAAAATGTAGAAGATGAACATATTGTCTTTTGTGAAGATGCTTCTAACATTGTTTCACATCCTAGTAGATCTAGGAAAACATGTGTACCTGTTCTTTCTATCAGGATTGGTGATCATTGCTATTATGGTTTATGCGATATTGGTGCAAGTTCAAGTGTTATTCCTTTCAAGCTTTACAAAGAAATCATGCATGAAATTGCCCCTTGTGAACTTGAAGATACTGATGTAGTTATTTAGCTTGCTAACAGAGAGACTGTCTTGCCAATTGGTATTGTTCGAGATGTGGAAGTTCTATGTGGTAAGACTGAATATCCTACTGATTTTCTAGTACTTGGTAAAGAAGCTAGTAAAAAAATTCCTATTATTTTTGGTAGACCCTTTTTGAATACTTGTGGCGCTGTTATAGATTGTAAGAAGGAGAATTTTTTTACTAAGTTTGATGGAGAATCTTATGAGTTTAATTTTTCTAAGTTTACTAAAGCTCCTTATGAAAATGAATTGTCTAATGAAGATTTTCGAGTTGAACAGCTTGCCTTTATTGCTCTTGCTCCTAATAATGCTCTGCAGCAATTTATGGAGGACCATGAAAGTGAAGTCTTCAGGGAAGAAAGAGATGAGATTGACGATATTCTTTTTCATCAACCACCGTTGATTAAACACAATTTACATGTGGAAGATTTGGATACCACTTTGCCACCTAAGGAAGATCCTGTTTTTGAATTAAAACCTTTACCTGATGATCTTAAATATGCTTGTATTGATGACAAGAAGATATATACTGTTATTATCAGTTCTAAACTTTTAGGAAAGGAAGAAGGAAGGTTATTAGAAACATTGAGGAAACACCGAGGAGCTATGGGATATACTCTTGATGATTTAAAAGGAATTTCTCCTACTATATGTCAGCATGCTATTAATATGGAGTCGGATGCAAAGCCAGTTATTGAACATCAACGCCATTTAATTCCTAAGATGAAGGAAGTGGTAAGAAATGAGGTATTGAAGCTCCTTGATGCTGGAATTATTTATCCTATTGTTGATAGTAGATGGGTTAGTCATGTTCATTGTGTTCCTGAGAAAGGAGGTATTACTGTTGTGCCTAATGAGAATAACGAGCTTATTCCTCAAAGGGTAGTAGTTTGTTGTAGGATGTGCATTGATTTTAGAAAGGTCAACAAAGTTACTAAGAAAGATCATTATCCTTTACCATTTATAGATCAAATGCTAGAGAGGTTATCTAAGAAAACTCATTTTTGTTTTCTTGATGGTTATTCTAGTTTCTCTCAGATTGCTGTTAAAAAGCAAGATCAAGAGAAAACCACTTTTACTTGTCCTTATGGAACTTCTGCTTATAGACGTATGCCTTTTGGTTTGTGCAATGCTCCTGCTACTTTTCAAAGATGCATGTCTGCTATTTTTCATGGTTTTTGTGAAGAAATTGTGGAGGTATTTGTGACGACCCCGAATTTATCACAAATTTGAAGTGCCCGTTATGCATTCCACCACAATCCCAGAATCATTGTTGTGATACACATAACGTAGTTGGTAACCAGTTCCATAGACATTACAATACGATGGTTCAAATACAATGGTCATAGAGACCAAGTTCATATTACAACACAATATAGCAGCGGAAATAACGTCTTCGGGTCCATGCCTTCACCCTACAGGCAATGGCGTCTCAGTAGAAGATCTTAGTTCTGGTATTCTTCTTCATACCCTTCCTCCGGATACTCTTCCCCATAGTCTGGCCAAGTTGATAGCCAGGGACACAGCCGTGAGTACATTGGATGCACTCGCAAACCATCTTATAAATGAAGTGTTGAAGTAGATATGCAAGGTTGATATGGTAGACTAAGCACTAAGTTTAGTTTGCAAAGGCTAGTTTTGTTTCCCAAGAATATTCATTGGTAGAGAAGAAGTTTAGTTCTCTAAGTTTAATCTAAGGAAACTTCAAGTGTGTCAAGATCAATGTCAAGTCAAGTCATGTCCTTCACCAAGTTCACCATAGGTTATTACCATTCTTGACAAAAGTCAAGTACAGTTTGCCAACTGTCCATAACCGAGGACGCGGCTATTCGAATAGTTTGAAAACCTCTGCAGAGGGGTACACTTTACCCACAAGATTCGATACATCTGCCGGGAAAAATCCACGGTTCGTCATACGCAAAGTATGCGAGGTTCAGATAATCAAACAAATCTTTCACTTGTCTACTTTAGTATAGGGATCCTCCCTATGAGTCCAGATACGGAATGCCACTCATAGTTTTTCCGGCTAGAGGATGCTCTATCTTGGACTCCCATAGACTGTGGTATCCTCCATCACAGCTATGGCTAGTCCCGGCTTCGGGGGCGTCCCGTAGGATCCATCCCCTATAAGTTCAATGAGGTCACCCATACTAAAGCAAACAAACTATTATCATTTAGCAAATACATTCCATAATTCTTAGTCAAATACATTCAGGGGTAATGTGGTCGTACGGTAATGGTTGGCTCACATAGTACATCACTTATTATCATTTAGCAAATACATTCCATAATTCTTAGTCAATATTATTTTCCTTCATAAGACCATCATGTCGGAGAATCTCCATTTCAAGTTTTCAAGTTCAAGTTACCAAGTTCAAATGGGGTTCCACTTAGATATGGCCTCAATTTTATTAGCGACTAAGCAACTATATTGAGTGATGATACCACTAGGCTATGGTTGGATAAACTCAGCTTGATGCTCTTGCTAAGCAAGATATCTCTAAACTTCTATCATTCTACTCTAGCAATTCAATCACGCAATTTACTTAAAACAAGTAGAATGCAATAGTAAAACTAGGCATTTGGAGTATGATTCAAAAGATGGCTTGCCTTGGTTGGCAAAGTGTCTGGGGTATTCTTCTTCTTCTTGATAATATTCCCCCTCAAAATCCTCCTCAGCAACACTAGCGTCTAATAACGAGTAAACACAAAACACATCATCACTAAACCATGCTAATAGCACACCAAGCACACATACTTGTTTCCAACAATAGCCTTCCTATTGGATTTTATTTGAATTCTGGTGCCGGTTTTCTTCCAAGTTTACATTGAGTGTGTAAGTTAAATTTTCTACCATAAGCCATGTGTGGTTCACTTTTTAAGTATGGTATGAAACTAGGTATTAGATCTAGTTTAAATGAGGATTGACTAATTATGTGAATTGGTATTGAGGGCAACTTTTAATTCTAAGGGTATAATAGAAATCTATCATTTTATGTTACCCAATAGAATTGGATTAAGGTCTAATTGATATCACTAACTAGGTTTGAGTTGGTTAAGGTTGACTAAACAGTAGAGGAGTTAATTAGTAAGTTCACAAACCAAGTGTCATAATTTTAGGAGGTTTAAACAATTTTATAGAATTTTTCTATGATTAATAAGGCTATGGTCACACTATTCTTATTTATTTAAATTCCTAGCTCAAATTGAATTCTAATCAGTTCTACAGTATAGAGCATTTCACAAGCTTTCCAACGCATATTCATTTGCTAGAAAAGGATTTGTAAATCTCTGGGAATTAAAGTTTGAAAATCATATCTGAATCATATTTGAATTAATTCGAAAACGAGCGGGAAATAAATAAAACGCTTCGGACCGAATTCAACAGAGCTGGGCCGATTTCAAATGAAACCCGAACGGGCCGGCCCAGAAAACGATTCGCACGGGCGGGAAAGAATAAAACTGAACCTGACAGGGGGGTCCCACCCGTCAGGTCACTTACTCGAACCGAATCGGTATGCTACCGATGGATCGCGATCGAACGGCTCAGAGGCATCGTCCTCGTTGGCTAGGGCTGGAGCTCACCGGCGTTATAGGGACGACTGTTCGACGGCGAGGGCGTGACGGAGAGGAAGCAGAACTCGTTGGCGATGTGCGGAAAAGGATCCGACAGCACTCCTCCTCCAGCTCCGGCGTCCGTTCGTCTAGCGGCAGTCCCACGCGGTGGCGCAGCTCGCGTCCAGGACCTCGCCGGCGATGCAGGCGCCGACGAACCAGAGCGAGAGGGAGGGAGAGATGATGTCTAGGCGGTAGTGGGAGTGGTGTGCGTCTCCTCGTTCGATCGGCGGGGGTTTATATAGGCCTGAGCGTCGGGGGAGAGGGTGTCCAGAAGCTCGCCGGCTCGGGGGCCCTGGCGATGCGCATTGAGCAACACCGGGCACGGCGACCTCGCTCGCGTGCTGGGGGGCTTTGGTCTCGGCTGCGGCGTGCTGTGGGTCGGTGCTGGCGCGGGCATGGCGGTCGGTGACGTGCAGTGAGCAGAGGAAGAAGAGAGGGGGTCCTGGGTGCTGTCTTCCTCCTCTCCTCCCTTTCTCACGGCTCGGGTCGGGGCAGAGGGGGTTGGGCTCGACCGTGGCACCGTCCAGGAGCATGGCTACAGTCACAGGACGAACGGCGACAGTGATCTTCACAATAAATTCGATTTGGCTCGATTTCGTCTGCCAGGTGCTCGACGCAATGCTCGCAAGAAGTTTGAATTCGAAAATTTGAAAATTTCCACTTTGGGTGATCAACATATTGGCCAAGGTTTCCAGTCATATTTTTGTTACCAAGAATGGTTCAGTTTTGCAGAAGTTTATAATTCAAAATTTGGTATTGTCACTGTTTCAGATTCAAAGTTTGGCAGATGTTTGAGTGATGTTCTGAATTGGATTTTGGTTAGAAACTTGTTGGTTGAGTTAGTAGGTAACTTGGTTAAGCTCAACTAACTGGCCAAACACTGAGGTGAGTTACAGATTTCTTATTCTAGAGGCTCAAAGTAGGGTAGTCAATAAGATTTCCTAGATCAACTTATTCTTCTCTTTTTCTTTAATATTTTTATTTCTGGTTTCTTTGGTTCTTATAATTTGTCTCAATTGCTTCTGTTGGTTAACTTAGAATTAACTAACCATTGCACAACCAAAAATAACACACATGAAATCATAAAATACACATAATGGAAAATACATGCATACATGCAATAATAGTTAAAAAGTTTTATCTTGGTCCAAAATTTGGCACTTTAATTAATAGAAAGTGGATTACAATTTCTGAGTTGTTACAATCTTCCCCCCTTAAAAAGAATCTCGTCCCCGAGATTCACCGATTAAGAACTAAAAAGATTGGGAAATTCTTTCTGAAGGTAATCTTCTCGTTCCCAAGTAGCTTCATCTTCGGTGTGATTACTCCACTGAACCTTCAGAAACTTGATGCTTCGGGTTCGAGTGGTTCTAAATGCTTCCTCGAGGATACGAATAGGCATTTCACAATAGGTCAAATCTTTGTTGATGTCCACAGAACGGTGATCAATATTCTTGAAGACTTCTGGCTTCTCCGGAACTTCAAGACATTTCCGAAGTAAAGACACGTGAAAGACATCGTGTACTTCAGACAATTCAGGGGGCATTTCCAACTGATATGACACTTCTCCTCTGCGGTCTAGTATCTTGAAGGGTCCAATATATCTTGGTGCAAGCTTTCCTTTTACTTGGAATCTCTGCATTCCCTTGAGAGGTGATACTCTGAGGTAGACAAAATCTCCAATCTCGAAGGTCAGTTCTCTACGTCTCTTGTTGGCATAACTCTTCTGTCTAGACTGGGCTGCCTTGAGGTAGTCACGAATCATGCGAACTTTTTCCTCAGCCTCTTGCAGGATGTCCGGTCCAAATATCTGACTGTCTCCGGTCTCTGACCAATTCAAAGGGGTACGACACTTTCTTCCATACAAAGCTTCAAATGGGGCCATTTGCAAACTGGCTTGATAACTGTTGTTGTAGGAAAACTCCGCGAAGGGTAGACAATCTTCCCACTTAGCTCCATAGGCTAGAACACAGGCTCTTAGCATATCTTCAAGTATTTGATTCACTCTTTCAGTCTGTCCGTCAGTCTGAGGGTGGTAAGCTGTGCTAAAGGCTAATTTGGTTCCCAAGGCTTGGTGCAAACTTCTCCAAAACCTTGAGGTAAATTGGGTTCCTCGATCAGAAACTATGGTTTTAGGGACTCCATGCAAACTAACAATTCTGGATAGGTAAAGATCTGCCAGCTGTCCTGAGGTATAAATGGTCTTGACAGGAATAAAGTGGGCAACTTTGGTCAGTCTATCCGCAATGACCCAGATAGAGTCATTTCCACGGCTAGACCTTGGAAATCCAGTGATGAAATCCATTCCAACAGATTCCCACTTCCATTCCGGAACTTGCAATGGTTGCAACAATCCCGCAGGACGTTGATGTTCAGCCTTGACTCTTTGGCAAATATCACACTTGGATATAAACGAGGCAGTCTCACGCTTCATCCCATGCCACCAAAATTTCTCCTTTAGATCTTGATACATCTTGGTTCCACCGGGGTGGATGGAGTAAGGTGTCTCATGGGCTTCTCTCATAATAACTTCCTTCAATTCTGAGTCCGCAGGCACACAAATACGTCCCTTATACCAAAGAACTCCTTGATCATCTTCTTCAAATGCTGGCACCTTGCCGGAACTAATTCTGCGCTTAATTCCGTCAATACTCTCATTTCCCTTCTGGGCTTCTTTGATTTGGCTCAACAAGGTGGGTTGAAACTCAAGGTTGGCTAAGAATCCTTGACTGACTAGTTCCAAACCAAATTTTTCAAACTCTTGGTGCAACATAGGTTGCTCCTCTTTGATCATCATATTCAATGAGCATGGCTTCCTACTCAATGCATCGGCCACTACATTGGCCTTACCGGGGTGATAATGAATTTCCAGATCATAATCCTTGATCAACTCTATCCATCTTCTTTGCCTCATGTTCAACTCCTTCTGGGTGAAAATATACTTCAAACTCTTGTGGTCAGTGTAGATCTCACAACGGTTACCCATAAGATAATGCCTCCAGGTCTTCAAAGCTAGAACTACAGCTGCTAACTCCAGATCATGGGTTGGATAGTTTTCTTCATGAGGTCGAAGCTGCCGAGAGAGGTAAGCTATGACCTTGCCTTCTTGCATTAACACACAACCAAGTCCAAGTTTGGAGGCATCGCAAAAGACATCAAAGTTCTTGGTGATATCGGGCATGGTTAAGACGGGAGCGGTTACCAATCGCTTCTTGAGCTCTTGAAAACTCTCTTCACACTTAGGGGTCCATTCAAACTTCTTGTCTTTCTTCAACAATTGGGTCATGGGTCTGGCAATGCTTGAAAACCCTTCAACAAACTTGCGGTAGTATCCCGCTAATCCGAGAAAACCTCTAACTTCAGTTTGAGTGGTAGGGGCTTCCCATTCCATGACTGATTTGATCTTCTTTGGGTCTACTGATATTCCTCCAGCTGATAATACATGGCCTAAGAATCCGACTTCCTTTAACCAGAACTCACATTTACTGAACTTGGCATATAGCTGATGCTCTCTAAGAGTCTCTAGGATTAATCTCAAATGGGTTGCATGCTCTTCTTCAGACTTGGAGTAGATAAGAATGTCATCAATGAAGACAACAACAAACTTATCTAAAAACTCCATGAAAACTTTATTCATGAGTTTCATGAAATAAGCAGGGGCATTTGTTAATCCAAAGGACATTACGGTGTACTCATACAATCCGTATCGGGTAGTGAAGGCTGTTTTGGGTATATCAGATGCACGGATCTTCAGTTGATGGTATCCAGTTCTAGGATCTATCTTTGAGAAAACTCGAGCTCCGGTTAATTGATCAAACAGATCTTCTATCTTGGGAAGAGGATACTTATTCTTGATGGTCACATCATTTAGCTTGCGGTAATCGGTGCACAGACGGCTGGAACTGTCACTCTTGTCCACAAACAAGACGGGTGATCTCCAAGCAGAAGAACTTGGCTGAATCAATCCCTTGCTCAAAAGGTCATCCAATTGCTTCTTTAGCTCCACCAATTCTGCTGGGTTCATACGATAGGGTCGTTGGGCTATGGATCCAGTTCCGGGGATAAGCTCGATGATAAACTCAATGTCCCGATCTGGTGGCATTCCGGGTAGCTCGTCGGGGAAAACATCCGGATAATCACAGACGATGGGAACTTCCTCTAAAGTCGGCCATGAGATACTTTTATGACATCTGGGGATTTGGGTGGGTTTAACTGACACATGCTTTACTAATGTTCCATGGCTACTCCTCATGGTGATGGTCTTTTTTGCACAATCTATAATTCCTTGATGTAGAGACATCCAATCCATACCTAGGACTACTTCCAATCATTTGGTTCCTAACACAATCAAACTGGCTAAGAATGAGATCCCATGGATTTCTATGGGCACTGCCAAGCAGGTCCAACTAGCCTTGGTTATTGACCCAGGTATTTGCACAGACATGGTATTTTTCAGGGGTGTTGGTTGAAGTCCACTTTTATCAACGAATAACTGAGTAACAAACGAATGCGAAGCTCCAGAATCAAACAGAACTCTTGCAGGAACTAAGTTAACAGGGAACATACCAAGCACAATGTCGGTTGCTTCCTGAGCTTCTTCAACATTCATGTGGTTCAAACGGCCTCGAGAGTGAGGTTGGTTCCTTGGTGGATAATTTCTGCCATTACCAACACGGCGCTGCTGTTGAGCAGGAGCAGTGGTCTTGGGTGCATCATTCAGCTTCTTGGGGCACTCATTGGAGTAGTGCCCTTTGAGTCCGCACTCATAACAGGTAACTCCAGACTTGTCACCAGGCTTGGGTAGCACAGGGGCGCCATTTGGCCTAGGGGTATTGGTGTTGAAGTTGTTGCCACTAGGTCTTGGAGGTGCACGGTTGAAGTTGTTGTCAGGCGGACGGTTGGGATAGTTGGGACGGGGAACAGGTGCAGATGGCCTCATAGGTCTAGGAGCGAAACCCATAGGTGGATTTCCTCTTGGCTTCTGCGAGTTGCTTGAGTTGCCTTGATACATCATACGGCGCTTGCGGTTCTCTGTAGCTTGCTTGAGTTTGCCTTCCATCTGAATGGCAGAGTCCACCAATGACTCCAGGTCGGCAAAGTGAATGCTGACCAAGACACATTGCATTTCATCACGAAGTCCATCCAGAAACCTTTCTTGCTTCTTCTCAGTGGTGTTAGTGTCATCTGGGGCATACCTAGACAAGGTAAGGAACTTGTCACGGTAATCCACCACAGATAGGGAACCTTGCTTCAGATTTCTGAACTCATGTCTCATCCTTTTAACCAATCCCAAAGGAACATGGGCTTTGCTAAACTTGCTCTTGAACTCCTCCCAAGGCATCACATACCCTGGGGCTTGCATTGCACGGGTGCTGTCCCAGCAAGCTCTTGCGGCTCCGGCAAGATAGTGGGTGGTATACAAGACCTTCTCATTTTCACCAACTTCGGCGACTGCCAAATTGTTCTCCATAGTGCGAAGCCAGTCATCAGCATCTAAGGGTTCTTCAGACTTAGTGAATATAGGTGGGTTGGTGTTTTGGAAACTCCTTAACTTGGATCGGTGGTCACCATGGCCATTGTTTTCTCCTTCACCATGGCCATTTCCATTGCCATTGTTGTGGTTCATTGCCATCTGGGTTAATTGCTGAAGAGTGGCCAAGTTAGCTTGGCGCTCAGCTCGGGCTGCTTCCCGATCTTCCATGATCAACCTTAGCAGTTCGGCCATTTCTGGATTCGGGGGTGGGGGTGCTCGCGGCATCTGAAGATAAGGTGTGTAAGACAAGAGGGAAAAACTAATTGCTAAGATTTAATGTAATATGGATGATGCAATTTTTTCGTCTTACTAAGGCCTTAAGGGCCAAATTCATATTTCATTCAACAATCATCAAACATATCATACATCCGAGTTCACACATTACAAATGGTTTGCATCAAACCATTGCGACTTGTCTACTAGAGAGGGGGATACAACTCACACCTACACGAAGTGATTCAAAGTAAAACTCATAACTAGATAACACAGGGATCTCCAATCTAGACATCGGGCTCCTCGGGGTCTTCCTCCTCATCATCGACAATGAATCCATTCTCCTCGGGATCCTCCTCATCATCAAGGTCCTCCATGAAGTCATCCTCATCACTAATGAGGGCATTATCCTCCTTGCGGAGATCAATGCCTTCCTCCTCACCCAGGTGGTCCTCTAGGCTCTCAATGTACTCAGTCAGCTCAGCCACATTGGCCTTCAATTCTGCAATGTCCTGATCCCTCTCATCGCGCTGGCGACGAAGACTCTTGCGATCCTTCGCAAGCATCCTGATAGTGCTCCTTGCCTCAACCAGTGCGAAGTGCTCAAGGTTGGCCTTGGTACGGGCACGATCGGCCTCCTGCTGAGTGGAGTACAGCAAGAAGTCCATGTGATCGACGTAGGTACTCGGCTCATTCTGCCCGGGCATGTTTGCGGGACGTCCGTCCGCATCACGCCGAGCAAAGTTCCTAAAGCGCTCTCCCTGGACCTCCTCAACATGCAGTCCGCACAAGCGGGCGTGCATCTCCTGCATACCTCGGACCAAACCATCGGCCCAAGTGTTCTCCACCAGCTCAAACTTGATCCTTGGAGAACTCAAGTCTCCCTTCTTGCCACGGCAACTGGCCCTGACAAGCCATCGTAGCTCTCCATCCGGGTGCTCATTGAGCACGGCTCCCTTGAACTCCGGGTACAAACGGTTCAGGAACAATGTCAGGGTGGTGAGGTCGCGCTCAAAACAAAGGCTGCCACCATGGCCCAACTGGTACTGCTCAGTGAATACCGGTGCCATCTACAAAATTTTAGATTAGATTAAGTTAGTGATCAACTCAAGTGTGCAAAATTTTAAGTAGGTAAAAACTGAAGCATGTACAAAACTTTGCAAAATAGAGAGGAAAAGACTAAGCAATTTCAAACCATTACTTATCTCTTTGTTTTTGTAAAAGTTTCATTTATCGCCCATTCTAACTAAGGTCTCCTATGGTCAGCCTTGGCTCTGATACCAACTTGTGACGACCCCGAATTTATCACAAATTCGAAGTGCCCGTTATGCATTCCACCACAATCCCAGAATCATTGTTGTGATACACATAACGTAGTTGGTAACCAGTTCCATAGACATTACAATACGATGGTTCAAATACAATGGTCATAGAGACCAAGTTCATATTACAACACAATATAGCAGCGGAAATAACGTCTTCGGGTCCATGCCTTCACCGTACAGGCAATGGCGTCTCAGTAGAAGATCTTAGTTCTGGTATTCTTCTTCATACCCTTCCTCCGGATACTCTTCCCCATAGTCTGGCCAAGTTGATAGCCAGGGACACAGCCGTGAGTACATTGGATGCACTCGCAAACCATCTTATAAATGAAGTGTTGAAGTAGATATGCAAGGTTGATATGGTAGACTAAGCACTAAGTTTAGTTTGCAAAGGCTAGTTTTGTTTCCCAAGAATATTCATTGGTAGAGAAGAAGTTTAGTTCTCTAAGTTTAATCTAAGGAAACTTCAAGTGTGTCAAGATCAATGTCAAGTCAAGTCATGTCCTTCACCAAGTTCACCATAGGTTATTACCATTCTTGACAAAAGTCAAGTACAGTTTGCCAACTGTCCATAACCGAGGACGCGGCTATTCGAATAGTTTGAAAACCTCTGCAGAGGGGTACACTTTACCCACAAGATTCGATACATCTGCCGGGAGAAATCCACGGTTCGTCATACGCAAAGTGTGCGAGGTTCAGATAATCAAACAAATCTTTCACTTGTCTACTTTAGTATAGGGATCCTCCCTATGAGTCCAGATACGGAATGCCACTCATAGTTTTTCCGGCTAGAGGATGCTCTATCTTGGACTCCCATAGACTGTGGTATCCTCCATCACAGCTATGGCTAGTCCCGGCTTCGGGGGCGTCCCGTAGGATCCATCCCCTATAAGTTCAATGAGGTCACCCATACTAAAGCAAACAAACTATTATCATTTAGCAAATACATTCCATAATTCTTAGTCAAATACATTCAGGGGTAATGTGGTCGTACGGTAATGGTTGGCTCACATAGTACATCACTTATTATCATTTAGCAAATACATTCCATAATTCTTAGTCAATATTATTTTCCTTCATAAGACCATCATGTCGGAGAATCTCCATTTCAAGTTTTCAAGTTCAAGTTACCAAGTTCAAATGGGGTTCCACTTAGATATGGCCTCAATTTTATTAGCGACTAAGCAACTATATTGAGTGATGATACCACTAGGCTATGGTTGGATAAACTCAGCTTGATGCTCTTGCTAAGCAAGATATCACTAAACTTCTATCATTCTACTCTAGCAATTCAATCATGCAATTTACTTAAAACAAGTAGAATGCAATAGTAAAACTAGGCATTTGGAGTATGATTCAAAAGATGGCTTGCCTTGGTTGGCAAAGTGTCTGGGGTATTCTTCTTCTTCTTGATAATATTCCCCCTCAAAATCCTCCTCAGCAACACTAGCGTCTAATAACGAGTAAACACAAAACACATCATCACTAAACCATGCTAATAGCACACCAAGCACACATACTTGTTTCCAACAATAGCCTTCCTATTGGATTTTATTTGAATTCTGGTGCCGGTTTTCTTCCAAGTTTGCATTGAGTGTGTAAGTTAAATTTTCTACCATAAGCCATGTGTGGTTCACTTTTTAAGTATGGTATGAAACTAGGTATTAGAGCTAGTTTAAATGAGGATTGACTAATTATGTGAATTGGTATTGAGGGCAACTTTTAATTCTAAGGGTATAATAGAAATCTATCATTTTATGTTACCCAATAGAATTGGATTAAGGTCTAATTGATATCACTAACTAGGTTTGAGTTGGTTAAGGTTGACTAAACAGTAGAGGAGTTAATTAGTAAGTTCACAAACCAAGTTTCATAATTTTAGGAGGTTTAAACAATTTTATAGAATTTTTCTATGATTAATAAGGCTATGGTCACACTATTCTTATTTATTTAAATTCCTAGCTCAAATTGAATTCTAATCAGTTCTACAGTATAGAGCATTTCACAAGCTTTCCAACGCATATTCATTTGCTAGAAAAGGATTTGTAAATCTCTGGGAATTAAAGTTTGAAAATCATATCTGAATCATATTTGAATTAATTCGAAAACGAGCGGGAAATAAATAAAACGCTTTGGACCGAATTCAACAGAGCTGGGCCGATTTCAAATGAAACCCGAACGGGCCGGCCCAGAAAACGATTCGCACGGGCGGGAAAGAATAAAACTGAACCTGACAGGGGGGTCCCACCCGTCAGGTCACTTATTCGAACCGAATCGGTATGCTACCGATGGATCGCGATCGAACGGCTCAGAGGCATCGTCCTCGTTGGCTAGGGCTGGAGCTCACCGGCGTTGCAGGGACGACTGTTCGACGGCGAGGGCGTGACGGAGAGGAAGCAGAACTCGTCGGCGACGTGCGGAAAAGGATCCGGCAGCACTCCTCCTCCAGCTCCGGCGTCCGTTCGTCCAGCGGCAGTCCCACGCGGTGGCGCGGCTCGCGTCCAGGACCTCGCCGGCGATGCAGGCATCGACGAACCAGAGCGAGAGGGAGGGAGAGATGATGTCTGGGCGGTAGTCGGGAGTAGTGTGCGTCTCCTCGTTCGATCGGCGGGGGTTTATATAGGCCTGAGCGTCGGGGGAGAGGGTGTCCAGAAGCTCGCCGGCTCGGGGGCCCTGGCGATGCGCATCGAGCAACACCGGGCACGGCGACCTCGCTCGCGTGCTGGGGGGCTTTGGTCTCGGCTGCGGCGTGCTGTGGGTCGGTGCTGGCGCGGGCATGGCGGTCGGTGACGTGCAGTGAGCAGAGGAAGAAGAGAGGGGGTCCTGGGTGCTGTCTTCCTCCTCTCCTCCCTTTCTCACGGCTCGGGTCGGGGCAGAGGGGGTTGGGCTCGACCGTGGCACCGTCCAGGAGCATGGCTATAGTCACAGGACGAACGGCGACAGTGATCTTCACAGTAAATTCGATTTGGCTCGATTTCGTCTGCCAGGTGCTCGACGCAATGCTCGCAAGAAGTTTGAATTCGAAAATTTGAAAATTTCCACTTTGGGTGATCAACATATTGGCCAAGGTTTCCATTCATATTTTTGTTACCAAGAATGGTTCAGTTTTGCAGAAGTTTATAATTCAAAATTTGGTATTGTCACTGTTTCAGATTCAAAGTTTGGCAGATGTTTGAGTGATGTTCTGAATTGGATTTTGGTTAGAAACTTGTTGGTTGAGTTAGTAGGTAACTTGGTTAAGCTCAACTAACTGGCCAAACACTGAGGTGAGTTACAGATTTCTTATTCTAGAGGCTCAAAGTAGGGTAGTCAATAAGATTTCCTAGATCAACTTATTCTTCTCTTTTTCTTTAATATTTTTATTTCTGGTTTCTTTGGTTCTTATAATTTGTCTCAATTGCTTCTGTTGGTTAACTTAGAATTAACTAACCATTGCACAACCAAAAATAACACACATGAAATCATAAAATACACATAATGGAAAATACATGCATACATGCAATAATAGTTAAAAAGTTTTATCTTGGTCCAAAATTTGGCACTTTAATTAATAGAAAGTGGATTACAATTTCTGAGTTGTTACAGTATTCATGGACGATTTCTCCGTCTATGGAACTTCTTTTGATAATTGTTTGCACAATCTTGATAAAGTTTTGCAGAGATGTGAAGAAACTAATCTTGTTCTTAATTGGGAGAAATGCTACTTTATGGTGAATGAAGGAATTGTTCTTGGACATAAAATCTCCGAAAGAGGTATCAAAGTTGACAGGGCAAAGGTTGAAGCAATTGAGAAAATGTCTTGTCCTAGAGATGTTAAAGGTATTCGTAGTATTCTTGGTCATGCTGGTTCCTATAGGGGGTTTATTAAAGATTTCTCTAAGATTTCAAAGCCTCTTACTAATATTCTTCAAAAGGATGTACCATTTGTTTTTGATGATGATTGTAAGGAAGCTTTTGAAACTCTTGAGAAGGCTTTAACTACTACTCCTATTGTTCAACCACCTGATTGGAATTTACCCTTTGAAATTATGTGTGATGGTAGTGATTTTGCTGTGGGTGCTGTTCTTGGATAGCGCGTAGATAAGAAATTGAATGTTATTCATTATGCTAGTAAAACTCTTGATGCTGCTCAGAAGAATTATGCTACTACTGAGAAAGAGTTTCTTGCTGTTATTTTTCCATGTGATAAGTTTAGACCTTATATCGTAGATTCAAAAGTTACTATTCATACTAATCACACTGCTATTAGATATCTTATGTCAAAGAAGGATGCTAAGCCTAGGCTTATTAGATGGGTGTTGCTTTTACAAGAGTATGATTTGCATATTGTGGATAGGAAAGGTGCTGAAAATCCTATTGTTGATAATTTGTCTAGATTGGAAAACATTTCTTTTGATCCTATTCATGTTAATGACAGTTTTCCAAATGAGCAGTTGGCTTCAATAAAGGTAACTTCGCGAGAAATACCTTGTATGCTGATTATGCTAACTTTATTGTTTCCAAGTATTTGCCTCCAACCTTTACAGCTCAGCAAAGAAGGAAATTCTTTTAGGCATTATTTTTGGGATGACCCACACTTATATAAAGAAGGAGTTGATGGTATTATGCGAAAATGTGTTCCAGAGTATGAACAACAAGAGATGTTGAGAAAATGCCATGGTAGTGATTATGGAGGACATCATGCTAGAGATAGAACTGCATAAAATATTCTACAATCAGGTTTTTATTGACCAACTAGAAAGTTTGTTTTATCTTGTGATGAATGCCAAAGAGTTGGTAATATTTCTAGACGTAATGAAATGCCTATGAGTTATTCTCTTGTTATTGAACCATTTGATTATTGGGGATTTGACTTTATGGGTCCTTTTCCTCCTTCAGAAGGTTATACTCATATACTTGTTGATGTTGATTATGTTACTAAGTGGGTAGAAGCTATACCTACGAAGAGTGCCGATGGTGAGACCTCGTTAAAAATGCTTAAGGATGTTATTTTTCTTAGGTTTGGTGTGCCTAGATATCTTATGACTGATAGAGGTTCTCATTTTATTCATGGCGGTTTTAGGAAAACTCTTGCTAGATATGACGTTAATCATAGAATTGCTTCCACTTATCATCCCCAAACTAGTGGGCAGGTAGAGCTATCGAATAGAGAGATCAAGTCTATCTTGCAGAAGACTGTTAATAGATCTAGGAAAAATTGGGCTAGCAAGTTAAATGATGCTTTATGGGCCTATAGAACTTCTTATAAGAACCCCATGGGCAAGCCTCTTTACAAAATGGTTTATGGAAAAGCGTGTCACTTGCCCTTAGAATTAGAACACAAAGCTTTTTGGGCAGTGAGAGAGCTTAATAGGGATTTTAAACTTGCCGGTAAGAAAAGGTTGCTTGATTTGAGTTCTTTAGATGAGTGGAGAAACGAAGCTTATGAGAATGCCAGACTTTTCAAAGAGAAAGTCAAACAATGGAATGATAGGAGAATTCTTAAGAGAGAGTTTCATGTTGGTGAGAAAGTTCTATTGTATAGGTCTCGTCTCAGATTTTTTGCAGGAAAATTACTCTCAAAATGGGAAGGACCCTTTGTTATTGAAGAGGTGTATCGCTCAGGTGCGGTAAAGATTGCTTCGCTTAAAGATAACACTACGCAAGTGGTGAATGGGCAAAGACTCAAACATTATATTTCTGGAGATTCTTATAATGAAGAATCACGAGATGAAAACGGGTTGGAAACGGGTTGGAAACGGAGTCTGATGGCTCCTCTCCACCAGGTGGCGCGGGGCCCCTCCTGGCCGCACCACCCTATGGTGAGACCACCCCGGAACTCGTTTCCATCCCAGTTTCCTCCTGTGACTTTGTTTCGATATTTAATTTTCGCCTATATAACCCCCCGGATTGCCCGAGGTCTGTATATCGTGTTCTCATCATGTTTTCATTTTGATCTATTTCTGTCAGGAGATTGTCTCAGTTTTAGAGTCGCCATGTCTTCGTCTGGTTCATCCGAGGAGAGCTCTCTTGCGGACATCATTAATCCGTATATGAGGTAGCTGAAGATGCATCCGAAGGAGTTGTCACTCAAGGATGGGAAGCTGCAAATAGAAGATGTCCAGCGCCCAACGGGAGAAGGGAGTCTCGAAGCTAGGATGGAAGCGCTGGAGCAAGAAGTCTTTAAATACAAGAAGATGGTGGAACGCGAGGTGGACATCATCCATAGGATAAATCAAGAACTCATCGCCAAGCACAAGAAGGAGACCGCAGAGCTCTGGGATGACATCTTGTCGCTACATGAGACCACCAACAAATTGCAAGCACAACTCTATGACTTGCAGAACCAAAACTGTGAGTATGAAGCTAGTTTTAAACAAATGAGTGATGCTGCCAGTTTCAGGATATTGGAGACCAAGACATCTTTCCTTGATGGGGAACCTCTGCCTTGGAAGTCTGATGATGATAAAGACTCACCACCACTGCCGAAGGAGTAATTCGTCATTGGTATAGGCATGCCCTTGGCTTGTTCTAAGCTTGGGGGAGTGTCGCGGTATCACATCATTATCTTTTACCCATTTACTTTTCAAGTAGAGTCATATCATGAATAGAGAAGTTACCTTATAGAATAGTTTGTAGTGTGCAAATATCCTCCTTTAGTTGGTTATCTATGTACCCCTTGGTGTGAGTTGCGGTTGAGAAATATTAATGAGAAGTTTTATCATTTACTTTCCGCACACTTTATTTTAGTTTGCAATCTTTCTTATATGATTAGCCTTGTTGATTAGTATTGGTATCACTTTGGTAGCATGAGTAAATCTAGTAGGTTTTGGCAAACTTAGCTTGGTCAGTAGCAACATTACCTTGAGGTTTGAGTAGAAAAAAAGGGAGTGTTAGTAGATACATCGTTTCAGTTTTCCTTCATGATTGGCTTATAAGCAATAGTATTCTCAAGTTAAAGTTGTTTGTGCTTTCAAGAAAAATTTGCATGATTATTTTCTATCATATGTATGTATGTTTGTTTCATGCAACTCTTATGCTTGCTACCCAGCTTTGCTAGCCAAAAACCTGTACTGAGAGGGAATACTTCTCATGCATCCAATCCCCTAAAACCAAGTTACTTCCAAAGAGTCCACTATAAATTCCTATGCATGGTATTTCAAGCCGTTCCAAGTAAATTTTCATGTGCTACCTTTCAAAAAACTTCAAATACTTCTCGTTTTGTTCCACTATTTTCAGCTCATGAGGACGTAGTGGTTGGGTTTGTTATCTTCCATACTAAATTGAGTACCCCTCGACTTGCATGCTTCATCTGCTCATCATTAATTTTGCAAGGGAGCTGGTCAGACCATTGTAATCTAAAAAAAGAGAGAAAAGAAAAGAAAAAGGCACTCCTCCATGGTATGTGAAAGTTCGTGGGCACCCGATGGAATCGGTTAGCCATGGTTTGAGGAAGGAAAAGGTGGGGAGGAGTGCCAAGCTATAAAAGAGCACAATTGTGCCAATTAATCAACATCTCAGAACCGCTCTCACTTGTTTAGTATGGAAGATATCAAGAACTCCGTTGCTAGTCATTGACAAAAGCAATCACCTCTCAAAACAGTTTTTACCTCTATTTTACAAATGAAAAGCTCTAGCACATGTTTAATCCCTGCTTCCCTCTACGAAGGGCCTATATTTTACTTTTATGTTGAGTCAACCTATTTCCTCTATCTCAAGCAAGCATTTGAGTTGTTATGTTTAATTCATCCATATGTTGATTTGTTCAATCATGTTTACTATCTTCCTTTGTTTAGTATGATGTTTTTTATCTGAAGGAATATATCTTTGAAACCTTTCTATGATTGTAAAGAGTTTTTTTTGTTGAGCATATGGTTTTGCTATATTAGCTCTGTTATAAAAGGCTCTGTTCAAAAGTAAGTATACTTTGTTCATTATTCTCTGACTAAGAACTAAGGTTTGCCATCACCAATCATGATTTACCCTGTGCATCTTTATTTGTGATTTCTTTGCTTATTGCAAGTCCATATTATATAAAGGGAAGTTGTTGTCTATTATAACTTGTGCCTTGGTAAATATGATGCTTCTTGTACGTATTTTTTTTATTGACACTTCACTCCATAAACCTGTGGTCATGTTTACCGAGTTTAGTGTTTGCTTGGGGACAAGCGAGGTCTAACCTTGGGGGGGTTGATACGTCCATTTTGCATCACTATTTTGTATCATAATTTACTGTTATTCATTGATATATTTCATATTTAGAGATGATACTTATGTTGTTTCCTCTGTTTTTACATGTTTGATGATCATTGGAGAATTTGCTGCCGGAGTCAGGATTATGCTGGAAAAAGGGCCGTCAAGATACCATATTTATGAATATCAATAATTCTAGAGAAATACCCAGAAATTCATATAATATCACAAGATGAAAGTAGCCAGAAGGAGGAGGCGAGAGGAGCAGCAAGGTGGGCTCACCACCAGGGGGTGCGGGCCCACCCCTGGCCGCGCCGCCCTGTGGTGAGGCCACCTTGGCCCACTACTGCCGTCGCATCCTCGCGTATATTGTCGTCCCCGAAAACCTAAGTGAGGGGGGGCATCAGAGATAGACACCGCCGCCTCTGCGGGGCGGAAAACACCGAGAGAGAAAAGCTCTCTGGCAGGGAGGAATCTGCCGGGGAAATTCCTTCCTAGAGAGGGGAGATCGTCGCCATCGTCATCATCATCACGCTGGACTTCATCGGGATCATCATCACCACCATCATCATCATCTGCACCTTCATCTCCATGAGTGCAGCAGCAAGTTTTCCCTCAGTTTAAGAAACCAAGGTTTATCGAACAGGAGAAGAGAGACAATGATGGCTGAAGGTGATGCTTGCTAGTTCACGACAGCAGCGGACAATTTATATATGGCGCCTCGTCCAAGCTTTGCTTGCTAGCTGCAACGTGGAACCTGCACACACACAAACAAATACTTTGCTCCCAACTTACGATGAGGTTGTCAATCTCACCGGTTTGCTTGAAACAAAGGTTATGAGCGTATCGAGTGGAAAACAATATAGTATGCGAGTAAAGTAAACAGTACGAGTAAAGTAAACAGGTGATAGCAATATGATGTAAATAGGACCGGGGTCCACAGTTCACTAGTGGTGTCTCTCCATAGATAAAATAGCACATGCTGGGTAAACAAATTACAGTTGGGCAATTGATAGAATAAAGATAACGTGATATGTCAAGAAGATCACTATGAGATTTACTCTGGGCATTACAACAAAATACATAGACCGCCATCCAACTGCATCTATGACTAATAATCCACTTGTGGTGAATCAATCCGAGAACTCCACAAGTATTAAGTTGCGAACAACAGATAATTGCATTAAGCAAAGTGTGTAATGTAAACAAAGCATATGCCCTTGAGCACATGAATGTTGTTTTCTCCCTAGTAGCAACAGCACATCTACCACCTTAGAGGTTTCTGTCACTCCCCCAGGTGAAATAGAGGCATGAACCCACTATCGAGCATAAATACCCCCTCTTGGAGTCACTAGCAACTACTCGGCCAAGATAGCTACTAACAACGCAGAGCATGCAAGATCATAAACAACATAGAGATAACAAAAGATATAATTCAGTACAGCAACTTAATCATAAACACCAATATTCATCGGATCCCAACAAACCAAACATGTAGAATTACATAACGGTGATCTCAATCATGTATGGCAGCTCATGAGATCTAAACATGAAGCACATAGTGGAGAAGACAACCATCTAGCTACTGCTATGGACCTATAGTCCAAGGTAGACTACTCACTCATCGCTCCGGAGGCAAGCATGGCGATGAAGAAGACCTCCGATGGCGATTCCCCTCTCCGGCAGGGTGCCGGGAAGAGCTTCTGGACCCTCCCGATCTTCGGGTCGACGGCGGCGGCGGATCGCGATGTATTCTGGAAAACTGATCGGGCACTTAGGTTTTTCTCGTCGGGGGGTCTTTATAGGCGAAGGGTCGATGTCAGAGGAGGGGCCAGGCGCCCTCACGTGGGCCCGGCGCGGCCAGGGGGTTGGCCGCGCCACCCACGCGTGTGGGGCCCTGGTGGCCCCCCTCCGACACTTCTTCGGATCTCTAGAAGCTTCCGGGAAAAATAAGACTTCAGGAACTTGTTTCGTCCAATTCCGAGAATATTTCCTGTGTATCACTTCTGAAACACAAAAACAGCAGAAAACAGGAAACTGGCACTGTGGCACTTGTTAATAGGTTAGTTCCGGAAAATGCATAAAAATGCCACTAAGTGTAAAGAAACAATAGGCAAATGGTGTAAAACAAGCATGGAGCATCAAAAATTATAGATACGTTTGAGACGTATCAAGCATCCCCAAGCTTAACTCCTGCTCGTCCTCGAGTAGGTAAGTGATAACAAAAGAATAATTTTTGAGGTGACATGCACCTACGCAATCTTGATCATATATGTAAGCATTGGTGAGCTGGGATCAATAGAACTTAAAACATGGGCATGAAGATATAATCATGACAATAAGAACTTAGCAACCATGTTGTAAACATGCAAATGAACACAAACAAAAGATCATGAAAATGAAACAATGAAAGTCAAACGTGTGTTCAAATCATAAGGAAAAACATACAAAAGGTTTTCAGCTTGTCCTTCAAAGAGAGCAACACATAAATGCATAGGACACCTTCAAGTTTAAGAGGGCGACTAGATACAAATAATTTAAGAACAAGTGAAACCAACAATATGAATCAATCAAAAAACTTTGGGACAATGCATATCACACTAAGAATGACAACTATGCTCTCTTAATGGTGCATAAAGAAAGAAAGTGGTGACTCAACATAAAAGTAAAAGAAAGGCCCTTCACAGAGGGAAGCAGTGATTAAACATGTGCTAGAGCTTTTCATTTGTAAAACAGAGAGATAAAACTTGATTTTGAGAGGTGGTTGTCTTTGTCAACGACTGGCAATGGGGTTCTTACTATCTTCCATACAAAAATGAAGCAAGTTTTTGAGAGAGAGATTGGCACTTTTGTGCTCTTTTATAAAGCTTGGCACTCCTCCCCACCTTTTTCCTTTCACATACCATGGCTAACCGATTCCATCGGGTGCCCACCAACATTCACATTCTTTGGAGGAGTGCCTTTTTTCTTTCTTTTTCTCTTTTTTTTTCTTTTTGGAATAAGCAATATGGAAGATAGCAAATCCGACCACTACGTCCCCATGAGCTGAAAACAGTGTCACAAAACAAGAAGTGTTTTGAAGGTTTTTGAAAGGTAGCACATGAAAATTTTACTTTGGAATGGCTTACAAATACCATGCATAGGAGTTTATAGTGGACACAATGGAAAACTTTGGCTTTTTAGGAGGTGGATGCACGAGTAGAGCTCATACTCAGTACAAGGTGAGGGCTAGCAAAAGACTGGGAGCGACCAACTAAGAGAGCAATAATGGCCATAATCATGCAAAGCGACAAAGCGACATTAAAAGAAGCATAAGATGGCATCAAAAGTCAAAAACTAAATGATCATGAAGGCTATTGGCGACTTTGTAAGAGTCTAACATGTGTGAGCATGCGCCAAGTCAACCCAAATAAAGCATCAAGGAGAAAACCAAAATAATGCTTCCATACAATAAAAACAACGCATGATTTTTTCAAAGGCTCATTAAGCAATCTCAGTTATTTGAGACAAGTCATGCTACAGCAAAACCACTAAGCATACTATCAAAAAGACATCAAGCATGGCATGAAAAAGCCTAAGCCGCAGTCTACACAAGCTCCTTCTTGTACCACTATTTTGCACACAGCTTTTTCTCTTTTCCAACACCATTTGAAATTTTTAAGACACCTCTTTTGATGAAAACCAATAAAGATCAGAGGCAAAAATACACCTTGATGAAAAGATATGACAAGATCTGAACGCAAATCAAGGTGAAAACGAAAACCAAAAGCAGTAGCAGAAAAAGAAGAACGCATCGATGAACAATAAGATTGAAAAATTGAGCGTTCTTTGCAAATGAAAACAAGTAACTTCTCCAAAAGAAGTTTGTTGGGGTCCAACCATTTATTGCAGCAAACAAACAAACTAAACAACTAAGAAAACTAAAACAACTGACGCTCCAAGAAAAACACATAGTGCATGAAGCAATAAAAATATAGTGTTTTGAAAGATGACCTGATTTTTGCCGATGAAGAAGGGGTGCCTCGGGGGCATCCCCAAGCTTTGACGCTTGTACTTCTTGGATATTTCTTGGGGTGATGCATGGGCATCCCCAAGCTTGAGCTTTTGTCCATTCTTCAACTCATCTCATCATTCTCCAATCCCTACACTTGAAAACTTCCTTCATACAAAACTAAACACAAATCTATTAGCAACATTAGTGCAAGCATAACATATAATCAATCCTCTATTTGCTTCAGGTTTCAACTCAAAACCACCACATATATAGCATATACTACTGTAGCAACCTCCCCAAAAGTTCCATGATCAAAAGAACTCAAAAGAAAGCTTTAAAGTGGCAAACACAAATATTGGCAGAAATCTGTCAAAACTGAACAGCTGACAAAGGTCGAATTTTTGAGGGATTTTCTGTTGCTAAAATCAAAAAGTGTTCAGCTAAGAAAAGTTTGGATATAACCTGGGGCATATGCACAAGAAATCGCAGGTCCAAAAGATAAACAGAGAATTTTCACGAATTTTTACGGTGCAGCACCGAAAATAGTTTCAGGACAGCAACATCCCCAAATCTTTACCTCACTCAAATTAGAGGCTTCTCTTGGCACAAAAACGAAATAAACAAGATAAGGAGCGGTCATTACAGTAGTAATGACTTCCAAGACTCAAATAAAAGAAAAAGTACTGAAAAGAAAACATTGGGTTATCTCCCAAGAGTGCTTTTCTTTAACGCCTTTGAGCTAGGCGCAGAAAAGTGCGAATCAAGTAATATCAGATGAAGTATTAAGATCAACAGAAGAGGTCTTGTCAATAAGGCATTGTATTTCATCCACATAAGTTTTTGAAGACCCTTTGTGATCATGCTTTGGTACACTATTCTCATCAAAAAGATTTTTAGGACAAATCCAGGCAAAATTATTTTCGAAAGCATCATTCAATCCCAAATGCTTGCAGGGTACAGGTATTTCGGTTCCCTCATCATGAGTATCAATAACCTTTATAGGTGAACCGAGTTTATTAAAACGTTTAAGAACTTTCCTAGCTTCAACAACGACATCCTTAAATTCTAGGCGCAAAGTTTCCAAGATAAAAGCCTTCTTTTCGGGATCCTCAATTTCATGAAGCTTAAGGAACATATATTGCATAAAAGGATTAAGACTAGCAAACCTAGTTTCCAACATGTCAATTAATATAACAGAAGCAACTTCAATACTAGGAGCAAGCTCAACCCAAGACTTTTCCTCATCTTCCTCATGCATACTAATGTGATTAAAGAACTCCTCAATGTTACTTTTGCCAATAATCGAACCACTACCTACTGAGAGGTCCTCCAGAACGAACTTAGGGAACAGCATGATAAACTAAAGTAAAGTAAAAACAACTACCAAGGATTCTAATTTTTTTGGGTTTTTGATATAAAAAACAATGCAGGTAAAATAAAATAAAGTAAAGCAAAACAAATAACAAAGTAAAGAATGTGTGTGCGAAGAACTCCCCTCGCAGAAGTCTTCTCTCTTCCCCGGCAACGGCGCCAGAAAAGTGGCTGATGCTCCAAGTGAATGTGGCTTCAGACTGTCCTTGTGCGTGGTGAATAACCAGCCCGTTGGGAACCCCAAGAGGAAGGTATGATGAGTGCAGCAGCAAGTTTTCCCTCAGTTTAAGAAACCAAGGTTTATCGAACAGGAGAAGAGAGACAATGACGGTTGAAGGTGATGCTTGCTAGTTCGCGACAGCAGCGGACAATTTATATATGGCGCCTCGTCCAAGCTTTGCTTGCTAGCTGCAATGTGGAACCTGCACACACACAAACAAATACTTTGCTCCCAACTTACGATGAGGTTGTCAATCTCACCGGTTTGCTTGAAACAAAGGTTATGAGCGTATCGAGTGGAAAACAATATATTATGCGAGTAAAGTAAATAGTACGAGTAAAGTAAACAGGTGATAGCAATATGATGTAAATAGGACTGGGGTCCACAGTTCACTAGTGGTGTCTCTCCATAGATAAAATAGCACATGCTGGGTAAACAAATTACAGTTGGGCAATTGATAGAATAAAGATAACGTGATATGTCAAGAAGATCACTATGAGATTTACTCTGGGCATTACAACAAAATACATAGACCGCCATCCAACTGCATCTATGACTAATAATCAACTTGTGGCGAATCAATCCGAGAACTCCACAAGTATTAAGTTGCGAACAACAGATAATTGCATTAAGCAAAGTGTGTAATGTAAACAAAGCATATGCCCTTGAGCATATGAATGTTGTTTTCTCCCTAGTAGGAACAGCACATCTACCACCTTAGAGGTTTCTGTCACTCCCCCAGGTGAAATAGACGCATGAACCCACTATCGAGCATAAATACCCCCTCTTGGAGTCACTAGCAACTACTCGGCCAAGATAGCTACTAACAATGGAGAGCATGCAAGATCATAAACAACATAGAGATAACAAAAGATATAATTCAGTACAGCAACTTAATCATAAACACCAATATTCATCGGATCCCAACAAACCAAACATGTAGAATTACATAACGGTGATCTCAATCTTCTATGGCAGCTCATGAGATCTAAACATGAAGCACATAGTGGAGAAGACAACCATCTAGCTACTGCTATGGACCCATAGTCCAAGGTAGACTACTCACTCATCGCTCCGGAGGCAAGCATGGCGATGAAGAAGACCTCCGGTGGCGATTCCCCTCTCCGGCAGGGTGCCGGGAAGAGCTTCTGGACCCTCCTGATCTTCGGGTCGACGGCGGCGGCGGATCGCGATGTATTCTGGAAAACTGATCGGGCACTTAGGTTTTTCTCGTCGGGGGGTCTTTATAGGCGAAGGGTCGATGTCAGAGGAGGGGCCAGGCGCCCTCACGTGGGCCCGGCGCGGCCAGGGGGCTGGCCGCGCCACCCACGCGTGTGGGGCCCTGGTGGCCCCCCTCCGACACTTCTTCGGATCTCTGGAAGCTTCCGGGAAAAATAAGACTTCAGGAACTTGTTTCGTCCAATTCCGAGAATATTTCCTGTGTATCACTTCTGAAACACAAAAACAGCAGAAAACAGGAAACTGGCACTGTGGCACTTGTTAATAGGTTAGTTCCGGAAAATGCATAAAAATGCCACTAAGTGTAACAAAACAATAGGCAAATGGTGTAAAACAAGCATGGAGCATCAAAAATTATAGATACGTTTGAGACGTATCACTCCGACATCACCAGGCCATCCCTCTGTAACATCTTGAGTTGAATCTTGTCAAATTCTTAGGGGAAACTTTCCCGGTGTTAATTACCTTTGTAGTTGATGCTATTGAGTGGAACTGTTGAATTAAGGTTTATGTTCAGATTGTTATTTACCATTATTTCACCTCTGGTCATAATCCATATGATGTCTTGTGATTAGTTTGTTTAGTTCTTGAGGACATGGGAGAAGTCAAGATGTTAGTAGTGAAACTATGTTTAGTAATATTTAATGGTTTGATATTTATGTTGTGGTGTTATTCTACTAGTGGTGTCATGTGAACGTCGACTACATGATACTTCACCATTAATGGGCCTAGTGGATGCATTGTGTATTTGGCTACTAATTGTGGGGTTGCCGGAGCGACAGAAACCTAAACCCCCGTTAGGAAACCATTGCACCAGGGAGCGTAGGATCTCAGAGTTTAAGGCTGTGGTTAGATTTATCTTAATTACTTTCTTGTATTTGTGGATGCTTGCAGGGGGTATAATCACAAGTGTGTATTAGTCCTAGTAAGGGTAGTACGCTAGCACACGTTCACCCCCATAATACTTATCAAACCAATGAAGATTACTTAGCAGCATGAAGTGAAAGCTCTCAACAGAAACTCCCGTGTGTCCTCAGGAACATTTGGTAATCATAAGTTACACAACCGGCTTGTCCTTTGCATTAGAAAGGATTGGGCCACTTGCAGCAATTACTATTGTTGTCTTTTATTTACTTGTACTTTATTTACTTGCATTACCAAATACCCCTGAAAACCCGTTTGCTAGTATTTATAGTGAATCCTTGATCAAAGCTGCTTGTCAACACCTTCTGCTCCTTGTTGGGTTCGACACTCTTATTTATCGAAAATACTACGATACACCCCCTATACTTGTGGGTCATCAAACAACAATGTGTTCTTTCATGTATGGAGTGATTTCTTCCATGTGGTTCATCACAGAAAAGTGTGCCTGATTAGATTCAGTGCTTGTCGGCCTGAACTTGACCCTTCCACTCGTTCTGACACCAGTGAGCTTACCCTCATGGACTGACCTAGGCACGCCTACCGGGTCAAGACGTGCCATGTAATCAAGGCAGAACTCAACGACCTCTTCAGTTACATAGCCCTCAATGATGCTTCCCTCTGGATATGCTCGATTCCTAACATAGTTCTTAAGAATTCCCATGAAGCGTTCAAACGGGTACATGATTCAAAGATATATGGGACCACACATCTTTATCTCGTACACAAGGTGAACAATGAGATGAACCATGATATCAAAGAATGAGAGAGGGAATATCATCTCCAAATTGCGAAGAGTCTCCACCACATTTGTTTGTAGCTAATCCAACTTTGTAGGATCAATCACCTTCCGAGAAATTGTTATGAAGAATTCACACAACTTCATAAGCGTGTCTCGGACATGTGGTGTTAAGATATTCCTTATCGCAATAGGCAATGTTTGTGTCATCAGAACATGGCAATCATGAGACTTCATGTCTGTTAATTTCTTTTCTATCTTTGAAACAATCCTTTGCATGTTGGCAGCATAGCCCATTGGAAAATACTTGCCATACAGAGAATCACATAGTCCTTTTGCCTCTTTTTTGGTGTAGACATAACTCACGGGGGTGGCTTTCCTTGAGTAACCTCAGGTGGTTTTCCCCCTCTGATTTTTGTAGCTTCAAGTCATGCCTTTGGGCTATCTTTTGTTTTGTCCTTCATGTTCAGCAATGTCCCTATTATACTTTCGCACACATTCTTCTCAACATGTATCACATCGATGGAATGCCGAACAGAGAGATATTGCCAATAAGGCAAGTCCCAAAGTATCGATTTTCTCTTCCATACCGGTTTTATTTTGAGAGGTTGATCGTCTATAACTTTTTCTTGTTCTTTCTCCTTGCCTTTGTCCTTGCCTTTGCATTAGCGTCTACGCATGGATTTGAATACTTTTCCATGCACAACTCTTAAGTGTTTAAGCTGATCATAGATCTGTCAGCCTTTTAAAATTGGAGGAGCCAAATATTTCTCATGAGTGTTATCAAGACTTTTCTTCAAGATGCTATATCGATGACACTTTGGCAAAAACCTCCAATGGAGCATGTACACCATTTTCTTACACTCATGCAAATAAAGACTTGTTGTCTTGTCTAGGCACTGGACACATGCATTGGTCCCTTTTATAGCTTTGCCAAAGGAGTTCCCATAGGCCGGATAATCATTGATGTTTATGAACAATATGCATCTTAGGGTAAAGTTTTCCTTCAGATGCGCATCATATATTTCTACTCCTTCAGTCCAAAGAAGTTTCAAATCTTTCACCAAAGGTGCAAAGTACACATCAATGTCATTACCTGGTTGTTTTGGCCCTAGATTAGTAGTGCGGGCATGATATACTTCCGCTTCATGCACAACCATGGAGGAATGTTGTAAATGCTGAAGTTCATGGCATAGGTGTTGTGGTTGGTACTAAAGTTACCGAACAGGTTCATTCCATCAGTGCAAAGTGCAAACCTCACATTTCTTGGATCTTTTCCAAAGCTATCACTGCCTCCACCGACATCAACCTATTGACGTTCCTCCACTGCGGAGAGTCAGCAGGGTATCTGAGCATGTGGTTGATGCGTGGTGAATGACCAGTCCATTGGGAACCCCAAGAGGAAGGTGTGATGAGTATAGCAGCTAGTTTTCCCTCAGTTAAGAAACCAAGGTTATGTCGATCAGGAGAATAGCGGGCAATACGACTGTAGGTGATGCTTGCTAGTTTGCGACAGCTTCGGACAATTTATATATGGCACCTCGTCCAAGCTTTGCTTGCTAGCTGCAACACGGAACCTGCACACAACACAACCAAGTACTTTGCTCCCAACTTGCAATGAGGTTGTCAATCTCACCGGTTTGCTTGAAACAAAGGTTATGAGCATATCGAGTGGAAAACAGTAGAATTATGCGAGTAAAGTAAACAGTGCGAGTAAAGTAAACAGGTGATAGCAATATGATGGAAATAGGACCGGGGTCCATAGTTCACTAGTGGTGTCTCTCCATAAGATAAATAACACATGCTGGGTAAACAAATTACAGTTGGGCAATTGATAGAATAAAGATAAACGTGATATGTCAAGAAGATCACTATGCGATTTACTCTGGGCATTACAACAAAATACATAGACCGCCATCCAACTGCATCTATGACTAATAATCCACTTGTGGCGAATCAATCCGAGAACTCCACAAGTATTAAGTTGCGAACAACAGATAATTGCATTAAGCAAAGTGTGTAATGTAAACAAAGCATATGCCCTTGAGCATATGAATGTTGTTTTCTCCCTAGTAGCAACAGCACATCTACAACCTTAGAGGTTTCTGTCACTCCCCCAGATTAAATAGAGGCATGAACCCACTATCGAGCATA
This sequence comes from Dactylis glomerata, assembly GCA_007115705.1. Classification (NCBI taxonomy): domain Eukaryota; kingdom Viridiplantae; phylum Streptophyta; class Magnoliopsida; order Poales; family Poaceae; genus Dactylis; species Dactylis glomerata. The sequence continues at coordinate 4,091,363 of QXEO01002107.1, read as the reverse complement.
AATACCCCCTCTTGGAGTCACTAGCAACTACTCGGCCAAGATAGCTACTAACAACGGAGAGCATGCAAGATCATAAACAACATAGAGATAACATAAGATATATTTCAGTATAGCAACTCAATCATAGCACCAATATTCATCGGATCCCAACAAACCAAACATGTAGAATTACATAACGGTGATCTCAATCATGTAGGGCAGCTCATGAGATCTAAACATGAAGCACATGGTGGAGAAGACAACCATCTAGCTACTGCTATGGACCCATAGTCCAAGGTAGACTACTCACTCATCGCTCCGGAGGCAAGCATGGCGATGAAGAAGACCTCTGGTGGCGATTCCCCTCTCTGGCAGGGTGCCAGGAAGAGCTTCTGGACCCTCCCGATCTTCGGGTCGACGGCGGCGGCGGATCGCGATGTGTTCTGGAAAATTGATCAGGTACTTAGGTTTTTTCCGTCGGGGGGTCTTTATAGGCGAAGGGGCATCGTCAAAAGTGGACCGAGGCGGTCTCACACGTAGGGGGCGCGGCCAGGGCCTAGGCCGCACCGCCTGGTGTGTGGCCCCCTCGTGCCCCCACTCCGTCTCCTCTTCGGATCTCTGGAAGCTTCCGAGAAAAATAAGACTTCAGAAACTTGTTTTGTCCAATTCCGAGAATATTTCCTGTGTATCACTTCTGAAACACAAAAACAGCAGAAAACATGGAACTGGCACTATGGCGACTTGTTAATAGGTTAGTTCCGGAAAATGCATAAAAGTGCCACAAAGTGTAACGAAACAGTAGGCAAATGGTGTATAAACAAGCATGGAGCATCAAAAATTATAGATACGTTGGAGACGTATTAGTGGTCCTCAATGCGCTAATCTGCGTGCCAACGCATCAGTTTGTTGTATCCGGGTTTGAAAATAAGCGTTTCAAACGAGGAGTAATAGGCAGGTACCAACACACTTTTACCGGGATATCCTCCCTACCCAGTTTTTTCTGCCTCTTCTTCTTTATCCTCTGATCAGTATCCATGACATCCTCGCTGTCATCTGTCATATCATCAGCTGCTCCACCCTTCGGAACCTTGAACGTTGTAAATTTGCACACCGAGCATTCACGCAATTTGATGTAGCTAGGCATCACCATGGTACAATATGCAATCATTTTTACATGCATGTATTCTCTGAACATCCATTCCAAATGGACACACAATCCTCTTAGCTTTGCAAAAACTGTCTGGCATGTGGTTTTTATCCGGAAGCAAGTCCTGTAAGAATGTTAACAACTTGGTTACACTCTTATCTTACCATCCAAACATTTGCTTCATCTGCATTAGTTCAAGCATAATAGCTAACTTTGTGTGGTGAGGCTTACACCCGTCGTACATTGGTTTCTCGGAGTCTTCGATCATGCAAACATATTTATCTTACAATTTCTGATCCTCACAGTTTTCTTTAAACTCTTGCAACATCTAACTCACACCGTCTTGTTGCTCATCATGTGTCATGTCTTGCGTTGATGTAGGACTGTGCACTTGGTTTGCTTGATGAACCTCGTGATTTGGAGATATGCTTGTAATCTCAACATCATCCATTATGGCATCCTCTACATTGATCTGCTCCTCATAAGCATCACCCTCCTGATCATCTGTCCTTTCTTCTACTTCTCTGTGGTGGCTGCAAATTTTTTACCCCTCCACGAATCCCCTTTTGATCAAATGTGTCTGGATTACTGTAGTCCTCTTAAAACTCATGATGTTTCTACAGTCACAACAGGGGAAAAGTAGCCACGGATCCTTTGTAAAATCCACATTCTTTTTAGCTACTTTTAAAAACTCCTCAACACCGTTGGGGTATGCATCTGTCACACGATTCCCTAGGTACATCCACACATGGTCCATCTGCAAAATAAAACATATTTCTATTTATAAGTATTAAAATATGAATATTGCATGCATTTAGTGCATCACTTTTCGAGAAACAAATAGAATTTTTTTGATGTATATACAAAAACACATATCTGTAACCTTTGGTTATTATCCGGAGGGTCCCAACTCTCCTATTTATCCCCTACCTGTAATATCCCAGCATTTAGGAATATAGAAGGGTAGATTTGGGACCTATGTGCATTCATGCATGTGAAAATTTGGATAAATTTTTCACAAATTCAAAACCCTAAGTGAGCAAAGTCTCTATCTAGATAACATTTAGTTGTAGATGTTATCTGGATTGATATGGGCTTAGTGATGATCTCTTTATGTTATTTGATTAAGAGTTTTGGATAATATTAAATGTAAATGTTGAATTAAGAATTTAATACATAATCATAAATAAGAAAACTCAACTTAATTGAGTTGGAAACCAAAACTTGAAATAGAATTTAGAACAAACAGAAATATTACTTTATTAATTCGATACAACCATACAATGTCGTTACAGTATTGTAAACAAAAAATAAAATACAAAGATGAAAAATAAAAGAAACCTAAATCTAAATTATCCACTTTTGTCTTCATCATCTTCAATCTTGATCTTCTAACCTGCAAAACAAATAAACAAACAAAAGAAAATAGAATAAAGGTTAGTGTTAGTTTTACTCTTAGACTTTGGCAAATTATTTTTCCATTTGCATCACGGAGTTTGTCTTCATCAAGCATAGCATCTATTCTGTTAAAAACCTTGGTACAAATCATTTGGGTACCAAGCAAGACCAACACACCACGTCCCAGGAGTGGATCAGACCAAAGCTGTGTGACACACACAGGCAAGCAGCACACAAGCGGCTCAGTCATCTGACTGAGTTAGCTGCTAGCAGCACCACAACACCCAGCTGAGCTAGCAGCTGGAGGAGATGTGCACGGCTAGGGGAGGCAGCAACCATTCGACCAGCACCTCACCATCAGAAGAACACCACAGTTCTCCAACACAGCACCACCATACCAGAACACAAACCAATAGAACATGGATTGAATCCTGGAAGCTAAAGAAGAAGGCAAGGTGGAGTAGTCCCTGACCAGGAGGAGAAGGACAAGCCACCAGGAGCTGAACCAGGAGGAGAAGGGCAAGCTAGGAGCATGCCACAACCCACCAGCAAGCAGTAGCAGATCAGCATCAAGACCACAACAACAAATATTCAACCACAGGTTGGTATTCTGCACTGAATACCAGCAGTTGCTTGCTAAATAATCCAATTGCATGCATGGTTGGGTCTTGATGGATTTCCCTCAGACTAGCAAAGTGATGCATTGCTAAGTGCATCAATGGGAGATTTTTTGCAAAGCCAAATAGTTAGAACCAAGGAAATAGTCTCAGCTTGTGCTTCACTGGCAAGCTCAGCAAAGCAATAGATTGAGCATCTACATGGCCAAGTTGTGTTGGGCACATGTCCAACAGGACATGCACCTCAGACACACAACATGGCCAGCACAAGTATCAAGTCACAAACCATGGGTACTTAAGCAAGAAAAGCAACTCACAGATGTGTGAGTGGCCTCAAACCAGCATCATTGGCCAGATAACAAATGTAAATTTCACCAAAAGCTAGCCTTTACCAAATTCGTTGCTGGGCACATGACCAAAATGGTCATGCACCTCAACACAACACACAGAGAGCCAACCAGAGCGTTTCATCTATAGCTTCTGCTAGAAATCAATACGACCACTAGCAATAGGAAGTGAATTAATGAATTCAGTTTGCACACATGTATCTTTGCCACCATTGCATCACAGTCAAATATTAGGGCAAAGCTCATATCCATCATAGTACACAAGTAATACCAGATTGTCTTAATCAAATCATTTTCCTAGTTACAATAGCTAGGAATCATAATTCATAATAACAAATTATAACTAAACCTTGCAACCAAGCAAGATTTAGGCTAACACTTCTGTCAGTAAACTACACTGATAGAGGGATTTGGGCACAGCTGAATCACCACTTGATTAAGCACAACAGTAGTTAACTGAACTCAAACATCAAGCAAGCAGCAGCTAACAGCATCACAGAACCAAGTCTCTAAGCTTGGCGCAGCCTGTCATGGCCTAGATGGCCAGTTACTGCGGTCGTAGAAGAGAAGGGTAGGAGAAGAAGAGGTAGGCACTCACCAATCGCCCAGGCGCTTGCCTGGAAGGCATGGCAGGGCAGTGCTCGCGCGGCCGGCTAGGTGCAACGCAGGGTGACTTCACCATGGCAGCACCGGGAGCACCTCATCATGGGTGCTTCCACCAGTGTTGCACAAACACCACGACCACCGCACACACGCACATCGAGCACCACGAAAGGATCCAGCAAAGCATCGAGCTTGGAGGCGACAGGAGCCGGCAGTGTCGTGGTTTCATCAACAGATCTGCCATAGGGGTAGGTGTATGGCAGTTTGTGGAAGGGGGTGAACACGGCGGAGCGATCCGGGACGGTGGTAGCACGAGTTTACCCAGCTTCAGATCCTGCAACGGTGGCGAGACCCTATGTGCTGCTATAATTCACTATATGGCAACACGTGCTCGGTTACAATGATGAGGTTGGCCGTTTCGCTATGCGATTAGCCGTAAGTCTAAGCTCTTCTGCCTCAAGGGCTTCCCCACGACGGCTTATAAAGGCGCCTGGCGTGGGCTACACGGTGGTACCGGAGCGGATACAACTTGGAGTCCTAGACTAAGTCCTATGCGTGTACTACAAGGCAACCCGCCATGGGCCTGTCTCCGGATCCGCCATAAGCTCCTGCATCTAGTACCGCCATGGTCTTTCCAGCAACTGGGTCGCCCGGTAGGCAATCCGTCATACCACCCTGATGGGCCACCCTGGCTTGCTGGTTTAGGACTACGTCGTTGGTATACCCATTTGGTATATCCCCAACAGTAGCCCCCAGAGAACTTCAAGATCGCCATCTCCATCTGCCATGCCTCGTCTTTGGCGAAGTTTATCCGCCATAGCTCATCTTCTGTTCTGCGTCTGGATGGCGGTTTCTTGATGTTTCTCTTTTCTCCATCTATCAATCCGCCATAAATAGTGGATCAAGCGACGTAGCTTTGAACTTAGCGAGATTTCCGGGATCCGTTGGATCATACCATAGAAATCCGCCATAAATTTCAGCACGTAGTTCCTTCTAGGGCAAGATTCACAGCGCATGCACTGTTTTACTGAAGTTACTTTTTTACCCCCGGACACATGTCACTAGATTAGGGTTTCTGCGATCAGGAGGAGCGGTTGTGATGGCGGGCCCGAATCTCGAGGTCCGGGGCCTATATATACCCCGGCCTCTCACCCCCGGCCGGTCACACCTCATTCACCCCCCTCGCTCTCTCTCTCCTCAGCGCCTCCACGAGAGCTCCGTCATCTCCGACGAGCCACCGCAGGAATTCCTCGCCGCCGGTGGATTTTTCCGCCACAAGCTGGCATCGTCTTCCTCCTCTTCGCTCGAGATCTTGGAGGTCATTTTTGCCACTCCTCTAGCCGCCATGGAACCAGAATCAGCTCGTCAAGCCTCAAAGTCTGAAGCTGCAGAAAGCTCAGCGCGGTCATCTGATACAGAGTCCGCCATGCCCGAAACTTCGGGAGGTAGCTGGGATCCCTGCAATTTAGATGCGGGAACTCTAGCTTCAATGGAGCAAGAAGGACGGATAGCCGCCAAGGAGATTTCCAGATGGCGGGTTGATCCTGGTGCAGCAATGCCAGCCCCTTCCGATGGAGAGATCGTTATGCTGAAGTCTCACATCGACCGAGGCCTCAGCCTTCCACCATCCTACTTCTTGAAGGGCGTACTCCGACATTACATGTTACAGCTGCACCATATCGCACCAAATAGCTTCACAGTCATAGCGGGATTCGTCGCGCTATGCGAGGGATATCTGGGTATCAACCCACGCGGAGACTTATTCCGCTTGTATTTTAACATCCGCCACAACCGGGATGCGAATGGAGATCCTCACAATTGCGGATCGGTCTCATTTGTTCCTCGGAGCGGGAAATCATACCCTTATATTACCCCGCATGATTCTGCAAAGGGATGGCGGGGATCCTTCTTCTATCAGGCTGACCAGGCCCCTCCTGAAAGGAAGTATGGCCTGCGGTCTTTTGTTGATGGCCCCACCGAGGAGCAGGATAGCTGGGGCATCATGGACGATTTTACCATGGACGACGAATGCCAACTATGCTCACGACGGATTTCGAAACTTGTGTTTTCTAGACTGACAGGTGCTGACACCATCCACTATTGGATCTCACGGCGGATTCAGCCTATTCAATATCGCCCAACTCTGATGTGCGAGTATAGCGGGATTGACGATCCTCAATGCTACTCCAAGGAGGAACTATCTGCTGAGGAGATCGAGAACCGAATCCGCAACATCATCAAGGTGGGACGGGATGAGCCACTGAAGCTAAAGATCCCCATGTATGAGAACGGCAACTATCCAGAGGTGAGTGCCTCCCTGTTCCGCCATAACTGTTATTTTTCTTAAATAACTTTGCATATTTCTGCAGCTTTCTTCCCTTCCGCCTTCCGAGCTGAGCCGTCTAGTCCGTTATCCTCAGACGAAGGAGCTCACCGATGACGAGGAGGAAACATCCTCATCTCCAAAAAGACAGAGGATGGCGGAAGAGGAGACTATGGCGGATGAGCCCTCGGCAACTGTACCCCATGGCGTTCGCGGTGCGGGTGGGCGTGTACGAGGATTAGGCAAGAGAGTTATCTCCCGCCATCCGTCCCCTGCTCTGTGTGGCCACTTGGACACCGTGCCTGAGCACTCCGCCACTATCAATCTGCCAGAGCGGAAGTAAGGAAGATATCCTTTTCTGATTTCATACCATCTATAACTTGGCTTGTTCTGATCTGTGGCTTTGACTTTGCGCATAGGAGAAGAAAAGTTGCTGGCCAAAAGCCTCCAAGGGCCAAACCATCCCCAGCCGCTATTCCACCTACACCTGATGCTCCTGTCCGCCCAACTGGACCTTCCACTTCTGCCCAAAGGGCAAGCAAGATGGCGGATGCCTCGGCAAAGGATGTTGGGCCCTCCACTCATCCCGCAAAAGGCGCAAAGAAGGTGACCTTCAGCGGGAAAGCAGTCGAGATGGGCGCAGGAGGTGGGGAGGCCCCAAAGTGGAAAAAGAAAGCAGAAGCTCTTTTCCATCTTGACCACTTGCAGGAGGAGGCCAGTAACCATGTGTCAACCGCCATGTCATCGTTTGTGCAGAGAACCAGTATTGTGAAAGAGGTATGTACTCCCAGTAGCCCCCGAGCGTCATGGCGGATTTTCATAGATGATCCGCTATGAAGCTCTAAGACAAACTACTTTAACTTTTGAATAGTATAGCCCTCAAGCGCTGTCATATTATACAGTGCTCTGTAGAGAACTTTAAATTTTGCACTGAGTAGCCCCCGAGCATTATGGCGGATAACTATCTGGCATAAAGCTCTTAAGAAGACAAAAAATCAGTATGAGTAGCCCCCCGAGCGTTATGACGGATAAGTATCCGGCATAAAGCTCTAAGAGTGACTAAAAAATCATCGTGAGTAGCGCCCAAGCGTTATGGCGGATTGCTATCCGGCATAAAGCTCTAAGAGTGACTAACACTTCATATCATTTTACCAGAATTACAAGAAAGTTGTGGAGGAGCTGGTCCAGGTCGTCAGCTCGCAGGGGAAGGAGCTGGCAGAAAGAAGCGCTCTAGTGGCGGACTTGCAGCAGCAGCTCCAGAATAGCGGTAAGTTTCTTTTGTCTTGGACAAGTTTAAGTACCTTTATGCTATCCGATCAATACTGTGCTTATACTTCCGCCATGCAGATGCTGCCAAGCTCAAGTCCACACTTGAGGGGGTGGAAAAGGGCCACGCTATTGCGATGGAGGGGCTGCAGCAGTAGCTCCAAAAATCATTTGCCTCGAATACCCTCCTCGAGGAGCAGCTGAAGGACCAGGAATGCCAGAACCTGAAGAAGGACAAGGAGATAGAGGATCTCCGCAAAGCCGCCGCCGAATTTGAACAGCGGCGAGATGGCTTTAACGAGCTCCTCGATCACTTCCAGAAGACCTTGCTAGGTATCAATGGCTCTCCACACTTCGTAGTTTGTAGTAATGTGTAATGCCGAATGTGACACCTTCTTGTTTCCGCTATGCAGCGACCCTGGATCAAGGCGAAGTGGATTCCGCCGTAGGCTTGCGCATGGCCACTGACGCAGCGAAGAAGGAGCTGGATGGCCTTCTCAATGCTGGACGTCAGGTGTGCGGGAGTCTGCAGATAGCGGGCTCCGCTAGCCTCTCTGCCATAGGGCTCACCAAGAAGCTGCTGCTCGTTCCTGGGCTAGTGGCGGACTGGAAGCAGTCTTCCGCTCGGGGTGGTGCCAGAACTTCCTTAACCTTGGCGAAGGCCCACTACTCCGAGCTGGATCTGGACCTGATCACCTCCGGCATCCCAGAGAGTGGCGAGGACGGAGCACCGGTGAACGAGGCCGCCATCCGGCAGAGCGTGCTAGGATATGATCAGCTGTGTGCCCTGGACACCCAGCTAAACGTATACTATGAAGCATACGATCTGCTGGGGTCTCCAAGCCAAGCTTCGGCGTCGGTCTCTGCAGCCACTGCTGGCGCTGATGGCGGTGATGAGGTGTCCTCTGGAGTTCCGCCAGTCATTTAAACTATACCCTGCAATGTGGCAGGAGAAAAACAATTGCATCAATTCGGCCCCTGAGTGGGTTTGTAAGTTAAACTCATTAAACTGCATGTATGCTCTGCACTGTGCCTGATCTGCTTGTGGCGAATCAGTGAATGCTTTTGAACTTGTGGCATAGTTTTTATGAAGTGGTTTAATGTGCGGAAAAACTGCCAGGCCTATTTTTATGCAACTTGCAGTTGTTTGACATGCTCAAAAAACAACACTTTGAAAAAAATTCACGCGTAGGATTATGCGATCCGCCATCCGGCTCTTTGTGCTTGACTTTTCGTGAGATGGTGAAATCTTTGCACGAACAATCCGCTAGGGCAACGATACTTAAGAGCAACCGTCCAAAACCCTTAGCAGATGGCGGCTTAGATCGTCAAAAAGTCACTACTCAGGAATCCACACAAAGAACATCAGATGGAGATAAAAACATAAATATGCTACGCGGACCGTTATGGCGGATTCAAAAAGACGCAAGTGCAAAGCACAATTGCGCAAAGGTTCCATATGATCTAAATGAACAATAAAGTAGGTAAAAGACTCAGAGAAAATCAAGAGTGAACCAAATGCTTTATTTCATTGATCATATAGAGGTACCTATTACATAGCTAGGTAAATGCTAAGTGTAGAAAGGACGTAGTTGTGCGATGTACCATGGACGATCTGTTTTGTCATAGATATCGTCAGAGTCTCTTCGTTTGCGCTTCTTACTGGGTCGCTTATCTAGCTCGCAAATATCAACGAGGTAGTAGGAACCATTCAGTAGAGCTTTGCTGATGATGAAGGGTCCTTCCCAAGGCGGGGATAGCTTGTGGGACTTCTGCTGTTTGAGGCATAGCACCAGGTCCCCCTCTTTGAACGAGCATTTGCAAACTCGCCGGCGGTGATAGCGGCGGAGATTCTGTTGGTAGATGGCGGATCTCTGGGCTGCTAGGTCTCGTTCTTCTTCCAGCAGGTCCATGGATAGTTGTCTGGACGCTTCTGCATCTTCCTCCTCATAGGCCTCGACTCTTGGGGAATCGTACTGGACATCACTTGGCAAGATTGCCTCTGCTCCATAGACTAAGAAGAAAGGGGTGAGGCCAGTTGATCTTTTTGATGTGGTCCGTAGACTCCATAACACAGATGGCAACTCTTCTACCCAGGCTCCAGCTGCTCTACGTAGCGGTGCTTCTAGGCGTGGCTTGATCCCTAACATGATTAGTCCGTTGGTCTGCTCAACTTGTCCATTGGACTGTGGATGTGCCCCAGATGCCAGGTCAAGGCGGATTCCATTGTGATGGCAGTACTCTTCAACTTCTTCCTGAGACAAGTTAGTGCCATTGTCGGTGATGATGCTATGTGGGATACCGAATCTGACCACAATGTCCTTGACGAATTTTAGGGCAGTTTTGCCATCAAGCTTTCTAATGGGTTTAGCTTCCACACACTTCGTGAATTTGTCTACCGCTACCAGGAGGTGCGTAAATCCCGAACGTGCTGTTTTTAGCGGACCCACCATGTCCAGCCCCCATACTGCAAAAGGCCAGGTTATAGGGATCGTATGCAGTGCTGTGGCGGGCATGTGGGTTTGCTTGGAGTACATCTGGCAACCTTGGCAGAGCTCCACGATACGGTCTGCATCTGCCTTGGCTGTTGGCCAGTAAAATCCATGGCGGAATGCCTTAGCTACTAGGAATCTGGTGGCGGCGTGATGCCCACATTCGCCTTCGTGGATATCCCTTAGTATTTCGATTCCGTCCACTTGGGATATGCATCTCATGAAGACTCCCGAGGTGCTTCGCTTGTAGAGCTGGCCATCTATGATGGTGTACGCTTTTGCTCTATGCTCGATTTGTCTCTTTTGGACTTCATCTTTGGGTAGCTTCTTGTTCATCAGATACTCCAGGTAGGGCTCTGCCCATGGCGGGTTGCTGGGCAAAACCGCCATAACAGGGGAGCTTGCTAGGTCCGGATTTTCTGGGTCCACCATCTTGACTGATGGTACGTGCAGATGCTTGAGGAATACGCCTGGCAGAACTGCCTTGCGGCTAGATCCTAACTTGGACAAGGTGTCGGCCGCCATATTATCTTCTTGTCGTACGTGCTTTATGTCGTAGCCGAGGAAACTTTTAGCCATCTCATCCACCTCAGCTCTGTAAGCCGCCATAACTTTGTTCTGAGCTTTGTATGTGCCAGCCACCTGCTGAGCGACAAGGTTAGAATCTCCGCAACACATAATGTGTTGTATGCCGATATCCTTTGCGACGCGCAGCCCGTGCAGTAGCGCTTCATACTCTGCGATGTTGTTGGCGGTGGGGAAGTGAATCTGAAGAATGTAGCTGAGCTCATCTCCCTTAGGGGATTTGAGTGTCACTCCAGCCCCCGAGCCGTGTAGCAGCTTTGAACCATCAAAGTGCATCACCCAATGCTCTGGTTTTGGGATGGGCATAGTCTCCTGCGCTTCCTTCCAATCCGCCATAAATTCCGCCAAAGCCTGAGACTTGATGGCAGTGCGAGGCTTGTAGTCGATGTCGAAGGAGGCCAGTTCAATGCCCCACTTTGCAACTCGTCCTGTTGCGTCACTGTTGTTGATGATGTCCTTCAGTGGAGCCTTGCTCACCACTGTGATCTTATGGTCATAGAAGTAATGTCGTAACTTACGAGAAGCTAGGAAAACTCCATATGCCAACTTTTGGTAGTGAGGGTAGCGCTGCTTGGATTCCGTCAGGACCTCGCTGACATAGTAGACTGGTCGCTGTATGCCGTACTCCTGCGCTTCTTCCTTACGTTCTACCACGATGATGATGCTGACGACCCTGTTGGTTGCCGCCATGTATAGTAACATGGGTTCCTGGTCTTCGGGAGCTGCTAGGACTGGTGCAGTGGATAGCACTCTCTTCAGATCCTTAAGCACAGCGTCTGCCTCGTCGGTCCAAACGAATTCGTCTGATTTCTTCATCAGCTTGTAGAGTGGCAAAGCCTTCTCGCCAAGACGACTGATGAACCTGCTCACTGCTGCCACGCAGCCTGTGAGTCGCTGTACATCCTTTAAGTCATTAGGCCAGGAGATGTCGAGGATTGCCTTGATCTTCTCCAGGTTGACCTCGATTCCGCGGTGGGAGACGATGAATCCTAGAAGTTGTCCAGCTGGTACCCCGAACACGCACTTCGTGGGGTTGAGTATCATGTTGTACTTCCTTAGATTGTCGAAGGTCTCTTGCAAATACGCTATAAGGCCATCTTGCTTCTTGGACATAACGGCGATGTCGTCCACATACGCGTGGATGTTGCGTCCGATTTGATCCGCCAGGCACTTCTGCATGGTGCGCTGATACGTTGCTCCTACGCTTTTCAGACCGAACGGCATTGTGACATAGCAATATGTGCCATAAGGTCTTATGAACAACGTAGCAAGCTAATCGGACTCTTTCATCTTGATCTGGTGGTATCCTAAGTAGGCATCTAAGAAACATAGCAGCTCTGATCCCGCCGTCGAGTCAATGACTTTGTCAATGCGAGGCAAGGGAAAAGGATCTTTTGGACACGCTTTGTTCAGGCTAGTGTAATCTACACACATGCGCAGAACCTTTGTGTTTTTCTTAGGAACTTAACACAGGATTTGCCACCCACTTTGTATGGATCACTTCTTTGATGAAGCCTGCTTTCAGTAGCTTGGAAATTTCCTTTGCTATCGCGCGGAGTTTTTCATCTCCGAAGCGTCTCATGGCTTGTCTTACTAGCTTGGAGCCAGGGATTATCTGTAGGGCGTGCTCGGCGAGTTCCCTAGGTACACCTGTCATGTAAGATGGCTGCCATGCGAAGATGTCCCGGTTCTCACAGGGGAACTCGACGAGCGTGCTTTCCTATTTGGGGGACAGATTTGTCCCAATGGAGGTAGTCTTGGCGGCATCACCAGCGACAAGTTCCACCTGTTTTGTATCAACTGTGGGCTTGAAGGTGGGCGGGGAGGCGGAAACCTCTTGCTTGGATGCCGGCATCTCCGCGGGGTCTGTGGCAGCGTGGATTTCTTTGAACTCCTCGCCAAAGAACACTGCTTCCGCGAAAGCGGCTTCTCCTTCCTCGCACTACTTTGCCTTTCTAAAGCTGCCATAAACGGTGATTATGCCATCCGGTCCTGGCATCTTCAGCTGGTTGTAGATGTAGCATGGCCTGGCATGGGCACTGGGGATACAAGAAATGCACACCAGAAAAATTGGGGAAAAATACAGGGAGCTCCCCTGGGGGTGTGGGACCCTAGAACCAAGACCAAACCATGGTTCCCACCCCACCTGGCAGACATCGATGGCACCGCGAGTTTGACCTAGATCTCAGAGGGGGGCCTAGGGAATTCAGAAAAAATCAAAAAAATGGAAAAACAATGCATGGAGTCATGGTGAGTGATGCATCACCTAGGAAAAATACCAAACATGCCATCCCAAGGGTTCACATATGGACTCTCTCACAGAGAGGTGCTTCCAGACAGGAGTTCTCTTTGTCTTCCTTGGCAGATGACCATGGTTTGTGCAAGTTCCACAACAAACTTTGGAACCATGGTCCCATTTTTGGTGGAGATGTGCATCTTTGCATTCCCAACCACTTTTGCAACTAGTGTTTTTCCAGTTTCCACATAAAAAATGCATTTCCCATTTTTCGGGTGCCCAGAGGGGTCGAAACAGGTGCTTTTTTGTGAAGGGGCCACCAAGGGTAGTGTGCAATACATCACCACTCTAATTTTCATGGGTGGGGGACCTACCAGGGGTGCCACATCCAAGAGGTTAGGAATTATCTCGGCCTGCTGCCATATAATGAATTATTTTTGCCCTAAATCCTTTTTAATCCAATTTTGCACTGGGGCTACAAGAAATGCACACCAGAAAAATTGGGGAAAAATATAGGGAGGTCCCCTGGGGCTGTGGGACCCTAGAACCAAGACCAAACCATGGTTCCCACCCCACCTGGCAGACATCGATGGCACCGCGAGTTTGACCTAGATCTCGGAGGGGGGCCTAGGGAATTCAGAAAAAATCAAAAAAAAATGGAAAAACAGTGCATGGAGTCATGGTGAGTGATGCATCACCTTGGAAAAATACCAAACATGCCATCCCAAGGGTTCACATGTGGACTCTCTCACAGAGAGGTGCTTCCAGACAGGAGTTCTCTTGGCCTTCCTTGGCAGATGACCATGGTTTGTGCAAGTTCCACAACAAACTTTGGAACCATGGTCCCATTTTTGGTGGATATGTGCATCTTTGCATTTCCAACCACTTTTGCAACTAGTGTTTTTATAGTTTCCACATAAAAAATGCATTTCCCATTTTTCGGGTGCCCGGAGGGGTCAAAACAGGTGCTTTTTTGTGAAGGGGCTACCAAGGGCAGTGTGCAAAACATCACCACTCTAATTTTCATGGGTGGGAGACCTGCCAGGGGTGCCACATCCAGGAGGTTAGGAATTAGCTCGGCCTGCTGCCATATAATGAATTATTTTTGCCCTAAATCCTTTTTAATCCAATTTTGCACTGGGGCTACAAGAAATGCACACCAGAAAAATTGGGGAAAAATACAGGGAGCTCCCTTGGGGGTGTGGGACCCTAGAACCAAGACCAAACCATGGTTCCCACCCCACCTGGCAGACATCGATGGCACCGCTAGTTTGACCTAGATCTCGGAGGGGGGCCTAGAGAATTCAAAAAAAATAAAAAAAATGGAAAAACAGTGTATGGAGTCATGGTGAGTGATGCATCACCTTGGAAAAATACCAAACATGCCATCCCAAGGGTTCACATGTGGACTCTCTCACAGAGAGGTGCTTCCAGATGAGTTCTCTTGGTCTTCCTTGGCAGATGACCATGGTTTGTGCAAGTTTCACAGCAAACTTTAGAACCATGGTCATCTTTGTATTCCCAACCACTTTTGCAACTAGTGTTTTTCTAGTTTCCACATAAAAAATGCATTTCCCATTTTTCGGGTGCCCGGAGGGGTCGAAACAGGTGCTTTTTTGTGAAGGGGCCACCAAGGGCAGTGTGCAAAACATCACCACTCTAATTTTCATGGGTGGGGGACCTGCCAGGGGTACCACATCCAGGAGGTTAGGAATTATCTTGGCCTGCTGCCATATAATGAATTATTTTTGCCCTAAATCTTTTTTTATCCAATTTTGCACTTGGGCTACAAAAATGCACACCAGAAAAATTGGGGGAAAATACAGGGAGGTCCCCTGGGGGTGTGGGACCCTAGAACCAAGACCAAACCATGGTTCCCACCCCACCTGGCAGACATCGATGGCACCGCGAGTTTGACCTAGATCTCGGAGGGGGGCCTAGGGAATTCAGAAAAAATCAAAAAAAAATGGAAAACAGTGCATGGAGTCATGCTGAGTGATGCATCACCTTGGAAAAATACCAAACATGCCATCCCAAGGGTTCACATGTGGACTCTCTCACAGAGAGGTGCTTCCAGACAGGAGTTCTCTTGGTCTTCCTTGGCAGATGACCATGGTTTGTGCAAGTTCCACAACAAACTTTGGAACCATGGTCCCATTTTTGGTGGAGATGTGCATCTTTGCATTCCCAACCACTTTTGCAACTAGTGTTTTTCCAGTTTCCACATAAAAAATGCATTTCCCATTTTTCGGGTGCCCGGAGGGGTCGAAACAGGTGCTTTTTTGTGAAGGGGCCACCAAGGGACTTCAGAAAGATCTGAATATCTAGAAGATTTTTTGAAATGGATCCCACCTGCCTATCGGTCATTGTTTTCTGGAGTTCCTCGGCCATATTGTTGTTTATTTCTTCGAGCTCCTTCTTATCCTGTGATAGCTTGTAACATTCATCAGCAGCAGCAC
Organism: Dactylis glomerata; assembly: GCA_007115705.1. NCBI lineage: Eukaryota > Viridiplantae > Streptophyta > Magnoliopsida > Poales > Poaceae > Dactylis > Dactylis glomerata. The sequence continues at coordinate 4,075,911 of QXEO01002107.1, read as the reverse complement.
AAGCATCACTAATTCTCCTAATACCTTCCGATTTATACAACTCCCATAACTTGACCAAACATTTCTTCAGTGCGTTAGGCCACTCCGGATCAATCCACTCCACTATTCCACACTTCGGACCATCCTAATGATCAGCAGCATAGTATAATAAATATAAGAAACTATGAAATGAAGAGAGAAAAACGCTATTGAAACATTCATTTTGCAATATAAATAATCCAAACCTCCTTTGCGCATCCTATAAGCCTTTTCCCTGTGTTAGTGCCTTCGAAGGCAACAAATTTCCTTAGTTTCAACCCATGGTCACATGGTGCCTCCCTCTCGATCACCAAACCATCCCAATCTAGGTCGTAGATGGTCTGTGGCACCTAAAACAAAACCTAAACCTAAATCTCTAACCCCATAAACCAACACGTCGAATAAAAGGAACTCACATTGGTCCGGCAGTAGTCGAAATCAGAGAGAAGGCTGCCACTGTCGCTGCCGCTGCCGTAGCTTGTATCGTCGCCATCATTACAAGACGGCATGGTGAAGGAAGGAGAGAGGGGGTAGAACTAGAGGAAGGAGAGAGAGGTGGTAGAGCCAGCATGCGAGGTAGTGACTCAACGGTCAGTTTGAACATAAATATCTTGTTCTGCCTACTACCCATGCCTCAGTGGAAATAAATAATTTATACGCTTTCAAAAGGAAAACAACACATAAGTTGGCAATTGAGTTTGGATAAATCAAGTAAATTATCCAGAACAATGACTGTCCCCTACTAGTTGGTATTTTTTGTACTATTTTATTTTTAGTTTTTAATATTTCAATTATGCATAGTTTTACTCTTCAAAATTTGAAATGTATTTTACAAATGTGAATCTACACAGTACAAGGCATGTAGATACACGACATGATTTGTTTGTAATATAATACAACAAGTGATGTAAACAACGCTTATTATTTCAGTAGTCATTTTATTACAACATCTCAATATCCCAGAAATGAATTTATTACATTCTCTCAACATAGTTCTACAATAAAATTACAAATTGACACTAGTTTTCAGAATAAGTTTGAGGCAGACAATATGAAATACAACATTTTCTAAGATACAACAGCTTATTGCATGGAGAAGCTACAACACACTCACAAACATTTACAGAGTGATGCAGAATGAAGGAGATGAATCAAATAGAGACCAAAATTGGGTTGCACTTCTCACTGTAACATATCAGCACCTATGAAGCGGGAAGCTCAAAACTTCAAGATGACAGCTCTACAGCAGTCTCATCATCTCCAACCATTTCTGAAATTGCAACAACAAAAAATACCTTCTTACTCAATTTCTTCCTTCGAAAAACCTGCATGAGATCGTTATCTTTAACAATTTTGATGAAATCCCTCTTCTTAAATTGCCACCAACGTAAATGTGCCTGCTGATTAGGGCCCCAAGGACATCTCTGCTTTAGCTGCTCAAGAATCTGGTCAACAGTATCTGTCTTGGGATCTACCATTATTTCCATATGATCGTTCTGCACAGCAAATTCTTGGCCATCATCTAGTACTGTAGTGTAAGGATCCACTTGTAAAGCAATTAGATACATTTGTGAATGGTCAATAGCTGCTAGTTTACAAACATCCATACCACTGGGAGCACCACCATCTGGATCAACACCTTTGGCACCTAACTGTTCTTCTGGTGCATCAACATCATCTACCATAACAAAGAGATCTAACTGACGAGTATCCTTATACTTCTCCCAAATCTGCAACAGCTGATGGGAGTGCTCAAGTTGTTCGTACACCTGATTCATGTTCATCCACACAAACTTAGCCTTTTGTTTGGATCCCCAAGGAATCCTAGCGTGAAGAATGCCAACAAGCTACGAAATAGACACAATCTCACTACAATTCACATTCATTTGCACAGACTACGAAGCCACACACCTCTCCAAGCCATAATCTAATCTAGCAATGTACTGATGCACTCGGACATTTATTTTGTATGTGTTCTCTGAATCATCGCTGTCTCAAAAATATTGGGAAATAAAAGATACAAATTAGTTGATTCTCTCTAATCATACCACAATTTGGGAAAATATAAGACAAAAAGTATGTTTTCTGCTTTTGGATAAATTGGAGCCTTCAGATCTGAACATAATTTGAGATGACTTCCATAAGATAAAAAATCTAGGTTTGCATGTTGGTTGGTTTGATAGAGATTGTGGATTACTTGCATACAAAATAATACCACAATTTCGGATAAATATGACAAAAATCAGTTACTTTCTTCTCTACAATTGTTCAGATACTGACAGTTACTCCTGCCGTTCCATAAAACATCCTAGTGCTATCGGGATGTAAGAGAGGGATCTGAAATATTCACCTCTGCTTTCTGGCGCTCACACTCACAGTAGAAGGCCCAATTCCGTTCATCTTTGGGATTTGTTCTTTTCCTCCAATCTGCAGGTGACGCCGCGCCAGCGACGCCGGAGGGCTACCGCTCCGATTGCTCTTGGTCGGCGGCGCCATCGTCGGGCTGGCTCTTCGCTTGGTCGGCGGCGCCACCGCCGTCGGGCAAGCTTTCCGCTTCTCGCTGCTCCCCGCTGCTTGCTTGTTGCAAGATATCTGACTGCTTTTCTGGCTTGCAGCTCCAGCAATCGCCGCTCCTGGCGGCGATGGTGCCTCTCATTTCCTGCTGGTAGACATGCACCGCCGCCGGAATTCGACTCCGACCTAGGGGGGTCTAGGGTTGGAAGGACAAGAAAGGGGATTTGTTCGTACTGAGAGTTGCAGGTGGAGTTGACAGATAACGAGGCAACATAACGGAGACACATTACAAGCAGGACCCACTCACTCGGCACATAACGGAGAAATACTGACATGCGGGACTGCAATGGGCTCAAAACGGAAGAAGTCACGGCAATATTTGGTTTGCCCTCATTTTTTTCAGTATGGGCTCTCTGAGGAATTACCTATCCAACTTTTCAAATGATGTCTATTATAAGCAACAAAGGTACCTGTAAGCCTGTGCCAAGAAACTCGGAAACCGCAAACAAAATGACCTTCCGCGAGCGCACGGCTAACACGCTTGGTACTCCTTTTATCAAATTGTCGATGTGGGACTAAACTAAAAGACTCGCGGGATAGACACGCTGCGTACACACTCTGTAAAGTCAAAATGGCTGCTGAACGCGAGCTGCCGAGAAGAGCCCGCCTTCACACGGCTGACTGCATGCAGTTTCGTATCCGTAACATGCAGCTGGTTTTGCATGTTGGTCAACTAGATGTGACTCGTGAGTACAAGAAAAAGTACTATTTATTCAGAGTATTTTATTTGCATGTTAGCTTAGCTATATATACGGCTAGAACAATAAAAATTACAAATATAAGATTATAAAAAAGAGAACAAGAAAATATATTAATATACATGGAGCTAAGCAGGTATAAGCCATGGAACAAAACTGGGTTATTAACGGATAGAACACTATCTAGAAAAATTCCAGATGTGGTGGACGTATCATTACTACGATGGAGCAAGATTTATGCTAACCATCTGGCAGAAAAATTTAGGGTTCAAGGAATAAATCTAGTCTACACATGAAACGTAAATGTAGAGTCTTCTCAGCAAATCTTGTCTACAAAAGAAAAAAAATGTAGCTTCAAAGGACAAATCTCAGCTACACAAACACGAAAAATAGAGTCTAAGGAACAATCTTGTCTACGTATGAAATTAAAATATATATCGGAGGAATAAATCTCATCGACACAAGGAACCAAAATGTCAAGTCCGAAAATTAAATCTCTTCTATAAAGACAAAAATGTAGCGTATGGGGAACGAATTAACGAACAAAAATATATCATGGAAACAAATCACGACTATAAAAAGGAACAAACCAAAATTAGAGGGGTCATGGGAAACAAGAAGGAACAAAACTTTAGCGATTGGGGAACAAATCATAAATTCAAGTTAGACTGATCGGAACAACAGTTTAGTTCTCGAGGAACTATATTTAATTAGAAGGAACAAAACTTTAGCGATAGTGGAACAAATTATGAATTCAAGTTAGACTAGTTGGAACAATATTTTAGTTTTCTGGGAATGAAGGAACAAAACTTCAGCGATTGGGAAACAAATCGTAAATTCGAGTTAGACTAATTGGAACAACAGGTTAGTTCTCGAGGAACTAAATTTAATTAGAAGGAACAAAACTTTAGCGATAGTGGAACAAATTATGAATTCAAGTTAGACTAGTTGGAACAATATTTTGGTTTTCTAGGATTGAAGGAGCAAAACTTTTGCGATTGCGAAACAAATCATAAATTTGAGTTATACTAATTGGAACACCTTTAGATCTCGAGGAACAAAATTTGTAGAATGAAAAAAAATTAGCGATAATGAAACAAATCATGAAATCAAGTTAGACTAGTTGGAACAACATTTTAATTCCCTAGAACGAAGGAACAAAACTTTAGTAAATGTAGATAAATCATAAATTCAAATTAGATTAATTGGAACACCATTTTAGTTCTCTAGGAACTAAATTTAATTAGAAGGAACAAAACTTTAGCGATAGTGGAACAAATTATGAATTCAAGTTAGACTAGTTGAAACAATATTTTAGTTTCCTAGGAATGAAGGAACAAAACTTCAGCAATTTGGGAACAAATCATAAATCGAGTTAGACTAATCGGAACAACTGTTCAGTTCACGAGGAACAAAATTTAATTAGAAGGAACAAAACTTTAGCGATTGGGGAACAAATCATAAATTTGAGTTAGCCTAATAAGAACAATAGTTTAGTTCTCGAGGAACTAAATTTAATTAGAAGGAACAAAACTTTAGCGATAGTGGAACAAATTATGAATTCAATTTAATTAGACTAGTTGGAACAATATTTTAGTTTTCTAGGAATGAAGGAACAAAACTTTAGCGATTGGGAAACAAATCTTAAATTCGAGTTAGACTAATTGGAACAACTGGTTAGTTCTCGAGGAACTAAATTTAATAAGAAGGAACAAAACTTTAGCGATAGTGGAACAAATTATGAATTCAAGTTAGATTAGTTGGAACAATACTTTAGTTCTCTGGGAATGAAGGAACACAACTTTTGCGATTGCGAAAAAATCATAAATTTGAGTTACACTAATTAGAACAACATTTTAGATCTCGAGGAACTAAATTTGTAGAATGAACAAAACTTTAGCGATAATGAAACAAATCATGAAATCAAGTTAGACTAGTTGGACAACATTTTAATTCCCTAGAACGAAGGAACAAAACTTTAGTAAATGCAGATAAATCATAATTTCAAATTAGATTAATTGGAATAACATTTTAGTTCTTTAGGAACTAAATTCAATTAGAAGCAACAAAACTTTAGCGATTGGGGAACAAATCATAAATCGAGTTAGACTAATCGGAACAACTGTTCAGTTTTCGAGGAGTTAAATTTAATTAGAAAGAACAAAACTTTAGCGATTGGGGAACACATCATAAATTCAAGTTAGACTGATCGGAACAATAGTTTAGTTCTCGAGGAACTATATTTAATTAGAAGGAACAAAACTTTAGCGATAGTGGAACAAATTATGAATTCAAGTTAGGCTAGTTGGAACAATATTTTAGTTTTCTGGGACTGAAGGAACAAAACTTCAGCGATTGGGAAACAAATCATAAATTCGAGTTAGACAAATTGAAACAACAGGTTAGTTCTCGAGGAACTAAATTTAATTAGAAGGAACAAAACTTTAGCGATAGTGGAACAAAATATGAATTCAAGTTAGACTAGTTGGAACAATATTTTGGTTTTCTAGGATTGAAGGAGCAAAACTTTTGCGATTGCGAAACAAATCATAAATTTGAGTTATACTAATTGGAACACCTTTAGATCTCGAGGAACAAAATTTAATAAGAAGGAACAAAACTTTAGCGATAGTGGAACAAATTATGAATTCAAGTTAGGCTGATCGGAACAACAGTTTAGTTCTCGAGGAACTAAATTTAATTAGAAGGAACAAAACTTTAGCGATAGTCGGGAAAATTATGAATTCAAGTTAGACTAGTTGGAACAATATTTTAGTTTTCTAGGAATGAAGGAACAAAACTTTAGCGATTGGGAAACAAATCTTAAATTCGAGTTAGACTAATTGGAACAACTGGTTATTTCTCGAGGAACTAAATTTAATAAGAAGGAACATAACTTTAGCAATAGTGGAACAAATTATGAATTCAAGTTAGATTAGTTGGATTCTCAAAAAAAGTTAGATTAGTTGGAACAATATTTTAGTTTTCTTGGAATGAAGGAACAATACTTTTGCGATTGCGAAACAAATCATAAATTTGAGTTAGACTAATTGGAACAACATTTTAGATCTCGATGAACTAAATTTGTAGAATGAACAAAACTTTAGCGATAATGAAACAAATCATGAAATCAAGTTAGACTAGTTGGAACAACATTTTAATTTCCTAGAACGAAGGAACAAAACTTTAGTAAATGTAGATAAATCATAAATTCAAATTAGATTAATTGGAACACCATTTTAGTTCTCTAGGAACTAAATTTAATTAGAAGGAACAAAACTTTAGCGATAGTGGAACAAATTATGAATTCAAGTTAGACTAGTTGAAACAATATTTTAGTTTCCTAGGAATGAAGGAACAAAACTTTAGCAATTTGGGAACAAATCATAAATCGAGTTAGACTAATCGGAACAACTGTTCAGTTCTCGAGGAACTAAATTTAATTAGAAGGAACAAAACTTTAGTGATTGGGGAACAAATCATAAATTTGAGTTAGACTAATCGGAACAACAGTTTAGTTCTCGAGGAACTAAATTTAATTAGAAGGAACAAAACTTTAGGGATAGTGGAACAAATTATGAATTCAAGTTAGACTAGTTGGAACAATATTTTAGTTTTCTAGGAATGAAGGAACAAAACTTTAGCGATTGGGAAACAAATCGTAAATTTGAGTTAGACTAATTGGAACAACAGGTTAGTTCTCGAGAAACTAAATTTAATAAGAAGGAACAAAACTTTAGCGATAGTGGAACAAATTATGAATTCAAGTTAGACTAGTTGGAATAATATTTTAGTTCTCTGGGAATGAAGGAACACAACTTTTGCGATTGCGAAAAAATCATAAATTTGAGTTAGACTAATTAGAACAACATTTTAGATCTCGAGGAACTAAATTTGTAGAATGAACAAAACTTTAGTGATAATGAAACAAATCATGAAATCAAGTTAGACTAGTTGGATAAACATTTTAATTCCCTAGAACGAAGGAACAAAACTTTAGTAAATGCAGATAAATCATAAATTCAAATTAGATTAATTGGAATAATATTTTAGTTCTTTAGGAACTAAATTTAATTAGAAGCAACAAAAAATTAGTGATAGTGGAACAAATTATGAATTCAAGTTAGACTAGTTGAAACAATATTTTAGTTTCCTAGGAATGAAGGAACAAAACTTCAGCAATTTGGGAACAAATCATAAATTGAGTTAGACTAATTGGAACAACTATTCAGTTCTCCAGGAGTTAAATTTAATTAGAAGGAACAAAACTATAGCGATTGGGGAACAAATCATAAATTTGAGTTAGACTAATCGGAACAACAATTTAGTTCTCGAGGAACTAAATTTAATTAGAAGGAATAAAACTTTAGCGATAGTGGAACAAATTATGAATTCAACTTAGACTAGTTGGAAAAGTATTTTAGTTTTCTAGGAATGAAGGAACAAAACTTTAGCGATTGGGAAACAAATCATAAATTCGAGTTAGACTAATTGGAACAACTGGTTAGATCTCGAGGAACTAAATTTAATAAGAAGGAACAAATGTTTAGCGATAGTGGAACAAATTATGAATTCAAGTTAGACTAGTTGGAACAATATTTTAGTTTTCTGGGAAAGAAGGAACAATACATTTGCGATTGCGAAACAAATCATAAATTTGAGTTAGACTAATTGGAACAACATTTTAGATCATGAGGAACTATATTTTTAGAATGAGCAAAACTTTAGCGATAATGAAACAAATCATGAAATCAAGTTAGACTAGTTGAAACAACATTTTAATTCCCTAGACTAAAGGAACAAAACTTTAGTAAATGCAGAATAAATTGTAAATTTCAATTAGATTAATTGGAACAGCAGTTTAGTTCTCTAGGAACTAAATTTGATTAGAAGGAACAAAACTTTAGCGATAATAGAATAAATTATGAATTCAAGTTAGATTAGTTGGAACAACACTAAAAACATAAATTTTGTGTGTGGAACAAAACACAATTAGAAGAGACACAATTTTTAGAAACTAAATGAAACAAAATCATAAAATATTGGGAAAAATAGAAAAACTAGCTTAGAAAGTAAAAGGCATAAGATAATATTAAAAAGAAAAGGAAACAAAACATAAAAATAAAAGAATGCAAGAAAGAAGGAAAAAAGAAAAATAATAGGAAGGAAGCATATCTTGACGTCACATGCATGAAAGAGAAGAAGGAAAACAGTAATGAAAGGAAACTGGAGAAGAAAAGAAAAAAAACAAGAGGGAGAAGAAAAGAAAATAGTTAAATGAGCGGACTGACTTTACCTATTTATTAGAGATCGAAACCTAAGCACGAATAACCATCAAAGCGCACGGAGCGCTACTGCTACGTACATGTACCAACCTAATCCGTCGATCAGACCCGAACAACTAGACACCGTGCGAACAAAAAAAACTCAGCGAGCGTGGTACTGCGACCAGCTAGCGAACGAAGGAAACATTGATGGGCCGAGCCCATATGTCCGCAGGGTTCAGCGAAACGGAGGATCTATAGCGCGCGCGCTACCGATCCTTTTCCACCGCACGGGCCAGGGCGTGCCCAGCACGAGGCCAGCTTGGCCTGGCCTGTTAGTCCAACGTGGCACTCGGGCCCATTGGTCAGCCACTTTGGCTAGACTAGCCCCTGGTGCAAAACGTTTTGTTGTATTTCCTGTGATTTCAGAAAATGTATAAATGTTGTAAAATGCATAGTTAATTATCTGTTTGTCAGAAAAATATGTATGACCTACCAAAATGTTCCGAAAATTGTAATCTATCTACTTATTCTATCATCATGCATGCTTACAACAATTGAAATGATGCCATTGGTGAAACCCTAATAAACCCCTTATGTTTAATTATGGAGTTAATACAAATGCTATTTATAGTGCCTTTGAACTCTATTTAATTTGAAAATCATGTCATAGGGTTGATTTCAATAACTAAATATGTCATATCATCATTGTTGTTTGTGCATCGATGCCATGCTTGAACGTTGTTTTCCTTTTCCGGTATGTTTCTGCTTCTCCCCGGTAGGATCCGGAGTTGATGTGAGCAACGCTCCGATATCAAGATCAACAACACCGACGATCAATACTTGTCCATCAATGAACAAGTCAAGAAGGAGAATCCTGGATATCGTTTTATCTGGTTATCAACAACAAGGCAAGCAGCCCCCCCTCTGAACCTATGGTTTCAAAGTATTTCAAAACCTACTATTTTGTACCACACGGTTCAACTATCTTTTATCGATAGGTAGAGTTATCCTATCTAATGCATGTTCCATTCTTGTCACCTAAATACCCTGATCCACTGCTCCTAGCATGACTAGGTTTTGCTTGTGTGCATCGCTAGAGCTTTATATCTGAAATGCTTAGCCATGCTTAGTTGTTTACTCTGATACATATGGTTAATGAATCAGAGCTGCAAATGAATCTAGTATGATAGGATGACGTGGTATGATGAGAATTTTGTGTTTAAACATGCTAAAAGGCTTGGATGAGCCGCCACATTGGGATGTGGTTGTTTGACTCATTCTTGTCGCCCTAGGATCCGAGTTCTTGTCTCTTGATCCAAGACTGAGCGTACGACCACACGTGGAGGTATGGGACTCCCGTCGACTCACTAACTTGCTTAGACTTATCCATGTGCTACCTAGTTCGGGCTTTCCATTTGGCATATGCATTGAAAATGTTTTGGAAAGAGATGGAAAAGAGAAGAGGTGCATCATACAGGAATGCAGCCGAGGTTGCTTGAGGCGGATTCCTCTGGTAAACCAACCTCGCCATGCAACAAATGGTTCTGCGTCGGAGAATGGCCGTCTTGCGATGGCGGACTAAAACCTTTTGGCGTGGCTCACGGAATAGGTCGATGTGAGGTAAAGGTTGTAGGCGATCACCACTCCGCTAGTGTCTCACGGAATGACATCATGTGGCTAATGGAGATGGTCGTCACATGTGGGCAAAGTTGTACACCCCTGCAGGGTTAAATCTTTTCAAAAAGTCGTGTCCATGGTTATGGATGACTTGGAGATGGATGCCTGATCATAGAGAACTTTAACCTCATCGTAAAACTTGAACATCAAAGTGTGAATAGGATTTCTTCCTCTGGGGTTTCGAGGAGGTGATCCTAGTGGATAGGTTCTGGTGATTTTGGTTCGGTGGATGTCTTAATGATCAAAGTTATCGCTTTCTTACCCCTTTTAAATGTTCTGAGTAGTCGAGCTTCTACTCTTGTTTTATGCAAATAAAGATTGCTTTGCGCAAACAACTCCACAGAAAGCCTTTCTTAACCAAGTTCAGCTAATAGGATATGTAAGTCTTGCTGAGTACCTTATGTACTCACCCCCCCCCTTTGTTGATATTTTTGTAGCAGAGTAAGTTCCACAATGAAGATGAGTTCCGTTCGAAGATTGACACCGACGAGTAGCTTGGGGTTCCCAGACAGCAGCTTGGGGCTGCGGAATGGGTTGTCGTTGTTATGCTTCTGGCCTCTTAGGCCATGTTATCCTTGCTATGTCTAATAGCATAACCTTCCTTCCGTTGTTTGATGTAATGTTGGTCAGTGACCTCTGCTTGTAATAAGTTGGATCTTTGCTCAGGTAAGAGCTTTGCAATATTACCTTTGAGTCGTAGAGTCACTGTTGTGTACCAACTGTGGTTACCCATCTCGTGCATAATGCGTGTATGGATATAAAGTGCACGAGAGGGGTTTAAGATTCTCGAGCTCTCTGTTATGCAGTCTTGGTTATGATTAGTTTCACAGCGCTTAGAGATGTGTAGAGCCGATGTTTAATTCCGGCCTGCCTGCCGATGGTGTTCCGGCCTGGGACTGGTAACCCCAATATCACTCGTTGCTAGCGTAACTAATACACATAACATCTCTGTATAGCTTAGATCTCGGGGGTCCCGACAGACATCCTTTAATTTCCATTTTCCAAAAATCCTAATTTTTATTAATAAAAATAAAAATTAAATATTTTCTACATTAAACCAATTCTTTTCTTTTCAAATAACTTCAACCATGACTTCATAATTTCACATTGCTATAAAACTTTAGTTGAGTTCTTGAATTACCAAGTCTTCGGTAAAACCCAGAAATAATACCAAGTCTTGAGTAAAACACTTTCATAATATAAATTCTTGGGTAAAACACAAAAATAAGTAAACCTAAAAGATGAATCACCATGCATAGCCTATCATTGCACCAAGCATCCATTTGCTTCTTTAAACATTGTCCTTACCAGACAATGATGGAATTTTTGTAGAACTAGGAGATCAGGAGCATCGCCAAGCATCCGACTCCACTACCTTTCAGTCACAAGGCAAGTTTATCTTGCTCATATCTTTTGGTTGCACTGATTTGGAAACTGTTTGCAAAGTGCTGACTTATAACTCTAACTTATCAAAAGAGTTTGAAAACCTATTTTCATAAACAATATGATTAGTGGTTATCGACCCGAGTGGTGATAACCTAGGAAGGCTGGCAGGTGGAACCATGGTAAGATTGTTGTGGTGGAGGTTCTACTTGCACGGGAAAGTAAACCCTAGGAGTAATAACCAATGCCACAGTTATTCTTGCGCCATAAAAACTGTCTCATCTAGGAGACTTGGAATGGGACGGGAAAATCATATGTATCTTCTCTCGTTCGCATGTCAACAAACACTTCAGCTACCGTTCACCGTATGTCTTGCGGGAATACGTGCACATGGGTGGGACCCCTTAGTGCCCATGGCCACTGGTGTCTATGATGGTCTACAAGGGGCGCCTAGGTACTTTATCATTGGGGGTGAATATCAGGGGCTAAACCTGCTTGCATGAATTGGGTGGGCATGCATTGTGCGGAAAAGTACGGTGACTGGCTTGGATCAATGACTGGGCCCCACACCAAGGAAGTGTGGATGGGAATATACGCCCGGTTGTGCAGCAAGGCTTTGATCTCTTTTAGAAGGACACACCTCTATAGAGTGTAAAAAGATGTGACATGTTACCTGGTGGCGTGGTGTTGATGATGTAAATGACCGGCCAGTTGAACCCCAAGAGAAGGTGTGATGAGCACAGCAACAAGTTTTCCCTCAGTTATGAAACCAAGGTTTAATCGTCCAATAGGAAAAAGCCAAACTCTAGAAGGTGATGCTTGCTAGCCTAGTGACACTCCAACAAGGGCGCCGTTAACGATACTTGTTAGCGCGTCTTCAACTAGTAGCAACGCGGAACCTGCACACAACACAACCAAGAACTTTGCTCCCAACTTACAATGAGGCTGTCAATCTCACCGGTTTGCTGTAAACAAAGGAATGAGCGTATCGAGTGGAAAGCAATAGTAGTATGCAAGAAAGTAAACAGTGCGAGTAAAGTAAACAGGCGATAGCAATGTAAAGGAAATTGGACCGGGGTCCACGGTTCACTAGTGGTGTCTCTCCATAAGATAAATAACAACATGCTGGGTAAACAAATTACAGTTGGGCAATTGATAGAATAAAGATAACGTGCATATGTCAAGAGGATCACTATGAGATTTACTCTGGGCATTACAACAAAATACATAGACCGCCATCCAACTGCATCTATGACTAATAATCCACCCACGGGGAATCATCCGAGGACCCCGTGAATATTAAGTTGTGAACAATAGATAACTGCATTAAGCAAAGTGTGTAATGTAAACAAAGCATATGTCCTTGGACATAAGAATGTTGTTTTCTCCCTAGTGGCAACAACACATCTACAACCTTAGAGGTTTCTGTCACTCCCCCAGATTAAATAGAGGCATGAACCCAACTATCGAGCATAAATACCCCCTCTTGGAGTCACTAGTATCTACTTGGCCAAGATAGCTACTAACAACGGAGAGCATGCAAGATCATAAACAACATAGAGATAACATAAGATAATATTTAGCACATCAACTTAATCACAACACCAATATTCATCGGATCCCAACAAACACAACATGTAGAATTACATAACGGTGATCTTGATAATGTAAGGCAGCTCACGAGATCTAAGCATGAAGCACATGGTGGAGAAGACAACCAGCTAGCTACTGCTATGGACCCATAGTCCAAGATAGACTACTCACTCATCACGCCGGAGGCAAGCATGGTGATGAAGAAGACCTCCGGTGGCGATTCCCCTCTCTGGCAGGGTGCCAGGAAGAGCTTCTGGGCCCTCCCAATCTCGGGTCGACGGCGGCGGCGGATCGCGATGTGTTGCTGGAAAGGTGATCGGGTACTTAGGATTTTCCTGTCGGGGGGGTCTTTATAAGCGAAAGGGCAGCGTCATAAGTGGACAAGGTGGCCCTCACCATAGGGCGGCGCGGCCAGGGGCTGGGCCACGCCCCCTGGTGGTGAGACCAGCCTCTGGCTTGTCTCCGTCTCCTCTTCGGTCTTCTGGAAGTTTCGTTTAATATTGGGACGTTCGGCTTTTGTTTCGTCCAATTCCGAGAATATTTACTGTGTAACTTTTCTAAAACACAAAAACAGCAGAAAAAAGGGAACTGACACTGTGGCATCTTGTTAATAGGTTAGTTCCAGAAAATGCATAAAAATGCCACAAAGTGTAACAAAACACTAAGCAAATGGTGTAAGAACAAGCATGGAGCATCAAAAATTATAGATACATTTGAGATGTATCAAGCATCTCCAAGCTTAACTCCTGCTCGTCCTCGAGTAGGTAAGTGATAACAAAGAATAAATTTTGAGGTGACATGTACCTACACAATCTTAATCATCTATGTAAACATTGAGTGCTAGGATCAAAAGAACGTAAAACATGGGCATGAAAGATATAATCTTGATATAAGAAACTTAGCAACCATGTTATAACATGAAAAAGAACACAAACAAAAGATCATGAAAATGAAACAATGAAAGTCAAACGTGTGTTCAAATCATATGGAAAAACATAGTAAATGGTTTTCAGCTTGTCCTTCATGGAATAGCAAAACATAAATGCATAGGACACCTTCAAGTTTAAAAAGGGCGACTAGATACAAATAATTTAAGAACAAGTGAAACCAAAATCATGAATCAATCAATGAAAACTTTGGGAAAATGCACATTATACTAAGAATGACAACTATGCTCTCTTAGACGGTGCATAAAGGTAGAAGGTGGTGACTCAACATAAAAATAAAAGAAAGGCCCTTCGCAGAGGGAAGCAGTGATTGCAAGTGTTATAAACCTTCAAAAATTATGGTACTTACTAGCTTTGAGCTCTCATTGCCCCCATCATAAGCATATTGAATGGTTAAAGTTAATGCGGGTACAATTATGAAGCATATGCTTGACAAATCATAAGTTGAAAACCTCGTGTCCCATGAAGTACAAATACCCAAACCTCATGCTACTCAACTTAGAGTCCCAAGCAGGCTCTTGTCATTGTAAATATATGTGTATCATCGAGAACCGCCAATGGGGTACCTCTTGCCCGATGACATGGAACAAGCCCACATCAAAATGACAAGACAAACAGACAATGAACACCTCGACATCTCTTTTATTTACCATTGGTATAGCTTTTTATTTTGAGATGCTTTGTCGAATGTTCACTATGGGCATGCTGTAAATTTCCACCATGAATTATGCATGGCTTAGATTAGCGGCCCAGACGTTTCTCTAACACATATAAGAACTCCATGATCCCGCAAGATTCCCAACTTGTTTCTCATCACGAGTATCCATAAACAAAAGATCACGATATCAACTCAAATAAGAAGTGCAATGTTGAAAGCTTACCCCATGACGGCATGGTTTGGCTAATTTCCAACTTACAACTTGCAAGCATAACAACTCAACATAAGAGAGCCACAATGTTAAAATTTTAAGAACGAGAAAAGTAAAGTGTGCCATCAGGTTCGTGAGAGCTTTACTGACCAATTTTCGCATAACACCAAAAAGAGTTTAATTTGAAGGATAGATAAAAGCAAGTCAAATGTACTTTGCAATAGCAAATTGCTAATAGGTATGTATGGTGGACACATTGGAACAACTTGGTTTTTAGGAGTTGGATGCATGAGTAGAGCTCATATTCAGTACAAAATGAGGGCTAGCAAAAGACTGCGAGCGACCAACTAAGAGAGCAATAACGGTCATAATCATGCAAAGCGACAAAGCAACATTGAAAAAGTCAAAAACTAAATGATCATAGAGGCTTATGGCGACTTTGTATGAGTCTAACATGTGTGAATATGCGCCAAGTCAACCCAAATAAAGCATCAAGGAGAAAACGAAATTAATGCTTCCAAATAATAAAAACAACGCATGATTTTTTTCAAAGGCTCATTAAGCAATCTCAGTCATTTGAGACAAGTCATGCTACAACAAAACCACTAAGCATACTATCAAAAAGACATCAAGCACGACATGCAAAAGCCTAGGCCGTCTACACAAGCTCGTTTTTGTACCACTTTTTTGCATGAAACTTTTTCTCTTTTCAAACACCATTCGAACCTTTTTAAAACAACTCTTTTGATGAAAATAAACCTGGACCAGAGGTCAAAATACAACTTGATGCAAAGATATAACAAGATCTGGACAAAAATCAAGGCAAAAAATGAAAGCTAAACGCAATAGCAGAAAAAGAGAACACTCATTGAACGATAAGAGTGAAAAACGGAGTGTTCTTGGCAAATGAAAAGCAAGGCAACTTCTCCAAAAGAAATTTGTTGGGGTCCAACCATTTATTGCAGAAAACAAAACTAAACTAAACTGAAAACTAAAACAATTGACGCTCCAAGAAAAACGCATAGTGCATGAAGCAATAAAAATATAGTTTGTTGAAAGGTGACCTGATTTTTGCCGATGAAGAAGGGGTGCCTCGGGGGCATCCCCAAGCTTTGATGCTTGTACCTCTTGGATATTTCTTGGGGTGACATGGGCATCCCGAAGCTTGAGCTTTTGTCCATTCTTCAACTCATCTCATCATTCTCCAATCCCTACACTTGAAAACTTCCTTCATACAAAACTCAACACAATTCTATTAGCAACATTAGTGTAAGCATAATATTGAATCAACCCCTTTTGCTTCAGTTTTCAACTCAAAACCACCACATATAAAGCATATACTACTGTAGCAACTTCCCCAAAAGTTCCGTGATCAAAAGAACTCAAAAAGAAAGCGATCGAGAGGTAAACACAAATAGTGGCAGAAATCTGTCAAAACAGAACAGCTGACAAAGGTTGAATTTTTAGAGTGTTTTCTGTTGCTCAAATCAAAAAGTGTTAAACTAATAAAAGTTTTGATATAAACTGGGGCATATGCACAAGAAATCGCAGGTCAAAAAGATATTCTGAGAATTTTCATGAATTTTTATGGTGCAGCACCGAAATCTGTTTCAGGACAGCAACATCCCCAAATCTTACCTCACTCAAATTAGAGGCTTCTCTTGGCACAACAACGAAATAAAAATGATAAGGAGCGGTTATTACAGTAGTAATAACTTCCAAGACTCAAATAAAAGAAAAAGAATTGAAAGTAAAACATTGGGTTATCTCCCAAGAGTGCTTTTCTTTAACGCCTTTGAGCTAGGCGCAGAAAGTGCGAATCAAGTAATATCAAGTGATGAAGCATTAGGATCAACGGGTGCCTTACGCCTTCCTCTATTATCTTTGCTCTTAACTTTAGGGAACACATGACTATTGCAAGGTGGAGAGATGAATCGTATGGTGCCTTTTCCCACATCTATAACGGCGCCTAGGAGCTTAAGTAGAGACCTTCCAAGCGTGATTTGTCCTTTTCCTACACATTCAATAACAAGATAATCAATAGATACCATTTTTCCTAGGACTTTTGTATAAAGTCCATCAGCTATTCCAACGGGAAATATAGTGGCATTATTAGTAAGAGAAATGTCTTCTCCCCCCTCAGAAAGCTTCCAAAGACTCAAAAATTCATAAACATCCTTTGGCATAAGACAAAATTCAGACATAATATCACAACGAGCATGAAAAGTTTCACCATCAATGGTGATTTTTACCATAGGATACCAACTCGATGGTTCAGAATTTGTTGGCACATAATCAAAATGCTGGCGCAAAGTACTATAGCAATTATTCAAACAAGCTGTGTGAGTCTCAAGAGTATTAAGTCTATTAAAAATGCTCACAAGAGAGGAATCAAAATCAGTTGGCATGCTACAAATTGTAATCAACTTTTCTATAATATTGAAGGCTTGATCTCCATCACAATGAAGGAAATCTCCTTCTGCAGTAGCATCCAAAGCATATCTATAACAAAGAGCAAGTCCAAAGTAAAAGCAACTAAGAAGCAAACTCAAAGTCATTTTCGGTTCAGTTTTTCCATGCCAATCATAAATTCTAGACCAAGCTTCTTTGAAACTTTCCTCACTCTTTTGTTTGAAAGTGAAAATCATATCCTCGGGCGACATAGTAGTGGCAACTAAACTAGACATAATAAACAACTATAGAGGAAACTAATTTTTTTGTGTTTTTTGATAAAACGATGCAAGTAAAAATAAAGTAAAGCAAAACTTAAAACAAAGTAAAGGATTTGCATGCGAAACTCCCCTTGCAAAAGTCTTCTTTTTCCCTGGCAACGGCGCCAGAAAACTTGTTGGTGGCGCGGTACTGATGATGTAAATGACCGGCCAGTTGGGAACCCCAAGAGAAGGTGTGATGAGCACAGCAGCAAGTTTTCCCTCAGTTATGAAACCAAGGTTTAATCGTCTAATAGGAAAAAGCCAAACTCCAGAAGGTGATGCTTGCTAGACTAGTGACACTCCAACAAGGGCGCCGTTAACAATACTTGTTAGCGCGTCTTCAACTAGTAGCAACGCGGAACCTGCACACAACACAACCAAGAACTTTGCTCCCAACTTACGATGAGGTTGTCAATCTCACCGGTTTGCTGTAAACAAAGGAATGAGTGTATCGAGTGGAAAGCAATAGTAGTATGCAAGAAAGTAAACAATGCGAGTAAAGTAAACATGTGATAGCAATGTAAAGGAAATTGGACCAGGGTC
The DNA here is from genome assembly GCA_007115705.1 of Dactylis glomerata. NCBI lineage: Eukaryota > Viridiplantae > Streptophyta > Magnoliopsida > Poales > Poaceae > Dactylis > Dactylis glomerata. Next base: position 4,057,628 of record QXEO01002107.1, on the reverse strand, counting down.
CACAGTTCACTAGTGGTGTCTCTCCATAAGATAAATAACAGCATGCTGGGTAAACAAATTATAGTTGGGCAATTGATAGAATAAAGATAACAAAATACATAGACCGCCATCCAACTGCATCTATGACTAATAATGCACCCACGGGGAATCATACGAGGACCCCGTGAATATTAAGTTGCGAACAACAGATAACTGCATTAAGCAAAGTGTGTAATGTAAACAAAGCATATGTCCTTGGACATAAGAATGTAGTTTTCTCCCTAGTGGCAACAGCATATCTACAATCTTAGAGGTTTCTGTCACTCCCCCAGATTAAATAGAGGCATGAACCCAACTATCAAGCATAAATACCCCCTCTTGGAGTCACTAGTATCTACTTGGCCAAGATAGCTACTAACAATGGAGAGCATGCAAGATCATAAACAACATAGAGATAACATAAGATAATATTTAGCACATCAACTTAATCACAACACCAATATTCATCGGATCCTAACAAACACAACATGTAGAATTACATAACGGTGATCTCGATCATGTAAGGCAGCTCACGAGATCTAAACATGAAGCACATGGTGGAGAAGACAACCATCTAGCTACTGCTATGGACCCATAGTCCAAGGTAGACTACTCACTCATCGCGTCGGAGGCAAGCATGGCGATGAAGAAGACCTCCGGTGGCGATTCCCCTCTCCGGCAGGGTGCCGGGAAGAGCTTCTGGACCGTCCCGATCTTGGGTCGACGATGGCGGTGGATCGCGATGTGTTTCTGGAAAGGTGATCGGGTACTTAGGTTTTTCCCGTCGGGGGGTCTTTATAGGCGAAGGGGCAGAGTCAGAAGTGGACCAGGTGGCCCTGACCATAGGGCGGCGCGGCCAGGGACTGGTCCACGCCCCCTGGTGGTGAGACCAGCCTCTGGCTCGTCTTCATCTCCTCTTCGGTCTTCTGGAAGCTTCATTTAATATTGGGACGTTCGGCTTTTGTTCCGTCCAATTCCGAGAATATTTCATGTGTAACTTTTCTGAAACACAAAAACAGCAGAAAATAGGGAACTGGCACTGTGGCATCTTGTTAATAGGTTAGTTCTGAAAAATGCATAAAAACACCACGAAGTGTAACAAAACACTAAGCAAATGGTATAAGAACAAGCATGGAGCATCAAAAATTATAGATACGTTTGAGACATATCATTACCCTTTGATCCAGGAAGGAGTTGCGAACGCTGCAGGAAAGGTGCTCTCAAGGCACTAATACCATGTGTTGGCTGTTGGGCATAGTTTTCAAAAGTAAAAGCAATCTTTCAAGAAATCCTTGATAAAATCTTGCATTAGCCTATGACTCTTTTGGGTACATGGCTGTAACTAGTGCATATCACACAACTTCTTTCTAAAGAAACTTGCTGGGTAACGCTCGTTACTCACCCCACTCTCTTAAACCCTTCCTAGACTGTGAAGACTTAGATGAAGCGACACTGAACGCCATTGGAGGACAAGAAGATATCTTTTATGAGGAGCCAGACCTCTCGCGTGGAGTTGAAGGCGTGGACTACATCATACGCTATGGATTCGCTTCCGACGAGGAGTCAGAGTGAAGAGTAGTCTAACTAGTTGTTTAGTATCGAATCGAGGAACCGAGCAGTTGTAGTATAGAAATAATCTGTTGAGTTATTTGAGTGTTTAATTATTTGCATCTTTTCTCGGTTTGTTGTATAAATACTAAGCACTTGAGGTGTTCTCTTGTGGGGAGCATTTCGTTCTCAGCACACCTTGGTTCGTAATAATAATACTATCAGTTTGTATTTGGACCCGCAATGTTTCTATTGTACCACTCCGAGGGATGTAATTCTTGTGGAGGGTTGTTCTGCAAGTGTTATATCAACGACTTGCATACTACAACATGCAGTGGTATGCTGGGTCACTGCAGCTGGTATTAGAGCAATTGCTTTGACCTTAGGTTGGAAACCTAGTAAAGGGATAGTACCTGTAGGAGTCTAGTAGCAATGGTAAAGAGTTCTCTAAACTTATGATGGTTATTCACTTGGGAATAACATGGTCATATTTTTAGTGTTACAATTCTTTATTATGATGCATCATTACTAATTCTATATCCTATTCTTGTACAACTATTATGGCATCAAGAATCCCAGAGCGCATGGTTTGGTCTCACAGAAAGACTTTAGAAGATTATGACGGGACTCTGACAGAGCAGTTAGGATCACTACTACGGGCCTTTGGTCTCAGTACCGACATCCCTGTTAAGACTTATACTTACAAGGATGACGGAACTGTGGTCAAGTATCGTGTCATTATCATGTTACCCGACGGATTGGCACCAAGTCCAGTTCAGCCTTCTGGTGAGGGTAGAGGACAGATGGCAGCCTATCATGAGGCAGTAGTTCGGGCTATAGCTACTATCAGGGAGTATAGAGTGGTGGATTTAGCAGGTACCACTTTCACCGCTATTCCTCATGACTCACTAATGGATGAGCCGGGAATGGATCATGATATACTTGTGAAGAAGAAGCCCAAGATGGCAGCCAGACTTCTGGATAGGTATAGGAAGATGGTGGGATCTCTGTATAACACCCACCAGGTCCTGGTTGAGGACAAGGTGGAGATGCTAGATGATCTCACATACACTACTAGGAGGCAGGAGCGAGCACAGATGACTAGACAGCAGTCCGAGGGTTCACACTTCTCAACGACTGTGGGGACTCACAGTTACCCGACATAGCCTGGACCTTCCACGTACTCACCTACTCCAGAGCCTATATATACCCAGTTATCACTTCTAGCATGGAGGCGTAGCAGGGTCTCAGGGGAGTCTCGGAGTCCGAGCTTCCCATTGAGAACTCTGATGGGTGGAGGTTCGACTGGTTGGGAGATGGTCAGCAGTACACCAGTTCGTACGGAGTGACAGCTCAGGCGGCAGGAGGAGTGAATGCCATAGCCACTTCTATGACATCTGAGCAGGAGGATCCTATGGAGGTACAGTTTGAGTGTGAGGAGCCTATTGAGACTCCGGTGGTGCAGGAGGCACCATTTGACCACACCTACTGCACTGAGAGTACGTGCTTTGGAGAGGCGGAGCCTTTTCCGACTATGACTGCTCACGAGACTAGTGTTTACTTTGAGAGTTACCTTGGACTGAACGGACTCATTTTGAGTGACATTTCTGCTGTCGATATGTCCGACTCGGACTATGTTCCGGGCGGGAAGCCGTTCATTCCAGAGACAGTGCGCCGGACTACACGCCAGCATGGGTGGGCTCCAGGTATGTACTATGAGCCTTGAGACCGGGACAGGATGCCAAGACCTAAATCAGGAGTGGAGTTGTATCCTAGTATCTAGTGAGTACTAGTAATGAATTGTAATAATAAGAGAGACGGTAGAACCTTCTAGTCTCGATCTATGAGTGTATCTCACTTTAGTGAGGAAGTGTTGTAATAATGACTATGTATCATGGTTTGTATGTGATGTATAATATGTGTTTTATAGTTTTCTTGTGATTTTTCATTTGGAGCTGGATTTTGGTTTTCCATTGTGTGACTAGTTCTGGGCAGGAAGTGAAGCTTAGAAAGCATGGGCATGGTGTAATTATGAGATCTTCACTTTGTGTTATAGGACTAGGGGGGTATGGTCACGGGAGTAGCAGACGAGTCCGAGGAGCAGCGCTTGGTGCAGGAAGCTCAAGCTAAAGCAATGAATGATCAGCAAGCAGAAATGGAAGCTAAGCCAAAGGCTGATAAGAAAGCGCAAGGGCACTTACCACCACCACCATTTAGGCCCTTGGCGGAACAGAGCTTCATGCAATATATGCAGTTTATGCAAGAGACGTAAAACAAGTTCATGCAGGAGCTGATGGGGCAGATTGGAGCCGGAAGACTTCCGGAAGCTAGGGGAGTAAGTCTCTCTGACTTTCTCAATGCCAAACCATTTCCCTTTGCTTCTGCAGTGGAGCCTATGGATGCAGAAGATTGGTTAATGGATACTGAAAGAAAGTTGAAGGCAGTAGGAGCAAATGATGAAGAAAAGGTCCGTTATGCAACGCATCTTTTGTTCGGACCAGCCGCATCTTGGTGGGACAACGAAGTGACACTGTAGCTTCCTGAGAAGGTGTTCTCATGGGATAAGTTTAAGGAGAAGTTCTGCACTTTCATGTGCCGGACAGTATTGTGGAGCTGAAAAGGCGAGAATTTGAAGACCTGAAGCAGGGTAGTTCAACTATGATGAGCTACATCAAGGAGTTCACTAGACTCTCCCGTTACACAAGTGACGAGGTGAGTACTGACAACAAGAGGGTGAAGAGGTTCTTAAGGGGCTTGGTTCCATATGCGGCGATGCAAGTGAAGTTGACCAAGCCACGCAACTTCCAAGAATTGATGGACACTACCATCACATGGGAGAATGACTACAGGTTGGTTCAGTTGAGCCGACAGAAGAAAGCCAAGACTGAAGCTAAAAGAGTCTAGCCGACTCGTAATCCTCAGAATCTAAGTTTCAAGCCCAGGGTGAGGACTGGAGGTGTTCCTCCAAATCGGAAGGTATTCACACCAAAAAGCCAGATCATATGCCATAATTATGGACTTCCGGGGCATGTCAAGAGTGAGTGCATGAAGCCGAGAATTATATGCCATGCTTGTGGAAATGAGGGGCATATTCGGCCTGACTGTCCCAACAAGCCAGCTGGAGGTTGGTCAATTAAAAGTGGAGGTAACACAGGCGGAGGTGGAAGACCTGCATCTAGAGGTGGCCATAGCGGCAAAAACAACATTGGGAAGAGAGGCAGGACTTTCAGAAAGCTGAATTGTACATCCTTGGAGGAAGCCAACAACTCAGAAACAGCGGTCATAGGTACGCTCAGCATCCTTACTCATCCTGGCAAAGTTCTTTTTTATACCGGTGCCACTACATCCTTCATTTCCAAGAATTTTGTTGAAAAATATGGGTTAAGGTGTCAGACGATAGTTCATCCTATGACCATGGTGACGGCCGGGGGTAAACTTTTAGTAACCCAATTCAAACCAGACAAGGTCATTATGATCTGTGACTGTCCATATTTTGCCGATCTCTATGTTCTTCCACTCAAAAACATTGAAGTTGTTCTGGGTATGGATTGGATGTCCGATCATTGAGCACACATTGATTGTGAAGAGAAGACAGTATCTATCCGGAAACCTGGAGGTGGGAGAATCACTTATCAAGCTGATAAGCACACCCATGTTGACATTGGGATTCAACTCAATACTCTTAAGGAGGCCAAGCTGGAGGATATTCCAGTAGTAAATGAGTTCATGGATGTGTTTCCCCAAGAATTACCGGGAATGCCACCAGATCGGAGATAGAATTCACCATTGATCTGAAGCCATGCATAGCACCGATCTCTCAAGCACCATACAAGATGGATCCTAACGAATTGAAGGAACTTAAGGAGCAACTGGATGAGCTTGAGAGTAAGGGATTTAACCAGGAAAGTATATCACCATGGAGTTCACCAGTTATATTCGTGGATAAGAGAGATGGAGGCCGAAGAATGTGTGGGGACTTCAGGAATCTGAACAATGTTACCATCAAGAACAACTATCCTTTACCTAGGATTCAAGATTTATTTGATCAAGTTCATGGAGCTGGGGTTTTCTCCAAGATTGACCTGAGGTCTGGATACCATCAAATGAAGATCAAGCTGGAAGATGTACCAAAGACAACATTTGTCTCAAGGTATGGGCATCATGAATACTTGGTTGTTCCTTTCGGACTGACCAATGCTCCAGCTATTTTCATGAATTTGATGAACAAGATTTTCATGCCATATTTGGACAAGTTCGTGATAGTGTTTATTGATGATATTCTGGTATACTCCAAGGATAAAGAGGATCATGCCAAACATCTTAGAATAGCATTACAAGTACTAAGGGAACATCAGCTGTATGCTAAATTCAGCAAGTGTGAATTCTGGTTAGATCAAGTGGAATTTCTTGGTCATGTCATCAGCAAGGAGGGAATTGCAGTTAATCCAAGCAAAGTTTAGTCAGTTTTGGATTGGCAAGCACCTACCAATGTGAAGGAAATTATAGGTTTTCTGGGAATGGCCGGATACTATCAGAGATTCATAGAGAGATTTTTGAAAATAGCAGGGCCAATGATGAAGCTGTTAAGGAAGAATACCCCATTTGAGTGGACTGAAAAGTGTGAAGAAAGTTTTCAAGAGTTGAAGAAGAGACTCACAACAGCACCTATCCTAGCGGTACCAGAAACCGGCAAAGACTACATAGTTTACTGCGATGCATCCAAGAATGGATTGGGTTGTGTATTCATGCAAGACCGGAAAGTGATAGCTTATGGTTCAAGACAACTCAAGCCACATGAAGTCAATTACCCAACTCATGGCTTAGAGCTAGCAGCAGTTGTGTTTGCTTTGAATAAATGGAGACAATTTCTCTACGGAGCCAAGTGTGAGTTATACACTGATCACAAAAGCCTTAAATACTTCTTTACACAGAAGGAGTTGAATATGAGGCAGAGGAGATGGTTGGAGTTGATTAAGGATTATGACCTTACCATCAACTATTCATCTGGAAAAGCCAATGTGGTAGCAGATGCATTAAGCCGGAAGAGCACAGAGACTCAGTTAATGAATAGAGAACTTCCAAAGGAGTTGCTCAAGGATTTAGAAAGACTGGAGATACAATGTCTAGAAGTCCAATATTTGGGTAGTATATCTACCATGAGGGTGATGGAAGAAAGGCAAAGTGACTTGAAGTATACCATATTCAGACAACAAGATGAAGATCATTTCATTTTTTTTGAGGGTTTGAAGATCCTTTCATTGCTGAAGAAATTTGCATAATTGAAGAAGCAAGACCATCAGAATTCCATCTAGGTGATTTCAAATCACTCTGGTTTCATAACAGAATTGTGCCAGATATACCTGAGATCAAAGGGTTGATACTCAAGGAGGCTCATGAGACACCATACTCAGTTCATCCGGGAAGTACCAAGATGTATATGGATCTCAAAGAGTTATTTTGGTGGAACAATATGAAGCGGGACATAGCCAGGTATGTAGCTGAATACCACACTTGTCAGAGGGTAAAGGCAGAACATCAAAGTCCAGCAGGTTTACTTCAACCTTTAGATATTCCAGAGTGGAAATGGGAAGAAATCGGGATAGATTTCATTACCGGTTTACCTTTAACCAAGAAGCATAAGGATATGATATGGGTGATTGATGGCTTGTAAGAACAGCTCGTTGGGAACCCCAAGACGAAGGTATGATGAGCACAGCAGCAAGTCTTCCCTCAGTTGTGAAACCAAGGTTTAATCGAACCAGTAGAAGAAAGCCAAACTTCAGAAGGTGATGATTGCTAGCCTCGTGACACTCTGGACAAGGGCGCCAGACAAACTGCTTGTCGGCGTGTAGCTTTTCACTAGCAGCAACGTGAAACCTGCACACAACACAACCAAGAACTTTGCTCCCAACTTACGATGAGGTTGTCAATCTCACCGGTTTGCTGTAAACAAAGGATTGAGCGTATCGAGTGGTAATAGGATAATAGTATGCAAGAAAGTAAAAAGTGCGAGTAAAAGTAAAACGGTATAGCAATGTAAAGGAAATTGGACCGGGGTCCACAGTTCACTAGTGGTGTCTCTCCATAAGATAAATAACACATGCTGGGTAAACAAATTACAGTTGGGCAATTAATAGAATAAAGATAACGTACATATGTCATGAGGATCACTATGAGATTCACTCTGGGCATTACGATAAAATATATAGACCGCCATCCAACTGCATCTATGACTAAAAATCCACTCGCGGGGAATCGTCCGAGGACCCCTTGAGTATTAAGTTGCAAACAACAGATAATTGCATTAAGCAAGGTGCGAAATGTAAACAAAGCAAATGTCCTTGGACACAAGAATGTTGTTTTCTCTCTAGTGGCAACAACACATCTACAACATTAGAAGTTTCTGTCACTCCCCCAGATTAAATAGAGGCATGAACCCAACTATCGAGCATAAATACTCCCTCTTGGAGTTACTAGCATCTACTCGGCCAAATAGCTACTAGCAACGGAAAGCATGCAAGATCATAAACATCATAGAGATAACATAAAGATATATATTCAGCACATCAACTTAACACAGTACCAATACTCATCAGATCCCAACAAACACAACATGTATGATTACATAAAGATGATCCTGATCATGTAGGGCAGCTCACAAGATCTAAACATGAAGCACATGGTGGAGGAGACAACCATCTAGCTACTGCTATGGACCCGTAGTCCAAGGTAGACTACTCACACATCACTCCGGAGGCGACCATGGTGGTGTAGAAGGCCTCCGGCAAGGATTCCCCTCTCTGGCAGGGTGCCGGGAAGAGCTCCTGGATCCTCCTGATGCTCCAAGTGAATGTGGCTTCAGACTGTCCTTGTGCGTGGTGAATAACCAGCCCGTTGGGAACCCCAAGAGGAAGGTATGATGAGTGCAGCAGCAAGTTTTCCCTCAGTTTAAGAAACCAAGGTTTATCGAACAGGAGAAGAGAGAGAATGACGGCTGAAGGTGATGCTTGCTAGTTTGCGACAGCAGCGGACAATTTATATATGGCGCCTCGTCCAAGCTTTGCTTGCTAGCTGCAACGTGGAACCTGCACACACACAAACAAATACTTTGCTCCCAACTTGCGATGAGGTTGTCAATCTCACCGGTTTGCTTGAAACAAAGGTTATGAGTGTATCGAGTGGAAAACAATATAGTATGCGAGTAAAGTAAATAGTACGAGTAAAGTAAACAGGTGATAGCAATATGATGTAAATAGGACCGGGGTCCACAGTTCACTAGTGGTGTCTCTCCATAGATAAAATAGCACATGCTGGGTAAACAAATTACAGTTGGGCAATTGATAGAATAGAGATAACGTGATATGTCAAGAAGATCACTATGAGATTTACTTTGGGCATTACAACAAAATACATAGACCGCCATCCAACTGCATCTATGACTAATAATCCACTTGTGGTGAATCAATCCGAGAACTCCACAAGTATTAAGTTGCGAACAACAGATAATTGCATTAAGCAAAGTGTGTAATGTAAACAAAGCATATGCCCTTGAGCATATGAATGTTGTTTACTCCCTAGTAGCAACAGCACATCTACCACCTTAGAGGTTTCTGTCACTCCCCCAGGTGAAATAGAGGCATGAACCCACTATCGAGCATAAATACCCCCTCTTGGAGTCACTAGCAACTACTCGGCCAAGATAGCTACTAACAACGGAGGGCATGCAAGATCATAAACAACATAGAGATAACAAAAGATATAATTCAGTACAGCAACTTAATCATAAACACCAATATTCATTGGATCCCAACAAACCAAACATGTAGAATTACATAACGGTGATCTCAATCATGTATGGCAGCTCATGAGATCTAAACATGAAGCACATAGTGGAGAAGACAACCATCTAGCTACTGCTATGGACCCATAGTCCAAGGTAGACTACTCACTCATCGCTCCGGAGGCAAGCATGGCGATGAAGAAGACCTCTGGTGGCGATTCCCCTCTCCGGCAGGGTGCCGGGAAGAGCTTCTGGACCCTCCCGATCTTCGGGTCGACGGTGGCGGCGGATCGCGATGTATTCTGGAAAACTGATCGGTCACTTAGGTTTTTCTCGTCGGGGGGTCTTTATAGGTGAAGGGTCGATGTCAGAGGAGGGGCCAGGCGCCCTCACGTGGGCCCGGCGTGGCCAGGTGGCTGGCCGCGCCACCCACGCGTGTGGGGCCCTGGTGGCCCCCCTCCGACACTTCTTCGGATCTCTGGAAGCTTCCGGGGAAAATAAGACTTCAGGAATTTTTTTTGTCCAATTCCGAGAATATTTCCTGTGTATCACTTCTGAAACACAAAAACAGCAGAAAACAGGAAACTGGCACTGTGGCACTTGTTAATAGGTTAGTTCCGGAAAATGCATAAAAGTGCCACTAAGTGTAACGAAACAATAGGCAAATGGTGTAAAACAAGCATGGAGCATCAAAAATTATAGATACGTTTGAGACGTATCAAGCATCCCCAAGCTTAACTCCTGCTCGTCCTCGAGTAGGTAAGTGATAACAAAGAAATAATTTTTGAGGTGACATGCACCTACACAATCTTGATCATATATGTAAGCATTGGTGAGCTGGGATCAATAGAACTTAAAACATGGGCATGAAGATATAATCATGACAATAAGAACTTAGCAACCATGTTGTAAACATGCAAATGAACACAAACAAAAGATCATGAAAATGAAACAATGAAAGTCAAACGTGTGTTCAAATCATAAGGAAAAACATACAAAAGGTTTTCAGCTTGTCCTTCAAAGAGAGCAAAACATAAATGCATAGGACACCTTCAAGTTTAAGAGGGCGACTAGATACAAATAATCTAAGAACAAGTGAAACCAACAATATGAATCAATCAATGAACTTTGGGACAATGCATATCACACTAAGAATGACAACTATGCTCTCTTAATGGTGCATAAAGAAAGAAAGTGGTGACTCAACATAAAAGTAAAAGAAAGGCCCTTCGCAGAGGGAAGCAGTGATTGCAAGTTTTATAACCTTCAAAAATTATGGTACTTACCGGCTTTGAGCTCTCATTGCCCCCATCATAAGCATCTTGAATGGTTAAAGTTAATGCGAGAACAATTATGATGCATATGCTTGACAAATCATAAGTTGAAAACCTCGTGCCCCGTGAATACGAGTACCCAAACCTCATGCTACTTTACTTAGAGTCCCAAGCAAGGCTCTTGTCATTGTAAGTATATGCATATCATTGAGAACCGCCAATGGGGTACCTCCGTGCCCGATGACATGGAACAAGCCCACACCAAAATGATAGGACAAGCAGACAATGAACACCTCGACATCTCTTTTATTTGCTATATTGTTTAGCTTTTTATTGTGAGATGCGTCGTCGAATGTTCACCATGGGTATGCTGCAAATTTCCACCATGAATTATGCATGGCTTAGATTGGCGGCCCGGCGTTTCCCTAACACATATACAAACTCCATGATCCCCACAAGATTCCCAATTCATTTCACACCGCGGGCATCCATAAACAAAAGATCACGATATCAACTCAAATAAGAAGTGCAATGTTGAAAGCTTGCCCCATGACAGCATGGCTGGGTTAGAATCCAACTTACAACTTGCAAGCATAACAACTCAACATAAGAGACCACAATGTCAAATTTTTAAGAACGGGAAAAATTAAAGTGTGCCTTCCGGTTCGTGAGAGCTTTACTAACCGAATTTCGCATAACACTGGTAAGAGTTTAATTTGAAGAGAAAATAAAAGCAAGTCAAATTTACTTGGAATAGCAAATTGCTAGTAGGTATGTATGGTGGACACTTTGGAAAACTTTGGCTTTTTAGGAGTTGGATGCACGAGTAGAGCTCATACTCAGTACAAGGTGAGGGCTAGCAAAAGACTGGGAGCGACCAACTAAGAGAGCAATAATGGCCATAATCATGCAAAGCGACAAAGCGACATTAAAAGAAGCATAAGATGGCATCAAAAGTCAAAAACTAAATGATCATGAAGGCTATTGGCGACTTTGTAAGAGTCTAACATGTGTGAGCATGCGCCAAGTCAACCCAAATAAAGCATCAAGGAGAAAACCAAAATAATGCTTCCATACAATAAAAACAACGCATGATTTTTTCAAAGGCTCATTAAGCAATCTTAGTTATTTGAGACAAGTCATGCTACAGCAAAACCACTAAGCATACTATCAAAAAGACATCAAGCATGACATGAAAAAGCCTAAGCCGCAGTCTACACAAGCTCCTTCTTGTACCACTATTTTGCACAAAGCTTTTTCTCTTTTCCAACACCATTTGAAATTTTTAAGACACCTCTTTTGATGAAAACCAATAAAGATCAGAGGCAAAAATACACCTTGATGAAAACATATGACAAGATCTGAACGCAAATCAAGGCGAAAACGAAAACCAAAAGCAGTAGCAGAAAAAGAAGAACGCATCGATGAACAATAAGAGTGAAAAATTGAGCGTTCTTTGCAAATGAAAACAAGCAACTTCTCCAAAAGAAGTTGTTGGGGTCCAACCATTTATTGCAGCAAACAAACAAACTAAACCAACTAAGAAAACTAAAACAACTGACGCTCCAAGAAAAACACATAGTGCATGAAGCAATAAAAATATAGTGTTTTGAAAGGTGACCTGATTTTTGCCGACGAAGAAGGGGTGCCTCGGGGGCATCCCCAAGCTTTGACGCTTCTACTTCTTGGATATTTCTTGGGGTGATGCATGGGAATCCCCAAGCTTCAGCTTTTGTCCATTCTTCAACTCATCTCATCATTCTCCAATCCCTACACTTGAAAACTTCCTTCATACAAAACTAAACACAAATCTATTAGCAACATTAGTGCAAGCATAACATATAATCAATCCTCTATTTGCTTCAGGTTTCAACTCAAAACCACCACATATATAGCATATACTACTGTAGGAACCTCCCCAAAAGTTCCATGATCAAAAGAACTCAAAAGAAAGCTTTAAAGTGGCAAACACAAATATTGGCAGAAATCTGTCAAAACTGAACAGCTGACAAAGGTCGAATTTTTGAGGGATTTTCTGTTGCTCAAATCAAAAAGTGTTCAACTAAGAAAAGTTTGGATATAACCTGGGGCATATGCACAAGAAATCTCAGGTCCAAAAGATAAACATAGAATTTTCACTAATTTTTACGGTGCAGCACCGAAAACAGTTTCAGGACAGCAACATCCCCAAATCTTTACCTCACTCAAATTAGAGGCTTCTCTTGGCACAAAAACGAAATAAACAAGATAAGGAGCGGTCATTACAGTAGTAATGACTTCCAAGACTCAAATAAAAGAAAAAGTACTGAAAAGAAAACATTGGGTTATCTCCCAAGAGTGCTTTTCTTTAACGCCTTTGAGCTAGGCGCAGAAAAGTGCGAATCAAGTAATATCAGATGAAGTATTAAGATCAACAGAAGAGGTCTTGTCAATAAGGCATTGTATTTCATCCACATAAGTTTTTGAAGACCCTTTGTGATCATGCTTTGGTACACTATTCTCATCAAAAAGATTTTTAGGACAAATCCAGGCAAAATTATTTTCGAAAGCATCATTCAATCCCAAATGCTTGCAGGGTATAGGTATTTCGGTTCCCTCATCATGAGTATCAATAACCTTTATAGGTGAACCGAGTTTATTAAAACGTTTAAGAACTTTCCTAGCTTCAACAACGACATCCTTAAATTCTAGGTGCAAAGTTTCCAAGATAAAAGCCTTCTTTTCGGGATCCTCAATTTCATGAAGCCTAAGGAACATATATTGCATAAAAGGATTAAGACTAGCAAACCTAGTTTCCAACATGTCAATTAATATAACAGAAGCAACTTCAATACTAGGAGCAAGCTCAACCCAAGACTTTTCCTCATCTTCCTCATGCATACTAATGTGATTAAAGAACTCCTCAATGTTACGTTTGCCAATAATCAAACCACTACCTACTGAGAGGTCCTCCAGAATGAACTTAGGGAACAGCATGGTAAACTAAAGTAAAGTAAAAAACAACTACCAAGGATTCTAATTTTTTTGGGTTTTTGATATAAAAAACAATGCAGGTAAAATAAAATAAAGTAAAGCAAAACAAATAACAAAGTAAAGAATGTGTGTGCGAAGAACTCCCCTCGCAGAAGTCTTCTCTCTTCCCCGGCAACGGCGCCAGAAAAGTGGCTGATGCTCCAAGTGAATGTGGCTTCAGACTGTCCTTGTGCGTGGTGAATAACCAGCCCGTTGGGAACCCCAAGAGGAAGGTATGATGAGTGCAGCAGCAAGTTTTCCCTCAGTTTAAGAAACCAAGGTTTATCGAACAGGAGAAGAGAGACAATGACGGCTGAAGGTGATGCTTGCTAGTTTGCGACAGCAGCGGACAATTTATATATGGCGCCTCGTCCAAGCTTTGCTTGCTAGCTGCAACGTGGAACCTGCACACACACAAACAAATACTTTGCTCCCAACTTGCGATGAGGTTGTCAATCTCACCGGTTTGCTTGAAACAAAGGTTATGAGTGTATCGAGTGGAAAACAATATAGTATGCGAGTAAAGTAAACAGTACGAGTAAAGTAAACAGGTGATAGCAATAGGATGTAAATAGGACCGGGGTCCACAGTTCACTAGTGGTGTCTCTCCATAGATAAAATAGCACATGCTGGGTAAACAAATTATAGTTGGGCAATTGATAGAATAGAGATAACGTGATATGTCAAGAAGATCACTATGAGATTTACTCTGGGCATTACAACAAAATACATAGACCGCCATCCAACTGCATCTATGACTAATAATCCACTTGTGGTGAATCAATCCGAGAACTCCACAAGTATTAAGTTGCGAACAACAGATAATTGCATTAAGCAAAGTGTGTAATGTAAACAAAGCATATCCCTTGAGCATATGAATGTTGTTTTCTCCCTAGTAGCAACAGCACATCTACCACCTTAGAGGTTTTTGTCACTCCCCCAGGTGAAATAGAGGCATGAACCCACTATCGAGCATAAATACCCCCTCTTGGAGTCACTAGCAACTACTCGGCCAAGATAGCTACTAACAACGGAGAGCATGCAAGATCATAAACAACATAGAGATAACAAAAGATATAATTCAGTATAGCAACTTAATCATAAACACCAATATTCATCGGATCCCAACAAACCAAACATGTAGAATTACATAACGGTGATCTCAATCATGTATGGCAGCTCATGAGATCTAAACATGAAGCACATAGTGGAGAAGACAACCATCTAGCTACTGCTATGGACCCATAGTCCAAGGTAGACTACTCACTCATCGCTCCGGAGGCAAGCATGGCGATGAAGAAGACCTCCGGTGGCGATTCCCCTCTCCGGCAGGGTGCCGGGAAGAGCTTCTGGACCCTCCCGATCTTCGGGTCGATGGCGGCGGCGGATCGCGATGTATTCTGGAAAACTGATCGGGCACTTAGGTTTTTCTCATCGGGGGGTCTTTATAGGCGAAGGGTCGATGTCAGAGGAGGGGCCAGGCGCCCTCACGTGGGCCCAGCGCGGCCAGGGGGCTGGCCGCGCCACCCACGCGTGTGGGGCCCTGGTGGCCCCCCTCCGACACTTCTTCGGATCTCTGGAAGCTTCCGGGAAAAATAAGACTTCAGGAACTTGTTTCGTCCAATTCCGAGAATATTTCCTGTGTATCACTTCTGAAACACAAAAACAGCAGAAAACAGGAAACTGGCACTGTGGCACTTGTTAATAGGTTAGTTCCAGAAAATGCATAAAAGTGCCACTAAGTGTAACGAAACAATAGGCAAATGGTGTAAAACAAGCATGGAGCATCAAAAATTATAGATACGTTTGAGACGTATCACCTCCCGATCTCACGACGGCAATGGCGGCAGCTTGCAGTATGTTTCGTGGAAAAGAGATCCATCCCTTAGGTTTTTCCCATCGAGGGGAACTTATAGGCGGAAGGGCATCGTCAGAGGTAGGGCCAGCTGGCCTCACCATGGGGCGGCGCGGCCAGGGGCTAGCCTGCGCCCCCCTGTGGTGAGCCTGGCTCCTGGCCCCTCTCCGTCTCATCTTCGGTCTTTGTGAAGCTTTGGTAAAAATAGGAGGTTCGGCTTTTGTTTCGTCCAATTCCGAGAATATTTCCTGTGTAACTTTCCTGAAACACAAAAATAGCAGAAAACAGGAAACTGGCACTGTGGCATCTTGTTAATAGGTTAGATCCAGAAAATGCATAAAAACGCCACGAAGTGTAACAAAACACAAAGCAAATGGTGTGTAAACAAGCATGGAGCATCAAAAATTATGGATACGTTTGAGACGTATCAAGCATCCCCAAGCTTAACTCCTGCTCGTCCTCGAGTAGGTAAGTGATAACAAAAGAATAATTTTTAAGGTGACATGCACCATCACAATCTTGATCATCTATGTAAAGAATTGAGTGCCGGGATCAAAGAACTTAAAACATGGGCATAAGAGACATAATCTTGACAATAAGAACTTAGCAACCATGTTATATCATGAAAAGAAACACAAATGAAAGATCATGAATAATGAAACAATGAAAGTCAAACGTGTGTTCAAATCATATGGAAAAACATAGCAAATGGTTTTTAGCTTGTCCTTCATAGAATAGCAAAACATAAATGCATAGGACACCTTCAAGTTTAAGAGGGCGACTAGATACAAATAATTTAAGAACAAATGAAACCATAATTGTGAATCAGTCAATGATAAACTTTGGGACTATGCACATTAAACTCAGAATGGCAACTATGCTCTCTTAGATGGTGCATAAAGGTAGAAGGTGGAGACTCAACATAAAAGTAAAAGAAAGACCCTTCACAGAGGGAAGCAGTGATTGCAAGTTTTATAAACCTTCAAAAATTATGGTACTTGCTAGCTTTGAGGTCTCATTGACCCCATCATAGGCATCTTGAATGGTTAAAGTTAATGCAAGAACAATTATGAGCATATGCTTGACAAATCATAAGTTGAAAACCTCGTGTCCCGTGAAGTACGAATACCCAAACCTCATGCTACTCGTCTTAGGGTCCCAAGCAAGCTCTTGTCATTGTAAGTATACACGTATCATCGAGAACCGCCAATAGGGTACCTCCTTGCCCGATGACATGGAACAAGCCTGTAACAACCCAAATATTTGTAATCCATTTCCTATTAATTAAAGTGCCAAATTTTGGACCAAGATAAAACTTTTTCATTCATATTGCATGTATGCATGAAATTCTTTTATATGTCTTTTATGATTTCATGTGTGTTATAATTTGTTGGGAAATGATTTGTTAATTCCAACTTAACCAACAGAAGCATTAGAGAAGATCTATAAGAGCTAAAGAAACCAGAAACAAAAGAAATAAAGAAAAAGAGAAGAAAAGTTTGATCTAGGAAATATTATTGACTACCCTACTTTGGACACTTAGATTAAGAAATCTGTAACTCAACTAAGGGTGTGGTCAGTTAGTTGAGCTTGACCTGGCTGCATACTAACTTGACCAAGAAGTTTCAAACAAAAATTCAAATCAGAACCTGACTCAAACATCTACCAAAGATTGAATCTGAAACAGTGACCATACCCCAAATTTGAAATATTATTTCTGCAAAACATCATATTTGTGCTCAACAAAAATATCTCTGGAATCCTTGTTTAATATGTTGACAATCCAAAGTGAAACTTTTCAAAAATTTGAATTTTGAATTCTTGCGGGCATTGTGTCGAACACTTGGTGGGCGAAATCCAGGAAAAATCAAAGCTACTGTGCCCATCGCTGTTCCCGTTCGCCCTCGCCTTGTAGCCATGCTCGTGGACACCCCTCGATCGAGCTCCAGCCCCCTCTGCCCCGACCCGGACCGTGAGACATGGAGGACAGGGAGGAAACCGCCCGGACACCCCCTCTCCTTGCCCTCTGCTCTCTGCACGATGCCGACCGGCGTGAGCTCGCCAGAGCATGCCCACAGTACCCCGACGCCAGGACAACACCCCGCCAGCACGCCCCCAAGGCCGCCGCGCCCGGCTTTGCCCGTGCACGTCGCCAGAAACCGCCCCAGCATGCCACTGGAAACCCTAGCTCCCGCGCTCTCCCGTGCCTATAAAAAACCCCCTGTCGACACCCAGAAGCAGCACACCCTCACCGCTACTGATTCCCACCCTTCTTTCTTCCTCTCTCCCTCGGAATCGTCCGATCTCTGTGAGCGTGCGCCGCCGCGTTCCGGAGGAGTCCGGCCACCGTTGGACATGCCGCCGGTGCCAGGCGGAGGAGTTAAGCTGCCGCCGCCGTTCTGCGTCATCGCCGACGACCCCTGCTTCCTCTCCGTCGAGCCCCGCCGTTGAGCACTTTCTCTCTGCGAGCGCCGGGGAGCTCCTGCCCTAGCCGAGGTAGACGACGCCTGTGAGCCGTTGGATCTCGATCCAGCGGTAGCGTACCGATTCGGGTGACTTAAGTGACCTGACCGGTGGGCTCCACCTGTCAGGTTTAAAATTAGAAAGGCCTCCTGCCCTGCGAAGCGGTATTCGGGCCGGCCCGTTCGGAAACCCCCGGTGCGGCCCAGTTCGGTTAAGAATTCGGTCCGATGCGATTTTTTATTCTCCCACCCGTTTTAAAAATTGTTTCAGATATAATTTTCAAATGAAAATTCCCGGAGATTTAGAAATCCATTTCTAGCAAATAAATATGCGTTGGAAAGCTTAGGAAATTATCTAGCCTCTGAAACTAGTTAGAATCCAATTTGAGTTAGTGATTTAATTTAATAAGAATACTTTGTCCATAGCCTTATTAATCTTAGGAAAATTCTAGAAAATTGTTTAAACCTCCTAAAATCTTGAAACTTGGTTTATGAACTCACTAGTTAACTTGTCTACTGTTTAGTCCAACCTTAATGAATTAGAACTTTGTTAATGCTATCAATTAGACCCTAATCCAACCTTAGTATGTAGCATAAAATGATAGATCCCCAATATACACTTAGTTAAAATTTTCCCTCCCTATCAATTTACTTAATTAGTCAACCTCCACTTGAACTAGCCCTAATACCCCTAGTTTCATACCAATGCTTAGAAAGTAAACAACATATGGCACATGGTAGAAAAATCTAACTTACACACTTAATGAAAACTTGGAAGAAAACTTGCAACCCACGTAAATAAAATCCAACAGGAATTCTATTGTTTGAAAACAAGTATGTGTGCTTGGAATGTTGTTAGTATTGTGTAGTGATTGTGTGCATTGTGTTTATTCATTATTAGACGCTAGTGTTGCTGAGGAGGATATTGAGGTGGAATTTTATCAAGAAGAAGAAGAAGACTATCCCGGACACTTTGCCAACCAAGGCAAGCCATCTTTTGAATCATACTCCAAATGCCTAGTTTTACTATTGCATTCTACTTGTTTTAAGTAAATTGCATGATTGAATTGCTAGAGTAGAATGATAGTTGTGTAGGGAAGTCTTGCTTAGCAAGAGTATCAAGCTGAGTTTATCCAACCCTATTTAGTGGTATCATCACTCTATTTAGTTGCTTAGTCGCTAATAAAATTGAGGCCATCTATAAGGGGAACCCTATTTGAATTGGTGACTTGAACTTGATAACTTGAATTGGAGATTTCTCCTACATGAGGGTTTTATGAAGGAAAATAATCTTGACTAAGGACTATGGAATGTATTTGTAAATGATGATAAGTGATGTACCATGTGAGCCAACCATTACCGTACGACCACATTACCCCTAAATGGGAAGGGGCTTAGTCAGTAGCTTGTTCACCCTAGTATGGGAGACCTTGTATCATCCTTTATAGAAGTGCACCGTGCGCGGGTACTTCCGAACCGGGTGGAAATTTCCATTCATACAGCATCATGTAACGGGCAAAACTAGAGACTCCAGAACGGAGATGTCCATGTCCCGGGCTCTAGGGAAGGATCCTATACTAGAGTGAATAAGTGAAAGAGTTTGTTTGATTATCTGTAACTCGCATACTTTGTGTATGACGATCCGTGGATTTCTCCCGGTAGATGTATCAAATCTCGTGGGTAAAGTGTACCCCTTTGTAGAGGTTTCAAAACTATTCGAATAGCCGCGTCCGCGGTCATGGACAGTTGGCAAGCTGTACTTGACTTTTGTCAAGAATATGAACAACTGAAGGTGAACTTGGTGAATGACTTGACTTGACATTGATGTTGACACATTTGAAGTTCCTCTTTAGATTTACTAGAGAACTAAACCTCTTTTCTACTAATGAACCTTCTTGGGAAGTAAAACTAGCTTTTGCAAATAAACTTAGTGCTTAGTCCACCATATCAACCATGCATATCTACTTCATCATTTTGTTTATAAGATGGTTTGCGAGTGCATCCAATGTACTCATGGCTGTGTCCCTGGCTATCAACTTTGCCAGACTATGGGGAAGATTATCCGGAGGAAGGTTATGAAGATAAGTACCAGAACTAAGATCATCTCCTGAGTCGCCATTGCCTGTAGGGTGAAGGCATGGACCCGAAGACGTTATTTCCGCTGCTATGTTGTGTTGTAATATGAACTTGGTCACTATGACCATTGTATTTGAACTATTCGTGTTGTAATGTCTATGGAACTGGTTACCAACTACGTTATGTGTATCACAACAATGATTCTGGGATTGTGGCGGAATACATAACGGGCACTTTGAATTTCTAGAAATTCGGGTGTTACAAGTTGGTATCAGAGCCTAGGCTGACCATAGGAGACCTTAGTTAGAATGGGCGTTAAATGAAACCTTTATAAAAGCAAAGAGATAAGTAATGATTTAAAATTGCTTAGTCTTTTCCTCTCTATTTACAAAGCTTTGTACATGATTCAGTTTTTGCCTGCTTAAAATTTTGCACACTTGAGTTGATCACTAACTTAATCTAATCTAAAATTTTGTAGATGGCCCCGGTGTTCATGGAGCTATACCAGTTGGGCCATGGTGGTAGCCTTGTTTTCGAGCGCGACCTCACCACCTTGACCTTGTTCCTGGATCGTCTGTATCCAGAGTTCAAGGGAGCCGTGCTAAATGAGCACCCGGATGGAGAGCTTCGGTGGCTCATCAGGGCAAGTTGCCGTGGCAAGAAGGGAGATTTAAGTTCTCCAAGGATCAAGTTTGAGCTTGTGGAGAACACTTGGGCCGATGGTTTGGTCTGAGGTATGCAGGAGATGCTAGCCCGCTTATGTGGACTGCATGTTGAGGAGGTTCAGGTGGAGCGCTTTAGGAACTTTGCTCGGCGTGATGCGGAAGGGCGTCCCGCAAACATGCCAGGGCAAAATGAGCCGAGTACATATGCAGATCACATGGACTTCTTGCTGTACTCCACTCAGCAGGAGGCAGATTGTGCCCGTACCAAGGCCAACCTTGAGCACTTCGCACTTGTGGAGGCAAGGAGCACCATCAGGATCCTTGCTAGGGATCGCAAGAGCCTTCGCCGCCAGTGCGAGGAAAGGGATCAGACCATTGAAGAGTTGAAGGCCAATGTGGCTGAGCTGACTGAGTACATTGAGGATCTAGAGAGCCACCTTGGTGAGGAGGAAGGCATTGACCTCCGCAAGGATGATAATGCCCTCCTTAGTGACGAGGATGACTTCATGGAGGACCTTGATGATCAGGAGAATGATGAGGATGCTGGATTTATTGAGGATGATGAGGAGGAAGACCCCGAGGAGCCCGATGTTTAGATTGGGGATCCAAGTGTTATCTAGTTATGAGTTTACTTTAAGTCACTTCGTGTAGGTGTGAGTTGTATCCCCCTCTCTAGTAGGCGAGTCGCAATGGTTTGATGTAAACCATTTGTAATGTGTGAACTCGTATGTGTGGTATGTTGGATGTTTGTTGAATGAAATATAAATTTGGCCCTTAAGGCCTTAGTAAGACAAAATTGCATCATCTATGTTACATTTAAATCTTAGCAATTAGTTTTTCCCTCTTGTCTTACACACATTATCTTCAGATGCCGCGAGTACCCCCACCCCCGAACCCGGAAGTAGCACAACTGCTAAGGTTGATCATGGAAGACCGGGAAGCAGCCCGAGCTGAGCGCCAAGCTAACTTGGCCACTCTTCAGCAGCTAACCCAGATGGCAATGAACCACAACAATGGCAATGGAAATGGCCATGGTGAAGGAGAGAACAATGGTCATGGTGATCACCGATCCATGTTAAGGAGTTTCCAAAACACAAACCCACCTATGTTCACTAAGTCTGAAGAACCCTTAGATACTGATGACTGGCTTCACACTATGGAGAACAATTTGGCAGTCGCCGAAGTTGGCGAAAATGAGAAGGTCTTGTACACCACCCACTATCTTGCTGGAGCCGCAAGAGCTTGGTGGGATAGCACCCGTGCAATGCAAGCCCAAGGGTATGTGATGCCTTGGGAGGAGTTCAAGAGCAAGTTCAGCAAAGCCCATGTTCCTTTGGGATTAGTTAAGAGGATGAGAGATGAGTTCAGAAATCTGAAGCAAGGTTCCCTATCTGTGGTTGACTACCGTGACAAGTTCCTTACCTTGTCTAGGTATGCCCCAGATGACACCAACACCAATGAGAAGAAGCAAGAGAGGTTTCTGAATGGACTTCATGATGAGATGCAATGTGTCTTGGTCAGCATTCCCTTTGCAGACCTGGAGTCATTGGTTGACTCTGCCATCTAGATGGAAGGCAAACTCAAGCAAGCTGCAGAGAACCGCAAGCGCCGTATGATGTATCAAGGCAACTCAAGCAACTCGCAGAAGCCAAGGGGAAATCCACTTATGGGTTTCGCCCCTAGACCTATGAGGTCATCTGCACCTGCTCCACGTCCCAACTTTCCCAACCGTCTGACCGGCAACAACTTCAACCGTGCACCTCCAAGACCTAATGGCAACCACTTCAACCCCAATACTCCAAGGCCAAATGGCGCACCTGCGCTTCCCAAGTCTGGTGACAAGTCTGGTGTTACCTGTTATGAGTGCGGAATCAAGGGGCACTACTCCAATGAATGCCCTAAGAAGCTGAATGATGCATCCAAGACCACTGCTCCTACTCAGCAACAGCGCCGGGTTGGAAACGGCAAGAATTATCCACCAAGGAACCAACCTCACCCCCGAGGCCGTCTGAATCACATGAATGTTGAAGAAGCTCAGGAAGCAACCGACGTTGTGCTTGGTATGTTCCCTGTTAATTCAGTTCCTGCAAGAGTTATGTTTGATTCTGGAGCTTCACACTCGTTTGTTACTAAGTTATTCGTTGATAAAAGTGGACTTCAACAAACACCCCTGAAAATACCATGTCTATACAAATACCTGGGTCAATAACAAAGGCTAGTTGGACCTGCTTGGCAGTGCCCATAGAAATCCATGGGATATCATTCCTAGCAAGTTTGATTGTGTTAGGAACCAAAGGATTGGAAGTACTCCTAGGTATGGATTGGATGTCTCAACATCAAGGAGTGATAGATTGTGCCAAAAAGACCATCACCATGAAGAGTAGCACTGGAATTGTAGTAAAGCATGTGTCCGTAAAACCACCCCAAACCACCCGATGTCATAAGAGTATCTCAGGACCAACTTTAGAGCAAGTTCCCATCGTCTGTGAATACCCGGATGTTTTTCCCGATGAGCTACCCGGAATGCCACCGGATCGGGATATTGAGTTTATCATTGAGCTTATCCCTGGAACTGGACCTATAGCCCAACGACCCTATCGTATGAACCCAGCGGAACTAGTGGAGTTAAAGAAGCAATTGGATGACCTTTTGAGTAAGGGATTGATTCAGCCAAGTTCATCTTCTTGGAGATCACCTGTCTTATTTGTGGATAAAAGTGATGGTTCCAGCCAGCTGTGCACTGATTACCGCAAGCTCAATGATGTTACCATCAAGAATAAGTATCCTCTTCCCAAGATAGATGATTTGTTTGACCAATTGACTGGAGATCAAGTCTTCTCAAAGATAGATCTTAGAACTGGATACCATCAACTGAAGATCCGTGCAACTGATATACCTAAAACAGCCTTCACTACCCGATACGGATTGTATGAGTACACCATAATGTCCTTTGGATTAACCAATGCCCCTGCCTATTTCATGAATCTCATGAATAAGGTTTTCATGGAGTTTCTGGATAAGTTTGTTGTTGTCTTCATTGATGACATTCTTATCTACTCCAAGTCTGAAGAAGAGCATGCCACCCATTTGAGATTAATCTTAGAGACCCTGAGAGAACATCAGCTATATGCCAAGTTCAGTAAGTGTGAGTTCTGGTTGAAGGAAGTTGGATTCTTAGGCCATGTATTATCAGCTGGAGGAATATCAGTAGACCCAAAGAAGATCAAATCAGTCATAGAATGGGAAGCCCCTACCACTCAAACTGAAGTTAGAGGTTTTCTCGGATTGGCAGGATATTACCGCAAATTTGTTGAAGGATTTTCAAGTATTGCCAGACCCATGACCCAATTGTTGAAGAAGGACAAGAAGTTTGAATGGACCCCTAAATGTGAGGAAAGTTTTCAAGAACTCAAGAAGCAACTGGTGACCGCCCCCGTCCTAACCATGCCCGATATCACCAAGAACTTTGATGTCTATTGCGACGCCTCCAAACTTGGACTTGGTTGTGTGTTAATGCAAGAAGGCAAGGTCATAGCATACCTCTCCCGGCAGCTTCGACCTCATGAAGAAAACTATCCAACCCATGATTTGGAGTTAGCAGCCGTAGTCCTAGCTTTGAAGACCTGGAGGCATTATCTTATGGGTAACCGTTGCGAGATCTACACTGATCACAAGAGTTTGAAGTATATTTTCACCTAGAAGGAGTTGAACATGAGGCAAAGAAGATGAATAGAGTTAATCAAGGATTATGATCTTGAAATTCATTATCACCCCAGGAAGGCCAATGTGGTGGCCGATGCCTTGAGTAGAAAGCCATGCACCCTGAATATGATGATCAAGGAGGAGCAACCCATGTTGCACCAAGAGTTTGAAAGGTTTGGATTGGAACTAGTCAGTCAAGGATTCTTAGCCAACCTTGAGTTTCAACCCACCTTGATGAGCCAAATCAAAGAAGCCCAGAAGGGAAAAGAGAGTATTGACGGAATTAAGCGTAGAATTAGTTCCGGCAAAGTGCCAGGATTTGAGGAAGATGATCAAGGAGTTCTTTGATATAAAGGACGTATTTGTGTGCCTGCTGATTCAGAATTGAAGGAAGTGATTATAAAGGAAGCCCATGAGACACCTTACTCCATCCACCCCGGTGGAACCAAGATGTATCAAGATATAAAGGAACAGTTTTGGTGGCATGGAATGAAGCGTGAGATTGCACTGTTCATATCTAAGTGTGATATTTGTCAAAGAGTCAAGGCTGAACATCAACGTCCTGCTGGACTGCTGCAACCTTTGCAAGTTCCAGAATGGAAGTGGGAATCAGTTGGAATGGATTTCATCACTGGATTTCCAAGGTCTAGCCGCGGAAATGACTCTATCTGGGTCATTGTGGATAGACTGACCAAAGTTGCCCACTTTATTCCTGTCAAGACCACTTATACATCAGGACAGTTGGCAGATCTTTACCTATCCAGAATTGTTAGTTTGCATGGAGTCCCTAAAACCATAGTTTCCGATCGAGGAACCCAATTCACCTCGAGATTTTGGAGAAGTTTGCATCAAGCCTTGGGAACCAAATTAGCCTTTAGCACAGCTTACCACCCTCAGACTGATGGACAGACTGAAAGAGTAAATCAGATACTTGAAGATATGCTGAGAGCCTGTGTTCTAGCCTATGGAGCTAAGTGGGAAGATTGTCTGCCTTTCGCGGAGTTTTCCTACAACAACAGTTATCAAGCCAGTTTGCAAATGGCCCCATTTGAAGCTTTATATGGGAGAAAGTGTCGTACCCCTTTGAATTGGTCTGAAACTGGAGACAGCAAGATATTTGGACCGGATATCCTGCAAGAAGCTGAGGAGAAGGTTTGCATGATTCGTGAGTACCTCAAGGCAGCCCAGTCTAGACAGAAGAGTTATGCTGACAAGAGACGTAGAGAACTGACCTTCGAGATTGGAGATTTTGTCTATCTTAGAGTATCACCTCTCAAGGGAATGCAGAGATTCCAAGTAAAAGGAAAGCTTGCACCAAGGTATATTGGACCTTTCTGAAGGAAATATGCCCTAGAGGCAATAATAATATTGTTATTATCATATTTCTTGTTCATGATAATGTTTATACTCCATGCTATAATTGTATTAAGCGGAAACATTAATACTTGTGTGGTTTATGAACAACACCGTGTCCCTAGTACGCCTCTATGGACTAGCTCATTGATTAATGATGGTTAAGATTTCCTAACCATAGACATGAGTTGTCAATTAATAATGAGATCATATCATTAAGAGAATGATATGATGGACAGACCCAAATAAAGCAGAGCAATTAGATCGTGTCATCGTGTTCATCTTTGCGAAGCTTTTCCTATGTCATGTATTGTATTCCTTAGACCATGAGATAATACAACTCCCTAGTATCGGAAGAAAGCTTTGAAGTCATCAAACGTCATCCTATGTGAGGGTGATAATAAAGGTGTCTCTCAGGTGATCGGAAAGTACTTGTTGGGTTGTATGTATCGAGATGGAATTTGTCCCTCCCAAGTCGGAGAGATATACTTCGGGCCCACTCAGTAATCGATATCAACACCGCTTGCAAGCATGTGGTTAATGAGTTAATCACAAAGTGATATCGGATTACGGAACGAGTAAAGTACTTGCTGTGAACGAGATTGAACTAGGTATGGCGATACCGACGATCAAATCTCGGGCGAGTAAAATATCGTGTGACGAAGGGAATACATATACGGGATTAATTGAATCCTGACATCGTGGTTCATTCGATATGATCATCGATGAATATGTGGGAGTCAATATGGGTTTCCAGATCCCGCTGTTGATTATTGATAGAAGATCATGTCTACATATTCTCGAACCCGTAGGGTCACACACTTAACGTGTATCGATGCTAGGATAGAATGGATAATTGGTTTATGAGTTTTAGTTCGGAGTCTCGGATGAGATCCAGGACGTCACAAGAGGTTCCGGAATGGTCCGGAGAATAAGATTCATATAAAGGAAAGCAGTTTTTGGATTCCGGAAAGGTTTCGGAGTTTATCGGTATTGTACCGGAAGGTTCTAGAAGGTTCCGGAGTGGGACCAACGTGGGCCCACTTGACGGAGGCCTGCGTGGGCCTAAGGGGAAGTGCCCTGGCCGCCCTGGGCCAGGCGCACAAGGCCCCTAAGGCCCAGCCGGCCAGCCCAAGGGGAAACCCTAAGGGAGTCTTCAAAGAAGGAAGGGGGGAAACTTGCCCCCCACTCTTCCTACTCCAAGTCGGCGCCCTAGGGTTTGGGGAGAGGCCAAGCTGGCCGGCCACCCCTCTATATATAGGGGGCAAGGGCGCAGCCCTCTCTACCCCTAACCCAAACCCTAGCCGCCAACTGCTGCCCTCTCTCTCTCTCTCTCTCTCTCTCTCTCGCGACTGCACGTAGGCGAAGCCCTGCTGCAGAAACTCTCCACCATAAGCACCACGCCGTCGTGCTGCTGATCCAATCTATCTCTCCACCATACTTGCTGGACCAAGGAAGGAGGAGACGTCGCTGCACCGCACGTGTGCAACTCTCGGAGGCGCCGCCACTTGCGGCGTAGGATCGGATCGGATCGCGAGGAGGAGACGGCGAGTACGACTACGTCAACCACGTTCTATTGAACGTTTCCGCTGTGCGAATCTTCAAGGGTATGAAGATCTCATCTACCTCTCTCGTTGATTACATCTCCTAGATTAGATCTTGGCTTTCTTGTTCGCATCCGTAGGAAAATTTTTGATTTACTATGCTGCGAATCCCTTCAGTGGTATCAGAGCCAGGTCTATGCGTAGATGTGTTTCACGAGTAGAACGCAACATGCTTGTTGCGCGCGTTGATGTTTTCTGTTGCAAACCTCTTGTTGTGTATTTCTTATGGCGCGGTATAGTGAGATCGAAGCGGTCCAGGCCAACTTTACGCGACCGCGTTCGCGAGACCGGCTCCGCACTTGACGTGTGGCTTGTTCCATACATGCGGCTGGTGGATGCCAGTTTCTCTCACTATAGTAGTCATGGGACTTACATCGGATGTTAGCAACCATAATATCACCGTTGTGGCTTTCCGTAGGTAAGAATCGTTCTTAGCTTGCTACTCCCATAAGCCACGTAAAACATGCAACAACAAAGTAGAGGCGTCTAACTTGTTTTTGCAGGGAGTGTTTTGTGATATGGTATGGCCCAAGACATGATGAGTATGAATTGAGTTGTATGCAATGATCATGTTTTGTAATCTTTCACGACTTGCATGTCGATGAGTTCACAACTGGCAGGAGCCATATGGTTGTCTTTATAATTGTGTATGACCTGCGTGTCAACTTCTTATACGCCATGTAATAGCTTTACTTTATCGCTAAGTAGTTAGCAATAGTTGTAGTTGCTATTCGTGGTGGAGGCAATCATGGTGGAGTGATGGAGATCATGCCGGCGCGCACAAGATGGAGATCATGGCGCGGAGATTGGCTATACCATGTCACATAAAATTATATGCATGTGATGTTTATCTTTTTTATGTATCTTATTATGCTTAGATCGCGACGGTAGCATTATAAGATGATTCCTCACTTAAAGATCAAGATAAAATTGTGTTCTCCCCTCGTATGCGCCGTTGCGAAAGTTTGTCGTGTTCAAGCATCTCGTGATGATCGGGTGCTATAGACTCTACGTTCACATACAACGGGTGCAAGCCAGTATTTGCACATGCGGAGATACTTGGGTTTGACTTGACGAGCCTAGCATGTACAGACATGGCCTCGGAACACATGGACCGAAAGGTCAAGCATGAGTCATATGGATGATATGATCAACATGTTGATGTTCACCATTAAAGCTACATCATTCACGTGATGATCGGTCTCGGTGTAGTGAATTTGGATCATGCTTCACTAAACAACTTTGAGGAATGTTGAATTTAGTGGGAGTTCATTAGTAATTTGATTAACTTGAACTAATTATCATGAACTAAATCTTAGTGTATTTGCATAAGTCGTTGTAGTCTTTGGCAACCGTTTTTCACCGACACTTAGTTTTAATTGAGTTAAAAGAACTATAGAATTCTGGATAATCACTTTTCGGTCTAGTGCCGTTTAGTTAGAATATCAAGACTAAAGATTAAGTCCTATTGCAAACTTTAGCAAACCTTGCTTGCTCCATACGATTTAATAAATTGTATTAATCTAAGAGCAACGATTCAAGTTTAGTATCTAAAGATCATATGTTTGCCTTCATGATAAATTGATCTTCAAAATTGTTTGAGAATCAAAGTGATCATTGAGCTGAAAGAATTGTTTCAGAAACAAATAATAAGTAAAAGATATTTGATATCTAAGACTTTGATTGTTTGCAAAATGATGAAGTATAATTTAGTAAAAGAACATATGCTCATATTGTATGACTATATGTGAAGATTGAAGATGCTAGGCATCCCGATCACCCAAAAGTTTGGGAAACTAATATTATACTTGCATTTGTCCTTAAGAGCTATAGTAGTTTCATCATGAAAGATGTCATGATAGGACGAATAAAAGGTATCGGCTAAATTGTTTTGCTATACCAAAAGAATACTAAAGAATGGAATCTAGAAGAATACCAATCATATGATGATGGCGATCCACTTCAAAGTGCAAAATCCAAGGCTATTAGTATTTGACTAAAAATCCTTTGGACTATGTGTCAAATGATTGACGCCACTATTGATGTCGATAGATTCTTCTAAAAGGAGAGGAAATGCTAAATAGGATCTGCAAAATTATTTGGTAGAAAAAGGAAAAGACTGGAATTGTCCAGCTCAGGTATATAAATGATATACATGTTATAGATGTATTCTTTGCTAAGTACATAATGTAATTCTTGGGTATTGGATACTAGATTGTTGGTATGAAATGTCATACAAAGCAACAATACAAGAACTACGATGGCCTAAGTAACTAGCAAAAGAATGTGGTAACAATGCGCATCGAGAAACAAATAAATGTGTTATTGTGTTTTTCGTCGGCATAAAACCTAGCCTTCAAGATATTTCATGAACTTAATAATTGTTATCTTGTTCTGGTATTATGAGAACAATTGTTGTTCATGTCATTACCGTCTTCCATAATCGATGGATAGATTATTATAAATCTTGTTGGTGAAATAGACATTTATAACACTGATGCTAAAGGTCGCAAGACAAAACAAATTTCACTTATATGTGACACCGCCGTTTAAGTCATATTGGAAACAAAACATGAAAGAAATTCTATATTGATAGATTTTTGAGTCATTTGATTTTGAATTGATTGACGCTTGTGAGACTTTTCCTAAAGATGCTTAAACTCTGTTCATGGGCCATGGACAGAACAAGCGACTAACTAAATGGAGATCGTACATGTTGATGTATGTAGTCCATGGTGTGAAGTCGATCATGGTGTATTTTCTATTTCATCAATGACTCGAATGGATGTATGGTATATCTACTCGATAAGATAGAAGTATGAAACAATTGAAATTGTTCAATTTATGAAGTGGAAATTATTGTAACAAGAAAAATTCAAGTTTTTATGATTGGATCATAAAGAAGAATATTTGAGTTACAAGTTTAGCAAGCATCTAAGAGTTAGAGGAATTGTTCCACAAACTTGCATCATGATAAACACCATAAGAGTATGGAGTTTTCGATGGATGTAATCAAACCTTGTTTGACATGGTTAGATCAATGATGAAATAAAACTACCAATATAATTTGTGGATTATGCTTTAGAGACTACCGCTTTTCACTGAATAGAGCACCTTCATAATCCGCTGAAATGACACCATACAAGTTATAGTTGTCTTTTCTTGAATTTTGGTATGCAAGGCATATGTGTAAAATGTTTACAACCAAAATCGGATTAGTAAGTCTTTGTAGGTTATCCCAAAGAATGTCGATGGGTATTCCTTCTATTATGAACCCAAACACATAGTGATTGTCACTAAAAGAAGTGAATTTCTTATGAAGGAGTTTTTTGCGAAAGGTTTAAGTGGGAGGAAGATAGAACTTGATGAGGTTATTGAATCTGAGCAAGATGATCAGAGTAGCGCAGCACCAGAATATGTTCTGGAAGCGGCAACTGCATTCATAGCTCACACGTCTACAATATGTTGTAGTCACGGCATCGAAGTTCCTATCTAACCAAGTTGGTCGTAATCAAATAGCAAGATTTGAGGACGAGATATTATTAGATAATAGTAACCAACAATATACAAAGAAGCGGTGATGGGCCCTGACTTCGTCATATGAATTATTCTAGCAACAATTACATATAGAGATATGTTAGTCGAATAAACGAGACAACGTTCCTCTACCGGAATGCACACCAAGGATGTGTACCTGACACGACCCAATGGGTTTTGTTAATTCAAAGGTTGCTAGATATGTATGCAAACTTCTATGGTAGAAGTAAGCATAGCGAAGTTGGAATCTTCAATGATGAAAATATTAAAGTGTTAATTTCATCAAGATATTTGAAGATGCTTGTATTACAAGAAAGTAAGTGGGAGCGCTAAGACATATTTCTAATGCTTTATGTAGATGACATATCGTTCATTGGAAATTATGTGTTTTTCTTGATATTTGTGAAATTTTCACTAAAAATTAGATTTCTAATGAAAGACTTAGGTAAAACCAGAATATTAAGCATCAATGTCTATGCAGATAGATTGAGAAACTAATATAGTTTTACCAGAGTACATAGATGAAATATTGAATTTGTTCAATATGGAAACAATAAGAACGGTTCTTGTTGCATGGAAGAGGTTGGAGCAAGAATCAATTGTTTTGACACTTGTTGAGTGAAACCACAAGAATGATTTTATCAATCTTGTATACCATGATATGTAGATCCAGATGTGTCCAATGCTCTAAAGGTTATAGCATTCATATGATGATCGTTGGACAATAGTAAAGATATTCTTATGCACTTTTGAAGAAGTAAGAATATGTTCTGTATGCAAAAGTGACAAATGGTTCATTGTAATGAGTTACATTGGCTTTGTCACACATACAAGTAAAATTTTATCCCAATTTTAAGCTATTTGTTTTGAGTTAGAAGGTGGCATAATAAGATGGAAGAAAGTTCCATGATGACTTGGATGAGTTCCAATGTTAATATTGTGGCGGACACTGCAACGAGGGCTAAGTATATAATTGCTTTAGAAGCGGCATAAAAGATGCGAAGTAGATAGTGATAATCCAACTTATTTGTGGCACTGTCGTCTAGGTCATATTGGCATAAAATGCATAAAGAAACTCCATTCTGATGGACTTTTGGAGTCTCTTGATTTTGAATCATTTGACAAGTGCAAGCCATGCCTCATGGGCAAGATGATCAAAAACCCGTTCTCCGGAATAATGGAGCGAGCAACGGACTTATTGGAAATCATACATGCCGATGTGTGCGGACCAATAAGTATTTTGACGCACGGTGGATATCGCTATTTTTAAAAAGTGTGCTAGTACTATGTAGTTCTATTGTATGACAATAGTGACAACATAATCTCGGCCAAGAAACAAAGGTCTCACCAGAAGACCAAGTTTATACGATGCCATCTCATACAAGATGAGTAATGCGTGCTGACGCAAAAGGAATATGCAAATACAAACGGACCTGAAAGTGTCAGACCCGTAGATAAGGTTTACCACATGCAACGCGTATGAATAACACTGGAATGTCATAGGTGTTAAAGGCGCAAGTATGACTAGATTATTGACTCTAGTGCAAGTGGGAGACTGAAGGAAATATGCCCTAGAGGCAATAATAATATTGTTATTATCATATTTCTTGTTCATGATAATGTTTATACTCCATGCTATAATTGTATTAAGCGGAAACATTAATACTTGTGTGGTTTATGAACAACACCGTGTCCCTAGTACGCCTCTATGGACTAGCTCATTGATTAATGATGGTTAAGGTTTCCTAACCATAGACATGAGTTGTCAATTAATAATGAGATCATATCATTAAGAGAATGATATGATGGACAGACCCAAATAAAGCAGAGCAATTAGATCGTGTCATCGTGTTCATCTTTGCGAAGCTTTTCCTATGTCATGTATTGTATTCCTTAGACCATGAGATAATACAACTCCCTAGTATCGGAAGAAAGCTTTGAAGTCATCAAACGTCATCCTATGTGAGGGTGATAATAAAGGTGTCTCTCAGGTGATCGGAAAGTACTTGTTGGGTTGTATGTATCGAGATGGAATTTGTCCCTCCCAAGTCGGAGAGATATACTTCGGGCCCACTCGGTAATCGATATCAACACCGCTTGCAAGCATGTGGTTAATGAGTTAATCACAAAGTGATATCGGATTACGGAACGAGTAAAGTACTTGCTGTGAACGAGATTGAACTAGGTATGGCGATACCGACGATCAAATCTCGGGCGAGTAAAATATCGTGTGACGAAGGGAATACATATACGGGATTAATTGAATCCTGACATCGTGGTTCATTCGATATGATCATCGATGAATATGTGGGAGTCAATATGGGTTTCCAGATCCCGCTGTTGATTATTGATAGAAGATCATGTCTACATATTCTCGAACCCGTAGGGTCACACACTTAACGTGTATCGATGCTAGGATAGAATGGATAATTGGTTTATGAGTTTTAGTTCGGAGTCTCGGATGAGATCCAGGACGTCACGAGAGGTTCCGGAATGGTCCGGAGAATAAGATTCATATAAAGGAAAGCAGTTTTTGGATTCCGGAAAGGTTTCGGAGTTTATCGGTATTGTACCGGAAGGTTCTAGAAGGTTCCGGAGTGGGACCAACGTGGGCCCACTTGACGGAGGCCTGCGTGGGCCTAAGGGGAAGTGCCCTGGCCGCCCTGGGCCAGGCACACAAGGCCCCTAAGGCCCAGCCGGCCAGCCCAAGGGGAAACCCTAAGGGAGTCTTCAAAGAAGGAAGGGGGGGAAACTTGCCCCCCACTCTTCCTACTCCAAGTCGGCGCCCTAGGGTTTGGGGAGAGGCCAAGCTGGCCGGCCACCCCTCTATATATAGGGGGCAAGGGCGCAGCCCTCTCTACCCCTAACCCAAACCCTAGCCGCCAACTGCTGCCCTCTCTCTCTCTCTCTCGCGACTGCACGTAGGCGAAGCCCTGCTGCAGAAACTCTCCACCATAAG
The DNA here is from genome assembly GCA_007115705.1 of Dactylis glomerata. Taxonomy (NCBI): domain Eukaryota; kingdom Viridiplantae; phylum Streptophyta; class Magnoliopsida; order Poales; family Poaceae; genus Dactylis; species Dactylis glomerata. Next base: position 4,023,783 of record QXEO01002107.1, on the reverse strand, counting down.
CACCACGCCGTCGTGCTGCTGATCCAATCTATCTCTCCACCATACTTGTTGGACCAAGGAAGGAGGAGACGTCGCTGCACCGCACGTGTGCAACTCTCGGAGGCGCCGCCACTTGCGGCGTAGGATCGGATTGGATCGCGAGGAGGAGACGGCGAGTACGACTACGTCAACCACGTTCTATTGAACGTTTCCGCTGTGCGAATCTTCAAGGGTATGAAGATCTCATCTACCTCTCTCGTTGATTACATCTCCTAGATTAGATCTTGGCTTTCTTGTTCGCATCCGTAGGAAATTTTTTGATTTACTATGCTGCGAATCCCTTCACTTTCAAGATACTAGGCCGCAGAGGAGAAGTGTCTTATCAGTTGGAAATGCCCCCTGAGTTGTCTGAAGTGCATGATGTTTTTCACGTGTCTTTACTTCGGAAATGTCTTGAAGTGCCGGAGAAGCCAGAGATCTTCAAGAATATTGATCACCGTTCTGTGGACATCAACAAGGATTTGACCTATCGTGAAGTGCCTATCCGTATCATCGAGGAAGCGTATCGAACCACTCGAACCCGAAGCATCAAGTTTCTGAAAGTTCAGTGGAGCAATCACACAGAAGAGGAAGCTACTTGGGAACGAGAAGATTACCTTCAAAAAGAATTTCCCAATCTTTTCAGTTCTTAGTAGTGAATCTCGAGGACGAGATTCTTTTTAAGGGGGGAAGATTGTAACAACCCAAATATTTGTAATCCATTTCCTATTAATTAAAGTGCCAAATTTTGGACCAAGATAAAACTTTTTCATTCATATTGCATGTATGCATGAAATTCTTTTATATGTCTTTTATGATTTCATGTGTGTTATAATTTGTTGGGAAATGATTTGTTAATTCCAACTTAACCAACAGAAGCATTAGAGAAGATCTATAAGAGCTAAAGAAACCAGAAACAAAAGAAATAAAGAAAAAGAGAAGAAAAGTTTGATCTAGGAAATATTATTGACTACCCTACTTTGGACACTTAGATTAAGCAATCTGTAACTCAACTAAGGGTGTGGTCAGTTAGTTGAGCTTGACCTGGCTGCATACTAACTTGACCAAGAAGTTTCAAACAAAAATTCAAATCAGAACCTAACTCAAACATCTGCCAAAGATTGAATCTGAAACAGTGACCATACCCCAAATTTGAAATATTATTTCTGCAAAACATCATATTTGTGCTCAACAAAAATATCTCTGGAATCCTTGTTTAATATGTTGACAACCCAAAGTGAAACTTTTCAAAAATTTGAATTTTGAATTCTTGCGGGCATTGTGTCGAACACTTGGTGGGCGAAATCTAGGAAAAATCAAAGCTACTGTGGCCATCGCTGTTCCCGTTTGCGCTCGCCCTGTAGCCATGCTCGTGGACACCCCTCGGTCGAGCTCCAGCCCCCTCTGCCCCGACCCGGACCGTGAGACATGGAGGACAGGGAGGAAAACGCCCGGACACCCCCTCTCCTTGCCCTCTGCTCTCTGCACGATGCCGACCGGCGTGAGCTCGCCAGAGCATGCCCACAGTACCCCGACGCCAGGACAACACCCCGCCAGCACGCCCCCAAGGCCGCCGCGCCCGGCTTTGCCCGTGCACGTCGCCAGACACCGCCCCAGCATGCCACTGGAAACCCTAGCTCCCGCGCTCTCCCGTGACTATAAAAACCCCCCGTCGACACCCAGAAGCAGCACACCCTCACCGCTACCGATTCCCACCCTTCTTTCTTCCTCTCTCCCTCGGAATCGTCCGATCTCTATGAGCGTGCGCCGCCACGTTCCGGAGGAGTCCGGCCACCGTTGGACAAGCCGCCGGTGCCAGGCGGAGGAGTCAAGCTGCCGCCGCCGTTCTGCGTCATCGCCGACGACCCCTGCTTCCTCTTCGTCGAGCCCCGCCGTCGAGCACATCCTCTCTGCGAGCGCCGGTGAGCTCCTGCCCTAGCCGAGGTAGACGACACCTGTGAGCCGTTGGATCTCGATCCAGCGGTAGCGTACCGATTCGGGTGACTTAAGTGACCTGACCGGTGGGCTCCACCTGTCAGGTTTAAAATTAGAAGGGCCTCCCGCCCTGCGAACCGGTATTCGGGCCGGCCCGTTCGGAAACCCCCGGTGCGGCCTAGTTCGGTTAAGAATTCGGTCCGATGCGATTTTTTATTCTCCCGCCCGTTTTAAAAATTGTTTCAGATATAATTTTCAAATGAAAATTCCCGGAGATTTAGAAATCCATTTCTAGCAAATAAATATGCGTTGGAAAGCTTAGGAAATTATCTAGCCTCTGAAACTAGTTAGAATCCAATTTGAGTTAGTGATTTAATTTAATAAGAATACTTTGACCATAGCCTTATTAATCTTAGGAAAATTCTAGAAAATTGTTTAAACCTCCTAAAATCTTGAAACTTGGTTTATGAACTCACTAGTTAACTTGTCTACTGTTTAGTCCAACCTTAATGAATTAGAACTTTGTTAATGCTATCAATTAGACCCTAATCCAACCTTAGTATGTAGCATAAAATGATAGATCCCCAATATACACTTAGTTAAAATTTTCCCTCACTATCAATTTACTTAATTAGTCAACCTCCACTTGAACTAGCCCTAATACCCCTAGTTTCATACCAATGCTTAGAAAGTAAACAACATATGGCACATGGTAGAAAAATCTAACTTACACACTTAATGAAAACTTGGAAGAAAACTTGCAACCCACGTAAATAAAATCCAACAGGAATTCTATTGTTTGAAAACAAGTATGTGTGCTTGGAATGTTGTTAGTATTGTGTAGTGATTGTGTGCATTGTGTTTATTCGTTATTAGATGCTAGTGTTGCTGAGGAGGATATTGAGGGAGAATTTTATCAAGAAGAAGAAGAAGACTATCCCGGACACTTTGCCAACCAAGGCAAGCCATCTTTTGAATCATACTCCAAATGCCTAGTTTTACTATTGCATTCTACTTGTTTTAAGTAAATTGCATGATTGAATTGCTAGAGTAGAATGATAGTTGTGTAGGGAAGTCTTGCTTAGCAAGAGTATCAAGCTGAGTTTATCCAACCCTATTTAGTGGTATCATCACTCTATTTAGTTGCTTAGTCGCTAATAAAATTGAGGCCATCTATAAGGGGAACCCTATTTGAATTGGTGACTTGAACTTGATAACTTGAATTGGAGATTTCTCCTACATGAGGGTTTTATGAAGGAAAATAATCTTGACTAAGGACTATGGAATGTATTTGTAAATGATGATAAGTGATGTACCATGTGAGCCAACCATTACCGTACGACCACATTACCCCTAAATGGGAAGGGGCTTAGTCAGTAGCTTGTTCACCCTAGTATGGGAGACCTTGTATCATCCTTTATAGAAGTGCACCGTGCGCGGGTACTTCCGAACCGGGTGGAAATTTCCATTCATACAGCATCCTGTAACGGGCAAAACTAGAGACGCCGGAACGGAGATGTCCGTGTCCCGGGCTCTAGGGAAGGATCCTATACTAGAGTGAATAAGTGAAAGAGTTTGTTTGATTATCTGGAACTCGCATACTTTGTGTATGACGATCCATGGATTTCTCCCGGCAGATGTATCGAATCTTGTGGGTAAAGTGTACCCCTCTGCAGAGGTTTCAAAACTATTCGAATAGCCGCGTCCGCGGTCATGGACAGTTGGCAAGCTGTACTTGACTTTTGTCAAGAATATGAACAACTGAAGGTGAACTTGGTGAATGACTTGACTTGACATTGATGTTGACACATTTGAAGTTCCTCTTTATATTTACTAGAGAACTAAACCTCTTTTCTACTAATGAACATTCTTGGGAAGTAAAACTAGCTTTTGCAAATAAACTTAGTGCTTAGTCCACCATATCAACCATGCATATCTACTTCATCATTTTGTTTATAAGATGGTTTGCGAGTGCATCCAATGTACTCATGGCTGTGTCCCTGGCTATCAACTTGGCCAGACTATGGGGAAGATTATCCGGAGGAAGGTTATGAAGATGAGTACCAGAACTAAGATCATCTCCTGAGTCGCCATTGCCTGTAGGGTGAAGGCATGGACACGAAGTCGTTATTTCTGCTGCTATGTTGTGTTGTAATATGAACTTGGTCACTATGACCATTGTATTTGAACTATTCGTGTTGTAATGTCTATGGACCTGGTTACCAACTACATTATGTGTATCACAACAATGATTCTGGGATTGTGGTGGAATACATAATGGGCACTTTGAATTTCTGGAAATTCGGGTGTTACAAAGCCCACATCAAAATGACAGGACAAACAGACAATGAACACCTCGGGATCTCTTTTATTTACCATTGGTATAGCTTTTTATTTTGAGATGCGTCGTCGAATGTCCACTATGGGCATGCTATAAATTTCCACCATGTATGATGCATGGCTTAGATTAGCGGCCCAGGCGTTTCTCTAACACATATACAAACTCCATGATCCCGCAAGATTCCCAACTTATTTCACATCGCGAGTATCCATAAACAAAAGATCACGATATCAACTCAAATAAGAGAAGTGCAATGTTGAAAGCTTTCCCCATGACGGCATGGTTTGGCTAATTCCCAACTTACAACTTGCAAGCATAACATCAACATAAAAGAGCCACAATGTCAAAATTTTAAAAGCGAGAAAAGTAAAGTGTGCCATCAGATTCGTGAAAGCTTTACTTACTAATTTTCACATAACACAAAAAAGAGTTTAATTCGAAGGATAGATAAAAGCAAGTCAAATGTACTTGGAATAGCAAATTGCTAATAGGTATGTATGGTGGACATATTGGAATAACTTTGTTTTTGGGAGTTGGATGCACGAGTAGAGCTCATACTCAGTACAAAATGAGGGCTAGCAAAAGACTGGGAGCGACCAACTAAGAGAGCAATAACGGCCATAATCATGCAAAGCGACAAAATATCATTAAGAGAAGCATAAAATGGCATCACAAGTCAAAAACCAAATGATCATAGAGGCTTATGGCGACTTGTTAAGAGTCAAACATGTTGTAAGCATGCGCCAAGACAACCCAAATAAAGCATCAAAGGAGAAAACCAAATAAATGCTTCCACATAATAAGAACAACGCATGATTTTTTTCAAAGGCTCATTAAGCAATCTCAGTCATTTGAGACAAGTCATGCTACAACAAAAATCACTAAGCATACTATCAAAACGACATCAAGCATGGCATGAAAAAGTCTAAGCCGCAGTCTAAACAAGCTCCTTTTTGTATCACTTTTTGCATAAAACTTTTTCTCTTTTCCAACACTATTTGAACCTTTTTAAAACAACTCTTTTGATGAATACCAACATAGACCAGAGATCCAAATATACCTTGATGCAAAGATAAAACAAGTTCTGAAAAAAAATCAAGGTGAAAAATGAAAGCTCACTACTGCAGAAATGCTTATAGCCGCAAGATCATTAGTGACAGGCCAAAACAAGTCCATCACAGGTAATGATACCAGTGACAGGTGGGTAAGTGACCGTCGCTGATACAAAACACAAGAAATGCCTGTCACTAGTATTTCTTATGGACGCCATATCCAGTGATCAAATTTACTAGTGACGGACTCTTACCGATGCATGTCATAGATATTGTTTCACTAACGCACCTCTAAAACCGGTCTCAGTGTGTCAATCATCAACCAATACATCGCTCGTCCCTGGCATGGATATTAAAACGGGTTTTGTATGTGTTTTAGAGGTACGAGGCTACGAGCACGTTGTGTTGAAAAATCTAACCAATACGTCGCTTGATCCGACATGGATCGTTTTGCTCGTTTCCTTCGTGTCGTCAAGTTTTACCCCTGGAAATCCCAAACGTGTCGCCCCCTCTCCATCCTCGATCTCAATCCCCTCCTCAGCGGCGCGAGCGCTCATGCCCCCGCCGGCCTCCACCGCAAGGGCGTCGCTGCCCTCACCATAGGAGCAGCCGCCCACACATGCAGGCTCATCTTCCTTGCCGACAACCCCTCCTGACCAAACCTCCTACCACTGTTCCCTGTTCTTGGGAACTCTGCATGCCTCGTCCCCACCGCATCGTTGCTGCCGCAGACGACCTGTGCTCTCTAAAATCTTCCTCTCACGGGCGGCTGTCAACGGAGATCCAGAACTCGGCTTTGATGGCGACGAAGTCTTGAAGACCCCAGTTCCAAATCTCGGCCAAAGAAAAAAATTATGGTGGCGGACAGCGGCGCTTTCTCCAACAATTTCCCCATCATCCAGGCGGAGAACCCCACCATCATGTCAGGTCGTCCTCAGGTATGCGCCTCTCTCCCCCTCCCTGCCATGAACCACCTCTCTTTTTTAATGGGTTCGATGTGATGATCTGATCTGGAGGGGCCATTAAGCTAAATTAGATATGATCCAAAGTGACTCAGTAATTTGTGTGATTGTCTACAACTTTGAAGTTTCATTTGTAGACTGAAAGTGCTAGTACTTCATTGCGCGCTCAGTATGAATAATTTGTTGGATCTACCAAAATGCATTTTTCGGAGAGTTTGTCGCAATGGTACGAAGCATTTGATTCTGTGATCACTCACACTCATACTGCAGGTTCAGGTGCCACATGTACATTGCAGCAGGTGGATCGCAGCTTCCGTCTTCCTTCACAGATTGATTATCTAGCTCATGCAATTTCCGAGTTGTTCATACGGTAGACCTATAATCTGAATGGTCAATGGTGTGCAGATTTCTAAAATGAAAACCTTTCATCTTGTTATTTGATTGCCTATTCAAGCTGCGTATATGTGGGATTTTTTGTGCAGGTTCACTTCACCCTCTTCTTGCTGCTCTACTACTATTACCCTATTAAGACCATGACCTTCAGTTCTAGAAAAAACTACAGCTGAACAGATCGTTGAATGGCAAGGGTTATCACTAGACAATGTCCATGATCTGTAAGATTTTGAGCTGCAGTCCTACATTTTGTCCACTGACTACCACAACTACTAGCTGTTGTCTCCACTCCGTCGTCGAGTTATAAGTACGGTTTACAATGTAGGAACCGTGGTCATCCAATGATTGTTTTGCTGCACCATTCTTCCTAAGCTTTTTATACAAGGTGAATATGGTGCGATCTGCCTGTAGGCTTTATATCTCTGATGGCCTGATTTATTACTGCTCTTGAGCACATGTCCTGAAATGCCCAACACGTACGATTTTATGCATAGGCTGCGTATCTTGTTTACTTTTAACCTGCACATTTTACAACCTAATGAAACGGAAGTCACATGGCGTGCATTTTCAAAAGAAGTAGAGAATGAGATACATCAGGCATGTTTGCTGATCTTTGGTCTGGAATTACTAAAGGTGGCTGGTTATTTAGAGATATTGTTTTGATTTCCTAAGTTCGCTTTCTTATAACGTGCAGGTTGTTCTTGACAAGTTTTCTGCCCGGTCATGTGGCTTTGCTTTTGTAATCTTTGTCCAATAGGATTCTTGTTTATTTTCTATGGTGGGATGCTGATAGTTCAATTGGCATTGTACATAGTATCTTCTTGCAGGTGAGACTGAGGATGATAGATCAGGGGAGTGACGTACACTGAGGTTGTTCTTGACAAGTTTTATGCCCGGTCATGTGGCTTTTCTTTTGTAACCTTTGTTCAACGGGATTCTTGTTTATTTTCTACGGTGAGATGCTGATGGTTCAATTGGCATCGTACACTGTATCTTCTTGCGGGTGAGACTGAGGATGATGATAGATCAGGGGAGTGACGTACACAGAGATGGTAAGATAAATCTGTTAATGCTTATGCTTTAGAACAACTTGGAGTTAACTGTTATATGACCTGATCTGATGATACTGTTCTTTCAATCTGACTTGACTTAGCTTGTATGGATATTGTATAGGTCATGGCAGACTTGTGACATTATTGGCCTTAGCAGCCACACTGGGAACTGTGTCCTTCCAATAAAGAATCAGTTCCGTAATGGCGTCCACACATTTATCTTTTAAAATAGGTAGGCCTCTCAACTCCTGCTATCCCTGTAGTTCACTGCTCTACAGATAATGAAAACTAAGGACCTCGCTTGTTTCTGAAAGTTGAGCTAATGTTCTATTTGTCTGAAGCATATGTGTTCTTAAAACATGCAGTGCATGGTGTTTCGCAACATGGGGAACACCTCTAGCACTAGTGTTCTCTTCACTAAAAACTACAACAATTGAGAAAAAATATCTTCATGTGGAGTTCCTTGTAAATGCTCAGGTATGAGTTGGTTCTGCTTACTTCTGAGTTATAGCTAGCGTGCAATGTTGTATGCGCACTTATGAGCAGAACGCTGCCCACTTTGGTCAAATAACATTAAATGTCAAATAACATTAAAGAATTACATGTTGCCCACTTTGTCAAAAATTACAATAAGCAAGTATGATAGTAGCATCTATGGATTGTGCATAACTGAAGAATTTTTCTTACGCAGGGTGAGGGTGAGGATGTGGTTGCTGGAATCGGAAATCGAGAAGATCTTGATGTCATGAAGAACAACATGCTAGAGGCCTATGTTAAGCTTCTGATTTACATGCAGGGCTGTATTAATGCTCGTGCTTATGCAATTTCTTTTCCAGCGCTGCAGCTAGTTAATTTGGTTTGCCTTTCATTGGTCATCAGTTTGGTATTGTCAACTTGGCTCGTATTAGTAAAGTTGTTATGAAGGTTATATGAAAAATAATGTACACTAGATATTGAAGTTAAAGAGTTAATAATATTTGAGAGTATGTGTAATGTATGCATTTATGGATGCATTGTATGTATGACTAGATTCTGGATGTGTAATTTTTTTTTTAATTTGTAAAAACATAGCAGTGACGGGCAGCGCAATAAGGCTATCATTGGTAATAAATATACTAGTGACGGGGGAGAGGGTTATGTCTGTCGCTGGTAATAGTTACCGGTCAAATCTGCCTGTCACTAGTAACCTGTTGTATACTAGTGACGAGTGGTTTGCCCATCACTGGTAAGCCAAAAAGGCCTGTCACTGGTAAGCCTTTCTGCAGTAGTGGCTAAACGCAGTTCTAGAAAAAGAGAACACTCGTTGAACGATAAGAGTGAAAAACGGAGTGTTCTTCGCAAATGAAAAACGAGTACATCTCCTCCAAAAGAAATTTGTTGGGGTCCAACCATTTATTGCAGCAAACAAAACAAAAGAAAACTGAAAACAAAAGTAAAGACGCTCCAAGAAAAACACATAGTGCATAAAGCAATAAAAATATAGTGTGTTGAAAGGTGACCGGATTTTTGTCGATGAAGAAGGGGTGCCTCGGGGGCATCCCCAAGCTTTGACGCTTGTACCTCTTGGATATTTCTTGGGGTAACATGGGCATCCCCAAGCTTGAGCTTTTGTCCATTCTTCATCTCATCTCATCATCCTCCAATCCCTACACTAGAAAACTTCCTTCATATAAAACTTAACACAATTCTATTAGCAACGTTAGCATAAACATAATAGTAAATCAACCCTTTTTGGTTCAGGTTTCAACTCAAAAACACCACATATAAAGCATATACTATTGTAGCAACTTCCCCAAAAGTTCCGTGATCAAAAGAACTAAAAAAGAAAGCGATCGAGAGGCAAACACAAATAGTGGCAGAAATCTGTCAAAATAGAACAACAGACAAAGGTTGATTTTTTCGAGGACCTTCTGTTGCTCAAATCGAAAAGTGCAAAACTAATGAAAGTTTGGATATAACCTAGGGCATATGCACAAGAAATCGCAGGTCAAAAAGATATTCTGAGAATTTTCACAAATGTTTACGGTGCAGCACCGAAATCTGTTTCAGGACAGCAACTTCCCCAAATCTTACCTCACTCAAATTAGAGGTTCTTCTTGGCACAACAACGAAATAAAAAGGATAATGAGCGGTTATTACAGTAGTAATAACTTCCAAAACTAAAATAAAAGAAAAATTACTGAAAAGAAAACAATGGGTTATCTCCCAAGAGTGCTTTTCTTTAACGCCTTTGAGCTAGGCGCAGAAAGTGCAAATCAAGTAATATCAAACGATGAAGCATCAAGTTCATAATTTGCTCTAAGAATAGAGTCAAAAAGTAATTTCTTCCTTCTTCTAGGGAAGTGTTCCATACCTTTCTTAAATGGGAATTGATATTTGATGGTGCCTTCCTTCATATCAATGATGGGACCTACAGTTCAAAGAAAAGGTCTTCCCAAAATAATAGGACATGAAGCATTGCATTCAACATCCATAACAAGAAAATCAACGGGAACAAGGTTATTGTTAACCAAAATAAGAACATCATTAATCCTTCCCAAAGGTTTCTTCTTAGCAACATCAGCAAGAGGAACATCAAAATAACACTTTTCAAGCGGCGGTAAACCAAGCATGTCATAAATCTTTCTAGGCATAATAGAAATACTAGCACCTAGATCACATAAAGCATGGCAATCAAAACCATTAACATGCATATCAATGATGGGCTCCCAACCATCTTCTAATTTCTTGGGAATAGAAGCCTTTTGTTTCAACTTTTCCTCCCTAATTTTCATGAGAGCATTTGTAATATGATTTGTAAAAGAAACATTCAAAGAACTAGCATTGGGACTCAAAGCAAGATTTTGCAAGAACAAAATAACTTTAGATATATTGCAGCCATCAACCTCAAAATCATTAAAAGAAATAGATCTGTCATCTCCCATACTCCGAAAAATTTCAACACTTTTTTGAGAAAAAGTTTTTGCAGTTTTGGGCTTTTTCGCACAAGGAGTAGGAGTTTTCTCTATACCAATCAAAGTAAGAGGATTACTAGCATTTGGATCAACATCATTAGAGGCAGTAATAGTACATACCTTCATCTTTCTAGCCATCTCATCTTCTCTTTCCCACCCGGCATGCAATTCTGCTAACATCCTAACATTTTCATCGATTCTAACTTGGATGGCATTAGTAGCGGCAAAAGTATTGCTTTCTTTCACATCATTAGGCAACATTTTTAGTTTCAGAAGTTCAACATCAAGAGCACGGCTATCAACTTTAGAAGCAAGAATATCAATTTACCCAACTTTTCCTCAACAGACTTGTTAAAAGCAGTTTGCTTACCGATGAAGTCCTTGAGCATGACTTCAAGCTCAGAGGGCACGCCCCTAGTGTTGTTGGAGGAATTACCATAAGAGTTACCATAACCATTACCAGTGGTAGAAGGATACGGCCTATAATTGTTACTAGCAAAATTGTTCCTATAAGCATTATTGTTGAAATTATTATTTCTAATGAAGTTTACATCAACATGCTCTTCTTGAGCAACCAAAGAGGCCAAAGGAACATTATTAGGATCAACTTGAGCTCTATCATTAGAAAGCATAAGCATAATAGCATCAATCTTATCACTCAAGGAAGAGGTTTCCTCAACAGAATTTACCTTCTTACCTTGTGGAGCTCTCTCGGTGTGCCATTCAGAATAACTTACCATCATGTTGTCGAGAAGCTTTGTTGCGGCGCCCAAAGTAAGGGCCATAAAAGTGCCTCTAGCAGCTGAATCCAATAGGTTCCTTGAAGAAAAATTCAGTCCTGCATAAAAAGTTTGGACAATCATCCAAGTAGTCAGTCCATGAGTGGGACAATTCTTTATCATAGATTTCATTCTTTCCCAAAGCCTGATCAACATGTTCATTATCAAACTGTTTAAACTTCATAATATCACTATGCAAAGCTATAATCTTAGCAGGAGGATAGTATTTTCCAATAAAAGCATCCTTACACTTATGCCAAGAATCAATACTATTTCTAGGCAACGATAGCAACCAATCCTTAGCTCTTCCTCTTAAAGAGAAAGGAAACAACTTAAGCTTAATAATATTACCATCTACATCCTTATACTTTTGCATCTCACATAGCTCAACAAAATTGTTGAGATGAGCTGCAGCATCATCAGAACTGGCACCAGAAAATTGCTCTTTCATAACAAGATTCAACAAAGCAGGCTTGATCTCATAAAAAATTGCCTCAGGAGTAGGTGGCGCAATAGGAGTGAAGATAAAATCATTGTTTTTGGTGCTAGTAAAGTCACACAACTTGGTGTTTTCAGGAGTACCCATTCTAGCAAAACTAAAAGCAACTATAAAGGAAACTAATTTTTTTGTTTTTTTTTGATAAAACGATGCAAGCAAAAGTAAAGTAAAGCAAAACAAAACAAAGTAAAAGATTGTGCGTGAGAGACTCCCCTTGCAGAAGTCTTCTTTCTCCCCAGCAATGGCGCTAGAAAACTCGTTGATGGCTTGTAAGAACAGCTCGTTGGGAACCCCAAGAGGAAGGTATGATGAGCACAGCAGCAAGTCTTCCCTCAGTTGTGAAACCAAGGTTTAATTGAACCAGTAGGAGAAAGCCAAACTTTAGAAGGTGATGTTTGCTAGCTTTGTGACACTCCGGACAAGGGCGCCAGAAAAACTGCTTGTCGGCGTGTAGCTTTTCATTAGCAACAACATGAAACCTGCACACAACACAACCAAGAACTTTGCTCCCAAATTACGATGAGGTTGTCACTCTCACCGGTTTGCTATAAACAAAGGATTGAGTGTATCGAGTGGTAATAGGATAATAGTATGCAAGAAAGTAAATAGTGCGAGTAAAAGTAAAATGGCATAGCAATGTAAAGGAAATTGGACCGGGGTACACAGTTCACTAGTGGTGTCTCTCTATAAGATAAATAACACATGCTGGGTAAACAAATTACCGTTGGGCAATTGATAGAATAATGATAACGTACATATGTCATGAGGATCACTATGAGATTCACTCTGGGCATTACGACAAAATACATAGACCGCCATCCAACTGCATCTATGACTAAAAATCCACTCGCGGGGAATCGTCCGAGGACCCCTTGAGTATTAAGTTGCGAACATCAGATAATTGCATTAAGCAAGGTGCATAATGTAAACAAAGCAAATGTACTTGGGCACAAGAATGTTTTTTTCTCCCTAGTGGCAACAACACATCTACAACCTTAGAGGTTTCTGTCACTCCCCCAGATTAAATAGAGGCATGAACCCAACTATTGAGCATAAATACTCCCTATTGGAGTTACTAGCATCTACTCGGCCAAGATAGCTACTAGCAACGGAAAGCATGCAAGATCATAAACATCATAGAGATAACATAAAGATATATATTCAGCACATCAACTTAACATAGTACCAATACTCATCGGATCCCAATAAACACAACATGTATGATTACATAAAGATGATCCTGATCATGTAAGGCAGCTCACAAGATCTAAACATGAAGCACATGGTGGAGGAGACAACTATCTAGCTACTGCTATGGACCCGTAGTCCAAGGTAGACTACTCACACATCACTCCGAAGGTGACCATGGTGGTGTAGAAGGCCTCCGGCAGGGATTCCCCTCTAAGGCCGAGAAGAGCTCCTGGATCCTCCCGATCTCGCGATGGCGATGGCGGCGGCTTGCAGTATGTTTCGTGGAAAAGAGATCCATCCCTTAGGTTTTTCCCGTCAAGGGGAACTTATAGGCGAAAGGGCATCATCAGAGGTGGGGCCAGCTGGCCTCACCATGGGGCGGTGCGGCCAGGGGCTAGGCCGCGCCCCCCTGTGGTAAGCTTGGCTCCTGGCCTCCCTCCGTCTCATCTTCGGTCTTCGCGAAGCTCTAGTAAAAATAGGAGGTTCGGCTATTGTTTCATCCAATTCTGAGAATATTTCCTATGTAACTTTTCTGAAACACAAAAAATAGCAGAAAACAGGGAACTGGCACTGTGGCATCTTGTTAATAGGTTAGTTCCGGAAAATGCATAAAAACGCCATGAAGTGTAACAAAACACAAAGAAAATGGTGTGTAAACAAGCATGGAGCATCAAAAATTATAGATACGTTTGAGACGTATCAGTGATCGTCGACCGTCTTACCAAGAGTGCACACTTATTGGCAATGAACCAGAAAGATAGTGCAGAAAAGTTGGTAGAAATATATGTGAAGAAGATCGTCAGCAAGCATGGGGTGCCCAAGAAGATTGTCTCAGACAGAGGGTCAGTATTCACATCAGCGTTTTGGGGAAAACTTCATACAACATTGGGATCACAATTAGATTTCAGTATTGCTTATCATCCTCAAACTGGGAGGCAAACTAAAAGAATAAATCAAATCCTGGAGGATATGCTACGGGCATGTGCTCTAGATTTTGGAGGTTCGTGGGATGAACATCTACCATTTGCAGAGTTTTCCTACAACAACAGTTATCAAAGCAGCTTGAAGGCAGCACCGTTTGAAGTACTTTATGGACGTAAGTGTCGATCACCAATCTGGTTGTTTGAACCAGGGAGCAACAAAGACCTTGAGACAGGTTTCATCAAAGAGAAGCAAGGCATTATCGATATCATTCGAGACTGCTTAAAGATAGCAAAGAGTAGACAGAAGAGCTATGCAGACCAAAAGAGACGGACATGGGAGCCCAAGGTGAGAGACATGGTATACTTGAAGGTTAGTCCTATGAAGGGAATCAAGAGGTTCAGAATCAAAGGAAAATTAAGCCCAAGGTATATTGGACCTTTCAAGATTCTGAGTCAGAATCGGAGTGTTGCATTTGAATTGGAGCTTCCAGCAAAGTTGAAGCAAGTACACAACGTCTTTCATGTATCACAACTCCGAAAGTGTCTAAAAGCACCTGAAGATTCCATTACTCATGATGACTTAGATCTTCAAGCAGATTTGACTTATGAGGAGAAGCCAACAAAGATCATAGAGGAGAATTGGAAGAGACTTCAGAATCGTGTAATAAAGTTCTGCAAAGTGCAATGGAAACATCACTCTGAACGAGAAGCAACTTGGGAAAAAGAAGAAGATTTGAGACAAGCATATCCAGAACTCTTCAGGTACACAATCTCGTAACTTCAGGATGAAGTTCTATTAAGGGGGGAAGACTGTAATATCCCAGCGTTTAGGAATATCGAAGGGTAGTTTAGGACCTATGTGCATTCATGCATCTCAAAATCTGGATAAATTTTTCGCAAATTCAAAACCCTGAGTGAGGAAAGTCCCTATCTAGATAACATTTAGTTGTAGATGTTATCTGTATTGCTATGGGCTTAGTGATGATCTCTTGATGTTATTTGCTTAAGAGTTTTCGATAATATTAAATGTAATTGTTGAATTAAGAATTTAATACATAATCATAAATAAGAAAACTCAACTTAATTGAGTTGGAAACCAAAACTTGAAATAGAATTTAGAATAAACAGAAATATTACTTTATCAATTTTATACAACCATACAATGTCTTTACAGTATTGTAAACAAAAAATAAAATACAAAGATGAAAAGTAAAAGAAACCTAAATCTAAATTATCTACTTTTGTCTTCATCATCTTCAATCTTGATCTTCTAACCCGCAAAACAAATAAACAAATAGAAGAAAATGGAATAAAGGTTAGTGTTAGTGTTATTCTCAGACTTTGGCAAATTATTTTGCCATTTGCACCATAGAGTTTGTCTTGATCAAGCATACCATTTGTTCTGTTAAAAACCTTGGTACAAATCATTTGGGTACCAAGCCAGACCAACACACCACGTCCCAGGAGTGGATCAGACCAAAGCTGTGTGACACACACAGGCAAGCAGCACACAAGCAGCTCAGTCATCTGACTAAGTTAGCTGCTGGCAGCACCACAACACCCAGCTGACCCAGCAGCTAGAGGAGATGTGCACGGCCAGGGGAGGCAGCAACCATTCGACCAGCACCTCACCATCAGAAGAACACCACAGTTCTCCAACACAACACCACCACACCAGAACACAAACCAATAGAACATGGATTCAATCCTGGAAGCTGAAGAAGAAGGCAAGGTGGACTAGTCCCTGACCAGGAGGAGAAGGACAAGCCACCAGCTGAACCATGAGGAGAAGGGCAAGCTAGGAGCAAGCCACAAGCCACCAACAAGCAGTAGCAAATCAGCATCAAGACCACAACAACAAATATTCAACCACAGGTTGGTATTCTGCACTGAATACCAGCAGTTGCTTCCTAAATAATCCAATTGCATGCATGGTTGGGTCTTGATGGATTTCCCTCAGACTAGCAAAGTGATGCTTTGCTAAGTGCATCACTGGGAGATTTTTTGCAAAGCCAAATAGTTAGAACCAGGGAAATAGTCTCAGCTTGTGCTTCACTGGCAAGCTCAGAAAAGCAATAGATTGAGCATCTACATGGCCAAGTTGTGCTGGGCACATGTCCAATAGGACATGCACCTCAGACACACAACATGGCCAGCACAAGTATCAAGTCACAAACCATGGGTACTTAAGCAAGAAAGGCACCTCACAGATGTGTGAGTGGCCTCAGACCAGCATCATTGGCCAGATAACAAATGTAAATTTCACCAAAAGCTAGCCTTTACCAAATTGGTTGCTGGGCACATGACCAAAATGGTCATGCACCTCAACACAACACACAGCCAATTTATCTGGGAGCCAACCAGAGAGTTTCATCTATATCATCTTCCATAGCTTCTGCTAGGAATCAATAAGACCAACAGCAACAGGAAGTGAATTAATGAATTCAGTTTGCACACATGTATCTTTGCTACCATTGCATCACAGTCAAAGATTAGGGCAAAGATCATATCCATCACAGTACACAAGTAGTACCAGATTGTCTTAATCAAATCATTTTCCTAGTTACAATAGCTAGGAATCATAATTCATAATAACAAATTATAACTGAACCTTGTAACCAAGCAAGATTCAGGCTAACACTTCTGCCAGTAAACTACACTAACAGAGGGATGATGACCCACAAGTATAGGGGATTGCAACAGTCTTCGAGGGAAGAAAAACCCAAATTTATTGATTCGACATAAGGGAAGCCAAAGGATATTTATAAACCTTAACATATGAGTTGTCAATTCAGCTGCACCTGGAAATAGACTTACTCGCAGCGGTTTATCAGTAGCAATAGTTTTATAGTGGTGATAGTAGTAAAACAGTAATAGCAGTAGTAAAATAAAAGCGGTAATAGTAGCAATAGTAAACAGTAGGATAAAATACTGTAGGCATAGGGATGGATGTACGGGCGTTGTATGGATAAGATAATTCATGAAATCAGTGAGACATGGGCAATTGCAGATAAATAAAGATAAAGCATCCTAGTACTAAACAATCATAGGCATGTGTTCCGTATATAGTCGTACGTGCTTGCAATGAGAAACTTGCACGACATCTTTTATCCTACCAGCCTGTTACAGCAGGGCCTCAAGGGAAACTACTGGTAATTAAGGTACTCCTTTTAATAAAGTACCGGAGCAAAGCATTAGCACTCGGTGAACACATGTGATCCTCACATCATAGCCATCCCCTCCGGTTATCCCAATTTCTGTCACTTTGGGGCCTCGGGTTCCGGACAACAATATGTGTATACAACTTGCAGGTAAGACCATAAATAACAAGTATCATCATAAAACAATAACAAGTTCAGATCTGAGATCATGCACTCGGGCCCAAAGTGACAAGCATTAAGCACAACAAGTTGCAACAATGTCATAAGCACTAATAAAAGATACTAGGCACTATGCCCTAACAATCTCATAGCAAATTACATGAATGATCTCATCCAAACCCTATCATCCCCTTCTCCTACAATGGGAATTACTCACACATGGATGGAGGAGTCATGGATGGTTGATGGAGAGACGTCGGTGATGATGGTGATGAAGATCTCCTCCAAATCTCTGTCCCGGCAGGGTGCCAGAACGGAGTTTCTGGTACCGAATCGTGGTTTCTGATGGTGGCGGTGCAGCGGAAGTCTATCCGAGAAAAACGCCCAACCCCCGCTCCTTTCAGGTCAGAGGGTATATGTAGGAGGAAGGAGGGGTCGAGGCGATGGCCGAGGCGGTCACACAACAGGTGGGCGCGGCCAGGCCTGGAACGCGCCCCCTGGTTGTGTGGTGGCCTCCTAGCCCCTCTTCGTCTCATCTTCTGGCTCCGGGGTCTTCTGGTGAAATAGAATTTTTGCAATATTTTCTTGGATTTTTACTGAAAGTTGGATTTCTGCACAAAAATGAGACACCAGAGCAATTCTGCTGAAAACAACGTTAGTCTGCGTTAGTTGTATTCAAAACACACAAATTAGAGGAGAAACAACAGCAAAAGTGTTTGGGAAAGTAGATACATTTTGGACGTATCAACTCCCCCCAAGCTTAGCTTATTGCTTGTCCTCAAGCAATTCAGTTAACAACTGAGTGCGATAAAAGAAACTTTCATGAACACATTTGCTTCATATGATGTAAATATGCTCACTATATGATCAAGTACTCAGGCAATTCATAATAAGAAATATGCAACTAATGTTACCTCATAGTCAAGCAAGCTATGAAAGAGTGCCAATATACTAATAACAAGTAACATGAAACATAAGAAGTTGCAAGATTGTAATGCTCATAAATGATATGAAAGAGTGGTATCCCGCTTGCCTTTATTTGTGGAGCAAAACATAAATGCTGAGGCACCTCTGATGTCCAAGGGAAGACTAGAAGTAAAAATATCAAAGATACAAGCATCAAAGTTATACCACAATTAACCGTGTTCTGGGACAAGCACATTACACTAAGAATAACAGCTATGCTCTCAAGAAGGTGCTTTAAAGTTAGAAGATGAAGACTCAACATAAAAGTAAAAGAAAGGCCCTTCGCAGAGGGAAGCAGTGATTTAACATGTGCTAGAGCTTTTCATTTGTAAAACAGAGATAAAAATTTATTTTGAGAGGTGGTTGTTTCATGTCAACGACTGGCAATGGGGACTTGCTATCTTCCATAATAAACAAGTGGGAGCGGTTCCGAGTTCTTTGAAAATTTGGCACATTGGTGTTCTTTTATAAAGCTTTGGCACTCCTCCCCACCTTTTTTCCTTTCTCAAACCATGGCTAACCGATTCCATCGGGTGCCCACCAACTTTCACATACCATGGAGGAGTGCTCTTTTTCTTTTCTTTTTTAGATTAGATTACAATGGTCTGACCGGCTCCCTTGCAAAATTAATGATGAGCAGATGAAGCTGCCTAGTCGAGGGGTACTCAATTTAATATGGAAGATAGCAATTCCGACCACTACGTCCTCATGAGGTAAAAACAGTGGCACAAAATGAGAAGTATTTGAAAGTTTTGAAAGGTAGAACATGAAAATTTACTTGGAATGGCTTGCAAATACCATGCATAGGAATTTATAGTGGACTCTTTGGTAGACTTGGTTTTTGGTAGTTGGATGCACGACAAGTATTCCCTCTCAGTACAAATGAAGGCTATAAAAATACTGGGAAGCGACAATCAAGAGAGCAATAACTGTCATAATCATGCTTGCGACAAAACAAAATTAATATAGGCATAAAAATGATACAAGAACTCTGAGGCAAAGTAAATCATAGAGGCTTAATTGACTTTTTGTTCAGTCATATGCATGCTTGAGCATGTGCCAAGTCGATTCAAATGAAACTTTCAGAGGTGGATACCACAATGTCATACCATATTACGAATAAAACAATGCAAGCAAGCATCTACACGACATGCTACGAACTATTAGTAAATTGGAACTAATCATATGAGAGCAAGAACTACAAAGCATCCATTAAATAACATATACCTTACATGAACCGACTAAGCATGTCCACATAGATGAGTATATGTACAAAAATGAAAACAAATAGAGTTCATACCAGCCTCTTACCACATCTCGGATTGTCATATGTCGTCATTATTGCTTTTTCACTTGTGTGGCTTGAATAATATAAAGTGAATACCAAGATCCAATGGAGTCACGGGAGACTGAACTCTGCAATAAACTTTACAAACCTGAAGAAGAACAACAAATATTTTTGGGTTTTCGATTTTTGAAACAAGAGCGGAAGGAAATAGCAAACAAAGCAAAATATTTTTGGATTTTTCAAATATCAAACCGAAAATAGAGAACAAAGTAAATCAAAGCTAGAAAGCTAAAAAGGCAAACAAAAAGAAACAACAGAAATATTTTTGGTCTTTTTGTGTTTTGGAAAGAAGAAATAAGAACGAGAACAAATAAAGAAAGCAAAACATGGATATACAAAGGACCGACAAATTATAATATGTAGATGAGTGTATCGTCGGTGTACCTCCCCCCAAGCTTAGGCTTTTGGCCTAAGTGGAGATCAATCCCAACTCGGCCAGCTTGGCCATGAAGATGTGCCTCCAAAGTGTGACGAAGAAGTACCTTCGTCCTGGTACGAGCTGAAGGACGCCCCGGCGTGGTATGCGGTGTAGTGATCGGCAAACGCCTCCTCTTCCTCCTGGTCCACTGCATCGTGCTGAACATGGAAGCCGAGCAACCTAAGCTGCTCGTCCAACTCCTCCTTCGAGCGCGACCATGGCCTCATGTGAATAGTGAACAAACTGGACTGCGGCAAGGGAATTACCCTTTCCTCTCCATCAGTGAATAACATTCTATAAACTAATTTCCCTGCACATGAGTTAGCAGTAACAAAGTGATGGAGCTTCATGGCAGCAAGATCAAGCCTCTGTGGAGCCAACAATATATCATGAGGAGCAATAGAAAGTCCTAGAGCAGCAACAATGTGCGCGACAACAATGCCTCCATAAATAGGTCCCCTAGCGGCTAGGCGACGAGCAATAAGAGCACCGAGGTTATACTTCTTGCTAACATCAAGAGCGGTAGCTAGAAAAGCTAAATGATAGTTAGATATATTGCTAGTGTTTTCCCTACCGAGAATGTTAGTGGCAAGATAGTAAGTAAAATATCTAATAGCTGGGAGTTGAATGTTTCTTATCTTGCCACGCTGTGCGGTGCGGTCATCATCATTAGTTACTCCTCGGTAGAGCTCCAACAAATCAATAGGTTGTTGAAGCATCATCTTGGTTGTCCCAAACATGGGAATGCCTAGAATATCACTAAACTACTCTAAAGACATGGTGATAGACTTATCATAAATCTTAAATGCAATGGAAGGCTTGAAATGAGAGTTAGTAAATTTAAAGCTTTCAACAAAAATATTTGTGAGCAAAGCATATTGATTACTCTCATCCATCATGTATGTAGTCAATCCAACCCTGTTGACAAGGAGTAAGAAATCATCAAGAATCCCTGCATCACTCAAAAAGTTAGCACAAGGGAAGGTGGATGGATGCGCATCTCCATCATCCCCCTCAATGTTCAGTGCCATAAGATCTTCATTGTAGGATATCCTATATTGAGCAGTAGATCTTGAAGGCCTTGATGACCTTGGTGCTTCTCTTTCAAAGACTTCTCCATAGGTGTAGTTGTCCATCTCCCTTTCCTGAAAGTTTTGACAAACCTCATAAAAAATGATTTTGAGACAAGCAAATGTAGGAAACTACTATAGGGAGTTACTAGAGGGCTAACATGCATCAAAATAACATTTCTAAGCAATAGAACAAGCATGCAAACTCATTTCACCTGCAGCCTATAGAGCTAAAATACTCAAGAAATACTCCACTAAACAAAATTCTATTTGGACAATCGAAGGAGTCACATACCGGAGAACAAATGCTCCAAATCTCAGCAACAATGATGGGCTGGGCAAGGAGATCGAAAAATCGAGAAGGAGAGCACCAAGAACACGGGTTTGAGCTGGGTCTCCTGATTTTTCAGGAGAGTGAAAGAGCTGGGGAGGAAGAGATAAGTGAGAGGCCAGGGGGCCCCCCTCACAATAGGTGGGCGCGGCCAGGCTTGGGTCACGCCCCCTGGTTGTGAGGTGGCATGGTAGGTCCCCCTGAGGTCTCCTAGGTGCCTCTCTGCCCCATTTTTGACATAAAATTTTAAAAAGAATTTTCTGGAATTTTTCGAGAAACTTTATTTTCAAGGAATTTCAGAAATTGACAACAGATTAAAAACTCGGAAAAACGAAGATGGCATGATTGCAAGCAAATCAAAACCAAGTATGCAGCAGCTCTAAGATATTCTAATCATGTAACTAACAAAGGGAACAAAAATAGTGAAAGTAAATATGAGTGAAGTAAAGTAAATGCGGTGAAAATGAAGTTTCATTCATATAAAATCACTTTGTTAACAAGGTTGATCAAGTCTTGTTACCAAACTAATCTTATATGAGGCAAAACTTTGCATTTCACTTTATGCTTATGTTACCTCGACCTTGATAGGCATAGTCCCAATCATAACAATTTTCTATTCTTCCTTGGGCTTTTGCTCTGAACAAATAATCAGACCAACTCTGATGGTCTCAACATTCTTGATCGAATTTAGAGCATTCTTTCTATCAATCTTCTTGGGAAAATAGACCGTATATTCTTCGTCATTGACATTAAAAGTTACTTTTCCTTGTTTGCAATTAATAATAGCACCTGCAGTGTTTAGAAAAGGTCTTCCAAGAATAATAGACATATTATCATCTTCAGGCATTTCCAACACAACAAAGTCTGTTAATATCAAAAAACTGTTAGCAACTTGAACAGGAACATTCTCACATATACCAATAGGAATAGTAGTAGAATTATCAGCCATTTGCAAAGATATATCAGTTGATACCAATTTTTCTAGATCAAGTCTCTTATAAAGAGAAAAAGGCATGACACTAACTCTGGCTCCCAAATCACATAAAGCAGTTCTAACATAGTTATTTTTAATGGAGCAAGGAATAGTTGGTATACCTGGATCTCCAAGCTTCTCTGGAACTTTACCATCAAAAGAATAATTAGCAAGTAAAGTGGAAATTTCCTCATTAGGAATCTTCCTTTTGTTAGAAACAATATCTTTCATATACTTTGAATAAGCAGGCATTTTAATAGCTTCAATCAAAGGAATTTGCAAAAATAAAGGTCTCATCCATTCACAAAACCTGTTGTAGTGTTCTTCTTCCTTGGACTTGTGTTTCTTACCAGGAAAAGGCATTGGTTTCTGTACCCAAGGTTCTCTCTCATTACCATGCTTGTTGGCAATGAAGTCTTCTTTAGTGTATTTTGCATTCTTAGCAAGCTTTTCTAGTTCCTCTTCAACTTCTTCTTTATCGGAAGCATTACCTGGTTCAGTTTCAGCATCAGAAATAGAAACACTATTAGGATCTTTACCTACTTCAGAGGATTCTGCAACTGTTTTATGCTTCTTCTTCTTCTTGGAAGGAATATCATCTCTTGTAGTGCGTTGAGAATCTTGTTCAATCCTCTTGGGATGTCCTTCAGGATATAAGGGGTCATGAGTGATAGCACCTCCTCTTGTGCGTATTTCACACGCTTGTTTTTCTCTTGCGGCATTAACTAGCAAGTCTTTTTGCACCTTGGTAAGCTGATCAATTTGAGTTTGAACCATTTAAAAATATTTAATAAGTATCTTCACATCATTGGAGGTTCTCTCCACAATATCCTGCAACTTGTTAATAGCTCTAGAATTTTCCAACAAATGATTCTGCACCTTTCTATTAAAATTATCTTGCTTAACAATAAAATTATGTAATTCATCTAAGCATTGATCAGGAGGTTTAGAGTAAGGAATATCTCTATCATCAAAGCGTTGGAGAGAGTGTACCTCAATAGTGGATGAGTGAGGGATTGCTTACATAATTCTTCTATAGGAGGTAAATTCTTCACATATTCGGATTTAATACCTTTCTCCTTAAGAGATTCTTGGCTTCCCTCATAACTTCATCATTTAATTCAATCATTCCTCTCTTCTTTGGTGTTGGCTCTATAGCTGGCGCAGGTGTTGGTGTTGGCGTTGGCTCAACTAGAGTCCAATCATCATGATTCTGTCTTATTTTGGCCATTAATTCTTCAGCTTCAGCCAGAGTTCTTTCCCTGAAAATACAACCAGCACAACTATCCAGATATGTCTTAGATTCATCAGTTAGTCCATTATAAAATATATCAAGGAGTTCATTTTTAGGCAATGGCTCTTTAGGCAAAGCTCTAATTAAAGAACAAAACCTTGTCCAACATTCAGGCAATATCTCTCCTTTTCACTGTTCAAAGTCAAAGATTTTCTGCACAGCAGCATGTTGAGCACTAGCAGGAAAATATTTCTGAAAGAAAGCATTAACCAAAGCAATAGGACTATGAATAGATCCAGGAGACAAGTTATTAAACCAATTTTTAGCTACATCTTTCAATGAGAAAGGAAAAATCTTAGCAACAAAGTAAGTGCGAAGCTTAATATCATCAGAAAACAAATTACTCAAAGTAGAAAGCTCATTCATGTGCTCCATAGCACTTTCATTTTCAGTACCACAAAAAGGTTCTTTCTCAACAATAGATATGTAGGATAAATCTAAAGAGAAATCATAATCCTTATCTCTAATATTTATGGGAGAAGCAACAAACTTGGGATCAGGAGATAACTTATATCTAACAGCATGTCTTGCTAGAAGTTCCTTAACAGCATTAGCATCACGAGTAGCCCGAGCTTCGGCAATAAAATCATCATCAAGCTCAATATAAGCATCATCAAAATCATCACTAGGACATTCCCTAGACTCAGGTGAACTAACAGGTGTAATAGTGGTGTTTCCCAACTTAGCTCTAGCAATTGTAGCATCTAAAAAGGAACCTAGTGAACCACTCTCATCAAGCACAGTAGAAGCATCATCTAAATTATCAGTGGCATTTTCAAGCTCAGCAAAAGTAGTAGCAGTAGCGTGTGCGTGTGGTGGTGTAAGCAACTTACTCATAACAGATGGTGAATCAAGAGCAACAGAGGTGTTCAAAGTCGTACCTCTTCTTGTAGTGGATGGCAATATAGGAACTTTTCCATCACGAGGTTTACCCATGATGAAAGGATTGTAGCGAACAATATGAATCCCAAGTGAACTTACAAATAAAGGTATGCTCCCCGGCAACGGCGCCAGAAAATAGTCTTGATGACCCACAAGTATAGGGGATTGCAACAGTCTTCGAGGGAAGAAAAACCCAAATTTATTGATTCGACACAAGGGGAGCCAAAGGATATTTATAAGCCTTAACAGATGAGTTGTCAATTCAGCTGCACCTGGAAACAGACTTGCTCGCAGCAGTTTATCAGTAGCAACAGTTTTATAGTGGTGATAGTAGTGAAACAGTAACATCAGTAGTAAAATGAAAGCGGTAATAGTAGCAATAGTAAACAGTAGGATAAAATATTGTAGGCATAGGGATGGATATACGGGCGTTGTATGGATAAGATAATTCATGAAATCAGTGAGACATGGGCAATTGCAGATAAATAAAGATAAAGCATCCTAGTACTAAACAATCATAGGCATGTGTTCCGTATATAGTCGTACGTGCTCACAATGAGAAACTTGCACGACATCTTTTGTCCTACCAGCCTGTTGCAGCAGGGCCTCAAGGGAAACTACTGGTAATTAAGATACTCCTTTTAATAAAGTACCAGAGCAAAGCATTAGCACTCGGTGAACACATGTGATCCTCACATCATAGCCGTCCCCTCCGGTTATCCCAATTTCTGTCACTTTGGGTCCTCGGGTTCCGGACAACAATATGTGTATACAACTTGCAGGTAAGACCATAAATAACAAGTATCACCATAAAACAATAACAAGTTTAGATCTAAGATCATGGCACTCGGGCCCAAAGTAACAAGCATTAAGCACAACAAGTTGCAACAATGTCATAAGCACTAATAAAAGATACTAGGCACTATGCCCTAACAATATCATAGCAAATTACATGAATGATCTCATCCAATCCCTATCATCCCCTTCGCCTACAGCCGGAATTACTCACACATGGATGGGGGAGTCATGGATGGTTGATGGAGAGACGTCGGTGATGATGGTGATGAAGATCTCCTCCAAATCCCCGTCCCGGCAGGGTGCCAGAATGGAGTTTCTGGTTCCGAATCACGGTTTCTGATGGTGGCGGCGCAGCGGAAGTCTATCTGGGAAAAACGCCCAACCCCCGCTCCTTTCAAGTCAGAAGGTATATGTAGGCGGAAGGAGGGGTCGAGGCGACGGCCGAGGCGGTCACACAACAGGTGGGCGCGGCCAGGCCTGGGCCGCGCCCCCTGGTTGTGTGGTGGCCTCCCAGCCCCTCTCCGTCTCGTCTTCTGGCTCCGGGGTCTTCTGGTGAAATAGGATTTTTGCAATATTTTCCCGGATTTTTACTGAAAGTTGGATTTCTGCACAAAAATGAGACACCAGAGCAATTCTGCTAAAAACAGCGTTAGTCCGCGTTAGTTGTATTCAAAACACACAAATTAGAGGAGAAACAACAGTAAAAGTGTTCGGGAAAGTAGATACGTTTTGGACATATCAAGGGATTCAGGCACAGCTGAATCACCACTTGATTAAGCACATCAGCAGCTAACTAAACTCAAACATCAAGCAAGCAGCAGCTAACAGCATCACAGAGCCAAGTCTATGAGCTTGGTGCAGCCAGTCATGGCCTAGATGGCCAGTGACTACGGCCGAAGAAGAGAAGGGTAGGAGAAGAAGAGGTAGGCACTCACCAATTGCCCAGGCACTTGCCTGGAAGGCATGGCGGGGCAGTGCCCGCGCGGCCGGCTAGGTGCAACCCAGGGTGACTTCACCATGGCAGCACCGGGAGCACCTCATCATGGGCGCTTCCACCGGTGCTGCACAAACACCACGACCACCACAGACACGCACATCGAGCACCACGAAAGGATCCAACAAAGCATCGAGCTCGGAGGCGACAGGAGCCGGTAGAACCCGAGTAGGGAATAGCTGGGATCTCGTCTGAGAGGAGGCGTCCTTCCAATCCACTTGGTGGAGGAGGTAGAGGGCACTGGGGTGCTTCGATTGCCTCGGGTGGCGGCGGCGGAAGCCGCCGAAGCTGGCCGGAATCGCTGGGCGATGGCGGTGGCGGCTAGGGTTCGTGGGAGAGCTCAAGGGAAGAGAGGTGAGGATGCGAGGCAGGTCTGGGTCGGTTTGACCGACCCAGATGCTGACCGGTTGGGTTAGACCCAGCCGGGTGGGCTGGGCCAGGCCAATGGGCCAAGGCCCATTTCCAAACCAAATTCAAATTTTAAGTTTCCAATTTAGTTTCTTTTGAATTAAATTCAAATTTGAAACTAAATCAGTACTATTTGTTTTAATTCCATAAAATAAATTCCTTTTCTGTAATGAATTGCATATTTGATCAAAATTATATTTCATATCCACTTTTCAAAATAAATTTAAATTGTGACATCCTTTAATTTCCATTTTCCAAAAATTCTAATTTTTATTAATAAAATAAAAATGAAGTATTTTCTACATTAAACCAATTCTTTTCTTTTCAAATAACTTCAACCATGACTTCATAATTTCAAATTGCTATAAAGTTTACTTGAGTTCTTGAATTACCAAGTCTTGGATAAAACTCACAAATAATACCAAGTCTTGAGTAAAACACTTTAATAATATAAAGTCTTGGATAAAACACACAAATAAGTAAACCTACAATATGAATCACCATGCATAGCATATCATTGCACCAAGCATCCATTTGCTTCTTTAAACGTTGTCCTTACCGGACAATGATGGAATTTTTGTAGAACAAGGAGATCAGGAGCATCGCCAAGCATCCGACTCCACTACCTTTCAGTCACAAGGCAAATTTATCTTGCTCATATCTTTTGGTTGCACTGATTTGGAAACTGTTTGCAAAGTGCTGACTTATAACTCTAACTTATCAAGCTTGTAGATATCATGTATCTAATTAATTTTGTTAGCAAATGTAGCGCCCTACCTTTTTAAAAAGGCATAACTCCTGTGTTAAGTGCTATTCCCTAGATCACTGATAGCACCACAATAGAAAATGTAGTAATTATTGCAATAGTATCAATTATTACAACCCAGATCCAGTTACATATGGGTCACACTTACAAAATCACAGCGGAATAACAAAGTGGCAATGAGCCTCCATTTTCATCACGTGCCACAGGCAGACATGTTGGAATGTAGACTCGAGATCCTACTATTCGTTCCTCATCCGAATAACCTGCACATTTGAATATGCAACCCCAATGAAAGGGGTCAGTACAACAACGTACTGGCAAATGACACATATATGGTGGTTGTTTTGAAAGAACTATACTACATGACTTTTGGCTAGTGGATTTCATGGGCTAATTTGCATAAAGCCAATTTTATCCTATATTTTCCTTTCTCAAAACTATCTTCCAAGTTTTATTTCTTAAGGGTCAAAATAACCCCCAATTACTACAAAGTTGCAAGTTATGTAGTATTGGGCGCAATTCGACAAAGTTGGAACAACCAGCTACCACCACCATCCCGCAGGATGCGTGGCCCTGAGCTCTTCACCTAAGGGTTTCTAGTCAAAATTTTATTCATTCTGAAACGGTGATGAGACTCGTCCGTACATTCCATGTCTAGAGACTTAAATTGTCCATGACCGGGGACACGGCTAATCGATTAGTTTGGCACCCTGCATGGGTTGTGCACTTTCACCTTAAGACTCATTCTACCCATATAGAATGAGACAAGACCTTTCTGAAGGAGAATTCAACCACACGAGCCTGACCGTACCCTCCTATAATTCTACTACCACCCTCTGTCAGTACTCCTGCCTGAACCCTTCCAACTTACTCAATCAAGACAGAGCCCATAATGTCATAAGGCTGCACTAGAAGTACTCTAAAGCATAGAAGACATGGTAATCTCTTTAATCCTGGGTGGCAATCCCGAGTGGCCCCCTGAGCACACATCCTCTCAAGGCATGTGTCCCAGAGCCCACCTACTTCGCCTCCTCTTATCAAACCAATCCACCCAGATGATTCATTTTAGTTGAAGTTCTTAATTTGTTCTCAAAACACTTTATCAAAGTGATCATAGCATAGCATCAATGTTTTTCAAAGTATTTAGCATCCTAACAAGTGGGGTTTTGGGGTTGGCTACACACTACTAGGATCTAAGCAATTTGTAAAACAATAGATACTCCACCTATCATGCATACTACTGAAAGCACTAATGCACTAGTAAAAATAGGTAGAAGACATGTGTGTCACTTGCCTTTTGAAGATCACGATCTTTCACTCCTCTCAACAAAACACGTAGCTCTCCGTACAAAGCTATAACATAGAAATAACACAACATAAACACACTATACAATCCAAACATAAACAAACAAGATAAGCAGTTGGAAAGTGTTGGTTTAATATTTTATATTTGTTAAGATACTGTGATCAGAGAGATATGGCATGATATAGAATTGAGAGTTGAATGGCAAGGTCAAAAGATTAGAGAAAATTTGGACTATCTGAGATACATGTGATGAGTCTTTATGCTTTGCAAAGGCATGAATAGGATTTGGAATGACTCATGTGAATTGAATCACATATGTATCAGATTGTGCAACTAGAATACTATTTAATAAAGTGTGACAACACTTACTCAAATTAGTACAAGTTACACCTAGGCTTGGGGTATGTATTTATGAAACATTGAATTACTCAATTAACTCATTTGTAAATTGAATAGTTCAATTGTAGGCCAGGAAGGTTAAGTAGGCATGAGATTGAATAGGAATGAATGATATTTGAGAAATGGCTCGAAGGGTTTATTGGATAACATGGAGTATGGACTAGTGCTATGGTGTGGATTACATCAACACCACAATAGAAGAAGCAAAACTTATGATTGGGATATATCACATCTTACTCCAGTAACTCAATTGTAATTTGAATAATTGTGAACTGGACAATGTGGTTTGGTATAGTAAGGATATTGGATCAAGATGGTGTCAAAAATGATCTTGGTTGATAGGTATGAATGATATTGAGAATGATGGTGTGGGCATGGCCACAAGATTTCCTTGGACAAATGGATTAACTTGAGTTAGGGTTCAAAGATGATAATGGATTTAAAGGCTTCTAGATATATGAGCTATGGTGTAAAGTATCTTAACACCACAAGATTCAAAGGAAACAGTAATTTGGATATAGTACAACTTACTCAAATACTCAATTTGAATTTGAATAATATGTACTAAGTCAACAAGAGTAAGATGAAATGCTATTGGGTCATGACGAAGTGTCAAAATGGTCTGGGTGGATAGAACTGATCATAGGATTTACTTGGGTAGAAAGGGAACATGTTGATAGGAACTGGAATTATCCCTATAGTGGGAAAATACTCAAATTCTCATATTTGAATTTGAATATTTGCAAAGTGGTCCAAGTATTTTGGGAAATGATGCTTCTGGATATAGGTTTTCAATATCTTCCATATACAAAGGAATCAATTGAACTGAGTTTATAGAATTTGAACTAGGTTAAATATACTCAAATTCACTAGTTTGAATTTGAGTGATTTTAAAATAGTTCAAATTCCTTTGGCAGTGGTTCTGTTGGATAGAGGACATCAATATGATTCATTTGGAAAAAGAATCAATTGATTTGAATTTACAGAATTTGAACTATATCAAAAATACTCAAACTCACATATTTAAATTTGAATATTTTGAAATAGTTGGAAAGTCAAAAAAAATTGCACCATTTTGTTCTACACATTTTTAGGAATCCAGAGACATATTATTTGCTATTTTTGGATTCACAGATCAGAAGATATGAATTTCCAAAGTTTGATCAATTTTCTGTTCTTAAAATCTAAATCTAAATTCTATTTAACAAAGGGGCGGCCACGCGGAGCAATCTCATTGGCCGAGCGGCCGGATCGAGGTTCTGGGCCGTTGGATTTAAGTGATCTGGGTGGCCCAGATCTGACTATACCGATTCGGCTCAGTTCTAATCTCAAGCGTCAGATCAAAATCCGGTGGATGGAGGGAGAGAAGGGGAGAGGATCACCTTGGGCTAGGGTTCCGGCGACATTCCCAATGACGTGCGGGCCAGAGGTGATCGTTAGCGGCGTTCTGGGGCTCCCCGATGATGAATGAAAGGTCCCAGTAGACGTGTCAGGTCCAAATACGAAGAAAGAGGCCAGAGAGGGGATGCGGCGTGCCGGAGTTACGTCAGAATCGACGGATTATGGCGGCATTGTCCGCGGGCTCCGGCGATAAAATTCGCTGGTCTGGCGGCATTTCGGAGAGGGGAAAAGAGGGAGGAGGAAGAGGAGAGGAGGGCTTCTTATAGGATCAATCATGGCAGGCTTTAATGGACGTAATCATTGGAACTGATGTCGAGGAGGACGCGGTCGTCACGAGCGTGACTGGCGCTGGGTGGAAGACGACCCTGACAGGTGGGTCCCACCTGTCAGTATGGAAAGAAATAGAAAAATAAAATGGAAGAAAGGGAGAGGGCCGCGGGGCTTGCTAGGCTGCGGCCTTGCTGGGCCCCGGGGTTGGCCCAGTTGGGCTGGCCTTCTTTTTTTTGACTCTTTTCTCTTTTCTATTTTATTTTCTGATTTCTTCCTATCTTTTGCATTTTGGCTCCAAATTGATTCAAACAAATTTGTAAATTTTACTAAAATTCAACACAACATTTTTGAACAGTAAGAAATAGGTTTTCATAATAAAAATAAAATTTCAAGCAAAACTATATAAATTGGCCAAAAGAGCTTTGTTTGCATAATGTAAAATAAGATTAGGGTTTGAAGATAATCCTTTCAAAATTCAAGGAATAACTCTTTAGAAAGATATTTTTTATTTTCAAACAAAATGTTGGAAATGCATACTTTATTTATTATAAATCATTTTGTAAATATTCCCTTTTCGATTAAGCTTGCATAGGATTTGAGTAAATGCAAATTAGTATTTGAAAACCTATTCTCAAAAGAAGTCCTTTGAGGAATAGTAGAGAGTTTGGGATAATTTTTCTAATAAAGTGTTTAAATAAACTCAAAAAGTTTTAATTCCCTGTGAAATTTCACTTAACACAAACAAAACATTTTTTTATTCCAAAATTTGATATAAAAACATGGGATGTTACAGTAAAATTTGGGTGTGCTATTGATATGAACTATTCCTAATCAATTTGCTTCAAAGTTTTCTAGGAATGAGCCTGTGAGTGCAGTATTCGGGATGGATGTGCCCAGTTTGAGCATTGTCTACAAGGAAAAAATAATTCACCTAGAAAAATTTAAACTTTACAAGGGAGGAGAAGAGGAAGACCGAAGAGAAGCTAAGGCTAGCTCAGCAAGCAATGAAAATCATCAACGAAAAGATGGATAGAGTTGTGGAAGAGAAGGGGTAAATAGAGGTGGTGTTGGTTGATATCATTGATGAACACAATATCAAGAAGCTAGGCAAACAACTAGGTCAAAGATGAATACAATTAAAAAGTATGTTCTCCGGAAGGAAATGTTTATACAATACGCCTTTGGTGCCATTGTTATCCTAGTCGCAGTTATAATCGCCATGTCCGGGTTTTTAAAATGCGCAAAGTAGTATGACTGTATTCAACAATGAAATGATTGTCAGCATTTTATGTTATTAATATGTATGTGAGCATTAACTGATTGTATGATAATAGTTATGTTTGCATCAAAAAATAGATTGTACAAAACCAAAGTGGGCAAGATTTAAAATATACCTCCAAACAGTCCAGTCCCAACAACCTTGGACAACCTAAACCTCCATGGCGGGCAGAATATATAAACCGTATGGTCAGCATAAAAATCCAGGTATAACCTAGAGGCGGTTCTAGCTAGCAAAAGACTATGGCTGAAAAATCTTAGAAACGAATAATATTTTAAACCAACTCAACACAATATAGAGGTGCTTTTTATTCTACGCCGACTGCGATGCAAAAATTTATGGAGGCGGTGCATACTAGCAACTGACTCTAAAAGTCTTAGAGGTGGTTTATAATACAAACCGACTGCGATGAAAAAGTCATGGAGGCGGTCTATACTAGCAACCAACTCTAAAACCTCTTAGAGGAGGTTTATAATATGAACCGACTGCATCTCCCTGGATCATGGAAGTGGTTGCCATTTTGCACCATCTCCAAGATTCTTGCAGACGGTTCACCATAGTGGACCGTCTGAGAGTATA
Source organism: Dactylis glomerata (assembly GCA_007115705.1). Lineage (NCBI taxonomy): Eukaryota > Viridiplantae > Streptophyta > Magnoliopsida > Poales > Poaceae > Dactylis > Dactylis glomerata. The sequence continues at coordinate 3,990,882 of QXEO01002107.1, read as the reverse complement.
TAGGCGAGGCGGTTTATTTCGTAACAGAGCCAAACCGCCTGTAAGGGTCGTCTCTAAGTAGCAAATTTGTACTAGTGACCTTCAAGTGGACAGATCGAATCCATTTTTTCTCCGTTGATGATCTTGAAGGTGACACCTCACGTGCCATGGAGTTCCCACCACATGCTAAAGATGATGATGAACTATCCAAGGAAGGAGAAGAAGAGGATGATGACTATGACTCCGAGTGATCCCCGGGATGATAGCAATGCTCTTTGCCTTTTTTGGCGTCTAGTAGGCCATTGGGGATTTGCGTGGGTTTTATTGCTCTCGCACTCTTTCGTTGTTTTTCATTGATTTGGAACCTTATTTGTTTTCGTGCTTGTGTGTAAACTTTGCTTGTGAACTATCTTGCGTGTAAGGTTAAAACTGTGACAAGGGTATAGATAATAGAGCCCGTCAGTTGAGTACCCCTGAGGCCCGTTAAGCTAGACCCAATTGTAACGCTAGTCGAAATACGAGTTCATGTCGTATGTCGATATTGTAATCTGTATCGGATCCCTCCCGATCTTTGAGACCTGGCCACCCATATATAGGGGCCAGGAGAGGACGGTGAGGGACAGATTGAAAGCAAGTCAGGTTTACACCCACGTTTACTTTTGATACACACCTTGTTTGACTGATTTTACCTTCGAGTTCATCTGACGCCCTATCTCCCCAATCCTAAGCCCTTCATCCAGGACATTTGTCGAGTTAACCCTCGTCGGACTGTGTGTGTGGTTTACTATCTTGTTATTGTCTTATTACCTTATGTTTCTTTCAAGTATACGTCTCTTATGATAGAGCTTGTTATTCTTGTCTAACCCATTGCTCTATCTATTTTGGTTATATTATTGGTGTACAAAATCTAGGGGGAGTGTTGATCCTAGCCTTGTGTGTTTTGCATTCAAAAGCAAATTCAAAATAATGCACATGTCTAGGGTATCTACTTTTGTGTGGATTATCATTCGTTATATGCAAATCTTGTGTTGTCATTGATACGTCCAATTTGCATCACTATTTTATATCATAATTTGCTGTTATTCATTGATATATTTCATATGTAGACATGATACTTATGTTGTTTTCTTTGTTTTCACATGTTTGATGATCATTGGGGGAGTTGCTGCCGGAGTCAGGATTCTGCTGGAAAAAGGACCATCAGGAGACAATATTTTGAAGATCAGGAAAATTCCAAAAAAATACCCAGAAATTATATTTTACCAGAAGACTCACGAAGCCATAAGGAGGAGTTGAGAGGAGCCAGGGGGGCCCCACACGCCAGGGTGGCGTGGCCAGCCCCCTGGCCGCGCGGGCCCCACGTGAGGCCACCCTGGCCCACCTCTGGTCTATCCCCTTCGCGTACATCATCGTCCCCGAAAAACTAAGTCAGGGGGGGTTTAGAGTTAGACACAGCCGCCTCTGCGGGGCGGAGAACACCAGAGAGAGAAAGCTCTCCGGCAGGGAGAAATCTGCCGGGGAAATTCCTTCCCGGAGAGGGGAGATCGTCACCATCGTCATCACCATCGCACTGGACTTCATCGGGATCATCATCATCTCCATCACCAGCACCTTCATCTCCACCATCACCACGCCATCCCGCTGTAACATCTTGAGTTGGATCTTGTTATATTCATAGGGGAAACTTTCCCGGTGTTGATTACTCTTGTAGTTGATGCTATTGAGTGGAACCGTTGAGTTAAGGTTTATGTTCAGATTGTTATTTACCATTATTTCACCTCTGATCATGATCCATATGATGTCTTGTGAGTAGTTCATTTAGTTCTTGAGGACATGGGAGAAGTCAAGATGTTAGTAGTGAATTATTGTTGAGAAATATTTAATGGTTTGATATTGTTGTGGTGCTATTTCACTAGTGGTGTCATGTGAACGTCGACTACATGATACTTCACCATTTATGGGCCAAGTGAGATGCATTGTGTATTTGGCTACCGATTGTGGGGTTGCTGGAGTGACAGAAACCTAAACCTCCGTTGGGAAACCATTGCACCAGGGAGCGTAGGATCCTAGAGTTTAAGGCTGTGGTTAGATTTATCTTAATTACTTTCTTGTATTTGCGGATGCTTGCAAGGGGTATAATCACAAGTGTGTATTTATCCTAGTAAGGGTAGTGCGCTAGCACAGGTTCACCCCCATAACACCTACCAAACCAATAAATACTATTGGCTCTATGAAGCGAAAGCTCTTGACAGAAACCTCCCGTGTGTCCTCGAGAACGTTTGGTTATTATAAGAACACAACCGGCTTGTCCTTTGCTGAATAAAGGATTGGGCCACTTGCTGCAATTGTTACTACTGTCTTTTATTTACTCGCACTTTATTTACTCGTATTACCAAATACCCCTGAAAACCTGTTTGCTAGTATTTACAGTGATTCCTTGATCAAAACTGCTCATCAACACCTTCTGCTCCTCGTTGGGTTCGACACTCTTATTTATCGAAAGTACTACGATACACCCCCTATACTTGTGGGTCATCAAGACTATTTTCTGGCGCCGTTGCCGGGGAGCTTAGCGCTATTGAAGAGTGGAATTGGTAAAGGTAACCGTCGCCGTGAGTATTGTTTTTATTTTGTCTTTTATTTTTGTTTTACTCTGCTATGGAGAACTCTCCATTTGGTTTCCTATTTGGAAACACATCTACTGCTGCTGCTGCACATGCGGAGGAATCACCACCGCCACCGCCTGCTGAAATTGATCCTTTTAAAATACCTATGAAAATTGTTGGGCGTATTATGGATAACTGCTATTCAGGTGATGGAACTGTCCATCCGGGAGATCACTTATTATTTATACATGAATTATGCGAGTTGTTCAGATGTGCAGGTATTTCACCAAGCCAGGTCAAGAAGAAATTATTCTCATTATCATTGAAAGGCAAAGCTGAAGAGTGGTATCGGCTACTCCAAGATGGTCCATCTATGGCATGGGAGGATATTGTGCCTCTCTTTTATTCCAAGTTTTATCCTCCAAGTGAAATTCATAAAGACCGTAACCGGATATATAATTTTTGGCCTCATGATGGAGAGAGTATTGCCCAAGCGTGGGGGAGATTGAAGTTACTAATGCTCAAATGCCCCATTCATGAGCTCCCCGATAATATTGTTATTAATAATTTTTATGCGCGGCTTACTCTTCCTAATAAGGATTATTTGGATGCTTCTTGCTTCGGATCATTTACTCATATGAAAGAAGATGCTAAGTGGAAACTTCTTGACCGTATACAAGAGAATGCTGAAGGTTGGGAAAACGACAAAGGTAGGAAGTCAGGTATAAATTATGATTATGAATGCATTAAATCTTTTATGGGAACCGATGACTTTCATAGTGTTAGCGCTGCTTATGGTCTTGATTCCCAAATACTTGCTAATTGTCTTAAGGCTTTTGCCTCTTATATTGATGTTCCAAAGAAAGGTTGGAACAAATATCATGCGCCTTATAAAGATTCTATTAGTCATATTCCTGCTGCAGCTACTGAAGTTTGTACTGTTGATAGCATTGTGCCTGAACCTTATTTTGAGAAGACACCTTTCCCTGCTAAGATAAAAAAGTATTCTACTTTGGTAAGTGTGTCTAATAAAAGTACTAAGAAAGCTGCAGAACCTGATGAGCAAATTACTATTAAGTCTCCTGTAGCTATATTGAAAGATCTTGTTACTAAAGATGTAGGAGATGAATATATTATTTTTTGTGAAGATGCTTCTAACATTCTTTCACATCCTAAAAAGCACAGGAAAGCAAGTGTTCCTGTTATTTCTATCAGGATTGGAGATCATTGCTATTATGGTTTATGTGACATTGGAAATCATGCACGAGATTGGCGCTTGTGAACTTGAAGATATTGATGTGGTTGTTCAGCTTGCTAACAGAGAGACAGTTTGGCCTCTTGGTATTGTTCGAGATGTGGAAGTTCTATGTGGTAAGACTAAGTACCCTACTGATTTTCTAGTACTTGGTAAGGAGGCTAGTAAAACTTGTCCTATTATTTTTGGTAGACCATTTTTGAACACTTGTGGCGCCGTGATAGATTGTAAGAAGGAGAAAATTTTTACTAAGTTTAATGGAGAGTCTTATGAGTTTAATTTTTCCAAGTTTGCTAAGACTTCTTATGAGAATGACACGCCTAACGAAAATTTTCGAGTAGAGCAGCTTGCTTCTATTGCACTTGCTCCTAATAATGCCTTGCAGCAATTCATGGAAGATCACGAAAGTGATGTTTTTAGCAAGGAAAGAGAAGAGATTGACGATATTCTCCTTCGTCAACCACCATTACTCAAGCATAATCTACCTGTGGAGGATCTTGGTACCACTTTGCCGCCTAAAGAAGATCCTGTGTTTGAATTAAAGCCTTTGCCTGATGACCTCAAATATGCTTATATTGATGATAAGAAAATATATCCTATTATTATTAGCTCTAAACTTTCAGGAAAGTAAGAAGAAAGATTATTGGAGATATTGAGAAAACACCGAGGATCTATGGGATATACTCTGGATGATTTAAAAGGGATTTCTCCTACTTTATGTCAGCATGCCATTAATATGGAGAAAGATGCGAAGCCAGTTGTGGAGCATCAGCGCCGCCTAATTCTGAAGATGAAGGATGTGGTAAGAAATGAGGTATTAAAGCTCCTTGATGCTGGTATTATTTATCCTATTGCTGATAGTAGATGGGTTAGTCCTGTTCATTGTGTTCCTAAGAAAGGAGGTATGACTGTTGTACCTAATGAGAATAACGAGCTTATTCCTCAAAGGGTAGTTGTTGGTTATAGAATGTGCATTGATTATAGGAAGGTAAACAAAGTTACTAAGAAAGATCATTACCCCTTACCGTTTATAGATCAAATGCTAGAAAGGTTGTCTAAGAAGACTCATTTTTGTTTCCTTGATGGTTATTCTGGTTTTTCTCAAATTGCTGTTAAGAAGGATGACCAAGAGAAAACCACTTTTACTTGTCCTTATGGAACTTATGCTTATAGACGTATGCCATTTGGTTTATGCAATGCTCCTGCTACTTTTCAAAGATGTATGTCTGCTATTTTTCATGGCTTTTGTGAAGAAATTGTGGAGGTCTTCATGGACGATTTCTCCGTCTATGGAACTTCTTTTGATAATTGTTTGCACAACCTTGATAAAGTTTTGCAGAGGTGCGAAGAAACTAACCTTGTTCTTAATTGGGAGAAATGCCACTTTATGGTAAATGAAGGAATTGTTCTTGGACATAAAATTTCCGAAAGAGGTATTGAAGTTGACAGAGCAAAAGTGGAGGCAATCGAGAAAATGCCTTGTCCAAGAGATGTTAAAGGTATTCGTAGTATTCTTGGTCATGCTGGTTTTTATAGGAGGTTTATTAAAGATTTCTCTAAGATTTCAAAACCTCTTACCAATCTTCTTCAAAAGGATGTACCATTTGTCTTTGATGATGATTGTAAGGAAGCTTTTGAAACTCTTAAGAAGGCTTTAACTACTGCTCCTATTGTTCAACCACCTGATTGGAATTTACCTTTTGAAATTATGTGTGATGCTAGTGATTTTGCGGTTGGTGCTGTTCTTGGACAGCGCGTAGATAATAAGTTGAATGTTATTCATTATGCTAGTAAGACTCTTGATGCTGCTCAGAAGAATTATGCCACTACTGAGAAAGAGTTTCTCGCTGTTGTTTTTGTTTGTGATAAGTTTAGATCCTATATTGTTGATTCTAAAGTTACTATTCATACTGATCACGCTGCTATTAGATATCTTATGACTAAGAAGGATGCTAAGCCTAGGCTTATTAGATGGGTGTTACTTTTACAAGAGTTTGATTTGCATATCGTAGATAGGAAAGGTGCTGAAAATCCTGTGGCTGACAACTTGTCTAGATTGGAAAACATTTCTTTTGATCCTATTCCTGTTAATGATAGTTTTCCAAATGAGCAGTTGGCTGCAATTAATGTAACTTCACGAGACCTTCCTTGGTATGCTGATTATGCTAACTTTATTGTTTCCAAGTATTTGCCTCCGACCTTTACAGCTCAGCAAAGAAGAAAATTCTTGTACGATTTGAGGCATTATTTTTGGGATGACCCACATTTATATAAAGAAGGAGTTGATGGTATAATGAGAAGATGCATACCAGAATATGAGCAACAAGAGATATTAAGAAAATGTCATAGCAGTGCTTATGGAGGGCATCATGCTGGAGATAGAACCGCGCAGAAGGTTCTACAATCAGGTTTTTATTGGCCAACCCTCTTTAAGGATGCCAGAAGGTATGTTTTATCTTGTGATGAATGTCAAAGAGTTGGAAATATTTCTAGACGAAATGAAATGCCTATGAATTACACTCTAGTTATTGAACCGTTTGATTGTTGGGGATTTGACTTTATGGGTCCTTTTCCTCCTTCAAAAGGCTATACCCATATACTTGTTGCTGTTGATTATGTTACTAAATGGGTAGAAGCCATAACTACAAAGAGTGCCGATGGTGAGACTTCGTTAAAAATGCTTAAGGATGTTATTTTTCCTAGGTTCGGAGTGCCTAGATATCTTATGACTGACGGAGGTTCTCATTTTATTCACGGTAGTTTTAGAAAAACTCTTGCTAAGTATGATGTCAATCATAGAATTGCTTCTGCTTATCATCCTCAAACTAGTGGGCAGGTAGAGCTTTCAAATAGAGAGATCAAGTCTATCTTGCAGAAGATTGTTAATAAATCTAGGAAAAACTGGGCTAGTAAGTTAAACGACGCTTTATGGGCTTATAGAACTGCTTATAAGAATCCCATGGGTATGTCTCCTTATAAGATGGTTTACGGAAAAGCGTGTCACTTGCCCTTAGAATTAGAACACAAAGCTTTTTGGGCAGTGAGAGAGCTTAATAGAGATTTTAAACTAGCCGGTAAGAAAAGGTTGTTAGATTTGAGTTCTCTAGATGAATGGAGAAACGAAGCGTATGAGAATGCCAGACTTTTCAAGGAGAAAGTCAAGCAATGGCATGATAAGAGAATTCTTAAGAGAGAGTTTCATGTTGGTGAGAAAGTTCTATTGTATAGGTCTCGTCTCAGATTTTTTGCAGGAAAATTACTTTCTAAATGGGAAGGACCATATGTTATTGTGGAAGTGTACCGCTCAGGTGCTATCAAGATTGCTTCATTGAAAGATGATTCTACACAAGTGGTGAATGGGCAAAGACTCAAGCATTATATTTCTGGAGATTCTTATAATGAAGATGTTGATGTTATTGAAACAGTTTCTCCGGAAGATTACATCCAAGACAAACTGCAGGAACCTACAGAGTTCGCTTTCGAATAGGTAACAGTTCTAGTCAGAAAAGTTTCGCGAAAAGTTCTTCTTTTAATATTTTTGCTATTTCTATTAAATATGAAAAATCACGAGACGAAAAAGGGCATGAAAAAGAGTCCGTGTGTGCCTCACACACGGGTGGCGCGGGCCCACCCCTGGCCGCGCCACTCCTGTGTGAGAACACACCGGAACTCGTTTCCGTCCCGGTTTCCTCCTGTGGCTTCGTTTCGATGTATAATTTTCGCCTATTTAACCCCCCGGAGTCCCCGAGGTCTGTATATCGTTTTCTCGTCGTGTTTTGTTTCGAGCTGTTTCTGTCAGGAGTTGATCTTAGGCTTGGGGAAGTCATGGCCTCTCCAAGCGGGGACAAGGAGAAGACACCTCCGGAAGATGGCATCAAAGACTTCCGGCTGAAAGAAGAGGTTGAAAGCGAAGATGAGGAGGAAGATCAAGGTCCAAGGCCAAGCACCGTGATTGCCAGCATAGGGGTGGTGACAGATCATGACAAGTTCAAGAAGAGCGCTCGCATAAGGACCGGAGGAGGTGTGCCACATCACATCTTAGCTCCACGGACGTCTCCGCCGAGCCAAAATCCCTTCCATACTCTAATTCATGAACATCAGTTCCAAAAGGTGCCCAAATCACGATTACCCTCTGGCTGGGATATAGATCGTTCTAACAGTGCAGGGACAGGAAGCTCCAAGAGTGAAGAAGGATGGGGAAATAATTCCAAGAGCTGGGATTCTCTTGCTGACAGGTTCATGAACCGTATTGAGCACAATTCTGAGATGATTCGTAACCTCGAGTACAAGATTGATGATCTGAAGGATTTGATTGAGAAGCTTATTAGAGATTACCCACCGCCACCGCCAAAGGAGTAATTCATCATCGGTATAGGCATCCCCTTGGCTTGTTCCAAGCTTGGGGGAGTGCCTCGGTATCACATCATTACCTTTCGCTCATTTACTTTTCAAATAGAGTCTTATCATGAATAGAGAAGTTATCATATAGAATAGTTTGCAGTTGGAAGTATCCTCCTTAGTCAGTCATCTATGTATCCTTTGGTGTGAGTTGCGGTAATAAAATATTAATGAGAAGTTTTATCGTTTACTTTTCGCACATTTTATGTTAGTCTGCAATCTCTCTTGTATGACTAGTCTTGTTGATTGGTATTGGTATCACATTGGGAGCATGAGTAGATTTAGTTGGTTTTGGCAAACCTAGCTTGGTCAGTAGCAACTTTACCTTGAAGTTTGAGTAGAAAAGAATAAAGAAGTGCTTGCAGTTACATCGCTTCAGTTTTCCCTTATGTTTGGCTTACAAGCATTGTTATTCTTAAAGTTAAAATCGTTGTACCTTCAAGGGAGTTTGCATGATTGTTCTTATTATATGTATGTTTGTTTGTTTCATGCAACTCTTATGCTTGCTACCCAGCCTTGCTAGCCAAAAACCTGTACTGAGAGGAAATTCTTCTCGTGCATCCAAATCCCAAAAACCAAGTTACTTCCAAAGAGTCCACTATAAATTCCTATGCATGGTATTTTAAGCCATTCCAAGTAATTTTTCATGTGCTACCTTTCAAAAACCTTCAAACATTTCTCATTTTGTGCCACTGTTTTTAGCTCATGAGGACGTAGTGGATGGGTTTGTTATCTTCCATACTAAATTAAGTACCCTTCGACTAGGCAGCTTCATCTGCTCGTCATTAATTTTGCAAGGGAGCTGGTCAGACCATTATAATCTTAAAAAGAAAAATAAAGAAAAAAGGCACTCCTCCAATGGAATGTGAAAGTTGGTCGGCACCCGATGGAATCGGTTAGCCATGGTTTGAGAAAGGAAAAAGGTGGGGAGGAGTGCAAAGCTATAAAAGAGCACCAAAGTGCCAATTAATCAAACATCTCGGAACCGCTCTCACTTGTTTAGTATGGAAGATATCAAGAACTCCGTTGCTAGTCGTTGACAAAAGCAACCACCTCTCAAAATAACTTTTACCTCTGTTTTTACAAATGAAAAGCTCTAGCACATGTTTAATCCCTGCTTCCCTCTGCGAAGGGCCTATCTTTTACTTTTATGTTGAGTCAACCTATTTCCCTCTGTCTCAAGCAAGCATTTGAGTTGTTATGTTTCACTCATCCATATGTTGATCCGTTTAATCATGTTTACTATCTTCCTTGTTTTGTATAATGCTTTTGTCTGAAGGAATATATCTTTGAAAGTTTTCTTTGAATGCAAAAGTTTATTTTGTTGAGCATATAGTCTTTGCTATATTAGCTCTGTTTTAAAAGGCTCCGTTTAAAAAAGAGAATAGTTTGTTCTCCATTCTTTGACCAAGAACTAAGGTTTGCCATTGCCAATTATAATTTACCTTGTGCACCTTTACATGTGATTCCCTTTTACCTATTGCAAGTTTACATCTTATAAAGGGAAGTTGCTGTCTATTATAATTTGTGCCTTAGTGAATGTGATGCTTCTCGTCCGTATTTTGATTATCGACACTCCACTCCATAAACCTGTGGTCATGTTTACCGAGTTTAGTTTTCGCTTGGGGACAAGCGAGGTCTAAGCTTGGGGGGGTTGATACGTCCAATTTGCATCACTATTTTATATCATAATTTGCTGTTATTCATTGATATATTTCATATGTAGACATGATACTTATGTTGTTTTCTTTGTTTTCACATGTTTGATGATCATTGGGCGAGTTGCTGCCAGAGTCAGGATTCTGCTGGAAAAAGGACCATCAGGAGACAATATTTTGAAGATCAGGAAAATTCCAGAAAAATACCCAGAAATTATATTTTACCAGAAGACTCACGAAGCCAGAAGGAGGAGTTGAGACGAGCCAGGGGGGCCCCACACGCCAGGGTGGCGCGGCCAGCCCCCTGGCCACGTGGGCCCCACGTGAGGCCACCCTGGCCCACCTCTGGTCTATCCCCTTCACGTACATCATCGTCCCCGAAAACCTAAGTCAGGGGGGGGGTTCAGAGTTAGACACAGCCGCCTCTGCGGGGCGGAGAACACCAGAGAGAGAAAGCTCTCCGGCAGGGAGAAATCTGCCGGGGAAATTCCTTCCCGGAGAGGGGAGATCGTCGCCATCGTCATCACCATCGCACTGGACTTCATCGGGATCATCATCATCATCTCCATCACCAGCACCTTCATCTCCACCATCACCACGCCATCCCGCTGTAACATCTTGAGTTGGATCTTGTTATATTCATAGGGGAAACTTTCCCGGTGTTGATTACTGTTGTAGTTGATGCTATTGAGTGGAACCGTTGAGTTAAGGTTTATGTTCAGATTGTTATTTACCATTATTTCACCTTTGATCATGATCCATATGATGTCTTGTGAGTAGTTCATTTAGTTCTTGAGGACATGGGAGAAGTCAAGATGTTAGTAGTGAATTATTGTTGAGAAATATTTAATGGTTTGATATTGTTGTGGTGCTATTTCACTAGTGGTGTCATGTGAACGTCGACTACATGATACTTCACCATTTATGGGCCTAGTGAGATGCATTGTGTATTTTGCTACCGATTGTGGGGTTGCTGGAGTGACAGAAACCTAAACCTCCATTGGGAAACCATTGCACCAGGGAGCGTAGGATCCTAGAGTTTAAGGTTGTGGTTAGATTTATCTTAATTACTTTCTTGTATTTGCGGATGCTTGCAAGGGGTATAATCACAAGTGTGTATTTATCCTAGTAAGGGTAGTGCGCTAGCACAGGTTCACCCCCATAACACCTACCAAACCAATAAATACTATTGGCTCTATGAAGCGAAAGCTCTTGACAGAAACCTCCCGTGTGTCCTCGAGAATGTTTGGTTATTATAAGAACACAACCGGCTTGTCCTTTGCTAAATAAAGGATTGGGCCACTTGCTGTAATTGTTACTACTGTCTTTTATTTACTCGCACTTTATTTACTCGTATTACCAAATACCCCTGAAAACCTGTTTGCTAGTATTTACAGTGATTCCTTGATCAAAACTGCTCATCAACACCTTCTGCTCCTCGTTGGGTTCGACACTCTTATTTATCGAAAGTACTACGATACACCCCCTATACTTGTGGGTCATCAGTCATCAATTCTCCAAAAAGGGGGAGATTGAAAGGACATTTATTGTCCTAATATATTTTGGTGGTGATGACAATTACTAGTCAACAAAGTTTAGCCTGTTTTGTTTGAATTTGCAGGGAAAACAAGACTGTTTTTAGCAGAGCAGTAGTACCGCTGGTGCGACCGGTACTACCTCTCTAGCTGATTTCGCCCACGCTGGTGCGGGCTAGTAGAGCGGTACTGCTGCTCCAAAGTACCGGTCACTTACCAATCAGGGGTGTGCCGCTCCCAGACATCGAAAATGTTAAGCGGTACTTTTTACCGGTAGTACCACCCGACGCTCTCCACTTGAAGGAATGGGGCGGGGCTGTAGTACCGCTGGTGTGATCGAAACTACCACTCGGCCCCCTGGCGACTGAAGTCTGGGCTCAGCTGGTACTACCGCTGGGAGCAGCGGTACTACCGGGCCCTAAAGGCCAAGCAAGAACTCAAGCTTCAGGATTCAAACCCTAGGGCGGTAGTACTGCTTCTCAGACCGGTAGGACCGCCCTGGGTTAGTGCAATGGTCATAAATGCTCGAGGTGTATAAAAAGGAGAGGTCTTGTTCCCCAAGGGTCTACCTCGACTTTTCTCTCTCCTCCATGGAATCAAGTGCTCAAGCTTCGTGTATCTCTCTCCCTAGCCAACCAAATCCCTCAAGACTTTGGAGTTTGGGAGAGAAGCCCTAGATCTACAATCCTACCAAAGGAATTTGTAATCCCCCCACCTTTCCTCCGTGGATCTTGCCTTTGTGCAAAAGAGGTCACCTCTAAGCTTCCTCCATGTAAAAGCTTCGTGGTACTTGTTGGGAGCCTCCAATTAAGTTGTGGAGTTGTGCCCCAACCTCCGTGTAAGGGTTTCAGTCATCGCCCTTAAGACCACCACTTAGTGGAACCGAGCTAGCCTATGTGGCTTGCTCACCAGAGAACAAGGTAAGCATTTGTGGCGTTGGTGGACTATGTGTCACCATACCTCTCCAACATAGACGTACTTCCTCTCAAAAGGAAGGAACTACAGGAATACATCCTTGTATCTCCGGCTTCTACTTTGCGATTATCTCGTTCCCTTACTTGTATCGTGTTTATTACTTGTTGTATGCTTGCTTGCCACTTGTAGGGAAATTCACCTAGTTGCACATCTAGAGAATTTACCTTTGTGTCAAGGCTAAATAAAAAAATTGAATTAGCTCCTATTCACCCTTATAGTCGCTCGTATCGATCCTTTTAGGATGGGGGGGGTGCCCCCTTGAAAACCTTGAGTACGACATATGAGGGTAACATAGTAATTTAACCATCCTCGAGGCCTCTAATCTCCTTCAATTATCGTGATCTTCTCCGGTCATGCTTCCTCTTGTCCCAACTCAAACATTTGGACTCAAGAGAATTTTGGCTACGCGCAAACAAGAAGATTGCCCACACTTGTGACAAGGCTTGTCTCGCAGCCACATAAACAAGCATACCTCTCTCCCTCTCCCTCTCTCTTATCCCTATGGCTCGTATGTGCCAGTAGCTCGTGGATGGTGCTTTCCCAAGCCTCTTCAAAACAAAAGGAAAAAACATCTCTTCGGCACTAACCACCTCACCGCGGAGCCATGCCCTTTCTTGAGCGACCTAACACAAAACCTGTCGAAACATCCCTACATCCCAAATTATTGAACAACCATTTTGGGATCTTCTCATATATATAAAAAAGTTCAAGTGGGGACAATCGTTTTCCCCGCAACTAGTGAAAAAATATGGGCCGTATAAACAATTCCATACAAATTTTTGATTTTTTGTTTGCCCTTATATATTTTTCAAGGATACGTCATGGAAAGACGTATCGGTTTCATAGAAGAAGGGCCAAGCGCAGTCGACACAGACGTCGAGCTACACAATCCACGCCGCCAAGGCAGCAAACACACACGCTGACTACTCGCCAAGCCTCCACCTATCTACCTGAGCAAGCTCGGCCCTCAAGAGACCGGCGACCTTCCACAGCTGAGCCTCCCCGCGGATCAAGCGTACCACTGCAACCGGCGAGGGGGCGACACCTTCAAACACGATGTCATTCTGATGCCTCCACAGGCACCAGCAGACAAGAGCTATAGCTGTCCAGTAATCACGTAGATCCCCAGTTCTTCCACGCCAAGACCGCAACCAGTCGGCAAGCAAGGTCTCTTGCGTCGGCATCAGAGCTTCCCTGTCCCACCATCGAAGACAAGCAGCCCACACTGTCCTTGTCAACATGCAACCAAACAGGAGGTGGGAAATGGACTCCTGAACTTGGTCACAGAAGGGGCATGCCTGAGGTCGTGGAAGACCTCGCTTTTCAAGCCTGTCCGCCGTCCAACATCTGTTATGTAGCGCAAGCCACATGAAGAAGCGACATTTGGCCGGGGCTCTGGATTTCTAGATTTGCAGCGCACCAGCCATGGCGATGTTCCCATGGAACATGCCAAGGTAGCAGGAGCTCGCAGAGTAAGAGTCGTTGGTCCCCCCAATTCCACTTGAAGATATCAGCAACTCCGGGAGTCACGGAGAGACCCTCCACGCGGTCGGCAACCGCTAGCAACTCCTCAATAGCGGGGGCATCGAGGTCGGCGGGAATATCATCCATCCACCCACCACCAAGACAATCTTTGACCAACCGAGATCCCGACAACCTCTTCGGGATCAAAGAGAATAGACGTGGCGCAAGGTCTTTGAGGCGCCCATCCGGAAGCCACCGATCCAGCCAGAACAAAATGGTGGCGCCATCGCCCACCACCGAGGAGGTGGCAGCTTCGAAGATCTTTATCACCATGGCAGGGACTTGGATGTCAAACTCCTTCCACGGCCTTGCGGCCTCCACCCGGCTCAACCAAAGCCAACGAACCCTGAGAGCAAGGTTCATTCTCTGAAGGTTTAAAATACCCAACCCACCAAGCTCTTTCAGCATACATACTCGGTCCCACGCCACTAAGCAATGGCCTCCATGCGCATCCATCTGACCTTTCCAGAGAAAACCCCATAGGATCTTCTTGATCGCCAACAACGTCTCAATCTGTACATCTAGGGACATCATAGCGAAAATGGGAATGGCCGCAAGCGTCGACCTAACCAGCTCCAGGCGCCCTGCCCGGTTGAGCAAGGAAGCCCGCCAGCTAGGCAGCCGGTTAGCCACGGCGTCCACCAGGTATTGCAGCTGCGCCGCCGTGGGTCTCCGAAGGCCCAATGGAAGACCAAGGTATCGGAGCGGAAAAGGTAAAACAGGGCATCCGAGCTCACGATCCACCAGAGTTGGGACCTCCTCTGCGCATCTGATTAGGTGCGCCGAGCACTTGCTGAGGTTGGTGCGCAGGCCGAAGGCAATCCCGAAGTCGTCCACGATCACAACGAAAGCTCTAAGGTCTTCCACTCGCGGCCGGAGGAAGGTGACCACATCATCTGCATAGATGGAAGTGCGTTGCTGAAGGCCCGTGTCAGCTAGGGGGGCTAGATGGCCCGTCTGGGTCGCCTTTTCGAGAGCAAAGTGGAGAACCTCCATAACCAAGATGAAGAGCTGGGGGAAGAGAGGGTCCCCATGCCGAAGTCCACCCCTATAGGCCAACCGAGCTCCTGGTGATCTGTTAAGGAGAACCCGAGTAGAGGTGGTCGAGAGCAACGTGCATATGCATGCTAGAAGCCACGCACCAAAACCCATCTTCCTGAGGACTTCAAGAAGGAAGGACCAATCCACCGTGTCGAAAGCCTTAGTGATGTCAAGCTTTAGAAGTATCGTCAGCTGCTTCAGGCAATGGAGCTTACGCGCAGTGCCTTGGACCATCATGAATTTGTCGTGGAGACAACGCCCATGCACGAAGGCACTCTGGTGGGCCCCGACCATCTCTGGGAGGAGGGGTGATAGTCGGTTGGAGATCACTTTAGCTACCCATTTGGCCACGCCGTGGATCAAACTGATCGGCCAAAAATCTCGCACCTCTTCTGCACCGGGCTTCTTCGGGAGAAGGGTGATGAGCGCACTGTTAACCGCTCCAAATCCACATGCATCAAGGCATGACAGCGAGTTGAACGCTGCCATGACGTCCACTTTGATGATATTCTAGCATACCACAAAGAAACGGGCGGAGAATCCATCAGGCCCAGGACACTTGTCCAAAGGCATGCCCCTAATGGCGTTCCACACCTCCTCCTCAGAGAACTCCCCATCAATCTGCCGTAGGTCGAAAGAGGGGATCCCCAGGAAGTCTAGGTCGAGGGAGAAAGGGCGGTTAGCTGAGGTGCCCAACAACTCCTCGAAAAAAGAATCCACGGCTTTTGCCTTGTCAACATGATCAGATACCCTCCTGTTGTCCACCATAAGATGACCAATGAAGTTTTTTCGCCTCCTGTGACTAGCATGCATGTGGAAAAAACGCGTACATGCATCGCCCTCCCGCAGCCAAGTGAGACGTGATCGCTGCCTCGCTAGAGACCGCTCCAGGGAAGCAAGTCCAAGCAGCTTCTTCTTCTTGAGAAGGCGCCGGAGTGCGCGCTCCTCAGGGGACAGGAGTTGGGAGTCCATTGCAACATCAAGCTGAAGAATTACTTCCGTAGCTAAGAGGATTTGCATCTTTATATTGCCGATGAACTTTGAGCTCCAGCGGGATAAGCTCTTCGCCGTAGCTCTCAACTTTAGGTCAAGCCGCTTGAAAGGATTAGGCTCCTCCACCTGCGAAGTCCACGCTTCTTGGACCACGTCCAAGAAACCATCCACCTTGGGCCAGAAGGACTGAAACTGGAATTGCCGCCCGTGGAAAAGATCCGGAGATAAGTTCAGCACCAAGGGGCAGTGGTCAGAGGGGCCCATGGACATGGCGGATAGGAAAGCATCGGGGTAAAGTGCATCCCATTCCACGGTCGAGAAGACCCTATCAAGCTTCTCCAGAGTGGGCTGCTCCCTCTCATTGGACCAAGTGAAGCGTCGTCCATTGAGATATAACTCCTTGAGTTCTAGGGCCGAAAGGGTCCTCCGGAATCGGCCCATCATAGTACGGTGCAAGCATCCACGGCTCTTATCGGCCGGGTCCACAGTGAGGTTAAAATCTCCTGCCACTAGCCATGGCCCAACATGAAGGTCACGAATGTCCTGCAGCTCTTGCAGGAAGGCACGTTTATCCACATCCCGTTGGGGACCATACACTCCTGTGAACAACCAGCTCTGATCCACCCCAATGGAGATGCGTGCAGTGACCGCATTCGCGGTGAAGTGGGGATGGGAGATCAAGACCACATCAGACTGCCAAGCCAACAATATCCCTCCACGCGTGCCATCCGCAGGCAGGAAGAAAAATTGGTCGAAGGAGGGGCCAAGGCAATCCCTCACAACGCGGTCGGAGATAACCGCCATCTTCGTCTCCTGAATGCAAACCACGGCTGCATTACCTGGTGAGATAGCTTGGTAGACC
This sequence comes from Dactylis glomerata, assembly GCA_007115705.1. Taxonomy (NCBI): domain Eukaryota; kingdom Viridiplantae; phylum Streptophyta; class Magnoliopsida; order Poales; family Poaceae; genus Dactylis; species Dactylis glomerata. The sequence goes on along the minus strand of QXEO01002107.1, from coordinate 3,974,056 downwards.
GCTAAACGACGAGCTGGAGAGTTCAAACCACACCCATTCCAGATGGCAAATGTAACATCCGAGTCTAACATGATTACAAGCACCAATCGAAAGACAGACGCACACCACTAAGGATACAACAATCAGACCACACACTCCACCAAGGAATCATCAGACAATGGGAGGGCATCGGGCTGCCAGCCGAAGAGGCGCGGAATCACGTCAATATGCTGCTGGCGCAGAGGACGCGTGAAAAGGTCTAGGTAGGCGTCCAACGCCTCGTCTCCAATCACCTCACCCTCACGAGCAAGACCCAACCTAGCAATGAGAGTCCACTGCTACTACCGGATGGGGGTCCCCGTAGCGAACCGTCCACGAATCCTGCCGATGCGCCTCATCGGGCCAGCGTAGGTCCTCTTGCCTCTGCAACGATGAATGGCAGGTCTAGGGAGAACTGGCAAGATAGGCCGCTGGTAGGATCCCCTGAGACTGGCAATGTCCTGCGCTACCAGCTGATCAGAGACAACCTGCTGGTGGCCATCCACGGTCACGGAGGGACCTAGCTTCGAAACTGGAGAAAGGGACACACAGAATGTGTCCATCACCGAGCGTGGAGAGCAAGCAACATCTAGGAAGCAGGAACGCGGCGACCAAGAGGATGAATCCAAGCAAGCTGAAGAATCTACCGCAGAGAGCAACCCATCAGAGCCAATAAGCATCCCATCCTGAATAGCAGAGGGACCCACAATAGGACTGCAACCAGCCAAAACAGATCCATCCAACGGAGTAGCCTCAATTTGAACAGATGAGGCGCCAATCCCCTCACCAGAAAAGTCCAAAAATGATGGGACCGATGCCTGAAACAGCAGTAGCAGGAACATCAGGCAAGCTTGGAGACCAAAAAGGGCTCGGCACTTTCCTGCCAAAGCATGGCCGAAGGCCACTAGCAGGTACAGCAGGTACAGCAACATTTCCACGCGTCAGCGCCACAGTGGCCAGGAACGCCTCATCCACCATCGGATCCCAATCCAAATCAAAACATGGGTCCACCAGGGAGCAATGTCGGTCAAAAAGAGGCTGCCGCTCCGACAGCCAGGCCACGACAGCGTCATCCAGGACAGGCCGGGCCCAACCAGCCGCCGCAAAGGTGTCATCTTCAACCTCTGGTGTAACGGCTACCACGCATGTAGCAGCAGGACCGGCCGTGCCACCCACCTCCGACGAGCATCTGCGTCCAGGAGAATGGCCATGACGGCTCCCGACGGTGAGGGTCATCGCGGCCATCGCGCTCACGCCGCCCGCCACCACGATCATCGCGTCGACCATCATCATGCCGAGAGCCACCATGGCGAGAGCCATCATGGCGCGGCTTCGGCGTGAAGCGCCGCCGCCCACGCCTCGGACTACCACCGTCGTCTCTGTCGACATCATCATCCGGAGCAGGCCGCCCACCGGACATGTCCTCGGAGCGCACGACGCGGGCCGAGACCACATACCGCAGCATCTTCTTCTCCAAGGGGATGAGCGCATCACCGGGAAGGATCATGCCGTCATCTTCCTTCAACCGACCATTAGGCTCCTCAATTAGCAATGCCTTAGCCGTGGGCAGGAGCTCGATGCAGTCCGTCCATGCTATCACCTGAAGCCTGCCCATATCTTCCCGGCTAGCAGACGCAGCACCCAGCCTTTCCACCCACGCCGCCGAGCCAAGAACAACAGCCGCCGCCGATTTATTGAAGGCATGGGCCGGAACTCCGGTGAGCTCGATATGCACCCTAAACCGGAAGTCTTGCCGGACTGCCTGAAGCTCACGACTCCACGACGAGAAGCGCAGAGAAAAGTCTTTGCCATCCACGACCCCCTGTTATCGCCACATTTTGGCCAAATGAGGAGATGGGCCGTAATCAAGATGGGCTTGGAGGCTGGATCGGCCTTGCGCGTGGATTTGGGCTAATTGCCCGTGTATCTGTATATTATGATAGAGTACGTTTCGGTTTAAACAAGAGATAGAGTTGTTAGGGTTATTCCAAAGATAGAAAGTCTCCGGACTATAAATATGTACCTAGGGTTATTGAGAAAGGACGACGATCACGTTCACAACAAACACAATCTCGGCGCATCGCCACCCCTTGTTTCGAGGGTTTCTTTCAGGTAAGCGTCGTGCTGCCTAGATCGCATCTCGCGATCTAGGCAGCATCTGCTTATGTGTTATTGGGTGTTGCTCGTACTGAAGCCTTGTTGATGGCGAGTAATACTGTTATCATAGATCTGTTTGGGCTAGCATCGGTGCTTTTTGTTTATGTTTGCTTAGTCATGCTGCCCCTAGAGATCTCGCTGCCTTTGCACCTATTTTGGGTGTAAGGGCAGCATCTTGCTTGATCTTTATTCAGTCGATTCAATCTGTCATAGTTGTTCCTTGTTCTCCAAGGATTAGTTTGATATCCGCATGGTCAGGCCTCACAAACGGGTTGAACGATCCAGTAGTACGTAAGGATATGGTTTACCAATTCGAGAGGAGTAGTTCCGGGAATTGACTCTACGTTGGTTTTTTGGCCTCCTCTAGGGTTAGTTTTCTGTTATCTTTCGTATCTACCAGGCTCAATTACGTGTGGGATGTTCCAATTATGCGGTGAAAGCGTTAAACTGTCGTAGATCGATTTGACTTGTATTGATAAAGCAAAACCCCATGTTATCGTAGATCCAATGCAGATCCATGGGACAATCGGCTACATGAGCTGATTCACAGGGAAACCTGAGAGCCGATCGAGGCTCGTATTTAATGTTTACTTGTCTGCCATGCAGGAAACTAATCGAAGCAATCCATCACCTTCCTGATCAGGTATAGGTCAGGTGGCACACCCTTGCATCAGCCAGGACGTGTGCCGGAGTTTTGCGGGCCGTTGCCCGAGGGACCAGGGCCCACCAGCAGTTCTGGGAGCCTCCCGGCTCTTCGTGTTGCTCGTCGCTGCTCGCCGGTGGGTTTTGACAGGCAACACATTCTGGCACGCCCGGTGGGACCTTCAACAACATCTGCATCAACATCTGACGCTGCGATGGGGGACAGACCAATCACGTACGACGATCTGTCTGATGAGCACAAGAAGAGGTATGATGATATCAAAGCTCTCTTCGAAGCCGATCTCATCGGCTCTTTTGAGAGGACCCGTAAGCATGGCATCAGGTGGAAAGGGTTCTCACCCGAAGGCGCTCTCGATGAGGTGGATCTGTCTGTTCCTTCAGAGGATCGCACCAGAGCTCTGCGACAGGAAGTCAATTACATGGTGGCTCATTCTCTTCACCGCCATTCTGAGAGCCTGGTGAACGCTTTCGAGCGCGTCGTGGTTCGCGTGGTTCAGGAGATCATGAAACATCAGTACTCTCCGTCGGGGCCTACCCTAGGGACTCACCAGGGAGAAAGACCGCTCCAGACCAGGCCACAGCTACCATTCACGCTTGCAGCTCCGGAGCCACCGGGGTCACCGGCGTACGTCGTCTACAAGATTGGAGGTGATCCTGGCGATTACCAATTCCTGTTTGAGCCACCTAAAGAAATCCCACATGGATATGTGTGCGCATACGTGCCGGACTGCAACAGCCTGACGCACACGAACCAGGTTGCAACCGCAGGGATTTCTGGGGCAGGTGCTTCTGGAGTAGGGATTTCGGGAGCAGGGATGTCCGGGATGGACGCTGATAAACAGGCGTGGCTAGCTAAGTATGCCACCGGAACGAGTCATGAGAATTTAGCCCCTGCAGCTCAAACGGTGGAGCAAATCAGTACCATCTTGAGAGACCAGTTCGGCTTCGTGCCGAAGAGGAGAACAATCGGCTATTCCAAGCCGTACCCTAACGAGTATGATCTGATTCCGCTTCCACCCAAGTATCGGCTCCCTGAGTTCTCAAAATTTAATGGTTCAGAAGGGTCTAGCTCGATCGAGCATGTGAGCCGATATTTGGCACAGTTAGGCATGATTTCAGCATCGGATCAGTTACGCGTAAGGTTCTTTGCGCAATCTCTAACAGGACCAGCTTTTGGGTGGTACACCTCGTTACCACCAGATTCGATCCGGACCTGGAAGCAGCTGGAAGAACAGTTCCATATTCAGTATCATTCAGAAGCTACCGAGGCTGGCATTGCCGATCTGGCGCAGGTGCGGCAGAAGCGGGGAGAAACGGTAGCCGAGTATATTCAGCGTTTCAGGACTGTCAAGAACCGATGTTATTCGGCTCGTTTAACTGAGAAAGAAGCAGTCGAGCTGGCCGTGTTGGGTCTCTCAACACCAATCAAGGATCTGGCTTTCCAAGTAGAATACAATTCACTGGCGCACATGGTCCAGAAACTGACAATGTATGAGCAGCGCCACCCTGAGTTGTACCAAGACAAGTTCAAACGTCCAATAGGCCTGGTCGATACAGAAGAAGAGGATCTTGTAGAAGACCAGGAGATAGCCGTGGCTGAATGGGCTCGGGGAGCAGATCCTGTGTCCTGCAAATGGGTGAAACAGCAAGGGCCTGCAAAAGGGTTCGACTTCGATGTAAGCAAAGCTGAGCAGATATTCGATTTACTGCTGAAGGAAAAGCAGCTGAAGTTACCCGAAGGCCATAAAATCCCTACGGCGCAAGAGATGAACGGGAGATCATACTGCAAGTGGCATCACTCGTTCACCCACACCACCAATGATTGCAAAGAGCTACGTCGGCAGATCCAAACGGCGATAGAACAGGGCCGTCTGATCCTTGGGCAGTTCGCCATGAAAGTGGACACAAACCCGTTTCCTGGCATCAACATGGTAGAGCACAGCCACTCCACGAGGCGGCAGCTAGATTTCTCGTTCGATATTAACATGGCAGGGCCTGTGTACCACCATGGCAAGTATAACGAGGAAAGCGGCCACTCCCGGGGCAAAGAAAAGGAAGAGGCCGGTCCACGCGACCGGCCCCGTTATGATGATAGGCGGTATATAACCGAGGAGCAAGTGAGAAGCGTGCGATATCAGAAGCCACACTCCACGCATCTCCTTAACAAGTATGAGCGTCAGTATGACCGACGTCGGCAGTACGACAGAGATGATGAAAGAGATCGTCGGACCGACGCATACGATGGGAGATACCGTCGGCATGATAGAGATGATGAAGGATATGAGCACCGCGCTAGGGGAAGGTCAAAGGAAAAGGAAGGCGTGGATAAACATTGGGATTGTCCTTTCTTCAAGTACTGTTGGGATGCGGGAATGAGCCGATTGCCTACAGTCGACAACTGCCCGGAATGTGGACAGCAGAAGGATGACACAGGTCCAGTTTCAGTGTTCAAGCGTCTAGGGCCTCTCCCGCCTCAGAACAGACAAGAGGAGTCATCTCGAGCAAAAGATCTCGAGGAGTCAGAGGATGAAGAAGAAGATAGATATCACCGGCCAAGGTGGTGTCCCGATGGACTCAGACACACCCAAAAGCGTAGAGTTCAGCGGCTACGTAGCTTGGAGGAAGCCGAAGCGCAGTACCTCCACACTTTAAGGAAAGCCCGGCCTGATCTGGCCGTGAAAATTCAGCGAACCTTGGAGACGGAGGCCCGTCCAAAAAGGAAAGAGTGGCGCCCCAAACCAGTAAAAGCCGATGCGAAGACATCGGCTGACACAAACATGGTGTTCATACTTCCGTCAGAGTTTTGCGCTCCAAGAACCGAAGAACTACCAGTGGCACAGTTTGACTGTGGCCCACGGCCGGTCATCTTTGAAAAGCCACAGGAGAAGGGCTACAAACATCTGAAAGCCCTGTACCTGAGAGGTTATATCAATGGGCAGCCTGTCCGCAAGATGTTGGTTGACACCGGAGCGGCAGTCAATATAATGCCATACTCCATGCTGCGGCGTTTGGGACGCTCCACTGCAGATCTGATCAAAACCAACGTCACGCTAAGCGACTTCAACGGCCAAGCTTCAGAAACGCAAGGCATTCTGAACGTGGATCTGACCGTGGGTAGAAAAACCATCCCTACGTCGTTCTTCATTGTTGACAGCAAAAGCACCTACGCTGTCTTGCTGGGAAGGGATTGGATTCACGCTAACTGCTGCATTCCATCCACGATGCACCAATGCCTGATACAGTGGGATGGAGATGAAGTGGAGGTCATTCATGCAGATGATTCGATCGAGATCTCAATAGCTGGCATGAACATTTGGGACGCAGAAGACCAAGAGCCGATCTCTGGAGTCAGTCTAGACGGCTGTGAGCGCATTGAAGCTACAAAAAACGGGGTGAGGCTGGTCTTATCCACTGGCCTGACAGAGTAGCAAAGCCCACGATTGTGCGTGGTAAGGCCGATCCATGCGATCGGCCACAAAAAATAAAAAGCAGTGATCTTACGACAAGCATGTCATGTAGTCGTAGTAGGGAGATTCCCTACCATTGTGGGGCACAAATAAGTTGTAAACCTTCCTTGAGTAATGCAATCAAAAAGGGGGCCGATTCCGGCAATCGGCCCAAATTATCTTTGTTATCCTCACCAAACTTTTGGCCTGTGTTCAGCATCGATTTAGCAGGTGACGGAAAGCTGGGGTATGGGTTTACATCCGCTGATGAGCTAGAGGAGATTGACATCGGTCCTGGGGATAAGCCACGACCGACATTTATCAGCAAAAAGTTAGATCCGAATCTGCGGGGTCCGATGATAGCTTTGCTGAAAGAATATCCAGATTGCTTTGCCTGGGACTATACGGAGATGCCCGGGTTAGACAGGAGCATCATTGAGCATCGGCTCCCGCTTAAAAAAGGGTTTCGGCCATTCCAGCAGCGAGCACGACAGATGAAGGCCGAAATTTTAGAGGAAGTCAAGAAAGAGATCGAGAAAATGTTGAAAGCTGGGTTCATCAGGCCATGCAGGTATGCTGAGTGGATTTCTAGTATCGTACCTGTAGAGAAAAAGGATGGCCGATGGCGTGTTGCCATAGATTTTCGGGATCTCAATAGAGCCACTCCAAAGGATGAGTATCCGATGCCGGTAGCAGAGACATTGATCAACGCAGCTGCTGGTCATAAGGTCTTGAGCTTTATGGATGGCAATGCCGGTTACAATCAAATTTTTATGGCTCCAGAAGATATACACAAGACTGCATTCAGAGTCCCAGGTTCGGTGGGGTTGTTTGAATATGTAGTCATGACATTTGGACTGAAGAATGCCGGCGCCACATACCAAAGAGCCATGAATTACATTTTCCATGATCTGATCGGCAAGCTGGTGGAGATTTACATCGATGACGTGGTAGTCAAGTCTGCTTCAGTACAAGGACACTTGGACGATCTGCGACGCGTCCTGGACCGAACCAGAAAATTCGGGCTACGGATGAATCCAAAGAAGTGTGCCTTCGGTGTGACGGCCGGTCAGTTCTTGGGTTTCTTGGTCCATGAACGCGGAATTGAGATCGGCCTGAAAAGTCAGGAGGCAGTGCGAACAATGAAGCCACCTACCACGAAGAAAGAACTGCAGTGTCTCATCGGCAAAATCAACTTCGTCAGAAGGTTCATCTCCAATCTGTCAGGAAGAATAGAGCCGTTCATGGGACTGGTGAAAATTAAATCTGATGAGGAGTTCCGCTGGGGGATAGAACAACAACGAGCCTTCGACGAGATCAAAGAATATCTAACGAAGCCGCCAGTGTTGGTTCCACCGCAGCAGGATAGGCCGTTCTACATTTACTTGTCGGTGGCTGACACGTCCATCGCCTCGGTGGTGGTGCAAGTTTATGATGGTCTGGAGCGAGTTGTGTTTTACATCAGCAGAAGGATGCTGGATACAGAGACGAGATATCCTGAGATCGAGAAGTTATGCCTCTGCCTATTTTTCACCTGCACCAAGCTGCGACACATCTTGCTGTCAGCAGAGATTATCATCATATGCAAATCAGATGTCATAAAACATATGCTGTCGGCTCCTGTGTTGAAAGGCCGACTCGGCAAATGGATGTTCGCATTATCGGAATTTGATATCCGGTATCAACCCGCCAAAGCGGTTAAGGGACAGGCGTTGGCCGATCTTATTGCTGAACGAATCAACACTGATATAGCAGCACTGTCTGTACGTGCATGGGCTATGTTTTTCGATGGATCGGCTTGTGATGATGGTTGCGGCATCGGCATTCTACTCGTGTCACCCCGGGGGGCAACATATTCCTTCTCCATCAGGCTATCTACCCCTTGCACCAACAATGTCGCTGAGTATGAGGCAATACGCAAGGGAATGGAGTTGCTCATTGAAGCCGGAGCAGAAGCAGTGGAACTTTTTGGAGACTCCAAATTGGTGATTTCCCAACTCACGGACGAATACAAGTGTGAGAGCGAGTCACTCTTCCCATTATGGTTGCAATGCCGTGAGCTGATGGCACAGTTCAGGTACTTAAACTTTAACTGGATCCCGCGATCGCAGAATACCGAGGCGAATGATCTCGCACAAATGGCTTCAGGCTACAAGGACATCGCAGATGGAACTGATGTTCAGGTACAGTTCCTGGAGACGGACGACTGGAGAGCCGATATCTTCAATTACTTGAAAGATTCGGCTCGGGGGGCACCTAAACGGATAAGGTACAAGGCCATGAAGTATGTGCTTATTGGGGATGACATGTTCTACAGGACTCTGGAAGGGCTATTGCTCAAATGTCTAGGGCCAGCCGAGGCAAATCGGCTTCTACACGAGGTACACGAAGGCGCCTGTGGAACTCACCAATCGGCTCACAAGATGAAATGGTTGATCAGGCGATCAGGGTTTTATTGGCCCACCATGCTTGAGGACTGTTTTAAGTACTATAAAGGGTGTCAAGCATGTCAGAAATTCGGGAAGATTCAGATGGTACCTGCATCAGCGATGAACCCCATCATCAAGCCTTGGCCATTCCGAGGTTGGGGCATGGATATGATTGGCAAGATCAATCCTCCATCAAGCAAAGGCCACATGTGGATTTTGGCCATTACGGATTATTTCACTAAATGGGTGGAAGCCGTCCCTATGAAGTCAGTAAACTCGAAGGATGTTATCAATTTCGTGAAAGAACATGTCATTCATAGATTCGGGATTCCCCAAACTATCACGACCGATGGAGGTTCGGTCTTCATTTCTCACGAGTTTAGAGAGTTCTGCGAGGACACGGGAATTAAGCTGATCCGATCATCTCCATATTATGCTCAAGCAAATGGCAAGCTGAAGCGTCCAATCAGAGCCTTATCAAGCTGATTAAGAGAAAAATCGACGAGCACCCTAGGCGTTGGCACGAGGTTTTGTCAGAAGCTTTGTGGGCTTATCGCATGTCATGTCATGGAGCGATAAAAACCTCGCCATACCATCTAGTCTATGGACAAGAAGCCGTATTGCCATGGGAGATTACGGCTGGATCGAGACGTGTCACTTTTCAGAACGATCTAACAACTGAAGAATATGCAGCCCTGATGAGTGACAGTGTTGAGGATTTAACTGAACTTAGGCTGTGGTCGCTTGAGAAAATTAAAGAGAACAAAGCTAAGGTAGCTCGTGCATATAATAAGAAGGTGAGACCAAAGGAGTTCCACGTTGGTGATCTGGTATGAGAAGCTGTATTGCCATTGGGAACTAAGGATGCAGCATACGGTAAATGGTCTCCAAATTGGCACGGGCCATACAGGGTCGACCAAGTTTTAAGGGGCAACGCGTACATGCTTGAGGAGCTGGACGGTGTGAAATTCCCAGTGGCTGTTAACGGCCAGCATCTCAAGAAATATTTCCCAAGCATGTGGGATGATGGACAGTGAAATGTGGGGGCCGATACATGAAATCGGCCAGTAAAAAAATGGTCTCCAAATTGGCACGGGCCATACAGGGTCGACCAAGTTTTAAGGGGCAACGCGTACATGCTTGAGGAGCTGGACGGTGTGAAATTCCCAGTGGCTGTTAACGGCCAGCATCTCAAGAAATATTTCCCAAGTATGTGGGATGATGGACAGTGAAATGTGGGGGCCGATACATGAAATCGGCCAGTAAAAAAAAATATCCAGTGAAATATGGGGGCCGATACATGAAATCGGCCAGTAAAAAATATATCCAGTGAAACATGGGGGCCGATACATGAAATCGGCCAAATAAAAAAAAAACAGTGCACAGCCATCGACTCTCGAGGTTCAGACTGTTACGAGCAGGTGTCAGGTTACATGAATAAGCTACTGAAGGAATGCCTCGAAGGCATGGAGGGCGTCAGCACGGACACAATCCACCTCGGCGATCTCGGCTTCGTCATCATCGTCCTTGCCCGTCACTAGCTGCTTGCTCAGGGCACGTATTTCTGCCAGATCAGTCTTCAGTTGAGCTTTGAGGCCTTCTGCTTCGTCTTGGGAGCGGGCGATGAATGCTTCCTTGTCATGAATGAGCTTTTTAGTCGCCCGGACCTTCTCTTCGAGATCTTCCAATTCCTTTTTTAAGGATGCAAGCTCGGCGGTGCTGACAGAGGTGTCAGTTTTGGCATCCAGAGATGCCTTTTTCTCATTGAGCCGCTGACATTTGGCTGCAATATCGGCCTTCAGTGGGAGTTGGGCGTGGCGTAGATTCATCCTCTCACGAGCCAACTTCACCCTTGACCCGTAGAAAGACAGAGTCACAACTGGCCAAAGCTTCACCTGCAATGCTACCGGGAGTTGGTCCTTGATTTCGTCAAGAACACTCTTCACCTCTTCAGAACCCTCGACCAACTTCTCGATTGGGGAGGACAGCAAGGCTTTGAGACGCTGGAATTGAGGTAGAACAGCGCTTGCTCGTGGTTCATCGTTGGCGGCAGAGGGAGCTGGTTCGATGGATTCAGGGTCGAACGTCAGCAAGCCTGAGATATCACAACCCTGGCAGGCAGAAGTGGTGTCAGTATGCGTCAAACAGGGAAGGATGAGTCGAAAGAAGCGAACATACCTCTCCTGAGATCAGGGGGAAAGCCGACGGCGAGACAATCGGCTCGTGTGTTGTTGCTGATGGCTTGGCCAGATTGGCAACCGTTTCATCTACACCTTCAGGGATTACTAGATCCAGGCTTGCGGAAGGCGTCGGCACTTCCCCGACTTTCCCACTAGAAGTGTCATTCGTCTGCATGAAAGGTGCTTAGCCGATGTGAATAGCAATGAATCGGCATAAAAAGGGAGTGGTAAGAGTATGGAGGATAATTACTTTCGACGCCTCTTGGCTCGAAGAAGAAGTTTGCAGTCCCTTGCGAGCCCTCTTGGGGCTCACAGCTTGTCCCGCCTCGACTGCTGCTCGGGGGGCAACAGGTTCAGGAACAGGCCTTTTCCTGGAAGCCGATGGTGGCACATCTGGCTGGCTCGGTGTGGTGGTTCTCTCAGAGTCTGCTGAGCTCGAATCTCCTCGATTGAATTGTGTTTCCTCGCTGGAGGTGTCTTCGATGGAGACCTGTAAGAAAGGGAGAGTTGGTAAGCACGAGCATGTTTACAAAGATAAATGAGATCAGCCAAGGCATGAATCAGCGTACGTGCGAGCTCTCTGGAGAAGGGCTCTGGCGCCTCAAAGTTTTCTTGGCCACTATCTTCCTCACCGCCGTTCTTGTTTTAGTTGGAACTCGGGGGGCAGCTGACCCGGAAGTTGCTTGGCTCTTGGAAGCCGATTTTGGTGATATCGGCTGGTTCTGCATCACGACCTGCTTCAAAGGTGGCGAGTTTTTGCAGAAAAGGACCACAGGAGCTGGTGGGAGGAATTCGAAGGGGGAGCCATCCTCGTTGGTAGGTTCTGGACCATCTTGTTGCTGCAAGGAGACAGAGCAGGATATTAAAAGCATCGTCGTGAGCTGCATCAAGAAAATTTACAGGTAGCAGTACCTGTTCTACGGGGATGTCATATTCAGCATCGAGCTGTTCCAGCAATGGTCCCAGAGCTCTCCTGAAGGCATGAGTCTTCCACATCGACCATCAGTTCTCAAAACCATCGGTTGATGAAGCGAAGGTGAGGTTGTTAGGAATTGGGATGGTCAAAGCATCGAAGAAAGAATAACACCTCTGACTGGTGAGAGAATCGGGCAGGTCAGCTCTGCTCTCTGTGAGGTGGTGGAGAAAGAAATGAGGAGGTACTTTCCCAAGGCCAAATTGCCGAGCTGCTACGACCGGCTGGTAGAACTCGTATCCAGGCTTGATTATTCTGTTGGATGTGCTCATGCCAACTGGGAGGAAGCAGGGACGGATCACGGTGGAAAATAGCTGCTGAGTGCTAGTGTCATCGGCAAAGTTGTCCAGCCTGAAGGAGATTGGATTTTCAAAATTTTCCGATTCCTCCGTGTAAGGAAAGAAGATAGGATTGTCCAGGCCTTGGAAGAAAATGCTGAACCACTTGGATGCTTCATGAGGGATCAGTTTACTACCTGGCAGGCTATACAGAGCTTGGCCGTAGCTGGTGCATCGGATCTGCTTCCCTTTGGCATCTGGAAAGGTGCAACTTGCCAAAAGGGGGAAGTTTGGGATATGGTTTTGAAAGTACAGCTGAGCCCATAGTTGAATAAACCACCAAGGACCTCCTGTTTTGACTGCTATGTGGGAGGACAGTTTGACAGACATCAACTGGAGATATCGATAGACTTCTCCAAGGAACAGTTTGCCGATGCCAAGTTGAGTGCCTCTGGCAAGTTCGTAGGCCAAGGGAAGATAATTCTTGGTTGGAGCAAGGGAAGGACCACAGAATATGAAATGTTCCAGCCAGAAATTGAGGAAGGCCGTGTGTTCTTTCTCTGTGACAGGGCCCTTAGTTTTCATGTGGCTTCGAAGATAAGCACCCCAGTTCGTGCAATCTATTTTGGAAGAAAGCTTGAAGGGGACTTTTGGCAGCATAAAAGCAGAGGGGCTGGGTGATGTGACGTCCAGACCAGTAATCATCACCACGTCTAACAGAGTTGGTGTCATGGGGCCATGGCCGAACATGAAGCAGTTCAGAGCATCAGACCAGAAATAGCCGATGGTTTTTAGAAGATTTTCATGTTTCTCAAGGGGAGACAATGACAAAGACAAGGCATCGGCTATTCCCGTGGTTTCCCATTGGGATTGGTAAGTTTTGGCTACCCTACTGTACCAAGAAACCCAATATTCGGGAGGATTAGGCCAGGCTCGTAAGCAGTCGGCCCAAGAATCCAAAGCTAAGTTTTGGCTTACGAAGGGGATTCTGTTTGCCTCGCAAGAGATCAGATGGGCAGGACTAGATTCTGTACGGGGGCCGAGGCAGAGAGAATTTGGGAGAGAAGGATGCGGCAGCAGAATGTCTGAAACCTAAAATTTCAATGATGGGATAAAGCATTAATTCAGGTGTTTGCTATCAATTCTAGCACCGTGCTCAGACTGCGAGGAACAGTTGAGGATTACCTTCAGACCGGAGACCGCTGTGTTGGCGCTGGACAATTCCGCCATCTAATTTGCCGGCGGAGATGGATCTATGCGGTGGGGAATCTAGGGTTCGTGTCGCCGTGAGCCCGATTTGTTCAATGAGGCAATTGGAGATCTGAGTTAGCCTTTTTGAAGATGGTTGCAGGTTACCGTTGAAATTGGAGAGTGACCGCTCAGACTTGTCTAAATAAGCGACCGAAGTTTGACCTTGCCAACGTTTGTGGGAAAAGCCGATGTGTTGCCATCGGCTCTTTGGGCTTTGACTTGGTTGATCATATCAAGTGTGGTATGGTGAAAGCCGATTCGTTACTATCGGCTTTTGGAACGTTGACCTATTTGACTATCGGCAAAATCAAATTGGGAAAAGCAAGCTTTGTTGATTCCAAAGACGGTTGTTTACAATGAAGCCGATTGCTTACAAAATGGAGATCTACTACTAGTACTACTACTACTAGTTCCTAATCTAGAAGGCGGCGGCGTCGTCGTCGCCGTTGCCATTGCCGCCGCCGTCTTCGCTGTCATCGGCGCTGCTGCCGGCGTAGTCCTCGCCGCTGCTGCTGAAGTTGTCAGCGGGGGCCTCCTCGTCCTCGTCGTCGTCGTCGGTGTCCTCGCTGGACCCGGCGCGGAAGCGCTTTGCCGGCGGGTATTCGTCGGAGGAGGTGTCCTCCTCTGCTTCTTCTTCCTCATCGGAAGAGCCGATGTCCTCGCCCCAGGACACGGCGTCGTCGGCGCTCTCCGCCTCCAGTTCCCCGTCGACGAGGAGTTGGAGGTCTTCCTCGCCGTCGGTCAGGGACTCGTCGTCCTCTGACTGGGCGGCGAAGTCCCAGTCTCTCTCGTCCCACCATTGTGGGGCGAGAGCTTCGTACGCCGCCATTGGTGGGTGCTCCGGCGTCGGCTCCCGGTTGACGGAGTCGGAGGATTGGAAGGAAAGGACGGATGTGTTGGAGGAAGAAGAGGAGGCCATGGCGGAGGAAGAGGGTTTTTTTGGCTATTGGAGAAGAATGAGGATGCAAATGGTTCGGGTGGATTTAAATAAGGGGAATAGTGGAAGGTGGTTCAATGCCATAGCGGTTTTCGAGGATGTGGTGCTAGAGTTGTCAAATCGTGTACTGCGGAGAAGTTGAGAAGGCGAGGCATCATGATGAGGAGGCGATATGACGGTTCTGCTCTGCAACGCGTGACCCGATGAAGAAAAAACAAAGTGGTTTTGGAATTATTATTGCCAAAACCAGGGGGGCATGTGTTATCGCCACATTTTGGCCAAATGAGGAGATGGGCCGTAATCAAGATGGGCTTGGAGGCTGGATCGGCCTTGCGCGTGGATTTGGGCTAATTGCCCGTGTATCTGTATATTATGATAGAGTACGTTTCGGTTTAAACAAGAGATAGAGTTGTTAGGGTTATTCCAAAGATAGAAAGTCTCCGGACTATAAATATGTACCTAGGGTTATTGAGAAAGGACGACGATCACGTTCACAACAAACACAATCTCGGCGCATCGCCACCCCTTGTTTCGAGGGTTTCTTTCAGGTAAGCGTCGTGCTGCCTAGATCGCATCTCGCGATCTAGGCAGCATCTGCTTATGTGTTATTGGGTGTTGCTCGTACTGAAGCCTTGTTGATGGCGAGTAATACTGTTATCATAGATCTGTTTGGGCTAGCATCGGTGCTTTTTGTTTATGTTTGCTTAGTCATGCTGCCCCTAGAGATCTCGCTGCCTTTGCACCTATTTTGGGTGTAAGGGCAGCATCTTGCTTGATCTTTATTCAGTCGATTCAATCTGTCATAGTTGTTCCTTGTTCTCCAAGGATTAGTTTGATATCCGCATGGTCAGGCCTCACAAACGGGTTGAACGATCCAGTAGTACGTAAGGATATGGTTTACCAATTCGAGAGGAGTAGTTCCGGGAATTGACTCTACGTTGGTTTTTTGGCCTCCTCTAGGGTTAGTTTTCTGTTATCTTTCGTATCTACCAGGCTCAATTACGAGTGGGATGTTCCAATTATGCGGTGAAAGCGTTAAACTGTCGTAGATCGATTTGACTTGTATTGATAAAGCAAAACCCCATGTTATCGTAGATCCAATGCAGATCCATGGGACAATCGGCTACATGAGCCGATTCACAGGGAAACCTGAGAGCCGATCGAGGCTCGTATTTAATGTTTACTTGTCTGCCATGCAGGAAACTAATCGAAGCAATCCATCACCTTCCTGATCAGGTATAGGTCAGGTGGCACGCCCTTGCATCAGCCAGGACGTGTGCCGGAGTTTTGCGGGCCGTTGCCCGAGGGACCAGGGCCCACCAGCAGTTCTGGGAGCCTCCCGGCTCTTCGTGTTGCTCGTCGCTGCTCGCCGGTGGGTTTTGACAGGCAACACCCCCGCGGCCACCACCTCGTCCCAGACATGGCGGCTGCCGCACATGACGATGAAATCCGCCGGCCACTGCCGGTGGATTGAGAAGTTGTCCACCGCTCTAGGGACACTGGAGGAGATCGCCGCACCAGCTTCAGAGAGAGGGATGGAGGTCCTCTGACCCGAGGCAAAGGCCACGAGCCCCCAGCGCAATGCTGCCTCGGCCGCCACGATCTCGGCAGAACGCGGGAGCACCACAGCCTCCAGCTTGGAACCCACGACAGCGACGGCTTGGGCCGCGGACGCAGCTGGGCGAGCAGCAGGCTGGGCCGATGAGCGGGAGCGCGACCTCGAATGGGACCTACCCCGGGCAGGACGACGAGAGACCGACGGCGCTGATTGACACCAATTCGAGGAGCCCGAGCCAGGGCGTCGCTGTCCGCCGCCGCCAACCTGCCGGCCAGGTTGCCCAGAAGCCACCGAGCTCGGGGGAGCCTGAGGGGAAGTGGCCCTCTCCCCAAGTCGCCGACGAGCCGGCACCCTGTACGGCTCCGCCGGTGCGGCGCGCGAGACCACCGGGCCAGGCGCCTACACCTACATCTCCACGGGCGAGGAACCACCCAGGCGCGCATGTACGCCACCCGCACGAACCACCGGGCCAGGCGCCTCCACCTCCATCTCCACGGGCGAGGAACCACCCAGGCGCGCGTGCACGCCACCCACGCGAACCACCGGTGGCACCTGCTCCACCAGACGCGGCCCGAGCCGCTGATGAACACGGCGCGCCGGTCCGCGTGGTCCAGAACGCCCCTGTGCGCCACCGGCCAGCCTACGCCCCTGCAGCATGCCCTGCCGCAGTCCACGCGTGTCCCCCGGGACAGCATCAAGACGCTCCCGCCGTCGCTGCTGCCTCCCACCACCCGCCGGAGCACGAGGCTGAGGGCACTCACGGGCGTGGTGGCCACTTTTTCCACAGCAGATGCATGCCGTCTCGTTAGGGCAGTCCTTGGCGATGTGGTCGAGCGGCAGGAGGCAATTGAAGCACACACCGGCGAGGTTCGGCAGCAGGTCGTCACGGATGAGAAGGGAAGGGAGCTCCTTTGCCTGTCCATGGGGACGTTTACGACCACCAGCATGCAGCCAAGGTCCAACGCCGCCCACTGGGGCCTCCACACCGGCCACGCCGGCCACATCGGCGACGCCAGCCGCCGAGCTCTCCACGCCGCCAGCAGGGGAAACCACGCCACCCACCGGGGCCTCCACGCCACCAGCCGGGGCATCCACACGCAGGCCAGAAGCGGCCTCGGCCGCAAGCTGATGAAGAGCGGCCGTCCACGGGCGTTTACCGCCGCCCAGCGCCACCGGGGGGGGGGGGACGTCCCACCACCAGAGGAGGGGAAGGAGGGGAACCACTCCGCAGCACCTCGCAGTAGGAGCGGGAGGAGATCTCCTCCTCCTCCTCGTCGGAGTAATCCGCCCATCTCCTGGAGGAAGAGGCAGAGGGGGTCGATGCCGACGCCGACGCCGCGGCCGGTGAGGGGGGCGGGGAAGCCGCCATCGGGAAGGGGAGACCGCCTGCTAGATCTGGCGGTCAGGACTCACCGCCATGGCCGGGGGAGGCGGGCGGCGGCGGCGGCGCAGAGTTGCGCTCCACTCTCTCTCTCTCCAAAGATACTAATATTCTGTTTCGCCCTTATATATAAGAGAATCCTTCTTAGACAAATTCCAACGGATTCTATATCAATCTAATATGAATTGGGCTGAGATGCTGAGTAACGGATATTTGTTTCACCTTTTCTGATTTTATAGAAAATCTCGTAATTTTTTCTAAAAGGAAGAAAAAAGAGAAAATCTTGCTATTAAGGACGTCAACATTAATGGAAAATATTTAAGAGACCTTTATAAGTGTACTCGGTTATGGGTCTCCTCGACCTTTTATTACTAATAATAGACCATATTTCTCTTGATAACTTACCTAAACTGATGAATCATTTATCAGGTGTACTCTCGTAGATCTTCACAATTGTTTACCTCGTTAGTTAGTGCATAATGGTCGTAATATTGTGTAGAAATGACATGTCATGTCACGTATAAACATTCTTTTTTTTCTGAAAGTGATATGACGTATAAAACTGACCAGCTTGGATCCAGTGATATAGATGATAAATACAGTATATCACAAAATGTGGAGGTTTCCAGCTCATTTACCTGCCACCGTCACGAAGGGCAAGTACATTTGGGCATACGCATACGGTACACTTAGGTGTGCACTGCACAAATAATTGTATCCATAAAAGTTGTACAGTTGCAGAAATCCCAGATGCTGAATAAGTCCAATAATCCACACGTGATGTCTCAACAGCCAGCAGGATCGCCCGCTGCCTATAACCCAAAATCCCAAACCCTTTTCCCAACCCGCACCGACGACAAGCAAACCGCACGACGCGTGCCGACCGCGCCATGCCCGACACACCCCCACGAGCCCGGCACGTCCAGAGCAGAGCGGGCCGCCCACGCCGCTTCCGCTTTCGTTGGCGCGGCTGCCGCATCGTGCCGGGGCCGAGCTCCGCGGTTTCAGCATCTTGGTATCAGTCCGCACTCCCCCAGTTTCCCGTCCACAAATCCTTTCTTTTTCTTTTGCCTTTGAGCAACCTGCTCGATATAACAGCAGCAGCGACTGACTGCCGGAGCGGTCATCGAGGAGAATGGCGTCCGAGTCCACACCGTTCTGCGTCTCGGGAGTAGGAGGAGGCAAGGGGGGCGCCGCGGCCAAGACGCACGGGCACGTCGTGCTGGCGGGCCGCGTCCACGACGGGCTCGTCTTCGCGGCGGGCGCCGTTACGGCGGTGCTCGTGCTTCTCGCCACCGCCTCCTTCCTCTCGCCCACGCCTGTGCCCAACCTCGTACGCTCCCCCGCGGTCTCGGTCTCGTCCTCGCCGTCGCACAGCATCGTCCCAGGGCGCACGTTCTACGACGACCCGGATCTGTCCTACGCTGTCGGCCGCCGGCGCCTCGCCGGCTGGGACGCCAAGCGCGCGCAGTGGCTGCGCCTACACTACCCGCGCGGGCTCAACGCCAGCGGCGGCGCGGCGGAGCGCGTCGTCATGGTGTCCGGGTCGCAGTCCGAGCCCTGCAAAGGCGCCGGGGGCGACAACCTGCTGCTGCGCTTCCTCAAGAATAAGCTCGACTACTGCCGCCTACAGGGGGTCGAGCTCTTCTACAACACCGCCCTCCTCCACCCGGAAATGAAGGCGTACTGGGCCAAGATCCCCGTCGTGCGCGCCACCATGCTCGGCCACCCGGAGGCGGAGTGGATATGGTGGCTCGACGCCGACGCCGTGCTCACCGACATGGACTTCTCCCTCCCGCTCCACAGATACAAGGACAACAACCTCGTCTTCTACGGCTGGGACAGGGAGGTGTATGGCGCCAAGTCGTGGTTGGGACTCAACGCCGGCGTGTTTCTTATCCGCAACTGCCAGTGGTCGCTCGACTTCATGGACGCCTGGGCGCGCATGGGCCCCTCCTCGCCGGAGTACGCCGAGTGGGGCAAACTAA
This sequence comes from Dactylis glomerata, assembly GCA_007115705.1. Classification (NCBI taxonomy): domain Eukaryota; kingdom Viridiplantae; phylum Streptophyta; class Magnoliopsida; order Poales; family Poaceae; genus Dactylis; species Dactylis glomerata. Next base: position 3,954,797 of record QXEO01002107.1, on the reverse strand, counting down.
TCGGGGAAGAGCTCAATGTCAACGCCGACAACGGGTCCGACGACCAGGCCGCGCTCGTCTACCTGCTCCTCAAGAACCGCAAGAAATGGGGCGCCAAGACCTACCTCCACAGCGACTACTACTTTCAGGGGTACTGGGCGGAGATTGTGGATCGGCTGGACGACATGGCGGCGCGGTACCTGGCAGCGGAGCGGCGCGCGCCCGGGGCGGCGGCGCTTCGCCGGAGGCACTCGGAGGAGGAGCACGCGCTGTACGCGGCGGTGAGGAACGCGGCGGTGAAGAGGAGCGTCCCTGGGCCGGCGGGCGGCGGGCAGACTGGGTGGCGGCGGCCGTTCGTGACGCACTTCACGGGGTGCCAGCCCTGCGGCGGCAAGCCAAACGAGATTTACTCCAACGAGAGCTGCGCCGACGGGATGCGCCGCGCACTCACCTTCGCCGACGATCAGGTGCTCCGCGCTTACGGGTTCCGCCACGACGGCCCGCTCAGCGACGACGTGCGCCCGCTCCCGTTCGGCTACCCGGGCACGCGGCGGTGAGGCGCCCTCCCTCCCTCCAGCCGGCGCGCGCATAGTCCTCACAGCAAATCGACAGTGATATCAGTGCTAGTAGTAAAAAGATTTGATTGCTCGATCTCGCTTTCTTAGGACGTACTCCGTATTAAATTGGTAATACCAGCGAGAGAGATTTGAGCTTCATTTGCGCCATTTTAGCTTTCCGACTTGTCCTGCTCTTCACCTAGTCTGAACTTTGTTTTGTACTACGTACGGAGTACTTCTTTTCAACTAGATATATACGATGGTTCAAAATTTCAGTTAAATTAGCTTAGATTGTTTTGCAGTCCTAAGCGCACGCCGACGGATATACAAACCTTGATCTGTGAGATAAAGAATTATTAAAATATTCCCCATTACATCTGGGTTCTAGAAAGCGTCAAGTTTTAAGGTTGAGAAGATAGTCGGAAATGCATTTTTGATCCCAGGTGCATATGCACCTTTTATCCAGAAAATTTTGCTAAAAATCCAAAAAATAAATTTTAAAATATTAGAAAAAAGAAAACTTGACGCTTTCTAGAACCCAGATGTAATGAGGAATATTTTAATAATCCGGGGATCAATCGACTGAGATTTAGTTAGTTGTTGACTGATGACATTAAGCAATGTGTTATTTTGTTGGGACTCCAAGTGCAGAGTGTTGTAGTAAGACTAAATTTTTCCAACGAGGAAACTCGGTGTTTATATTGAACTCTCGGGGAACAGTCGAAAAATCTCTTCGTTCTTGTCTGACAACCTATAAAATATAATCTCACTGTCTTGCGTCCCCAACTCCATCGAGTGGTTGTCAAGCACAAGGTGTGAATGTAAGTAAAATAAAATAATAGATGCAATAAATAAATAACAATGCAAATAAATAAATATGATGCATGCAAGGTAAACTAAGCTAATATGCAACTAAAATAATGCAGTAAAGGTATTTTTGGGTTTTGGATGTGATTGCAAGAAAACACTAGGTGGATCAGCTCACTCCCTTAGTGTGTACATAGTTAGGTTTCCCCTCTCCCCTCTCTTGCTCTCCTTTTTTGTACAGCTGCTAGACTACTTTTTACCCTTTAAATAAATTGCTGTGGGGCTCTTGCCTTACAGTCTTACGGTAAAAAAATATATGTTTTTGTATTATCGAATTTAATTAATGGTGAAAATAAAAGTGCGAGTAAAAGTGTTGAAAAGGTGTTTCTTATGATTAAAATTGGACCGGGGTTCATGGGTTCACTTGTCTACTCTCTCATAAAGTTGTGGTGGCAATGTGGCATCGACATAATTTTTATTATGTTAACTTGATAATATTCATATGGGCATCACGTCCTAAATTAAAGACGATGGAAGTTATGCAACACATCTTACTTATACTCCACTAGAAAGGAATTTCACTTTAAGCAATCTAATATTAAAAATGGAAAAACTCTAAAACAAACCTTGAATTTATAGTCAAAAGCTAAATCAAACCCTTAACTTGCAATCCCTGAAATTGGCACTCTGAATTTATCAATTCCGGTCTATTTTAAACCTTGAACATGTTTGGCACACTGAAAGCTAAGATCACGGCCGAGATTACAGGCTACACTCACTGACCTTAGTGAACCACCAGTCAGAAAATTGATAAATACCAACCCAGTATTTGCCTCATCATTGACTTCATCGTCTACCTCGGTCTGGCGCAAGGGAGGTAGGAGGTCAACTCACCGCCGGTGGGAGGAGTCATGGCGGGGCCAGACAGCGACCGAGATGATATCTTCGAGGCCCGCCACGTCTGGGTATGTCGCTTTTGTGGACTGGGACAACTTCAACCAGCACCGGATCTTGCCCGTATGGTGGCCTGGTGCGTCTGCACGGCGGCGTACATTCCGGCGAGGAAGGTATGCATCGGAGGAGCAGGGAGACGCCGAGAAGACGCAGAGGCGATGGAGTGAGCACATAGCAGGAAGAGCAGTTAGCGGGGGAGATTGCGCGCGGTGGCGCCTGGCCGGTGATGGGAAAGAAGATCACGGTGCCGGCAATAGGGGGCCTTCAGAGTCGATTCCGTCTGCAGCGAGAAGAGGGAGCACAAGTAGAGGACGAGTCGCCGAGAAGCTAGACTTGTGGATGGGGAATTAAAGACGCCGGTGGTGCTCGGCTCTGTCTTTGTCGGGGTGGTCTCTCATGGGCTTGCCGAGCTCGGTGTAGTTGTATCAGAGGTGCGCCTTGGCTCCAAGATGATCCTCCGATGGTTGGCTGTTAACGGCATTGATTCCTTCAACGGCAATTGCTTGTCGGAGTGGCGACAACGGCGCAGCTCAAAACCTCTACCACGGACGCGTCTTGTATGTTGCCTGTAATCCTCCAAGTTTGGGTCTAGGCGCTGCTGTGATAGAAAAGAATTTTGAAAAAAAAACACGGTAGCGAATACAACCCTCTAGGTCTTGCCACGTCAACAAATACCAGCTAAAACGGCCTAGGGTTCAAAATAGATCGGGATATGAGAGTTCAGAGTGCCAATTTCAGGGATTGCAAGTTGAGGGTTCGATTTAGCTTTTGACTATAAGTTTAAGGTTTGTTTTAGACTTTTTCCATTAAAAATTAACAGAGTATAGTCTTAGGTACTTTGACATGATGTAGAATATCAAATATGGGCTAGCGCTTGGATATATTACTATAGAACTATGCCTATGAATGTTGCTTGGAATTCTCATCTGTCACTAAGAAATTATAGCACATGCATTCTTTTTTATCCCTAGTGAGGTAACCGTGGATTGGTAAACACCATAGCAGATCATGAACATTGTTGACTATTCACTACTACTACCTAGTTACTCCATCTAGTACACACCATCCCCCTTCTCGCGCTCTCGCATACATGTTGGATCAGAACAAGTAATAAAGAACAGGGTAATAATATGCATCTACATATACATCAAGAACATAACAACATATAACATCTCATAGATCATCCGATAAAATAAAGATCCACCATGTATGAAAGTACAAGGATGTCAACTAGAGGGGGGGGGGGGGGTGAATAGGCGATTTAAAAACTTTTACGAGTGGCTTGACAAATGCGGAATAAAACTAACGTTTAAATTGCCAAGCATACAAAACCTAAATAAACTAGGTTCACCTATGTGCACCAACAACTTATGCTAAACAAGATAAGCAACTATGTGATAGCAAGATATATATAACTTCAAGCACGAAGGCTATCACAAAGTAAATTGCATAAGTAAAGGAGCTCGGGTATAGAAATAACCGAGGGACACGGAGACAATGATGTATCTCGAAGTTCACACCCTTGCGAGTGCTAATCTCCGTTGGAGCGGTGTGGAGGCACAAGGCTCCCCAAACGCCACGGAGGCTCACCGTAATCTCCTCGAGCCCTCCCACCAAGATGGAAGACCCGACCACTATGGGACACTTGAGGGCGGTCACCGAACCCGTACAAGCTTGGGGCAATCTCCACAACTCAATTGGAGGCTCCCAAGAATCGCCACTGAGGCACCACAAAGCTTGGGAAGATCTCCACAACTTAATTGGAGGTCCCCAAGGAATTGCCACGGAGGCACCACAAAGCTTGGGAAGATCTCCACAACTTAATTGGAGGTCCCCAAGTAACCACTAAGCCACTAAGCCGTCTAGGGTTCCAAGAACCCAAGAGTAAAAAGCTCAACGAACTTTCACTACCGAATCTCCGAGGAGAACTCAACCGATGCACCAAATGCAATGGCAAGAACACACGAAGTGCTCAAATCCTTCTCTCCCAAATCCCACCAAAGCAACAAATGCTATGGAGGGATATGAGAAGAAGAACAAGGAGGAAATCCACAAAGAAATCCAAGATCTAGATCCAATAGGTTCCCCTCACATAGAGGAGATAATGATTGGTGGAAAAGTAGATCTAGATCTCCTCTCTCTTTTCCCTCAAAAAGATGCAAGAATCATGGGAGGGAAGGGGAGGAAGGGCAAGCTCTTCAAGGTCAACAATGGAGGAGAGAGAAATGGAAGAGCCAACCTCCAAATGAGGAAGAAGGGACTTTATATAGCCCCCGCACGAAATCTGACCGTTACAGGATTTTTAACCCGGAAATTCCGGCCTGGGGGGCGGAATTTCCGGCCCCCCTTATAAAATTTCCGCCCCCCCCTACTGCAGGTTGCACCACAGCTCAAGAAAAAGGACTTAGCAGAATTTCGCAGGGGCGGAAATTATGGAATTTCCGCCCCCCCCCGGAAATTCCGGCCTCGGGGGCGGAATTTCCGGCCCAGGAGAAAACATCAATACGAAAACGGCTGTAACTTTTGCATCCGGACTCCGTTTTCGATGATCTTGGGCTCGTTGGAATCACCACAACGAGCTCTACAACTTCATTCATAGAAAAATCATAGTCCAACAAAGGAGGATGAATCCAAATGATAAAAGGTTTGACTTAGCTATAAAGAAGAACCGGTAAAACCTCCAAACACCAAAAACGCAATAAGAGTTCCATACGAAATCCGTTTTTGATGACCTAGAGCTTGTCTTGGAAATAACCACAAGCTCTAGAACCTCACATGGATAAAAGCCAAATAAGAACCAAGAAAGATAATGCCAAGTATGCAAAGGTTTGAGCTCTCTCCGAACGATACAATTAAGTTACTCACTCGAGAGCCCCTCTTGATAGTACGGCTACCAATCCTATAATCCGGTCTCCAAACTAACACACGAGACCGGTAGAAGAGAAAACCTATCAAGAACAAACCTTTGCCTTGCAATCCACTTGAGCTAGATGATAACGGTCTTGACACCCTCAAGTTGGACTACCTTTCTTGATTGCGCTTGCTCGACCTATCTTGAACTTGCGCTTCGACTTGATCAACATTGCACTTCATATTCTTCCTTCTTAATGATGATGTCTTGAGAATGCACATGAGAATTCACTCCATCATCTTATCCCTCAAGACACACTCCATAGGCTCAACTCCCTTAGACCAATCTTCGGATCACTTCTTGAATAACACCTTGGTCATTGAATAATCTTCTTTATCTTCATCTTCTTACACCCTTGAAACCAACATATGGCTCAAGCATTATCTACGGACAAGTCCTATAAATATAACTCAATGCAAACATTAGTCCATAGAGATTGTCATTAATTACCAAAACCACACATGGGGGCACATGCTCTTTCAATCTCCCCCATTTTGGTAATTGATGACAATCTCTTTGAGAGGGTTTATATAATGAATTTAAAGGACTAAAATGGTTACACTAACATCAAATACTACAAAAGTATGTGATGTTAGTAGAACCATCATATATAGAGCAAACTCCCCCACAATCTATGCACGTGTGAATGAACTTGAATTTCATTGCATATATTGCCAACCAATGTTGTTGGTGGAGTTTCCACTATATATACTCAACCACGTAAAGCATGCAAGGCAAATGCTTAAGAACCAAACCAAAGCATGAAGCCCAATTCCCTTCAAACCCTCGAAACTTCTCCCCATTGGCATCCATTGCCAAAATGGGCGGAAAGGCTTGGAAGGCCAATATAGTGAGAGTTCCTCCTCAAGGTGTGCATGGCCCAACAAGAGTGAAAACACATGCACAAATCCAAATACAAAAAAATTGGAGGAAATCAAACTATATTGAGGATCAAAGATTGCAAACAAAAAAGGATGACAAGATGGTAAAACTTCCAACCAATGAAGGTAGCAATCAAAAGATCCAAAAGCGAATCAAATAAAGATATTATGATAAGACCAAAACAATGCTCTAAATAACATGAAGAAGCTCCCCAAGGTTTGTGCACAACATATTCCATATGAATTCAAGTATAAGGTGCACAAACATGGAATCATCACTCCCTCGATATTATTCAAAACAAAATGATACCAAGTGACATCAAATGCTATGATAACCGCAAAATGGTGCTTTAAAATGAAATGAGGAAGCTCCCCAAGGTATGTGCACCAGATAGAATGTTTGCATTTGAATACAATTGCACAACATGGAATCCTCACTCCCTCAATACCATTTAAAAAAAACAACCATTAGAAGGAGTTCATAAAAAAAGACATTAAGCTCAACACTTGCATCAAAGAAATGGTTGAGCAACAAGTAAGGAACCGACATATTAAATGGCTCAACCAAAGGAATGTGTGATAGGAATGACAAAGCATATTATAAGACTAGTACAAGAATGCACAAAGAACATCCACATAGTCCTCAATGAATGAAATTGCTTAGCATTCCATCCCAACACACAAGGAAAAAATAAGATATCAATTAAGGAGATATCATCTCTCATGTGTATAAGTTTCTAAGTAGACAACATCACAAAGATAATTATCACAAAGAAACATATACACATAAAATAGATACAAAGAATAGAACATGATATCTAAACAAGTTCATGCAATATACCAATGAGATTTTTGCTTTTAAAGCATGGCCAAAGGCTTAATTTATCTTATTGCATATTGAAGAACTTCAACCACAAACATATCAAAGACATCACAAATATCAACAAGGGAAGAAGATAGTTGGGATGTTTGGAGAAAAGCAACAAGTATCACGAATAAGTATACCAAAAGAAAGAACTAAATTTGCACTTTCATCAATATTGCACATGTGAGGAACTTGAGGAAATGATATGCAATAAAATTGCTAGATAGACATATTTGGGAAGAGTTCCCCAAAATATGCACTCATCTCAAATTACTCACATTTACAATAAAGAGGTTTCATTAAGATAATTGCAAATAAAGATTTTCATGCCATGAAATGACCCACACAAGGTTAGATGCTAGAAAAGTATGCATGAATAAGATACTTGTTACCGAGATATCATTGGGAGGATGTAGTAGATAGAAGTTCTTCCATAATCCTAGCTTGCCACAAATTATCAACTAGTCACCGATTCATGCTTATTATTGAGACAAGCACCAATATATCTCCCATGTACCTAAAACAAATTCAAGTACAATATGGTCCCCAAACTCATTGGGTCCGAAGTAGTTAGAGACACTACAATATATAGGATAAGCTCCACAAAAATATGTGCATATAGATATGAACTTGAATTTCATGCACATCTTAGCCGAATTAGGATTTATTGGAGTTTACCCTATATATTGGATCAAAGAAAGCAAAGCATGCCATAATATATGTAGTAAGTAAATATGCATGCTAAAAACTTTCAAGAGCCAAAGGGAGATACAATTTGGAAGAAACACCAAGAAGACCAAAGAGTCACACGAAGGTGTGAAAACCCAAAAGTTGTCCAAATTATATCAAAGAATCAATTCAACAAAGATTGACTCCAAAGTCCATCAAGTGAACAAAGCAAACGCAAATGAGCATAAAGGATCACTAAAACACATATGCCCAATGACTTATCTCATTTTAAGAATATAAAGCAAAATCAAGAAAAGAGATAGCCATTCTCCCAAAAAGAGCAAGGTTCCAACAAACAAACCAAACTCTCCACTCTTTTATGATGGCACACTAAGTACCAAAAACAAAAAGATTTGTCTTCCAACAATAACCAATACCAATTGAAATAAGCCGCAAGAGTATGTTATAGAAAATATAGGAGAGCTCCCCCAAGATTAGTGCATTATTTATGATTTTGCATTTGAATACAAAATGCACACAAATGGGATCATCATCCCTACCTACATTAAAAATAACACCAAACAAGTTCAACAAAATCAAATTGAAACAAAAGAGTCAAGGAAGACAATGAAAAAAAAAACAAATACATTTCTTGGCAAGAGATAAGGAAATTAAAAGCAATAGCCAATGTAAATATGATCAATATATATATATACCACAATATAAAGTACCAATTGTCCAAGGACAAGAGGTATTTGGAGTTATTAATTTCCCGGTGGTATTTTACACATAAAACCAAGATCATCTTCACAACAAGAAGCATATGAAAAGGATAAGAATTCAACACCATGCAAAAGAAGATATTCTTGATAGACTCAAATAGTTAAACAATCACGCAAAGCAATGATTAGGATAACTTGAAGTAAATGGTTTTCCAATTTTTGATGTAGAATTCCACGTTTTAGGAAAACCCTACCAAGAATGTATCTCACAAACAAGATCTAAAACAAGAGCAATAAAACAATTTGGCAAATTGAAACTTGTTTGAGCAAACATGTCACATAGAAGAAAGATAATTTGCAATATCAACACTATGTGACACAACCTCAAATATGCACATTTTATTGGTTTGTAGTATGCACAAAGCATATTACTCCCCCATAATGTGATAAAGCATTTATTTTCACAAGAGGCAAATGAAATCCAATATGAGAAGATTAATGGACATTGTAGAATTTGAATTTCTCATGAACATGATATACCACATACAGACAAGATAAATTCAAATATCGACACTAAGTGGTATTCCTCATGTGCACACATATTTAGGATTGTGAAGTGCCAAAGCATATCACTCCCCCAAAATGGGATAGTCCACTAGTCTCTCAAAAGAGCCAAATAATATAAAAGAAGATGCAATAGGCTCAAACACAAACACACATACATGGTGTGCAAACCCACAAGTACATACTTGATTAATCAAAATAAAACAAGTAGGTAGCACAACATATACCAACACATGTAATGGAACACAACCAACACATGCAAAAGGGGCGAGTAACTTTCAATGTAGATAAGTTGAGTACATGTTACCGCAAAGAGGAACATTAGATATATGATATAAACAAGATAATCCAATTGACTTGACTTGAGACAATATATTGATGAAGATCCCTTAATTCTTCATGATATAGCCAAGTCTCTAATACCCTCCATCAAACACCTATTGATCAAGTTTTGGTGTGATGGTCCCCAACCAAGTTGGGTCCTAAGAGGTTAGTCACAATAGGCTTGGCAACCCAAATGGTTCTTTTCTTGACACCACTTTGAGTACCAATATATTTGGCAAACACATTGCCAACCTTATCCTTGCAAAGAGAATAAGCATCATCAATTATGATAGGGTTGGATGAGTTACCCATAGTGCATGACGAAGAAAGGTGACCCTTCTCACGGCATATGTAGCAAGTTCTTTTCTTCACCTTCTTCTCACTTGATTTCTCCGCAATGGGAGCATTAGCTTGATTCTTCTTGGGAAGTGACTTTTCTTCAACACGAGGTTGAGCATGGCCTTGAACTTGAGGCCGCTTCCCTTGTTGCTTCTCAACTAGTGCCTTCTTCTTCAAAGGGCAAGATCTAACATGGTGCCCTTCAATTTTGCACTTGAAGCAAACAATCTTGGCCGGATCTTTGACTTGTCCTTGGCCCTTCTTATTCTTCTTAACCTTGGACTTCTTCTTGTTGTTGGAGATAAACCCAAGTCCACTCTTGTCATTGGGGCATTTTTGCACACTCAACATATTGTTGAGTTTGGATTTCCCTTCATGACTCTTTACCAAGTCTTTCTTCAATGAAGTGACTTGGGCCTTGAGCTCGTTGATTTCCTCTACATGGTTAGTAACAACACAAGTACTAGAGGAAGTAAAAGCTTCATTGTTAGAGCAATAAGGCAAGGAAAGTAATTCATCATAAGATGTAGTAATATTATGAGTGGATGAATTACTAGGACTAGCACAAGGCAATATGGCATTTTGAGAAGTAGTGCAAAAGTCCATATGAGGCTCACTAGATGTTACCTTTGACATAATAGCCTCATGAGCTAATTTTAGCCTATCATGGGAAGCTAGAAGATCCTCATGGGAGCTAGAGAGCTTTCCATGTTTTTCTTCCAATTTCTCATAATTGCTAGTTAGAAAATCAAGTTGAGCCCTTAGCTCAACATTCTCCTTCAAGATGGATGCTTCACAAGAAGTAGAGTTAGTAGCACAAGCATCATCACTAATGGAAAGCGGAGAAGGAAATTTAGTAAGCTCATTTGAATTTGAAGCTTTAAGTTGCTCATGCGACTCGGTGAGAATGATGGGCTCACACGAAATGACCCTAGAGTCATTTTTAAGAAGCACAACATTCTCAAGGAGTTTAGCATAAGTAACTACAAGCTCTTCATATTTAGTTTCAAAATCATTTGCCACCACAAGAGTCCTATCATAGGATTTCTTTATTTTAGATAACTCTAAAGTAAAGGTCTCCTCAAGAGATTCCTTGGTTGTTTGTTCTTCTTCTATAGCTTCTTTTAGATCCGCGATCTCATCCGCGTAATCACGGGCATGACCTTGCATTTTAAAGATGGTATTCTCATGCTCCTCAATTATTTTATTGCTCTCGGTGGCAATTGCCAAAATCTTATAGAAGTAAGAGAAAGCAATTTTATTCTTATGAATAGCATGAAAAAACATTTCACTCTTCTCAATTAGAGAGGCAAGGTCATCATCCTCTTCTTCATTATCCTCATCATCATCACTAGATATATTGGGTTCCAAAGTAGGAGTTACCTTTGAAGACCTAGCCATAAGGCACATGTGGGAACCAAGAGATGATGAAGTAGAATCACTTGAAGCTCTAATTAGAATCTTGTCTTGGCCCATGGAATATTTGTTGTCCTCTACATTGTTAGACACACAACAACTAGAGGAAGTAGATATATTTGTATCATGGAAACAAGACAAATCAAGCATATCATCATGAGATTTATTCATGCAACTTGCACATGATATGCAAGGACTATCAACACAAGCATGTAAAGCATTTATGGGGCTAGAGGTGTTTAAGTCCAAAGATGAGGCATTGCAATGAGATAGAGATGAATGGTCATCACAAGTAAGCTTACTATCAACATTGCAATATTCATCACCACTCACCATATCGTTACCTTGTGTCTTGCCACACATTGGTGAGGTGGATGTGAGTTCATCACGGCCGGAAGTGGAGGGAATACAATCATCCTCAATAGTGTTGGACACATCATATTTTTCTTGAATCTTTGTCCAAAACTCATGAGCATTACGGAAAGGCATGATTGCAAGAATAACTGTATTGCTCACAAAATCAACAAGCACATTAGAAGCTTGAGAATTAAGATAAGAGTTTCTCTTCTCCTCTAAAGATAGACTTTGGGAATCCTTAGGCGGAGAGAAACCCATATCTAAAATTCTCTCTATATTTGGGTCCATATCACGAAAATGATTAAGCATGCAAATTTTCCATATATCATAATTAGTGCCATCAAATATAAAAGTGTTATTTTGCACTAATCCCCTAGCCGACATCTTTGCTCTCAAGGCGGTGAAGCCTAAAATGAGAGACCTCGCTTTGATACCAAATGAAAGTACAAGGATGTCGCCTAGAGGGGGGGGTGAATAGGCGATTTAAAAACTTTTACGAGTGGCTTGACAAATGCAGAATAAAACTAACGTTTAAATTGCCAAGCATACAAAACCTAAATAAAATAGGTTCACCTATGTGCACCAACAACTTATGCTAAACAAGATAAGCAACTATGTGATAGCAAGATATATATAACTTCAAGCACGAAGGCTATCACAAAGTAAATTGCATAAGTAAAGGAGCTCGGGTATAGAAATAACCGAGGGACACGGAGACAACGATGTATCCCGAAGTTCACACCCTTGCGAGTGCTAATCTCCGTTGGAGCGGTGTGGAGGCACAAGGCTCCCCAAACGCCACGGAGGCTCACCGTAATCTCCTCGAGCCCTCCCACCAAGATGGAAGACCCGACCACTATGGGATACTTGAGGGCGGTCACCGAACCCGTACAAGCTTGGGGCAATCTCCACAACTCAATTGGAGGCTCCCAAGAATCGCCACTGAGGCACCACAAAGCTTGGGAAGATCTCCACAACTTAATTGGAGGTCCCCAAGGAATTGCCACGGAGGCACCACAAAGCTTGGGAAGATCTCCACAACTTAATTGGAGGTCCCCAAGTAACCACTAAGCCACTAAGCCGTCTAGGGTTCCAAGAACCCAAGAGTAAAAAGCTCAACGAACTTTCACTACCGAATCTCCGAGGAGAACTCAAACCACTACAAGAAAAATAGCCTGTAGAGACATTATTTTTGGTTGCTGGAGACATTATCATTGTCTCTACAATGGAGTAGAGGCACTTCGTCAGGTGTCACATAAGTGCCACTACATGCAGTGTCCCTAGGACTAAAAGACACTTCCATAATGTCTTTAGATATTATAAGACATTTCATAGAGGCACTTTGTATTGTCTCTGCATTCTATAAGACATTAGTAAAGACATTCATTCTGTCACTATTTATATGGAAAAATAATTGATAAAAATGTTGGTAGCAATCCTTGAACTCAAGACCTTCATGTAAAGGCCATACTAACCCAACCACTTAGCCTCACACAACATCTTGTTAATACACATTAGAAAACTCTTATGAGGCTGTGGTACATGCCTGAAAATGCCTCTACAGAATGTAAATAGTGTCTCAAACCGTGTCTCTAACTATGATGTAAGGCCATTTTATTAAGTGTCTTTAAAAATGCCTCTACATGATTTCTTGCGACACTTATTTAGTGTCTCATACAATGCCTTTTAACACTCATTTGATACTTACGAGATAAATGTCTCAACTAGTGTCTCTAGATTTAAGACACTCAACCTTGTGTCTATAATAAGTGTCCCTACTTCACGGAAAGTGTCTCTACATGATTATTTAACAATTTTATAAAGGCAAATCATAAGTGCCTCTAGAGAATTGTCGCTACAAGCAGTTTTTGTTGTAGTGAACCGATGCACCAAATGCAATGGCAAGAACACACGAAGTGCTCAAATCCTTCTCTCCCAAATCCCACCAAAGCAACAAATGCTATGGAGGGATATGAGAAGAAGAACAAGGAGGAAATCCACAAAGAAATCCAAGATCTAGATCCAATAGGTTCCCCTCACATAGAGGAGATAATGATTGGTGGAAAAGTAGATCTAGATCTCCTCTCTCTTTTCCCTCAAAAAGATGTAAGAATCATGGGAGGGAAGGGGAGGAAGGGCAAGCTCTTCAAGGTCAACAATGGAGGAGAGAGAAATGGAAGAGCCAACCTCCAAATGAGGAAGAAGGGGCTTTATATAGCCCCCGCACAAAATCTGACCGTTACAGGATTTTTAACCCGGAAATTCCGGCCTCGGGGGCGGAATTTCCGGCCCCCCTTATAAAATTTCCGCCCCCCCTACTGCAGGTTGCACCACAGCTCAAGAAAAAGGACTTAGCATAATTTTGCAGGGGCGGAAATTATGGAATTTCCGCCCCCCGGAAATTCCGGCCTCGGGGGCGGAATTTCCGGCCCAGGAGAAAACATCAATACGAAAACGGCTGTAACTTTTGCATCCGGACTCCGTTTTCGATGATCTTGGGCTCGTTGGAATCACCACAACGAGCTCTACAACTTCATCCATAGAAACATCATAGTCCAACAAAGGAGGATGAATCCAAATGATAAAAGGTTTGACTTAGCTATAAAGAAGAACCGGTAAAACCTCCAAACACCAAAAACGCAATAAGAGTTCCATACGAAATTCGTTTTTGATGACCTAGAGCTTGTCTTGGAAATAACCACAAGCTCTAGAACCTCACATGGATAAAAGCCAAATAAGAACCAAGAAAGATAATGCCAAGTATGCAAAGGTTTGAGCTCTCTCCGAACTATACAATTAAGTTACTCACTCGAGAGCCCCTCTTGATAGTACGGCTACCAATCCTATAATCCGGTCTCCAAACTAACACACGAGACCGGTAGAAGAGAAAACCTATCAAGAACAAACCTTTGCCTTGCAATCCACTTGAGCTAGATGATGACGGTCTTGACACCCTCAAGTTGGACTACCTTTCTTGATTGCGCTTGCTCGACCTATCTTGAACTTGCGCTTCGACTTGGTCAACATTGCACTTCATCTTCTTCCTTCTTAATGATGATGTCTTGAGAATGCACATGAGAGTTCACTCCATCATCTTATCCCTCAAGACACACTCCATAGGCTCAACTCCCTTAGACCAATCTTTGGATCACTTCTTGAATAACACCTTGGTCATTGAATAATCTTCTTTATCTTCATCTTCTTACACCCTTGAAACCAACATATGGCTCAAGCATTATCTACGGACAAGTCCTATAAATATAACTCAATGCAAACATTAGTCCATAGAGATTGTCATTAATTACCAAAACCACACATGGGGGCACATGATCTTTCAATGTAGGAATTACATAATATGTGCCATAACATGTTGGGCAGCTCATATGGCATCTAAACATTGAAGCATAAGAGAGAAATAGATCAAGCTACTGCGCAAACCCATAGTCCAGAGGTGGACTACTCCCTCTTCATGGCGGTGTCGATTGTGGTGATGTTAGAGAGGTTGGAGAAACGACCGGGGGCGACTCTGGTAGCGTTTCCCCCTCCAATCTTTGCTGGAGTAGCCTCTATTTTTGTGTGTTTCATGTTTCTCCACCACCTCCTCGAGGGAATGCCTCGGGGGGTATTTATATAGTTGTTTTTAGGTCAAGCTGAGGATCATGGGAGAAGATGGACATCATCGGAGCTCCGAGGCCCAAACGGAGTTGGGTGGCGCAACCTGGCCTGGGGCACATGCCACCAGTACCCGTTCGACCCTCATGGCCCCAGTTGTTGACTTCTCGTGCTCCAGAAGGTTCTCGTGACAAAATATTAATTCCCGAAAAATCCCATGTCAATTTGAGTTTGGGAAGGTTTGTGAAGTGTCAAAATACACAAAAGATGGTTTTCCTGTTCTGCAGAGGTATAACCAAAATAAGGGGGATCGATGGAAAATCCCCATAAATCAATGCAATACATACCGGGACGACATGACACCAGACAAATTAACTCATCGTAAAGTACCAACTGAGTAGTAAATTAAACTTGTTTAAGCTAATGAGGAAGTCCATGTTGAAACTTCTACCATGATTAAGCATGGTTTTAGTTAGCGGCCTGATACGTCTCAAACGTATCTATAATTTTTGATGCTCCATGCTTGTTTTTACACCATTTGCCTAATGTTTCGTTACACTTTATGGCATTTTTATGCGATTTTCGGAACTAACCTACTAACAAGATGCCACAGTGCCAGTTCCCTATTTTCTGCTGTTTTTGTGTTTCAGAAAAGCTACACAGGAAATATTCTCGGAATTGGACAAAACAAGTTCCAGAACTCCTATTTTTCCTGGAAGAGGACCGAAGACCGAACGAGAGCCGGAGGAGGGCCAGGGGCCAGCCTCACCATGAGGGGGCGCGGCCCAGCCCCTGGCCGTGCCCCCCTGTGGTGAGACCCCCCTGGTCGCCTCCTGACGACGCCCCTTCGCCTATAAAAAGCCTCCCGACGAAAAACCCTAGAGGAATCGGCAATTTTCGAGAAAGAGTTCTGCAGCTCCGCCGCCGCCACCGACGAATTTCGGGGGACAGAAGTCTCTATTCTGGCACCCTACCGTGACGGGGAAGTGCCCCCGGAGCCATCTCCATCGGTCTCCATCGCCGTCTCCGCCATCTCCATTGACCTCACCGCCATCTCCATCAACCTTGCTGTCTCCTATGATGAGGAGGGAGTAGTTCTTCCCCGGGGCTGAGGGCTCTACCGGTAGCTATGTGGTTCACCTCTCTCTCCCATGATGTGATCTTTATGTGATCGTGAGCTTTGTATCTAGTTGAATTGGTAGATGCTATTATTCAGATATTATGCTACTCCCGTGCTTTATATTTGTAATCTTCGGAGATACCTTGTATCATGGTGTGACGGTGACAGTGTGCGCATCATGTGTATCTTTTTGGTTAATGTCTCTATGAATTGTTGGTGTTTGTTGGAACCATCTAGTGCGTTCACGGTGACAGTGTGGGACAATCTAGTTTGGGTACATACGGACTTTGAGGAGTGCTTCGTGGCCCTACGCATGATTAGTGTCCGTTTTCCATTGGAGAATTATTTTGAGTTGCAGATTGATGATAGTATCTATTGGTTCAATTATGTTATATTGTTGAGAGTGTGTCCACTAGTGAAAGTATGATCCCTAGGCCTTGTTTCCAAGCTTTGCACACCGTTTCCTTTCAGTTTTGTTACATGTTTGCTCGCAGCAATATTTATTTCAGATTACATTTACTACTTATAATCATCACTACTACTTGTATTTCACTATCTCTTCACCGAACTAGTGCACCTATACATCTAACAAGTGTATTGGGTGTGTTGGGGACACAAGAGACTTTTTGTATCATAATTGCAGGGTTGCTTGAGAGGGATAGCTTTGACCTCTTCCTCCCTGAGTTCGATAAACCTTGGGGTGATCCACTTAAGGAAAACTTGCTGCTGTTCTACAAACCTCTGCACTTGGAGGCCCAACGCTGTCTACAAGAACAGACGCGTGCGTAGACATCAAGCTCTTTTCTGGCGCCATTGCCAGGGAGGTAAGGTAAAAGGTACTCACATCTTTTGGTTACTAAGTCTTTTAGTTTCTGGTGAGTGCTCGGAGTTATTTCCTTTAGATTCTGCAATTACATCTTTTTGTTTCTTGTTTTTATTTTCACTAGTTGGGCTTAATGGAAAACAAAGAGTTCTTTAGTATTTTTCCTGAGTTTGGATATGGAGAGTTTGAAGAGAAAATTGAAAAACCTTTGGAGCTTTATTCGCATGCTAATAGTGTTGTTAGTATGAATGCTTTGAACACCATTTTAGAAAAGTCTAAGCTTGGGGAAGTTGGTTTTGTTAAGCATGATATTTTTAGTTCCCCAGCTTTAGTGGAGAAAGTTTGCTCTGATGAGATTTTATCTCCCATATGTGATAATTCTTATGATGCTTGTGCTCCTCATCCTTTTAAAATACCTATGAAAATTGTTGAACGTGCTATGGATAACTGCTATTTAGGAGATGGAACTGTCCATCCCGGTGATCATTTGCTCTTTATACATGAATTATGCGAGTTGTTCAAGTGTGCAGGTATTTCAATGAACCGAGTTAAGAAGAAGCTATTCTCTTTATCACTAAAGGGCAGAGCTGATGAATGGTATAAAACACTGAAGGATGGCCGACCTATTGATTGGGAGGAAATTGTACCTCTCTTTTATTCTAAATTCTATCCTTCTAGTGAGGTTTATAAAGATAGGAATTACATTTATAATTTTCATCCGCATGAGGGAGAAAGCATTGCCCAAGCATGGGGAAGATTGAAGTTACTAATGCACAAATGTCCTATTCATGATCTTCCCCGTAATATTGTTATTAATAATTTTTATGCAAGGCTTTCAGGATATTATAAGGACTATCTAGATGCATGCTTTGATGGGTCTTTCACAAGCAAGGATGTTGACACCAAGTGGGATCTGCTTGAAACAATTCAAAACAATATTGAAGGTTGGGATAGCGACAAAGGTAAAGGATCAGGTATAAATTACAAGTATGATTGCATTAAGTCTTTCGCTACAACTGCTGATTTTCAAGAGCTTAGTGCTAAATATGGTCTTGATCCTCAAATTATGGTTGATTGCTTTAAAGCCTTTGCTTCCCATATTAATGTTCCTAAAGGAAATGGGGACGTGTATCATGAACCTTTTAAGGACACTTGCATAGAAAGTGATATTGTTATTGATGATTGCAATAAACATGCTCAAATTTCTGAAAGTACTACTTCCTATAAGCATGTTAATTTTTGTGGAGTACATAGACCTTGTGAACAGAGTCACAACAAGGAAGATTATTGCATCACCCATGGGAATGAAGAAACCCGAATGTGGCTCAGGGCTCTAGATGAGCTTGGTGAAAAGGCTTGTGAGCTTTATCCTTTTCTTTGTAAACTTTGCGATGACACGAGTCATTTTAATTTTCAATGCCCAAGCCAATATCATGACTCTTTTAATCGAATGAGTACCGTAAATTTGTATTGTGATGACAAGATTACTCTCAATCAGCATGATGAGCTTACTTTGTTTTTGGAGTGTGAAGAGATATCTAGAAAGATTTCTTTGGTAGATATGAGAGTTGTTGATATTAATAGCACCCTTCGTGGTTGTCGTCTCTATTGTGTTAAAGATTGCCTCGCAAATACTTACATACAAAATCTTATAAAACATGATGTTTTGCCAAGCTATGACAGGACAAATAGATGTTTCTATCTTATTAATAGAGAGGAGGAATCCTCCAAAGTTTCTTGTGTTGTTCCTGCCAGTAAACCAGATTATGTGGAGAAGATGCCTTTCAAGTCTCTCCCTCCTAAAGGAGAGAGTAAGAAGAGTAAGAAGAAGAAGAGGAGTAAAAGGCGAGAGGAAATGGTATCTTCCCCTAAGCATGTTGCTCCTATTATAGATTATGATAATTCTGATTGGGATGATGTTCCTATGCCTGTTACCTATGTTAGTGATCATGATTGGGAAAAGCACTCTACTTTTGATATTGAAAATCTTTTTGGTACCAATTCTAAGGTTAATAATTGTTGTACCATTAGTACTATCCATGTTCCTTCTTATGATGATATGTTTGATGAATATGCTTTGCGAAATAGCTGTTCTCTCGCTTATGATGATTCTAAACCTCTAGTTTATGATGGTTATGATGATGAGTATAATATTTTCAGTTCACCTACTATTGAGGAGAAAATTAGTTATGATTACAATATGCCTCCTGTTTTTGATGATTATGGTGATGAGAATAATTATTCTGTTGAATCTGCTCCTACTACGATTGTTCATGTGGGGCATATTAATTCTTTTATGCTTGTGGCTCATGATAGGGATGCTTTATGTGATAGTTATGTTAGTTCTATTCATGATGCTACTGAAAGTTATTATGAGAGAGGGAAACATGGTTTGATGGACCTCAACAATATTGAGTTTCCCCTCTTTTTGTTGGAATTCTTGAAGTTGGACTTGTTTTGCCTTCCTATGCTTTTCGCATCGCGCTTTCATGACTCGTCTCTTTACAAGACTATTTTTCATAGGAAGTGGTTTAGATTTTAATGTGTTTCATATTTGCTTTTTGATGCTCTCTCTTGCTTCAAGTTCTTATATAGTGCCTTTGCCTTAAGCTCTTTTATGGCGCCTACATGAGCATCTTTGCGAATTACTGCGCCTAGCTCAAAGGCGTTAAAGAAAAGCACTCTTGGGAGATAACCCAATGTTTTACTTTTAGTTCTTTTTCTTTTATTTTAGTCTTGGAAGTTATTACTACTGTAATAACCTCTCCTTATCATTTTATTTCGTTGTTGTGCCAAGTAGAACCTCTAATTTGAGTGAGGTAAGATTTGGGGATGTTGCTGTCCTGAAACAGATTTTGGTGCTGCACCGTAAAAATTCGTGAAAATTCTCAGGATATCTTTTGGACCTGTGATTTCTTGTGCATATGCCCCAGGTTATATCCAAACTTTCATTAGTTTAACACTTTTTGATTTGAGTAACAGAAAACCCTCTAAAAATTCGACCTTTGTCAGCTGTTCTGTTTTGACAGATTTCTGCCACTATTTGTGTTTGCCTCTCGATCGCTTTCCTTTTGAGTTCTTTTGATCACGGAAATTTTAGGGAAGTTGATACAGTAGTATATGCTTTATATGTGGTGGTTTTGAGTTGAAACCTGAAGCAAAAAGGGGTTGATTCATTATTATGCTTACACTAATGTTGCTAATAGAATTGTGTTGAGTTTTGTATGAATGAAGTTTTCAAGTGTAGGGATTGGAGAATGATGAGATGAGATGAAGAATGGGCAAAAGCTCAAGCTTGGGGATGCCCATGCAACCCCCAAGAAATATCCAAGAGGTACAAGCATCAAAGCTTGGGGATGCCCCAGAGGCACCCCTTCTTCATCGGCAAAAATCAGGTCACCTTTCAAGACACTATATTTTCATTGCTTCATGCACTATGCGTTTTTCTTGGAGCGTCAGTTGCTTTTGTTTTCAGTTTTCTTTTGCTTTGTTTGCTGCAATAAATGGTTAGATCACATCATGTTTCTTTTTGGAGGAGACAAACTCCGTTTTTCATTGCCAAGAACACTCTAGTTTTCACTCTTATCGTTCAACGAGTGTTCTCTTTTTCTGCTACTGCATTTCACTTTTGTTTTTTGCCTTGATTTTTGTTCAGATCTTGTTATATCTTCGCACCAAGGTGTATTTGGACCTCTGGTCTATGTTTGTTTTCATCAAAAGAGTTGTTTCGAAAAGGCTTGAATGGTGTTGGAAAAGAGAAAAAGTTTCATGCAAAAAAGTGGTACAAAAAGGAGCTTGTTTAGACTGCAGCTTAGACTTTTGCATGCCATGCTTGATTGTGTTTTGATAGTATGCTTAGTGATTTTTGCTGTTGCATGACTTGTCTCAAATGACTGAGATTGCTTAATGAGCCTTTGAAAAAATCATGCATTGTTTTTATTATATGGAAGCATTTAATTGGTTTTCTCCTTTGATGCTTTATTTTGGTTGACTTGGCACATGCTTACACATGTTGACTACAAAATAAGTCGCCTATAGCCTCTATGATCATTTGATTTTTGACTTGTGATACCACTTTATGCTTCTTTCAATGATGTTTTGTCGCTATGCATGATTATGGCCGTTACTGCTCTCTTAGTTGGTCGCTCCCAGTCTTTTGCTAGCCCTCACTTTGTACTGAGTATGAGCTCTACTCGTGCATCCAACTCCCAAAAAACCAAGTATTCCAATGTGTCCACTGTAAACTCCTATGCATGGTATTTGCAAGCCATTCCAAGTAAATTTTCATGTGCTATCTTTCAAAAAAACCTTCAAAATACTTCTCGTTTTGTGACACTATTTTTAGCTCATGGGGACATAGTGGTCGGATTTGCTATCTCCATATTGTCTTATTCCAAAAAGAAAAAAAAAGAGAAAAAAAAGAAAAAAAGGCACTCCTCCATGGTATGTGAATGTTGGTGGGCACCCGATGGAATCGGTTAGCCATGGTTTGTGAAAGGAAAAAAGGTGGGGAGGAGTGCCAAGCTTTATAAAAGAGCACCAAAGTGCCAATCTCTCTCTCAAAAACTTGCTATATTTTTGTATGGAAGATAGTAAGAACCCCATTGCCAGTCGTTGACAAAGACAACCACCTCTCAAAACCCAGTTTTTATCTCTCTGTTTTAGAAATGAAAAGCTCTAGCACATGTTTAATCACTGCTTCCCTCTGCGAAGGGCCTTTCGTTTACTTTTATGTTGAGTCTCCAACTTCGACCTTTATGCACCTTCTAAGAGAGCATAGTTGTCATTCTGAGTATAATGTGCATTTTCCCAAAGTTATCATTGATTGATTCATGATTATGGTTTCATTTGTTCTTAAATTACTTGTATCTAGTCACCCTCTTAAACTTGAAGGTGTCCTATGCATTTATGTTTTGCTACTCCATGAGGGACAAGCTGAAAACCATTTACTATGTTTTCCATATGGTTGAAACACACACGTGACTTTCATTGTTTCATTTTCATGATCTTTCATTTGTTTTCTTTTTCATGTTATAACATGGTTGCTAAGTTTCTTCTATCAAGATTATGTCTTTCATGCCCATGTTTTAAGTTCTTTTGATCCCAGCACTCAATGCTTACATAGATGATCAAGATTGTGATGGTGCATGTCACCTCAAAAATTATTCTTTTGTTATCACTTACCTACTCGAGGACGAGCAGGAGTTAAGCTTGGGGATGCTGATACGTCTCAACCGTATCTATAAGTTTTGATGCTCCATGCTTGTTTTTACACCATTTGCCTTGTGTTTCGTTACACTTCATGACATTTTTATGCGATTTTTGGAACTAACCTACTAACAAGATGCCACAGTGTTAGTTCCCTGTTTTCTGCTATTTTTGTGTTTCAGAAAAGCTACACAGGAAATATTCTAGGAATTGGACGAAACAAGTTCCAGAACTCCTATTTTTCTCGAAAGAGGACCAAAGACCGAACGAGAGCAGGAGGGGGCCAGGGGTCAGCCTCACCATGAGGGGGCGCGGCCCAGCCCCTGGCCACGCCCCCCTGTGGTGAGACCCCCTGGTCGCCTCCTGACGACGCCCCTTCGTCTATAAAAAGCCTCCCGACGGAAAACCCTAGAGGAATCGGCAATTTTGGAGAAAGAGTTTTGCAGCTCCGCCGCCGCCGATGATGAATTTCGGGGGACAGAAGTCTCTGTTCCGGCACCCTGCCGGGATGGGGAAGTGCCCCCGGAGCCATCTCCATCGGTCTCCATCGTCGTCTCCGCCGTCTCCATCATGTGTATCTTTTTGGTTAATGTCTCTATGAATTATTGGTGTTTGTTGGAACCATCTAGTGCGTTCAAGGTGACAGTGTGGGACAATCTAGTTTGGGTACATACGGACTTTGAGGAGTGCTTCGTAGCCCTACGCATGATTAGTGTTCATTTTCCATTGGAATTGTTTTGAGTTGCATATTGATGATAGTATCTATTGGTTCAATTATGTTATATTGTTGAGAGTGTGTCCACTAGTGAAAGTATGATCCCTAGGCCTTGTTTCCAAGCTTTGCACACTGTTTCCTTTCAGTTTTGTTACATGTTTGCTCGCAGCGATATTTATTTTAGATTACATTTAGTACTTATAATCATCACTACTACTTGTATTTCACTATCTCTTCGCCGAACTAGTGCACCTATACATCTGACAAGTGTATTGGGTGTGTTGGGGACACAAGAGACTTTCTGTATCGTAATTACAGGGTTGCTTGAGAGGGATAGCTTTGACCTCTTCCTCCTTGAGTTCGATAAACCTTGGGTGATCCACTTAAGGGAAACTTGCTGCTGTTCTACAAACCTCTGCACTTGGAGGCCCAACACTGTCTACAAGAACAGACGCGTGCGTAGACATCATGGCCCAATGCTCTTCTCTAACAAATATGCACAGTCAAATCTTTAACATGATAACTCCCACTCATTTCACATCGGAAATATATGCATAACCCATGGTGTATGACAACAACTTAATGAACGTTGAAAGTCTTCTTCCATGATAGCATGGTTTAACCTAACTCCAAATAATAAAATGTCAAACATTGTAACATCCCAAGATTTTATCAAATTTTGGGGGAAATTTTTTGCTATTATTTTGCTTGTGCTGACTGAAAATTAATAAGGATTTAAAACTTTTTAAGTTCATTTAAACTAGCAGGATGACCCGCGCATTTGCGCGGCTAGATTGGTATTGCTTCCAGGTACTTGTCTCATTGAAAAATAACGTTCTATTAAATGATGTATTAAACATTTACAGTTTGGTTAGATAATCTATGAAACATCTTCAGGTTATTGGTATGTACGTCACATTGGACGATTAAAGGATTTTGACCTTTTATGAATAAGCATAGGCTTTTAGACAGGAGAAGTAGGTGGATGTGAAAATATAGTAATTATCAGAAATTCGATTCAGAAGAATAGATCAAACACATGAATCTTAAAAACTTGGTCAAATTATTGTTAAATCATATGCGAAGGTAATACTATGTCATAGCCATGCAACTTATGTATTTTACCGTGTGTGCATAAAATATAAAATTAGGTTTAAGTGGAACATAGAATTACCTTGTTATGCGTTTGAAATCTAACCCAAAGGAAAAGGGTCATCAAGACATCATATGAGTAGTTCCTCTTCCTACATTTTTGCTCTATCCTTTCTATGAATCAAAAAAAGGCCTTAAGATACATGACTTGTTGCTTTAGACCTTCTTTATAGTTGTTGAGGCAACATTGTTTGGCTTCCTTCGCACTATATACTCGCTTGAACGATTTTATATATGCTCTTTTTTATACTTTCCAGCAAAACTCATGTGCGGCCAGTTCATGCATGCTACACTTTGACGTTCTATTTTCTTAACATGTTTTCGACTCCCCAACTATGCATGCTAGCAAGCAACCTTCACTGTTGATGCATTTGACTCGGACATAATATATTATTATCATTCATTCTCCACTACATTATGCATGCATATTGATGGGTAATCAAAATGCTAAATTATCTTATTTAAAATTCCATATTACATCAATTGCTAATATTAATTTTTAGTTAAATATTTATGGACTTCTAGACTACTTGTAATAAATCTATTTGCAATATTTCTCGCTGGTTTATATTCCACATAATTACAACATCTGTTTTTATATAATATGCTCTTTCCACGGATTATATAGAAGCTATTTGAAAATTGAGCTCTTCATGCCATTAATATGAAGTAAGTCTGATTGTTTGAATGCACAAATGCATGCACCGAATGTTAGCTAAAGAAGATGAGCGAACCTGTATTTGTTGACTTGATGGATTCGGCAGTCCGTCTAAGCATTATTTTGTTCATGGAATTGGACCCTTAGCTGTAGCAAACACTTGTGACTTGTGATCGGAAACTCAAGAAAGCCCCAACTTATGCAAACGGCGGTGGAGCTGCTAGTCGCCTCCATATGCTGTTGCACTCCGGCTGTTCGATACCAACAACCAAATGCTCTTCCGAGTTCCGACATTGCAGTTCCTCGCCCCATCGCTAAATACTCAGTCCAAGCCTTATGTGTTCTGCACTTTCCTGTCGCAGGATAATTAGAGGTTTAGCCGTCGTCGAGCTCATATCAACTCGACAGCCCACTACCACCTCGGAGGCGGCGAGGCGTGTTTAAGCTTTTTAATCTCAATATGGTCGGACGTGGGTCTTAACATCTGCTGATCTGCCAAATTGCTGGGTGTCAAGACGTCGCCGTCTCTGTGATTGTACTCGTTTTTGTGCTTCCGATCAGATTGCACTGGCTTCTATGCTTCTGATTAGGTGGACAACCTGGCGGCGTCCCGGTGTTCAATGAGGCCATGGAACTGCATCCTTCATCTCACAGGACATGCATAAATCAATTAGAGTATAGACTTGTCCTATCAACATTGCAAGAGATCAATCAGTCCATGGGGTACATGCCGTGGATTATGATGAATATAAGATATTGATGGCCATCGTGACTTCGCCACCGCGGCGATTGTACTGGACGGTTTGCCTTCCATGCTTCCGATTAGCTGGACGCACGGCGTCGTCGGCCTTGGTAGAACTCAGGATGGCTTCGGCGCCTGGCGTCGTCGCCCTTGGCCAAGGTCAGCAGGGCCCGTGTTCGAACTCCTCCCGTTTATCGTGTGGACGTCTAGTAATCAAAATAAACCACGTTATGGCAAAGCACTTGCAAAATCAAAGTACAATATGTACACGTCTTCTGTTGAGATTTCAAGAGATCAGTCATTGCATATCGTACTCTATTCCAACTCCTCACAGAACGGGAAGTGCAAAGCGGACACACCATGATTGACGTGGATCCCTTATAATTCTTTTTTTAAATCTTAGCCGTTCTTTTCCTATGTTACCTTAAGTCAAATCTTTGCCGTTCAATGTTAGTTGTTTTAATAATATAATAGAAGCTTTATTAGAAAACTATCTCAAACTTTCTAAATTTCTTGAAGAACTTCTTTGAGAACAACCACTAGTAGAAAAATGGGCATCCGTCTAAGCCTTTAGTACCGGTTCCCTTATGAACCGGTACTAAAGGGTGCATTAGTACCGGTTCACTTGCCCAGCCGGCCGAGGAACATTAATACCGGTTCGTTGAGGGCCTTTTGTACCGGTTCATCTTACAAACCGGTACGAAAGGGTTTCAGTCCAAATTTGAGGCAGAGGTAGGGCCAGAGCTAAACCTTTAGTACCGGTTCATCTGAAGAACCGGTACTAAAGAGCCTCCGGCCTATTTCTACAGCCCGACCTCTCTTTCCCTTCTCATTCTCCTCTCTCACATTTCCAAATCTCTATTTTGCACCTCTCACACTCCAATAAATCTCCATTTTTCTCCACCATTTTATCAAGATTGACGGCACCCATCTATCTAAGGGTTAGCAATATCATCCTTTCTTCCGACGTTCCTAATTTAGCTCATTTCTTTGCTAGTTTAAATCGTATTATTTTTCTAGTGCTAGCAAGGTGTTTGATGAAATGCCTAAGTTAGGGATTTCATTCTTTTTGTATGCAATTGAGCTCAAATTAAAGTATGATTTGTAGGTTTTAGTATCCTCCCCGTCCTCACCGCCGTCGATCGCCAGCGTCGTCCCCTAGCCGGCACTGTACCACCTCGGTGTGCCTCTTTTTTTTAATAAAAAAACTTAGTTTTATGTGATGAACTTGAATATTAATTAAGTTGGTCACTCATATATCCATGATGTTGTGTAATTAATGATTTTTGATATACTTATATAATGCAGATGAATCGACAATGGATGTACGGTGACCGATGCCATCCCGACTTCATTACTGGTATGCATTATTTTCTCAACGTGGCGGAGGCAAACAGGCGGTCGAATGGTTTCATTTATTGTCCATGTAGTTCCTGTAAGAATACGAAGGATTACTCTACCTCAAAGACCCTTCACTTCCACCTGCTTGAGAATGGTTTCATGCCCGGCTATAATTGTTGGACCAAGCACGGAGAAAGAGGGGTTATAATGGAAGGCAACGAAGAAGAAGAGGATAGTGACAACTATCCTATGTTCACTGAAGACGGTGATAGTAGAATGGGGGAAGACGAAGCTGAAGAAGAGCCCATTTTTGATGAGCCCATTTTTGATGATCCCGATAACGATTTGGGTCGGGCCATTCTTGATGCGAAGATAAACTGCGGAAGTGAAAAGGAGAGGTTGAAGTTGGAGAAAATGTTAGAGGATCACAACAAACTGTTGTATCCAAATTGCGAAGATGGCCAGAAAAAACTGGGTACCACACTAGAATTGCTGCAATAGAAGGCAGAGAATGGTACTTCTGACAAGGGATTTGAAATGTTGCTAAAAATAATAAAGAAGATGCTTCCAGGGGAGAACGTATTGCCCTCTAGTACGTACGAAGCAAAGAAGGTTGTCTTCCCTCTAGGATTAGAGGTGCAGAAGATACATGCATGCATCAATGACTGCATCCTTTACCGCGGGGAGTACGAGAATTTGAATGCATGCCCGGTATGTGGTGCATTGAGGTATAAGATCAGGCGAGATGACCTTGGCGATGTTGAGGGCGAGTCCACCCCCAGGAAGAGGGTTCCTGCGAAGGTGATGTGGTATGCTCCTATAATACCACGGTTGAAACGTTTGTTCCAAAACAAAGAGCATGCCAAGTTGTTGCGATGGCACAAAGAGGACCGTAAGAAAGATGTGATGCTGAGACACCCCGCTGACGGGTCGCAGTGGAGAAAAATCGACAGAAAGTACAAGTCATTTTCAGATGACGCAAGGAACTTAAGATTTGGTCTAAGTACAGATGGCTTTAATCCTTTCGGGGAGCAGAGCTCCAGTCATAGCACCTGGCCAGTGACTCTATGTATCTATAACCTTCCTCCTTGGTTGTGCATGAAGCGGAAGTTCATTATGATGCCAGTGCTCATCCAAGGCCCGAGGCAACCCGGCAACGACATTGATGTGTACCTGAGGCCATTGGTTGAAGAACTTTTACAGTTGTGGCGTGAAGAAGGTGTACCTATTTGGGATGAGCACGAACAAAAGGAATTTAACCTACGAGCATTCTTGTTTGTAACCATCAATGATTGGCCTGCTCTTAGTAACATTTCAGGACAGTCAAACAAGGGATACAATGCATGCACACACTGTTTAGGTGAGACTGACAGTATATATTTGGGAAGTAAGAATGTGTACATGGGGCATCATCGATTTCTTCCAAAACAACATCAAGTAAGAAAGAGAGGAAAGCATTTCAGAGGTGAGGCAGAAGACCGAACGAATCCTACCCGCCCTACTGGGGATGTTATATATGATATGGTCAAGGATTTTAAAGTGATCTTTGGAAAGGGTCCTGGCGGAAAATCTGTTTCGCATGATGTTGACGGACATGTACCCATGTGGAAGAAGATGTCTATATTTTGGGAGCTACCCTACTGGAAAATCCTAGAGGTTCACTCTGCAATCGACGTGATGCACGTGATGAAAAATCTTTGCGTGAACCTGCTAAACTTCTTGGGCGTGTATGGGAAGACAAAAGATACACCGGATGCACGGAAGGACCAGCAATGTATCCACGAAGGAAACAACCTGAATCCAGAGAAGTATCAAGGTACAGCCAGCTACGCTCTTACCAAAGAAGAGAAGGAGATATTTTTTGAAGTCCTGAGTAGCATCAAGGTCCCGTCTGGCTTCTCGTTGAATATAAAGGGAATAATAAACATGTCAGAGAAAAAGTTTCAAAACCTAAAGTCTCATGACTGCCACGTGAGTATGACACAATTACTTCCGGTTGCATTGAGGGGGCTTCTATCAGAAAATGTTCGAGTACCCATTGTGAAGCTATGTGCGTTCCTCAATGCAATTTCTCAGAAGGTGATCAATCCACTAACTCTACAAAATTTACAGAAGGATGTGGTGCAATGTCTAGTCAGCTTCGAGTTGGTGTTCCCACCATCCTTCTTCAATATTATGACGCATCTCCTCGTTCACCTGGTCGAAGAGATTAGTGTTCTCAGTCCTGTATTTCTACACAACATGTTCCCCTTTGAGAGATTCATGGGAGTCTTGAAGAAATACGTTCATAACCGTGCTAGGCCAGAAGGAAGCATCTCCAAGGGCTATGGAACAGAGGAGGTCATTGAGTTTTGTGTTGACTTTATTCCTGACCTTAAGCCGATCGGTGTTCCTGAATCACGCTATGAGGGGAGACTGCGTGGAAAAGGCACGCTAGGAAAGAAAGCAACAATGTGTATGGACGAACATTCTTTCACTCAAGCACACTACACAGTTCTACATAATTCCAGCTTGGCGGTTCCGTACAAAGTGGAACACAAGAATATTTTACGCTCTGAATACCCAGAGCAACGTGAAGATTGGATTGATGGAGAACACATGAAGACTTTCGGCGGTTGGTTGCAAACACGTCTCATGAATGTCACTAATGAAGAACAGCTATACTTGTTGGCCAAGCAACCATCTTCGACTATATCGACGTTTCAAGGGTACGAGATAAATGGGAATACATTTTATACATTCACCCAAGATAAAAAGAGCACCAACCAAAACAGTGGTGTCCTCTTTGATGCAGCAGAGGACAATGGGAAGAAGATCACATATTATGGGTACATAGAGGAGATATGGGAACTTGACTATGGACCTAATTTCAGGGTCCCTTTGTTCCGGTGCAACTGGTTCAACCTGAAAAACGGGGTACAGGTAGACCCGCAGTATGGAATGACTACAGTAGATCTCAAGAATCTAGGGTACGACACCGAACCCTTTGTCCTAGCCAGTGAAGTGGCTCAGGTTTTTTATGTGAAGGACATGTCTACCAAACCGAAAAAAAGAAAAGAAAGGCAAGAGGACACATCATACGATGAGCCAAAGGGCCACATAGTTCTTTCAGGAAAAAGAAACATCATGGGAGTAGAGGACAAGACAGACATGTCAGAAGATTATAATAAGTTTGATGATATTCCACCCTTCAAGGTGAAAACTGACCCAAGCATCATTTTAAATAATGAAGATTGTCCATGGTTGCGTCGCAATCAGAAGAAAGGGAAACACTAGAAGAAAACTCAGAAGACTAGATAGGGATCATAACTTGTGTATCTCAATATGGAAATCACTTTCCCATTTATTTTTGTGTAATGATGTTACTGTATGTAAGAAATTTTTCCAAGGCGGAGCTTCCGAAGATGCCGTAGGGCGTGAGCACCAACGACATCTTCGAGAAGCTCCGCCATGGGAGATTTCCCAACCCTTTACCCAACACTGTTAGAGGAGATAGAGTCTTTCACGGGCTTGCAGGGAAATTTTTCTGAGGCGGAGCTTCCGAAGATGCCGTAGGGCATGCACACCAATGACATCTTCGAGAAGCTCTGCCACGGGAGATTTCCCAACCCTTTACCCAACACTATTAGAGGAGATAGAGTCTTTCACGGGCTTGCAGGGAAATTTTTCTGAGGCAGAGCTTCCGAAGATGCCGTAGGGCGTGAGCACCAACGACATCTTCGAGAAGCTCCACCACGGGAGATTTCCCAACCCTTTAACCAACACTGTTAGAGGAGATAGAGTCTTTCACGGGCTTGTAGGAAAATTTTTCCGAGGCAGAGCTTCCAAAGATGCCGTAGGGCGTGAGCACCAACGACATCTTCGAGAAGCTCCGCCACGGGAGATTTCCCAACCCTGTCCTCCATCCATGGGGATGAAACTCTCCCTACCTTCTAGGTTGGCTTGTTGAGCTGTTTGCCATGGCGTATCGATGCTCCTTTTATAGGCACGGCACCGCTTCTACTTTGTCTTGTTCCTCCGACAGGGGCGTCATGCGTCCACCCACATATCCTTATCTCATCGGGCAGTGCATCCACCCACGCGTCCTTATCCTGCCGACAGCTTTAGTCTCGGTTGCACCCACCAGCCGGGACTAAAGGTTACCCACACGTCCTTATCCCACCGACAGTTTTGTTAGATGACACAAAAACCACCTTTAGTCCCGGTTGTACCCACCAGCCGGGACTAAAGGTTAGATGGTTTCCTGCGCCACTGCGTTCCTGCCTATTTTCTTCCCGCGCTTTCCACCGCTTCCCGCCTCCGTCTTCCCGCCATTTTTTCACTATATATATGCAGGCTTGGCCTCCATTTATATGTCACATCTAGACTCATATTTGCAAACCTCATCACTCTCTCCCATGGCTTCCATCGTATCTCTAACCCCCCGGGAGGCGGAGGCGCTTTGCGCCTCAAACTACCCCTGCCCGCCGGGCTACCGCGTCCCCATCGGCTGGATGCTGAGCGTCAGAGGCATACCGGTCCCTCCTGTCCCTGTAGGTGTGGCGCGCCAGATGGCCATCACGAACCACTACTACTTCGAGCTCACGCCAGAGCAGCGGAGGAATCCTCAGTGGCATCCCAACTACAGCCCGACTTGGGACGGCTTCTTCATCAATCGGCGTGAGAGTGCGCTTGCCAGGCACGAGGAGGACAGCCCGCCTCGTTCGAACTTCAATGAGGCTGGCCGTCGGCTATGGTGGCGCGGCCGAACTCTCCAGAGCGTCATGGCCTACCGTGGCCCCCGCCTGCGCTACCCTCAGTCTCAGCCCATGCGTGCTCACCCGTCGAGGTTCGACTACCGCGACCCCGATGCCAGTGACAACGACATCGGCGACTATGACGACTACAGTGGCGACGTTTATAGGGCTAGGCACGACTATGACTAAATCACTCCAACATTCGAAAACAAGTTCGTCCGATTGTGACTTAATCTGGCCATGTATATTAATTTTCAGTTGAGATATGTACTTTACTTCCAGTTCAATCATTTTCCCGCCCTTTTCTTCCCGCCCTTTTCCTCCCACCTTTTTCTTCCTGCCCTTTTCTTTCCGCCCTTTTCCTCCCGCCCTTTTCCTCCCGCCCTTTTCTTCCCGCCCTTTTCCTCCCACCCTTTTCCTCCCGCCCTCTTCTTCCCGCCCGTTTCCTCTCACGGACGCAGCGTGCTGCCGCGCCAACCGACACTTAATTATTAAGCGAACATATGATCAATAGAAACTGCAACAGAAAAATCAAATATAACTAATCAAAATAAAATAGAAAATCAAATATAACTAATCAAATATAACTAATCAAAAAGAAAATCAAATATAACTAATCAAAAGAAAATAGAAAATCAAATATAACTAATCAAAAATCAAACGAAAATCAAAAGAAACTGCAACAGCAACATATGATCTTAATTATTAAATATAACTAATCAAAAGAAAATCAATAGAAACTGCAAAAGAAAAATCAAACGAAAATCAAAAGAAACAGCAACAGAAAAATCAAAAGAAAATCAAAAGAAACAGCAACAGAAAAATCAAAAGAAAATCAAAAGAAACAGCAACAGAAAAATCAAAAGAAAAATAAAAAATCCTTTGGTACCGGTTGGTGGACAGAACCGGTACGAAAGGTTAAAAGAGCAAAACAAAAGCAAACGAAATTCAGAAAAAACCTTTGGTACCGGTTGCTGTTGGGAACCGGTACTAAAGGTAACCTTTTGTACCAGTTGCTGGTACCAACCAGTACCAAAGGCCCTTCAGGCCATTTTTCTTCCACGGCGGCCACACCGACACATACACACGCACTTGACACCACACAGAGACCGGAGCCCCGCCGTCGCCGTCGACCGGAGCCGCGCCGTCGCCGTTGCCGTCGCCTTCCACTCCGTCGCCGTCGCCCGGGGCCAGAGACCAGAGCCGCACCATCGCCGTCGCCCACGTGCACGCCCGCAGCTCCGTCGCCGTCGCCCGCCGCGCTCTCCTACGCCGGCAACGAGGTGCGCCGCCCCTTCTCCCCTCCTCTCCCCTTCCCCTCCGGCAGCGCCCCCCGCCACAGTGCCCGGCGCCTTGCCCGCAGTGCCCGGCACCTCGCCTCGCCCGCCACACTCACCGGTGCCTCGCCTCGCCCGCCACGCTCACCGGCGCCCGCCACCCGTTTGACGAAATGCGCGCGGTGCGCGCGCGTCGCTGGTGGAGCTCTTCTCACGGCGGGCATCGGCACACTGCCTCAATGCACCCTCGCGCGCGCCGCCTGCTTTGCGGCCAGCTGCTTCCTCTGCTCGTTGCTAAAGCGCATGCCGGTTCCGCTCAGCATCGTGGAGAACGCCGTCACGTTCCTCGGCGCCTGGCGGAACGCCGGCCAGCGGCCGGCCGCGAGGCGCGTGCCGGAGTAGGAGACGGACACCTCCCCGCCGCCGCGGTACTTGACGTCAACCTTCCTGTTCGCGCTGTTGTCCGCGCGCACGGCGAGGCTGAGCTCCGGGGAGAGCTGCGCCAAGGAGGCGTCGTCGTCAAAGCCGCGAATGGAGAGCGAGGAGACGAAGAAGGCGGGCGCGTGGGGGCGGAAGACGAGGTACACGGCGCTGACGAATGTGGCGGCGGCGAGGGCCAGGAGGATCGCGGCCCCGCAGGCGCCGCAGCATGCGCGGCGTAGGCGGCGTCACCGGGCCGGGCGCCCCGTGAAAGTCCTGTACCGGCGGGCACGGTCGGGGGGCGGCACGCGGAGGACCTGGTCTTTGGGAATGTGGACGATGTACATGCCCGGCGTCGCCACCGGGACAGCCACTTGCTGGCTTGCCGAGGACACCGTGAGACTAGAGATAGAATGTAGCCGAGGTGACATCTTCACATCGCCGTAGATGGCCGTGGGAAGGCCTCCACGATCTCCCTGTCGAGGCCGCGTGGGCGGCATTGATCGGAGCTTTAGTCTTGTGTTTTGTTATTGATTTCTTCACTTCAATTGTTATCCATCTAGCAATCTGTTATGATCATGACATGATGAATCAAATAATTGCACTTAATTTTGTAGTGACATTGAGCTATGGAGGACGACACCTTCATCCAAGATGAGGAGCAAGAAGAAATGGTGCAAAAAATGATATTTGAGAGTGCCCGTGGATCGAAACCCAATGGAGAACCCGATGGAGATGACGATGATTTCGGCTCACAATTTTTAAACGATGTCGGTGAGGGACTTGAGTCTGAAGAAAGAAGAGACAACGAAGTGTCCTTAACAAACTCTGGCGAGGTGTATATTTATATATCAAGGCTATATTTTCATCACTAGATGCATTGATTTATTTGTATTACACTTATTAATGAATCATTTTTCTTTTAGCCTTCTGGATCATCGAGCAAATCTGTTAAAAAGCAACGAGGCCCGACACAACATCTAAAGGGCGAGGGTAGGTTAGCCCTCACCGCATTTAAGGATAGTGGTGAACTGGTGGATCCCAAAGAGCACTGCCATAAATTTATAAACCAAGCTGGAGTTCTTGTTAGGGACCATGTACCGATCAGCATTGCAGAGTGGCATAAGCCGAAGAACGCGGGGGCTGAAGCTAGTTATGTCAATGATACTCTAAAACTTTTTCTTTGGGACAGTCTACTGACACACTTCAGCCTACCGGAAGACATGACGGAAGGCCAGAAGAAGAAAGTCAAGAAATAGACTCTTAAGAAGATGGCCACACAATTCCAGACCTGGAAGAAAAATTTATGGGCCAGATATGAAGATGAAGATCCAGTATTCACTGGAAGTCTAGTGAAGATAAAAGATCACTGGCCCGCATTTAAGAGCTATAAGAAATCGTCTACTGCTGTGTCCCGATCAGTCACAAATATGAGAAATGCTTCAAAGAAGGAACATTTCCATCATTTGGGGTCAGGTGGCTACAAGACTGCCATTCCGAAGTGGAGAGCATTTGAAGCTAAACTGATGGAGGCAGGAATCACTCCACAGACATGGGACTGGCCCGACCGGTCCAAGTTCTGGTTGTTCGCGCATGGGGCAGGGTTGGACCCAAAGACAGGGCAAATCGTTGCAAAGGAAAAATGGAAGGAAAAAATTAAAGCAATCACGACGCAGCTTATAGATGCAATTGAAAAAGTTAGAAAGGGAGAGTACATTCCCGATAGAGAGAATGACGAGCTGACACTCGCTCTTGGGAATGCTGAACAGGTTGGACGGATACGAGCCCTCCCAGGTGTCACCATGAAGGAAGCATGGCCGGAGTGCGCTGACACTTATAGAAGCCATTCGAGAAAGAAGAAGCGGGACTTAGACAGGTTAGCAGAATTGATAAATAGGGTGGAGGTGCTTGAGAAAAATCAGAGGACACCTGATCAGCCGCTGTTTCTACAAGATCCTCAAGCCGATGCCGCCCCATCTCAGCGAAGAAGCAGTGTGGGTTCCTCGCATCTTGAATGTGGAGGAAGCTACCCCGTGGATTATGTCACAGAGAAGACAGATTGCGAGCTACATGTGCAAATGAGGAACGTATCTGCTAAGGTGGCGGTCGGCTATGTTTACCCAAATGAAGATGGAGCAATGCACCATCATATGCCCATTCTAGCTGGCTGTGTTCATGTCGGGGTGGATGACATTGTTCCGGGTTATAAAACAATGGAGCTTGATTTTCCTGGAGGTGACGAAGAGAAGACAATGGCCGATGTCAAGCGCGGTTTCGCCATATGGTCCAAGAAATACATCGTCCTTTTGCCAAGGCCACCAACTCCTCCTCGTAGCAGTCCACATGAGCAGCAAATTCCACATGAGCAGCAATGGCCATCGACTCCGCCTGGTAGCAGTCCACATGAGCAGCAATGTCCACACCTACCGGAGAGGGACCCCAGCGCGAGTCCAGCATCTCGAGATCCTCCGCGTAAGACTGCGCCCGTTAAGCGGAACGGTACGCCGCCTAGGAAGAGACCTAGAAAGGAGAAACCACTGCCGCCTATTGAGAAGTTACCTTGGGAAAAACCTCTAAGTCCGAGGTGGAAAAATATTTTGCTAAGAAAGTGCCAGAGATACCTTTTGAGAAGACTCTAGATCTGGTGAAAGTTTTTCGTACAGTTGAGAATCTATATGACCCTGCACCATCGCCGCCATCTGACTATAGGCGTTCTATTGAAAAGTCGTATGACACTATGGTGGAGGCGAAAAAACCCGATCAATCGGTGGTCTCGGCGAAAACTAGGAAATAAGTGTACCAGCTCGGAGAACAACCCGTTCAATTGGTCCCCCCCCTCAAGGTGTTTGATGAGAAGTCCGTTGAAAGTTCTCAACAAAACACAATCGATTACCCCATCGCTGAAGTAGCATATAAATTTGTTCAAGGGAAAGATCTGGTCGAGAATATCAGGTCGCTACCAACATGTATGCGTAATTTGCATGCGTGGTACACTAATGCCACAAAGAGAGGGATCGAGGCTATCATGGTGCGAGTTAAGGATGAGCACTACTTCCAAGACTACTCTATGAGCGTTGACTTCTGCAAACTTTTTCAGTTATACAATCTCCGGGCCCTCGACAAATCTATCATCAGTTGCTATTGTCTGTAAGTGATTTATTAATATAATTTGAGAAGTCTTTAGCTCAGCTCATTCATTGTCTGCAAATTATCCTCAATTTAATCTTTTGTGCGCTATATTATGCAGATCGAAGAAGCTCGAATGCAAAAGGGATGAAATCACGGACATTGGGTTCATTGACCGAGATACAATGCATGAAAGAACCATAGAAGATCCCATCTATAACAAGGATACACCGGAGACTTTGCTAAGGTTTTTGAAGTGACAACATGACAAAAAGATAATACTTTGGCCTTACAACTTCATGTAAGTGTAACTATCTTATAACACATTCTATTTTGCTCACCATATGTTAAAATTTTGTTTGATGACTTATATCTATGACACTGCATATTTAAACGTGCGCATATTCCACTTTATTCTTATCGTCATTAAAATGTACGATGGAGATGTTGAAGTCTTTGACTCACGAACCAAAGAGCCTATACTATACAAGTCGGCTTTTGATATGCTCAAAAAGTAATTTAAATTCTTATCGGTTTTTTCGTTAATTTCCTGATATCAACAAATTAATAACTCTTTTATGCATTTTCTTTTGTCGGGCAGCGTATGGCAAACGTTCATCCAGGAAGATCCGACCGGTGGATGGAAACCGAAGCTGATATGGCGTGCGAACAAAGTAAGTAGTACTACCTAGGTCCACACACCTTTATCATACTTGATTATTGTTTGATTAAATTATATTCTTGTACAAAAATGCACGAAACAACCTGAGGGGACTAATCTATGTGGATACTATGTTTGCGAGTACATCCAGAAGATTGTCAGCGAGAGAACGAATAATCAAAGGAATAGAGAGGTACGAAAACAATATTCACAAATTTATTTTGTTACCATAACTTGTGCTGAGTTTCAGTCATAATTGTTTGATTGTGATTTGATATATATATATATATACATAGCTCATGTATTCATTTGAATCTCATTCTTTTACAGTTGTCAAGAAAGCGTGATAGGATCCCAATCGAGCACCGCTCCAAAGCAATTGGCGAGGAATTGGCGGGATTTTTTCCTTCGGGACGTCATACCTAACTTCGTAGAGTACCACTATGAATGAAAATCTACATGTAATATATAGTTTGACTCGGAGAGTCCCACTATGCTACATGTAATAGATAGTATGCCTCGGAGAGTACCACTATGCATGAAGATCGATCTTCATGCATGTACTACTTAATTTGTGATCTTATGCAATTACATGTGTTATATTATACGCACCAGGTTGATATGCATTACCTTGATCTTTATGTACTCCTAAATCCAAACGCGTTTCTGGCGCATCAACGCGATCCTCGTACGATGAAACGGTCCAATACCTAAACCCCTCCTAAAACCCTAAACCCTGAATTATTTGCCCGGCACGGTAGCCACCCTTTGGTACCGGTTCGTGTTACAAACCGGTACTAAAGGTCCCTAGCCCTGCGCTCTCCTGGAAGCCAACGTGGAGGCCCCTTTAATACCGGTTTGTAAGGAACCGGTACCAAAGGGGGGGGGGCTTTTGTCCCGAATCTTTTGTACCGGTATGATTTCTGGTACAAAAGGGCTTCTGGAACCGGTATTGATGTCCATTTTTCGACTAGTGAACCTAGAATCAAAATATTATTTTCTTTCAAATATTCAAAATCAATGCAAGCTTGCTTGCATAGGAAGTGTTTACAAAATGTGCTATGTTTAATAAAAGGTTGTTTTTCAAAACTAAGATGAAGAGTGATTTTCAATTATTATTTTTTAGATATCATTCTTCTATTTTCAAAAGATTTATTTTTCAAACCCTAATTCAATTTCTTTTATGCAAGCAAGTCCTCCTTGCTATGCACATAAAGTTATATTAAAAAATTTCCCTTTATCTTGAAAACTAGCATTATTACTATTTTAAAACACTGTGCTAAATATTAGAAGAACGTAGAAACTTGTTTGAATTGATTTGAAGCAAATTTGCAAAAGTTTGAAACAAATAGAAATTAGAATAAAGAAAAGGAAAAAGAAATCAGAAAAAGGAAAAAGGCCAAGGGGACCCAATCTGGCCCAGCCCCGCATTCGACCTCGGCCCACCATCGTTCCCAGACCCGAAAGGGTATCTCCTTCTCTCCCTCCCGATGCTGACAGCCTTGGCCCACATGTCGGCGCCTTCTTCTTCCTCTGGACGAGACCCGCTCGTGCCCGACGCCCTCTGGCCGTCCATCGCCTCTCCCCACGCAAACCCTAGCCCCTTCCGCAAGGCAGCAGTGCCTACAAAAGCCCCCTGGACTCCTCCCTTGCCTCCCTTTTCCTCTCTCGCCGATTCCACCTCAACACGACAAAATCGCTCGCCAGACTCCGCAGCATCTGCGAGCATCTCTGGCCAATTTCGCCGCCGTCAGTGACCGCGAGTTCCTCTGCTTCTCCCAGTCGACCTCCCTTGATACAACGCATCTCCCTGACGCTTTTTATCGCTTCGTTCAACAGCCAATCGAGCTTCTCGTCGTCGCCCCGAAGCTCACCGACGCCCGAAGCCCCTCCAGCCAACTCCCTCTCCCTCGTCTGGACGCAATCGAAGCCGCCGATCAAATGAATGGGGTATCCTCGTCCTCCTGCACACCGTCGTGGTCTCGCCGTCGTCTAGAAGCCGCCATAGCCTCGCTGGAGACGACCACCTACACGCCCTCGCCGGCGACCATCATCGGAACCCTAACCCTATCCAGGTGAGCCCCTCCCCTTTTAATCTCCACCGTTGGATCTCGATCAAACGCTTCGGATAGATAACTTAAACGAAGAGGTAACGATGGATCTGGGGCGTTCAGATCTCATAAGATCTAATGCTCCACGTTCGTTATCCAAACGAACCGGTACGAACGAATTGAAACACGCCACATGTCATCCTCCAGATCTAACTCGATTCAAATTAGAATTTCGAATCTGATTTCAGTTAGATCTTTGAAAATTCATAACTTTCAAACCGTGCCAAAAATTGCAAGTAATATGTCATTGGAAAGCTTATGACATATAGAATCTATTAGTGCCATAATATTTCATAGTTTCGGAATTCAAATTGAAGTCATTTTCAAATTGAATCAAACCTATCTGTTAACTTATTTAATTCATATCTTTTGCTCTGAGTATCTAAAAATTACAAATTTGTAGTCTTTGGAATCCTCTAATCATGTAGAACATCATAGGATCAAGAAACAACAAATTTGATACATGCACACACTTTGTGCATTCAAATCTATCTAAATCACTAATTTGAGCATAATTTGAGTTCTAGATTTTAGGATGATTCCAATTGCAGTAGCCTTGTTTTACTATAAGCTATTCACTAGCATCACATCCCAATTTTTCTTGATTTACTTCACCATTATTCAAATTCAAATATTAGAATTTGAGTAATTTCCTTCATAGGAACTAGCGGGATGACCCACGCATTTGCGCGGCTAGATTGGTATTGCTTCCTCATGCAGGTACTTGTCTCATTGAAAAATAACGTTCTATTAAATGATGTATTAAACATTTACAGTTTGGTTAGATAATCTATGAAACATCTTCAGGTTATTGGTATGTACGTCACATTGGACGATTAAAGGATTTTGACCTTTTATGAATAAGCATAGGCTTTTAGACAAGAGAAGTACGTGGATGTGAAAATATAGTAATTATCAGAAATTCGATTCAGAAGAATAGATCAAACACAGGAATCTTAAAAACTTAGTCAAATTATTGTTAAATCATATGCGAAGGTAATACTATGTCATAGCCATGCAACTTATGTATTTTACCGTGTGTGCATAAAATATAAAATTAGGCTTAAGTGGAACATAGAATTACCTTGTTATGCGTTTGAAATCTAACCCAAAGGAAAAGGGTCTTTATTTTTTCTATGCTCCATTCCTTTTAATCAAA
This sequence comes from Dactylis glomerata, assembly GCA_007115705.1. Taxonomy (NCBI): domain Eukaryota; kingdom Viridiplantae; phylum Streptophyta; class Magnoliopsida; order Poales; family Poaceae; genus Dactylis; species Dactylis glomerata. The sequence continues at coordinate 3,914,591 of QXEO01002107.1, read as the reverse complement.
TGGAGATAGAGTGTCATCAAGACATCATATGAGTAGTTCCTCTTCCTACATTTTTGCTCTATCCTTTATATGAATCAAAAAAAGGCCTTAAGATACATGACTTGTTGCTTTAGACCTTCTTTATAGTTGTTGAGGCAACATTGTTTGGCTTCCTTCGCACTATATATTCTCGCTTGAACGATTTTATACATGCTCTTTTTTATACTTTCCAGCAAAACTCATGTGCGGCCAGTTCATGCATGCTACGCTTTGACGTTCTATTTTCTCAACATGTTTTCGACTCCCCAACTATGCATGCTAGCAAGCAACCTTCACTGTTGATGCATTTGACTCAGACATAATATATTATTATCATTCATTCTCCACTACATGATGCATGCATATTGATGGGTAATCAAAATGCTAAATTATCTTATTTAAAATTCCATATTACATCAATTGCTAATATTAATTTTTAGTTAAATATTTATGGACTTCTAGACTACTTGTAATAAATCTATTTGCAATATTTCTCTCTGGTTTATATTCCACATAATTACAACATCTGTTTTATATAATATGCTCTTTCCACGGATTATATAGAAGCTATTTGAAAATTGAGCTCTTCATGCCATTAATATGAAGTAAGTCTGATCGTTTGAATGCACAAATGCATGCACCGAATGTTAGCTAAACAAGATGAGCGAACCTATATTCGTTGACTTGATGGATTCGGCAGTCCGTCTAAGCATTATTTTTATCATGGAATTGGACCCTTAGCTGTAGCAAACACTTGTGACTTGTGATCGGAAACTCAAGAAAGCCCCAACTTATGCAAACGGCGGTGGAGCTGCTAGTCGCCTCCATATGCTGTTGCACTCCGGCTGTTCGATACCAACAACCACATGCTCTTCCGAGTTCCGACGTTGCAGTTCCTCGCCCCATCGCTAAATACTCAGTCCAAGCCTTATGTGTTCTGCACTTTCCTGTCGCGGGATAATTAGAGGTTTAGCCGTCGTCGAGCTCATATCAACTCGACAGCCCACTACCACCTTGGAGGCGGCGAGGCGTGTTTAAGTTTTTTAATCTCAATATGGTCAGACGTGGGTGTTAACATCTGCTGATCTGCCAAATTGCTGGGTGTCAAGACGTCGCCGCCTCTGTGATTGTACTCGCTTTTGTGCTTCCGATCAGATTGCACTGGCTTCTATGCTTCTGATTAGGTGGACAACCTGGCGGCGTCCCGGTGTTCAATGAGGCCATGGAACCGCATCCTTCATCTCACAGGACATGCATAAATCAATTAGAGTATAGACTTGTCCTATCGACATTGCAAGAGATCAATCCGTCCATGGGGTACATGCCATGGATTATGATGAATATAAGATATTGATGGCCATCGTGACTTCGCCACCGCGGCGATTGTACTGGACGGGTTGCCTTCCATGCTTCCGATTAGCTGGACGCACGGCGTCGTCGGCCTTGGTAGAACTCATGATGGCTTCGGCGCCTGGCGTCGTCGCCCTTGGCCAAGGTCAGCAGGGCATGGTCGCCCATGTTCGAACTCCTCCCGTTTATCATGTGGACGTCTAGTAATCAAAATAAACCACGTTATGGCAAAGCACTTGCAAAATCAAAGTACAATATGTACACGTCTTCTGTTGAGATTTCAAGAGATCAGTCATTGCATACCGTACTCTATTCCAACTCCTCACATAACGGGAAGTGCAAAGCGGACACACCATGATTGACATGGATCCCTTATAATTCTTCTTTTAAGTCTTAGCCGTTCTTTTCCTGTGTTACCTTAAGTCAAATCTTAGCCGTTCAATGTTAGTTGTTTTAATAATATAATAGATAATCCTATTTCTTTTAGCATTGTTTCTTTTGTACAATAGTAATTCCTATGATCATACCTATTTATCAAATATCACCTTGACACCATCTTGATCCAATATCATATCTACTTAAACTTATCTTGACTAGTTCACATATATTCAATTTGCAAATGTGTTATTTGAGTATAGTGTGAATACATTGCAACCCTAGATTCTATTTTTGCCATTGTAGTGTTGATCTAGTTCTACCATCATAGCACATAACATGCTCCATGTTGTCCAATAATTCCTTGAGCCATGTTCTCAAATGTCGTCTACCCATACCCAATCCCATGCCTACTTAATCTTGTTCACATGTGTCGAACTATTCAATTTGCAAATGAGTTAATTGAGTAATTCAATGCTTCCTAAAATCTATACCCAAAGCCTAAGTGTAATATATGCTATTTAAGAATAATTGTTGTCACACTTATTCAATAGTAATGTTGTTACACTATTTGAACTCTTATGTGATTTAGTTCATATGAGTCATGTCAAACTTCTATTCATACTTTGATAAAGCATAAAGACTTCATCAATATTATTTTGTTTAGTCCAATTCTCTTCCATCATTATGAATCTTCCAACTAAGCTCTCAAACCCATATCACACAATTCACATTTCCTTTGTCATATCTCTCTTATCACAAATATCTTGAGAAATCCAAATTATTAAAGTAAACACTTTTCAATTGTTTGTCTTGTTTGATTGTGTTTGTATTGTATGTTTATGTTATGTTATTTTTGTGCTATAGTTTGTGCGAAGAGCTACGTGCTTAGTTGAGAGAAGTGAAAAGATCGTATTCTTCAAAAAGGCAAGTGACACACATATCTTCTACCTATTTTTATTACTGCATTAGTGTTTTTCAGTAGTATGCATGATAGGTGGAATATTCAACTGTTTTACAAAATGCTAGATCCCAGTAGTGAGTAGCTATCCCTGAACTCCACTTGGTAGGATGCTAATACCTGAATATTGATGCTATGCTTTGATCACCTCAAAAGTTGTTTTGTGAATAAATTAACAACTTCAACTAAAATGAACTACCTGGGTGGATTGGTTTGATAAGAAGAGCGTGAGGAAGGTGGGTCCTGGGGCATATGCTAGTAAAGATGTGTAACTCAGGAAACCGCTAGGGATGGCCACTCAGGATTCAAGAGATTAATATGGCTTCCATGATTAAAGTACTTCCAGTGCAGCCTATGACAATATGGGCTCTGTCTTGATTGAGTAGGATTAAGGGTTCAGCCATAGGGTACTGATAGCAGGTGGTAGCAAAATATAGGGGGTACGGTCAGATCCAGATGGTTGAATGCTTTTTCTAAAAGGTCTTGTCTCATTTTATGTATGGGCGTAAAATGAGTCTTAAGGTGAAAGTGCATAACCCTTGCAAGGTGTTAAAATATAATCGATTAGCCGAGTCCTCGGAATGGACAATTGAGTCTCTAGTCATGGAATGTTCAGAAGATCTCATCATTGTTTCTGAATGCTTTAAAACTTGACTAGAAACTAACAGGAGAAGCTCAGGGCCATACACTCCGAGGGGTGGTGGTTTCTGTTGTTTCAAAACTATGTTGAGTTTCGCCCAGAAACTACATACCGGCCAGTATGTAATGTATGGGGGTTATTTCAGCCCTTCATAAATAAAATTTTGATAAAAGGACTTTGAAAAGTATTATAGGATAAAATTGGCTTTATGCAAATTGGCCTATGAGATTGATACGTCTCCAACGCATCCATAATTTTTGATGCTCCATGCTTGTTTTTACACCATTTGCCTAATGTTTCGTTACACTTCGTGGCACTTTTATGCATTTTCCGGAACTAACCTATTAACAAGTCGCCACAGTGCCAGTTCCCTGTTTTCTGCTGTTTTTGTGTTTCAGAAAAGCTACACAGGAAAGATACTCGGAATTGGACGAAACAAGTTCCTAAAGTCTTATTTTCCCCGGAAGCTTCCAGAGATCCGAAGAGGAGACGGAGTGGGGCCACAAGGTGGCCTCACACCAGGGCGGCGCGGTCCAGCCCCTGGCCGTGCCCCCTATGTGTGAGACCGCCTCGGTCCACTTCTGACGATGCCCCTTCGCCTATAAAGACCCCCCGACGGGAAAAACCTAAGTACCCGATCAATTTTACAGAAACATATCGCGATCCGCCGCCGTCGTCGACCCGAGATCGGGATGGTCCAGAAGCTCTTCCCGGCACCCTGTCAGAGAGGAGAATCGCCACCGGAGGTCTTCTTCATCGCCATGCTTGCCTCCGGAGCAATGAGTGAGTAGTCTACCTTGGACTATGGGTCCATAGCAGTAGCTAGATGGTTGTCCTCTCCACCATGTGCTTCATGTTTAGATCTCATGAGCTGCCCTACATGATTGAGATCACCGTTATGTATTTCTACATGTTTGGTTTGTTGGGATCCGATGAATATTGGTGTTATGATTGAGTTGCTATACTGAAATATATCTTATGTTATCTCTATGTTGTTTATGATCTTGCATGCTCTCCGTTGTTAGTAGCTATCTTGGCCGAGTAGTTGCTAGTGACTCCAAGAGGGGGTATTTATGCTCGATAGTAGGTTCATGTCTCTATTTAATCTAGGGGAGTGACAGAAACCTCTAAGGTTGTAGATGTGCTATTGCTACTAGGGAGAAAACAACATTCATATGCTCAAGGGCATATGCTTTGTTTACATTACACACTTTGCTTAATGCAATTATCTGTTGTTCGCAACTTAATACTCATGGGGTGTTCGGATGATATCCCCGTGAGTGGATTATTAGTCATAGATGCAGTTGGATGGCGGTCTATGTATTTTGTTGTAATGCCCAGAGTAAATCGCATAGTGATCTTCTTGACATATCACGTTATCTTTATTCTATCAATTGCCCAACTGTAATTTGTTTACCCAGCATGTGTTATTTATCTTATGGAGAGGCACCGCTAGTGAACTGTGGACCCCGGTCCTATTTCCATCATATTGCTATCACCTATTTACTTTACTCGCATACTTTTACTATTTTCTACTCGATACGCTCATACCTTTTGTTTCAAGCAAACCGGTGAGATTGACAACCTCATCGCAAGTTGGGAACAAAGTACTTGGTTGTGTGTGTGTAGGTTCCGCGTTGCTACTGGCCGAAGACGAGTCAACAAGTATCGTTAAATGGCGCCCTTGTTGGAGTGTTATTAAGCCAGTCCGCATCACCTTCGGTTGTCTGTCTGCTCTTCTCCTGATCGACATACCTTGGTTTCTTACTGAGGGAAAAGACTTGCTGCTGTGCTCATCATACTTTCCACTTGGAGTTTCCCAACTGCCTGGCCACAATAATCATCAACTACACGCCAGACATCAAGCCCTTTTCTGGCGCAGTTGCCGGGGACTGAAGAAGAAGAAGCTCCCTCGTCAACTAGGCACCAGCCCTTTTCTAGCGCCGTTGCCGGGGAAGAAGTAAAAGACCTCTGCAAGGGGAGTTTTTCGCACACACATCCTTTACTTTGTTATTTGTTTTGCTTTAATTTATTTATTTTTACTTGCATCGTTTTATCAAAAACCCAAAAAAATTAGAATCCTTGATAGTGTTTTTACTTATTTGCTTTTAGTTTTGCTGAAATGGCTAATCCTGAAAACACCAAGCTGTGTGACTTTACTAGCACGAACAATAGTTATTTGATCTGCACTCCTATTGCGCCACCTGCTCCTATTGCAAACTTTTATGAGATTAAGCCTGCTTTACTAAACCTTGTTATGAAAGAGCAATTTTCTGGTGCTAGTACTGAAGATGCTGCAGCTCATCTCAAATTTTTTGTTGAGCTATGTGAGATAAAAAATATAAGGATGTAGAAAGTGATATTATTAAGCTCAAGTTGTTTCCTTTTTCTTTGAGAGGAAATGCTAAAGATTGGTTGCTATCTTTGACTAAGAATAGTATTGATTCATGGACTAAGTGTAAGGATGCTTTTATTGGTAGATATTATCCTCCTGCTAAAATTATATCTTTGCGTAGCAATATTATGAAGTTTAGTCAATTTGATAATGAACATGTTGCTCAAGCCTGGGAAAGAATGAAATCTATGATGAAGAATTGCCCTACTCATGGACTGACTACTTGGATGATTGTCCAAACTTTTTATGCAGGACTGAATTTTTCTTCAAGGAACCTATTGGATTCAGCTGCTGGAGGCACTTTTATGTCCCTTACCTTGGGCGCCGCAACAAAGCTATTTGACAACATGATGGTAAATTATTCCGAATGGCACACCGAGAGAGCTCCACAAGGTAAGAAGGTAAATTATGTTGAGGAAACCTCTTTCTTGAGTGATAAGATTGATACCATTATGGCTATGCTTGCTAATGATAGGACTCATGTTGATCCTAATAATGTTCCTTTAGCCTCTTTGGTTGCTCAAGAAGAGCATGTTGATGTGAACTTCATTAGAAACAATAATTTTAACAACAATGCTTATAGGAATAATTTTGCTAGTAACAATTATAGGCCGTATCCTTCTACCAATGGTAATGGTTATGGTAACTCTTATGGTAATTCCTCCAACAACACTAGGGCCGCGCCCTGCTAGCGTGTGATTGACGTGGAAGCAGACAGTCCTTGTGCGTGGTGAATGACCAGCCCGTTGGGAACCCCAAGAGGAAGGTATGATGTGTATAGCAGCTAGTTTTCCCTCAGTTAAGAAACCAAGGTTTAATATCGGTCAGGAGAGGAGAGACGGCGATGACGGAAGGTGATATGGAACCTGCACACACACAAACAAATACTTTGCTCCCAACTTGCGATGAGGTTGTCAATCTCACCGGTTTGCTTGAAACAAAGGTTATGAGTGTATCGAGTGGAAAACAGTAATAATATGCAAGTAAAGTAAACAGTGCGGGAAAAGTAAACAGGTGATAGCAATATGATTAAAATAGGACCGGGGTCCATAGTTCACTAGTGGTGTCTCTCCATAGATAAAATAACATGCTGGGTAAACAAATTACAGTTGGGAAATTGATAGAATAGAGATAACGTGATATGTCAAGAAGATCACTATGAGATTTACTCTGGGCATTACAACAAAATACATAGACCGCCATCCAACTGCATCTATGACTAATAATCCACTCCCGGGGATATCAATCCGAACACCCTAGAAGTATTAAGTTGCGAACAACAGATAATTGCATTAAGCAAAGTGTGTAATGTAAACAAAGCATATGCCCTTGAGCATATGAATGTTGTTTTCTCCCTAGTAGCAATAGCACATCTACCACCTTTGAGGTTTCTGTCACTCCCCCAGGTGAAATAGAGACATGAACCCACTATCGAGCATAAATACCCCCTCTTGGAGTCACTAGCAACTACTCGGCCAAGATAGCTACTAACAACGGAGAGCATGCAAGATCATAAACAACATAGAGATAACAAAAGATATAATTCAGTATAGCAACTTAATCATAAACACCAATATTCATCGGATCCCAACAAACCAACATCATAGAATTACATAACGGTGATCTCAATCATGTAGGGCAGCTCATGAGATCTAAACATGAAGCACATGGTGGAGAAGACAACCATCTAGCTACTGCTATGGACCCATAGTCCAAGGTATACTACTCACTCATCGCTCCGGAGGCAAGCATGGCGATGAAGAAGACCTCCGGTGGCGATTCCCCTCTCCGGCAGGGTGCCGGGAAGAGCTTCTGGACCCTCCCGATCTTCGGGTCGACGGCGGCGGCGTATCGCGATGTGTTCTGGAAATCTGATCGGGCCTTAGGTTTTTCTCGTCGGGGGGTACTTATAGGCGAAGGGGCGTCGTCAGAGGTGGAGCCAGGCTCCCTCACGTGGGCCCGGCGTGGCCAGGGGCTTGGCCGCGCCACCCCCTTGTGTGGGGCCCTGGTGGCCCCCCCTCCGACACTTCTTCGGATCTCTGGAAGCTTCCGGGTAAAATAAGACTTCAGGAACTTGTTTCGTCCAATTCCGAGAATATTTCCTGTGTATCACTTCTGAAACACAAAAACAGCAGAAAACAGGAAACTGGCACTGTGGCGCTTGTTAATAGGTTAGTTCCGGAAAATGCATAAAAGTGCCACTAAGTGTAACGAAACAATAGGCAAATGGTGTAAAAACAAGCATGGAGCATCAAAAATTATAGATACGTTTGAGACGTATCACGCCCTCTGAACTTGAAGTCATGCTCAAAGACATCATGGTAAAACAAACTGCTTTTAACAAGTCTGTTGAGGAAAAGTTAGGCAAAATTGATATTCTTGCTTCTAAAGTTGATAGCCTTGCTCATGATGTTGAACTTCTGAAATTAAAAGTGTTGCCTAATGATGTGAAAGAGAACAATGTTTTTGCTACTGCTAATGCTATCCAAGTTGGAATTGATGAAAATATTAGATTGTTAGCAGAATTGCATGCTAGATGGGAAAGAGAGGATGAGATTGCTAGGAATATGAAAGTTTGTACTATTACTACCTCTAGTGATGTTGTTCCTAATGCTAGCAATCCTCTTACTTTGATTGGTGTAGAGAAAACTCCCACTCCTTGTGTTAAAAAACCTAAAACTGCCAAAACTTTTTCTCAAAAGAGTGCTGAAATTTTTCGGAGTGTAGGAGATGATAGCTCTATTTCCTTTGATGATTTTGATGTTGATGGCTGCAATATATCTGAAGTAATTTTGTTCTTGCAAAAGCTTGCTTTGACTCCCAATGCTAGTTCTTTAAATATTGCTTTTACTAAGCATATTACCAATGCTCTCATAAAAATTAGGGATGAAAAATTGCAACAAAAAGCTTCCATTCCCAAGAAGTTAGAAGATGGTTGGGAACCCATCATTGATATGCATGTTAATGGTTTTGATTGCCATGCTTTATATGATCTAGGTGCTAGTATTTCTATTATGCTTAGAAAAATTTATGACATGCTTGATTTACCACCGCTTAAAAAATGTTATTATGATGTTCCTATTGCTGATGTTGCTAAGAAGAAACCTTTGGGAAGGATTAATGATGTTCTTATTGTGGTTAATAATAACCTTGTTCCCGATGATTTTCTCGTTATGGACGTTGAATGCCATGCTTCATGTCCTATTATTTTGGGAAGACCCTTTCTTCGAACTGTAGGTGCCATCATTGATATGAGGGAAGGCACTATCAAATATCAATTCCCACTCAAGAAAGGTATGGAAAACTTCCCTAGGAAAAGGAAGAAATTACTTTTTGACTCTATTCTTAGAGCAAATTATGAGCTTGATGCTTCATCACTTGATATTACTTGATTCGCAATTTTATGCGCCTAGCTCAAAGGCGTTAAAGAAAAGCACTCTTGGGAGATAACCCAATGTTTTCTTTTCAGTACTTTTTCTTTTATTTGAGTCTTGGAAGTCATTAGTACTGTAATGACCGCTCCTTATCATTTTTATTTCATTGTTGTGTCAAGAGAAGCCTCTAATTTGAGTGAGGTAAAGATTTGGGGATGTTGCTGTCCTGAAACTGTTTTTGGTGCTGCACCGTAAAAATTCGTAAACATTCTCTGTATATATTTTGGACCTGCGATTTCTTGTGCATATGCCCCAGGTTATATCCAAACTTTCATTAGTTGAACACTTTTTGATTTGAGCAACAGAAAACCCCTTAAAAATTCGACCTTTGTCAGCTGTTCTGTTTTGATAGATTTCTGCCAATATTTGTGTTTGCCGCTTTATCGCTTTCTTTTGAGTTCTTTTGATCATGGAACTTTTGGGGAAGTTGCTAAAGTAGTATATGCTTTATATGTGGTGGTTTTAGGTTGAAACCTGAAGCAAAAAGAGGCTGATTATATGATATGCTACACTAATGTTGCTAATAGATTTGTGTTTAGTTTTGTATGAAGGAAGTTTTAAAGTGTAGGGATTGGAGAATGATGAGATGAGTTGAAGAATGGACAAAAGCTCAAGCTTGGGGATGCCCATGCATCACCCCCAAGAAATATCCAAGAAGTACAAGCGTCAAAGCTTGGGGATGCCCCCGAGGCACCCCTTCTTCATCGACAAAAATCAGGTCACCTTTCAAGACACTATATTTTTATTGCTTCATGCACTATGTGTTTTTCTTGGAGCATCAGTTGTTTTAGTTTTCATTATTAATTTAGTTTGTTTGCTGCAATAAATGGTTGGACCCCAACAAATTTCTTTTGGAGAAGTTGCCTTGTTTTTCATTTGCCAAGAACGCTCTAGTTTTCACTCTTATCAAAAACCGAGTGTTCTTCTTTTTCTGCTACTGCTTGTGGTTTTCGTTTTCGTCTTGATTTGTGTTCAGATCTTCTTATATTTATTTATCAAGGTGTATTTTTTTGCCTCTGGACCATGTTGGTTTTCCTCAAAAGAGTTGGATTAAAAAAGGTTGAATGGTGTTGGAAAAGAGAAAAAGCTTTGTGCAAAAAAGTGGTACAAGAAGGAGCTTGTGTAGACTACGGCTTAGGCTTTTTCATGTCATGATTGATGTATTTTTGATAGTATGCTTAGTGGTTTTGCTGTAGCATGACTTGTCTCAAATAACTGAGATTGCTTAATGAGCCTTTGAAAAAATCATGCGTTGTTTTAATTATTTGGAAGCATTATTTTGGTTTTCTCCTTGATGCTTTATTTGGGTTGACTTGGCGCATGCTCACACATGTTAGACTCATACAAAGTTGCCAATAGCCTCTATGATCATTTAGTTTTTGACTTTTGATGCCATCTTATGCTTCTTTTAATGTCGCTTTGTCGCTTTGCATGATTATGGCCATTATTGCTCTCTTAGTTGGTCGCTCCCAGTCTTTTGCTAGCCCTCGCCTTGTACTGAGTATGAGCTCTACTCGTGCATCCAACTCCTAAAAACCAAGTTTGCCAAAGTGTCCACCATACATACCTATTAGCAATTTGCTATTCCAAGTAAATTTGACTTGCTTTTATTTTCTCTTCAAATTAAACTCTTACCAGTGTTATGCGAAAATCAGTCAGTAAAGCTCTCACGAACCGGAAGGCACACTTTACTTTTTCTTATTCTTAAAAATTTGACATTGTGGTCTCTTATGTTGAGTTGTTATGCTTGCAAGTTGTAAGTTGGAGACTAGCCCAGCCATGCAGTCATGGGCAAGCTTTCAACATTGCACTTCTTATTTGAGTTGATATCATGATCTTTTGTTTATGGATACTCGCGGTGTGAAATGAATTGGGAATCTTGCGGGGATCATGGAGTTTGTATATGTGTTAGGGAAACGCCTGGACCACCAATCTAAGCCATGCATAATTCATGGTGGAAATTTGTAGGATGCCCATAGTGGACATTCGACGACGCATCTCAAAATAAAAAGCTATACAAATGGTAAATAAAAGAGATGTCGAGGTGTTCATTGTCAGCTTGTCCTGTCATTTTGATGTGGGCTTGTTCCATGTCATCGGGCACGGAGGTACCCCGTTGGCAGTTCTCGATGATACGTGTATACTTTCAATGACAAGAGCCTTGCTTGGGACTCTAAGTAAAGTAGCATGAGGTTTGGGTACTCGTATTCACGGGACACGAGGTTTTCAACTTATGATTTGTCAAGCATATGCATCATAATTGTTCTCGCATTAACTTTAACCATCCAAGATGCTTATGATGGGGGCAATGAGAGCTCAAAGCCAGTAAGTACCATAATTTTTGAAGGTTATAAAACTTGCAATCACTGCTTCCCTCCGCGAAGGGCCTTTCTTTTACTTTTATGTTGAGTCACCACCTTCTATCTTTATGCACCATTAAGAGAGCATAGTTGTCATTCTTAGTATAATGTGCATTGTCCCAAAGTTTTCATTGATTGATTCATATTGTTGGTTTCACTTGGTCTCAAATTATTTGTATCTAGTCGCCCTCTTAAACTTGAAGGTGTCCTATGCATTTATGTTTTGCTCTCTTTAAAGGACAAGCTGAAAACTATTTTTATGTTTTTCCTTATGATTTGAACACACGTTTGACTTTCATTGTTTCATTTGCATGATCTTTTGTTTGTGTTCATTTGCATGTTATAACATGGTTGCTAAGTTTTTATTGTCAAGATTATATCTTTCATGGCCATGTTTTAAGTTCTTATGATCCCAGCTCACAAATGCTTACATATATGATCAAGATTGTGTAGGTGCATGTCACCTCAAAAATTATTTCTTTTGTTATCACTTACCTACTCGAGGACAAGCAGGAGTTAAGCTTGGGGATGCTGATACGTCTCCAACGTATCCATATTTTTTGATGCTCCATGCTTGTTTTTACACCATTTGCCTAATGTTTCATTACACTTCATGGCACTTTTATGCATTTTCCAGAACTAACCTATTAACAAGTCGCCATAGTGCCAGTTCCCTGTTTTCTGCTGTTTTTGTGTTTCAGAAAAGCTACACAGGAAATATTCTCCGAATTGGACGAAACAAGTTCCTGAAGTCTTATTTTCCCCGGAAGCTTCCAGAGATCCAAAGAGGAGACGGAGTGGGGCCACGAGGTGGCCTCACACCAGGGCAGCGCGGCCCACCCCCTGACCGCGCCCCCTATGTGTGAGACCGCCTCGGTCCACTTCTGACGATGCCCCTTCGCCTATAAAGACCCCCCGACGGGAAAAACCTAAGTACCCGATCAATTTTCCAGAAACACATCGCGATCCGCCGCCGTCGTCGACCCGAGATTGGGAGGGTCCAGAAGCTCTTCCCGGCACCCTGCCGGAGAGGGGAATCGCCACCGGAGGTCTTCTTCATCGCCATGCTTGCCTCCTGAGCGATGAGTGAGTAGTCTACCTTGGACTATGGGTCCATAGCAGTTGCTAGATGGTTGTCCTCTCAACCATGTGCTTCATGTTTAGATCTCATGAGCTGCCCTACATGATTGAGATCACCGTTATGTAATTCTACATGTTTGGTTTGTTGGGATCCGATGAATATTGGTGTTATGATTGAGTTGCTATACTGAAATATATCTTATGTTATCTCTATGTTTATTATGATCTTGCATGCTCTCCGTTGTTAGTAGCTATCTTGGCAGAGTAGTTGCTAGTGACTCCAAGAGGGGGTATTTATGCTCGATAGTGGGTTCATGTCTCTATTTAATCTGGGGGAGTGACAGAAACCTCTAAGGTTGTAGATGTGCCGTTGCTACTAGGGAGAAAACAACATTCATATGCTCAAGGGCATATGCTTTGTTTACATTACACACTTTGCTTAATGCAATTATCTGTTGTTCACAACTTAATACTCATGGGGTGTTCGGATGATATCCCCGTGAGTGGATTATTAGTCATAGATGCACTTGGATGGCGATCTATGTATTTTGTTGTAATGCCCAGAGTAAATTGCATAGTGATCTTCTTGACATATCACATTATCTTTATTCTATCAATTGCCCAACTGTAATTTGTTTACCCAGCATGTGTTATTTATCTTATGGAGAGGCACCGCTAGTGAACTGTGGACCCTGGTCCTATTTCCATCATATTGCTATCACCTGTTTACTTTACTCGCACTGTTACTTTACTCGCATACTTTTACTATTTTCCACTCGATACGCTCATACCCTTTGTTTCAAGCAAACCGGTGAGATTGACAACCTCATCGCAAGTTGGGAACAAAGTACTTGGTTGTGTGTGTGCAGGTTCCGCGTTGCTACTGGCCGAAGACGAGTCAACAAGTATCGTTAAACGGCGCCCTTGTTGGAGTGTTATTAAGCCAGTCCGCATCACCTTCGGTTGTCTGTCTGCTCTTCTCCTAATCGACATACCTTGGTTTCTTACTGAGGGAAAAGACTTGCTGCTGTGCTCATCATACTTTCCGCTTGGAGTTTCCCAACTGCCTGGCCACAATAATCATCAACTACATGCCAGACATCAGAGATCCACCAGCCAAATGTCATGTAGTATAGTCTTTTCACAAATGCCACCAAATATGTGTCATTTGCCAGTATGTTGTTGTACTGACCCCTTTGGGGCTGCATATTCAAACGTGCAGGTTTTTATTCGGATAAGGAACGACCAGTAGGATCTCGAGTCTACATTCCAACATGTCTGCCTGTGGCACGTGATGAAGATGGAGGCTTACTGCTACTATACTGAATGCTATGTACTCGTAAGGTTGAAGACCTATGTAACTGGATTTATGTTGTAATAATTGACGCTATTGCAATGATTACTATATTTTGTACTGTGGTGCTATCTACTAATCCAGGGAATGGCACATGTACACAGGAGTTCTGCCTTTAGCAAAAGGTAGGGCGCTACAGAATGGTATCAGAGCATAGTGTTGCCTGTAGGATTGAGACCCTAGGTTTGGAATAGACTAGGAAGCCCTAGGAATTCCTTCCCTCTATAAGAAAAATCTTCATTTCAGTTTCCATAAACAAAATTTATCTACATTCCTACCTATCTTCTATCCTTGTAAGACTTATCTCATTCATCTATTTTACACTATTTCTCTTTTTACTTTAGATGACCCGCCTCCACGAATCCATCATGAAAGGACCAGTGATGATCATGACCCTGAAGTGTGAGACAGAATTTCCCAAAGCACTGAAGAACCTCATGTTAAGCATGAGAATGCAAGGAGAAGCTGTTTACAAAGGATTTCCCGCTATTGATGAAGGTCAAGAATATTGGTGGGTACAACTCCACCTATATAAGAACAAGGAAGATGACTACAAGAAGATGGTACTTTGGATGTTTACCAACTCCGAGATGCATACCTCATTCCTTGACTCCGCAAGATTTGCTGCATGGTCAGCAATAAAGGAACTCGGAGAAAGACTCAAGTGGAGACTTCATAATACCTAGAAGGACCTCAAAGAAGAAAAGGAGGATACCACTACATTGAAGGGAACCATAAGTCAACTTCAAAGTGACATGGAACAATTGGTATTTGAACTTAGTGTTCAAGGAGACCTCATTAAGACCAAGGATGATAAGATCGCAAATCTAAAGAAGCAGCTGGACCAAAGCAATGGATCTACATGAAAGAGAACCAAGAAGATTTAGTTGGACCACCATTTAGAAATTTTAATAAGCGACGACGTGTAATAAACATTTATGATCATACCGACTTTTGGATGATCGTACCTTTTCGTGTGTGTTAGAACTAGTTTGCTTGATAGGATGAATGTTTGTTAGATGCTGCTTGTAAGATGAATTGTCTTGATCTTCTATGTTTGGTAGGAAATTTTCTTTAGACCCCTTCTATCTATTTCTCATCTATGATAAATTCCTAAACCTGTCCTAAACCCAAACCGAAGTATCCTCAATGACAGAACAACCACAACAAACCCCAGATGGCTATAACAATACCACAGATGGTGGAAGTGAAAGACAAGGAAGAAGCCCCTGACACCGCCACCAAGTGTTGCTATTCATGTGAAGCAAAAGGGACACTATGTAAGAAGATGCGTAGGAAAGAGTACTACGAGATGGAAAAACTGAAGGATACCCCAAATACAAGAAGAACACACCAACAAAATGAAGCTAACGTGGAAGCAATGGTGTTCAGTTACTACTTGTAATAAGAAGTGGAAAGGACATGCAAGAGCAACGATCAACTTAATGTAATGGATCTTAATTCTCCTTATGAGAAGGCAAACCCAAGGAATTGCAAATTAAGGATGATTGCCATGAGTTTTGTCGCAAACCCCTAGCTAAGGAACGATAGATTTTGTTTTCAAAATTTAAAAAAAAATGGTATTTGGAATTTTGAGTCCGTATCCAAGAAAACTTTTGTTAAAAGCTAGTGAGGTTGACCAAGAGTTAGAATGCAAGATGCACCGAACCAAATGCAAGGTAATGATTGGGTGCGACATGGATTGGCCCCCATGACGACTATTCATATTGTTCACTCTTGTTATGAGGAATGGTTAATCTAGAGAGACATACCTATGAGACGACGTTGTTAGGCCTGAACCTTAGGAAGATAGCATATTATATCCCCTTATAATAGGCAAGTGCTGCCAACAACGTAGGAATACGGTAGGGATGAACTCCAAGCTTACTGTGGAAGAAGACCTGCAATGGAAGATGTTTTACCAACATGGATAACACCACAGGAACAGAATGGTTACTAGAACAGAATGGTATCGTAAATTTTGAACAGAATGGTATCATAAAGGAAGTAACCATAATATAAAGGACCCCCAAGGGTGTCAACTAAGAAGATGAAATGACGACATGAGACCTCTCATCTTGGTCTTCTAGTTGACCCAAAGAGTGACTCTTCAGTGTCCAAAGTAGTTCAACAACTACCCGGTTGGATGGAAGCTCTACAACGGAGCAAGCTTATACTCAAGCAACCCTTGAAGAAGGTTGACGCCCAAGTTAGTGAATAGACACCCACCTGTTGGAAATGAAGAAAGAAGCCAACTATGGATTCAAAAGATGATCCAGTGCCAAGTCAACACCAAGGTGTATCTGGTTGAACCCAAGGGCCTATACGACCTATAAAAGTTTCTTTTAAGGGTGGTAGCCACCTAGGTAACCCAAAACCCACTTTCTTTCTAGCCTCTCCAATCTCGGGGATGAGATTACTTTTAA
This sequence comes from Dactylis glomerata, assembly GCA_007115705.1. NCBI lineage: Eukaryota > Viridiplantae > Streptophyta > Magnoliopsida > Poales > Poaceae > Dactylis > Dactylis glomerata. The sequence continues at coordinate 3,898,198 of QXEO01002107.1, read as the reverse complement.
GGGTGGTAGTCTGTAACATCCCAAGATTTTATCAAATTTTGGGGGAAATTTTTTGCTTTTATTTTGCTTGTGCTGACTGAAAATTAATAAGGATTTAAAGCTTTTTAAGTTCATTTAAAAGCTTTATTAGGAAACTATCTCAAACTTTCTAAATTTCTTAAAGAACTTCTTTGAGAACAACCTAGAATCAAAATATTATTTTCTTTCAAATATTCAAATCAATGCAAGCTTGCTTGCATAGGAAGTGTTTACAAAATGTGCTATGTTTAATAAAAGGTTGTTTTTCAAAACTAAGATGAAGAGTGATTTTCAATTATTATTTTTCAGATATCATTCTTCTATTTTCAAAAGATTTATTTTTCAAACCCTAATTCAATTTCTTTTATGCAATCAAGTCCTCCTTGCTATGCACATAAAGTTCTATTAAAAATTTCCCTTTATCTTAAAAACTTGCTTTATTACTGTTTTAAAACACTGTGCTAAATATTAGAGGAATGTAGAAACTTGTTTGAATTGATTTGAAGCAAATTTGTAAAAGTTTGAAACAAATAGAAATCAGAAATCAGAATAAAGAAAAGGAAAAAGAAATCAGAAAAAGGCCAAGGGGAACCAATCTGGCCCAGCCCCGCATTCGGCCTCGGCCCACCATTGCTCCTAGACCCGAAAGGGTATCTCCTTCTCTCCCTCTCGAAGCTGACAGCCCTGGCCCGCATGTCGGCGCCTTCTTCTTCCTCTGGACGAGACCCGCTCGAGCCCTACGCCCTCTGGCCATCCATCGCCTCTCCCCGCGCAAACCCTAGCCCCCTCCGCAAGGTAGCAGCGGCTATAAAAGCCCCCTGGACTCCTCCCTCGCCTCCCTTCTCCTCTCTTGCTAATTCCACCTCAACGCGACAAAATCGCTCGCCGGACTCTGCAGCATCTGTGAGCATCTTTGGCCAATTTCACCGCCGTCGGTGACTGCGAGTTCCTCTCCTTCTCACAGTCGACCTCCCTTGACATGGCGCATCTCCCTGACGCTTTTTATCGCTTTGTTCAGCAGCCAATCGAGCTTCTCGTCGTTGCCCCGAAGCTCACCGACGCCCGAAGCCCCTCCAGCCGACTCCCTCTCCCTTGTCTGGACGCAATCGAAGCCGCCGATCAAATGAACGGGGTCCCCTTGTCCTCCTGCACACCGTCGTGGTCTCGTCGTCATCTAGAAGCCGCCGTAGCCTCGCCGGAGACAACCACCTGCACGCCCTCACCGGCGACCATCGTCAGAACCCTAACCCTATCCAGGTGAGCCCCTCCCCTTTTAATCTCCACCGTTGGATGTCGATCAAACGCTCCGGATAGATAACTTAAACGAAGAGGTACCGATGGATCTAGGACGTTCAGATCTCATAAGATCTAACGCTCCACGTTCGTTATCCAAACGAACCAGTACGGATGAATTAAAATGCGCCACGTGTCAGCCTCCAGATCTAACTCGATTCAAAATAGAATTTTGAATCTGATTTCAGTTAGATCTTTGAAAATTCATAACTTTCAAACCGTGCATCCAAAAATTGCAAGTAATATGTCATTGGAAAGCTTATGACACGCAGAGTCTATTAGTGCCATAATCTTTCATAGTTTAAGAATTCAAATTGAAGTCATTTTCAAATTGAATCAAACATATCTATTAACTTATTTAATTCATATCTTTTGCTCTGAGTATCCAAAAATTACAAATTTGTAGTCTTTGGATTCCTCTAATCATGTAGAACATCATAGGATCAAGAAACAACAAAGTTGATACGTGCACACACTTTGTGCATTCAAATCTATCTAAATTACTACTTTGATCATAATTTGAGTTCTGGAATTTATTTTAGGATGATTCCAATTGCAGTAGCCTTATTTTACTGCAAGCTATTCACTAGCATCACATCCCAATTTTTCTTAATTTACTTCACCATTATTCAAATTCAAATATTAGAATTTGAGTAATTTCCTTCATAGGAATAATCCTATTTCTTTTAGCATTGTTTCTTTTGTACAATAGTAATTCCTATGATCATACCTAGTTATCAAATATCACCTTGACACCATCTTGATCCAATATCATATCTACTTAAACTTATCTTGACTAGTTCACACATATTCAATTTGCAAATGTGTTATTTGAGTATAGTGTGAATACATTGCAACCCTAGATTTTATTTTTGCCATTGTAGTGTTGATCTAGTTATACCATCATAGCACATAATCATGCTCCTTGTTGTCCAATAATTCCTTGAGCCATGTTCTCAAATGTCGTCTACCCATACCCAATCCCATGCCTACTTAATCTTGTTCACATGTGTTGAACTATTCAATTTGCAAATGAGTTAATTGAGTAATTCAATGCATCCTAAAATCTATACCCAAAGCCTAAGTTTAATATATGCTATTTAAGAATAATTATTGTCACACTTATTCAATAGTAATGTTGTTACACTATTTGAACTCTTATGTGATTTAGTTCATATGAGTCATCTCAAACTTCTATTCATAGTTTGAGAAAGCATAAAGACTTCATCAATATTATTTTGTTTAGTCCATTTCTTTTCCATCATTATGAATCTTCCAACTAAGCTCTCAAACACATATCACACAATTCACATTTCCTTTGTCATATCTCTCTTATCACAAATATCTTGAGATATCCAAATTATTAAAGTAAACACTTTTCAATTGTTTGTCTTGTTTGATTGTGTTTGTATTGTTTGTTTATGTTATGTTATTTTTGTGCTATAGTTTGTGCGAAGAGCTACGTGCTTAGTTGAGAGAAGTGAAAAGATTGTATTCTTCCAAAAGGCAAGTGACACACATATCTTCTACCTATTTTTATTACTGCATTAGTGTTTTTCAGTAGTATGCATGATAGGTGGAATATTCAACTATTTTACAAAATGCTAGATCCCAGTAGTGAGTAGCTATCCCTGAACTCCACTTGGTAGGGTGCTAAATACCTGAATATTGATGCTATGCTTTGATCACCTGAAAAGTTGTTTTGTGAATAAATTAACAACTTCAACTAAAATGAACTACCTGGGTGGATTGGTTTGATAAGAAGAGCGCAAGGATGGTGGGTCCTGGGGCACATGCTAGTGAAGATGTGTAACTCAGGAAACCGCTAGGGATGGCCACTCAGGATTCAAGAAATTAATATGGCTTCCATGATTAAAGTACTTCCAGTGCAGCCTTATGACAATATGGGCTCTGTCTTGATTGAGTAGGATTAAGGGTTCAGCCATAGGGTACCGACAGCAGGTGGTAGCAAAATATAGGGGGCACGGTCAGATCCAGATGGTTGAATGCTTTTTCTGAAAGGTCTTGTCTCATTTTATGTATGGGCGTAAAATGAGTCTTAAGGTGAAAGTGCACAACCCTTGCAAGGTGTTAAAATCTAATCGATTAGCCGAGTCCTCGGAATGGACAATTGAGTCTCTAGTTGTAACATCCCAATTTTTTTGGGGAAAAATTTATAAAGTTTTGCACATGAAATCATGCATCATTTCATGCATTCCTCCACCTTGCATTGCACACCTTTTTTTTGTTGTAGTTGTTTTATCCTTGAAACAAATCTTCCCTGTATGCTTAAATACAGAGAGAAGTTTTTTTTACAACTTTCATTTTTGGCCTAAATTGAAACCATGGATTTTTGCAAAAGTTTTCAAACAAAATCAAAGCAAATCAGAAAAAAGGAAAGAAGAGAAAAGTTTTATAAAAGAAGAAAAGGCCGGCGGCTGCACATCAGCCTGGTTATCGAAAACGGCCCACGGCCCGTTTCTCTTCTCCCCCAAACCGTTTTCTTTTTCCCCCTCGGTCGCTGACGTGGAGGTCCCACATGTCATCCCTCCCAGGGAGACCAGGACGAACACGGAGAGCCCTGGAAAATCTCCACCAAACCCTCTCCGATTTGGCACGATTTGCTTACCCCTCGCCCACGCAACCGCGCCTATATAAACCCCCCCTCCGCCGCACTCGTCCACCCCGAAACCCTAGCCAGAATCCGTCGCCAGGCTGCCGAGATCAAAGCCGCCGCACCGCCACTGTTAACTGAGGACGCTGACGAATAACCGTAATCTCTGGCCTCCTCTCGATCTTTCTCTGCAACACACTCCTTCACCTTAACCACGCGCACCCCTCTGACTTGTTAGCGGCCTCGGTTGTGCACCAGAACATCGATATCGTCTACGTACGGATCTCACTGTCCGCCAAACAAAACTCGGGCGAGCGATTACCGAAGGCCCCGAGCACCTCAACTCGTCAGATCTCACCACCGGCTCCGCCTCGTCCTCCTGAATATCCGGTATGAGCCTCGTTTCCCAGATCCGCCCCTACTCGTCACACTCCTCCGTGCTTTGCACGACATGGCCTTGGCCTAATCTCCAGCCACCCTTTGCCACCAATGCATGAAGTCCTCAAGATCGTCGACCACCCCTTCGGACTCGCTGCAACCTCCTGAAGACCGTCGAGTACACCATCGCCATCGAGAACCACCGGAAAAACCTCGCCGATGATTTCCAGTGCGCCAGGACCTCGCCGTCGACGCCCACGGTGAGCTCCTCTCTCTCTTCACCATCTGGCCGTCGGATCTGAATCCTACGGTTCATCTTAGATCACTTAAGCGAAGCGTTACAAAGCTTTCTGGACCGCTAGATCTTCTTTTAATCTAACGGTGGCTATGCTGGATCCGCCCGAACTGGTACCGTCCAATAGGGATGCGCCGCGTGTCGACCCCTAGTTAAAACACGATCTGTTTTCGTTTTAAATTTCTTGAATATGCTTTAAACTTGTAAAATTCATATCTTGAGTTCTATATGTCCAAATTTAGTAAACTTTGCGCCCATGGATTCATAAAAATGTGTAGAATCTATTTCCAGCATCAAAATCTCTTATAGTGTCTGTTTTATGTACTGATTTGCTGCAAGCTCTATTTAAGTGTTTTTTTATTAAAATTAGTTGTGAAACATATTTTTTAGTATCCTCTTTTGCTTTTGGACTATTTGGAACCTCCCAGTACTGTAGCATGGCCAAAATATTTTTAGTGACTTTTATATTACATTTGTAACATTAGTGTGATTATTTGTTCTATTTGTGTGTTGTTGATGATTTAAGCTTTATAATTAACTCTAAAATTTTGATCATGTCATCATGCATATAGTTAACAACCAGAGAACATGCTAAGTGTCCTTGTGGTGTTTAAAACACATTTGCATGCATACTTTTCTTTTCATGATTGTTTTGTGATTGGTATGCGCTTATAATGCTACATTTCATGTGTAGATTGTGCTGAGTGCAACGAGTGCCTTTGTGATGAGTGCACCAACTCTTCTCCTCACCAAGACAAGTGTCACCATGTTCCCTTGTCCTACTGAAAGTTTTGGTCTTGTAGCTATTCTAGTAGAAGATGCATGAATAGGTGTTTTTATGTTTTCTTATCTTTAGCTTGCTAGATTTTTATGCTAAGTTTTTGTCTAGCTTGCCTAGCTTTGCATCTCCTAGTAGAATTACTGCTGCTATAGGAATTTGCTTTTACACTTGTTGTGGAAGGGTTAACACATGTTTTGGCTAAGTGTTGAAAACCTTGTTTTGCAAAAACTAAGAAAACAACTAAGTTAATGAACCACCTGAGTGGATGTGGCTTTGTTTGGGTTATGTTGAGTGGTTCCCTGGGGTCATGTCGTCAAACCTCTGAACCACCAGGTGTATCTCACTTGTGGACGGCCACCCAGGAGCAAAGAAATTAGAGACGTTCAAGTCATGGAGCTACCAGTGCAACCACAAGACATATGGGCTCTGGCTTGGTCAACTAAGCTGCAAGAACTCAAGCCAGGCGGACAGAGGGTGGTAGATGTTGGTAGGATGGAACGCGTCCGTTTGGTCTAAGGGAATGCTTCTGAAAGGCCTCGTCTTATTTTTCTCTTGGCCATTTGAGGCAAAATGAGTCTCATGGCAAAACGGGTTAACTAAGTCTTGTGGGAAAAGTGCACCACCTCTGCAGAGTGTTTAGAACTAAGTACTTAGTTGTGTCCCCGATTACGGACAATTTTGAGTGACATGATGTTGAAGCTGTTCAAGAATCTTCTCATCCCAATTTCTCTAAGTTAAAACTTGAGGGGTGAACTTGGGTAGTAAAAGGTCCTTCTGGACAAAATTTTGCTAAGGAAAATTTAAGTTTTACAAAGATAGGGAAAAGCTGCTTTTGCTAAGTTGAACTACACCTGGCCAAATAGCATATACGTGTAGGTGCCATTGAGTCCACCAAAGTGATATTTGCCAATACATTCAATGTATTGACCCTCCGTGGCTGCAACGTATCATGTTGCAGGTGGCTACTATGAAGATTGAAGATTGCTGCGCTACGGTCACGAGTCTTCGTCCAACACATCTGCCTGCGGAGCTTGAAGAAAAGAAGACTTGCAGTTTATTTTACTTAGTCATTTTCTAGAGTTGTAATAGGTTTGTGGCTTTATGCCTTATTGAGTTGTAAAATACTATGTTATTTGTGGATCAAACGTTGTAATAAAGACCTTTGTATTCTTGGTACTTCATCTTGTAACTGTGTGTGCTAGCAGTCAATCCGGGACTAGCACAATTAAAGCACAGGTACGCTACACTAGTCATGGAATGTTCAGAAGAATCTGATCATCGTTTCTGAATGCTTTAAAACTTGACTAGAAACTAACTAGAGAAGCTCAGGGCCATACACTCTGAGGGGTGGTGGTTTCTGTTGTTTCAAAACTATGTTGAGTTTCACCCAGAAACTACATACCAGCCAGTATGTAATGTATGGGGGTTATTTCAGCCCTTTATAAATAAAATTTTGATAAAAGGACTTTGAAAAGTATTATAGGATAAAATTGCCTTTATGCAAATTGGCCTATGAGATCCACCAGCCAAATGTCATGTAGTATAGTCTTTTCACAAATGCCACCAAATATGTGTCATTTGCCAGTACGTTGTTGTACTGAACCCTTTGGGGCTGCATATTCAAACGTGCAGGTTTTTATTCGGATAAGGAACGACCAGTACGATCTCGAGTCTACATTCCACCATGTCTGTTGTGGCACGTGATGAAGATGGAGGCTCACTGCTACTATGCTGAATGCTGTGTACTCGTAAGGTTGAAGACCTATGTAACTGGATTTACGTTGTAATAATTGACGCTATTGTAATGATTACTATATTTTGTACTGTGGTGCTATCTACTGATCCAGGGAATGACACATATACACAGGAGTTCTGCCTTTAGCAAAAGGTAGGGCGCTACAAACATGTTGGGATTTGATGCAAATAACAAAAAAATTATTGGCTATGCAACCCGAATTGCCCAAGATCTATCTATTAGTAATGCTGTAACAATTAACTGGAGATTCGGTGATATACCCTTGTAGACCAAATGCGGGGATTACGCCCCCGCACAGGCATTGATGATGAAGCCAATGTAGCCGACTTCTAGGTCGTGTAGAACTTGATGTCATGACACTAGGGCGACAACACCGGCGTAACGACTTAGTGCCGCAAGTGCAGCACCTCGTAGTTTCGTACACATACGATGAACGATGACTTCTTCCAGAATCTATGGATCTAGCCGAGATTGCGGAAGTACATCGGTTTTGATCCGATCCGGAATTCCCGCAGGATGACAGCGTGTTGCGGTGGATTTGACCTCGCTCCTATGCAGCCCTTTGGGGAGCCACGTGAGAGGGAGAGGCGTGGGAGAGGGAGTGGGAAGGCGCATGAGGAGGAGAGGAGAGGTCCTCCAAAGGAATTCCCTCAATCAACTTGTGTCAAACTCTCCTCCAAGGGGTCTCCTTATATAGGATGGAGGGGGGAAGCTTACCCTCCCACCAAGACATCTAGGGGCGACGGCCTAAGGGAGGCTAGGGACGGCGGCTAGCCCTAGCACGCCTCAAACCCTAAACCCTAGGGTCCCCAGGCGCATGGGCCCCTTAGGGACCATCTGGGGTGGCCTGACCGACCTCCTAATGGGCTCTCCTTCCCGGGAGGGCCCAATTAAGTGGACTGCCTTTATTTAATTAAATAAATAAGTCATTTAACATAAATTTAGTTAATTAACATTAATTACTTATTATTTAATCCTTGTTGCTCGAAACACCTTCTGGAACACTCTAAACAACTTTCAAATCTCCGTGGAACTTTTCTATCTCTGTCTTGTTAACCCTTTGACAATTCCAGATATACCAAAAATATCTTACATGTCATAGAACCCTTAAGTGTATTACCCTATGGTTCCAGAATACTCCAGACATCATCGAGACTCTTCTCCGATAAATGATCATCAATGGGATCTGGATATCCCTATGTACTCATGAAGAACTTTCATTGTTGAACCGCAAACGTCGATGTCCTATTCCCTTTGTTTCTATGATAATTGAAATATTCAAGACTTGATTGTTGGTATCACCATACCAAGTTCAATCTCATTACCGACATTTTGATTTATTCGTGCCGTGATATTCCATTCCCATGACCTAGTCACATGTTGCAACATTGGATGAAATATGACTGAGTGGGCCCAGAGTATCTTTCTGTCACGCGGAAGAACAAATCCCGCTCTTGACGCATAGTCCTCTACATACTCCATTTGAAACGCAAAGACACCTTTTCAGTCACTGAATTAACATGTGACGGTTGATGCAATCAAAGCTTCTGTCGGAAGTCATGATTAAATATGATCTCATGGTCTAAAGGTTTAGGTTACAACATTTATTATTATCGTAACATGAACATCATGACACGATCGAGTTACATAATAAAATTGGGTATGTCTATCATGGCATTTACACAATGGCATGAACCTCATTGTCAACTAGACGTAATTGTCACATGATCCGGAAAATTATCATCAGTTGATCAATGAGCTAGTAATAGAGGTTTACTAGGGACACTGGTTGTCTAATACCACATGTGTATCATTGTTCTCCGACTGACACCGTTATAGCACAATATTAAACTTATCATGAACTAAATGAAATATGCAAATAAACCCTTTATTATTTTCCTCTAGGGTATATTTCCTTCAGTCTCCCACTTGCACTAGAGTACAAATAATCCAACTGCATTCAATCATGACACCATATAAGACATATGTGTCTTTTGAAGGAGATATGCCCTAGAGGCAAATAATAAAGTGTGTTTTTATTATCATATCTCATTTGTTCATAATATATTATATATCATGCATACTATAACTGTATTAAGCGGAAACATTAGTACATGTGTGGCATATAACAAATAGGTCCCTAGTAGCCTCTCTTTGAACTAGATCATGTGTCATCTGATAATCAAGGTTTCCTGATCATGGGCAATGATGTCAATGACAATGAGGTCATGTATGGACATGATGGACATACACCCAACACTAGTATTGCGATGAGATTAGTCACTAAAGCTTCAACATTGCAACTAACTAAGAAACAAAGTAACCTAATCCTAAGACTGTGAGGTCACATTTAATCACTACATCCGGAGGCTACTTTGATTGCATCAACCGTCATTACCGTAAAAGGATGACTGAAAATGTGTCTCTTGGGTATCTGCTGGTCCTTGTGCGTGGTGAACAACCAGCCCGTTGGCAACCCCAAGAGGAAGGTGTGATGAGTATAGCAGCTAGTTTTCCCTCAGTTAAGAAACCAAGGTTTGTCGATCTTGGAGAGAAGGGACAAACAACTGAAGGTGATGTAGACTGGCTTAATAGCACTCCAACAAGGGCGTCGTTTAACGATACTTGTTGACTCATCTTCGGCCAGTAGCAACGCGGAACCTGCACACAACACAACTAAGTACTTTGCTCCCAACTTGCGATGAGGTTGTCAATCTCACCGGTTTGCTTGAAACAAAGGTTATGAGTGTATCGAGTGGAAAACAGTAGAAGTATGAGAGTAAAGTAAACAGTGCGAGTAAAGTAAACAGGTGATAGCAATATGATGGAAATAGGACCGGGGTCCACAGTTCACTAGTGGTGTCTCTCCATAAGATAAATAACACATGCTGGGTAAACAAATTACAGTTGGGCAATTGATAGAATAAAGATAAACGTGATATGTCAAGAAGATCACTATGATATTTACTCTGGGCATTACAACAAAATACATAGGCCGCCATCCAACTGCATCTATGACTAATAATCCACTCGCGGGGATATCATCCGAACACCCCATGAGTATTAAGTTGCGAACAACGGATAATTGCATTAAGCAAAGTGTGTAATGTAAACAAAGCATATGCCCTTGAGCATATGAATGTTGTTTTCTCCCTAGTAGCAACAGCAAATCTACAACCTTAGAGGTTTCTGTCACTCCCCCAGATTAAATAGAGGCATGAACCAACTATCGAGCATAAATACCCCCTCTTGGAGTCACTAGCAACTACTCGGCCAAGATAGCTACTAACAACGGAGAGCATGCAAGATCATAAACAACATAGAGAAAACATAAAATATATTTCAGTATAGCAACTCAATCATAACACCAATATTCATCGGATCCCAACAAACCAAACATGTAGAATTACATAATGGTGATCTCAATCATGTAGGGCAGCTCATGAGATCTAAACATGAAGCACATGGTGGAGAAGACAACCATCTAGCTACTGCTATGGACCCATAGTCCAAGGTAGACTACTCACTCATCGCTCTGGAGGCAAGCATGGCGATGAAGAAGACCTCCGGTGGCGATTCCCCTCTCCGGCAGGGTGCCGGGAAGAGCTTCTGGACCCTCCCTATCTTCGGGTCGACGGCGGCGGTGGATCGCGATGTGTTCTGGAAAAGTGATCGAGTACTTAGGTTTTTTCCATCGGGGGGTCTTTATAGGCGAAGGGGCGATGTCAGAGGTGGAGCCAGGTGGCCTCATGCCTGGCTGGCGCGGCCCAGGCCCTGGCCGCGTCGGCCTGGCATGTGGGGCCCCTATGGCTCCCCTCCTACCCCTCTTCGGATCTCTGGAAGCTTCCGGGGAAAATAAGACTTCAGGAACTTGTTTCGTCCAATTCCGAGAATATTTCCTATTTATCACTTCTGAAACACCAAAACAGCAGAAAACAGGGAACTGGCACTGTGGCGACTTGTTAGTAGGTTAGTTTCAGAAAATGCATAAAAGTGCCACGAAGTGTAACGAAACAGTAGGCAAATGGTGTAAAAACAAGCATGGAGCATCAAAAATTATAGATATGTTGGAGACGTATCAAGCATCCCCAAGCTTAACTCCTGCTCGTCCTCGAGTAGGTAAGTGATAACAAAAGAATAATTTTTGAGGTGACATGCACCTACACAATCTTGATCATATATGTAAGCATTTGTGAGCTGGGATCATAAGAACTTAAAACATGGGCATGAAAGATATAATCTTGACAATAAGAAACTTAGCAACCATGTTGTAAACATGCAAATGAACACAAACAAAAGATCATGAAAATGAAACAATGAAAGTCAAACGTGTGTTCAAATCATAAGGAAAAACATACAAATGGTTTTCAGCTTGTCCTTCAAAGAGAGCAAAACATAAATGCATAGGACACCTTCAAGTTTAAGAGGGCGACTAGATACAAATAATTTAAGAACAAGTGAAACCAACAATATGAATCAATCAATGAAAAGTTTGGGACAATGCACATTACACTAAGAATGACAACTATGCTCTCTTAATGGTGCATAAAGATAGAAGGTGGTGACTCAACATAAAAGTAAAAGAAAGGCCCTTCGCAGAGGGAAGCAGTGATTGCAAGTTTTATAACCTTCAAAAATTATGTTACTTACCGGCTTTGAGCTCTCATTGCCCCCATCATAAGCATCTTGAATGGTTAGAGTTAATGCGAGAACAATTATGATGCATATGCTTGACAAATCATAAGTTGAAAACCTCGTGTCCCATGAATACAAGTACCCAAACCTCATGCTACTTTACTTAGAGTCCCAAGCAAGGCTCTTGTCATTGTAAATATATGCATATCATTGAGAACCGCCAATGGGGTACCTCCGTGCCCGATGATGTGGAACAAGCCCACATCAAAATGACAGGACAAGCAGACAATGAACACCTCGACATCTCTTTTATTTGCCATTTGTTTAGCTTTTTATTGTGAGATGCGTCATCGAATGTTCACCATGGGTATGCTGCAAATTTCCACCATGAATTATGCATGGCTTAGATTAGCGGCCCGGCGTTTCCCTAACACATATACAAACTCCATGATCCCCACAAGATTGCCAATTCATTTCACACCGTGGGCATCCATAAACAAAAGATCACGATATCAACTCAAATAAGAAGTGCAATGTTGAAAGCTTGCCCATGACTGCATGGATGGGCTAGTCTCCAACTTACAACTTGCAAGCATAACAACTCAACATAAGAGACCACAATGTCAAAATTTTTAGAACATGAAAAAGTAAAGTGTGCCTTCCGGTTCGTGAGAGCTTTACTGACCAAATTTCGCATAACACTGGTAAGAGTTTAATTTGAAGAGAAAATAAAAGCAAGTCAAATTTACTTGGAATAGCAAATTGCCAGTAGGTATATATGGTGGACACTTTGGCAAACTTGGTTTTTAGGAGTTGGATGCACGAGTAGAGCTCATACTCAGTACAAGGCGAGGGCTAGCAAAAGACTGGGAGCGACCAACTAAGAGAGCAATAATGGCCATAATCATGCAAAGCGACAAAGCGACATTAAAAGAAGCATAAGATGGCATCAAAAGTCAAAAAACTAAATGATCATAGAGGCTATTAGCGACTTTGTAAGATTCTAACATGTGTGAGCATGCGCCAAGTCAACCCAAATAAAGCATCAAGGAGAAAACCAAAATAATGCTTCCATACAATAAAAACAACGCATGATTTTTTCAAAGGCTCATTAAGCAATCTCAGTTATTTGAGACAAGTCATGCTACAGCAAAACCACTAAGCATACTATCAAAAAGACATCAAGCATGACATGAAAAAGCCTAAGCCGCAGTCTACACAAGCTCCTTCTTGTACCACTATTTTGAATAAAGTTTTTTCTCTTTTCCAACACCATTTGAAATTTTATAAACACCTCTTTTGATGAAAACCAATAAAGATCAGAGGCAAAAATACACCTTGATGAAAAGATATGACAAGGTCTGAATGCAAATCAAGGCAAAAACGAAAACCAAAAGCAGTAGCAGAAAAAGAAGAACACCCGGTGAAATTGTAAGAATGAAAAACGGAGTCTTCTTGGCAAATGAAAACAAGTACATCTCCTCCAAAGGAAATTTGTTGGGGTCCAACCATTTATTACAGCAAACAAAACTAAACTAACTAAGAAAACTAAAACAACTGACGCTCCAAGAAAAACACATAGTGCATGAAGCAATAAAAATATAGTGTCTTGAAAGGTGACCTGATTTTTGCCGATGAAGAAGGGGTGCCTCGGGGGCATCCCCAAGCTTTGATGCTTGTACTTCTTGGATATTTCTTGGGGTGATGCATGAGCATCCCCAAGCTTAAGCTTTTGTCCATTCTTCAACTCATCTCATCATTCTCCAATTCCTACACTTGAAAACTTCCTTCATACAAAACTAAACACAATTCTATTAGCAACATTAGTGTAGCATAACATATAATCAACCTCTTTTTGCTTCAGGTTTCAACCCAAAACCACCACATATATAGAAAATACTACTGTAGCAACTTCCCCAAAAGTTCCATGATCAAAAGAACTCAAAAGAAAGCGATAAAGCGGCAAACACAAATATTGGTAGAAATCTGTCAAAACTGAACAGCTGACAAAGGTCGAATTTTTGAGGGGTTTTCTGTTGTTCAAATCAAAAAGTGTTCAACTAACGAAAGTTTGGATATAACTTGGGGCATATGCACAAGAAATCGCAGGTCCAAAAGATATACAGCGAATTTATACGAATTTTTACGGTGCAGCACCGAAAACAGTTTCAGGACAGCAACATCCCCAAATCTTTACCTCACTCGAATTAGAGGCTTCTCTTGGCACAATAATAAAATAAAAAGGATAAGGAGAGGTCATTACAGTAGTAATGACTTCCAAGACTCAAATAAAAGAAAAAGTACTAGAAATAAAACATTGGGTTATCTCCCAAGAGTGCTTTTCTTTAACCCCTTTGAGCTAGGCTCAGTAATTTGAGAAGATGCTCACATAAGAAATATGAATTGAAGCAAAAGAGAGCATCAAGGAGCAAATATAAAACACATTTAAGTCTAACCCACTTCCTATGCATAGGAATCTTGTAAGAAAATAAATTAAAGAAGCATATAGTAACAAGTATGGGTAGATAAAACAAGAGCAACTTCGGAACTTCCAATGTACAGAGAGGTGTTTTAGTAACATGAGAATTCCAACAACCATATTTTCCTCTCTCATAATAATTTTCAGTAGCATCATGAAAAAACTCAACAATATAAATATCACACTCACCCTCCTTTGTTAAGCATGGAGAGCGATCAAATAAGGTATTAGTTAAAGAGTTACTCTTATTGGGAGGTAGACATGGGTAACTCCATTCTTCCTACTCTTGATCATCACTCTCCTCCTCTTTTTCATCCGATGAGCTTCCAGTTTCAGCAATTTCTTCTTCCATAGGCTCCTTCAAAGCATTAGTCTCTTCCATTGGAGAGCATCTATTAAGATATTTAAGAATATAGCGATTTCCTTCCTTCTAATTATCAAAGCAAAATGTAAGTATATCATAAACCTCATATTTATAAGGTGCATCATCAGTATTTTCAAGCAAATAAGCAAGTTTGAATGCACCCTTCCAAGCAATAAATTCTTCAATTTGTTCCACATCATAAAAGTCATAATTTCCATTAATATAAGAAGATATGGTAACGTCATCGTTATACTCACATTGAAAAGGGAGGTGTTTATACCTCCTACAGCAACAAGATCTATCAAAGCAATAAGTAACATTATAAGTAGAGCACACATTTCTAGCAATGATATACAATCTATTGATTTGTTCCCATAAGTGTTTCCCTTTTAGTGACAAGCAGTGTTCCTCATAATAATTTTGCTGCTCTTCCGTGAACCCACCTTGCCAAAAAGATTTAGTTTCAAAGAAACCAACCATTGATAGAAAGCATGATAAAGCAAGACAATAACAGACCAACAAAAATAACAACTATAGTAGGAACTAATTTTTTTGTGTTTTTCATATAAAACGATGCAAGTAAAAAGAAAGTAAAGCAAAACTTAAAACAAAGTAAAGGATGTGTGTGCGAAAAACTCCCCTTGCAGAGGTCTTCCAATCTTCTCCACGGCAACGGCGCCAGAAAAACAGCTGCTGGTCCTTGTGCGTGCTGAACAACCAGCCCGTTGGGAACCCCAAGAGGAAGGTGTGATGAGTATAGCAGCTAGTTTTCCCTCAGTTAAGAAACCAAGGTTTGTCGATCTGAGAGAGAAGGGACAAACGACTGAAGGTGATGCAGACTGGCTTAATAGCACTCCAACAAGGGTGCCATTTAACGATACTTGTTGACTCGTCTTCGGCCAGTAGCAACGCGGAAGCTGCACACAACACAACCAAGTACTTTGCTCCCAACTTGCGATGAGGTTGTCAATCTCACCGGTTTGCTTGAAACAAAGGTTATGAGTGTATCAAGTGGAAAACAGTAGAAGTATGCGAGTAAAGTAAACAGTACGAGTAAAGTAAACAGGTGATAGCAATATGATGGAAATAGGACCGGGGTCCACAGTTCACTAGTGGTGTCTCTCCATAAGATAAATAACACATGCTGGGTAAACAAATTACAGTTGGACAATTGATAGAATAAAGATAAACGTGATATGTCAAGAAGATCACTATGAGATTTACTCTGGGCATTACAACAAAATACATAGACCGCCATCCAACTGCATCTATGACTAATAATCCACTCGCAGGGATATGATCCGAACACCCCATGAGTATTAAGTTGCGAACAACGGATAATTGCATTAAGCAAAGTGTGTAATGTAAACAAAGCATATGCCCTTGAGCATATGAATGTTGTTTTCTCCCTAGTAGCAACATCACATCTACAACCTTAGAGGTTTTTGTCACTCCCCCAGATTAAATAGAGGCATGAACCCACTATCGAGCATAAATACCCCCTCTTGGAGTCACTACCAACTACTCGGCCAAGATAGCTACTAACAACGGAGAGCATGCAAGATCATAAACAACATAGAGATAACATAAGATATATTTCAGTATAGCAACTCAATCATAACACCAATATTCATCGGATCCCAACAAACCAAACATGTAGAATTACATAACGGTGATCTCAATCATGTAGGGCAGCTCATGAGATCTAAACATGAAGCACATGGTGGAGAAGACAACCATCTAGCTACTGCTATGGACCCATAGTCCAAGGTAGACTACTCACTCATCGCTCCGGAGGCAAGCATGGCGATGAAGAAGACCTCCGGTGGCGATTCCCCTCTCCGGCAGGGTGCCGGGAAGAGCTTTTGGACCCTTCCGATCTTCGGGTCGACGGCGGCGGTGGATCGCGATGTGTTCTGGAAAAGTGATCGGGTACTTAGGTTTTTTCCGTCGGGGGGTCTTTATAGGCGAAGGGGCGATGTCAGAGGTGGAGCCAGGTGGCCTCACGCCTGGCTGGCGCGGCCCAGGCCCTGGCCGTGCCGGCCTGGCGTGTGGGGCCTCTGTGGCTCCCCTCCTACCCCTCTTCGGATGTCTGGAAGCTTTCGGGGAAAATAAGACTTCAGGAACTTGTTTCGTCCAATTCCGAGAATATTTCGTGTGTATCACTTCTGAAACACAAAAACAGCTGAAAACAGGGAACTGGCACTGTGGCGACTTGTTAGTAGGTTAGTTCCAGAAAATGCATAAAAGTGCCACGAAGTGTAACGAAACAGTAGGCAAATGGTGTAAAAACAAGCATGGAGCATCAAAAATTATAGATACGTTGGAGACGTATCAGTATGCAGGTGTGGTATGTTGAGGCGTGTGCACCAAGAGCAGAATTTGTCCATCTGTGTGACGGATTGATACTCTAGGCCCACTTGGTGACAATTGTATCTATGAAGCTTGCAAGCGTGTGACTAGGTCACGGAGGATGCAGTGTCATGAGAACGAGTAAATAGACTTGTCGGTAATGAGGGTGAACACAATATGGAGATATCGGTGATCTAACCTCAGACAAAGATCTAGTATGAAGAGACGAAGGGAATGGGATACGATGTTTACGGATCAATGATGTCTACGCATGCGTCTATTCTTGTAGACAGTGTTGGGCCTCCAAGTGCAGAGGTTTGTAGAGCAGCAGCAAGTTTCCCTTAAATGGATCACACAAGGTTTATCAAACTCAGGGAGGAGGAGGTCAAAGCTATCCCTCTCAAGCAAACCTGCAATTATGATACAGAAAGTCTGTTGTGTCCCCAACACACCCAATACACTTGTCAGATGTATAGGTGCACTAGTTCAGCGAAGAGATAGTGAAATACAAGTAGTAGTGATGATTATGAGTAGTAAATGAAATCTGAAATAAATATCGCTGCAAGCAAACATGTAACAAAACTGAAAGGGAACGGTGTGCAATGCTTGGAAACAAGGCCTAGGGATCATACTTTCACTAGTGGACACACTCTCAACAAATATAACATAATTGAACCAATAGATACTAACTTCAATATGCAACTCAAAACAATTCTCCAATGGAAAACGAACACTAATCATGCGTAGGGCTACGAAGCACTCCTCAAAGTCCGTATTTCCCCAAACTAGATTGTCCCACACTATCACCATGAATGCACTAGATGGTTCCAACAAACACCAATAATTCATAGAGACATTAACCAAAAAGATACACATGATGCGCACACTTGTCACCTTCACACCATGATACAAGGTATCTCTGGAGATTACAAATATAAAGCACGGGAGTAGCATAATATCTGAATAATAGCATCTACCAATTCAACTAAATACAAAGCTCATGATCACATAAAGATCACATCATGGGAGAGAGAGGTGAACCACATAGCTAATGGTAGAGCCCTTAGCCCCGGGAGAGAACTACTGCCTCCTTATCATAGGAGGCAGCAACGACGATGGAGATGGTGGTGAGGTCAATGGAGACGACGGAGACGGCGATGGAGACCGATGGAGATGGCTCCGGGGGCACTTCCCCGTCCCGACAGGGTGCCGGAACAGAGACTTCTATCCCCCGAAATTCATCAACGGCGGCGGAGCTGCGGAACTCGTTCTGGAAATTTGCCGATCCTTTTTGGGTTTTCCATCGGGACGCTTCTTATAGGCGAAGGGGTGTCGTCAGGAGGTGGCCCTGGTGGGCTCACCATGGGTGGGAGCAGCTAGGGGCTGGGCCGCGTGCCCCTGTGGTGTGGTCAGCCTCTGGCCCCTCTTCGGCTCCCGTTTGGTCCTTGTCCTCCGTCCGGGAAAAATAGGAGTTTTCAAACTTGTTTCGTCCAATTCCGAGAATATTTCCTATGTAGCTTTTCTGAAACACAAAAATAGCAGAAAATAGGGAACTGGCACTGTGGCATCTTGTCAATAGGTTAGTTCCGGAAATCGTATAAAAATGCCACGAAGTGTAATGAAACACAAGGCAAATGGTGTAAAAATAAGCATGGAGCATAAAAAATTATAGATACGTTTGAGACGTATCAATCATCCCCAAGCTTAACTCCTGCTCGTCCTCGAGTAGGTAAGTGATAACAAAGAATAATTTTTGAGGTGACATGCACCAACACAATCTTGATTATCTATGTAAGCATTGAGTGCTGGGATCAAAAGAACTTAAAACATGGGCATGAAAGACATAATCTTGACAATAAGAACTTAGCAACCATGTTATAATATGAAAAAGAACACAAACAAAAGATCATGAAAAATGAAACAATGAAAGTAAACACGTGTGTTCAAATCATATGGAAAAACATAGCAAATGGTTTTCAGCTTGTCCCTCATGGAATAGCAAAACATAAATGGATAGGACACCTTCAAGTTTAAGAGGGCGACTAGATACAAATAATTTAAGAACAAGTGAAACCAAAATAATGAATCAATCAATGATAAACTTTGGGACAATGCACATTATACTCAGAATGGCAACTATGCTCTCTTAGACAGTGCATAAAGGTAGAAGGTGGAGACTCAACATAAAAGTACAAGAAAGACCCTTCGCAGAGGGAAGCAGTGATTGCAAGTTTTATAAACCATCAAAAATTATGGTACCTACTAGCTTTGAGCTCTCATTGCCCCCATCATAGGCATCTTGAATGGTTGAAAACCTCGTGTCCCGTGAAGTACAAATACCCAAACCTCATGCTACCCGACTTAGGGTCCCAAGCAAGATCTTGTCATTGTAAATATATGCGTATCATCGAGAACCGCCAACGGAGTACCTCCGTGCTCGATGACATGGAACAAGCCCACATCAAAATGACAGGACAAACAGACAATGAACACCTCGGCATCTCTTTTATTTACCATTGGTATAGCTTTTTATTTTGAGATGCATCATCGAATGTTCACTATGGACATGCTGTAAATTTCCACCATGAATTATGCATGGCTTAGATTAGCGGCCCAGACGTTTCTCTAACACATATACAAACTTTATGATCCCGCAAGATTCCCAATTTGTTTCACATCGCGAGTATCCATAAACAAAAGATCACGATATCAACTCAAATAAGAAGTGCAATGTTGAAAGCTTACCCCATGACGGCATGGTTTGGCTAATTTCTGACTTACAACTTGCAAGCATAACAACTCAACATAAGAGAGCCACAATGTCAAAATTTTAAGAACGAGAAAACTAAAGTGTGCCATCAGGTTCGTGAGAGCTTTACTGACCAATTTTCGCATAACACCAAGAAGAGTTTAATTTGAAGGATAGATAAAAGCAAGTCAAATGTACTTTGGAATAGCAAATTGCTAATAGGTATGTATGGTGGACACATTGGAATAACTTGGTTTTTGGGAGTTGGATGCACGAGTAGAGATCATACTCGGTAAAATGAGGGCTAGCAAAAGACTGGAACCGACCAACTAAGAGAGCAATAACGGCCATAATCATGCAAAGCGATAAAGCAACATTAAGAGAAGCATACAATGGCATCAAAAGTCAAAAACTAAATGATCATAGAGGCTTATGGCGACTTGTTTATAGTCAGAACATGTTGTGAGCATGCGCCAAGTCAACCCAAATAAAGCATCAAGGAGAAAACCAAATTAAGGCTTCCAAATAATAAAAACAACGCATGATTTTTTCAAAGGCTCAATAAACAATCTCAGTCATTTGAGACAAGTCATGCTACAGCAAAACCACTAAGCATACTATCAAAATGACATCAAGCATGGCATGCAAAATTCTAAGCCGCAGTCTAAACAAGCTCCTTTTTGTACCACTTTTTTGCATGAAACTTTTTTTCTTTTCCAACACCATTCGAACCTCTTTTAAAACAACTCTTTTGATGAAAACCAACATGGAACAGAGGTCCAAATACATCTTGATGCAAAGATAAAACAAGATCTGAACAAAAATCAAGGCGAAAAATGAAAGCTAAACGCAGTTCTAGAAAAAGAGAACACTCGTTGAACGATAAGAGTGAAAACTAGAGTGTTCTTGGCAATGAAAAACGGAGCATAGCTCTCTCCAAAAGGAACATGATGTGATCCAACCATTTATTGCAGAAAACAAAGCAAAATAAAACTGAAAGCAATAGTAAAGACGCTCCAAGAAAAATGCATAGTGCATGAAGCAATAAAAATATAGTGTTTTGAAAGGTGACCTGATTTTTGCCGATGAAGAAGGGGTGCCTCGGGGGCATCCTCAAGCTTTGAAGCTTTTACTTCTTGGATATTTCTTGGGGTGACATGGGCATGCCCAATCTTGAGCTTTTCTCCATTCTTCATCTCATCTCATCATTGTCCAATCCCTACACTTGAAAACTTCCTTCATACAAAACTCAACACAATTGTATTAGCAACATTAGTGTAAGCATAATAATGAATCAACCACTTTTTGGTTCAGATTTAAACTCAAAACCACCACATATAAAGCATATAATACTGTAGCAACTTCCCCAAAAGTTCTGTGATCAAAAGAACTCAAAAAGAAAGCGATCGAGAGGCAAACACAAATAGTGGCAGAAATCTGTCAAAACAGAACAGCTGACAAAGGTCGATTTTTTAGAGGATTTTTTGTTGCTCAAATCAAAAAGTGTAGAACTAATGAAAGTTTGGATATAACCTGGGGCATATGTACAAGAAATCTCAGGTCAAAAAGACATTCTGAGAATTTTCATGAATTTTTACGGTGCAGCACCGAAATCTGTTTCAGGACAGCAACATCCCCAAATCTTACCTCACTCAAATTAGAGGTTTCTCTTGGCACAAAAACGAAATAAAAATGATAAGGAGAGGTTATTACAGTAGTAATAAATTCCAAGACTCAAATAAAAGAAAAAATACTGAAAATAAAACATTGGGTTATCTCCCAAGAGTGCTTTTCTTTAACGCCTTTGAGCTACGCGCAGTAATTTTAGAAAATGCTCACATAGGCGCCCGAAAAGAACTTAAGGCAAAGGTGCCATAAAGGAACTTGAAGCAAGAGAGAGCATCAAAAAGCAAATGTGAAACACATTTAAATCTAAACCACTTCCTATGCATAGGAATCTTGTAAGAAAATGAATCAATGAGGCACATAGTAACAAGCATGGTTAGATAAAACAAGTGCAACTTCAAGATTTGCAACATAAGGAGGGGAAACATAATATTGTTGAGATCCATCAAACCATGTTTCCCTCTCTCATAGTAACTTTCAGTAGCATCATGAGTAGAATTAACAACATAACTATCACATAAAATATCCCTATCATGAGCCACATGCATAAAATAATTAATACTCCCCACATGAACAATCATAGTAGGAGCAGATTCACCAAAATAATTATTCTCATCACCATAATCATCAAAAATAGAAGGTATATTGTAATCATAACTAATTTTATCCTCAAAAGTAGGTGAACTGAAAATATCATACTCATCATCGCAACCATCATAAACTAGAGGTTTAGTATTATCATAAGCAATAGAATAGCTATCTTGCAAAGCATATTCATCAAACATATCATCATAGGAAGGAACATGGATAGTACTAATGGTACAACAATTATTAACCTTAGAATTGCTACCAAAAAGATTTTCAATATCAAAAGTAGAGTGCTTTTCCCAATCATGATCACTAACATAGGTAACAGGCATAGGAACATCATCAAGATCAGAATTATTATAATCTATAATAGGAGAAACATGCTTAGGAGAAGATACCGTTTCCTCTCGCCTTTTACTCCTCCTCTTCTTCTTCTTACTCTTCTTACTCTCTCCTTTAGGAGGGAGAGACTTGAAAGGCATCTTCTCCACATAATCTAGTTTACTGATAGAAACAACAGAAGAAACTTTGGAGGATTCCTCCTTTCTATTAATAAGATGGAAACATCTATTAGTCCTGTCATAGCTTGGCAAAACGTCATGTTTTATAACATTTTGTATGTAAGTATTTGCGAGGCAATCTTTAACACAATAGAGACAACAACCACGAAGGGTGCTATTAATATAAAAAACACTCATATCTACCAAAGAAGTCTTTCTAGATATCTCTTCACACCCCAAAAACAAAGTAAGCTCATCATGCTGATTGAGAGTAATCTTGTCATCACAATACAAACTTGCGGTACTCATTCGATTAGAAAGGTGACTATTATGGCCTGAGAATTGAAAATTAAAATGACCCTTGTCATCGCAAAGTTCACAAAGAAAAGGATAAAGCTCACAAACCTTTTCACCAAGCTCATCTAGAGCCTTGAGCCACATTCGGGTTTCTTCATTCCCGTGGTGGATACAATAATCTTCCTTGTTGTGACTCTGTTCACAAGGTCTAAGTACTCCACAAAAATTAACATTCTTATAAGAAATAGTACTTTCAGAAGTTTGAGCATGTTTATTGCAATCATCAATAACAATATCACTTTCTATGCAAGTGTCTTTAAAAGGTTCATGATACACATCCCCATTTCCTTTGGGAACCTTAATATGAGAAGCAAAGGCTCTAAAACAATCAACCATAATTCGAGGATCAAGCCCATATTTAGCACTAAGCTCTTGAAAATTAGCAGTTTCAGCAAAAGACTTAATGCAATCATACTCGTAATTTATACCTGATCCTTTACCTTTGTCGCTATCCCAATCTTTGGTATTGCTTTGAATTGTTTCAAGCAGATCCCACTTGGCGTCAACATCCTTGCTTGTGAAAGACCCATCAAAGCATGCATCTAGATAGTCCTTGTGATATCCAGAAAGCCTTGCATAAAAATTATTAATAACAATATTATGGGGAAGCTCATGAATAGGATATTTGCGCATTAGTGACTTCAATCTTCCCCACGCTTGGGCAATGCTTTCTCCCTCATGCGGATAAAAATTATAAATATAATTCCTATCTTTATAAACCTCACTAGAAGGATAGAATTTAGAATAAAAGAGAGGTACAATTTCCTCCCAATCAATAGGTCGGCCATCCTTCACTGTTTTATACCATTCCGCAGCTCTGCCCTTCAGCGATAAAGAAAATAGCTTCCTCTTAACTTGGTTCATCGAAATAACTGCACACTTGAACAACTCGCATAATTCATGTATAAAGAGTAAATGATCACCAGGATGGACAGTTCCATCTCCTAAATAGTAGTTATCCATAGCACGTTCAACAATTTTCATAGGTATTTTAAAAGGATGAGGAGCACAAGCCTCATAAGAATTATCACATATGGGAGATAAAATATCATCAGAGCAAACTTTCTCCACTAAAGCTGGGGAACTAAAAATATCATGCTTAACAAAACCAGCTTCCCCAAGCTTAGACTTTTCTATAGCATTAGCAATAACGGTGTTCAAAGCATTCATACTAACAACACTATTAGAATGCAAATTAAGCTCTAAAGGTTTTTCAATTTTCTCTTCAAACACTTCATATCCTAACGCAGGAAAAATACTGAAGACCTCTTTGTTTTCCATTAAGCCTAACTAGTGAAAATAAAAAGAAGAAACAAAAAGATATAATTGCAAAATATAAAGGAAATAACTTCGAGCACTCACACAGTAGGATGCAAGTACCTTTTACCTTACCTCCCCGGCAACGATGCCAGAAAAGAGCTTTATGTCTACGCACGCGTCTGTTCTTGTAGACAGTGTTGGGCTTCCAAGTGCAGAGGTTTGTAGAGCAGCAGCAAGTTTCCCTTAAGTGGATCACCCAAGGTTTATCGAACTCAGGGAGGAGGAGGTCAAAGCTATCCCTCTCAAGCAACCCTGCAATTACGGTACAGAAAGTCTCTTGTGTCCCCAACACACCCAATACACTTGTCAGATGTATAGGTGCACTAGTTCGGCGAAGAGATAGTGAAATACAAGTAGTAGTGATGATTATGAGTAGTAAATGAAATCTGAAATAAATATCACTACAAGCAAACATGTAACAAAACTGAAAAGGAACGGTGTGCAATGCTTGGAAACAAGGCCTAGGGATCATACTTTCACTAGTGGACACACTCTCAACAAATATAACATAATTAAACCAATAGATACTAACTTCAATATGCAACTCAAAACAATTCTCCAATGGAAAACGAACACTAATCATGCATAGGGCTACGAAGCACTCCTCAAAGTCCGTATTTCCCCAAACTAGATTATCCCACACTATCACCATGAACGCACTAGATGGTTCCAACAAACACCAACAATTCATAGAGACATTAACCAAAAAGATACACATGATACGCACACTAGTCACCTTCACACCATGATACAAGGTATCTCCGGAGATTACAAATATAAAGCACGGGAGTAGCATAATATCTGAATAATAGCATCTACCAATTCAACTAGATACAAAGCTCACGATCACATAAAGATCACATCATGGGAGAGAGAGGTGAACCACATAGCTACCGGTAGAGCCCTCAGCCCCGGGGGAGAACTACTCCCTCCTCATCATAGGGGGTAGCAATGGCGATGGAGATGATGGTGAGGTCGATGGAGATGGCGGAGACGGCGATGGAGACCGATGGAGATGGCTCTGGGGGCACTTCCCGTCCCGGCAGGGTGCCGGAACAGAGACTTATGTCCCCTGAAATTCGTCGGCGACGGCGGCGGAGCTGCGGAATTCTTTCTGGAAATTTGCCGATCCTTTTTAGGTTTTTCGTCGGGAGGCTTCTTATAGGCAAAGGGGCGTCATCAGGAGGTGGCCCAGGCGGGCTCACCATGGGTGGGCACGGCCAGGGGCTGGGCCGCGCCCCCCTGTGGTGTGGCCAGCCTCTGGCCCCTCTCCGGCTCCCGTTTGGTCCTCGTCATCCGTCCAGGAAAAATAGGAGTTTCCGAACTTGTTTCGTCCAATTCCAAGAATATTTCTTGTGTAGCTTTTCTGAAACACAAAATCAGCAGAAAATAGGGAACTGGCACTGTGGCATCTTATCAATAGGTTAGTTCCAGAAATCACATAAAAACGCCACGAAGTGTAACGAAACACAAGGCAAATGGTGTAAAAACAAGCATGGAGTATCAAAAATTATAGATACGTTTGAGACGTATCAATCAACAAAGTGTTTCGTGGAATGCAGAGGGATCAGCACGGCTTTCCAGAGCTGATTATTGATCATTGACTGGAGAGGTTTCTCAATCATGTCTGGAGTATTCCCCGACCCCGTACGGTGTCACATTTAAGGGTATACAATGCTTAGGGATCGATTTGGAATTAATGGAAATCATATGGAGTTAACCGAAAATGTTCCAAGTAATATCGAAAATGTTCCAGAGACACCGGAAAGGTTCCAGACTTTATCGGAAATGTTCCGATGAAAGAATTATGCCAAGGGATTGCTAATTAATTGGTTTAGTATTTAATTAAAGTAATTAAATATTAAAATACATTTAAATAATAATAAAATAAAAAGGAAAAGGCTAAACCCCTAATGGGCCACTAGATGGCAGCCCATTAAGGCAGGCAGCGGCCAAGGCCCTGGCACCTAGGGTTTCCTCGAGGTCCGGCGACCAAGTGTGTCACCCTAGGGTTTCCCCTAGGGGCCAGCGGCCACCTACCCCCTCCGCCTATATAAACCCCCCTAGTCCCTTGGCTCATTCATCCCTCTCTCCATTCCTCTCCTCTCTTGCCTAGCTCCCATGTTTGGAGCCTTGCCCGCGAGTCAGAGGAAATTACACGTGCCGAACACCATCGCGCTACTGGATTTCCAGTCCAAGTCCTTCTTCTTCTTCTGCTGCTTCACTGGACTGGAGCCTAGACAACGTCTATACACTGTACGTGTGTAATCCCATGAAGGCGCCGCACTTGTGGCACTTGTCTTTGTTGACTTGTACGACTACACACTACTAGGAAAACATCTATAGGTAGTACAGCTACCCGTATCGCACCGTATATGTGGTGCGCTGCGGGTACTTACCCGTAGCGCACCTGTGCACATGCGCTGCGGGTAAGTCACATACCCGTAGCGCACCATATATAAAATGCGCTACGGGTATATGTAGGCCCGGATGGGGAGCTCTCCCCACACTTACCCGTAGCGCATGGGTCAAGAATGCGCTACGGGTAATTGAATTACCCGTAGCGCATTCTGTACCGTGCGCTATGGGTAAGTGTGGGGAGAGGCAGTGCCTTGTTACCCGTAGCGCATATGGCTTGGTGCGCTGCGGGTAGTTGAACTACCCGCAGCGTATGTCTATCACATGCAATATGGGTAACCTGAGATTCAGATTTTTATGGCATTGAGCCACCTAACACCAATCATTGCCCTCTCTCTTCCCCCTCTCATTCTGGTCGTCCCCCTCCTCCTCCCCAACCTATTTCCATCATTCTTTCACCTATTTTAGCTTATTAGAGCTATTTTGGTTGGTAGATATGTGAGTGCAATGTCTCCCGACCTTTAGATATCACTTTATTACATTCTCGTCCATACACAATCTCTCGGGCTCTCGTATCGCGGTAACTTCTATTATAGGTGAGTAATATGAGGACATCCATGCTTAAGATTGTGTGGCAACGGTGTTTGTATGCCCTACAGGTATGCTTGTACGCGCGTGTGGCATCATTTGTTTGTATTATGCATGATTGTGTGGCATCGGCGCGCGTTTGTATATATATATTTATGCATTAGCTTGGATATGTTTATGAATTGTTGAGTTGCCGATGGTGCCAATGTTGTTTCACCGAAATGTTGATTCACTTCCATTTTGGCATATTTTGGCACCACGCATAGGTCCAAATTTAGGCAAGGTCATGCTGAAATTTTCGGACGACCATATGTGTATGTGGCCGGTTCTAAAATATTCTCTTGCTCTTTATATACCAGGCGACCATGGTCCGCTCGATGAGCGAAGGCATCGTGGCAAGATATATGAAAGCCGCAACCCACAATATGATTCAAAATAACCAGACGGAGATAAAATGTCCGTGTAAGAGATGCAAACTGAAGTGCTATCTCGACTTATTCCGGAGTATTGCAGAGCCACTTGCTGTCTCACGGTTTCATGGATGGCTACACTCGGTGGATAAGTGATGAAGATGCCGATAACGTGCATGGGGTAGCGACGGGAAGTAACGAGGAAGGGCATGTTGGTGATCACAAAGATTCTCCCGGACATGACGATGCCGGAGAAGATGCCGGACATAGTGAAGAAGATGAAGATGCCGGACAAGGTCAAGATGATCAAGATTCTGGACATGGTGAAGAAGATCAAGATGCTGGACATGGTGGCAGTAAAGAGGATCAAGATGCTGGAGAAGATGGAACAACGTCAGGTAGCTGGGTGCAGAACCCTTACGTTCAAGCACTGCTTGTCAAGCAGACAAGCAATGCTAGGGATGCGGCTAGAGAGAAAGCCAAGCTGGTGAGCCTGGAGAAGGACGCGGTTACTCCACTGTATGCAGGATGTAGGCCCGGGGATACCCGTTTAGACGTCACGCTCAGGGCTCTGCAGATGAAGGCAAGGCACAAATGGACCGACAAAAGCTTTGATGAAAACATGGCATTCTGGCAGGAGCGTCTACCTGAGGGGAGCAAATGTCCAACTAGTATCGAGGAGGCCAAGAAAATAGTGTGCCCTCTAGATTTACCACACGTGAGATATCATGCTTGCATTAATGATTGCATGATTTAACGGGGCGAAGACGCGGAGAGAAACACATGTTCGGTGTGCGGCGCATTGTTGATGGATTTTGTGTCGCAAGAACATGGGGTACCACGCGACGGACCCAAAGATTCGAACGCAGGGGGCTAAACGTGTGAGATCTAGGACCGCAACGAAGCACGGTGACGGAAGTGTCGAGTCATCGAACGCACTACACACTGCAGAGAGAGACGCCGAGCTTTACCCAGGTTCAGGGCCCTCGTGGTGAGGTAACACCCCTACTTCCTGCCTTCTTCTATTACAACACGACACCTCGTGAGGAGTACAAGGTCTTGGTTACAAAGCTCTAGCTGGCCAGAGGTTGAAGAACCTGCGTGCCCAGCTAGCAGCTTGGAGAAGATGGAGATCCCCTCCCCTCTAAGGGGTGGCCTCCCTTCCTTTTATAGCGCCAAGGTCCTCCTTCCCCTTATCTTCTTTGGGAAGGGGTTGCCACACACGACCAAGGAGGGAGGACAGCTGTAGACTACATTCTTCCATGGACGTAGTCTTCGTAGGGTAGTGGCGTTGGTCCACAGGAGTGGGTGGAGGAAGCTGACGTCTTCCTCTGGCGCCCTGCACCGTCTACGCTATTTTTAGGGGGGTGGCCAACAACCACTGTGCCGCTTTGGGCAGGCACAGGGAAAGTTGGTCTCCTCCCTGTCGGGGGTAGCGTGGGCGGTACGCGGTCTTCTGTCCTTTATCTTCTTGCTCTGCATGGCAACGTGCTGAGCTGACGTGGACGTGGTCCCTCTCCTCACCAGCGGGAGCTCGTGAGGAGGTCTTCTGGTCCTTAGCAGTTTCCACCATCGTTCTCCTCATGAGGCGCCTCCCCATGAGGGTCTTCTCGAATAGCTTTGGTCGCCGGTTCTCCCCTAGGCTGAAGATGGGCCGATGACAGGGCCCAGGAGCAGGTGGAATGGGATACCCCGGCATCCAGAACACCGATAGTAGCCCCCGGGATCCCGGCCTACGAACGCGCTCTCTTGAGGGAGCGAAGGGCCGGGGGCCCTAGAAGCTGCCGGGCCCTCCAACGGTACGCGTCAATCGTGCGGTCAGAGGACCATGTGAAGATGCAGAGGTAGCGGACGCGTGGCGCGACCGCAGCTGGTGAGGCAAAACGGCGGGCAACGCTGCAGTCCCCGAGGCGTCAACCGTCATGTTGGCGCGTTGTTTCACAGCAGAGCATAGCGCCAACGCTTCGGTTCCCGCGCTGAGATTTGACGCGACGACGCTGGCCGCGCCCCTTAAATAGAGTCTCCTCGAGACCTCCGGCACTTCACCTCCTTCCTCCAGTGCCACTTCTTCCTCCACGCCCCCAAGCTAATGGATCCCTCCGCCTCCGTCGCCGCCGCTGGATCAAGCTCTGGGGCAAAGCACCGCGGACGCCCCCCGGGCTGCGGGAACAAGGCGAAGATCCCGGCCCGGTGGACGCCCGGCGCCGGCGGCCCCCTTCGCATTGGCGCGCCGAGGCAGGACGAGGCGAACCGCGCCGCCTTGGGGACCTCCGGCGCCCTGACCCTTAGGGGTCCCGCGCCTGGAGGCGCTCTGAACTCACCGTCGCCGCTGGCAGCGGCGCCTGCTCCCCGCGCCCCGGGGAGCATTGACCGGGTACTTCGGGAGGTGGAGGCCGCCCTGGGTCCCGCTTCCTGGAGCTCCTCGTCTTCGTCGATGCCCCGAGCTTCAACTCCCTCCGGCTGCCCGACGCAGTCCGGAGGGTGGTTTATGCCCCCGGCGCGGCCGCCGGGGAGATTGCTCTGGGGGAGCAGAGCAGGCCAGATCTCCTCTGGCCTGTGGACATTATCCTCGAAGCGGGCGGCAACGCCGTCCTCTCCGGCCGCTGGAGGGCCTTCACCCTCGGCCATCGCCTCCGCGTCAGCGACCACCTCATCTTCCGCTTCAAGCTGGGGGTGCTGGAGGCCTCGGTACGGATCTTCACCGCCGGCGGCGTCCGCCGCACCTACCCCCAGCCTGCGGCGCAGTGAAGAGGAGATCCTGGCGCGATAGTCTTCTGGGGAGGGGAACTAGTCTCCTCCCCTCTTTTGCTGTGTCGTCCTCGCCAGCGGGGTATGCCCCTCCGTGCTTTTGCTCCTCCCCTTGCCGGGAACGCTTTAATAGAATCTGCTTATTAGCTATTTTGCGTTTTGATTCCTATTGCTCTTCATTGTCCTGGTCATTCGCACGCTCGAGAGCCCTAGTGAGCTGTTAGCGCCGACGGGAGGCCTCCCTTCGCCTCAGAGCTCGAGATGGGGTCGGCGCCGGCGACACATTGGATGATTCCTGAGACAAGAAGCTGAAGGAAGAGTTGGAAAAGAAAAAACCCCAAATCCCCGAAAACGGAAAAACAAGTCAATAAAACAAACGAAAAAAGAAGGCAAATAAGATGCCCCTGTGACCAGCACAGGGACCTTCTCTGTCGTGGAGGAGCGCGGCACTATCTGTGCCAGCAGCTATAGCAAATTGCCGCGTGTGGTAATTCACGGGGCCTTCCTCGTCGTTGAGGGAAGCTAGACCCTCACGGACATGAAAACGTCGACGCTTAAGAGAGCCCAGAGACCGTCGACACCTCGCAAGGATTGCTCATGAGGTGAAGGGCCTGGCGCGGACCTCCGGATCTGCGTCTCCTTCGCAAGATGATCAGAGCGGCCTTGGTCTTCAATAATCCTGCCACGTTAGGCCTTCCTCGGGAGAGGGAATCTTCCTACGGATGCTTTGTGCATCGACGCATCCTTGCTTCCTCATGAGGGTTGCCCACGAGGTGCCGGTCCTTAGCGGGTGCCTTGGGCACACCTTGGACTTTTCTCGAAGATTTTTTATTTTCTGGTGTACTTCACGAGGAACTAAGCACCATGGGTATTTGGAGGTGATCTATAACAGGGCCGTCGCCCCCGACCAGAGCTCACTCCCTTCGGGTTTTTCGGGCTTGCTGTTTTCCGGGCGAAGGCCCCAGCATAGACACCGTGCCTAGCCCCCTTCCGCGTGGAGTACAACAGAAAATAAATGGACTTCATGCCATTTTAATGTCATGCCGAAGCAGAGGTGCTATATTGCGCAATAACTTAATATCAGTGCTTAAGAGCAGTTTGAGCTGATACAAGTGTCGTGGAAACAGTCTTAATCTCCTCGTGAGGAACCTAAGGGTAGAACTTTCGCAGATGAGCTATGTTCCACGGGTTCCCCACCGGCACGCCTTCTGCGGTTTCCAGCCACGCCGAGCCTGGCCTGGCGATGTGCGTCACCTTGAAGGGTCCTTCCCACATTGGAGATAGCTTGTGCAGGCCCTCACGAGAGAGTATTCTCCTCAGCACCAGGTCGCTGACCTCCAGGGTCCTTGCTCGAACAATGCGGCTATGGTAGCGGCATAGTCCTTGCTGGTACCTCGCGGCGCGGAGCGCGGTTTGGCACCGAGCTTCTTCGAGCAGGAGGAGGCGGTCCTTGATGAGGTCCTCTTGGCGAATTTCGTTGAAGGCGAGCACTCTTGGTGACCCAAATTTAACGTCGGTGGGAAGAACAGCCTCCGCCCCATAGACCAAGAAGAAAGGGGTCTCTCTAGTGGGTTTGGTGGCGGTAGTCCTGATGGACCACAAGATGGATTGGAGGTTGTCTAACCATTTTTTGCCGCAAGCTTCGAGCTTTGCGTTGAAGCTTTTCGTCTTGAGTCCCTTGAGGACCTCGGCGTTAGCACGCTCGGCTTGGCCATTGCTCCTGGGGTAGGCGACGGAGGCGAAACAGATCTTGATGCTGGCCAATGCGCAGTAGTCCCAGAACAGTCCGCTGGTGAACTGGCTGCCGTTGTCGGTGATTATGCGGTTAGGCACACCAAAACGACAGACCAGCCCACGGATGAACTTGACTGCGGACCTGGCCGGGATTGTGCACACCGGTTCCACCTCCACCCACTTGGTGAATTTGTCGATGGTGACGTAGAGGTATCGGTAGCCCCCTTGCGCTCTGGGGAATGGACCAAGGATGTCCAGCCCCCAAACTGCAAAGGGCCAAGTGAGTGGGATGGTTTGCAGCTCCTGCGCCGGCTGGTGGATCTGCTTGGCATGGAATTGGCACGCCTCGCACCTCTTGACCATCTCCGCCGCATCCCCAAGCACTGAAGGCTAGTAGAAGCCGCTTCGATATGCCTTCGCGGCTAGAGTCGCGGCAGAAGCATGATGCCCGCATTCGCCGGCGTGGATGTCCCTGAGAAGCTCTTGGCCTTGGTGAGTAGATATGCACTTCAGAGCGACGCCGTTTGGGCGACGCTGGTACAAGTCACCATCCTTGACGTAGTAGCCCGAAGCTTGACGCACAATCCTTTCGGCCTCTTCTTCATCCTCAGGAAGCCTGCTGCTGGTGAGGAAGGCCTTGAGCTCGAGGATCCAATCCACTCCCTCCTGCCGTGCCAATGCTAGGAGGACGCGGTCACCCGAAGGAGGCCCGCAGTCCGGAGCCCCCTGCTCTGGTGGCGGCGGCAGGGCAGGTGGAGGGTCTGATCCAGATGACGATGGAGAAGCGGACGGTCTGAAGAGACAATCCTCAAAGACGCCGGCAGGTTGTGCCAGGCGATGAGAGGCGCGCTTGGTGATCTCGTCGGCTTCCACATTTTCTCCTCTCGGGATGTGATTCAGCTCCAAGCCCTGGAAGCGTTTTTCCATCTTTCGATGCTCTTCGAGATAAGCCGCCATGTGCTCATCCTTTGGAGTGTAGCTCTTGTTCGAGAAGTTCACAACCAGCTGTGAATCCCCTTTGACGATGAGGCGCTTGATGCCCAAAGTGTTCGCTGCCCTTAAGCCGGTGAGTAGTCCTTCATATTCCGCGATGTTGTTGGAGACCTTGTGCTCAGGCTTAAAGCAGAGCTGTATGGCATAGAAGAGCTTGTCTCTAGAGGGAGAGGTCAGGACAGCACCAGCTCCTGCGCTGGGAAGGTTGAAGGCGCCGTCGAAGTGCACTACCCAGTGGCCTGGGGCCTCCTCTCCTGGGAGCGTTGACTCCACCTCTGGAGGCTCGTCGGCGAACGGATCAGTCCACTCTGCAGTGAACTCAGCCAAAGCCTTGCTCTTGATTACCTTTGTAGTTTCGAAGGAGATCTCGAAGGGTTGAAGCTCCACGGCCCATTCTGCCACTCGCCCGGTGACGTTGGGATTGCGTAGGATGGTCTCCAGGGGACGATCGGTAACCACCTTTATCGGGTGACCCTGGAAGTAGTGGCGTAGCTTCCGCGAAGCGATGAGCAGGGTGTAGAGCAGCTTTTGCTGCATGGTGTAACGCTCCCGCGCGTCGCGTAGCACCGTGCTGACGAAGTACACGGGCTTCTGCACCTTGGTGATGCCCTCAGGAGTCCTCTCCTCGAGAGGCTCAGAAGGGTCGCTCTGAGGGAGCGGCTCGGTCGGCGAAGCTGCAGCAGGCGGCCCCTCTTGAGGGACAGAAGGGATTTCTGCCTCTACCTCGCGAGGAGCCCCCGGGCAGGGAGGATCAACTTCCTCTTTGGCGATTACCTTGGCATCTCGCTCCGCGACGAGGACATCGCTTGCTGTTCTCGGAGTTGCTGCGATGTAGAGCAGCAAGGGCTCGCGGAACGTTGGGGCAACCATGATTGGTGGGCTCGTGAGGTACCTCTTCAGCTCAGTGAAAGCCTTGTCGGCTTCCGAAGTCCACTCGAACTTCCCGGTGCGCTTCATGAGCTTGAAGAAGGGCAGAGCCTTCACTCCGCTCCTCGCGATGAAGCGCCCCAGGGCTGCCATGCATCCCGCGAGGCGCTGCATTTCCTTGAGATTGCGTGGAGGACGCATTTCCTCGATGGCCTTGACTTTGTCAGGGTTCGCCTCTATCCCGCGGTGAGAAATGAGGAACCCCAACAACTTTCCCGATGGTACGCCGAAGGCGCACTTGGCGGGGTTGAGCTTGATGTTTACCTTTCTCAGGTTGACGAATGTTTCTTCCAGATCCTCGATGAAGGTGTGACTCTCGCGAGTCTTGACAACGATGTCGTCGACGTAGGCTTCCGCATTCCTTCCCATCTGAGCCCCCAGGGCCTTACGCATGAGCCTTTGGAAGGTGGCTCCTGCGTTCTTCAGGCCGAAGGGCATGCAGACGTAGCAGTACACAACACAAGGCGTGATGAAGGTGGTCTTCTCCTCGTCCTCCTTTGCCATCTTGATCTGATGATAGCCGGAGAAAGCATCCAAGAAGCAAAGGAGGTCACAGCCGGTGGTGGAGTCGACGATTTGATCTATCCTTGGGAGCGGATAAGGATCCTTGGGACAGGCCTTGTTGAGACATGTGAAGTCCACGCAGAGGCGCCCACTGCCATTTGACTTTGGGACGACCACCGGATTTGCAATCCAGGTGGGGTGGGGTACCTCGCGTATTAGCTTGGCCTTCTTCAGCTTCTCTATTTCTTTGACGATGAAGTCCTGCTTCTCTTGCGCTTGTTTCCTAGTCTTCTGCTTCACGGGGTGTGCCTGAGGGCACACGGCGTGCTCAATCACCTCCCTGGGAACGCCGGGCATATCTGACGGAGTCCAAGCGAACATGTTAGAGTTTGCCCGCAGGAAGGTGATGAGCGCGCTTTCCTATTTGGGGGAAAGCCCTGCCCCGATGGTGATGAAGTTTTTGCAGCCCCCAGCCTGGAGCGGGACCTTCTTGGTTGCAGAGCGCTCTTGGGTGAACTGGGGCCTCCTCCTTGAGGGTACCGCAGCTTCCCCAATGCTCATGTCCAGCATCGGATGGACCAGGTCCTCGCTTGGAGTAGGCGATGCAGAGGCGGCGAACTTCTTCCCTGTCGAGCCCAGCAGGTGGGGCTCAAGAGAGGCCTTCTTTGTAGCAGCCCGCTCTTGGGATACGAGCTGCTTCTTCCTCGCGAGGTCGCCGGAGTGTTCCAGTAGATCTTCGTCGGCGAGGAACATGGTGGCGGCCTCACGGTAGACATGCTCCACTGATCGGAGAGCATCCTTCTCATTGCAGCGCACGGTGATCGTGCCGTTGGCGCCCGGAATCTTGAGGACGTTGAAGCCATGGTGCGTTGCTGCCATAAACTTTGCCAGGGCTGGGTAGCCGAGAATGGCATTGTACGGCAGCGCGATGTAGGCGACGTCAAAGTCGAGGCTCTCTGTCCTGTAGTTGTCCCGGGTGCCGAAGGTTACGGGCAGGC
Organism: Dactylis glomerata; assembly: GCA_007115705.1. Classification (NCBI taxonomy): domain Eukaryota; kingdom Viridiplantae; phylum Streptophyta; class Magnoliopsida; order Poales; family Poaceae; genus Dactylis; species Dactylis glomerata. Next base: position 3,862,833 of record QXEO01002107.1, on the reverse strand, counting down.
GTACCTGCCCAATTGGCGTTGTAGACCCTTCGGTTACCCCGAAGAATGGTCGAGTTGGCATGAGCCGGTGGTACGGCACCTGCATCTTCTCGAAGATCTCGACCGAGATGATGTTGAGGCCCGCCCCTCCGTCGGTGAGAGTGCGATTGATGGCGACGTTATTGATGGTTGGCGTGCACAAGAGGGGAATTGTGCCCACACCCCTGGTGGAGGCCGGATGGTCCTCCTCATCGAAGCCAATCTTGCACGTTGACCACTTCATTAAGCGGTTGCCGACGTTGGGCTGTGCCACCGCGATCTCTCGCGACAGCTGCTTGAAGTGACGATTAGATAAAGGAGCCTGAGCTCCACCCAGGAGGCAAGAGGCGAAGTCTCACGGCTCTTGGTAGCCCCCTTGGTTCTCCTCGCGACGATCATTCGCTGGTGGGGGCAGCGGCAGCGGCTCGGGATTGGCTTGAGACAGACCCTCGCGGCGGCGACCTTCCTCGCGGTCGTCGTCGCGGCGATCGCACCGGGATCCACTCTTGCCGCAGCTGCGACCACCCCCGCGGCGCTTGGAGACACCATTTTCTTTGTGAAACTTTTGGACAATCCAACAATCGTCGGTATTGTGAGTGTCCTTCTTGTGGAGAATGCAGAAACGGCGACGTCGACCCTTATCGCGTTCGGAGCGGTCCCCGCGGCGTTGCTTATGATCTGGTTCCGCCGCGAGGACAGCGGCCTCCTTTCGCTTGGGGTCCTTGGACTTCGGCTTTGGGGGAAGTGCCTCCGGCAGGTTGTGCACGAAGAGCCTCCCCTCCTTGGCCTTGGCGCAGTGGTCGGCGATCTCGAAGAGCCTGACGACGGAAGTCAGCTCATCATTCACGGACAGCTTCTCCCTCATCTTGATGTCGGAGACGCCCGTGGAGAACGCGGAGATGACCTCCTCGTTAGAGATCCTGGGGATCTTGTTCCTCATCTGACTGAAGCGCTGGATATACTGATGAAGCATCTCGTCCTTGTACTGACGCACCGCCTTAAGATCGTTCTTAGTAGCGGGGCGCTCGTACATGGGCATGAAGTTGGCAACGAACTGACGACATAAATCCTTCCATGAAGTCACGGATTCATGAGGAAGATTCATGAGCCAAGTTCGCGGGGCGTCCTTGAGGGCCATGGGGAACCAATTGGCCATGACACGCTGATCTCCACGCACGGCCTGGACGGCGACGACGTAGAGCTGGAGGAATTCAACGGGGTTGGTAGTCCCATCGTAACACGCGCCGATGTCCGGCTTGAACTTTTCAGGCCAGACCACGTAGCGTTGCTGGCAAGTGAGAGCAAGACACCCGGGGTTGTAGATAGGGTCGCCGGGGGTCCTGACGTTCTTGCCAGCTTTGCCGATATCATCGATGGCGCGGTCATGATTTTCGCGGCGGCGCTCCAGGGAGACGCGTGCGTCTTCCGGAGCGCGTTGGACGATTTGGCAGCTGGGCTCCCCGCGCGGCGAAGATGCGGCGCGGGAAGCCATCTTCTTGGCCTTGGCGGCCTTCCCATTTCCGGCGCTCGGGGCGCGGCGCCCCACCGCCGGATCTGGTTCTCCCGTGCCCTGGGCTCCTCCCTGGGCTGGGTCTTCGTTGGCGATGGCGATGAGCTCGGCGATTCGGGTGCGCCATCCCTCACGCCCATCATCAGTGGGCTGATAGCGCAGCAGCTCCGGCGCCATGGCGAGAGCCTGCGCAGGAGACAGCTAACTCCCAGAACGAGCGCGAGAAGTGGCGGTGGCGGTGAAGGAGAGCGAAGGCTCTGTACACCCGGACGGGAGGTAGGAGGACTACAGATCTTCCTCCTCTTCCTCCCCGGCCGAAGCTTCACGACGACGGAAGATGGGCTCGGTTTGCCCCCGAACAGCGTTGCGACAGCGAAGACGCTTGTGACGACCTCAAATTTGTTAACAAATTCGAAGTGCCCGTTATGTATTCCACCGCAATCCCAGGGTCATTGTTGCGATATACATAACGTAATTGATATCACAGTCATAGACATTAATAGTAAATAAAGGGGATTACATAGGTGGTCGCACAGACCAAACCTTACATTACATCAACATGCAGCGGAATAACACTTTGGGTCCATAATGTCAAGCTTCAACCGCACAGGCAAAGCAGACAGTAGGAAATGAGCCTAATTCGCAAAGTCGTCAAAGAGTCTTTCCTTCTTGATCTTGCTCCTTCAAGTCTGGCCAAGTTAAGAGCCAGGGACACACCCATGAGTACATTGGATGCACTCGCAAACCATCTTATAAACAAAGTGATGAGAGAGATATGCATGGTTGATATGGTGGACTAAGCACTAAGTTTGTTTGCAAAAAGCTAGTTTTGTTTCCCAAGAATGTTCATTGGTAGAAAAGAAGTTTAGTTCTGTAAGTTCCATTTAAAGGAACTTCAAGTGTGTCAACATCATGGTCAAGTCCAGTCATTCACCAAGTTCACCATTGTGATTTTTATCTTTGACAAAAGTCAAGTAGAGTTAGCCAACTGTCCATGACCGCGGACGCGGCTATTCGAATAGTTTGAAAACCTCTGCAGAGGGGTACACTTTACCCACAAGATTCGATACATCTGCCGGGAGAGGTCCACGGTTCGACATACACAAGTATGCGAGGTTCAGATAATCAAACAAACTCTTTCACTTGCTCACCCTAGTATAGGATCCTTCCCTAGAGCCCGGGGTACGGAATCCCCGCTCCGGAGCCTCTAGTTCTGGCCATCCCGGGGACCGGGTTAGTGGAATCCACCTGGTTCAGAAGTAGCCGCGCACGGTGTCCTTCCATAAAGATTTGATACAAGGCCTCCCATACTAAGATAAACAAGCTACGGACTAAGCCCCTTCCCATATAGGGGTAATGTGGTCGTACGGTATGGTTGGCTCCCATGTACATCACTCGTTGTCATTTGAGAAATATATTTCATAGTTCTTAGTCAAGATTAATTTCTTTCATAAAGCCATGGTGTAGGAGCAATCTCCCCTTTCAAGTTTCAAGTTCAAGTCACCACTTTTCAAATAGAGTTCCCCTTATAGATGGCCTCAATTTTATTAGCGACTAAGCAACTACATTGAGTGATGATACCACTAAATAGAGTTGGATAAACTCAACTTGATGCTCTTGCTAAACAAGACATCACTACACTTCTATCATTCTACTCTAGCAATTCAATCATGCAATTTACTTAAAACAAGTAGAATGCAATATTAAAAACAAGGTAGTGGGAGTATGAATCAAAAGATGGCTTGCCTGGCTTGGCAAAGTCAAAATAGTCTTCAACTTCATCTTTGATTGATTGATCTCCATCTCCATTTCTGGGTGGACTTCGGGATCCATTCTCCTTACTCTCGTTGTCGTCTAATCGTTGGAAAGCAAATAAGCATACAATCACCACACAATTCCCAAACAACACATATTCACTCAAATAAGGATAGTTGGGTAAGAGAAACGATCTAGGAAGTCTATGGAGAGTGGTTTCAAAGATCATTGGGTTTCGATGGATGAGATTATTGAGTTGTTGTATCTAAGTAGGGTTTATTTATTTTGGATTATGAAACTATCTCTTGCAAGTCCTTATTGACCAAGGTCATGGACAAATGTAGATATTTAAGATTAGGGTTCAACCTAAGTGGCGTCCATTCATTTTGATTTCCTTTGAATGCTTGAGGCAAGTTTTAAGTCCATCTATGGCTATCATTAACTATTGGAGTTTCAAATAGCTCCGGTAGGTTAAACCTTGACCAAGGTCAAGTAGTATAGATTAATATTTGAGATATTGGTTTAACCCAAATGGATTTATAAAATCTCTAGTTATAGTTTTCAACTACTCAAATTCCTAAGTCAAATAGGTTTTATTTGACCGTAAAACACAAGAGTATTTGATTTACAAGTTACTATTTCAAAACTAATTAGATACACAGATACATAGTTCAATTTATGAAGTATGAGAATTGGATTCATATTTTTATGAATTTTATTTGTTTTGTTATGAATTTTGCAAGGTTGCATAACTACAAGTTTGTTATTTTTACCCAATTAAAAGTATAAGTCTAAATGGGTTGAAAACACTTCCATGGGATAGGGCATCTTCTAAGCTTTCCAACGGTATCTTAATTGCTAAATTTGAATTCCTAAATCTCGAGGAAATTGGATTTGAAGTTGCAGTAAATAAACAAATACAAAAAGGTTTCTAAAAAAAAACATTAAACGGCCTGGAATTTATACGGGCCGGGGAGACGGAGTCGGGCCGGCCCAGCTAGGGATCCCGGGCGGGCGCTTGAAAAAAAGTTGAGCTGACAGGCGGGGCCCGCCTGCCAGGCCACTTAAAGCACGAAGGGGTATCGGGCCTTCTTCTTCCTGGCGCGAGTCTGGGACGGAACGGGAGAGAGGTCTGGGAGGAGGCGGCGCATGGGGAGCTCACCGGCGGCGATGCAGGGCGGCGGCGAGGGCGCAGGGTGGCGGAGGAAGGTCTTCTCGGCCACCTCCAGTCGGCGGCATCGCGGAAGAGGGTCGGGAATGGCGGCGCTCCGTCGTGTACTGGGAGCACGGCGTCGAGCTCCTGGGCCACCGAGAGGGAGAGGGACGACGTGGGGATGTCTGGGAGGTTCCTGGTGATGGCGCGGATCTTTTCAGGGAAAAATGGCGGCTTTATATAGGCGTGAGAGGGAGCACGGGGCGAGGGGATCTGCGGAGAGAGCGCGGCCGGTGTCGGCTAACGGAGGAGAGGGCTGGTCGGGGCTTTCGGCGGGGTGCTGTGGACGGTTGCAGGAACTTGCTGGCGCGTTTGCAGGCGGCGGGGTGGTCTGGTGCAGAGGGGGCAAGTGAGGGGTCCGGGCGGTGGTTCTTCTCTGATCTTCCCTGTCTCACGGCCGTGGTCGGGGCAGGAGAGGCTGGGGCTCGACCAAGAGATGTTCCCTAGCATGGCTACAGGGTTTGGGCCGGGGTGAACAGCGTTGGCCACAGTAGCTGGGATTTTTCCTGGATTTCGCCCACCAAGTGTTTGTTGAAATGCCCGAAAGAATTCAAATTTTGAATTTTTGAAATCTGCCATCGTGGGTTGTCAAGATATTGGATAAGGAGTCCAAACATATTTTTGTTATGAAGAAATATGAGGTTTTGCAAAAATCTTATTTCAATTTTGAAGTATGGTTTCTGTTTCAGATTCAAACTTTGGACAAATTTTGAAAGAGGTTAGGGTTTGAGTTTTTGCTGGAAACTTCTTGGTTGAGTTAGTATGTGATCTGGTCAAGCTCAACTAACTGATCACACCCTTAGTTGAGTTGCAGATTTCTTATTCTAAGGGTTCAAAGTAGGGTAGTGGTTAACTTTTTCTAGATCATCCTTTCTTCTCTTTTTCTTTATTTCTCTTGCTTCTGGTTCTTTTGATCTTTGTGGTTCTTCTCTAATGCTTCTATTGGTTAAGTTTGAATTAACTAAACATTGCACAACAAATTAAAACACACATGAAATCATAAAAGACATATATTATCAAACTATGCATACATGCAATATGAAGTGCAAAGATTTACCTTGGTCCAAAGGTGTTAGTTTTCTTGGAGATGACATGGAGTTGGGAATGACCTCTTATTTGAATTCCCACTTTGGTAGAAATTTGAATAGGGTTCCAAGTTGAGTTTTGTTTCAAACTATATTGTATTTGATTCTTTTCTATTTGTTTGTGATTGCTTGACTTAATTTCGGTTTGGTAATTGTCCCAAATGGGTTTAGCATGTCACCATGCGCAAAAATTTAATAGTTAGAAAACTATTTCAATTTCACAAAAATCTTTATTCAAAAATTTGGGCTCAAAGGATTTGTTTAAAAATCCTTTCTCAGATTCTTTCTTTCTATTTGAAGCATGGGAGCAAATGCTCAACTCAGAAGTTTCGAAAAGGCAAGAAATTAACCTTGTATTCAAAATAAAAGTTTTTGTTGGCTCCAGAATTTGGTATTTTGATAAATTCCATTTATTTCTATTTTTCCAAAAATTTGGGTTGTTACAATCTTCCCCCCTTAAAAAGAATCTCGTCCCGAGATTCACAAGTTAAGATTGAGATGGATTGAGGATTGAGATTACTAGATAAGAGATAGAGTGTATATTGATTCCTATCAAGATAGAAAGATTGGGTACACCCAAAATGTGATGTGGCCAGATGGGCCAAAACACATATTCATCAATCACATAGCAATGTCAACAAACAATCACACTTCCAAAAACAAAAATCTTCTAGGTTTAAACCATAGGATTTCATTAAGACAAAAACATTTTTGAGCAAACAAGTTTTCGGAGTGGTTGCTACATGTTACCGGATGGCATATGAGCAACACATCGCAAAATAAATCAATCATTCAAACACACAAGGCACTGAGCACACTTAATAATCATGAGGAAATGGTCGCTTAATGAAATTAACTAAGCGTTTTCTATAAATCCTGTGGGTCAAAAGGTTGCTGGGTCTTCATCATTTCTGATCACTCTCTATTTGCTCTTGCAGTCTTTGTCTCACAGGGTTGACTCTTGTTGGGAGATTTCTGGATCAGGTGAAGAGACTCTCTTTCGATGGTAGCGGTCGTAGTTCAGATACAAGGTTGAAGTCTTGAAAAATATTGAGTCCCTAATCTTTTGATCCAAAAGTCCTTCGGTCTTAGGTTGGTATATCGTCCATAGTATACATTTGAAGTGGATGAGGAATTGAGTAAAACAAATCTTTGAAAAGACTTTGTAATTAAAGAGGTAAATAAATTCTTTGTCAAAATCTCTGGAGAGTATAAGTTGAGAGTGTAAGATATTTGAAGTGAATAAGATGGGAGTATAAGTTGGGCTTTGGGTACCAAAGCAAATAAATTTCTCTTGTAGAAATAAGTTTTTGGTCAACATATCACTTTCTTAGCTAACGACCATGCTAACTAAGGTCTCCTAAGGTCATGATAATCCTGATACCAAACTGGTGATATCAGAGATATCATTTTCTAACGACCATGCTAACTAGGGTTTCCTAGAGTCAGCCTAGGCTCCGATACCAACTTGTGACGACCTCAAATTTGATAACAAATTCGAAGTGCCCGTTATGTATTCCACCGCAATCCCAGGGTCATTGTTGCGATATACATAACGTAATTGATATCACAGTCATAGACATTAATAGTAAATAAAGGGGATTACATAGGTGGTCGCACAGACCAAACCTTACATTACATCAACATGCAGCGGAATAACACTTTGGGTCCATAATGTCAAGCTTCAACCGCACAGGCAAAGCAGACAGTAGGAAACGAGCCTAATTCGCAAAGTCGTCAAAGAGTCTTTCCTTCTTGATCTTGCTCCTTCAAGTCTGGCCAAGTTAATAGCCAGGGACACACCCATGAGTACATTGGATGCACTCGCAAACCATCTTATAAACAAAGTGATGAGAGAGATATGCATGGTTGATATGGTGGACTAAGCACTAAGTTTGTTTGCAAAAAGCTAGTTTTGTTTCCCAAGAATGTTCATTGGTAGAAAAGAAGTTTAGTTCTGTAAGTTCCATTTAAAGGAACTTCAAGTGTGTCAAGATCATGGTCAAGTCCAGTCATTCACCAAGTTCACCATTGTGATTTTTATCTTTGACAAAAGTCAAGTAGAGTTAGCCAACTGTCCATGACCGCAGACGCGGCTATTCGAATAGTTTGAAAACCTCTGCAGAGGGGTACACTTTACCCACAAGATTCGATACATCTGCCGGGAGAGGTCCACGGTTCGACATACACAAGTATGCGAGGTTCAGATAATCAAACAAACTCTTTCACTTGCTCACCCTAGTATAGGATCCTTCCCTAGAGCCCGGGGTACGGAATCCCCGCTCCGGAGCCTCTAGTTCTGGCCATCCCGGGGACCGGGTTAGTGGAATCCACCTGGTTCAGAAGTAGCCGCGCACGGTGTCCTTCCATAAAGATTTGATACAAGGCCTCCCATACTAAGATAAACAAGCTACGGACTAAGCCCCTTCCCATATAGGGGTAATGTGGTCGTACGGTATGTGTGACGCCCCAAAATCGGCACCTTGCGAATTATAGCAATCACGCCACAATTCGCACGATGTCGCTTTGGAAACGCACCACCAAGCAAAATATGCACATCGCAACATACACATTATGCGGGTGGAATCAAGGTAGCAACATTGCACAAGTTCACGATGGAACCCACAAAAGAATAAATACAACCACGAAGACTCCACGAGTCAAGATCCAAATATACATACAAAGATCCAAATCATACATAAAGCAAAATAGTGCCCGAGTACGGACAAGAATACAAATGGGCCTAAGAGGCCTGAAGATAAACGATGGCGTCCATAACCCTGCCCAGGCCAAGCCGGAAGGGTAACCTTGCTAACGTCGTCACTTCCATGTACCTATCTTCAAACCTGCTCCGGCAAGAAATCCGAGACGAGCAGCAATAAGTACAAAAGTACTTAGCAAGACTTCAAGACGTATAAAGCGTAGTCAACAAGCGGTCTTTGTACGTGAGGTACGCAGACAACTCAAGAGACTCAAAAGGACGTCAGCTGTATGGTGGGGTTTAGCGGCAGCGAGCAAGCACTAAAGAACCTATAGAGACACTCTACAACTTCCGTCTAATTAGAATAAGATAAGAGAGCGCATAAAGAAACCAACTGGAATACTAAGCAAACATAACCCAGCCGATGAATCACCTCATCGCAACCACACGAAGAAGCAATATCAAAGGCACTCACATGGTTGACAATTTTATAACAATTTAATATTGTAGTAGAACTATTTACTATGCCACTTTTTATCATCAATTAGGTGCAAGTTGTTCTATGATCGAGTAGAACGGCTCCAAGTCGTCCATAACCGCGGACACGGCTTTTCGAAAAGATTTACCCTGCAGGGGTGAACCAATGTACCCATACACGCTCGATCAACCCAACCTAGACAAGGGATGGATATCACGACGAAACCGTTGCTAATTCTACGAGAGAGTTTAGGGGGGCCACCCAACTAAGCTACCCGTAACGAAGTCGGCCGAGCTCCGAAGACGGACCCAGAAGTTTGCGACGGCGTGAAAGTCTGAAAGAAGGCTCATCGGAGAGACGTCGTCCAGCTTCCAATTCGACCCGCAGGCAAATAAACCTGTCAACCATCGGAGGCAACACAACCACACCCATCGGAGGGGGGGCTCAAAACCTAGAGCACCCTCAGAGGTAACTCAAACCAACTCCAGATCCAAATGTAAATACGATGTTGTGGCCCCCGGTAAACTAACTCGAGAAAAAGTAGTAAGTCAAGGGAGATCCCATGGCATCTCCACGGGTGGTTAGTGCACTCAGCTTAGAACAGTTCATGCGAACTCAGGGTCCTAGGGGACACAAGTGAGCCGTCGGAAAATAGGCAAAATGACTCACCGATGCCTCTGCTTAATCAAGTGTAGTTGTAACATAATTAAATCATGTTTATCTCCAACATCTAATAACCAACTTATCTCCAATTCATATCCATCTCATATATCGAGTAGAGCATGTGATAAACTTCCCAACAACCCGATAAGATAACACAACTTGAAACAACCTAAGCATGCCTACGACTCGCAAGGCCAACTCAAACAACAAGCAAAAGACAATAGGTGGGAGGTGGCGAAAATATAGTTTTGCTTTGGGGGAACAGGTGGATAGGATATGTGACTCAAACAAAGCATCGGTAAGGCTAGCATAAAGCATAAGAGAAAGCATAAACACAAATAGGTAATAAGTACCCCTATAGGTTGACAAGGGGCGGGAGAGCTTGCCTGGCAAGATTGTCGAAGAACACCCGAAGAACTTGTCGTTGCTCACAACACCACGAAGCGTCCTATCCGAGAAGAAGCAAATTGCTATAACAAACAACAGATGCAAAACTTACTACTACGGCAAAAGAATCGGCATGATCATATGCAAGCATGCATGGCATGGCAATTATGATGCAATGCAACTTATGCAAATTAAGCGGAATCAGAATTCTGACACACACATATAAGGTTCAAGTTGCTTTACTACATGGCATTTTAAATGTTGATTAGCATGGCAAAGACAAGGTAAGTGTGAGCTACACAAAATTAAATGAAGTGGGGTAATCATATTTGATAATACCCAAATACTCCATATATTACTTATTAGGTAATATGCACACTACCACGTAATTACATGATGCGAGATGCAAACAGTAATATGAATGGCATATTTAGATTCTACACATTTTTCTGATAGATTTTCATATAAAATACTTTGTATTCCGAGTTATGGATAAAAAGATACGATTTATGCAAGATTTGCATATTTGCAGCAAGTTTCAGAAACAGAGAATTTGCTGGGACTTTTCTCACCGAGAGGGACTCAGCCCGAGCACTGACCGGCGGGGCCAAGGCGCTGACAGGGCACGCTGACTGGGACGTGGCTGTAGTGTTGAGCCTTCTAAGGCTGACGACGTTGGCCCACCTGTCAGGGCGAAAAATGGTTCAAAAAGTGTTGGCCTGCGCCGGATGGAGGACTTGAACTCAAGATTTCCAGGACTGAAGTGCAGGAACAGACCAGCTGGGCTACGGAAAAGATCTTGTTTAGGTTCAGGTTGTGCGTCTGTTATACGTTGTTCACGATGATTGCATTGCTGTAGACGGTCATGACAGAGAAGAGCTCCGGCGACGGAAGCTTGGCAAGCAGGTGTGCGACAGTCGCGGCAGGAAGACGCGCTGCGGTTTTCGATGTGGAGCTTGACGGGATGCGAACCGGCGAGAAGCACTTGGCAGGGACCTTGCAGAGTTCATGCGTGAGCTTGAAAACAGGAAGACACGTGCGTGGTCAGAGACGGATGAAGGAGCTATGGGACGTGCAGGCGATGAAGGACCTGCGACCTCTGTGAAGACGTTCTTGGCGATGAGATGCCCACGTCTCGTAGAACGGGCGACGGCCGATGACGGGGTACAGACTCGCGAGCAGAGGAGCGGAAGCAGCGAGGTCGAGGTAGAGCCGGGGAAGAGCAGTATCGGAGGCAGAGTACGGCGTTGCGGAGTGGCGCACTGGCAAGGTCGATGTCGAGCCGGAGTGCGGGGCTACGTCGTCGTGGTCGAGCAGGGCGAGTTGCGCGGAACAGACAAAGGCAGGGGCAGACGCGCATGCACTGCTTGACGGGGAGGCACGCATAGGTTGAAGATGGCGTTCAGGAGGCGCGCGTTCGTGGGTGGTTGCCGGTGGAAGGAGCGCGCGGCCATGGCGGCGATGACCTCGGGAAGTAACGGAACATCGACAGTGAGGATCAAAACCATCTGTAGGTATCGGGGATGACACTAGGGACTCACCAGGAAGACGAGGAAACGGAGTAGAGGGCGACGCGCTGGACAGGGGCGGCGAGGATGCGACGCCGTGGCGGTGACGAGAACGTCCTGGAGAGCTTGAGGGTGAACCAGAGCTTCGCTGCAAGGGAGAGGGACTTGAGCGAGCGAGACAACGCTCGCGTGTGAAGTGTATCAGGACAGCGAGCGAGCTAGAAGAGTGAGGCGGCGCTGCCGTCTTCAGGAGAAAACGAGAGAGAGAAAGTAGAGAGGAACCGAAGGGGAGTGGCGGCGCGGTGGAGGGGAAAAGCGCTAGGGTTGCAGGGGATTGATTTTAAGGAGTGGTGCAATGCATGGGAGCCGTCCCATCGAGCAACTGGCGACGTGGCATCGCTGGGATTCCTGCCGTACGAGGAAGACAGCAACCGAACGGAGGCTGGGCTAGGTGGGCTGCAAAGGGTATGGTTGGGCCTCTTTTCTTCATTCCCCTTTTTTTCTGAAATTGCTCCTTCTTTTCTTGCAGCATTCTTTAGAGAGAAGAAGAGGAGGGTTTGGAAAGATTTGCAAACAGGTTATAAAACTTGATTTTGATTTAAAACAATTCTTCAAAGTTTGCAAGTATTAAAGTTTTAGTTTTAATTTAAAATAAGAAAAGAACAAGAGGGTTTATTAAAACCATACGAGCATAAATTAAAATAGAGTTTAATCCAAATAATTTTTATTTGACAAAAACATGCAAGGTGAAAATGCATGATGATGCACAAAAGAAAAAGAACAAACAAATCTAATAAAGGGGATTTTTCTGGGCCGTTACAGTATGGTTGGCTCCCATGTACATCACTCGTTGTCATTTGAGAAATATATTTCATAGTTCTTAGTCAAGATTAATTTCTTTCATAAAGCCATGGTGTAGGAGCAATCTCCCCTTTCAAGTTTCAAGTTCAAGTCACCACTTTTCAAATAGAGTTCCCCTTATAGATGGCCTCAATTTTATTAGCGACTAAGCAACTACATTGAGTGATGATACCACTAAATAGAGTTGGATAAACTCAACTTGATGCTCTTGCTAAACAAGACATCACTACACTTCTATCATTCTACTCTAGCAATTCAATCATGCAATTTACTTAAAACAAGTAGAATGCAATATTAAAAACTAGGTAGTGGGAGTATGAATCAAAAGATGGCTTGCCTGGCTTGGCAAAGTCAAAATAGTCTTCAACTTCATCTTTGATTGATTGATCTCCATCTCCATTTCTGGGTGGACTTCGGGATCCATTCTCCTTACTCTCGTTGTCGTCTAATCGTTGGAAAGCAAATAAGCATACAATCACCACACAATTCCCAAACAACACATATTCACTCAAATAAGGATAGTTGGGTAAGAGAAACGATCTAGGAAGTCTATGGAGAGTGGTTTCGAAGATCATTGGGTTTCGATGGATGAGATTATTGAGTTGTTGTATCTAAGTAGGGTTTATTTATTTTGGATTATGAAAATATCTCTTGCAAGTCCTTATTGACCAAGGTCATGGACTAATGTAGATATTTAAGATTAGGGTTCAACCTAAGTGGCGTCCATTCATTTTGATTTCCTTTGAATGCTTGAGGCAAGTTTTAAGTCCATCTATGGCTATCATTAACTATTGGAGTTTCAAATAGCTCCGGTAGGTTAAACCTTGACCAAGGTCAAGTAGTATAGATTAATATTTGAGATATTGGTTTAACCCAAATGGATTTATAAAATCTCTAGTTATAGTTTTCAACTACTCAAATTCCTAAGTCAAATAGGTTTTATTTGACCGTAAAACACATGAGTATTTGATTTACAAGTTACTATTTCAAAACTAATTAGATACACAGATACATAGTTCAATTTATGAAGTATGAGAATTGGATTCATATTTTTATGAATTTTATTTGTTTTGTTATGAATTTTGCAAGGTTGCATAACTGCAAGTTTGTTATTTTTACCCAATTTAAAAGTATAAGTCTAAATGGGTTGAAAACACTTCCATGGGATAGGGCATCTTCTAAGCTTTCCAACGGTATCTTAATTGCTAAATTTGAATTCCTAAATCTCGAGGAAATTGGATTTGAAGTTGCAGTAAATAAACAAATACAAAAAGGTTTCTAAAAAAAACATTAAACGGCCTGGAATTTATATGGGCCGGGGAGACGGAGTCGGGCCGGCCCAGCTAGGGATCCCGGGCGGGTGCTTGAAAAAAAAGTTGAGCTGACAGGCGGGGCCCGCCTGCCAGGCCACTGAAAGCACGAAGGGGTATCGGGCCTTCTTCTTCCTGGCGCGAGTCTGGGACGGAACGGGAGAGAGGTCTGGGAGGAGGCGGCGCATGGGGAGCTCACCGGCGGCGATGCAGGGCGGCGGCGAGGGCGCAGGGTGGCGGAGGAAGGTCTTCTCGGCCACCTCCAGTCGGCGGCGTCGCGGAAGAGGGTCGGGAATGGCGGCGCTCCGCCGTGTACTGGGAGCACGGCGTCGAGCTCCTGGGCCACCGAGAGGGAGAGGGACGACGTGGGGATGTCTGGGAGGTTCCTGGTGATGGCGCGGATCTTTTCAGGGAAAAATGGCGGCTTTATATAGGCGTGAGAGGGAGCACGGGGCGAGGGGATCTGCGGAGAGAGCGCGGCCGGTGTCGGCTAATGGAGGAGAGGGGCGGTCGGGGCTTTTGGCGGGGTGCTGTGGACGGTTGCAGGAACTTGCTGGCGCGTTTGCAGGCGGCGGGGTGGTCTGGTGCAGAGGGGGCAAGTGAGGGGTCCGAGCGGTGGTTCTTCTCTGATCTTCCCTGTCTCACGGCCGTGGTCGGGGCAGGAGAGGCTGGGGCTCGACCAAGAGATGTTCCCTAGCATGGCTACAGGGTTTGGGCCGGGGTGAACAGCGTTGGCCACAGTAGCTGGGATTTTTCCTGGATTTCGCCCACCAAGTGTTTGTTGAAATGCCCGAAAGAATTCAAATTTTGAATTTTTGAAATCTGCCACCGTGGGTTGTCAAGATATTGGATAAGGAGTCCAAACATATTTTTGTTATGAAGAAATATGAGGTTTTGCAAAAATCTTATTTCAATTTTGAAGTATGGTTTCTGTTTCAGATTCAAACTTTGGACAGATTTTGAAAGAGGTTAGGGTTTGAGTTTTTGCTGGAAACTTCTTGGTTGAGTTAGTATGTGATCTGGTCAAGCTCAACTAACTGATCACACCCTTAGTTGAGTTGCAGATTTCTTATTCTAAGGGTTCAAAGTAGGGTAGTGGTTAACTTTTTCTAGATCATCTTTTCTTCTCTTTTTCTTTATTTCTCTTGCTTCTGGTTCTTTTGATCTTTGTGGTTCTTCTCTAATGCTTCTATTGGTTAAGTTTGAATTAACTAAACATTGCACAACAAATTAAAACACACATGAAATCATAAAAGGCATATATTATCAAACTATGCATACATGCAATATGAAGTGCAAAGATTTACCTTGGTCCAAAGGTGTTAGTTTTCTTGGAGATGACATGGAGTTGGGAATGAACTCTTATTTGAATTCCCACTTTGGTAGAAATTTGAATAGGGTTCCAAGTTGAGTTTTGTTTCAAACTATATTGTATTTGATTCTTTTCTATTTGTTTGTGATTGCTTGACTTAATTTCGGTTTGGTAATTGTCCCAAATGGGTTTAGCATGTCACCATGCGCAAAAATTTAATAGTTAGAAAACTATTTCAATTTCACAAAAATCTTTATTCAAAAATTTGGGCTCAAAGGATTTGTTTAAAAATCCTTTCTCAGATTCTTTCTTTCTATTTGAAGCATGGGAGCAAATGCTCAACTCAGAAGTTTCGAAAAGGCAAGAAATTAACCTTGTATTCAAAATAAAAGTTTTTGTTGGCTCCAGAATTTGGTATTTTGATAAATTCCATTTATTTCTATTTTTCCAAAAATTTGGGTTGTTACAACGCTCGAGCCTTGCGTTGGCGTCGGCCATGTCGATGCAGATCTGGAAGAAAACACACCACAGCCCCCTACCTGGCGCGCCAAATGTCGATGGATTTCGTGTCGCAAGAACATGGGGTACCACGCGACGGACCCGAAGATTCGAACGTAGGGGGCTGAACGTGTGATATCTAGGACCGCAACGAAGCACGGTGACGGAAGCCTCGAGTCTTCGAACGCACTACACACTGCAGAGAGAGATGCCGAGCTTTACCCAGGTTCAGGGCCCTCGTGGTGAGGTAACACCCCTACTTCCTGCCTTCTTGTATTACAACGCGACACCTCGCGAGGAGTACAAGGTCTTGGTTACAAAGCTCTAGCTGGCCAGAGGTTGAAGAACCTGCGTGCCCAGCTAGCTGCTTGGAGAAGATGGAGATCCCCTCCCCTCTAAGGGTGTGACGACCTCAAATTTGATAACAAATTCGAAGTGCCCGTTATGTATTCCACCGCAATCCCAGAACCATTGTTTGCGATATACATAACGTAGTTGGTAACCAGTTCCATAGACATTACAATACGATGGTTCAAATACAATGGTCATATAGACCAAGTCATATTACAACACAATATAGCAGCGGAAATAACGTCTTCGGGTCCATGCCTTCACCCTACAGGCAATGGCGACTCATGGAGACGAGCTTAGTTCTGGTACTCTTCTTCATACCCTTCCTCCTGGTATTCTTCCCCAAAGTCTGGCCAAGTTGATAGCTAGGGACACAGCCATGAGTACATTGGATGCACTCGCAAACCATCTTTTAAATGAAATGATGAAGTAGAAATGCAAGGTTGATATGGTGGACTAAGCACTAAGTTGTTTTGCAAAAGCTAGTTTTATTTCCCAAGAATGTTCATTGGTAGAAAAGAAGTTTAGTTCTCTAAGTTCAATCTAAAGGAACTTCAGGTGTGTCAACATCATGGTCAAGTCAAGTCATTCACCATGTTCACCATTGTGATTTTTATCATTGACAAAAGTCACGTAGAGCTAGCCAACTGTCCATGACCGCGGACGCGGCTATTCGAATAGTTTGAAAACCTCTACAGAGGGGTATACTTTACCCACAAGATTCGATACATCTGCCGGGAGAAATCCACAGATCGTCATACACAAGTATGCGGGGTTCAGATAATCAAACAAACTCTTTCACTTGCTCACCCTAGTATAGGATCCTTCCCTAGAGCCCGAGATACGGAATCCCCGCTCCGGTGCCTCTAGTTCTGGCCATCCCGGGATGCCGGGTTAGTGGAAATCCACCTAGTTCAGAAGTAGCCGCGCACGGTGTCCTTCCATAACTATTTGATACAAGGCCTCCCATACTAAGATAAACAAGCTACGGACTAAGCCCCTTCCCATATAGGGGTAATGTGGTCGTACGGTATGGTTGGCTCCCATGTACATCACTCGTTGTCATTTGAGAAATAAATTTCATAGTTCTTAGTCAAGATTAATTTCTTTCATAAAGCCATTATGTAGGAGCAATCTCCAATTCAAGTTTCAAGTTCAAGTCACCACTCTTCAAATAGAGTTCCCCTTATAGCTGGCCTCAATATTATTAGCAACTAAGCAACTACATTGAGTGAGGATACCACTAAATATGATTGGATAAACTCAGCTTGATGCTCTCGTTAAGCAAGATATCACTATACTTCTATCCTTCTACTCTAGCAATTCAATCATGCAATTTACTCAAAACAAGTAGAATGCAATATTAAAACTAGGCATTGGGGGTATGAATCAAAAGATGGCTTGCCTTGGTTGGCAAAGTGTCCGGGGTATTCTTCTTCTTCTTGGTAATAATCCCCTCCAATATCCTCCTCGGCAA
The DNA here is from genome assembly GCA_007115705.1 of Dactylis glomerata. NCBI lineage: Eukaryota > Viridiplantae > Streptophyta > Magnoliopsida > Poales > Poaceae > Dactylis > Dactylis glomerata. Next base: position 3,845,706 of record QXEO01002107.1, on the reverse strand, counting down.
CACTAGCGTCTAGTAACGGATAAACACAAAACACACCATCACTACACCATGCTAACAACACACCAAACACACATACTTGTTTTCAAACAATATCATTCATGTTGGATTTCATTTGAATTCTGTTGCAAGTTTTCTCCCAAGTGTTCATGAAGTGTGCAAGGTAGAGTTTCTACTAAGGGTCATAAGTTGTTCACCTTCTAAGTCTTGGTATTGGTTTAGGGTTACTAGGGCTAGTTCAAGTGGGAGAGATCAACTAAGTGAATTGGTAAGAGGGCAAATTAATTCTAAGTGTGCAATAGGAATCTATCATTTTATGTTGCTAACTAGAGTTGGGTTAGGGTCTAATTGATAACACTAATAGGGTTTGGAGTTGATTAGGGTTGACTAACAGTAAGGTATGTCATTGGTGAGTTCACAATTTAATTTTCATGATTTTAGGAGGCTAGAATAATTTTCTAGAAATCTTCTATGATTAAACAAGCTATGGTCACACTATTCATATCTAATTAAATTCCTAACTTATTTTGAATTCTAACCAGTTCTACTGTGTAGAGTATTTCACAAGCTTTCCAACGCATATTTATTTGCTGGAAAAGGATTTGCAAATCTCTTGGAATTTAAATTTGAAAATCACATCTGAAACAGTTTTGAACTAATTCGAAAAGGCGGGAAAATAATAAAAACGAAACGGACCGAATCTAAACCGCACCGGGCCGAATCTGAACAGAGCCCGAACGGGCCGGCCCAGAAAACGGTTCGCTTCGGTGGGAAAGAATAAAAACAAATCCTGACAGCTGGGGTCCACGCGTCAGATCTAATTAGAAACCCGAATCGGTATGCTAGCGTTGGATCAAGATCGAACGGCTGCTACGCGTCGTCTTCCTCAGTCAGGGCGGAGCTCACCGGCGTTGCAGTGAAGAGTGTTCGACGGTGAGGGAGTGACGTAGAGGATGCAGAACACGACGGCGACGTGCGGGATCGGCTACGGCGTGACTCCTCCTCCGATTCCCAGCGGCGGCTTGCTCCCAGGTGGTCGGACGCGGCGGCGCTCCTCGCGTCCAGTACCTCGCCGGCGTTGCAGGTGTCGACGAACCAGAGCGAGAGGGAGGGAGAGGTGGTGTCTGGGCGGTAGCTGGGAGTGAGGTGCGTCTCCTCGTTTGATCGGAGGGGCCTTTTATAGGCCGGAGCGTCGAGGGCAGGGCTGTCCAGAAGCTCGCCGGCTCGGGGGCCCTGGCAGCGTTCGAAGGTCTCTCCGGGCACGGCGGCCTCGGGGGCGTGCTGGGAGGGTGCTGGCTCGGCTGCGGAAAGCTGTGGGTCGGTTCTAGCGCCTCCATGGCGGTCGGCAACGTGCAGGTTGCTGGGAAGAAGAGAGGGGGGTCCCGGGGTACTGTCTCCTCTTCTCCTCCTTCTTCCATGGCTTGGGTCGGGGCAGAGGGGGCTGGCTCGACCGTGGCACCGTCCAGAAGCATGGCGACAGTGCTGGAGCGAGCAAGAACAGTGATCAACACAGTAAACTCGATTTGGTTTGATTTCTCTCTGCCAGTGTTCGATGAAATGCCCGCAAGAGTTTGAAATTCGAATTTTTTAAATTTTCCACTTTGGGTGATCAACATATTAGCCCAGGTTTCCAAATATATTTTTGTTACCAAGAATGGTTCAGTTTTGCAGAAATTTATATTTCAAAATTGGGTATGGTCACTGTTTCAGATTCAAAGTTTAGCAGATGATTGAGTCAAGCTCTGGGTTGAATTTTGAGTAGATTCTTGTTGGTTGAGCTAGTTTGTAACTTGGTTAAGCTCAACTAACAGGCCAAACATGAAGGTGAGTTACAAATTTCTTAATCCAAGGGTTCAAAGTAGGGTAGTCAAACAGATTTCCTAGATCATCTTATTCTTCTCTTTTTCTTTGATATTTTTATTTCTGGTTTCTTTGGTTCCTAATATTCTTCTCAATTGATTCTGTTGGTTTACTTAGAATTATCTAACCAATGCTCAATCAAAAATAACACACATGAAATCATAGAATACCAACAATAGAAAATACATGTATGCATTAAAGAATAGATCAAAAGTTTTATCTGGGTCCAAAATTTGGCACCTTATTTAATAAGAAGTGGATTACAATTTCTGAGTTGTTACAATCTTCCCCCCTTAAAAAGAATCTCGTCCCCGAGATTCACTAGTTAAGACTGAAAAGATTGGGAAACTCTTTCTGAAGGTAGTCTTCTCGTTCCCAAGTAGCTTCATCTTCGGTGTGATTACTCCACTGAATTTTCAGAAACTTGATGCTTCGGGTTCGAGTGGTCCTATATGCTTCCTCGAGGATACGGATAGGCATTTCACGATAGGTCAAATCCTTGTTGATGTCCACAGAACAGTGATCAATATTTTTGAAGATTTCGGGCTTCTCCGGAACTTCAAGACATTTCCGAAGTAAAGATACGTGAAAAACGTCGTGCACTTCAGACAATTCAGGGGGCATTTCCAACTGATAAGACACTTCTCCTCTGCGGTCTAGTATCTTGAAGGGTCCAATATATCTTGGTGCAAGCTTTCCTTTTACTTGGAATCTTTGCATTCTCTTGAGAGGTGACACTCTGAGAGAAACAAAATCTCCAATCTGGAAGGTCAGTTCTCTCCGTCTCTTGTCGGCATAACTCTTCTGTCTTGACTGAGCTGCCTTGAGGTAGTCACGAATCATGCGAACTTTCTCCTCGGCTTCTTGCAGAATGTCAGGTCCAAATATCTGACTGTCTCCTGTTTCTGACCAGTTCAAAGGGGTACGACACTTTCTTCCATACAAAGCTTCAAATGGGGCCATTTGCAAACTGGCTTGATAGCTGTTGTTGTAGGAAAACTCCGCGAAGGGCAGACAATCTTCCCACTTAGCCCCATAGGCTAGAACACAGGCTCTCAACATATCTTCAAGTATTTGATTCACTCTTTCAGTCTGTCCATCAGTCTGAGGGTGGTAAGTGGTGCTGAAAGCTAATTTGGTGCCCAAGGCTTCATGTAAACTTCTCCAGAATCTTGAGGTGAATTGGGTCCCTCGATCGGAAACTATGGTTTTAGGGACTCCATGCAAACTAACAATTCTGGATAGATACAGATCTGCTAGCTGTCCCGAGCGATAAGTGGTCTTGACAGGAATAAAGTGGGCAACTTTGGTCAGTCTATCCACAATGACCCAAATAGAGTCATTGCCACGGCTGGACCTTGGAAATCCAGTGATGAAATCCATTCCAACAGATTCCCACTTCCATTCCGGAACTTGCAAAGGTTGCAGCAATCCCGCGGGACGTTGATGTTCAGCTTTGACTCTTTGACAAATATCACACTTAGAGACGAACGATGCAATCTCACGCTTCATTCCATGCCACCAAAATTGTTCCTTCAAATCTTGATACATCTTAGTTCCACCGGGGTGGATGGAGTAAGGTGTCTCATGGGCTTCCTTCATAATAACTCCCTTCAATTCTGAGTCGGCAGGCACACAAATACGTCCTTTATACCAAAGAACTCCTTGATCATCTTCTTCAAATCCTGGCACTTTGCCGGAGCTAATTCGGCGCTTAATTCCGTCGATACTCTTATTTCCCTTCTGGGCTTCTTTGATTTGGCTCATCAAGGTGGGTTGAAACTCAAGGTTGGCTAGGAATCCACGACTGACTAGTTCCAATCCAAATTTTTCGAACTCTTGGTGCAACATAGGTTGCTCTTTCTTGATCATCATATTCAATGAGCATGGCTTCCTACTCAACGCATCGGCCACCACATTGGCCTTACCGGGGTGATAATGAATTTCCAGATCATAATCCTTGATCAACTCTATCCATCTTCTTTGCCTCATGTTCAACTCCTTCTGAGTGAAGATATACTTCAAACTTTTGTGATCCGTGTAGATCTCGCAACGGTTGCCCATCAGATAGTGCCTCCAGGTCTTCAGAGCTAGAACTACGGTTGCTAACTCCAGGTCATGGGTTGGATAATTTTCTTCATGAGGTCGAAGCTGCCGAGAGAGGTAAACTATGACCTTGCCTTCTTGCATCAATACACAACCAAGTCCAAGCTTGGAAGCGTCGCAATAGACATCAAAGTTTTTGGTGATATCGGGCATGGTTAGGACGGGGGCGGTCACCAGTCGCTTCTTGAGCTCTTGAAAAATCTCTTCACACTTAGGGGTCCATTCAAACTTCTTGTCTTTCTTCAACAATTGGGTCATTGGCCGGGCAATGCTTGAAAACCCTTCAACGAACTTGCGGTAATATCCCGCTAATCCGAGAAAACCTCTAACTTCAGTTGGAGTGGTAGGAGCTTCCCATTCCATGACTGATTTGATCTTCTTGGGGTCTACGGATATTCCTCCGGCTGATAATACATGGCCTAAGAATCCTACTTCCTTCAACCAGAACTCACATTTACTGAACTTGGCATACAGCTGATGCTCTCTTAAGGTTTCTAAGATTAATCTCAAATGGGTTGCATGCTCTTCTTCGGACTTGGAGTAGATAAGAATGTCATCAATAAAGACAACAACAAACTTATCCAAGAACTCCATAAAAACCTTATTCATGAGGTTCATGAAATAAGCAGGGGCATTGGTCAATCCAAATGACATTACGGTGTACTCATACAATCCGTATCGGGTAGTGAAGGCTGTTTTGGGGATATCCGTTGCACGGATCTTCAGTTGGTGGTATCCGGTTCTAAGATCTATCTTTGAGAAGACTCTGGCTCCAGTCAATTGGTCAAACAAATCTTCAATCTTTGGGAGAGGATACTTGTTCTTGATGGTCACATCGTTTAGCTTGCGGTAATCAGTGCACAGTCGGCTAGAACCGTCACTTTTATCCACAAATAGAACGGGTGATCTCCAAGCAGAATAACTTGGCTGAATCAATCCTTTACTCAAAAGGTCATCCAATTGCTCCTTCAACTCTACTAGTTCAGCTGGGTTCATACGATAGGGTCATTGGGCTATAGATCCAGTTCTGGGGATGAGCTCAATGATAAACTCGATATCCCGATCCGGTGGCATTCCGGGTAGCTCATCGGGAAAAACATCCGGGTATTCACAGACGATGGGAACTTCCTTTATGGTTGGCCCTGATATACTCTTATGACATCGGGTGGTTTGGGGTGGTTTTACGGACACATGCTTGACTATGATTCCAGTGCTACTCCTCATGGTGATGGTCTTCTTGGCACAATCTATCACTCCTTGATGGGAAGACATCCAGTTCATACCAAGAACTACTTCCAAACCTTTGGTTCCCAACACTATCAAATTGGCTAAGAAAGCTATTCCATGAATTTCTATGGGCACTGCCAAGCAGGTACAACTGGCTTTGGTTACTGACCCGGGAATTTGCACAGACATGACATCTTTCAAAGGGGTGGGTTGAAGTCCACTTTTAGCAACGAATAATTGGGTAACAAATGAGTGTGAAGCTCCAGAATCAAACAGAACTCTTGCAAGAACTGAGTTAACAGGGAACATACCAAGCACAACGTCGGTTGCTTCCTGAGCTTCTTCAACATTCATGTGATTCAGACGACCTCGAGAGTGAGGCTGGTTCCTTGGTGGATAGTTCTTGCCATTTCCCACACGGCGCTGTTGCTGAGCAGGAGCAGTGGTCTTGGATGCATCATTCAGCTTCTTGGGGCACTCATTGGAGTAGTGCCCTTTGAGTCCGCACTCGTAACAGGTAACTCCAGACTTGTCACCAGGCTTGGGTAACACAGGGGCGCCATTTGGCCTTAGAGTATGGGTGTTGAAGTTGTTGCCACTAGGTCTTGGGGGTGCACGGTTGAAGTTGTTGCCGGGTGGACGGTTGGGATAGTTGGGACGGGGAGCAGGTGCAGAGGGCCTCATAGGTCTAGGGGTGAAACCCATAGGTGCATTTCCCCTTGGCTTCTGCGAGTTGCTCGTGTTGCCTTGATACATCATACGGCGCTTGCGGTTCTCGGTAGCTTGCTTGAGTTTGCCTTCCATCTGAATGGCAGAGTCAACCAACGACTCCAGGTCGGCAAAGTGAATGCTGACCAAGACACATTGCATCTCATCATGAAGTCCATCCAAAAACCTTTCTTGCTTCTTCTCAGTGGTGTTGGTGTCATCTGGGGCATACCTAGACAAGGTAAGGAACTTGTCACGATAATCCACCACAGACAGGGAACCTTGCTTAAGATTTCTGAACTCATCTCTCATCCTTTTAACCAATCCCAAAGGAACATGGGCTTTGCTAAACTTGCTCTTGAACTCCTCCCAAGGCATCACATACCCTGGGGCTTGCATTGCACGGGTGCTATCCCACCAAGCTCTCGCTGCTCCAGCAAGATAGTGGGTGGTGTACAAAACCTTCTCATTTTCACCAACTTCGGCGACTGCCAAATTGTTTTCCATGGTGCGAAGCCAATCATCCGCATCTAAGGGCTCTTCAGACTTAGTGAACATAGGAGGGTTGGTGTTTTGAAAATTCCTTAACTTGGATCGGTGATCACCATTGCCATTGTTTTCTCCTTCACCATTGCCATTGCCATTGCCATTGCCATTGTTGTGGTTCATTGCCATCTGGGTTAACTGCTGAAGAGTGGCCAAGTTAGCTTGGCGCTCAGCTCGGGCTGCTTCCCGGTCTTCCATGATCAACCTTAGTAGTTCGGCCATTTCCGGGTTCGGGGGTGGAGGTGCTCGCGGCATCTGAAGATAAGGTGTGTAAGACAAGAGGGAAAAGCTAATTTTTGCTAAGATTAAAGGTAACATGGATGATGCAATTTTGTCTTACTAAGGCCTTAAGGGCCCAATTCATATTTCATTCAACACTCCACAAACATATCATACATACGAGTTCACACATTACAAATGGTTTACATCAAACCATTGCGACTCGTCTACTAGAGAGGGGGATACAACTCACACCTACACGAAGTGACTCAAGGTGAACTCATAACTAGATAACACGTGGATGTCTGATCTAAACAGCGGGCTCCTCGGGGTCTTCCTCCTCATCACTCACAATGAATCCGTTATGCCCACCACCTTCCGGATCATCAAGGTCCTCCATGAAATCATCCTCGTCACTAATGAGGGCATTATCCTCCTTGCGGAGGTCAATGCCTTCCTCCTCACCAAGGTGATCCTCCAGACTCTCAATGTATTCAGTTAACTCCGCCACATTGGCCTTCAACTCCTCAAGGTCCTGTTCCTTCTCATCTCGCTGGCGACGAAGGCTCTTGCGCTCCTTCGCAAGTATCCTGATAGTGCTCCTTGCCTCCACCAATGCGAAGTGCTCAAGGTTGGCCTTGGTACGGGCACGATCGGCCTCCTGCTGAGTGGAGTACAGCAAGAAGTCCATGTGATCGATGTAGGTACTCGGCTCATTCTGCCCGGGCATGTTTGCGGGACGTCCATCCGCATCACGCCGAGCAAAGTTCCTAAAGTGCTCTCCCTGAACCTCCTCAACATGCAGTCCGCACAAGCGGGCGTGCATCTCCTGCATCGCTCGGACCAAACCATCGGACCAAGTGTTCTCCACTAGCTCGAACTTGACCCTTGGAGAACTCAAGTTTCCCTTCTTGCCATGGCAACTGGCCCTGATAAGCCACCGTAGCTCTCCATCCGGGTGCTCATTGAGCACGGCTCCCTTGAACTCCGGATACAAACGATCCAGGAACAAGGTCAGGGTGGTGAGGTCGCGCTCGAAACAAAGGCTGCCACCATGGCCCAACTGGTAGTGCTCAACGAATACCGGGGCCATCTACAAAATTTTAGATTAGATTAAGTTAGTGATCAACTCAAGTGTGCAAAATTTTAAGTAGGCAAAAACTGAAGTATGTATAAAACTTTGCAAACAGATAGGAAAGGCTTAAGCAAGTTTCAAACCATTTCTTATATCTTTGCTTTTGTCAAGGTTTCATTTAACGCCCATTCTAACTAAGGTCTCCTATGGTCAGCCTAGGCTCTGATACCAACTTGGGACGACCTCAAATTTGATAACAAATTCGAAGTGCCCGTTATGTATTCCACCACAATCCCAGAACCATTGTTTGCGATATACATAACGTAGTTGGTAACCAGTTCCATAGACATTACAATACGATGGTTCAAATACAATGGTCATATAGACCAAGTCATATTACAACACAATATAGCAGCGGAAATAACGTCTTCGGGTCCATGCCTTCACCCTACAGGCAATGGCGACTCATGGAGACAAGCTTAGTTCTGGTACTCTTCTTCATACCCTTCCTCCTGGTATTCTTCCCCAAAGTCTGGCCAAGTTGATAGCCAGGGACACAGCCATGAGTACATTGGATGCACTCGCAAACCATCTTTTAAATGAAATGATGAAGTAGAAATACAAGGTTGATATGGTGGACTAAGCACTAAGTTGTTTTGCAAAAGCTAGTTTTATTTCCCAAGAATGTTCATTGGTAGAAAAGAAGTTTAGTTCTCTAAGTTCAATCTAAAGGAACTTCAGGTGTGTCAACATCATGGTCAAGTCAAGTCATTCACCATGTTCACCATTGTGATTTTTATCATAGACAAAAGTCACGTAGAGCTAGCCAACTGTCCATGACCACGGACGCGGCTATTCGAATAGTTTGAAAACCTCTGCAGAGGGGTACACTTTACCCACAAGATTCGATACATCTGCCGGGAGAAATCCACGGATCGTCATACACAAGTATGCGGGGTTCAGATAATCAAACAAACTCTTTCACTTGCTCACCCTAGTATAGGATCCTTCCCTAGAGCCCAGGATACGGAATCCCCGCTCCGGTGCCTCTAGTTCTGGCCATCCCGGGATGCCGGGTTAGTGGAAATCCACCTGGTTCAGAAGTAGCCGCGCACGGTGTCCTTCCATAACTATTTGATACAAGGCCTCCCATACTAAGATAAACAAGCTACGGACTAAGCCCCTTCCCATATAGGGGTAATGTGGTCGTACGGTATGGTTGGCTCCCATGTACATCACTCGTTGTCATTTGAGAAATAAATTTCATAGTTCTTAGTCAAGATTAATTTCTTTCATAAAGCCATTATGTAGGAGCAATCTCCAATTCAAGTTTCAAGTTCAAGTCACCACTCTTCAAATAGAGTTCCCCTTATAGCTGGCCTCAATATTATTAGCAACTAAGCAACTACATTGAGTGAGGATACCACTAAATATGATTGGATAAACTCCGCTTGATGCTCTCGTTAAGCAAGATATCACTATACTTCTATCCTTCTACTCTAGCAATTCAATCATGCAATTTACTCAAAACAAGTAGAATGCAATATTAAAACTAGGCATTGGGGGTATGAATCAAAAGATGGCTTGCCTTGGTTGGCAAAGTGTCCGGGGTATTCTTCTTCTTCTTGGTAATAATCCCCTCCAATATCCTCCTCGGCAACACTAGCGTCTAGTAACGGATAAACACAAAACACACCATCACTACACCATGCTAACAACACACCAAACACACATACTTGTTTTCAAACAATATCATTCATGTTGGATTTCATTTGAATTCTGTTGCAAGTTTTCTCCCAAGTGTTCATGAAGTGTGCAAGGTAGAGTTTCTACTAAGGGTCATAAGTTGTTCACCTTCTAAGTCTTGGTATTGGTTTAGGGTTACTAGGGCTAGTTCAAGTGGGAGAGATCAACTAAGTGAATTGGTAAGAGGGCAAATTAATTCTAAGTGTGCAATAGGAATCTATCATTTTATGTTGCTAACTAGAGTTGGGTTAGGGTCTAATTGATAACACTAATAGGGTTTGGAGTTTATTAGGGTTGACTAACAGTAAGGCATGTCATTGGTGAGTTGACAATTTAATTTTCATGATTTTAGGAGGCTAAAATAATTTTTTAGAAATCTTCTATGATTAAACAAGCTATGGTCACACTATTCATATCTAATTAAATTCCTAACTTATTTTGAATTCTAATCAGTTCTACTGTGTAGAGTATTTTACAAGCTTTCCAACGCATATTTATTTGCTGGAAAAGGATTTGCAAATCTCTTGGAATTTAAATTTGAAAATCACATCTGAAACAGTTTTGAACTAATTCGAAAAGGCGGGAAAATAATAAAAACGAAACGGACCGAATCTAAACCGCACCGGGCCGAATCTGAACAGAGCCCGAACGGGCCGGCCCAGAAAACGGTTCGCTTTGGCGGGAAAGAATAAAAACGAATCCTGACAGCTGGGGTCCACGCGTCAGATCTAATTAGAAACCCGAATCGGTATGCTAGCGTTGGATCAAGATCGAACGGCTGCTACGCGTCGTCTTCCTCAGTCAGGGCGGAGCTCACCGGCGTTGCAGTGAAGAGTGTTCGACGGTGAGGGAGTGACGTAGAGGATGCAGAACTCGACGGCGACGTGCGGGATCGGCTGCGGCGTGACTCCTCCTCCGATTCCCAGCGGCGGCTTGCTCCCAGGTGGTCGGACGCGGCGGCGCTCCTCACGTCCAGTACCTCGCCGGCGTTGCAGGCGTCGACGAACCAGAGTGAGAGGGAGGGAGAGGTGGTGTATGGGCGGTAGCTGGGAGTGAGGTGCGTCTCCTCGTTTGATCGGAGGGGCCTTTTATAGGCCGGAGCGTCGAGGGCAGGGCTGTCCAGAAGCTCGCCGGCTCGGGGGCCCTGGCAGCGTTCGAAGGTCTCTCCGGGCACGGCGGCCTCGGGGGCGTGCTGGGAGGGTGCTGGCTCGGCTGCGGAAGGCTGTGGATCGGTTCTGGCGCCTCCATGGCGGTCGGCAACGTGCAGGTTGCTGGGAAGAAGAGAGGGGGGTCCCGGGGTACTGTCTCCTCTTCTCCTCCTTCTTCCATGGCTTGGGTCGGGGCAGAGGGGGCTGGCTCGACCGTGGCACCGTCCAGAAGCATGGCGACAGTGCTGGAGCGAGCAAGAACAGTGATCAACACAGTAAACTCGATTTGGTTTGATTTCTCTCTGCCACTGTTCGACGAAATGCCCGCAAGAGTTTGAAATTCGAATTTTCGAAATTTTCCACTTTGGGTGATCAACATATTAGCCCAGGTTTCCAAATATATTTTTGTTACCAAGAATGGTTCAGTTTTGCAGAAATTTATATTTCAAAATTGGGTATGGTCACTGTTTCAGATTCAAAGTTTAGCAGATGATTGAGTCAAGCTCTGGGTTGAATTTTGAGTAGATTCTTGTTGGTTGAGCTAGCTTGTAACTTGGTTAAGCTCAACTAACAGGCCAAACATGAAGGTGAGTTACAGATTTCTTAATCCAAGGGTTCAAAGTAGGGTAGTCAAACAGATTTCCTAGATCATCTTATTCTTCTCTTTTTCTTTGATATTTTTATTTCTGGTTTCTTTGGTTCCTAATATTCTTCTCAATTGATTCTGTTGGTTTACTTAGAATTATCTAACCAATGCTCAATCAAAAATAACACACATGAAATCATAGAATACCAACAATAGAAAATACATGTATGCATTAAAGAATAGATCAAAAGTTTTATCTGGGTCCAAAATTTGGCACCTTATTTAATAAGAAGTGGATTACAATTTCTGAGTTGTTACAAAGGGGTGGCCTCCCTTCCTTTTATAGCGCCAAGGTCCTCCTTCCCCTTATCTTCTTGGGGAAGGGGTTGCCACACACGGCCAAGGAGGGAGGACAGATGTAGACTACATTCTTCCGTGGACGTAGTCTTCGTAGGGTAGTGGCACCGATCCACAGGAGTGGGTGGAGGAAGCTGATGTCTTCCTCTGGCGCCCTGCACCGTCCACGCTATTTTTAGGGGGGGTGGCCAACAACCACTGTGCCGCTTTGGGCAGGCACAGGGAAAGTTGGTCTCCTCCCTGTCGGGGGTAGCGTGGGCGGTACGTGGTCTTCTGTCCTTTATCTTCTTGCTCTGCACGCCAACGTGCTGAGCTGACGTGGACGTGGTCCCTCTCCTCACCAGCGGGAGCTCATGAGGAGGTCTTCTGGTCCTTAGCAGTTTCCACCGTCGTTCTCCTCATGAGGCGCCTCCTCATGAGGGTCTTCTCAAATAGCTTCGGTCGCCGGTTCTCCCCTGGGCTGAAGATGGGCCGATGATGGGGCCCAGGAGCAGGTGGACCGGGATACCCCGGTATCCAGAACACCGACATGCATCTCGATACAAGAGTGGGAAGAAAGCTCCTCAAAAAGTGGTATGGTACTTTCCGATCACTCATCGTCTATAGTGGTATTTCACAGACCCTAAGGAAGCAAAGCTTATGCGCTGGCACGCGGAAAGGAAGAAACCAGAAGATGATGCCGATGATGATGAGGCGGACAAGATACTGAGACACCCTTCAGATGCTAGCCAGTGGAAGGCATTGGACATCGAGTACCCATAATTTGGGGACGATCCAAGGAACGTCAGGCTGGGTGTGAGCACTGATGGACTCAATCCATTAGGCAGCCAGAGCAGCACCCATAGCATGTGGCCCATGTTTGTATGGATGTACAACCTACCCCCCTGGCTGTGCATGAAGAGGAGGTATATACAAATGACTATGCTAATTCAAGGTCCGAAACAATCGGGTAATGACATCCAACTGTATCTCGGTCTGTTGAAAGAGGAACTAGCAACGTTATGGGATGCACCACCCAATACGTCAGACGATGTCGCACAAGATTATTTCCCTATGAGAGCCGCGTTGGTCACGACGGTGCATGACTATCTCGGTTGCGGATATGTCTCGGGGCAGGTGGTCCACGGATACTGTGCATGCATTCGGTGCATGGATGACACAACGTATCACCAGCTACAGAAAGATCCCTGTTCTTCGAAAACCGTCTTCATTGGGCATCGAAGGTGGCTTCGCAAGGATGACCCGTGGAGAAGACGCAAAGATCTATTCAATGGGAAAGTTGAGCTCTGAGGAGAGCCATCTCTGAGGAGCGGCGACGAAATTGATGAGTTGTTGACAAATTGGCCAGAGTGCCCAGCGCCAGGAAAGAAGCAAAAGGCGCCCAAGCCGCTGCTAAAGGTATGGAACACAAGGTCTGTTTTCTAGGATTTGCCATGCTAGAAGATCCTCCGCACGCCCCATAGCCTTGATTTCATGCATATCACGAAAAACGTGTGTGAGATTCTGCTTGGCACCCTTCTCAACATGCCGGATAGGACCAAAGACGGGCCGAAAGCAAGGCACGACTTGGAATTTATGAAGATTAGGAATGACCTTCACGTAGGACATCCTGATGATGATGATGATGATGATGATGATGAGGAGGAGGAGGAGACGGAAGGTCGTCGCGAGGGCAAAAAGGCCAAGAGGAACGATTATCATTGCCCCGCTTCGCGCTTCACTCTAAGTCCTCAGGAGATCGAGCAGTTTTTCAACTGCCTACTAGGAGTCAAAGTTCCTTACGGTTACTCAGGCAAGATCAGTAGATACCTAGACAAGGCGAAGCAGAAGTTCAGCGGGATGAAGTCTCATGACTGTCACATGCTGATGACGCAGATACTTCCGGTTGCAATCTGAGGAATAATGGACGAGCACGTCCGTCATACGTTGTTTGGCCTCTGCCACTTTTTTGACGTCATCTCTTGGAAGTCAATTGGCATGAAGAAAATCAAGAGGCTACAGGAAGAGATCGTCGTGATTCCATGCGAGCTCGAGATGTACTTCCCGCCCGCATTCTTCGACATTATGGTACATCTGCTGGTCCATATCGTGGAGGATATCGTCCAACTCGGGCCGACGTTCCTGCACAGCATGATGCCGTTTGAAAGGATGAATGGTGTCATCAAAGGATACGTTCGCAATAGATCACGTCCTAATGGAAGCATAGCCAAGGGCTTCCTGACAGAAGAGTGCATCTCTTTCTGCACGAATTATCTTAACATTGATAACCCTGTTGGTCTGTCCGTCAACAAGCACCTTGACAGGATCGATGAATGGGGTCACCGCGAGGGTCGTCGTGAAATGCATGTCGTCTTCACTGGGTGGCGCGCCGACTTTGACAGAGCAAACCTAGTCGCGCTTCAACACATGCAACTGATCGACCCTTGGGTGGAAGAGCACAAAAGCTCTATTGCGAAGAAGTACAGTGACAGGGGCGAGATGAGGACTGAAGGAGCAATAATCAAAGAGCACAACTCCAATTTCACGACATGGTTCAAGGACAAGCTTCTAGCTAATCCCCCACCAATGCAATCTTCCGAGGAAGAAAAACTCATATTTGCCTTGTCACAGGGCGCTGAACACTGCCTGATGACCTATCAGGCGTACGATATCAACGGCTACACATTTTACACTGAGGAAAAGGAGAGTAATTGCGATTACCAAAACTTAGGGGTAACGATGGAAGCCTACACCGGTGACGTCAAGCAGAGATACTACGGAAGGATCGAGGAGATCTGGTAGCTGAGCTACGCTGGGGAGAAGGTGCCGATGTTTCGTGTTAGATAGGCCAAGAATGTCGTAAAAGAAGACCGGTATTTTACCACCATGGTTATACCCGAAGCCAAATCCAAGACTGCCGGTGCAAACGTCACCATGAAAAATGAGCCACGGGTATTGGCAAGCCAAGTGGACCAATGCTTCTTCATTACCGACCCGACAAAGCCTACCCGGGTTGTCGTGAGGAGAGGCAAAAGGAACATCATTGGAATGGATGGAGTCGCCAACGAGCAAGACTTTGACATGTACGGTGATCCGAAGATGGAAGATGAAAGCGACAACAATGAACCATACACCACAAGAAGAAGCAGGACCACCCTACCTAAAGGTCTAGCGTTCAAGAGAAGAAGTCTCGGGGTTCCGGGGCTTAATTATTCGACCTTGACAAAGAAGGGAAAAAATATTGTGAAACGATAATTTTTGGGGGACATGTAATTTTCAGAGATACTTATCATGTATCGATCCCTTTTATAGTTTTGGAACAAAAAAGACGTATAATTTTCAGAGATATTTTGAATGATATATTATTTTAGGCATGAATGAAATATTATATTATTTGTGCTTATTTAGTTTTGAACATCTTAATATTTATTGGAATTTTATTACATTTTTTAAAAAAAGTGCTTATTTAGTTTTGAACATTTTAACATTTATTGGAATTTTATTACATGTTAAAAAACATTTAAAAAAATAAAAACAAAAAAGTGGGGCAACCAGGACTCGAACCCTGGCTGCCTCTGCTGGATAGTTTTGGCCAAAGGCACTGGAGTAGATAGGTGGTTGTGTCTAGAGGTGGGTGCTCGTCCTTTTAACTACTACTGCACATATGCGTAGCGCATCTCTCCTTAATGCGCTATAGGTAATCTTACCCATAGCGCAGCACCCATCGATGCGCTATGGCTAAAGGCGTATAGGTTAGGCCTCGCCCCCCTCTGATTCTTCCCTAACCAGATCGACCGCCACTCTCCTCGCTCATCGTCGCCAGCACAGTCGCTGCCGCCACCCCAACACCTGCCGCCATCGTCAAAGGAGAAGGAGACGCCGCCATCGCGCCACCATCCCTGCAGAGGAGGAGCCCCGTTGGCTGCCACCTCTGCAGATCGAGGAGCAAGCCTCGATGCCCCGGCTGCCATCCCCAGCCACCTTCCCAACCTCGCCGTCCTCTACTCCGACAAGTTCGCCTCCATCATCGCCTGCACGAGCTCGGTACCATCACGAATCCCCTACATCTCCCAACCTCGCCGTCCTCTACTCCGGGCATCTTTCTTCTTCTTCTTGCTTTGCGTGCTTGATGGTTGGCAGTGGTGATGGTGCCTAATTTTAGGATCAGTGGGCAGTAGCAGTGCTTGTGATATATATTCATTATTAGTACAAAATTAAGAAATGTTCTGCAAGCGGTGGTGATGGTGGCTAATGTCCTACACTAAACAGAAAAACACACCTTTATGTAGCTTCTTCATGGTGGCTCAGCCTGTAACAGATGCTACTCAATATATTATGATTTATGCTTAAGAACCTTATTGAGTTTCTATCATTATACCTTATCAGTTGGTACTGATGCTAATTAAGTTGGTTACTGTCAGTAATATAGTTGGTTCTCACATTTTGTAAAGTTGCTTCCTGCCTAGTCACTAAGTTATTCTGTCACTAAGTTGCTTCCTGCATTTTGTATAGTTGGTTCTCACTAAGTTGGCTCACTTAATGTGTTCAAGTTGGTTTCTAAAATGCCTAAGTCGGCTCACATAGAAATTCTACCAGATAGTCAGTTCATTGCCACTACTAATGGGATCAAGCTTTATCTTGGTTAACAATTAGTTTATTCTTTTGTAGTTAAATAGTTCTCAAAAGTACTGCAAGTGTGAGAATTCTCCAAGAAAAATGAAACTGAAAAACAAATCTTGCCATTCAGGACATCTGTCTGGCAAGATGGCAATTTATTCCCGCGAAATAGATTCTTTTTAGGTAGATTAGTTTTTTTCCTTTGGATGAAAGAAGTATGTACCTGTAGTGCTGCTGCTGTTGCCAAGAGTTCTCTGTAATCATCAAGTGTAGTATTTTATTTAGCGGTAACACCTGAAATTGTTGTACCCAGCAAGTGTGTAGCATGTACCTACAGAGCACAAGTTAATGGTTAGACACTTGAAGATGAATGGTCTTAGATGCAAATGCTTAATTGCCAAAAGGTGATTGCAATTGATTGTATTATTATAATAATCATAGAAATTCATGGAGAAAGGTTATTTTCGCTTTTATAATGTGCTAGAAAAAAGACATAGCTGCACAAGATAAGCTGGCACATTATGTAATAGCTAGATAAAGGCTGGGTTATTTTCACTTTTATACTGTCTAACTGAAATATGCTGCTAACAGTGTATGCACTGTTATTACTTTCTGGTGCATTTTTTCTGCCCTTCCACTGAGTGAGAATAGTAAACTGTGTTGTCATCTATATTTCTGATGTTTTATTCTCTATTGGCATAATATGTAATTTGCTTGCCAAAACATCTATATTTAGTAATGGAGGGTGTAGCTAAAACCATAGGTTAGTGAAAAAAGTTCAAAGTTTTATTACACATGCTGGTCTATTTTTTTGAGTAATATTTGGGTATGTTACATGCTAGTCTGTTTATCTAGAGTTTTCTTATCCATTGTTTCCTAGTAGTTATTGTCCCTGTTAATCCTGTTTTAGTCTAAATTGCATCAGCATCAGCATTGCTATATCTTCCCAGTAGTTTTATTACACTTTTATTTGCTTTAACCAAGTTGATTACCTATGTAGTCATGTACTTGACTAAATCTTTTGAAGATACTAATTGCGTCAGCATTGCTATTGCCTTATAATTATGCTTAGGTTACTTCTTAGATGTACTTCTACAGTTTTACTTGCCCCTCTTATTTTGTAGGGATTATCCAAAGTCCTGGCAGGGACATTGTTGCTTATTGATCAGTAGACTGTTTTTGCTGGGACATTTTTGCTGGGATTATCCGAAGTCTTAGCAGTAGACTATTTTTTTCTTATTCAGTAGACTGTTTCTGCTGGGACATTTTTGCTCCTAGCTACATGGTTGTCCTAGATACTGGGACATTTTTGCTTATTCTGTAGCCTATTTTTTGATGGCTGGGACATTGTTTGATGGCTGGGACATATATATACTGCTATAACTTGATGGATGGCACATTTTTTGATGGCTGGGACATTTTTTATGGCTAGGACATATATATGCTTATATACATATTAATCTGTTAGCTATTTGTGCTATAGTGTGTGAGATGTGGTGCCTTTGGGCTATTTTTTGTGCAGGGGATTCAAATGAGTCCCCATTTACCGCTGAAATGTCGATTTACTTCCGTTTCAGCAAAAATGGGCACTCCCTATGTCAAAAAAACAGCATAGGTCATGCCAAAATTTTCCGTGAATTATAGTACTTCTACTAACTCGATGTGTTTTCTTTATTTAGTGCGAAAATGGCCCACAACGATGATGCCGATGGATCTGGCAAGCAATTCTGGGAACTTTCCCAAGAGTTGGAAGAACAACTGGTGATGGGGCAAGAAGAAGAGGAGATGGAGGTAGACGAAGAGGAGAGGGAGGTAGAAGAAGAGGAGATGGAGGACATATATCAAGATGATATGTATGTAGAAGGAGAGCATATGGAGGGCGCCGACGACACCCCTACCACCACATCTGGTGGCGTAGATGGTACCCAACGGACGAAGATGCCATGGAAAGATGGGAAGGATCGGAAGGATCGGCGCCCGAACCAGCTGAAGGTCGACCGCCACGGAATCACGCGTGTGTTGGCAAGTGGGCATCCTCTCGAACCCGAGGAGTTTGTTGCCGGTTACAGAAACCAACTCGGGTGCATCGTCCGAAGCACTGTCCCGCTCAACACGGTGAACCTAAGGAGTGAGGACAATGCGCATTACCGCACACTCCTCTTGCAGAAGTTGCATGCCCGATACAAGTTTGCTGATGAGTTTGTCAACTTGGAGGTCAGTGTGAATCTAGTGAACAATGCCGCTATCTCGAAGATGAACACCGCCCTGGCCAGCTGGAAAGTCCGGGTGAAGAAATTGATCATCGCGGGTAAAACATTTGAGGAGGCCAAGAAGAGCAACCCGACACTCACGGAGAATGACTACGAATAGATGAGGTTCAAGTGCGACCCCAATGATGTAGTGAGCAACAGAAAGAGTCTCTGGGGGAAGGAATTACAGTCCAAGAACTTAGGTGTCCACAATCTCGGCTGCGGCAGTTACCGAGGGAAGAACAAGATATGGGCGAAGGAGGATGCAAAGATGGAGGCAAAGGGCATCGCAAACCCTTGGCACCGCATCGCAGATCCGCAGGCCAGGAGAGTAATTAGGTCCAAGTACCATTACGACCCGATAAGCAAGCAACTCACCACAGATGAGAAGGTGAAGAGGTTCGAGGAGATTCTGGCAGCTGAAGAAAAGATTTCCGCATCTCATACCTCCTCATCCTAGTGTTCAACGACGATTGGGTCTAGGTGGAACACCGCTTTGAATAGGGCAGTGAACGTGATGAAGGGACGTGAAAAAACAAAACCGCCGACGTCAGCTGGTCGTGTGCTCGGCGTAGGCTTGTCCGTGAAATGGTCGGACAAGTATGGCAGGCAACAGAAGGGAAAGAATGCACTCAGTGAGGATGAAGCCCGCGAGCTTCACGAACTCAGGGAGAGAGTGCCACAGATTCCGGAGATTGTTGATAAACGTGTGGCCGATAAGGTCGACACGCTTTTCACAGAAAAGATGACCGCCATGATGCCTCGCCTATTTGAAGCGTTTGGGAGTTGGGATGCGGCAGGTCGAGTTGGTCTGCCCCCGATACCCAGTATAATCGGCAGCAACTCGAGCGCCGCGGCGCCGAATGTATTGGTGACACCGGCCGCCAACACCGCCGCGGCGCCCCACGTCGCCGACACCGCAGCGCCGGTCGCCAACACCGCGGCGCAGGGGCTTAATGCATCAGGAGGTACCGGGCAACGAAGCAGCCCCTCTGTCTCCTGCACGCCGATGTACGTCGGTGTTCCTTCAACGGCAGCGGAGCTCGACGCCGTCAAGGTAACACACTTTTCGCATCATGTCACGTAATATACACTTGGACAACTAAGCGGCGGTGGCTCAACCTATGTACATTTCTCATTTTTCGCAGGCTGCGAGCACAGACGTTCCTTGCACTCTCCTACATTATGTCGATGGCGTGTTGAAGGATGTTGCCACAGGTAGTATCATGCAACCGGGAAACAGGTTGTTCCACGGTAGGCCGATGCCACCCAACGTGTTGAGGGTCTCATTGGCTCGGACGCTGCAGAACTGTGATGACGTGATGCCTGCCTTTCAGCCCATGGGAGACGAAGAGGATGAAGAGCCAAAAGTCCTCAGACAGTGCTTTGGCTATTCAATGCTATGGCCAGAGAATCAGATTCTTCTAGGGGTGGGGAGCACAACTCCACGAATAACACCGCTGGTCATGCCCGGGCCAAGCAGCTATGTGGTGGCCGATCCTAATCATGATATGCAGATGGCATAGGATCCGAACGATGACGATGATGATGAAGTCAACGTTGATGCCTTCATCAATACTTCATATTGTGATGACATTGAAGAACCGGCGCCAGGTCCCTCGGAGAAACAACCTAATATCAACAAACGTTTGTCATTCCATTCTCAGGAGACACCTCCAGATGTTGTCTGCACGGAGCATCCACTGCCTGGAAACATTTTCACCCCCAACACACTCCATAAGTGTGCCGGTGAGCAGATTGTAGTTCCCATGAAGAAGAAGGAAAGGCAAAGGAATAGCAAGAAGGATACTATGAGCCAGCCAGCACCGATCCGGGCTCAGGACAGGCCACCAAGACCCAAGGGTCTTAACCACATTGTGCATACTATGGGCTAGCCGATGCTGAATGCACAAATGCTCTAGGCTTGCAGTGCAGATATGCAGAGTCTGCATGACGCTATTCTCTACCTAGAGACGCGCCAACTTGGAGATAATGATTCATCATACCCGCTTTACATGGCCAAGGTGCCAACGGGCAGGGACTTCGTTGAGGATGCACCCGCAGATATTATGCTGCTTCAGTTTGCCGATATCTTTGACGTATTTCACCAGAATCGGCTGTACCAAACCCTCGTCCGCCTATTTTCCCTAAGTATGGCGATGCAGGTCATTAGAGACAAGACCCCGGGCATCGCGATAGTGGACCCCTACTACATGCGTGAGAGCCAGTTGTCAAAATGGGAGGGCCAGAAAGTCGTGTCCGAGTATCTCAGCGTCATCATCAGGAAAAATATTGGGAAGGACTTGCTCATGGCCTACTTTCCCAAGTAAGTGATCATTGGCTCGCCACCGTAATGTTTTCTTAGATTTCCATCTTGTTCTTTGCCAACATTCTGTTTGAATTGTTTTGCGCAGTGACGAATACTTCACGCTCATCAATATCTCGGTGAGAAATGCGCAATGCGTGTATTTGGACTCGGGCAGTGCAACAAAGAAAAACTACATGACTATCAAGGCAGTTTTGGATGAAGCTCTTACCAAGTACACCCGTCTGGGAGGCTTATTGAAGACTAAATGGCCGCTCAAGCAAGGCATGCACACGTTCGGCCATATAACGGCGTTCCCCTGTGTCAAGCAGCCTGTGGGCAGCCAGAAGGAGGCCTACTACGCCCTATATCAGATGCGGGCATACGTACGCGACCACCATAACTTGATGCTGCCAAATTCACTTAAATCCTGGGCCGAACACTTGGCGATCATCCAAGATAAGGATCTAAGAGCAGAGTTCTATCGCATCCAGGAGCAGTTTGTGACAATCATCTTTTAAGATGTCATCAAAAAAGGAGGGATGTTCTACACTGCCGCTATGAAGCCGTCAAATGCTGAAATAGATAAGAGGCTGCTTCTTCAGGGTGACGACAGACCGTTCTTGCTTTCGGGAGGCGGCATCCACTTTGTTCCTGATGTTGGCAAGCCGAAATGTTGATTCACTAGTTGTAAACTTAATAAGTACATCCTAACTTGCCTAGCACGGCAAGTTTGGTAGATAATCATTGAGCTTAGTTGTGATCGTTGGCTCATTGCTATTTGTCATGTCATGTCATGTAATGAACTTAGTTGTGGTGTACTTCATCGATCGTACTAATGTTAATTATGTCATGTGATGTTAATTGTATCATTTAATTATGTGATGAACTATTGCTTTCCGCTCTCTAACCTTATTTGTGTCTTGAAGGTAGAGATGCCGTACGTGGTGTACAGGGGTAGGGTTCCTGGAGTTTACGTCCACTGGGAAGATTGCTTGAAGCAAGTCAACATGTTCAAGAGAAATAGCTACAAAGGGTACAATACCATGGCGGAGGCGGAAGCTAGGTGGAGGAACCACCTACGATAGGAGAGGAGGACGATCTTCGGCATCACCACCGCCGTCTTGCTCACTGCGGTGATTGCAGTTGTAGTGTACTTCATCGTAGTGTAGGAGACTATCTTATTCATGTAAGATGTGATGATGAACTTGCATACTTGGTCGGTGTCGGTGACTTAGACTACGAATGTGATTGTTTCATTTCAAAACAATGTGATTCATATGCTATGCATGTTTTATGCTATTTATATTGCATTATCCTATATACCTGTTATATTATGTATACTATACTATATTATGTATAAAAACTATAATCTGGCAGCAGAAATACAGTATTTTTGAAAATCAAAAAATAAATACCCATAGCGCATGTGTCTGGTGCGCTACGGGTAATATGCTTACCCGTAGCGTACCACACATGCGCTACGGTTAATTTTTTACCAGTGGCGTGCTACTCGCAGCGCATGAAATATGCGCTATGGGTAGCCATATTAGGTGCGCTGCGGGTAAGCTTTTTTCTAGTAGTGACACGACCTTGAGGTCCGCTTCGATGTTCTTCATCGTCAATGTTTGTGCAGGAACATAATTCCCGCTCTCGGTCTTCAAAGGTATGAACACCGCCGCTACTCTGTTGCCTTAACAAAATAGAATAGATCATGGGGAATTGATTTGTAGGAAATTTTTTGTTTTCTACTTTGAACCCCAACAGTGGTGTCAGAGCCGAACTATGCATAGTTGTCTTGGTATGGATAGAACGCATCGAGGATGCAGGCACTGATATTCTTATTGTTACCCTTTAATTTGCATATGTTCATATCTATGGCATTGTTGGATTGCAAGCGGCCTTGCGACCGACCTTATGCTTCGATGAAACTGGTTCCACAATTGATGTACGACTTGCATCGTACACGTGGCTTAGGCAAGGTGTGAGTTTCTCCTCTTTAGTGGATATGATTTTTGCAATGGAGGGCCCTTAGCGGGGGTTAAAGAAACAATTAGCGAATCACCGTTGTGGTTGCATGCACGTAGGTAAAGAATCGTTCCTTCCTAGCAAAGCCCTAGCAGCCGCGTAAAACTTGCAAAAGATAAAGTAGAAGGGTCTAACTTAATTTTGCAAAAGGGCAAAAGGACAAGATAATCTTAAAATTGATTATATTAATAATATACATGACGGTAGCATTTTTAAGATGATCCCTCTAAAAATTCCAACAAACATGTTCCCCCTTAGTGTGCAATCGCCAAGAAAGATCTTCGCTATGAAGCCATCCATGACGATCGGGGGCTAGACATATCTAATTTCACATATGGTGTGGGTACAAGCCATATATCTGCCACGCATATACACTAAAGTTTCTTTGGCGATCCTAGCATGTGTAGACATGGTCTCGGAACATAAGTGACCGAAAGGTTAATCACGAGTCACATGTTGATTGTGATTGAAAAGACCCAGTTTACCTTTTTGAAGCTATATCATCGGCCGTGATGATCGGGGGTGGTGTAGTGAATTAGGATTGTGTAATCACTAAAGAACTTTAAGGGATGTTAGTTTAAGTGGGAGTTCATCTAGTTTGCCTAAATTTGATTAATAAGCAATTGAACTCATATTATGAACAACGTCTAAGTGTCTTTGCAAATCCATTTGTAGATGTCTCGCCCTACCTTCAACTTAGGAGCATTCCCTGAGAAAGAAAAACTTAAAACTGATGGTTCAAACTTCACCACTTGGTTCTGTACTTTGAGGATTATCCTCGGTCCCCATAAGATGGGGTATGTTCTTGATGCCGCCATTAGCGCCATGCCCAAAGGGGACCCCTCCAACGATGACAAGGCCGTCTACCAAACCAAGGTGGGCGATGCCTCGTTTGTCCAAAGTGGCATGTTGTATGCCATGGAGTCTGGTCTGCAAAAGCGCATTGAGAAGATGAGCGTATTTGAGATAACCACTAATCTCAAGGTTGTTCTTGCACCTCAAGCAAGGGCGGAGAGGTACGAGGCTTCCGAGCTATTCTTCTCCTCCCATATAGAACAGCACAGCAGTCTGAGTGAGCATGTAGTCAAAATGTCTCGCTATGTTCAACGCTTGAACGCTCTGGAATGTCAGATCCTGGACAAGCTTGCGATTGATTGGGTGCTGCAGTCGCTGCCCCTAGCTATAAAAGATTTGTCCTGAATTACAACATGCAAGGGATGACTAAGTCCCTTTCAGAGTTGTTCGCTATGCTCAAAACTACCGAGGTGGTCTTCAGGTCATGAGAGTTAATCTCATGAATGGGGCACCACACCCCTTGGGTCGGTGTTGCCGCCGCAACCACCGGGGTATCAGGCTTGACCTTCTTGTCGGTCGCCGCTAATGGGCCTGGCTCGGCCGCTAGGACCTGCTTGGAGGCGCGCTTGCACATCTCCATCTTCTTGTTGGTGGGAACCGGATCGTTAGCAGCTTGCGCCACATGTTCCAGGGCCAACCGCCCTTCCTCCGCTCATGCACACTTGTCAACGAGCGCATAGAGCTCACTGACGATGGACTGCTCACGGATTCCAAGCTCCTCATGACATCGATTTTTGTGAACTCTGGCAATAAATGCCGTGATGATCTTGCCATTGTTGGTTTCACCACACCATGGGCGAGTTGACAGAAGCGCTGCATGAAGCTGCGCAATGTCTCCTTGGGGCGTTGAGACAGCGCCAAAAGGTCGTTAAGGGTTTCCGGGAACTTGTACCCACCCTGGAACACGTTAACGAACTATTTGCACAGATCTTCCCATGAATGCATGGAGCCCCGAGGGAGGCAAAGCAACCAGTTGCTAGCCGGCGCCTTCAGTGCCAGTGGGAACCAGTTCACCATCACATGAGGATCTCCTCCCTCGGTGATGTCCATGGTAGTGGTATAGACCTGTAAGAACTCTCGGGGGTCCGTGGTCCCATCGTACTTGAAGGTGATGTCAGGGCGGAACTTGCGAGGCTAGGTCACGCGGCGAAGGCCGTCGATGAAGGCTAAGCAACCCCCGCCAAACATGTACGATGGTCATGCCAGGTCAGCCCTCATGCGCTCTTGACGTAGCGTCGCCAGAGCACCCTCCTGACGCTGAATCTCGACACCAAGGCGCTCCTCGTGGTGATGCCAAGAAGACAATGAACCGACCGAGATAGGCTGGGTTTAGATCCCAGCGGCTGGGGCCTGAGCAGTAGTCGCGGGTTGGGGCACGATAACCTGATGCTGTGCATGACCTGCCGCCACTGGCTCCGCCGCGCCATGACACACAGCCGCAACAGTAGGGCCTCGCAGGTGCACAGATGTTGCGCCCGCCCCCTGGGCAATGGAATGAAAACGAGAGTACGCTGTGTTGGTGCAACGCTGCACATATACGGTCAGCTCCTTGATTCGAGCTTCCCACGCCGCGTATGCCAGTGTTCCTTGTGCCGGAGGGAAAGAGGTGAGGGTACAAATGGCAATCAAGGCCTCCCCTAGGTTGCGGATACCCTGGGGAGCCTGGGTGGAGCGGTAAGATACCGGCACGCCGCCATTCACACCACTACTAGCCTCATGCTGGCTAGCGCGAGGGCCCTCGACATGAGGCACTCCGCGCTGAGGAGGTGGAGAAGGGGCATCCCCTGGTGACCAGCACCTGGTGGAGAACTTTCCCTACCGCCCTCTGCGCCCGCGGCGCCACCTGCGCCGCCCTGGGACTCCTCTGTGGCACCGCCACCTGGATGAGGGCCGACGAGGACGCCTCCTGCGTCGCCGTCGTGGAACAAACTGGGGGTAACGCCTCCTGCGCTACCCTGCGAAGAGGGTTAGGGATGGTGGTGCCTCCTGCGCCGCCCTCCTGCTGCTGAGCGACATCCACTGGTTCAGCAGACTGCGCGCCCGCTCCGGCCACCGAGGACCGAGCGGGTGCACGCGCTGCCTCTACCCGTGCGCTGCTCATCGGCGACGGCCGAGCGGGTCGTCCTTCGAAACACGATAGGGTATTGCGGATGTCCCATCTACTGCACCTCCTCGACCCATAGGCATGTATAAAGGTGGAAGAAGCGTGGTTGACGAAGATGGTTAGGATGACAAAGACGAATATCGTGCCCCTACCTTGCGCGCCAGATGTCGTGTGATGGGACACAGTCACCGGGGGACACACCTCCTAGGTTGTATGGCAAGTGGCGCTGATGAGATTCCTTTGCCACCTCGATGGATGCACACAGAACACAGAGCGGTTTTTACTCTGGTTCAGGCCGCGAGAGGGGATCTCACGTAAAACCCTACGTCCAGCTTGTCTGATCCTTTGTTGATGGAGATGAACGACAAAGTGTGTACATATCGCCGGCAACCTTGGGGCCAAGACATGTGACGCTATCAAACCCAACCTCTTCTTTAATTTCCGCTAACTCCCTTGGTCGTCGGACTTGGCTACCACTGAGACTGGCGCCTCATTACCCTGGCTGCTCCGTGGTGAAGGAGCCAGTTCTTGTCTCTCTTCTCTCTCTAGCCAAAAAGTGTCGGTCCTCTAGGACCCTGGCTGGGTCCTCCTTTTATAACTCAAGGGGATGCCATAATGGCCGAAAAGCATGTGAGACAGATGTCGCGGGTTCTGAGCGGTGTTGTATCCTAGTGGAGCTACGAGCCACGCTATCCTTCATGCCGTATTGCATGCCGCGCTGATGGGATGAGACCAGCCGGTCTTGTCAGTATTTACCTCGCCCGGCGCAGGTAATTATGTCTTTTGTTTGCCCGCTGCAGTGGGTTTCCGCCGCGTGCTCTCCATGCATGTTCCCGGGACAGGACACAGGGATCCCGTCGTAGAATACGCATGCCACGCACCGGTCTCCTATGACTCACAGATGTGGCTCCATGCCTTCTTGTTCATTTCTTCCTTCCCGGCTAGGGTAAGGAGCCTTCTCTCCCCCGCCTGGGGAGAGAGCCTTCTCTCGTACACTTCCCTCCCCAACAAAGAGGGAGAGGCCTTGGGTGACGCCCAGCAGCGCCATGTCGGGCCGTGCCGCGGTGCAGCTCATTCCCCTTGCGGGGAGGCAGCGCCTTAGCTTCTCTTGGGATGGAGCGGGCCACACGGTCGGCGCTGGGACACCCCTAGCCCAGAGCGCCAACATCCAGGTTGCACCAAAACAACATAAATCGGGAAATGTACTATATGGGGTTTTCAACATCTACCTATTTACAGGAATAGCGTGCATGCATCTATACCTTTCTGCCATTAATATAACCTGGAGTATTGTACATGCCCGGCCAGAGGGTTCTATAAGCATCCTTTTTTTGAAACAAGGCACCTCCACATGCGGAAGTTTTAGTCACTTCATGTACTATATATATATTTTGTACTAGTACATATAGAAATAGGAGTAGAAAGGTTTAGATGCATGCATGATTACAAGGACATCAAAACCAATAATATTACAGTACTCTAAGATGCCGCAAATGGGAATTTCTAGGGAAGCAACTCATCTGTACACTGATTTCGCAGTTCAATTACCATCAACACAACACTTGGTCAAACTCATACATACATACATACATAAAAAGGACCCTGGAATAAATGTAGAAGGCGCAATGGAGTCCCTGGCCACCTCTTGGAATGGAACATAGGGAGTACATTCGGATAAATAGTACCACTACATAAATAGAAATATATGGTCGATGATCCAAGGTCTATTATACAAAACCTTGATTGATTGGACGAAAACAGAATACCAGCCATTATTATAAACTAATCAATCATTAGAGGGAACAGCTGAGGAGTTGAGCTCGTGCTCGGTAATGGCATAGTACGGGACGGAAGCCTCGCAGCCAGGTTTGGTGCAGCGCATATTCATATCTTCAAGCCAGGACATACGCGGGTAGAATCTGAAACAAGTGGTAATACCACAGAGTAGGTAAAGTTTATTACCACCTTCGGTGCCGCAGCCTACACGTAGTGGGTGACCCCTTGGACACTGCGATCGACGCATGAAAAGAATGGTCAGTTCATATTGTATCAACCCATACTTACAGATATGAAAATATGTTTACCGATAAAAGCGCTAGCTGCAGTAAGGCCTTGCATGAAGTGCAACTAAGCATAGCCATCTCGACACTAAAAACAACTGCGGGATGGGTGAAGTCCAAACTGACGGGAGGCTTGCACCTATAGATTGCGGCATGATTTTCATAAGAATAGTATCGCATGGATACTCCGCACCCCAAAGATTTGAAGGGGCAGTCTACCTTGATCACCTCAGTGAGATGGTCAAGGAATGGGACGTGCTCAAGGCGGGATTTGCAAGGGAGATTAGCCATAGAGCGAGGCATAATTTTTGTGCATGAGAATGGGGGCGGGTGTTGAAGGAGGGTATCCTATCTATATATATGGGCCATCTGAAGTTAGAAAAAGTAAACAATTCAACCATAGATGAAGGACGATCGGACGGTGTGCTTTGATCCAAAGAAGCACAATCCGTGTGTTGTGGGCGGGGATGTTGTATACGACTCCCCTCCATTAATTTCACTGAATAAAGCACCCTCATTTTTGTATTTTCTCTTTGACCAAGGATTACTCCAAATACTCATGCAGTTTCAGAACAACTTAGACCATTAATTTTAGAATAACTTTCAGGCGCAAGCTCGTAGTTCCAGAACAACTTTGACCATTAATTTTGGTTAATAAAATACGAGTTCTATTTCAGAATGAGGGCTGGTATATATGCGTACGTACCGCAAAGTCATCCATGCCCAACACAGCATTGATGTACGCCGCTAGTTAACTCGTCTGGATCTTACAATTAAGTCGTACACAGAGACGTTTCCTTTCACAATAACTGTACAATATCATATTCATCTCAATAAGTTAATGTTTGGCATGGTGAAAAAAAATATTAAACGAAGTCAAAATCTTGCTTGTAATGATCTTACACAAAAGAATTTTTTCGAAGGCTTTAACTTGGAATCACCTTCGGCAACATATTAACTGTGGCTGCAACATACAGGTACAATTGCAGGGGTGTGCTGTGGATTCAACACAAGTCAACATGCAGAGCATAACCTGGCCATGCGTCAAATTGAACTATACATGACATCAGGTAGTTCAACAAAAGATATATCAGCAATTCAGCAGAACGTCTAACATCAACACAACACTTGGTTAAACTCATCCATGCATGTACATGCTGCTAAATAAGACCAAGAGATAATCACAAACAGTTTATGTAAGACTGCCCCGCCGTCCTACTCAAGATCAGCATGCTCACGACAGATGACAGCCTTCTGGTCATAGCTGAAAGGATCATAGACTTTCATCCATATGTCATCTACGGTGACCTTGCACATCATATAGTCACCAACCTTCAAATTATAGATAGCAGTAAAGGCATGCCACACTGTCCAGGATGACCATGTCTTTGAATCGATTGGCATGGACAACCCACTCGCAATCCTTACCATTCTTTATGGACACTACTTGGGGATAGGGCGCCCCTTCAGGTAAGACCTAAACTCGTTTGGGATAACAAGCATATAAAGGTCATCCTTGTCCAACTGAACATAGAAGCGCGTAGGACGAGGCACGACAGCATGCTGGCCGACCTTTCTAGGGCGGCATTTGGGTTTGTAATGAGTATTAGATACCGACCTGGCACTGGCAGCTGCCTTTGCCAAGGCCTCCTCTCTCCTGCCAGGCTCCTTGGCCTTCCTCTGTATCATGGGAAAAAAATGTTCGTAGCCCAGTGGACTATGCCTGTCGAATTTCTCCATGAAACCCAGGTTGTCCTACAAGAAAATTACTATTGCATCAGGGCTTTAAAAGTATCATGTAATTTTCCATTGCGAAATTGCACATCATGTACTACGGGACCATACAGTTAAATGTACAATGCACCATATATGCATAATGGCTCTACGATGCAAATAATGATCATCTAAATCACCTAAACATCACAGCAAAGATGCAAAATTCATAATCGAAAAACACCAAAAAATTAGAGGTAATAGCGCATTATATAAAAGGCATAATTCACCTGCAAAAAAACTATCTAGAGAGCACAGTAGCACACTGCTAGCATCCAAATTATCCAAACAAGAAAAGGCTGGGCATCATCTAAATCTAAATTACATAAACGTCACAAATGCACAATGCATCATCTAGCTTACCAAAGAATTAAAATGTATCATCAAAGTTACTGAACAGCTGAGATGCCCTAATCAAATTTTATCTAAATAACCTAATCCGAAAATATATCATATAAATTACCTAACCATGCAAAATTACACAAACTGCACAATGCATCAGCAAAATTAGACAAACTGCACAACACATCATCTACATCTTATCGACTACATGCACGTCGGACTTGGGTTAAAACCCAAATCCTCCAAATCTAACCTCACTGCACCTATGGGAGGCAGACCTCATGAAGGGGTCAATAGGTTGAGCAGATGGATGGGGCACCGCCGAAGAAGAACCATCCATAGTCGCCCAAGAGGCATCAACCCTTGTTGGTGGAGGGGAAGCGACAGACAATGGTTTCGGCTTGGCCAATCTGAATTGTCGCGTGGCCAAACCTGTGGAACAAACATGTGTGATTGTCCAACAATCAGACAGTATGGGCATGTCTGCCGCTGCACAAGGATTTGGCCCAAACGCTTCCGTCGAAGGAGGCTTCAGAGACGGTCCTGCGACCAACGAGGGTTTTGTGAAAGCTAAACATGAATGACGACTGCTTTTTGAGCGATGGTGGGGCCAGGTCACACGCGAGCGATGATGTACGCTTTTGTGACGTCGCACTGGCGGATGAGGGTTTCGGCGTGCCTGGCGGAACCAATGACGCCAGGCGTATCTTCGAACTAGACCCTGACTATGCCACCGCCAAAGGTTTGGACACGGTAGATGAAGGACTTTTTGGCAAGGACGACGGAATAGCATGGGAATCCGCTTTCTTGGCAGCAGTTTGCTACCGCTTGAGTGCAATGAAATCATCCTAGCTCCATTCCATCTTCGCAAGGTCTTGTTTCATCCCAATGAATCCATCAACGGAAGGATGAATTGGGTTCATTGTATCTATGGGCCTATGGCTGGGCAAGCGAATGTTAAGAGGGATGCCTAGAACAACGATAACAAGAGGGTCGATCGTCGGTGAGATAATCCCTATCTAGGTAGTGACGGCGAGCCGCGCGCAATTCAGAGCAATATTTTTTGTGGGATTTTGGCGGCTTCTTGTAGTTCAAATAGTGGGGATATTTGGGCAGGCTCCTATCTCCTACCATCTTCAGCTCACCATTTGTAAATGCTGGCATCGATAGGTATGGACTGCCTGCAAGGTAGGGTCGCCCGCTTTGCGTTCGTGAGAACTCTAGCAAGTTCCTGGCTGTAGGCCCACTATAGCGCCCTACCTTTTGAAAAAGGAAAAATTCCTATGTTAAGTGCTACTCCCTAGATCACTGATAACACCACAGTATAAAATGTAGTAATCATTGCAATAGCATCAAAACTACAACGTAAATCCAGTTACATAAGTCTCCAATCTTATAATACACAGCAGAAAGCATAGTGGCAATGTGCCTCCATCTTCATCACGTGCCACACGCAGACATGTTGGAATGTAGACTCGAGATCCTACTAATCGTTCCTCATCCAAAAAAACCCTGTACATTTGAATATGCAGCCCCAATAAAAGGGGTCAGTACAACAACGTATTGGCAAATGACACATATATGGTGGCTGTACTACATGATATTTGGCCAGTGGATCTCATAGGCTAGTTTGCATAAAGCCAATTTTATCCTACAATTCTTTGCAAAACTTTCTTTCAAAATTTTATTTATTAAGGGTCGAAATAAGCCACATACATTACATAATGGCCGGTATGTAGTTTTGGGCGAAACATCAAAAAGTTGGAATAGCAACCACCACCCCTCGTAGTGCATGGCCCTGAGCTCCTACCTAAGGGTTTCTAGTCAAATTTTAAATCATTCAGAAATGGTGATGAGATTCTTCTGTACATTCCATGACTATAGACTCAAATTGTCCATAACCGAGGACACGGCTAAACGCTTAGATTTGACACCCTGCAGGGGTTGTGCACTTTCACATTAAGACTCATTCTACCCAGAGAGCAAAATGAGACAAGAACTTTTAGAAGAAGCATTCAACCAAACTATTCTGACCATTCCCCCTATAATTCTGCTACCACCTTGTGCCAGTCCTCATGATTGAACCCTTACATCATACTCAATCAAGATAGGGCCCATAGTGTCATAAGGCTGCACTGGAAGTACTCTAAAACATAGAAGACATAGTAATCTCTTTAATCCTGAGTGGCCATTCCTGAGTGATACCCTGAGTACACATCCTCTCGACGAGGCATGTGCCCCAGAACCCACCTGCATCGCCGCCTCTTATCAAACCAATCCACCCAGGTGATTCATTTTAGTTGAAGTTCTTAATTTGTTCACGAAACAACTTTAACAAATGATCATAGCATGGCGTCAATATTTTTTCAAAGTATTTAGCATCCTAACAAGTGGGGTTTAAAGGATGGCTACACAATACTAGGATCTAGCATTTTATAAAACAGTTGAATATTCTACCTATCATGCATACTACTGAAAACACTAATGCAATAGTAAAAAGTAGGTAAAAGATATGTGTGTCACTTGTCTTTTGGATATCTCAATCTTTCACTTCTCTCAACAAAACATGTAGCTCTCCGTACAAAGCTATAGCACAACATAAACACACCATACAATCCAAGCATAATCAAACAAGGCAAGCAATTGAAAAGGAGTTGGTTCAATGGTTCAACATTTTAGGTTTTCTTAAGATATTGCGACAAGAGAGATATGGTAAGCTATAGGTTTGAAAATGACGGGTGTGATTTGAACCATACATGTGTCAAATAGTGTAACGACAATACTATTGAATAAGTGGGACAACAATTACTCAAAAATAGTATGAATTTACACTTAGGCTTTGGGTATGGATTTATGAAACATTGCATAACTCAATTAACTCATTTGCAAATTGAATAGTGCAATACAGGCGAACAAGAATAAGTGAGCATAGGGTTGGATATGAATGAATGATACTTGGAAACATGGTTCAAAAGTTTAGTGGATAACATGGAGTATGAATATGTGGTATAGAGTAGGGTATAACAATACTACAAAAGTAGAACAAAGCCTATGATAGAGACATATCACATTTTACTCAAATAACCCAATTGAAATTTGAATATATGTGAACTAAACAAGCAAGATTTAGATAGACATGATGTTGGATCAAGGTGGTGTCAAGATGATCTTAGATAGATTGATGTGATCATAGGATTCACTTTTGTAGAAATAATAATGCTAAAAAGAATATGAAATTATCTATAAAGGAAAATACTCAAATGCCCATATTTGAATTTGAATATTTGAAAGATGAGTCAAATAATTTGGACAGTGGTACTACTGGATAGATTACAGTAAAACATAGCTACTGCAACTAGATTCATTCCAAAACAAATTTTAAATCTCAAACTATGAACAAAATAGGGATTTCGATGAATTTTAAATGCACAAAGTTTGTGCGCGTATCTAAGATGAAGTTTCTTGATTCTATGGTGTTCTACAGGATCAGAGGATTCCAAAGACTACATTTTTTTTTGGATGTATAAAACAAAAGATATGATTTAAACAGTGTAACAGATGGAATTGATTTAATTTGAAAATGGATTCAAATTGAATACTGACACTATGAAATATTATTGCACCATTGGATTCATTATTAGCTTTCCAGAGACATAAAGTTTGTAATTTTTGGATCTATGGTTTGAAAGATATGAAATTTGCAAGTTTCAGCAATTTAAAACAATTTAAAAATAGATTTGAATTCATGCTGGCCTGGGGCTGACACGCGGCATGACCTTATTGGTCCATACCAATTTGGTCGGATCAGGGTCGTGGCCGTTAGATCTTATTAGATCTGTGCGGCTCAGATCGGCGAATACCCCTTTGGGGTGATCTAATCTCAGCCGTTGCACTGAGATCAGACGGAGAGGAGAAGGGGAGGGGCGGAGCTCACCGGCGCTAGGGTTCTGACGAGCTACGGCACTGGAGGTGGTCATCAGCGGCATTCCTGGGGCTTCTGGCGCTGATGGAGTTGACGACGGGATGTAGCAAACGATGGTGAGCAAGATGGTGGCGGTGGCGGTGCGGATCGTGTGCAGGTGCGGCGCGTGGGCTTGGCCAGAGCTCGCAGGTGCTGCAGGGGCTGCGCGAGCGATTTCGGCGACGCGAATGCAATCTCGCTGCGGGGTTTTGTGGAGAAGAGAGAGGGTAGGGAGGGGCTATTTGTAGAGGGGAAGGCGTGGGCGAGGGGCTAGGGTTTTGGCGGGGGCGTCGCGGATCGGACGACGGTGGAGGAAGCCATGACCGGGCCGGTCACTGGCACAAGGAAGAAGCTTATAGGTGGGTCCCACCTGTTAGTGGCTGGGCATCGGCGGGCGCGTGCCCTTTTAGGCGCGGGAGGTAAGCGGGCCATGGGCCAGATTCTGGCCTGGGCCGATTTGGTCCCCGCGGCCTCTTACTTTTTTTGTTCTTTTCTTTTTCCCTTTTTCTGTTTTCTATTTTATTTCAGAACTTTTCAAAATAGCTCCAAAACAATTCAAAAAAATGCTAAAATTTTCTAAGATTCAAAACAATGTTTTAAAACAGTAAGCAACTGGTTTTCAAAATGAAATAAGATTTTCATTAAAACTTTATGAATTTAGCAAAAAGGGGGCTTTGCTTGCATATTGCAAAATAGAAACAAGGTTTTCAAAACAATCCTTTTTAAAATTAGCTTTATAAAATTATATTTAAAATTCATTTTCAAACATAGTTTTGGAAATGCAAACTTTATTTATTATAACATATTTGGAAAATAATTCCTATGTAAATAAGCTTGCATAGGTTTGGATAAAACAAAATAGTATTTTGAGATTCTATTTTCTCAAATGAGTTCTTCAAGAAGGAGTATAAGGTTTTTAAGTAGTTTTCCTAATAAAGATTTTAAATAGCCTCGAAAAGTTTTAAAATCTTGTGAAATTTCAATCAACACAAACAAAACAAAACTTTTTTTTATTCCTAAATTTGATAAAATCTTGGGATGTTACACCCACTTACCATGAAAATTGTTTTGCTGGCCTGGCATGTTGCACCTTGTTCTTGGCAGCTAGCATCTTCACAAACGGGGAGGTGACCTACACCTACAACTGGTGATCTATGTGAGAGAATTGACCAAGGAGCACCGACGCGGTGACCTTAGTGGAACGAGGATGCAACGACTAGATAACTAGGTGATGAGGAGCACTTCCCGCATACCTTCAGCGGATGAGAGTGGAGGATCGTCGTCGGGGAGGGCATTTCATCACCGAAGATAGGAGGGGAGGGTTTCTCCATCACGTGAGGCATGGAAGGGGGAGTGGATTGGGGAGAAGTGGTGGGAACAGTGGGACTATGGGAGGGGAGGCAGCTAAGAGGTGGACAGAGCATGTTCCCACGCGGCAGCTTACCCAATAATGCTACACCTACGGACGCCTTCTACGGAATGAGAACGTGGGCCGATTTTTTAGATCGAGTCCTAAACTGAACCAACTGGATACCTACGTAGATGACAAGTGGAACCACAAATAAGGCAAAATAAAAAATTAACAAAAGCACTACATGGGGCTGGGTCAAGTGACAAAAGAGTGACTATCTGCCTAGGTTGAGCTGTCAGTGAGGATACTGATATATTTTTGAGATTTGGATGTTTAAAAAAAGAAATTCCACTTGTTGTCTTCCAACTATGCTTAAACTGCACTTTTAGTCCTAAAAATTTCCATTTGGCCCAAAATAGACCTTTAACTTTCCTAAATCGATCTTATCACATTTTTTTGATTATATTTTGTCACACTGTTAATAAAAGTTGAGGATCTATCATACTAGACTGAACCATGATGAACCTACTTGACCACAGCCAACTGATATCTCAATCCCGTAGTCAAATTCTCGCCCTCCCTAAAAATGGGTCAAAATCTATGGTGGAGCAGCTTTCCGACTCAACGATGTTGTGTCCTCGCATTCCCGTTTTGTTAGGCTATTCTTTTTTTGCAGGTGAATTTAGTGGCTTTGTCTGCTCTAGGATAGTGGCGACATTCAGTGATGCAAAGGGCAACAACGTCGCTGCAAGAGGGAAGCAAGAGGGGGGAAAGACACGAGATCACAGAATCACGAGAGAGATCACATGTGGTTTCCCTAGGCGTTCGGTTCAACCATCCATTAGTAACCTAGAAAAATATGTGGGTTTTAAAAATCAGGTGTCAACATCAAAAAAAAATCAGGAAAACCATGATACGATCGATTTAAGAAGTTCAGGGTCTATTTTAAACCAAACGAAAGTTTTAGGACTAAAAGTGAACTTTAAGCAAAGTTTCAGGATGAAAAGTGGACTTCCTTCTTAAAAAAAACTAGTCCAGCCAATCGCATCGCAGAACCAGCCTCTCATGGAAGGTCTTCTAGAAGAAATGATCCAACGGTAACCATGCATTGGGCGCTAGGGTTTGATCCAACATTCACAATTGGCTGTTAGGGTTAGGATATGCTCTATGGGTTTTTGCTGGGGTTAGGGGGCGGACAACGGGGTTTTCTAAAGTTTGTCCAACTTTAAAATGAGCATACTAATTTAAAAAAATAAAAACAATACAAAACCTGCGCACAACATCTTCTTATGTGACTTACTTATGAGAAAAAATAATAGACATGGACACGTGGTGTATAAACATATTTATGAAAAATCCTTCACAAAACTGAGCTACCTCTAATGAGTATGCATGGATTTCAAGGGAA
The DNA here is from genome assembly GCA_007115705.1 of Dactylis glomerata. Classification (NCBI taxonomy): domain Eukaryota; kingdom Viridiplantae; phylum Streptophyta; class Magnoliopsida; order Poales; family Poaceae; genus Dactylis; species Dactylis glomerata. Next base: position 3,809,099 of record QXEO01002107.1, on the reverse strand, counting down.
ATGGATAGGGTTTTGGGTTCTGAAAAGGCAAACTTTCGAATCTTGGCCTTATATTAGACCGGGTTGTGCATATCCAATTTCCAATAACTTCTGCAACTATGGTTTTGTGGGATGCCACAAAAATTGATTTTTAATTTTATCACTGCACGGGAAGGTCCGAATGGGTGATTTAATACCAAAGGTAGGGTGTGCAGAACGGCACAACTCCAAAAAGGTATGAGAACTTTGAAGGATGGCCATACTTGTGGTTTGATCAAATTTCTTGGTGTGCTTGCATATATTGTGTTTATTTTTGGACATTCAAATGTTTAAACTCAAATTTGAACTATGTGTACATCGAATAGACATCAAACATTTGGAAGAAAATACCTGGAGGTGTAGAACCCCAAAAACCGTGGCACAATTGAGTGCACCGTCAACGTTGGCACTCTCGGCGCCCACCGCTGGCTTGACCTAGATTTGAGGATGGGCCCATAGAGAGAGGATCGTCTTACCACTATGTGAAGACCTTTATCTATTAAAATAAATTGGAAGATCAAAATTTCTCAGGGGAAGTATGTAACATAAGGCAACTCGACGCATGAGAATTTCGGTTTTAACCCTTCTTTTCAATCCAAATATTAAGTTCAGATTAACTTGTAGGCATCTGAGGGGTGGCCAGCATCCATAGACGAACACACATTTTGTGTTATCTTGACACTAATAAAATAGAAAAATGTCATTTCTATCAAAACAAAGTGTAACATCCCAAGATTTTATCAAATTTTGGGGGAAATTTTTTGCTTTTGTTTTATATGTGTTGATTGAAAATTCACAGGGATTTAAAACTTTTGAGTTTATTTTAAAAGCTTAATTAGAAAACTATTCAAAACTTTCTATAATTCTTGAAGAGCTTCTTCGAGAATATGAAAGATGTCAAAATACTATTTTCTACTATTATTCAAACCTATGCAAGCTTTGCTTGCAAAAGAATTGATTTCAAATGTGTTTATAAACATTGTATTTCAGAATTAAGATTGAGAGTAATTCTCAATTATTATTTTACCAAATATTAATCTTCTATCTTCAAAGAGTTGTTTTCAAAACCTCATCCATATTTTATGTTATGTAAGCAAAGCTACTTTGCTTAAACATAAAGATTTACCCAAAATCCTATTTTGTTTTGAAAACATATTTCTTAATGGTTTAAAACACTGCAGTGAGTGTTAAAAGATTTTAGAACTTTGTTTGAATTAGTTTGAACCAAATTTGCAAAATATTTGAAACAAATCTGAAATCAGAAATAAAGAAAAAGGAAAGGAAATCAGAAAATGGAAAAAGGCCCGGGGGAGACATTCGGCCCAGTCCCTGATACAGCCCACGGCCCAAGATCCCGCCTAGCCGAATCGCTATGCAGCCACCGCCCCCAGCCGCTGACGCCCGGGACCCACATGTCATCACCCACCTCGGGCAGGGACTCCGCCTCCTGCACGGGATCGTCCTCCGCCGTCCATCGCCTCGCCCTCGAGCCAAACCCTAGCCCCTCCTCGCCGTCCATCCTCTCAACCTCGACACGGTGAACCACCTCGACCCTTCCTCTTCAATTTTATCATAGGGAATCGAGCTAGCCGTCGTGGGACCGAAGCTCACTGCCGCCCGCCCTGCTCCAGCTGACCCCCTTCCCTTCCACTGGAAGCAATCGAGGGCATCGTTCACGCTCCCGAGCTCGTCGCGTTGTTCTGAAGCCCGTCATAGTCTCGCCATCATCTGGAAGCCGCCGGATATCAACCACTGAGTCGCCTTCGCCCGAGTGCTCGCCGGAAAACCTAACCTTAGGTACCCTCTACCTCCTCTGTCTAATCTTGACTGTCGGATCTCCATCGCACGTATCTGACAGATTCACTTAACCAAACCGGTATGGGTGCATCTGGCTCGTTCAAATCACTTAGAATCCAACGACGCCCAGATCGGATCCACCCGAATTGGTATGCCCCAATAGGAAGCCGCCACATGTCGATCCTCTGTTTAAAACAAAATTCAAATAGAAGTTTGAATCTGAATTAAGCCCAAACTTTGATAATTCATATCTTTTGGTCTGTAACTCGAAAAATAACAAATAATATACCATTAGAATCCTTAGAACATGTAGAATCCCATAGTGCAATAATAAATCAAAGTTTCAGTATCCAATTTGAATTCATATTCAAATTGAATCGAACCTATCAGCTAGCTTGTTAATTTCATATCTTTTATTCTGTCCATCCAAAAATTACAAATTTCCAGTCATTGGAATCCTCTAATCATGTAGAGCATCATAGGATCAAGAAACGTCAAATTTGATACGTGCACACACTTTGTGCATTCAAATTTGTCCAAATCACTAATTTGAACATAACTTGAGTTCTAAAACTTATTTTTGAATGATTCCAAATTGCATTAGCTTTGTTTTACTGCAAGCTATCCAGTAGCATTACTTTCTAATTTTATTGAACTACTTCACAATTATTCAAATTCTAATATGAGGATTTGCGTAATTCCCATTATAAGAATAAACCTATTGATTTTCAGTAATATTTCTTTCAACATTGGTAAATTCTATGATCGTAACTAGCTATCAAATATCATCTTGACACCACTTTAAGTCATATTCCAATTCATCTATGTCCATCCTATGTAGCTCACACCTATTCAAATTTCAACTGAGTTATTTGAGTAAAGTGTGATACATCTCAACCCTAGTTTCTATGTTGCTATTGTGGTGTTGATTTAATTCTACCATCATAGCATATATCCATACTACATGTATCCAATAAAACCCTAAGCCATGTTCTCAAATATCATCTAAACATACCCATAGCCACTTATTCATGTTACTTAATCTGGATCATGTATTGAACTATTCAATTTGCAAATGAGTTGATTGAGTAATTCGCTTCAAGAATCCTAGCCCAATGCCTAGTTGTGTTGTATACTATTTATGAATAATTGTTATCACACTTATTCAATAGTATTGCTATTGCACTAAATTGCCACTTGTGTAACCTAATTCACAATGAGTTGTTCCAAGTTCAATTCATGCTTTAGTAAGGCATAAAGACTTTATCCATTATATTTTGCTTAATTCAATTCTCTCCAATCATAGTGATCTTTACCCAAACTAAGATCTCAAATCCATATCGCACAACTCGTGATCTTTTGCCATATCTTTCTATCATAACATCTCAATAAGTCTAAACGTTGAACAAACAATTTTCAATTGTTTGTCTTGTTTGTTATGCTTGAATTGTATGGTGTGTTTATGTTGTGATTATTTTTGTGCTATAGTTTGTGCGAAGAGCTACGTGCTTAGTTGAGAGAAGTGGAAAGATTGTATTCTTCAAAAAGGCAAGTGACACACATATCTTCTACCTACTTTTATTCTGCATTAGTGTTTTCAGTAGTATCCATGATAGGTGGAATTGAAAGCTTGTTTTACAAGATGCTAGATCCTAGTAGTGAGTAGCTATCCCTGAAACCCACTTGGTAGGATTCTTAATACATGAATGTTGATGCTATGCTTTGATCATATGAAAAGTTGTTTTGTGAATAAAATTAACAACTTCAACTAAAATGAACTACCTTGGTGGATTGGTTTGTTGTGGTTGAACGGAGCAGGTGGGTTCTGGGGCACATGCCTCTTAAAGGATGTGTACTCAGGATATACCGCTAGGGATGGCCACTCAGGATTAAAGAGATTAATATGGCTTCCATGATTAATTACTTCCAGTGCAGCCTTATGACATTATGGGATCTGTCTTGATTGAGTAGGATTAAGGGTTCAACCATGGGTACTGACAGAGGATGGTAGATAAAAAAAGGTTAGGGGGCACGGTCAGGTCCGTTTGGTTGAATGATTTTTCTGAAAGGTCTTGTCTCATTTTATGTATGGGCGTAAAATGAGTCTTAAGGTGAAAGTGCACAACCCTTGCAAGGTGTTAAAATCTAATCGATTAGTCGCATCCTCGGAATCGACAATTAAGTCTCCGGCCATGGAATGATCGGAAGAATCTCATCATCTTTTCTGAATGCTCTAAAATTTGATTAGATACTTTTAATCAGAAGCTCAGGACTATGCACTCTTCGTGGTGTTAGTTACTGTTGTTTCACTACTGTTGAGTTTCGCCCAGAGCTACCTGCCTAGCTAGTATGTAGTGTATGGGGATTATTTCAACCCTTCATAAGTAAAATTTTGATAAAAGGATTTTGCAAAGATAGTAGGATAAAATTGGCTTTCTGCAACTTGGCCTTTGAGATCCACAAGCCAGATCTCATGTAGTATAGTCTTTTTCACAAATGCCACCAAATATGTGTCATTTGCCAGTACGTTGCTGTACTGACCCCTCTGGGGCTGCATATTCAAACGTGCAGGTTTTTATTCGAACAAGGAACCAGGAGTAGGATCTCGAGTCTACATTCCAACATGTCTGCCTGTGGCACATTGATGCCTGGTTGATGACCAGCCCGTTGGGAACCCCAAGAGGAAGGTGTGATGAATATAGCAGCAAGGTTTTTCCCTCAATTAAGAAACCAAGGTTTATTGTTTAGGAGAGGAGAGACAAACGACTGAAGGTGATGCGGACTGGCTTAATAGCACTCCAACAAGGGCACCATTTACAACACTTGTTGACTCGTCTTCGGCCAGTAGCAATGCGGAACCTGCACACACACAACCAAGTACTTTGTTCCCAACTTGCGATGAGGTTGTCAATCTCACCGGTTTGCTTGAAACAAAGGGTGTGAGCGTATCGAGTGGAAAGCAGTGAAATTATGCGAGTAAAGTAACACTGTGAGTAAAGTAAACAGGTGATAGCAATATGATGGAAATAGGACCGGGGTCCACAGTTCACTAGTGGTGTCTCTCCATAAGATAAATAACACATGCTGGGTAAACAAATTATAGTTGGGCAATTGATAGAATAAATATAACATGATATGTCAAGAAGATCACTATGCGATTTACTCTGGGCATTACAACAAAATACATAGACCGCCATCCAACTGCATCTATGACTAATAATCCACTCTCGGGGATATCATCCGAACACCCCATGAGTATTAAGTTGCGAACAACAGATAATTGCATTAAGCAAAGTGTGTAATGTAAACAAAGCATATGCCCTTGAGCATATGAATGTTGTTTTCTCCCTAGTAGCAATAGCACATCTACAACCTTAGAGGTTTCTGTCACTCCCCCCAGGTTAAATAGAGGCATGAACCCACTATCGAGCATAAATACCCCCTCTTGGAGTCACTAGCAACTACTCGGCCAAGATAGCTACTAACAACGGAGAGCATGCAAGATCATAAACAACATAGAGATAACATAAGATATATTTCAGTATAGCAACTCAATCATAACACCAATATTCATTGGATCCCAACAAACTAAACATGTAGAATTATATAACGGTGATCTCAATCATGTAGGGCAGCTCATGAGATCTAAACATGAAGCACATGGTGGAGAGGACAACCATGTAGCTACTACTATGGACCCATAGTCTAAGGTAGACTACTCACTCATCGCTCCGGAGGCAAGCATGGCGATGAAGAAGACCTCCGATGGCGATTCCCCTCTTCGGCAGGGTGCCGGGAAGAGCTTCTGGACCCTCCCGATCTCGGGTCAACGACGGCGGTGGATCACGATATGTTTCTGGAAAATTAATCGGGTACTTAGGTTTTTCCCATCGGGGGGTCTTTATAGGCGAAGGGGCAACGTCAGAAGTGGACCCAGGTGTCCTCACACATAGGGGGCGTGGCCAGGGGCTGGGCCGCGCCACCCTTGTGTGAGGGTGGCCTGTGGCTCCTCTCCGTCTCCTCTTTGGATCTCTGGAAGCTTCCGGGAAAAATAAGACTTCAGGAACTTGTTTCATCCAATTCCGAGAATATTTCCTATGTAGCTTTTCTGAAACACAAAAACAGCAGAAAATAGGGAACTAGCACTGTGGCAACTTGTTAATAGGTTAGTTCCGGTAAATGCATAAAAGTGCCACGAAGTGTAACGAAACATTAGGCAAATGGTGTAAAAACAAGCATGAAGCATCAAAAATTATAGATACATTGGAGACGTATCAGCATCCCCAAGCTTAACTCCTGCTCGTCCTCGAGTAGGTAAGTGATAACAAAAGAAATAATTTTTGAGGTGACATGCACCTACATAATCTTGATCATGTATGTAAGCATTTGTGAGCTGGGATCAAAAGAACTTAAAACATGGGCATCTTATATTTACTAATTGGAGGCACCGTAGGAGACACCACATTAATCCTCAGAAATACATCTATAATAACCATCCGATAATCTACAAACGGATGTGATTTCCCGGTTCAAGCCCCACCTAATCCCGTTTCCACCCGAAAAGACCCTACCATCTCCGTGACCTAGCGCGTTGTCTCGGCTGTTCCATGAAGATAAATCTATGGGAGATGCTCCTCTACCCCTCATCGCCGCCGTAGCCTCATAGACATCATGCAGGTAGTGCGTCATGGCTGCTGCAGCTAGCGGCCAAAGTTTACGCCCTCTCTGAGACGGCGAGACTCCGAGGTCTGCCGCAGCGTTTGCTTGACCCTCTTCTCGGCAGACCTGGAAGTAATCTTGCTAATCTCATGTACGTAATTGCCATGTCCTACTTCCAGTTTATTAGACGGTGAGCTTCACAGCTAATCAATTGACCACATATTTGTACATGCAATCAGCGGTTCATGTCTCAACCTCGCGCCTCATGACGCAACAGGCCACCACTGGACACGCAGCCCTGCAAGATCAATCAAAGACTTGCACCTTATATTCAAGACAGCCAATAGCTAGGTACGATCAAAGATGTGCTTCATAAAGCCAGCGCTGAGGTAGGTACGTACGAGAGTGACATGCTGACATGTATTTGCCCACTGTCCTTTGATAGCTTCATATGTACATATTAGTAATACATAATAGGGGTCTCTAGAAATATTTTAGAATTAGCATCGTCGGTGATCTAAAACAATGGTGCGCACCTATCAGGAGCACAATCGATCATTCAACCCAATTCCACCAGCTTATTAGCCAATTTGGTACATCTGAGGAACAGATAGACCAGGTTCAGTACGTGCATGTCAGCCAGCCTGCAGTCCTCGCAGATTGTTCTCGACGTGCTGACTCATATGAAGTTTGCAAAATCGCCCGCGCGCTAACTTGGTGTAGCTATCCACCGTAGCTAGGGATGGTCAGCGCCCTTTCCTCAGCTTCGGAATATGTATCCCGAGTTCTCACATTGATAAGCAGTTTATGCCGAGTCAAACTTTACTCTGATTTTTTTTTGCTATGTGCTCCATGAATTCCCACCTATGAAATTTCATTCTTCTACTGTACCAGAGGTGCAAGTTGGAGTCAGATGAAAAATTTATGAATCCGCATTGCATCCATGACGTTGCATCCGTTATGTGGATTGAGCAGATATTTTGTTCTTTTGAGGGAGAAGACTGTGTGCTATCAGAAGTAACAATATGTGAGCATAAAGTTGAGATAGGTAAGAGTATGTGATATTTATTTCTGTGTGCCCCTTTGGCTACAATAGGTTCATCCTTTATTCTGTAAACAAGAAAAACACTTGACAATGTTTATTATTAGTTTTTCAGGGAATGTTATTGACATGGATTTTCTCTCCGCTAGACATGCTAGCTGCCGCCAAATCTACATCAAATATAGCAAAGGTAAGGATAGGTGGTCTTTTTCATCTTATTTTCTGTATTTTGATGATACGTGCAAACCAGTCTTCCATCTATTGATAGTACTTATAATTTATTAGCACAAGAAATGATATATCTGACACATAGACTACAGAATTAAGAAACCGATAATATTTATAGCTTCCTTTTGGATCACATTTATAATTATTTGACTACGCATGGTAATTTTGTGTAGCCTAATTCCATAAGTACCAATCTGTAGTTAAAATTTGGCATTCCAAAGCAAGTGACGATTAATTAGTGTAAAATATATTTCCCAACTTAATAAGATACGTTTCTCAGCTTCTTTGCATCGTATACATTTGTGGGTGCTCAAAACTGTTATCTCATCATTATCATCCTTATGGACATCTACATCATAGGAAAGTTCTTTGAATCGACCCCCAAGTTTTCAAAGTCCTCCTTTCCACAATTCATAGTCTATTATTGCCTATTTAATGATGCTAAGTAGTTGAAGTCACCCGTAAGGGATGATGGAATACATTAAAAATAGTAACGATTGCGCTTACAAGCTGGCACATAGTATAGTTCTTCAATAGTATGTTGCTTGAAGACAACAACGAAGACATTTATTCATATGCTTTTGGTTGAAGTCTTAAATCCTTTATATTGTGCGTCTCTGAAGTTATTGCTTTCCTAATTTCTTTGACATGACACATGTATCTTGATACAAGGTTTATATTTATGATGTTTCAAAAAGGTGTCCAATATCTGCATCATACTCTCAAAAATAATCTCTCTAGCATCCAATAAATCAATATGCCATTCGTAATAATTCTCAAGACAAAAAATAATGTGTTTAATAAAACTATTGCATTAATTCATAGCAATATTAGATTGATGAGGGATTGTCCTTCAATTTAAATATATAAAATTCACACATAAATATATGATATTGGTACTTCGGTTATATTTTTGCATGTTTTCTTAATGAACTAGCCCGTGCGGTTGCACAGGTTGATGACTAGTGAAAGATATAATCTTGATAATAAGAACTTAGCAACCATGTTATAAACATGCAAATGAACACAAACAAAATATCATGAAAATGAAACAATGAAAGTCAAACGTGTGTTCAAATCATAAGGAAAAACATACAAATGGTTTTTAGCTTGTCCTTCAAAGAGAGCAAAACATAAATGCATAGGACACCTTCAAGTTTAAGAGGGCGACTAGATACAAATAATTTAAGAACAAGTGAAACCAACAATATGAATCAATCAATGAAAACTTTGGGACAATGCTCTCTTAATGGTGCATAAAGATAGAAGGTGGTGACTCAACATAAAAGTAAAAGAAAGGCCCTTCGCGGAGGGAAGCAGTGATTGCAAGTTTTATAACCTTCAAAAATTATGTTACTTACCGACTTTGAGCTCTCATTGCCCCCATCATAAGCATCTTGAATGGTTAAAGTTAATGCGAGAACACTTACGCTGCATATGCTTGACAAATCATAAGTTGAAAACCTCGTGTCCCGTGAATACAAGTACCCAAACCTCATGCTACTTTACTTAGATTCCCAAGCAAGGCTCTTGTCATTGTAAGTATATGCGTATCATCGAGAACCACCAATGGGGTACCTCCGTGCCCGATGACATGGAACAAGCCCACATCAAAACGACAGGACAAGCAGACAATGAACACCTCGACATCTCTTTTATTTACCATTTGTTTAGCTTTTTATTTTGAGATGCGTCGTCGACTCTCCACTATGGGTATGCTGCAAATTTCCACCATGAATTATGCATGGCTTAGATTGGCGGCCCAGGTGTTTCCCTAACACATATACAAACTCCATGATCCCCACAAGATTCCCAATTCATTTCACACCGCGGGCATCCATAAACAAAAGATCACGATATCAACCTAAAAGAGAAGTGCAATGTTGAAAGCTTGCCCATGACTGCATGGCTGAGCTAGTCTCCAACTTACAACTTGCAAGCATAACAACTCAATATAAGAGACCACAATGTCAAATTTTTTAGAACAGGAAAAAGTAAAGTGTGCCTTCCGGTTCGTGAGAGCTTTACTGACCAATTTTCGCATAACACTGGTAAGAGTTTAATTTGAAGAGAAAATAAAAGCAAGTCAAATTTACTTGGAATAGCAAATTTCTAGTAGGTATGTATGGTGGACACTTTGGCAAAATTGGTTTTTAGGAGTTGGATGCACGAGTAGAGCTCATACTCAGTACAAGGCGAGGGCTAGGAAAAGACTGGGAGCGACCAACTAAGAGAGCAATAATGGCCATAATCATGCAAAGCGACAAAGCGATATTAAAAGAAGCATAAGATGGCATCAAAATTCAAAAACTAAATGATCATAGAGTCTATTGGCAACTTTGTATGAGTCTAACATGTGTGAGCATGCACCAAGTCAACCCAAATAAAGCATCAAGGAGAAAACCAAAATAATGCTTCCAAATAATTAAAACAACGCATGATTTTTTCAAAGGCTCATTAAGCAATCTCAATTATTTGAGACAAGTCATGCTACAGCAAAACCACTAAGCATACTATCAAAAAGACATCAAGCATGACATGAAAAAGCCTAAGCCGCAGTCTACACAAGCTCCTTCTTGTACCACTTTTTTGCATAAAGCTTTTTCTCTTTTCCAACACCATTCAAACTTTTTATAAACACCTATTTTGATGAAAAACAATAAAGATCAGAGGCAAAAATACACCTTGATGAATAAATATAAGAATATCTGAATGCAAATCAAGGCGAAAATGAAAACCAAAAGCAGTAGCAGAAAAAGAAGAACACTCGGTTTTTGATAAGAATGAAAACTGGAGCGTTCTTGGCAAATGAAAAGCAAGGCAACTTCTCCAAAAGAAATTTGTTGGGATCCAACCATTTATTGGAGAAAACAAACAAACTAATAAAGAAAACTAAAACAACTGACGCTCCAAGAAAAACACATAGTGCATGAAGCAATAAAAATATAGTGTCTTGAAAGGTGACCAGATTTTTGCCGATGAAGAAGGGGTGCCTCGGGGCATCCCCAAGCTTTGACGCTTGTACTTATTGGATATTTCTTGGGGTGATGCATGGGCATCCCCAAGCTTGAGCTTTTGTCCATTCTTCAACTCATCTCATCATTCTCCAATCCCTACACTTGAAACCTTCCTTCATACAAAACTAATCACAAATCTATTAGCAACATTAGTGTAAGAATAACATATAATCAACCTCTTTTTGCTTCAGGTTTCAACCTAAAACCACCACATATATGGCATATACTACTGTAGCAACTTCCCCAAAATTTTCGTGATCAAAAGAACTCGCAAAGAAAGCGATAAAGTGGCAAACACAAATATTGGCAGAAATCTGTCAAAACAGAACAGCTGATAAAGGTCGAATTTTTAAGGGGTTTTCTGTTGCTCAAATAAAAAAGTCTTCAAATAATGAAAGTTTGGATATAACCTGGGGCATATGCACAGGAAATCGCAGGTCCAAAATATATATAGAGAATTTATACGAATTTTTACGGTGCAGCACCGAATACAGTTTCAGGACAGCAACATCCCCAAATCTTACCTCACTCAAATTAGTGGCTTCTCTTGTCACAACAATGAAATAAAAAGGATAAGGAGTGGTCATTACAGTAGTAATGACTTTCAAGACTCAAATAAAAGAAAAAGTACTGAAAATAAAACATTGGGTTATCTCCCAAGAGTGCTTTTCTTTAACGCCTTTGAGCTAGGCGCAGAAAATTGCAAATCAAGTATTATCAAGTGATGAAGTGCTAGGATCAGCGGGTGCCTTACGTCTTCCTTTCTTACTGTAGCGCCCTGCCTTTTGCTAAAGACAGAACTCCTGTGTATCTGTGACATTCCCTGGATCAGTAGATAGCACCACAGTACAAAATAAGTAATCCTTGCAATAGCATCAATATTACAACGTAAATCCAGTTACATAGGTCTTCAACCTTACGAGTACACAGCATATAGCATAGTTGCAGTGAGCCTCCATTCTTCATCACGTGCCATAGGCAGACATGTTGGAATGTAGTCTCGAGATCCTACTCCTGGTTCCTTACTCGAAATAAAACCTGCACGTTTGAATATGCAGCCCCAGAGGGGTCAGTACAATGATGTACTGGCAAATGACACATATTTGGTGGCATTTTTGTGGAAGGACTATACTACATGACATTTGGCTGGTGGATCTCAAAGGCTGATTTGCATAAAGCCAATTTTATCCTATAATCCATTTTAATACTTTCTTACAACAAATTTTATTTTTCAAGGGTCAAGACAACCCCCATATACTACATACTGGCCGGTATGTAGTTCTGGGCGAAACTCAACAAAGTTTGGAACCTCAGGCACCACCACCCCTCGGAGTGTATGGTCCTTAGTTCCTACCTAGGGGTTTCTAGACAAATTTTAATAATTCAGAAATGGTGATGAGATTCTTCCATACATTCCATGTCTAGAGACTCAATTGTCCATAACCGAGGACACGGCTAATCGATTAGTTGTATACACCTTGCAAGGGTTGTGCACTTTCACCTTACGATTCATTTTATGCCCATACATAAAATGAAACGAGACCTTTTAGAGGAGAGGGCAACTAACTGGAAAGATCCGCTCCCAACCTATAATTCATCTACCACCATCTTCTTGCACACAAGTTGCACTCCCACATCTAATCAGTCAAGACAGAGCCCATAATGTCATAAGGCTGCACTGGAAGTACACTAAGCATGGAAGACATAGCCATCTCTTTGTTCCTGGGTGGCCATCCTGAGCGGTATTCTGTTCCCACATCCTCTTACAAGGCATGCGTCCCAGAACCCACCTACCTCGCCTCATCTTATCAAACCAATCCACCCAGGTGTTTCATTTTAGTTGAAGTTCTTAACTTGTTCACAAAACACTTTTCAATTGATCTTAGCATGGCATCAATATTAACAAAGTATTTAGCATCCTATCAGGTGGGGTTTGAGGGATAGCTACACATTACTAGGATCTAAGCATTTGATAAAATAGTTGAGTAAAACACCTATCATGCATACTACAAGAGGTGAATATACTAATGCATAAATAAATAGGTAAGGGATATGTGTGTCACTTGCCTTTTTGAAGATCACGACGTTTCACTTCTCTCAACTAAGCACGTAGCTCTTCGCACAAACTATAGCACAGAAATAACACCACATAAACATACCATACCATCACAATCAAACAATTCAAACAATTGAAAAGTATTTGTTTAACAATTTAGATTTATTGAGATGTTATGACAAGGAAGATATGGCAAAGGAAATATGAATTGTGAGATATGGATTTGAGAGCTTAGCTGGGGAAGATCAATATGATTTGAGAGAGAATTGGATTAGGCATAATATAATTGATGAAGTCCTTATGCTTTATCAAAGCATATATGAGTTTTAGGAATAGCTCATGTGCAATAAATTACACAAGAGTCAAATTGTGCAACTACAACACTATTGAGTAAATGTGACAACAATTACTCTTAAATAGTATCTGTTGCACTTAGGAACTAGGCTAGGTTTTAAGAATGCTTGAACTACTCAATTGGCACATTTGCAAGTTGAATAGTTCAATACATGTGGACACAACTAAGTAGGCATTGGATGGGGTATGAATGATGGATATTTGAGGACATGGCTCAAATGGTTCATTGATCAACATGGTGTATAACACATACTATGGTACGGGTTATAACAACTCCACATTAATAGAACCTAAGTTTGAGATAAATTCATATTCTACTCAAGTAGCACAATTGCAATTTGAGTACATATATGAATTAGACAAAATATAACGAGTGAGATCTCTATGCTTTATTAAAGCATATTGAATCTTGGAACATCTCATGTGGGTAAATCACATAAGAGACAAAATAGTGCAATAGCAATACTATTGAATAAGTGTAACAACAATTATTCTTAAATAGTACATATTACACTTAAGCTTAGGCTAGGATTCTTATAACATTGAAGTACCCAATTAACTCAAATGTAAATTGAATAGTTCAATGCAAGGCTAAGATTGAGTAGACATGAGTAAATGGCTATAGGAATTGGATATGTATAGATGATGTTTGAAAACATGGCTTAAGGTTTCCTAATAAGTAAATGGGATTGGGTTAAGTACTATGATGTTGATTTGATCAATACCATAGTAGCAAAGGTAGAAACTAAGATTTGAAAGAATCATACTTTACTCAAATGACACTTTTGTAATTTGAATAAGTGGGTACTATACAAGGTAGGTCTAAGTGAATATGATCTTGATCAAGATGTTGTTTAGATAGATATGACATTGGATCAAAGTGATCTCAAGATGATATTTGATAGCTAGGTATGATCGTAGGGTTTTCTAAAGTAGAAGGAATCATTGATTGAAATAGAATAGAATTGATCTATATAGGAATACTCAAATTCTCATATTAGAATTTGAATAATTGTGAAATGGTTCAAGAAATTATGGGAGTGATGCTACTGGATAGCTTGCAGTAATACAAAGTCACTGCAATTGGAATCACTCTAAAATAAGTTATAGAATTCAAACTATGATCAAATTAGTGATTTGGATAGATTTGAATGCACAAGGTTTGTGCACGTATCAAATTTGGATTTTATTGATCCTATTATGTTCTACAAGTTGAGAGGATTCCAAAGACTACAAATTTGTAATTTTTGGATGGACAGAATAGAAGATATGAATTTATCAAGCTAACAGAAGGTTTGATTCCAATTTGAAAATGGTTTCAAATTGGACCCATAAAATATGAATTATTATTGTACTACTGGATTCTAGATGTTCTAAGGATTCCAACGGTATATCATTTGCTATTTTTGGACTCATAGATCAAAAGATATGGATTTTACAAGAGTAGTGCTGAAACAGAGATTTGAAATTAAATTTGAAATGAGATTTGACCCAGGTTGACTAGTGCTGACAGGGGCAGGCTATGTGGCGGCCTCCTATTGGCTCATACCGATTCGGATGGATCCGCTCTGTGGACCGCAGGATCTAAAGGTGATCTAATGGCCCTAATTGATCTGTACCGCTTCAGTTCTAGGATCTATCTGTACCTTTGGATCGGAATCTGACAGCCAGAGAGGTGATGGGGATGGTGCTTACCGGCGACCTAGGGTTCCGACGAGCTTCCCGGCAAGGAGCGGCCAGAGAGAGGTCGACGGCGAGCTTCCGTTGAACGGCGACGGCGAGGAAGTAGCGAACGGGATGCAGAAGAGGACGGAGAGCTCGAGGATGTGAACGGAGGCGTCGATTGCTTCCTGTGATGCGTCCGAGGGGTGGCTGGAGTTGGGCGATGGCGTCGGTGACCTTCGGCCGTGGTCGATTGCGTTGCTCCGCTGTTGATGCGACGGGGAAAAATAGTCAGGGAAGGGCGCCAGAGGAAAATAAGAGAGAGGGTAGGGAATAGGAGGCGCGGGGTTCACCGGTGGCAACGAATTCGTGCGGTGATGCCCGCAGACGTGCGGAGCTTCGGCGAGCGATTTCTCTGTGGCTCGTCGGCGATTCCGTGAAGGAGCAAAGGGAGATGAGAGAGGAGAGATGGGGCTACTTATAGGCACGGGGGGCGCTCGAAACGGGCAGGGTTAATGAGAGATTAAGAGGGGGAGTTACTCCGGCCGTTTCCAGTGAGAGAGAAGGAGAGGGATTTCCGGGGAAGAAGAACCTGACAACGCGGGCCCGCATGTCAGTGAGGTGTGAGGGTGAGAGGGAGGTACCGGTTTGGGAGGGCTTGCTGGGCCACGGGCCGAAAGCTGGACTGGGCCGGTTCGTTTCCCCTTGGCCTTCTTATTTATTTTTCTTCTTTCTTCTATTTCCTTTTTCTGTTTTCTTATTTCTTTTCTAGATTTTGCATATTGAATCCAAATGGCTTCAAACCAACTTTGTAAAGTTTCTAAAATTCAAAACAACAATCCATAACAGTAACAAACATGTTTTTATAATTAAAACAAATTTCCTAATAAAGCTCTATAATTTGGACAAAGGGTTTATTTGCATAAACCAAAGTAGAAATAGGATTTGGAAATAATCCTTTTAAAATAAGAGGATAACACTTTAAAAAATATTATTTACAAATTGTTTTCAAACCAACCTTTTGCAAAGCAAACCTTTTAGACAAAAGAAACATTTTAGGAGGTACCCTTTGCAAGTAGCTTGCATAGGTTTGAAATAAAAGAAAGGAAAATAGTATTTTGATACTTTATTTTTCTCAAAGAAGCTCTTCAAGAAATAAATAGAGGATTTAAAATGGTTTTCACTAAAGCTTTCAAATAGACTCAAAAAGTTTTAAATCTCTGTGAATTTTCAATCAACACAAGCAAAATAAAA
The DNA here is from genome assembly GCA_007115705.1 of Dactylis glomerata. NCBI lineage: Eukaryota > Viridiplantae > Streptophyta > Magnoliopsida > Poales > Poaceae > Dactylis > Dactylis glomerata. The sequence continues at coordinate 3,793,012 of QXEO01002107.1, read as the reverse complement.
ACAAAAATTTTCCCCCCAAAATTTGATAAAATCTTGGGATGTTACAGACTACCACCCTTAAAAGAAATCTCGTCCTCAAGATTGGAGAGGTTAGAAAGAAAGGTAGGTTTGGGTTTCCTAGGTGGCTACCACCCTTAAAAGAAAATTCCTCTTGGTGGTATCTTGATGCTTCCTTAGGCACTTGCATTTTGTTCCCAGCTTGCATTCATTGTTGTGTCATTTTCCTTGAATTGCCCTTCTCAGAAGTTTTGATGCTCAATACCATGTTCAAAAGTGGGCATACCAAAGGTTCCATCCAATTCTGGTGATAAGCAGATATCATCCATCGCATTGTCTTCAACAAGGTAGTCCACATCGTCTAAGAATGTGTATCTAACCTTTTCTTGGTCGGTCCTCACCAAGGCCAAGATAGCATACAGGCCATCACCATACTCCTTGTTGCTTTTTAGCTGATTTTCATCATAGAATCTCAAAAGATAACTCAGTTCTAGGTACTGCATGCTTGCCCCATGAACATGATGAGACCTCTGACGACCTCAAATTTGATAACAAATTCGAAGTGCCCGTTATGTAATCCGTCACAATCCCAGAATCATTGTTGTGACTTACATAACGTAGTTGATATCACAGTCATAGACATTAATAGTAAATAAAGGGGATTACAAAGGTGGTCGCACAGACCAAACCTTACATTACATCAACATGCAGCGGAATAACACTTTGGGTCCATATTGTCAAGCTTCAACCGCACAGGCAAAGCAGACAGTAGGAAACGAGCCTAATTCGCAAAGTCGTCTGAATGTCCTTCCTTCATGATCTTTCTCCTTCAAGTCTGGCCAAGTTAATAGCCAGGGACACAGCCGTGAGTACATTGGATGCACTCGCAAACCATCTTATAAACAAAGTGATGAGAGAGATATGCAAGGTTGGTATGGTGGACTAAGCACTAAGTTTATTTGCAGAAATGCTAGTTTTATTTCCCAAGAATGTTCATTGGTAGAAAAGAAGTTTAGTTCTCTAAGTTCAATCTAAAGAGGAACTTCAATGTGTTGGTCACCTTCAAAGTTCAAGTCAAGTCAATTCAATTCATGTCATTCACCAAGTTCACCATAAGTTGTTTTCATTATTGACAAAAGCCAGGTAGAGTTTGCCAACCGTCCATGACCGAGGACTCGGCTATTCGAATAGTTTGAAAACCTCTGCAGAGGGGTACACTTTACCCACAAGATTCGATACATCTGCCGGGAGAAATCCACGGTTCGCCATACACAAAGGTATGCGGGGTTCAGATAATCAAACAAAACCTTTCACTTGCTCATCCTAGTATAGGATCCTTCCCTAGAGCCCGGGATACGGAATTCCCGCTCCGGCGCCTCTAGTTCTGCCCATCCCGGGTACCGGGTTAGTGGAAACCACTTGGTCAAGAAGTATCCGCCCGTGGAGTCCTTCCATGAAGATTTGATGCAAGACCTCCCATACTAAGATAAAAAAGCTACGGATTTAGCCCCTTCCCATATAGGGGTAACGTGGTTGTACGTTATAATTGGCACCCATGTACATCACTCGTTGTCAATTGAGAAATACATTTCATAGTTCTTAGTCAAGATTATTTTCTTTCATAAAGCCATCATGTAGGAGCAATCTCCCATTTCAAGTTTCAATGTCAAGTCACCACCTTTCAAATGGGGTTCCTCCAGAGATAGCCTCAACTTTTATTAGCGACTAAGCAACTACATTGAGTGATAGTACTACTACTATGGTTGGATAAACTCAGCTTGATGCTCTTGATAATCAAGACATCAATATGCCTCTATCATTCTACTCTAGCAATTCAATCATGCAATTTACTTAAAACAAGTAGAATGCAATATTAAAACTAGGTAGTGGGAGTATGAATCAAAAGATGGCTTGCCTGGCTTGGCAAAGTCAAAATAGTCTTCATCTTCATCTTTGATTGATTGATCTCCATCTCCATATCTTGGTGGACTTCGGGATCCATTCTCCTTACTCTCGTTGTCGTCTAATCGTTGGAAAGCAAATAAGCATACAATCACCACACAATTCACAAACAACACCTATTTACTCAAATACACATACTTGGGTAAGGGAAGTGATCTAGGAAGTCTATGGAGAGTGGTTTCGACGATAATTGAGTTCCGATGGATGAGATGATTGAGTTGTTGTATCTAAGTAGGGTTTATTCATTTTGGATTATGAAAATATCTCCTGCAAGTCCTTTTTGACCAAGGTCATGGACAATGTAGATACTCAAGATCATGGTTCAACCAAAGAGGCTTCATAGGATTTATAGTATTTCTCTTTTATTGAAGCCATTTCTAGTTTGCAACTATTTAGTGATCCAGTTTGAATCTGCAAGTAGGGTCTATAGATCCTAGTTGACTTGTATCAAAGGTTATAGATCAATATTTAGAAATGTGGTTGATTCGAATTGGTTTCATATCATTTCCATTTATTTTGAAATAGGTGTGCAAGTTTGAGTTTCTAATTACTATCATGTAGGATTAAATTTCCAAATACTTCCTACAAGTACACATGGACTAAGATCAATACCTACAGATGGTATTTGGAAATATGATTTAACAATAAGAGTTCCATAAAAATTTTGATCATAGATTTGAGTTAAATAAGATCCTATAAGGCAAATGATTATTTAACCATATAGGTAAATAGAATTTATTTTAAAAGGTTCAAAAATGAGATCTAATGCCATAGACAGATGGGTATCACTAATTGTGAATTTCCAAAGTTGGATTTATATTTTTAGGAATTTTATTCGAATTGATATGAATTTTCTAAGGTGAAAAAGCTCCTGTTTTGTTATTTTTACTGCAACCACTCTGTAAATCTAATTGGGTTGAAACCACTTCTAATGGATAGCTTATGTTCTAAGGTTTTCAGAACATTTTCATTTGTTAAATTTGAGTCGGTAGAACTCCGGGAAAATTAAATATACTAAAGCATCTGAATGTGTTTTTCAAGAATCGGAAAAATCGAAGATCCCTTTTTTTTTTCATCCGGGCCGGACACACAGACTGCTCTGGGCCGGCCCACTAGGCTGCAGCTGGGCGGGTGGCAAGGAAAAAAAAAGAAACCGGCCTGACCAATGGGCCCGGCTTGTCAGAACTTATTGGACCGAATCGGTATCGGGTTCTTCTTCCCCGGGCGCTACAGGAAGTAAACGAGAAGGAGTACTGGGAGGAGGGCTGCGCACGGGGAGCTCACCGGCGGCGAGGGGGAGCGGCGGCGAGGATGTCTAGGCGGCGGAGGAGCTTCTCCTCCTCCACCTCGTCCAGGCGGTAGCTCGCGGGAGGCTCTAGAACGCCGGGAACGGGAGGTGCTCTGCGGAGCGGCGTCGACGGGGGAGCTCGAACGAGAGAGAGAGGAAGCTGGAGATGTTGTCTAGGAGGTTCCTGGGGATGGTGGGGTTCTTTTCAGGGAAGAGAGGAGGTCCTTTTATAGTCGGAAGAGGGAGCACGGGGCGAGTGGATCTGGGGAGAGAGCGCGGCCGGTGTCGGCTGTGGGAGGGAAGAGGGGCGGCGTTGGCGGGTGCTGCGGGCTGCGGTGTGCTGCAGGAGCATCCTGGCGCGATGGGAGAGGTTGGGACGGTCTGGTTCAGAGGGGGACATGGGAGGGGTCCGGTGTGGTTTTCCTCCATGCCATCCATGTCTCATGGCCGTGGTTTGTGCAGGGGAGACAGGGGATCGACAAGGTAGAGGCCAGGGCACTGCTGGGAGGTCAGAGACTAGGGCTAGGGCTGCCCACTACTGTTGCCAACAGCTGATCCGATTTTGTTAGATTTCTGCCCACCAAGTGTTTGTTGAAATGCCCGCATGAAATCAAAATTCGAATTTTTGAAAATTTCCAATTGGGTTGGTCATTATATTGGATAGGGATTCCAGAAATATTTTTGTTATGAAGAAATATGAGGTTTTGCAAAAATTTATATTTCAAACTTGGGTATTGTTGCTGTTTCAGATTCAAACTTTAGCTCAAGTTTGAGTGATGCTCCAGTTTGAATTTTTGGTGGATCTTTGTTGGTTGAGTTAGTCCATAACTTGGTTAAGCTCAACTAACAGGCCAAACATGAAGGTGATTCACAGATTTCTTAATATAAGTGTCCAAAGTAGGGTAGTGGTTAACTTTTTCTAGATCATCTTTTCTTCTCTTTTTCTTTATTTCTCTTGCTTCTAGTTCTTTCGATCTTTGTGGTTCTTCTCTAATGCTTCTATTGGGTAAGTTTGAATTAACTAAACATTGTACAACCAAATAAAACCCACATGAAATCATAGAACAACTTGTATTTAAACTACTATGTATGCATGCAATATGAGTGAAAAAGATTTGATTGGTCCAAAAGTGTTGGTTTTCTTGGAGATAACATGGAGTTGGGAAATGACCTCTTATTTAAATTCAAACTTTGGTAGAATATTAAATAGAGTTCCAAGTTGATTTTTGTTTCAAACTTTATTGTATTTGATTCTTTGTAACTTGTTCTTAGTTGTGGTGGAGAGATGCACGAGGGTCTAGTTCAGATTTTTCTTAATATATAAGGGCAAAGTAGTGTAATCATTAATTTCTTTAAGATCACTACTTCCTCTTTTCTTACTTAGGTTTTTGTGTTGCGGTTTATTTTCTTGATTCCTTTCTATTTGTTTGTGATTGCTGGACTTAATTTTGGGTTTGGCAATTGACCCAAATGGGTTTAGCATGTAACCATGCACAAAAATTTAATAGTTAGAAAACTATTTCATTTTAACAAAAATCTTTATTTAAAAATTTGAGCTCAAAGGATTTGTTTTAAAACCCTTCTCATACTCTTTTTATTGGAAGCATGGGAGCAAATGCTCCAACTCAGAAGTTTCGAAAAGGCAAGAAATTAATCTTATATAAAAATTTTTGTTGGCTCCAAAATTTGGGATTTTAAATAAATCCATTTATTTCTATTTCCCAAAAATTTGGGTTGTTACAATCTTCCCCCCTTAAAAAGAATCTCGTCCCGAGATTCACAAGTTAAGATTGAGATAGATTGGGAAATGAGATTACCAGATAAGAGATAGAGTGTATATTGATTCCTATCGAGAGAGAAAGATTGGATACACCCAAAATGTGATAAGGCCATACGGGCCAAAAACACATATTCACCAATCACATAGCAATTTCAACAAACAATCACATTTTCAAAAACGAAGATCTTCTCGGTTTAAACCATAGGATTTTATTAAAAAGGGTCTTGCGCATTACAAGTCTCGCTCTTGATTTACAAAGAAATAAACAAGCCTACTAGTCCCAAACGAAGGTGACTAATGCTTCCTGATTGGTGCTCCAAAAAAAATTGATCCAACTTGTTCCTACCAGCTTTGTAGCTAAATGCAACTTCCGGGTAGCTAGTGGTTGATTCCTGGTTTTCCTTTCTTTGTGTCTTCCGATTGATATGGTTAGAGTGTAGTTTGGCGAGAAAGACGAAAACATTTTTGAGCAAACAAGTTTTTGGAGTGGTTGCTACATGTTGCCGGATGGCATATGAGCAACACATCTCACAACAAATCAATCATTCAAACACACAAGGCACTAAGCACACTTAATAATCGTGAGGTAAGGGTAGCTTAATCACAACAACTAAGCATTTCCTATAAGTCCTATGGGTCAAAAGGTTGCTGGGTCTTCATCTTTTCTGATCACTCTCTATTTGCTCTTGTAGTCTTTGTCTCACAGGGTTGACTCTTGTTGGAAGATTTCTGGATCAGGTGAAGAGACTCTCTTTCGATGGTAGCGGCTGTAGTTTGACATCCAAGGTTGAAGTCTTGAAAAATGTTGAGTCCCTCATCTTTTGATTCAAAAGTCCTTCGGTCTTAGGTTGGTATATCGTCCATAGTATATATTTGAAGTAGATGAGAAATAGAGTAAAACAAATCTTTGAAAAGACTCTGTAAGTAAAGAGGTAAATAAATTCTTTGTCAAAATCTCCTGAGATTATAAGTTGAGAGTGTAAGATATTTGAAGTAAATAGGATGAGGGTATAAGATTGGCTTTGGATAACAAAGCAAATAAAATTTCTTTTGTAGAAATAAGTTTTTGTCAACATATCACTTTCTTAGCTAACGACCATGCTAACTAAGGTCTCCTAAGGTCATGATAGTCCTGATACCAAACTTGTGATATCAGAGATATCATTTTCTGACGACCATGCTAACTAGGGTTTCCTAGAGTCAGCCTGGCTCTGATACCAACTTGTGACGACCTCAAATTTGATAACAAATTCGAAGTGTCCGTTATGTAATCCGTCACAATCCCAGAATCATTGTTGTGACTTACATAACGTAGTTGATATCACAGTCATAGACATTAATAGTAAATAAAGGGGATTACAAAGGTGGTCGCACAGACCAAACCTTACATTACATCAACATGCAGCGGAATAACACTTTGGGTCCATATTGTCAAGCTTCAACCGCACAGGCAAAGCAGACAGTAGGAAACGAGCCTAATTCGCAAAGTCGTCTGAATGTCCTTCCTTCATGATCTTTCTCCTTCAAGTCTGGCCAAGTTAATAGCCAGGGACACAGCCGTGAGTACATTGGATGCACTCGCAAACCATCTTATAAACAAAGTGATGAGAGAGATATGCAAGGTTGGTATGGTGGACTAAGCACTAAGTTTATTTGCAGAAATGCTAGTTTTATTTCCCAAGAATGTTCATTGGTAGAAAAGAAGTTTAGTTCTCTAAGTTCAATCTAAAGAGGAACTTCAATGTGTTGGTCACCTTCAAAGTTCAAGTCAAGTCAATTCAATTCATGTCATTCACCAAGTTCACCATAAGTTGTTTTCATTATTGACAAAAGCCAGGTAGAGTTTGCCAACCGTCCATGACCGAGGACTCGGCTATTCGAATAGTTTGAAAACCTCTGCAGAGGGGTACACTTTACCCACAAGATTCGATACATCTGCCGGGAGAAATCCACGGTTCGCCATACACAAAGGTATGCGGGGTTCAGATAATCAAACAAAACCTTTCACTTGCTCATCCTAGTATAGGATCCTTCCCTAGAGCCCGGGATACGGAATTCCCGCTCCGGCGCCTCTAGTTCTGCCCATCCCGGGTACCGGGTTAGTGGAAACCACTTGGTCAAGAAGTATCCGCCCGTGGAGTCCTTCCATGAAGATTTGATGCAAGACCTCCCATACTAAGATAAACAAGCTACGGATTTAGCCCCTTCCCATATAGGGGTAACGTGGTTGTACGTTATAATTGGCACCCATGTACATCACTCGTTGTCAATTGAGAAATACATTTCATAGTTCTTAGTCAAGATTATTTTCTTTCATAAAGCCATCATGTAGGAGCAATCTCCCATTTCAAGTTTCAATGTCAAGTCACCACCTTTCAAATGGGGTTCCTCCAGAGATAGCCTCAACTTTTATTAGCGACTAAGCAACTACATTGAGTGATAGTACTACTACTATGGTTGGATAAACTCAGCTTGATGCTCTTGATAATCAAGACATCAATATGCCTCTATCATTCTACTCTAGCAATTCAATCATGCAATTTACTTAAAACAAGTAGAATGCAATATTAAAACTAGGTAGTGGGAGTATGAATCAAAAGATGGCTTGCCTGGCTTGGCAAAGTCAAAATAGTCTTCATCTTCATCTTTGATTGATTGATCTCCATCTCCATATCTTGGTGGACTTCGGGATCCATTCTCCTTACTCTCGTTGTCGTCTAATCGTTGGAAAGCAAATAAGCATACAATCACCACACAATTCACAAACAACACCTATTTACTCAAATACACATACTTGGGTAAGGGAAGTGATCTAGGAAGTCTATGGAGAGTGGTTTCGACGATAATTGAGTTCCGATGGATGAGATGATTGAGTTGTTGTATCTAAGTAGGGTTTATTCATTTTGGATTATGAAAATATCTCCTGCAAGTCCTTTTTGACCAAGGTCATGGACAATGTAGATACTCAAGATCATGGTTCAACCAAAGAGGCTTCATAGGATTTATAGTATTTCTCTTTTATTGAAGCCATTTCTAGTTTGCAACTATTTAGTGATCCAGTTTGAATCTGCAAGTAGGGTCTATAGATCCTAGTTGACTTGTATCAAAGGTTATAGATCAATATTTAGAAATGTGGTTGATTCGAATTGGTTTCATATCATTTCCATTTATTTTGAAATAGGTGTGCAAGTTTGAGTTTCTAATTACTATCATGTAGGATTAAATTTCCAAATACTTCCTACAAGTACACATGGACTAAGATCAATACCTACAGATGGTATTTGGAAATATGATTTAACAATAAGAGTTCCATAAAAATTTTGATCATAGATTTGAGTTAAATAAGATCCTATAAGGCAAATGATTATTTAACCATATAGGTAAATAGAATTTATTTTAAAAGGTTCAAAAATGAGATCTAATGCCATAGACAGATGGGTATCACTAATTGTGAATTTCCAAAGTTGGATTTATATTTTTAGGAATTTTATTCGAATTGATATGAATTTTCTAAGGTGAAAAAGCTCCTGTTTTGTTATTTTTACTGCAACCACTCTGTAAATCTAATTGGGTTGAAACCACTTCTAATGGATAGCTTATGTTCTAAGGTTTTCAGAACATTTTCATTTGTTAAATTTGAGTCGGTAGAACTCCAGGAAAATTAAATATACTAAAGCATCTGAATGTGTTTTTCAAGAATCGGAAAAATCGAAGATCCCTTTTTTTTTTCATCCGGGCCGGACACACAGACTGCTCTGGGCCGGCCCACTAGGCTGCAGCTGGGCGGGTGGCAAGGAAAAAAAAAGAAACCGGCCTGACCAATGGGCCCGGCTTGTCAGAACTTATTGGACCGAATCGGTATCGGGTTCTTCTTCCCCGGGCGCTACAGGAAGTAAACGAGAAGGAGTACTGGGAGGAGGGCTGCGCACGGGGAGCTCACCGGCGGCGAGGGGGAGCGGCGGCGAGGATGTCTAGGCGGCGGAGGAGCTTCTCCTCCTCCACCTCGTCCAGGCGGTAGCTCGCGGGAGGCTCTAGAACGCCGGGAACGGGAGGTGCTCTGCGGAGCGGCGTCGACGGGGGAGCTCGAACGAGAGAGAGAGGAAGCTGGAGATGTTGTCTAGGAGGTTCCTGGGGATGGTGGGGTTCTTTTCAGGGAAGAGAGGAGGTCCTTTTATAGTCGGAAGAGGGAGCACGGGGCGAGTGGATCTGGGGAGAGAGCGCGGCCGGTGTCGGCTGTGGGAGGGAAGAGGGGCGGCGTTGGCGGGTGCTGCGGGCTGCGGTGTGCTGCAGGAGCATCCTGGCGCGATGGGAGAGGTTGGGACGGTCTGGTTCAGAGGGGGACATGGGAGGGGTCCGGTGTGGTTTTCCTCCATGCCATCCATGTCTCATGGCCGTGGTTTGTGCAGGGGAGACAGGGGATCGACAAGGTAGAGGCCAGGGCACTGCTGGGAGGTCAGAGACTAGGGCTAGGGCTGCCCACTACTGTTGCCAACAGCTGATCCGATTTTGTTAGATTTCTGCCCACCAAGTGTTTGTTGAAATGCCCGCATGAAATCAAAATTCGAATTTTTGAAAATTTCCAATTGGGTTGGTCATTATATTGGATAGGGATTCCAGAAATATTTTTGTTATGAAGAAATATGAGGTTTTGCAAAAATTTATATTTCAAACTTGGGTATTGTTGTTGTTTCAGATTCAAACTTTAGCTCAAGTTTGAGTGATGCTCCAGTTTGAATTTTTGGTGGATCTTTGTTGGTTGAGTTAGTCCATAACTTGGTTAAGCTCAACTAACAGGCCAAACATGAAGGTGATTCACAGATTTCTTAATATAAGTGTCCAAAGTAGGGTAGTGGTTAACTTTTTCTAGATCATCTTTTCTTCTCTTTTTCTTTATTTCTCTTGCTTCTAGTTCTTTCGATCTTTGTGGTTCTTCTCTAATGCTTCTATTGGGTAAGTTTGAATTAACTAAACATTGTACAACCAAATAAAACCCACATGAAATCATAGAACAACTTGTATTTAAACTACTATGTATGCATGCAATATGAGTGAAAAAGATTTGATTGGTCCAAAAGTGTTGGTTTTCTTGGAGATAACATGGAGTTGGGAAATGACCTCTTATTTAAATTCAAACTTTGGTAGAATATTAAATAGAGTTCCAAGTTGATTTTTGTTTCAAACTTTATTGTATTTGATTCTTTGTAACTTGTTCTTAGTTGTGGTGGAGAGATGCACGAGGGTCTAGTTCAGATTTTTCTTAATATATAAGGGCAAAGTAGTGTAATCATTAATTTCTTTAAGATCACTACTTCCTCTTTTCTTACTTAGGTTTTTGTGTTGCGGTTTATTTTCTTGATTCCTTTCTATTTGTTTGTGATTGCTGGACTTAATTTTGGGTTTGGCAATTGACCCAAATGGGTTTAGCATGTAACCATGCACAAAAATTTAATAGTTAGAAAACTATTTCATTTTAACAAAAATCTTTATTTAAAAATTTGAGCTCAAAGGATTTGTTTTAAAACCCTTCTCATACTCTTTTTATTGGAAGCATGGGAGCAAATGCTCCAACTCAGAAGTTTCGAAAAGGCAAGAAATTAATCTTATATAAAAATTTTTGTTGGCTCCAAAATTTGGGATTTTAAATAAATCCATTTATTTCTATTTCCCAAAAATTTGGGTTGTTACAAGACCACACATCCCAATGAATTAGGATGGCATCTCTCCGTAGTCTTCTCAAGCATTTCATAGGGGTAAACAAGGTAGACTCTGTAAGAGGCACTTGCACCTTTAAGGGACGGAAGGTCACCTTATAACCAGCATTGTTGAACCCATTCAAGTTACCGGAGCAAGTCATGCTACTTGCCACAGGTACCAGATGGTCCTTAAGAATTCCTTTAGCAACCGTCTTCATAGTTGTTGAAAGGCGCTGAACAACTTGATCATATCTCGAAGATGAACTCCTTCTCGGGGAAAAAGGATCTAACAAAGCTCTCATGGGCAGGAAAGTAGTTTCAGGGATTTGGAGAGTTGCTTCATAACATCTCAGGTCGGGATGGGGTAGACTTCGGTAGCGTAAAGTTTTGGAATCAGGAGGTAATCTCATAGGTAGTGGTGGTTGTCTCTGTTGTGACTCTCTGGAGAGGAGTGAACTCTCTTTTATAGGCTCAGGGAGGTAGTCGAACAAGCAACGTAGGGAGTCGAAATGAAGAGTCGGGGAGGTAAATTGAATAAGCAGCCATCGAAACTGAACAGTCTTCGCCTTCAAAGCCCACTGAGCAAAACGTTTCTGACTCGTGTAATCGTTCCAAAGTCCAAGTTCTCACCGTATTCCTACGTTTTGGCCACTGGCTCACTATAAGGGATGTAACATATTATCCTCCTAAGGTCATGGTTTAAAGACGTCGTCTCTCATGTAGGTATGTCTCTCTAGACTTACCATCCCTCATACAAGAGCGAACAATATTGTAACAACCCAAGTTTTTGGAAAATAGAAATAAATGGAATTTATCAAAATACCAAATTTTAGAGACAACAAAAACTTTTATTTGAAATACAAGATTAATTTATGGTCTTTTATAACTTGTGAAATTAAGCATTGCTCCCATGCTTCAAATAAAAAGCATATGAGAAAGGTTTTTAAATCAAATCCTTTGATCCAATTTTTTCAACACCATTATTGGAAAATAAAGTAAAATCCTATTTCAATAAAACTAGCCTTGTTTAAAAATAGTGGATTTAAAAGGTCCTCTTTCTGAAAACTATTTTTGTTCCTCAAATGAATATTTCCAAAAGGATTTGCGAATTATTACTTTATTTGAAACCTCAATGTTTTCCAAACCAAAACTTAAGTCAAGCAATCACAAACAAATAGAAAAGAAGCAAGAAAATAAACCACAACACAAAAACCTAAGTAAGAAAAGAGGAAGTAGTGATCTTAAGAAAATTACTGATTACACTACTTTGCCCTTAGATATTAAGCAATATTTGAACTATACCATCATACATCTCTCCACCACAACTAAGAACAAGTTACAAAGAATCAAAGACAATAAAGTTTGAAACAAAAATTAACTTGGAACTCTATTTAATAGTCTGCCAAAGTTTGAATCTGTTACATATGCCATTTGAAATTCAAATCTTAAATGATACCAAATCTCCATCTCTGGACAAAACCAACATATACCTAGGGTCCTTATCCAATGCATGGTCCAACCCAACAGGAAATTTCTACAATTTTTAAGTTTGAATTCATGCATGCATAGATTTCTATTCTATGTCTTCTATGATTTCATGTGTGTTTTAATTGGTGGTGCAATGTTTAGTTAATTCAAACTTAACCAATAGAAGCATTAGAGAAGAACCACAAAGATCAAAAGAACCAGAAGCAAGGGAAATAAAGAAAAAGAGAAGAAAAGATGATCTAGAAAATGTTATTGACTACCCTACTTTGGACACTTAGAATAAGAAATCTGTAACTCAAGCCAAGGTGTGGTCAGTTAGTTGAGCTTGACCATATCACATACTAACTCAACCAAAAAGTTTCCAGCAAAAACTCAAACCCTAACCTCTTTCAAAATCTGTCCAAAGTTTGAATCTGAATCAGAAACCATACTTCAAATTGGAAATAAGATTTTTGCAAAACCTCATATTTCTTCATAACAAAAATATTTCTGGAATCCCTATCCAATATAATGACCAACCCAATTGGAAATTTTCAAAAATTCAAATTTTGATTTCATGCGGACATTGTATCGAACACTTGGTGGGCGAAATCCAGGAAAAATCCAAGCTACTGTGGCCAACGCTGTTCACCCTTGCCCAAACCCTGTAGCCATGCTCGGGGACATCTCTTGGTCGAGCCCCAGCCTCCCCTGCCCCGACCACGACCGTGAGACAGGGAAGAACAGAGGAGAACCACCGCCCGGACCCCTCACTTGCCCCCTCTGCACCAGACCACCCCGCCGCCTGCAAACACGCCAGCGAGTGCCTGCAACCCTCCACAGCGCTCCGCCGAAAGCCCCGACCGCCCCTCTCCTTCGTTAGCCGACACCGGCCGCACTCTCTCCGCAGATCCCCTCGCCCCGTGCTCCCTCTCCCGCCTATATAAAGCCGCCATTTTTCCCTGAAAAGAACCGCACCATCCCCAGGACCTCCCTAGACAACGTTTCCCTCGCTCTCGTGCTCTCAGTCGAGCTCACCGACCTCGACGTCCCCGCAGGCCACCGCACGTTCCCGGCGTTGCTGAGCTTCCCCCGGTGCTGTACCTGCTGGAGGTGGCGGAGGAGAACCCCCGCAGCCGCCCTGCATCTTCGCCTCCGGTCACCGCCGCTCCGGTGAGCTCCCCTAGCGCCGCCCTCCTCCCAGTCATCTTGCTCGCTGTGTAGTCGGGCCTGGGGAAGAAGACTCCCCAGGATACCGATTCGTTTAAGTGAACTGGCAGGCCGGCCCCGCCTGTCAGCAAGTTTTTTTCCCCAGCGCCCCCCGGGATCCCTAGCTGGGCCAGCCAGATTCGTCTCCCCGGCCCATATTGGTTCCAGTCCGTTTATGTTTTTTTTTCGTTGAACTTTTTCGTATTTGTTGCTTTACTGCAAGATTCAAATTCAAATTCCCGGAGTTTCGTAGGTTCAAATTTAGCAAATAAATATGCGTTGGAAAGCTTGTAAAATGCCCTACACTATAGAACTGGTTAGAATTCCATTTGAATTAGGAATTTAATCAGATAGGAATAGTGAGACCATAGCTTTATTAAACATAGAAGCTTTCTAGAAAATTATTTGAGCCCCCTAAAATCATGAAATTTAAATTATGAACTCACCAATGACCTCCCCTACTGTGAGTAAACCCAAATCAACTCCAAACCCTACTAGTGGGATCAATTAGACCCTAACCCAACTCTAGTTAGCCACATAAAATGATAGATCCCTATCACACACTTAGAATTATTTTTGCCCTCTTTGCCCATTTCACTTAGTGAATTCCTCCCACTTAAACTAGTATTAGTACTCCTAAAACAATACCAATGCTTAGAAGGTGAACCACATATGACACTTAGTAGAAACCCTAACTTGCACACTTCATGCAAACTTGGAAACCAATTCAATAAAATCCAACATGAAGGCTATTGTTTGGAAACAAGTATGTGTGCTTGGTATGCTGCTAAGATTGTGTAGTGATTGTGTGTATTGTGTTTATTTCGTTATTAGACGCTAGTGTTGCTGCGGAGGATATTGAGGGTGATTATTATTATCAAGAAGAAGAAGAATATCCTGGACACTTTGCCAACCAAGGCAAGCCATCTTTTGATTCATACTCCCATGCCCAGTTTTAATATTGCATTCTACTTGTTTTAAGTAAATTGCATGATTGAATTGCTAGAGTAGAATGATAGAAGAATAGTGATGTCTTGCTTAACAAGAGCATCAAGTTGAGTTTATCCAACTCTATTTAGTGTTCATCACTCAATGTAGTTGCTTAGTCGCTAATAATATTGAGGCCATCTATAAGGGGAACTCTAGTTGAAATTGGTGATTTGAACTTGAAACTTGAATTGGAGATTGCTCCTACATAATGGTTTTATGAAGGAAAAATAACCTTGATTAAGAACTATGAAATGTATTTGGGAAATGACAACGAGTGATGTACTATGTGAGCCAGCCATACAGTACAACCACATTATCCCGGTATGGGACGGGGCTTAGTGGAGTAGTTTGTTTCGCCTTAGTGTAGACCCTACAAATGTGAATGGAGGTCCGACCAAGGACTCCTTTTCCAGGGCACCCTTGGCGGTTGCCGAGTTTCGCCTTGTCCTCCTCTTCATAGGTGGTTGGGGTACAAGCCGAAGAGCCCTCATTGAAAATGTACTGCCGGGGTAGGACTCTATTTCGGTTAGTGGCATTCCGGAGACCAATTGGCTGGGAACCTTGCACCTTCCGGACAGCTTCTTGGAGACTCCGGTGTTGAGGGGTACATCTCTAGGCGGTAGTGTTTATGCTAAGGCGGGCAGGTGAAACATTATGGTCGGCTACTTGTCGTGGCATATGTTGTTATGCGGGGAAGTTGCCCACACGATGAGTAGTCGGAGGGTGTGGGTAAAGTGTACAACCTCTGCAGAGTGTAAAACTATTCGAATAGCCGCGTCCGCGGTCATGGACAGTTGGCAAGCTGTGCCTGGCTTTTGTCAATAAGGAACACAACTTGGTGAACTTGGTGAATGACATGAGTTGAATCGACTTGACTTGACCATGATATTGACACACTTGAAGTTCCTCTTTAGTTTGAACTTAGAGAACTAAACTTCTTTTCTACCAATGAATATTCTTGGGAAACAAAACTAGCTTTTGCAAACTAAACTTAGTGCTTAGTCCACCATATCAACCATGCATATCCCTCTCATCACTTTGTTTATAAGATGGTTTGCGAGTGCATCCAATGTACTCATGGCTGTGTCCCTGGCTATTAACTTGGCCAGACTTGAAGGAGCCAGATCAAGAAGGAAGGACTCATTGACGGCTTTGCGAATTAGGCTCGTTTCCTACTGTCTGCTTTGCCTGTGCGGTTGAAGCTTGACAATATGGACCCAAAGTGTTATTCCGCTGCATGTTGATGAAATTTAAGGTTTGGTCTGTGCGACCACCTATGTAATCCCCTTTATTTACTATTAATGGCTATGACTGTGATATCGACTACGTTATGTATATCGCAACAATGACCCTGGGATTGCGGTGGAATACATAACGGGCACTTCGAATTTGTTATCAAATTTGAGGTCGTCACAAGTTGGTATCAGAGCCTAGGCTGACTCTAGGAAACCCTAGTTAGCATGGTCGTTAGAAAATGATATCTCTGATATCACAAGTTTGGTATCAGGACTATCATGACCTTAGGAGACCTTAGTTAGTATGGTCGTTAGCTAAGAAAGTGATATGTTGACAAAAACTTATTTCTACGAAAGAAATTTAATTGCTTTGGTATCCAAAGCCAATCTTATACTCCCATCTTATTCACTTCAAATATCTTACACTCTCAACTTATACTCTCAAGGGATTTTGACAAAGAATTTATTTACCTCTTCAATTACAAAGTCTTTTCAAAGATTTGTTTTACTCGATTCCTCATCTACTTCAAATTAATACTATGGACGATATACCAACCTAGGACCGAAGGACTTTTAGATCAAAAGATTAGGGACTCAGAATTTTTCAAGACTACAACCTTGGATGTGAACTACGACCGCTACCATTGAAAGAGAGTCTCTTCACCTGATCCAGAATTCTTCCAACAAGAGTCAACCCAATGAGATAAGGACTTCAAGAGCAAAGAGAGAGTGATCAAAAATGACAAAGACCCAACAACCTTTTGACCCACAGGATTTATAGGAAATGCTCAATTGATTTCATTGAGCTACCCTTACCTCACGATTACTAAGTGTGTTTACTGTGTTGTGTGTATGAATGATTGATTTGTTTTGAGATGTGTTGCTCATATGCCCTCTGGCAACATGTAGCAACCACCTAAACAACTTGTTTTCTCAAAAGTATACTAGTAGTTGTGTTTATTTCTTTGTAAATCAAGAGCGAGACTTGTAATCCGCAAGACCCTTTTTAATAAAAGCCTATGGTTTAGATGCCAAATGTTTTGTTTTTAAAAGTGTGATTGTGTGTTGACATTGCTATGTGATTGATGAATATGTGTTTTGTCCCATCTGGCCACATCACATTTTGGGTGTACCCAATCTTTCTATCTTGATAGGAATCAATATGCACTCCATCTCTTATCTGTTAATCTCATTTCTCAATCTATCTCAATCATAACCTGTGAATCTCGGGACGAGATTCTTTTTAAGGGGGGAAGATTGTAACAACCCAAGTTTTTGGAAAATAGAAATAAATGGAATTTATCAAAATACCAAATTTTAGAGACAACAAAAACTTTTATTTGAAATACAAGATTAATTTATGGTCTTTTAGAACTTGTGAAATTAAGCATTGCTCCCATGCTTCAAATAAAAAGCATATGAGAAAGGTTTTTTAATCAAATCCTTTGATCCAATTTTTTCAACACCATTATTGGAAAATAAAGTAAAATCCTATTTCAATAAAACTAGCCTTGTTTAAAAATAGTGGATTTAAAAGGTCCTCTTTCTGAAAACTATTTTTGTTCCTCAAATGAATATTTCCAAAAGGATTTGCGAATTATTACTTTATTTGAAACCTCAATGTTTTCCAAACCAAAACTTAAGTCAAGCAATCACAAACAAATAGAAAAGAAGCAAGAAAATAAACCACAACACAAAAACCTAAGTAAGAAAAGAGGAAGTAGTGATCTTAAGAAAATTACTGATTACACTACTTTGCCCTTAGATATTAAGCAATATTTGAACTATACCATCATACATCTCTCCACCACAACTAAGAACAAGTTACAAAGAATCAAAGACAATAAAGTTTGAAACAAAAATTAACTTGGAACTCTATTTAATAGTCTGCCAAAGTTTGAATTTGTTACATATGCCATTTGAAATTCAAATCTTAAATGATACCAAATCTCCATCTCTGGACAAAACCAACATATACCTAGGGTCCTTATCCAATGCATGGTCCAACCCAACAGGAAATTTCTACAATTTTTAAGTTTGAATTCATGCATGCATAGATTTCTATTCTATGTCTTCTATGATTTCATGTGTGTTTTAATTGGTGGTGCAATGTTTAGTTAATTCAGACTTAACCAATAGAAGCATTAGAGAAGAACCACAAAGATCAAAAGAACCAGAAGCAAGGGAAATAAAGAAAAAGAGAAGAAAAGATGATCTAGAAAATGTTATTGACTACCCTACTTTGGACACTTAGAATAAGAAATCTGTAACTCAAGCCAAGGTGTGGTCAGTTAGTTGAGCTTGACCATATCACATACTAACTCAACCAAAAAGTTTCCAGCAAAAACTCAAACCCTAACCTCTTTCAAAATCTGTCCAAAGTTTGAATCTGAATCAGAAACCATACTTCAAATTGGAAATAAGATTTTTGCAAAACCTCATATTTCTTCATAACAAAAATATTTCTGGAATCCCTATCCAATATAATGACCAACCCAATTGGAAATTTTCAAAAATTCAAATTTTGATTTCATGCGGACATTGTATCGAACACTTGGTGGGCGAAATCCAGGAAAAATCCAAGCTACTGTGGCCAACGCTGTTCACCCTTGCCCAAACCCTGTAGCCATGCTCGGGGACATCTCTTGGTCGAGCCCCAGCCTCCCCTGCCCCGACCACGACCGTGAGACAGGGAAGAACAGAGGAGAACCACCGCCCGGACCCCTCACTTGCCCCCTCTGCACCAGACCACCCCGCCGCCTGCAAACACGCCAGCGAGTGCCTGCAACCCTCCACAGCGCTCCGCCGAAAGCCCCGACCGCCCCTCTCCTTCGTTAGCCGACACCGGCCGCACTCTCTCCGCAGATCCCCTCGCCCCGTGCTCCCTCTCCCGCCTATATAAAGCCGCCATTTTTCCCTGAAAAGAACCGCACCATCCCCAGGACCTCCCTAGACAACGTTTCCCTCGCTCTCGTGCTCTCAGTCGAGCTCGCCGACCTCGACGTCCCCGCAGGCCACCGCACGTTCCCGGCGTTGCTGAGCTTCCCCCGGCGCTGTACCTGCTGGAGGTGGCGGAGGAGAACCCCCGCAGCCGCCCTGCATCTTCGTCTCCGGTCGCCGCCGCTCCGGTGAGCTCCCCTAGCGCCGCCCTCCTCCCAGTCATCTTGCTCGCTGTGTAGTCGGGCCTGGGGAAGAAGACTCCCCAGGATACCGATTCGTTTAAGTGAACTGGCAGGCCGGCCCCGCCTGTCAGCAAGTTTTTTTCCCCAGCGCCCCCCGGGATCCCTAGCTGGGCCGGCCAGATTCGTCTCCCCGGCCCATATTGGTTCCAGTCCGTTTATGTTTTTTTTTCGTTGAACTTTTTCGTATTTGTTGCTTTACTGCAAGATTCAAATTCAAATTCCCGGAGTTTCGTAGGTTCAAATTTAGCAAATAAATATGCGTTGGAAAGCTTGTAAAATGCCCTACACTATAGAACTGGTTAGAATTCCATTTGAATTAGGAATTTAATCAGATAGGAATAGTGAGACCATAGCTTTATTAAACATAGAAGCTTTCTAGAAAATTATTTGAGCCCCCTAAAATCATGAAATTTAAATTATGAACTCACCAATGACCTCCCCTACTGTGAGTAAACCCAAATGAACTCCAAACCCTACTAGTGGGATCAATTAGACCCTAACCCAACTCTAGTTAGCCACATAAAATGATAGATCCCTATCACACACTTAGAATTATTTTTGCCCTCTTTGCCCATTTCACTTAGTGAATTCCTCCCACTTAAACTAGTATTAGTACTCCTAAAACAATACCAATGCTTAGAAGGTGAACCACATATGACACTTAGTAGAAACCCTAACTTGCACACTTCATGCAAACTTGGAAACCAATTCAATAAAATCCAACATGAAGGCTATTGTTTGGAAACAAGTATGTGTGCTTGGTATGCTGCTAAGATTGTGTAGTGATTGTGTATATTGTGTTTATTTCGTTATTAGACGCTAGTGTTGCTGCGGAGGATATTGAGGGTGATTATTATTATCAAGAAGAAGAAGAATATCCCGGACACTTTGCCAACCAAGGCAAGCCATCTTTTGATTCATACTCCCATGCCCAGTTTTAATATTGCATTCTACTTGTTTTAAGTAAATTGCATGATTGAATTGCTAGAGTAGAATGATAGAAGAATAGTGATGTCTTGCTTAACAAGAGCATCAAGTTGAGTTTATCCAACTCTATTTAGTGTTCATCACTCAATGTAGTTGCTTAGTCGCTAATAATATTGAGGCCATCTATAAGGGGAACTCTAGTTGAAATTGGTGATTTGAACTTGAAACTTGAATTGGAGATTGCTCCTACATAATGGTTTTATGAAGGAAAAATAACCTTGATTAAGAACTATGAAATGTATTTGGGAAATGACAACGAGTGATGTACTATGTGAGCCAGCCATACAGTACGACCACATTATCCCGGTATGGGACGGGGCTTAGTGGAGTAGTTTGTTTCGCCTTAGTGTAGACCCTACAAATGTGAATGGAGGTCCGACCAAGGACTCCTTTTCTAGGGCACCCTTGGCGGTTGTCGAGTTTCGCCTTGTCCTCCTCTTCATAGGTGGTTGGGGTACAAGCCGAAGAGCCCTCATTGAAAATGTACTGCCGGGGTAGGACTCTATTTCGGTTAGTGGCATTCCGGAGACCAATTGGCTGGGAACCTTGCACCTTCCGGACAGCTTCTTGGAGACTCCGGTGTTGAGGGGTACATCTCTAGGCGGTAGTGTTTATGCTAAGGCGGGCAAGTGAAACATTATGGTCGGCTACTTGTCATGGCATATGTTGTTATGCGGGGAAGTTGCCCACACGATGAGTAGTCGGAGGGTGTGGGTAAAGTGTACAACCTCTGCAGAGTGTAAAACTATTCGAATAGCCGCGTCCGCGGTCATGGACAGTTGGCAAGCTGTGCCTGGCTTTTGTCAATAAGGAACACAACTTGGTGAACTTGGTGAATGACATGAGTTGAATCGACTTGACTTGACCATGATATTGACACACTTGAAGTTCCTCTTTAGTTTGAACTTAGAGAACTAAACTTCTTTTCTACCAATGAATATTCTTGGGAAACAAAACTAGCTTTTGCAAACTAAACTTAGTGCTTAGTCCACCATATCAACCATGCATATCCCTCTCATCACTTTGTTTATAAGATGGTTTGCGAGTGCATCCAATGTACTCATGGCTGTGTCCCTGGCTATTAACTTGGCCAGACTTGAAGGAGCCAGATCAAGAAGGAAGGACTCATTGACGGCTTTGCGAATTAGGCTCGTTTCCTACTGTCTGCTTTGCCTGTGCGGTTGAAGCTTGACAATATGGACCCAAAGTGTTATTCCGCTGCATGTTGATGAAATTTAAGGTTTGGTCTGTGCGACCACCTATGTAATCCCCTTTATTTACTATTAATGGCTATGACTGTGATATCGACTACATTATGTATATCGCAACAATGACCCTGGGATTGCGGTGGAATACATAACGGGCACTTCGAATTTGTTATCAAATTTGAGGTCGTCACAAATATGAGTAGTCGTCATGGGGGCCAATCCATGTCGCACCCAATCATTACCTTGTATTTGGTTTGGTGCATCTCGCATTCTAACTCTTGGTCAACCTCACTAGCTTTTAAACAAAAGTTTTATTGAAATTGGGACCTAGTTCCCAAATTCTATTTGAATTTTTAAAACAAAATCTTTCGTTCCTAGCTAGAGGTTTTCAACAAAGCTCATGGCAATAATCCTTAAGTTGTAGATCCTTTGGTTTGCCATTTAATAGGAAATAAAATCCTTTCCATTGCTCTGTTTGCTCTTTCCATTGCTCTGTTTGCTCTTTCCATTGCTCTGTTTGTCCTTTCCACCTTTCTTGCATGAGGTGGTTGAATAGTATTACTTCCACATTAGCTACACCTTGGGGTGTCTTCTTATTGTTTGCGTGGTATCCTTCAGCTATCCTAGCTTACTGGAGTCTTGGATATCATCCTTTGTGCAACCTCTTGCGTAATGTTCCAGTCTCTTGTACTTGAAACACTACCTCTTGTTGTTGTACTCTGTGTCCTTATCTCCAACTGAGGGTCATTGTAGTTGTTCTGTCATTGTGAATACTTCGGTTTGGGTTTTGGGACAAGTTTAGGTATTAGCATAGATGAGAATTTTGATAGAAGGGATCTAAAGAAGAAAATCTTACCCAAAACAAAACAGATCAAAACAATTTACCCTACGAGCAATGTCTAACAAACATTCATCATAACAATCGAACTAGATTTCAAACAAACGGGAAGGTACGATCATCCACAAGTCGGTATGACCATAACGTTTATTACACGTCGTTGCTTATTAAAATTTCCTAAATGGAGGTCCAACTAAGGCTTCTTGGTGCTCTTCTAAGCAGATCCATTGTTCTGGTCCAGCTGCTTCAGTAGATTGGTAATTTGCTCGTCCTTGGTTTTGATGAGGTCTCCTTGAACACTAAGTTCAGATACCAACTTTTCCATGTCACCTTGAAGTTGGTTTATGGTTTCCTTCAATGTAGTAGTGTCTTCCTTTTCTTCTTTGAGGTCTTGCTGAGTATTATGAAGTCTCCACTTGAGTCTTTCTCCAAGTTCTTCGTTTGGCCTTCAACGTAGTCCTTCACATAGTGTCAAGGGAAATATATGGAGCATCAGTCTCACACTTCTAGCACATTGTGTCCATCTATCCTTTGTTGATGATTTCAGGGTGGGGTCATCTATAGCAAAAAGGAAACATTTGGAGAGGAAGTAGGAGAGAATACAAGGAGTTCAAAATGCAAACATTTTTCTTTAATAAATAGAAGTAAGATGAGATAGAGATTTTTTTTTATCCTAGGGTCTTCCTGTTTCTAATTCCAAACCTAGGGTCTCGATCCTACAGGCAACACTATGCTCTGATACCATTCTGTAGCGCCCTGCCTTTTGCTAAAGACAGAACTCCTATGTATCTGTGCCATTCCCTGGATCAGTAGATAGCACCACAGTACAAAATAAGTAATCATTGCAATAGCATCAATATTACAACGTAAATCCAGTTACATAGGTCTTCAACTTTACGAGTACACAGCATATAGCATAGTTGCAGTGAGCCTCCATTCTTCATCACGTGCCACAGGCAGACATGTTGGAATGTAATCTCGAGATCCTACTCCTGGTTCCTTACTCGAAATAAAACCTGCACGTTTGAATATGCAGCCCCAGAGGGGTCAGTACAATGATGTACTGGCAAATGACACATATTTGGTGGCATTTTTGTGGAAGGACTATACTACATGACATTTGGCTGGTGGATCTCAAAGGCTGATTTGCATAAAGCCAATTTTATCCTATAATCCATTTTAATACTTTCTTACAACAAATTTTATTTTTCAAGGGTCAAGACAACCCCCATACACTACATACTGGCCGGTATGTAGTTCTGGGCGAAACTCAACAAAGTTTGGAACCTCAGGCACCACCACCCCTCAGATTGTATGGTCCTTAGTTCCTACCTAGGGGTTTCTAGACAAATTTTAATAATTCAGAAATGGTGATGAGATTCTTCCGTACATTCCATGTCTAGAGACTCAATTGTCCATAACCGAGGACACGGCTAATCGATTAGTTGTATATACCTTGCAAGGGTTGTGCACTTTCACCTTACGATTCATTTTATGCCCATACATAAAATGAAACGAGACCTTTTAGAGGAGAGGGCAACTAACTGGCAAGATCCGCTCCCAACCTATAATTCATCTACCACCATCTTCTTGCACACAAGTTGCACTCCCACATCTAATCAGTCAAGACAGAGCCCATAATGTCATAAGGCTGCACTGGAAGTACACTAAGCATGGAAGACATAGCCATCTCTTTGTTCCTGGGTGGCCATCCCGAGCGGTATTCTGTTCCCACATGCTCTTACAAGGCATGCGTCCCAGAACCCACCTACCTCGCCTCATCTTATCAAACCAATCCACCCAGGTGTTTCATTTTAGTTGAAGTTCTTAACTTGTTCACAAAACACTTTTCAATTGATCTTAGCATGGCATCAATATTAACAAAGTATTTAGCATCCTATCAGGTGGGGTTTGAGGGATAGCTACACATTACTAGGATCTAAGCATTTGATAAAACAGTTGAGTAAAACACCTATCATGCATACTACAAGAGGTGAATATACTAATGCATAAATAAATAGGTAAGGGATATGTGTGTCACTTGCCTTTTTGAAGATCACGACGTTTCACTTCTCTCAACTAAGCACGTAGCTCTTCGCACAAACTATAGCACAGAAATAACACCACATAAACATACCATACCATCACAATCAAACAATTCAAATAATTGAAAAGTATTTGTTTAACAATTTAGATTTATTGAGATGTTATGACAAGGAAGATATGGCAAAGAAAATATGAATTGTGAGATATGGATTTGAGAGCTTAGCTGGGGAAGATCAATATGATTTGAGAGAGAATTGGATTAGGCATAATATAATTGATGAAGTCCTTATGCTTTATCAAAGCATATATGAGTTTTAGGAATAGCTCATGTGCAATAAATTACACAAGAGTCAAATTGTGCAACTACAACACTATTGAGTAAATGTGACAACAATTACTCTTAAATAGTATCTGTTGCACTTAGGAACTAGGCTAGGTTTTAAGAATGCTTGAACTACTCAATTAGCACATTTGCAAGTTGAATAGTTCAATACATGTGGACAAAACTAAGTAGGCATTGGATGGGGTATGAATGATTGATATTTGAGGACATGGCTCAAATGGTTCATTGATCAACATGGTGTATAACACATACTATGGTACGGGTTATAACAACTCCACATTAATAGAACCTAAGTTTGAGATAAATTCATATTCTACTCAAGTAGCACAATTGCAATTTGAGTACATATATGAATTAGACAAAATATAACGAGTGAGATCTCTATGCTTTATTAAAGCATATTGAATCTTGGAACATCTCATGTGGGTAAATCACATAAGAGACAAAATAGTGCAATAGCAATACTATTGAATAAGTGTAACAACAATTATTATTAAATAGTACATATTACACTTAAGCTTAGGCTAGGATTCTTATAACATTGAAGTACTCAATTAACTCAAATGTAAATTGAATAGTTCAATGCAAGGCTAAGATTGAGTAGACATGAGTAAATGGCTATAGGAATTGGATATGTATAGATGATGTTTGAAAACATGGCTTAAGGTTTCCTATTAAGTAAATGGGATTGGGTTAAGTACTATGATGTTGATTTGATCAATACCATAGTAGCAAAGGTAGAAACTAAGATTTGAAAGAATCATACTTTACTCAAATGACACTTTTGTAATTTGAATAAGTGGGTACTATACAAGGTAGGTCTAAGTGAATATGATCTTGATCAAGATGTTGTTTAGATAGATATAACATTGGATCAAAGTGATCTCAAGATGATATTTGATAGCTAGGTATGATCGTAGGGTGATACGTCTCAAACGTATCTATAATTTTTGATGCTCCATGCTTGTTTTTACACCATTTGTATATTGTTTCGTTACACTTAGTGGTACTTTTATACATTTTCCGGAACTAACCTATTAACGAAGTGCCACAGTGCCAGTTTCCTGTTTTCTGCTGTTTTTGTGTTTCAGAAGTGATACATAGGAAATATTCTCGGAATTGGACGAAACAAGTTCCTGAAGTCATATTTCACGGGGAAGCTCCCAAACATCCGAAGACCTGACGGAGGGGGGCCACGTGGCCCCCACACACAGGGGCGGCGCGGCCACCCCCTGGCCGCGCCGGGCCCGCGTGAGGGGCCGTGGTCCCTCCTCTGACATCGTACTTTCGCCTATATATACCCCCTGACGAGAATAACCTAAAGGCCCGATCAGTTTTCCAGAATACATCGCGATCCGCCGCCGCCGTCGACCCGAAGATCGGGAGGGTCCAGAAGCTCTTCCCGGCACCCTGCCGGAGAGGGGAATCGCCACCGGAGGTCTTCTTCATCGCCATGCTTGCCTCCGGAGCGATGAGTGAGTAGTCTACCTTGGACTATGGGTCCATAGCAGTAGCTAGATGGTTGTCTTCTCCACCATGTGCTTCATGTTTAGATCTCATGAGCTGCCCTACATGATTGAGATCACCGTTATGTAATTCTATGATGTTGGTTTGTTGGGATCCGATGAATATTGGTGTTTATGATTAAGTTGCTGTACTGAATTATATCTTTTGTTATCTCTATGTTGTTTATGATCTTGCATGCTCTCCGTTGTTAGTAGCTATCTTGGCCGAGTAGTTGCTAGTGACTCCAAGAGGGGGTATTTATGCTCGATAGTGGGTTCATGCCTCTATTTCACCTGGGGGAGTGACAGAAACCTCTAAGGTGGTAGATGTGCTGTTGCTACTAGGGAGAAAACAACATTCATATGCTCAAGGGCATATGCTTTGTTTACATTACACACTTTGCTTAATGCAATTATCTGTTGTTCGCAACTTAATACTTTTGGGGTGTTCGGATGATATCCCCGAGGGTGGATTATTAGTCATCGATGCAGTTGGATGGCGGTCTATGTATTTTGTTGTAATGCCCAGAGTAAATCTCATAGTGATCTTCTTGACATATCACGTTATCTTTATTCTATCAATTGCCCAACTGTAATTTGTTTACCCAGCATGTTATTTATCTATGGAGAGACACCACTAGTGAACTGTGGACCCCGGTCCTATTTTAATCATATTGCAATCACCTATTTACTTTTCCCGCACTGTTTATTTTACTCGCATATTACTACTGTTTTCCACTCGATGCACTCATAACCTTTGTTTCAAGCAAACCGGTGAGATTGACAACCTCATCGCAAGTTGGGGACAAAGTATTTGTTTGTGTGTGTGCAGGTTCCACAAACACCTTCAGTCGTCATCGTCTCTCTTCTCCTGATCGATAAACCTTGGTTTCTTAACTGAGGGAAAACTAGCCGCTGCACTCATCATACCTTCCTCTTGGGGTTCCCAACGGGCTGGTCATTCACCACGCACAAGGATTGTCTATTGCCACATTCACCTTAAGCATCAGCTACTTTTCTGGCGCCGTTGCCGGGGAAGAGAGAAGACTTCTGCGAGGGGAGTTCTTTGCACACACATTCTTTACTTTGTTATTTGTTTTGCTTTGCTTTATTTTTATTTTACCTGCATTGTTTTATATCAAAAATCCAAAAAAATTAGAATCCTTGGTAGCTGTTTTTACTTGTTTACTTTCGTTTTGCTGAAATGGGTACTCCTGAAAACACCAAGTTGTGTGACTTTGCTAGCACGAACAATAGTGATTTTATCTGCACTCCTATTGCACCAACTGTTCCTGCTACCACCTTTTATGAGATCAAGCCTGCTTTATTGAACCTTGTTATGAAAGAGCAATTTTCTGGTGCTAGTACTGAAGATGCTGCAGCTCATCTCAACAATTTTGTTGAGCTATGTGAGATGCAGAAATATAAAGATGTTGATAGTGATATTATTAAGCTCAAGCTGTTTCCTTTTTCTTTGAGAGGAAAGGCTAAAGATTGGTTGCTGTCTTTGACTAAGAATAGTATTGATTCATGGGCTAAGTGTAAGGATGCTTTTATTGGTAGATATTATCCTCCTGCTAAGATTATAGCTTTGCGCAGCAATATTATGAAGTTAACTCAGTTTGATAATGAACATGTTGCTCAAGCTTGGGAAAGAATGAAATCTATGGTAAAGAATTGCCCCACTCATGGACTGACTACTTGGATGATTATCCAAACTTTTTATGCAGGACTGAATTTTTCTTCAAGGAACCTACTTGATTCAGCTACTGGAGGCACCTTTATGTCCCTTACCTTGGGCGCCGCATCAAAGCTACTCGACAACATGATGGTAAATTATTCCGAATGGCACACCGAGAGAGCTCCACAAGGTAAGAAGGTAAATTCTGTTGAGGAAACCTCTTCCTTGAGTGATAAGATTGATACAATTATGGCTATGCTTGCTAATGATAGGACTCATGTTGATCCTAATAATGTTCCTCTAGCCTCTCTGGTTGCTCAAGAAGAGCAAGTTGATGTGAATTTCATTAGAAATAACAATTTTAATAACAATGCTTATAGGAACAATTTTGCTAGTAACAATTATAGGCCGTATCCTTCTACCGATGGTAATGGATATGGTAATTCTTATGGTAATTCCTACAACAACACTAGGGCCGCGCCCTCCGAGCTTGAGGTAATGCTCAAGGACTTTATCGGTAAACAAACTGCTTTTAACAAGACTGTTGAGGAAAAGTTAGGCAAAATTGATATTCTTGCTTCTAAAGTTGATAGCCTTGCTCATGATGTTGAACTTCTGAAATTAAAAGTGTTCCCTAATGATGTGAATGTGAGCAATATTGTTGATGCCGCTAATACTACCCAAGTTAGAATTGATGAAAATATTAGATTATTAGCGGAATTGCATGCCAGGTGGGAAAGAGAAGATGAGATGGCTAGAGAGATGAAGGTATGTACTATTACTACCTCTAATGATGTTGCTCCTACTGATAGCAACCCTCTTACTTTGATTGGTGTAGAGAAAACTCCCACTCCTTGTGTTAAAAAGCCTAAAACTGCCAAAACTTTTTCTCAAAAGAGTGCTGAAATTTTTCGGAGTGTGGGAGATGATAGCTCTATTTCCTTTAATGATTTTGATGTTGATGGCTGCAATATATCTGAAGTTATTTTGTTCTTGCAAAAGCTTGCTTTGACTCCCAATGCTAGTTCTTTAAATATTGCTTTTACTAAGCATATTACCAATGCTCTTATAAAGATTAGGGATGAAAAGTTGAAGCAAAAAGCCTCTATTCCCAAGAAGTTAGAAGATGGTTGGGAACCCATCATTGATATGCATGTTAATGGTTATGATTGCCATGCTTTATGTGATCTAGGTGCTAGTATTTCTATTATGCCTAGAAAGATTTATGACATGCTTGATTTACCACCGCTTGAAAAATGTTATTTTGATGTTCCTATTGCTGATGTTGCTAAGAAGAAACCTTTGGGAAGGATTAATGATGTTCTTATTGTGGTTAACAATAACCCTGTTCCCGTTGATTTTCTTGTTATGGACGTTGAATGCCATGCTTCATGTCCTATTATTTTGGGAAGACCCTTCCTTCGAACTGTAGGTGCTATCATTGATATGAGGGAAGGCACTATCAAGTATCAATTCCCACTAAAGAAAGGTATGGAACACTTCCCTAGGAAAAGAAAGAAATTACTTTTTGGCTCTATTCTTAGAGCAAATTATGAGCTTGATGCTTCATCACTTGATATTACTTGATTCGCAATTTTCTGCGCCTAGCTCAAAGGCGTTAAAGAAAAGCACTCTTGGGAGATAACCCATTGTTTTATTTTCAGTACTTTTTCTTTTATTTGAGTCTTGGAAGTCATTACTACTGTAATGACCACTCTTTATCTTGTTTATTTCGTTTTTGTGCCAAGAGAAGCCTCTAATTTGAGTGAGGTAAAGATTTGGGGTTATTGCTGTCCTGAAACTGTTTTCGGTGCTGCACCGTAAAAATTCGTG
This sequence comes from Dactylis glomerata, assembly GCA_007115705.1. NCBI lineage: Eukaryota > Viridiplantae > Streptophyta > Magnoliopsida > Poales > Poaceae > Dactylis > Dactylis glomerata. Next base: position 3,763,768 of record QXEO01002107.1, on the reverse strand, counting down.
AACATTCTCTGTATATATTTTGGACCTGCGATTTCTTGTGCATATGCCCCAGGTTATATCCAAACTTTTCTTAGTTGAACACTTTTTGATTTGATCACCGGAAAATCCCTCAAAAATTCGTCCATTATCAGCTGTTCAGTTTTGACAGATTTCTGCCAATATTTGTTTTTGCCACTTTATCGCTTTCTTTTGAGTTCTTTTTTATCATGGAACTCTTGTGGAAGATGCTACAGTAGTATATACTTTATATGTGGTGGTTTTGAGTTGAAACCTGAAGCTAAAAGAGGTTGAATATATTTTATGCTTACACTAATGTTGCTAATAGAATTGTGTTTAGTTTTGTATGAAGGAAGTTTTCAAGTGTAGGGATTGGAGAATGATGAGATGAGTTGAAGAATGGACAAAAGCTCAAGCTTGGGGATGCCCATGCATCACCCCAAGAAATATCCAAGAAGTACAAGCGTCAAAGCTTGGGGATGCCCCCGAGGCACCCCTTCTTCATCGGCAAAAATCAGGTCACCTTTCAAAACACTATATTTTTATTGCTTCATGCACTATGTGTTTTTCTTGGAGCGTCAGTTGTTTTAGTTTTCTTAGTTTGTTTAGTTGTTTGTTTGCTGCAATAAATGGTTGGACCCCAACAAATTTCCTTTGGAGGAGATGTACTCGTTTTCATTTGCAAAGAATGCTCTAGTTTTCACTCTTATTAAAAATCGAGCGTTCTACTTTTTCTGCTACTGCTTTTGGTTTTCGTTTTTGCCTTGATATGCGTTCATATCTTGTCATATCTTTTCATCAAGGTGTATTTTTGCCTCTGATCTTCATTGGTTTTCATCAAAAGAGGTGTTTATAAAAAATTTCAAATGGTGTTGAAAAAGAGAAAAAGCTTTGTGCAAAATAGTGGTACAAGAAGGAGCTTGTGTAGACTGCGGCTTAGGCTTTTTCATGTCATGCTTGATGTCTTTTTGATAGTATGCTTAGTGGTTTTGCTGTAGCATGACTTGTCTCAAATAACTGAGATTGCTTAATGAGCCTTTGAAAAAATCATGCGTTGTTTTTATTGTATGGAAGCATTATTTTGGTTTTCTCCTTGATGCTTTATTTGGGTTGACTTGGCGCATGCTCACACATGTTAGACTCTTACAAAGTCGCCATTAGCCTTCATGATCATTTAGTTTTTGACTTTTGATGCCATCGTATGCTTCTTTTAATGTCGCTTTGTCGCTTTGCATGATTATGGCCATTATTGCTCTCTTAGTTGGTCGCTCCCAGTCTTTTGCTAGCCCTCGCCTTGTACTGAGTATGAGCTCTACTCGTGCATCCAACTCCTAAAAGCCAAAGTTTGCCATTGTGTCCACCATACATACCTACTAGCAATTTGCTATTCCAAGTAAATTTGACTTGCTTTTATTTTCTCTTCAAATTAAACTCTTACCAGTGTTATGCGAAATTCGGTCAGTAAAGCTCTCACGAACCGGAAGGCACACTTTACTTTTTCCTGTTCTTAAAAATTTGACATTGTGGTCTTTTATGCTTTAGTATACTTTAGACTATGTGTCCATAGCAGTAGCTAGATGGTTGTCTTCTCCACCATGTGCTTCATGTTTAGATCTTGTGAGCTGCCCTACATGATCAGGATCATCTTTATGTAATCATACATGTTGTGTTTGTTGGGATCCGATGAGTATTGGTACTATGTCAAGTTGATGTGCTAAATTATATCTTTATGTTATCTCTATGTTGTTTCTGATCTTGCATGCTTTCCGTTGCTAGTAGCTATCTTGGCCGAGTAGATGCTAGTAACTCCAAGAAGGAGTATTTATGCTTGATAGTTGGGTTCATGCCTCTATTTAATCTAGGGGAGTGACAAATACCTCTAAGGTTGTAGATGTGTTGTTGCCACTAGGGAGAAAACAACATTCTTGTGTCCAAGGACATTTGCTTTGTTTACATTACGCACTTTGCTTAATGCAATTATCTATTGTTCGCAACTTAATACTCAAGGGATCCTCGGACGATTTCCCGGGAGTGGATTTTTAGTCATAGATGCAATTGGATTACGGTCTATGTATTTTGTCGTAATGCCCAGAGTAAGCCTCATAGTGATCCTCGTGATGTATGTACGTTATCTTTACTCTATCAATTGCCCAACTGTAATTTGTTTACCCAGCATGCTTTTATTTATCTTATGGAGAGACACCACTAGTGAACTGTGGACCCCGGTCCAATTTCCTTTACATTGTTACACCGTTTACTTTACTCGCACTATTTACCTTACTTGCATTACTATTATCCTTTTACCACTCGATACGCTCATTCCTTTGTTTACAGCAAACCGGTGAGATTGACAACCTCATCGTAAGTTGGGAGCAAAGTACTTGTTTGTGTTGTGTGCAGGTTTCAAGTTGTCTGGCGCCATTGTCCGGAGTGTCGCGAAGCTAGCAAGCATCACCTTCTTAACTGAGGGATTGATTAACTTGGTTTCATAACTGAGGGAAAACTTGCTGATGTGGTCATCACACCTTGTCTTGGGTTCCCAACTAGTTGGTCATTTACATGTCATTGTGGTATCCACCTTTGAAAGTTTCATTTGAATCAACTTGGCACATGCTCAAGCATGCACATGACTGAACAAAAAGTCAATTAAGCCTCGATGATTTACTTTGCCTCAGAGTTCTTGTATCATTTTTATGCCTATATTAATTTTGTTTTGTCGCAAGCATGATTATGACATCTTTTGCTCTCTCGATTGTCGCTTCCCAGTCTTTTGCTAGCCTTCACTTGTACTGAGAGGGAATACTTCTCGTGCATCCAATTACCAAAAACCGAGTCTACCAAAGAGTCCACTATAAATTCCTATGCATGGTATTTCAAAGCCATTCCAAGTAAATTTTCATGTGCTACCTTTCAAAACTTTCAAATACTTCTCATTTTGTGCAACTGTTTTTAGCTCATGGGGACGTAGTGGTCGGAATTGCTATCTTGCATATTAAATTGAGTACCCCTCGACTAGGCAGCTTCATCTGCTCGTCATTAATTTTGCAAGGGAGCTGGTCAGACCATTGTAATCTAATTTTAAAAAAAGAAAGAAAAAAGAGCACTCCTCCATGGTATGTGAAAGTTGATGGGAACCCGATGGAATCGGTTAGCCATGGTTTGAGAAAGGAAAAAAGGTGGGGAGGAGTGCCAAAGCTTTATAAAAGAGCAACAATGTGCCAAATTTTCAAAGAACTCGGAACCGCTCTCACTTGTTTATTATGGAAGATAGCAAGTCCCCATTGCCAGTCGTTGACATGAAACAACCACCTCTCAAAATAAATTTTTATCTCTGTTTTGCAAATGAAAAGCTCTAGCACATGTTAAATCACTGCTTCCCTCTGCGAAGGGCCTTTCTTTTACTTTTATGTTGAGTCTTCATCTTCTAACTTTAAGCACCTTCTTGAGAGCATAGCTGTTATTCTTAGTGTAATGTGCCTGTCCCAAAACACGGTTAATTGTGGTATAACTTTGATGCTTGTATCTTTGATATTTTTACTTCTAGTCTTCTCTTGAACCTTAGAGGTGCCTCCGCATTTATGTTTTGCTCCACAAATAAAGGCAAGCGGGATACCACTCTTTCATATCATTTATGAGCATTACAATCTTGCAACTTCTTATGTTCATGTTACTTGTTATGTTGGCACTCTTTCATAACTTGCTTGACTATGAGGTAACATTAGTTGCATATTTCTTATTATGAATTGCCTGAGTACTTGATCATATAGTTAGTATATATACATCTATGAAGCAAATGTGTTCGTGAAAGTTTCTTTTATCGCTCTCAGTTGTTAACTGAATTGCTTGAGGACAAGCAAATAACTAAGCTTGGGGGAGTTGATATGTCCAAAACGTATCTACTTTCCTAAACATTTTTGCTATTGTTTCTCCTCTAATTTGTGTGTTTTGAATACAACTAACACGGACTAACGCAGTTTTCAGCAGAATTGCTCTGGTGTCTTATTTTTGTGCAGAAATCCGACTTTCAGGAAAAATCCCGGAAAATATTGCAAAAATTCTATTTTGCCAGAAGACCCACAGAACCAGAAGGAGAGACGAAGAGGAGCAAGGAGCTGGGCTCACCACCAGGGGGTGGCCTAGCCCTGGCCGCGCCCACCTGTGGTGAGGCCGCCTCGGCCGTCGCCTCGACCCCTCCTTCCGCCTACATATACCCGATAACCTGAAAACAGAGGGGGTTCGGCGTTTTTCCCAGATAGACTTCCGCTGCGTCGCCACCATCAGAAACCACGATTCGGAACCAGAAACTCTATTCTGGCACCCTGCCGGGACGAGGATTTGGAGGAGATCTTCATCACCATCATCACCGACGTCTCCCCATGAACCATCCATGACTCCCCCATCCATGTGTGAGTAATTCCTGCTATAGGCGACGGGGATGGTAGGGATTGGATGAGATTATTCATGTAATTTGCTATGAGATTGTTAGGGCATAGTGCCTAGTATCTTTTATTAGTGCTTATGACATTGTTGCAACTTGTTGTGCTTAATGCTTATCACTTTGGGCCCGAGTGCCATGATTTCAGATCTGAACTTGTTATTGTTTTATGATGATACTTGTTGTTTATGGTCTTACCTACAAGTTGTATACACATATTGTTATCCGGAACCCGAGGCCCCAAAGTGACAGAAATTGGGATAACCGGAGGGGATGGCTATGATGTGAGGATCACATGTGTTCACCGAGTGCTAATGCTTTGCTCCGGTACTTTATTAAAAGGAGTACCTTAATTACCAGTAGTTTCCCTTGAGGCCCTGCTACAACAGGCTGGTAGGACAAAAGATGTCGTGCAAGTTTCTCAGTGCGAGCACGTACGACTATATACGGAACACATGCCTATGATTGTTAGTACTAGGATGCTTTATCATTATTTATCTGCAATGCCCATGTCTCACTGATTTCATGAATTATCTTATCCATGCAACGCCCGTACATCCATCCCTATGCCTACAGTATTCCATCCTATTGTTTACTATTGCTACTATTACTGCTTTTATTTTACTACTACTGTTACTGTTTCACTACTATCACCACTATAAAACTGTTGCTACTGATAAACCGCTGCGAACAAGTCTGTTTCCAGGTGCAGCTGAATTGACAACTCATCTGTTAAGGCTTATAAATATTCTTTGGCTCCCCTTATGTCGAATCAATATATTTGGGTTTTACTTCCCTCGAAGACTGTTGCGATCCCCTATACTTGTGGGTCATCAATCACCACCTCTGCAGAGTGTAAGAAAGTATCAAGATACTCCTGTTTCGGGAAGGAGCTACGAACGCGGCAGGAAAGGAGCCCATCGAAGCTCTGGTCAACCTGTGAAGACTGATGGGCATAGTTTTTAGAATAAAGCAACCTCTTGAAGAAATGTTTATGAAAACTTGCATTGCCAAATGACTCTTTGGTCTAAGGCTGTAGCTAGTGCATAAAACACCCTATTCCTTATATGAACTTGCTGGGTAACGCTCGTTACTCACCCCACTCCCTCTTAACCCTTGCTTAGATTGGAGGCAACACAAGGAGGCAATCTCAAGACATTAAAGATGAAGATAAAGCCTTCTACCAATGTCAGTACCATCAATGGAGTCAATAACTATATCAAGCTTGGAGGAAAACTAGAATAGGAATAGAAGGGAACCAATTCTCTAATCCTAGAACCTAAATAGTTAGGGTAATTCTATAGTTTGAGTAGTAAGCCTACTGCATCAGTTGTAGTTCTAGTTTAGTCTTCTTTGTGTTCTTCCTCGATTGTAGTCGCTAGAACTAAACCTCTACCTGTTGAGGAGGTTCTGAAGATTTTCTGTATGATGAAATTGTATCCAATAGGCATACCTTGGACCTGCGATGTTTTTGTTGTACCACTATGATCGATGTAATACTAGTGGGACGGTGTTTCATTGGTGTTATGTCAATGAATTGCATACTACACATGCAGTGGTATGCTGGGTCACCACAATTGGTATTGCGGGGTCACGGAGGAGGACAGTGATTGGCTTGGATCATCGACTGGGCCCCATACCAAGGAAGTATGGACGAGGCTCGCGACTGGGACATGCAACAAGGCTTTCATCTCTTATGGGTACAAGTGACCACTTTGCAGAGTGTATAAAGTATCAAGATATTCCCTGTTTCGGGAAGGAGCTACGAACGCGGCAGGAAAGGAGCCCATCGAAGCTCTGGTCAACCTGCGAAGAATGACGGGCATAGTTTTCAGAATAAAAGCAACCTCTTGAAGAAATGTTTATGTAAACTTGCATTGCCAAACGACTCTTTGGTCTAAGGCTGTAGCTAGTGCATAAAACACCTTACTCCTTATATGAGCTTGCTGGGTAACGCTCGTTACTCACCCCACTCGCTCTTAACCCTTTCTTAGATTGGAGGCAACACAAGGAGGCAATCTCACGACATTAAAGATGAGGATAAAGCCTTCTACCAATGCCAGAACTATCAATGGAGTCAACAACTATATCAAGCTTGGAGGAAAACTAGAATAGGAATAGAAGGGAACCAATTCCCGAATCCTAGAACCTAAGTAGTTAGGGTAATTCTATAGTTTGAGTAGTAATCCTACTGCATCAATTGTAGTTCTAGTTTAGTCTTCTTTGTGTTCTTCCTCGATTATAGTCGCCAGAACTAAACCTCTACCTATTGAGGAGGTTCTGAAGATCTTCTGTATGATGAAATTGTAATCCTATAGGCATACCTTGGACCTGCGATGTTTCTGTTGTACGACTCTGATCGATGTAATACTAGTGGAACGGTGTTTCATTGGTGTTATGTCAACGACTTGCATACTACACATGCAGTGGTATGCTAGGTCAGCATAGTTGGTATCAGAGCAAACGCTTTGACCCTAGGATTCAAACCCTTTAATAGGAGACCTGTAGGTTTGGTAGTCACTATAGGAAGTCATCTTACCCGAACCAATTCTTCTTATGACTTGAGATGGATAGTCAATAAAAGAATAATCGTGACACACTCGGGTCAAATGCTCTTTCCTATTTTTCGTAAGTGAAGTTAGATATCTAGTTTCATACCAAGTAGTAGGACATCATTAGAGCCTTACATAAAGGATGGAAGTAGAATACAATTGGTATACAATACATGGTAGTCCAAAGAGAGGGTACAACCGGAATGGGAACTATCCTATTAAAAGAAGTATACCAAGGTCATCGTTTTAAACTTGAGTCATCTAAAACTGTAGTAGGATGATGTTAAGTGATGAAGTGAAGCTATATGAGATAGTAGGACCCTAAGGTTAAGTCATGTATGTGGATACTCAAGAATTCCATATACAAGTAAGAAGTACCCATGGTGTAAAACCTTAGAGCATATTAGATTCACTTGAGAATCCCTACATGCCGGAGTAGAGTTCTATAGTAAACCCGTAATTCCTTGATGAGGAGGAAGATGTTCAATAAGAAAGATGAATGAAGTGTTCCAAACCATGGTAACTAGGTCAAGTGTACCAACCATAGTCCTAGTTGGAGAATATTCATCGAAGCACAATGGAGAAGCCCTACCAAAAGTCATGGAGTTGTATGAACCATGCTTAGTGAAGTATGTATGATGTATAGGAATGTCGAAAGTTTTGAGAGAACATGTGAGGATAGTCTTCAATAGAATGGAAGGTACGTGATAGAATGATAGGAAGGCATGAATTGGTCAGCCATAAACACTCCCAAACCCCTTTGTACAAATTTATTTGATTGCAATTGAGCAATTGGAGTAAATATTGATACAAAGAGTAGTAGTCCACCAACATGTGTAATATAGCATGATATAAACCTATATTATTTGGTGCTATAAAGTACACATCTAAGCCTGAATTTTAGAGATGTTTTACTCAACAGGCTTGTGATGATGTATGTTGCCAGCACAAATTTGGATCTTCTTCGATTTTTATTGATTGGCTAGATCCATATAATGAAGTTTAACTCTGATATGCAAGTGCATGTTGCTTTATCAAGTTCGTACTTCATGGTATTTATGTAGAGGGTTAAAGGATTCGTGTGAGGGAGAGACGAGTTCCTAAGTCACAAAGGCAAATATGAAGAAATTGCAAGAAGAAGGAAACCAAATAAGAAGGGAATACAAGAGAAGTCACTTTAGGAATAACATATTAGGATTCCAATGGTGAATTTCTTGCAAATCAAGCTCTGAAGAAAGAAATATGACTAGAAGAACCACTAATTAGGTTAGCTACAGTTGAGTTTAAGGTATTTGAGCTCGTTGTTATGCAGCCTTGGTTATGCTTAGTACATCACGGGTTGATTGAGGTGTTATAGTACGGATGATCCATTTTGGTATTGCCTGCTGCTTTGTTCAGCCTGGGAGTGGTAACCCCAGTTGTCGGTGGATTTTGCGTTGCCAGAATACGGGGTACCGCATGAAGGACCCAAAGGATTCGAACGCAGGGGGTTGTACGCGTGAGATCTAGAGTGCGACGAAACAGGGTGATGGAAGATTCGACACGTCGGAGAGCACATTGCACGACAGAGAGTGACACCGATCCTTACCCAGGTTTAGGGCCCTCGTGGTGAGGTAAATCCCCTACTTCCTGCCTTCTTGTATTGCAATGTGACACCCCGCGAGGAGTACAAGGTCTTGGTTACAAAGCTCTAACTGGCCAGAGGTAGAAGAACCAACTTAGCCTAGCTAGAACCTGAGAATTGGGGATCCCTTCAAAGGGGCAGCCTCCCCTCCTTTTATAGCGCCAAGGTCCTCCTTTCCCTCAACAACTTGGGGAAGGGGTTGGCACAATACGGCCAAGGACAGGGATAGTTGTAGTCTTCAGTCTTTGGTGGTCTTGGTCTACGTAGAGCAGTGGCGCCGGTCCACGGGAGTGGGTAGAGGAAAGCTAACGTCCTACTCTTGCGCCCTGCACCGTCCACCCTATTTTTAGGGGGGAAAGCAACAACCAGCGTGAAGCTTTATGCAGGCACGGTAGAGCTGGTCGTGCCCTTGTCGGGGTAGCGTGGGCGGCACGCTTCCTTCTGGCCTTATCCTTCCATCAACACATGATTGTGCTAAGCTGTCGCAGATCTGGCCCTTAGAGTTTTATCGTCGTTCTCCTCATGAGGCTCCTCCTCATGAGGGTCTTCCTTGATGGGTTCACTCATTATTGCGCTCCTAGGCCAAAGCTAGGCCATTGAAAGTGGCCCAGGAGCAGGTGGACCGCAATACCCCAGTATCCATTACACCGATAGTAGCTCCCAAGAGCCTGGCCCGCAAACGCGCCCTCTCGAGGGAGCGAAGAGTCAGGGGCCCCCAGTAGCTGATGGGCCCTCCAACGGCACACGTTAACGCACGTGGTCAGAGGAACATATGAAGATGCAGAGACCGCGGACACATGGCATGACCCTGGATGGCGAGACGAAGCGGCATGGAGATCGTTGCCATTGTTCTCTCCTTCACCATGGCCATTTCCATTGCCATTGTTGTGGTTCATTGCCATCTGGGTTAGCTACTGAAGAGTGGCCAATTTAGGTTGGCGCTCAGCTCGGGCTGCTTCCCGGTCTTCCATGATCAACCTTAGCAGTTGTGCCACTTCCGGGTTCGGGAGTGGGGGTACTCACGGCATCTGAAGATAATGTGTGTAAGTCAAGAGGGAAAAACTAATTGCTAAGATTTAATGTAACATAGATGATGCAATTTTGTCATGCTAAGGCCTTAAGGGCCAAATTCATATTTCATTCAACGAACATCAAACATACCACACATACGAGTTCACACATTACAAATGGTTTACATCAAACCATTGCGACTCGTCTACTAGAGAGGGGGATACAACTCACACCTACACGAAGTGACTTAAAGTAAACTCATAACTAGATAACACTTGGATCTCCAATCTAAACATCGGGCTCCTCGGGGTCTTCCTCCTCATCATCCTCAATAAATCCAGCATCCTCATCATTCTCCTGATCATCGAGGTCCTCCATGAAGTCATCCTCGTCACTAATGAGGGCATTATCCTCCTTGTGGAGGTCAATGCCTTCCTCCTCACCAAGGTGGCTCTCTAGATCCTCAATGTACTCAGTCAGATCAGCCACATTGGCCTTCAAATCTTCAATGGTCTGATCCCTTTCCTCGCGCTGGCGGCGAAGGCTCTTGCGATCCCTAGCAAGGATCCTGATGGTGCTCCTCGCCTCCACAAGTGCGAAGTGCTCAAGGTTGGCCTTGGTACGGGCACGATCTGCCTCCTGCTGAGTGGAGTATAGCAAGAAGTCCATGTGATCTGCATATGTACTCGGCTCACTTTGCCCTGGCATGTTAGCGGGACGCCCGTCCGCATCACGCCGAGCAAAGTTCCTAAAGCGCTCCACCTGAACCTCCTCCACATGCAGTCCGCATAAGTGGGCTAGCATCTCCTGCATACCTCAGACCAAACCATCGGCCCAAGTGTTCTCCACAAGCTCAAACTTGATCCTTGGAGAACTTAGATCTCCCTTCTTGCCACGGCAACTCGCCCTGATAAGCCACCGTAGCTCTCCATCCGGGTGCTCATTGAGCACGGCTCCCTTGAACTCCGGATATAGACGATCCAGGAACAAGGTCAGGGTGGTGAGGTCGCGCTTGAAAACAAGGCTACCACCATGGCCCAACTGGTACTGCTCAGTGAACACCGGGGCCATCTACAAAATTTTAGATTAGATTAAGTTAGTGACCAACTCAAGTGTGCAAAATTTTAAGTAGGCAAAAACTGAATCATGTACAAAGCTTTGTAAATAGAGAGGAAAAGAATTAAGCAATTTTAAATCATTACTTATCTCTTTGCTTTTATAAAGGTTTCATTTAATGCCCAATCTAACTAAGGTCTCCTATGGTCAGCCTAGGCTCTGATACCAACTTGTGACACCCTCGAATTTATAACAAATTCAAAGTGCCCGTTATGCATTCCACCACAATCCCAGAATCATTGTTGTGATATACATAACGTAGTTGGTAACCAGTTCCATAGACATTACGATACGATAGTTCAAATACAAATGGTCATAGTGACCAAGTTCATATTACAACACAATATAGCAGCGGAAATAACGTCTTCGGGTCCATGCCTTCACCCTACAGGCAATGGCGACTCAGGAGATGATCTTAGTTCTGGTACTCTTCTTCATAACCTTCCTCCGGATACTCTTCCCCATAGTCTGGCCAAGTTGATAGCCAGGGACACAGCCATGAGTACATTCGATGCACTCGCAAACCATCTTATAAACGAAATGATGAAGTAGATATGCAAGGTTGATATGGTGGACTAAGCACTAAGTTTATTTGCAAAAGCTAGTTTTGTTTCCCAAGAATATTCATTAGTAGAAAAGAAGATTTAATTCTCTAAGTAAACCTAAGGAGGAACTTCAAATGTGTCAACATCAATTTCAAGTCAAGTCATTCACCAAGTTCACCTTCAGTTGTTAATATTCTTGACAAAAGTCAAGTACAGCTTGCCAATTGTCCATGACCGCGGACGCGGCTATTCGAATAGTTTTGAAACCTCTGCAGAGGGGTACACTTTACCCACAAGATTCGATACATTTGCCGGGAGAAATCCATGGATCGTCATACACAAAGTATGTGAGGTTCAGATAATCAAACAAACTCTTTCACTTGTCTACTCTAGTATAGGATCCTTCCCTAAGAGTCCATTTTGGCACTCATAGTTTTGCCCGCTGCAAAGTGCTGCATGAATGGAAACTTCCACTCGGTTCGGAAGCACCCATGTATGGCTTACTTCTATAAAAGATGATACAAGGTCTCCCATACTAGAATAAACAAACTACGGACTAAGCCCCTTCCCATTTAGGGGTAATGTGGTCGTACGGTAATGGTTGGCTCACATGGTACATCACTTATTATCATTTAGCAAATACATTCCATAGTCCTTAGTCAAGATTATTTTCCTTCATAAAACCATCATGTAGGAGAAATCTCCAAATTCAAGTTGTCAAGTTCAAGTCACCAATTTCAAATAGGGTTCCCCTTCTAGATGGCCTCAATTTTATTAGCGACTAAGCAACTATATTGAGTGATGTTAAAACTAAGGGGAATATTGGATAAAATCAGCTTGATGCTCTTGTTAAGCAAGATATCACTACTCAACTATCATTCTACTCTAGCAATTCAATCATGCAATTTACTTAAAAACAAGTAGAATGCAATAGTAAAACTAGGCATTTGGAGTATGATTCAAAAGATGGCTTGCCTTGGTTGGCAAAGTGTCTGGGGTAGTCTTCTTCTTCTTGATAAAATTCCCCCTCAATATCCTCCTCAGCAACACTAGCGTCTAATAACGAATAAATACAAAGCACACAATCACTACACAATGCTAACAACATTCCAAGCACACATACTTGTTTTCAAACAATAGAGTTCCTGTTGGATTTTATTTAATTGGGTTGCAAGTCTTCTTCCAAGTTTTCATTAAGTGTGTAAGTTAGATTTTTCTACCCTGTGCCATATGTTGTTTACTTTCTAAGCATTGGTATGAAACTAGGGGTATTAGGGCTAGTTCAAGTGGAGGTTGACTAAATAAGTAAATTGATAGTGAGGGAAAATTTTAACTAAGTGTATAATAGGGATCTATCATTTTATGCTACACACAAGGGTTGGATTAGAGCTTAGTTGAAAGCACTAACAAGTTTTAATTGACTAAGGTTGGACTAAACAGTAGACAAGTTGGCTAGTGAGTTCATAAACCAAGTTTCAAGATTTTAGGAGGTTTAAACAATTTTCTAAGATTTTCCTAAGATTAATAGGACTACGGTCAAAGTATTCTTATTGAATTAAATCACTAACTCAACTTGGCTTCTAACTAGTTTCAGAGGCTAGATAATTTCCTATGCTTTCCAACGCATATTTATTTGCTAAAAATGGATGTCTAAATCTCTTGGAATTTAAGTTTGAAAATCATATCTAAAACAAATTTAAAATGAGCGGGAAAACAAATAAAAACGTTTCGGACCGAATCTCACTGAACTGGGCCGATTTCAGAGGAAACCCGAACGGGCTGGCCCAGTACCGCTTCGCCCGGGGCGGGAAACGTTCAAAATCGAACTTGACAGGTGGGGCCTACGCATCAGCTCACTTAACGCACCGAACCGGTACGCGGCCGCAGGATTTGAATCCAACGGCGCATGTCCGTCGTCTACCTCGACTAGGGCTGGAGCTCACCGGCACTTGCAGAGACGAGTGTTCGACGGCGGGGGCTCGACGGAGAGGAAGCAGGGGTCGTCGGCGATGACGCAGAACGGCGGCGGCAGCTTGACTCCTCCGCCTAGCACCGGCGGCGTGTCCAGCGGTGGCCGGTGTCCTGCAGAACGCGGCGGCGCACGCTCGCAGAGCTCAGACTATTCCGAGGGAGAGAGGAAGAGAGAAGAGTGGGAATCGGTAGCGGTGAGGGTGTGCTGCTTCTATGCGTCGACGGGGGGTTTTTATAGGCACGGGAGAGCGCAGGAGCTAGGGTTTCCAGTGGCATGCTGGGGCAGTGGCTGGCGACGTGCACGGGCAAGGCCGGGCGCGGCGGCCTTGGGGGCGTGCTGGCGGGGTTTGGTCGCGGCGTCGGGGCACTGTGGGTAGGCGGTGGCGAGGCCACGCCGGTCGGCAACATGCAGAGAGCAGAGGGAGAGGAGAGGGGGTCCGGGCGGCTTCTTCCTTCTCCTTCCATGTCTCACGGCCTGGGTCGGGGCAGAGGAGGCTGGGCTCGACAGCGGGGGACTCCACGAGCATGACTACAGGGCTAGGGCGAACTGGAACAGCGTCGGCCACAGTAGCTCCGATTTTCCTGGATTTTTGCCCACCAGGTGTTCGACACAATGCCCGCAAGAATTCAAAATTTGAATTTTTGAAAATTTTCACTTTGGGTTGTCAACATACTTCACAAGGATTCCAGATATATTTTTGTTGAGCAAAAATATGATGTTTTGCAGAAATCATATTTGAATTTTGGGGTATGGTCACTGTTTCAGATTCAAACTTTGGCAGATGTTTGAGTTAGGTTAAGATTTGAATTTTTGTTTGAAAATTCTTGGTTGAGTTAGTATGCAGCCTGGTCAAGCTCAACTAACTGACCACACCCTTACTTGAGTTACAGATTGCTTAATCTAAGAGTCCAAAGTAGGGTAGTCAATAATATTTCCTAGATCAAACTTTTCTTCTCTTTTTCTTTATTCCTTTTGTTTCTGCTTTCTTTAGCTCTTATAGATCTTCTCTAATGCTTCTGTTGGTTAAGTTGGAATTAACAAATCATTTCCCAACAAATTATAACACACATGAAATCATAAAAGACATATAAAAGAATTTCATGCATACATGCAATATGAATGAAAAAGTTTTATCTTGGTCCAAAATTTTGCACTTTAATTAATAGGAAATGGATTACAAATATTTGGGTTGTTACAACTACTCCCTCCTCATCATAGGAGACAGCAAGGTTGATGGAGATGACGGTGAGGTCGATGGAGATGGCAGAGACGGCGATGGAGACCGATGGAGATGGCTCTGAGGGCACTTCCCCGTCCCGGCAGGGTGCCGAAACAGAGACTTCTGTCCCCCGAAATTTGTCTTCGACGGTGGCGGCGCTGCAGAACTGTTCTAGAAATTTCACCGACTCCCTTAGGGTTTTCCATCCCGAGGCTTTATATAGGCGAAGGGGCGTCATCAGGGGGCTGCCAGGGTGGCCTCACACATAGGGGGCGCGGCCAGGGGCTGGGCCGCGCCGGCCTGGTGTGAGGCTGGCCCCTGGCCCCCCTCCGGCTCTCTTTCGGTCCTTGTCCTTCGTCCGGGAAAAAATAGGAGTTCTGGAACTTGTTTCATCCAATTCCGAGAATATTTCCTGTGTAGCATTTCTGAAACACAAAAACAGCAGAAAACAGGGAACTGGCACTGTGGCGACTTGTTAATAGGTTAGTTTCGGAAAATGCATAAAAACGCCACGAAGTGTAACGAAACACAAGGCAAATGGTGTAAAAACAAGCATGGAGCATCAAAAATTATGGATACGTTAGAGACGTATCAGCATCCCCAAGCTTAACTCCTGCTCGTCCTCGAGTAGGTAAGTGATAACAAAAGAAATAATTTTTGAGGTGACATGCACCTACATAATCTTGATCACATATGTAAGCATTGTGAGCTGGGATCAAAAGAACTTAAAACATGGGCATGAAAGACATAATCTTGATAGAAGAAACTTAGCAACCATGTTATAAACATGAAAATGAACACAAACAAAAGATTATGAACAATGAAACAATGAAAGTCAAACGTGTGTTCAAATCATAAGGAAAAACATACAAATGGTTTTCAGCTTGTCCTTAATAGAGAGCAAAACATAAATGCATAGGACACCTTCAAGTTTAAGAGGGCGACTAGATACAAATAATTTAAGAACAAATGAAACCATAGTCATGAATCAATCAATGAAAACTTTGGGACAATGCACATTATACTCAGAATGACAACTATGCTCTCCTAATGGTGCATAAATATAGAAGGTGGTGACTCAACATAAAAGTAAAAGAAAGGCCCTTCGCAGAGGGAAGCAGTGATTAAACATGTGCTAGAGATTTTTATTTGTAAAACAGAGAGATAAAACTTGAGTTTTGAGAGGTGGTTGCTTTTGTCAACGACTAGCAATGGGGTTCTTACTATCTTCCATACAAAAATGAAGCAAGTTTTTGAGAGAGAGATTGGCACTTTTGTGCTCTTTTATAAAGCTTGGCACTCCTCCCCACCTTTTTTCCTTTCACAAACCATGGCTAACCGATTCCATCGGGTGCCCACCAACATTCACATTCCATGGAGGAGTGCCTTTTTTTCTTTCTTTTTTCTCTTTTTTTTTTCTTTTTGGAATAAGCAATATGGAAGATAGCAAATCCGACCACTACGTCCCCATGAGCTGAAAATAGTGTCACAAATTTATAGTGGACACAATATGGAACATACAAAGTGTTTTGAAGGTTTTTGAAAGGTAGCACACACAAATTTACTTGGAATGGCTTACAAATACCATGCATAGGAATTTATAGTGGATACAATGGCAAACTTGGTTTTCGGGAGTTTGATGCACGAGTAGAGCTCATACTCAGTACAAAATGAGGGCTAGCAAAAGACTGGGAGCGACCAACTATGAGAGCAATAACGGCCATAATCATGCATAGCGACAAAACATCATTAAAAGAAGCATAAGATGGTATCAAAAGTCAAAAACTAAATGATCATAGAGGCAATGGCGACTTTGTATGAGTCTAACATGTGTGAGCATGTGCCAAGTCAACCCAAATAAAGCATCAAGGAGAAAACCAAATAAATGCTTCCATATAATAAAAACAGCGCATGATTTTTTTCAAAGGCTCATTAAGCAATCTTAGTCATTTGAGATAAGTCATGCTATAGCAAAAATCACTAAGCATCTTATATTTACTAATTGGAGGCACCGTAGGAGGCTCCACGTTAATCCTAGATATTAAGAAACTTGGTCCATCCAATTAATCTACGATGCATTGTCTGTCATTGGATGAAAGCGTGACACGTGCCCTCCCTTCGTACGCAAGCGAGTCGTGCTCTTGCTGGTATCTCTCCTTTCCATCGAAAACAAAAAAAGGAAAGAAAATCAAGCGTGAAGCTTCTGCTAGGTCTAGCGATGAGAACTTGATTTTGGCGTCCTTCTAATCTTGGTCTCGCTACGATTGATTCGGGGTGAAAAGCAGCCTTTGCCTCCTCCCTATCTGGTAGGGATGCGTGAGTTTGATCCGGCAGGGCGTCAGCGATGCATGAATGCAGCTTCTCCTAGGTCTGTCTGGCCATGGAATCTTAATTTTTTCAGGTAATTTTGAGGTAGCAAGGTTGTAAAACCTGGTTTGGCTCTAATTAGGCCAGTGCATGGTATAGAAGCAGCCTCCTTCGCGTCAGGTAAATTGCACCCCCGAGTCTCCATGTCTATTGTTCAACAAAAAATAGTCTCCATGCATGGCTGCAACGTAAGTATTTTAATGACACTATTCAAGTCAGATTTGTGCAGCAATTTTCCACAGCGTTGGCAGATAAGTAAGCATTGTCTTCTCAATCCGCTGATTCGATATTGTAAAAGGTGAGACCATGCATTGTTATAGGGACGATGTAATTCAACTTTAGATTCAAGAATTCTCATTTGTTGTAAAATAGTAAAAAAGTACTTTTACAATATTACGGACACGAACGTGTTGTATTTCCATTGATTCCCTCTCACATGATTTTTCATTTAATTTAATTGGAAATTATCGGCAAACTTCAATAGTCGCTGTGCACTGAATTTTTTTGTCACTATATTTTAATTTTTGCAGGGCATCATGTACATGCGTATATAAAGGAAAATCAAGTTAGTATGTTTAGATTCTTTACACGAGAAGAATCAGATAATACGGTTAATAATTGTCCAGGTCATTGGAATAACATATTCATTTATTTTGATTAAACTTTTGTGAAATATCCAATAGCACAAACATATTGTAAAATTATTCTCTGATCGAGCTGTAGTGTAACCATGCCCCAGTGCTCATTGTGCAAACTGCAAAAAATTACATTAATTGTTCACCATGTAACCGGTTAATTCTGTGGAACTTTGAGTCACTATTTCCTACACTTAGGAAGATTTCTTTTGGTATATTATCGTGGAAACTTATTCAAAAATATGTACACCATAGACTGTTTATACATTTGATCTTGATACCTCAAAACTACTTTTTAGTAATGTAGAACTTAACAAACCAGCCACTGCAGTGCTTTTTCAGTATACCATCTTTCTCAGTAACAATATTTCCAGTTCAAAAACTGCCATGCCCTACAGTGTACTGTTAGAAATTATATTTAAAGACATGATATAACACTACACGTGGGAATACTCTGTTGCTTTTTTATGGAGAAATATTTTATTGCTGTTGTCAAAAGTTTTGTAGTGCAAGATAAATATACATTAAGTTGGATAAGTCTAGGAGTTGGTCCTTTCATAAGTCTACCAGTCCAACGAATGATGCTACTGTTTGTTATCAATGGAGAATTAGTCTCTTGCAATAAGATAAATTTGCACTCGAAGATATATATACAAATTTCAGCCATTTCAATAATGGTAGGTTAATCCGCTAAGTTTTTGTCCTGCTTTACAAACTAATCATTATAAGTATGCCAAACTTATTTTTGGTTGGCAAATGAAAATGTAAAAATAACAAATTTCATGAAATTGTGAATGAAAATTTTTCTGGGAGTTGTATAGTTTTCCATATATTAGTACTTCAAAATTTAAATTTGAATATGAATTGGTTCAGGTAATTTGGAATATTTGTTTAGGTTATAGAGTTAATGATTTTATATCTATTTAATTCATATTTGATTGTTCATTTTCCACTTAACTTTTTAATCAATAGGCTTGCTCACTCAAATTTATCAAACAAAAGACTTCCAATATATCGATAGCCCCGTGCGGATGCACGGGTTGACGACTAGTACTATCAAAAAGACATCAAGCACGACATGCAAAAGCCTAGGCCGCAGTCTAAACAAGCTCCTTTTTGTACCAGTTTTTTGCATAAAGCTTTTTCTCTTTTCCAACACCGTTCAAACCTTTTTGAGGAAACTCTTTTGATAAATACCAACATGGACCAGAGGTCCAAATACACCTTGATGCAAAGATATAGCGAGATCTGAACAAAAATCAAGGCGAAAAACGAAAGCTAAACGTGGTAGCAGAAAAAGAGAACACTCGTTGAAACGATAAGAGTGAAAAACGGAGTGTTCTTGGCAAATGAAAAACAGAGCATGTCTCTCTCCAAACACATGATGTGATCCAAACATTGATTGCAGCAAACAAAGAAAACTGAAAACAAAAACAACTAATGCTCCAAGAAAAACGCATAGTGCATGAAGCAATAAAAATATAGTGTCTTGAAAGGTGACCTGATTTTTGCCGATGAAGAAGGGGTGCCTCGGGGGCATCCCCAAGCTTTGACGCTTGTACTTCTTGGATATTTCTTGGGGTGACATCCCCAAGCTTGAGCTTTTGTCCATTCTTCATCTCATCTCATCATTCTCCAATCCCTACACTTGAAAACTTCCTTCATACAAAACTAAACACAATTCTATTAGCAACATTAGTGTAAGCATAATAATGAATCAACCCTTTTGGTTCAGGTTTCAACCTAAAACCACCACATATTAAGTATATACTACTGTAGCAACTTCTCCAAAAGTTCCGTGATCAAAAGAACTCAAAAAGAAAGCGATAAAGCGGCAAACACAAATATTGGAAGAAATCTGTCAAAACAGAACAGCTGACAAAGGTGGAATTTTTAAGGTGTTTTCTGTTGCTCAAATAAAAAAGTGTTCAACTAATGAAAGTTTGGATATAACCTGGGGCATATGCACAAGAAATCGCAGGTCCAAAAGATATACAGAGAATTTTCACAAATTTTTACGGTGCAGCACCGAAAACAGTTTCAGGACAGCAACATCCCCAAATCTTACCTCGCTCAAATTAGAGGCTTCTCTTGGCACAACAATGAAATAAAAAGGATAAGGAGCGGTTATTACAGTAGTAATAACTTCCAAGACTCAAATAAAAGAAAAAGTACTGAAAATAAAACAATGGGTTATCTCCCAAGAGTGCTTTTCTTTAACGCCTTTGAGCTAGGCGCAGTAATTTTCAAAGATGCTCATATGGGCGCCATATAAGAGCTTGAGGTAAAGGTGCCATATAGGAACTTAAAGCAATAGAGAGCATCAAAAATCAAGTATGGAACACATTTAAATCTAAACCACTTCCTATGAAAAATAGTCTTGTAAAAAGACAAGTCATAAAAGTGCAAAGCAAAAAGCATAGGAAGGCAAAACAAGTATAGCTTCAAAAATTGCAACATAAAGAGGGGAAACTCAATATTGTTGAGATCCATCAAACCATGTTTCCCTCTCTCATAATAACTTTCAGTAGCATCATGAATAGAACTAACAATATAACTATCACATAAAGCATCCCTATCATGAGCCACATGCATAAAATAATTAATACTCCCCACATGAACAATCATAGTAGGAGCAGATTCAACATAATAATTATTCTCATCACCATAATCATCAAAAACAGGAGGCATATTGTAATCATAACTAATTTTCTCCTCAAAAGTAGGTGAACTGAAAATATTATACTCATTATCATAACCATCATAAACTAGAGGTTTGGTATCATCACAAGCTAGAAAACAGCTATTTCGCAAAGCATATTCTTCAAACATATCATCATAAGAAGGAACATCACATAGGGGAGATAAAATATGATCAGAGCAAACTTTCTCCACTAAAGCTGGGGAACTAAAAATATCATGCTTAACAAAACCAGCTTCCCTAAGCTTAGACTTTTCTATAGCATTAGCAATAACGGTGTTCAAAGCATTCGTACTAACAACACTATTAGTATGCAAATTAAGCTCCAAAGGTTTTTCAATTTTCTCTTCAAACACTTCATATCTAAACTCAGGAAAAAGACTAAAGAAATCTTTGTTTTCCATTAAGCCTAACTAGTGAAATTAAAAACAAGAAACAAAAAGATGTAATTGCAGAATCTAAAGGAAATAACTCCGAGCACTCACACAAGAGGATGCGAGTACCTTTTACCTTACCTCCCTGGCAACGGCGCCAGAAAAGAGCTTGATGTCTATGCACGCGTCTGTTCTTGTAGACAGTGTTGGGCCTCCAAGTGCAGAGGTTTGTAGAACAGCAGCAAGTTTCCCTTAAGTGGATCACCCAAGATTTATCGAACTCAGGGAGGAAGAGGTCAAAGCTATCCCTCTCAAACAACCCTGCAATTACGATACAGAAAGTCTCTTGTGTCCCCAACACACCCAATACACTTGTCAGATGTATAGGTGCACTAGTTCGGCGAAGAGATACTGAAATACAAGTGGTATGGATGATTATAAGTAGTAAACGCAATCTAAAATAAAAATGGCAGCAAGCAAACATGTAACAAAACAGTGAGTAAATGGTGTGCAAAGCTTGGAAACAAGGCCTAGGGATCATACTTTCACTAGTGGACACACTCCCAACAAATATAATATAATTGAACAAATAAATAACTTCTCTTCACTATGGTACTCTGAATTACTCTCCTATTGAATAACACTAATCATTGTGTAGTGGCTACAGAAGCACCCCTTAAAGTTCATCAAGTACTTGACAAACATCACTCATAGAGATATCCAAATCAAATCACAACTCAAGATAAATATTATTGCAACTTAGACCAAGTACTAACACGGTGCACACACTGTCAACATTACACCATGAAAGGAGGAATAGATCACTTCAATACTATCATAGTGATAATTATTCTCATAATCCATAAGAGATCACAATCGTAGCCTAGACCAAGTACCACCACGATGCACGCACTGTCACCGTTACACCATGGCAGGAGGAATAGATTACTTTAATAACACACTAGAGTACACATAATGAAGAAGAGTAGCATCTACTTATTCAACATGATACAAAGCTCACAATCACATAAAGATCACATCATGGGAGAGAGAGGTGAACCACATAGCTACCGGTAGAGCCCTCAGCCCCGAGGGAGAACTACTCCCTCCTCATCATAGGGGATAGCAAGGTTGATGGAGATGGCGGTGAGGTCGATGGAGACGGAGGAGACGACGATGGAGACCGATGGAGATGGCTCCGGGGGCAATTCCCCATCCCGGCAGGGTGCCAGAACAGAGATTTATGTCCTCAGAAATTTGTCTTCGATGGCGGCGGCGCTGCAGAACTGTTCTGGAAATTTCACTGACTCCCTTAGGGTTTTCCGTCCCGAGGCTTTATATAGGCGAAGGGGCGTTGTCAGGGGGCAGCCAGGGTGGCCTCACACATAGGGGGCACGGCCAGGGGCTGGGCCGCGCTGCCCTGGTGTGAGGCTGGCCCCTGGCCCCCCTCCGGCTCTCTTTCGGTCCTCGTCCTTTGTCCGGGAAAAATAGGAGTTCTGGAACTTGTTTCGTCAAATTCCGAGAATATTTCCTGTGTAGCATTTCTGAAACACAAAAACAGCAGAAAATAGGGAACTGGCACTGTGGCGACTTGTTAATAGGTTAGTTCCGGAAAATGCATAAAAACGCCACGAAGTGTAACGAAACACAAGGCAAATGGTGTAAAAACAAGCATGGAGCATCAAAAATTATGGATACGTTAGAGACATATCAGGGTCCTGGAATTCAATGCCTGGGCCTCCTCCTCTCGGACGGAGTCACGCTTGGTCCTCCCCCAAGCGCTTCGACAGCAAGCTCAGAGCAGGACTCCACGGCGAGAGAGGCAGGCCTCAAGGCCTCCGGAGATCTTGATGATGATGCCGATTTTGGCGAGAGGGCGACCCGCCGGGGGCGTTCCTAGAGCACTGTGGTGCTCTTGGACTCCTCCTTCGATGATGAAGCCACTTCAGAGATTCCACCGCATCTTCCTCACGAGACCTTGAGGAGGAGCGCCAAGTCCGCCTGGAGGCCGAATGCCGCTCCAAGTTCAACACCGAGCGTGCCAACCGGCGACCAGAGACGGAGGCCCCCCACGGCAGGGGGTCGGCTGGTAAGGCCTCGACACCTCTGTCGTCGGCCTCTGCCCTCCCTGGCATTAGATTTAACTCTTGAATTACCTTCCTCCTAACCTTCCTTCCCATTTCCTCTCCAGGGATGCCAAGGAGAAAAAGGAAGAGAAGAAGAAGAAGAAGAAGAAGAAGAAGAAGAAGAAGAAGAAGAAGAGGAAGGTGAGCCAGACCACGCCGGGCCCTGACCCGGCTACCACCACCATTCCGATGGTGCCATCGCATGCTGCCGAAGAAGAAGGAGGTCGTGCGTCCAAAGCGACCGAGCCACCAAGCGCGGGCGGCCGGTCGGAAACCACGGAGGTGGCACCTGCCACCCCCGCAGCGACAAGCACGACGACCGCCCCGGGGGCGTCCTCTGCTACGCCCGCCACTCCAGCTAACGAGGAGGTGGCAAACCCGACGGAGAGGGCAGCCTCAGAGCCTCTTCTAGAGGGAGAGACGACCGCTCAAGGGCCAGGCCCTTCCAGAGCTCCATCGCCCCCTCTGCCGGAGATCTTGGGGAGGCACCGGAGGATCACCGCGTGCCCTCATCCCACCGCTGACGAGGCATGGGAAAGGGTGCAGGAAACTATGATCCCCACCTTCCATGATGAGGTCACCAGGGCTAGAGCCGCCGAGATCGATGAAGGGTGGGTCCTATTCCATGAAGTTGTGGAGAGGGATCGCCTCCTTGATGTGCGCGCGGCTGCCCATCGCGAAGCGACACTGAAGGAGGCCGAGGAGATCCGCGCGAGCATGACCGACGATGCCGAGGAGGTCATGGCGAGGGCGAGGACGATGGCGAGGGAGATCCTGGCCCGAGCACATGCAGAGGCCATGGAGATTACCGCTGCAGCGTGCTAGAGGATTCCTCTCATCGTTGGCCTCCCACCCAGCCTTGGTTGGCGAAGAGGCGAGGTGGGCAGCGGAGCACCTCCTAGACGAGGCCAGGGCCAACGCCGACAGCCATCTCTCCAATGCACGACAGAGGCTGGAGGAGGCCAAGGATAGGGAGGCCCTAGGGCACGCTCACGAGGAGAGTGCCAATTCCCGGGCAGCGAGCCTGAGCCTCCTGGAAGCCGGGCTCGCCGCAAGGGAGGAGGAGGTCTGCCAACGCTAATAGGGATTGCGCCTACGGGAGGAGCAGCTCTCCGCCCACGAGGACCGGCTCAACAGGGAGTAGGAGGCCCTGGAAAGCAGGGAGAGCATGGCCAGCCAGACCGCCACCGACCTGGCCCAACGCCATGAAACGCTGCAGCAACGAGAGTCTACCTTCCAGGAGAGGATGGACCACATGCTAAACCAGCAGTGGGTAAGCCTGGAGCAGGAGTTCGAGCGGAGGCGCGCTGAGAGCGCGAGGCGTGCCGCGTGGACTTCCATGCCAAGACCGATGCCACCCTAGAGCGATATAAGCAAGGGCGGGAGGCCCTTGAACGCTAGGTCTGAGACCTAGAGGCGGAGCTGAGAAGAGCACACGAAGTGCGTAGGGGCACCGAACGAGCCTTGGAGCAGACCGACACCGCGGATCGAGGAGGAGAACGGGGTGATGGTCCAATAGATCGTTGGCCTTACTAAGGAAATCCAAGAGGCCAGGGACTCCGAGAAAGAGGCACGATTGCTGCGGAGGCAGCGGGTGCAGATGTTCCGCGAAGTCTTTGCCCGCGTCATGGAAGCAGCACGGCGCCTAGGCATCGAGGGCCTAAACCTGCCCCCTGCGCCTGAGGACGATGGAGCGATCCTGCGCTTCTTCTGCCAGCTTAGCGGCAAGCTGGTAGAGGCTGCTATGAGGGTCACAGAGCTCATCGATGCCAAGTGCCGGGAGCTCTTGGGAATGGCTGGGACGCGCATCTTCTCCAAGCTCCAGCGCCTTCGCCCAGACCTTGACCTGCTGGACGTCCTCCAGAGGAGGGGAAACAAGCACATCGGCACTCCGGACTGCCGAGCGATCACTAGAGCAGCGCGCCTAGACATCGCCCTCCATCGCCTACAAGCAATCTACTCCCGCCCGAGCACGTCATTAGCTGCAAGGCCGGAGAGCTCTTCCAGCGAAGAAGCGACAAGCTCCGAGGAGTCCGGCGATGAAGAAGCGGCGGAGTCCGGCGATGAGGAGGCTGCTTCCCCTGCATTATAGGATCTTAATTTTAACCTTGCTATTAGCACTTTAAAACTCTGAAACTACTTTTCCTAAATAATTCTGGAGTACTACAATTTAGGAAAAATCCTCAATAATCATTAACCTGAGTTTATAGTTCATTTCCCATTGTAATCTATTGTTTAACAATTAGATCCTGTAGAATAATATATAATCATATGAGAGCCTAGTCAGTTGAGAGTAGAAGTCAAACCTTAATAAATAATAGTAAGATGGAATCATGCTTTACTAGTTAATATAAAGTTTCTAAAGGTAAAAGGTGATCACTTAAAATGAATTTCAATACCAACTACTCTTTAAATAATATGTTCTTCAAAGGTTATTCTTTTAAGATACCTTCAAAACAAATAGCAAACCAATTCCTTCTAGCCATAAAGTAAAGCCCTAGTTTCTATTAAGATTGTTGTCAACCCTATAACTAATTGGGTATTGTTATGATAATATGATCTACTTCACCAAAGGATGTTCATTGTGAAACCATTGATTGCTAATTAGAAAGTGCAACTTAAATCTGTTACCTTCGTGTCTTCACCACTAACCATCATTCTCCTGTAGCAGGGAATGATGCTAAACCCTAAAACAGCCATCTTCTATGAAGCTTTATTCTGTTACTTCTATAGAATAGTAAGATAACCTAAAACCTTTAATAACCTTGAATGTGCAATTGAACCTAAAAGTGTAACACACCACAAAGAAGTCATCACAACTCAATAGTTACAAACCATCGGGGTTAGGTTATGCTTAGAACGATGCATAACATATATTATGCATATCATGCTGCAGAGTTCTAACATCATCCCTACCAGATGATGATTGCTATTTCAGAATTGGGATTTCTATCATATCGAAGACCTTGACTCGCATAATCTTGCAGTCAAAAAGGCAAGTTCACTCTTGCTCATACCTCTTGAGTATTTTTTATCAAATTACTTACCAAATTACTTAAAAATATATACATGTGGTTGGTATTACTATTGCATTCAAAAGCAAAAGGTTATGTTTTCATAATTAATATGAAGTAGTGGTTTCAACCGGAATGGTTGTTGCGCTAGGATGGTGGGCAGTGGGACCATGGTATGAGTATTGGTGGAGGTCCCACTGCAACTGGAAAGTTCACATAGGAATTAATAACCAATGTCGCTAGTGATTGTAGCACCATAAACAACGGTCAACCATAAGATCTGTTATGGGACGGAGAAGTTAGCTGTACCGACTTCCTTTCGCATATTAATGGATGAGCCGTACCATAGCTGTTGGCCTCCTACTGGGAGCACCGTGAGGGTGTAATCCCCGTAAACATTCCATGGTACTGGTGGTCTATGATGGATTGTAGGAGATCAACGTGGGAACCCGAGGTCGGAGGCTACCAAAGTGTAGGAGACCGGTGTGGGGAATATCTACCGAGGTCGGGACTACCATGCAAACGAATGATATCATGAAAGAAGAAATCAGCAATATGCACAACATCATCGGTCTTGTGACAAGGAATAAAGTGTGCCATCTTAGAAAACCGATCCACAACAACAAAAATAATATCCCTCCCCTTCTATGTATGAGGTAATCCCAAAACAAAGTCCATCGAAATATCCTCCCAAGGAACACTAGAGATAGGAAGAGGCATGTATAAACCATGTGGATTAAGGTGAGACTTAGCTTTTTGACAAGTAGTGCAGCGTGCCACGAATCTCTCAACATCTCGCCGCATGCGTGGCCAAAAGAAGTGTGCAGCAAGAACATCCTCCATCTTCTTGACACCGAAGTGCCCCATTAAGTCTCCTCCATGCGCCTCCTATAACAATAAAAGACGAACGGAACCATCTGGGATGCATAGTTTGTTAGCACGGAACACAAATCCATCACTAAGGACAAATTTGTTCCATGTTCTACCATCTCTATAATTCTGCAACACATCTTTAAATTCAGCATCATGCAAGTATTGTTCCTTTATAGTTTCCAAACCAAAAAATTTGAAGTCAAGCTGAGATAGCATAGTATAGCGGCGCGACAAAGCATCATCAATAACATTATCTTTACCTTTTTTGTTTGATAACATAAGGAAAAGATTCAATAAATTCAACCCACTTTGCGTGGTGACGATTCAATTTAGCTTGACTACGAATATGCTTCAAAGATTCATGATCATTATGTATAACAAATTCTTTAGGCCATAAATAATGTTGCCAAGTTTCTAATGTCCGAACCAGCGCATATAACTCTTTATCATAAGTAGAATAGTTCAGACTAGGCCCACTCAAATTTTCACTAAAATATGCTACAGTTTTGCCCTCTTGTAATAACACACCTCCCAAACCAATTCCACTAGCATCACATTCAAGTTCAAACGTCTTATTAAAATCAGGAAGTTGGAGTAATGGAGCATGTGTTAACTTATCTTTCAGTAGCATGAAGGCTTCTTGTGGTGCATCTCCCCAAACAAAGGGCACATCCTTCTTTGTGAGCTCATTCAATGGCGCAGCAATAGATCCAAAATCTTTGACAAAGCGCCTATAAAACCCAGCGAGGCCAAGAAAACTCCTCACTTGTGTGATCGTCTTGGGCTGTGGCCAATTCTCAATTGTTTCAATCTTGGCTGGATCAACTTCAATTCCCTATTCTGTAACAACATAGTCAAGATTACCATACAAACGTGCATCATGTAAAGCATTGAAAACAACACGTAAATGATCCTCTAAAGATTTTCTATATATGAGAATGTCATCAAAATATACCACCACAAAACAACCAATAAAAGCATGTAAAACTTCATTCATTAGTCTCATAAAAGTAATAAGTGCATTAGTTAATCCAAACGGCATTACTAACCACTCATATAAACTGAACTTAGTTTTAAAAGCTGTTTTCCATTCATCTCCTAATTGCATACAAATCTGGTAATAACCACTATGCAAATCAACTTTGGAGAACATAATAGAACCACTCAACTCATCAAGCATATCATCCAAATGATGTATAGGGTGACGATATCGAATGGTAATATTATCAATAGCCCTACAATCAGTACGCATGCACAAAGAACCATGTTTCTTAGGTACCAAAATAATAGGAACATCGCATGGACTAAGAGACTCACGAATATAACCTTTGTCCAATAAACTCGGGATTTGTCGTTGGATCTCTTTTGTTTCTTCAGGATTAGTGTGGTATGGCGTACGGTTGGGCAGCGAAGCTCCTGGAATCAAATCAATTTGGTGTTCTATCCCACGAATAGGTGGAAGTCCATGTGGAAGATCTTGTGGGAAAACGTCCATGTATTCCTGCAAAGGGTTAGCAACTGCAAGTGGCAAAGAAGGAGGCATAACCTCAAATGAAAACAGAACTTCTTTGCAAACAATGGCATAGCATGGAGTAATATTCACAGCAATTTCAGCAAGATCAGATTAGCTAGCAAGTAAACAAGGATTCTTCAAACGAATTTCAGTAGCATGGTTAGAATCAGATTTAGAAGTATGCTTAGGGGGTACAAATTCTGTAGCAATAATCTAATTCTCACTCGTATGTTTCTCCTTGTTTTTTAATCTACTAGCTCTAGAAAGATCATCTTTCAAAATTTGTTCCGGATTCATGGGTTTAAGTCAAATTTTCTTGCCAGCATGTATAAGAGAATACTGATTAGTTTTACCATCATGTGCAGATTCTCTATCAAATTGCCATGGTCTACCAAGTAACAAAGAACAAGCTTGCATAGGTACAAAATCACAATCAACAAAATCTGAATAGGTACCAATAGTAAAATGCACGCGTGCAGTTCTTGTTACCTTGAGCTTATGGGAGCTCTCAAACTATTGAATGTAATATGGATGAGGGCGTTGTCGTGTGGGTAGAGAAAGCTTCTCCACCATGTCAATGCTAGCCAAATTGTTACAACTACCTCCATCAATGATGATCCAAATAGCTCCATCTTTAACAACACCTCTTGTTTGAAACAAATTGTGGCGTTGATCATGTTCAGCTTTGCTCAATTGCACACTCAATACACTTTGTGCAACTAAACTCTTGTATTGATCAGCAGTTTCAGCTCCCATTACTTCCATGTCCTTGTCAAAATCAGAATTGGCACCATCATGTGCAGCAATAAGGTCCAATGTATCATCATAAAAATCACTCGCAGAGTCATATTCGCCATCTTCAAGTACCACATTCACACGTTTGGTTCTACATTCTTTTTCTATGTGACCAAACCCAAAAAATTTCCGACATTAAATGTCACGAGTCTTCCCCATGGAGGCCATGGAAGACGAACTCCGTTTATGACATGCGACCACTCAAAATGCTCAGCACAAAAAGTTCTATCTAACCACTTGATAGGGCAAAGGTGTTCGATCTTTCGATCAGATCTTGATATGTCGATTTGGTGGGTGGAGTTCGTGCTTGATGATCCGACTACACGTGTGAAGCTCATGTGCCAATGCAATCGCTAGGAAAATCCGGTGGTCTACAGCGGCGAGGGAGTAGCGGACGAGGTGTGGGATAACACAGCGAGGTTGAGGGTGTGGCCGGCGTGCTCGTGCGCTTCCTAGAACCGAGCGGTGAGGCGGCTGGAGGTGATGCAGGGTGTCGTCGACGTCGGGCGATGACGGTGGGTTTGATTCACTGAAAATTAACACCGGGCAAGCGCATTAGGCTATGCGCCAAAGAAAACGAGGAAGAGGAGAACTCAAGGGAGGGGCAGGGATGTTCAACCGCACTGGAATCAGCAAAATTCGTCGGCGGCATCTGCATGTCCGGCGGGGTAAAATGGCGCAGCCTCGTGGCGGTTCTCAAGCGGGGGAAAAGAGAGGAGAGGGAGGGGAGTGTGTCCTTCTTATAGGTGGCTTCGGAGCGGCCGTTGAAGGCTCGGGGCATGCGGAGGGGAGTGGGGAGGTGGGCGCGTGCGCGCGGGAAGATCGACTAGAGGTTGAGGATGATTCTTGACAGGTGGGCCCCACCTGTCAGTGGGGGAAGGGAGAGAGAGGAGGCTTACCCCTTCGGGTTTTGCCGGGGTGGGCCTGGGCTGCCTCCATGCCTGGGCCGGAATGGCTCCCCAAGGCCCTTTTCCATTTTTATTTTATTTTCTTCTTTTCTTTTTCTGTTTTTTATTTCTTCATAACTTTTGCATTTTGGTTCCAAATTAAATCAAACCAACTTGTAAAATTTTCTAAAATTCAAAATGTCAATGCAAGATAGCAAGGGATAAATTCTCATAATGGAACTAGTTTTCAAGAAAACTTTACTAATTTGACAAAAATGATTTTATTTGCATAATGCAAAATAGGGTTAGGGTTTTCAAAATAGTTCTTTGAAATCAGGGAAAATACTTTATGATATTTTGAAATTCATTTTCAAACACCTTGTTGGTAATTCATACCTTCTTTTATATAAATAATTTTGTAAATATTCCCTTTGCAAGATAGCTTGCATTGGTTTGAATAAATACAAAATAGTATTTTGAAATTCCATTTCCTCAAAGAGTTCTTCAAGGTATGATAGAAAGTTTTGAAATAGTTTTGTAATACAGTTTTTAATTAAACTCAAAAAGTTTTAATTCCCTGTGATTTTTCAAACAACACAAACAAAACAAATTTTTTTATTCCAAAATTTGATATAAAAACTTGGGATGTTACAGACTACCACCCTTAAAAGAAATCTCGTTCCCGAGATTTGGAGAGGCTAGAAAGGAAGAAGGGTTTGGGATACCTTGGTGGCTACCACCCTTAAAAGAGACTTTTGTAGGCAATCTAGGTCTTTGGGTTCAGACGGGACAAGCCTTGGTTTTGACTTGGCACTGGGTCATCTTTTGAATCTATAGTTAGATTATATCTTCATTTCCAATAGGTGGGTGTGTATTCACAAACTTGGGTTTCCAGTATCTCTCAAGGAGGCTTGAGCATAACTTTGCTCCATTGTAGAGCTCCTATCCAACAAGGTAGTTTGTTGAACTACTTTGGACACTGAAGGGTCACTCTTTGGGTCAATCAGAGGACCAAGTTAAGGTGGTCTCCTGTCTTCACTTCATCTTCTTAGTCATCATCCTTGTTGATCCTTCATTTTATGGTTCATTCCCCTGCATCCACTCGTGGTTCTCAAGATTGATGAGACATATTCCGTCACCGGTCTTCCTCAACGGTAAGCTTGTGGTTCATCCTCACCATAATCCTATGTTTTGGCCACACTGGCTCATTATAAGGGATGTAACATCTTATCCTCCTAATGTTAAGGTTTAACAATGTCGTCTCTCTTGTAGGTATGTCTCACTAGGTTCACAAAGCCAACATTATGAGAGCGAATAATAAGAGTAGTAGGAATGGTGATCAATCCATCCTGCACCCAAATCATTACTCCATACATGGTTTGTTAAACCTCGTATTTTAACTCTTGGTCAACCTCACTAGCTTTGACAAAATTCTCTTGGAAATAGAACCAAGGTTCCAAAACCCATTTTTTGAAAACAAATCTATCATTCCCTAGCTAGGGGTTTTCTTAAACTCTGTCATATGACATTAACTCTTGAGTTACATATCCTTCGGTTTGCCATTTCATAGGAAAATAAAATCCATTTGTTGCATTGTTATCTCCATCTGAAGGTTGTTGTGATTGTTCTAGCATTGCAGATGCATCTGTTTGGGTTTAGGACAGGGGCATAGATAAGAATAGATAGAAGAGGTCTAAATGAAAAACCCTACCCGAACGCAGCAGATCAAGACAATTCATCTTACAAACAATATTTTAACATTCATTACTACCATGCAACAACCATTTTAATCAACACACCAAATAAAGATACTCAAACTCACATTGGAGTAGTACTACAAGTTTTGAAAACCATAGACTAGTATAGCCATACCACAAATTGTTATGACAATACTATTACACGATAGTCGATTTATTACATGATATGGTGGTCATACTACTTGAACCTCACAAGATATGCCTTGGTGTTTCCGGTCTTGCGGCGCTTCACTTCAGCGCTCAGGGGCGCCTCATGGCCCTTCTCAATAGGTCCCTCCTCTACAGTGGGCTGGAAAGTCTCTCGCTCCTTATGGTCCGCCCCAGCCTTCTCCGGGGTCGACTCCTACCCTTAACAGGGGGTGGTGCCTCTTCCTTGGTGGGCCATGGCTTATACTTCATCAGGTGCTGGTGGAGGTAAACACATTGTCCTCGAAAACCTACAATCCATGCCTCCTGATCCTCAACCTTGCCTGTCAGCTTATCATTGGTCACCTCAAGTGATTTGTTCTTTTCCTTTAGCTTCTGTATGGTGTCCTCCAGTTGTTCAACCTTCTCATATTTTTCCTGGAGTTGATACTTGGCATCATCTGTGGCGTCCATCTCACTGCGGAGCATATGCTCCATATTGAAGGCATAGCTCTCCATATCCTCCAACTAGATCTCAGTCCAAGGTAAACACTCACGGAGCCCTGGAGTCCTCAAAGCCCAACCATCAGAGTTGCGCCTCCCAAACTGATGAAAGGAATTGTCCATCTTGGATATCTCCTTGGCGTACATATCACAGATGTGGGCTAGAGCCTCCTCCATGGCCATCATGATCCCAGTCTCCCATCCTGGGTACATCCTCGAGTACACCACTGTCTCCGTGGGTGGCTCAATGGTACGCCCTTTGATCTTCGTCTTGATCGCCCAGCGGATAATCTCCGAAACCTCACATGGTATCACTCTACCACGGAAAGTGGGAGGGGCCAAGTCCAGCATCCAGGAGAGACGGGAAAGCTGGTCACCGAAGTACTCGGTGTCATCGTCATAGGGGGTCTTCATCTTGGTGAAAGCCATCTAATTTTTTTGAAAGAAAAACAGTGTAAGTAAATGAATGTGATAAGCCTTACGAGGAAGTGAACAAATAGAATTTATGAAATAGTAAATTTTAAGAAACATCCTAAACGCAATGATACCCTTTTGATACCATTATGGGGTCTCCTAGTCTACTCCAAACCTAGGGTCTCGATCCTACAGGCAACACTATGGTCTGATACCATTTTGTAGCGCCCCACCATTGGACTAAGGTGGATCACCTGTGTTAAGTGCTATTCCCTGGATCACTGATAGCACCACAGTATAAAATATAGTATTCATTGCAAAGTATCAAAGATTACAACGCAGATCTAGATACATAAGTCTTTAAATCCTTACAAACTAGCTTAGTCTCATGGACTAGCTCAAATGACAGAGTTCAACATAACATAAACACAACGGAAACTAGGGTAGCAGTGAGCCTCCATCTTCACCATGCGCCATAGGCAGTCATGTTGGAATGTAGACTCGAGATCCTATCAAATTACTCCTCCTCAGAAAATCCTGCACATTTGAATATGCAGCCCCATGAATGGGGGTCAGTACAATGATGTACCGGCAAATGACACATATTTGGTGGCTTTTGTGAAAAGACTATTCTACAGGATATTTGGATGGTGGAGCTTTGGGATAATTGCATAAAGCCAATTTTATCCCATATTTTCCATATCAAAACATTTTTAATCATTTGGAGACTTTAAAAAGCTCAAGATAACCCCCAGGTGAAAACCACCCCATACTTGCAAGGTATGTAGCCCTGGGTAGTTACTCAACAAAACCAGGATAACCCTCGGGTGAAAACCACCACATAAGTCATGGGTTGATAGCTAGGTGTGCAGCCCTAAGTAGTCCCTGTCCTGAGTGTTTCTAAACAAATTTTAATCATTCTAAAAAGGTGAGGAGACTCTTCCATACATCCATGTCTAGGAACTCAAATTGTCCATAACCGGGGACACAACTAAGATCTTAGTTTTTAACTCTATAGAGGTTGTGCACTTTCAGCTTAAGGCCCATTCTACCCAGAGAGAAGAATGAGACAAGACCTTTCAGAAGGAGAGAGCAACCATACTGGCAAGACCCGTTCCCACCTATAATTCAGCTACCAGCCAATGTCTTGCACACAAGTTGAACCCTCACATCTTAATCAATCAAGACAGAGCCCATATTGTCATAAGGCTGCACTAGAAGTTCACTAAAGCAAGGAAGACATGGTAATATCTTTGTTCCTGGGTGGCAATCCACAAGTGAATGCCCTGGGTACACATCCTCCACAAGGCATGTGTCCCAGGAGCCACTCAACATCGCCTCCATCAACAAACCAATCCACCCAGGTGATTCATTTTAGTTGAATTTCTTAATTTGTTCACAAAACAACTTCAACAAGGTGATCATAGCATGGCATCAAATTTTCAACTAAAGGTACAACCTAACAGGGGTGGGTTCAGGGTGGCTATACACTACTGGGATCTAGCATTGCAAAGCTTCACTTTGAAAATCAACCTATCATGCATACTACTAGAAAAACACTAATGCCAGCTCAGCTCCTCCTCACAATCTAAACAAGCATAGATACAAGAAATAAACACACAAGTTCCAAATGGCAAACATAGACATGTATGCATGGATTCATATGGCCATTTAATTTCACACACATTATTTTGTGTGAAAAGATTGCATATATGGTTCTCTGATGTTTAGAAAACATGTGTGAGGCTAGGGTAGCTTTTTAGTTATTTAAAAAGCAATGGGGCAATTTTGGGTATTTGAAATAGGGCTAAATACCTCCCATAATTGCTCTTGGTTTGGAAATGTTTTTAGAAAATTTGGTTATGAACCTACTGGATAGAGGACAGTAATACAAAGCTACTGCAAGTGGTTTCATTCCAAAAACAATTTTAGAAGTCAAATGGTGCTCAGAATAGTGATTTGGTTAGATATGAAGGTAGCAAGTGTGTGCTCGTTTCAAATTTGAAAGTTTTTGGTTCCAGGGTGTTCTACATGTTCTGAGGAATCCAGAGACTATAAATTTGTAGAAATTGAATGTGCAGAACAAAAGTAATGATTTATTTGGTGCAAATAGGCATTTATTGCCATTTGAAATTCATTTCAAAAACTTACACAGTACCCATATACGGTTTCTGTATATTTGGATTCTTCACTTTGCAAGGATTCCAGAGATATAAAGTTTGCAAAATTTGGACTTGTAGATTATTTTCTATTGATTTTACAAGATAAGTACTAAAACAGGAATTTGAATTTGAATTCAATTTGACCAGGGGTTGACTGGGTTGACTGGGCTTGCTATGTGGCATGCTGTCATTGGGCGATACCGTTTCGGTTAAAGACTTCTAATCAGGGCCATGCGATTTAGATCCGATGGCTGGAAAAGAACAGAGGGGGGGCTGCTCACCGGGGAGTTAGGGTTTGGTCGCTGGCGACGATGTGCGGCTCGGGATGAGGACGGCGGTGAGTCTCCTATGGTCTACGGGGGTGAGGGAGTAGCGGACGGGGTGCGGGATAACACGGCGAGGTCGAGGGTGTGGCCGGCGTGCTCGTGCGCTACCTGGAACCGAGCGGTGAGGCGGCTGGAGGTGATGCAGGGTGTCAGCGACGATGGCGGTTTTGATTCACTGCAAATTAACATTGGGCGAGCGCGTTAGCCGATGCGCCCGAGAAAAGGAGGAAGAGGAGAACTCAAGGGAGGGAGCGGGGGAGTTCAGCCGCGCCGGAATCGGTGAAATTTGTTGGTGGCATCTGCAGGTCTAGCGGGGTAAAATGGCGCAGCCTGATGGCGGTTCTCGAGCGGGGGAAAAGAGAGGAGAGGGAGGGGAGTGTGGCCTTCTTATAGGTGGCTTCGGAGCGGCCATTGAAGGCTCAGGGCGTGCGGAGTGGAGTGGGGAGGTGGGCGCGTGCGCGCGGGAAGATCGGCTGGAGGTTGGGCACGATACCTGATAGGTGGGCTCCACCTGTCAGTGGGGGAAGGGAGAGAGGAGGCTTACCCCTTCGGGTTTTGCCTAGGTGGGCCGTGGGCTGCCTCCAGGCCTGGGCCAAAATGGCTCCCCGAGGCCTTTTTTCCATTTTTATTTTATTTTATTTTCTTCTTTTCTTTTTCTATTTTCTATTTCTTCATAACTTTTGCAGTCTGGTTCCAAATTAAATCAAACCAACTTGTAAAATTTTCTAAATTCAAAATGTCAATGCAAGACAACAAGGGACAAATTCTCATGATAAAACCAGTTTTCAAGAAAACTTTACTAATTTGACAAAAATGGTTTTATTTGCATAATGCAAAATAGGTTTAGGGTTTTCAAAATAGTTCTTTGAAATCAGGGAAAATACTTTAGGATATTTTTAAATTCAATTTCAAACACCTTGTTGGTAATGCATACCTTCTTTTATAAATATTCCCTTTGCAAGATAGCTTGCATTGGTTTGAATAAATACAAAATAGTATTTTGAAATTCCATTTCCTCAAAGAGTTCTTTAAGGTATGATAGAAAGTTTTGAAATAGTTTTTGTAATAAAGTTTTAATTAAACTCAAAAAGTTTATATCCCTGTGATTTTTCAAACAACACAAACAAAACAATTTTTTTTATTCCAAAATTTAATATAAAAATTTGGGATGTTAGAGCCCGCCCCGCTAGGCCAGAGGCGCGTGCGAGAACTTGTGAGAGCGCGGGGCGAGCGATGCGCCCGGGGACAGAGCGCGGGGCGAGCGATGTGCCCAGGGATAGACGTCCTCCGTGGGCAGGCGCTCGAGCGATCAATATTTTTTTATCAGTCAGAGCGATCGGATCTAGGTACTGGTAGGCAGAAATATGTGGATCACTGGGACTCTCACCAGATCGATCCAAGTAGCGCCCGCTTCAGGACAGATCAAAAGCCGGGACGGAAAAACCCCGATAGATGAGCTCATCCGGCGTGGAGTCCACTGATCAATCGGATTTGAGCGGAACGAGCGACCCAATCTTGACTTGTTGATGAAGAACACGATCCAATCTGAAAACTTCACCTTTGATCTGAAAACTGCTCGGGGAAACGAATAATCCGTAGATTAAAAAAAACACTCATAGTGATAACCCCAGTGCTCTGATACCACATGATAAGGATCACTCCGATGATCCTCGAGTTTTATCCTGATCTTTCAGAGTGAGTCAACCCGAATAAATAATCTTCCAATAAAGCGATGAACTTCACCTGAAGAAGAGGAACGAATTCAGCAAGCAACATGATGAAGATCACCATAGCTCGATAATCCTTGATGATGCAAGAACTCTCGCAGCAATCTATATTGGATAACACGGCAGCGCCGTTTCCCCAGAGGGATGATACACGGTGGAACACCACGCGATAGTTTTAGACTAAAATTCTGAACTCCTCAAACCCTAGACGGCTGGCCTCCTTATGTAGACGACCAGAAAACTATTGGGCTTGGACAGGCCCAAACCCAAAACACAAATAACCCTAAGTGGCCCACAAAATGACCTGGCTAATGAAATGACATAAAAACAAATATAAATTGCTGACACAACCTTAGACTAAATTATTACATATCGTAGGTTGTCCTGGCGTGCCAATCTACAACGAGCTGCCCTCATCTTGGTGGAGTCCTGAAATTGGGCTTCACCACCTCCTTCGTGCCCATATACGGTTTACACAAGAGAGATCCGCCACCAAGAAGATCCCACTGAAGGCTGGGGTTGCGCCAACTTCCTCACCATCGGGGCAGAGCTTTCCCCCAAATAGGAAAGCGCTCTTGTCGCCTTCCTTTGGGAAAACACTGACATGTTCGCTTGGACACCGTCAGATATGTCCGGCGTTCCCAGAGAGGTGATCGAACACCACTTAGCCGTGTGCCCCCAGGCACATCCCGTGAAGCATAAGGCGCCAAGAGCCGGAGAAGCAAGATTTTATCATTCAGGAGATCGAGAAGCTCACGCAGGACAAGTTGATACGAGAAGTGTCACACCCGGTGGTGGTGCCCAAAGCCAACGGCAGCGGGTGCCTCTGTGTGGACTTCACCAACCTCAACAAGGCCTGCCCCAAGGACCCATATCCCCTTCCAAGGATTGATCAAATCATCAACTTGACTGCTAGGTGCGGCCTCCTTTGCTTTCTTGATGCCTTCTCGGGGTATCATCAGATCAAGATGGGAAAGGAGGATGAAGAAAAGATGGTGTTCATCACGCCCTGTGGGGTGTACTGCTACATCTGCATGCCTTTCTTCTTGAAGAATGTGGGCGCCACCTTCCAAAGGCTGATGCGGAAGGCCTTGGGGAGCAAATGGGAAGAAACGCTGAAGCTTACGTCAATGACATCGTCGTCAAAACTTTCCATGGCAAGAATCTCATGGAAGACCTGGAGGAAACATTTGACAACCTACGAAAGGTAAACATCGAGCTGAGCCCCGCCAAGTGCGTGTTCGGCCTGCCGTCAGGCAAGCTACTGGGCTTCCTTGTTTCGCCTCGCGGAATTGAGGCCAATCCCGACAAGGTCAAGGCCATCAAGGAGATGCGTTCACCACGCAACCTCAAGGAGATGCAGCGTCTCGCTGGATGCATGGCAGCCCTGGGTCGTTTTATTACCAGAAATAGGGAGAAGGCCTTGCCTTTCTTCAAGCTTATGAAGCGCTCCGACAAGTTCGAGTGGACTCCCTAGGCTGACAAGGCCTTCGTCGAGCTGAAGAGGTACCTCACCAGTCCACCGATCATGGTCACCCCGAGTCCTCGTGAGCCCCTGCTCCTTTACACCGCGGCCACTCCAAGAACTGCAAGTGTTGTCCTTGTGGCAAAATGAGAGAACCAGGTAATCGCCAAGGAAAGAATCGAAGCTCCACGCTTGGGGGATCCTCCTGAGGAGGGAGTGTTGCTTCTTGACTCGCCTCGCGAGGGGTTTCTGGCACCTTCTATACCTGAGATGCCCCCTTCGGGGACTCTTCAGAGCCTCCAGGGGTGACGGCGCCTATCGGCATCGCAAAGGTATAGCAGCCGGTCTACTTCGTCAGCACGGTCTGGCGTGACACGCACAAACGCTATACCACGCAGCAAAAGCTGCTCTACATGCTACTCATTGCTTCAAGGAAGGTACACCACTATTTCCAAGGTCATCCAATTAAGGTAATCATGGATAGACCTCTTGAGCAAGTTCTACGCAATCCCAATGTCATTGGACGGGTGGCGGAATGGGCTGTGTAACTCCAGCTGTTCGAGATCACTTTCGAAACCACCAAGGTCATCAAGAGCAAGGCTCTCGCCATATTCACCGCGGAGTGGACTAACCCTTTCATCGACGAGCCTCCGGGGAGAGAGTCGCTTCCCAGCAAAGAAGCCCCAGGGCAGTGGATCTTGTACTTTGATGTGTACTCAAGGATATACCTCTAGGGATGGCCACTCAGGATTAAAGAGATTAATATGGCTTCCATGATTAAAGTACTTCGAGTGCAGCCTTATGACATTATGGGCTCTGTCTTGATTGATTTGGATTAAGGGTTCAACCATGGGTACTGACAGAGGATGGTAGATGAAAAAAGGTTAGGGGGCACTGTCAGATCTGTTTGGTTGAATGCTTTTTCTGAAAGGTCTTGTCTCATTTTATGTATAGGCGTAAAATGATTCTTAAGGTAAAAGTGCACAACCCTTGCAAGGTGTTAAAATCTAATCGATTAGCTGCGTCCTCGGAATCGACAATTGAGTCTCTAGCCATGGAATGATTGGAAGAATCTCATCATATTTTCTAAATGCTCTAAAATTTGATTAGATACTTTTAATCAGAAGCTCAGGACGATGCACTCTTCGTGGTGTTAGTTACTGTTGTTTCACTACTGTTGAGTTTCGCCCAGAGCTACCGGCCTAGCTAGTATGTAGTGTATGGGGGTTATTTCAACCCTTCATAAATAAAATTTTGATAAAAGGATTTTGCAAAGATAGTAGGATAAAATTGGCTTTCTGCAACTTGGCCTTTGAGATCCACAAGCCAGATCTCATGTAGTATAGTCTTTTTTTACAAATGCCACCAAAGATGTGTCATTTGCCAGTACGTTGTTGTACTGACCCCTCTGGGGCTGCATATTCGAACGTGCAGGTTTTTATTCGAACAAGGAACCAGGAGTAGGATCTCGAGTCTACATTCCAACATGTCTGCCTGTGGCACGTGATGAAGATGAAGGCTCATTGCTACTATGCTTATGTTGTGTACTCGTAAGGTTGAAGATCTTTGTAACTGGATTTATGTTATATTTTTGATTCTATTGCAATGATTACTTATTTTGTACTGTGGTGCTATCTACTGATCCAGGGAATGGCATAGATACACAGGAGTTCTGTCTTTTGATAAGGTAGGGCGCTACACAAAGCTTGAAACTCTTGTTGTAAATGTTGTTTGCCATGACAAGATGCACATGTTAGCGAAGTTTGGGCACATTTTCACTTAGTATTATCTGCAGTGCATGCTCAGCGACTTCCCTGGGTACACCAGTCATGTCAGATGGTTGCCATGCGAAGATGGACTGGTTCTCACGGAGGAATTCGACGAGCGCGCTTTCCTATTTGGGGGACAGATTTGTCCCTATGGAGGTGGTCTTGGCGGCATCGTCCGTGACAAGTTCCACCTGCTTTGTGTCGACTGTAGGCTTGAAGGTGGGCGGGGAGGCAAAAATTTCCTGCTTGCATGCCGACATCTCCGTTGGGTTCGTGGCGGCATGGATATCTTTGAATTCCTCATCGAAAAACACGGCTTCTACGAAGGCGGCTTCTCCTTCCTCGCACTACTTGGCCTTCTTGAAGCTACCAAAAACGGTGATGATGCCATCAGGTCCTGGCATCTTTAGCTGATTGTAGATGTAGCATGGCCTGGCATGGAAACTATGGAAGGCGGGGCAGCCGAAGATCACGTGGTATGTACTCTTGAAAGGGAACACCTCAAAGATTATGGGCTCTTCACGGAAATTATTTTCATCGCTGAAGGCAACCTTGAGGGTGATGGACCCGAGGGACTTAGCTTGGTGGCCAAGAACCACCCCATAGAAAGTGACAGCACTATGGCGGAGTTGGGTCTTGGTGAGCCCTAGCTTCGTCAAGGTTTCCATGTACATGATGTTCAGGCTGCTGCCGCCATCCATTAGGCACTTGGAGAACTCGTAGCCTTGGATCAGGCGGTTAACTACCATGGCATAGTATCCGTCTGGAATGTGCTCTGGATGATCTTCGCGGCTCCATTGCACTGGTACTTTGGACCATCGGACGTATTGGCAGATTTTAGGCACGATGGCGTTCAGGGAGCACATGGCGGCTCGCTATGCCTTAGCCATGGGGGGACTAAGGAACGTGTGAAAGGCTCCCTTTTTGGCATTCTTGTATGGGTTACCCGCGCCAGTTCCACCCTCAGCTTTTTTGGCGGGTTTGGGCACAGGGTCTTCTTCAATATCGCTGCCATCCTTGGACTCCTTTTCCTTGTCAGCTTTTCCTTTGCCACGAGGTCTTTGTCATCGGGTGCATTTGTAGCCAGCTTCTTGGTCCGCCTTGATGTCATTGACAAACTTGCAGTTCCGGTTGGTGTGATTGCACTTTCCTGAAGCGTCCCGATGGGCGAATCATGGCATGTTGTGGTACTCATCGTAGGACACGAGGACAGAAGGCGCCGTAGCGGGAGCTGTGGACCTCCGCGGCTATCCACTGCTGGTACCGTGTCCCCAGCCACGCTGGCTGCTCTGACCTTTGTTGGAGAAGGTTGTTGCTACCATGTCCGGAGTTTGCTGCTATTCTAGCAGATTCTTCCTTTTTGTTGTTGTTGTTGTTGTTGTTGTTGTTGTTGTTGTTGTTGTTGTTGTTGTTGTTGTTGTTGTTGTTGTTGTTGTTGTTGTTGTTCCGCTTTCCAGTATTCTGGATGGCGGAAGCTTTTAAGGATTCGCGGGCATCGTCATCGGCGGCCGCGTAGTTACTTGCGATGGTGATCATGGAGTTTAGGGTCAGTTTCCCTTCGTTCCTTTCTGGTAATAGGCGATGGTGGAGTAGCTCGCCTCTCTCCAAACTGTCGATGAACGCAAGAATAGCGGATTCGTCAGTAACCCCTTCGTAGGAGTTCTTCATATCCAGCCACCGCGCAAGGAAAGTTTGGGAGGTCTTGTCGTCTGCCCACCAGCACCATTGGAGGTCACCAATGTTGTGAGGTCGCTTGTAGGTACCCTCGAAGTTTTCGGTGAATGCAATCTGCATATCGAACCAGGTTTGGATGGAATTTTCTGCCAAGTCGGTTATCCACTGCTGCGCTGTGCCGGATAGCATCAGGGGTAGATAGCGGACATCGACATTGGGTGATCCCCCTATGAACTGCACTGTGTTGAAGTAGTCTTGTAGCCAAGTTAAGGGCTTGTTGACTCCATTGTACTGGCGGATGTTCTTCTCGATCTTGAACCCATGTGGGATGGGCTCATCACGGATCTGCTGTCCAAAGCACTTTGGGCCGAGGAAGAAGGCTGTTTGAGACTTGGCGATCTCATTTAGGTGGGTATGCGCGTCGTTGGGCTTGTGATCCTGCAGATCTTTTTGGGAGCTGTGTGACCTGGCTGGGCGCCACCGCCACCTCTACCGCCATGGGGGCTACTTGGTGGGGATGGTGAGGGGTCACACCTCTTGCTCTCGATGTCCTGCGATGGGTCTCTACGACTGCGATATGGCTTCCCTCTGCTCTACGTGTTGCTGGATTATTGTCATGGCGGTAGGAACCTTCCCCTTGATGACCCACAAGTATAGGGGGTGTATCGTAGTACTTTCGATAAATAAGAGTGTCAAACCCAACGAGGAGCAGAAGGTGTTGACAAGTGGTTTTGATCAAGGATTCAGTGTAAAATACTAGCAAATGGGTTTTCAGGGGTATTTGGTAATGCAAGTAAATAAAGTATGAGTAAATAAAAGACAATAATAGTACGTGCTGCAAGTGGCCCAATCCTTTCTAGTGCAAAGGACAAGCCGGTTGTGTAACTTATGATTACCAAACGTTCCTGAGGACACACGGGAGTTTCTATCGAGAGCTTTCGCTTCATGATGCTAAGTAATCTTCATTGGTTTGATAAGTGTTATGGGGGTGAAGCTGTGCTAGCGTACTACCCTTACTAGGACTAATACATACTTGTGATTATACCCCCTGCAAGCATCCGCAAATACAATAAAGTAATTAAGATAAATCTAGCCACAACCTAAAACTCTGAGATCCTACGCTCCGTGGTGCAATGGTTTCCTAACGGGGGTTTAGGTTTCTGTTGCTCCGACGACCCCACAATTCGTAGCCAAATACACAATGCATTCCATGAGGCCCTTAAATGGGGAAATATCATGTAGTCGACGTTCACATGACACCACTAGTAGAATAACACCATAACATATAAATATCAAACCATTAAATATTACTCAACATAGTTTCACTACTAACACGACTTCTCCCATGTCCTCAAGAACTAAACGAACTACTCATAAGACATCATATGGATGATGACCAGAGGTGAAATAATGGTAAATAACAATCTGAACATAAACCTTAATTCAACGGTTCCACTTAATAGCATCAACTACAAGGGTAATCAACACCGGGAAAGATTCCCCTAAGAATTGGACAAGATTCAACCCAAGATGTTACTGCGGGATGGCGTGGTGATGGTGGAGATGAAGGTGCTGGTGATGATGATGATGATCCAGATGAAGTCCAGTGCGATGGTGATGATGATGGTGACGATTTCCCCTCTCCGGGAAGGAATTTCCCCGGCAGATTTCTGCCTGCCGGAGAGCTTTTCTCTCTCGATGTTTTCCATCCCGCAGAGGCGGCGGTGTCTATCTCTGATGCCCCCCTTGACTTAGGTTTTCGGGGATGACCATATACGCGAGAGGGCGATGTCTGGAGTGGGCCAGGGTGGCCTACCCCAGGGCAGCACGGCCAGGGGTGGGCCCGCGCCACCTGGTGGTGTGGCCCCTGCTGCTCCTCTCGCTTTTTCTTTCTAGCTACCTTCGTCTTCTGGTAATATATTAATTTCTGGGTATTTCTACGGAATTGTTGATCTTCAGATATATGGTGTCTTGACAGTCCTTTTTCCAGCAGAATCCTGACTCCGGCAGCAAATTCTCTAATGATCATCAAACATGTAAAAACAGATGAAACAACATAAGTATCACCTCTAAATATGAAATATATCAATGAATAACTGTAAATTATGATACAAAATAGTGATGCAAAATGGATGTATCAACCCCCCAAGCTTGGACCTCGCTTGTCCCCAAGCGAAAACTGAACTCGATAAACATGACCCCAGGTTTATGGAGTGAAGTGTCGATAAACAAAATACGGACAAGAAGCATCACATTTTACCAAGGCACAAGTTATAATAGACAGCAACTTCAATTCATATAATCTAGACTTGCAATAAGTAAAGGGAATCACAAATAAAGATGCACAAGGTAAATCATGATTGGTGATGGCAAACCTTTGTTCTTGGTCAGAGAACAATGAACAAACTGTACTTATTTTTGAACGGAGCCTTTTAAAACAGAGCTGATATAGCAAAAACCATATGCTCAACGTAACACACTCTTTGCAATCATAGAAAGCTTTCAAAGATATATTCTTTTAGATAAAAGCATTGTACTAAACAAAGGAAGATAGTAAACATGATTGAACAGATCAACATATGGATGAATGAAACATAACAACTCAAATGCTTGCTTAAGATAGAGGGGAATAGGTTGACTCAACATAAAAGTAAAAGATAGGCCCTTCGCAGAGGGAAGCAGGGATTTAACATGTGCTAGAGCTTTTCATTTGTAAAACAGAGGTAAATGTTGTTTTGAGAGGTGGTTGCTTTTGTCAACGACTAGCAACAGAGTTCTTGATATCTTCCATACTAAACAAGTGAGAGCGGTTCTGAGATGTTGATTAATTGGCACAATTGTGCTCTTTTATAGCTTGGCACTCCTCCCCACTTTTTCCTTTCCAAACCATGGCTAACTGATTCCATCGGGTGCCCACCAACTTTCACATACCATGGAGGAGTGCCTTTTCTTTTCTTTTCTTTTTTTAGATTACAATGGTCTGACCAGCT
This sequence comes from Dactylis glomerata, assembly GCA_007115705.1. Classification (NCBI taxonomy): domain Eukaryota; kingdom Viridiplantae; phylum Streptophyta; class Magnoliopsida; order Poales; family Poaceae; genus Dactylis; species Dactylis glomerata. The sequence goes on along the minus strand of QXEO01002107.1, from coordinate 3,719,098 downwards.
CCCTTGCAAAATTAGTGACGAGCAGATGAAGCATGCAAGTCGAGGGGTACTCAATTTAGTATGGAAGATAACAAACCAAACCACTACGTCCACATGAGCTAAAAACAGTGGCACAAAATGAGAAGTAGTAGAATTTTTTTGAAAGGTAGCACATGAAAATTTACTTGGAATGGCTTGAAATACCACGTATATTAATTTATAGTGGACTCTTTGGAAGTAACTTGGTTTTAGGGGATTGGATGCATGAGAAGTATTCCCTCTCAGTACAGGTTTTTGGCTAGCAAGGTTGGGTAGCAAGCATAAGAGTTGCATGAAACAAACAAACATACATGTGATAGAAACAATCATGCAAACTTCCTTGAAAGTACAAACGATTTTAACTTGAGAATACTAATGCTTGTGAGCCAATCATGAAGGAAAACTGAAATGATGTATCTACTAACACTTCCTTCTCTTTTTTTACTCAAACCTCAAGGTAATGTTGCTACTGACCAAGCTAAGTTTGCCAAAACCAACTAGATTTACTCATACTCCCAAAGTGATACCAATACTAATCAACAAGACTAATCACATAAGAAAGATTGCAAACTAAAATAAAGTGTGCAGAAAGTAAATGATAAGAATTCTCATTAATATTTCTCAACTGCAACTCACACCAAGGGATACATAGGTAACCAACTAAAGGAGGATACTTCCACACTGCAAACTATTCTATAAGATAATTTCTCTATTCATCATATGACTCTACTTGAAAAGTAAATAGGTAAAAGATAACGATGTGATACCGCGGCACTCCCCCAAGCTTGGAACAAACCAAGGAGATGCCTATACCAATGACGAATTACTCCTTCGGCGGTGGTGGCAAGATCATAACTGGGGCAAGGAAAATCTCCAGCATCCTGCGAAGCCTGATGTTCTCCTCTTGAAGTATCTCCACCTCCCTCTTCAAAACTCCATACTGGGCACAAAACTCATCAGTGACCCGAAGAGTTTCTTCCGCTGCAGGAAAGAAGCTTAGATGTAGGACTGGTAGTGTTGGTCCCTACATATTATGAGAAAAAGCACGTCCAGCGTTCATTTATCCTACAAAACTAGGATCTCTTGCCCTTGATCCTCCAGCCATCTGTCCTTCCTTCAGCTTGGGGTCTTGGTGGTCCTCTTCTAAAGGCTTCTTGCCCTTGTCGTTGCTTGAGGAAGCCATGATGCCTCTAAAACTGAGAACAACTCCTGACAGAAATAGATCGAAAAAAACATGACGAGAACACAATATACAGACCTCGGGCAATCCAGGGGGTTATATAGGTGAAAATTAAACATCAAAGCGAAGTCACAGGAGGAAACCAGGGTGGAAACGAGTTCCGAGGCGGACTCACCACAGGGTGGCGCGGCCAGTAGGGGGCCCGCGCCACCAGGTGGTGAGGAGCCACCAGACTTCGTTTCCAACCCATTTTCGTCTCGTGATTTTTCATATTTAACAAAAACAACAAAAATATAAGTAGAAAAGTTTAACGCGAGCTTTTTCTGACTAGAACTGTTACCTATTCAAAAACGGACTTTGCAGATTCCTGCATATGTTCTTTGATAAATTCTTCTAGAGTTATCATTTGAATAACATCGACATCTTCATTATAAGAATCTCCGGAAATATAATGCTTGAGTCATTGCCCATTCACCACTTGCGTAGTGTTATCTTTAAGCGAAGCAATCTTTACTGCACCTGAACGATACACCTCTTCAATAACAAAGGGTCCTTCCTATTTTGAGAGAAATTTACCTACAAAAAATTTGAGATGAGACCTATACAATAGAACTTTCTCACCAACATGAAATTCTCTTTTAAGGATTCTCCTATCATGCCACTGCTTGACTTTCTTTTTGAAAAGTCTGGAATTCTCATAAGCCTCATTTCTCCACTCATCTAAGGAACTCAAATCAAGCAACCTTTTCTTACTGACAAGTTTAAAATCCCTATTAAGCTCTCTCACTGCCCAAAAAGCTTTGTGTTCTAATTCTAAAGGCAAGTGACACGCTTTTCCGTAAACCATTTTGTAAGGAGACATGCCCATGGGGTTCTTATAAGCAGTTCTATAAGCCCATAAAGCATCGTTCAACTTGCTAGCCCAATTTTTCCTAGATCTATTAACAGTCTTCTGTAAGACAGACTTGATCTCTCTATTCGATAGCTCTACTTGTCCACTAGTTTGGGGATGATAAGCAGAAGCAATTCTATGATTAACGTCATATCTAGCAAGAGTTTTCCTAAAACCGCCATGAATAAAATGAGAACCTTCGTCAGTCATAAGATATCTAGGCACACCAAACCTAGGAAAAATAACATCCTTAAGCATTTTTAACGAGGTCTCACCATCGGCACTCTTCATAGGTATGGCTTCTACCCATTTAGTAACATAATCAACAGCTACGAGTATATGAGTATAACCTTCTGAAGGAGGAAAAGGACCCATAAAGTCAAATCCCCAACAATCAAACGGTTCAATAACAAGAGAATAACTCATAGGCATTTCATTACGTCTAGAAATATTACCAACTCTTTGGCACTCATCACAAGATAAAAGAAATTTTCTAGCATGTTTAAAAAGGGTAGGCCAATAAAAACCTGATTGTAGAACCTTTTGTGCACTTCTATATCCAGCATGATGCCCTCCATAAGGACTACCATGGCATTTTCTCAATATCTTTTGTTGTTCATATTCGGGAACACATCTTTGCATAATACCATCCACTCCTTCTTTATATAAGTGTGGGTCATCCCAAAAGTAATGCCTCAAGTCATAAAAGAATTTCCTTCTTTCCTGAGCTGTAAAGGTTGGAGGCAAATACTTGGAAACAATAAAGTTAGCATAATCAGCATATGAAGGTATTTCTCATGAAGTTACCTTTATTGAAGTCAACTGTTCATTTGGAAAACTATCATTAATAGGAATAGGATCAAAAGAAATATTTTCCAACCTAGACAAATTATCAGCAACAGGATTTTTAGCACCTTTCCTATCTACAATATGCAAATCAAACTCTTGTAAAAGCAACACCCATCTAATAAGCCTAGGCTTAGCATCCTTCTTTGATATAAGATATCTAATATTAGCGTGATCAGTATGAATAGTAACTTTCGAATCAACGATATAAGTGATACGTCTCAAACTTATCTATAATTTTTGATGCTCCATGCTTGTTCTTAGACCATTTGCTTTGTGTTTTGTTACACTTTGTGGCGTTTTTATGCTTTTCCAGAACTAACCTATTAACAAGATGCCACAGTGCCAGTTCCCTATTTTATGCTATTTTTGTGTTTCAGAAAAGTTACACAGGAAATATTCTCGGAATTGGACGAAACAAAAGCCGAACCTCCTATTTTTACCGAAGCTTCGCGAAGACTGAAGATGAGACGGAGGGGGCCAGAGGCCAGCCACACCACAGGGGGGCGCGGCCCAGGCCCTGGCCGCGCCCACCCATGGTGAGGCTGCCTGGTCCACCTCCTCATGATGCCCCTTTGTCTATAAAGTCCCCTCGATGGGAAAAACCTAAAGGATGGATCGCTTTTCCCAGAAACATACTGCAAGCCGCCGCCGTCACCGTCGTGAGATCGGGAGGATCCAGGAGCTCTTCCCAGCACCCTGCCGGAGAGGGGAATCCCTGCCGGAGGCCTTCTACACCACCATGGTCGCCTCCGGAGTGATGTGTGAGTAGTATACTTTAGACTATGTGTCCATAGCAGTAGCTAGATGGTTGTCTTCTCCACCATGTGCTTCATGTTTAGATCTTGTGAGCTGCCCTACATGATCAGGATCATCTTTATGTAATCATACATGTTGTGTTTGTTGGGATCCGATGAGTATTGGTACTATGTCAAGTTGATGTGCTAAATTATATCTTTATGTTATCTCTATGTTGTTTCTGATCTTGCATGCTTTCCGTTGCTAGTAGCTATCTTGGCCGAGTAGATGCTAGTAACTCCAAGAAGGAGTATTTATGCTTGATAGTTGGGTTCATGCCTCTATTTAATCTAGGGGAGTGACAGATACCTCTAAGGTTGTAGATGTGTTGTTGCCACTAGGGAGAAAACAACATTCTTGTGTCCAAGGACATTTGCTTTGTTTACATTATGCACTTTGCTTAATGCAATTATCTGTTGTTCGCAACTTAATACTCAAGGGGTCCTCGGACGATTTCCCGGGAGTGGATTTTTAGTCATACATGCAACTGGATTACGGTCTATGTATTTTGTCGTAATGCCCAGAGTAAGCCTCATAGTGATCCTCGTGATGTATGTACGTTATCTTTACTCTATCAATTGCCCAACTGTAATTTGTTTACACAGCATGCTTTTATTTATCTTATGGAGAGACACCACTAGTGAACTGTGGACCCCGGTCCAATTTCCTTTACATTGTTACACCGTTTACTTTACTCGCACTATTTACCTTACTTGCATTACTATTATCCTTTTACCACTCGATACGCTCATTCCTTTGTTTACAGCAAACCGGTGAGATTGACAACCTCATCGTAAGTTGGGAGCAAAGTACTTGTTTGTGTTGTGTGCAGGTTTCAAGTTGTCTGGCGCCATTGTCCGGAGTGTCGCGAAGCTAGCAAGCATCACCTTCTTAACTGAGGGATTGATTACCTTGGTTTCATAACTGAGGGAAAACTTGCTGATGTGGTCATCACACCTTGTCTTGGGTTCCCAACTAGTTGGTCATTTACATGTCATTGTGGTATCCACCTTTGAAAGTTTCATTTGAATCGACTTGGCACATGCTCAAGCATGCACATGACTGAACAAAAAGTCAATTAAGCCTCGATGATTTACTTTGCCTCAGAGTTCTTGTATCATTTTTATGCCTATATTAATTTTGTTTTGTCGCAAGCATGATTATGACATCTTTTGCTCTCTCGATTGTTGCTTCCCAGTCTTTTGCTAGCCTTCACTTGTACTGAGAGGGAATACTTCTCATGCATCCAATTACCAAAAACCGAGTCTACCAAAGAGTCCACTATAAATTCCTATGCATGGTATTTCAAAGCCATTCCAAGTAAATTTTCATGTGCTACCTTTCAAAACTTTCAAATACTTCTCATTTTGTGCATCTGTTTTTAGCTCATGGGGACGTAGTGGTCGGAATTGCTATCTTGCATATTAAATTGAGTACCCCTCGACTAGGCAGCTTCATCTGCTCGTCATTAATTTTGCAAGGGAGCTGGTCAGACCATTGTAATCTAATTTTAAAAAAAGAAAGAAAAAAGAGCACTCCTCCATGGTATGTGAAAGTTGATGGGAACCCGATGGAATCGGTTAGCCATGGTTTGAGAAAGGAAAAAAGGTGGGGAGGAGTGCCAAAGCTTTATAAAAGAGCACCAATGTGCCAAATTTTCAAAAAACTCGGAACCGCTCTCACTTGTTTATTATGGAAGATAGCAAGTCCCCATTGCCAGTCGTTGACATGAAACAACCACCTCTCAAAATAAATTTTTATCTCTGTTTTGCAAATGAAAAGCTCTAGCACATGTTAAATCACTCCTTCCCTCTGCGAAGGGCCTTTCTTTTACTTTTATGTTGAGTCTTCATCTTCTAACTTTAAGCACCTTCTTGAGAGCATAGCTGTTATTCTTAGTGTAATGTGCCTGTCCCAAAACACGGTTAATTGTGGTATAACTTTGATGCTTGTATCTTTGATATTTTTACTTCTAGTCTTCTCTTGAACCTTAGAGGTGCCTCAGCATTTATGTTTTGCTCCACAAATAAAGGCAAGCGGGATACCACTCTTTCATATCATTTATGAGCATTACAATCTTGCAACTTCTTATGTTCATGTTACTTTTTATGTTGGCACTCTTTCATAACTTGCTTGACTATGAGGTAACATTAGTTGCATATTTCTTATTATGAATTGCCTGAGTACTTGATCATATAGTTAGTACTGAATTGATTGAGGACAAGCAAATAGCTAAGCTTGGGGGAGTTGATACGTCCAAAACGTATCTACTTTCCTAAAGACTTTTGCTATTGTTTCTCCTCTAATTTGTGTGTTTTGAATACAACTAACACGGACTAACGCAGTTTTCAGCAGAATTGCTCTGGTGTCTTGTTTTTGTGCAGAAATCCGACTTTCAGGAAAAATCCCGGAAAATATTGCAAAAATTCTATTTTGCCAGAAGACCCACAGAACCAGAAGGAGAGACGAAGAGGAGCAAGGAGCTGGGCTCACCACCAGGGGGGGTGGCCCAGCCCTGGCCGCGCCCACCTGTGGTGAGGCCGCCTCGGCCGTCGCCTCGACCCCTCCTTCCGCCTACATATACCCGATAACCTGAAAACATAGGGGGTTCGGCATTTTTCCTAGATAGACTTCCACTGCGCCGCCACCATCAGAAACCACGATTCGGAACCAGAAACTCCGTTCTGGCACCCTGCCGGGACGAGGATTTGGAGGAGATCTTCATCACCGACGTCTCTCCATGAACCATCCATGACTCCCCCATCCATGTGTGAGTAATTCCTGCTATAGGCGACGGGGATGGTAGGGATTGGATGAGATTATTCATGTAATTTGCTATGAGATTGTTAGGGCATAGTGCCTAGTATCTTTTATTAGTGCTTATGACATTGTTGCAACTTGTTGTGCTTAATGCTTGTCACTTTGGGCCCGAGTGCCATGATTTCAGATCTGCACTTGTTATTGTTTTATGATGATACTTGTTGTTTATGGTCTTACCTACAAGTTGTATACACATATTGTTATCCGGAACCCGAGGCCCCAAAGTGACAGAAATTGGGATAACCGGAGGGGATGGCTATGATGTGAGGATCACATGTGTTCACCGAGCGCTAATGCTTTGCTCCGGTACTTTATTAAAAGGAGTACCTTAATTACCAGTAGTTTCCCTTGAGGCCCTGCTACAACAGGCTGGTAGGACAAAAGATGTCGTGCAAGTTTCTCATTGCGAGCACGTACGACTATATATGGAACACATGCCTATGATTGTTAGTACTAGGATGCTTTATCATTATTTATCTGCAATGCCCATGTCTCACTGATTTCATGAATTATCTTATCCATGCAACGCCCGTACATCCATCCCTATGCCTACAGTATTCCATCCTATTGTTTACTATTGCTACTATTACTGCTTTTATTTTACTACTACTGTTACTGTTTCACTACTATCACCACTATAAAACTGTTGCTACTGATAAACCGCTGCGAACAAGTCTGTTTCCAGGTGCAGCTGAATTGACAACTCATCTGTTAAGGCTTATAAATATTCTTTGGCTCCCCTTATGTCGAATCAATATATTTGGGTTTTACTTCCCTCGAAGACTATTGCGATCCCCTATACTTGTGGGTCATCAATCACCACCTCTGCAGAGTGTAAAAAAGTATCAAGATACTCCTGTTCCGGGAAGGAGCTACGAACGCGGCAGGAAAGGAGCCCATCGAAGCTCTGGTCAACCTGTGAAGACTGATGGGCATAGTTTTTAGAATAAAGCAACCTCTTGAAGAAATGTTTATGAAAACTTGCATTGCCAAATGACTCTTTGGTCTAAGGCTGTAGCTAGTGCATAAAACACCCTATTCCTTATATGAACTTGCTGGGTAACGCTCGTTACTCACCCCACTCCCTCTTAACCCTTGCTTAGATTGGAGGCAACACAAGGAGGCAATCTCAAGACATTAAAGATGAAGATAAAGCCTTCTACCAATGTCAGTACCATCAATGGAGTCAATAACTATATCAAGCTTGGAGGAAAACTAGAATAGGAATAGAAGGGAACCAATTCTCTAATCCTAGAACCTAAATAGTTAGGGTAATTCTATAGTTTGAGTAGTAAGCCTACTGCATCAGTTGTAGTTCTAGTTTAGTCTTCTTTGTGTTCTTCCTCGATTGTAGTCGCTAGAACTAAACCTCTACCTGTTGAGGAGGTTCTGAAGATTTTCTGTATGATGAAATTGTATCCAATAGGCATACCTTGGACCTGCGATGTTTTTGTTGTACCACTATGATCGATGTAATACTAGTGGGACGGTGTTTCATTGGTGTTATGTCAATGAATTGCATACTACACATGCAGTGGTATGTTGGGTCACCACAATTGGTATTGCGGGGTCATGGAGGAGGACAGTGATTGGCTTGGATCATCGACTAGGCCCCATACCAAGGAAGTATGGACGAGGCTCGCGACTGGGACATGCAACAAGGCTTTCATCTCTTATGGGTACAAGTGAGCACTTTGCAGAGTGTATAAAGTATCAAGATATTCCCTGTTTCGGGAAGGAGCTACGAACACGGCAGGAAAGGAGCCCATCGAAGCTCTGGTCAACCTGCGAAGAATGACGGGCATAGTTTTCAGAATAAAAGCAACCTCTTGAAGAAATGTTTATGTAAACTTGCATTGCCAAACGACTCTTTGGTCTAAGGCTGTAGCTAGTGCATAAAACACCTTACTCCTTATATGAGCTTGCTGGGTAACGCTCGTTACTCACCCCACTCCCTCTTAACCCTTTCTTAGATTGGAGGCAACACAAGGAGGCAATCTCACGACATTAAAGATGAGGATAAAGCCTTCTACCAATGCCAGAACCATCAATGGAGTCAACAACTATATCAAGCTTGGAGGAAAACTAGAATAGGAATAGAAGGGAACCAATTCCCGAATCCTAGAACCTAAGTAGTTAGGGTAATTCTGTAGTTTGAGTAGTAATCCTACTGCATCAGTTGTAGTTCTAGTTTAGTCTTCTTTGTGTTCTTCCTCGATTATAGTCGCCAGAACTAAACCTCTACCTATTGAGGAGGTTTTGAAGATCTTCTGTATGATGAAATTGTAATCCTATAGGCATACCTTGGACCTGCGATGTTTCTGTTGTACCACTCTGATCGATGTAATACTAGTGGAACGGTGTTTCATTGGTGTTATGTCAACGATTTGCATACTACACATGAAGTGGTATGCTAGGTCAGCATAGTTGGTATCAGAGCAAACGCTTTGACCCTAGGATTCAAACCCTTTAATAGGAGACCTGTAGGTTTGGTAGTCACTATAGGAAGTCATCTTACCCGAACCAATTCTTCTTATGACTTGAGATGGATAGTCAATAAAAGAATAATCGTGACACACTCGGGTCAAATGCTCTTTCCTATTTTTCGTAAGTGAAGTTAGATATCTAGTTTCATACCAAGTAGTAGGACATCATTAGAGCCTTACATAAAGGATGGAAGTAGAATACAATTGGTATACAATACATGGTAGTCCAAAGAGAGGGTACAACCGGAATGGGAACTATCCTATTAAAAGAAGTATACCAAGGTCATCGTTTTAAACTTGAGTCATCTAAAACTGTAGTAGGATGATGTTAAGTGATGAAGTGAAGCTATATGAGATAGTAGGACCCCAAGGTTAAGTCATGTATGTGGATACTCAAGAATTCCATATACAAGTAAGAAGTACCCATGGTGTAAAACCTTAGAGCATATTAGATTCACTTGAGAATCCCTACATGCCGGAGTAGAGTTCTATAGTAAACCCGTAATTCCTTGATGAGGAGGAAGATGTTCAATAAGAAAGATGAATGAAGTGTTCCAAACCATGGTAACTAGGTCAAGTGTACCAACCATAGTCCTAGTTGGAGAATATTCATCGAAGCACAATGGAGAAGCCCTACCAAAAGTCATGGAGTTGTATGAACCATGCTTAGTGAAGTATGTATGATGTATAGGAATGTCGAAAGTTTTGAGAGAACATGTGAGGATAGTCTTCAATAGAATGGAAGGTACGTGATAGAATGATAGGAAGGCATGAATTGGTCAGCCATAAACACTCCCAAACCCCTTTGTACAAATTTATTTGATTGCAATTGAGCAATTGGAGTAAATATTGAGACAAAGAGTAGTAGTCCACCAACATGTGTAATATAGCACGATATAAACCTATATTATTTGGTGCTATAAAGTACACATCTAAGCCTGAATTTTAGAGATGTTTTACTCAACGGGCTTGTGATGATGGATGTTGCCAGCACAAATTTGGATCTTCTTCGATTTTTATTGATTGGCTAGATCCATATAATGAAGTTTAACTCTGATATGCAAGTGCATGTTGCTTTATCAAGTTCGTACTTCATGGTATTTATGTAGAGGGTTAAAGGATTCGTGTGAGGGAGAGACGAGTTCCTAAGTCACAAAGACAAATATGAAGAAATTGCAAGAAGAAGGAAACCAAATAAGAAGGGAATACAAGAGAAGTCACTTTAGGAATAACATATTAGGATTCCAATGGTGAATTTCTTGCAAATCAAGCTCTGAAGAAAGAAATATGACTAGAAGAACCACTAATTAGGTTAGCTACAGTTGAGTTTAAGGTATTTGAGCTCGTTGTTATGCAGCCTTGGTTATGCTTAGTACATCACGGGTTGATTGAGGTGTTATAGTACGGATGATCCATTTTGGTATTGCCTGCTGCTTTGTTCAGCCTGGGAGTGGTAACCCCAGTTGTCGGTGGATTTTGCGTTGCCAGAATACGGGGTACCGCATGAAGGACCCAAAGGATTCGAACGCAGGGGGTTGTACGCGTGAGATCTAGAGTGCGACGAAACACGGTGATGGAAGATTCGACACGTCGGAGAGCACACTGCACGACAGAGAGTGACACCGATCCTTACCCAGGTTTAGGGCCCTCGTGGTGAGGTAAATCCCCTACTTCCTGCCTTCTTGTATTGCAACGTGACACCCCGCGAGGAGTACAAGGTCTTGGTTACAAAGCTCTAACTGGCCAGAGGTAGAAGAACCAACTTAGCCTAGCTAGAACCTGAGAATTGGGGATCCCTTCAAAGGGGCAGCCTCCCCTCCTTTTATAGCGCCAAGGTCCTCCTTTCCCTCAACAACTTGGGGAAGGGGTTGGCACAATACGGCCAAGGACAGGGATAGCTGTAGTCTTCAGTCTTTGGTGGTCTTGGTCTACGTAGAGTAGTGGCGCCGGTCCACGGGAGTGGGTAGAGGAAAGATAACGTCCTACTCTGGCTCCCTGCACCGTCCACCCTATTTTTAGGGGGGAAAGCAACAACCAGCGTGAAGCTTTATGCAGGCATGGTAGAGCTGGTCGTGCCCTTGTCGGGGTAGCGTTGGCGGCACGCTTCCTTCTGGCCTTATCCTTCCACCAACGCATGATTGTGCTGAGCTGTCGCAGATCTGGCCCTTAGAGTTTTATCGTCGTTCTCCTCATGAGGCTCCTCCTCATGAGGGTCTTCCTTGATGGGTTCACTCATTATTGCGCTCCTAGGCCAAAGCTGGGCAGGTGGACCGCAATACCCCAGTATCCAGTACACCGATAGTAGCTCCTGAGAGCTTGGCCCGCAAACGCACCCTCTCGAGGGAGTGAAGGGTCAGGGGCCCCCAGTAGCTGATGGGCCCTCCAACGGCACACGTTAACGCACGCGGTCAGAGGAACATATGAAGATGCAGAGACCGCGGATACATGGCATGACCCTGGATGGCGAGACGAAGTGGCATGGAGATCGTTGCCATTGTTCTCTCCTTCACCATGGCCATTTCCATTGCCATTGTTGTGGTTCATTGCCATCTGGGTTAGCTACTGAAGAGTGGCCAAGTTAGGTTGGCGCTCAGCTCGGGCTGCTTCCCGGTCTTCCATGATCAACCTTAGCAGTTGTGCCACTTCCGGGTTCGGGGGTGGGGGTACTCACGGCATCTAAAGATAATGTGTGTAAGTCAAGAGGGAAAAACTAATTGCTAAGATTTAATGTAACATAGATGATGCAATTTTGTCATGCTAAGGCCTTAAGGGCCAAATTAATATTTCATTCAACAAACATCAAACATACCACACATACGAGTTCACACATTACAAATGGTTTACATCAAACCATTGTGACTCGTCTACTAGAGAGGGGGATACAACTCACACCTACACGAAGTGACTTAAAGTAAACTCATAACTAGATAACACTTGGATCTCCAATCTAAACATCGGGCTCCTCGGGGTCTTCATCCTCATCATCCTCAATAAATCCAGCATCCTCATCATTCTCCTGATCATCGAGGTCCTCCATGAAGTCATCCTCGTCACTAATGAGGGCATTATCCTCCTTGTGGAGGTCAATGCCTTCCTCCTCACCAAGGTGGCTCTCTAGATCCTCAATGTACTCAGTCAGATCAGCCACATTGGCCTTCAAATCTTCAATGGTCTGATCCCTTTCCTCGCGCTGGCGGCGAAGGCTCTTGCGATCCCTAGCAAGGATCCTGATGGTGCTCCTCGCCTCCACAAGTGCGAAGTGCTCAAGGTTGGCCTTGGTACGGGCACGATCTGCCTCCTGCTGAGTGGAGTATAGCAAGAAGTCCATGTGATCTGCATATGTACTCGGCTCACTTTGCCCTGGCATGTTAGCGGGACGCCCGTCCGCATCACGCCGAGCAAAGTTCCTAAAGCGCTCCACCTGAACCTCCTCCACATGCAATCCGCATAAGTGGGCTAGCATCTCCTGCATACCTCAGACCAAACCATCGGCCCAAGTGTTCTCCACAAGCTCAAACTTGATCCTTGGAGAACTTAGATCTCCCTTCTTGCCACGGCAACTCGCCCTGATAAGCCACCGTAGCTCTCCATCCGGGTGCTCATTGAGCACGGCTCCCTTGAACTCCGGATATAGACGATCCAGGAACAAGGTCAGGGTGGTGAGGTCGCGCTTGAAAACAAGGCTACCACCATGGCCCAACTGGTACTGCTCAGTGAACACCGGGGCCATCTACAAAATTTTAGATTAGATTAAGTTAGTGACCAACTCAAGTGTGCAAAATTTTAAGTAGGCAAAAACTGAATCATGTACAAAGCTTTGTAAATAGAGAGGAAAAGAATTAAGCAATTTTAAATCATTACTTATCTCTTTGCTTTTATAAAGGTTTCATTTAATGCCCAATCTAACTAAGGTCTCCTATGGTCAGCCTAGGCTCTGATACCAACTTGTGACACCCTCGAATTTATAACAAATTCAAAGTGCCCGTTATGCATTCCACCACAATCCCAGAATCATTGTTGTGATATACATAACGTAGTTGGTAACCAGTTCCATAGACATTACGATACGATAGTTCAAATACAAATGGTCATAGTGACCAAGTTCATATTACAACACAATATAGCAGCGGAAATAACGTCTTCGGGTCCATGCCTTCAGCCTACAGGCAATGGCGACTCAGGAGATGATCTTAGTTCTGGTACTCTTCTTCATAACCTTCCTCCGGATACTCTTCCCCATAGTCTGGCCAAGTTGATAGCCAGGGACACAGCCATGAGTACATTCGATGCACTCGCAAACCATCTTATAAACGAAATGATGAAGTAGATATGCAAGGTTGATATGGTGGACTAACACTAAGTTTATTTGCAAAAGCTAGTTTTGTTTCCCAAGAATATTCATTAGTAGAAAAGAAGATTTAATTCTCTAAGTAAACCTAAGGAGGAACTTCAAATGTGTCAACATCAATTTCAAGTCAAGTCATTCACCAAGTTCACCTTCAGTTGTTAATATTCTTGACAAAAGTCAAGTACAGCTTGCCAACTGTCCATGACCGCGGACGTGGCTATTCGAATAGTTTTGAAACCTCTGCAGAGGGGTACACTTTACCCACAAGATTCGATACATCTGCCGGGAGAAATCCATGGATCGTCATACACAAAGTATGCGAGGTTCAGATAATCAAACAAACTCTTTCACTTGTCTACTCTAGTATAGGATCCTTCCCTAAGAGTCCATTTTGGCACTCATAGTTTTGCCCGCTGCAGAGTGCTGCATGAATGGAAACTTCCACTCGGTTCAGAAGCACCCATGTATGGCTTACTTCTATAAAAGATGATACAAGGTCTCCCATACTAGAAGAAACAAACTACGGACTAAGCCCCTTCCCATTTAGGGGTAATGTGGTCATACGGTAATGGTTGGCTCACATGGTACATCACTTATTATCATTTAGCAAATACATTCCATAGTCCTTAGTCAAGATTATTTTCCTTCATAAATCCATCATGTAGGAGAAATCTCCAAATTCAAGTTGTCAAGTTCAAGTCACCAATTTCAAATAGGGTTCCCCTTCTAGATGGCCTCAATTTTATTAGCGACTAAGCAACTATATTGAGTGATGTTAAAACTAAGGGGAATATTGGATAAACTCAGCTTGATGCTCTTGTTAAGCAAGATATCACTACTCAACTATCATTCTACTCTAGCAATTCAATCATGCAATTTACTTAAAAACAAGTAGAATGCAATAGTAAAACTAGGCATTTGGAGTATGATTCAAAAGATGGCTTGCCTTGGTTGGCAAAGTGTCTGGGGTAGTCTTCTTCTTCTTGATAAAATTCCCCCTCAATATCCTCCTCAGCAACACTAGCGTCTAATAACGAATAAATACAAAGCACACAATCACTACACAATGCTAACAACATTCCAAGCACACATACTTGTTTTCAAACAATAGAGTTCCTGTTGGATTTTATTTAATTGGGTTGCAAGTCTTCTTCCAAGTTTTCATTAAGTGTGTAAGTTAGATTTTTCTACCCTGTGCCATATGTTGTTTACTTTCTAAGCATTGGTATGAAACTAGGGGTATTAGGGCTAGTTCAAGTGGAGGTTGACTAAATAAGTAAATTGATAGTGAGGGAAAATTTTAACTAAGTGTATAATAGGGATCTATCATTTTATGCTACACACGAGGGTTGGATTAGAGCTTAGTTGAAAGCACTAACAAGTTTTAATTGACTAAGGTTGGACTAAACAGTAGACAAGTTGGCTAGTGAGTTCATAAACCAAGTTTCAAGATTTTAGGAGGTTTAAACAATTTTCTAAGATTTTCCTAAGATTAATAGGACTACGGTCAAAGTATTCTTATTGAATTAAATCACTAACTCAACTTGGCTTCTAACTAGTTTCAGAGGCTAGATAATTTCCTAAGCTTTCCAACGCATATTTATTTGCTAAAAATGGATGTTTAAATCTCTTGGAATTTAAGTTTGAAAATCATATCTGAAACAAATTTAAAATGAGCGGGAAAACAAATAAAAACGTTTCAGACCGAATCTCACTGAACTGGGCCGATTTCAGAGGAAACCCGAACGGGCCGGCCCAGTACCGCTTCGCCCGGGGCGGGAAACGTTCGAAATCGAACCTGACAGGTGGGGCCTACGCGTCAGCTCACTTAACGCACCGAACCGGTACGCGGCCGCAGGATTTGAATCCAACGGCGCATGTCCGTCGTCTACCTCGACTAGGGCTGGAGCTCACCGGTGCTTGCAGAGACGAGTGTTCGACGGCGGGGGTTCGACGGAGAGGAAGCAGGGGTCATCGGCGATGACGCAGAACGGCGGCGGCAGCTTGACTCCTCCGCCTAGCACCGGCGGCGTGTCCAGCGGTGGCCGGAGTCCTGCAGAACACGGCGGCGCACGCTCGCAGAGCTCGGACTATTCCGAGGGAGAGAGGAAGAGAGAAGAGTGGGAATCGGTAGCGGTGAGGGTGTGCTGCTTCTATGCGTCGACGGGGGTTTTTTATAGGCACGGGAGAGCGCAGGAGCTAGGATTTCCAGTGGCATGCTGGGGCGGTGGCTGGCGATGTGCACGGGCAAGGCCGGGCGCGGCGGCCTTGGGGGCGTGCTGGCGGGGTTTGGTCACGGCGTCGGGGCACTGTGGGTAGGCGGTGGCGAGGCCACGCCGGTCGGCAACATGCAGAGAGCAGAGGGAGAGGAGAGGGGGGTCCGGGCGGCTTCTTCCTTCTCCTTCCATGTCTCACGGCCTGGGTCGGGGCAGAGGAGGCTGGGCTCGACAGCGGGGGACTCCACGAGCATGACTACAGGGCTAGGGCGAACTGGAACAGCGTCGGCCACAGTAGCTCCGATTTTCCTGGATTTTTGCCCACCAGGTGTTCGACACAATGCCCGCAAGAATTCAAAATTTGAATTTTTGAAAATTTTCACTTTGGGTTGTCAACATACTTCACAAGGATTCCAGATATATTTTTGTTGAGCAAAAAGATGATGTTTTGCAGAAATCATATTTGAATTTTGGGGTATGGTCACTGTTTCAGATTCAAACTTTGGCAGATGTTTGAGTTAGGTTAAGATTTGAATTTTTGTTTGAAAATTCTTGGTTGAGTTAGTATGCAGCCTGGTCAAGCTCAACTAACTGACCACACCCTTACTTGAGTTACAGATTGGTTAATCTAAGAGTCCAAAGTAGGGTAGTCAATAATATTTCCTAGATCAAACTTTTCTTCTCTTTTTCTTTATTCCTTTTGTTTCTGCTTTCTTTAGCTCTTATAGATCTTCTCTAATGCTTCTGTTGGTTAAGTTGGAATTAACAAATCATTTCCCAACAAATTATAACACACATGAAATCATAAAAGACATATAAAAGAATTTCATGCATACATGCAATATGAATGAAAAAGTTTTATCTTGGTCCAAAATTTTGCACTTTAATTAATAGGAAATGGATTACAAATATTTGGGTTGTTACAACTACTCCCTCCTCATCATAGGAGATAGCAAGGTTGATGGAGATGACGGTGAGGTCGATGGAGACGGCAGAGACGGCGATGGAGACCGATGGAGATGGCTCTGAGGGCACTTCCCCGTCCCGGCAGGGTGCCGAAACAGAGACTTCTGTCCCCCAAAATTTGTCTTCGACGGTGGCGGCGCTGCGGAACTGTTCTAGAAATTTCACCGACTCCCTTAGGGTTTTCCGTCCCGAGGCTTTATATAGGCGAAGGGGCGTCGTCAGGGGGCTGCCAGGGTGGCCTCACACATAGGGGGCGCGGCCAGGGGCTGGGCCGCGCCGCCCTGGTGTGAGGCTGGCCCCTGCCCCCCCTCCGGCTCTCTTTCGGTCCTTGTCCTTCGTCTGGGAAAAAATAGGAGTTCTGGAACTTGTTTCATCTAATTCCGAGAATATTTCCTGTGTAGCATTTCTGAAACACAAAAACAGCAGAAAACAGGGAACTGGCACTGTGGCGACTTGTTAATAGGTTAGTTTCGGAAAATGCATAAAAACGCCACGAAGTGTAACGAAACACAAGGCAAATGGTGTAAAAACAAGCATGGAGCATCAAAAATTATGGATACGTTAGAGACGTATCAGCATCCCCAAGCTTAACTCCTGCTCGTCCTCGAGTAGGTAAGTGATAACAAAAGAAATAATTTTTGAGGTGACATGCACCTACATAATCTTGATCACATATGTAAGCATTGTGAGCTGGGATCAAAAGAACTTAAAACATGGGCATGAAAGACATAATCTTGATAGAAGAAACTTAGCAACCATGTTATAAACATGAAAATGAACACAAACAAAAGATTATGAACAATGAAACAATGAAAGTCAAACGTGTGTTCAAATCATAAGGAAAAACATACAAATGGTTTTCAGCTTGTCCTTAATAGAGAGCAAAACATAAATGCATAGGACACCTTCAAGTTTAAGAGGGCGACTAGATACAAATAATTTAAGAACAAATGAAACCATAGTCATGAATCAATCAATGAAAACTTTGGGACAATGCACATTATACTCAGAATGACAACTATGCTCTCCTAATGGTGCATAAATATAGAAGGTGGTGACTCAACATAAAAGTAAAAGAAAGGCCCTTCGCAGAGGGAAGCAGTGATTAAACATGTGCTAGAGCTTTTTATTTGTAAAACAGAGAGATAAAACTTGAGTTTTGAGAGGTGGTTGCTTTTGTCAATGACTAGCAATGGGGTTCTTACTATCTTCCATACAAAAATGAAGCAAGTTTTTGAGAGAGAGATTGGCACTTTTGTGCTCTTTTATAAAGCTTGGCACTCCTCCCCACCTTTTTTCCTTTCACAAACCATGGCTAACCGATTCCATCGGGTGCCCACCAACATTCACATTCCATGGAGGAGTGCCTTTTTTTCTTTCTTTTTTTTCTTTTTTTTCTTTTTTTTTCTTTTTGGAATAAGCAATATGGAAGATAGCAAATCCGACCACTACGTCCCCATGAGCTGAAAATAGTGTCACAAAACGAGAAGTGTTTTGAAGGTTTTTGAAAGGTAGCACACGCAAATTTACTTGGAATGGCTTACAAATACCATGCATAGGAATTTATAGTGGACACAATGGCAAACTTGGTTTTCGGGAGTTGGATGCACGAGTAGAGCTCATACTCAGTACAAAATGAGGGCTAGAAAAAGATTGGGAGCGACCAACTAAGAGAGCAATAACGGCCATAATCATGCATAGCGACAAAACATCATTAAAAGAAGAATAAGATGGTATCAAAAGTCAAAAACTAAATGATCATAGAGGCAATGGCGACTTTGTATGAGTCTAACATGTGTGAGCATGTGCCAAGTCAACCCAAATAAAGCATCAAGGAGAAAACCAAATAAATGCTTCCATATAATAAAAACAATGCATGATTTTTTTCAAAGGCTCATTAAGCAATCTTAGTCATTTGAGATAAGTCATGCTACAGCAAAAATCACTAAGCATACTTTCAAAAATACATCAAGCACGACATGCAAAAGCCTAGGCCGCAGTCTAAACAAGCTCCTTTTTGTACCACTTTTTTGCATAAAGCTTTTTCTCTTTTCCAACACCGTTCAAACCTTTTTGAGGAAACTCTTTTGATAAATACCAACATGGACCAGAGGTCCAAATACACCTTGATGCAAAGATATAGCGAGATCTGAACAAAAATCAAGGCGAAAAATGAAAGCTAAACGTGGTAGCAGAAAAAGAGAACACTCGTTGAAACGATAAGAGTGAAAAACGGAGTATTCTTGGCAAATGAAAAACGGAGCATGTATCTCTCCAAACACATGATGTGATCCAAACATTGATTGCAGAAAACAAAGAAAACTGAAAACAACAACAACTGATGCTCCAAGAAAAACGCATAGTGCATGAAGCAATAAAAATATAGTGTCTTGAAAGGTGACCTGATTTTTGCCGATGAAGAAGGGGTTCCTCGGGGGCATCCCCAAGCTTTGACGCTTGTACTTCTTGGATATTTCTTGGGGTGACATCCCCAAGCTTGAGCTTTTGTCCATTCTTCATCTCATCTCATCATTCTCCAATCCCTACACTTGAAAACTTCCTTCATACAAAACTAAACACAATTCTATTAGCAACATTAGTGTAAGCATAATAATGAATCAACCCTTTTGGTTCAGGTTTCAACCTAAAACCACCACATATTAAGTATATACTACTGTAGCAACTTCTCCAAAAGTTCCGTGATCAAAAGAACTCAAAAAGAAAGCGATAAAGCGGCAAACACAAATATTGGAAGAAATCTGTCAAAACAGAACAGCTGACAAAGGTCGAATTTTTAAGGTGTTTTCTGTTGCTCAAATAAAAAAGTGTTCAACTAATGAAAGTTTGGATATAACCTGGGGCATATGCACAAGAAATCGCAGGTCCAAAAGATATACAGAGAATTTTCACGAATTTTTACGGTGCAGCACCGAAAACAGTTTCAGGACAGCAACATCCCCAAATCTTACCTCGCTCAAATTAGAGGCTTCTCTTGGCACAACAATGAAATAAAAAGGATAAGGAGCGGTTATTACAGTAGTAATAACTTCCAAGACTCAAATAAAAGAAAAAGTACTGAAAATAAAACAATGGGTTATCTCCCAAGAGTGCTTTTCTTTAACGCCTTTGAGCTAGGCGCAGTAATTTGCAAAGATGCTCATATGGGCGCCATATAAGAGCTTGAGGTAAAGGCGCCATATAGGAACTTAAAGCAATAGAGAGCATCAAAAATCAAGTATGGAACACATTTAAATCTAAACCACTTCCTATGAAAAATAGTCTTGTAAAAAGACAAGTCATAAAAGTGCAAAGCAAAAAGCATAGGAAGGCAAAACAAGTATAGCTTCAAAAATTGCAACATAAAGAGGGGAAACTCAATATTGTTGAGATCCATCAAACCATGTTTCCCTCTGTCATAATAACTTTCAGTAGCATCATGAATAGAACTAACAATATAACTATCACATAAAGCATTCCTATCATGAGCCACATGCATAAAAGAATTAATACTCCCCACATGAACAATCGTAGTAGGAGCAGATTCAACATAATAATTATTCTCATCACCATAATCATCAAAAACAGGAGGCATATTGTAATCATAACTAATTTTCTCCTCAAAAGTAGGTGAACTGAAAATATTATACTCATTATCATAACCATCATAAACTAGAGGTTTGGTATCATAGCAAGCTAGAAAACAGCTATTTCGCAAAGCATATTTTTCAAACATATCATCATAAGAAGGAACATCACATAGGGGAGATAAAATATCATCAGAGCAAACTTTCTCCACTAAAGCTGGGGAACTAAAAATATCATGCTTAACAAAACCAGCTTCCCTAAGCTTAGACTTTTCTATAGCATTAGCAATAACGGTGTTCAAAGCATTCGTACTAACAACACTATTAGTATGCAAATTAAGCTCCAAAGGTTTTTCAATTTTCTCTTCAAACACTTCATATCTAGACTCAGGAAAAAGACTACAAAAATCTTTGTTTTCCATTAAGCCTAACTAGTGAAATTAAAAACAAGAAACAAAAAGATGTAATTGCAGAATCTAAAGGAAATAACTCCGAGCACTCACACAAGAGGATGCGAGTACCTTTTACCTTACCTCCCCGGCAACGGCGCCAGAAAAGAGCTTGATGTCTATGCACGCGTCTGTTCTTGTAGACAGTGTTGGGCCTCCAAGTGCAGAGGTTTGTAGAACAGTAGCAAGTTTCCCTTAAGTGGATCACCCAAGATTTATCGAACTCAGGGAGGAAGAGGTCAAAGCTATCCCTCTCAAACAACCCTGCAATTACGATACAGAAAGTCTCTTCTGTCCCCAACACACCCAATACACTTGTCAGATGTATAGGTGCACTAGTTCGGCGAAGAGATAGTGAAATACAAGTGGTATGGATGATTATAAGTAGTAAACGCAATCTAAAATAAAAATGGCAGCAAGCAAACATGTAACAAAACAGCGAGTAAATGGTGTGCAAAGCTTGGAAACAAGGCCTAGGGATCATACTTTCACTAGTGGACACACTCCCAACAAATATAATATAATTGAACAAATAAATAACTTCTCTTCACTATGGTACTCTGAATTACTCTCCTATTGAATAACACTAATCATTGTGTAGTGGCTACAGAAGCACCCCTTAAAGTTCATCAAGTACTTGACAAACATCACTCATAGAGATATCCAAATCAAATCACAACTCAAGATAAATATTATTGCAACTTAGACCAAGTACTAACACGGTGCACACACTGTCAACATTACACCATGAAAGGAGGAATAGATCACTTCAATACTATCATAGTGATAATTATTCTCATAATCCATAAGAGATCACAATCGTAGCCTAGACCAAGTACCACCACGATGCACGCACTGTCACCGTTACACCATGGCAGGAGGAATAGATTACTTTAATAACACACTAGAGTACACATAATGAAGAAGAGTAGCATCTACTTATTCAACATGATACAAAGCTCACAATCACATAAAGATCACATCATGGGAGAGAGAGGTGAACCACATAGCTACCGGTAGAGCCCTCAGCCCCGAGGGAGAACTACTCCCTCCTCATCATAGGAGATAGCAAGGTTGATGGAGATGGCGGTGAGGTCGATGGAGACGGAGGAGACGACGATGGAGACCGATGGAGATGGCTCCGGGGGCACTTCCCCATCCCGGCAGGGTGCCAGAACAGAGATTTATGTCCCCAGAAATTTGTCTTCGACGGCGGCGGCGCTGTAGAACTGTTCTGGAAATTTCACTGACTCCCTTAGGGTTTTTTGTCCCGAGGCTTTATATAGGCGAAGGGGCATTGTCAGGGGGCTGCCAGGGTGGCCTCACACATAGGGGGCATGGCCAGGGGCTGGGCCGCGCCGCCCTGGTGTGAGGCTGGCCCCTGGCCCCCCTCCGGCTTTCTTTTGGTCCTCGTCCTTTGTCCGGGAAAAATAGGAGTTCTGGAACTTGTTTCGTCAAATTCCGAGAATATTTCCTGTGTAGCATTTCTGAAACACAAAAACAGCAGAAAATAGGGAACTGGCACTGTGGCGACTTGTTAATAGGTTAGTTCCGGAAAATGCATAAAAACGCCACGAAGTGTAACGAAACACAAGGCAAATGGTGTAAAAACAAGCATGGAGCATCAAAAATTATGGATACGTTAGAGACATATCAGGGTCCTGGAATTCAATGCCTGGGGCCTCCACCTCTCGGACAGAGTCACGCTTGGTCCTCCCCCAAGCGCTCCGACAGCAAGCTCAGAGCAGGACTCCACGGCGAGAGAGGCAGGCCTCAAGGCCTCCGGAGATCTTGATGATGATGCCGATTCTAGCGAGAGGGCGACCCGCCGGGGGCGTTCCTAGAGCACTGTGGTGCTCTTGGACTCGTCCTTCGATGATGAAGCCACTTCAGAGATTCCACCGCATCTTCCTCACGAGACCTTGAGGAGGAGCGCCAAGTCCGCCTGGAGGCCGAATGCCGCTCCAAGTTCAACACCGAGCGTGCCAACCGGCGACCAGAGACGGAGGCCCCCCACGGCAGGGGGTCGGCTGGTAAGGCCTCGACACATCTGTCGTCGGCCTCTGCCCTCCCTGGCATTAGATTTAACTCTTGACTTACCTTCCTCCTAACCTTCCTTCCCATTTCCTCTCCAGGGATGCCAAGGAGAAAAAGGAAGAGAAGAAGAAGAAGAAGAAGAAGAAGAAGAGGAAGGTGAGCCAGACCACGCCGGGCCCTGACCCGGCTACCACCACCATTCCGATGGCGCCATCGCACGCTGCCGAAGAAGAAGGAGGCCGTGCGTCCAAAGCGACCGAGCCCCCAAGCGCGGGCGGCCGGTCGGAAACCACGGAGGTGGCACCTGCCACCACCGCAGCGACAAGCACGACGACCGCCCCGGGGGCGTCCTCTGCTACGCCCGCCACTCCAGCTAACGAGGAGGTGGCAAACCCGACGGAGAGGGCAGCCTCAGAGCCTCTTCTAGAGGGAGAGACGACCGCTCAAGGGCCAGGCCCTTCTAGAGCTCCATTGCCCCCTCTGCCGGAGATCTTGGGGAGGCACCCGAGGATCACCGCGTGCCCTCATCCCACCGCTGACGAGGCATGGGAAAGGGTGCAGGAAACTATGATCCCCACCTTCCATGATGAGGTCACCAGGGCTAGAGCCGCCGAGATCGATGAAGGGTGGGTCCTATTCCATGAAGTTGTGGAGAGGGATCGCCTCCTTGATGTGCGCGCGGCTGCCCATCGCGAAGCGGCACTGAAGGAGGCCGAGGAGATCCGCGCGAGCATGACCGACGAGGCCGAGGAGGTCCTGGCGAGGGCGAGGACGATGGCGAGGGAGATCCTGGCCCGAGCACATGCAGAGGCCATGGAGATTACCGCTGCAGCGTGCTAGAGGATTCCTCTCATCGTTGGCCTCCCACCCAGCCTTGGCTGGCGAAGAGGCGAGGTGGGCAGCGGAGCACCTCCTAGACTAGGCCAGGGCCAACGCCGACAGCCATCTCTCCAATGCACGGCAGAGGCTGGAGGAGGCCAAGGATAGGGAGGCCCTGGGGCACGCTCACGAGGAGAGTGCCAATTCCCGGGCAGCGAGCCTGAGCCTCCTGGAAGCCGGGCTCGCCGCAAGGGAGGAGGAGGTCTGCCAACGCTAATAGGGATTGCACCTACGGGAGGAGCAGCTCTCCGCCCACGAGGACCGGCTCAACAGGGAGTAGGAGGCCCTGGAAAGCAGGGAGAGCATGGCCAGCCAGACCGCCACCGACCTGGCCCAACGCCATGAAACGCTGCAGCAACGAGAGTCTACCTTCTAGGAGAGGATGGACCACATGCTAAACCAGCAGTGGGTAAGCCTGGAGCAGGAGTTCGAGCGGAGGCGCGCCGAGAGCGCGAGGCGTGCCGCGTGGACTTCCGTGCCAAGACCGATGCCACCCTAGAGCGATATAAGCAAGGGCGGGAGGCCCTTGAACGCTAGGTCTGAGACCTAGAGGCGGAGCTGAGAAGAGCACACGAAGTGCGCAGGGGCACCGAACGAGCCTTGGAGCAGACCGACACCGCAGATCGAGGAGGAGAACGAGGTGATGGTCCAATAGATCGTTGGCCTTACTAAGGAAATCCAAGAGGCCAGGGACTCCGAGAAAGAGGCACGATTGCTGCGGAGGCAGCGGGTGCAGATGTTCCGCGAAGTCTTTGCCCGCGTCATGGAAGCGGCACGGCGCCTAGGCATCGAGGGCCTGAACCTGCCCCCTGCGCCTGAGGACGATGGAGCGATCCTGCGCTTCTTCTGCCAGCTTAGCGGCAAGCTGGTAGAGGCTGCTATGAGGGTCACAGAGCTCATCGATGCCAAGTGCCGGGAGCTCTTGGGAATGGCTGGGACACGCATCTTCTCCAAGCTCCAGCGCCTTCGCCCAGACCTTGACCTGCTGGACGTCCTCCAGAGGAGGGGAAACAAGCACATCGGCACTCCGGACTGCCGAGCGATCACTAGAGCAGCGCGCCTAGACATCGCCCTCCATCGCCTACAAGCAATCTACTCCCGCCCGAGCACGTCATTAGCTGCAAGGCCGGAGAGCTCTTCCAGCGAAGAAGCGACAAGCTCCGGGGAGTCCGGCGATGAAGAAGCGGCGGAGTCCGGCGATGAGGAGGCTGCTTCCCCTGCATTATAGGATCTTAATTTTAACCTTGCTATTAGCACTTTAAAACTCTGAAACTACTTTTCCTAAATAATTCTGGAGTACTACAATTTAGGAAAAATCCTCAATAATCATTAACCTGAGTTTATAGTTCATTTCCCATTGTAATCTATTGTTTAACAATTAGATCCTGTAGAATAATATATAATCATATCAGAGCCTAGTCACTTGAGAGTAGAAGTCAAACCTTAATAAATAATAGTAAGATGGAATCATGCTTTACTAGTTAATATAAAGTTTCTAAAGGTAAAAGGTGATCACTTAAAATGAATTTCAATACCAACTACTCTTTAAATAATATGTTCTTCAAAGGTTATTCTTTTAAGATACCTTCAAAACAAATAGCAAACCAATTCCTTCTAGCCATAAAGTAAAGCCCTAGTTTCTATTAAGATTGTTGTCAACCCTATAACTAATTGGGCATTGTTATGATAATATGATCTACTTCACCAAAGGATGTTCATTGTGAAACCATTGATTGCTAATTAGAAAGTGCAACTTAAATCTGTTACCTTCGTGTCTTCACCACTAACCATCATTCTCCTGTAGCAGGGAATGATGCTAAACCCTAAAACAGCCATCTTCTATGAAGCTTTATTCTGTTACTACTACAGAATAGTAAGATAACCTAAAACCTTTAATAACCTTGAATGTGCAATTGAACCTAAAAGTGTAACACACCACAAAGAAGTCATCACAACTCAATAGTTACAAACCATCGGGGTTAGGTTATGCTTAGAACGATGCATAACATATATTATGCATATCATGCTGCAGAGTTCTAACATCATCCCTACCAGATGATGATTGCTATTTCAGAATTGGGATTTCTATCATATCAAAGACCTTGACTCGCATAATCTTGCAGTCAAAAAGGCAAGTTCACTCTTGCTCATACCTCTTGAGTATTTTTTATCAAATTAATTACCAAATTACTTAAAAATATATACATGTGGTTGGTATTACTATTGCATTCAAAAGCAAAAGGTTATGTTTTCATAATTAATATGAAGTAGTGGTTTCAACCGGAATGGTTGTTGCGCTAGGATGGTGGGCAGTGGGACCATGGTATGAGTATTGGTGGAGGTCCCACTGCAACTGGAAAGTTCACATAGGAATTAATAACCAATGTCGCTAGTGATTGTAGCACCATAAACAACGGTCAACCATAAGATCTGTTATGGGACGGAGAAGTTAGCTGTACCGACTTACTTTCGCATATCAATGGATGAGCCGTACCATAGCTGTTGGCGTCCTACTGGGAGCACCGTGAGGGTGTAATCCCCGTAAACATTCCATGGTACTGGTGGTCTATGATGGATTGTAGGAGATCAACGTGGGAACCCGAGGTCGGAGGCTACCAAAGTGTAGGAGACCGGCGTGGGGAATATCTACCGAGGTCGGGACTACCATGCAAACGAATGATATCATGAAAGAAGAAATCAGCAATATGCACAACATCATCGGTCTTGTGACAAGGAATAAAGTGTGCCATCTTAGAAAACCGATCCACAACAACAAAAATAATATCCCTCCCCTTCTATGTATGAGGTAATCCCAAAACAAAGTCCATCGAAATATCCTCCCAAGGAACACTAGAGATAGGAAGAGGCATGTATAAACCATGTGGATTAAGGCGAGACTTAGCTTTTTGACAAGTAGTGCAGCGTGCCACGAATCTCTCAACATCTCGCCGCATGCGTGGCCAAAAGAAGTGTGCAGCAAGAACATCCTCCATCTTCTTGACACCGAAGTGCCCCATTAAGTCTCCTCCATGCGCCTCCTATAACAACAAAAGACGAACGGAACCATCTGGGATGCATAGTTTGTTAGCACGGAACACAAATCCATCACTAAGGACAAATTTGTTCCATGTTCTACCATGTCTATAATTCTGCAACACATCTTTAAATTCAGCATCATGCAAGTATTGTTCCTTTATAGTTTCCAAACCAAAAAATTTGAAGTCAAGCTGAGATAGCATAGTATAGCGGCGCGACAAAGCATCATCAATAACATTATCTTTACCTTTTTTGTTTGATAACATAAGGAAAAGATTCAATAAATTCAACCCACTTTGCGTGGTGACGATTCAATTTAGCTTGACTACGAATATGCTTCAAAGATTCATGATCATTATGTATAACAAATTCTTTAGGACATAAATAATGTTGCCAAGTTTCTAATGTCCGAACCAGCGCATATAACTCTTTATCATAAGTAGAATAGTTCAGACTAGGCCCACTCAAATTTTCACTAAAATATGCTACAGTTTTGCCCTCTTATAATAACACACCTCCCAAACCAATTCCACTAGCATCACATTCAAGTTCAAACGTCTTATTAAAATCAGGAAGTTGGAGTAATGGAGCATGTGTTAACTTATCTTTCAGTAGCATGAAGGCTTCTTGTGGTGCATCTCCCCAAACAAAGGGCACATCCTTCTTTGTGAGCTCATTCAATGGCGCAGCAATAGATCCAAAATCTTTGACAAAGCGCCTATAAAACCCAGCGAGGCCAAGAAAACTCCTCACTTGTGTGATCGTCTTGGGCTGTGGCCAATTCTCAATTGTTTCAATCTTGGCTGGATCAACTTCAATTCCCTGTTCTGTAACAACATAGTCAAGATTACCATACAAACGTGCATCATGTAAAGCATTGAAAACAACACGTAAATGATCCTCTAAAGATTTTCTATATATGATAATGTCATCAAAATATACCACCACAAAACAACCAATAAAAGCATGTAAAACTTCATTCATTAGTCTCATAAAAGTAATAAGTGCATTAGTTAATCCAAACGGCATTACTAACCACTCATATAAACTGAACTTAGTTTTAAAAGCTGTTTTCCATTCATCTCCTAATTGCATACAAATCTGGTGATAACCACTACGCAAATCAACTTTGGAGAACATAATAGAACCACTCAACTCATCAAGCATATCATCCAAATGATGTATAGGGTGACGATATCGAATGGTAATATTATCAATAGCCCTACAATCAGTACACATGCACAAAGAACCATCTTTCTTAGGTACCAAAATAATAGGAACATCGCATGGACTAAGAGACTCACGAATATAACCTTTGTCCAATAAACTCGGGATTTGTCATTGGATCTCTTTTGTTTCTTCAGGATTAGTGCGGTATGGCATACGGTTGGGCAGCAAAGCTCCTGGAATCAAATCAATTTGGTGTTCTATCCCACGAATAGGTGGAAGTCCATGTGGAAGATCTTGTGGGAAAACGTCCATGTATTCCTGCAAAGGGTTAGCAACCGCAAGTGGCAAAGAAGGAGGCATAACCTCAAATGAAAACAGAACTTCTTTGCAAACAATGGCATAGCATGGAGTAATATTCACAGTAATTTTAGCAAGATCAGATTAGCTAGCAAGTAAACAAGGATTCTTCAAACGAATTTTAGTAGCATGGTTAGAATCAGATTTAGAAGTATGCTTAGGGGGTACAAATTCTGTAGCAATAATCTAATTCTCACTCTTATGTTTCTCCTTGTTTTTTAATCTACTAGCTCTAGAAAGATCATCTTTCAAAATTTGTTCCGGATTCATGGGTTTAAGTCAAATTTTCTTGCCAGCATGTATAAGAGAATACTGATTAGTTTTACCATCATGTGCAGATTCTCTATCAAATTGCCATGGTCTACCAAGTAACAAAGAACAAGCTTGCATAGGTACAAAATCACAATCAACAAAATCTGAATAGGTACCAATAGTAAAATGCACGCGTGCAGTTCTTGTTACCTTGAGCTTATGGGAGCTCTCAAACTATTGAATGTAATATGGATGAGGGCGTTGTCGTGTGGGTAGAGAAAGCTTCTCCACCATGTCAATGCTAGCCAAATTGTTACAACTACCTCCATCAATGATGATCCAAATAGCTCCATCTTTAACAACACCTCTTGTTTGAAACAAATTGTGGCGTTGATCATGTTCAGCTTTGCTCAATTGCACACTCAATACACTTTGTGCAACTAAACTCTTGTATTGATCAGCAGTTTCAGCTCCCATTACTTCCATGTCCTTGTCAAAATCAGAATTGGCACCATCATGTGCAGCAATAAGGTCCAATGTATCATCATAAAAATCACTCGCAGAGTCATATTCGCCATCTTCAAGTACCACATTCACATGTTTGGTTCTACATTCTTTTTCTATGTGACCAAACCCAAAAAATTTGCGACATTAAATGTCACGAGTCTTCCCCGTGGAGGCCATGGAAGACGAACTCCGTTTATGACATGCGACCACTCAAAATGCTCAGCACAAAAAGTTCTATCTAACCACTTGATAGGGCAAAGGTGTTCGATCTTTCGATCAGATCTTGATATGTCGATTTGGTGGGTGGAGTTCGTGCTTGATGATCCGACTACACGTGTGAAGCTCATGTGCCAATGCAATCGCTAGGAAAATCCGGTGGTCTACAGCGGCGAGGGAGTAGCGGACGAGGTGTGGGATAACACAGCGAGGTTGAGGGTGTGGCCGGCGTGCTCGTGCGCTTCCTAGAACCGAGCGGTGAGGCGGCTGGAGGTGATGCAGGGTGTCGTCGACGTCGGGCGATGACAGTGGGTTTGATTCACTGAAAATTAACACCGGGCAAGCGCATTAGGCTATGCGCCAAAG
Source organism: Dactylis glomerata (assembly GCA_007115705.1). Classification (NCBI taxonomy): domain Eukaryota; kingdom Viridiplantae; phylum Streptophyta; class Magnoliopsida; order Poales; family Poaceae; genus Dactylis; species Dactylis glomerata. The sequence continues at coordinate 3,689,675 of QXEO01002107.1, read as the reverse complement.
AAAAGGAGGAAGAGGAGAACTCAAGGGAGGGGCAGGGACGTTCAACCGCACTGGAATCAGCGAAATTCGTCGGCGGCATCTGCATGTCTGGCGGGGTAAAATGGCGCAGCCTCGTGGCGGTTCTCGAGTGGGGGAAAAGAGAGGAGAGGGAGGGGAGTGTGTCCTTCTTATAGGTGGCTTCGGAGCGGCCGTTGAAGGCTCGGGGCATGCGGAGGGGAGTGGGGAGGTGGGCGCGTGCGCGCGGGAAGATTGACTGGAGGTTGGGGATGATTCCTGACAGGTGGGCCCCACCTGTCAGTGGGGGAAGGGAGAGAGAGGAGGCTTACCCCTTCGGGTTTTGCCGGGGTGGGCCTGGGCTGCCTCCATGCCTGGGCCGGAATGGCTCCCCAAGGCCCTTTTCCATTTTTATTTTATTTTCTTCTTTTCTTTTTTTGTTTTTTATTTCTTCATAACTTTTGCATTTTGGTTCCAAATTAAATCAAACCAAATTGTAAAATTTTCTAAAATTCAAAATGTCAATGCAAGACAGCAAGGGATAAATTCTCATAATGGAACTAGTTTTCAAGAAAACTTTACTAATTTGACAAAAATGGTTTTATTTGCATAATGCAAAATAGGGTTAGGGTTTTCAAAATAGTTCTTTGAAATCAGGGAAAATACTTTATGATATTTTGAAATTCATTTTCAAACACCTTGTTGGTAATTCATACCTTCTTTTATATAAATCATTTTGTAAATATTCCCTTTGCAAGATAGCTTGCATTGGTTTGAATAAATACAAAATAGTATTTTGAAATTCCATTTCCTCAAAGAGTTCTTCAAGGTATGATAGAAAGTTTTGAAATAGTTTTGTAATACAGTTTTTAGTTAAACTCAAAAAGTTTTAATTCCCTGTGATTTTTCAAACAACACAAACAAAACAAAATTTTTTATTCCAAAATTTGATATAAAAACTTGGGATGTTACAGACTACCACCCTTAAAAGAAATCTTGTTCCCGAGATTTGGAGAGGCTAGAAAGGAAGAAAGGTTTGGGATAGCTTGGTGGCTACCACCCTTAAAAGAGACTTTTGTAGGCAATCTAGGTCTTTGGGTTCAGACGGGACAAGCCTTGGTTTTGACTTGGCACTGGGTCATCTTTTGAATCTATAGTTAGATTATATCTTCATTTCCAATAGGTGGGTGTGTATTCACAAACTTGGGTTTCCAGTATCTCTCAAGGAGGCTTGAGCATAACTTTGCTCCATTGTAGAGCTCCTATCCAACAAGGTAGTTTGTTGAACTACTTTGGACACTGAAGGGTCATTCTTTGGGTCAATCAGAGGACCAAGTTAAGGTGGTCTCCTGTCTTCACTTCATCTTCTTAGTCATCATCCTTGTTGATCCTTCATTTTATGGTTCATTCCCCTGCATCCACTCATGGTTCTCAAGATTGATGAGACATATTCCGTCACCGGTCTTCCTCAATGGTAAGCTTGTGGTTCATCCTCACCATAATCCTATGTTTTGGCCACACTGGCTCATTATAAGGGGTGTAACATCTTATCCTCCTAAGGTTAAGGTTTAACAATGTCGTCTCTCTTGTAGGTATGTCTCACTAGGTTCACAAAGCCAACATTATGAGAGCGAATAATAAGAGTAGTAGGAATGGTGATCAATCCATCCTGCACCCAAATCATTACTCCATACATGGTTTGTTAAACCTCGTATTTTAACTCTTGGTCAACCTCACTAGCTTTGACAAAATTCTCTTGGAAATAGAACCAAGGTTCCAAAACCCATTTTTTGAAAACAAATCTATCATTCCCTAGCTAGGGGTTTTCTTAAACTCTGTCATATGACATTAACTCTTGAGTTACATATCCTTCGTTTTGCCATTTCATAGGAAAATAAAATCCATTTGTTGCATTGTTATCTCCATCTGAAGGTTGTTGTGATTGTTCTGGCATTGCAGATGCATCTGTTTGGGTTTAGGACAGGGGCATAGATAAGAATAGATAGAAGAGGTCTAAATGAAAAACCCTACCCGAACGCAGCAGATCAAGACAATTCATCTTACAAACAATATTTTAACATTCATTACTACCATGCAACAACCATTTCAATCAACACACCAAATAAAGATACTCAAACTCACATTGGAGTAGTACTACAAGTTTTGAAAACCATAGACTAGTATAGCCATACCACAAATTGTTATGACAATACTATTACACGATAGTCGATTTATTACATGATATGGTGGTCATACTACTTGAACCTCGCAAGATATGCCTTGGTGTTTCCGGTCTTGCGGCGCTTCACTTCAGGGCTCAGGGGCGCCTCATGGCCCTTCTCAATAGGTCCCTCCTCTACAGTGGGCTGGAAAGTCTCTCGCTCCTTATGGTCCGCCCCAGCCTTCTCCGGGGTCGACTCCTACCCTTAACAGGGGGTGGTGCCTCTTCCTTGGTGGGCCATGCCTTATACTTCATCAGGTGCTGGTGGAGGTAAACACATTGTCCTCGAAAACCTACAATCCATGCCTCCTGATCCTCAACCTTGCCTGTCAGCTTATCATTGGTCACCTCAAGTGATTTGTTCTTTTCCTTTAGCTTCTGTATGGTGTCCTCCAGTTGTTCAACCTTCTCATATTTTTCCTGGAGTTGATACTTGGCATCATCTGTGGCGTCCATCTCACTGCGGAGCATATGCTCCATATTGAAGGCATAGCTCTCCATATCCTCCAACTGGATCTCAGTCCAAGGTAAACCCTCACGGAGCCCTGGAGTCCTCAAAGCCCAACCATCAGAGTTGCGCCTCCCAAACTGATGAAAGGAATTGTCCATCTTGGATATCTCCTTGGCGTACATATCACAGATGTGGGCTAGAGCCTCCTCCATGTCCATCATGATCCCAGTCTCCCATCCTGGGTACATCCTCGAGTACACCACTGTCTCCATGGGTGGCTCAATGGCACGCCCTTTGATCTTCGTCTCGATCGCCCAGCGGATAATCTCCGGAACCTCACATGGTATCACTCTACCACGGAAAGTGGGAGGGGCCAAGTCCAGCATCCGGGAGAGACGGGAAAGCTGGTCACCGAAGTACTCGGTGTCATCGTCATAGGGGGTCTTCATCTTGGTGAAAGCCATCTAATTTTTTTGAAAGAAAAACAGTGTAAGTAAATGAATGTGATAAGCCTTACGAGGAAGTGAACAAATAGAATTTATGAAATAGTAAATTTTAAGAAACATCCTAAACGCAATGATACCCTTTTGATACCATTATGGGGTCTCCTAGTCTAGTCCAAACCTAGGGTCTCGATCCTACAGGCAACACTATGCTCTGATACCATTTTGTAGCGCCCCACCATTGGACTAAGGTGGATCACCTGTGTTAAGTGCTATTCCCTGGATCACTGATAGCACCACAGTACAAAATATAGTATTCATTACAAAGTATCAAAGATTACAACGCAGATCTAGATACATAAGTCTTTAAATCCTTACAAACTAGCTTAGTCTCATGGACTAGCTCAAATGACAGAGTTCAACATAACATAAACACAACGGAAACTAGGGTAGCAGTGAGCCTCCATCTTCACCATGCGCCATAGGCAGTCATGTTGGAATGTAGACTCGAGATCCTATCAAATTACTACTCCTCAGAAAATCCTGCACATTTGAATATGCAGCCCCATGAATGGGGGTCAGTACAATGATGTACCGGCAAATGACACATATTTGGTGGCTTTTGTGAAAAGACTATTCTACAGGATATTTGGATGGTGGAGCTTTGGGATAATTGCATAAAGCCAATTTTATCCCATATTTTCCATATCAAAACATTTTTAATCATTTGGAGACTTTAAAAAGCTCAAGATAACCCCCAGGTGAAAACCACCACATACTTGCAAGGTATGTAGCCCTGGGTAGTTACTCAACAAAACCAGGATAACCCTCAGGTGAAAACCACCACATAAGTCATGGATTGATAGCCAGGTGTGCAGCCCTAAGTAGTCCCTGTCCTGAGTGTTTCTAAACAAATTTTAATCATTCTAAAAAGGTGAGGAGACTCTTCCATACATCCATGTCTAGGAACTCAAATTGTCCATAACCAGGGACACAGCTAAGATCTTAGTTTTTAACTCTATAGAGGTTGTGCACTTTCAGCTTAAGGCCCATTCTACCCAGAGAGAAGAATGAGACAAGACCTTTCAGAAGGAGAGAGCAACCATACTGGCAAGACCCGTTCCCACCTATAATTCAGCTACCAGCCAATGTCTTGCACACAAGTTGAACCCTCACATCTTAATCAATCAAGACAGAGCCCATATTCTCATAAGGCTGCACTAGAAGTTCACTAAAGCAAGGAAGACATGGTAATATCTTTGTTCCTGGGTGGCAATCCACAAGTGAATGCCCTGGGTACACATCCTCCACAAGGCATGTGTCCCAGGAGCCACTCAACATCGCCTCCATCAACAAACCAATCCACCCAGGTGATTCATTTTAGTTGAATTTCTTAATTTGTTCACAAAACAACTTCAACAAGGTGATCATAGCATGGCATCAAATTTTCAACTAAAGGTACAACCTAACAGGGGTGGGTTCAGGGTGGCTATACACTACTGGGATCTAGCATTGCAAAGCTTCACTTTGAAAATCAACCTATCATGCATACTACTAGAAAAACACTAATGCCAGCTCAGCTCCTCCTCACAATCTAAACAAGCATAGATACAAGAAATAAACACACAAGTTCCAAATGGCAAACATAGACATGTATGCATGGATTCATATGGCCATTTAATTTCACACACATTATTTTGTGTGAAAATATTGCATATATGGTTCTCTGATGTTTAGAAAACATGTGTGAGGTTAGGGTAGATTTTTAGTTATTTAAAAAGCAATGGGGCAATTTTGGGTATTTGAAATAGGGCTAAATACCTCCCATAATTGCTCTTGGTTTGGAAATGTTTTTAGAAAATTTGGTTATGAACCTACTGGATAGAGGACAGTAATACAAAGCTACTGCAAGTGGTATCATTCCAAAAACAATTTTAGAAGTCAAATGGTGCTCAGAATAGTGATTTGGTTAGATATGAAAGTAGCAAGTGTGTGCACGTTTCAAATTTGAAAGTTTTTGGTTCCAGGGTGTTCTACATGTTCTGAGGAATCCAGAGACTATAAATTTGTAGAAATTGGATGTGCAGAACAAAAGTTGTGATTTATTTGGTGCAAATAGGCATTTATTGCCATTTGAAATTCATTTCAAAAACTTACACAGTACCCATATACGGTTTCTGTATATTTGGATTCTTCACTTTGCAAGGATTCCAGAGATATAAAGTTTGCAAAATTTGGACTTGTAGATTATTTTCTATTGATTTTACAAGATAAGTACTAAAACAGGAATTTGAATTTGAATTCAATTTGACCAGGGGTTGACTGGGGCTGACTGGGCTTGCTATGTGGCATGCTGTCATTGGGCGATACCGTTTCGGTTAAAGACTTCTAATCAGGGCCATGCGATTTAGATCCGATGGCTGGAAAAGAACAGAGGGGGGGCTACTCACCGGGGAGTTAGGGTTTGGTCGCTGGCGACGATGTGCGGCTCGGGATGAGGACGGCGGTGAGTCTCCTATGGTCTACGGGGGTGAGGGAGTAGCGGACGGGGTGCGGGATAACACGACGAGGTCGAGGGTGTGGCCGGCGTGCTCGTGCGCTGTCTGGAACCGAGCGGTGAGGCGGCTGGAGGTGATGCAGGGTGTCAGCGACGATGGCGGTTTTGATTCACTGCAAATTAACACTGGGCGAGCGCGTTAGCCGATGCGCCCGAGAAAAGGAGGAAGAGGAGAACTCAAGGGAGGGAGCGGGGGAGTTCAGCCGCGCCGGAATCGGTGAAATTTGTTGGTGGCATCTGCAGGTCTAGCGGGGTAAAATGGCGCAGCCTGATGGCGGTTCTCGAGCGGGGGAAAAGAGAGGAGAGGGAGGGGAGTGTGGCCTTCTTATAGGTGGCTTCGGAGCGGCCATTGAAGGCTCAGGGCGTACGGAGTGGAGTGGGGAGGTGGGCGCGTGCGCGCAGGAAGATCGGCTGGAGGTTGGGCACGATACCTGATAGGTGGGCTCCACCTGTCAGTGGGGGAAGGGAGAGAGGAGGCTTACCCCTTCGGGTTTTGCCTAGGTGGGCCGTGGGCTGCCTCCAGGCCTGGGCCAAAATGGCTCCCCGAGGCCTTTTTTCCATTTTTATTTTATTTTATTTTCTTATTTTCTTTTTCTATTTTCTATTTCTTCATAACTTTTGCATTCTGGTTCCAAATTAAATCAAACCAACTTGTAAAATTTTCTAAATTCAAAATGTCAATGCAAGACAGCAAGGGACAAATTCTCATGATAAAACCAGTTTTCAAGAAAACTTTACTAATTTGACAAAAATGGTTTTATTTGCATAATGGTTTTGCCCAGGTGGGCCGTGGGCTGCCTCCAGGCCTGGGCCAAAATGGCTCCCCGAGGCCTTTTTTCCATTTTTATTTTATTTTATTTTCTTATTTTCTTTTTCTATTTTCTATTTCTTCATAACTCACAGTGATAACCCCAGTGCTCTGATACCACATGATAAGGATCACGCCGATGATCCTCGAGTTTTATTCCGATCTTTCAGAGTGAGTCAACCCAAATAAATAATCTTCCAATAAAGCGATGAACTTCACCTGAAGAAGAGGAACGAATTCAGCAAGCAACATGATGAAGATCACCATAGCTCGATAATCCTTGATGATGCAAGAACTCTCGCAGCAATCTATATTGGATAACACGGCAGCGCCGTTTCCCCGGAGGGATGATACACGGTGGAACACCACGCGATAGTTTTAGACTAAAATTCTGAACTCCTCAAACCCTAGACGGCTGGCCTCCTTATGTAGACGACCAGAAAACTATTGGGCTTGGACAGGCCCAAACCCAAAACACAAATAACCCTAAGTGGCCCACAAAATGACCTGGCTAATGAAATGACATAAAAACAAATATAAATTGCTGACACAACCTTAGACTAAATTATTACATATCGTAGGTTGTCCTGGCGTGCCAATCTACAACGAGCTGCCCTCATCTTGGTGGAGTCCTGAAATTGGGCTTCACCACCTCCTTCGTGCCCATATACGGTTTACTCAAGAGAGCTCCGCCACCAAGAAGATCCCACTGAAGGCTGGGGTTGCGCCAACTTCCTCACCATCGGGGCAGAGCTTTCCCCCAAATAGGAAAGCGCGCTTGTCACCTTCCTTTGGGAAAACACTGACATGTTCGCTTGGACACCGTCAGATATGTCCGGCGTTCCCAGAGAGGTGATCGAACACCACTTAGCCGTGTGCCCCCAGGCACATCCCGTGAAGCATAAGGTGCCAAGAGCCGGAGAAGCAAGATTTTATCATTCAGGAGATCGAGAAGCTCACGCAGGACAAGTTGATACGAGAAGTGTCACACCCGGTGGTGGTGCCCAAAGCCAACGGCAGCGGGTGCCTCTGTGTGGACTTCACCAACCTCAACAAGGCCTGCCCCAAGGACCCATATCCCCTTCCAAGGATTGATCAAATCATCAACTTGACCGCTACATGGGAAAGGAGGATGAAGAAAACATGGTGTTCATCACGCCCTGTGGGGTGTACTGCTACATCTGCATGCCTTTCGTCTTGAAGAATGCGGGCGCCACCTTCCAAAGGCTAATGCGGAAGGCCTTGGGGAGCAAATGGGAAGAAACGCTGAAGCTTACGTCAATGACATCGTCGTCAAAACTTTCCATGGCAAGAATCTCATGGAAGACCTGGAGGAAACATTTGACAACCTACGAAACGTAAACATCAAGCTGAGCCCCGCCAAGTGCGCATTCGGCCTGCCGTCAGGCAAGCTACTGGGCTTCCTTGTTTCACCTCGCGGAATTGAGGCCAATCCCGACAAGGTCAAGGCCATCAAGGATATGCGTTCACCACGCAACCTCAAGGAGATGCAGCGTCTCGCTGGATGCATGGCAGCCCTGGGTCGTTTTATCGCCAGAAATAGGGAGAAGGCCTTGCCTTTCTTCAAGCTTATGAAGCGCTCCGACAAGTTCGAGTGGACTCCCTAGGCTGACAAGGCCTTCGTCGAGCTGAAGAGGTACCTCACCAGTCCACCGATCATGGTCACCCCGAGTCCTCGTGAGCCCCTGCTCCTTTACACCGCGGCCACTCCAAGAACTGCAAGTGTTGTCCTTGTGGCAAAATGAGAGAACCAGGTAATCGCCAAGGAAAGAATCGAAGCTCCACGCTTGGGGGATCCTCCTGAGGAGGGAGCGTTGCTTCTTGACTCGCCTCGCGAGGGGTTTCTGGCACCTTCTATACCTGAGATGCCCCCTTCGGGGACTCTTCAGAGCCTCTAGGGGTGACGGCGCCTATCGGCATCGCAAAGGTACAGCAGCCGGTCTACTTCGTCAGCACGGTCTGGCGTGACACGCACAAACGCTATACCACACAGCAAAAGCTGCTCTACATGCTACTCATTGCTTCAAGGAAGGTACACCACTATTTCCAAGGTCATCCAATTAAGGTAATCATGGATAGACCTCTTGAGCAAGTTCTACGCAATCCCAATGTCACTGGACGGGTGGCGGAATGGGCTGTGGAACTCCAGCTGTTCGAGATCACTTTCAAAACCACCAAGGTCATCAAGAGCAAGGCTCTCGCCATATTCACCGCGGAGTGGACTAACCCTTTCATCGACGAGCCTCCGGGGAGAGAGTCGCTTCCCAGCAAAGAAGCCCCAGGGCAGTGGATCATGTACTTTGATGGTGCCTTCAACCTCCCGGGCGTGGGGGTTGGGGCCATCCTCACCTCCCCCGCCGAAGACAAGCTCTTCTACGTGATCCACCTCCGCTTCAAACCAGAGCACAAGGTCGCCAATAACATCGCCGAATACAAGGGGCTTCTCACCGGCCTATGGGCAGCAAGTGCCATAGGAATCAAGCACCTCGTCGTCAAGGGGGGTTCACAACTGGTTGTGAATTTCACCAACAAGCGCTACACGCCCAAGGACGAGCACATGGCCGCCTACCTCGAAGAGCATAGAAAGATGGAGAAGCATTCCTGGGCCTAGAGCTAAGGCACATTCCACATGGAGAAAACACAGAAGCAGATGAAATTGCTAAGCACGCCTCCCATCGGTTGGCACAACTACCCGTAGTCTTTGAAGAATGTCTCTTTAAGCCGTCGGCTTCCCCAACATCGACATAGCCAGCACCTCCGCCAACCTTGCCACCGCCGCCAGAGCAGGAGGGCTCCGAACTATGGTCTGCCTTTAGGTGATCGCTTTCTCTTGGCGCTGGCAAGGCAGGAAGGGGTGGACTGGATCCATGAGCTCAAGGAATACCTCATCAGTGGCAATTTGCCTAAAGAGGATCCTAAAGCCGAAAGAATCACATGCCAATCCACAGGCTACTATGTCAAGGACAACGACCTCTATCGACGAGTGGCATCGCGCTAAAATGCATCTCCACCATCGAAGGCCAAGAGCTGCTATGCGACATCCATGCGGGTGAGTGCGGCCATCATTCTTCAGCATGCACCCTCGCGGGAAAGGCATATCGCAGCGGTTTCTACTGGCCATCCGCCCTCGTGGACGCCGCCGAGATGGTCAAGAGATACGAAGCGTGCCAGTTTCACGCCATGCAAATTCATCAACCGGTGCAAGGATTGCAGACATCCCGCTCACTTGGTCGTTCGCTCTTTGGGGACTGGACATCCTGGGCCCATTTCCACGAGCGCAAGGGGGCTACCGCTACCTCTTCATCGCCATCGAAAAGTTCACCAAATGGGCAGAGCTGGAGCCCATGCACACGATACCGGCCAGGTCGGCCGTCAAGTTTGTCCAAGGGCTGGTATGCTGTTTCGGGGTGCCCAACCTCATCATCACTGACAACATGATATAGGGTGGCTTTCGGACACCACCGTATCATGTATGTCAACAACATCCACACTCAAGTCCGACATCATCGAGGCATGGAAGAGAAGGAAGAAGAACCATCGGAAAGAAGATTGGAAGCGCTGCAAGAAGAAAGAGGCGGCAGCTGAAGCTGGACAGGCTAAAGCCGGTCCCGCACCACCTAAAGCCGGCCTAAACACTGGCTATAGCCGGCCTATGCGATCCAGCCATGTCTTGGGCCTTGAAGCCACCTATGTCATCTATCTCCCTAATGACCAAACTACCCCTAGGTTGTGGCTGCCTATATATATGGGTCACTCTCCCCCTCTCTAGGATAGACATGAATTGAGATAAGAATTGGCATGATGCCTCCCCCTTGTGGGAAACCTACTACTAGATCTTCCATCTAGAATCACCCTCCTTGTTTGGGAATCTCTTCTATTTGGGGAATTCTACCTTGATTTGGATCTCTTGCAGACAAGAGTTTGTAATTATGTCCAATTGATTGGTCTCTTCCCTAAGTGGAATCCCTAGCAAATCAATCTCTCACAAGGAATTCTACTCTTGGAGTCTCTTCTTGTGATTCTATTGAGTTGGTGAATTGAGCCAATGAGGACAATCGGTGTGTATCTTGTGTGTGTGAGTTTGCCCTTCGATTTGTGAGTCGTGTTCATCGTGGTCTTCGTGTTCATCCTCTTTCCCCACCAGAAATCTCATGAATCCATGAAGATCGGGCCACACCCTTGGGGTCAACCCCTATCATATAGTATCAACAGCCTTTGGTTGCCACGGATCTACTCTTGATTTGGGATTTCCACCATAAATTTCGAAAAACCAAAAAATAGCCCCAAAATTGCTTCGAAATTTGATCTCTTGTTTGTTGAGTTTTGTGTGGTCTTAATCCATAGATTTCATGTCTTGGGCGTTGAACTACATTGCCACAAATTATCTAACCCCAATTCCTTTTATTTCTTCCGGAATCGTCGATTTTCCTTCCGAATTTCTGCCCAAATCGATGAACTTCTCGAACAGCATCCCGAACCAGCTAAAGCCAACGTGCACACCAGAAATAGCTGGACTGTACAAAAACTTCTGGCCTCGAAAAAATCCGAACCGGCTAAAGCCAGACCTCAGACCGGCTAAACCCAGCCTACCGGCTAAAGCCGGCCCTGCCGCCTTGCTTGCACCTGCTCCGCCTTAATCCGGTAGCACCGCACCACGCCCAGCTCCAGCACACATCGACCTCCCCGCATCGCCTGGCCGCACTAGCTCCTCCCCGCCACCCCACGCGCCTAAGCGCAACCCTGCGCCAGCACAAGCCGCTCTGCATCCATCCTCCACCTTGCTCCCGCGAGCACACTGCCGCTCCCCAAGCTGGCCACGCCTCTGCTCAGCTCGCCGCCCAGCACATCTCCTCCGCTGCTCCGCCCGACCCGCGATGCCGCTGACCGCCCCCACGCAACAAACTGCCAGTGCCACTCCCGCCTCGACAGGCCACCAAGACCGGAAAGAGCCGGTCCACACCGGCTAAAGCCGGCCTAAATCGGCCCGTCCTAATTTTGACACATATTTGACACCAATTTGTCCCTGTTTTAACACCATTTTACCCCTTTTGACATCCATTTGACCCCTTTGAAACAAAATCCGGTATTATCTTGACGCAAATTTTGAAAACTTTTGTGAGTCCTTTTTGCCCCAAATTTTCGGGAATCGACGAGTGTGTCAGATTTCGGTTTTTGCGTGCCTTGTTCGTGCCAAAGACTACCGCGCCTACATCAACATCGCGATGACAGCATTGGCACCCCAGAACTCCGACTAATCATTTGACACCGCCCTTCATCGACATCACCGCAAGTCATGTGTTTCGACATCGCCTAACCTTTGCATAGGTATAATTTGCTCCACCTTTGTAACCCCTTTCCTTCCTTTGTGTACCTATTCTATTGAGAGTTGCTTTTTGAGTGTTGCGAAGCATTACACAAGTGTCACGACCGTGAGAGGGTTTGTGTGTGTGTGTAAGTTGAGCAAAGCTCCGAAGCAAGCTCGGTGAGAAAGATACACAAACGAGCAAAAAGACATTGTGTGACATACATAGATAAACAAATAAGCTTTTAATCATAGAAACGCAAAAATACCAAAAAGAGTGTGTGTTCCACCAATATAAAGGGGTTCAAAGCTTGTAAGCAAAAATAGAGAAAAGAGAAGAGTGGCATCTTGTGCAAATATTGTCGCTTCTTTCTTATGCAACCAAGCTACGGTCTCTCTTGTGTTGGCGTGACACCGAGCTAATAGTCTTCATTAGGACCATTTTGTTACTTGCTCACTTCCTTGGTCACGCTAACCCCATTATATCTTTTCGTGTGTGTTTCCGTGTTTCCTTGACATAGATCATCGTTCTTGACATTCGACTTTGGATTTTACACACATTCGGCAATAGAATTTTCTTTTGATCATTTCATTTGGCATTTCCACATTTCTTACCCATCCACTAGATAGCCTTTTTGTGTGTGTTCTAACTTGTGCACCACGGTTGTCCTTGGTTGTTTCATCAATTCAATAGTTTCTACGGGAAGTGTTTCAAGTGTAGTTTTCTAACCACCACAATTTCTACATATATATATCTTTCCTTTTGTGAGCAATGTCTAGGGACGACGGAAGCTATGATGGAGTGTAGTGACCTCACCTTTTAAAGGTGCTGATCCTATGCTTTATTGTGCTAGTCCCTAGATCAATCGCTAGCACACACAGTTTAAGATGTAATACCAAGAAGCAAAGGTCTTTATTACGTTGCATGATCCAGAAATTTCATATTGAACCTTACAAATTGCTTAGCAGAAGGCTTAGCTTAATGTGACGACCTCAAATTTGATACAAATTCGAAGTGCCCGTTATGTATTCCACCGCAATCCCAGAACCATTGTTGCGATATACATAACATAGTTGGTACTCAGTTCCATAGACATTACAATACGATGGTTCAAATACAATGGTCATACAGACCAAGTCATATTACAACACAATATAGCAGCGGAAATAACGTCTTCGGCCCATGCCTTCTCCCTACAGGCAAATGGCGACTCACGGAGACGAGCTTAGTTCTGGTACTCTTCTTCATACCCTTCCTCCTGGTATTCCTCCCCATAGTCTGGCCAAGTTGATAGCCAGGGACACAGCCGTGAGTACATTGGATGCACTCGCAAACCATCTTATAATTGAAATGATGAAACAGATATGCAAGGTTTGATATAGTGGACTAAGCACTAAGTTTATTTGCAAAAGCTAGTTTTATTTCCCAAGAATGTTCACTTATAGGAAAGAGATTTAGTTCTCTAAGTTCCATCTAAAGAGGACTTCAAGTGTGTCAACAACATTTCAAGTCAAGTCATTCACCAAGTCACCATTGTCACTTTTAATCCTGACAAAAGTCAAGTACAGCTTGCCAACCGTCCATGACCGCGGACGCGGCTATTCGAATAGTTTCAAAACCTCTGCAGAGGGGTACACTTTACCCACAAGATTCGATACATCTGCCGGGAGAAATCCACAGTTCGACATACACAAAGTATGCGAGGTTCAGATAATCAAACAAACTCTTTCACTTGCTCATCCTAGTATAGGATCCTTCCCTAGAGCCCGGGATACGGAACCCCGCTCCGGCGCCTCTAGTTCTGCCCATCCCGGGTACCGGGTTAGTGGAATCCACCTGGTCCAGAAGTAACCGTTTCGCGGTGTCCTTCCATGAAGCTTTGATACAAGGCCTCCCATACTAATATAAACAAACTACGGATTAAGCCCTTTCCCATATAGGGGTAATGTGGTTGTACGGTATAATTGGCTCCCATAGTACATCACTCGTTGTCATTTGAAAAATATATTTCATAGTTCTTAGTCAAGATTAATTGCTTTTATAAAGCCAACATGTAGGAGCAACCTCCCATTTCAAGTTTCAAGTTCAAGTCACCACCTTTCAAATGGGGTTCCCCCAGAGATAGCATCAACTTTTATTAGCGACTAAGCAACTACATTGAGTGATAGTACTACTAACTAGGGTTGGATAAACTCAGCTTGATGCTCTTGATCATCAAGACACCAATTTACTTCTATCATTCTACTCTAGCAATTCAATCATGCAATTTACTTAAAACAAGTAGAATGCAATATTAAAACTAGGCATGGGGAGTATGAATCAAAAGATGGCTTGCCTTGGTTGGCAAAGTGTCCGGGGTTCTCTTCTTCTTCTTGATAATAATAATCCCCTCCAATATCCTCCTCGGCAACACTAGCGTCTAAATAACGAATAAACACAAAGCACACCATCACTTCACCAAGCTAACAACACACCAAGCACACATCTTTGTTTGCTAACCAAGCATTCATGTTGAAATTTTATGGTGTTGGATTGTAAGTCTTTCTTCTAAGTTTTTCTTCAAGTGTGCAAGCTAGATTCTTTACTAAGTGGCATAGGCGGTTCACTTGTGCAGCATTGGTGTTGAGTTAGGGTTACTAAGACAAGTTTAAGTGGGATGGACCCACTAAGTGAATTGGCAATGAGGGCAATTAATTCTAAGTGTGGACAAGTGATCTATCATTTTATGCTACAAAAATAGGATTGGGTTAGGGTCTAAATGATCACACTAATAGGGTTTGGGGTAGATTAGTGTTGACTAACAGTAAGAGGGGTCATTAGTGAGTTCACATTTTAATTTTCATGATTTTTGATGGCTTAAATAATTTTCTAGAAATCTTTCATTATTAAACAAGCTATGGTCACACTATTCATATCTGATTTTATTCTGAACTTATTTTGAATTCTAACCAGTTCTATTGGGTAGATTATTTTATAAGCTTTCCAATGCATATTTATTTGCTAGATTTGGATTTGTAAAACTCTAGGAATTAAAGTTTGAAAATAGCATCTGAAACATATTTGAAATAAATAAAACGGGCGGGAATTTATTTAAAAACGAAACGGACCGAAACTGAAACGAGCCGGGCCCTATTCAGAATAAAGCCGAACGGGCCGGCCCATACCGTTTCGCGCGGGGAAAAGAATAAAAGGGGAGCTGACAGGTGGGGTCGCGTTGTCAGCTCACTTAACGATTCCCGAATCGGTATGCTAGCGTCGGATTAAGATCGGACGGCTCATGTGCATCGTCTTCCTCAGCACGGCGGAAGCTCACCTGCGAGCAGCGACGATCGTTCGACGGCGATGGCGAGGCGTAGGGGAAGCAGGGCTCGTCGGCGACGTGCGGGATCGGCGGCGGCGAGGCTCCTCTTCCGATTCCCTGCAGCGGCGGGCTCCCAGGTGGTCGGACGCCTCGACACGCTCCGCGTTCAGTACTGCGCCGGCGGGGCTGGCTACGGCGAACCAGAGCGAGAGGGAGTGAGCGGCGATGTTTGGGAGGTAGCTGGGGACTGGGTGCGTTGCTTCGTTTGATCTGCGGGGCTTTTTATAGGCCGGAGCGACGAGGGCAAGCGCGGCCAGAAGCTCGTCTGCACGGGGGCCCTGGCGGCGTTTGAAGCTCGCTCCGGTCACGGCGGTCACGGGGGCGTGCTGGGAGGGTTATGGCTCGGCCGCGGGGTGCTGTGGGTCTCCTCTGGCGCCTCCAAGCTGGTCGGCATCGTGCAGGGAAGAGGGTTGCTGGGAGGGGGCCCTGGGTGCGTTTCTCCTCCTTCCTCCTCTTCTCACGGCTTGGGTCGGGGGTGGGGAAGCTGGGCTCGACCGTGGCGTCGTCCAACAACATGGCTACAGCACAGGAGCGAGCTAGAACAGTGCAGCACCAGTGATCTTGATCTCATTTGATTTTCTTCTGCCAGTGCTCGACGAAATGCCCGCAAGAACTCAAAGTTTGAATTTTTGAAATTTTCCACTTTGGGTGTTCATCATATTGGATAAGGTACCCAGTCATATTTTTGTTATAGTGAAAGGTTGAGTTTTGCAGAAAATTATATTTCAAATTTGAGTATAGTCACTGTTTCAGATTCAAACTTTGGTTCAAGTTTGTGTGATGTTCCAGTTTGAAATTTGGACAAATGCTTGTTGGTTGAGTTAGTCCATAACTTGGTTAAGCTCAACTAAAAGGTTAAACCTGAAGGTGAGCTGTAGATTGCTTAATCTAAGGGCTCAAAGTGGTGTAGTCAATAACAGTTTCTAGATCATATTAACTTTATCTCTTTCTTACCTATTTTTATTTCTGGTTCTTTTGGTTCCTAGTATCTTTCTTAATTGTTTCTGTTGGTTCACTTAGAATTATCTAACCAATGCTCAATCAAAATTAACACACATAAAATCATAGAATACAAATAAAAGAAAAATGCATGTATGCATACAATAACAGATAAAAAGTTTTATTTGGGTCCAAAATTTGGCACTTTATTTATTAAGAAGTGGGTTACAATTTCTGAGTTGTTACAATCTTCCCCCCTTAAATAGAATCTCGTCCCCGAGATTCACTAATTAAGAGCTGAAAAGATTGGAAAACTCTTTCTGAAGGTAATCTTCTCGTTCCCAAGTGGCTTCCTCTTCGGTGTGATTACTCCACTGAACTTTCAGAAATTTGATGCTTCGGGTTCGAGTGGTTCTATATGCTTCCTCGAGGATACGAATAGGCATTTCACGATAGGTCAAATCCTTGTTGATGTCCACAGAACGGTGATCAATATTCTTGAAGATCTCGGGCTTCTCCGGAACTTCAAGACATTTCCGAAGTAACGACACGTGGAAGACATCGTGTACTTCAGACAATTCAGGGGGCAATTCCAATTGATAAGACACTTCTCCTCTACGGTCTAGTATCTTAAAGGGTCCAATATATCTTGGCGCAAGCTTTCCTTTTACTTGGAATCTTTGCATTCCCTTGAGGGGTGATACTCTGAGATAAACAAAATCTCCAATCTGGAAGGTCAGTTCTCTACGTCTCTTGTCGGCATAACTCTTTTGTCTTGACTGGGCTGCCTTGAGGTAGTCACGAATCATGCGAACTTTCTCCTCGGCTTCTTGCAAAATATCTGGTCCAAAAATCTGACTGTCTCCGGTTTCTGACCAATTCAAAGGGGTACGACACTTTCTTCCATACAAAGCTTCAAATGGGGCCATTTGCAAACTGGCTTGATAACTGTTGTTGTAGGAAAACTCCGCGAAAGGCAGGCAATCTTCCCACTTAGCTCCGTAAGCTAAGACACAGGCTCTCAACATATCTTCAAGTATTTGATTCACTCTTTCAGTCTGTCCATCAGTCTGAGGGTGGTAAGCGGTGCTGAAAGCTAACTTGGTTCCCAAGGCTTGATGCAAACTTTTCCAAAATCTCGAGGTGAATTGAGTTCCTCGATCGGAAACTATGGTTTTGGGAACTCCATGTAAACTGACAATTCTGGATAAATACAGATCTGCTAGCTGTCCTGAGTTGTAAGTGGTCTTGACAGGAATAAAGTGGGCCACTTTGGTTAGTCTATCCACAATGACCCAGATAGAGTCATTTCCACGGCTAGACCTTGGAAATCCAGTGATGAAATCCATTCCAACAGAATCCCACTTCCATTCCGGAACTTGCAAAGGTTGCAGCAGTCCAGCAGGACGTTGATGTTCAGCTTTGACTCTTTGACAAATATCACACTTAGAGATGAACGATGCAATCTCACGCTTCATTCCATGCCACCAAAATTGTTCTTTCAAATCTTGGTACATCTTCGTTCCACCGGGGTGGATGGAGTAAGGTGTCTCATGAGCTTCCTTCATAATCACTTCCTTTAATTCTGAATCAGCGGGCACACAAATACGGCCTTTATACCAAAGAACTCCTTGATCATCTTCTTCGAATCCTGGCACCTTGCCGGAACTAATTCGGCGCTTAATTCCTTCAATACTCTCATTTCCCTTCTGGGCTTCTTTGATTTGGCTCATCAAGGTGGGTTGAAACTCAAGGTTGGCTAAGAATCCTTGACTGACTAGTTCCAATCCAAATTTTTCAAACTCTTGGTGTAGCATGGGTTGCTCTTCCTTGATCCTCATATTCAATGAGCAGGGCTTCCTACTCAACGCATCGGCCACTACGTTGGCCTTACCGGGGTGATAGTGAATTTCCAGGTCATAATCCTTGATCAACTCTATCCATCTCCTTTGCCTCATGTTCAACTCCTTCTGGGTGAATATATACTTCAAACTCTTGTGATCAGTGTAGATCTCACAACGGTTGCCCATCAGATAGTGCCTCCAAGTCTTCAAAGCTAGAACCACGGCTGCTAACTCTAGATCATGGGTTGGGTAATTTTCTTCATGAGGTCTAAGCTGCCGAGAGAGGTAAGCTATGACCTTGCCTTCTTGCATCAATACGCAACCAAGTCCAAGTTTGGAAGCGTCGCAATAGACATCAAAGTTTTTGGTGATATCGGGCATGGTTAGGACGGGGGCGGTCACCAATCGCTTCTTGAGCTCTTGAAAACTCTCTTCACATTTAGGGGTCCATTCAAACTTCTTGTCCTTCTTCAACAATTGAGTCATTGGCCGGGCAATACTTGAAAATCCTTCAACAAACTTGCGGTAATATCCCGCTAATCCGAGAAAACCTCTAACTTCCGTCTGAGTGGTAGGGGCTTCCCATTCCATGACTGATTTGATCTTCTTGGGGTCTACCGATACTCCTCCTGCTGATAGCACATGGCCTAAGAATCCAACTTCCTTCAACCAGAACTCACATTTACTGAACTTGGCATACAGCTGATGCTCTCTTAAGGTTTCTAGAATTAATCTCAAATGGGTTGCATGCTCTTCTTCGGATTTGGAGTAGATAAGAATGTCGTCAATGAAGACAACAACAAACTTATCCAAGAACTCCATAAAAACCTTATTCATGAGATTCATGAAATAAGCAGGGGCATTGGTCAATCCAAATGACATTACGGTGTACTCATACAATCCGTACCGGGTAGTGAAGGCTGTCTTGGGGATATCCGTTGCACGGATCTTCAGTTGGTGGTATCCAGTTCTAAGATCTATCTTTGAGAACACTCTAGCTCCAGTTAGTTGGTCAAACAAATCTTCAATCTTCGGGAGAGGGTACTTGTTCTTGATGGTCACATCGTTAAGCTTGCGATAATCAGTGCACAGTCGGCTAGAACCGTCACTTTTATCCACAAACAGAACAGGTGATCTCCAAGCGGAAAAACTAGGTTGAATCAATCCTTTACTCAAAAAGGTCATCCAATTGCTTCTTCAACTCAACTAATTCAGCTGGGTTCATACGATAGGGTCGTTGGGCTATTGATCCAGTTCCGGGGATAAGCTCAATGATAAACTCAATATCCCGATCCGGTGGCATTCCGGGTAGCTCATCGGGAAAGACATCCGGGTAATCACAGACGATGGGGACTTGCTCCAAAGTTGGTCCTGAGATACTCTTATGACATCTGGGGATTGGAATGGGTTTGACGGACACATGCTTCACGAAAACTCCATGGCTACTCCTCATGGTGATGGTCTTTTTGGCACAATCTATAATTCCTTGGTGTTGGGACATCCAATCCATACCTAAGACTACCTCCAATCCTTTGGTTCCTAACACAATCAAACTGGCTAGGAAAGAGATCCCATGGATTTCTATGGGCACTGCCAAACAGGTACAACTGGCTTTGGTTACTGACCCGGGAATTTGCACAGACATGACATCTTTCAAGGGTGTGGGTTGAAGTCCACTTTTATCAACGAATAGTTGGGTAACAAATGAGTGTGAAGCTCCAGAATCAAACAGAACTCTTGCAAGAACTGAGTTAACAGGGAACATACCAAGCACGACGTCTGTTGCTTCCTGGGCTTCTTCAACATTCATGTGATTCAGACGGCCTTGAGAGCGAGGCTGGTTCCTTGGTGGATAGTTCTTGCCATTTCCCACACGGCGCTGTTGCTGAACAGGAGCAGCTGTCTTGGATGCCTCATTCAGCTTCTTGGGGCACTCATTGGAGTAATGCCCTTTGAGTCCGCACTCATAACAGGTAATTCCAGACTTGTCACCAGGCTTGGGTAACATAGGGGCACCATTTGGCCTTGGAGTATTGGTGTTGAAGTTGTTGCCACTAGGTCTTGGAGGTGCACGGTTGAAGTTGTTGCCGGGTGGACGGCTGGGATAGTTGGGACGCGAAGCAGGTGCAGACGGCCTCATTGGTCTAGGGGCGAAACCCATAGGTGCATTTCCCCTTGGCTTCTGCGAGTTGCTCGAGTTGCCTTGATACATCATACGACGCTTGCGGTTCTCGGTAGCTTGCTTGAGTTTGCCTTCCATCTGAATGGCAGAGTCAACCAATGACTCCAGGTCGGCAAAGTGAATGCTGACCAAGACACATTGCATCTCATCATGAAGTCCATCCAGAAACCTTTCTTGCTTCTTTTCAGTGGTGTCAGTGTCATCTGGGGCATACCTAGACAAGGTAAGGAACTTGTCACGGTAATCCACCACGGACAGGGAACCTTGCTTCAGATTCCTAAACTCATCTCTCATCCTTTTAACCAATCCCATAGGAACATGGGCTTTGCTAAACTTGCTCTTGAACTCCTCCCAAGGCATCACATA
Organism: Dactylis glomerata; assembly: GCA_007115705.1. NCBI lineage: Eukaryota > Viridiplantae > Streptophyta > Magnoliopsida > Poales > Poaceae > Dactylis > Dactylis glomerata. Next base: position 3,669,185 of record QXEO01002107.1, on the reverse strand, counting down.
CCCTGGGGCTTGCATTGCACGGGTGCTATCCCACCAAGCTCTCGCTGCTCCAGCAAGATAGTGGGTGGTGTACAAAACCTTCTCATTTTCACCAACTTCGGCGACTGCCAAATTGTTCTCCATGGTGCGAAGCCAGTCATCGGCATCTAAGGGCTCTTCAGACTTAGTGAATATGGGAGGGTTGGTGTTTTGGAAACTCCTTAACTTGGATTGGTGCTCTCCATTGCCATGGTTTTCTCCTTCACCATTACCATTGCCATTGTTGTGGTTCATTGCCATCTGGGTTAACTGCTGAAGAGTGGCCAAGTTGGCTTGGCGCTCAGCTCGGGCTGCTTCCCGGTCTTCCATGATCAACCTTAGCAATTCGGCCATTTCCGGGTTCGGGGGTGGGGGTGCTCGCGGCATCTGAAGATAAGGTGTGTAAGACAAGAGGGAAAAGCTAATTTGCTAAGATTTAAAGGTAACATGGATGATGCAATTTTGTCTTACTAAGGCCTTAAGGGCCAAATTCATATTTCATTTAACACTCAACAAACATATCATACACACGAGTTCACACATTACAAATGGTTTACACTAAACCATAGCGACTCGTCTACTAGAGAGGGGGATACAACTCACACCTACACGAAGTGAAAGAATAAAGTGGAACTCATAACTAGATAACACGTGGATCTCGAGTCTAAACAGCGGGCTCCTCGGGGTCTTCCTCCTCGTCAATCACAATAAATCCATTGTGCCCATCATCTTCCGGATCATCGAGGTCCTCCATGAAGTCATCCTCATCACTAATGAGGGCATTATCCTCCTTGCGGAGATCAAAGCCTTCCTCCTCACCAAGGTGATCCTCCAGACTCTCAATGTACTCAGTCAACTCCGCCACATTGGCCTTCAACTCCTCAAGGTCCCGTTCCTTCTCATCACGCTGGCGACGAAGACTCTTGCGCTCCTTCGCAAGAATCCTGATAGTGCTCCTCGCCTCCACCAGTGCAACGTGCTCGAGGTTGGCCCTAGTACGGGCACGATCGGCCCAAGTGTTCTCCACAAGCTCAAACTTGACCCTTGGAGAACCCAACATCCCCTTCTTGCCACGGCAACTAGCTCGGATGAGCCACCGTAGCTCTCCATCCGGGTGCTCATTGAGCACGGCTCCCTTGAACTCCGGGTACAAACGGTTCAGGAACAAGGTCAAGGTGGTGAGGTCGCGCTCGAAACAAAGGCTGCCACCATGGCCCAACTGGTACTGCTCAGTGAATACCGGGGCCATCTACAAAATTTTAAATTAGTTCAAGTTAGTGATCAACTCAAGTGTGCAAAATTTTTAAGTAGGCAAAAACTAAAGTATGTATAAAACTTTGCAACTAGAGAGGAAAGACTAAGAAATTTTGAAATCATTACTTATATCTTTGTTTTTATCAAGTGTTCATTTAACGCCCATTCTAACTAAGGTCTCCTATGGTCAGCCTAGGCTCTGATACCAACTTGTGACGACCTCAAATTTGATACAAATTCGAAGTGCCCGTTATGTATTCCACCGCAATCCCAGAACCATTGTTGCGATATACATAACGTAGTTGGTACTCAGTTCCATAGACATTACAATACGATGGTTCAAATACAATGGTCATACAGACCAAGTCATATTACAACACAATATAGCAGCGGAAATAACGTCTTCGGCCCATGCCTTCTCCCTACAGGCAAATGGCGACTCACGGAGACGAGCTTAGTTCTGGTACTCTTCTTCATACCCTTCCTCCTGGTATTCCTCCCCATAGTCTGGCCAAGTTGATAGCCAGGGACACAGCCGTGAGTACATTGGATGCACTCGCAAACCATCTTATAATTGAAATGATGAAGCAGATATGCAAGGTTTGATATAGTGGACTAAGCACTAAGTTTATTTGCAAAAGCTAGTTTTATTTCCCAAGAATGTTCACTTATAGGAAAGAGATTTAGTTCTCTAAGTTCCATCTAAAGAGGACTTCAAGTGTGTCAACAACATTTCAAGTCAAGTCATTCACCAAGTCACCATTGTCACTTTTAATCCTGACAAAAGTCAAGTACAGCTTGCCAACCGTCCATGACCGCGGACGCGGCTATTCGAATAGTTTCAAAACCTCTGCAGAGGGGTACACTTTACCCACAAGATTCGATACATCTGCCGAGAGAAATCCACGGTTCGACATACACAAAGTATGCGAGGTTCAGATAATCAAACAAACTCTTTCACTTGCTCATCCTAGTATAGGATCCTTCCCTAGAGCCCGGGATACGGAACCCCGCTCCGGCGCCTCTAGTTCTGCCCATCCCGGGTACAGGGTTAGTGGAATCCACCTGGTCTAGAAGTAACAGTTTCGCGGTGTCCTTCCATGAAGCTTTGATACAAGGCCTCCCATACTAAGATAAACAAACTACGGATTAAGCCCCTTCCCATATAGGGGTAATGTGGTTGTACGGTATAATTGGCTCCCATAGTACATCACTCGTTGTCATTTGAAAAATATATTTCATAGTTCTTAGTCAAGATTAATTGCTTTTATAAAGCCAACATGTAGGAGCAACCTCCCATTTCAAGTTTCAAGTTCAAGTCACCACCTTTCAAATGGGGTTCCCCCAGAGATAGCATCAACTTTTATTAGCGACTAAGCAACTACATTGAGTGATAGTACTACTAACTAGGGTTGGATAAACTCAGCTTGATGCTCTTGATCATCAAGACACCAATTTACTTCTATCATTCTACTCCAGCAATTCAATCATGCAATTTACTTAAAACAAGTAGAATGCAATATTAAAACTAGGCATGGGGAGTATGAATCAAAAGATGGCTTGCCTTGGTTGGCAAAGTGTCCGGGGTTCTCTTCTTCTTCTTGATAATAATAATCCCCTCCAATATCCTCCTCGGCAACACTAGCGTCTAAATAACAAATAAACACAAAGCACACCATCACTTCACCAAGCTAACAACACACCAAGCACACATCTTTGTTTGCTAACCAAGCATTCATGTTGAAATTTTATGGTGTTGGATTGTAAGTCTTTCTTCTAAGTTTTTCTTCAAGTGTGCAAGCTAGATTCTGTACTAAGTGGCATAGGTGGTTCACTTGTGCAGCATTGGTGTTGAGTTAGGGTTACTAAGACAAGTTTAAGTGGGATGGACCCACTAAGTGAATTGGCAATGAGGGCAATTAATTATAAGTGTGCACTAGTGATCTATCATTTTATGCTACAAAAATAGGATTGGGTTAGGGTCTAAATGATCACACTAATAGGGTTTGGGGTAGATTAGTGTTGACTAATAGTAAGAGGGGTCATTAGTGAGTTCACATTTTAATTTTCATGATTTTTGATGGCTTAAATAATTTTCTAGAAATCTTTCATTATTAAACAAGCTATGGTCACACTATTCATATCTGATTTTATTCTGAACTTATTTTGAATTCTAACCAGTCCTATTGGGTAGATTATTTTATAAGCTTTCCAATGCATATTTATTTGCTAGATTTGGATTTGTAAAACTCTAGGAATTAAAGTTTGAAAATAGCATCTGAAACATATTTGAAATAAATAAAACGGGCGGGAATTTATTTAAAAACGAAACGGACCGAAACTGAAACGAGCCGGGCCCTATTCAGAATAAAGCCAAACGGGCCGGCCCATACCGTTTCGTGCGGGGAAAAAGAATAAAAGGGGAGCTGACAGGTGGGGTCGCGCTGTCAGCTCACTTAACGATTCCCGAATCGGTATGCTAGCGTCGGATTAAGATCGGATGGCTCACGTGCATCGTCTTCCTCAGCACGGCGGAAGCTCACCTGCGAGCAGCGACGATCGTTCGACGGCGATGGCGAGGCGTAGGGGAAGCAGGGCTCGTCGGCGACGTGCAGGATCGGCGGCGGCGAGGCTCCTCTTCCGATTCCCTGCAGCGGCGGGCTCCCAGGTGGTCGGACACGTCGACACGCTCCACGTCCAGTACTGCGCCGGCGGGGCTGGCTACGGCGAACCAGAGCGAGAGGGAGTGAGCGGCGATGTCTGGGAGGTAGCTGGGGACTGGGTGCGTTGCTTCGTTTGATCTGCGGGGCTTTTTATAGGCCGGAGCGACGAGGGCAAGCGCGGCCAGAAGCTCGTCTGCACGGGGGCCCTGGCGGCGTTTGAAGCTCGCTCCGGTCACAGCGGTCACGGGGGCGTGCTGGGAGGGTTATGGCTCGGCCGTGGGGTGCTGTGGGTCTCCTCTGGCGCCTCCAAGCTGGTCGGCATCGTGCAGGGAAGAGGGTTGCTGGGAGGGGGCCCTGGGTGCGTTTCTCCTCCTTCCTCCTCTTCTCACGGCTTGGGTCGGGGGTGGGGAAGCTGGGCTCGACCGTGGCGTCGTCCAGCAACATGGCTACAGCACAGGAGCGAGCTAGAACAGTGCAGCACCAGTGATCTTGATCTCATTTGATTTTCTTCTGCCAGTGCTCGACGAAATGCCCGCAAGAACTCAAAGTTTGAATTTTCGAAATTTTCCACTTTGGGTGTTCATCATATTGGATAAGGTACCCAGTCATATTTTTGTTATAGTGAAAGGTTGAGTTTTGCAGAAAATTATATTTCAAATTTGAGTATAGTCACTGTTTCAGATTCAAACTTTGGTTCAAGTTTGTGTGATGTTCCAGTTTGAAATTTGGACAAATGCTTGTTGGTTGAGTTAGTCCATAACTTGGTTAAGCTCAACTAAAAGGTTAAACCTGAAGGTGAGCTGTAGATTGCTTAATCTAAGGGCTCAAAGTGGTGTAGTCAATAACAGTTTCTAGATCATATTAACTTTATCTCTTTCTTACCTATTTTTATTTCTGGTTCTTTTGGTTCCTAGTATCTTTCTTAATTGTTTCTGTTGGTTCACTTAGAATTATCTAACCAATGCTCAATCAAAATTAACACACATAAAATCATAGAATACAAATAAAAGAAAAATGCATGTATGCATACAATAACAGATAAAAAGTTTTATTTGGGTCCAAAATTTGGCACTTTATTTATTAAGAAGTGGGTTACAATTTCTGAGTTGTTACACTTAACATCACAGTTTACAACATAATCAGCATGGAGTCCTTCATCTTCATGTGCCACAGGCGAGAATGTTGAGGATAGACTCGTAACCCTATGATACCTTACTCATCGTCTGAAAAACCTGCAAAATGAGACATTGCAGCCACAATTGGTCAATACATTTGAATTTTATTGGCAAATGACACTATATGTTGGATGTTGTTGGCAATCTACAAATACATGAATATTTGGCTTGGTGGAGCTTGGCTTATTTGCGTAAAGCAAATTTTATCCTATCATTTTCTCAAGGCAAAACTTCCAATGGACAACTTGATTTGGGTGACCTACCCCTGTAGACACAGGCCGTAGTTAACATACAGGACCTAGTGGTCGATAGACACTTACATCAATTGTCAAAACCTCGGTTACTACATATAGGCACATATAAATGGCACGGGACACGCTAGCCGATAGACACTTGCACCAATTTCCATATTCCCAGTTCACCCCCACAAATTTTAATTTCAGAAATTGGAATGATGAGATCCTTGAACAGGTTCCAAGTAGAGTTGCTCATAGTTGTCCATAACCGTGGACATGGCTAAATACTTAGTTTGACACTCTCGAGAGGTTGTACACTTTACCCACATGACTCAGTCAACCCCTTTTACCATGAAGCTCATTTTGCTCGAATGGTCGGGTGAAGACTAAGACAAGACCTTTCAGAAGTAATTCCCCGCACCACCAGAGGGACCGTACCAACCTACAAACCCCTACATCTGCTAGTCACCTCGGGCCGGGTTCATACAACCAACTCAATCAAGATAGTGCCCATTTGACATGTGATTGTACAAGAAGATACTAAACATGGATTGTCTCAAATCTCTTTAGACCTAGGTGGCTTTCCGCAAATGTGAACTCCCACCAAGAGTAACCATTGACATGGCCTCCTGAGTAGTCACCTTCTCCAGTAATCCACCAATCACCCAGGTAGTTCATTAAACTTAGTAGTTTTTTTCTTATTCAACTAAAACCATTTTCATAGCATGCTAAGAAACAACTAAGTTCAATGGAGACAAAGGAATCATGGTAAAGACCTATGAGTATACTACTTGGGTGAAAAGCAAAGCATAAAATAGTAACAACTATCCTACACATGCATCTTTACAAAATCTCTAATGCAATAGTAAAACATTAGGTATTTGATGAAGTGTCACTTGCCTTTTTGAGTAGTTGAAGATCTTATACTTCTCTCAACAATACACGTTGCTCTCCGTTCAAGCTATAAGATAAAATAACACAAAATAAACACACCAACCAATAACAACAAAATCAAGCAAGAAAAACAATATTGAAAAGGTTGGTTATCTATTTTAGATTTCTTGTGACTCCATGGTAAGAAGATATGGCAAGAGGCTTGTGGTTTGCAAGATATGGCTTTGAGAGTTTGGACTGCAAAGTCAAATGCTTAGAAAGAGAAATGGATCATCCAAGATATAATGGAAAAGGTTTTTATGCTTTATAAAAGAATGTATAGAATTTGGAATGGCTCATGTGAATAGAATCACATAAGTATAAAATAATGTAACTGCAATACTATTGAATATATAGTGTGACAACACTTACTCTAAATAGTACCAGTTACACATAGGCTTTGGTATGAAGTGGTGATATATATTGAATTACTCAACAACTCATTTGTTACTGAATAGTTCAATATAAGAAAATAAGATTGAGTAGGCATGAGGTTGGATATGTATGAATGATATTGAGACTAATGGTGTGTGCATGGCCACAAGATTCTCTTGGACAGAAGGATTAACTTGAACTATATATGGCCATGTCTATGTTTAAATTCTTCTTTGAAGAATTCAAACTAGTTTTGGGTGAGATGGTTGTTCAAAGATGATAATGGATTTGAATGGTTCTAGACATATGAGCTATTGTGTAATGTATCTCAACACCACAAAATTCAAAGGAAACAATAAATAGAATATAGCACAACTTACTCAAATACTCAATTTGAATTTGAATAATATGTACTAGGCCAACAAAATTAAGGTAGGCATGATATTGGGTCAAGGTGAAATGTCTAAATGTTATGGTTGGATAGGTATGATCATAAGATACACCTTGGTAGAAGAAATCATATTGAAAAGAATTCTGGAATTAATTCTATAATGAAAATACTCAAATTCTCATATTTGAATTTGAATACTTGTAAATAGGTTCAAATATTTTTGGGAATGAAGATAATGGATAGATAAGTTCATTATCTTCCATTTGCAAAAAGAATCATGGGATTTTGGTTTATAGAATTTGAACTAGGTTAAATATACTCAAATTCACAAGTTTGAATTTTAATGATTTTAAAATAGTCAAAAAATCTTTGGCAGTGGTTCTATTGGACAGAGGAGATCAATATGATTCATTTGCAAAAAGAATCAATTGATTTGGATTTCTAGAATTTGAACTATATCAAAAATACTCAAACTCATATGTTTGAATTTGAATGTTTTCAAATAGCTCAAATGACAAATATTTTGGTTTCATTGGATTCTAATCATGTGTAGGAATCTATAGACATATTATTTGTAAATTTTGGACTTATGGTTTAAAAGATATGAATTTCTGAAGTATAAACCCTTTTTTGTTTTATTTCTAATTCGATTTTCAAATTAACTGGAGGGCTGGCCACATGGCTCTATATGATTGGTCGATACCGGTTCATAGGGATCAATGATTTCAGCTGTTTAAAAGTGGTTTGGATGGTCCAGATCAGATCTGAGGAGGCTCACCGGTGTTAACCCGTTTAGGTCATCAGAACCTTAGTCCGCAGCGGCTCCAGTGTCAATGGTGCTGCAGGTGTTCCGGGGCCTCGTGGAGTAGCCTACGAGGATCAGAAGGAGGCAGGAAAGTCTATAGCAAGATCCTCGGGGTGGAGGTGGTCTGGTGACTCGGGAATAACTCGCCGGAGCTCGTGCGGAGGGCAGTGATGTCTAGGCTAGGACGGTCACAGCTCATTCTAGCACGCGAGGAAGAAAACAAGGGTGTTAGGGAGATGCGCAAGGACGAGACATGGAGTTTTGAACCAGAAGAAGGTCGAGTGGGGTACGGTGCTTAAAGGATTTGTCACCAGAGTCCATCGGTGTATGCAGAACGGCGAGCTCTCATTTGGGCATCCTGGGGGCCGAGGGATGGGGAAAATGGAGGGGAAAGAGAGAGGAGAGCAAGGCCTATAAGTAGGCACGGGCGCGGTGTTGAAAGACGCAAGGAATTAAGGGGGAGAGAGGATTGCGCGTGGTGTCTCCGCGTGGTGATTGCGGCCGGAGGTAGAAGAAGAAGGTGACGTGGCGTTCACGGGCCCCACCTATCAGCGAGCGGAAGAGAAGGAGAGGATAACGCCTTGGGAGGTGGCCTAGCTGGTCCGTGGGTGGTTTCTGGCTTGGGCAGGAATGGTCTCCCCCGCGGCCTTTTCTATTATTTTTCTTCTTTCTCTTTTTCTATTTTTTTCTGTTTTCTTTCATATCTTTTTTCATTTTGGTTCTAAAATAATTCAGACCAATTTCTAAATTATTATAAAATTCAGCAAATCACTTTTCATGATAAAACAAATTTTCAAAAAATATTTTATATGTTTGGCCAAAATAGCTTTATTTGCATATTCCAAAATAGAAATTAGGGTTTAGAACTAACCCTTTAAAAATTCAGAAAATAAACTTTATAAAAATAATATTTGAACTTTATTTTCAAACATGATTTGGTGATGAAAACTTTATTCTTTATAAATCATTTTGGAAATATCTCTTTTGCAAATAAGCTTGCATAGTTTTTTGAATAAAATCAAATAGTTTCAAATCTTAGGGAAATTTATTTTTTTGACATTCCATCCATTTAATTTATTTTTTTAACATTCCAAAATATGGAAATTTCTGGGATGTTACAGACTACCACCCTTAAAAGGAATCTCGTCCCCGAGATTCAGAGAGGCTAGAAATAAAGATGGGTTTGGGATACCTAGGTTTAGGGATCTTGGTGGCTACCACCCTTAAAAGAAACTTTTGTGGGTTGTCTAGGTCTTAGGTTCTATAACATCCCAAGTTTTTATATCAAGTCTAGGTGATGAAAACTTTTGTGTTGATTGAAATTTCATATGGTATTAAACCTTTTTTAGTTTATTTTAAAAAATTATTAAAAAACCATATCAAACTTTCTACTTTTTTTCTTGAAGGACTTATTTTGAGAAAATAGGATTTCAAAAATACTATTTTGAATTTATTCAAACCTATGCAAGCTTATTTACAAAGGAAGTATTACCAAAATGATTTATATTAAATAAAGTTTGCATTACTAACAATGTGTTTGAAAATGAATATTAAAATATTATTTTATAAAGTATATTCCCTGATATCAAAGGATTATTTTGAAAACCCTAATCCTATTTTTTCATTATGCAAATAAAGCCCCATGGGCCAATTTATAAAGTTTTCATGAAAATATGGTTTATCTTTGAAAAGTGTTTTCTTAAGGTCTTAAAATGTGGTCTTGAATTTTAGAAAATTTTAGAATTTGGTTTGATTTGATTTGGTGTTCAAATGAAAAAGTTATGGAAGAAATTCAAAAAAAAAGAGTCAAAAAAGGAGAAGGGCAGCCCAACTGGGCCAACACCGGAGCCCAGCAAGGCCTGAGCACCCCCTCCCCCTCTTTATTTTATTTTTCTATTTTGTTTCCCCGCTGACAGGTGGGACCCACCTGTCAGGGTCATCTTCCACCTCGCGTCAATCGCGCCCATTTCCTCCGCACAGTGAATTCCTCCCGGCGATAATTCCCATCGATTTCGGTCATCAAAACTTGCCCCGGTCACGCCTATAAGTAGTCCTCCCTCTCCTCTCCACTTCCCCTCTATTTTCTCTCCTGATTGCGCTACCAAGCTAGCGAAATTGCACGCCTGAGTCCGCCATTGTTGCGGCCATGCTGGCGTCATTTCAACGGCCTCAGGTGAGATTGCCGCTTCGTTTTGGTCGCCAGAGACTCCCCTCGCCCCAGTGCACCACCTGATGTTCCCCTTTTGTCCAATCTCGCAGCAATTCGACCACTTGGTCCTAACCTGAAGACCACCTCTGCCTAGGGCGCTTCGGCCGCCTCTCCGCAACGTTGCAGGAAGCAATTGACGATGACGACCACACTTTCGAACTTGCCAAGATCTCATGTGCCTCGTCCGCCCATCCGCTAGCTCCAGGAACTACCGGAGCATCACCGGCATCCACCTCTAGTGCCACAGCATGCTACAGACCTTGCCGAAACCCTAATTCCGATGAGGATCTCTTCCGCTTCGTCTCTGATCATTAGATCTCAAATCCACGGCTTGGATTAGATCACTAACCCGAAGGGGTATGGACAGATCCGAGCTACCCAACCCCCTTTTAATCCAACAGCCCATATCCTCGATCCGCCTGAACCGGTACGGGCGAATCACAATACGCCACGTGGCTTGTTCCGAATCAGATTGTTCTAAAACAAATTCAACTAGATAGATTTTATTTGAAACTTTGGAAATTCATATCTTCAAACCATAGATCCAAAAATAACAAATAATATGTCCCTAGAAAGCTAAGAATGAGTAGAATCCAATGGTGCAATAATATTCCATAGGTTCTGTAGTCAATTTGAATTGAATTTCAAATTGGTTCAAATCCATCTGTTACATCAGTTAATTCATATCTTTTGTTCTACACATCCAAAAATGACAAATTTGTAGTCTTTGGAATCCTCTGATCTTGTAGAGCATCATGGAATCAAGAAACTTCAATGTTGATACATGCACAAACCTTGTGCATACAAATTCATCAAAATCACTGTTCTGATCATAATTTGAGTTCTAAAATTGATTTTTGAGTGAATCCAATTTCAGTAGCTTTGTTTTACTGTACTCTATCCAGTAGCATCACTTCCCAAATTTCTTTAACCACTTCACAAACATTGAAATTCAAATATGGGAATTTGAGTAAATTCCTTTATAGATTAATTCTATATTGTTTTTAGCTTTGTTCCCTTCCACAAAAGTAAATCATATGATCATACCCATCCACCAAAAACATTTGGACACCACCTTGATCCAATATCATGCCTACCTAATCTGGTTGACCTAGTGCACACTATTCATATTCAAATTGAGCATTTGAGTAAAGTGTGCTATGTTCCTAATAATGATGTCTCTGAATCTTGCGGTATTGATATACTCCACACCACAATACAGGTCCATACTCCATGTATCCTTTAGGATCTTGAACCATATTCTCAAGTATCATTCATTCATATTCAACCCCATGCCCACTTATTCTTGTTGATCTAGTACACATTATTCAAATTCAAATTCAAATTGAGTATTTGAGTAAGCTGTACTATATTCTATTTATTGCTGCCCTTTGGCTCTTGTAGTGTTAAGATACATTACACCCTAGATCATATGTCTGGAACCATTCAAATCCATTATCACATTGAACCACCATCTCACCCAAAACTAGTTTGAGTTCTTCAAAAAAGAAATTAGACATTGAGATGGCCATATCTAGTTCAAGTTAATCCTTTTGACGAAGATAATCTTGTGGCCATGCACACACCATTACTCTCAATACCATTCCTACCTGTACAACCTAATGCCATTTCAATCTAATTGGCTATATTGAACTATTCAATTTACAAATGAGTTAATTGAGTAATTCAATGTTTCATAAATCCATACCCAATACCTAAGTATAATTTATACTATTTTTAGTAATTGTTGTCACACTTATTTAATAGTATTGTTATTGCACCATTTGACACTTATGTGGTTCAATTCACATAAGTCATTCCAAATTTTATTCATGCATTGGTAAAGCATAAAGATTCATCACTTATATCTTGGATAGTTCATTTCTCTTTGATCGTTTGACCTTGTCTACCAAACTCTCAAAATCCATATCATGCAAGCCACCATCCTTTTTGCCATATATCTCTTATCACAGAATCATAAGAAATCCAAAATGTTGAACCAAACTCTTTTCAATTGATTGTCTTGTTTGATTTTGTTGCTATTGGAATGGTGTGTTTATGTTGTGTTATTGCTATGTTATAGTTGGTACGGAGAGCTACATGTTTTGTTGAGACAAGTGAAAACATCGTGAATTTCAAAAAGGCAAGTGACACACATTCTTCTACCTACTTTTTACTACTGCATTAGTGTTTTTCAGTAGTATGCATGATAGGTGGAATATCAATTGTTTTACAAAGTGCTTAGATCCTAGTAGTGTGTAGACATCCTTTAAACCCTGCTTGATAGGATGCTAAAATACTTGAATACTGATGCCAATGCTATGATCACTTTGTTAAAGTTGATTTTTGAACAAACTAAGAACTTGAACTAAAATGAATCACATGGGTGGATTGGTTTGATAGAGGAGGCGAGGTTGATTGGCTCCTGGGACACATGCCTCGGGAGGATGTGTACCCAGGGCGTAAACTTGTGGTTTGCCACCTAGGATTAAAGAGATTACCATGTCTTCTGTGCTTTAGAGTACTTCCATTGCAGCCTTATGACGACACTATTGGCTCTGTCTTGACTAACTAGGATGTGAGAGTTCAACTTGTGAGCAAGACATGAGGTGGTAGCAGAATTGTATGTGGGATTGGGTCTTGCTAGTACCGTTGCTCTCTCCTTCTGAAAGGTCTTGTCTCATTCTATATGGGTAGAATGAGTCTTAAGGTGAAAGTGCACAACCCCTGGAGGGTGTCAAACTAATCGATTAGCCGTGTCCCCGATTATGGACAATTTGAGTCTCTGGACATGGAATAGATGGAAGAATCTCATCACCGTTTCTGAATGTTTAAAACTTGTCTAGAAACCCCTAGGTTAGGAGCTCAGGGCCATACACTCCGAGGGGTGGTGGTTTTTGTTGTTCCGACTTTGTTGAGTTTCGCCCAGAGCTACATGCCTAGCTAGTATGTAGTATATGGGGGTTATTTCAACCCTTAAAAATATAAAGTTTTGTAAGAAAGTTTTGAGGTGGAAAATGTAGGATAAAACTGGATTTATGCAAATTAGCACATGAGATCCACCAGCCAAATATCATGTCGTATAGTTCTTTCACAACAACCATCAGATATGTGTCATTTGCCAGTATGTTGTTATACTGACCCCTTTTATTGGGGCCGCATATTCAAATGTGCAGGTTATTCGGATGAGGAATGACTAGTAGGATCTCGAGTCTACATTCCAACATGTCGGCTTGTGGCACGTGATGAAGATGGAGGCTCATTGCCACTTTATTATTCCGCTATGATTTTGTAAGGTCTGAACCATATGTAACTGGATCTACGTTGTAATAATTGATACTATTGCAATGATTACTACATTGTTTACTGTGGTGCTATCAGTGATCCAGGGAATAGCACTTAACACAGGAGTCTTTCCTTTTTCAAAAGGTGGGGCGCTACAGAATGGTATCAGAGCATAGTGTTTCCTATAGGATCGAGACCCTAGGTTTGGATTATAAATAGGGAGACCCTAGTATAAAAAAAATCTCTATCTCATCTTGCTTCTATTTATATTTAAAAAAATGTTTGCATCTTGAAAATTCCTTGTATTCTCCCCTACTTCATCTTCAAATGTTTTCCTTTTTGCTTTAGATGATCCAACCCCGGAAACCATCAAGAAAGGAAAAGAAGATCACAATGTGCCAGAAGAATGAGACTTCTACTCATATGATATTCTTTGACTCGGCATGATGCACTACATGGAAGGCCGACAAATAAAATGGAGAAATGCTTATATGAAAACTACACAACACCCAACAATACATTGAGGAGTTGGAAATGAGAACATGGAACAATGAAGACAGTAATAGAATAGACCACCAATAATTCTAGTGTATAGAACCAACGATATCATAGTAATAAAATGATCATACCAAATTGGGATATGACCATAATGGATTGTTAGTGTTTGAACTGCTTGCTTGATGTGATGAGTGTCTGTTAGATGTTGCTTGTAGGATGAATTGCCTTGATCTACTGTGTCTGGGGTAGGAATCTTCTTTAGATCCCTGCTATCTATTCTCATCTATGCCAAGACCTAAACCTATCATAAACCCAAACATATGCATCCTCAACGCCAGAACAATCACAACAACCCTCAGATGGAGATAGCAATGCAACGAATGGTAAAAGTACTAACTAAAATGATGCGAGTAATTTACCCAGGATATGGTCAAGTGCGATAGCAAAGAGTTACCTCCAGGAATGTAGAAAGTTCTAGATGATCATTCTCAAATAGTACAAATGATGTCCTAGATTTTGGCTAGTGCCAATAACAACCTACCACAAAATGATCATGGTGGCAAGGAACCCAGAGGTGATGCTGAGATAACACTATAAGCCTGCAAGATCTATGGAGAAATAGGACACTCGTCTAAGGAATGTCTTGAACAGTGCACTTACTATGATACGAGCCATCAAATTAAGGAATGTCCCATGGCCGAGGTTACTTGATTCCTATGCGATGGAATCAATCATGTTCGTACTGAATGTAACCTTTACTCCACGGTGCAACATATAAATCAACAAGCCAAAGATGGATTGTGCCAGTTGCTGGAAAAGATCCCTGAAGATAGAAGATCCAAAATGAAGGTGGAAAAGAAAGTCATGGAAATAGCACACAACATTACCACCAAGTGTTGCTTTTCATGTGAAGAAGAAGGACACTTATCTAGAAATTGCTCGAGGAAATGAGAAAGGTTTTCGACCACTCAAGTGGAATATGAAGAAAAGGAAGTAAGAGATCTCCTAGCTTTAGAGAGACCTAAAAAGAAGAAGGACACTAGCAAGGTGTGGTGCTTCAATTGCAAGGAGCTCGGACATTATGCGAAGAAATGTCCAAAAAAGAACAACAAAGTAAACAGACAAAGAGGAACGAACTTTGTCACCTGTCCCAAATGCAATCGAAAGGGACACCATGCAAGTAAATGCATAGAGAAAAGCACTTCAAGACTTTAGTGAACTGGGATAACTGAAGGATGCCACAAATACAAGGAGAAGATACAACAAGGTGCAGCCAACTTGGAAGAAATTGTATACAACTACTACTTGTAATAAATGTTGTAAGGACATGTAAATGCAATGAGCGACTTTGTCGGATGGATAATATCTTTCTTATGAGTTGGAAAACCAAAGGATCTGCAAGCTAAGAGCTAATGCCATACGAAAGTTTACGCAAACCCCTAGCTAAGGAAAGATAGATTTTGTTTTCAAAAAAAATTAAAAAAATGGGAGTTGGAACATTGGTTCTATTTCCAAAAGGTTTTTGTCAAAACTAGTGATGTTGACCAAGAGTTAGAATGGGAGGTTTAACAAACAATGTATGGAGTAATGATTTGGGTGCGGGATGGATTGATCACCATTCTTACTACTCTTGTTATTCGCCCTCATAATGTTGGCTTTGCAAACCTAGAGAGACATACCCTATTAAGCCTGAACCTCAGGAGGATAAGATATTATACCCTTATAATGGGCCAGTGAGGCCAAAACATAGGAATACGGTGAGGATGAACCTCAAGATTACCGTTGAAGAAGACTTACAATGGAAGAAGTCTTACGACCTTAAGAGCTCCGTTTTACCCAAGAGCCCTTACAAAGGAATGAACCATAAGATGAAGGACCACCAAGGATGTCGACTAAGAGGATGAAATGAAGACAGGAGATCACCTTAACTTGGTCCCCTGATTGACCCAAAGAGTGACCCTTCAGTGTCCAAAGTAGTTCAACAAATGTCATTGTTGGATTGAGGCATTACAGTAGAGAAAACCTTGCTCAAGCCTCCTTGAGAAAATACTGGATGCCCAAGTTTGCGAATAGACACCCACCTATTAGAAATGAAGATAGAAGCTAACCACGGATTTAAAAGATTATCCAGTGCCAAGTCAAAACCCAAGGTGTACCTGGTTGAACCCAAGATCTAGACTACCCACAAAAGTTCCTTTAAGGGTGGTAGCCACCTAGGTATCCCAAACCCATCTTTCTTTCTAGCCTCTCCGAATCTCGGGAACAAGATTCCTTTTAAGGGGGGTAGTCTGTAACATCCCAAGTTTTTATATCAAATTTTGGAATTTTTTTTGTTTTGTTTGTGTTGATTGAAATTTCACAAGGAATTAAAACTTTTTGAGTTTAATTAAAAACTTTATTAAAAAAACTATGTCAGACTTTCTACTTTTTTCTTGAAGGACTTCTTTTGAGAAAATAGGATTTAAAAAATTCTATTTTGAATTTATTCAAACCTATGCAAGCTTATTTGCAAAGGAAGTATTACCAAAATGATTTATATTAAATAAAGTTTGCATTACTAACAATGTGTTTCAAAATGAATTTCAAAATATTATTTTATAAAGTATTTTCCCTGATATCAAAGGATTATTTTGAAAACCCCAATCCTAATTTTTTCATTTTGCAAATAATGCCCCATGGGCCAATTATAAAGTTTTCATGAAAATATAGTTTATCTTTGAAAAGTGTTTTCTTATGGTCTTAAAATGTGGTCTTGAATTTTAGAAAATTTTAGAATTTGGTTTGATTTGATTTGGTGTTCAAATGAAAAGTTGTGGAAGAAATTCCAAAACATAAAAGAGAAAAGAGTCAAAAAAGGGAGAAGGGCAGCCCAACTGGGCCAACCCTGGAGCCCAGCAAGCCCGCAACACCCCCTCCCCCTCTTTCTTTTCTTTTTCTATTTCTTTTCCCCGCAGGGTCATCTTCCACCTCGCGTCAATCGCGCCCGTTTCCTCTACGCAGTGAATTCCTCCCGGTGTTAATTCCCATCGATTCCGGTCATCAAAATTTTCCCCGGTTGCGCCTATAAGTAGCCCTCCCTCCCCTCTCCACTTCCACTCTCTTTTCTCTCCTGATTGCACCGCCAAGCTGGTGAAATCAAACGCCAAAGTCCGCCATTGCTGCGGCCCTGCGGGCATGATTCCGACGCCCTCAGGTGAGATCGCCACTCTGTTTTGGTCGCCAGAGACTCCCCTCGCCCCAGCGCACCTCCTGATGTTCCCCTTTTGTCCAATCTCATAGCAATTCGACAACTTGGTCCTAACCTGAAGACCACCTCCGCCCAGGGTGCTCCGGCCGCCTCTCCGCAATGTTGCAGGAAGTGATCGACGACGACAACCACACTCTCAAGCTCGCCGAGATGTCCTGCGCCTCGTCCGCCCATCCGCTAGCTCAAGGAATCACCGGAGCATCACCGGCGTCCACCTCCAGTGCTGCAGCACGCCGGAGACCTTGCCGAAACCCTATTTCCAGTGAGGATCTCTTCCCCTTCATCTCTAACCGTTAGATCTCGAATCCACGACTTGGATCAGATCACTAACCCAAAGGGGTATGGACAGATCTGAACCACCCATCCCCCTTTTCATCCAACGGCCCATACCCTCTATCCGCCCGAACCAGTACGGGCGGATCACAATGTGCCACGTGGCCTGTTTCGAATCAGATTGTTTTTAAACAAATTCAATTAGATAGATTTTGTTTGAAACTTTGGAAATTCATATGTTTCAAACCATAGGTCCTAAAATTACAAATAATATGTCGCTGGAAGCTAAGAATGATTAGAATCCAATGGTGCAATAATATTCCATAGTTTTTGTATTCAATTTGAATTGAATTTCAAATTGGTTCAAATCCATCTATTACATCCATTAATTCATATCTTTTATTCTACATATCCAAAAATCACAAATTTGTAGTCTTTGGAATCCTTTGATCTTGTTGAACATCATGGAATGAAGAAACTTCAAAGTTGATATGTGCACAAACCATGTGCATACAAATTCATTAAAATCACTGTTCAGATCATAATTTGAGTTCTGAAATTGATTTTGGAATGAATCGAATTTCAGTAGCTTTGTTTTACTGTTCTCTATCTAGCAGCATTACTTCCCAAATTTCTTGAACCACTTCACAAACATTCAAATTGAAATATGGGAATTTGAGTAAATTCCTTCATAGATTAATTCTATATTCTTTTCAGCTTTGTTCCCTTCCACAAAAGTAAATCATGATCATACCCATCCACCAAAAACATTTGGACACCACCTTGACCCAATATCATGCCTACCTAATCTGGTTGACCTAGTGCACATTATTCATATTCAAATTGAGCATTTGAGTAAAGTGTGCTATGTTCCTAATAATGCCGTCTCTGAATCTTGTAGTGTTGATATACTCCACACCACAATACAGGTCCATACTCCTTGTATCCATTAGGATCATGAACCATATTCTCAACTATCATTCATTCATATTCAACCACATGACCACTTATTATTGTTGATCTAGTACACATTATTCAAATTCAAATTGAGTATTTGAGTAAGCTATACTATATTCTATTTATTGCTGCCGGTTGGCTCTTGTAGTGTTGAGATACATTACACCATGGATCATATGTTTGGAACCATTCAAATCCATTATCACCTTGAACCACCATCTCACCCAAAACTAGTTTGAGTTCTGCAAAGAAGAATTTAGACATTGACATGTCCATATCTAGTTCAAGTTAATCCTTTTGACCAAGATAATCTTGTGGCCATGCACACACCATTAATCTCAATATCATTCCTACCTATACAACCTAATGCCATTTCAATCTAATTGGCTATATTGAACTATTCAATTTCCAAATGAGTTAATTGAGTAATTCAACGTTTCATAAATCTATACCCAATACCTAAGTGTAATTTATACTATTTTTTAGTAATTGTTGTCACACATTTGCACCATTTGACACTTATGTGGTTCAATTCACATAAGTCATTCCAAATTTTATTCATGCTTTGGTAAAGCATAAAGATTCATCACTTATATCTTGGATAGTTCATTTATCTTTGATCATTTGACCTTGTCTACCATACTCTCAAAATCCATATCATGCAAGCCACCATCCTTTTTGCCATATCTCTCTTATCACAGAATCTTAAGAAATCCAAAATGTTGAACCAAACTCTTTTCAATTGATAGTCTTGTTTGATTTTGTTGCTATTGGAATGGTATGTTTATGTTGTGTTATTTCTATGTTATAGTTGGTACGGAGAGCTACATGTTTTGTTGAGAGAAGTGAAAAGATCGTGAACTCCAAAAGGCAAGTGACACACATTCTTCTACCTACTTTTTACTACTGCATTAGTGTTTTTTAGTAGTATGCATGATAGGTGGAATATCAGTTGTTTTACAAGGTGCTTAGATCCTAGTAGTGTGTAGCCATCCTTTAAACCCCACTTGATAGGATGCTAAAATACTTGAATATTGATGCCAATGCTATGATAACTTTGTAAAAGTTGTTTTGTGAACAAACTAAGAACTTCAACTAAAATGAATCACCTGGGTGGATTGGTTTGATAGAGGAGGCGAGGTTGAGTGGCTCCTGGGACACATGCCTCAAGAGGATGTGGACCCAGGGCGTACTTGTAGTTTGCCACCCAGGATTAAAGAGATTACCATGTCTTCTGTGCTTTAGAGTACTTCCAGTGCAGCCTTATGACACTATGGGCTCTGTCTTGACTAACTAGGATGTGAGAGTTCAAATTGTGAGCAAGACATGAGGTGGTAGCAGAATTGTAGGTTTGAATGGGTCTTGGCAGTATGGCTGCTCTCTCCTTCTGAAAGGTCTTGTCTCATTCTATATAGTTAGAATGAGTCTTAAGGTGAAAGTGCACAACCCCTGCAGGGTGTCAAACTAATCGATTAGTCGTGTCCCCGGTTATGGACAATTTGAGTCTCTAGACATGGAATGTACGGAAGAATCACATCACCGTTTCTAATATTTAAAACTTGTCTAGAAACCCCTAGGCTAGGGGCTCAGGGCCATACACTCCAAGGGGTGGTGGTTTTTGTTGTTCCGACTTTGTTGAGTTTCGCCCAGAGCTACATGCCTAGCTAGTATGTAGTGTATGGGGGTTATTTCGACCCTTAAAAATATAAAATTTTGTAAGAAAGTTTTGAGGTGGAAAATGTAGGATAAAACTGGATTTATGCAAATTAGCCCATGAGATCCACCAGCCAAATATCATGTAGTATAGTTCTTTCACAATAGCCATCAGATATGTGTCATTTGCTAGTACGTTGTTGTACTGACCCCTTTTATTGGGGCTGCATATTCAAATGTGCAGGTTATTCAGATGAGGAACGATTAGTAGGATCTCGAGTCTACATTCCAACATGTCTTCCTGTGGCACATGATGAAGATGGAGGCTCATTGACACTTTGTTATTCCGCTGTGATTTTGTAAGGATTGAACCATATGTAACTGGATCTGCGTTGTAATAATTTATACTATTGCAATGATTACTACATTTTGTACTGTGGTGCTATCAGTGATCCAGGGAATAGCACTTAACACAGGAGTCTTTCCTTTTTCAAAAGGTAGGGTGCTACAGGTTCATAGTAAGCATATTTGGGATATCACTTGACACTGGGTCATCTTTTGCAACTTCTATCTTCATCTCCAACTAGCAGGGTGGCCCGCGCATTTGCGCGGCTAGACATGATATATTGATTATGTGATTTTTTATCTCCATATCTCGTTATATATTACTGAGTTTTATCTTATAAAAATGCTCCTTATACATACATGAGGCTAATAGAAAATTCTCTACCTCAGCCAATCATTGTTATAAGAGAATTTCTAAATTTTATTCAATTGGTCGTTCTGGCTCTTATGCACTCATAATCTTAGTAGCATCTACCTCCTCGATGTTCTGATATACATAATTTTCTATATCTGATATAATCTATGGATAGAGATTATAGATTTATATTTAATTCATGATTTCCCTTCTGATTATTTTAGGGAACAGATCATATTTTTCTGTCCTTTTTTCTATTTAAATTCTATACAAAAATTTATATCTATCGTTTGTATTCATAAGAATTATATCCCATCTTAGTTTAATGCTATGTCCTTATTTTCAAATATTACATGTAGTATACCAACTTTATTCAAGCTACATCATCCTCGTTCACCGAATTAAATTTCCTACCCATTGACCAGCTACTGTAAGAGTAATAATATAAATCGTGTCACGTTTTTATTTTATCCATGCCCCAATGGATATTTTTAAGTGAATTTTGGTTGCTGAAAATAAGTACCTAAAAAGACATTTAATTACTGGTGATGTATTCCAGTAATTATCTGCAACCTACTCTACATACTTGCCAAGAAAAACATAGTACTAAGAATACCATGCCACCATATTTCATTTTTGAACCATAGAATATCCCCATATCTATGGTCTAGTGAACCATAAAATATTCAATCCACTCACTGTCGTCTTCAAGATACCTGAGAGCTTCACATGCTGATTTGCATGTTGGGTGAACGACTCCATTGATAGTTCTAATATCCTCAAAGAATATGCATAATGTTAGAAGCATAGTTAGGTATTTGATTGACCCTCTTGACATTTGGTTTTGGTTGTATGGCACGACAAATCTGTTGTCGAGCATGGATCCTCCTCTTTTGAAATGTCTTCCATTATCTTGCCTTCTATATATTGGAATTCCGTCATCATCTATTGTCGTATTGATACTGTATCTTTTTGGGAAGTGCTTGGAACTGCTGTTATCCAACATGCATGGTGATACTATATTTGCCCTCTGCATGTGTCCTGTGAATCATGGAGTTCTCATCAATAGCATGATATTGTTTGTATTAATGTTTGCCCTGATGTTGATAGCTCACACAGATTCTTGTACGCCATGGTATACTGCCTTGAAGGTTTGTCAATTGATCATAATATATATGAACATGGAGATATAATATCAAAATAATTGAGTCTAGGAAACAATTGTATCCGTGACGTTGTGGTACACATCTGCACGCTAGCTTACTTCTTTGAAAGCAGGAGTCGCAAGAGATTATTGGGCATGGAGATTTACCTGTGGATTCATCCGAGTGTTTTGAGTTAAGGAAAAAGCAATTTCGCCGAACCAAGCGAAGCAGTCACCGCAGTTGATTCCACTGATAGATTCATCGGTGTGAGAAGGAGGACATCATCCTCTATCAGAGTTTTGTTGAATCGGTCGAAGCAGTCTCCAAAGTTTGATTCAGCCGGGAGGATTGTCCGTCAACGTGAAAATCCAGACGCCTTCTAGCTGAGAAATTAGTCGAGGGGAGAAGCATGAAGGCCATGGACTCACATGTTTTTCTTCTTCCATCAAATTTGATTGTCCGTCAATGTGAAAATCACGCCTTCTAGCTGGGAGATTAGTCGAGGGTGGAAGCAGGATTGCCATGGACTCACGTATTTTCTTGTTTCCGTCAAATTTGTCGCTTGATGGTTCCATGCATTGGTGGCCGTGGTTGTCTAATTTGAATCTGTCCCATACGTGGTTTACGCTGCCTAATCTGAATCAATTTTTAGTTCGCATGGGATACGGCACCGTTTGCGTGGAAACTACTCCATGTAGCTATGTGTCCTTGACATGTACGTTAATAGCAATCTCTAGACACGACCAGGTGTCCTTCGCATACACGCATGATGGGTAGTAATCTGTGGACGTGGGCTTGTTAAATCTAGACCGTTTGTACATCTTAGTTTTAGAGCAAAAAATCTCCACCGTCGGTTGTTTGTTGTTTTAATAATATAATAGATAGGTGGGTGTCTATTCACATACTCTGGCATCCAATATTTCTCAAGATGGCTTGAGTACAACTTTCCTCTATTGTAGTGCTTCAATCCAACAATGAACTTTGTTGAACCATTTTGGACATTGAAGGGTCACTCTTTGGGTCAATTAGAAGACCAAGTTAAAGTGATCTCATATTTTCATTGCATACCCTTCTTGTATCTTCATAGACTTCCATTTCACGATTGAGACTTCTTTGTTCACCACTATTGGATATATCTGAACTCTTAGGGTCATCTTCCATTGCAAGTCATCTTCAACGGTAAGCTTGTGGTTCATCCTCACCGTATTTCTACGTTTTGACAACACTTGTCGTTTATCAGGGTATAATATCTTATCCTCCTAAGGTTCAGTCTTAACAGTATCGTCTCTCTTATAGGTATGTCACTCAAGATTTACCATTCCTCATAGCAAGAGCGAACAATATGAGTAGTCATCATGGGGGCCAATCCATGTCGCACCCAATCATTACGTTGTATTTGGTTTGGTGCATCTCGCATTCTAACTCTTGGTCAACCTCACTAACTTTGACAAAAACTTTTATGGAAAATGAATCAAGGTTTCAAATCCCATTATTGAATTTTTTAAAACAAATCTATCGATCCTTAGCTATAGGTTTGCGTAAAATCGCATATGGCATTAACTCTTAGCTTGTAGATCCTTCGGCTTGTCATCTCATGTTCTATGCTTCTTCTTCTTCTTCTTGATACTAAGCATCTTAGCTGGAGCCGAAAATGTTGTTGTCTTCATGGAGACTAGTAAAGAAAACACTTATTTGGGATTGGGATAAAGATGAGAATAGATAGAAGGGATCTAAAGAAAATTCCTACCCAAACATAGCAGATTAAGGCAATTCATATTACAAACATCATCTAGCAATCATTCATCACCTCAAGCAAACTAGTTCAAACACTAACAATGTTGTATGGTCATACCACAATTTGATATGATCAAACGTTATTACGATATTGTTGGTTCTATAAGCTAGAATGATTGGTGGTCTTGTCTATTAATGTCTTCATTGTTCCATGTTCCCATTTCCACATTCTCAATGTATCGTTGAGAGTTGTGCAGTCTTCATATTAGTATTTCTCCAAGTTCTTCATTGGCCTTCCACATAGTGCATCATGTTGGGTCATGGAGTATCAGTCTCACACTTCTGGCACATTGTCATCTTCTATCATTTCTTGATGGTTTTCAAGAGCTGGTTTAACTAAAGCAAGGGGAAGCAATATTGAAGATGGAGTAGGTGAGAATACTAGAAGTTCAGAATGAAAACATCTTTTTAATAAAAATGAACTAGATAAATTTTTCATCCCAGGGTCTTCCTATTTCTAATCCAAACCTAGGGTCACAAACCTATAGACAACACGATGCTCCGATACCATCCGTAGTGACCTCACCTTTTAAAGGTGTCGATCCTGTGCTTTATTGTGCTAGTCCCTAGATCAATCGCTAGCACGCACAGTTTAAGATGTAATACCAAGAAGCAAAGGTCTTTATTACATCGCATGATCCATAAATTTCATATTGAACCTTACAAATTGCTTAGCCCAAGGCTTAGCATGACATCAGAGTTTACAACATAATCAACATGGAGTCCTTTGTCTTCATGTGCCACAGATGAGCATGTTGAGGATAGACTCGTAACCCTATCGTACCTTACTCATCGTCTGAAAAAACTGCAACATGAGACATTGCAGCCATGAATGGTCAATACATTTTAATTGTATTGGCAAATGACACAATATGGCTTTGTTGTTGGCAATCTACAAGTACATGGATATTTGGCTTTGTGGATCTTGGCTTTTTTGCGTAAAGCAAATTTTATCCTATCATTTTCTCAAAGCAAAACTTCCAATGGACAACTTGATTTGGGTGACCTACCCCTATAGACATAGGCCATAGTTAACGTACGAGACCTACTGTTCGATAGACACTTACATCAATTGTCAAAACCTCAGTTACTACATATGGACAACTTGGTTTGGGTGACCTACCCCTGCAGACACAGGCACATAGAAATGTGTAGCGTACCTATGCTTTAATTGTGCTAGTCCCGGATCGACTGCTAGCACACACAGTTATAAGATGAAGTACCAAGAATACAAAGGTCTTTATTACAACGTTTGATCCACAAATAACATAGTCTTTTACAACTCAATAAGGCACAAAGCCACAAACCTATTACAACTCTAGAAAACGACTAAGTAAAATAGACTACAAGTCTTCTTTTCTTCAAGCTCCGCAGGCAGACATGTTGGACGAAGACTCGTGACCATAGCGCAGCAATCTTCAATCTTCATAGTAGCCACCTGCAACATGATACGTTGCAACCACGGAGGGTCAATACTTTGAATGTATTGGCAAATGTCACTTTGGTGGACTCAATGGCACCTACACGTATATGCTTTTTGGCCAGGTGGAGTTTAACTTAGCAAAATTTTGTCCAAAAGGACCTTTTACTACCCAAGTTCACCCATCAAGTTTTAACTTAGAGAAATTGGGGTGAGGAGATTCTTGAACAGCTTCAAAGTCATGTCACTCAGAATTGTCCGTAACCGGGGACATGGCTAAGTACATAGTTCTAAACACTCTGCAGAGGTGGTGCACTTTTCCCACAAGACTTAGTTAACCCATTTTTCCATGAGACTCATTTTGCCTCAAATGGCCAAGTGAAAACTAAGACGAGGCCTTTCAGAAGCATTCCCTCAGACCAAATGGACGCGCTCCATCCTACCAACATCTACCACCCTCTGTCCGCCTGGCTTGAGTTCTTGCAGCTTAGTTGACCAAGATAGAGCCCATATGTCTTGTGGTTGCACTGGAAGCTTCATGACTTGAACGTCTCCAATCTCTTTCCTCCTGGGTGGCCGTCCACAAGTAAGATACACACGACCGCCATAGACATGGCTCCGGTGAACCACTCAACATAAAACCAAAACAACCACTTCCACCCAGGTGATTCAATAACTTAGTTGTTTTTCTTAGTTTTCCAAAAACTTGTTTTCCAACACTTAGCCAAAATCATGTGATAACCCTTCCCACAACAATTGTAAAAGCAAAGTCCTATAGCAGCAGCAATTCTACTAGGAGATGCAAAGCTAGGCAAGCTAGACAAAACTTAGCATAAAATCTAGCAAGCTAACGATAAGAAAAACATAAAAACACCTACACCTGCATCTTCTACTAGAAAAAGCTACTAAAGAAAAATCTTTCAGTGGGACAAGGAAACATGGTGACACTTGCCTTGATGAGGAGAAGAGTTGGTGCACTCGTCACACAGACACTCGTTGCACTCAGCACAATCTATACATAAAATATAACATCATAAGAACATAACAAACAGAAACAATCATGAAAGTAAAAGTATGCATGCAAATGTGTTTTAAACACCACAAGGCACTTAGCATGTTCTCTGGTTGTTAACTACATGCATGATAACATGATCAAAATTTTAGAGTTAATTATAAAACTTAAATCATCAACAACACGCAAATAGAACAAATAAACAAACTAAAGCTACAAAAGTAAGATAAAAGTCAATAAAAATATTTTGGCCATGCTACAGTACTGGGAGGTTTAATATAGACCAAAAGCAAAAGAATTTACTGTAAAATAAATTTTACAACTATTTTTAATAGCATAAACACATAAATAAAGCTTGCAGCAAATCACCAAATAAAACAGATACTATAGGAGCTTTTGATGCTAGAAATAGATTCTACACAATTTTATGAAACCATAGATGCAAAGTTTAATAAATTTGGACGTGTAGGACTTAAGATATGAATTATACAAGTTTTAAACATATTCTGAAAGTTTAAAACGAAAATAGGTCGGGGATTATCCTGGAGCTGACACTTGGCACTTTCTGATTGGGCGATACTGTTTTGCGTGGACCCAGAGCGGGCGCCGTCCGATC
This sequence comes from Dactylis glomerata, assembly GCA_007115705.1. NCBI lineage: Eukaryota > Viridiplantae > Streptophyta > Magnoliopsida > Poales > Poaceae > Dactylis > Dactylis glomerata. The sequence continues at coordinate 3,642,526 of QXEO01002107.1, read as the reverse complement.
TAAGTGGAAATCGATGCGCCGGATTTGAAGGTACCCCTTCGATAAGTCACCTAATCTGACCCCTAGATCTAAGATCCGACGAACATCGGAGAGGAAGAGAGGGGAACTCACCATGGCACGTCGACGGCAAGGGGGTGGCGGCTCTGGAGTTCGCAGCGAGGTGCTTCCGGCATTCCCTGGTGGCGATGGAGTACACGACGGTGTTCTGCTTGAGTAGGCGAAGACGCTGATGCAGTCGAGTTGCTCGGGCACTTCCTGTAACGAGGGCGAGGAGCAACTGAAGTTTAGGCCGTAGCCATGTCGAGCAGAGCACGGGAATTGTGACGAATAGGGACGGATCTGGGAAACGAAACTCATACCGAAGCTTCAGAAGGGCGAGGCGGAGCTGGTGGCGAAACTTGCAGAGACGAGGTGCACTGGTGCCTTGAGAATTCCTCGCCAGAGTTTCGACGGCGGACAGCAAGATCCAGGAGAAACCGCCTACGTCGATCTGGCGTGTAATTCGAGATGAAATTATGTCAGGGAGTTGCGCTGGGTCAAAGCAAGAGGAGAGGTGCAGGGAGAGATCATGGAGAGGCCGGAGCTTACGGTGAAACGACGATGCCCTCGTCTGACTTCGGCGGCACGGCGGCTTCTGTTTTTGAGCAGCCTAGCGGTGGTAGGCTAGGGTTTTGGGGAGGGGAAAGAGTGCAGATGGAGGGGATTATATGGGCGTGGTTACGTGGGCGAGGGGCAAGAGATCAAACCAAAATCGGGAGAGATTCTTGCGGGGATCTCCGGGGATGCGTCGTGTTCGTCCCAGTTTCTTTGGACGGGATGACAGGTGGGACCCCATGTCAGTGACGGAAGAAGGGTGGGTTCGGTACCGATTCAGAAGAGAGGGAGAATGGGCCATGGGCCGGTTCCAGTCTTTGGCCGAAGTGCTGACCCGCAGCCTTTTAACCCTTTTCTATTTTCTTTCTCTTTTCTTTTCTGTTTTCTTTAGATTTTTGGTTTGAAACTTTTACAAAACCTCTGTTTTGAAATTAGGCCAACTATTGAAGTTTGTAAATCTTTCCCTCTATTATCTGAAACATACAGGGAAGGTTTCGGTTCAAGAACAAAACAAAACTTGAAAAAGTGTGCAATGCAAGGTGAAGGAATGCATGAAATGATGCATGATTTCATGTGCAAAATTTATAAAATCTTTTCCCAAAAATTGGGATGTTACAAAATGGCACGGGACCTGCTAGCCGATAGACACTTGCACCAATTGCCATATTCCTAGTTCACGCCACAAATTTTAATTTCAGAAATTGAAATGATGAGATCCTTGAACATGTTCCAAGTAGAGTTGCTCATAGTTGTCCATAACCGTGGACACGACTAAGTACTTAGTTTGACACTCTCGAGAGATTGTACACTTTACCCACATGACTCAGTCCACCCCTTTTACCATGAAGCTCATTTTGCTCGAATGGTCGGGTGAAAACTAAGACGAAACCTTTCAGAAGTAATTCTCCTCACCACTAGAGGGCCCATACCAACCTACAAACCCCTACATCTGCTAGTCGCCTCGGGCCGGGTTCATACAACCTACTCAATCAAGACAGAGCCCATTTGATATGTGGTTGTACAAGAAGCTACTAAACATGGATTGTCTCAAATCTCTTTAGACCTGGGTGGCTTTCCGCAAATGTGAACTCCCACCAAGAGTTACCATAGACATGGCCTCCTGAGTAGTCACCCGCTCCAATAATCCACCAATCACCCAGGTAGTTCATTAAACTTAGTTGTTTTTTTCTTATTCAACTAAAACCATTTTTCATAGCATGCTAAGCATCTTCCATCTAGAATCACCCTTCTTGTTTGGGGATCTATTCTATTTGGGGAATTCTACCTTGATTTGGATCTCATGCATACAAGAGTGTGTAATTCTATCCAATTGATTGGTCTCTTCCCTAAGTGGAATTCTATCCCTAGCAAATCAATCTCTCACAAGGAATTCTACTCTTGGTGTCTTTTCCTTGTGATTCTATTGCGTTGGTGAATCAGGCCAATGAGGACAACCAGTGTGTATCTTGTGTGTGTGAGTTTGCCCTTCGATTTGTGGGTCGTGTTCATCGTGTTCTTTGTGTTCATCCTCTTTCCCGGCCACAAATCTTGTGAATCCGTGAAGATCGGTCCACACCCTTGGGGTCAACCCCTATCACAACGGCATCTAGTTCCCCAACGGCCTCTTTCAAGGGTACTGCACCTCCATCGGCACCAAGATATGTTTCGCTTTGCTTGCTTACCCGCCGAGCAATGGGCAGGATGAGCGTGCAAACAAAGAAGTACTCAAGGGTCTTAAGACCAAAAGCTTTGACGCCAAGCTCAAGCCCAGTGGCAAGAAATGGATGGACAGTCTCTCGTCCGTGCTCTGATCCACCCAGACTATAGCCACCAAGCCTACCATGGAAACCCCTTTCTTCCTGGTCTATGGAGCATAAGGATGGCAATGGGCAGGGTAGAGCAATACCATACCCATACCCGTATAGTCGATGGGTATGAAATTCTACCCATACCCATACCCATGTGTATGAAACTTTACCCATACCCATACCCGGCGGGTACCCATACCCATTGGGTACCCAACGGGTGGATGAAATACTACACAAGTTACTTACTATATTACTTTCATTGATAGTACATTGGGGGATAGAACGTAGGATTTTGATCTCTTTAATTTGGGGAGACATGTGAATTACAACCAATGCTTAATTACTAGAGTAATTGGGGTGTGAAATACATAACTCCTTTAACTGCAATCGACCAATCCTAGTGGGATACTCTAGATCTACATGTTAGTATAAATGGGTAGGGTATGGGTATACCTGCGGGTAGAAGGCTACACTCGTGCCCTACCCATAACTTAACGGGTAGGATATGGGTACTACCCATGGGTATAAAAGTGTGGCCATATCTTACCCATGCGGGTACGGAACCCGCGGGTACTCATACCCATGGGTAAAATTGCCATCCTTAATGGAGCAGAAGAAGTTCTTCCCACCGACATCAAGTTAGGATCGCCAAGAGTTCTGGCATTCAATTAAGCTAAACATGACGCTCTCTGGGCCGCGTGCTATCAACAAGGCCTACGACGCTATCATAGCCGCCACGTTCGTGCAAGGACATTGGAGGTTGGAGACCTGGTCCTAAGGAGGAAACTCTCTCGAGAGGGCCTACACACGCTGATGAGGACATCCCATCTATTGATACACCCGCTTCACCTACAGTGGAACACATACAAGGACCTATCACTCGAGCTCGTGCCAAGCAACTTAACTATTAGGTACTTTTGTTTCTTGGAACTCTTTCTCACATACATGAGAATATGATGCTGCCTAAATCAGATATGTTTGTTACTCTTAGGAATGATGGACCTAGCATGGATGAGAGGGACAAGCATTGGAGCATGATCGTGCATCCGCAAAATCGGTAACTCCCGGAGATTGTCCTAGCGATTGCATAGGCGCACGAGCTTCGCATGTGTAGTCGGATCGTCAAGCACGAACTCCACCCACCAAATTGACATATCAAGATCTCGTCGAAAGATCGGACACCTTTGCCTTATCAAGTGGTATCAGATTTCAGGTTGCTCGGTGAGATTTACTGTTTTCGTAGTCTAGATTGGATCTGTGTTCATACCGATAAACCAAGAAGACTCCATTACCATCTGCTGGTCCGACACGGAGTTCTTCTTCCATGGCCTCCACGGGGAAGACTCGCGACATTCAATGTCGCAAATGTTTTGGGTTTGGTCACATCGAAAAAGAATGTAGAACCAAACATGTGATGGTGGTGTGTGAAGATGGCGAATATGACTCTGCGAGTGATTTTGATGATGATACATTGGCACTTATTGCTGCACGTGATGGTACCAATTCTGATTCTGACAAGGAGATGGAGGAAATGGGAGCTGAAACTGCTGATCAATATCAGAGTTTAGTTGCACAACGTGTCTTGAGTGTGCAACTGAGCAAAGCTGAGCATGATCAACACCACAATTTGTTTCAAACAAGAGGCGTTGTTAATGAGAGAGCTATCTGGATCATCATTGATGGAGGGAGTTGTAACAATCTGGCTAGTATTGACATGGTGGAGAAGCTTGCTCTACCCACACAACAATGACCTTATCCCTATTACATTCAATAGTTTGAGAGCTCCCGTAAGCTCAAGGTAACAAGAACTGCACGCGTGCATTTTACTATTGGTACCTATTCAGATTTTGTTGATTGTGATGTTGTACCTATGCAAGCTTATTCTTTGTTACTTGGTAGACCATGGCAATTTGATAGAGAATCTGTACATAATGGTAAAACTAATCAGTATTCTATTATCCATGCTGGCAAGAAAATTGGATTTAAACCCATGACTCCAAAACAAATTTTGAAAGATGATCTTGCTAGAGCTAGTAGATTAAAAAACAAGGAAAAACATAAGAGTGAGAATTAGATTATTGCTGCAGATTTTGTACCCCCTAAGCATACTTCTAAATCTGATTCTAACCATGCTACTGAAATTCATTTGAAGAATCCTTGTTTACTTGCTAGCAAATCTAATCTTGCTAAAATTGATGTGAATATTACTCCATGCTATGCCATTGTTTGCAAAGAAGTTCTGTTTCCATTTGAGGATATGCCTCCTTCTTTACCACCTACGGTTGCTAACCTTTTGTAGGAATACATGGAAGTTTTCCCACAAGATGTTCCACCTGGACTTCCACCTATTTGTGGGATAGAACACCAAATTGATTTGATTCCAGGCGCCTCGCTGCCCAACCATGCACCATATCGCACCAATCCTAAAGAAACAAAAGAGATCCAACAACAAATCCAGAGTTTATTGGACAAAGGTTATATTCGTGAGTCTCTTAGTCCATGCGCTATTCCTATTATTTTAGTACCTAAGAAAGATGGTTCTTCGCGCATGTGTACTGATTGTCGAGCTATTAATAATATTACTATTCAATATCGTCACCCTATACCTCGTTTTGATGACATGTTGGATGAGTTGAGTGGTTCTATTATGTTCTCTAAAGTTGATTTGCGTAGTGGTTACCACCAAATTTGTATGCAATTAGGAGATGAATGGAAAACAGCTTTTAAAACTAAGTTCGGTTTATATGAGTGGTTAGTAATGCCATTTGGTTTAACTAATGCACCTAGTACCTTTATGAGACTGATGAACAAAGTTTTATGTGCTTTTATTGGTCATTTTGTGGTGGTATATTTTGATGACATTCTCATATATAGCAAATCTTTAGCGGACCATTTGGATCATTTACATGATGTTTTCAATGCTTTACATGATGCACGTTTGTATGGTAATCTTGAGAAGTGCACCTTTTGCACAAATAGAGTTGCTTTTCTTAGTTATCTTGTTACATAACAGGGAATTGAAGTTGATCCAGCCAAGATTGAAGCTATTGAGAATTGGCCGCAGCCCAAGACGGTCACACAAGTGAGGAGTTTTCTTGGCCTCGCTGGCTTTTATAGGCGCTTTGTCAAAGATTTTGGTTCTATTGCTGCACCATTGAATGAGCTCACAAAGAAGGATGTGCCCTTTGTTTGGGGCGATGCACACCAAGAAGCTTTCATGATACTAAAAGATAAGTTAACACATGCTCCATTACTCTAACTTCCTGATTTTCATAAGACATTTGAACTTGAATGTGATGCTAGTGGCATTGGTTTGGGAGGTGTGTTATTACAAGAAGGCAAACCTGTAGCATATTTTAGTGAAAAATTGAGTGGGCCTAGTCTGAACTATTCTACTTATGATAAAGAATTATATGCACTGGTTCGGACATTAGAAACTTGGCAACATTATTTATGGCCTAAAGAATTTGTTATACATTCTGATCATGAATCTTTGAAGCATATTCGTAGTCAAGCAAAACTGAATCGTCACCATGCAAAGTGGGTTGAATTTATGGAATCTTTTCCTTATGTTATCAAACACAAAAAGGATAAAGATAATGTTATTGCTGATGCTTTGTCGCGCCTCTATTCTATGCTATCTTAGCTTGACTTAATTTTTTTTGGGTTGGAAACTATAAAGGAACAATACTTGCATGATGCTGATTTTACAGATGTGTTGCAGAATTGTAGAGATGGAAGAACATGGAACAAATTCATCCTTAATGATGGATTTGTGTTCCGTGCTAACAAACTATGCATCCCAGATGGTTCCGTTCGTCTTTTGTTGTTATAGGAGGCGCATGGAGGAGGATTAATGGGACACTTTGGTGTCAAGAAGACGAAGGATGTTCTTGATGCACATTTCTTTTGGCCACGCATGCGGCGAGAAGTTGAGAGATTCGTGGCACGCTGCACTACTTGTCAAAATCCTAAGTCTCACCTTAATCCACATGGTTTATATATGCCTCTTCCTGTTCCTAGTCTTCCTTGGCAAGATATTTTGATGGACTTTGTTTTGGGATTACCTCGTACACAGAAGGGGAGGGATAGTATTTTTTGTTGTTGTGGATCGGTTTTCTAAGATGGCACACTTTATTCCTTGTCACAAGACTGATGATGCTGTGCACATTGCTGATTTGTTTTTTCGTGATATCATTCGTTTGCATGGTGTGCCAAATACTATTGTTTATGACCGTGATACTAAATTTCTTAGCCACTTTTGGAGATGTTTCTGGGCTAATTTGGGGACTAAATTGCTGTTTAGTACTATATATCATCCCCAAACTGATGGACAAATTGAAGTAGTTAATAGAACTTTATCTACTATGTTGCGGGCTGTTTTAAAGAAGAACTTAAAATTGTGGGAAGAGTGTTTGCCTCATATTGAATTTGCTTATAATCGTTCGCTGCATTCTACCACAAAGATGAGCCCTTTTCAGATTGTCTATGGTTTTGTTCCACGTGCACCTATTGATTTGTTTCCTTTACCATCTTCCGTGCAAAATAATTTCAAAGCTACACAGCGTGCTAAATTGATTTTAAAATTGCATGCAACTACTAAAGACAACATAGAACTCATGAATGTTAAGTATAAAGTTGCTGGGGATAGAGGACGAAAGCATGTTTTGTTTGAGGTTGGTGATCTTGTTTGGTTGCATTTGTCTGAGGCCAGGCGTGTGCGCGCCTGGGCGAGCTGCAGGGTGAGCTGGTGGCCTGGCGTCCTAAAGCGGCACGGGGAAAAGCTGGCTGGGGAGAGCTGGGCGATGGCGTTGCAGGGCCGGCGGGAGGTGCAGCGAGGCAGGGGCGGTCGAGCGAGGAGGTGGGCTCGAGCGGGAGGCTGGGCGGGGAGTCGAGCGAGCGGGAGGCGTGCGGAGCGATGCGAGGGGAGCAGCGATGCTGTGGGCGTTGACTTGCACGAGATGGGGAGAGAAAGTATCTAGTAGAAACCACTACTCGGTGGAAACCTGAAAACTTGAGCATGAGCTGTTGGATCTGAAATGTACGGGTCAGATCTGAGACCAATCTGTACCAATCTTTTTGCATAAAAGGCCCGTATGCCTGCTAGAACATTTGCAGAAAAACCCGTTCATTACTCATCTTTACAAATAAAAGGTCCTTACCTCCTCGTCCAGCTCCGGCGATGCCTAGACGGACGCGCTGATGGAGCTCAAGGCGGTGCTGGACCCGTTGGGGAGAGCGCCAGCGCTGGTGTCGTGGGTGCGCGGCAGGGACCCGTGCAGCCGCCGGGACTACTTCGAGGGCATCTCCTGTGACGCTTGTGGGAGGGTCTCCGTCGTCTCTCTGCTGAGGAGGGATATGAGATATGTACATGGTCATGTGCATCCACGATTCATGTTTAGGTGTTATATTGCATTAATCTGGCGGAAATTTCGATGCATTTTAGCTGGATCCAAACTCAAGTGACAACTAGTATGGGCACAAATAAGAATCCGAACAATTTGATTTAGACAAAAAGAACTTTTTTGCAGATTCCATGGGTGCAGATCTACGCTTGAGAATGAGCTTGAGGTGACCGGCATGGAAATTAAGTCGAGTTGTCCAAGTTCTAGGAAACGTTACTGAGAAAATCGGCGTCCTGCCCTCCATGGCCACCAGGAGACTGAGCTCGCCGTCACTTGCCTGCTGCTGTCCCCATTGCTGGTTCAATCCAGAACTCGTGCAAGATTTGGGGGAATGTTGAGAGGGAGAGGATAGAGGAGGGGTTACCTGCAAACATAGAACAAGCAAGTCGGGCATCGTTTGGTAAAATTCCAGTGTCTCGGTTATGTCTGATCTGGTCCGTACATTTCAGATCTGATGGCATAAGTTTGGGTTTGCATGTTTCCACCGGATATTTTCTCAGATGGGGATGGGTCGGCTTTAGCCGGTGGGCCGGCTTTAGCCGGTGGGCCAGCTTTAGCCGGTCTGAGGGCCGGCTTTTTCCGGGCTCAGACTTTTTCGAGAAATTCTGCTCGAGATGTTCGTCAATTTTGGCGGAAATTGGAAGGGAAAATCAGCGATTTCGGGAGAAATACAAGGAATTGGGGCTAGAAAATTTGTGGCAATGTAGATCAACACCTAAGACATCAAATCTATGGATCAAAACCACAAAAAAGCTCAACTAATCTAGAGATCAAAATTCGAGGAAATTTTAGGGCTATTTTTTGGATTTTTGAAATTTATGGTGGAAATCACAAACAAGAGTAAATCTGTGGCAACCAAAAGCTGCTGATACCATATGATGAGAGCTGACCCCTTGGGTGTGGCCCGATCTTCACGGCTTCACGAGATTTATGGCGGCGAATGAGGATGAACACGAAGAACATGCTGAACAAACCGAAGGCAAACACACACACACAAGATACACACCGGTTGTCCTCGTTGGCCCAATTCACCAACTCAATAGAATCACAAGGAAGAGACTCTAAGAGTAGAATTCCTTGTGAGAGATTAACTTGCAAGGGATAGAATTCTAAGTGGGGAAGAGACCAATCAATTGGATAGAATTACACACTCTTGTATGCAAGAGATCCAAATCAAGGTAGAATTCCCCAAATAGAAGTGATCCCAAACAAAGAGGGTGATTTCTAGACGTAGATCTAGTTGGATTCCCACAAGGGAGGAGGCATCATGTCAATTCTTATCTTAATTCATCACTATCCTAGGGAGGGGGCGAGTGACCCATATATATAGGCAGCCACGAGCTAGGGGTAGTTTGGTCACTAGGGAGAAAGATAACATAGGTGGCTTCATGGCCAAGACATAGCTGACTCGGGCAGACCGGCTATAGCCGGTCTTCAGTCAGGCTTTAGCCGGTAGGACCAGCTTTAGCCGGTGTAGGACCGGCTTTAGCCGGTCGAGCTTCAGCTGCCGCCTCTTCTTGTAGCGCTTCCAAGCTTCTTTTCGGTGGTTCTTGTTCTTCCTTCTCTTCCATGCCTCGATGATGTTGGACTTGAGTGTTGACGCACATGATGCGGTGGTGTCCGAAGGCCACCCTGCATCAATGAGAGAGACAAGCATTGGAGCATGATCATGCATCCGCAAGATCAGTAACTCCCGGAGATTGTCCTAGCGATTGCATAGGCGCACGAGCTTCGCACGTGTAGTCAGATCTTCAAGCACGAACTCCACCCACCAAATCGACATATCAAGATCTCATCGAAAGATCGGACACCTTTGCCTTATCACACGCTCTCGCCAATGTGGGAAGGACCCTTCAAGGTGACGCACATCTCCAGACCGAGCATGGCGCGGCTGGAGACCGCTGAAGGCGTACCGGTGGGAAACCCATGGAACATCGCCCACTTGAGGAAGTTCTACCCATAAGCTCCTCGCGAGGCTGGTACCAAAGACTGCCACATAGGCATTTCCTCTTTGTAACTTAAAGATGCTTTTCAGCACTAAGACTAAGTTTAAGTGCACATAGCGCTTCTGCTTCGGCATGATATTGTATGGCATGAAGTCCATTTATTTTCTTCTGTACACCAGACGAGCGGGGGCTAGGCACGGTGTCTATGATGGGGCCTTCTCCCAGAAAACAGCAAGCCTGCAAAACCCAATAGAGACTGAGCTCTGGCCAAGGGAGATGGCCCGTTACTTGCCACCTCACCAAAGTCTTGGTGCTTAGTTTCCTCGCGTGGTGCACTAGAAAATAAAAAAATCTTCAAAAAATCTTCAAAGCAGGCCAAAGGCACTTGCTAAGGACTGATGTCTCGCGAGCATCCGTCACAATGCCTCAATGTCTCCTAGGCTCCCTTACACGTCGATGCACAAGCATCCGTGGGGTCCCAGTGTCCCTCGCTCGAGGAAGGTCATACGTGATAGGATTTCAGAAGTCTAAGGCCGCTCTAACCTCGTGAAGGAGACGCAGGTCTGGAGGTCCGCGCCAGGCCCCTCAGCTCACGAGCATACCTTGTCAGGGTGTTGTGCACCTCTGGTTTCTCTTAAGCATCGATGCCTTCGCGTCCATAAGAGTTCCTGCTTCTGTTACATTGAGGAAGGCCCCGTGAATCGCCACGTGCGGTAATTTGCTCTTGGCTGCTGGCACAGATAGGGCCACGCCCCCCCTCGCGACGAGGAAGGCCCCTGTGCCAGTCACAGGGGCACCTTTTTCTCGTTTTTGCTTTGTGTTTATCGCTTTTTATTTGTTTTCAGATATTTCAAGGTTTTTTGTTTTCCAAATCTTCCTTATTTTCACCTCCCAGGTATGGCGATCAACCGCATCGACGCTGACCCCATTCATGAGCTCTAAGATGCAAGGAGGCCTCCCTTGTCCGTGAACACCTCGCCAGGGCTCTAAAGCGTGCAGAACGAGCTAGACCTAGTCTAAGCACCGTGAAATTGATGCAAGCAAGCAAAGAAAGGAAACAAGGGACAATGCATAAGAAGTACTAGTTAATAAAGACTTCCCAAGAGGGAAGCCGCAAAAGCACAACAGGGCGTTCCCCGCCGGCGAGATCTACTACTGGGAGGGGGAGATGCACAGGGCACCTCCCCAGAAGACCTCCATGTCACCGATGATGCTTCACTCCGCCCGCGCCAGGAGAGGGTAGATGCAAATAATGATGTTGGCATTGAAGATCCGCACCGTCGCCTCGAGTGTCCCCATCTTGAAGCGGAAGACTAGGCGATCACCGGCGAGGAGGTGGTGGCTGAGGGCGAAGGCCTTCTAGCGCCTAGAGAGAGTGGCGCCTCCACTGAGAATGACGTCCATCGGCCAGGTCCACCAGCGCCACCTCGCCCATCGGCCTGGGGCGGAGAGGACCCACCAGATCGCTTCCGGCAGGCGGAGGGTCTTGAAGCTGCCCATGCCGATGTCGATGAGGAACTCTAGGAAATGGGACCCCGGGGCAAAGAGGGGCCCTAGAGCCGCCGCTGCTAAGCGGTGAGGGGCTGCGACCAATACGGTCGTGAAGGGTGCCACCACTAGCGGTGCTGCAGCCTCAATGGCCAGGGTGAGGGAGCCCAAGGCCTCAGCCGCCTCCCTGAGCGCCCGATTGACGCTTCCGAGGGGGAGGGGGCCGACATTGCCACCGCTAGCAGCGATGGCGCATCCATAACGCCGCAAGGCGATGGGTCTCGAAGGATCAACGTGGTGGAGAGGCTTGGCGTGGCGCACCTCCCTCCGCGTTGCGCCAGTGCCGTGCTACGCACCGGCGCCCCCCACTGGGCACCGCAACCGTAGCAGCCTTTGGCTTGTTCTGGCTACCCGGAGGACATCCTCGATGCTTCCTCCCATCGGTGGAGGAGCCGACATCAGCTACAACTGAAGAAGAGTCCATGGCGCCAGGGGTTTTCCGCGGAGGGGAAGCTCTATTGTCAAGTGGGAGTGAAGAGGAGGACGAAGCGCTTCCCATTAAAAGGGAGTGTCAGGCACTGAAACGTCTCATCGCGGCGCAAGATTCAGGCAACGACACACCACCCCTGCAGCGACGGAACGCGACATCATTGTGGCTTTTACGCATCGGGTGTTGCTTCACCGTTCGCCGTTTCACCTCACTAGCCAAGATTGCGCCACATGTCAGCTGCCTCTGCGCTTCACATGGCCTCCTCACCGGCGCATTCACGTGTGTCGTTGGTGGGCCTAGTAGCTTCACATGACACTTCGCACCCTCTGAAGGGCGCATAGCGGGCCAGGCTCCCGGGAGTTACTGTCGGTATACTGGAATCTGGAGTATCCATATCCACCTGCTCCTGGGCCAACTCAACGGCCCAATCTTCTCCGACAAGGAGCAGGGAGAATCTTTAAGCCCAACAAGCAAGACCCTCACGAGGAGAACAAAACTTACACATCAAAGACACAAGACCCTGCTCATCAGGAACACCTCGCGAGGAGGAAGACCAAGGCACCTTCTCTGTGCGTATCTCTTACGCTATGAAGAAGGAAAAGACAAGAAAAGAAGCAAAGATTGTGTCAAGCCGACCACTGCCTAGACAAAGAAGCGACAGCCCCTAACGCACCTGCATAAAGCTGCACGACGGTTGTTGCTTTCCTGAAAAGATCGGCATGGATGGTGCAACGTGCCAGGGAAGGACGTCAGCCCTTCCTCAACCACTCCCGTGGACCGTTGCTACTCTACACCATGGATAGGGTCCATCGACGTTAGTAGTGGACAACTATGATGAGAACATCCCATCTATTGATACACCCGATGCACCTACAGCGGAGCAAATACAAGGACCTATCACTCTAGCTCGTGCCAAGTAACTTAACTATCAGGTACTTTCATTTTTTGGAACTCTTTCTGACATACATGAGAATATGATGCTGCCTAAATCAGATGTGTTTGTTACTCTTAGGAATGATGGACCTAGCATGGATGAGAGGGACAAGCATTGGAGCATGGTTGTGCATGGAGATGGCAGCAAGCGTTTGAGGATTGAAGAAGATGCCACTTTAAAGCCACCATAATGATGAGTGAAGACTTGGACGAAATATACAAAGATTTAGTTCATAATTTCATCCATAGAGAGATATGGTGTTGCACCACCTTTAATTTTGGGACAGGCCCATGTAATTTTCGTAGCAATTAAGTCAGGCATTTTTAGGAGTTCAAATTTGAGGAGAAAAGGCCTGTTATGGTTTGGTTCGACCGCCATACCCATGGCTGGCCGCACCCCTACCTTTTCCTCCTCAAATAATACCCCCTAGCCATCACTTTAGACTTGGATTTTGTTTAGACTAAAAGTTAGCCATAGCTTCAACTACAAGCTCGACTTTTCAGGCCAACGCCCAGAAGAAGACCACCTATTCGGAATCCCAACTCTTGAATAAAGCTTACATCTTTCATCCACAATATCTTGATTGCAATAGTATTTTAGGTAGGAATTAAGACCCTCGTTGTTCATGCTGATCGTGCATCCGCAAGATCAGTAACTCCTGGAGATTGTCCTAGTGATTACATTAGCGCACGAGCTTTGCACGTGTAGTTGGATTGTCAAGCATGAACTCCACCAACAAATTGATCTATCTTCATCTCATCGAAAGATCAGACACCTTTGCCCTATCAAGGGGTATTATATTTCAGGTTGCTCGGTGAGATTTAGTATTTTTGTAGTCTAGATTGCATGTGTGTTCATACCTATAAACCACGTAAAAACCAAAAATACTGTTAGGGTTTAGATCACCTCGTCCCATAAACCACCCGAGCCTTTGCATTGTCTTTTCAGTTTGCATCGCTGAATTTGTGTCTGCATCTGTGTGTTGAGTTGCTGGTCTTAGTGTCTAGTTCCATTAGAGTTTTGAGTTCAAATCACCTTCGTCACGCCGCCGCCGCATGCTTGCACCACCGCTCCATCACATACTTCTACCACCACGACTTATACTTCCGCCATCGCCATCCCTACCATGACACAAGCTGTTGTTGCTTCTCTTCCGCTGTTTCCATCCGAGTAGAATTAGGTTTTGTTCTCCCCTTCAGTTTTCATCCGTGCTATTGCCAGAGTCCGTGATTTAAGTTTCGACCGCCAGTCAACAGGAAGGAGAGCAAAAAAAAATCCGCCAATGATGTTGCTAGAGTCTGGAAACCGTTCCATAAAAATTTTCTGGCTACACAAGTTTTCGACATTGGGGATCACTTTTCTCCACTGGCTGTTGATGTCTACACACGCTTCTGTTCTTGTAGACAGTGTTGGGCCTCCAAGTGCAGAGGTTTGTAGAGCAGCAACAAGTTTCCCTTAAGTGGATCACCCAAGGTTTATCGAACTCAGGGAGGAAGAGGTCAAAGCTATCCCTCTCAAGCAACCCTGCAATTACGATACAGAAAGTCTCTTGTGTCCCCAACACACCCAATACACTTGTCAGATGTATAGGTGCACTAGTTCGGCGAAGAGATAGTGAAATACAAGTAGTAGTGATGATTATAAGTAGCAAACGTGATGTGAAATAAATATCGCTGCGAGCAAACAAGTAACAAAACAGGAAGTAAACGGTGTACAATGCTTAGAAACAAGGCCTAGGGATCATACTTTCACTAGTGGACACACTCCCAACAAATATAACATGATTGAACAAATAAACAACTTCTCTTCACTATGGTACTCTGAATTACTCTCCTATTGAACAACACTAATCATTGCGTAGTGGCTACAGAAGCACCCCTTAAAGTTCATCAAGTACTTGACAAACACCACTCATAGAGATATCCAAATCAGATCACAACTCAAGATAGATATTATTGCAACTTAGACCAAGTACTAACACGGTGCACACACTGTCAACATTACACCATGAAAGGAGGAATAGATCACTTCAATACTATCATAGCGATAATTATTCTCATAATCCATAAAAGATCACAATCGTAGCCTAGACCAAGTACCACCATGATGCACATACTGTCACCGTTACACCATGGCAGGAGGGATAGATTACTTTAATAACACCACTAGAGTACACATAATATCTGAATAATAACATCTACTTGTTCAACATGATACAAAGCTCACAATCACATAAAGATCACATCATGGGAGAGAGAGGTGAACCACATAGCTACCAGTAGAGCCCTCAGCCCCGGGGATGAACTACTCCCTCCTCATCATAGGAGACAGCAAGGTTGATGAAGATGGCGGTGAGGTTGATGGAGACGGCGGAGACGGCGATGGAGACCGATGGAGATGGCTCCGGGGGCACTTCCCCGTCCCGGCAGGGTGCCGGAACAGAGACTTCTATCCCCCGAAATTTGTCGACGGCGGTGGCGGAACTGCGGAACTCTTTCTGGAAAATTGCCGACTCCTTTAGGGTTTTCCGTCCCGAGGTTTTATATAGGCGAAGGGGCGTCGTCAGGGGAGGAGCCAGGCGCCCTCACGCGGGGCTCGCGCGGCCAGGGGCCTGGCCGCGCCACCCCTGGGTGTGGGGCCCTGGTGGCCCCCCTCCTACTCTCCTTCGGATCTCTGGAAGCTTCCGGGTAAAATAAGACTTCGGGAACTTGTTTCGTCCAATTCTGAGAATATTTCCTGTGTATCACTTCTGAAACACAAAAACAGCAGAAAACAGGAAACTGGCACTGTGGCAACTCGTTAATAGGTTAGTTCCGGAAAATGCATAAAAGTGCCACAAAGTGTAACGAAACAATAGGCAAATGGTGTAAAAACAAGCATGGAGCATCAAAAATTATGGATACGTCGGAGACGTATCAGCATCCCCAAGCTTAACTCCTGCTCGTCCTCGAGTAGGTAAGTGATAACAAAATAAATAATTTTTGAGGTGACATGCACCTACACAATCTTGATCATATTTGTAAGCATTGTGAGCTGGGATCAAAGAACTTAAAACATGGGCATGAAAGATATAATCTTGACAATAAGAACTTAGCAACCATGTTGTGAACATGCAAATGAACACAAACAAAAGGTCATGAAAATGAAACAATGAAAGTCAAACGTGTGTTCAAATCATAAGGAAAAACATACAAATGGTTTTCAGCTTGTCCTTCATGGAGAGCAAAACATAAATGCATAGGACACCTTCAAGTTTAAGAGGGCGACTAGATACAAATAATTTGAGAACAAGTGAAACCATAGTCATGAATCAATCAATGAAAACTTTGGGACAATGCACATTATACTAAGAATGACAACTATGCTCTCTTAATGGTGCATAAAGATAGAAGGTGGTGACTCAACATAAAAGTAAAAGAAAGGCCCTTCGCAGAGGGAAGCAGTGATTAAACATGTGCTAGAGCTTTTTATTTGTAAAACAGAGAGATAAAAAATGGTTTTGAGAGGTGGTTGTCTTTGTCAACGACTGGCAATGGGGTTCTTACTATCTTCCATACAAAAATGAAGCAAGTTTTTGAGAGAGATTATGGCATTTTTGTGCTCTTTTTATAAAGCTTGGCACTCCTCCCCACCTTTTTTCCTTTCGCAAACCATGGCTAACCGATTCCATCGGGTGCCCACCAACATTCACATTCCATGGAGGAGTGCCTTTTTTCTTTTCTTTTTTCCCTTTTTTTTTCTTTTTGGAATAAGCAATATGGAAGATAGCAAATCCGACCACTACGTCCCCATGAGCTAAAAACAGTGGCACAAAACGATAAGTGTTTTGAAAGTTTTTGAAAGGTAGCACATGAAAATTTACTTTGTAATGGCTTACAAATACCATGCATAGGAGTTTATAGTGGACACAATGGCAAACTTGGTTTTTGGGAGTTGGATGCACGAGTAGAGCTCATACTCAGTACAAAATGAGGGCTAGCAAAAGACTGGGAGCGACCAACTAAGAGAGCAATAACGGCCATAATCATGCAAAGCGACATTAAAAGAAGCAAAAGATGGCATCAAAAGTCAAAAACTAAATGATCATAGAGGCTATTGGCGACTTTGTATGAGTCTAACATGTGTGAGCATGTGCCAAGTCAACCCAAATAAAGCATCAAGGAGAAAACCAACATAATGCTTCCAAATAATTAAAACAACGCATGATTTTTTCAAAGGCTCATTAAGCAATCTCAATTATTTGAGACAAGTCATGCTACAGCAAAACCACTAAGCATACTATCAAAAAGACATCAAGCACGACATGCAAAAGCCTAGGCCGCAGTCTACACAAGCTCCTTCTTGTACCACTTTTTTGCATAAAGCTTTTTCTCTTCCAACACCATTTGAAATTTTTAAAGACACCTCTTTTGATGAAAACCAATAAAGATCAGAGGCAAAAATACACCTTGATGAAAAGATATGACAAGGTCTGAACGCAAATCAAGGCGAAAACGAAAGCCAAAAGCAGTAGCGGAAAAAGAAGAACACTCGTTGAACGATAAGAGTGAAAAACTGAGTGTTCTTGGCAAATGAAAACGAGTACATCTCCTCCAAAACAAACATGATGTGATCTAACCATTTATTGCAGCAAACTAAACTAAACTAATACTAAAAACAAAAACAACTGACGCTCCAAGAAAAACGCATAGTGCATGAAGCAATAAAAATATAGTGTCTTGAAAGGTGACCTGATTTTTGCCGATGAAGAAGGGGTGCCTCGGGGGCATCCCCAAGCTTTGACGCTTGTACTTCTTGGATATTTCTTGGGGTGATGCATGGGCATCCCCAAGCTTGAGCTTTTGTCCATTCTTCAACTGATCTTATCATCCTCCAATCCCTACACTTGAAAACTTCCTTCATACAAAACTAAACACAATTCTATTAGCAACATTAGTGTAGCATAACATATAATCAACCTCGTTTTGCTTCAGGTTTCAACCTAAAACCACCACATATATAGCATATACTACTGTAGCAACTTCCCCAAAAAGTTCCATGATCAAAAGAACTCAAAAGAAAGCGATAAAGTGGCAAACACAAATATTGGCAGAAATCTGTCAAAATAGAACAGCTGACAAAGGCCGAATTTTTGAGGAGTTTTCTGTTGCTCAAATCAAAAAGTGTTCAACTAATGAAAGTTTGGATATAACCTGGGGCATATGCACAAGAAATCGCAGGTCCAAAAGATATATAGAGAATTTTCACGAATTTTTACGGTGCAGCACCGAAAACAGTTTCAGGACAGCAACATCCCCAAATCTTACCTCACTCAAATTAGAGGCTTCCCTTGGCACAACAACGAAATAAAAAGGATAAGGAGCGGTTATTACAGTAGTAATAACTTCCAAGACTCAAATAAAAGAAAAGGTACTGAAAATAAACAATGGGTTATCTCCCAAGAGTGCTTTTCTTTAACGCCTTTGAGCTAGGCGCAGTAATTTTGCAAAGATGCTCATGTAGGCGCCATATAAGAGCTTGAGGCAAAGGCGCCATATAGGAACTTAAAGCAATAGAGAGCATCAAAAAGCAAATGTGAAAGACATTTATATCTGAACCACTTCCTATGCATAGGAATCTTGTAAGAAAATAAATCAACGAGACACATAGTAGCAAGCATGGATAGATAAAACAAGTGCCACTTCAAGATTTGCAATATAAAGAGGGGAAACTTAATATTGTTGAGATCCATCAAACCATGTTTCCCTCTCTCATAATAACTTTCAGTAGCATCAAGAATAGAACTAACAATATAAATATCACATAAAACATCCCTATCATGAGCCACATGCATAAAAGAATTAATACTCACCACAGGAACAATAGTAGTAGGAGCAAATTCAACAGAATAATTATTCTCATCACCATAATCATCATAAATAGGAGGCATATTGTAATCATAACTAATTTTATCCTCAATAGTAGGTGAACTGAAAATATTATACTCATCATCATAGCCATCATAAACTAGAGGTTTAGTATCATCACAAGCTAGAGAGCAACTATTTCGCAAAGCATATTCTTCAAACATATCATCATAAGAAGGAACATCACATATGGGAGATAAAATATCATCAGAGCAAATTTTCTCCACTAAAGCTGGGGAACTAAAAATATCATGCATAACAAAACCAGCTTCCCCAAGCTTAGACTTTTCTATAGCATTAGTAACAACGGTGTTCAAAGCATTCATACTAACAACACTATTAGCATGCAAATTAAGCTCCAAAGGTTTTTCAATTTTCTCTTCAAACACTTCATATCTAAACTCAGGAAAAAGACTACAGAACTCGTTGTTTTCCATTAAGCCTAACTAGTGAAAATAAAAACAAGAAACAAAAAGATGTAATTGCAGAATCTAAAGGAAATAACTTCGAGCACTCACTAGCAACTAAAAGACTTAGTAGCCAAAGGATGTGAGTACCTTTTACCTTACCTCCCCAGCAACGGCGCCAGAAAAGAGCTTGATGTCTACACACGCTTCTGTTCTTGTAGACAGTGTTGGGCCTCCAAGTGCAGAGGTTTGTAGAGCAGCAGCAAGTTTCCCTTAAGTGGATCACCCAAGGTTTATCGAACTCAGGGAGGAAGAGGTCAAAGCTATCCCTCTCAAGCAACCATGCAATTACGATACAGAAAGTCTCTTGTGTCCCCAACACACCCAATACACTTGTCAGATGTATAGGTGCACTAGTTCGGCGAAGAGATAGTGAAATACAAGTAGTAGTGATGATTATAAGTAGCAAACGTGATGTGAAATAAATATCGCTGCGAGCAAACAAGTAACAAAACAGGAAGTAAACGGTGTACAATGCTTAGAAACAAGGCCTAGGGATCATACTTTCACTAGTCTACACACTCCCAACAAATATAACATGATTGAACAAATAAATAACTTCTCTTCACTATGGTACTCTGAATTACTCTCCTATTGAACAACACTAATCATTGCGTAGTGGCTACAGAAGCACCCCTTAAAGTTCATCAAGTACTTGACAAACACCACTCATAGAGATATCCAAATCAGATCACAACTGAAGATAGATATTATTGCAACTTAGACCAAGTACTAACACAGTGCACACACTGTCAACATTACACCATGAAAGGAGGAATAGATCACTTCAATACTATCATAGCGATAATTATTCTCATAATCCATAAAAGATCACAATCGTAGCCTAGACCAAGTACCACCATGATGCACGCACTGTCACCATTACACCATGGCAGGAGGGATAGATTACTTTAATAACACCACTAGAGTACACATAATATCTGAATAATAACATCTACTTGTTCAACATGATACAAAGCTCACAATCACATAAAGATCACATCATGGGAGAGAGAGGTGAACCACATAGCTACCAGTAGAGCCCTCAGCCCCGGGGATGAACTACTCCCTCCTCATCATAGGAGACAGCAAGGTTGATGAAGATGGCGGTGAGGTCGATGGAGACGGCGGAGACGGCGATGGAGACCGATGGAGATGGCTCCGGGGGCACTTCCCCGTCCCGGCAGGGTGCCGGAACAGAGACTTCTGTCCCCCGAAATTCGTCGACGGCGGCGGCGGAACTGCGGAACTCTTTCTGGAAAATTGCCGACTCCTTTAGGGTTTTCCGTCCCGAGGCTTTATATAGGCGAAGGGGCGTCGTCAGGGGAGGAGCCAGGCGCCCTCACGCGGGGCTCGCGCGGCCAGGGGCCTGGCCGCGCCACCCCTGCGTGTGGGGCCCTGGTGGCCCCCTCCTACTCTCCTTCGGATCTCTGGAAGCTTCCGGGTAAAATAAGACTTCAGGAACTTGTTTCGTCCAATTCCGAGAATATTTCCTGTGTATCACTTCTGAAACACAAAAACAGCAGAAAACAGGAAACTGGCACTGTGGCAACTCGTTAATAGGTTAGTTCCGGAAAATGCATAAAAGTGCCACAAAGTGTAACGAAACAATAGGCAAATGGTGTAAAAACAAGCATGGAGCATCAAAAATTATGGATACGTCGGAGACGTATCAGCTGTTACTGCGACATTATTTTGGTACCTTCACGCTTTCTAGAGCACTTTCTAGAAATTTCCAAAAAAAAATCGAGGCTATAGTATTTTTAGACCTCGGGAATCCATTTGAGACACTCGCCATCATAGTGTTTTTTGGCATCACGGTTTGCTATTTTGCCACCTCATCGCTACTCATTGCGTGCTGTGCAGCGCCGTGAACTCCTTAGTGTTCTAGGCTCGCGTCTCTAGCACGGTCTAGCCTAGGACCAACACAGTACCGTTGTTGACCATTCTTTCAACATTGCATCACTGTTTTGACATTTGCTGTTTTTGCTACCATATAAACCTTCCTACTGCTCCACATATTTCTGCACATGCTTTGTATTGACACCTGGTGACAAGGGAATGACCCGTGGGTCCTTGATATTAGCCTACCTAGTTTTCGGCCAAGGAAGGACATCTACCAAAAGGATGGCAAGACCCATAAGCACTATCGTCTGGCGTAGCCCAGAAGCAAGACTTCGCGTACAAGGCAAGGCTCGAAGAACAAGACCAAGTCAAATTAGGACTTGTTTAGGGTTTATTCAAACCGTCTTTATCTGTAATTGGCTTGGAGAACAATCCCGAGACCCAACCTTCGCCTATAAAAGGTTGGGTGGGAGGTCCAGTAGCCCTGAGATGATTTTTTCCATGTTCCACCCGAGTGCTCAAACCCTCGAGAGCTCCTCATCATCGGCTAGATCCAACTATGCCACCACTGTAACCACGCCATTGAAATCACCCCTGCAATAAAGTCAGACAAGCAGGACGTAGGTCGTTACCCAACAAGGGGGCCAAACCTGGGTAAACCTGTGTTTCCCTATGTCGTCTAATCCCCATCGAGTTTGCCGGATCCCACATACGCTCCATGATTCGAAAGCCCTCAAGCATGGGCATTGCCGGGGTTGAACCTCGTCAATTGGTGCCCACCATGCGGACGGCGGGATCTGGATCTATAGATTTGCCAGCTCCTTCATCAACCATCATCGACTTGCCTGCATCGACGGCCTCCATCAACTCATCTGCACCCACAAGGGTCGACGGCTCATCACCAGCCACCGCCGTCAATTCCTCATCACCAACCATCAACATCGACATTGCATCAGCAACCATCGTCGGCATCATTTCACCGGTTATCATCGACATTGCCTCGCCGACCATTGGTACACTTTATTTGCCAACCATCATCACTTCCGTTCCAATGGTCGCCATCGACACCCCAGTGACGATCGTCGTCGACCCCGTCTCATGCTTGATGGGGTCGCCCTCGACAAGAATCGAAGGTTTCGAGATGACCTTCAGGTTGTTCAACTTCCATGTGGATGATGACGGCGCTGATGAGTTGATTTCCATCATCGACCCAGCTACACCCGCTGCAGATCTAGACACACCACCGGCGATCGAAAGTACTCCCTCAACAACAATGCTGCCGATGTCAGCGGAGGTAGATCCAATGCTGGAAACATCGACCCCATCAGTCAGGTTGAATGACTTTCAAGATCCGCCTCCATCCCCAACCACCGCATATTGCATCGAGTGCGACGCCTATTACTTCGTGGGCATCGGCGATTCCCACCTCACGAGATCGCTGGCTGTCAAGATCCTCGTGGGGGCACTACTGCAGTCTACCCAACGATCTCTGATTGTGAACACGCTCTCAACGCCCTCACGCTCCAGCCAACGCCCTACGACCCTGACTACGTTGAGGGGTTATACTCAGACTAGACATGTTCAGGTGATGACGTCTACCCTGAGTCCAAGGGGAAGATCGGCAATCCAATTAGCTCACACTCGAGTGAATCTGCCATATCTGGTAGCGGATACGTTGTCAATTATGATTCCAATACAATGATTGAAGCAGAGTCGAGTATTGGCGATGATGACATATACCCTCTGGCGCAAGGTGAGATCAGTGATGACTCAGTTTCGCCATCCGGCGGACACTACATGATGGCATCGCACAGAGATGGGAACGAGCATGGAGCTAACCGCAATAGAGATCGGCCAACCGCTGGTGGCCGGTTCATCACACAAACCCAGATCTAGCACGCGAGGAAAGTCTATCCGGGAGAGGTACCTATTGGCCCAAATCCCACCACAGAAGAGGTAGCCATGCTTTGATTCATCATCCAGGAGCAGAAAGACCAGATCAGTAGCGAGAGGCGAATCCTGGAATGACGCAGAGAGGAGGCCAATGCATCTAGTCGACGACGTGCCGAATTATCATCGCATTGCTCATCAAGCGTCCCACGAAGAACGCGATCTCATCTCCCACCCGGGGGCGACGCACACAACATCGCAAGAAACTTGGAAGCAGAATTCAATGAGGTCGAACTACTGCCCAAGACCAAGGAAGCTGCGATCATGGCTGCTTGAGCATACATCACCGCCAATGCGTCTAATGATGACGAGCATATGCGGCATCTTAGAAACTTGGTGCTCGAAGGCGTCAGGTTGCTCCAAGGCACAAACGAACAAGGACATGACGCAACACCATGCAGAAATATCCCTCCAGTTGAGTAGTTTAGATACCAGGCAGAGGTGCCAGCAGTAACGCCCAGGCCTCAAGTCATAGAACCTATCAATGGTGAACTTCAGCATGGTTTATCTCAGAACAGAGTCGACCTGGCATGCACGCAACATGAAACACGTCGCTTTGAGGACGAATGCGAGTCGGACACATTCAGCAACAATCGCCATGGAATGTGTGGCACAGAATGCTTCAGCATCCTCATCCGCTCCACACCATTGCCAAAGGAATCAAGCTCAGCGACGATATAGTCAAGTTCAATGGGCAGCAGGACCCTCGAATTTGGCTTGACAATTTCATAACTAACATCACCATCAGCGGCGCATCCAGAGATAACGCCCTTTAGTTGCTATCGTTGCACCTGAAAGATAACGCAAGGGTGTGGCTCAACAACCTTGCTCCAGATAGCATGCGCTCCTGGGAGGAATTTTGGCAAACCTTTATCGCAAACTTTTGGGGCACCTCGCGACGACCCACGTATTTTGAAGAACTTCGCATGTGCATGCAGAAGACAGGGGAAAGTCTATGATCATACATATCTCGGTGGCTCAGCCTGCGCAACACATCAGAAAACATCTCGCTCGAAAAAGCTATCGATGCTTTTCGAGACGGCCTCATCCGGTGGGACTTCAGGGAGGAGTTGGGACGATGCAAGCCCAAGACAATCGATCACCTCACGAGCCTCGCAAATGAATGGGCCGATGGAGAGGATTCCATCGCAAATGCCAGAAGTCATCATCGTTCGCCGGACCATGACGCTGATGCTAAAGACCAACTCCAGTCCGGGTCGCGGTGAGTGCGACAAAAAGGGCGCTGAGGATGCTATGGAGATTCAGACACAGCTGACATGGTAGCAGCAGGCTACATAAATAACGACCACGATGACAACCGTGACAGCCCCAGGCAAGGGAACACGTACTACGGAAGCAGTAGCCGAGGCACTGGTCATGATTCGAGGCCAAAAATGGAGTGGTGTCGACGTCGTGACCAACCACCACCCTCGACGGAAGAACTGCTCAACGGGGGGTGTCCCAGGCACACTTACCTCGACAAAGATGGCAGACGAAAGCCAACACATCCCCTCATCGAGTGTCGGGAATTCCTTCGACGCAGCCAAGTGCTTCAGGACAATATATGGCAGAACAGCCTATCGCATGCGCCGTGGCTCACAACGCACCTCCGCCGCCACCTAACCCACCACCAAACGCGACGCAACATGGCCATCAGGCCGCCATGATCCAACACCTCATCGAACCACGACAGCAGGTCATCGAGGAAGAGGCATTCCCGCCACCATGTGGTTTTGTGCCCATGATCCAGAGAGGGCGCCCGACAAACCGTATCCAGAGAAAGCGAGGACGGGAGGTTTTTCACGCCGAACATGCTTCGTCAGCATCTCCTGAGTACCTTAACTGGTCAGAGCACCCGATTGGGTTCGATCGATCAGATCACCCACCGAAGATCCCGCGTCCAGGACATCACGCTCTAGTCCTCGAAGCTCAGATAGGAGGTTTTACCTCCAAAAAGGTGTTCATGGACGGAGGAAGTAGCTTCAACCTCATCTATGCTGATACTCTGCAGAAGATCAAGATCCCGATGAATGAGATCTTGCCGACAAAAACTTCTTTCCATGGAATCGTCCCAGGAAAGCCGACGTACCCTTTGGGGGTCATACACTTGGATGTCATCTTCGGCACTCTAGCAAATTTCAGAAAGGAGAAGATCGAATTCGAAGTCGTCGACTGGCCCTCGCAGTACCACGCAATCCTTGGGCGACAAGAGTTCGCCTGATTTATGGCGGTCCCTCTTTATGCCTACCTCAAACTGCGGATGCCTGCAAACATAGGACCATTGACGATAAGTGGCAGCTTTGCTCGTTCTGAAAACGACGACAAAGATTTCAACACTTTATCCCAGACATTCGGGATTCATGACGAGCTGCATCACATCAGAGAAAGCACCAACATGGACATAAATCCAGCGGCGCAGCAGAACGCCCCAGAGTTGTTATTCGACGCTAGTAAAGACACACGAGAGCACCAGAGCCACCCGGCAGATCCATCCAAGACCGCGCGGGTGTGGAATTCTCTTGCCCCGCATAGGAAAGCACGCTCATCTCGTTCCTCAATGCCTACTCTGGGTAGAATCAGATAAGGCTGAAAGTTGAAGACGAGGACAAGACTGCCTTCATCACCCCGCATGGGGTGTACTGCTACAGGACGATGCCGTTCGGCTTGAAGAACGCAGGAGCCACCTAGCAATGGTGCATGCAGGCGTGCCTGAAAGAACAGATAGGCCGCAACGTCGAAGTCTATGTCAACGACATCGTCATCAAGTCCGCAAAAGCAGACAGCTTGCTCAATGATCTGCGTGAAACCTTCACCAACCTCGACCGCTACATCATCAAGCTCAACCCAAAAAGTGCTCCTTCGGCGTACCTACAGGCCAGCTATTAGGGTACCTCAACTCAGAGAAAGGGATCAAAGGAAACCCGGAGAAGATCCAAGCAATCATCAACATGCAACCGCCGAAGACACTACGACATGTCCAGCAATTGACAGGTCGCCTAGCAGCACTCAGCCGCTTCATCAACAAGTTAGGCCAAAAGGCTCTACCCTTCTATCGGCTGCTCAGGAAAACGGACAAGTTCACCTGGACGACGGAAGTGAAAGCCACCTTCGACGACCTCAAGCATCGTCCTTCGACATCTCCAGTGTTAGTCACACCATGTGAGAAAGAGACAATGCTACTATACATAGCCGCCACAAATCAAGTAGTCAGCTCTGTGCTTGTTGTCGAACATAAAGAAGAAGGCACAGAACATGGGGTACAAAGACCGGTCTACTACCTTAGTGAGGTACTTTCCCCGACCAAACAAAGGTACCCCCACTACCAAAAGCTAGCATACGCTATTTACATGACTGGGAAGAAGCTGCCGCACTATTTCGAATGCCATTCCATCGTGGTAGTGGCCACAACCCCAGTTTCGAGCATACTCAACAACCCCGATGCCACGGGGCATTTTTCACTGTGGGGCATTACTATTGGACCATGGGAGATCACATACCAATGGCAGTCAGCTATCAAGTCGCGGGTCCTACTGGACTTCATCGCTGAATGGATTGAAGCATAGATACCCGAGCTCCCAGAACTGTCGAACACATGGACAATCTATGTCGACGGTTCCAAGCGCGTTTCAGGAGCAGGAGCAGGAGTGATCCTCGTATCACCGCAGGGAGATAAGATGCGCTACGTTTTACGTATGCGATTTGCGAATCCCTCCAACAACGAAGCTGAATATGAAGCCGTCCTGCACAGCATGCGCATTACGAAAGCGTGTGGTGCTACTCGCATCAAGATCCACGGTGACTCGAATCTCATCGCCCAACAAGTCATGAAGGACTGCGACACGACCTGTGCAAACATGATCGCATACCGCGCAATGTACGACAAGTTAGAAGGCAACTTTGAGGGATGCGAGGTGACCCACATCGGCAGAGAAAGCAACGAAGAGGTAGATAACCTGGCCAATATCGGATCCAAGTGTTTGCTGATACCACCTGGAGTGTTTTGAGGAGATATTCGAGCGATCCGTCAAGATCAAGCCGGCTGCCGTCGACCCAGCGTTAGCAACACGCTCGGGGGCTAGTCGCTCAGACAACGCTCCAGCAGCAGAGAAAGAAGACCTGCCCAAGAAGACCGCTGAAGTCATGATAGTTGAGGCAGTCTGGACGAAGCCGTACCTCACCTACCTGATAAGGGGCGAGCTACCAGAAGACACCATCCACCGTCAACAAGTCATGCGATGCTCCAAGGCCTTCACGATAATCTAAGGAGAGCTCTACAAGCGCAGCACCACAGGAGTTCTACAAAGAGGCATAGCGCCCGAGGATGGAGTCGATCTCCTTCGAGACATCCACGAAGAAACTTGCGGGCATCATGCGAGCAGCAGAACTCTAGTCGCCAAGGCCTTCCGTTCAGGGTTCTACTGGCTTTTGGCCCTTCACGACGCCAAGAACATTGTCGAACAGTGCGACGCGTGCTAGTGTTTTGCAACGAAACCCCATGCACCCGCATCAGAGCTACGCACCATCTCCGTGGCCTAGCCCTTCGCGCAATGGGGACTCGACCAAGTGGGACCTCTACCCAAGTCGTCACGAGGTGGACACACCTACCTCTTAGTCGTCATCGACAAATTCTCCAAGTGGATCAAAGAAGTCCCGGTCACCAACCAAGAAGCAACTACAACAGTCAAGTTCTTCGAATCCATCACCTGCCGGTACGGGGTGCCCAACAGCATCATCACCGACAACGACACTAACTTCACCTCGGGCGAATTTCAAGAATTCGCCAAAGAGCTGGGCATTGGAATCAAGTACGCATCGGTGGCGCATCCCAAATGCAACGGGCAGGTCGAGAAAGCCAATGGGCTTGTTTGCGCCGGCCTGAAGAAATGACTCCTTCTACCCCTCAAACGCGCGGCGGGCGCCTGGGTCGAAGAGCTACCATCAGTCTTATGGAGTCTGTGCACTACGCCCAACTCCTCCACCGGCTGCATGTCGTTCTTCCTACTCTTCGGAGCCAAAGCAATACTCCCCTCCGATGTGCTTTAATGTGCACCTCGCGTGGTAGCTTACGTCGAAGAAGACGCACAGAAGGCACTGGAAGATGTCCGCGACCTGCTGGACGAGGCTCAAGACGTCGCCCTCGCCTGCTTAGCAGTCTACCAGCAAAGCCTCTGCAACTACCATAGCAGACGGGTACATGGACGATCTTTCGAGTCCGGCAACCTTGTGCTTCGCCTCAAGCAAACAAGCACGTCGAAGCTGGAATCACCATGGGAAGGCCCATACCTCATCCATGAAGTCATCCCAGGAGGAGCGTATCGACTATGCAACCCCGAAATAGGGGTGGATGAGAAGAACCCGTGGAACGCCGCGCAGCTGTGCTGCTTCTACCCTTAGAAGAGTCAGACTTTCTTTCCCCTCCCTCTCTCTGTAACTAGGCATTGGCAGCAGTCCACGCACAACATGGTGCCTTTGGCACCAATCAATAAGTACAGTTCCTCACATCTTGAGTCGATACTTACATTAACCCACGCTCGGGGGCTTCGCCTTAAAAATACTCGATGCACGCTCGGGGGCTTCGCCTTAAAAATACTCGACCCACGCTCGGGGGCTTCGCCTTAAAAATATTCGACCCACGCTCAGGGGATTTACCTTAAAAATATTCGACCCAAGCTCGGGGGCTTCGCCTTTCGACCCACGCTCAGGGGCTTCATCGTAAAAATTCCCCAACCCATGCTCGGGGGCTTTGCCGAAAAAACCTTTGACCCACACTCGGGGGCTTCGTATCAAGAACCTATTTCAACCCACTCGCGTTCAAGGAGGACAATCCGCTTACACAAACAAAGGACGATCGGCAACACGTCATACGCATCTACAGAGTCTTATATTTACTAATTGGAGGCACCGTAGGAGACACCACATTAATCCTCAGAAATACATCTATAATAACCATCCGATAATCTACAAACGGATGTGATTTCCCGGTTCAAGCCCCACCTAATCCCGTTTCCACCCGAAAAGACCCTACCATCTCCGTGACCTAGCGCGTTGTCTCGGCTGTTCCATGAAGATAAATCTATGGGAGATGCTGCTCTACCCCTCATCACCGCCGTAGCCTCATAGACATCATGCAGGTAGTGCGTCATGGCTGCTGCAGCTAGCGGCCAAAGTTTACGCCCTCTCCGAGACGGCGAGACTCCGAGGTCTGCCGCAGCGTTTGCTTGACCCTCTTCTCGGCAGACCTGGAAGTAATCTTGCTAATCTCATGTACGTAATTGCCATGTCCTACTTCCAGTTTATTAGACGGTGAGCTTCACAGCTAATCAATTGACCACATACTTGTACATGCAATCAGCGGTTCATGTCTCAACCTCGCGCCTCATGACGCAACAGGCCACCACTGGACACGCAGCCCTGCAAGATCAATCAAAGACTTGCACCTTATATTCAAGACAGCCAATAGCTAGGTACGATCAAAGATGTGCTTCATAAAGCCAGCGCTGAGGTAGGTACGTATGAGAGTGACATGCTGACATGTATTTGCCCACTGTCCTTTGATAGCTTCATATGTACATATTAGTAATACATAATAGGGGTCTCTAGAAATATTTCAGAATTAGCATCGTCGGTGATCTAAAACAATGGTGCGCACCTATCAGGAGCACAATCGATCATTCAACCCAATTCCACCAGCTTATTAGCCAATTTGGTACATCCGAGGAACAGATAGACCAGGTTCAGTACGTGCATGTCAGCCAGCCTGCAGTCCTCGCAGATTGTTCTCGACGTGCTGACTCATATGAAGTTTGCAAAATCGCCCGCGCGCTAACTTGGTGTAGCTATCCACCGTAGCTAGGGATGGTCAGCGCCCTTTCCTCAGCTTCGGAATATGTATCCCGAGTTCTCACATTGATAAGCAGTTTATGCCGAGTCAAACTTTACTCTGATTTTTTTTTGCTATGTGCTCCATGAATTCCCACCTATGAAATTTCATTCTTCTACTGTACCAGAGGTGCAAGTTGGAGTCAGATGAAAAATTTATGAATCCGCATTGCATCCATGACGTTGCATCCGTTATGTGGATTGAGCAGATATTTTGTTCTTTTGAGGGAGAAGACTGTGTGCTATCAGAAGTAACAATATGTGAGCATAAAGTTGAGATAGGTAAGAGTATGTGATATTTATTTCTGTGTGCCCCTTTGGCTACAATAGGTTCATCCTTTATTCTGTAAACAAGAAAAACACTTGACAATGTTTATTATTAGTTTTTCAGGGAATGTTATTGACATGGATTTTCTCTCCGCTAGACATGCTAGCTGCCGCCAAATCTACATCAAATATAGCAAAGGTAAGGATAGGTGGTCTTTTTCATCTTATTTTCTGTATTTTGATGATACGTGCAAACCAGTCTTCCATCTATTGATAGTACTTATAATTTATTAGCACAAGAAATGATATATCTGACACATAGACTACAGAATTAAGAAACCGATAATATTTATAGCTTCCTTTTGGATCACATTTATAATTATTTGACTACGCATGGTAATTTTGTGTAGCCTAATTCCATAAGTACCAATCTGTAGTTAAAATTTGGCATTCCAAAGCAAGTGACGATTAATTAGTGTAAAATATATTTCCCAACTTAATAAGATACGTTTCTCAGCTTCTTTGCATCGTATACATTTGTGGGTGCTCAAAACTGTTATCTCATCATTATCATCCTTATGGACATCTACATCATAGGAAAGTTCTTTGAATCGACCCCCAAGTTTTCAAAGTCCTCCTTTCCACAATTCATAGTCTATTATTGCCTATTTAATGATGCTAAGTAGTTGAAGTCACCCGTAAGGGATGATGGAATACATTAAAAATAGTAACAATTGCGCTTACAAGCTGGCACATAGTATAGTTCTTCAATAGTATGTTGCTTGAAGACAACAACGAAGACATTTATTCATATGCTTTTGGTTGAAGTCTTAAATCCTTTATATTGTGCGTCTCTGAAGTTATTGCTTTCCTAATTTCTTTGACATGACACATGTATCTTGATACAAGGTTTATATTTATGATGTTTCAAAAAGGTGTCCAATATCTGCATCATACTCTCAAAAATAATCTCTCTAGCATCCAATAAATCAATATGCCATTCGTAATAATTCTCAAGACAAAAAATAATGTGTTTAATAAAACTATTGCATTAATTCATAGCAATATTAGATTGATGAGGGATTGTCCTTCAATTTAAATATATAAAATTCACACATAAATATATGATATTGGTACTTCGGTTATATTTTTGCATGTTTTCTTAATGAACTAGCCCGTGCGGTTGCACGGGTTGATGACTAGTATGTACAATTTAGATTTACAGTTTACATCAAAAATTGGCCTAAGCTACTAGAAGATTCTGGGCTGCTCTCTCCTTGTCGCTCTCATCGACAATCTGCGCCGATATATAATCGTCGGCTCACCGACAAGCAGCGTAATGGGTGGTCATGTCAGTATGGCCACCAGGCGTCAAAGGTAATCTCTTCACCAACTCCATGTCGACCTCAAGATAGTGGACTCGTACGAAGGACAAAGCAACAAGCGCCCAACATCGAAGGTGCTGACGAACGAAGCGGTAGATGGCTTCCCCATTCTCGAATTGTCCTAGCAAGGCAGGAAGGCCGTTGGGCTGATCATTTAGTGGGAACATTACCTGATGAACAATCACAAGAGCTGCACGACACGTCTCAGTCAATGCTCCAGCCTGAGAAACCCGATCTTGGAGCACAGTTAATGCCTCAGCCTTCGATCGATCAGCTTAGAAGTTATCTGCGACCGAATTGGCATGCGTCTGAGCCGCACTTAGATGCACGTTGACCCGACGAGCCTCGGTCTTGTCATCGAGGCATGCATCTGCATTCCACAGAGAAGCGATCAGCAGGGGCAGGCCAGAAAAATACATCATGAATAGGGAATACTTACACTTCATCGCTTTGCCAAGGCTGTCAATTTCACCAAGAAGGAATCGCTCTGCATTGGCAACCCCCGAGGCCTTTGAGAGAGCAACATCGACCTAAGCGGTAACCCTTTTCAACTCTTACTGGGTACTCTTCAACTGGTCTCGCAAGGTCCGGATCAAAGATAATTCGCCTGTAGAAGGCGCCCGGCTTTCAACGGCAGCTGAAGGCGATTTCCCAGCTGAAGAACCACCAGCTATCTCATAGGAGATCGGCCAGGCATCAGACCCTGCGCGCGTACCCTGTAGATGAGATACATTGTTACACAAAAGAATCAAAATCACAGCACATTCAAGCACCGACAACCTCAAAAGAAGACACAATAGTCAAATGCGCGGACAAAACAAAAGATT
Organism: Dactylis glomerata; assembly: GCA_007115705.1. NCBI lineage: Eukaryota > Viridiplantae > Streptophyta > Magnoliopsida > Poales > Poaceae > Dactylis > Dactylis glomerata. Next base: position 3,610,335 of record QXEO01002107.1, on the reverse strand, counting down.
CATACATCCACCATAAATTTGGATCAGCGGTACATTATCCAATACAAAAGCTTCGATTGTCGAAGCACCCTAGGTGGAACTGCCCGCAGCTCTACCGGATGATGCCCCCTTCGCGCTGCGCCTCAGCTCCCGTGCAGCCTTCCTCCTGGCATTCCTCTCTGCCAGGAAATGCGCAAGACGATTGGATAAATCTCGAGCTCGCTCAAGGTAGTCCTTGGAAGACTTGTCGCGGCCGTCCTTGCCCTTCGGGTAGGTGTCCGTGATCTTCTTGAAGTCGCATTCGACCTCGTGCATCATCATCATAGAGAAGATGGACTCGGAGCCGGTGGTTACCTGTCGGCGCACTACAGCAACGAGTGGGTCTTCGCCATCTTCCTTCAGCGCCAAAGCCTCGAGGATGCCCGCCATTGTGGTGCTCGTCGATTCTGGGGCAGACACATCCCGAACGCGCTCAAGCGTCGAGTGCACCTTCGCCAGGAGACTTCGCACCTTGTGGCAGACGCACTCCATGGTTTGGACACTGGCGTCCAAGCTAGCAGGCTCCACCAACATTTCCCCAATACCCAACTCAGCAGCAACTACGAGGGAATAAAAACGTGATCAGCAAAAAGGCGTACTTCGGCATATCATAGTACAGACAATATATGGGCTCACCACGCAACGAGTCAATGGTAGTCTGGAGGCGCTGTCAAAGAATATTCTCCTTCGATTCGGCCTCAGCCTGGTGCTTGTCATGTAGCTCTTGAGCTTTCGTTTGTTCTGCCTTAAGCTGGGTAACTTCGGCAGCCAGACCATCGACTTGAGTCTTCAGCAGCGAGTAATCAGCAGCGAGGCCATCAAACTGAGCTGTCAGCGATGACTTGTTGGCAACAGCTTGAGCAGCGGCCCCTGATCATCTCAAAGTCAAATCGATATGCCAGCAAGCAAATTTTTTGAGCGAAAGAGGCACTTACAGCGAACTTTGGCCATCTCAGCAGCTAGACGCTTGTTTTCCTTCTCCATTGCAAGGTAATTCTTGCATACGTTGGAGAGGTTTTCGACGATAGGCTACATCAGAGATATCGAAAGAATCAACATAGAGACTCTAGAGTAGAGGGCAAGCCCAAGTGACACTTCGACTCACCCTCGGGGGCTACTGATGGGTGATACTCGATAAGCATAATATGAAATTCAGACTAACATGTCGACCGGGCTTAGGAGGTCCACCAGAAGAGGAGACAAGGATAAAATCTTGCTCGGTTTTGTCCTTCTTCGGGATGTTCGACGACTTCAGGAGCTCCTTCAGCGTCGCGTCCTCGGTGTTTTCCTCCTGCGACTCAATAGTTTGCTCGAGGGAGGCATCATGATGCTGAATGTGGTAGCGGTCCCGATCATCCAAACTCCTAGAGACCTCATCGTTCAAAGACCTAAATTTTACAAAGAAATTAAGTGCAGCAGAGTCATACAGAGAATATTCGAGTTCAGTCAGAAATATAACTCACAGAACATCGATGCTGAAGTTTGGAAGAACTTCCTTCCCAGATCGAGGAGGAGGGCGACTGTCGAGAGGCTTTGCAGGAATGGCTGTATCGTCATCTTTATCAGAAGAAAAGTCACGGCCATCAAAATCTTCCAAATCCTCGACTCTGTCAATTTCGACGACATTCTTATGCTTCTTCGAGGCGCGCGATGTCGTAGGAGCGACGGAGGCCAATTCTTCTGGCACCTCAGCAAACTCACGCCCAAGGAACTCGCCCCCTTCTTGTTGGGGAGGGTAGCAGCGGGCTATGTCTATAACCTGAGCAACAAACATCATTTCAGTCGGCAATTCCCAGTGGAAAGATTTATCAAGGATCAAAAGGAATTAGATCAGGTAGCAGTAAACACATGCCTCGGTGCGAGGATGAGACTTGCTGAAGGCCTCTGTTCCAAAATTCTCTGGTATGGCCATTTTATTCATCAGAGAAGTGACGGCGCGCACTCCATCATCAATTTTGGCCTCCCTCAGCTCGTAGGAGGTGAATTGGGTCAAATCTCGACGATCGATGTAGTCCCACATGCAGTGCGCCCGAGCAGCAAGGGGTTGAATTCGGCGCTCAATGATAGTGCGGATCAGCTAGAGGCCGGTCACCTCTTTTTTGGGTGTGGATCGCAGCCGCTGGATCTTCTCCATCAAAGGCTCGGTAATCATCATTTCTTCCTTGCTCAGCTCATGCGCCCAAGACACCCTAGGCCGAAGGGCGTTGGTTAGGTGAAATTCTTCAAGCCCAAAGTCTTGACCGGCAACAGGTTGATCCTTGGCATAGAACCACCTTGTTCTCCGACCAGGATTGTTCTCAGGTGTCCACAGCTTGAAGTATTCGACCTCGGGACACACCGTGCAGTTGAACCCGCCGGTTTGATAGTTGAGAGGGCGACTGGCGACAAAAATTCGCCTCCATAGCGCCCAATGGGGTTTGATCCCCATGAAGCATTCACATAGCATGCTTGAAGCACGCTATTTGTAGGATAGTGTTGGGATTCAGATCGTGGAGCTGAATCCCGTAAGCAAAAAGAAGCCCGTGGAGGAATGGATGTGGAGGAAAGGAAAACCCTCGGAGAAGGAAAGCAAGGAAGAGTACCCGGAATCCCGCGGGTGGCCGGGGGATGATCTCTGGCCCAGCAATACGGATCTCTGTTGGGTCGTCCTTCAGAATGCCGGTCTTGGTGGCATTCTGCCAATCCCACTCCAAGAACTTGGTCTGGACCCAATTGCCTAAGGTGGGCGCATCAGCATCGGCAGTCTTGGCGCCCGTCTTGGCCTTCTTCGCAAGGGCTGCCATGACACCGGCGGCGGAAGATCCTCTCTTGCCCATGGTGGCGGCGCTAGGGCAGGAGCACTCACAGAGCGGCAGCAGAAGTGCACAGTGATGGCAGAGCGCTAGGAGGAAGGCGATGATGGCGGCGGAGTGGGGCAAACAGTTGTTCCCTTTCCCTTTCTTTATTCCAGCATGGAAAAATCCCCAGATCATCCCAGCCGTTTGTTCCGAAGAGGGAACAATGGTATGAATCTGGCCATCCATGTGTCAGCACCGCGTGAGTTAATGTTTCCACTACTCATAGGAATTGAGGAGGCACGGCAAATTTTCTCATCGGCCGCGCGGGACGTGCGGTCAAATAGAGTCAGTAGCCGGCGTGCGCGGTATGGGGCGCACCGGGCGTCCGGTCTTGTCAATGTCAGGCTATCTCTGCGATGGGTGGCATGACAACTCGAAGAAGTGGTGCGTCATCCCTAATGCCACCATTGATGAGACTTCTTCTTTTATCTAAAGGGAGAAATCTTTCGAGTCGTAGTTCTTTCAAGGTATGTACCACTGGAACCTATTATCATATCACACGCCGAAGTTTTTCGAAGCCATAGCGCCCTTTGCGTATTTTGAGATGCAAGGGTTGTTTTTTTTGACTTGGTCTCCTTCGGGCCTATAGTGCCCTCTCTTCGTTCAAGTTTGGGTTTCAAAATCTTTGGATCAGCCTCTTAAGATCTTCGATGCTATGTGAGGCATAACTGTCTGCCCTTCGAACCACTCTTCTGGAATTATTCGATGCCATCTTATTATTCGAGTCGTGGATTTTGGTCCCTCGAATCACTCTTTCCAGGCCAGCAGCGTCATCTTATTATTCGATTTTCGTGGATTTCGGTCCCACGAATCACTCTTTCCAGGCTAGCAGCGCCATCTTATTATTCGAGTCGTGGATTTTGGTCCCTCGAATCACTCTTTCTAGGCTAGCAGCGACATCTTCTCATTCAAGTCATGGATTCTGGTCCCTCCAATCATTTCCTTTAGGCCAGCATCGCTGCTGTAATATTTGAGTCATGGATCTCGATTTCGTGAATTGATTTTTTCGGGATTACAATATCTCTATACTCTTCAAGGCTTGTAATGCCACCTCATTGTTTGAGGGTGCTTTTGCAGCTTGTTGAGTTCATACATTCAGGCCATCAGCGCCATTATCATGGTGACGAAGGAATACCAAATGGGCCCTTGGCTTTGGCCTACCTGGTTTCGGTCCAGGAGGGACAATCGTCGAAGGTTTACTGAAGCCCATGAAGATATCAGCTTGGCGTGGCCCAGGGACACAACTTGGCGTGCAAGATGAAAACTCGAAGAAGGAGACCTAGTCGAATTAGGACTTGTCTAGGGTTTATTCCAACCAACTCTATCTGTAATCAACTTGGAGAACAATCCCGGGACCCAACCTTTGAATATAAAAGGTTGGGAGGGAGATCTTAGCTCCTCTCTAGACACTTTTTCACCACCTCACGCCAGAGCGCTCGAAGCATTGAGAGCTCTCCACCTTCAGCTAGATTCAATCTATGCCACCATTGAAACACCACCACTGTAGCCACCCCATCAATAAAGTCAAACAAGTAGGTCGTAGGTTTTTACCCTACCAAGGGGGCCAAACCTGGGTAAAACTTGTGTCCCTCTGCTTTCGTCTGATCGTCGTCGAGTTTGCCGGATCCCACTAGCGCTCCATGTCTTGAAAGCCCACAAACATGGGCATTGCCGGGGTTGAACCTCGTCAATTGGCGCCGACTGTGGGGATGATGTGATCTGGATCTACGGATTTGCCGGCTCCTTCACCAACCACCGCCATCGACACCGCCATCAACAGCGCGCCGTCCGCCATCGACACCGCCATCGACAGCGCACCGTCCACCATCAACACCGCCATCGACATCGCCATCGACATCGCGCCGTCTGCCATCAACACTGTCATCGACACCATCATCAGGAACACTTTGCCCATCGACAACTTCGACGGCGTCGAGCCGATGACCACTTCAGGGCTCGTCGTTGACCCTGCAGCGACGGCCGTCATCGGGTCCGTCTCAGGCTCGACAAGACCTACCTCGGCGGTAACTGAAGGCTTCGACATGGCCTTCAGACTATTCAACTTCCACGTGGACAATGACGGAGTCGCTAAGCTGATCTCCGTCAGCGATTCGACGCCGCCCGCAGTAGATCCAAGCGCGTCACCAGCTATCGAGGGCAACCCCTCGACGACCATGCCGCTGGCGCCATCAGAGGAGAGACCAAGGCTGGAAACTTCGACCCCGTCAGTTGGGTCAAACGACTTTCAAGATCCACCTCCATCCCCAACCACCGCCTATTGCGTCGAGTGCGATGCTTACCACTTCGTGGCCGCCGAAGATTTCTCGTCCCACGAGATCGCCGACTGTGAAGATCCTCGGGGAGGTACTGCTGCTATCTACCTGACGATATCCGAGTGCAAACGGGCTCTCAACGCCCTACGACCCTGATTATGCCGAAGGGCTATACTCAGACTATACATGCTCAGACGACGACGACGACGTCTACCCTGAGGCCAAGGGGAAAATTGGCAATTCGGCTAGCTCATATTCGAGAAAATCCGCTACGTCTGATGGCGGATACGTGGTTGATTACGACTCTGACATCATGATCGAGGTTGGATCCTACATCGGAGATGACGACATCTACCCTCCCGCACTGGGCGAAAACAGTGATGACTCGATCCCACCATTCAGAGGACACTGCATGATGGCGTCGCATGGAGACGGGAACGAGCACATAACCAATGCTGGTCGAAGTGGATCAAACACCGGTCGTCAGTTCATAACGCAAGACCAGATCCGGCATGCAAGGAGAGTGTACTCGGGCGAAGCAAATATGGGCCCTAATCCGAGCCCGCAGGAGCTAGCTGCGCTCCGATTCGTCATCCAAGAGCAGAAGGACCAGATTAGTGCCGATAGGCGCATCCTGGAGCGATGCAGAGACGAGGCCGACGCATCTAGCAGAAGACGGGCTGAGCGATCGTCTCATTACTCATCGAGTGTCCAGCATAGGACGCGGTCGCACATCCAACCCGGGGCCGATGTGCACAACATCACCCGGAATTTAGAAGCGGAATTTAATGAAGCTGAGCTGCTGCCCAAGACCAAGGAAGCTGCAATCATGGCTGCAGCAGCATATATTGCCGCGAACGCTCCCAACGACGACGAGCATATGCGGCATCTGGCACTCAAAGGAGTTAGGGTGCTTCAAAGCACAACTAACCAAAGGCATGAAGCGATGCCAAGAACAACTATCCCGCCAGTGGAGCAATCTAGACACCCAGCAGTGGCGCCAGCAGTCGCGCCTAGGACTCAAGTGGTGGAACCTATCAACGGGGAACTTCGACACGGCCTGGCTCAAAACAGAGTCGACTCAGCACATGCACGACGCGATGCGCGTCGCTTCGAGGAGGAATGTGAGCTGGAAACATTCGGCGGTAACCGTGACACACTGTGCGGAGCGGAATGCTTTAGCCTCCTGATTCATTCCACGCCACTGCCGAAAGGGATCAAGCTTAGCGACAGCGTAGTCAAGTTCAATGGGCAGCAGGACCCCCAAATTTGGCTCGATGACTTCATCACCGCCGTCACCATTGGTGGTGGATCTAGAGATAACGCTCTCCAGTTACTGTCACTGCACTTGAAAGACAACGCAAGGGCGTGGCTAAACAACCTTGCTCCTGATAGCATTCGCTCTTGGGAGGAGTTTCGGTAAGCATTTATCGCGAACTTTCGAGGCACCTCACGATGGCCCACGTCGTTCGAAGAGTTGCGCCTGTGCATACAGAGGACCACAGAAAACCTGAGGTCATACATCTCACGATGGATCAGCCTCCGCAACACGGCGGAAAATATTTCGCCCGAGAGAGCCATCGACGCTTTTTGGGACGGTCTTATTCGGCATGACTTCAAGGAAGAGCTAGGACGTTGCAAGACGAAAACCATCAACCATCTTATGAGCTTGGCAAACGAGTGGGCTGATGGAGAAGACTCCATCGCGGCCCCTAGGAGCCACCGACGATCAGCGGAACGTGACGTCGACCCAAAAGATCAGTTTCACCCCAACTCTCGAAAGAAGGGTCGCCGAAGCCGCTACGATGACGCGGATACGATGGATATGGTAGCAGCAGGCTACGTGAATAACGACCACGACGACAATCACAATGGACCAAGGCGGGGGAACAACTACTACGGATGTAGTAGCAGAAGCGCTTGCCGCGATTCGAGGCCAAAAACGGAGTGGCGCCAACGTGGTGATCAGCCACCGCCGTCGGTGGAGGAAATGCTCAATGGGGGGGTGCACAAGGCACACCTACATTGACAAAGATGGAGTGCGAAGACCTGCTCATCTGCTCATCGAGTGCAGGGAATTCCTTCGCCTTAGTCAAGCACTTCATGAGAGGATGCGAACAGAGCAGTCGGTGGCAGGTGCGATAGCTTACAACGCTCCACCACCACCACCTAACCCACCGGCAAACGTGGTGCAACAGGGCCACCAGGCTGCCATGATCAAACAAGTCAAGCCACGACAGCCAACCATCAAAGAAGAGGCATTCCGGCCGCCACGAGGCTTCGTGCCCATGATCCAGATAGGACGCCCGACAAATAAGGTCCAGCGGAAGCGTGCAAGAGAGGTCTTTCATGCCGAGCACGCACCGCCAGCTACGCCCGAATATCTGAACTGGTCAGAGCATCCGATCGGCTTCAACTGGTCAGACCACCCACTAAAGATCCCGCGCCCTGGACACCACGCCTTGGTCCTCGAAGCGCAGATAGGAGGTTTCATCTCCAAAAAAAGTGTTCATGGATGGAGGGAGCAGCTTAAACCTCATCTATGCGGACACGCTGTGGAAGATCAAGATCCCGATGGACAACCTCCTACCGACAGAGACATCCTTTCATGGAATCGTCCTAGGAAAGCCGACATACCCACTGGGGGCAATACACCTATATGTCATCTTCGGCACTCCAGCAAACTTCAGGAAGGAGAAGATTGAGTTTGAGGTTGTCGACTGGCCCTCGTAGTACCACGCTATCCTCAGGCGACCAGCGTTTGCCCGATTCATGGCGGTGCCGCACTATGCTTATCTCAAGCTGCGGATGCCCACAAACAGAGGACCACTGACGATCAGAGAAAGTTTTTCCCGCTCGGAAAACTGCGACAAGGACTTCAACAGCATTATGTCCCAGACATTTGGAGTGCACGAAGAGCTCAACCACATCAGGGAGAGCACCAACATGGACGTCGACCCACCGACGCAGCAGAATGCCCTAGAACTATCATTCGAAGCCAGCAAAGACACCCGAGAGCAGCAGATCCACCCGACGGATCCAACCAATACCGCGCGGGTGTCGAATTCTCTCTCCCACGCATAGGAAAGCGCACTCGTCGAGTTCCTCCGTGAGCACTAGAGGATGTTCGCCTGGTGTCCAGCAGATATGCCAGGCATCCCCAGGGAACTCGCCGAGCACGATCTAAAGATCTTTCCTAACGTAAAGCTGGTTAAGCAGTCAATGCGCCAGTACAACCCAGAAAAGGCCCGATCAATGGGCAAAGAAATAAATCGTCTCCTCGAGGCAAAATTCATCAGAGAGATAAAGGAGGCCACATGGCTTTCACCACCGATCATGGTGGAAAAGAAGGACACCAAGATCTACAGGATGTGCATCGACTTCATGGTGCTAAATAAGCACTGCCCGAAAGATTACTTTCCTCTTCCCCGAATCGACCAGATCATCGATTCTACCGCTAGCTACGAGCGCCTCTCGTTTCTCGACGTGTACTCCGGGTACAACCAGATAAGGCTAAAGGTCGAAGACGAGGACAAGACGGCGTTCATCACCCCGCACGGGGTATATTGCTACATGACGATGCCCTTCGGGCTCAAAAACGCTGGAGCCACCTATCAACGGTGCATGCAGGAGTACCTGAAGGAGCAGATCGGCCGCAACATCGAGGTCCACGTCGACGACATCGTCATCAAATCCAGAAAAGCAGATAGCCTGCTCGATGACCTACAAGAAACCTTTGCCAACCTCGACTGCTGCAACATCAAGCTCAACCTGAAGAAGTGTTCCTTCAGGGTGCCTACAGGCCAGCCGCTCGGCTACCTCATCTCTGAGAGAGGAATCGAGGGCAACCTAGAGAAGATTCAAGCCATCATCAACATGCAGCCGCCAAAGACGCTTCGACATGTCCAGCAGCTGACAGGTCGACTAGCAGCACTTAGCCGCTTTATAAGCAAGCTCGGCGAAAAGGCTCTCCCCTTCTATCAGCTCCTCCGGAAAATGGACAACTTCACCTAGACAAAAGAGGCGCAGGCTGCGTTCGACGACCTTAGGCGACGCCTTTCGACGTCCCCGGTCCTAGTCACTCCTCGAGAGAAAGAGCCGATGTTGCTATACATAGCCGCTACGAATCAAGTTGTCAGTTCTGTCTTGGTGGTCGAGCGTGCAGAGGACGGCAAGGAGCACGGAGTGCAAAGACCGGTATACTATCTCAGCGAGGTCCTGTCTCCGACCAAGCAAAGGTACCCCGTTACCAGAAGCTTGCATACACCATCTACATGAGAGGGAAGAAGCTGCCGCACTACTTCGAGTGCCACTCCATCATAGTAGTGGCTTCGAATCCAGTATCCAGCATCCTCAACAACCCCGACGCCACGGGGCGTGTGTCGCTATGGGGAATCACCCTGGGACCCTGGGAGATCACATACCAGCGGCAGTCAGCGATCAAGTCACAAGTCCTGCCAGATTTCATAGCCGAATGGACAGAAGCGCAGATGCCCGAACTCCCGGACCTGTCGAATTGCTAGACTATATAAGTCGACGGGTCTAAACGAGTTTCGGGAGCAGGAGCAGGAGTGGTCCTCATGTCACCACAGGGGGACAAGATGTGCTACATCCTACGTATGCGCTTCGCGAACCCCTCGAATAATGAAGCGGAGTACGAAGCCGTTATGCACATTATGCGTATGGCGAAAGCCTGTGGCGTGACTCGCATCAAGATCCATGGAGGCTCGAACCTCATCGCCCAGCAAGTCATGAAGGAGTGTGATGCGACCTGCGCAAACATGATCGCATATCGCACAATGTATGACAAGCTCGAAGGCGACTTCGAAGGGTGCGAGGTGACTCATATTGGTAGGGAAAACAACGAAGAGGCAGACAACTTGGCCAATGTTGGTTCCAAGTGCTTGCCGATACCGCCAGGAGTCTTCTTCGAGGAGATATTTGAGCGCTCTGTCAAGATCAAGCCAGTCATTGACCCAGCGTTAGCGACACGCTCGGGGGCTAAACAGTCAGGTCCCACCCCAGCAGCGGAACAGAAGACCTGTCCAAGGAAATGGCCAAAGTCATGCTCGTCGAAGCGGTCAGGACGAAGCCGTACCTGGCCTACCTGATACGAAGCAAACTCCCAGAAGACACTATCCATCATTGACAGATCATGCGGCGCTCCAAGGCCTTCACGATAATCAATGGAGAACTCTAGAAGCGCAGCACCACAAGGGTTCTCCAACGGTGCATAGCACCTGAGGACAGAATTGCCCTCCTCTGAGATATTCAGGAAGGAACCTGCGGGCATCATGCTAGCAGCCGAACCCTCGTCACTAAGGCTTTTCGATTGGGGTTCTACTGGCTTTCGGCCCTCCACGACGCCAGGACCATCGTCCAGCATTGTGAAGCATGCCAGCGATTCGCCACGAAACCTCACGCACCTGCATCAGAACTGCACACCATACCCGTCGCTTGGCCCTTCGCGCAATGTGGGATCGATCAAGTAGGGCCTCTGCCCAAATCATCTCGAGGAAGCCACACTTACCTACTGGTCGCCGTCGACAAGTTCTCCAAATGGATCGAAGCTATTCCCGTAACCAATCAAGAGGCGACCATGGTGGTCAAGTTCTTCGAGTCCATCATCTACTAGTATGGCGTACCGAACAACATCATCACTGACAATGGCACCAACTTCACCTCGGGCGAATTTAAAATTTTTGCCAAAGAGCACAGCATCAAGATCAAGTACGCCTCGGTGGCGCATCCCAAGTCCAACGGCCAAGTCGAAAAGGCCAACGGGCTCGTCTACACAGGCCTGAAGAAGCGACTCCTTTGACCCCTCAAACGCGCGGCAGGCGCTTGGGTCGAAGAAGTGCCATCGGTCCTATGGATCCTGCGAACAACACCTAACTCTTCGATCGGCTACACGCCGTTCTTCCTGCTTTTTGGAGCAGAGGCAGTGCTTCCTACGGATGTGCACTACTGTGCGCCCCGTGTGATTGCCTATGTCGAAGAAGACGCACAAAAAGCACTAGCTGACGCCCAAGACCTGCTGGATGAAGCTCGAGACGTCGCTCTCGCCCGCTCAGCAGTCTATCAGCAAAGCCTCCGCAATTACCACAGCAGACGGGTACGCGAACGGTCCTTTGAGCCTGGCAACCTCATGCTTCGCCTCAAGCAAACAAGCACGTTGAAGCTGGAGCCACCATGGGAAGGCCCATACCTCGTCCACGAGGTCATCCTAGGAGGAGCATATTGACTACGCAACCCCAAGATAGGGGTGGACGTCGATAACCCATGGAACGCCGTGCAGCTGCGCCGATTCTACCCTTAGAGCGGATAGACTCTCTCCCTCTCTCTCTCCCTGTGTAACTAAGCGTTGGCAGCAGACCACGCTCAACCATCGCGCCTTCGGCGCCAAGCAATAAAAGTGTGATTCCTCATATAACTTTTTTCGACCCATAGTCGGAGGCTTCGCCTTAAAAATTATTCGACCCACACTCGGGGGCTTCGCCTTAAAAATTATTCGACCCATACCCGGGGGCTTCGCCTTAAAAATTATTCGACCCATACTCGGGGGCTTTACCTTAAAAATTATTTGACCCATACTCGGGGGTTTCGCCTTAAAAATTATTAGACCTATGCTCGGGGGCTCCACCTTTTGACCTACGCTCGGGGGCTACGCCTTTTGACCTATGCTCGGGGGCTCCACCCTTCGACCTACGCTCGGGGGCTCCGCCTCTCAACCTATGCTCGGGGTCTCTACCGCTCGATCTACGCCCGGGGGCTTCGCCCTTCGACCTACGATCGGGGGCTCCGCCTTTCGACCGCACAATTCAACAAAGACAAGCAAGACTATACACCATCTGCGGAGGATAATACATTGACAAACTTCACAGAAGCTCATACAAGAAACATACAATGTTTACACATGCGACCAAGCCAGTGCACCATAGCATCTCGATTCGCCCTCTGACGATTACTCTCGGTGATAATTTGTCTGGCGATACAATCGGCAGTTTGCCTACAGACAGCATAAAGTGCATCCATGTCAACACGACCACTGGGAGATGGAGGCAGCATCTTCACCAGTTCCAGGTCGATCTCGGGATAATGAGCTCGCACAAAGGAGAGGGTGACCAGAGCCCCGCAGCGCAGATGCTCACAGACGAAGCGATAGATAGCATCGCCATTTTTGAAGCGATCAAGCAACGCAGGGAGGCCATCGGGCTGATTGTTCAAAGGAAACATCGCCTCATGTACAAGCGCAAGTGCGGCGCGGCTCGTTTTGGCTAAGACTCCAGCTTGGGCGATCCGATCTTGGAGTATAGTCAGCTTCATCGCCTTCGATCGGTCAGCCCAGAAATTATCAGCGATCGAATTCGCATGAGTCTGAGCTGCACAAAGATGCGCGTTCACGTGCCGAGCATCGGCTTCGCTGTCGAGACATACATCTATAGAAAAAGGAAGAAAATCACACACGGTTAACTAGGAGCAAAACAGATCAAGAAGCTCGAAAGACTTACATTTCATAGCCTTCCCAAGGTTTTCGATCTCTTCAAGAAGGAACTTTTCGGCGTCCATGGCCTGCGAAGCTTTGGAGAGAGCAACATCAACCTTTGCAGTGACTGTCTTCAACTCCTGCTGGGTACCCTTAAGCTGGTCGCGTAGGGAGCGGAGCAAAGAAAGTTCGCTCATGGAAGGTGCTCGCCTCTCAACGGCACGAGAAGAACTACCAACTATTTCATACGAAACAGGCCAGGCATCGGAGGCCGCGGACGAGCCCTGCACATGAGTCTCCCAGTCACAAACAGTCATCGGTAAAGAAGATGCAAACAAGCATAAAATACATCGAGAGAAGGTAGCAATTAACAGAGGCAGCTTCACAACAGGCAATATTCAAAAGTTGGCCACAAACACAAAAGTGGCAACACATCATCCATTACAAAAGTGACCAGTTCATCAGTCAGACTACGTCAAACTACCGGCGGCCTTGCTGGATGGTGCACCTGACACACTACGCTTTCGAGCCTTGGCAGCCGCCCTCTTGGTATTCCTGTCTGCTAGGAAGCTCGTCATCCGGGCAGACAAAGTGCGGGCACGTTCAATGAAGGCCTTGGGAGCAACGTCGCGCCCGTCTTTGTCCTTCGGGTAGGTGCTTGTGACCTTGTCGGCGTCAAATTCAACCCCGTGCATCATCAGCATAGAGAAGACGGACTCAGAGCCGATAGTTACCTATCGGCGAACCGCAGCAACTAAAGGATCCTCGTCGTCCTCCTTCACCGCCAAGGCTTCGAGGATGCCGGCCATGGTGCTGCTGGTTGACTCAGGAGCGGAGATATCGTGAACATGATCAAGTGTCGACCGCACCTTTGCCAGGAGATCACGCACTTCCCGGCAGCGGCGTTCGGCGTTACCAATACTGGACGCGAGTCCAGCGGGCTCCTTCATCGCCGCAGCGCCCAATTCGGCAGGAACTTCATGAGAAAACAAGATCTCCGGTCAGGATTAGAAATAATCGACATGAATCATATACTACAAGGAGAACAAGGTTTACCGTGCAAGGAATCGAGGGCGGTCTGCAAGCGCTGGTGCAGGTCTTTCTCCTTCGACTCAACCTCCATTTGATGCTTATTGGGAAGCTCTTGAGCCTTTGCCAAATTAGTTTTAAGCTAGGCAACCTCATCGGCCAGCCCATCAGCTTTTGCCTTCAGCGCAGAATTGTCGGCCGCAAGACTGTCTATTTGTGCTTTCAGCGATGTCTTATCGGTGGCAGCTTGAGTAGCAATTCCTGATCATTCGAGAAACTGCAGAGTAAGAAAAGAAAGGGCGTCAAAACAAGATATCTAGACAGATAGAAGAGGAAATCACTTACGGCGCACATCTTCTAGCTGGACAGATAACCGCTGGTTCTCCTCCTCTAGTGCAAGATAGTTCTTGCATATTTTCGTTAAGTCCCCGACGATAGGCTAAACCAGCGAAAACAAGGATGAGTCTTGAGTTCTGTTTTAGAGGGCAAGCCCAAGTGTAAACACTTAGACTCACCCTCGGGGGCTACTGATGGGCAAATATTAGAGTCATAAAGCTAGGATTTTCAGACTTACATGGCGTTTGGGACCGGAAGGCTCGCCGAAGGAAGAAACCAGAACAAGATCGGTCTCGATCGTATTCTTCTTCGGAGGGGTGACGACTTCGGGAGGTCTTCAAGCGCGGCGTCCCCAACGCTCTTCTCTTGAGAGTCAGCGGTCTGCTCGAGGGTAGAGTCGTGGGGTCGAAACTGGAATCGTTCAAGATCACCCAAGCTCGCCGAAGTTTCCTTAGTCGACGATCTGAAGTATGCAACGCAATCAGAAAAAGACAAAGTTGTCCAGGAAAGAAGTTGAAAAGCGAAATCTTACGATGTATCAAGGCCGAAGTGGGGAAGATCCCTCTTCCCCGCTCATGGAGGAGGGCGGACGTCCAGAGGTTTGGCAGGAATCGCCGCGCCATCATCATCGCCCGATGAAGGAGAGCGGGTGCCAAGATCCTCCGAATCTTCGACCCGGTCGACATTTGCATGCCTCATTGAAGCACGTGAGGTCGTGGGCGCAGATCCTGATTCTTCTGGACCTTCGACGAAATCACGCCCAGGATATTCTCCATCTTCGGGTTGGGGCGGATAGCATCGGACTACATTAATAATCTGGGCAGACCACTTTCGATCAAATCTCATTGCACTACAAGAAATTCATCACAAAATTAGAGGTATTCAGTCGAAAGACACAGGAAGCGTACCTCGGTTCGGGGGTGTGACTTCCTAAAGGCTACTGTGCCGAAAATCTTCAGCATAGTCGATTTCTTCTTCAAGTTGGTGACGGCACGAACACCGTCATCGATCTCGACTTCCTTCAGTTCATCGGAAGAAACGCGCGTTGGGTCCCGGCGATCGGTGTAATCCCACATGCAGTGGGCCCGAGCGGCAAGCGGCTGGACCCGGTGCTTGATGAAGGTGCGGATAAGCTGGATGCCCGACAGCTCCTTCTTGGGTGTAGCCCGAAGCTGCTGGATTTTCTCCATCATAGGTTGCATGATCTTCATCTCTTCCTCGGATAGTTCGTGCACCCACGACGCTCGATTTTCTCCATCATAGGCTGTTGTCGTGAGAATTTAGAGACAGTAGCCATGGGGTGGCTTATCGGAGGGGCTCGACGTTGGTGACGATGGGTCCGGCTCGGGATTGTGCCAACAGAGACACCACGGTTTACCCAGGTTCAGGGCCCTCCCGGTTGGAGGTAAACCCCTACTTCCTGCCTGCTTCGTATTGATCGAGTAATAGCAATTACAGTGCTCCTCGAGCTGTTCGGCCAGAGGAGGAAGGAGAAGATCGGATCTCCCCTACGCTAAGGGTCCAGGCCCCCTTATATAGATGGGGGCCTGGTTACAGGTTTAGATGGCGATTCGACCGGCTGCCGGCTTCCCGGCGGCGGTGTCTTTGGCGTGATCCCCTGACCCTGCTCTGGCAAAGGCACTTTATAAAGTGCCTTTCCCCTAGACCGGCATCTGGGGGGCATATCCCCTCTCCTCTGCCTCGGATCCCGTCGTGGGGAAGGGTCTTCGATCTCTCATTGGTTGGACGTGGTCGTGGCGCTCGTCACTCCTGTCCTGCGCCCCTGCCGACCTTGTCGGGGCCGTTCCGCTTTTGGCTAGACAGCCGTTGGGGAGTTTTGTCTCCATCGCCCGGCTCCAGTTCTCCTCGGTGGAGTCATCAACCGGCTGCTGGCGCAGCCGGCCCTTCGGGCAGAGCCGGTCTTCTTGTACTGAAGCCGCGGGGACTCCTGGGACGCCAGCCAGCATATTGCCCGGCCCGTGGTGTGCCCCCTAAGTCATCCCCACGACACTAGCCCCCGAAACTGGCGAAGTCTCATGGGCTAGCATGGGGCTTCGGCGGGTTCTTCTTTTAGCCGAAGTCTTGCTCGTCCTCATCGAAGTCCCAGGATTTTTAGTCCGGCCTGGTCGCTCTAGTCGTGGAGGCTGGGCCTCGCGGAGTTTCTCCGGCCGTCTCGAGACGAACCGGCTCCGATGGTGGCCCGGCTGGCGACCGCAAGCCGGTGAGCCGCGAGCCGGCTTGCCTCCTCCTGGGAACCTGCGCCGCTTCGAATCTCGTTCCCACGTGGCGGCCGGCGCAGCGCGCCAGTGTCCAGTCTAATCGTTTTGACCCTTTGGCCGCCATAATGATTTCGGCGGACGTCACATGATGAGGCACGGCAGGCGTCAGCGACGCGTCCCATCGAAACGCCGCGCGTGCGATTAAATCACATTAAACCGGCTCGGCTTTTCGTGCCCCGCCAGCCCTTAAATCCTGGAGCTCTCGAGGGTTTTCTTCACTCCCGAGCGTCTCCACTCCTTCTCCCCCGACAAACCGTCGCCTCCGCTTCTCCCGCCGCGACCTTGATGTCGTCACTCAGGACGTCCAGCGGGGCCGGGGCCGGAGCCGGTGAGGGGCCGGGTGAGCACGAGCACGGTCGTCCACTTGGAGGCCCAGCGGCGACGCCGCCGTTGCCTCGGAAGCGCGGTCGCCCGCAGGGCAGCCGGAACAAGAAAACCCTGGCCGCGCTCGCGGCAGCAGCTGGCACCGCGGCCGCCACCCGGCCTCTTGGGACCGGCCGCTCCTCCAACCTTGCCGCGGCCCCTGGCGGGATCGTGGCTACGGCCGCCGGCGGTGCCGTGGTTCCCGCGGCCGCGACCTCTGTCGCCGGCCTCACCGGGACGCCCCTGCAGGCGGCAGCGGCCCTCGTCGGCGCCGCGATGGCGTTCGGGGCCGCTCCTCCGGGCCTCGCCGGCCTGGACGTCGGCGGCTGTCGTCGTGGTGAAACAACATATGCCATGGGATGGCTTAAATGGGGTTCGAGCTAGATGCTGGTGGATTCGGGAGAGGGGAACGAGCTAAAAAGCACGACAGAAAGAGACACTGATCTACCCAGGTTCGGGGCTCTCGTAAGGAGATAACACCCCTACTCCTGCTCTACTGGTTGTATATTTGGGTTGATGTAGTACACAACAATGGTGCTTCCAAGCTCTCTGCTAGAGAAGGAAGATGAACTGCTAAGTGTAGGAACACCGAGTGACCAACCCTTTACCAGGGCTCCCTATGCCACCTTATATAGTGGTGGCCAGGGTTACAACGGTCATACAAGACCACAAGACACGGGCTACACTCCAAACAGGAGCTGGTGACGATGGCAGAGACCCTTGACTTTGCCCCTGATTGCTCTCGATGGGACGCCATATCCCTGTACCTTGTACCTCTTGAACTGTGGCCTTACCTCTGTGCGGTGAGCTCGTACTTGTGCACAGTGAGGGTAGGTAACCTCCACTGTGCACCCTGCCATCTTACTCTGCTACCATGCTTGGATGTTTTCTTCCTTGATTGTAGGGATATGACACCTTGGTTGACTTAAGTATCCCGGATATGACCGTTGGCCATACCCAGGACATATATGCCGGACCAACGACCTACGAGGGTCGGGTAATCCGGCCTCCCCTGCTCCTGCACAACACACCAAATGGTTAGGCCGGCATATCTAAGTATATGCCGGCACACATATACCAGTATTCCGGCTATACCGGCATATCCAAGTATTAGCCGGGATACACAGATATGCCGGCCTGGCCGATGCTCTTATATTCCGGCCAGGCCCTTTCTTGATAACCCGGCATAAGTCAACCATAGACTTTGTGTCTTTCTAGTCTCTTGACCCTACCGGGGGTTATCCCCCCGACACTAGTCCCCGAAGCTGCCGAGGTTCCCCAGTCATAGCTGTGGAGCCTCGACAGGTTCAACATACCTTTCTTCATTATGTCCCGGTGATCAGATTATATCCCGGCCTCTGTTCCTGTTCCAAAACTTATTCCGGCCGGTCCCGAGGGTATTCCGGACGGAACATATACATCGGGCAGTTAATCCGACATATAGACGAGTCTTCCTCGAGAAGCCATGCCTGACAGCTTTGCATCGAAACTTGTAACTGTCCTGCCACCTCGAACGGTCACCCACGATGTGACGGTTCTCAGTGCAGTTACTCCTCGCCATCATTGCGTCATGGCACGGTTACCGGAACCGCCGCCCCACTCTGTGCCGCCACGTGGCGACTCTCTGCAGGAACGGTCGGGGGAGTGGAGCACTACCCACGATCCCCACGACCCTGCCTCTTCGGTATAAATATGGGGTGGGGGTAAACTTGCTCTTTTTACCCCCGCCATAGTGCCTTCTTCCTCTTCTGCTCTCCTGCCCCTTGTGCTTCGCCGCCGGACCGAGGGACAGAGAAGGAGCGCCGCCGACGGCCCGCTCTACTCCGGCGCCGACGCCCGACGATGCACGGCATCACCATTGACGACGCCGCCGCCGCCGCCTCTTCTCTCTGCAGCATTGCAGGGAGATTGGATCTTCTTCTGTACGCTCGCCGTCGTCGTTCTTTCGCCGTCGGCCAAACTCCGGTGAGTTCCTCTCTCCCTCTGTTCTTCCTCTTTGATGCTTCTTCATAGCTTCGCATTGGTAGCCATATCCACATAGATCTAGTGCAGTTCCTCTCTGGATTCGACTAGCATTGCTAACAGCGCTCATAGGTGTTCTTCCTTAGAATTTTTACCCTTATTTGTTTCCTGTTTTAACTGGCTCGGTAGATCTTTGATTTCTGCTAACCTTGGGGAGAGTGGTATGCCGGAGAGACTAACCTCCCTCTTTTCTCCGGCCTTGATAGGAATAACATCACGGGACTCCGGCTCTCACGCCTTGTCCCGGCCACTAAGATGGCATCTTCAAGCATGACGGGCACCTCGGCCTCTGAGGAAGATACCTCGGCCCGAGCCCAAGGACGCTCCGGCTGGGAGGGGTCGGAGGTTACTCCGGCCAACATATCCTGGGTCACCTCCACCAGGAGAGTCCCGGAGGGCATAGCATGCCGGCTACCAGCAGGAGAAACTGTGCCGGCACCTGAACCTGGCGAACGCGTCGTCTTCATCGCCCACTTCGAGCGTGGCTTCGGCCTGCCGGCATCGGACTTCTTCCGGGACTTCCTCAACACCTACGACCTACAACCTCATCATATCCCGGCCAATGCCGTGATGATCCTCTCCGCCTTCGCTGCTTTTTGCGAGGGCTATGCCGGCATAGAGCCCCTTACTCAAGGCTGGGCGAAGTACTTCCAACTGCGGAAGCAAGTCGTCCAAGAGCCGCCCCGGAGCAAGGACGACCCACCGGAGACGGCCCAGGAAAAGAAGGACCGCCCCATGACCCTCTGCGGCGCGGCCACCATCATGTCCCGAAAGGGCTCGGACTTCCCCAAGGTGGAGCTCCTGGAATCTTGCAAGAAGTGGCAGAAAAGCTTCTTCTACGTCAAGAACACCACCGACGAGGATCTGCTCAACCTGCCGCCATTTGTGGATGAGCCACCCTTGGCTATGACGAACTGGACCTACAACCCGAAGAACTCGGTGATGTCGGTGAATGCGCTTCACCGGGTTAAGGGCGAGCTCCGGGATGCCAGTCTTACTCCTCAGGACCTGGTGGCCTGCTATATAAGCCGGCGCGTCTCCCCTCTGCAGCGCCGGTCGCACAAGATCTGCCAGATGAGCGGGCCAATGGACCCCACCCGGCACTCCACACACGAGCTGACTCCGGCCGACATTCTGCGCCGGATTAAGGATGTCTGCAAGTCCTCTCAGGCCACTTTTGCCTGGGGGCTAGAACCATACAGCCGGGATAGGCCCGCCCCAACGGTAAACCATCTTATCCGATACATAAAGTCCATGTCCGGCACATAGATACTTAAGCCGACACATGTCTGTTTGCCGACACATATCATATTGATCCGACATACCTCTTCCACCGGCATATTTCCTTGTCTGAATACTTGACTTTGCTGTTTATACAGAAATTCAGCTTTCAAGCCATGGAGAACTCCCGGATCAAGATCGCGGCGGACCGCACTGTTGCGGATGTTGACGATCCGGATCATTGGGATAAGCTTCCCAGGAGCACCCGTGCTGCAGCTGCCATGGGTAAGGGCTCTTCATCCCGGCATTATACTCAAGACCGGAGTGAGATTGATTCTGACGAGGAGATCCTGCTGTACTATGACCCGATGCCACTTGCATATGCCTTTCCAGAAACACCTATTGCTTACGAGTTTCCAATGCCGTCCTCAGCTATCCCGGACGATATGGTTATCGACGCCGCCCCTCTGAACCAGGGACCTCCTTCCACCGGCGGACGTGCCGGCCGGAAGCGAGGGGTGAAGCCCCAGCCCGACACACCTCAGAAGTCGAAGAGGCAGAAGGTCGGCGTGCCCATACTGAAGAAACCGAGACCTGTCGCCGCGGGGTAAGTTCCTTCTGCTTGTTTCATTTCCGACATATCTCTTGCTTGCATTATTGACTTGGCGTTTTTTCTCTTTCAGAGCTCCTCTTGCGCCGGAACAAGCTTCTGGCTCGAGTGGCGACCCGAAAGTTACCAAGCCCGCGGCCACTGCTACCTCCGACATACCCTCTGCCAGCCACATGACCTCCCCGGCGCCGGCATCCTCGCCTGCGCCCGACAAGACCTCCTCCCCGGCGAAGGACGTTCCTCCGCCGGAACAAGACACCTCTGCCCCCGACGTCCACATGGACTCGGGGGCTCAACAGGAACCTCCGGCTCCTGATGTCCACATGGACACAGGAGCCCACCAAGAAGCACCAGACTCCGGCGCGCCCACCAGCGACGCCGGCACAACTGAAGACGCCGGAGCAGACATCAAGGGTAAAGGCCCTTTAGTGCTGGAAGTCCGGACTATTCCGGATCCTGCCTCTGCTGGCCAAGATGCACCAGCCGCGCCGGAACAGCCCGTGCCCAAAACTCCTTCTGCTGAAACGACTCCTGCACCGGCCAAGACCACGGCGCCGGCCAAGACCTCTGCCCCGGCCAAGTCCGGCACATTGAAGATCCAGCCGACCAAGTCCGGCACTCCATCCGCCGCCACTGCTCCTCCTAAGGCAGCGCCTCGGACCAGCTCTGCTCTGGCCCTGCATCTTGGCAGGGCAGCAGCCCGGCCTGGCTACCGGCGCAACTTCTTCGACACGCCAGAACTTGAGGGCATCATCCCCCTGGTGACAAAGAGTGACCAAAGCCTCGGGTCTCTCATGGAGCATTGCACCAAGTGGAACGACGCCGGCAGCATGGACACCGCGGACTCCAGCAGCAAGAAGAAGGCCGAAGCCGTGGCTACTGGCAGCCCAGCAGATATCCCGGCCGCGAAGCCCCTACCGATCGCCTGCGAGCTCCTCAGCCTCCAGCAGAGACTTCACCGATTGGCCGATGCCACCAACGTAAGTCCTTTCTACCTATACACATATCCCCAGTCCCCGAAAATGTCGGCTGTCCGGGATACGGACATCCGAGATTTTCTCATAGTCTTTTAGCTAGCTTCTTTTGAATTAACTGCCGACATATGAGCTCGATCCGAGCTTCAAATCCTAGTCACCGAGGGCCGGGATAGGTGCGCAGCACCTGTGCCGGGTCTTTAGCAATTTCACATCTCAATTATCTTTCAAATCCTCTCGACCGAGATATAAGCTCGTTTCGAGCTTCAAATCCTAGTCACCGAGGGCCGGGATAGGTGCGCAGCACCTGTGCCGGGTCTTTAGCAATTTCACATCTCAATTATCTTTCAAATCCTCTCGACCGAGATATAAGCTCATTTCGAGCTTCAAATCCTAGTCACCGAGGGCCGGGATAGGTGCGCAGCACCTGTGCCGGGTCTTCAGTAGAATGATCACTTGATAGAATTTTCAACTTAATTTCCATGCCGAATTTCTCTACTGATATTTTAAATCCGGGCACTTTTGCAGTGCATGAACAACACCCGGGCCGACCTGTATCATGACTTGGTATGCGAGCATCGGAAGTTATCCGACGAGCATAGCAAGCTTCAGCTGGAGCTGTCCCAGAAAGGTAATTTCAGCCGACATATCTTGCCCCTACTCAATAGACCTCTGGCCGGCATATCTTAATATGCCGACACCTAATCTTTGTCCGACATTTCACAGCTGGTGCCGAAGCCCAAGTAACCGAGCTTACCAAGAGAGTGAAGGAACTGAAAGGTATGCCGGATCCCCTTAATCTTCAACTAATCCTTCTGTACTTCAAATCCTTTAATGTTTTCACTGTTTTCTTTCTTCAAATCCTTGTTTTGACTTCAAATCTTTTCAGACGAGAAAGCTGCACTGGAGGCACGCCACCAGGACTGTGTGTCCTCGGTGGATGTAGCCAAGCAACTGGACGACCGAGATGCTGCTCACAAGGCCGAGATAGAGCAGCTGAAGGGCCGGATCACCGAGCTTCTGGACGAAAAGGAACAGAGGGAAGGCCTACTGAAGAAAACCCAGTCCCTGCTTGTCACCTCCGAGACTGATGCCTCCAACGCCCACGCTGAACTGGATAGCCTGAAGGAGCAGGCCACCAAATGGGAGGTTACAGTTGCACAGCTGAATGCCGACCTTGCCAGTAAGCTTCAAATCCTTTCCCTTTATCCTTCCCGACATAGTGTAATTCTCTCCGGCATATTGTCCTTTTGCTAACATTGTTTCTATTCCTCAGACATGTTTCCCACTTCCGTCGAAGACGTTGAGAGGGCTTTGCAGTTGGATCGAGAAAACCGGGGTGTTCCGGTTGACTCGCCCAACTGGGACATGTCGGAGCAGCTGCTGGCTCTGCAGTCCCGGAAAAACGCCATGACGCTCTACACCGAAGAACTCTTATATGGCGCCTAGGAGGCATTCTCTGCCCTCTGGCCGGGACAAAGGACTCCCACTGATCCCGTCGACCTCGGCAACGATCTGCAGCTGGCCAAGGTTCGCCTCCGGGAGTGGCGAGATTCCGGCGCAAGGGTTGGAGCTGACGAAGCTCTCAGCTACTTCTTGTCCTGGTATGAAAAGGCTGACTTGGAGACTTTGCGCACTGTGCGCGAAGGATCCATCTGGACCACGGATCCGGAACATATCCGGCGCCGGCGAGAGTTGGCCCACAGCTATGTGGACTATGCCGACACCGACGCCTTCGTCCGGGACATCCGCGAGCCGGAGAAGAAGGGCGATGCCAGGACATCCGCCGCTGCTGAGGGCTCCGACTCCAGCCAGGATGAAGAGGAAGCTGAAAAGGCCGGCACTGATGCTCCGGAACAGGAATCTGCCCCGGGCGGAGGTGATGGCTCCATTCCATCTGCTGGGTCCGGCACTCCTGAAGCCGACATCTCCACCGCCACTGCTCCACCAGCCGGCGCCTCTGCTTCTGCCGCTGCTCCTTGACTTTGCAGCATAAAAACTTTAAGTTTTATCAGATCCCCGGTATGCCGGGTGCAGATGTAATATACACGCTTAATTTCCTTTGGTTTGCTACCTGAACAAGATTTATCTTGGTTTGCTTGTTACTAATGCCGGATCATCTTTTGGCTAAGTCACCGAGTTGTTTTCCTGTTTCCTCAATTTCACAACCTTGGCTACTTGTCTACCTCAATTGGCTTTCGACGTATGAGTCTCAAGGTTGCTTCCTCGAACATACAGTACTTTAACTTTGAGACTTAGACTTCAAATCATCCGACACTTTAAATTTTAACTTTAGCTTTAACGAAAATGTCGGTTCGCTTGCTTTGTATTTCCTTAGCCGTTTTCCATGTGTAGACAATCTCCGGCATCTACTCTTGCTAGCCATGAAGCCAGGTTTCGGACAGCAGCTGAGTCGAAGAGTGGCCTTTGGTGCCGACACATTACTAGGCCGACATAGGAAACATTCAAATCAAGCCAGCCGGCATATAGCAAAAAACTGTAAATAAACAAACAGCATATCTCGGGGGCAGTGCCCGCTCTCTTCGGGATGCCGGCATTTCACTCACTAGTCTTGTGCCGGCATAAAGTGCCGGCACCCAAAGCAAAATATGGAAATACATACATTGTGCTGCTCAGGAGTAAAAGGGGCGCAGTAGAGCTATGTTCCATGGCCTCTTGGTTTCTTCTTCGGACCTGTCCGCCTTATTCTTCTTGGGGTCCTGCGCATCTATAAGATAATAGGCATCATTGTGCAGAGCTCTGCTCACAATGAATGGCCCCTCCCATGGAGGAGTTAACTTATGCCGGCCTTCTGTTCCTTGGTTTAGCCGGAGTACTAGATCTCCCTCTTGAAATCTCCTTGGATTTACCTTCTGCGCATGATAGCGTCTGAGGTTCTGCTGATACACTGCTGTTCTTGACAGAGTTATTTCCCTTGCTTCCTCTAGCAGATCAACATCATTTTCTCTGGCTTCTTTAGCCTCTTCCTCAGTATATAGCACTATTCTTGGTGCATCATGTATTACATCTGTTGGAAGCACAGCTTCTGCTCCATACACCAGGAAAAATGGTGTGTAGCCGGTTGATCTATTCGGAGTTGTTCTTAAACTCCACAGCACTGCTGGCAGCTCATCTAGCCAACATCCCGGAGTTTTCTCCAGGGGCTCTATCAGCCGGGGTTTTATGCCGGATAATACTAGCCCATTCGATCTCTCTACTTGGCCATTGGCACAAGGGTGGGCAACCGACGCAACGTCCAGCCGGATTCCTACCTCCTCACAAAATCTGGCAAATGGCCCTTGGGCAAAGTTTGACCCATTGTCAGTGATGATGCTATGAGGAACACCATATCTCAAGATTATATCCTTTAAGAATTTCACTGCTGTGTGACCATCACACTTGCTTATGGGCTTCACTTCAATCCACTTGGTGAACTTGTCCACCATGACCAGGATATGGGTCATCTTCCCTCTGGCCGGCTTAAAAGCCCCGACCATATCCAGGCCCCAAACAGCGAAGGGCCAGGTTATTGGGATAGTTTTCAGGGCAGATGCCGGCTGATGAATCTGGTGGGCATATCTTTGACACCCATTACATTTCCGGACCAAGTTTTCTGCCTCTTGCAGTGCCGTTGGCCAATAGAAGCCATGCCGGAATACCTTTGCCACCAATGCCCTGGACGAAGCATGGTGACCACACTCCCCCTGGTGAATTTCCCGGAGCATCTCCAGACCCTCCGCAGATTCGACACATCTCTGCAATACTCCGGTGGTACTTCTCTTGTATATTTCTTTGTTGATGATGGTATACGCTTTGGATCTCCTTATAACCCGGCGGGCCTCGGTTTCATCCGCCGGCACTTGACCATCCACCATGAAGTTCATGATAGGACGTGCCCATGAGGGCACTTCCCTGACAGTGAACACTGCCTGATCTATTTCCATCATTTCGACCGACACATAATCGATCTCCATGGGCTGCGAAGTCCCCGGGACTGAAGAATCAGTCCCCGGGTATGCCGGAGCAGTCCCCGGGTATACCGGCACAACCTCTTGGCACATTTTACCCTTGCCTTTAGTTTTGCTCCGGAATACTGTACTAACAGCATATGCCGGCCCAGTCCCCGGGACTGAGGAAACAGTCCCCGGGTTATCCGTCCTGGCTCCGGCATCTATCTCCATTGGAACTGCTTCGTCTGGACCTGGCGGGACATAAATGGAGGATGACTCCGGCGAGGGTTTGATCGATGGCTTCCTCAGATGCTCCAGCGAAATGCCAGGCGGGATTGAATCTCGGGAAGACCCCAGCTTGGACAATGCATCGGCTGCATCGTTCTGAGCCCGGAGAACGTGCCGGAACTCACAACCTTCAACGTAACCACTTAACTGCTGCACCAGGAAACGGTATGATGCCATGTTAGCATCATGCGCGTCCCATATGCCGGAACACTGCTGAATCACTAAGTCAGAATCACCGAAGCACATAATCCGGCGAATTCCTATGTCCTTAGACACCTTCAGGCCATGCACAAGTGCCTCATATTCCGCCACATTATTTGATGCTGCAAAGTGAATCTGCAGGACGTATCTCAGCTGGTCATTCTTTGGTGAACTGGAAATGCATCCTCCAATAATTTGCATCTGGCAATGGTGGCTCATACTGTATCTCAGCCCAGTCAATAAAGAAATCAGCCAAGACCTGGGACTTGATTGTATCCCTCTTATCGTACTGCGGTGTATATGGTGAAAGCTCTATTGCCCACTTTGCTATCCGGCCGCTGGCATCTTTGTTGCTTATAATTTCCGAGATAGGGGCCTCGGCCACTACCCGGATTGGATGCTCTTGGAAGTAATGCTTGTGCTTCTTGGCCGCCATATAGACACCATAGGTCATCTTCTGATAGTGGGGGTAGTTTTGCTTTGAGGTGGAGAGGACTTCACTCAGATAATATACCGGCCGCTGCACGGTTTTGCCTCCTTCCTCTCGCTCTACTACCACCACAGCACTGACAACTCGGTTGGTTGCCGCTATATAGAGCAACATTGGCTCCCGGGGCATCGGAGACGCTAATACCGGCGCTGTTGACAACAACTGTTTCAATTCCTTGAAAGCTGCATCTGCTTGCGTTGTCCAGACAAATGTGTCGGACTTTTTCATCAACTGATATAACGGCAGAGCTTTCTCTCCCAGCCGGCTTATGAAGCGGCTCAGGGATGCGAGGCACCCAGTGAACTTCTGTACTTCCCTCAAATCTGTCGGCGGCTTCATCCTTTCTATGGCACGAATCTTGCCGGGATTCACCTCAATACCCCGGCTGGAAACAAGGAAACCGAGCAACTTGCCCGCCGGCACACCAAAGGTGCACTTAGCCGGATTCAACTTCATCCGGAATCTCCTCAGGTTCCCAAAGGTTTCCCGAAGATTATCTATGAGAGTCTTGCTCTCCTTGGTTTTTATGACGATATCATCGACATATACCTGCACATTTCTATCTATCTGATCGTGCAAACACTTTTGCATACACCTTTGGTAAGTTGCGCCGGCATTTCTTAAACCGAACGGCATAGTGAGATAGCAATAAGCCCCGTACGGGGTAATAAAGGATGTCTTTATTTGATCTGGCTCATACAAAGGGATCTGGTGGAAACCAGAATAAGCATCTACGAAAGATAACAGTTCACATCCGGCTGTGGAATCAATCACTTGATCGATCCGAGGCAGCGGGAATGGATCTTTAGGACATGCCTTGTTCAAGTTGGTGTAATCAACACACATCCGCCATACTTTCACTATGGCAGGCTCATCTTTCTTCTTTTCCACCAAAACCGGATTAGACACCCAATCCGGATGAAGTACTTCCTTGATAAAGCCAGAGGCCAAGAGCCTGGCCACTTCGTCCCAAATGGCTTTCCTTCTGTCGCCGGCATTCCGCCGGAGCGGCTGCTTTACCGGCTTAGCATCCGGTCTCACATGCAATGCGTGCTCAGCCAGCTCCCTCGGCACACCTTGCAAGTCCGAAGTAGACCATGCAAAGATATCCCGATTCTCACGGAGGAAGCTGATGAGCTCGCTTTCCTATTTGGGATCCAAACTTGCCCCTACGAGGGCATGGCGCTCCGGGAAAGCTTCATCCAGAGGCACCTTTTTGACTTCCTTACTCACTTGAAAAGAAACGCTGCCACCGGGATTTGTCATGCCCGGCATAGATTTGCCGGCCACGACCGTCTCAGCAATCTCCACTGCTCGCTTGAGCCTCTTCCTCTCCTCTGCAATGATCAGAGTCTCGGCCAGATTAGATCCGGCGGTGGCACAAGCCATCGAACGCTTGTAATCACCAATGATGGTGATCACTCCTTTGGGTCCCGGCATCTTCATCTTCAGATACGCCACATGCGTAGAGGCCATGAATTTTGCCAGTGCCGGCCTACCCAGCAAAGCATGGTAGGGGCTCTCCAGATCAACCACCTCGAACATGAGGTTTTCCACCCTGCAGTTATCCCGGCTGCCAAACATGACATCCATCCGGATCTTGCCCATCGGCGCACACGAAAGTCCCGGCACAATGCCATGGAACGTGGTCTTGCTCAGTTCCAGCATATTTTCCTTGATTCCCAGCTTCTCCATCGTATCCCGATACATGATGTTGATGCTGCTTCCATTATCAATGAGGACCTTGCTGAATCTCACATTATTAGCCGGCCCTACGAATGTCGGATCCATCACCAGAGCATATCCGCCGGGATTTGGCATGATCCGGGGATGATCTGCCCTGTCCCAACCAACAGCCTGGTCAGACCAGTACATCAGCTTTGGCACAGCCGACATAACGGCATTCACCTCCAGACACCGCCGGTACAAGCTCTGCTTGTCTGTTCTCTCGGTCTCAAAGACCATATAGCTCTGATCATACTCCTTGTACTCATTCCGGCCCGCTCCTGGGCCTCCGGCGTTATATTCCGGATTATAGCTCTGGTCAACTTGATTTACGCCGGCATTTCCGGCGTTGCTCTGATTCCCGGGATTAACCGGCCTAGGTGGGACTGCAATCGTATTGGCACCTGTCAACGGCGATGGAGCTGCCGGGACAGAGGGTCTAGCCGGTCCCCAGGGACCTGCACGACCTGCTAATATGTCGTCCAGCCACGAACAGTTCCTTGTCAAATGGTTTGCCAGCTTACCCGGCTGGAATGTGTGAAACACACAAGGCTTGTCCATGGCAAGACCCACAGTATACTTCGGCCACTGCTTCTTCTGGCCGGCGGCTCCGCCGGCATTCTTGTTGGTCCAGACATTCTTCTTCTGGAACGGCTGTGCTTGCTGCTGCGGCTGCTGCTGAGGCTGCTGATAGTCCTCATATCTCGGACGCTGGCTACTGCCGGCGCCCCCTTGCTCTTCCTCCACAGCTGCAACTTGTGCTGCCCCATACCGGTGATCCGGCCTTTCATCTCTTCTCTTGTTCCGGTTATCAGTGCGATAATATTGCCCTGATCTCCCGGCATTGCTGGTGTTCCCCTGGGTTTGCCCCTGTCCTTGTGAATCGAGACTGGGCTGCATGGGATCTCCCAGAGCATAACTATCAGCGATCTTGATTGTTTCGGCCAGCGTGGCCGGCATTTGCCTCTGAAGCTTTTGCCACAGCATGGTGCCATGCCGGCACCCATGAGCGAACCACATGATGGCCTGCTGCTCATTGATTCCTTCGCAGGAATTGCGCAACGTGCACCACCTGGTCAGATAGTCACGGTCAGTCTCATTCACTCCTTGCCGGCAGTTAGCCAGCTGCTGCGGACGGTTGGGCCTCTTGTATGTACTGGTAAAGTTTGACACAAACTGCTCTTCGAAATCAATCAAGCCGTTGATACTCCCGGCCAGCAAATTATTCAGCCATATCCTGGCTGGACCTTCCAACATCTGCGGCACATATCGTACCGCCCATCTGAGGTTTCCTCCGGCGATGTTCACCGCTGTGGAGTAATCCTCCAACCAATCTTCCGGCTTCGTACTGCCATTATATGTCCTCGCGCCACGCGCGAGCTGGAAGAAGTAAGGCACCGGCTCCCCCATAATCCGGGGTCCGAAACACATAGGGCCCGGAGCTCCCTGCCTCTCCACCAACTCTGATTGGTGGATCTTGTCCAGCTTGAAACGTGCATCATTGGCTGCCAAGGACCGAGGTCCAAGCTGGGATGCTATTGGGCCTGCGATCATCTGCTGCTGCTGCTTCGGCTGATGCTGCTCACTATGTCGGCCTTGCTGGTGCTGCTGCTGATATCCCGCCCTGGCAAGGGCGGAATTGCCGTCATCCTCTCGATGTCCCGGATGGCCTGCACCCTGCTGCTGCGCTGCACCTCCGGCGCCCTGCAGCTGACACCGGGCTGCACTGTTACTCCGGCCACCACCGGCCGCGCCTGCTTCATGCCCGGCCGGCACACTCTGGCCGGGCTTCTTGCTGCCGACATACTTGTCAGCTTGGCCGACATTCTTCTGCACCATCGCCTGCTTTCCGGCGACAACCGGATCGTAGACCTGGATCTGCTTGTCCCGGCGGCCAGAGGTCACACTTCCGGCACGCCGGGCGCTGGGATGCGGGGACGAGGCTTGGCCCCTCGACCTCGCACCGGCACCTCCCGCCGACACAATGTACTGAGACGCCCCGGCACCCGGGTTTGCCTTCTTAAAGGCCTCCTGCTGCTTTGTAGCTTCAGACAAAAGTTGGTTAAGCCGGGCTTGCTGCTCACGCAGTGCTTCGCCGGATAAACAAGATAAATCCTTAGCTACCTCGGCCGCCGCTCTAAGGTTCTTTACTGGCGAACTATAGACTACCTTAGGCACAGTACTAGTTGCGGTATGACTCTTATCTCTAGCATCTTTTCCTATCTCAGCATTAAGATTTCTACCTCTAGTTCTAACCTCTTCTATCCGGCTAGGCCGGATTACTACAGGAGTAAAACCATGGGCTGCCTCATACTCACGGAGTTGTCGGTTAAACCGTTCGCGCTCCTGATTCATGGCCAGGGCCTCGTCGACGAGGGCCTGACGAGATCCCTCCAGGACCTCCCTTGTTTGCTCCGGATCAACGCCGGATCGCACCGGCTCGAGAAGCCGGTCGATGATGGGAAGAAGAACCTCGCCCCTAGCCGGCACACCGGAAGTGCTGGCCAGATTCTCCGCACGCTCCAACGGAGGACGCGCCGACCTCTTGACCTTCGGCGGCTCCGGAGGAGAAGCTCCGGCCGCTGCTGCTTTGCCGGCATCTTCCGCCGGCGGCACGGATGTGCCGGCCATCATCACCTCAGCCGGCTCTACTGAGCGAGCGCTACGCCCAGCGTGAGCCAGCCGATGTGACGGAGGATCCGACGCCACCAGCACCTCCTTCCTGCAAATTCTCTCAGTCCCCACGTACACCTCGTGGGAACCGAAAGACATAATCCGGCCATCCCTGGGGAACGGCCGGCCACCGAGACAACCGGCGTTGTCACTGACGAAACTGAGCGAGCCTAGCCTCTGGACGAGGCCAGAGACCACGCGCACTCCCGAAGCTGCTATCACAGACCCCGTCCGAATGAACACTCCGCCCAGCATATCGATCTGCCCCACGGTGGGCGCCAAATGTCGTCGTGGTGAAACAACATATGCCATGGGATGGCTTAAATGGGGTTCGAGCTAGATGCTGGTGGATTCGGGAGAGGGGAACGAGCTAAAAAGCACGACAGAAAGAGACACTGATCTACCCAGGTTCGGGGCTCTCGTAAGGAGATAACACCCCTACTCCTGCTCTACTGGTTGTATATTTGGGTTGATGTAGTACACAACAATGGTGCTTCCAAGCTCTCTGCTAGAGAAGGAAGATGAACTGCTAAGTGTAGGAACACCGAGTGACCAACCCTTTACCAGGGCTCCCTATGCCACCTTATATAGTGGTGGCCAGGGTTACAACGGTCATAGAAGACCACAAGACACGGGCTACACTCCAAACAGGAGCTGGTGACGATGGCAGAGACCCTTGACTTTGCCCCTGATTGCTCTCGATGGGACGCCATATCCTTGTACCTTGTACCTCTTGAACTGTGGCCTTACCTCTGTGCGGTGAGCTCGTACTTGTGCACAGTGAGGGTAGGTAACCTCCACTGTGCACCCTGCCATCTTACTCTGCTACCATGCTTGGATGTTTTCTTCCTTGATTGTAGGGATATGACACCTTGGTTGACTTAAGTATCCCGGATATGACCGTTGGCCATACCCAGGACATATATGCCGGACCAACGACCTACGAGGGTCGGGTAATCCGGCCTCCCCTGCTCCTGCACAACACACCAAATGGTTAGGCCGGCATATCTAAGTATATGCCGGCACACATATACCAGTATTCCGGCTATACCGGCATATCCAAGTATTAGCCGGGATACACACATATGCCGGCCTGGCCGATGCTCTTATATTCCGGCCAGGCCCTTTCTTGATAACCCGGCATAAGTCAACCATAGACTTTGTGTCTTTCTAGTCTCTTGACCCTACCGGGGGTTATCCCCCTGACAGCGGCTCCTCCAGCACGGCCGCTGGGAAAGTGCGGAAGGCGCCGCCGCGGCCGCCCACCAGGCAGCGGCTTTCCTATGTTCCGGTGCATGGGTTCGCCACCGCCTTGGCGCCCCTACTGGCCGGGAGCAATGAGCATCTACCGCTCCCTGCCAGCTTCATCGGCACCATGGGGAAGAATCCCCCGACGAGCTTCATGATCGAGGATGGCAGCGGCGGGCAGCCGCTGTACGACGTCGAGGTCCTCCATGACAGGGAGGGGAAGAGATACCTCACCGGGGGGTGGGGGCGGTTCTTCCACGACTACGGCCTGGAGCGGGGGTGGTCTCTCATCCTGACCCACCGCGCCGGGTCGCACATCCTCTGCGTCCGCGTCATTGACGGCTCCGGCTGCGCCCGCGCCTACTCCCCCTGGCCATGATCGGCGAGCTGCCCCAAAGCTTCCCTCTCGGCGACGCCGTCATCAACAGGAGTCTAGGGGTTAGGTGGGGGAGTCCTTTTGCTACTCCGGCCCTTAGCGTGGCCCTTATTATGTAACCACCAGCCGTATGGCTAAGAACCTCCTTAATTTCGTGCAAATCTTTACTTGCTTTTCATCGCTTGATGTGTGAATGTCTCCCTTCGCTGCGTGCCTTTGCCATCGAGCAAACGTCTCCCGCCCGACGCCATTGTGATGCGATGGTTCTTCTCTTAGCGAAACCGCTGTCGCGCGAATCTGTAGATAGGGGCCGCGATGGTCGTTGGCCCGCGCAGACGCTCCGGGCGGGCTCTTCCGGCTTCAACGCGGAGGGAACGGTGCTTCCGCTTGCCGGCTCCGGGGGGAACGGACCAGTCCCAGCTCAGCGGGGTTGAGGCGGAGACTGGGTCTTGTACCGGCTCGGGCGAGGTCGAAGCCGGCACGTTTCCTTTCCCGAGCCTTCGCGCGTCCCAAGCCACGGTTGGAGTAAATCTCCCAGTTTCCGGCTCTAGCCGTTGCTTTGCGAGTGTTAAGTTTCGATTTCGTTGCTCGTTTGCTGATCGTGTCACAGCGCCGGCTGAACGAACAGCCGGCGAGGTACTGGAGCCGGCCTGCTTCTGAGGGCCAATTCCCTTTCCCCCTAGCCCCCGAGTTTTGGGGTAGCTGGACTATCAGCTAGCTCGAAACTAACTCTTCGCGGACGGTGCCGATGCCAAGCGAGGTAGCTCTAGCCTCGAACCTCTTGGGCGTGGCTTCTCAGCCCAAACATCAAAAACAATGACTATCAGCTACTCGCTGGCTTTGCCTTCGTCTGGTTCCCTCAACCTTTTCCTTAATCTCCCCACCCTTCGGCCCTTCTACCCCCAACCGGCAGCCTGGTGCCGGTTGGTCTCCCTTGGGCCGGCAGCCGAATGCCGGCCTAGGGTGGGAGCGTGCCGCGGAGTGAGAAGTAGTACTTCGGTCTGTCGGGCCCCCGACTCGTGCTAGCCAACGCTTAGTTAACAGACACTGCCCTTAACGCCTGGTTGAGCAGTTTTTCTATCATTTATGGTTCCGCTCTGCGGCTTTCCTTCGTATGTGGCCTGCCGGCTCCTATCCGTCCGGCTGCGTGGAGCCGAAAGGCGGAGATTGGGCTCGAGACCTTCTTCATACGTAGTACTAATCCGGCTGGCGAGAGATCGATTTTTTCGGGGCTGCCGGCTGTGGCTCGATGCCTGGAGCCGGCTGCCGGTCAAGTGAATAACGCAGGAAGCAAAACATACACGAAGTGTTTTTCTCGGAGCCGGCCGTAACTAGCCGTTCCGTTTTCCTTTATTCATTGACACGCTTTTCGGGGCACAAGCTTTTGCCTTAGCAGAAGAAAGGTCTTAGGAGACTGACATTCCAGGGACGCTCGGTCTCCTTGTCAGAGTTATCTGCCTTGTTCTTTCTGGGCTCTTGTGCGTCGATGAGGTAATATGCCCCATTGCCCAGCACCCGGCTGACAATGAACGGTCCCTCCCAGGGAGAAGACAGCTTGTGCAAGCCTTTAGTGCTTTGGACCAGCCGGAGTACGAGATCACCCTCGCGAAACGCGAGCGGGCGAATTTTCCAGCTGTGGTATCGTCGCAGCTGCTGCTGGTAGAGTGCTGATCTAGCTAGAGCCTGCTCTCGAGCCTCCTCGAGGAGGTCGACGCCATCTTCGCGAACTTCTTTTGCTTGCTTCTCCGTGTACTGGACAACTCTGGGCGCGTCGAACTCAATGTCCGTGGGCAACACCGCTTCTGCTCCATAGACTAGGAAGAAAGGTGTGAAGCCAACATAGCGGTTTGGAGTGGTGCGCAGGCTCCAGAGCACTGAGGGTAGCTCTTCGACCCAACAGCCGGCTGGGCGCTCGAGAGGCTCGACCAGTCTTGGTTTGATGCCGGCCAGGATCAGCCCATTTGCCTTCTCCACTTGTCCATTTGACTGAGGGTGCGCTACTGACGCTAAGTCCAGCCGGATGCCCTTCTGACCACAGTAATCAGCAAAGACTCCCTTCGCAAAGTTCGTCCCATTGTCGGTGATGATGCTATGGGGAACTCCATATCTCGTGATAATCTCGTTGAAGAACTTGATTGTGGACGAACCGTCGAGTTTCTTGATTGGCTTGGCCTCGATCCACTTGGTGAACTTGTCTACAGCAACCAGCAGATGCGTCAAGCCCCCGGGTGCGGTCTTGAATGGCACCACCATGTCCAGGCCCCAGACCGCGAACGGCCAGGTGAGGTGGGATGGTCTTGAGGGCTGCCGCTAGAGTGTTTCTGTGCTTGGAGAAGCGCTGGCAGCCGTTGCACTGCTTCACCAGCTGCTCCGCATTCTGCTTGGCCGTTGGCCAATACAAGCCATGGCGGAAGGCTTTGGCCACCAAGGCTCTGGAAGATGCGTGATGTCCGCACTCCCCTTGGTGTATTTCTCTTAGCAGCTCTGTCCCTTCTTCCGGCTCGATGCACTTCTGGTAGATGCCCGACACGCTGCGCTTGTACAGCTCGCTGTTGATGATGGTGTACGCCCCAGCTCGACGCTGAATTCGCCCAGCTTCTGCTTCGTCTTGCGGCAGGTCCCCGGTGATGAGGTAGTTGGAAAATGGTTCCGCCCAGGAAGGTATCTCCCGTATATGGAAGACACTGGCGACCAGAGGGTCAGCAGCCCCCGGGTCCGTCGTTGAGCCGGCTTTGCCCGATTGGCCGGCTGAGAGAGCGGGTGTGGAGCTGGCAGTCCCCTCGTCCTTCGTCGAGCCGGCTATGCTGGGTTGGCCGGCTGCCTCCTTCAGATCCGAGATGGCAGCCCCCGGGTCCGGTGGCGGTACCTGAGCCGGGGCTGGGTCTCCAGGCACATAGATGGATATGGACTCCGGCGAAGGCTTGATAGACGGCTTGTGAATGATCTCCAGGGACACCCCGGCTGGGATATCCTGCTTGGTGGAGCCGATCTTGGACAGCCGGTCTGCTTCCTCGTTGTTTGCTCTGGGGACATGGTGGAACTCGCAGGCTTCGAAGAATCCGCTGAGCTGCTGCACGTAGAAGCGATAGGAGGCCATGTTGGCGTCCTTTGCGTCCCAATCCCCGGAGACCTGGTGCGTTACCAGGTCAGAGTCTCCGAAGCAAAGAATCCTCCTGATTCCAATCTGCTTGGCCATCTTGAGCCCGTGCACCAGGGCTTCGTACTCGGCGACGTTGTTCGACGCACGAAAGTGCATCTGTAGCACGTACTGCAGCTTGTCTCCCTTGGGTGAGGTGAGGACGACGCCGGCTCCCAAGCCCCCGAGCAGCTTGGAGCCATCGAAGTGCATGCGCCAGTGGGTGGAGTCCGGAGCCGGCGGCAAGTACTGGTGCTCTCCCCAGTCAGCGAAGAAATCCGCAATGATCTGCGACTTGATAGTCGTTATGGGCTTGTACTGAATGGTATGAGCTGCGAGCTCGATCGCCCATTTGGCCACTCTTTCCGACGCATCCTTGCACCCGATGATCTCCGAGAGCGGTGTGGTGCTCACCACCGTGATCGGGTGCTCCTCGAAGTAATGCTTCAGCTTCTTGGACGCCATGTACACGCCATACGCGACCTTCTGGTAGTGCGGGTAGTTCTGCTTGGAGAGAGTGAGCACCTCACTCAAGTAGTACACCGGGCGCTGAACTGGCAGCTCTTTGCCTTCCTCGGTGCGCTCCACCACGATCCCTACGCTGATGACGCGTGGGGTTGCTGCGATGTAGAGCAGCATTGGCTCCCGAGGAGCCGGCGCTGCCCGGATTGGCGCAGTGGACAAGGCTCGCTTGAGGTCGTTGAAGGCGTCGTCGGCGCACTGGGACCAAGCGAAGTGGTCCGTCTTCTTCATCAGCTGGTACAGCGGCATGGCCTTCTCCCCGAGCCGGCTGACGAACCGGCTAAGCGAGGCCAAACATCCAGCGAACTTCTGCACATCTCTGAGCTGGGTGGGCTTCTCTAGGGCCTCGATGGCTTTTATCTTCGAGGGGTTAGCCTCGATCCCTCGCTGGGAGACGATGTAACCTAGGAGCTGCCCAGCCGGCACACCAAAGGTGCACTTCTCAGGGTTGAGTTTCATGCGATAGCGTCGCAAGTTGGTGAAAGTCTCCTTGAGATCGTCCAGGAGCGTGCTGCTCTGCTTGGTCTTCACCACCACGTCGTCCACATAAGCGTGCACGTTCCTCCCAGTCTGCTCCTGCAGACATAGCTGCATAGTTCGCTGGTAAGTGGCTCCAGCGTTCTTCAGGCCGAACGGCATGGTAACGTAGCAGTAGGCTCCATACGGGGTGATGAAGGAGGTCTTGATCTGATCCGGCTGGAAGAGCGGGATCTGATGGTAGCCTGAATAGGCGTCCAGGAATGACAACAGGTCGCAGCCGGCTGTGGAGTCGATCACCTGGTCAATTCGTGGCAGCGCAAAAGGATCCTTGGGGCAGGCCTTGTTGAGGCTGGTGTAGTCGATACACATTCGCCAAGTGTTATTCTTCTTCAGAACCAAAACTGGGTTCGCGAGCCAGTCAGGGTAAAACACTTCCATGATGAAGCCGGCTGCAAGGAGCCGGGCAATTTCCTCGCCAATAGCTTTCCTCTTTTTCTTCTGCAAACCGCCGCAACGGCTGCTTGACCGGCTTGGCGTCTGGCCGGACGTTAAGTGCGTGCTCAGCCAGCTCCCTCGGCACACCAGGCATGTCCTTTGGAGACCATGCGAAGATGTCCCGATTCTCACGGAGGAAGCTGGTGAGCTCGCTTTCCTATTTGGCAGACAAGCCGGTGCCGATGATGACGTACTTGGAGGGGTCGCTCTCGCCCAGCAGGATCTTCTTGGTGTTGTCAGCTGGCTTGAATTGCTCCACAGGCGACTGGCGAACCGGTACGTCTTGCTGGGTCAGCTTCACACGATGCAGAAGCTGCCTCTTCTCCTCGGCGACAACCAGCGCCTCTGCCAGCTGCGAGCTCTCCTTTGCGCAGGCCAGGGACTTCTTGAAGTTTCCCGAGACTGTGATCACACCTCTGGGCCCTGGGAGCTTCATCTTCAGATAAGCGTAGTGTGGAACCGCCATGAACTTGGCCAGGGCTGGGCGACCTAGTAGCGCGTGGTAGGGGCTGCTGATGTCCACCACCTCGAACCAGATGGGCTCGCGGTGGCTATTCCCCTTCTTCCCAAAGAGAACCTCCAGCTGCACCTTGCCCAAAGGGGTGCAAGAATGCCCAGGCACGATGCCATGGAAGGTGAGCCGGCTAGGTTTCAGCTGAGCAAGCGGGATGCCCAACTTCTCCAGAGAGCTTCGGTAAAGAAGGTTGATACTACTACCGCCATCGATGAGCACGCGGGAGAAACGGCACATGTGCGTATCGGAACA
Source organism: Dactylis glomerata (assembly GCA_007115705.1). Taxonomy (NCBI): domain Eukaryota; kingdom Viridiplantae; phylum Streptophyta; class Magnoliopsida; order Poales; family Poaceae; genus Dactylis; species Dactylis glomerata. The sequence goes on along the minus strand of QXEO01002107.1, from coordinate 3,572,537 downwards.
CACGACAGGTTCCACGACCAGAGCGTACTCCCCAGGACTGGGCATCAACCTCGGGTGGTCCTCGCGCCCCTAGGTAATGGCCGCCTCGGACCATTGCATGAACTGGGGCTCTGCAGGCATTACGGCGTTCACCTCTGCTTCATGCCAAAGGTCGCTCCTTTTGTCTTTGCCGGGGGTAGTGAAGATGTGATACTGCTCCACATCTGTCAGGAAGTCATCATCTTGATCCGGCTCGCCTCCAGCCGGGTCGCGCTGTTGGTCCTCCTGACCTCCGGCCAGTTGAGCCTGCGACGTATCAGGGATCTGCCGAGCACGCTGCTCCAGCTCTCTCATGAAACAGCACTGACGCGTGGAGTGGGTCGCTTCCCTGCCCGGGGAGGTGTGGAATTTGCACGGCTGATCAAGTGCAGCATCGAGGGTGTACTTGCCCTCTTTGCGCTTATGACCGCTGCCTGCAGGCCCCGGGCCTCCTTGGTCTGGAGCCGCTCGCTTTGAGCTAGCAGGTCCCCTAGAGAACGTCTTGACGTGGTCGAGCCACAGGTGGATGTGCAGCGCCGGTGGGCGAGCCTGGGACTCCGACCCTGGCGCTGACTTCGCGATCAAGTGTGGTCTGCTTGCTCCGCTGCCCTGCTGGGGGCGGCGGCCTTGGGCGTTGCCACTCGGAGCACGGCCGCCCTGTCCACGCCCTCCGCGGCCTCGGCTTGCCGACGGCGACCGCTGGATCTGGCCGGGGACGATGGTGGCGAAGCTGAGGTACGAGTTACGAGCGGGCTCGGTCGGCGCGTCTCCATGCGCGTCGTAGAACTCGCTGAGCGTGGTGCTCGCGCGTCGCCGGTTGGCCTCGTCCTCAGCCACCTTGCCAAGGAGAACGAGGCACGTCCGCTCCAGGGCCTCGGCGACCCGGGCAGGATCGATGACGCGGTCGAGGGGAGCACGCAGGTCCACCACGGAGACATCCAGGGCGTCCCGCTCTGGGAGTGGAGTGTCTTGCTCCTGAGGAGGTGGGCGCTCGAGCGACGGGCGCTCGGGGCGCGGTAGGTCGCCGCCCCCATCCTCTCCCAGGGTCATCACCTCGACCACGGCGCCAAGGTTGCTGCTTTCACCGCAGCTCGAGCCTCCGTCGCAGAGGGAGTCGAAGACGTCGGTGATCTCCTCCGGGAAGGGCTTGGCGACGTAGAAGCGGTGGCTGCCGACGTCGAGGAAGGAGCCGCTGTTGCCGAAGCCGTTCTTGAAGTGGGCCAAGTTGTCGTCGATGCAGTCGAAGGTGCCGAACCTCTAGACGAGACCGGAGGCGACCTTCTCGCCGGAGGGTCCCGGCCGGAACTTGACTCCGCTCGCCACCGCGCTTTGCCCCACGGTGGGCGCCAACTGTCGTGGGAATTTAGAGACAGTAGCCATGGGGTGGCTTATCGGAGGGGCTCGACGTTGGTGATGATGGGTCCGGCTCGGGATTGTGCCAACATAGACACCACGGTTTACCCAGGTTCAGGGCCCTCCCGGTTGGAGGTAAACCCCTACTTCCTGCCTGCTTCGTATTGATCGAGTAATAGCAATTACAGTGCTCCTCGAGCTGTTCGGCCAGAGGAGGAAGAAGAAGATCGGATCTCCCCTACGCTAAGGGTCCAGGCCCCCTTATATAGACGGGGGCCTGGTTACAGGTTTAGATGGCGATTCGACCGGCTGCCAGCTTCCCGGCGGCGGTGTCTTTGGCGTGATCCCCTGACCGTGCTCTGGCAAAGGCACTTTATAAAGTGCCTTTCCCCTGGACCGGCATCTGGGGGGCATATCCCCTCTCCTCTGCCTCGGATCCCGTCGTGGGGAAGGATCTTCGATCTCTCATTGGTTGGATGTGGTCATGGCGCTCGTCACTCCTGTCCTGCGCCCCTGCCGACCTTGTCGGGGCCGTTCCGCTTTTGGCTAGACAGCCGTTGGGGAGTTTTGTCTCCATCGCCCGGCTGTAGTTCTCCTCGGTGGAGTTGTCAGCCGGCTGCTGGCGCAGCCGGCCCTTCGGGCGGAGCCGGTCTTCTTGTACTGAAGCCGCGGGGACTCCTGGGACGCCAGCCGGCATATTGTCTGGACCGTGGTGCGCCCCCTAAGTCATCCCCACGACAGCTGTCGATGGATTTCGTGTCGCAAGAACACGGGGTACCACGCGATGGACCCAAAGATTCGAACGCAGGGGGCTGAACGTGGGAGATCTTGGATCGCAACGAAACACGATGACGGAAGCCTCGAGTCGTCGAACACACAACACACTGCAGAGAGGGACGCCGAGCTTTACCCAGGTTCAGGGCCCTCGTGGTGAGGTAAAACCCCTACATCCTGCCTTCTTGTATTACGACGCGATACCTCGCGAGGAGTACAAGGTCTTGGTTACAGAGCTCTAGCTGGCCGGAGGTAGAAGAACCAACTCAGCCTAGCTAGGAGCCCGGAGATGAAGATTCAATTCCCTCTAAGGGGTGGCCTCCCCTCCTTTTATAGCACCAAGGTCCTCCTTCCCCTTATCTTCTTGGGGAAGGGGTTGCCACACATGGCCAAGGAGGGAGGATAGCTGTAGACTTGATTCTTTTGTGGACGTAGTCTTCGCAGAGTAGTGGCGCTGGTCCACTGGAGTGGGTGGAGGAAGCTAGCGTCTTCCTCTGGCGCCCTACACCGTCCACGCTATTTTTAGGGGGGTGGCCAACAACCACTGTGCTGCTTTATGCAGGCATGGCGAAAGTTGGTCTCCTCCCTGTCGGGGGTAGCGTGGGCGGTACGCGGTCTTCTACCCTTGTCTTCTTGCTCTGCACGCAAATGTGCCGAGCTGACATGGTCGTGGTCCCTCCCCTCACAAACGGAAGCTCGCGAGGAGGTCTTCTGGTCCTTAGTAGTTTTGGTCGTCGTTCTCCTCATGAGGTGCCTCCTCATGAGGGTCTTCTTTAATAGCTTCGGTCGTCGTTTCACCCCTGGGCCGAAGCTGGGCCATTGAAGAGGCCCAGGAGTAGGTGGAACAGGATACCCTGGTATCCAGAACATCGACAGTAGCCCCCGGGAGCCCGGCCCGCGAATGCACCCTCTTGAGGGGGCGAAGGGCCGGGGTCCCCCAGAAGCTGCTGGGCCCTCCAACGGCACGCGTCAACCGTGCGGTCAGAGGACCATGTGAAGATGCAGAGGCAGCGGACGCGTGGCACGACCGCAGCTGATGAGACGAAATGGCGGGCGACGCTGCAGTCCCCGAGGCGTCAACCGTCATGATGGCGCGTCGCTTCACTACAGATCGCTGCGCCAATGCTTCGGTTCCCGCGCTAAGATTTGACGCAATGACGCCAGCCGCGCCCCTTAAATATGGTCTCCTCGAGACCTCCGGCACCTCACCTTCTTCCTCCAGTCCCACTTCTTCCTCGACGACCCCCAAGCCGATGGATCCTTCCGCTTCCTCCGCCGCCGCCGGAACAAGCTCGGGGGCAAAGCACCGCGGGCGCCCCCAGGCAGCAGGAACAAGGAGAAGGTTCCCGCCTGGTGGGCGCCCGGTGCCGGCGGTCCCTTGCGCCTTGGGGCACCGATGCGGGGCACGGCAAATCGCGCCGCGCCGGGGACCTCTAGCGCTCTGACCCTTCGGGGTCCAGCGCCTGGGGGCGCTCTGAACGCGCCGTCGCCCCTGGCGGCAGCGCCGGCTCCCCGTGCCTCGGGGAGCATCGATCGAGTGCTCAGGGAGGTGGAGGCCGCCCTGGGCCCCCTCCCCCTGCTTGCGGATGGCCCGGGGCCACAGGAGGTGGCCCTGCCAGTGAACGGGGTGGTCGCCACTCCCCGCCGCCGGGCGGCGGAGCTGCTGGGTCCCCTGATTGCCCTGGGGTCCCATTCCTTGGAGCTCCTCGTCGTCTTCGACGTCTTGAGCTTCGACTCCCTTCGGCTACCCAACACTGTCCGGAGGGTGATCTACGCCCCCGGCGCTTCCTCCGGAGAGGTCACGCTGGTGGAGCAGAGCAGGCCAGATTTCCTCTGGCCTGTGGACATCCTCCTTGGAGCGGATGGCAATTCCGTCCTCTCCGGGCGCTGGAGGGCCTTCGCCCTCGGCTACCGCCTCTGTGTCGGCGACCACCTCATCTTCCGCTTCAAGTTGGGGACGCTGGAGGCCTTGGTGCGGATCTTTGCCACTGCTGGCGTCCGCCGCACCTACCCCCAGCCCACGGCGGTGTGAAGGGGCGGCCTCGCCGCGGTAGCCTTCTGGGGAGGGGAGCTAGTCTCCTCCCCTCTTTTGCTATGTAGTTTGCGCCGGTGGGGTATGCCCCGCCGTGCCTCCGTTTCCTCCCCTCCTAGGGTTTGTTAATGAAGTTTCCTTTGCTTTTCTGCTCCTTGTCGCTCGCCATTCGTCCTGGTCGTCCGCGCGCTCGAGAGCCCTAGCGAGTTGTTAACGCTGGCGGGAGGCCTTCCTGCGCCTCAGTGCTCATGTCGAGGTCGGCGCCGGCGACGACATCAGGCGATTCCTGAGACAAGTAGTTGAAGAAAGAGTTGGAAAACAAAAAACCCCAAATCCTCGAAAATGAAAAACAAATCGGTAAAACAAACGAAAAAAGAAAGCGAATAAGATGCCCCTGTGACCGGCAGAGGGACCTTCTCCACCGTGGAGGAGCGCGGCACTATCTGTGCCAATAGATAAGAGCAAATTGCCACGCATGGCGATTCATGGGGCCTTCCTCATCGTTGAGGGAAGCTGGACCCTCACGGATGTGAAAACATTGACGCTTAAGAGAGCCCAGAGACCGTCGACACCTCGTTAAGGGTTGGTCACGAGGTGAAGGGCCTGGCGTGGACCTCCGGATCTGCGTCTCCTTCGCAAGACGATCGGAGCAGCCTTGGTCTTCAATAATCCTACCACGTTTGGCCTTCCTCGAATAGAGGGAATCTTCCTGCGGATGCTCTGTGCATCGATGCATCCTTGCTCCCTCGTGAGGGTTGCTCATGAGGCTCGTGAGGGTTGCTCACGAGGCGCTGGTCCTTAGCGGGTGCCTTGGGCACACCTCGGACTTTTCTCGAAGATTTTTTATTTCCCGGTGTACTTCGCGAGGAACTAAGCACCACGGGTATGTGGAGGTGATCGATAACAGGCCATCGCCCTTGATCAGAGCTCATTCACTTTGGGTTTTTCGGGCTTGCTGTTTTCCGGGCGAAGGCCCTAGCATAGACACCATGCCTAGCCCCCTTCCGCGTGGAGTACAACAGAAAATAAATGGACTTCATGCCATTTTAATGTCATGCCGAAGCAGAGGCGCTATATTGTGCAATAACTTAATATCAGTGCTGAAGAGCAGTTTGAGCTAATACAAGTGCCGTGACAATGGTCTTTATCTCCTCGTGAGGAACCTACGGGTAGAACTTTCGCAGATGAGCTATGTTCCACGGGTTCCCCACCGGCACACCTTCTGCGGTTTCGAGCCGCGCCGAGCCTGGCTTGGTGATGTGCGTCACCTTGAAGGGGCCTTGTCGGCTTCCGGAGTCCACTCGAACTTCCCAGTGCGCTTCATGAGCTTGAAGAAGGGCAAGGCCTTCTCCCCACTCCTCGCGATGAAGCGCCCCAGGGCTGCCATGCATCCCGCGAGGCGTTGCATTTCCTTGAGATTGTGCGGTGGACGCATTTCTTCGATGGCCTTGACTTTGTCAGGGTTCGCCTCTATCCCGCGATGAGACACGAGGAATCCCAGAAACTTTCCTGATGGCACGCCGAAGGCGCACTTGGTGGGGTTGAGCTTGATATTTACCTTTCTCAGGTTGGCAAATGTTTCCTCCAGATCCTCGATGAAGGTGTGACTCTCCCAAGTCTTGACAACGATGTCGTTGATGTAGGCTTCCGCATTTCTTCCCATCCGAGCCCCCGGGGCCTTACGCATGGGCCTTTGGAAGGTGGCTCCTGTGTTCTTCAGGCCAAAGGGCATGCAGACGTAGCAGTACACACCACAGGGCGTGATGAAGGCGGTCTTCTCTTCGTCCTCCCTTGCCATCTTGATCTGATGATAGCCGGAGAAGGCATCCAAGAAGCAAAGGAGGTCATAGCCGGCGGTGGAGTCGACGATTTGATCTATCCTTGGGAGAGGATAAGGATCCTTGGGAAAGGCCTTGTTGAGACTTGTGAAGTCCACGCAGAGGCACCCACTGCCATTAGACTTTGGGACAACCACCGGATTGGCAATCCAGATGGGGTGGGCTACCTCGCGTATTAGCTTGGCCTTCTTCAGCTTCTCTATTTCTTGGACGATGAAGTCTTGCTTCTCTTGCACTTGTTTCCTAGTCTTCTGCTTCACGGGGTGTGCATGAGGGCACACGGCTAAGTGGTGCTCAATCACCTCCCTGGGAACGCTGGGCATATCTGACGGAGTCCAAGTGAACATGTCAGAGTTTGCCCGCAGGAAGGTGACGAGTGCGCTTTCCTATTTGGGAGAAAGCCCTGCCCCGATGGTGACAAAGTTTTCACAGCCCCCAGCCTGGAGCGGGACCTTTTTGTTGTAGAGTGCTCTTGGGTGAACTGGGGCCTCCTCCCCGAGGGTACCGCAGCTTCCCCAATGCTCATGTCCAGCATCAGATGGACCAGGTCCTCGCTTGGAGTAGGCGATGGAGAGGCGGCAAACTTCTTCCCTGTCGAGCCCGGCAGGTGGGGCTCGAGAGAGGCCATCTTCGTAGCAGCCCGCTATTGAGATACGAGCTGCTTCTTCCTCGTGAGGTCACCAGAGTGTTCCAGTAGATCTTCGTCGGCGGGGAACATGGCGGCGGCCTCACGGTAGACATGCTCCACAGATCGGAGAGCATCCTTTTCGTTGCAGCGCACGGTGATCGTGCCGTTGGCGCCCGAAATCTTGAGGACGTTGAAGCCATGATGCATTGCTGCCATGAACCTTGCCAGGGCTGGGTAGCCGAGGATGGCATTGTATGGCAGCGCGATGTAGGCGACATCAAAGTCGAGGCTTTCTATCCTGTAGTTGTCCTGGGTGCCGAAGGTGACGGGCAGGCGTACCTGCCCAATTGGCATTGTAGACCCTTCGATTACCCCAAAGAACGGTCGGGTTGGCATGAGCCGATGGTACAGCACCTGCATCTTCTCGAAGACCTCAACCGAGATGATGTTGAGGCCCGCCCCTCCGTCGATGAGAGTACGATTGACGGCGATGTTATTGATGGTTGGCGTGCACAAGAGGGGAATTGTGCCAATGCCCTTGGTAGAGGTCGGATGATCCCCCTCATCAAAGCCGATCTTGCTGGTTGACCACTTCATTAAGCGGTTGCCGATGTTGGACTGTGTCGCCACGATCTCTCGCGACAGCTGCTTGAAGTGACGATTAGATAAAGGAGCTTGAGCTCCACCCAGGAGGCAAGCGGCGAAGCCTCACGGCTCTTGATAGCCCCCCTGGTTCTCTTCACGATGATCATTCGCTGGTGGAGGTAGCGGCAGTAGCTCGGGATCTGCACGAGACAGACCATCGCGGCGGCGACCCTCGTCACGGTCGTCGTCGCGGCGATCGCCCCGGGATCCACCCTTGCCGTGGCTACGGCTACTCCCACGGCGCTTGGTGACACCATTTTCTCAATGAAACTTTTAGACAATCCAACAATCGTCGGTATTGTGGGTGTCCTTTTTATGGAGGATGCAGTAGCGGCGACGTCGACCTTTATCACGCTCGGAGCGGTCCCCGCGGCGTTGCTTATGCTCGGGTTCCGCCGCGAGGACGGCAGCCTCCTTGTTCTTGGGGTCCTTGAACTTTGGCTTTGGGGGAAGCGCCTCCGGCAGGTTGTGCACGAAGAGCCTCCCCTCCTCAGCCTTGGCGCAGCGGTCGGCGATTTCGAAGAGCCTAACGACGGAAGTTAGCTCATCATTCACGGACAGCTTCTCCCTCATCTTGATGTCGGAGACGCCCGTGGAGAACGCGGAGATGACCTCCTCATTGGAGGTCCTGGGAATCTTGTTCCTCATCTGGCTGAAGCACTGGATGCATTAACAAAGCGTCTCGCCCTTGTACTGACGCACCGCCTTAAGATCGTTCTTGGTGGCGGGGCGCTCGTACGTAGGCATGAAGTTAGCGACGAACTGATGGCACAAGTCCTTCCATGAGGTCACGGATTTGTGTGGAAGATTCATGAGCCAAGTTCGTGGAGCGTCTTTGAGGGCCATGGGAAACCAATTGGCCATCGCACGCTGATCTGCACGCGCGGCCTGGACGGCGACAACGTAGAGCTGGAGGAATTCAACGGGTTTTGTAGTTCCGTCGTAACGCGCGCCGATGTCCGGCTTGAACTTGTCAGGCTAGACCACGTAGCGTTGCTGGCGAGTGAGAGCAAGGTACCCGGGGTTGTAGATAGGGTCCCCGGGGGTCTTGACGTTCTTGCCAGCTTCGTCGATGTCGTCGATGGTGCAGTCATGATTTTCGCGGCGGCGCTCAAGGGAGACGCGTGCGTCTTCCGGAGCGCGTTGGACGATTTGGCAGCTGGGATCCCCGCGCGGCGAAGATGGGGCGCGGGAAGCCACTTTCTTGGCCTTGGCGGCCTTCCCATCTCCGGCGCCCGGGGCGCGGCGCCCCACCGTCGGATCTGGTTCTCCCGCGCCCTAGGCTCCTCCCTAGGCCGGGTCTTTGTTGGCGATGGCGATGAGCTCGATGATTCGAGCGCACCACCCCTCGCGCCCGTCGTCAGTGGGCTGATAGCGCAGCAGCTCGTGTGCCATGGCGAGAGCCTACGCGGGAGATAGCTGACTCCCAGAACAAGCGCGAGAAGTGGCGGTGGCGGTGAAGGAGAGCGAAGGCTCTGTACGCCCGGACGGGAGGTAGGAGGACTCCAGATCTTCCTCCTCTTCCTCCTCGGCCGAGGCTTCACGACGATGGAAGATGGGCTCGGTTTGCTCCCGGACAGCGTTACGGCAGTGAAGACGCTCGAGCCTTGTGTTGGCGTCGGCCATGTCGAAGCAGATCTAGAAGAAAACACACCACAGCCCCCTACCTGGTGCGCCAACTGTCGATGGATTTCATGTCGCAAGAACACGGGGTACCACGCAACGGACCCAAAGATTCGAACGCAGGGGGCTGAATGTGGGAGATCTTGGATCGCAACGAAACACGGTGACGAAAGCCTCGAGTCGTCGAACGCACAACACACTGCAGAGAGGGACGCCGAGCTTTACCCAGGTTTAGGGCCCTCGTGGTGAGGTAAAACCCCTACATCCTGCCTTCTTGTATTACGACGCGATACCTCGCGAGGAGTACAAGGTCTTGGTTATAGAGCTCTAGCTGGCCGGAGGTAGAAGAACCAACTCATCCTAGCTAGGAGCCCGTAGATGAAGATTCGATCCCCTCTAAGGGGTGGCCTCCCCTCCTTTTATAGTGCCAAGGTCCTCCTTCCCTGTAACAACCCAAATATTTGTAATCCACTTCCTATGAATTAAAGTGCCAAATTTTGGACCAACTAAAACTTTTTCTTTCATATTGCATGTATGCATATATTTTCTATTATATGTCTTTTATGATTTCATGTGTGTTATATTTTGTTGTGCAATAGTTAGTTAATTCTAACTCAACCAATAGTAGCATTAGAGAAGAATTATAAGGGCCAAAGAAACCAGAAACAAAAGAAAGAAAAAAAAGAGAAGAAAAAGTGGATCTAGAAATTATTATTGACTACCCTACTTTGAGCACTTAGATTAAGAAATCTGCAACTCAAGTATGGGTGTGGTCCGTTAGTTGAGCTTGACCAGGCTGCATATTAACTTGACCAAGAAGTTTCAAACCAAAACTCAAAGTTTAACCTAACTCAAACTTATGCCAAACTTTGAATCTGATTCAGCAACCAAACCCTAATTTCAAATACAAATTTCTGCAAAACATGATATTTTCTCCAAACAAAAATAGTTCTAGAACCCTTGTCCAATATCTTGACAAACCACAGTGGCCGTTTTAAAAAATTCGAATTCAAATTTCTTGCGGGCATTTGACCGAACACCTGGTGGGCAAAAATCCGGATAAATCAAATTCACTGTGAGCAACGCTGTTCCAGTTCGCTCGAGCCCTGTAGCCATGCTCGTGGACATCTCCGCGGTCGAGCCCAGCCCCCTCTGCCCCGACCCGAGCCGTGAGAAATGGAGGAGAAGAGGAAGAACACGCCCAGGACCCCCTCTCTTCTCCCTCTGCTCTCTGCACGTTGCCGACCGTCGTGACCTCGCCAGCGCCGACCCACAGTGCCCCGTCGCCACGACCAAGCCCCGCCAGCACGCGCCCAAAGCCGCAGTGCCCGGCTTTGCTCGCGCACGTCGCCAGGACCCCCTGCGCCGGCCACCTTCTGGATGCCATCGCCCTCGGCCTCCTGGCCTATAAAAACCCCCGCCGAGCACACGAATGGACGCACACCATCCCCAGCAGCCTCCCAGACACCTTCTCTTCCTCCCGTTCGCTCTCGTTCGCTGCAGCCATCGACGCCGGCGAGGTACTAGACGCGGGTGGCGCCACCGCGTTGGGCCGCTGCTGGACGAGCGGACGCCGGGAAGTGGAGGAGGAGTGCCACCGGAGTCTTTTCCGCCCCTCGCCGTCAAGCCCTGCTTCCTCTACGCGCGTCGCCATCGCCGTCGTCTTCTTCTCTGGACGCCGGTGAGCTCCCTCCCTCGCCCTCGAACACGACGCAGACGCGCCGTTGGATTAGAATCCAACGGCAGGGTACCGATTCGGGTCACTTAAGTGACCTGACGAGTAGGACCCACCTGTCAGTTTGTTTTCAAACTTATCCCGCCCCGGGCGAAGCGGTATTGGGCCGGCCCATTCGGGTTCTTTAGTAAATCGGCCCAGTTCCTTTAGTTTCGGTCCGAATCGTTTTTAATTAATTCCCGCCCTTTTTGGAATTGTTTCAAATATGTTTCAGATATGATTTTCAAACTTTAATTCCAAGAGATTTAGAAATCCATTTTTAGCAAGTAAATATGCGTTGGAAAGCTTAGGAAATTGTCTAGCCTCTAAAACTAGTTAGAATCCAATTTGAGTTAGTGATTTAAATAAATAAGAATACTTTGACCAAAGATTTATTAATCATAGGAAAATTCCAGAAAATTGTTTAAGCCTCCTAAAATTATGAAACTTGGTTTGTGAACTCACTAATTAACTCCCCTACTGTTTAGTTCAACCTTAATCAACTCAAACCTTGTTATTGGTACCAATTAGACCCTAATCCAATCCTAGTTGGTAGCATAAAATGATAGATCTCTATTATACACTTAGAATTAGTTTTGCCCTCAATACCAATTCACTTAATTAATCCCTCCCCACTTGAACTAGTCCTAATACCCTGAGTTTAATACCAATGCTTAGAAAGTAAACCACTTATGGCACTTGGTAGAAAAATCTAACTTACACACTTGATGAACACTTGGAAGAAACCTTGCAACCCAACTCAATAAAATCCAATATGAATGTTATTGTTTGAAAACAAGTATGTGTGCTTGGTGTGCTGTTAGCATTGTGTGCCTTGTGTTTATTCGTTATTAGACGCTAGTGTTGTTGAGGAGGATATTGAGGGGGAATTCTGTCAAGAAGAAGAAGACTACCCCGGACACTTTGCCAACCAAGGCAAGCCATCTTTTGAATCATACTCCAAATGCCTAGTTTCACTATTGCATTCTACTCGTTTTAAATAAATTGCATGATTGAATTGCTAGAGTAGAATGATAGTTGTGTAGTGATATCTTGCTTAACAAGAGCATCAAGCTGAGTTTATCCAAGTTTTCCCGTAGTTTTAAACATCACTCAATGTAGTTGCTTAGTCGCTAATAAAAGTGAGGCCATCTATAAGGGGAACCCTAATTGAAATTGGTGACATGAACTTGAAAACTTGAATTGAAGATTTCTCCTACATGATGCTTTTATGAAGGAAAATAACCTTGACTAAGGACTATGGAATGTATTTGCTAAATGATAATAAGTGATGTACCATGTGAGCCAACCATTACCGTACGACCACATTACCCCTAAATGGGAAGGGGCTTAGTCTGTAGCTTGTTTGTTCTAGTATGGGAGACCTTGTATCATCCTTTATAGAAGTGCACCGTGCGCAGGTACTTCCGAACCGAGTGGAAACTGCCATTCATGCAGCACTCTGCAGCGGGCAAAACTATGAGTGCCAAAATGGACTCTTAGGGAAGGATCCTATACTAGAGTAGACAAGTGAAAGAATTTGTTTGATTATCTGAACCTCGCATACTTTGTGTATGACGATCCGTGGATTTCTCCTGGCAGATGTATCGAATCTTGTGGGTAAAGTGTACCCCTCTGCAGAGGTTTCAAAACTATTCGAATAGCCGCGTCCGCGGTCATGGACAGTTGGCAAGCTTGACTTGACTTTTGTCAAGAGTGTAAACAACTTATGATGACTTGGTGAATGACTTGACTTGACATTGATGTTGACACCCTTGAAGTTCCTCTTTAGAGGTACTTAGAGAATTAAATCGTCTTCTCTAATAATGAACCTTCTTGGGAAATAAAACTAGCTTGTTGCAAATAAACTTAGTGCTTAGTCCACCATATGAACCTTGCATATCTACTTCATCTTTTCGTTTATAAGATGGTTTGCGAGTGCATCCAATGTACTCATGGCTGTGTCCCTGGCTATCAACTTGGCCAGACTATGGGGAAGAGTATCCGGAGGATGGTTATGAAGAAGAGTACCAGAACTAAGATCTTCTATTGAGTCGCCATTGCCTATAGGGTGTAGGCATGGACCCGAAGACGTTATTTCCGCTGCTATATTGTGTTGTAATATGAACTTGGTCACTATGACCATTGTATTTTGAACCATCGTATTGTAATGTCTATGGAACTGGTTACCAACTACGTTATGTGTATCACAACAATGATTCTGGGATTGTGGTGGAATTTGTGATAAATTCGGGGGTGTCACAAGTTGGTATCAGAGCCTAGGCTGACCTTAGGAGACCTTAGTTAGAATGGGCGTTAAATGAAAATTTTATAAAAGCAAAGATATGAGTAATGGTTTAAAATTGCTTAGTCTTTTCCTCTCTATTTACAAAGCTTTGTACATGCTTCAGTTTTGCCTACTTAAAATTTTGCACACTTGAGTTGATCACTAACCTAATCTAATCAAAAAAATTGTAGATGGCCCCGGTATTCACTGAGCAGTACCAGTTGGGCCATGGTGGCAGCCTTTGTTTCGAGCGCGACCTCACCACCCTGACCTTGTTCCTGGATCGTCTGTATCCAGAGTTCAAGGAAGCCGTGCTCAATGAGCACCCGGATGGAGAGCTACGGTGGCTTATCAGGGCGAGTTGCCGTGGCAAGAAGGGAGATCTAAGTTCTCCAAGGATCAAGTTTGAGCTTGTGGAGAACACTTGGGCCGATGGTTTGGTCTGAGGTATGCAGGAGATGCACGCCCGCTTGTGCGGACTGCATGTGGAGGAGATCCAGGGGGAGCGCTTTAGGAACTTTGCTCGGCGTGATGCGGATGGGCATCCCGCAAACATGCCAGGGCAAAATGAGTCGAGTACCTATGTCGATCACATGGACTTCTTGTTGTGCTCCACTCAGCAGGAGGCAGATCGTGCCCGTACCAAGGCCAACCTTGAGCACTTCGCACTTGTGGAGGCGAGAAGCACTATCAGGATCCTTGCTAGGGATCGCAAGATTCTTCGCCGCCAGCGCGATGAGAGGGATCAGACCATTGAGGAGTTGAAGGCCAATGTGGCTGAGCTGACAGAGTACATTGAGGATCTAGAGAGCCACCTTGGTGAGGAGGAAGGCATTGACCTCCGCAAGGAGGATAATGCCCTCATTAGTGACGAGGATGACTTCATGGAGGACCTTGATGATCAGGAGAATGATGAGGATAATGGATTCATTGAGGATGATGAGGAAGACCCCGAGGAGCCCGGTGTTTAGATTGGAGATCCCCGTGTTATCTAGTTATGAGTTTACTTTAAGTCACTTCGTGTAGGTGTGAGTTGTATCCCCCTCTCTAGTAGACGAGTCGCAATGGTTTGATGTAAACCATTTGTAATGTGTGAACTCGTATGTATGATATGTTTGATGATTGTTGAATGAAATATGAATTTGGCCCTTAAGGCCTTAGTAAGCCAAAAATTGCATCATCTATGTTACCTTTAAATCTTAGCAATTAGTTTTCCCTCTTGTCTTACACATGTTATCTTCAGATGCCGTGAGTACCCCCACCTCCGAACCCGGAAATGGCAGAACTGCTAAGGTTGATCATGGAAGACCGAGAAGCAGCCCGAGCTGAGCGCCAAGCTAACTTGGCCACTCTTCAGCAGCTAACCCAGATGGCAATGAACCACAACAATGGCAATGGAAATGGCCATGGTGAAGGAGAGAACAATGGCAATGATGATCACCGATCCAAGCTAAAGAGTTTTCAAAACACCAACCCACCTATGTTCACTAAGTCTGAAGAACCCTTAGATGCTGATGACTGGCTTCGCACCATGGAGAACAATTTGGCAGTCGCCGGAGTCGGCGAAAATGAGAAGGTCTTGTACACCACCCACTATCTTGCTGGAGCCGCAAGAGCTTGGTGGGATAGCACTCGTGCGATGCAAGCCCAAGGGTATGTGATGCCTTGGGAGGAATTCAAGAGCAAGTTCAGCAAAGCCCACGTTCCATTTGGGATTGATCAAAAGGATGAGAGATGAGTTCAGAAATCTGAAGCAAGGTTCCCTATCTGTGGTTGACTACCGTGACAAGTTTCTTACCTTGTCTAGGTATGCCCCAGATGACACCAACACCAATGAGAAGAAGCAAGAAAGGTTTCTGAATGGACTTCATGATGAGATGCAATGTGTCTTGGTCAGCATTCCCTTTGCAGACCTGGAGTCATTGGTTGACTCTGCCATTCAGATGGAAGGCAAACTCAAGCAAGCTGCGGAGAACCGCAAGCGCCGTATGATGTATCAAGGCAACTCAAGCAACTCGCAGAGGCCAAGGGGAAATCCACCTATGGGTTTCGCCCCTAGACCTATGAGGCCAACTGCACCTGCTCCACGTCCCAACTACCCCAACCGTCCGACCGGCAACAACTTCAACCGTGCACCTCCAAGACCTAATGGCAACAACTTCAACCCCAATACCCCTAGGCCAAATGGCGCCGCTGTGCTGCCCAAGTCTGGTGACAAGTCTGGTGTTACCTGTTATGAGTGCGGAATCAAGGGGCATTACTCCAATGAGTGCCCAAAGAAGCTGAATGATGCATCCAAGACCACTGCTCCTGCTCAGCAGTAGCACCGTGTAGGAAATGACAGGAATTATCCACCAAGGAACCAGCCTCACCCTCGAGGCCGTCTGAATCACATGAATGTTGAAGAAGCTCAGGAAGCAACCGACGTTGTGCTTGGTATGTTCCCTGTTAATTCAGTTCCTGCAAGAGTTCTGTTTGATTCTGGAGCTTCACACTCGTTTGTTACTAAGTTATTTGTTGATAAAAGTGGACTTCAACCAACACCCATGAAACATGCCATGTTAGTACAAATACCTGGGTCTACAACAAGGGCTGAGTGGAACTGTTTGGCAGTTCCCATAGAAATTCATGGAATAGCTTTCTTAGCCAATTTGATAGTGTTGGGAACTAAAGGTTTGGAAGTAGTTCTTGGTATGAATTGGATGTCTTCCCATCAAGGAGTGATAGATTGTGCCAAGAAGACCATCACCGTGAAGAGTAGCACTGGAATTGTAGTAAAGCATGTGTCCGTAAAACCACCCCAGACCACCAGATGTCATAAGAGTATCTCAGGACCAACTATAGAGGAAGTTCCCATCGTCTGTGAATACCTGGATGTTTTTCCCGATGAGCTACCCGGAATGCCACCGGATCGGGATATTGAGTTTATCATTGAGCTTGTCCCCGGAACGGGATCTATAGCCCAACGACCCTATCGTATGAACCCAGCTGAATTAGTGGAGTTAAAGAAGCAATTGGATGACCTTTTGAGTAAGGGATTGATTCAGCCAAGTTCCTCTGCTTGGAGATCACCCGTCTTGTTTGTGGATAAAAGTGACGGTTCCAGCCGACTGTGCACTGATTACCGCAAGCTAAATGATGTTACCATCAAGAATAAGTATCCTCTCCCAAAGATTGATGATCTGTTTGACCAATTGACTGGAGCTCGAGTCTTCTCAAAGATAGACCTTAGAACTAGATACCATCAGCTGAAGATCCGTGCAACTGATATACCCAAAACAGCCTTCACTACCCGATACGGCTTGTATGAGTACACCGTAATGTCCTTCGGATTAACCAATGCCCCTGCCTATTTCATGAACCTCATGAATAAGGTTTTCATGGAGTTTTTGGATAAGTTTGTTGTTGTCTTCATTGATGACATTCTTATCTACTCCAAGTCCGAAGAAGAGCATGCAACCCATTTGAGATTAATCTTAGAGACTCTTAGAGAGCATCAGCTATATGCCAAGTTCAGTAAATGTGAGTTCTGGTTGAAGGAAGTTGGATTCCTAGGCCATGTATTATCAGCTGGAGGAATATCAGTAGACCCAAAGAAGATCAAATCAGTCATGGAATGGGAAGCCCCTACCACTCAAACTGAAGTTAGAGGTTTTCTCGGATTAGCAGGATATTACCGTAAATTTGTTGAAGGGTTTTCAAGCATTGCCCGGCCAATGACCCAACTGTTGAAGAAGGACAAGAAGTTTGAATGGACCCCTAAGTGTGAAGAGAGTTTTCAGGAGCTCAAGAAGCGATTGGTGACCGCCCCCGTCCTAACCATGCCCGATATCACCAAGAACTTTGAAATCTATTGCGACGCTTCCAAACTTGGACTTGGTTGTGTGTAAATGCAAGAAGGCAAGGTCATAGCTTACCTCTCTCGGCAGCTTCGACCTCATGAAGAAAACTATCCAACCCATGATCTGGAGTTAGCAGCCGTAGTTCTAGCTTTGAAGACTTGGAGGCACTATCTTATGGGTAACCGTTGCGAGATCTACACTGATCACAAGAGTTTGAAGTATATTTTTACCCAGAAGGAGTTGAACATGAGGCAAAGAAGATGGATAGAGTTGATCAAGGATTATGATCTGGAAATTCATTATCACCCTGGTAAGGCCAATGTAGTGGCCGATGCATTGAGTAGGAAGCCATGCTCGTTGAATATGAGGAACAAAGAGGAGCAACCCATGTTGCACCAAGAGTTTGAAAGGTTTGGATTGGAACTAGTCAGTCGAGGATTCTTAGCCAACCTTGAGTTTCAACCCACCTTGATGAGCCAAATCAAGGAAGCCCAGAAGGGAAATGAGAGTATTGACGGAATTAAGCGCAGAATTAGTTCCGGCAAAGTGCCAGGATTTGAAGAAGATGATCAAGGAGTTCTTTGGTATAAAGGCCGTATTTGTGTGCCCGCTGACTCAGAATTGACGGAAGTTATTATGAAGGAAGCCCATGAGACACCTTACTCCATCCATCCCGGTGGAACTAAGATGTACCAAGATTTAAAGGAACAATTTTGGTGGCATGGAATGAAGCGTGAGATTGCATCGTTCATATCTAAGTGTGATATTTGTCAAAGAGTCAAGGCTGAACATCAACGTCCTGCGGGATTGTTGCAACCTTTGCAAGTTCCGGAATGGAAGTGGGAATCTGTTGGAATGGATTTCATCACTGGATTTCCAAGGTCTAGCCGCGGAAATGACTCTATCTGGGTCATTGTGGATAGACTGACCAAAGTTGCCCACTTTATCCCTGTCAAAACCACTTATACCTCAGGACACCTGGCAGATCTTTATCTATCCAGAATTGTGAGTTTGCATGGAGTCCCTAAAACCATAGTTTCCGATCGAGGAACCCAATTCACCTCAAGGTTTTGGAGAAGTTTGCATCAAGCCTTGGGAACCAAATTAGCCTTTAGCACCGCTTACCACCCTCAGACTCATGGACAGACCGAAAGAGTAAATCAAATACTTGAAGATATGTTGAGAGCCTGTGTTCTAGCCTATGGAGCTAAGTGGGAAGATTTTCTGCCTTTCGTGGAGTTTTCCTACAACAATAGTTATCAAGCCAGTTTGCAAATGGCCCCATTTGAAGCCATATATGGAAGAAAGTGTCGTACCCCTTTGAATTGGTCAGAAACCGGAGACAGTCAGATATTGGGACCGGACATTCTGCAAGAGGCTGAAGAGAAGGTTCGCATGATTCGTGATTACCTCAAGGCAGCCCAGTCGAGACAGAAGAGTTATGCCGACAAGAGACGTAGAGAGCTGACCTTCAAGATTGGAGATTTTGTTTATCTTAGAGTATCACCTCTCAAGGGAATGCAAAGATTCCAAGTAAAAGGAAAGCTTGCACCAAGGTATATTGGACCCTTCAAGATACTAGGCCGCAGAGGGGAGGTGTCTTATCAGTTGGAGATGCCCCCTGAATTGTTTGAAGTGCACGATGTCTTTCACGTGTCTTTACTTCGGAAATGTCTTGAAGTCCCGGAGAAGCCAGAAATCTTCAAGAATATTGATCACCGTTCGGTGGACATCAACAAGGAATTGACCTATCATGAAGTGCCTACCCGTATCCTCGAGGAAGCATATCGAACCACTCGAACCAGAAGCATCAAGTTTCTGAAAGTTCAGTGGAGTAATC
Organism: Dactylis glomerata; assembly: GCA_007115705.1. Lineage (NCBI taxonomy): Eukaryota > Viridiplantae > Streptophyta > Magnoliopsida > Poales > Poaceae > Dactylis > Dactylis glomerata. The sequence continues at coordinate 3,553,943 of QXEO01002107.1, read as the reverse complement.
ACACCAAAGAGGAAGCCACTTGGGAACGAGAAGATTACCTTCAGAAGGAATTTCCCAATCTTTTCAGTTCCTAGTTAGTGAATCTCGAGGACGAGATTCTTTTTAAGGGGGGAAGATTGTAACAACCCAAATATTTGTAATCCACTTCCTATGAATTAAAGTGCCAAATTTTGGACCAACTAAAACTTTTTCTTTCATATTGCATGTATGCATATATTTTCTATTATATGTCTTTTATGATTTCATGTGTGTTATATTTTGTTGTGCAATAGTTAGTTAATTCTAACTCAACCAATAGTAGCATTAGAGAAGAATTATAAGGGCCAAAGAAACCAGAAACAAAATAAAGAAAGAAAAAGAGAAGAAAAAGTGGATCTAGAAATTATTATTGACTACCCTACTTTGAGCACTTAGATTAAGAAATCTGCAACTCAAGTATGGGTGTGGTCCATTAGTTGAGCTTGACCAGGCTGCATATTAACTTGACCAAGAAGTTTCAAACCAAAACTCAAAGTTTAACCTAACTCAAACTTCTGCCAAACTTTGAATCTGATTCAGCAACCAAACCCTAATTTCAAATACAAATTTCTGCAAAACATGATATTTTCTCCAAACAAAAATAGTTCTAGAACCCTTGTCCAATATCTTGACAAACCACAGTGGCCGTTTTCAAAAATTCGAATTCAAATTTCTTGCGGGCATTTGACCGAACACCTGGTGGGCAAAAAATCCGGATAAATCAAATTCACTGTGAGCAACGCTATTCCAGTTCGCTCGAGCCCTGCAGCCATGCTCGTGGACATCTCCGCGGTCGAGCCCAGCCCCCTCTGCCCCGACCCGAGCTATGAGAAATGGAGGAGAAGAGGAAGAACACGCCCAGGACCCCCTCTCTTCTCCCTCTGCTCTCTGCACGTTGCCGACCGTCGTGACCTCGCCAGCGCCGACCCACAGTGCCCCGTCGCCGCGACCAAGCCCCGCCAGCACGCGCCCAAAGCCGCAGCGCCCGGCTTTGCTCACGCACATCGCCAGGACCCCTTGCGCCGGCCACCTTCTGGATGCCATCGCCCTCGGCCTCCTGGCCTATAAAAACCCCCGCCGAGCACACGAATGGACGCACACCATCCCCAGCAGCCTCCTAGACACCTTCTCTTCCTCCAGTTCGCTCTCATTCGCTGCAGCCATCGACGCCGGCGAGGTACTGGACGCGGGTGGCGCCACCGCGTTGGGCCGCTGCTGGACGAGCGGACGCCGGGAAGTGGAGGAGGAGTGCCGCCGGAGTCTTTTCCGCCCCTCGCCGTCAAGCACTGCTTCCTCTACGCGCGTCGCCGTCGTCTTCTTCTCTGGACGCCGGTGAGCTCCCTCCCTCGCCCTCGAAGATGATGCAGACGAGACGTTGGATTAGAATCCAACGGCAGCGTACCGATTCGGGTCACTTAAGTGACCTGACGAGTAGGACCCACCTGTCAGTTTGTTTTCAAACTTATCCCGCCCCGGGCGAAGCGGTAATGGGCCGGCCCATTCGGGTTCTTTAGGAAATCGGCCCAGTTCCTTTAGTTTCGGTCCGAATCGTTTTTAATTAATTCCCGCCCTTTTTGGAATTGTTTCAAATATGTTTCAGATATGATTTTCAAACTTTAATTCCAAGAGATTTAGAAATCCATTTTTAGCAAGTAAATATGCGTTGGAAAGCTTAGGAAATTGTCTAGCCTCTGAAACTAGTTAGAATCCAATTTGAGTTAGTGATTTAAATAAATAAGAATACTTTGACCAAAGATTTATTAATCATAGGAAAATTCCAGAAAATTGTTTATGCCTCCTAAAATTATGAAACTTGGTTTGTGAACTCACTAATTAACTCCCCTACTGTTTAGTTCAACCTTAATCAACTCAAACCTTGTTAGTGGTACCAATTAGACCCTAATCCAATCCTAGTTGGTAGCATAAAATGATAGATCTCTATTATACACTTAGAATTAGTTTTGCCCTCAATACCAATTCACTTAATTAATCCCTCCCCACTTGAACTAGTCCTAATACCCTGAGTTTAATACCAATGTTTAGAAAGTAAACCACTTATGGCACTTGGTAGAAAAATCTAACTTACACACTTGATGAACACTTGGAAGAAACCTTGCAACCCAACTCAATAAAATCCAACATGAATGTTATTGTTTGAAAACAAGTATGTTTGCTTGGTGTGCTGTTAGCATTGTGTAGTGATTGTGTGCCTTGTGTTTATTCGTTATTAGACGCTAGTGTTGTTGAGGAGGATATTGAGGGGGAATTCTGTCAAGAAGAAGAAGACTACCCCGGACACTTTGCCAACCAAGGCAAGCCATCTTTTGAATCATACTCCAAATGCCTAGTTTTACTATTGCATTCTACTCGTTTTAAATAAATTGCATGATTGAATTGCTAGAGTAGAATGATAGTTGTGTAGTGATATCTTGCTTAACAAGAGCATCAAGCTGAGTTTATCCAAGTTTTCCCGTAGTTTTAAACATCACTCAATGTAGTTGCTTAGTCGCTAATAAAAGTGAGGCCATCTATAAGGGGAACCCTAATTGAAATTGGTGACATGAACTTGAAAACTTGAATTGAAGATTTCTCCTACATGATGGTTTTATGAAGGAAAATAACCTTGACTAAGGACTATGGAATGTATTTGCTAAATGATAATAAGTGATGTACCATGTGAGCCAACCATTACCGTACGACCACATTACCCCTAAATGGGAAGGGGCTTAGTCTGTAGCTTGTTTGTTCTAGTATGGGAGACCTTGTATCATCCTTTATAGAAGTGCACCGTGCGCGGGTACTTCCGAACCGAGTGGAAATTGCCATTCATGCAGCACTCTGCAGCGGGCAAAACTATGAGTGCCAAAATGGACTCTAAGGGAAGGATCCTATACTAGAGTAGACAAGTGAAAGAATTTGTTTGATTATCTGAACCTCGCATACTTTGTGTATGACGATCCGTGGATTTCTCCCGGCAGATGTATCGAATCTTGTGGGTAAAGTGTACCCCTCGGCAGAGGTTTCAAAACTATTCAAATAGCCGCGTCCGCGGTCATGGACAGTTGGCAAGCTTGACTTGACTTTTGTCAAGAGTGTAAACAACTTATGATGACTTGGTGAATGACTTGAATTGACATTGATGTTGACACCCTTGAAGTTCCTCTTTAGAGGTACTTAGAGAATTAAATCTTCTTCTCTAATAATGAACCTTCTTGGGAAATAAAACTAGCTTGTTGCAAATAAACTTAGTGCTTAGTCCACCATATGAACCTTGCATATCTACTTCATCTTTTCGTTTATAAGATGGTTTGTGAGTGCATCCAATGTACTCATGGCTGTGTCCCTGGCTATCAACTTGGCCAGACTATGGGGAAGAGTATCCGGAGGAAGGTTATGAAGAAGAGTACCAGAACTAAGATCTTCTATTGAGTCGCCATTGCCTGTAGGGTGTAGGCATGGACCCGAAGACGTTATTTCCGCTGCTATATTGTGTTGTAATATGAACTTGGTCACTATGACCATTGTATTTTGAACCATCGTATTGTAATGTCTATGGAACTGGTTACCAACTACGTTATGTGTATCACAACAATGATTCTGGGATTGTGGTGGAATACATAACGGGCACTTCGAATTTGTGATAAATTCGGGGGTGTCACATTCCCCTTATCTTCTTGGGGAAGGGGTTGCCACACACGGCCAAGGAGGGAGGACAGCTATAGACTTGATTCTTCCGTGGACGTAGTCTTCGCAGAGTAGTGGCACCGGTCCACCGGAGTGGGTGGAGGAAGCTGACATCTTCCTCTGGTGCCCTGCACCGTCCACGCTATTTTTAGGGGGGTGGCCAACAACCACTGTGCCACTTTATGTAGGCATGGCAAAAGTTGGTCTCCTCCCTGTCGGGGGTAGCGTTGGCAGTACACGGTCTTCTGCCCTTGTCTTCTTGCTCTGCACGCAAATGTGCCAAGCTGACGTGGTCGTGGTCCCTCCCCTCACCAGCGGAAGCTCGCGAGGAGGTCTTCTGGTCCTTAGTAGTTTTGGTCGTCGTTCTCCTCATGAGGCGCCTCCTCATGAGGGTCTTCTTCAATAGCTTCAGTCGTCGTTTCACTCCTGGGACGAAGCTGGACCGTTGAAGAGGCCCAGGAGCAGGTGGACCGAGATACCCCAGTATCCAGAACACCGACATAGGCTCGAGCCCAAAGCCCGAAGTTTTGGCCAGCAGAGGGTTTCTCCCTGGCATAAAACCACTTCGTCCTCCACCCAGGATTGTTTTCCGGAGTCTGGAGGTTGAAGAGTCGATGTCCTGGCGCACCTGGCAGCTGAAATCACCAGTCTGGTAATGCAGGGGGCGCCTGATGACGAAAATTTGGCTCCACAGCGCCCAGTGGGGCTCAATCCCCTGGAAGCACTCACAAAGCGTGACGAAGCACGCGATATGGAGAATGGTGTTGGGATTTAGGTCATGGAGCTAAATCCCATATGCAAACAGAAGGCCGCGAAGGAAAGGATGAAGGGGAAACGAGAGTCCCCGGAGGAGGAATGCGAGGAAAATTACCCGGAAGCCTGTAGGTGGTCAGGGAATGATTTCTGGACCGGCGACGAGAATTTCTGCCAGATCGTTCTTCAGGAGACCAATCTTCTCAACGCTTGCTGATGCTCCAAGTGAATGTGGCTTCAGACTGTCCTTGTGCGTGGTGAATAACCAGCCCGTTGGGAACCCCAAGAGGAAGGTATGATGAGTGCAGCAGCAAGTTTTCCCTCAGTTTAAGAAACCAAGGTTTATCGAACAGGAGAAGAGAGACAATGACGGCTGAAGGTGATGCTTGCTAGTTCGCGATAGCAGCGGACAATTTATATATGGCGCCTCGTCCAAGCTTTGCTTGCTAGCTGCAACGTGGAACCTGCACACACACAAACAAATACTTTGCTCCCAACTTGCGATGAGGTTGTCAATCTCACCGGTTTGCTTGAAACAAAGGTTATGAGTGTATCGAGTGGAAAACAATATAGTATGTGAGTAAAGTAAACAGTACGAGTAAAGTAAACAGGTGATAGCAATATGATGTAAATAGGACCGGGGTCCACAGTTCACTAGTGGTGTCTCTCCATAGATAAAATAGCACATGCTGGGTAAGCAAATTACAGTTGGGCAATTGATAGAATAAAGATAACGTGATATGTCAAGAAGATCACTATGAGATTTACTCTGGGCATTACAACAAAATACATAGACTGCCATCCAACTGCATCTATGACTAATAATCCACTTGTGGTGAATCAATCCAAGAACTCCACAAGTATTAAGTTGCGAACAACAGATAATTGCATTAAGCAAAGTGTGTAATGTAAACAAAGCATATGCCCTTGAGCATATGAATGTTGTTTTCTCCCTAGTAGCAACAGCACATCTACCACCTTAGAGGTTTCTGTCACTCCCCCAGGTGAAATAGAGGCATGAACCCACTATCGAGCATAAATACCCCCTCTTGGAGTCACTAGCAACTACTCGGCCAAGATAGCTACTAACAACGGAGAGCATGCAAGATCATAAACAACATAGAGATAACAAAAGATATAATTCAGTACAGCAACTTAATCATAAACACCAATATTCATCGGATCCCAACAAACCAAACATGTAGAATTACATAACGGTGATCTCAATCATGTATGGCAGCTCATGAGATCTAAACATGAAGCACATAGTGGAGAAGACAACCATCTAGCTACTGCTATGGACCCATAGTCCAAGGTAGACTACTCACTCATCGCTCCGGAGGCAAGCATGGCGATGAAGAAGACCTCCGGTGGCGATTCCCTTCTCCGGCAGGGTGCCGGGAAGAGCTTCTAGACCCTCCCGATCTTCGGGTCGACGGCGGCGGCGGATCGCGATGTATTCTGGAAAACTGATCGGGCACTTAGGTTTTTCTCGTCGGGGGGTCTTTATAGGCGAAGGGTCGATGTCAGAGGAGGGGCCAGGCGCCCTCACGTGGGCCCGGCGCGGCCAGGGGGCTGGCCGCGCCACCCACGCGTGTGGGGCCCTGGTGGCCCCCCTCCGACACTTCTTCGGATCTCTGGAAGCTTCCGGGAAAAATAAGACTTCAGGAACTTGTTTCGTCCAATTCCGAGAATATTTCATGTGTATCACTTCTGAAACACAAAAACAGAAGAAAACAGGAAACTGGCACTGTGGCACTTGTTAATAGGTTAGTTCCGGAAAATGCATAAAAGTGCCACTAAGTGTAACGAAACAATAGGCAAATGGTGTAAAACAAGCATGGAGCATCAAAAATTATAGATACGTTTGAGACGTATCACTTGCTAGCTCCTTGTCTCCGAACTTGGTTTGGACCCAGTTCCCAATGGCAGGCGGGTCAGCGTCGGTGGTCTTGGCCTTTTTAGCGGTGCCGCCGGCGGTGCCAGTTGCGGTCAAGCCTATCTTGCGCATGACGGCGGCACTCAGCAAGAACTTCGTGGGAGAGGAGGAAGGAGAGATGCATTGCAGGAGAAGTGTGCAGGGAAGAAGACGACGGCGGCGGAGTGGGGTAAACAGTTACTCCTCCGGTGTCATTTTTATTTCACCCCGGGGGAGCATTGGTCCATCCTAGCCGCACGTTGCGAAGGGGAATTGGCTGGGCGGATCTGGCCGTCCACGTGTCAGCACCCCGCGCATTGAGGCCTCCACTACGCACGGTTATTGAGGAGACATGGCAGACTTTTTTCACCTACACGTGGGATGTGCAGTCAAACTCGGTCAACAGCCAGGGCGCACTGCTGTTGGGCCCACCGAGCGTCTAGTCTTGTCAATGTCAGGCTATCCTTGCAGAGGATGGCGTGACCGCTCGAAGGAACCAAGCTTCATCACTGACATCATTTCCTGTGGGTTGGTTTCTTTTCGACCCAAAGGATAAGCTCAGCGTCGGGCTCTCATATTTTCGAGGTATGTACTCTTGAAATTCAAACTTCTTTGGTGCTAGGTGTTCCTCGAAGTCTTTTTGTGCTATCTGGACGCAAGTATCGCCTTTTGAGTGGTCCTGTTTTTTACCCGAGGCTTTAATGTGAGTCGCTCAAGAGATTTTTTAGTTGGGTTTTCTGCATGCCTACTCAAAAGGACCTTCATGCTTTGATTGACACCGTTTTGGCATTCGAGTTGCGGATTGTCATCCTTGAATTATTTATTATGGGCCAGCAGTGCCTCTATGCTCCACGAATCAAAAGTATCGACTCTCCCCGCCTACCGCATTTGAGTGGGTCATGCTGCTTTGATCTTCGAGTTGTGGATTTTAATCCCTCGAATTGTCCTTTGCTGGCAATGCCCTCTTATCATTCAAGTCATAGCTATCGATCCCGTGACCTTTTCCTTATTTCGGCCTGCAGTGCCGTAAGTCTACTCGAATAATGGCTTCAGTCCCCAGGTTATTTCTAATTCAGGGCCAGCAGTGCCTCAATGTCGATTCGGGAGCAGATTTTAGCCCCTTGGAATCCAACTCTATGCTTATGCTTACACTTAATGCCCCCTGGAATCCAACTCTATGCCTCAATGCCCGAATTTTGGTGGCAATATACCAATTCGGATGCCGTATGTCAAATACGAAGGTAAGTCCACAGTTGGCAACACTAGATGGCCCGATATTCGTATCAAGCACGCTCTGCCGAGAAATTTTCCATACCTACGGTATGAAGTTTTGCATCGATGGACACATCGAGTGCCTCACACAGTACTAGGCTTTGACCTGGTAAGTCCACACGCGGCTCGGGTCGAAGTAGCGCCAGCCCACGCGCGTTCAAGTCGGGGGACTCGAATCTGAGTAAGCTAACCGATGTTTTTGTGGCTATGCAATTAACTGGGACCCGGCGTCAGTCTCAGACCGGTTATGCCAATCCCCCTAGCAACCAAACTATGCATTTTCGAGGCTCGAAATGAGTGCTACTTGAATCTGTCCCTTTACTAAACAAATCATTCGTATGCCTGCTATGCCTTTGTATTTTTACAGGTAGGGCGAAAAGAGGTATGAGGAAGCAAAGAAATGTCTCGAATTAGAGTCCCTGCCATAGTCTTCGACTATCCCAGGCACTCGGGGGCTACTGACAAAGGAATACCAAATGGGCCCTTGGCTTTGGCCTACCTGGTTTTGGTCCAGGAGGGACAATCGTTGAAGGTTTACTGAAGCCCATGATGATATCAGCTTGGCGCGGCCCAGGGACACAATTTGGAGTGTAAGATGAAGACTCGAAGAAGGAGACCTAGTCGAATTAGGACTCATCTAGGGTTTATTCAAACCAACTCTATCTATAATCAACTTGGAGAACAATCGCGGGACCAACCTTCGCATATAAAAGTTTGGGAGGGAGATCTTAGCCCCTCTCTAGACACTTTTTCACCACCTCACACCGAAGCGCTCGAAGCATTGAGAGCTCTCCACCTTCAGCTAGATCCAATCTACGCCACCATTGTAACACCACCACTGTAGCCACCCCATCAGTAAAGTCAAACAAGCAGGACATAGGTTTTTACCCTACCAAGGGGGCCGAACCTGGGTAAAACTTGTGTCCCTCTGCTTTCGTCTGATCGCCGTCGAGTTTGCTGGATCCCACTAGCGCTCCATGTCTCGAAATCCCACAAACATGGGCATTGCCAGGGTTGAACCTCGTCACATGGTCAATTATGGGATTCAGTCCCCCAATTTTCTCTCGTTCAGGGCCAGCAGCGCCTTTGCATTGTTCGAGTTGAGATTCTCTCCTCTCGAAATTCCTTTTTGTGTTTAATCTATGCCTATTTACCCAAATTTTGGTGGCCATATACCGGTTTGGATGCCATATGTCCAATACGAAGATAAGTCCATAGTTAGCAACACTAGATGGCCCAGTATTCGCATCAAGCGCACTTTGCCAAGAGAATTTTCCATGCCTACGGTATGAAGTTTTGCATCGATGGATGCATCGAGTGCCTCACAATCACTGGGCTTCGACCTAATAAGTCCACGCGCGGCACGGGTCGAAGTGGCGCCAGTCCACGCGGGTTCGAGTCGGGGGACTCAAATCTGATTAAGCTAACCGTTGTTTTTGCAACTATGCATTTAACTGGACCCGGCGTGAGTTCCAGACTAGTTATGTCAATCCCTCTAGCAATAAATATATGCATCTTCGAGGCTAGAAATGAGCTTACTCGCATAACCCAATCACACTAGCGAACTGTTTATATACATGTTGTTGGCTCTCTTGTCTCTTCGGGTAGGATTAGAAGGCTTGATAAACAGCTGAATAAGGACTCAAATTAATGAAGTTAGAGTTCCTTCCATAGTCTTCGACTATCCCAGGCACTCGGGGGCTACTGACGAGGGAATGACCCGTGGGTCCTCGATATTAGCCTACCTAGTTTTCAGCCCAGGAAGGACATCTACCGAAAGGATGGCAAGGCCCATAAGCACTATCGTCTGGCACATCCCAGAAGCAAGACTTGGCGTACAAGGCAAGGCTCGAAGAACAAGACCAAGTCAAATTAGGACTTATTTAGGGTTTATTCAAACCGTCTTTATCTGTAATTGGCTTCGAGAACAATCTCGAGACCCATCCTTCGCCTATAAAAGGATGAGAGGGAGGTCCAGTAGCCCTAAGACGCTTTTTTTCCATCTTCCATCCGAGCGCTCGAACCCTCGATAGATCCTCATCATTGGCTAGATCCAATCTACGCCACCACTGTAACCACGCCATTGAAATCACCCCAGCAATAAAGTCAGACAAGCAGGACATAGGTCGTTACCCAACAAGGGGGCCAAACCTGGGTAAACCTGTGTTTCCTTGTGTTGTCTGATCGCCGTCGAGTTCGCCGGATCCCACATACGCTTCATGATTCGAAAGCCCTCAAGCATGGGCATTGCCGGGGTTGAACCTCGTCACCTGGTAATCGCTTTGTGCAATTTTGGGAGTCGTTGATCTTTGCTGGTTGCATATCACCTTCCTCTTGTTTGGTAAGAAATTGTAAAAGCTTTGTATACTGCTTGACGGATTACGCATGATTCCACCATATTCCATAGTTTGTAGGTCTATACATTTGTGCTTGCTTCTGCGCTAATCATGATAGGAACCACGAAGGAAGATGTTGATCAGGAGAAGTTAAAAATGCAGAGTTGCATGCCCACTTCACCCAATTATTTGTGGGGCGTGCACACGACATGGATACACACTTGGGTGATGTTGATTCCAAGCTCTCTAATACGATGGAGAAGATTGATGGCCTTGAGGAAGCTTTCAACGCCAAGTTCCAGGAAGTCCTAGCCTGGTTACCACCATAGCCATAGTCGGGCATCACGTGCCACGCGCATGTCGCGTTCCTCTTGCACCGCCACCTGCGGGTACCGTTATAGCTGCGGTGGCCACAACGGAGCAGGCCACCTAGGATGGATATGCTGCTGATGAAGGGGAGGATGAGTTTGAAGACAAAAACGAGCTAGAGGAGTGCGAGGTCCAACAGCCTGCACCTGGACGTCCATGGCAATACAACCGCAACGCACGCCCACCTCCACAACCGGTACGTGATGATGATCATGTTGCAAAACTTAAATTAAATATTCCGTCATTCGAGAGTAGATATAATCCTGATGCATATCTCATTTGGGAATTGGAAGTAGAGCAATGTTTTCCATATTGACGACATCCTGAGCATTTGCGTGTTAGTGCTGCTACTTATGAGTTTGCAGATTTTGCTTCTATTTGGTGGTCTGAACATTGTAGAGTCAATCATGCTAATATTCCTGCTACTTGGCTTAGGTTAAAACATTCCATGCGTACTCGTTTTGCACCTCCACATTATCAACGTGGTTTGCTTAAAAAAGCTCGTTTAGAACAAGGTAAAAATTCTGTACAAGAATATTATCAAGAGTTACAAACAGGCATGATTCGTTGTGGTATTGTAGAGGATAATGAAGCTATGCTTGCACGTTTCTTTGGTGGTTTGAATAAAGAGATTCAGCATATTTTTGACTATAAGGAGTAAAACACTATTACTTGTTTATTTCATCTTTATTTGCAAAGCTAAACTTGAAGTGCAGGATCATCTACGATCATGGAGAAGAGCTAATAATTCTGCAGGTCGTACTTCCTCATGGTCTGGCTGCCAATCAGCTCCACCTTCTCGTGGGGATGCACCAGCGCCTCCCAACTCCAAGTACACCGCGCGCACATCACGAATGCAACCTGCTCCTGCTCCATCACCATCTGCTGGTCCGACACGGAGTTCATCTTCCATGGCCTCCACGGGGAAGACTCGCGACATTCAGTGTCACAAATGCTCTGGGTTTGGTCACATAGAAAAAGAATGCAGGACCAAACGTGTCATGGTGGTGCTTGGATGGTGAATATAATTCTGCGAGTGATTTCAATGACGATACACTGGCCCTTATTGCTACACGTGATGGCGCCAAGCCTAATTCTGACAAGGCAATGGAGGTAATGGGAGCTGAAACTGCTGATCAATTGATCAAAGTCGAGCATGATCAATGCGACAATTTGTTTCAAACAAGAGGCGTTGTTAAAGATAGAGATATTTGGATCATCATTGATGGTGGGATTGTAACAATCTGGCTAGCATTGACAAGGTGGAGAAGCTTGCTCTACCCACACGACAACGACCTCATCCATATTACATTCAATGGTTTGAGAGCTCTCGTAAGCTCAAGGTAACAAGAACTGCACGCGTGCATTTTACTATTGGTAGCTATTCAGATTTTGTTGATTGTGATGTTGTACCTATGCAAGCTTGTTCTTTGTTACTTGGTAGACAATGGAAATTTGATAGAGAATCTGTACATCATGGTAAAACTAATTAGCATTCTGTTATACATGCTGGAAAGAAAATTGGACTTAAACCCATGACTTTGGAACAAATTTTGAAAGATGATCTTGCTAGAGCTAGTAGATTAAAAAACAAGGAGAAACATAAGAGTGAGAATCATATTATTGCTGCGGATTTTGTACCACCTAAGCATACTTCTAAATCTGATTCTAACCATGCCATTGAAATTCGTTTAAAGAATCCTTATTTACTTGCTAGCAAATCTGATCTTGCTGAAATTGATGTGAATATTACTCCATGCTATGCCATTGTTTGCAAAGAAGTTTTGTCTTCATTTGATGATATGCCTCCTTCTTTGCCACCTGCGGTTGCTAACCTTTTGCAGGAATTCCTGGACGTTTTCCCACAAGATGTTCCACCTGGACTTCCACCTATTCGTGGGATAGAACACCAAATTGATTCGATTCTAGGAGCTTCGCTGCCCAACCGTGCACCCTACTGCACCAATCTCAAAGAAACAAAAGAGATCCAACAACCAATTCAATGTTTATAGGACAAAGGTTATATTCGTGAATATCTTAGCCCATGTGCTGTTCCTATTATTTTGGTACCCAAGAAAGATGGTTCTTCGCGCATGTCTACTGATTGTAGAGATATTAATAATATTACCATTCGTTATCGTCACCCTATACCTCGTTTGGATGACATGCTTGATGAGTTGAGTGGTTCTATTATGCTCTCTAAAGTGGATTTGCATAGTGGTTACCCCCAGATTCATATGCAATTAGGAGATGAATGGAATACAACATTTATAACTAAGTTCGGTTTATATGAGTGGTTAGTGATGACGTTTGGTTTAACTAATGCACCTAGTACTTTTATGAGACTCATGAACAAAGTTTTATGTGCTTGTATTGGTCATTTTGTGGTGGTATATTTTGATGACATTCTCATATATAGCAAATCATTAGAGGACCATTTGGATCATTTACGTGATGTTTTCAATGCTTTACGTGATGCAAGTTTGTATGGTAATCTTGAGAAGTGCACCTTTTGCACGTATAGAGTTGCTTTCCTTGGTGATGTTGTTACAAAATAGGGAATTGAAGTTGATCCAGCAAGGATTGATGCAATAGAGAATTGGCCGCAGCCCAAGATGGTCACACAAGTGAGGAGTTTTCTTGGCCTCGCTGGGTTTTATAGGCGCTTTGTCAAAGATTTTGGTTCTACTGCTGCGCCATTGAATGAGCTCACAAAGAAGGATGTGCCCTTTATTTGGGGCGATGCACAACAAGAAGCCTTCATGATACTGAAAGATAAGTTAACACATGCTCCATTACTCCAACTTGCTGATTTTAATAGATGTTTGAACTTGAATGTGATGCTTGTGGAATTGGTTTGGGAGGTGTGTTATTACAAGAGGGGAAACCTGTAGCATATTTTAGTGAAAAATCGAGTGGGCCTAATCTAAACTATTCTACTTATGATAAAGAATTATATGTGTTGGTTTGGACATTAGAAACTTGGCAATATTATTTATGGCCTAAAGAATTTGTTATACATTCTCATCATGAATCTTTTAAGCATATTCATAGTCAAGCAAAGCTGAATCGTCGCCATGCAAAGTGGGTTGAATTTATTGAATCTTTTCCTGATGTTATCAAACAGAAAACAGGTAAAGATAATGTAATTACTGATGCTTTGTCATGCTGCTATACTATGCTATCTCAGCTTGACTTCATTTCTTTTGGATTAGAAACTATAAAGGAACAATACTTGCATGATGCTGAATTTATAGATGTGTTGCAGAATTGTAGAGATGGTAGAACATTGAACAAATTTGTCCTCAATGATGGATTTGTGTTCCGTGCTAACAAGCTATCCATTCCAGATTGTTTTGTTTGTCTTTTGTTGTTGCAGGAGGCGCATGGAGGTGGATTGATGGGACACTTCGGTGTCAAGAAGATGGAGGATGTACTTGTTGCACTCTTCCATGATATGTGAAAGTTGGTGGGCACCCGATGGAATCGGTTAGCCATGGTTTGAGAAAGGAAAAAGGTGGGGAGGAGTGCCAAAGCTTTATAAAAGAGCACCAATGTGCCAAATTTTCAAAGAACTTGGAACTGCTCTCACTTGTTTATTATGGAAGATAGCAAGTCCCCATTGCCAGTCGTTGACATGAAACAATCACCTCTCAAAATAAATTTTTATCTCTATTTTACAAATGAAAAGCTCTAGCACATGTTAAATCACTACTTCCCTCTGCGAAGGGCCTTTCCTTTACTGTTATGTTGAGTCTTCATCTTCTAACTTTAAAGCACCTTCTTGAGAGCATAGCTATTATTCTTAGTGTAATGTGCTTGTCCCAGAACACAGTTAAATGTGGTATAACTTTGATGCTTGTATCTTTGATATTTTTTACTTCTAGTCTTCCCTTGGACTTCAGAGGTGCCTCAGCATTTATGTTTTGCTCCACAAATAAAGGCAAGCGGGATACCACTCTTTTATATCATTTATGAGCATTACAATCTTGCAACTTCTTATGTTTCATGTTACTTGTTATTAGTATATTGGCACTCTTTCATAGCTTGCTCGACTATGAAGTAACATTAGTTGCATATTTCTTATTATGAATTGCCTGAGTACTTGATCATATAGTTAGAATATTTACATCTTATGAAGCAAATGTGTTCGTGAAAGTTTCTTTTATCGCACTCAGTTGTTAACTGAATTGCTTGAGGACAAGCAATAAGCTAAGCTTGGGGGGAGTTGATACGTCCAAAACGTATCTACTTTCCCGAACACTTTTGCTATTGTTTCTCCTCTAATTTGTTTGTTTTGAATGCAACTAACACGGACTAACACTGTTTTCAGCAGAATTGCTCTGGTGTCTCGTTTTTGTGTAGAAATCCAACTTTCAGTAAAAATCTGGGAAAAAATATTGCAAAAATCCTATTTCACCAGAAGACCCACGGAGCCAGAAGACGAGACGAAGAGGGGCTGGGAGGCCGCCACACAACCAGGGGGCGCGGCCCAGGCCTGACCGTGCCCACCTGTTGTGAGGTCGCCTCGGCCATCGCCTCGACCTCTCCTTCCGCCTACATATACCCTCTGACCTGAAAGGAGAGGGGGTTTGGCGTTTTTCCCATATAGACTTCCGCTGCGCTGCCACCATCAGAAACCGCAATTTGAAACCAGAAACTCTGTTCTGGCACCCTGCCAGGACGGGGATTTGGAGGAGATTTTCATCACTATCATCACCGACGTCTCTCCATCAACCATCCATGACTCTCCCATCCATGTGTGAGTAATTCCCGCTGTAGGCGAAGGGGATGGTAGGGATTGGATGATATCATTCATGTAATTTGCTATGAGATTGTTACGGCGTAGTGCCTAGTATCTTTTCTTAGTGCTTATGATATTGTTGCAACTTGTTGTGCTTAATGCTTGTCACTTTGGGCCCGAGTGCCATGATTTCAGATCTGAACTTGTTATTGTTTTATGATGATACTTGTTGTTTATGGTCTTACCTGCAAGTTGTTTATACATATTGTTGTCTGGAACCCGAGGCCCCAAAGTGACAGAAATTGGGATAACCGGAGGGGATGGCTATGGTGTGAGGATCACATGTGTTCACCGAGTGTTAATGCTTTGCTCCGGTACTTTATTAAAAGGAGTACCTTAATTACCAGTAGTTTCCCTTGAGGCCCTGCTGCAATAGGCTGGTAGGACAAAAGATGTCATGCAAGTTTCTCATTGCGAGCACGTGCGACTATATACGGAACACATGCCTATTATTGTTTAGTACTAGGATTCTTTATCATTATTTATCTGCAATTGCCCATGTCTCACTGATTTCATGAATTATCTTATCCATGCAATGCCCGTACATCCATCCCTATGCCTACAGTATTTTATCCTACTGTTTACTATTGCTACTATTACCACTTTTATTTTACTATTGTTGTTACTGTTTCACTACTGTCACCACTATAAAACTGTTGCCACTGATAAACTGCTGCTAGCAAGTCTGTTTCCAGGTGCAGCTGAATTGACAACTCATCTATCAAGGCTTATAAATATCCTTTGGCTCCCCATGTGTCAAATCAATAAATTTGGGTTTTACTTCCCTCGAAGACTGTTGTGAGCCCCTATACTTGTGGGTCATCAATGGTACTAATCCAATAGATTTAATTCAATTAGTTGACTATTAGATTTTGACCAAATCAGATCCCTAAAATATTTCCTGGCCAAATAGGATCTCCTTAATATTCATATGAAACTTTTCCTCCAATTATTCCTAAAACCCTAGATTCTTACTTTTCCAACAATTTTTGAAATCTAGTACTTCTCATATTCGGTACAAGTCTTGGGAATACAAACTTTGAATGATCAATTAATTTCCTAACCATGGCAAGGCCATACCAGATTTTTGAGACTACCCTATTTGTTCCGTCAACACATGTTACGTGCTTGGAATAATTTCCCCAAACTCATACAATTTTTTTTATCATCACATCTTTGTTATCCGTATCTTTTTTAATATCTCTAAATTGTTTTGGATCATCCCTAAACCATCTATCTGACCACACCCACACCTTCTTTTCTCACTGATCAACCACCCCTCCCAGCTATAGGACCTGTTTTGTCCTTGTGCCTTTGGTGGAGAAGAAGACCCGATGCAAATCTTGTCAAAGATTTGGGCATCCCCTTTTATCATCAATCTCACCCATCTCTTGACCCCCAATCCTCACTCATACCCTCTCCACCTCAGCATCCAGCCCTACCTCGCAGAGAACATTTCTGGGACCAAACCCTTCTCTCTCTATCTCTTTTCTTCCGATGGCCATGATGGCTTGGTCAAGAAGGAGAAAGCCAAGATAACCACTGTAACCGTATTGTCGTGGGTGCGTTCACGAACACCAAGGGTGACACCCCCTAGATTGTTTGGTACGTGCGCGGGTAAGACAACCTCATCCCTTCCACAAAGCAGACAGAAGAACACACGGTGATTTACCCTGGTTCAGGCCGCGAGAGGGGATCTCACGTAAAACCCTACATCCATCATGTCTGAGCTTATTGAAGAAGATGTCGATGGCGGGTGTACAAGGGAGTCAAAGGCGGAGCCTGGAGGCATCCGTCCTCTAAAGGAAGATCTTTACTCCTACTCTACTCAATCTCTTATGAACTAAGAGACTGATCTCTAGATCTAGGAGATGAACTCTCTCAGATCCTCCCTCCGAGACTCACAAGATGTAGATCTTGTTGGTCTCTACACTCCTCTCTCTGAATCCTAGCTTCTCTGCTTTTCTACTGCCTATCTGCTCTTGTCCGCCCTCTTTCTTCTGAGGCCTTTCTCTTTTCCATCCCCCTCTCAACCGTGGCCTGGCCCTCCTTTTATATTTAAGGGGATACCACAGTGGCCAGTCCACATGTGTGACAGATGTCACATGGCTCTGAGCGGTGGCGTAGCCTTGCAGTGCTAGTCCCCGAGCTGTCTTCTCGCCCCGTCTGGTGCGATGCGCCGATGGGACTTGACCAGCCGGTCCAGTCCATCATTACTGCCCCTGGCGTGGCAATGATGTCTTTTGCAAGTCCGCCGCAGAGGGCTTCTGCCGCGTGTCTCCCATGCGCGTCTCCGGGGGTGACACAGAGATCCTGGCAGGATCCTCTTGCCATGCGCCCTGAGGCCTTGTCCTATGGGATAGGTCACGAGCCTTCTCTGGTATGCCACTTTCTCCCGGCTAGTGGAGAAACCTTCTCTTGCAAGATTCCCTCCCCACAAGGGGGAGAGGCCTTCACTTCCTCCTCCCTGTAGAGGGGAAAAGGCAACGCCTGGCGCCCGGCAATGCCTTGTCGGGGCAGAGCTTGCGGGGAGGGGGAGGGGTTCTACCACAGGCATCATTCCTTGTCTCCTTCTAGGAAATGGCTAATGGCGAAGGGATGCCACCATGACAGAGCTTCTGAAGATGCCGGTCGAGGTACCCTCACGACATCTTCGAGAAGCTCTATTGCAGGAGCAACTCTTGCCTTCACCATGCCATTGGCGTCCCCAGCTCTGCGTGGTCTTCCACTGGCACTCACTCAACTCCTGTGCGAGAGGAGTGCCATGGCCTGGGCTATTTGTAGCCTGGACAGTGGCGGTCTTCGTCTTCTTCCCGCAAGTGGGCTTGCGGATGGCTCTTCCATTGGGAAGCGGTGGCAGAGCGATAGTGCCTTGGTCCAGCTGCCGCTTGGTGAGTCCTTATCCTTTCTCCTTGTGGAGCAGGCCGAGCGACAGGTGCTAGGACCCCCTATAGTCCTCGGTCGTGCCCCGGCAACGCTGCCACCTGTTGCCTGGGTGCGGCCAAACTAAAGAGCGCAGGACCTGCGACATGACCGATCACGCTTGACGTGACCTATCATGCTGCCAGACCTATCACAACACCAGAACATAAGCACTTGAGTGCTCCGCAGACCCAAAGGGTTGTGCATTGACTCCAGTGCTCTCCCACGGTGCCTTGATTCTCGCGCGGGGCAAAAAATGCTCGGTGTAGTGGGGCAGTTGCCACACGGGCCGTGCGTGGGGAAGGAGCGAGAGGTTAATGCGGGAGCGAAATAGACGGTGGGCCCACGCTCATGCCTAATAAAGGGTTTTGGGTAGTGGCCTCAGTCTGTTTGCTGCCGACGCATCTCACCTTCGCCTTCCTCCGTCGCACTTCTCCGGTCCCCTTTCCCCTTGCCTCTCACTGCGCCATGGCCCCCAAGAAGTCGAAGCCCAAGAAGGGGATTGCCGAAGGCTCCTGCTCCCGAGACCCTTTCCTTCCTATCAAGGCACATGGCGGAGGACAAGGGATTGAGCAGCTCGCTGGATACGTGGCGGATGAATCGAACGAGCAAGGTCCGACCATCCTCGCCATGCCAGCGAAGCTGTTGGTCGTGAGGCGAGGGATACAAGGGTGTTCTTATGCTTTCTGGTGGCGGGGATGGTCCCGCCAATGTCGCTCTTCCTCCATGCCGTGTTGTCCATGTACGGCATGGTGCTGGCGCACCTTCACCCCAACGCCCTCCTCACGCTGGCCATCTTCCAGTACCTTTGTGAGGCATTCGTGGGGGTGCTCCCTTTGGTAGCGCTCTTCCGCGTATCCTTCGAGGCGCGCCTGGATGCTGGCGGTGCCATTTCTGGCTGCCTCTCCTTCCTTCTTCGCCCGAGCATGGTGACGCATTTCCTCCCCATGCCGAACAGAGAGTGGGAGGAGTGGCGGGTGAACTTGTGCCTCGTGAGGTTCAGCGAGGAAGATGACCTCATGGCTTACGCCGAGCCAACGGGCTTCCCGGAAGCTCTCTCCGTCTGGACCTCCCCAGTGAGCATGGCCTGTCTGGAGGCTGCAGTAGAGAGGATCCAGAACCTCCGCGAAAACCACCTCGCCGCCCATCACGTGGTGAACTCTTTCGTTCACCAAAATATCATGCCGCTACAACGATGCTCCTGCCCTCATTGGGAGGCGCTCTCTCGGAATCACCCAATGAGGTTGCATCGTGATAGCCCCTCTGAGGATGAGATCCTGAGGGTCTCCAACTTTCTGACTGGCGGCAACTAGACAGAACTATTGTGGTCTCAGCGAATCCGTGCGCTCATCAGGCTGGAGGCCGAGGAGCACGCGGCCATCATTGCATCCATGCCCCTCTGTGACGAGTGGGGCCCCGTTGTGGAACCTGCGACACAGGAGGTAGCCGATGGAGTCGAGGGCGAGGAACTCACCACGGCACAGAGAAGTCGCCTGGTCAATTGCCTTTTTGCGACCCAGGAGGCCATCGAGGAGGGCAAAGGATCCGACGCCTTGGTTCACCTCCCTCGGTGGCGCCTGAGGCCATCGCACTTGGCCAGCCCCCGGGCCTCAGCACCGGGGATGAGCTCCTCCGCCGGGGCTAGCACATCTCGTGCCATTCCCGCGAGTGGCCCGTCCCCAGATATTGCAGGCTCGGACGACCTAGAGTGGGGCTGCCTCCTGGATCTGCCCCGATAAGCTTCCTGGGCTTGCATCCTTGTATTCTCTTTATCGAGTCTTGTGAAGTCACAATGCTTCTTTGATTTCATGCAACAGGGACCCCTCCCCGGAGCCTTCAGCTAAGAGGGCCCGGGAAGACGCCCCGGCTCTTAGTGAGCCCACCAGCAAGAGGCTTCACGGAGCCCCCGGCGTGGAGCTGAGGCTCCCCGCAATGGGTAAATCACTTTCCCTTTAGTTCATTCCCACATCCCTTGCCGGGATTGCCCTTGTCGGGCTAATGCTTGCCATCTGCTCTATGTGCAGGGGTTGTGTCTGGCAGGGTTGCCGGAGATCTTCTGGGAAGGCTCCCTGCAACCACTACCATCACACCAATAGGTGCACACCCTTTTGCCCAACTTTGCCAACTCTTTTTCTTTTTAGCCAAATTTTTGCCAGTTCCTTCTCTTGTTGCCTCTTCGGACAACTGATTCTTTTCTCTTGGGTCCATAGCTGATGTGTCCTTGCCAGAAGCTGGGACAATAGAGCCAGTGGGCAGGGCTAGCCAAGGCATCAGCCGGGGAGCAGATGGTGCTCCCTGCTCCGTCGCTCCTGTTATTCCTTCCCACGCCCCATTTCCAACCGCAGCCCCGATGGACTTCGTCAAGGTGCTGCTGTGGCAAAGGGCACCGATGGATCCTCCAGGGGGAGCAGCCAAGAGGTGGTTCCCGGGCAGGCTGCTGCTGTGCCCTCAGGTGCCACCGCCTTGGTAGCCCCAGCCGCATGCCCCTCCTGCCGTGGATCCCGCAGGAGCCAGCCTGGGGATGCCACGATGAGAGCTTGACTCTTCAGATCCAGGGCTAGATGCGCATCAGATCGCCCGAGCAAGGCCGAACAATGAGGCGGCGGACCCTGACACCACCATGGCCGAGCAGGAGCAGGAGCATCAGGACCGGGAGAGCGGACTCCTGGCTTAGATCTCCGATCTGGAAGATAGGGTCTGGTCGTACAAGGAGTGCCTCGACGAGCTTTCCTCAACCAACTCTGGGCTGCACGAGGCACTACACACCCAGGAGGCAGGAGTCGAAGCTCGACTCAATGCAGTCCAACAATAGCTTGATGCTGCTTTGCAGCATCAGGCAACCCTGACCGCCCAGATCGCCACGCTTTAGGGCGAGTTGCGCGTTGCCGTTGCGGCGGCGGAGTCATGGGCGGCGATTGTGGCCGAGCGGGATGCTAGCATCACGATTGCCATGACTCAGCTAGAGAGGGCCCTCGAGAATGAGGCAACATCCTCCCTCGCTGTGGCCCAGGCCAACACGGCATTGGTCGGGACAATTCATGCCTTTCGGGTCCTCACTGTTCAAGTGAGGCTAGCGTTGGTAACACTGGGCCTCGAGCCGCCGCCGATCCCCTCCGAATGGGAGGGAAGCATTGACCTCTGGTTCGCGAAGGTTACCCGCCGGATCAGCTCTCTCCCGGAGAGGCTGGGACAGGTGCTGTGAATGGAAGGAGAGCAGATTGTCAACTTGGTTGGCAACCTCATCCTTACGCGCATGCACCACTTCACCCCCAACTTCCTGTTCACATGGATCTTTGAAAGATTCGGTGATGATGCAGCCGGGAGGGCGGCAGAGGAAACTTCCCAAGCCGTAGTGGCTAGGGTAGTTGCTTAGCTGCGGCAGCGGGTCTCCCGTCGTGCGCCCGAGGCTTGAGCCCCCAGGCCTTCTTTTCTGTCCGTTTGCTCCTGCATTTTGCTTCCACAAAACTTATGTAGTTGTACATATATGATTATTGCAATGATGCTATTATGATTTATGAATGTTGTGTCAATGATGTATGACATGTATGCATCTCGAATGCACTTTTGCCAGAAATAGTCCATGATTCTTTGCAATGCTCACAGTAGGCAAAGAGTCGTGTTAGCAGGAACTTATTTGTGCCTTCATATTCTTATTTCTTCTCTTCCCGGGGGAAGGTTAGGCCAAAGATCACCTCTGAGTGATATTCTCCGATCAAGCTATACCGTTGTTAAGGTTCCTGCAAGGTTTCCACTTTGAAAAGGGGTTTTCGAAAACAGTTTTTGGGAAAACATCTTCCATCACAAGGTGGGTTTTTCTTTTAAACACCGTTTTCTCAAAATTCTTGCACAAAGAGGTTTTCGCAAATCTTTTCCAATAGGTTTTTGTAAAAGCTTTTCTTTAAAAAGGGAGTATGCCAAAACCTTTTTTCAAAACATTGTTAGTAGTCCGACAAGCCTCTTTTCCCCAGAATTGGGAGACACTCAGATCCCGACCAAGAGCAGTGCATGTCGTCGATACGGGAGGCATGATCAAGAGCTACACACGCAGCTGCTTCGCCGAATGTGTGCACTGATTTGGAGTCAATTCTCCTGCTCAGGGCCAAGATAAGGACGTCAACTAGTCTTAGGGCTGCGTGTCGAGATGGTGCCTCAACAAGGCCTTGGGGTCGCCTGGACCTGCCTTCATTGATTAAGGCGGAGTGACATGAACATATGTCCTCCGAATTACAAATGCAGGGGCCGACCTTCTCTCACATCCCCTCATCTTTCATACAGCGGATTACAAGCGGGCATCCCGACAACTATACTGCTTGACATTCACTTCTGCGTGCACATCCATAGCCGCGCTTTAGTCTTTGGCCGTGCGCGAGTGAGGCACTTTTAGGGTTGAAGGTTAGGATGAAACCGATGTTCCACGAGCCCCTCACTAGCTATCAACCCGGGTCCTCCTAGTCCAGCATTGGCCTACTGGAGGACATGCAACACTCTACGCTAGCGGTCCCACTTTCGGGAGAGAGATCCTATGCTTTTTGGGGCTTAAAGTCCCATCAAACAAGGTTTCCCCGTTAGAACTCCCGGGTCAGCCATACCAACCCGTTGGCTGCGAGAACCTTTACAAATAGCGAACAAACCGCACATTCTCCCAGCTACGAACCCTCTCAAGGAAGTTGATGACACCAAAGTCCCCTCTCGTGAAGGGTTTGGTGCCGCCATAGCAATATCCGAGAGAATCCGTAATTAAGCTTCGTGGTTGACGCGGTCCTTCCCCTTCTCCACAGGGGTGTCATTGGAGGTTTCGGCGTTGCCACCCTTTTGGGTTAATAGTGCCCGTCTCCGCGCAAGGCGGTGTTACCATTCAGTTGGTCCGGCAAGCCTAAGTGGGCATAGTGCACCGCTTGCTTGTAGGGCCTGGCGGGACTCCTTGCTGCTCTGCAACTGACAAAGCTCCTTGCTCTGGCACTAGAGGGACTTTGATGTCTCACAAGACCAGTTGGGAAACCCCAAGAGGAAGGTATGATGAGCACAATAGTAAGTTTTCCCTCAGTTATGATACCAAGGTTTAACCGACCAGTAGGAGAAAGAAACCACTTCTGAAGGTTGTTGCTAGCTGACTTTGGCAACGGCGCCAGAGAAAGTCTTGCAAGTGGTGTCAGCGCCAGCAACAACGTGGAACCTGCACACAACACAACCAAACTACTTTGCCTCAACTTACGGTGAGGTTGTCAATCTCACCGGTTTGCTGTAAACAAAGGATTAGACGTTTAGTGTGGAAATAGATTTTTGTTTGCGGTAAAATAAATAGTGCTTGTAGTAGATGGTAATATAAATGTAAAATAATGGACTGGGGTCCACAGATCACTACAGATGTCTCTCCATAAAGATAAATAACATGCTGGGTAAACAAATTACAGTTGGGCAATTGACAAAATAAAGAAATGCATAACAATGCATGTACATGTCATGAAGATTACTATGAGATTCACTTGGGCATTACAAGATAATACATAGACCATAATCCAACTACATCTATGACTAATAATCCGCCCGCAGGATATCATTCGAACAACCCTTGGGTAATAAGTTGCAAGCAACAAATTATCGCCTCAAGCAAAGTGTGTAATGTAAACAATACAAATGTCCTTGAACAAAAGATTATTGTTTTCACCCTAGTAGCAACAGCACATCAACAACCTTCGAACTTGTTGTCATTCTCCCAGATTACTAGAGGCATGAATCCACTATCGAGCATAAATACTCCCTCTTGGAGTCAATAGCATCTACTCAGACAAGATATCTACTAGCAACGGAGAGCATGCATGATCACAAATAACATAGATATGATAAATCAACAATCAACTTGAGATAGTACTCAATATTCATCAGATCCCAACAAACACAACATGTAGAATTACACAAAGATGATCTTGATCATGATAGGAAGCTCACAAGATCTACACATGAGGCGCATGGAGGAGAAGACAACCATCTAGATACTGCTATAGACCCATGGTCCAATGGTGGACTACTCACGCATCACTCCGGAGGCTGGCATGGTGATGAAGAAGGCCTACGGTGATGATTCCCCTCTCCAGCAGGGTGCTGGGAAGAGCTTCTGGCCCTCCCGGTCACGGGTCGACGATGGCGGCGGCTTGCAATATGTTTCGTGGAAAAGTGATCGGTCTCTTAGAGTTTTCCTGACGAAGAGAATTTATAGGCAGAAGGGTGATGTCAGAGGGTGGACCAGGGCCCCACACCACCTGGTGGCGCGACCAGGGGGTGGCCCACGCCACCCTATGGTGCGGCTGCCTCCTGGCTGCTCTCCATCTCTCCTTTGGACTCCGTCTTTGTGTCAGGTACATAGGAACTTTGGCTTTCGTTTCGTCCAATTCTAAGAATATTTCCTGTGTAACTTTTCTGAAACACAAAAACAGCAGAAAATAGGAACTGGCACTCTGGCATCTTGTTAATAGGTTAGTTCAGGAAAATGCATAAAAATGCCACGAAGTGTAAACAAAACACAAAGCAAATGGTGTAAAACAAGCATGGAGCATCAAAAATTATAGATACGTTTGCAACGTATCAAGCATCACCAAGCTTAACTCCTGCTCGTCCTCGAGTAGGTAAGTGATAACAAAATAATAATTTTTGAGGTGACATGCACCCAAGACAATCTTGATCAAATCGATGTAAAGCATTGCTAGCTGAGATCAAAGTACTCTAAACATGGGCATAAAAGATATAACTTTAACAATAGAAATTAGCAACCACTAGTCATCAACCCGTGCAACCGCACGGGCTAGTTCATTAAGAAAACATGCAAAAATATAACCGAAGTACCAATATCATATATTTATGTGTGAATTTTATATATTTAAATTGAAGGACAATCCCTCATCAATCTAATATTGCTATGAATTAATGCAATAGTTTTATTAAACACATTATTTTTTTGTCTTGAGAAGTATTACGAATGGCATATTGATTTATTGGATGCTAGAGAGATTATTTTTGAGAGTATGATGCAGATATTGGACACCTTTTTGAAACATCATGAATATAAACCTTGTATCAAGATACATGTGTCATGTCAAAGAAATTAGGAAAGCAATAACTTCAGAGATGCACAATATAAAGGATTTAAGACTTCAACCAAAAGCATATGAATAAATGTCTTCGTTGTTGTCTTCAAGCAACATACTATTGAAGAACTATACTATGTGCCAGCTTGTAAGCGCAATTGTTACTATTTTTAATGTATTCCATCATCCCTTACGGGTGACTTCAAGCTACTTAGCATCATTAAATAGGCAATAATAGACTATGAATTGTGGAAAGGAGGACTTTGAAAACTTGGGGGTCGATTCAAAGAACTTTCCTATGATGTAGATGTCCATAAGGATGATAATGATGAGATAACAGTTTTGAGCACCCACAAATGTATACGATGCAAAGAAGCTGAGAAACGTATCTTATTAAGTTGGGAAATATATTTTACACTAATTAATCGTCACTTGCTTTGGAATGCCAAATTTTAACTACAGATTGGTACTTATGGAATTAGGCTACACAAAATTACCATGCATAGTCAAATAATTATAAATGTGATCCAAAAGGAAGCTATAAATATTATCGGTTTCTTAATTCTATAGTCTATGTGTCAGATATATCATTTCTTGTGCTAATAAATTATAAGTACTATCAATAGATGGAAGACTGGTTTGCACGTATCATCAAAATACAGAAAATAAGATCAAAAAGACCACCTATACTTACCTTTGCTATATTTGATGTAGATTTGGCAGCAGCTAGCATGTCTAGCGGAGAGAAAATCCATGTCAATAACAGTCCCTGAAACACTAATAATAAACATTGTCAAGTGTTTTTCTTGTTTACAGAATAAAGGATGAACCTATTGTAGCCACAGGGGCACACAGAAATAAATATCACACACTCTTACCTATCTCAACTTTATGCTCACATATTGTTACTTCTGATAGCACACAGTCTTCTCCCTCAAAAGAA
The DNA here is from genome assembly GCA_007115705.1 of Dactylis glomerata. Taxonomy (NCBI): domain Eukaryota; kingdom Viridiplantae; phylum Streptophyta; class Magnoliopsida; order Poales; family Poaceae; genus Dactylis; species Dactylis glomerata. Next base: position 3,527,845 of record QXEO01002107.1, on the reverse strand, counting down.
CAAAACATCTGCTCAATCCACATAACGGATGCAACGTCATGGATGCAATGCGGATTCATAAATTTTTCATCTGACTCCAACTTGCACCTCTGGTACAGTAGAAGAATGAAATTTCATAGGTGGGAATTCATGGAGCACATAGCAAAAAAAAAATCAGAGTAAAGTTTGACTCGGCATAAACTGCTTATCAATGTGAGAACTCAGGATACATATTCTGAAGCTGAGGAAAGGGCGCTGACCATCCCTAGCTACGGTGGATAGCTACACCAAGTTAGCGCGCGGGCGATTTTGCAAACTTCATATGAGTCAGCACGTCGAGAACAATCTGCGAGGACTGCAGGCTGGCTGACATGCACGCACTGAACCTGGTCTATCTGTTCCTCGGATGTACCAAATTGGCTAATAAGCTGGTGGAATTGGGTTGAATGATCGATTGTGCTCCTGATAGGTGCGCACCATTGTTTTAGATCACCGACGATGCTAATTCTGAAATATTTCTAGAGACCCCTATTATGTACTACAAATATGTACATATGAAGCTATCAAAGGACAGTGGACAAATACATGTCAGCATGTCACTCTCGTACGTACCTACCTCAGCGCTGGCTTTATGAAGCACATCTTTGATCGTACCTAGCTATTGGCTGTCTTTATGAATATAAGGTGCAAGTCTTTGATTGATCTTGCAGGGCTGCGTGTCCAGTGGTGGCCTGTTGCGTCATGAGGCGCGAGGTTGAGACATGAGCCGCTGATTGCATGTACAAATACGTGGTCAATTGATATTAGCTGTGAAGCTCACCGTCTAATAAACTGGAAGTAGGACATGGCAATTACGTACATGAGATTAGCAAGATTACTTCCAGGTCTGCCGAGAAGAGGGTCAAGCAAACGCTGCGGCAGACCTCGGAGTCTCGCCGTCTCGGAGAGGGCGTAAACTTTGGCCGCTAGCTGCAGCAGCCATGACGCACTACCTGCATGATGTCTATGAGGCTACGGCGACGATGAGGGGTAGAGGAGCATCTCCCATAGATTTATCTTCATGGAACAGCCGAGACAACGCGCTAGGTCACGGAGACGGTAGGGTCTTTTCGGGTGGAAACGGGATTAGGTGGGGCTTGAACGGGGAAATCACATCCGTTTGTAGATTATCGGATGGTTATTATTGATGTATTTCTGAGGATTAATGTGGTGTCTCCTACGGTGCCTCCAATTAGTAAATATAAGATGTTACAACATGAAAAGTAACACAGACAAAAGATCATGAATATTAATGCATTGAAAGTCAATTGTTTGATTTGAGCATAGAGAAAACATAGCAAAGTGGTATTCAGCTTGTCCCTCATGGAGTAGCAAAACATAAATGCATAGGACACCTTCAAAGTTGAAGAGGGTGACTAGATACAAATAATTTGAGAACAAGCAATACCATAATCATGAATCAATCAATAATAAATTTTGGGACTATGCACATTATACTCAGAATGACAACAATGCTCTCTTAATCGGTGCATAAAGATAGAAGATGAAGACTCAACATAAAAGTAAAAGAAAGGCCCTTCGCAGAGGGAAGTAGTGATTGCAAGTTTCATAAACCTTCCAAAAATTATGGTACTTATTAGCTTTGAGCTCTCATTGCCCCTATCATTGGCATCTTGAGTGGTTAAGGTTAATGTGAGTGCAAATATGAGATATATGCTTGACAAGTCATAAGTTGAAAATCCCATGTCCCTTGAATACGAGTACCTAAACCATGCTAATCGACTTAGGTCCCAAGTAAGTTCTTGTCATTGTAAGCATACATGTATCATTGAGAACGCCAATGGGGTACCTCACGCCCGATGATATGGAAACTGTCCACATCAAAATGACAATACAAACAGACAATGAACACCTCGACATCTCTTTTATTTACCACTGGGTATAGCTTTTTATTTTGAGATGCATCGTCGAATGTCCACTATGGTTATGTTGTAAATTTCCACCATGAATGATGCATGGTTTAGATTAGGGGCCCAGGCGTTTCTCTAACACATATACAAACTCCATGAGCTTACAAGTTTCCAACTCCTTTCACACAGATAAGCATCCATAAACAAAAGATCATGATATCAACTAAATAGGAATAAGTGCAATGTTGAAAGCGTGCCCCAAGACAACATGGCTGGGCCAACTCCCAACTTAAAACTTGCAAGCATATAATCGTTATATGAGAGCCACAATGGTAAAGTTTATTGAGTGCAAGAAAGAAATGTGCCATCAAGTTCGTGAGTGCTTTACTGACTAATTTATTTAATTTGGAAGATAGATAAAAGCATGATGAATATACTTGGAATAGCAAAAATCTTATAGGTAGATATGGTGGAGACATTGGTAAACTTTGGCTTTTGGGAATTGGATGCACAAGTAGAGCTCATACTCAGTACAGATGAAGGCTAGCAAAAGACTGGGAGCGACGAACTAAGAGAGCAATAATGGCCATAATCATGCATAGCGACAAAACATTATTAATCAAAGCATAAAGTGATATTACAAGTCAAAAACTAAATGACCATAGAGGCTTGAGGCGACTGGTTTATAGTCAAAAATGGTGTAAGCGTGTGCCAAGTCAACCCAAATAAAGCATCAAAGGAGAATACCACAATATTATGCTTTTGTATGATAAAAACAACGCATGATTCTTTCAATAGCACATTAAGCATATAATCAAAATAATATCTAGCATGACATGCTAAAGTCTAAGCAACAGTCTAAACAAGCTCCCTTTTTGCACCACTATAAGCATGAAACATTTTACTCTTTCCAACATCAATCAACCTATTTGAAACAACTCTCAAGGATGAAAAGCAACAAATACCAGAGGTCTAAACACACCTAGCTACAAATAACTAACAAGTTCTAAACAAAAATAAAGGCGAAAAATAAAATCTAAATATAGTACTAGAAAAAGAGAACACTCATAGAACGATAAGAGTGAAAACTAGAGTGTTCTAGGCAATGAAAATGGAATGTGTCTTCTCCAAAAGAAATATGTTGGGGTCCAACAATTTATTGCATCAAACAAAACAAAAGAAAAGTAAAAACAAAAATAAAGAAGCCCCAAGAAAAACACATAGCATATGAAGCAATGAAAATTTAGTGTCTTGAAAGATGGCCTGATATTTTTGTTGATGAAGAAGGGGTGCCATGGGGCATGGGGTGCCATGGGGCATGGGGTGCCATGGGGCATGGGGTGACATGGGCATCCCCCAAGATTTGATGCTTACACTTCTTGGATATTTCTTGGGGTGACATGGGCATCCCCAAGCTTGAGCTTTTGTCCATACTTCATCTCATCTCATCATTCTCCTTTCCCTACACTTGAAAACTTTCTTCATACAAAACTTCACACAATTGTTATTAGCAACATTAGTGTATGCAAGATAGTAGATCCACTTTTTGTTCAGTTTCAACTCAAGTACAAAACTTATTAACACATTATATACTGTAGCAACTTCACTCAAAAGTTCTGTGATCAAAAGAACTCAACAAGAAAGAGATCAAGAGGCAAATGCAAATAGTGGCAGAAATCTGTCAAAATAGAACAGCTGGTAAAGATCATTTTTTTCGAAAATCTTCTGTTGCTCAAATCGAAAAGTGCTAAACTAATGAAAGTTAGATAATAACCTGGGGCATGTTCACAAGAAATCGCAGATCAAAACGACGTTCTGTAAATTTTCATGAATTTTTACAGCGAAGCGCAGAAATCTGTTTTGAGACAGCAACTTCCCCAAATCTTACCTTCTTCCAATTAGAGGCTATTCTTGGCACAAAAACGAAATAAAAATGATAAGGAGAGGTCATTACAGTAGTAACAACTTCCAAGACTTAACAAAAAAAATTACTGAAAAGAAAACATTGGGTTATCTCCCAAGAGTGCTTTTCTTTAACGCCTTTGAGCTAGGCGCAGAAAATAAGAATCAAGTAATTTCAAATGAAGAAGCATCAAGTTCATAATTTCCTCTAATGATAGAATCAAATGGTAGCTTCTTTCTCTTTCTAGGAAAGTGTTCCATACCTTTCTTGAGTGGGAATTGATATCTAATGGCGCCTTCTTTCATATCAATAATAGCACCAACAGTTCTAAGAAAAGGTCTTTCCAAACTAATAGGACAAGAAGCATTGCATTAAATATCCAAAACAAGGAAATCAACGGGAACAAGGTTATTGTTAACCATAATAATAACATCATTAATCCTCCCTAAAGGTTTCTTCTTAGCAACATCAACAAGAGGAATATCAAAATAACAATTTTGTAATGGTGGTAAACCAAGCATATCATAAATTTTCTAGGCAAAGATAGCAACCAATATTTAAATCTTCCTCTCAAAGAGAAAGGAAACAATTTAAGCTTAATAATATCTCCAGCTACATCCTTATACTTTTGCATCTCACATAGCTCAACAAAATTGTTGAGGTGAGCAGCAGCATCATCAGTACTAACACCGGAAAATTGCTCTTTCATAACAAGATTTAACAAAGCAGGTTTCATTTCATAGAAAGTTGCTTCAGGAGCAGGTGGCGCAATAGGAGTGCAGATGAAATCATTGTAGTTTGTGCTAGTGAAGTCACACAACTTGGTGTTCTCAGGAGTACTCATTCTAGCAAGACTAAAACAGATAAACAAAAATAACAACTATAAAAGAACTAATTTTTTTGTATTTTTGATAAAAAGAAAGCAAACAAAGTAAAGTAAAGAAACTAAGCAAAACAATAACAAAGTAAAAAGATTGGAAGTGAGAGACTCCCATTGCAGAAATCCTCTTTCTCCCCGGCAATGCCGCTAGAAAATGTCTTGATGTCTCACAGGACTAGTTGGGAAACCCCAAGAGGAAGCTATGATGAGCACATCAGTAAGTTTTCCCTCAGTTATGATACCAAGGTTTAATCGACCAGTAGGAGAAATAAACTACTTTTGAAGGTTGTTGCTAGCTGACTTTGGCAACAGCGCCAGAGAAAGTCTTGAGCGTGGTGTCGACGCCAGCAACAATGTGGGGCCTGCACAAAACACAACCAAACTACTTTGCCCCTACTTACGGTGAGGTTGTCAATCTCACCAGTTTGCTGTAAACAAAGGATTTGACGTATAGTGTGGAAATAGATGTTTGTTTGCGGTAAAGTAAACAATGCTTGCAGTAGATGGTAATATAAATGTAAAAGAATGGACCGGGGTCCACAGTTCACTAGAGGTGTCTCTCCATAAAGATAAATAACATGCGGGGTAAACAAATTATAGTTGGGCAATTGACAAAATAAAGAATGCATAACAATGCATGTACATTTCATAAAGATCACCATGAGATTCACTTGGGCATTACAACATAATACATATACCATAATCCAACTGCATCTATGACTAATAATCACCCGCACGATATCATCCGAACAACCCTTGGGTATTAAGTTGCAAGCAACAGATTATCGCCTTAAGCAAAGTGTGTAATGTAAACAATACAAATGTCCTTGAACAAAAGATTGTTGTTTTCTCCCTAGTAGCAACAACGCATCTACAAGCTTAGAAGTTATTGTCACTAACCCAGATTACTAGAGGCATGAACCCACTATCGAGCATAAATACTCCCTCTTGGAGTCACTAGCATCTACTCGGCCAAGATGTCTACTAGCAACGGAGAGCATGCAAGATCACAAATAACATAGACATGATAAATCAACAATCAACTTGACATAGTGCTCAATATTCATCGGATCCCAACAAACAAAACATGTAGAAATACACAAAGATGATCTTGATCATGATAGGCAGCACAGAAGATCTACACATGAGGCACATGGAAGAGAAGACAACCATCTAGCTACTGCTATGGACCCATGGTCCAGTGGTGGACTACTCACGCATCACTCCAGAGGCTGGCATGGTGATGAAGAAGGCCTCCGGTGATGATTCCCTTCTCCGCCAGGGTGCCGAGAAGAGCTTCTGGACCCTCCCGATCTTGGGTCGATGACAGCGGCGGCTTGTAGTACGTTTCATGGAAAAGTGATCGGTCTCTTAGGGTTTTCCCGACGAAGGGAATATATAGGCAGAAGGGCGATGTCAGAGGGTGGACCAGGGGCCCACACCACCTGGTGGTGCGGCTAGGGGTGGCCTGCGCCACCCTATGGTGTGGCTGCCTCCTGGCTGCTCTCTGTCTCTCCTTTGAATTCCATCTTCGTGTCAAGTAAATAGGAACTTTGGCTTTCGTTTCGTCCAATTCCGAGAATATTTCCTGTGTAACTTTTCTGAAACACAAAAATAGCAGAAAACAGGAACTGGCACTGTGGCATCTTGTTAATAGGTTAGTTCCGGAAAATGCATAAAAATGCCACGATGTGTAAACAAAACACAAAGCAATTGGTGTAAAACAAGCAAGGAGCATAAAAAATTATAGATATGTTTGCAATGTATTAGACTTCAGGCTCTTCTTTTTCTAGAACAGCTGATGGTTGAGACAACTTCTCCACAGCAACTCCGAACGGGACGGGCAATCCTTTGGCGCCTATCTGAGACAACTCTTTGACTGCTGCATCCTGCCCGCGGGAGACATGCTTGAGCTTGAGGCTATGGAAGCGGCACTCAAGCTTCCGCATCTTGCCCGCGTACGCCTTCATCAGTGGGCTGAGCTCTGCTCCTTTCGCATGGCTGGCCGTGATCTAGGAATCACCCCGGATGGAGAGACCAGAGATCCCCATCCCAGCAGTGATCCTTAGGTTGGCTACCAATCCTTCACATTCTGTTGTGCTGCTAGCGCATCCTTCCCGGGGGAAGGCGAGCTAGATGGCGTGTTTGCAAAGCTGGCGCGTAGGAGAGACCAGAAGAACGCCCGCCCCCATGCCTTCCTAGGACTGAGCGCTGTCAAAGTGGGCAACCTAGTTGCCGGAAGATTCTTCCTTGGACTCTAACCTCCCATGAGGCGCCTGACCTGGGGTGGGCAGCTCAGGAGAGCTTCTAGCCCCCGGTCCTTCAAGCCTTAGCGGCGCCACGTAGGTGTGCATTGCCCTGGGGTAGCCCGTGTTGACGATGCAGGGCGCTGCCCATACGGCATGCAGAAATTGACGAGTTTATGTGAACACCCAACAAATCTTTGCTTCCATTGCATCGAGGTCCCAATGCCTAGGTCGAGAAGGTTCCGGGAAGGAACGCTTCCGCTCCCAGCGTTGGCCTTGACCCACGGTGCTCAGCGGGGCTGAAGGGGGTGAAGGCCTCGCGAGCCTTCTGGGAGAGTGCCCGAACTCACCAGGGCGGGGAGGCAATGCATCCCCACCGTTGGCTATCGCAACATCCCCCAGGTGCCTTCCGATTCCTCTTCCTGGGCCACCTGCCATAGCCGGGTGGTGGGCTTGGGCCTGGGGAGCCTTTCCATGGAGACTGCAACATGCGTCGTGCCCTGGCCGGGCTCCCACCAAGCCCTCTCCTGGGCTACCCGATCCTTCCGAAGGAAGGACCTTACTGGGGCAGCTAGGCGACCAGTGGCCAGCTCAGCCACACTCATGGCAGCCATGGGTCGCTCCCTCGGTAGCACGCTTCTCAAGGCATTCCGTGCGGATCTTCACCAGGTGCCCAATGTGGCGACAAGCCGTGACGTGGAGGCTCGTCTCATGCAAAGGGCATCACTTCCGGGGGGGTCCGCTCCGTGGAGACGCCCACAGATCCACCGGCCCCAGCTCTTCTTCCCGCCATGGCGATGGGTCCTGGCCCAACGACCAGGGGCTTCTCCGGGGTGCACTTGCTCGCCCTCTTTTTTGTGGCAACGGGCGCCACACCCGAAGGGGTTTGCGCCTCCTGGGCAGGCCCGCGCCGTTCTTGTTGATGACGCATGGCGGCGCCGCGGCTCTGCTCGTGGCGATGCAAGGTGAAGACCGCGACACCCGCCTTTGCTGGTGCGGGGATTTCCATCGTCAGGGCAGGCCGCCCACGCACCACAATAGGGGTTGCTTGCCGGGGCGACGCGGAGGTAGGCTGGGTGGGACAAGCCAAGGCGAACCCCACGGCAGCCGTACGTGTCATGGTGTTGGCAGCCCCACCGCGGGTGCGGCCGCTACCCCAATATGTCAGAAGAGAGGAGAGGGGCGTGCCGCTCCGTGGCAGGATAGCGCTGCACATAACCAGATAGCTCCTGAAGACACATTTCCCAAAGCTTTTATGCAGGAGCCCCCGACATCTGAGGGAAAGAAGCGTGGGAGCAAATGGCGGCCAGGGCTTCCCCGAGGTTGTTGACACCTTGGGGAACTAGGCCAGGGCGACGGGTCACCACCCTTCCGCCATTGGCCCCTCCTTCGTCCCTTATCGAACTGACACCAGCGCTCATAGCGCATAGAGCCTTGAGCTGGGTGGGCGGCGAAGCGCGCACCCCTCCAGCATCCTCGCGGATAGTGGTGCCTCCCTCGCCCCTGAGAGGATCCACTGCGGCGGGGTCCACGCCACCCTTGCGGTGGGGCGAGGCAACGCCTGGTTTAGGAGACGACGCCTCTGCGACAGCCACAAAGGGCGAAGCAGAGACATGCCTCACCACCTCCTGAGCGCGCTGCCTTGCCAAAGCAATGGGGCGGGGCACCCACTGCCCCTTCTTGGGCAAGGCGGCCGAGCAGGCCACACCGTCTCCTCCCTCAGGCGTGGCCAAAGGGTCAGGAGAGATGGAGTTGTTGACGAAGTAGAGGTCAAAGAAGCCAACAAAGACGAATACCGTGCCCCTACCTAGCGTGCCAGATGTCGGGGGTGCGTTCGTGGACACCGGGGGTGACACCCCCTAGATTGTTTGGTAAGTGCACGGGTAAGACGTCCTAGTCCCTTCCACAGAGCGGACACAAGAACACACGGCGATTTACCCTGGTTCAGGCCGTGTGAGGGGATCTCGTGTAAAACCCTATGTCCAGCATGTGTGAGCTTATTTAAGAAGATGTCGACGGCGGGTGTACAAGGGGGTCAAAGGCGAAGCCTGGAGGCGTCCGTCCTCTGAAGAAAGCTCTCTACTCCTACTCTACTCAGTCTCTTGTGAACTAAGAGACTGATCTCTAGATCTGGGAGATGAACTCTCTCAGGTCCTCCCTCCTAGACTCAGAAGATGTAGATCTTCTAGGTCTCTACACTCCTCTCTCTAAAGCCTAGCTTCTCTACTGTTCTACTGCCTATCTGCTCTTGTCCGCCCTCTTTCTTCTAAGGCCTTTCTCTTTTTCCCCCTCTCTACCGTGGCCTGGCCCTCCTTTTATACTTAAGGGGATACCACAGTGGCCAGTCCGCATGTGTGACAGATGTCACACGGCTCTGAGCGGTGGCGTAGACCTGCAGGGCTAGGCTCTGAGCTGTCTTCTCGCCCCGTCTGGCGTGCTGCGCTGATGGGACTTGACCAGCCTGTCTAGTCCATCATTGTCGCCCTTGGCGTGGCAATGATGACTTCTGCAAGTCTGCCGCAGAGGGCTTCCGCCGCGCGTCTCCCATGCGCGTCTCTGAGGCATGACACAGAGATCCTAGCAGGATCCTCTTGCCACGCGCCCTGAGTCCTTGTCCTGCGGGACAGGTCACGAGCCTTCTCTGGTACGCCACTTTCTCCCGGCTAAGGGATAAACCTTCTCTTGCAAGCTTCCCTCCCCGCAAGGGGGAGAGGCCTTCACTTCCTCCTCCCCGCAAAGGGGAAAAGGCAACGAGTGGCGTCCGGCAACGCCTTGCCGGGCGCAGAGCTTGCCAGGGGTTCTACCATAGGCATCGTTCCTGGTCTCCTTCCATGAAATGGCTAAGGGCGAAGGGATGCCGCCATGGAAGAGCTTCTGAAGATGCCGGTCGAGGAACCCTCATGACATCTTCGAGAAGCTCTGTCGCAGGAGACACTCTTGCCTTCACCACGCCATTGGCGTCCCTAGCTCTGCGTGGTCTTCCACTGGCTCTCTCCTATCTCCTGTGAGAGAGGAGTGCCACGGCCTGGGCTATTTGTAGCCCGGACAGCGGCTGTCTTCGTTTTCTTCCCACAAGAGGGCTTGCGGATGGCGCTTCGCCGCTGGGAAGCAGTGGCCGACCGGCTGACATTACCTTGGTCTGGCTGCCGCTCGGTGAGTCCTTATCCTTTCTCCTCGTGGAGCGGGCCGAGCAACAGGTGCTGGGACCCCTGTCCCAGAGCACCGACATGTGCCAATAGAGTCCCCTTTCTTCCCTTAGTCAAACCCGGTCGATCACTCATCCTTTTCCTCTTCCCTCCGTCCTCCACCGACTGTGCTCTGGGAGCCAAATTTGTGTCAAACACGTGGCAGGCGCGGAGTCGACATCTCCCTCCCAGGCCGACCGGCACTGCTCTTGCCCTGTCCTTTCACCAGAGACCGAGTCTTGCATGCATAGACCTACTGGCGCAGCACCAGCTCCTCTTATTGTCCTATTCCACCTGGCCGCACTCGCCGCGCTCCGTGGCCAGACAATGTTTTCCACGTCATGGCAGCTCACCCGGCCGTCCCCTAAATAAAACGCCACCATGAGCCTCCCGTAGCCACCAAAACGCCTACTTCCAGCTCAACTCACTCTTATCTCCATCTCATAGACACCAGGGGCGAAGCTCTACTTTATCTTCTCTCTAGTCGAGGAAGAAACTGAGCCAAGCTTGTCGTTTTGCAAGTCGTCGTGGATGAGGCTGCCACCCATCCTTGCCCCCTTTTAGCTCTGCATACCTTGTATCAAAAACTCTCCAATATCTAACTCACTCCCTCCTCTCGTTCAGGTAACTAGATGGTCGCCGTCGCCTCGTTTGTATCCCGGTCGTCTTCCTCGACGTGAAGCCGCCGTCGCCATCTCCATCGTCTTGGAGCCCATGCGTGCATCCCAGTCGACCGAGAATAATCCCCGTGAGCTTCTGCACCGCTCCCACATCACCACTGTCGCCCACGACCGCCCCATGGTGAGCTCCCGACCTTCCCTTCGTCCACAGCATGTCCACCACCACTCCCTAGATTGTTAAAGCTGAAGCACGATTATTAAAGCACTAGGGCATGCCAAAATAGGCCCACTAGGACAACCTATATCTGATTCAGTTTCGGCATGTGTAGTATTTTTAGGGAAAACTGCAAATCATTTCCTAGATCTGAAAACTTCTAAATTCCATTGAAAATTCTCAGAACATGCAAATGACCTGATTCAAGTTTCTATATGAACCCTGTTAAAATACCTACCAGATGGAACGGGTCTCGTGCCAAATATTTTAATGTAGAGTTATCTATAATAATTCTTGTGAAATCATGTAGTTTTCACCTTTAATTCAAAATCTGGAGTTTTATATACCCTAAAAATATGAATCCAAATTCCATGGAAACCTTATCAAAATATCGTGCATTCCGCACTGGTTTGCTTTCATTTTGGTATATTGTTTGTGTGTTGTAAAAATAACAAGGATGAACCTAAACTGAATTAAATTATTCAAATCTCACGTTTTACAATAGGTTTTGAGTAGATTCCAGTTTTCAAAGGTCATGCATTAACTGTAGATGCAAACTCTCTATTTTTAGAATTTTTGGAGATACAGAGAATTTATGGAAATTTATTTGCTAAGATTGGTGCTTGCAACACTAGAAAATTTATAGAAAAAGTTTTATTACTTCAATGAGTTGAATCCACTTTTGTTGGATTCAAAAAAATCATACCTTTCTATTCGTATGCTGTTTGCAGGGTATAGGTACAAAGAGCTCCCTGAGTGTAAATTGTGGCTTATTAGGATTTGTTATTTGCTAAATTCACCAATTAATCTCTGGGTGTGATAATTGAGTAAATTCACTTGGGATGGTTCAGTAATGTTTTGAACTACCTACTGATGCTTGTCCATGTGTGATTTGATTGCTATACTGAAGTGTGTGCTATTTGTGTGGTTGAATGCTTATTGCTTTATCGGCGCTAGATTCGAACGACACCGGGTTTTCTGAGGAAGGGGAAGCATTTAAATATCAAGAGGAAGACCAGGGATAAGCTGATCAAGGCAAGCCATCTAAAATTGATTCATATATGATCCTAATTTTACTTATTGCATGTTTACAAAATTGCATGTGTTTATATTGCTATTACCTTCTAGATAGCAATTATTGACGACTTGGCTCCACAAGTCATTTGTGATCATTCTCATGGATGACACCCTCTTGACACCTACTTACCCCCTGGGCTAGTGGCTTGATGGTTAGTATCATGGCTTTTGGAAAACTTTGTAGTGGAGCAAAATTTCTAGGTTGGGAACACTCAAATGGGATTTTTGAAAAATGATTTCAAAACCCCCCAAAAAGTGCTCTATTCCACTGAAATGTTTTCAGGAGAATATGTTCTGGAAAATGGAGAAAAAGGAGGAGGTTGATTTATGAAAAGGGGCATTGTGTATAAGTGTTTGCCAAACCAGTTTATCCTGTGCAGCCACATTACCCTGGTATGGGACATGGCTTAGCTCGAAGTTTATTTGCCTTAGTGCGGGGAGCCTCATAACTATATTAGGGTTCGCGGTACCCGAAAAGTGGTACGCGACACCCCTGAATCCGGGTTGATGCCATATGTGGGTCAACATAGTACAACGGCATATCCTGAGCCACCGGAAGTCTCTTGGGTTTTCTCGCCGTGGCGTCGGAGTATGCTCAAGATAGGAAGGTACTGTCGGTGCGGGCCGGGGAGGTAGACTCCACAAGGTAGACGGCCATACTAAGGTAGATGAATGGAAGGCTCTGATCGGGTGCTTGTCGTGGCATAGGTTGTTATGAAGGGATGATGCCCACATGATAAGTATCCGGATGGTGTGGGTAAAGTGTACAACCTCTGCAGAATGTAAATCTATTAGAATAGCCGAGTCCTCGGTCATGGACGGTTGGAATGGCCATACTTAACCTATGTCGGGTTTTTGTTTTATAAAATGGATTTTGGAAAAAAATGAGGAAGGTGCCGGATGGAGTACTCAGAGGGTACTGCCGTGGCCCGATGGAGGATCAGAGTAATTGAAGGGTAGTGTTGAGGGTATGGAGATGGTCATGTGTGATTGACCGGATTTATGAAATAAAAAGGGTTTCCCCCTTCCTAGAGAGATTTACTAAAAATGTTTTCTAAATGTTTTCAACAATGATATAGAGATGTCGTGGGACATGCTATATCGACCAGAGAAAGTATGTTTAGAAAAGGAGTAAACTAGTGTAGAGTTTTCCCTTGCTACAGCCCAAATGCATACTCACTGTTCCTCCCGTAGATGGTTTGCGAGTACAATTCAAAATTTACTCACGGCTTTGTCCCTGGCTATTAACTTGGTCAGCTGGAGGAAGACTTTAATGAAGAGGGTGGAGGGTACGATGACGCTGATGCGAAGTAGTAATGTCTCCCAGTCAGTTGCCTGTAGGGTAGTAGGCATGATGTGGGTCCTCAGCACTGCTTTATATCCGCTGCTCATTTGTGAACTTGCGGTCATGTGACCAATTGTAAGTCTTTTATTTGGTACCATAATGGATTATGTTACTTTGATATCAGCTCGGTTATGTGGACTCAAAACATACTGATCATGGGATCATGAGTTGTATGCATAATGGGTATCTCGAATGGCTAATCCGAGGTCCCCACAGAGTTGGTATCAGAGCCATCGTGACTGTAGGAGACCTTAGTTAGCATGGGCGTTAGTTAGGAAAGTAGTATTTTGGGTAAAACTAAATAAAAATTTATTCTTCCTAATTAGCCAATAAAGTGGCTTATACTATTCTCACCTCTTCAAAACTTCTCATCATATCTATTCGATTGCCAAAGTTTTCACAGCTTTACCATTTTATCTCATCCCCTTCGAATTAAATTATTGGATGTTGTACCACAAATAGACCTGAATCTTAGCAGCACAAGATGGATCAAATATTCATAAGGATGTCTTCAACCCTCCCCATCTAAAAAGAAAGAAGTGCTGACAAGTATTTTGCCTTTGGTTGACACCAACGGCTCTGTCAAGAAGCTCACCTTGTTCCTCCCTAGACTCGCACTTTTGAAGTCGCAAAGGGACCAAGTACTCAGTTGCTTGACTAGAAATTTTTAGGCTTGCCATGAGACATTCTCATAAATGGAGAACTTCAACGACCTCTCTACAGACCTCACAACCATGTGATGTGATACAATAAGACCTACAAATCTGCACTTCCAAATCAGCATTGATGGTTCATCAGCTTCACTCCTGCTTCATCAGCAAATACCATAAAAATTTCAACGGAAGCCCCTGTCAAGAAAAACGAAGACCTCAACAACTATGACCAACCATTACCCTAGGATGAATAGGACAAGCTCGATCATTTTAATTGAGCTAAACCCAAATATCGTGAGTAGTTAGGCATCCTTTGGTACTCAAAAATACCTTGTCTAGTTCTTGATATTGCTTGCAGTTGCTTTGTGTGTTTCTTGAGTGTGTGTTGTTACCTTGTGTTTGTGCTTGTTTCTGTTCTCTTGGCCTTAAAAATCCTTCGTTGTGTAGAACCCCGAATAGGAAACCTCCCTAAAATGTGATTTTCTCTCATCTATTTGTGTCAGCTTGAGTAGCATAGATAAGCTAAAAGTAAAATGCTAACTCTAGCCTTGATAATAGTGGATTATAACTCTTGTCACAACACATACCAAAGATCCGACGCAACAATTTTTACTATGTATTTCAAGCTCCATCAAGACCTATCTACAACGTCAAGGGAGCAGAACATAGACCTGCTTGGACTATGAAAGACTTCTAGAAGACAAAGACTTCACTAACCTGGGTTGCCTAACCTTAAATCTAAAGTTCCACTAACATTAAGTTCAACACGTTTTCACCACTTGAAGCCCAAAGACTCACATGTTTGGTCTCCACCAAGTAATTGGAAGCCTGAAGACTCTTCAAGATCAAGCCCTCGACTCGCCTCCACCAAATAACAACCTTTCACTCTAGCCCAAGTTTGGACTAACATGCATCCTAGTAGTTATTAAACATAAAGAGTTAAGTCTACTGATCCGATGGCCTAAAATGATCAAAGCTTAAAGCGTCATTACTGCAACTCTAAGCACTACTACCTCAAGACAGAAGATCTACACCAACATAAAGCATCAAGGCGTGACACCAAGATTTGAAGATTCTGTCAAGCTACTCGAAGGAAGCAACGACCCCAAGTCAACAAAATCTACATAAGAAGCCTCGACTCTTCAAGACCTTGGTTGCAACTGAAGACCCTCTAACTCTTGTACAATATTTTTGGGCATACTAGATAGCTTGACCCCACTAACCGTAAAACTATCTTGATGAGGTTTCGACAAGATACTTTCAGCAACATCAACTCTTCAGCCATGAAATTCAACAAAAGAAGGCGATCTCCATCTTTCGCAAAAGCAAGTCTTTGACGCAACCCAAAGTATAACCGCTGAGTTGGAAGAGCAACCTATGAAGCCTAACTCTAACCTAGTCTCCACACCTCCTGAGGAGGGTTAACTTGGCAAATGTCCGAGATGAAGGACTTAGGATCGGGGAAAGAGGGCGTCGGATGAACACGAAGGTAAAGGTTTAGACAAACAAGGCAAAACTTGATGCGTGTTGAGAACAAGCTAGTAAACAATTGGCTCAATCTCAATATGCCCCTAGCCGGCCTCTCCTGGCCCCTATATATAGGTGGCCAGGTCTCGAGGATCCGACCGGATTCAAGACAAATTACAATGCATGTATACGATATCATCTCGTATTTCGACTATATCTATGTTTGGGCCTAACTCTCATTGGACAATAACCTAAACGGACCCCAAGAGTACTAAGATAATGGGCCTTAATAGCTATACCCTTGTCAGTAGCCCTCGAGATTCTACCAGAATTGTAGATTCGGGTTGAATCTCAAATCTTCATATCTTCGACTTGCAATCTTTGACTTGATCAATCTGCATCTTCTTTTTATTTCTTTATTTCATTGAATATTTCATATTCTTAATTTCTCATGGGGATTTTGGTTAGCGAGCCTGGTGCTTCTGACAGATCAGGAAACCAGCTAATTGCCTGAGCAAAAACTTGCTACCTACTTTAAACTCAAGTCCTCGGACTCGAATTTGGTACTTGGCGTAACCCAGTCTTTTGCTACATTTAGGACTTACTAAGACATGGATTCCAGTATTTCTTAGGGTACCCAGTACGTCCACCAGGATTTTTCTTCGTATCGTGGATACGAAATCTTACTAGCAGAGCGCATTCATGTGCGTATACTAGGCCATGCAGGATGGATCATGAGGGCTTACCTTCATGATCTTTGCAACCACAACATTCAAGCTATTTTTGCGACAACGCGGCTTGAGAATCAAATTTTTGTCATGAGCCTTGTTTGGCTGTTTCAATACTCGAACTCTTCGGATTGTTTTTCTTCAACTAGTCACAAATCCCACCCGATGGGAGTGAATTAGCGAATTTTGTTATCTAGTGCTTAGCACTTTGATAACGAAGTCGATAGTTTACTCCAATGTGAAGTCGACATTTCCATCTTCATCGGCAAGCGACTAGCGCTCCCGATGGGAGTAGCCCCCGAGGCTATAGTCGAATTTTTTCGAGTATAGGCTCAGAAGTATTGCCTTCTTTCATTATGACCCGAATAAAACAATTCTGAAGCTCTTTTCTTCTCTTTATATTTCATCGGCTGCGCAACCAGCGCTCCCGATGGGAGTAGCCCCCGAGGCTATAAAGGGATGCTTGCAATTTTTTATAGGCTCAAAATCAATTATCTCCACTGTATGCCTTTTGTTTTTTTTCCTTTGTACTTATAACTAGATCTTCCTTTTCTATCTTCTCTTTTTTTGTATTAGGCCGCTGGGAATATTGGGCATGTGCTTATCTAGCCTTTGGCCTTCAAAGGCCCATCAAGGATGACTTATAAATATGAGCCCTTTCCTCTTTATGTTAACCCTCACTTGTCACTGTTATCTTCGCCACCGCATCATCTTCTTCCCAAGATTGCATAGGGTTTTCTCACACACTTTCAGCGATTGACCAAAGAAATCTCCGTGGTCGATACTGGAATCATCAATCTAGATAGTGGTGTTGTGGTGGAGAAGCGTGGGCATGATCGCTCTCGTGGTAGCAAGAACAAAGCCAAGGTCGCTACCATGGATACGTTGTCTTTTGCTCTGGTCAAACGACGCCTTGGTCGTTGATGCGGGCAGGATAACCACCCAGTTGGGAACCCCAAGAGGAAGGTATGATGAGCACAGTAGCAAGTCTTTCCCTCAGTAAGAAACCAAGGTTTATTGAATCCAGTAGGAAAAAGCCAAACTTCAGAAAGTGATGCTTGCTAGCTTCATGACACTCCAGCAAGGGCGCCGTTAACGACACTTGTTAGCGCGTCTTCAATTAGCAGCAACGTGGAACCTGCACACAACACAACCAAGAACTTTGCTCCCAAATTACGATGAGGTTGTCAATCTCACCGGTTTGCTGTAAACACAGGATTGAGCGTATTGAGTGGAAAACAGTAGTAGTATGCGAGAAAGTAAACAACGCGAGTAATAGTAAATAGTAATAGCAATGTAAAGGAAATTGGACCGGGGTCCACAGTTCACTAGTGGTGTCTCTCCATAAGATAAATAACAACATGCTAGGTAAATAAATTACAGTTGGGCAATTGATAGAATAAAGATAATGTGCATATGTCATGAGGATCACTATGAGATTTACTCTGGGCATTACAACAAAATACATAGACCGCCATCCAACTGCATCTATGACTAATAATCCAATCACGGGGATATCGTCCGAACACCCCTCGAGTATTAAGTTGCGAACAACAGATAACTGCATTAAGCAAAGTATGTAATGTAAACAAAATGAATGTCCTTGGACACAAGAATGTTGTTTTCTCCCTAGTGGCAACAACACATCTACAACCTTAGAGGTTTCTGTCACTCCCCCAGATTAAATAGAGGCATGAACCCAACTATCGAGCATAAATTCCCCCTCTTGGAGTCACTAGTATCTACTTGGCCAAGATAGCTACTAACAACGGAGAGCATGCAAGATCATAAACAACATAGAGATAACATAAGATAATATTCAGGACATCAACTTAACATAACACCAATATTCATCGGATCCCAACAAACACAACATGTAGAATTGCATAAAGGTAGTCTCGATCTTATAAGGCAGCTCACGAGATCTAAACATGAAGCACATGGTGGAGAAGACAACCAACTAGCTACTGCTATGGAGCCATAGTCCAAGGTAGACTACTCACTCATCGCGCCGGAGGCAAGCATGGCGATGAAGGAGACCTCCGGTGGTGATTCCCCTCTACGACAGGGTGCCGGGAAGAGCTTCTGGACCCTCCCGATCTTGGGTCAACGACGGCGGCGGATCGCGATGTGTTTCTGGAAAATTGATCGGGTCTTTAGGTTTTTCCCGTCGTGGGGTCTTTATAGGCAAAGGGGCAGCGTCAGAGGTGGACCAGGGCAGCCTCACACATAGGGGGCGCAGGTCAGGGGCTGGCCGCGCCGCCCTATTGTGTGGCCGACCCGTGACCCCCCCTCCGTCTCCTCTTCGGTCTTCTGGAAGCTTTGTTAAATAATAGGAGGTTCGGCTTTTGTTTCGTCTAATTCTGAGAATATTTCCTGTGTAACTTTTCTGAAACACAAAAACAGGGAACTGGCACTGTGGCATCTTGTTAATAGGTTAGTTCTAGAAAATGCATAAAAATGCCACGAAGTTTAACAAAACACTAAGCAAATGGTGTAAGAACAAGCATGGAGCATCAAAAATTATGGATACGTTTGGGATGTATCAAGCATCCCCAAGCTTAACTCATGCTCGTCCTCGAGTAGGTAAGTGATAACAAAGAATAATTTTTCAGGTGACATGCACCTACACAATCTTGACCATCTATGTAAGCATTGAGTGCTAGGATCAAAAGAACTTAAAACATGGGCATGAAAGACATGAGAAAGAACACAAACAAAAGATCATGAAAAATGAAACAATGAAAGTCAAATGTGTGTTCAAATCATATGGAAAAACATAGCAAATGGTTTTCAGCTTGTCCTTCATGGAATAGCAAAACATAAATGCATAGGACACCTTCAAGTTTAAGAGGGTGACTAGAACAAATAATTTAAGAACAAGTGAAATCAAAATCATGAATCAATCAATGATAAACTTTGGGACAATGCACATTATACTAAGAATGACAACTATGCTCTCTTAGACGGTGCATAAAGATAGAAGGTGGTGACTCAACATAAAAGTAAAAGAAAGGCCCTTCACAGAGGGAAGCAGTGATTGCAAGTTTTATAAACCTTCAAAAATTATGGTACTTACTAGCTTTGAGCTCTCATTGCCCCCATCATAGGCATCTTGAATGGTTAGAGTTAATGCTAGTACAATTATGAAGCATATGCTTGACAAATCATAAGTTGAAAACCTCATGTCCCGTGAAGTATGAATACCCAAACCTCATGCTACTCGACTTAGGGTCCCAAGCAAGCTCTTGTCATTGTAAATATATGTGTATCATCGAGAACCGCCAATGGGGTACCTCCTGCCCCATGACATGGAACAAGCCCACATCAAAATGATAAGACAAACAGACAATGAACACCTCGACATCTCTTTTATTTACCATTGGTATAGCTTTTTATTTTGAGATGCATCGTCGAATGTCCACTATGGGCATGTTGTAAATTTCCACCATGAATTATGCATCGCTTAGATTAGCGGCCCAGGCGTTTCCCTAACACGTATAAAAACTCCATGATCCCGCAAGATTCCCAAATTATTTCACATCGCGAGTATCCATAAACAAAAGATCACGATATCAACTCAAATAAGAAGTGCAAGGTTGAAAGCTTACCCCATGATGGCATGGTTTGGCTAATTTCCAACTTACAACTTGCAAGCTTAACAACTCAACATAAGAGAGCCACAATGTCAAAAATTTTAAAACGAGAAAAGTAAAGTGTGCCATCAGGTTCGTGAGAGCTTTACTGACCAATTTTCGCATAACACCAAAAAGAGTTTAATTTGAAGGATAGATAAAAGCAAGTCAAATGTACTTTGGAATAGCAAATTGCTAATAGGTATGTATGGTGGACACATTGGAACAACTTGGTTTTTAGGAGTTGGATGCATGAGTAGAGCTCATACTCAGTACACAGTGAGGGCTAGCAAAAGACTAGGAGCGACCAACTAAGAGAGCAATAACAGCCATAATCATGCAAACGACAAAGCAACATTAAGAGAAGCATAAGATGGCATCAAAAGTCATAAACTAAATGATCATAGAGGCTTATGGCAACTTTGTATGAGTCTAACATGTGTAAGCATGCACCAAGTCAACCCAAATAAAGCATCAAGGAGAAAACCAAATTAATGCTTCCAAATAATAAAAACAACGCATGATTTTTTCAAAGGCTCATTAAGAAATCTTAGTCATTTGAGACAAGTCATGCTACAGCAAAACCACTAAGCATACTATAAAAAAGACATCAAGAACGACATGCAAAAGCCTAAGCCGCAGTCTACACAAGCTCCTTTTTATACCACTTTTTTGCATGAAACTTTTTCTCTTTTCCAACACCATTCGAACCTTTTTTAAAACAACTCTTTTGATGAAAACCAACATAGACCAGAGGTCAAAATACACCTTGATGTAAAGATATAGGAAGATCTGAACACAAATCAAGGCGAAAAACGAAAGCTAAACGCAGTAGCAGAAAAAGAGAACACTCGTTGAACGATAAGAGTGAAAAACGGAGTGTTCTTGTCAAATGAAAAGCAAGGCAACTTCTCCAAAAGAAATTTGTTGGGGTCCAACCATTTATTTCAGAAAACAAAACAAAACAAAACAAAACTGAAAACTAAAGTAAATATGCTCCAAGAAAAATGCATAGTGCATGAAGCAATAAAAATATAGTGTGTTGAAAGGTGACCTGATTTTTGCCGATGAAGAAGGGGTGCCTTGGGGGCATCCCCAAGCTTTGACGCTTGTACCTCTTGGATATTTCTTGGGGTGCGTGGGCATCCCCAAGATTGAGCTTTTGTCCATTCTTCAACTCATCTCATCATTCTCCAATCCCTACATTTGAAAACTTCCTTCATACAAAACTCAACACAATTCTATTAGCAACATTAGTGTTAGCATAATAATGAATCAACCCCTTTTTGGTTCAGATTTAAACTCAAAACCACCACATATAAAGCATATACTACTTTAGCAAGTTTTCCAAAAGTTCCGTGATCAAAAGAACTCAAAAAGAAAGCGATCGAGAGGCAAACACAAATAGTGGCAGAAATCTGTCAAAACAGAACAGCTGACAAAGGTCAATTTGTTAGAGTGTTTTCTGTTGCTCAAATCAAAAAGTGTAAAACTAATAAAAGTTTGGATATAACCTAGGACATAGGCACAAGAAATCGCAGGTCAAAAAGATATACTGAGAATTTTCACGAATTTTTACGGTGCAGCACCGAAATCTGTTTCAGGACAGCAACATCCCCAAATCTTACCTCACTCAAATTAGAGGTTTATCTTGGCACAACAACGAAATAAAAATGATAAGGAGCAGTTATTACAGTAGTAATAACTTCCAAGACTCAAATAAAAGAAAAATAACTAAAAGTTAAACAATGGGTTATCCCCCAAGAGTGCTTTTCTTTAACGCCTTTGAGCTAGGCGCAGAAAGTGCGAATCAAGTAATATCAAGTGAAGCATTAAGATCCATTGCAGAAGTCTTTTCAAAAATAAATTGAATTGTGTTCAAATGAGTTTTTGAAGATCCCTTATGATCACTCTTTGGTACACTACTCTCATCAAAAAGATTTTCAGGACAAATCCAATTGAAATTCTTTTCCAAAGCTTCATGCATTCCTACAAGTTTGCAAGGTATTGGTACTTTGAAATCTTCTTTTGTTGTACCAACAACTTTAACAGGTGAGCCAAGCATATTTAAACGCTTAAAAACTTTCCTAGCTTCAATAGCAACATCTCTAAATTCTCTACGCAAAATCTCCAAAATAAAATCTTTCTTTTCGGAGTCTTCAATATCATGAAGCTTAAGAAACATGTGTTGCATAAAAGGATTAAGGCTAGGAAACCTAGCTTCTAACATGTGAACTAAATAAGCAGAAGCAACTTCATAACTAGGAGCAAGCTCAGCCAAAGACTTATCCTCAACATCTTTATGCATACTAATATGATTAAAGAACTCCTCGATGTTACTTTTCCCAATAATAGAACCACTACCTACTGAAAGGTCCTCCAAACTGTACTTAGGGAACAACATAATGAACTAAAAGTAATAAAGTAACAACTATAAAGGAAACTAATTTTTTTGTGTTTTTGATAAAACGATGCAAGAAAAAATAAAGTAAAGCAAAACTAAAACAAAGTAAAGGATGTGCGTGCAAAACTCCCCTTGCAGAAGTCTTCTTTTTCCCCGGCAACGGCGCCAGAAAAACACCTTGATGCGGGCAGGATAACCACCCAGTTGGGAACCCCAAGAGGAAGGTATGATGAGCACAGTAGCAAGTCTTTCCCTCAGTAAGAAACCAAGGTTTATCGAATCCAATAGGAAAAAGCCAAACTTCAGAAGGTGATGCTTGCTAGCTTCGTGACACTCCAGCAAGGGCGCCATTAATGACACTTGTTAGCGCATCTTCAATTAGCAGCAACGTGGAACCTGCACACAACACAACCAAGAACTTTGCTCCCAACTTACGATGAGGTTGTCAATCTCACCGGTTTGCTATAAACAAAGGATTGAGCGTATCGAGTGGAAAACAGTAGTAGTATGCGAGAAAGTAAACAGCGCGAGTAAAAGTAATCAATAATAGCAATGTAAAGGAAATTGGACCGGGGTCCACAGTTCACTAGTGGTGTCTCTCCATAAAATAAATAACAACATGCTGGGTAAATAAATTACAGTTGGGCAATTGATAGAATAAAGATAACGTGCATATGTCATGAGGATCACTATGAGATTTACTCTGGGCATTACAACAAAATACATAGACCGCCATCCAACTGCATCTATGACTAATAATCCACTCGCGGGGATATCGTCCGAACACCCCTGGAGTATTAAGTTGCGAACAACGGATAACTGCATTAAGCAAAGTGTGTAATGTAAACAAAACAAATGTCCTTGGACACAAGAATGTTGTTTTCTCCCTAGTGGCAACAACACATCTACAACCTTAGAGGTTTTTGTCACTCCCCCAGATTAAATAGAGCATGAACCCAACTATCGAGCATAAATACCCCCTCTTGGAGTCACTAGTATCTACTTGGCCAAGATAGCTACTAACAACGGAGAGCATGCAAGATCATAAAAAACATAGAGATAACATAAGATAATATTCAGCACATCAACTTAACATAACACCAATATTCATCGGATCCCAACAAACACAACATGTAGAATTACATAAAGGTAGTCTCGATCATGTAAGGCAGCTCACGAGATCTAAACATGAAGCACATGGTGGAGAAGACAACCAACTAGCTACTGCTATGGACCCATAGTCCAAGGTAGACTACTCACTCATCGCGCCGGAGGCAAGCATGGCGATGAAGAAGACCTCTGGTGGCGATTCCCCTCTCCGGCAGGGTGCCGGGAAGAGCTTCTAGACCCTCCCGATCTCGGGTCGACGACGGCGGTGGATTGCGATGTGTTTCTGGAAAATTGATCGGGCCTTTAGGTTTTTCCCGTCAGGGGGTCTTTATAGGCGAAGGGGCAGAATCAGAGGTGGACCAGGGCGGCCTCACACATAGGGGGCACGGGCCAGGGGCTGGCCGCGCCGCCCTATTGTGTGGCCTGCCCATGGCCCCCCTCCGTCTCCTCTTCGGTCTTCTGGAAGCTTCATTAAATAATAGGAGGTTCGACTTTTGTTTCGTCCAATTCCAAGAATATTTCCTGTGTAACTTTTCTGAAACACAAAAATAGCAGAAAACAGGGAACTGGCACTGTGGCATCTTGTTAATAGGTTAGTTCCGGAAAATGCATAAAAACGCCACAAAGTCTAACAAAACACTAAGCAAATGGTGTAAGAACAAGCATGGAGCATCAAAAATTATAGATACGTTTGGGACGTATTAGTCGTCCACTGGGAAGTAAGAACATGGCCAAAGCTTCTTCCTTGCAGATCAATGAGCCTCTAGATGTAAGTGTAGCACATCCTAGTCCTCCTCAACCATCATCTGGGGCTGTATTCTCTTCCTTTGCGCTTGCTGGTGCCCAATGTCGTGAGCAAAAATGCATTCCAATAAAATTTACTGAATTTATGGACGGTCGAGCGCTGCGCGAAGCCATCCTTCGAGAAGTATCGAGTGAAGGATCTCTCTTTATGAGGTGGAGGTGTACTATGATGGCGACGGGGAGATATTCTTCAGGGACTACTAGCCTTGTTTTGCCGAGGATTACGATCTGCATCAAGGGTGGTTTTTGAAGTTTGATTATCACTATGGAACAACAAAATTTGTCGTGAAGATCTTTGATGGGACAGTGCTAGAAGAAATATGAAGCCGAAGTTTATTTTCATTAGGATCAGTTATCTTTGATGTAATCGCTGTGTAATGCACTGCCACTTTATTTGTATCTCTCATAAATAATGTGCTACCAATGCTGCTTTTGTTATTTGTATATGCATGTCACTGAGCAACCAAGGGAACAACTATAGTTCCGAGGTATTTCTAGCAATTTTTGCCATACTTGCGTGTGAGTCGAAATTTTTCTTTCAAAGGATCACAAATATTTCCATGAGATAGCCCAATTTCGTTCATGAGAAACACGACAATATAATCTCAATTGACTCGAGGACCAAAGCCCTTGAGCGGATAATCTTAATATACATATAAAAAACATAGAGTTAACCCAAGAAACCCGACCTGAGGCTCGTGTTCTGGGTTTAGAAGGTCCTAAATCAAAATTTATACTTAATTTTAGCAAAGAGAATCATTGAGGGCGACGCCTCTTATGCGTAGAAGTGCCAAAGTTGCTTCGCGTTTCAAGGGTTGCCTTCATCTTTGCCTATCTTTTTATCTTGAAGTCGATATGCTCCTCCTGGTATCACTTCTGTAACTATGTAAGGTCCCAACCATGGTGATTCTAACTTGCCATGACCATCCTATTTTAGTCGTAACACGAGATCTCCCACCACAAAAAAGCGGGGACGAACGCGAGTACTGTGGTAGTTTCTCAGGTTCTGCTGATAGTGCATGGCCCTAGCCAACGCGACATCTCTAGCTTCATCTAATGCATCAACATCGTCTTGAAGTGCTTCATTGGAAGAGCTTTCATCATAAGTCGCAATTCTAGGAGCCTCATGAGTGATTTCGACTGGAAGCACGGCTTCTACGCCATGGACCATAAAGAAAGGTGTCTCTTGAGTTGCTGCATTAGGAGTGGTTCTTAGACTCCAAAGCACGAAGGGTAACTCATCTATCCAAGCGTGTTTAGCTTTCTCGAGGGGCACCAGTAGCTCTTCTTTATACCATTGTTGTCGTGGTATTTTAGGGACAGTAGCCATAGGGATGGCTTAACAAGAGGGCTCGTCGGGTGCAGCAACGGGCCCGGCTCGGGATGGGTAGTGACGACACAAGCACGTACCCAGGTTCAGGGCCCTCCTCACCGGAGGTAAAACCCCTATGTCCTGCCTTGTTCTTTATTATGAGCACACGGTGGCTACAATAGTGCTCCTTGAGCTATATTGTCTAGAGGAAGAAGAATACTAGGCCGATCCTCTATTCTAAGGGTCCAGGCCCCCTTATATAGGCAGGGGCCTTGTTACAAGGTTGGGTCCGGCTGCCCGGCACCCGGCTCCACAGTGGCGATGACATCGGCGTGGTCCCTTTTCTCATGCTCCTCTTGTGCGGTGTAGGTCGCTTTATAAAGTAACTTTGTCCCCCAAGTCAGCATATCCGTGGTATATGCCCGGCCGAAGGAATTATGCCCTATAGGCAATAATAAATTGAGTTATTATTATAATTAGTGTTCATGATAATGTTTATATTCCATGCTAGAATTGTATTAAGCGGAAACATTAATACTTGTGTGGTTTATGAACAATACTGTGTCCCTATTATGCCTCTACTAGACTAGCTCATTGATTAATGATGGTTAAGGTTTCCTAACCATGGACATGAGTTGTCGATTAATAATGAGGTCATGTCATTAGGAGAATGATGTGATGGATAGACCCAAATCAAGCACAACAATTAGATCGTATCATTGTTTACAATTGCATAGCTTTTCCTTTGTCAGTATCATATTCCTTAGACCATGAGATAATATCACTCCCTGGTACCGGAAGAGAGCTTTGAGGTCATCAAATGTCACACTATGAAAGGGTGATCATAAATGTGTCTCTCAGGTAATCGGAAAGTACTTGTTGAGTTGCATGTATTGAGATTGGGAATTGTCCCTCCCATGATGGAGAGATATACTCCGGGCCTACTCGGTAATCAATATCATACACTGTTTGCAAACACGTGATTAATGAGTTTAAATCACAGGGTGATATTGGATTGTGGAACGAGTAAAGAGTACTTGCTATGAATGAGATTGAACTAGGTATAGCGATACCAACGATCGAATCTTGGGTAAGTAAAATATCTCGAGACAAAGGAATTCGTATATGGGATTAATGAATCCTGATATCATGGTTCGCCGATAATGATCTTCCTTGAATGTGTGAGAGTCAATATGGATTTCTAGATCCCGCTATTGATTATTAATGGTGATTATGTCCGCAGATTCTCGAACCCGTAGGATCACACACTTAACGCTCATCGACGCTAGGGTAGTTTTATGATTTATGGAAATTGTTTCGGAGAGTTACGGAATTGTTCCAGGAAGAAGATTAATGATTTATTAATTAATTGAATTAATAAATATTATTATATATATTTATTTATTGAAAATAAATAGGGCTAAAAAGGAGTCCACGAGAAGTTTTGCTAATGGGCCAATTTTGTAGTCCATCTAGACAAACTGCTAAAGAGGTAAAAAGAAAAAGGCAAAAAGAAAGAGAAAAAAGGAGGCTTGGGCGCCTGGGCCAGCAGCCCCGCTCCCACGCTAGAGCTGGCCCGCAGCTGGGCTGGTGCTGGGCCGGCTAGGCGCACAGGTCGCAGCGCGCTAGGAGCCAGCGGCCGCGCTCGCTCGCAAGGGAGGCCATGTGCGCCTCGATCGCCCCTGGTCGATCGATCGATGTCCAGGCGCGAGGCGTGGCGTGCGTGGTCCGCGCGTGGCTAGGAGCTGGCGTCCCGTTCGCATAAGGCTAGATCGATTAGATTGATCACAGCGCGGCGGCTAGAGGTAACGTGAAGAGGAGGTAAAGTTTTAGGAAAACCTGGGACCTACTCTTAGGGCAACACGTGCGCCTATAAAATGACCAGGCGGCCGGGTGGTTTGCGGTGATTTTGGATCAGCCTCCGTCGCCGCCTGTTGTCTCATATGTAGCTCCTTTTTGTCCTAGTTTGACTAGTTCTTTTGCCTATTCTTCTTTCACCTCGCACGCGTAGGCAAAGCCCTGCCTGCAGATTATCTCCATCATAAGCATCACGCCATTATGCTGCTGATCTCATCTACTACTCCATGCCATCGTGCGGGCATTGATGTTTTTGGTGCAAGCTTCTTTTCGTATACTTCTTGATGTCGCGGCATAGTGGGATTGAAGCGGCCCAGGCCAACTTTATATGACCGCGTTCATGAGACCGGCTCCCCAGTGGCCTGCTCCACACATGTGGCTGGTGGGTGTCTTGATCTTCTACTATAGTTGTCATCAGATTTACAACAAGACTTTGACAACTCTAATATCAACGTTGTGGCTTTGCGTAGGTAAGAACCGTTCTTAAGCGTAGCTACCATAAGCCACGTAAAAAATACAATCACGAAATTAGAGGCATCTAACTTGTTTTTGGAGGGAGTGTTTGTGATATGGTATGGCCACAAGATGTGATTGTGATTGATATATGTGATGTATGCAATGGTTCATTTTTTGTAATATTTCATGACTTGCATGTCGATGAGTTCACGGCAGGAGCCATATGGTTGTCTTTATAATTTTGTATGACCTGTGTGTCAACTTCTTATACTCCATGTAATAGCTTTACTTTATCGCTAAGTAGTTAGAAATAGTCGTAGTTGCTATTCGTGGTGGAGGCAATCATGGTGGAGTGATGGAGATCATGCCGGTGCGCACGAGATGGAGATCAATGCGTGAAGATTGGCTATACCATGTCACATATTGTATATGCATGTGATGTTTATCCTTTATGCATCTTATTTTTTGCTTTGACCGCGATGGTAGCATAATAAGATGATCCCCCACACTTAATTAATTTCAAGATAAAATGTGTTCTCCCCTCGTATGCGCCGTTGCGAAAGATTGTCGTTTTGAAGCATCACGTGATGATCGGGTTCCATAAACTCTACGTTCACATACAAAAGGTGTAAGCCAGATTCACACATGCGAAAATGCAAGGGTTAAACTTGACGAGCCTAGCATGTATAGACATGGTCTCGAAACACACTGACCAAAAGGTCAAGCACGAGTCATATGGATGATATGATCAACATGTTGATGTTCACCATTAAAGCTACATCATCTCACGTGATGATCGGTGTTGGAGTAGTGAATTTGGATCGTGCTTCACTAAACAACTTCGAGGGATGTTGAATTTAGTGGGAGTTCACTAGTAATTCAATTAACTTCAACTAATTATCATGAACTAAATCTTAGTGTATTTGCGCAAGTTGGTGTAGTCTTTGGAAACTGTTTTCCACCGACACTTAGTTTTAATTGAGAATTCTAGATAATCACTTTTCGGACTAGTGTTGTTTAGTTAAAGTATCAAGATCAAACATTGAGTCCTATCGCAATTTTAGCAAACCTCACTTGCTCCATACGATTTAATAAGTTGTATTAATCTAAGAGCAATGATTCAAGTTTAGTATCTAAAATCATATGTTTGCCTTCAGGAGAAATTGATCTTCAAAATTGTTTGAGAATCAAAGTAATCTTGGAGCTAAAAGAATTGTTTCAGAAACAAAAAAGAGGTAAAAGACATTTGATATCTAAAACTTTGATTGTTTGCAAAATGACTAAGTATAATTTAGTAAAATAACATATGCTCATATTATATGAATATTATATGAATATATGCGAAGATTGAAGATGCTAGGCATCCTGATCACCCAATGGTTTGGGAACTAATATTATAGTTGCATTCATCCTTACGAGCTATAGTAGTTTCATCATGAAAGTTGTCATGATAAGATGGATGAAAAGGTATCGGCTAAATTCTTTTGCTATACCAAAAGAATGCTAAAGAATGGAATCTAGAAGAACGCCAATTATATGATGATGGTGATCCACCTCAATGTGCAAATTCCAAGGCCGTTAGTATTTGACTAACATCCTTTGGACTATGTGTCAAATGATTGAAGCCACTATTGATTTTGATAGATTCTTCTAAATGGAGAGCAAATGCTAAATAGGATCTGCAAAAATATTTGGTAGAAAAGGAAAAGACTAGAAATGTCCAGCTCGGGTATATAAATGATATACATGTTATAGATGTATTCTTTGCTCATTAACAATGTAATTCTTTGGTATTCGATGCTGATTTGTTGGTATGAAATGTCATACAAAACAACACAATACAAGAAATACAATGGCCTAATATAGTACCCACAAATTTATAACAAATTCGAAGTGCTCGTTATGCATTCCACCACAATCCTAGAATCATTATTGTGATATACATAACGTAGTTGGTAACCAATTCTAGCTATTAGTAAATAATAAAAGGGATTACATAGGTGGTCACACAGACCAAACCTTACATTACATCGACATGCAGCGGAATAACACTTTGGGTCCATATCGTCAAGCTTCAACCGCACAGGAAAAAGCTGACAGTAGGAAACGAGCCTAGTCCACAAAGCCATCCAGGGTCCTTCCTTCTTGACCTTTCTCCTTCAAGTCTGACCAAGTTAATATCCAGGAACAGAGTCATGAGTACATTGGATGCACTCACAAACCATCTTATAAATAAATGAAAAGGGAAATGCATGGCTCATATAGTGGTCTAAGCTCTAAGTTCATTTGCATAAAGCTAGTTTTCTTTCCAAAGAATATTCATTAAGTCATAAAAATATATTTAATTCTCTAAGTTGAATCTAGGATGGAACTTCCAAGTGTCAAGTTCATTTTTCCAAGTCACATCATGCACCGATGGCATAGTTCACTTCATAACCGTTCAATTTCTTGACAAAGGTCAAGTACAACCAACCCAACTGTCCATGACCGCGGACGCGGCTATTCAAATAGTTTTACACTCTGCAGAGGTTTTAGACTTTACCCAACCATCCGGCTAGTCATCGTGTGGGCGCATCCCCGCATAACAACGTATGCCACGACTAGCAGCCGATCATTCATGTTTCATCGGCCCATCTTAGCATAAACACCACCACCAAGAGATGTGTCCCTCAACACCAGAGTCCAATTGGTTGTCCGGGGTGTGCAAATTCCCCAGCCGCTTGTCACTCTGGAATGATACTAACCCTGGTAGAGTCCTACTCAAGGTAGTCCAGTATTCAATGAGGGCTCTTCGGCGTGTACCCCAACCACCTAAATAGGAGGATGGTGAACCTAGGTTGTGCCAACCTAGGAACCCTGGTCATGGAGTCCATGGTCGGACTTCCACTACATTTGTAGTGTCTACACCAAGACAAACAAACTACTCCACTAAGCCCTATCTCATTTCAAGGTAATGTGGTCGTACGGTATGGTTGGTTCGGCAAATATCCCACACATCATCCTTTTATTCCATAAATCATTCCATGGTCATTAGTTCATTTCAAATCTTCATTCAAAGACTCAACTTGGAGGACAATCATCCATTCAAGGTTATCATAATCAATTCATAGTTCTCAAAAGGGTTCCCACCTAGATTACTTCATTGTCGTTAGCAACTAAGCGGCTAATGGAGTACTACTATCATTGAATAGGATATTGGATAGACTCGGCTTAAGGCTCTTGCTCAGCAGGGCATCACT
Organism: Dactylis glomerata; assembly: GCA_007115705.1. Classification (NCBI taxonomy): domain Eukaryota; kingdom Viridiplantae; phylum Streptophyta; class Magnoliopsida; order Poales; family Poaceae; genus Dactylis; species Dactylis glomerata. The sequence goes on along the minus strand of QXEO01002107.1, from coordinate 3,496,821 downwards.
AAACCTTTACTAAACTACAGTAGCAATTCAATCATGCAATTTAATTTAAAAACAATTAAGTATGCACTTGGAAAACTAGGTAATGGGATATGATTCAAAAGATGGCTTGCCTGGCTTGGCAATTTCATAACATTCTTCATCTTCATCTCGGGTTGGGTAGTCTCCATCACCATTGCTTGGTTGACTTTGGGACCCATTCTCCATACTCTCGTTGTCGTCTAATCATCGAAAAGGAAATAAGCACACAATTCACAAACAACACCTTTTCACTCAAATAAAGGATACTTGGGTAAGGGAAACGATCTAGGAAGGCTATGGAGAGTGGCTTCGAAGATACTTGAGTTACGATGTATAAGATTATTGAGTTGTTGTATTTAGTTAGGGCTCATTTATTTTGGATCATGAAAATATCTCCTGCCAGTCCTTATGGATCAAGATCATGGACTACAAGTAGGTATTCAAGATCATGATTCAACCAAAGTGGTGTCATATCATTTTGATTTCCTTTGAATTATTGAGGCAAGTTTCAAGCCCATAGAGAGCTATCATTAAATATTGGAGTTTCAAATATCTCCTGCAAGTTCAACTTGTACTAAGGCCCATTCTTATAGATTAATATTTTAAATGGGATTTACCTTAAGTGGATTTATAAAATTTTCTATTTAGAAATTTGAGTTTATCAAATCCTAGGCTAGGAAAGCTTATTTACCCAAATAGTAAATAGCACTTGATTGAAAAGGTTCAAATATCTTATATATACTAATTGGGAGCAATGTTTGAAGCCTCACGTCAACTCTCAGGCGCAAAGAAATTAATCCGTCCGATAAATCTCCTGAGAATTACGAGCCCTTAGATTAACGAGTCGTACCGCTTGAAAACAGCCCCGCCTTCTCCACTCGCAGTACCCTATAGCGGTAGTCACACGGCGGCCTGATGTCCACGAAAAAAAGAAATTGCTCCACCGCGACCTCTGCTTATTAGCAGCAGCCAACCACGATATATACCAATTCCCAGGTGCCTGCCCGCAAGCATGGAAAGGGCACTTCGCGGTGAGATTGACCGATTTTCAGCGCCCGCCCATGAGCATGGGATGGACTTCGCGGTGGGAAGGACTTTCGCGGTGGGAAGGACTTTCGCGGTGAGCATGGAAACTCCTACTGCTTTTGCATTACTCAAAAGAATATAATTGGGTACAAGACGTACACCAATATCTTACATCTTACAACAGACACACCCACGTTATCCCATGATCTGTCAGTGGCTAAACAGCCAGGGAACAGTCCAGGGACGCACTCACACCCTACAACTCACCGAGAAACTAGATTGATAACCTTTTTGAGATCTCCTTATGTTCCGCTGCTTCCGTTTAAAAATAGTTTTCTTTTTATTATTGGTTGCAAGCAATCAATAATCAATCATGGAGACAGGACTCAGGAGAAAGATTAGATTAGTGCGTTCCAAAAAAGGACTGGTGTCTCACGCAAGTCACGCTGAATTCTGTAATGCTCCCTTCAATTGAATAGCACTCTGAATAATCTTGCCCCGTTGTGAGTTTTTCAGACCAAAGTGCCAATTTGATATTATATGTAGCATATCTCTGGCATGATGCCTTTAACTCAGATCTGTTATCTCAAGGATAATAGTAACATATATTGCAGTGTGAAAAAAATTACTTTGCTTTGAAAAAACTCCTATCTGTTATCCTCTTTGCTCTCTTTATGTTTCCTCATACATAAGAAATTCTCGATAGGACCCCAATAAGAAAGGGAGAAACGATGTACCAATGCCCCCAAACTGTTAACTAGAAAATTTCAAGGTGTTGACTATGACGCGGGTCCTTACGATGCAACGACGGATGTGCGTTTTCACATTATTATGTTATATCCTCAGTTACGCCATGCCAAGAATATTCATTCTCCAGAATTTGAAGTATATTACAGGTCCATATGGGAGCATGGTAATCACAAATAACGCAATTTTAATTTGTTCTTGAACTCTCTGCAATGCGTATTTCATATAAAGCAAAACAATCTACTTATGTTGCTTTCACATACACCGGTGGAAAATGGCCCTATGGTCCCGGTTCGTCCGGGCCATTGGTCCCGGTTGCCGAACCGGGATCAATTACTCGGGATCAATGCCGGTCCTGGTTCCAGCACGAACCGGGACCGATAGGTCTCCACGTGGACGCGCTGCAGCACGAGGGGGCCTGGGTCATTGGTCCCGGTTCGTAGCACGAACCGGGATCGTTGATCTCTGTAGGGTTTTGTGTTTTTTTCCATTTAGGGTTTAGGGTTTTATTTGGTGTGTTTTGTATTCAATTTAATGGTACTATATATATACAACAATAATGAAGGAACCACACTATATATATATTACACATCATGGTCACGAATATATTATTCACCGTCTCATCCGTCGTGCTTGGTCGCTATTACAAATGGTAACTCACACAAATTTGATTTTACATCTTCTTTTTTACACTTCACCCTTCTAAATGAACCGGGTAATAGTATTCTCCTTTCGGATCTATGACTTGTTCTAATAAGAATCCGGCAATTTCCTCTTGAATTGCTTGCACGCGTTCCCGTGGTAGAAGACCGTCCCGCATCCGTTCGATCTAATTTAAAGAAGGGGATCAATATATATGAATGAAACTAAACACAGTTGATGGTAATAAAATAAAGTTATGATTATTGTTTATCGTACTTCAAGTTTTTTGAAGTTTCGGTCTGCGCCCTTCTCTTTGGTCGTCTGGCGAATGAACTCGCACACATAGTATCCACATAAGTTATTCCCAGCTTCCTGCCTCAAGCACGTTACGAGAACGGAGTTCAATCAAAATAAGAATCAAGCATGATAATGGTATTGAAACTAGAATCAAAGAGATGCGCGGATCTAGCAAGTAGTACTTACATTCAATGGTTGAAATGTAAGCTCTGGCTTCCAAACACCCCTAGTGTTGGCGGTGAACCGTTTCCAAGCCTTCTGGAGGCATTCCTGCATGTTCGCCCAGTTTCCTAAAGGTGTACGTTTTGAGTCCATGACTTTGACTACTCCTTCGTCAACACTAATGATTAACAGAATAAAGTGGAAGCTGCACAGACATAACGAGTCAATTATACGCTTAACATCGAGTAAGCGAAAATAGAATGTGTACAAGACAGTAACACTCACTCGAAATTGTAAGGAAATAGTATTTCCCTTCTGTTGCTGAAACACTTCAACGATTGTACCAAGTTATCCTCTGTCTCTCTGGGTTTTTTTTTTTTGAGAGTATCTTTATGAACGAAATTGCAGTCAACGAACACAAGGTCATAGATTCCTCCTTTGTTGCATTCGAGAATCTTCATTCTGCATATATAATTAGTATAATGATGAGTAAGATTATACAAGCAACGAATGAGCTGAGCTAGAAAGACTTAATAATACTTACAGACAATAGGCACTGACGATAGTTTTATCGAGAGCGTCTTGTTGGTAAAACTGAAATAATTCTAGAAATTCAATCAGTAAGAAGCCATCTCCATGACCGTAATGGTGGTGTTTATATCCAGCATAGATCCAGTTTGTGGATTCAGCACAGGCTTGCATGTACCAGTTATGCAATCTCCGCATTTTTGTTGGTAGATCTTTGACTAAATCGGGTTTGACGAGAGGAGCCCCGTACTGGTATATGTACGCTATTTGCTGGTACCCCTCGAACTCATCCAGACGGCTCATGTACTCAGCAATAGATAGTCCATATAACTTGGCCTTTTCTCCGTAGAGTTGAATAAACTCCGGATCAATGTTCGGATCATGCCGCTCTTGGGCTCTCCACTCATTGGTATCGTACACTTTGAGCGGTTCGATCGATTGATTTTTCTGTTGTCTGAGCTGGGCAACTTCTTTCCCGACTCTTCGCTCTTTTGCCTCAGCCGACTTGGTAATAGAGCGATTATAGTCAGGTGTGACAACTATGGGTTGGTGGAGCTGAATCTTAAGCGCGGCTGCTTTGGCTTTATCTTCTGCGGTGACCGGGAAGATCAATGGCTCCATCGGCTTTGGCTTTTTCTTGTTAGCCATGTCAGTCTTCCACTGTTCATAATGGGCATCTGCGGCCGCTGCAATTTCCTCATCTGTCTTCTCGCAAGGAAGCTTCTTCATATTCTGATGAGGTACTCTTGGGAGGGGCGATAGCTTACATTTCGGTGATCGGAACGTGCTCTTGCTGCTGCTGGTGGTGCTGCCCCTCTTAGTATACTTCCGCTTTAGTCTCTGAGGCTCAGGGGACGGAGACGGCTGACGCGGCGGCGGAGACGGCTGAGGCGGCGATGGAGACGGCTGTGCTGAGTGGTGAGGCGGTGAAGGCGACGGTTGCGCTGGAGAATGGTGAGGTGGCGGCAAAGGTGGATTGCTGCTCTGAGGAGTGGGTGGCCTTGGCGGGACATAATTTGGAAGCACGATGTGCTCCTTTGGCCATACAACAGTCCCCCCTTTGGCTTCTCCTAGTTCAGTCAGGTCCCTATCTTCCCCTGCAGGGTGGTCCAGCTTCAGCTCCTCAAAATCTTGCTTGACATCATCCACCGTGACGACAGTGTACCCTTTTGGAACCGGTCTGCAATGCCAAGTTGCATTAGGCGCAATTGGTACGGCCATGCTGACCGCCGCCGTCACCCTTAAGTTCATAACTTGCACCTTTAGCTCACAAGCTGTGCTCTCCGTGATATCATCCACTGGGTAGCGTTTAGGAGGAGCCGTCGTCAGTGCATCATCATCACCATCCTGGAGCTGGGTGGAAGCGACACTGCTTTTCTTATTCGATAGGGCACCGGTACCATCGAATGCAGCTTCTACCATGTGCTGCTGAGATTGGCCGCTAATACCTTGCTGGCTAAGTCTGTCGAGTTGATCCTGCTACCGCTTTAATGCTTCTTCTACATTACGCAGCCGGGTCTGCAGCTGCCGCTTTCTCAGCTGCCTCCCTTTCCTTTCTCCTCTGATGACTTTTATCGGGATATCTCTTCATTTCTGCGGGGAAGGCAACATTTCACGGCTTGGAGCCTGGTGTGCCTCGTGCTCGTCCGGTGTGTTCATCATTTTTTAGGGCGCATGTGAGCTCGTCGTTCTCTCTATCGGGAACAAACCGTCCCACAGCAACATCATTTACTGCACTTCTAATATCTTCGATGGGCAGTAGGGGATGATCTTTGTGTTTCTGGGTATATATTGCCCTCCCTTCTTCGTCCATCGTGCCCCCATGGCCGTAAAACCAGTTTCTCGCTCATGGTGTCCATGTTGTGGGCTCTGGTCTGATCCCGGCAGCAATATACTTGACCTCAAGTGCATCCCACTTAGGCATACAACCGGCATAGCCAGCAGACCCCATATTATGGTGGTACACTTTCTTAGCAGCGTTCTCCTTATTTATTCTCGACCTTTCCAAAGCTTTCTCCGATGTCTTGTACTTCACAAAATCAGCCCACTGGTGTCTTAACTTAGCATAGCCGGCTTGATTGAAATCCGGAGTCTTGTCTAACTTGACAAACTTAAGGTACAGTTTCTTCTTCCAGTTCTTGAATGCCTCAGCCATCTTGATCAGAGCAAACTTCTTGACTCTTTTAAGTAGCTCCTCATTTGCTCTCTCCTCCTCATCTGGATTCACATCTAGCCTCGGCAGGAGGAAATTAATCATGAGCCTGTCAAAAAGCTTATCTTTGGCAACGTCGCTGACATACGGGACTCCACCGCTGCTTGGCCGATTCCATTCTTGAACGATGATCGGGATGTAGTCCCTCACAAGAACTCCGTATTGCTTGACAAATTTTTTTGCGACCTCGTCAGGAGCTTGCGGTTCACCGTCTACACCGACCACTTCGATACTATATCTCACAGTGTTATCCAACTTTTTTGTTGGGCCTCATTTCGTTCTTACGGAAGAAGTGCTCGATCCGGAGGGCTAAAAGAAGAAAGAGTGTTAATATATGCATGTATATATATATAGACAGTCGGGCATTACAAAAAAACATATATACACCTCGCTGGAGTTTCTAAGATTTAAGGTTCGACCGGAGCCGTTGCCTTCTCCCTCGTCGGCTTCTCCCTTATCGGCTTCTCCCTCACCGGCTTCTCCCCCGTCCCAGGCTTCTACCTCACCGGAGCCGTCTCCTCGGTTGAGAGATTCATCTCCCTCACCGGAATCGTTCAGAAACGTCCTGGTGACATCGATATCTTCATTTTCGCAGATCATTCCTTGGAGGAAGTATTCATCATCTTGAGTTTTGCCATGTGCTGGATCCATAGTATCTGCAAATTAAGAATTGCAAGTTATTATAATGCAAATAATCAAATGCAAATAAGCATATGCAAATAATCCATAATTATTGCGGGATATGTGTCGAAATGGGGTGGAGGAAGAAGGGGGATATGTGTCGATATGTGTCGATACGTGTCGATATGGGGTGGAGGAAGAGGAGAGATATGTGTCGATATGTGGCGTCGTCCTCGACTCGAGGCAGGGCGAGGAGCTCGGTGAATCTTATACTAGCTCGGTGAATCCTATAATATATATATATGTCGATATTAGTTTTTTTTAACCCGTGCGTTGCTAAATACCCATGCGTTCCTACGGTTCGTTTTCGTGTTTTTCCTAACTATAAGACAATGACAATATTTGCATCTTATAATTAAGAGATCCATACATATTTTATATAATAACTATTAACATGAAATATTATGGCAGAAAATAACTATTTTATATAATAACTATTTGAATAACAAATAAGATTGGTTAATAAGATTGGTTAATAATAAATAAGATTTCATAAATATTATTTTGCAGAAAAAAAATTGGTTAATAACAAATAAGATTTACTGCAAATAATAAATAAGATTTACTGTTAATAACAAATAAGAAAATACATACAATAACAAATAAGATTTACTACAAATAACAAATAACATTTACTATTAATAACAAATAAGAAAATACATGCAAAAAAAATTGGGCAAGTGCCCGGCCGGCCGGGATAGCTCCTCCCGAGGAGCTCACCGATGGGCGGGCGCAGGGGGGCGTCGCGGCGGCGCTGGGGGGCGGGGTGGGCGCAGGGGGGCGTCGCGGCGGTGCTGGGGGTGCGGGGCGGGCGCAGGGGGGCGTCGCGGCGGCGCTGGGGGGCGGTGGCGCATGGGCCGGGGCACCTGCAGAGACAGAAGGTGAGCGGCGGCACGGGGGGAAGAGGGAGAGGGGTCGCGGCGGCGGCGGCGGCGGCGCTCACCGAGGTCCGCGGCAGAGACGGCAGCCTGCCGGCGTCAAATCGCTCCGCGCACAATTTCCTTAGCCGTTTTCACGAGATTGGGGGGAAGTGGGGAGGAAGAGGGGCGACAGTTATATTTGGGGGGGGGTCATTGGTCCTGGTTCGTGGCATCAATCGGGACCAATGGATCAACGGTCCCGGTTGATGCCACGAACCGGGACCAATGACCTGGGCGGGGGGCGCTGCTGAGCCGCCACGTGCCCAGGATCATTGGTCCTGGTTCGTGGCATCAACCGGGACCTTTGATCCATTGGTCCCGGTTGATGCCACGAACCGGGACCAATGACTTTCTTTTTTGTTTTAACTTTTTGTTTTAACTTTCTGTTTTAACTTTCTATTTTCATTTTAACAGGAAAAAACTTTCTTTTATTTGAAATTTGAAAAAACTTTCAACAGGAAAAGTGTTTCAATTTAAATAACTAATCCAAAACCATTTTCTGTTTTCAAAATTATTAATTCTAACTAAACAATTTTACTATTTTTAATTAAAAATGCATTAACATATATTTATTGCATAATTTGGAATTTGAAAAAACTTTCAGCAGGAAAAGTGCTTCAATTTAAATAACTAATCCAAAAATATTTTCTGTTTTCAAAATTATTTATTCTAACTATACAAACTATTAACAATTTTACCATTTTCAATTAAAAATGCACCAACGCGTTTGAAACGGGCATAAGAAATTCAAAAATGATCCAAATAATGTGAAACCTTCGCGTGGTGTCATATTATGTGTCATAGTTGCAAGGAAAAATATTGAACTTTGAAAATTGCAAACGTCATGAAAAATCCTTCACAAAATGACCTATCATATTCGAGGTTTCATGGCATTTAGGTCAAACCACCAATGTTATAGCTAGAATCAGGGCATAGTTTGTGATAATGTGCCCATATTGTGCACACATGTGCATCTTGGGATGGCTTACGATGTTGCAGGAGGAAGTTTTAATTTTTGACGCACGAAATAGCCAATTTCCATTTTTGAGGTGCCAAAATCGGGGTGTTCTATGAAGGAACCACCAAATTAAAGTTTGGCATTGGTACCAACCCATTTTTCAAAAATACTAGACCACCTTAGATGGACAAATTCGCAACCGGTGTATCAGGAACCTTTCCGTCCATCCCTCATGAAAAAGACAAATTCCTGCCGATTCGGCAGGAGGGTGCCCAGATTTGAACTACAAGTACAAGATATAATGCTTGTGAATTTTTTAAAAATTCATTTATAGGTTCACAACATGCTATTTCATCAAAGATCCACTTCAAGTTTAGCGAGACTCAGCCTCGTGCTAAGAAGCTTCATGTACGCCCTTTAACCAACAGTGTTAGAGGAGATGGAGTCTTTCACGGGCTTGCATGGAAATTCGGAGCTTCCGAAGATGTCGTAGGGCATGAGCACCAACGACATCTTCGAGAAGCTCCGCCACGGGAGATTTCCGAACCCTTTACCCAACACTGTTAGAGGAGATGGAGTCTTTCACGGGCTTGCAGGGAAATTTTTCTGAGGCGGAGCTTCCGAAGATGCCGTAGGGCGTGAGCACCAACGACATCTTCGAGAAGCTCCGCCACGGGAGATTTTCCAACCCTTTACCCAACACTGTTAGAGGAGATGGAGTCTTTCACGGGCTTGCAGGGAAATTTTTCCGAGGCGGAGCTTCCGAAGATGCCGTAGGGCGTGAGCACCAACGACATCTTCGAGAAGCTCCGCCACGGGAGATTTCCCAACCCTGTCCTCCATCCATGGGGTTGAAACTCTCCCTACCTTCTAGGTTGGCTTGTTGAGCTCCTTGCCATGGCGTATTGATGCTCCTTTTATAGGCACGGCGCCGCTTCTACTTTGTCTTGTTCCTCCGACAGGGGCATCGTGCACTACATGCTTTATCTCATCGAGCAGTGCATCCACCCACACGTCCTTATCCTGCCGACAGCTTTAGTCTCGGTTGCACCTACCAGCCGGGACTAAAGGTTACCCACACGTCCTTATCCCACCGACAGCTTTAGTCTTTGAAACGGGCATAAGAAATTCAAAAATGATCCAAACAATGTGAAACCTTCGCGTGCTGTCATATTATGTGTCATAGTTGCAAGGAAAAATATTGAACTTTGAAAATTTCAAACATCATAAAAAATCCTTCACAAAATGACGTGTCATAGTTTTCATACATTACATAGATTTACATAGGGTTTAGGGTAAGAATCCTTCGTCGCGTATTTCAATCCCTTGCCTATGATCGCTTCTTAGGCCGTAACCATGGAGCATCTTCATTATTTAACGGGATGCAAGGGTCAGTTCTCATGGTGAAGGGCGGAATTTCTTCAAACTTATCATAATCTGCTGACATGTCTATCTTGTCCTCGACTCCCGCGATGTTTCTTTTCCCTGAAAGAACTATGTGACGCCTGGGCTCATCATCTGATGTATTCGTTTCCTTATTTTTTCTTTTTTTTGGTCTGGAGGACATGTCCTTCACATAGAAAACCTGAGCCACATCATTGGCTAGGACGAATGGTTTGTCTCTGTAACCAAGATTCTTGAGATCCACTATTGTCATTCCGTACAACTGATCTACCTTTACCCCTTCTCCATTCATGTTGACCCAACTGCACCGAAACAAAGGGACCTTAAAAGTAGGTCCATAGTCAAGTTCCCATATCTCCTCTATGTAACCATAGTATGTGTCCTTTTTCCCATTCTCACATGTTGCATCAAAGCGGACACCACTGTTTTGGTTAGTGCTCTTTTATCTTGGGAGATCGTGTAAAATGTATTCCCATTTATCTCGTACCCTTGGAAAGTCAATACAGTCGCAATCGTGTCACGGCCAACAAGTAGAGCTGATCTCCAATAGTGGTGTCATTCATGAGATGTAATTGCAACCAAGTGCCGAAAGTCTCCATGTGATTTTCTTTAATCCAGTAGTCATCCTTCCCCGGGAACTTGGAGCGTACAACATTCATGTGTTCCTTGATATACGGAGCCACGAAGGTAGAACTTTGTAGAACTGTGTAGTGTGCTTGATTCAAAGAATGCCCGTCCCTAAATATCATTGCTTTCTTTCCTAGCGTGCCTTTTCCAGTCAGTCTCCTCTCATACCGTGATTCAGGAACACCAATCGGCTTAAGGTCAGGAAGAAAGTCAACACAGAAACCAATGACCTCCTCTGTTCTATAACCCTTGGAGATGCTTCCTTCTGGCCTAGCACGGTTACGAACATATTTCTTTAAGACTCCCATGAACCTCTCGAAGGGGAACATATTATGCAAAAATACAGGACCGAGAATGGAAATCTCTTCGACTAGGTGAACTAAGAGATGCGTCATAATATTGAAGAAGGACGGGGGGAACACCAACTCAAAACTGACAAGACATTGGACCACATCCTTTTGTAGCCTTTCCAGACTTTCTCGATCGATCACCTTCTGAGATATTGCATTGAGGAATGCACATAGCTTCACAATGGGTACTCAAACATTTTCCGGTAGAAGCCCCCTCAATGCAACCGGAAGCAACTACGTCATAATCACGTGACAATCATGAGACTTCAGGTTCTGGAATTTTTTCTCTGCTATATTTATTATTCCCTTTATATTTGATGAGAACCCAGCCGGGACCTTGATACTGCTCAGGCATTCAAAAAATATTTCCTTCTCTGCTTTGGTAAGAGCATAGCTGCTTAAGTATTGACGGCCTTTATCAGTATGCTTGTTGTATGGGTCTTTGATACGTTGCTGGTCCTCCCGTGCTTCTGGTATATCTTTTGTCTTCCCATACACGCCTAGGAAGCCTAGCAGGTTCACGCAAAGATTTTTCGTCACGTGCATCACGTCGATTGAAGAACGGACCTCTAGGTCTTTCCAATACTCAAGCTCCCAAAATATAGATTTCTTCTTCCACATGGCCATGTGTCCGGTAATGGGGTCTTTCGGAACAGATTGACCGCCAGGACCCTTTCCAAAGATTACTTCTAGGTCATTCACCATACCAAATACATCAACACCTTTAGGGAGCTTAGGCTTCTTCCGGTGATCTGCCTCACCGTTGAAATGCTTGCCTTTTTTTCTTACTTGATGATTGGTCGGAAGAAATTTATGACACTCTAGGTACACAACCTTCTTACATTTATCGAAATATGTACCTTTAGTCTTATCTAAACAGTGCGTGCATGCATTGTATCCCTTGTTTGACTATCCTGAAATATTACTAAGAGCAGGCCAATCGTTGATGGTTACGAACAGCAACGCTCGTAGGTCAAATGGCTCCTGTTTGTGCTCATCCCACACCTTTACACCTGGTTCTGCCCGCAGCTGCAAAAGTTCATCGACTAATGGCCTTAGGTACACATCAATGTCGTTGCCGGGTTGCTTCAGTCCTTGGATGAGCACTGGCATCATAATGAACTTCCGCTTCATGCACAACCAAGGAGGAAGGTTGTAGATACATAGAGTCACGGGCCAGGTGCTGTGACTGCAGCTCTGCTCCCCAAAAGGATTCATGTCGTCTGTACTTAGACCAAACCATAAGTTCCTCGCGTCACCTGCAAAGTTTGAGTACTTTCTCTCGATGTTTCTCCACTGCGACCCATCGGCAGGGTGTCTCAGTTTCCCGTCTTTCTTACGCTCTTCTTTGTGCCATCGCAACAACCCGGCATGCTCTTTGTTTCTGAACAGACGTTTCAACCGTGGTATTATAGGAGCATACCACATAACCTTAGCAGGAACCTTCTTCCTGGGGGGCTCGTCATCGCCCTCAACATCACCAGGGTCATCTTGTCTGATCTTGTACCGACATGCAGTGCATACCAGACATTTATTCATATTCTCGTACTTCTCACCGCAGTACAGGATGCAGTCATTAATGCATGCATGTATCTTCTCCACATCTAATCCTAGAGGGCAGATAGTCTTCTTTGCTTCGTACGTTGTCTCGGGCAGCTCGTTATCCTTTGGAAGCTTCGGCTTCATTATTTTTAGTAACTTCTCAAATCCCTTGTCAGATAAACCAGCCTCTGCCTTTCATTTCAGCAGTTCAAGTGTGGTACCGAGCTTTGTGCTGCCATCTTCGCAATTTGGGTACAACAACTTTTTGTGATCCTTTTGCATGGCCTCCAACTTCAGCTTCTCCCTTTCTATACCGTATTGTTGCTTTGCATCAGAAATGACCCGACCAAGACCATCAGCGGGCTCATCCGATGCCCGTTGTTTTTCTTCATTGCCGCCTCCCTCTTCTTCATTGTCTTCCATTGCAGTATCATTGTATTCTTTAGGCGACATAGGATAGCTGTCATCATCCTCTTCTTCATTTTCTTCCAGCCTAACCCCTCTTTCTCCGTGAATGGCCCAACAATAATATGCGGGCATGAAACCTCTCCGAAGTAGATGGCTTTGAAGGATTCTCGGGGCAGAGTGCTCCGTCACATTCCGACAGTCGACACAGGGACAAGGCATAAAATTATCCAGTTTGTTTGCCTTAGCCACATCGATAAATTTATGCAGGCCTTCAATAAAATCGGAATCACGTCGGTCGCCGTACATCCATCGCATTCGCGCATCGATCTATGTTATAATAATTAACTATTACAATAATATCATGAATAGTGAAATGACCACCCTACATGGACACATGCAAGATTTTTGTATCAGTTACAGATGAAGAAGATAAGGTTGCTAACCTCGGTGGAGGATACCGTGTTGTACAAACTTAAATGTGGCATGGACATTTCGTCAAACACCTTGTGTGCAATCAAAGGAAAAAAAAGCTAGCACCCACACCTCACACATAATCCAGCAAAATTTTGTGGCAAAGGGCAAAGGGCTGGGTATCAATTTATAGCCAGGGGAGGGTCTTTGATCCTGGTTCATGGCATGAACCGAGACCAATGCTTCGCAGAGAGCCACGTGCCACGCTGGGGGGGGGCATTGGTCCCGGTTCATGCCACAAACCGGGACCGATTCTCCAAAATGAACCGGGACCGACCACCAAACGACACAAACCGGGATTAATGCCTGTCATTGGTCCCCATTGACAAACCCAACCGGGATAGATGTGATTTTGGTGCTAGACCAAAGACGCATTTTCTACTAGTGATATATCTTCCATAAGAAATTCATTCTGCCATTGCTTGGATTAATTGCTGTCAGAAATGACTTTTATTCAGATTGAGAGACCGTGACATCCTAGTCGCAAAGGTCCACACTTATACCTTGACTATATGTGCATCATACAAACAAGCACAAAAGGATTGTGGTTTGCTCCAGCACAAGTTTATTCAAGGTCAATTTGGATGTTGTAGTAGCTCGCTCAAGACAATCAGGTGCTTAAATCCCCGACTCCTTATCTTATAAACTTTTGTTTTTTACTACTAAATTTCATGGGAATGATTAATAAGTAATATGTTATATTATTATAGTTGTGGATTTCATAATATCTTTTAGAATATTGATAAATTTTCATATTAAAACAGATTTATAATTAAAAAGGAGAGTGTACAAAACATTATGATAACATGTAGCACAAGATAGTTGGAGCTCGGAGCTTCTCAAAGTAATCTAACCCATAATGTGAAACTAACTTAAGAATAATTTTTATACATAGAATGAGAGCAAACTATTACATCTCTACTAATATAAAAAGAGCGAGTGTGTCAGATCCGGAGGATCTGGATCGTCTAGACTATAGATTTAATGTCTAGGATTCATCCAATGATGTAGGATTTACTGTGCGCTTAAGGCTAATCCCGCTTAGCGATAACAACTGTTCCCCACGACCTCCACGCACCCCAGCAGACCACCACGTTCGCCCGCCAGCCAGCACCCATGCCAGGTCGCCACTCAGCAGGTGAGGTCGCCGCCCCGCGCGAGATCCTGCCCGCCGCCGTCGCGAACGACAGCCTGCCCGCACGCTGCCGACTCGCCGTTTGGACAAGCGCGCTGGATTGCACCGCCGCCGGCCGTGAGAGGCCTGCCCGGCGCCGGTCGCGAGAGGCCTGCCTCCGCCCCAAGCGAGTGCCGCCTCCGAATCACCATTTGGACAACCACGCTGGACTGCAAGCTGCGGCCGTTTCGTGAAGGTCCCCTGCACCCACCGTCCGACCGCACAGCGTGAATCGCCGCTTGATTTCGCGACCATGCGCCACGCCCCGCCGTTTCTCGGGTGGCAGCACGATATTACAAGGTCACCGCCTACACACGCTGGAGACATAGACGCCTCCGCGGTGCAGCACCTCCTCCCTTTGTCATCTGTCTGCAGCGCCGCTGATAGCCTTATTCTGCTCTTCATCTTCCTAATTTTCTAATGTAAACTGTCGGATGTTAATATTCAGCTGATGGATCAACTGCAGACCACAGAACGCCGACTGCCTTGGCCGCACCTGCCGCGTCCATCAAGGTGCTCGCCATGAGTCCTGGACGAACGCTGCGTGTTTCGAGCAGCACACGGGTGATGAGCCCACACTTGTTTGTAAATGATATTGCAAAAAAAATTGTAATTACGGATTAGCTCACACTTGCAGTTGAGAATCCCAAAGAGGTTCTGTACTCAAGAGGTAAGCATATATGTCAAATGGCATACTCGGCTGATCTTTGGATTTTATATATAGGTCTAATATTATATGCCATGTCCATGTGGGATGGTTCAATTGCTGATGTTGCCTTGAAGATTGCTTGCAACGTTGTCTGACTATGCTCTTTGTTGCGGCAATTGTGCTTTTCAGTAGTAATGGTTGCATAAAATGGTGATTGCTCCACATGCTCATGGTGTGAGGTATATTGTTTCTCTCATGGATATCCAAGAATTTTTACTGTTGGAGCATCCAGGCCCGCATCACATGGTATAGATTTTTGTATATGTTAACTGATCCCTATTGCTTAAAATAGTATATTTTAACTGGTTATATGAGTGTTGTGAATTAGAGGTCAATCTTGATAACTTATTTTTCATGTTCTATAAGATATTTTCTTTGTCTGAACATATTGCATCATAATAATGAAAATGTTGGGTTTCACTATTAGTCCTTTGCCTGCAAGTAGTCTCTTATTGCAGTGGAAAAATATTGTGATGCTACTCCCCACATTATAGTGTCGGAGCCTACTGTTCGAATGGAAGTTAAGTTGGTTGTTGGTGATGCAGACTGTCATGGCATCCATATGTTATACATATGCAGATCGACGGATATGGCGCCTATATGCTCCACATCTTCCCTGCAGTTCTACGATTAGGTGCCACACTTTCTTCAGGTCCTACATCTACCTTTGCCTCTTTAACCTGCATTTGAACAGAGACATGTTCCAGCATTACTCTCTACCAATGGATTCAGTTGAAGATTGGAGCTTTAAGGAAACTATTAATTTATCAAGAACTAGAAATTAGCACATATTTAATGGCACTAAACTGTTTATGGGATTTTTGTGTATCGTTGTTATTTGCGCATACACTGTTCATCTGTTATTGATGTCTATATCAGTACATTATTAGATTTTCCTATTGATTTCATTATCTTTTTTCAATATAGGGCCCCTTGCTTGATTTCTATAACTATTCGCAAAAATGTAAAAAAAATCGATTACACATGCGTAAATAGTGTCCTGTTGTATTATCATGATATTGGAAAATGAAGTGTCTTCTGATTTAGTATTGTCGCAAAATGACATCGATAATGATGTCCTGTTGAAGATAAATAGTTGGATGAACCATTTGGCGAGTTATCTTCTTCCCATCATTTTACATTATGCAGGTTTGCCCATTACCTATAAAACTCATTTAGCTTAAGAACAGTCTACTTATTATTTTTGATGTGGTCTATTTTCTTCTTTCCTTTTGCGTAGATGTGGTCTATTTGCTTACAAGTTGGGAACTCCAGTCACATCTTTCCATTCAAGTACTTATGTGGGATCTTTGACCTATAAGTTGTCGCCTTGGATAATTTGTTGGACTGCTATTTTTAGGGAATAGGCTTCACATTATCATTAGTAGACATATGGAGTGTGGATTTTTGTAGCTCGAGCTATACGTAGCTCTTTTTCCTGCTCCCTAACTGTGTGCATTTCTCTCACTAGGAATCAATTCTTGGGATTTTTCCATTGTAGTTACTATCTCAGAATCTCAGATGCGGTGTTTTTGGCACAGGAGCATCAAGCAGAGGCACGCAAGTATGCAACTGGATGCTATATATTTCAGATCCTCAAAGATTTTATACCACAATACCCAGGATCGTTTTAAACTTGAGAACGTGTGCTGCTTGCAAGATGCAACTTCGGTTATGGTCATGATTTTTTTAGCATCTGTAACACATTTGGTTTTACAGTAACATGAACAAGGATTTGTCGTATTATTGTTAACCCATACCTAAGTAAAAATGATCCATTGTGATATAGCTCTTTATTGCTTCTTGGAATAATACATTATTTATCCAATTATATTTTTGCATATTTTAACGTGCATGTGCACGTGCTTGATTACTAGTGGTTATAAAGTCACTTCTAAAAAGAACTCACTGTTCCCATATAATCTGAAAACAAAAGGATTCGTGAACAAAAAGTAGTGTATGGAACCTTCTCTAATCTATGATTTTCCTTAACAAATTACTAGCCCGTGCAGTAGCACGGGTTGACGACTAGTTTAATCTAATCTTATAAATAGATACATATTACTGATTATGGATTTTGAGAGTTGGATTCATATTTTTATGAATTTTATTTGCTTTTATACAATTTTTCTAAGGTAATAAACCTCTTGTTTTGTTATTTTTACTAGATTTAATATAACAGTCTAAATAGGTTGTCACCACTTCAAATTGATAGATAAGGTTTAGAGCTTTCCAAAAAGTATTTATTTGCTAAATTTGAATTCCTAAAGCTCTGGGAATCTTAATTTGAAATTCCAGTAATGTAAACAATTACTAAACTAGTACTAGAGAAAAAATAATTAATGGATTGAATTGAAATGGGCCAGGGGCGACATACTCGAGCCGGTCTAGCTAACGGTCACCGGGCGTGCGCGGGAAAAAAGGGGGCTGATAGGCGGGATCCGCCTGTCAGGAGCCTTTATAACCCGAATGGGTATGGGGCGCTCTTGGCCGTCCGATTTAAAACAGATCCGACGGTCGGAGGCCATCTTCCTTGTTTAGACCGGACATGAGAGAGGGAGAGGCACAGTGAGCGGCGGCGGTTGGGGAGGCTCACTGGAGGGAGGCGCGGCGATGTCGGGGCATCCTGGAGGCGCAGGAAGCTCGTCTCGTCCACCTCCAGCAAGCGCCTCGTTGGGGCAGGCTTGGTAGCGCCGGGATGGAGCGGTGGCCTTGCGGTGGTCTACGGGGAGAGCGTCGCCCGCGAGCTCGAACAAGAAAGAGGGGGAGCACAAGAGGATGTCTGGGGGTTTAGGAGGGTGGTGTGAGTTCCATGGCGAGCTCTCGGTGGCTTTTATTGGCTAGAGAGGGGGAACAGGAGTGTGGCCAGAGCGTACAGCTCACATCAGGCTCAGGTAAAGAGGAGGGGAGAGAGGTCCTGGGCAGCGTCCTCGGTCTGCGGGGGCACCAGTAAAGTATGTAGGCGCATCAGGATAAGGCGGGGCTCAAGGATTCAATGGGGAGCCCGAGGGAGAGAGGTGGTATCCTGACCTCGGTCTCTGGCCAGGTTAGGGCGAGGGCAGGTAAAGAAGAAAAGAGGGGGACAAGTGGAGGGAGTGCAGGGCAGGGATTTGAGCAAGTGGGACTGCCCTAGGGAGGCTGGACAAGTTGTCCACTTGCAAATCAATCCAACTCAAATTTCTTCCTACCAGGTGTTCGTGGAAATGTCCGCAAGAAAATTAAATTTGAATTTTGAACAATTTTAAATTTAGATGATCACCATATTGGCTAAGGATTCAATTTACATTTTTCTTAGGTAAAAATCTTCTGGTTTGCTTGAAAATTAATTGAAATTGGGAATGGTTTCTATTTTGAATTCAATATTTGGCAAGATTTAAAATAGGGTTACGTAAAGGATACTTGAGACCACAAACTAGATTTTGAAAATATGGGATCTGATATTGGATTACTTGCAGAAAAACATCTGTAACACCCTACTTTTTGTGCACCTGATTTCTGGAACCAAACCTTGTGTAAGAATTTTATTGCAATTAAAAAACTTTTGAGAATGCTTGGGTGCATAGGAAATTCTAATGTGAGCTTGATGCCTTGGCATATTAAATTGTGTGGTTTGTGTGTATGCAACTTGAGTGCCAAATTATCTTTAACTAAAACCTTGCATTAGAATTCTTGTTTGGGTGCTATGATTTTATGCAGCAACTTTTGACCTTGATGTGAGTGTGTATGAGGCCATAGCACTAGGGAACCCTCTTCACATGCTTGCATCATTTAAATTTCCTAGATGGTTTATTTTGCCCTTTTATTTGAAAATAGGGACTTCTCTAAAACCCTAGCTCCTCTATCCTAAAAGTTCTCAAACTTGGCAAGATGAGTCCTAGCACCTACTAGACACCTTTGAGCCACTCCTAGCCATCATTTGGGCAGGTTTTGAAATCTTCAAAAATTAAATTTGAATTTGAACCAAACTACCCCAAACCCCCCTTTCTTTCTTATTTTCCTCTCAACCCTCTTTGCAAATCAATCTAGGGCAAGGCCCAGTCGACCATCTCTCTCTCCCTCTCTTCCCTCTCTCCATTCTAGCCTCTTGCTCTTGTCTCCATGCGGTTGGACACAAGGAAGGAGGGGAGCCCGAGGCAAGATCTTGCCTAGATCACTTTCACCCCTCTCTTCTTCCTCTCCACCGCCCTCTACCCCCAACCAGCATCCAGCTCGACCACTCACCACTCTCCTCGACCCTACCCTGCAGAGACTCGATGAACCTACCTCACCTTGCCCTCCTTCTCTCTCGTCGACGCTGCCAGGGCATGCCCGTTGGGCTGAGGCATAGAGGGGAAGCCATGGCTGGTCCTCTCGCCAACGAGCCCCATACACCACCGTCCACACCACCCAACCATAGCCCGCCGACCAGACCGGCCGTAGGACCCGCCCCGACAATCGCTCTGCACACGCACGGCACGCCTATGGACGCCGAGAGCGCCACCCGCATTCCCGCACACACACACGCACCCTGGCCTCGTGCCGCACATGACCGTGCACGGCATCGAGTGCACGTCGATGGGCCACCCCTGCTTTGCACCCTAGCCGACCGAGACCACCGCGCCGTGCACCGTTTTGCTCGCTACCGCACTGAAACTGCTCGCGTTGCGACCAAACCCGTGAGCCACCGACGCCAATAACCTGCTCCCTGCACTTAGCCTACGACGCCGTCCCAGAGCACCACCCGCGACGCCCAATCGCTTCCGACGAAGGTGCACCCTAGATCGTGCCTACCTGACGGTATAAATCTCGACTGCCCCTCTCCAGCCGTCCATTGCTGCTTATTTTCCCCCACCTCGTCTCTCTCTCTCGCTGCAGAACCTCACCACCATGGAGCCAAACCTTCCTCGCTGCTGCTGAGCATAGTAGATCGCCGGCAACGCGGTGAAGGTTGCCATAGATCGGGACTTCCATTCCCCTCTCTCTCTGTGCTCAGATCTTCTCCCTCTTGAGGCCTAGCTCACTGCCCTCTGTTTCCCTTGTAGGATCCACCGACCCTCACCATCGTCGGCGACGCCAGGAGCTAGTCCGAGGCCGTCGCGACCGAAACCCTCTGCGAGCCCCTGCAAGCATGAGTTCAGGTGCTGACCGCATCGCACTCGTCTCCGCCGCCGATTCCTACACCTGCATCCAGCCAAGACTACCTCGCCAGCCGTCGGTGAGCCCCGTCGCCCGAAACCCTAGCCGGCGATCTCTCTCCCTCGATCGCGCATGCAGAGCCGCGAGGATGATGACGTCGCACCGTCTGATCTGAATCGAACGGCGGGTTACCGCTTCATCCAGCCAGGCCCGGGCAGGCCGCCGGGTTTGGGCCGGCCTGGCTCAGATCCGCCGCCTCGGCCCACCCCTTTTTTTCAGTGAATTATTTTAATCTTTTAGCTAATCCCTGGAAGTTTTCAAAATTCATAGAAATTAATATGTGCCTCCAAAATTAGTTTTTCAAATTTCTAGGTGATCTTGGAATTGTTATCTACCAATATGTCCTGCATGCATGATTTTTAGTAACCTGAGTAATATCTGAGAATTAATACTTGTAGATCTAGGGTTTCTCAATGATAAATCCAACATGGGAGTTTGGTATTATGAAAATGTGTGATTCCAATTTTTAGTGATGCTCTGTGATATTGTGAAGCTTGAGAAACTGGTTTTGCTATTTTAGGAGTATTGTATTGCCTGCAGTAATTATTTTGGTGAAAATAGAGATTTGCATTGTTTTATTTATTGTGCCTAGTAGGAATATTATTTTGAGGTGATTCAAACTCTGATGTGGTGTGCATTACTGCAACTTTCAAACTCGATCTCTGGTAGAATTTTAGGAGCTACGGAAAGTTTTAGGGAATTATTTTGCTTGTCTAGTGATATTGTGACTAGGAAAATTCATTATAAATCAACCATAATCTCTTTTGGGATGATTCCAATTGGGTTGGTTTTGTAATCCTATTAGCTACCTGGGGATATGCTGGTTGTCATGCTTTGATCTAGTTTGATGCCTGCAAGGTGTTTGCTTGTGCATAGGGTTTAATTATCATTAGTAGTTGCCTTGCTATTAGTGGAGTGGAATTACTTTTGTAAAATTTGATTTTTGCTCCAGAATCTGAACATGTTTGTTTCTGATACTCTTTGATTGAAATGTGATATTGCATGGCTTGTGTGTGAATTATGTATGCATGTGTGCTTATTGTGTGTTGTTAATTTTTTCGGCGATAGAATCAAACGACGAGTGTGTGGAGGAGGGGGAAGTATTTGAGTATCAAGAAGAGGAGGACCAGGGACAAGCCACTCAAGGCAAGCCATCTACTTGTTGCATATCTGAATCCTAATATTTCACTTTGCATTGTTTCACTATTGTTCCTCTTATTATGCATTGTTTCTATATTGCTATTGTTTCCTATATAGCAATAGTTGGCGACTTAGCTCCACAAGTCGACTTAACATCATCCATAGAGATGACACCCCTTGTTACCTACTCAACACCCCTTTGTTAGAGACTTGATGGTTAGCATCAAAGTCCTTGGAAAACTTGTAGTAGAGCCAAAAACTCTAGGATGGGAAAACTCTCGGAAAAGTTTTGAAAGCATTTTCGAAAACCTTGGAGTAGTATCTACTCCACTAAAATGTTTTCAAATGGTTTTAGAAACATGTAGATGGACATGGGAACTAAAGGAGTTCGAAGTTTTATAAAAGGTGGCATTGTGTATAAGTGTTCGCCAAACCAATTACTCCTGTGCAACCACATTACCCCGGTATGGCACTGGGCCTAGTTTGAAGTTTGTCTGCTTTAATGTGGGGAGTCTCATACTATGTAAGGGTTCGTGGTACCTTGAAATTATGGTACACGCTACCCCGGAATCCGGGTTGTCCCCAAGAATGGGGCAATACATATCACGGCATATCCCGAGCCGTCGGAAGACACTTGGGTTCTCCCGCCGTGGCGCCGGAGTTACGCTCTGGAGGAGGTACAACTGGGGCGTGCTGGGGAGGTAGTCTCCACAGGGTAGACACCCATACTAAGGTAGATGGATGGAAGACTTTGATCGATTATCCGAACCCCGCATACTTGTGTATAACGGTCCGTGGTGGTGTCCTAGTGGATTTATCGAATCTTGTGGGTGAAGTGTACAACCTCTGCAGAGTGTAATCTATTCGAATAGCCGAGTCCTTGGTCATGGATGGTTGGAATGGCCATACTTAACCGGTGGCAAGTTTTGGTTTTACAAAAGAAATGTTTTCAGAAAAATGGAGTTTGTGTCGGACGGAGTACTCGGAGGGTACTGTCGTGGCACGAGTGTGGTTTGGAGTACTCGAAGGGTACTGCCGAGGAGTTGGGAGATGGTCATGTGTGATTGACCATGGTTATCTTGGAGCAAATAGAATGAGTTTCCCCCTCCCCTAGAGATCTTACCAAAAATCTTCTTTACAAAAATGTTTTTCAACAAAGATATAGAGATATTGTAAGACATGCTATATCTACAAGAGAAACTTGTTAGTATAGGGCAAACTAGAATAGAGCCTATCCTTGCTATAGCCAAACAGCATGTCAACACCTTCCTCTTAGATGGTTTGCGAGTACAATTCCAAAATGTACTCACGGCTTTGTCCCTGGCTATTAACTTGGTCAGACTATGGAGATGACTTCGAGGAGGACGATGGTGGTTACGATGACGGTGGTGCGAACTAGGATCGTTTCCCGGTCAGTCGCCTGTAGGGTAGTAGGCCTGACCTGGGTCAGCTACGCTGCATGTATCTCCGCTGCTATCTACTAAGAGTGTGTGTCAGTTGAACTTGCCCTACATGGCATCGGCCAAGCGGCCTATGTAAGACTTTATGAACTCGTTATGTAATGGATGATGTAATCTGTAATGCCAACTCTGTTATGTGGATTCGCGACGGTCTTCCTAGAATCGTGAATTGTATGCATAACGGGAATCCCGGGTGGTAAGCCGGGGTCCCCACATAGTTGGTATCAGAGCCATCCTGACCTTAGGAGACCCTAGTTTAGCACGGGTGTTAGACTGGACCAAAAACTATTTTCTAAAAATAAAAGAGATGGCTATATTTATCAAAGGTAAATATATATTGCTCTCATCTCTTCCCTTATTCTTTAAGTACTTACTTGCATCTTAACTTAAGTTTTTACTTATGTATAAAATCTTGCACACTTGGGTAAGTCACTAATTAAATCTACTCTAAAATTTGTGTAGATGGATGCTCCCACGGCACACCGACAGCTTGGGACCCACGATGAGGTCGTTGTGTTCAAGCACGACTTAGTGGAGTTGGCAGCTCGCCTTGGGCGCGCGTGCCCCGAGGTGAGGGGCTACCGCCTCTTCGAGGAGGGTACCCGTGAGCTGGCATACCGTATCGTCTGCTAGGTTCACGGGAGGGAGGTTCAGCCTACTTCCGAGGAGTTCACCTTCGAGGTGATCGAGCACACTAGGGGCGAGGGTGTGATGCGCATTCTGCAGCATGCCATCTCATGCCTTGTCCACCTTCACGCCTCAGAGTTGGCGGGTACACGCTACGAGCACTACGGGAGGTGCAACGACGAGGGCTTTCCTATCGAGCCCCCTCTGCCGACCCCCTTCAGCCGCCACCTTACCCACACGAAGGTCCTTCTGCACCACTCCCAGGAGCAGCTGGACCATGTCCGTATGGTGGGCGACGAGCGTGGCTTAGAGTTGGTCGTCCTCCGTGAGGACTTGCAGGAGGCCATCTTCTCTCGTCACCACCTCATCGCCACGAAGAAGAGGATCGTGAAGAGGAACAGGAGCCTTAGACGCTGCCTCCGCGACCTTTAGGACTAGCTTGCCTCTCTTGAGAGTCACGTGTCGGAGTTAGAGGATGAGGCCGCCGAGCTCCGCAAGGAGAACAAGGCAGTCCTTGGCCACGACGACGATCACCAGGAGGCCTACGACAAGGAGCCCAAGAGCACTGACGACAACAACCGTGGTAGCTACAGCGGTGATGACCGCAATGCTATCATTGATTTCTATGCTCCCGAGACTCCTAGCGAGGAGGACCCCGAGGAGGTTGTCCCCCACGTTAGCAGCGACGAGTAGGTTCCAGCGCCCTACCGCTCTCACATAGGTTGCCGCGTAGTTGATAGTTTATTCCCTTTTGTGTATCAGTGTTGTATGGTCCATCTGGAACCATTTGGTACTTGTATTGTATGAGACTATGTGGTATGTGTGTGCCTGGACTTGTTTGCCACCCTTTTGCTTGTATATATGTATGACTGGACTTGCATGTGCATGTATGTTGTTGGAGTGTTGGTATGTATGACTTGCTATGTTGATATGTTATGCATGGGTTTGAATTCTATCTTTAGTTGTAGCATGCCTAAGGTTCACTTGTTGTTATTTCTCACGAAACCACTTTTCTCCAGAATGGCTCCGGAAACGCGAGGCCAAGCTGGAGGCAATCCGCTCCCACCACCCAAGCCAAGCATGGCGCAGGTGCTGCGGCTCATGCTAGAGGACCGTGAAGCCGCACGCGCCGAACGCCAGGCCAACCTCGCCACTCTTCAGCACCTCACGCAGATTGCCACCAACAACAACAACAACAACAACAACAATGGTGGCAATGGCGATGAGGAGCCCCGAACCAAGCTTAGAGACTTCCAGAATTCCAACCCTCTGACTTTCACCAAGTCCACTAAACCCCTGGATGCCGATGACTGGCTCCGCACCATCGAAAGCAAACTCTAGTATGCGGGAGTTGGAGAGAATGAAAAGGTGCTCTATGCCACTCACTTCCTAGCTGGAGCAGCGGGTAAATGGTGGGAGAACGTCCGCACCATGCAGCCCGAAGGCCAAGTAATGACTTGGGAAGCCTTCAAGTCCAAGTTTCGCAAAGCCCACATTCCCTCCAGAATCATCAAGATCATGAGGGACAAGTTCCTCAACCTAAAGCAAGGTAGAATGAGCATCACCGAATACCTCGATAAGTTCAATACTTGGGGAAGGTACGCCCCTAATGACATCGATACTAACGAGAAGAAAAGGTAGCGGTTCCTCAATGGACTTCATGAGGAGCTACAGACCTATTTGGTAGTTGTGCCGTATTATGATATGGAAGCCATGGTGGATGCCGCCATTATGGTTGAAGACAAGAACAAGGCTTCCTGCGAAAGTCGCAAGAGGAGGATGATGAGTCAGGGTGGACCAAGCAGCCAAAGGTCCCACAGTATGCCCCCATCTAGGCCTGTGCCACCCCCACAGTGGTTCGCGTCACAAGCCCCAAGGCCCAACAACCCTAACCGCCAATACCCAAGCAACCGTCCTACAAGCAGAAACTTCTCAGGAGGTAACTGTAACACTTTCAACCCCAACAACCACAACCAAGGAAGTGGCTGCTATACCTATGGTCAGCCAGGGCACTTCCCTAAGGAGTGTCCCCTGAAGAAGCCGTCTGCACCGAGCCTCAGCGCGCCGTGACCCAATCAGGGTCAAGGCCGTGGAACCCTGGGAGAAACCAGAAGAATTAGGCTAATGTTGCCCATGGCCGCCTGAACCATGTCAACGCAGCTGAAGCTGAGGAAGCACCCGATGTCGTGTGATACATCTCAAACGTATCTATAATTTTTGATGCTCCATGCTTGATTTTACACCATTTTCTTAGTGTTTCATTACACTTCGTGACGTATTTATGCATTTTCTGGAACTAACCTATTAACGAGATGCCATAGTGCTAGTTCCCTATTTTCTGCTATTTTTATGTTTCAGAAAAGTTACACAGGAAATATTCTCGGAATTGGACGAAACAAAAGCCGAACATCCAGAAATTTATCAAAGCTTCCAGAGAACCAAAGAGGAGACGGAGAGAAGCCAGAGGGTGGCCTCACCACCAGGGGGCGCGGCCTAGGGCCTGGCCACGCCGCCCTATGGTGAGGGCCCCTGGTCCACTTCTGACGTTGCCCCTTCGCCTATAAAGACCCCCTGACGGGAAAAACCTAAACACCCGATCACTTTTCCAGAAACACATCGCGATCCGCTGCCATCGTCGACCCGAGATCGGGAGGGTCCAGAAGCTCTTCCCAGCACCCTGCCAGAGAGGGGAATCGCCACCGGAAGTCTTCTTCATCGCCATGCTTGCCTCCGGCGCGATGAGTGAGTATTCTACCTTGGACTATGGGTCCATAGCAGTAGCTAGTTGGTTGTGTTCTCGACCATGTGCTTCATGTTTAGATCTCGTGAGCTGCCTTACATGATCGAGACTACCTTTATGTAATTCTACATGTTCTGTTTGTTGGGATTCGATGAATATTGGTGTTATGATTGAGTTGATTTGCTGAATATTATCTTATGTTATTGTCGTGGGAATTTGGAGACAGTAGCCATGGGTAGGCCTATCGGAGGGGCTCGACGGTGGAGACGAGGGGCACGGCTCGGGATTATGTCTACTGAGACACCACGGTTTACCCAGGTTCAGGGCCCTCCCGGGTGGAGGTGAAACCCCTACTTCCTGCCTGCTTCTTATTGCTTAGACAGTATCGATTACAATGCTCCTCGAGCTGTTCGGGCTAGAGGAGGAAGAAGAAGATCAGATCTCCCCCATGCTAACGGTCCAGGCCCCCTTATATAGGTGGGGGCCTGGTTACAGGTTAGGTAACGATTCGGCCGGCTGCCGGCTCCTCGGCGGCGGCGTCCTTGGCGTGATCTTCTGGCCCTGCTCTGGCAAAGGCACTTTATAAAGTGCCTTTCCCCTGGGCCGGCATCTGGAGGGCATATCCCTTCTCTTTTGCCTCGGATCCCGTCATGGGGAAGGGTCTTCGATCTCTCATTGGCTGAGGCCGGTCGTGGCGGGCGTCATTCCGTCCTTGGCCTCTGTCGCTCCTGTTGGGGCCGACCTACTTTCGGCCAGACAACCGTTGGGAAGCTTTGTCTTCATCGCCCAGCTCCAGTTCTCCTCGGTGGAGTCGTCAGCCGGCTGCTGGCGCAGCCAGCCCTTCGGGCGGAACCGGTCTTCTCGTGCTGAAGCCGTGGGGACTCCTGGGACGCCAGCCGGCATATTGCTCGGCCTGTGGCACGCCCCATTAGTCATCCCCACGACACTAGCCCCCGAAACTGGCGAAGTCTCATGGGCTATCATGGGGCTTCGACGGGTTCCCCTTCTCGCCGAAGTCTTGCTCGTCCTCGTCGAAGTCCCAGGATTCTTTATTTGATTCGGAAGTGATTGGCCTCGAGGTCAAGTCATGCGGAGTGTTACCTGCTGTCTCGGGACGAGCCGGTTTTGGTACCGATCCGGCTGGCGACCGCCACGCGGCCGTCTACCGCTGTCCGGCTCCTTGGGACTTGCTCCCTTGGGGGCTGGACCGAGGCACCACTTGTCCGCGCGCCGTCGCGTCACGTCCAATCGGCCCCGGCCCACGATATTTTGCAGCAACCACGGCGGTTGCCCGATCTTTACGCGATCGTGGTTCATGACGAAAGGGGTCAGTTGCCGATCCATCGTGGGTGAAATAGGCAACTGACCCACCCCTTCACTTTTAAACCAGAGACCGTTCCTGAAACAGAACATCGGTCGCCCGCTTCTCTTCTTCCTTCTGCATTTGCTCCACCTTGAATCCCCTGCTCCCGAGCTTCGTCCCCAAGGGATTAGGGTTCTTCGCTTGCTCCGCCACCATTCCGCTCATCCAGATCCGCACCCGGATGGCTCCCAAAGCGTCCTGGCCCAAAGGGAAGGGGGCAGCCGCGGACAAAGACGCCGCTCCGCCTGCTTTGCCGAAGGGATCCTGGGAAGGCTCGTGGGTGAAGGAGAAATAGATCGAGCTGCTGCACCGGGGTCGAGTGCTTCCGCCCGCGGACCTCGTGGGCTGCCCTCCCGTAGGTAGCGAACGGGTCCCCGCTCCTGGGCCTGGGGAGACGGTGGTCTTCTATGACCATTTCCCCCGGGGCTTCGCGCTGCCCGCCAGCAGCTTCATGCACCAATTCCTGGACCACTTTTGCCTGCAGCCGCATCACATTGGGGCGAACGCGATGATGATATTGTCCGCGTTCGCAACCCTTTGCGAGGCGTATTTGGGCATCTGGCCCAGTGTTGAGTTGTTCCGCCGGCTGATCTACTTCAAGACCCAGACGGCGGAAACCGTTCCGGTGATATGCGGCACCGCCTCCTTCTACGCTCGCAAGACCGCGGACTTCCCCGGCATAAAAGGGAAGGAGTCTTGCAAGAAATGGCAGCGCTCCTTCTTCTACGCGAAGAATCTGAAGGAGCGCGAAGAACATATCAATCTGCCGCCCTTTGAGGTGGGCGGGCCCGAGCGGGATAACTGGAGCGCTGCTCTTCCTCGCCCATCACCGGACATGGAGGAGATTCTTCTGCGGATCACCACCCTGCAAACGGAGGGTGGCCTGGAGCCGACCGACCTCCTCCTCGCCTTCCTGGTCGCCCGCGTCTCACCGCTCAAGTGCCGCTCGCACAAGATGTGCTTCCTGGGGTCCGCCAGGGATCCTACTCGTCATTCCTCCAAGGCGATGTCAGCATTGGAGGTGGCTCGGAAGGCGAACCGCATCGCCGATGTCAAGCTTCAAGCCTCGTGGACGTGGGGACTGGAACCTCATGACCGGGACAACCCAATTGCTGAGGTGAGCTCGTCGGGCCTGGCCCCTGTCCTTCTCCCCCTTTGCGACTCTGATCTACTGACCTCTGTTTACTTGGTCCGGGCAGAACTTGTTTGCCCTGCAGGCGGCGGAGAATTTGACCCAGCGTCAAGCTGGCTTTGCCGCTGACAGAGCCGAATCGGATGATAAAGTCGTTTGGGACGAAGCCGAGGAGGTAGAGGACGCTAGCTCTCAGGCCGCCATTGAGAGCTCAAGCGCCACCCATGGCGACGAAGGAAGTGAGGAGTTCGTGGACTCGGGCGAGCCCCTCAGTCATTCCAGTAAGTTTCTAGGCCCCTCCCTCTTAAGAGATTGGTTCGAGGATGATGATGGTGAAACAGGACCAGCTACCACCCTCGGGGGCATTGCCCTTCATGTGGCCGCCGCAGCCGCGGCTGGGGTTCAAGCTCCCCCAATCGTGGATTTGCCGGAGTCTCCAGAGCCACATCCTGTCGTTTCAGAGCCGGCGGGTCGCGAAGAGGCTGGAAACGACCCAGCCGGCACCAAGAGAAGGGCTCAGCCGGCCTCCTCCGAGCCGGCTGAGAAGCGCAAGAAACCAGAGCCGGCAGCGAGGGACCTGCACCGTCCTAAGACGAAGAAGGTGGCCAAACGGCGGGCTATCACCGTAGCCGGGTGAGCTTCCCGCTTCCTTGCTTCTCATCCTTACTTTACCGTTGCGGCCCCAATTGACTTGGTCGTGGGACGCCGTCTTTGCAGGTCGCCCCTTTCTGTTGATTCGGTTGCCCAACCCCCTCCCGCCGTTGCTTCCGGGGGAATCGTGAACCCGGCTCTCGAGCCCTCCTGCCACAAGAGGGCGCGCAGGGAGGAGATTGGCGGCGACTCGGGTCGCATTGAAGACGATCGCTGCTCCCCGCGGTTGAAGCTTGTGGCGGGCGAAACTAGGGTAGAGGATCATGCGCATCCAGAGGTGCCTGCGGACGTTGTTCCCCACCCGGCTGCCGCACCTGAGACCACGCCCGCCGAGGAGACTACTCCGGCCGGGGTTGTCACGCCCCCACCTCCTACCACCGAAGACGTCACGGCGGGGAACGACGCCGCTATCCACGCGTCCTCCGACCCGCCCAGTCAGGAAGGTGCATGCGAGGCCGCAGCGGGAGCCACGGAGGAGGCCCCGGTACGCGCGAGGCCGCTGGAGCTCCCGGGGCCGGCTGCCCAGACCCCTTCCAGCCTCGAGCTTGTGCCGAGCGTGCAGGATGCGGTGCCTGCGGCTGGGACAAGGGCTGGCGTGACTGTTGATTCCCTGCTCCTTGGGCTGGTCTCCAGCTCTGGCGAAGCTTCGCAAGGGCTCCTCACCACTCGAGTGGCAAGGAACGAACATGGTGATGACTTGCCAGCTCCTGAGGTAGTGACCAAGGGCGCCTCCAGTGGAAAGGCTCTTGTCGCCGTGGCTGAGCCCAGCCTTGGGAGCTTGAGCTCTGCCAGCCAACTTCAGCAGGAATGGGCAAACACCGCCTCGAGCGCCGATGTTGGAGAGAAGCTCAAGGTTCAGGGCAGCAAGCCAACTCTAGCAGAGCTAGACAAGCAGTTTGCTGTTGTCAAGGGGTCGCTTCAGAACGCCAGTTTTCAACTCCTTGACGCTATACGGACGACCAATGTGAGTACTGCGCCTTTAGCCTCTGGTTTCTTCTGCTAGTTGGGAGACATGATCTGCGGCTGCATGGTCCATCTTGCCATACATCCTAGCCCCCGAGTTTCGAGGTAGCTGTAGAAACAGCTAGCTCGAAAATGGACTTCGCTAAGAATCGTTGCCCTTCCGCTTCCCATAGGAGCTGAACGCGCTTCGAGCGAACGTCTTTCAGAAGCTGCTGGCGAAGTACCGCACTGGCAAGGTTCAGTACCAAGATTTGAAGAAGGAGATGGAGAGGCTGTCAGGTAGGCTCGGGACCCCTTGCTTTGAAGACTCTGCTGCTGTCCTTTCCGCTCTCATATCTCTGTTTCCAGATTCCGCCTCGCTCATTGCTTCGCTTGAGTCCCAGTTGGCTAACTCGATGTCGGCCGACGCTGTTGAGTCGCTCAAGCGAAAGCACGCGGAGGAGCTTCGGGGCCTGCAAGCCCAGGCCGTCTGGGCTCAAGAGTTGGAAACTGAGCTGGCGAAGGCTCGAGAGGCGGAGTTGTCACTGCGGCTAGAGTTTGATCACCAGCTGGCCGAAGATAAAAGAATCCTCTCCGCAGAGTTCAACAGCAAGGTGAACGAGCTTCGCGCGACCTTGGGGAGCGAAGTCGAGAACCGCGGCGCCCAAATCGACGAGCTGGAGACTCTCCGGAGGCTCGACAGTGAGCGTTATGACAAGGAGATCGGCATTTGGCGTGCCCGCGACCGCAAGGTTCAGTCCGGCCTGCTGGGGCTAGAGGAAGCTCTTTGTGGTATACTTCCTTTCCTGTTTCTCAGCTCTTGCCCTTTCATGCCGCCTCCTCACTCTCTGATTGCCCTCGCAAGAGCTTTCCTTGACTCCAACGAGACTGCCGCAGCGGCGCTGAAGGAATACAGGCTGGAACAAAAGATCGTCCCCAGCAGTGATCCCAAGGCCGAGCTTTCCTCAGGGGAATTGGTTGCGTTGGCCAAAGGCCGACTTCATCCGGTCGCCAAGCTGGGCAGGAATCTCCGCGAAGCCATTGTTTCCGTCTTCGAAACCTTGTGGCCGGGACGTGTAACAACTCAGAAATTGTAATCCACTTCTTAATAAATAAAGTGCCAAAATTTGGACCCAAACAAAACTTTTCATCTATTATTGTATGCATACATGCATTTTCTTTTATTTATATTCTATGATTTTATGTGTATTATTTTTGATTGAGCATTGGTTAGATAAATCTAAGTGAACCAACAGAATCAATTGAGAAGATCTTTAGGAAACAAAGAAACTAGAAGTAAAAATAAGTAAGAATGAGATAAAGTTAATATGATCTAGAAACTGTTATTGACTACACCACTTTGAGACCTTAGATTAAGCAATCTACAGATCACCTTCATGTTTGACCTATTAGTTGAGCTTAACCAAGTTATGGACTAACTCAACCCACAGAGATCTACCAAAATTTCAAACCAGAGCATCACCCAAACTTGAGCCAAAGTTTGAATCCAACACAGTGACTATACTCAAATTTGAAATATAAATTTCTGCAAAACTCAACCTTTCACTATAACAAAAATATGACTGGGTACCTTATCCAATATGATGAGCACCCAAAGTGGAAAATTTTGAAAATTCGAATTTTGAGTTCTTGCGGGCATTTCGTCGAACACTAGCAGAAGCAAATCAATTTGAGATCAAGATCACTGGAGCTGCACTGTGCTGGCTCGCTCCAGCACTGTCGCCATGCTCCTTGGCCTCTCCTCGATCGACTCCAGCTTCCCCAGCCCCGACCCAGGCCGTGAGGAGAGGAGGAAGGAGGAGAAACGCGCCCAGGGCCCCCTCCCAGCAACCCTCTTCCCTGCACGTTGCCGACCAGCTTGGAGGCGCCAGAGGAGACCCACAGCACCCCGCGGCCGAACCAGCACCCTCCCAGCACGCGAGCGTGGCCGCCGTGGCCGGAGAAACCGTCGAACACAACCAGGACCCCCGAGCCGGCGAGCTTCTGGTCGCCTTGCTCCCGGCCTCCTGAGACTATAAATACCCCCTCCGATCAAACGAAACGACTCACCTCACTCCCCTCTACCTCCCAGACATCGTCGCTTAGCCCCGCTTGCCCTAGTTCGCCATCGCCAGCCTCGCCGGAGTGGTACTGGACGAGCAGAGCGCCGCCGCGTCCGAGCACCTGGGGGCAAACTGCTGCAGGGAATCGGAGGAGGAGACGAACCGCCGCCGATCCCGCATGTCGCCGACGAGTTCTGCTTCCTCTACGCCTCGCCATCGTAGTCAAACATTCGTCACTGCTCGCAGGTGAGCTCCCGCCCGTGCTGAGGAAGAAGATGATCGCGAGCCGTTAGATCTTGATCGGACGATAACTTACCGATTCGGGTTTCGTAATTAGGTCTGACGAGTCGGCCCCACCTGTCAGCACCGTTTGTTATTTTTCCCGCCGCAGCGAAACGTTTTCTGGGCCAGGCCCGTTCGGGTTCTACTCAGACTCGGCCCAGTTAGCTAGAATTAGGTCCGTTTCATTTTCTAAATTATTCTCCCGCCTTTTTAATTAATTTGAATATGTTTCAGATACTATTTTCAAACTTTAATTCCTAGAGTTTTACAAATCCAAATCTAGCAAATAAATATGCATTGGAAAGCTTATAAAATAATCTACCCAATAGAACTGGTTAGACTTAAAAATAAGTTCAGAATAAAATCAGATATGAATAGTGTGACCATAGCTTGTTTAATAATGAAAGATTTCTAGAAAATTATTTAAGCCATCAAAAATCATGAAAATTAAAATGTGAACTTACTAATGACCCCTCTTACTGTTAGTCAACACTAATCTACCCCAAACCCCATTAGTGTGCTCATTTAGACCCTAACCCAATCCTATTTTGTAGCATAAAATAATAGATCACTAGTGCACACTTAGAGTTAATCGCCCTCAATGCCAATTCACTTAGTGGATCCAGCCCACTTAAACTTGTCTTAGTAACCCTAAATCCACACCAATGCTGCACAAGTGAACCACCTATGCCACTTAGTAGAGAATCTAGCTTGCACACTTGAAGAAAAACTTGGAAGAAAGACTTACCCTCCAACACCTTAAAAGTGCAACATGAAGGCTTTGGTCAGCAAACAAAGATGTGTGCTTGGTGTGTTGTTAGCTTGGTGAAGTGATGGTGTGCTTTGTGTTTATTTGTTATTAGACGCTAGTGTTGCCGAGGAGGATATTGGAGGGGATTATTATTATCAAGAAGAAGAAGAAAACCCCGGACACTTTGCCAACCAAGGCAAGCCATCTTTTGATTCATACTCCCCATGCCTAGTTTTAATATTGCATTCTACTTGTTTTAAGTAAATTGCATGATTGAATTGCTAGAGTAGAAAGATAGAAGTATATTGATGTCTTGATTATCAAGAGCATCAAGCTGAGTTTATCCAACTCTATTTTAGTGGTCATCACTCAATGTAGTTGCTTAGTCGCTAATAATATTGAGGCCATCTATAAGGGGAACTCTAGTTGAAATTGGTGACTTGAACTTGAAACTTGAAATGGAGATTTCTCCTACAGAATGGCTTTATGAAAGAAAATCAATCTTGACTAAGAACTATGAAACATATTTCTAAATGACAACGAGTGATGTACCATGGGAGCCAATTTTACCGTACAACCACATTACCCCTATATGGGAAGGGGCTTAATCCGTAGCTTGTTTATCTTAGTATGGGAGGCCTTGTAACAAATCTTCATGGAAGGACACCGCGAAACGGTTAATTCTGGACCAGGTGGATTCCACTAACCCGGCCTCCGGGATGGGCAGAACTAGAGGCGCCGGAGCGGGGTTCCGTATCCCGGGCTCTAGGGAAGGATCCTATACTAGGATGAGCAAGTGAAAGAGTTTGTTTGATTATCTGAACCTCGCATACTTTGTGTATGTCGAACCGTGGATTTCTCCCGGCAGATGTATTGAATCTTGTGGGTAAAGTGTACCCCTCTGCAGAGGTTTTGAAACTATTCGAATAGCCGCGTCCTCGGTCATGGACGGTTGGCAAGCTGTACTTGACTTTTGTCAGGATTAAAAATGACAATGGTGAACCGAATGACTTGACTTGAAATGTTGTTGACACACTTGAAGTCCTCTTTAGATGGAACTTAGAGAACTAAACCTCTTTCCTATAAGTGAACATTCTTGGGAAATAAAACTAGCTTTTGCAAATAAACTTAGTGCTTAGTCCACTATATCCAACCTTGCATATCTGCTTCATCATTTCAATTATAAGATGGTTTGCGAGTGCATCCAATGTACTCACGGCTGTGTCCCTGGCTATCAACTTGGCCAGACTATGGGGAGGAATACCAGGAGGAAGGGTATGAAGAAGAGTACCAGAACTAAGCTCGTCTCCGTGAGTCGCCATTTGCCTGTAGGGAGAAGGCATGGGCCGAAGACGTTATTTCCGCTGCTATATTGTGTTGTAATATGACTTGGTCTAGATGACCATTGTATTTGAACCATCGTATTGTAATGTCTATGGAACTGAGTACCAACTACGTTATGTATATCGCAACAACGGTTCTGGGATTGCGGTGGAATACATAACGGGCACTTCGAATTTGTATCAAATTTGAGGTCATCACAAGTTGGTATCAGAGCCTAGGCTGACCATAGGAGACCTTAGTTAGAATGGGCGTTAAACAAAACCTTGATAAAAGAAAGATACAAGAACGGTTGCAAAAATTGCTTAGTCTTTCCTCTCTAGTTGCAAAGTTTTATACATACCTCAGTTTTTGGCCTACTTAAAATTTTGCACACTTGAGTTGATCACTAACTTGAACTAATCTAAAATTTTGTAGATGGCCCCGGTATTCACGGAGCAGTACCAGTTGGGCCATGGTGGCAGCCTTTGTTTCGAGAGAGACCTCACCACTTTGACCTTGTTCCTGAACCGTTTGTATCCGGAGTTCAAGGGAGCCGTGCTCAATGAGCACCCAGATGGAGAGCTACGGTGGCTTATCCGCGCCAGTTGCCGTGGCAAGAAGGGGATGTTGGGTTCTCTAAGGGTCAAGTTTGAGCTTGTGGAGAACACTTGGGCCGATGGTTTGGTCCGAGCGATGCAGGAGATGCACGCCCGCTTGTGCGGACTGCATGTTGAGGAGGTTCAGGGAGGACGCTTCAGGGATTTTGCTCGGCGTGATGCGGATGGACGTCCCGCAAACATGCCCGGGCAGAATGAGCCGAGTACCTACATCGATCATATGGACTTCTTGCTGTACTCCACTCAGCAGGAGGCCGATCGTGCCCGTACTAGGGCCAACCTCGAGCACGTTGCACTAGTGGAGGCGAGGAGCACTATCAGCGAAGGAGCGCAAGAGCCTTCGTCGCCAGCGCGATGAGAAGGAACAAGACCTTGAGGAGTTGAAGGCCAATGTGGCGGAGTTGACTGAGTACATTGAGAGTCTGGAGGATCACCTTGGTGAGGAGGAAGGCATTGATCTCCGCAAGGAGGATAATGCCCTCATTAGTGATGAGGATGACTTCATGGAGGACCTCGATGATCCGGAGGATGGTGGGCACAATGGATTCATTGTGAGTGACGAGGAGGAAGACCCCGAGGAGCCCGCTGTCTAGATACGAGATCCACGTGTTATCTAGCTTTGAGTTCCACTTTATTTTCACTTCGTGTAGGTGTGAGTTGTATCCCCCTCTCTAGTAGACGAGTCGCAATGGTTTGATGTAAACCATTTGTAATGTGTGAACTCGTGTGTATGATATGTTTGATGAGTGTTGAATGGAATTTGAATTGGCCTTTAAGGCCTTAGTAAGACAAAATTGCATCATCCATGTTACCTTTAAATCTTAGCAAATTAGCTTTTCCTTCTTGTCTTACACACCTTATCTTCAGATGCCGCGAGCACCCCCACCCCCGAACCCAGAAATGGCCGAATTGCTAAGGTTGATCATGGAAGACCGGGAAGCAGCCCGAGCTGAGCGCCAAGCCAACTTGGCCACTCTTCAGCAGTTAACCCAGATGGCAATGAACCACAACAATGGCAATGGCAATGGTGAAGGAGAAAACCATGGCAATGGAGAGCACCGATCCAAGTTAAGGAGTTTCCAAAACACCAACCCTCCTATATTCGCTAAGTCTGAAGAGCCCTTAGATGCCGATGATTGGCTTCGCACTATGGAAAACAATTTGGCAGTCGCCGAAGTTGGTGAAAATGAGAAGGTTTTGTACACCACCCACTATCTTGCTGGAGCAGCAAGAGCTTGGTGGGATAGCACCCGTGCAATGCAAGCCCCAGGGTATGTGATGCCTTGGGAGGAGTTCAAGAGCAAGTTTAGCAAAGCCCATGTTCCATTGGGATTGGTGAAAAGGATGAGAGATGAGTTCAGAAATCTGAAGCAAGGTTCCCTATCTGTGGTGGATTACCGTGACAAGTTCCTGACCTTGTCGAGGTATGCTCCAGATGACACCAACACCACTGAAAAGAAGCAAGAAAGGTTTCTGGATGGACTTCATGATGAGATGCAATGTGTCTTGGTCAGCATCCACTTTGCCGACCTGGAGTCATTGGTTGACTCTGCCATTCAGATGGAAGGCAAACTCAAGCAAGCTACCGAGAACCGCAAGCGCCATATGATGTATCAAGGCAACTCGAGCAACTCGCAGAAGCCAAGGGGAAATGCACCTATGGGTTTCGCCCCTAGACCAATGAGGCCGTCTGCACCTGCTCCACGTCCCAACTATCCCAGCCGTCCACCCGGCAACAACTTCAACCGTGCACCTCCAAGACCTAGTGGCAACAACTTCAACACCAATACTCCAAGGCCAAATGGCGCCCCTGTGTTACCCAAGCCTGGTGACAAGTCTGGTGTTACCTGTTATGAGTGCGGACTCAAAGGGCACTACTCCAATGAGTGCCCCAAGAAGCTGAATGATGCATCCAAGACCACTGCCCCTGCTCAGCAGCAGCGCCGTGTGGGAAATGGCAAGAACTATCCACCAAGGAACCAGCCTCATTCTCACGGCCGTCTGAATCACATGAATGTTGAAGAAGCTCAGGAAGCAACCGACGTGGTGCTTGGTATGTTCCCTGTTAACTCAGTTCTTGCAAGAGTTCTGTTTGATTCTGGAGCTTCACACTCATTTGTTACCCAATTATTCGTTGATAAAAGTGGACTTCAACCCACACCCTTGAAAGATGTCATGTCTGTGCAAATTCCCGGGTCAGTAACCAAAGCCAGTTGTACCTGCTTGGCAGTGCCCATAGAAATCCATGGAATAGCTTTCTTAGCCAATTTGATAGTGTTGGGAACCAAAGGTTTGGAAGTAGTTCTTGGTATGAATTGGATGTCTTTCCATCAAGGAGTGATAGATTGTGCCAAGAAGACCATCACCATGAAGAGTAGCAATGGGATCATAGTCAAGCATGTGTCCGTAAAACCACCCCAAACCACCCGATGTCATAAAAGTATCTCAGGACCAACCATAGAGGAAGTTTCCATTGTTTGTGAATACCCGGATGTCTTTCCCGATGAGCTACCCGGAATGCCACCGGATCGGGATATTGAGTTTATTATTGAGCTTATCCCCGGAACTGGATCAATAGCCCAACGACCCTATCGTATGAACCCAGCTGAATTAGTTGAGTTGAAGAAGCAATTGGATGACCTTTTGAGTAAAGGATTGATTCAGCCAAGTTCTTCTGCTTGGAGATCACCTGTTCTGTTTGTGGATAAAAGTGACAGTTCTAGCCGACTGTGCACTGATTATCGCAAGCTTAACGATGTGACCATCAAGAACAAGTATCCTCTCCCAAAGATTGAAGATTTGTTTGACCAATTGACTGGAGCTAGAGTGTTCTCAAAGATAGATCTTAGAACTGGATACCACCAACTGAAGATCCGTGCAACGGATATCCCCAAGACAGCCTTCACTACCCGATACGGATTGTATGAGTACACCGTAATGTCCTTTGGATTGACCAATGCCCCTGCTTATTTCATGAATCTCATGAATAAGGTTTTTATGGAGTTCTTGGATAAGTTTGTTGTTGTCTTCATTGACGACATTCTTATCTACTCCAAATCCGAAGAAGAGCATGCAACCCATTTGAGATTAATTCTAGAGACCTTAAGAGAGCATCAGCTGTATGCCAAGTTCAGTAAATGTGAGTTCTGGTTGAAGGAGGTTGGATTCTTAGGCCATGTGCTATCAGCTGGAGGAATCTCCGTGGACCCCAAGAAGATCAAATCCGTCATGGAATGGGAAGCCCCTACCACTCAGACGGAAGTTAGAGGTTTTCTCGGATTAGCGGGATATTACCGCAAATTTGTTGAAGGATTTTCCAGCATTGCCCGGCCAATGACTCAATTGCTGAAGAAGGACAAGAAGTTTGAATGGACCCCTAAATGTGAAGAGAGTTTTCAAGAGCTCAAGAAGCGATTGGTGACCGCACCCGTCCTAACCATGCCCGATATCACCAAAAACTTTGATGTCTATTGCGACGCTTCCAAACTGGGACTTGGTTGCGTATTGATGCAAGAAGGCAAGGTCATAGCTTACCTCTCTCGGCAGCTTAGACCTCATGAAGAAAATTATCCAACCCATGATCTAGAGTTAGCAGCCGTGGTCCTAGCTTTGAAGACTTGGAGGCATTATCTGATGGGCAACCGTTGTGAGATTTACACTGATCACAAGAGTTTGAAGTATATATTCACCCAGAAGGAGTTGAACATGAGGCAAAGGAGATGGATAGAGTTGATCAAGGATTATGATCTGGAAATTCACTATCACCCCGGTAAGGCCAATGTAGTGGCCGATGCGTTGAGTCGGAAGCCATGCTCATTGAATATGAGGATCAAGGAAGAGCAACCTATGTTGCACCAAGAGTTTGAAAAATTTGGATTGGAACTAGTCAGTCAAGGATTCTTAGCCAACCTTGAGTTTCAACCCACCTTGATGAGCCAAATCAAAGAAGCCCAGAAGGGAAATGAGAGTATTGAAGGAATCAAGCGCAGAATTGGTTCCGGCAAGGTGCCAGGATTCGAAGAGGATGATCAAGGAGTTCTTTGGTATAAAGGCCGTATTTGTGTGCCAGCTGATTCAGAATTGAAGGAAGTGATTATGAAGGAAGCCCATGAGACACCTTACTCCATCCACCCCGGTGGAACTAAGATGTATCAAGACTTAAAGGAACAATTTTGGTGGCATGGAATGAAGCGTGAGATCGCATCGTTCATCTCTAAGTGTGATATTTGTCAAAGAGTCAAGGCTGAACATCAACGTCCTGCAGGATTGCTGCAACCTTTGCAAGTTCCGGAATGGAAGTGGGATTCGGTTGGAATGGATTTCATCACTGGATTTCCAAGGTCTAGCCGTGGAAATGACTCTATCTGGGTCATTGTGGATAGACTAACCAAAGTGGCCCACTTTATTCCTGTCAAGACCACTTACAACTCAGGACAGCTAGCAGATCTGTATCTATCCAGAATTGTCAGTGTACATGGAGTTCCCAAAACCATCGTTTCCGATCGAGGAACCCAATTCACCTCGAGATTTTGGAAGAGTTTGCATCAAGCCTTGGGAACCAAATTAGCCTTCAGCACCGCTTACCACCCTCAGACGGACGGACAGACTGAAAGAGTAAATCAAATACTTGAAGATATGTTGAGAGCCTATGTTCTAGCTTATGGAGCTAAGTGGGAAGATTGTCTACCCTTCGCGGAGTTTTCCTACAACAACAGTTATCAAGCCAGTTTGCAAATGGCCCCATTTGAAGCTTTGTATGGAAGAAAGTGTCGTACCCCTCTGAATTGGTCAGAAACCGGAGACAGTCAGATTTTTGGACCAGATATTTT
The DNA here is from genome assembly GCA_007115705.1 of Dactylis glomerata. NCBI lineage: Eukaryota > Viridiplantae > Streptophyta > Magnoliopsida > Poales > Poaceae > Dactylis > Dactylis glomerata. The sequence continues at coordinate 3,456,850 of QXEO01002107.1, read as the reverse complement.
GCAAGAAGCCGAGGAGAAAGTTCGCATGATTCGTGAATATCTCAAGGCAGCCCAGTCAAGACAAAAGAGTTACGCCGACAAGAGACGAAGAGAATTAACTTTCAAGAGTGGAGACTTCGTTTACCTCAGAGTATCACCCCTCAAGGGAATGCAAAGATTCCAAGTAAAAGGAAAGCTTGCACCAAGATATATTGGACCCTTCAAGATACTAGACCGCAGAGGAGAAGTGTCTTATCAGTTGGAAATGCCACCTGAATTGTCTGAAGTACACGATGTCTTCCACGTGTCGTTACTTCGGAAATGTCTTGAAGTTCCAGAGAAGCCCGAAGTCTTCAAGAATATTGATCATCGTTCTGTGGACATCAACAAGGATTTGACCTACCGTGAAATGCCTATCTGTATCCTCGAGGAAGCATATAGAACCACTCGAACCCGAAGCATCAAATTTCTGAAAGTTCAGTGGAGTAATCACACCGAAGAGGAAGCCACTTGGGAACGAGAAGATTACCTTCAGAAAGAGTTTCCCAATCTTTTCAGTTCTTAATTAGTGAATCTCGGGGACGAGATTCTCTTTAAGGGGGGAAGATTGTAACAACTCAGAAATTGTAATCCACTTCTTAATAAATAAAATGCCAAAATTTGGACCCAAACAAAACTTTTCATCTATTATTGTATGCATACATGCATTTTCTTTTATTTATATTCTATGATTTTATGTGTGTTATTTTTGATTGAGCGTTGGTTAGATAAATCTAAGTGAACCAACAGAATCAATTGAGAATATCTTTAGGAAACAAAGAAACTAGAAGTAAAAATAAGTAAGAAAGAGATAAAGTTAATATGATCTAGAAACTGTTATTGACTACACCACTTTGAGACCTTAGATTAAGCAATCTACAGATCACCTTCATGTTTGACCTATTAGTTGAGCTTAACCAAGTTATGGACTAACTCAACCCACAGAGATCTACCAAAATTTCAAACCAGAGCATCACCCAAACTTGAGCCAAAGTTTGAATCCAACACAGTGACTATACTCAAATTTGAAATATAAATTTCTGCAAAACTCAACCTTTCACTATAACAAAAATATGACTGGGTACCTTATCCAATATGATGAGCACCCAAAGTGGAAAATTTTGAAAATTCGAATTTTGAGTTCTTGCGGGCATTTCGTCGAACACTGGCAGAAGCAAATCAATTTGAGATCAAGATCACTGGAGCTGCACTGTGCTGGCTCGCTCCAGCACTGTCGCCATGCTCCTTGGCCTCTCCTTGATCGACTCCAGCTTCCCCAGCCCCGACCCAGGCCGTGAGGAGAGGAGGAAGGAGGAGAAACGCACCCAGGGCCCCCTCCCAGCAACCCTCTTCCCTGCACGTTGCCGACCAGCTTGGAGGCGCCAGAGGAGACCCACAGCACCCCGCGGCCGAACCAGCACCCTCCCAGCACGCGAGCGTGGCCGCCGTGGCCGGAGAAACCGTCGAACGCAACCAGGACCCCCGAGCCGGCGAGCTTCTGGTCGCCTTGCTCCCGGCCTCCTGAGACTATAAATACCCCCTCCGATCAAACGAAACGACTCACCTCACTCCCCTCTACCTCCCAGACATCGTCGCTTAGCCCCGCTTGCCCTAGTTCGCCGTCGCCAGCCTCGCCGGAGTGGTACTGGACGAGCGGAGCGCCGCCGCGTCCGAGCACCTGGGGGCAAACTGCTGCAGGGAATCGGAGGAGGAGACGAACCGCCGCCGATCCCGCACGTCGCCGACGAGTTCTGCTTCCTCTACGCCTCGCCATCGCCGTCAAACATTCGTCACTGCTCGCAGGTGAGCTCCCGCCCGTGCTGAGGAAGAAGATGATCGCGAGCCGTTAGATCTTGATCGGACGATAACTTACCGATTCGGGTTTCGTAATTAGGTCTGACGAGTCAGCCCCACCTGTCAGCACCGTTTGTTATTTTTCCCGCCGCAGCGAAACGTTTTCTGGGCCAGGCCCGTTCGGGTTCTACTCAGACTCGGCCCAGTTAGCTAGAATTAGGTCCGTTTCATTTTCTAAATTATTCTCCCGCCTTTTTAATTAATTTGAATATGTTTCAGATACTATTTTCAAACTTTAATTCCTAGAGTTTTACAAATCCAAATCTAGCAAATAAATATGCATTGGAAAGCTTATAAAATAATCTACCCAATAGAACTGGTTAGACTTAAAAATAAGTTCAGAATAAAATCAGATATGAATAGTGTGACCATAGCTTGTTTAATAATGAAAGATTTCTAGAAAATTATTTAAGCCATCAAAAATCATGAAAATTAAAATGTGAACTTACTAATGACCCCTCTTACTGTTAGTCAACACTAATCTACCCCAAACCCCATTAGTGTGCTCATTTAGACCCTAACCCAATCCTATTTTGTAGCATAAAATAATAGATCACTAGTGCACACTTAGAGTTAATCGCCCTCAATGCCAATTCACTTAGTGGATCCAGCCCACTTAAACTTGTCTTAGTAACCCTAAATCCACACCAATGCTGCACAAGTGAACCACCTATGCCACTTAGTAGAGAATCTAGCTTGCACACTTGAAGAAAAACTTGGAAGAAAGACTTACCCTCCAACACCTTAAAAGTGCAACATGAAGGCTTTGGTCAGCAAACAAAGATGTGTGCTTGGTGTGTTGTTAGCTTGGTGAAGTGATGGTGTGCTTTGTGTTTATTCGTTATTAGACGCTAGTGTTGCCGAGGAGGATATTGGAGGGGATTATTATTATCAAGAAGAAGAAGAAAACCCCGGACACTTTGCCAACCAAGGCAAGCCATCTTTTGATTCATACTCCCCATGCCTAGTTTTAATATTGCATTCTACTTGTTTTAAGTAAATTGCATGATTGAATTGCTAGAGTAGAAAGATAGAAGTATATTGATGTCTTGATTATCAAGAGCATCAAGCTGAGTTTATCCAACTCTATTTTAGTGGTCATCACTCAATGTAGTTGCTTAGTCGCTAATAATATTGAGGCCATCTATAAGGGGAACTCTAGTTGAAATTGGTGACTTGAACTTGAAACTTGAAATGGAGATTTCTCCTACAGAATGGCTTTATGAAAGAAAATCAATCTTGACTAAGAACTATGAAACATATTTCTAAATGACAACGAGTGATGTACCATGGGAGCCAATTTTACCGTACAACCACATTACCCCTATATGGGAAGGGGCTTAATCCGTAGCTTGTTTATCTTAGTATGGGAGGCCTTGTAACAAATCTTCATGGAAGGACACCGCGAAACGGTTAATTCTGGACCAGGTGGATTCCACTAACCCGGCCTCCGGGATGGGCAGAACTAGAGGCGCCGGAGCGGGGTTCCGTATCCCGGGCTCTAGGGAAGGATCCTATACTAGGATGAGCAAGTGAAAGAGTTTGTTTGATTATCTGAACCTCGCATACTTTGTGTATGTCGAACCGTGGATTTCTCCCGGCAGATGTATTGAATCTTGTGGGTAAAGTGTACCCCTCTGCAGAGGTTTTGAAACTATTCGAATAGCCGCGTCCTCGGTCATGGACGGTTGGCAAGCTGTACTTGACTTTTGTCAGGATTAAAAATGACAATGGTGAACCGAATGACTTGACTTGAAATGTTGTTGACACACTTGAAGTCCTCTTTAGATGGAACTTAGAGAACTAAACCTCTTTCCTATAAGTGAACATTCTTGGGAAATAAAACTAGCTTTTGCAAATAAACTTAGTGCTTAGTCCACTATATCCAACCTTGCATATCTGCTTCATCATTTCAATTATAAGATGGTTTGCGAGTGCATCCAATGTACTCACGGCTGTGTCCCTGGCTATCAACTTGGCCAGACTATGGGGAGGAATACCAGGAGGAAGGGTATGAAGAAGAGTACCAGAACTAAGCTCGTCTCTGTGAGTCGCCATTTGCCTGTAGGGAGAAGGCATGGGCCGAAGACGTTATTTCCGCTGCTATATTGTGTTGTAATATGACTTGGTCTAGATGACCATTGTATTTGAACCATCGTATTGTAATGTCTATGGAACTGAGTACCAACTATGTTATGTATATCGCAACAACGGTTCTGGGATTGCGGTGGAATACATAACGGGCACTTCGAATTTGTATCAAATTTGAGGTCGTCACAGGACGAGCGGTGCCTGGCGAGATCCAGGCACTCCTCTAGTGGATCCCTCTCGCGCCCAACCGGCTCGATATCTGGAAAGAGTCCGCGGCTCGAGCCGGTGCTGAACAGGCTCTGGAGTTCGTGCTCTCCTGGTATCCAGGTGTTAACCTGGACTAGCTGGAGAATCTTCGTGAAGGCGGATTAGCAGGCCTCGACAAAGTCAAGCTCCGCCAACGCGCCTGTGTGATCGCCGAGTGTGTCGAGACCGACGTGCTTTTTGACGCTGGGGATAGTGACGAATCCTTGGATGGTAGGGACTTTGAGGAGCCCGGCTCTGCAGAAGAGCCTCAAAAAGCCCCCCAGGATCTCGCTGACAGCTCCATTCCACCGTCCCCTAGTGGTGATGACTTCGTCTTAGCATCTCGGACTGGCGACGCTGCTCTGCTGGAGCCGGCTGGCCCGCCAAGCGCCCCCTGATCGTGTCAGGATTTTCTTACTCGTTTCTATGTACACTGAACTCATGTCGTGCCCAACAACATTTCGTTCGTGTGTACCGATGACATTTCACCCTGAATTTCCTATGTATTGGTTTCTAGTTGTTTGTGAACCAGATTTGACCTGACCCCTTTTGGCTTTTTCCTTTATCTCCCCATCCTTCGGCCCTTCTACCCCCAGCCGGCAGTCTGGTGCCGGCTGGTCTCCCTTGGACCGATAGCCAAATGCCAGTCTAGGGTGGGAGCGTGCCGCGGGATGAGGAGTAGTACTTCGGTGCATGAGAGATCTGGCTTGGTCCAGTCCACACACAACTATTAACCAATGTGCACAGTTTTTGGGTGAACGCTCGTTAACGGCTTCGCGTTCTGTCCTCTTAGCGATTTTCCCGTGTGGGTGACCTGCCGGCTCCATCGCCCTCGACTTGGGATGGAGGTTGGGCTCGGGGTCCGGTCCGCACACAGTACTCGTTCGTCTAACAAGGGGTTCGATTCGTCGGGTCGCGGGCATTTCCTCTTAGCGACTTTCCTAGGTGGGTGACCTGCCGGCTCCATCCCACACGGCGCAGGATGTGGGTTGGGCTCGGGGTCCGGTCCGCACACAGTACTCGTTCGTCTGACAGGAGGATCGATTCGTCAGGTTGGGGCTGCCGCCCCCGTTTGGAGCCGGTTTCCAGCCCCCGTGAATAACGCTTTAGAAAGGTAAAAGGCACTTTAGAGCACACTTTCCAGGGATCGGCCTTATGCCACCCAACTTCCTTTTATTCAACGACACTTGTTCGGGATACAAGGTTTTTGCCTTGGCTTAGCCGAAGGTCTTAAGCGATCTTTGACTTGTCTCAGGCGAAGCTGCGATGCGCTCCCCCCTACCTCGAGGAGGGGCCAGCCCCCGAGACAAGAGGTTCTGCCACCTTGCCCGCTTCGGGCGGGACTTCCTTGGGGTGGCTTGCCGGCTTGAGGTGTGGATTCGGCAGTCCCAACGCCAGGCGGCCCGGCTGAACTGCCACCACCCTCTGCAGCAGTTGTCGCTTCTCTTCAGCAATGACCAAGGCCTCCGCCAGCTTAGAGCTGGCTCTCGCGCACTCTATTGACTTCTTGTAGCATCCAGTGACAGTAATCACCCCGCGAGGGCCTGGGAGCTTCATCTTCAAGTAGGTGTAGTGCGGGACTGCCATGAACTTGGCCAAGGCTGGTCGACCAAGCAGCGCGTGATAGGGGCTGTTGAGGTCTACCACCTCGAACCAGATCGGCTCGCGACGATGATTGTCCTTCTCGCCGAACAGCACCTCCAACTCAATCCTTCCCATCGGCGTATAGGAGTGCCCGGGCACAATCCCATGGAAGGTGAGCTTGGTTGGCTTCAGTTGGATCTCTGGGATCCCGAGCTTCTCCATCGAAGTGCGGTAGAGAAGGTTGATGCTGCTGCCTCCATCAATGAGTACACGTGAGAATCGGCAGGTATGCGTCTCAGAGAACACGATTGGGTTCAAGACCAGCGCGTAGCCCCCGGGCTTCGGCATGAGTGGCGGGTGGTCCTCGCGCCCCCAGGTAATCGACGCATCAGACCAATGCATGTACTGCGGTCCAACTTGTATGACTGCGTTCACCTCGACACCAAACCATGGCTCATCCTTTGGATCATCCATCTGGGTAGTGAACACGTGATACTGCTCCACGTTTGCTTCCTCGGGGTAATCCCCTGCTGCCTTGGCCGGTTGTCGATTCTTGTTTCCCTGCGCTTCAGCTGGCAGGCCCGGTGGAGGTCCAGGTAGTTGGTGGTTTCCTTGCTCTAGATCCCTGGTGAAGCTGCACTGGCGAGTGGTATGCGCTGCCGGCTTGCGTGAAATGCTATGGAACTTGCAGGGTTGATCTAGCATCACCTCGATGGTGTACTTGTCCTTGCTGAATTTGTCTCCTTTGCGCTTCTGGCTTCCACCCGTAGCCCCCGAGCTTCCTTGAACGGCAGCCACTTGCTGAGAGCCGTACTTGTTGTCACGACGCTCATCTTTCCTCTTGCTATGTCGATCACGGTTGTGATGTCCACCTTGGCCGGCTGCCGGCTGAGATTGGCCTCCGGCTGGCACTGGCTCAACGCACTGCACCCTTGCAGCAGAGTCGGCGGAAGCATACTTGTCCGCTATCGCCATGAAGTCCGCCATTGACTTTGGCTCAGCTCTGTGGAGCTTGTGCTTCAGTAGGGTTCCTTCTCTGCATCCGTCCGTGAAGTAGCCGATGGCTTGCTCCTCGCCCACTCCTTCGCATGAGTTGCGCAGCTCGGACCATCTCGTGAGGTAGTCACGATCTGGCTCATCGGGGCCTTGCTTGCAGAGGGCTAGCTGTCGCAGGCGGGGCGGTCGCTTATAGGTTCCCGTGAAATTCTTGATAAACGCCTCTTGGAAATCATGCCAGGAGTTGATCTGTAGAGCCGGCAGGCTGTTGAGCCACGTCCGAGCAGATCCTGTCAGCATGAGCGGCGCGTAGCGCACCGCTGTCCTCTTGTTGCCGCCCGCGATGTCGATGGCGGTGACATAGTCTGACAGCCAGTCCTCCGGCTTCACCGCCCCGGTGTACTTGGGCATGTCGCGCGGGAGCGCAAACTTGGCCGGGAAGGGCTCGTTGTGGATGCGAGGGCTGAAGCAGACCGGCCCCGCTGAGGATTCCTCCTCGTCGAACTTGGAGTCCGCCAGCAGTTTGAGCCGATGGCGTGCGTCGTCCTTTGGCGGGTCGACGCGTTCCCCGATCCTCTGGCTCACGTGTGAGCGAGCTGGCTGATGACCTTGAGCGCCTTGGCTGGCTCCCTGAACCGGCTGGGCTGGCGCCGCAGACTTGCCGTGCGCCGGCTCCACCGCATCTGCCCGAGGAAGGTGACGCGGCTTGCTGGTGACCGTAGCCGGGTCTCGAGGCTGCCGGTTGTGGTGGCCAGAGGGCTGGGTGCGGTGATTTCCACCGCTTTTGCCAGGAGCTCGGTTGCTCCGGCTGTGCTCCGCCGGGCCATGGTTGGGCGACGAAGCTTGTCCTTGCGACTTGTTCTGGCCGGCCACGACGATGCGGTTCTCGTATCATGTGCCGCTCGCCTCTCCGCGCGGCTCCATCGCCTGCTGCTGTAGATCGGCAGCGTTCAGGAGTTCCTGGATCCGAGCTTGCTTCTCCCGCAAGTCCTCGCCTTGCAGTCCATCCAGTTCAGAGGTGATGTAGCGCGCAGCGCGGAGGTTCTTCGTGGGCGTGCTGTAGGTCGGCTTATTGATGATCGGAGGTAGCTTCGCCGAGGGCGCTGCCTGGTTCAGCTCCGTGCCTAGCTCGCGGCCTCGTTGACAAACTTGTCGCGCCCGGCTTGGGCCATCTCCAGCCGGGGTGAAGCCGTGTGCGACGTTGTACTCGTTGATTGTGGAGAGGACGCGCCGACGTGTGTCATCGACGTCGACCGCTTCCTTGAGGAGGTTGATTCGCGTCCGTTCCAGATCCTCGGAGACCTTGACCGGATCCGCGGAGATGTCGAGTGGAGCGCGCAGGTCCGTGATGGCTGCGTCCAACACGTCCCGCTCTGGAGGTGGAAGACCATGTTCCGGTGGAGGTGAGCGTTCGAGTGGTGGGCGCGCGGAGCGCGATGGGCCACCGCCACCATCCTCCTCCAGGGCCAGCACTTCAACCATGCTGCAAAAGTCGCTGCTTTCGCCGTCTTCGGAGTCTGCATCACAGAGAGGGTCAAGCACATCGGTTACCTCCTCCGGGAAGGGCTTGGCGACGTAGAAGCAGTGGCTGCCGAAGTCGAGGAAGGAGCCATTGTCACCGAGGCCGTTCTTGAAGTAGGCCAAGTTGTCGTCGACGCAGTTGAAGGTGCCGAACCTCCAGACGAGGCCGGAGGCGACCTTCTCGCCGGAGGGTCCTGGCCGGAACTTGACTCCGCTCGCCGCCGCGCTTTGCCCCACGGTGGGCGCCAACTATCGTGGGAATTTGGAGACAGTAGCCATGGGTAGGCTTATCGGAGGGGCTCGGCGGTGGAGACGAGGGGCCCGGCTCGGGATTATGCCTACTGAGACACCACGGTTTACCCAGGTTCAGGGCCCTCCCGGGTGGAGGTGAAACCCCTACTTCCTGCCTGCTTCTTATTGCTTAGACAGTATCAATTACAATGCTCCTCGAGCTGTTCGGGCTAGAGGAGGAAGAAGAAGATTAGATCTCCCCCATGCTAAGGGTCCAGGCCCCCTTATATAGGCGGGGGTCTGGTTACAGTTAGGTAACGATTCGGCCGGCTGCCGGCTCCTCGACGGCGGCGTCCTTGGCATGATCTTCTGGCCCTGCTCCGGCAAAGGCACTTTATAAAGTGCCTTTCCCCTGGGCTGGCATCTGGAGGGCATATCCCTTCTCTTTTGCCTCGGATCCCGTCGTGGGGAAGGGTCTTCGATCTCTCATTGGCTGAGGCCGGTCGTGGCGGGCGTCATTCCGTCCTTGGCCTCTGTCGCTCCTGTCGGGGCCGACCTACTTTTAGCCAGACAACCGTTGGGAAGCTTTGTCTTCATCGCCCGGCTCCAGTTCTCCTCGGTGGAGTCGTCAGCCGGCTGCTGGCGCAGCCGGCCCTTCGGGCGGAACCGGTCTTCTCGTGCTGAAGCCGTGGGGACTCCTGGGACGCCAGCCGGCATATTGCTCGGCCTATGGTACGCCCCATTAGTCATCCCCACGACATTTATCTCTATGTTGTTTATGATCTTGCATGCTCTCCGTTGTTAGTAGCTATCTTGGCCGAGTAGATACTAGTGACTCCAAGAGGGGGTATTTATGCTCGGTAGTTGGGTTCATGCCTCTATTTAATATGGAGGAGTGACAGAAACCTCTAAGGTTATAGATGTGATGTTGCCACTAGGGAGAAAACAACATTCATATGTCCAAGGGCATATGCTTTGTTTACATTACACACTTTGCTTAATGCAGTTATCTGTTGTTCGCAACTTAATACTTATGGGGTTCTCGGATTGATTCCTCGCAAGTGGATTATTAGTCATAGATGCAGTTGGATGGCGGTCTATGTATCTTGTTGTAATGCCCGGAGCAAATCTCATAGTGATCCTCTCGACATATGCATGTTGTCTTTATTCTATCAATTGCCCAACTGTAATTTGTTTACCCAGCATGTGTTATTTTATCTTATGGAGAGACACCACTAGTGAACTGTGGACCCCGGTCCTATTTCCTTTATATTGCTATCACCTGTTTACTTTACTCGCACTGTTTACTTTCTTGCATACTACTATTGCTTTCCACTCGATACACTCATTCCTTTGTTTACAGCAAACCGGTGAGATTGACAACCTCATCGTAAGTTGGGAATAAAGTATTTGGTTGTGTTGTGTGCAGGTTCCACGTTGCTACTAGTTGAAGACGTGCTAACACGTTATCGTTAACGACGCCCTTGTTGGAGTGTCACTAGGCTAGCAAGCATCACCTTCTGGAGTTTGGCTTTTTCCTACTAGATTCGATTAACCTTGGTTTCTTACTGAGGGAAAACTGCTACTTTACTCATCATACCTTCCTCTTGGGGTTCCCAACTGGACGGTGATTTACATCAACCGTGCCACAACAAGCAACAAGTTTTCTGGCGCTGTTGCCAGGGAAAAAGAAGACTTCTGCAAGGGGAGTTTCGCACGCAATCCTTTACTTTGTTTAAGTTTTTCTTTACTTCATTTTTACTTGCTTCGTTTTATCAAAAACACACAAAAAATTAGTTTCATTATAGTTGTTTTTACTTGTCTGCTTTTTGTTTTCCTAGAATGGCTACTCCTGAGAACACCAAGTTGTGTGACTTTACTAGCACTAATAATAGTGATTTTATCTGCACTCCTATTGCGCCACCTGCTCCTGCTGCAAATTTTTATGAGATTAAGCCTGCTTTGTTGAACCTTGTTATGAAAGAGCAATTTTCTGGTGCTAGTACTGATGATGTTGCAGCTCATCTCAACAATTTTGTTGAGCTATGTGAGATGCAGAAATATAAGGATGTAGAGAGTGATATTACTAAGCTTAAGTTGTTTTCTTTTTCTTTGAGAGGAAAAGCTAAGGATTGGTTGCTGTCTTTGCCTAAAAATAGTATTGATTCATGGGCTAAGTGTAAGGATGCTTTTATTGGAAGATACTATCCTCCTGCTAAGATTATAGCTTTTCGTAGCAATATTATGAAGTTTAGTCAGTTTGATAACGAACATGTTGCTCAGGCTTGGGAAAGAATGAAATCTATGATAAAGAATTGCTCCACTCATGGACTGACTACTTGGATGATTGTCCAAACTTTTTATGCAGGACTGAATATTTCTACAAGGAACCTATTGGATTCAGCTGCTGGAGGCACTTTTATGTCCCTTACCTTGGGCGCCGCAACAAAGCTTCTCGACAATATGATGGTAAATTACTCTGAATGGCACACCGAGAGAGCTCCACAAGGTAAGAAGGTAAATTCTATTGAGGAAACCTCTTCCTTGAGTGATAAGATTGATGCTATAATGCTTATGCTTTCTAATGATAGGACTCATGTTGATCCTAATAATGTTCCTTTGGCCTCTTTGGTTGCCCAAGACGAGCATGTTGATGTAAACTTCATTAGAAACAATAATTTTAACAATAATGCTTATAGGAACAATTTTCCTAGTAACAATTATAGGCCGTATCCTTCTACCAATGGTAATGGTTATGGTAACTCTTATGGTAATTCCTCCAACAACACTAGGGCTGCACCCTCTGAGCTTGAGGTCATGCTCAAGGACTTCATCGGTAAGCAAACTACTTTTAACAGGTCTGTTGAGGAAAAGTTAGGCAAAATTGATATTCTTGCTTCTAAAGTTGATAGCCTTGCTCATGATGTTGAACTTCTGAAATTAAAAGTCCTGCCTAATGATGTGAAAGAGAACAATACTTTTGCCACTGCTAATGCTATCCAAGTTAGAATTGATGAAAATGTTGGGATGCTAGCAGAATTGCATGCCAGGTGGGAAAGAGAAGATGAGATGGCTAGAAAGATGAAGGTATATACCATTACTACCTCTAATGATGTTGTTCCAAATGCTAGCAATCCTCTTACTTTGATTGGTGTAGAGAAAACTCCCACTCCTTGTGTTAAAAAGCCTAAAACTGCCAAAACTTTTTCTCAAAAGAGTGCTGAAATTTTTCGGAGTGTGGAAGATAATAACTCTATTTCCTTTAATGATTTTGATGTTGATGTCTGCAATATATCTGAAGTTATTTTGTTCTTGCAAAAGCTTGCTTTGAGTCCCAATGCTAGTTCTTTAAATGTTGCTTTTACTAAGCATATTACCAATGGTCTTATGAAAATTAGGGATGAAAAGTTGAAGCAAACGGCTTCTATTCCCAAGAAGTTAGAAGATGGTTGGGAACCCATCATTGATATGCATGTCAATGGTTTTGATTGCCATGCTTTATGTGATCTAGGTGCTAGTATTTCTATTATGCCTAGAAAAATTTATGACATGCTTGATTTACCACCGCTTGAAAAGTGTTATTATGATGTTCCTATTGCTGATGTTGCTAAGAAGAAACCTTTGGGAAGGATTAATGATGTTTTTATTATGGTTAACAATAACCTTGTTCCCGTTGATTTTCTTGTTATGGATGTTGAATGCAATGCTTCATGTCCTATTATTTTGGGAAGACCCTTTCTTCGAACTGTAGGTGCCATCATTGATATGAGGGAAGGCACTATCAAATATCAATTCCCACTCAAGAAAAGTATGGAACAATTCCATAGAAAGAGAAATAAATTACTTTTTGACTGTATTCTTAGAGCAAATTATGAGCTTGATGCTTCATCACTTGATATTACTTGATTCGCACTTTCTGCGCCTAGCTCAAAGGCGTTAAAGAAAAGCACTCTTGGGAGATAACCCAATGTTTTTACTTTCAGTTCTTTTTCTTTTATTTGAATCTTGGAAGTTATTACTACTGTAATAACCTCTCCTTATCATTTTTATTTCGTTTTTGTGCCAAGAGAAGCCTCTAATTTGAGTGAGGTAAGATTTGGGGATGCTGCTGTCCTGAAACAGATTTCGGTGCTGCACCGTAAAAATTTGTGAACATTCTCAGTATATCTTTTGGACCTGCGATTTCTTGTGCATATTCCCCAGGTTATATCCAAAATTTCATTAATTTAACACTTTTTTATTTGAGCAACAAAAACCCTCTAAAAAATCGACCTTTGTCAGCTGTTCTGTTTTGACAGATTTCTGCCATTATTTGTGTTTGCCGCTCGATCGCTTTCTTTTTGAGTTCTTTTGATCACAGAACTTTTGGGGAAGTTGCTACAGTAGTATATGCTTTATATGTGGTGGTTTTGAGTTGAAACCTGAAGCAAAAAGGGTTGATTCAATGTTATGCTTACACTAATGTTGCTAATAGAGTTGTGTTGAGTTTTGTATGAAGGAAGTTTTCAAGTGTAGGGATCGGAGAATGATGAGATGAGTTGAAGAATGGACAAAGGCTCAAGCTTGGTGATGCCCACGCACCCCCAAGAAATATCCAAGAGGTACAAGCGTCAAAGCTTGGGGATGCCCCCGAGGCACCCCTTCTTCATCGGCAAAAATCAGGTCACTTTTCAACACACTATATTTTTATTCCTTCATGCACTATGCATTTTTCTTGGAGCGTTAGTTGTTTTAGTTTTCAGTTTTGTTTAGTTTTCTTTGCTGCAATAAATGGTTGGACCCCAACAAATTTCTTTTTGAGAAGTTGCCTTGCTTTTCATTTGCCAAGAACACTCCGTTTCTCACTCTTATCGTTCAACGAGTGTTCTCTTTTTCTGCTACTGCGTTTAGTTTTCAATTTTTGCCTTGATTTGTGTTCAGATCTTGTTATATATTTGCATCAAGATGTATTTTGACCTCTGGTCCATGTTGGTTTTCATTAAAAGAGTTGTTTTTAAAAAGGTTCGAATGGTGTTGGAAAAGAGAAAAAGCTTTATGCAAAAAAGTGGTACAAGAAGGAGCTTGTGTAGACTACGGCCTAGGCTTTTGCATGTCGTGCTTGATGTCTTTTTGATAGTATGCTTAGTGGTTTTTCTGTAGCATGACTTGTCTCAAAAGACTGAGATTGCTTAATGAGCCTTTGAAAAAATCATGCGTTGTTTTAATTATTTGGAAGTATTAATTTGGTTTTCTCCTTGATGCTTTATTTGGGTTGACTTGGCACATGCTCACACATGTTAGACTCATACAAAGTTGCCATTGCCTCTATGATCATTTAGTTTTTGACTTTTTGATACCATCTTATGCTTCTTTTGATGTCGCTTTGTCACGTTGCATGATTATGGCCGTTATTGCTCTCTTAGTTGGTCGCTCCCAGTATTTTGCTAGCCCTCATTTTGTACTGAGTATGAGCTCTACTCGTGCATCCAACTCCTAAAAACCAAGTTGTTAAAAAGTGTCCACCATACATACCTATTAGCAATTTGGTATTCCAAAGTATATTTGACTTGCTTTTATCTATCCTTCAAATTAAACTCTTTTTGGTGTTATGCGAAAATTGGTCAGTAAAGCTCTCACGAACCTGATGGCACACTTTACTTTTCTCATTTTAAAATTTTGACATTGTGGCTCTCTTATGTTGAGTTGTTATGCTTGGAAGTTGTAAGTTGGAAATTAGCCCAGCCATGCCATCATGGGGCAAGCTTTCAACATTGCACTTCTTATTTGAGTTGATATCGTGATCTTTTGTTTATGGATACTTGCGATGTGAAATAAGTTGGGAATCTTGTGGGATCATGGAGTTCTTATATGTGTTAGGCAAATGCCTGGGCCACTAATCTAAGCCATGCATCATTCATGGTGGAAATTTACAGCATGCCCATAGTGGACATTCGACGACGCATCTCACAATAAAAAGCTATACCAATAGTAAATAAAAGAGATGTCGAGGTGTTCATTGTCTATTTGTCTTGTCATTTTGATGTGGGCTTGTTCCATGTCATCGGGCAGGAGGTACCCCGTTGGCGGTTCTCGATGATACACATATATTTATAATGACAAGAGCCTGCTTGGGACTCTAAGTCGAGTAGCATGAGGTTTGGGTATTCGTACTTCACGGGACACGAGGTTTTCAACTTATGATTTGTCAAGCATATGCTTCATAATTGTACTCGCATTAACTCTAATCATTCAAGATGCTTATGACGGGGGCAATGAGAGCTCAAAGCTAGTAAGTCCATAATTTTTGAAGGTTTATAAAACTCGCAATCACAGCTTCCCTCTGCGAAGGGCCCTTTCTACAAATCACTACCACCCTCTGTCCGTCTGGCTGAGTTCTCGCAACTTAGTTAGTCAAGACAGAGCCCATATGACCCGTGGTTGCACTGGAAGCTTCACGACTTGAACGTCTCCAATCTCTTTGTTCTTGGGTGGCCGTCCACAAGTGAGATACACACGACCGCCATAGACATGGCTCCGGTGTAACCACTCAACATAAATCCATCTTACCAATTTCCACCCAGGTGTTTCATTAACTTAGTTGTTTTCTTAGTTTTTGCAAAACATAGTTTTCAAACTTAATAAAAGAACATGTGGAATCCCAACCACGAATTCTATAGTACAACTAAGCAATCTACACTTACGGTGCTTCTAATAGGGTAATCAGGGATATCCTAAATAGGGAATAGCAAGCCTAACAATCTACACATGCATATTATTAAAAGAAGAGAAACACTATATGCATAGTAAAACATCATTGGGAATTTTATGAACAAGAGTGACACTTGCCTTAGAAATTTCTGAAGATCGTACTTCTCTTAATCAACACACGTGGCTCTCCATACAACTATAAGATAGAAAGTAACACAACATAAACACACCTTTCAAGCAATATAATCAAACAAGACAACAGAAGTGTTTATTTGTTTTAGCTTAGTCTCCAAAGTCTTAGTGATAATTGAACAAAAGATTGGGGCATGAGGTTGACTTGATATGGATGGAGAGAATGGCTAAGTCAAGGACTTAAAGATTGATGGGAGTGTCAAACACTTAGAAAAATAGCTTAAGGGAGATCTTAGGCTTGGTTTGAGAAGATGGATGAATAAATTCTAAGTCATGAGGTCTAACACTTTCATCTTCTTGACTTGGGACTCTCTTCTCTTCTTCTTTTGACTTCAACTCCTTGTCTTCTCTTCAACTTCTTGTTTTGCCTTCAACTCCTTGTCTTCTCTTCAACTTCTTCTTCATGGTCTTGATATGGGGAAACTTCTATGTCATAGTGTTGGAGGGGGTAGTCAAAATACTTAGAAGAATTTATATGAGATGGAGTTGATAGTTTTTGCACTTGGCAAAGGACAGAGAGTAGTTTTTTACTAAGTCATGGTAGGTTTGATGTGGTCATTAGGACTTAGGATAAATTCACACCATTTGTAGAGCCAAAAGGCACAAGGTGCACAATAAGAATTTGATATTTTTGCAAGGTGCTTAGAAACACAACTATTACTTGCAAAAGGATGAACTCATGGAGTTGACATTTGGATAAGTGTGAAAAGTGTGTGAGAAGTATTCTGATGGGTTTTTAGTATCAAGGTAGGCAATTTTGCAAAAGGAATTATGCCTAAAATATTTATAGAATTAAATCTAGGGAGAAAATACTCAAATCCTCATTTGAATTTGAATACTTGATAATATTGGTTCAAATAATTTGTGCAGTAGTTCTACTGGATAGAGGACAACAATATGATCCAATTGCAAAAAGAATCAACTGAAAAGGATTTATAGATTTTGAACTATATCAAAAACACTCAAACTCTCATATTTAAATTTGAATGTTTTGAACTAGTTCAAAAGACAAATTTTATTACAGAATAGTGTTCTACACATTTTTAGGAATCCAGGAACATATTAATTGCAATTTTTGTATCTACAGAACAAAAGATATGAATTAACTAAACTAACAGAGGTGTTTGATTCAATTTGAAAATGGTTTCAAATTGAATACTGAAACTATGAAGTTTTTGTGCACTGATGGATTCTACATGTTCTAAGGATTCCAACGACATATTATTTGTAGTTTTTGGAGTCATGGATCAAAAGATATGATTTTCCAAAGATCTAGCTAGAATCAGATTTCAATTTCTAATTGAACTCTATTTGATTCGGGAGCCGACACGTGTCGCGTTATTACTGGTGCGTACCGGTTCGGGTGGATCCGATCTGGGCGCCGTTGGATCTTAGTAGATCTGGGCGGCCAGGATCAGTTAATACCCCTTCGGGTAAGTGATCTGTTAGGGGCCCTTGGATCATGATCTGACGGCGAGAAAAGAAAGAAGAGGGAGGGGCTCACTTAGGGTTCACTGTAGACGCCGGCGATGAGCTTGCGCACTGGAATCGAGCTCTAGTGATGCTTCCGGGGCTTCCAGGGAGGTAGAAGTGGTCGACGGGGTGCAGCTCGACGAGGGGATCTCTTCTGTGTGAACGCCGTCCTTGATTTCGTCCAGCAGAGGGAGGAGGATGCGACTGGAGGTGGTGTGGCGGCGGTGTGCTTCGGGTTCACGAGGGCTGGCTCGATCTGGAGCAAAATCATGCAGGAAAAGATGACCAGAGGGAGCGCCAGGGCATAAGAAGAAGCTTGGGAGAAGAAAGAGGGCGCCGGAGTACCGGTCCTCGTCAGAATCGATGATCGGAGGCAGCAGTACCTATGGGTCCTCGATGACGAATTCGTCGGCTTGGTGAAGTCTTTCGCGAGAGAGAGAAAAAGAGAGGGGAGATGGAGTCCTGGGCCTTTTATAGGCGGCCTAGCATGGAGAAGGGGCTATGGTTTCTCGAGCGCGGGGCGATGGACGGCCAGGACGACGTCGGGCTCGTCCAGGTCTCCCTGCCAGAGGAAGAGGAAGACTGACGAGTGGGGTGCACTCGTCAGCGAGGTGTGGAAAGGGAAGCATACCGCTTCGGGTTGGTGAGTAAATGGGCCGCATGCTGTTTCTCGGCCTGGGCTGGTTTGGTTTCCCCGGCCCTTTTCCTATTTTATCTATTTCTTTCTCTTTTCCTTTTTCTGAATTCTGATTTATTTCATATCTTTTGCATTTTGGATCCAAATTGATTCAAATAAACTTATAAAAATTTCTAAAATTCAAGGCAACAAAATAGGACAGTAATAAAACACAATTTTCATATTAAAACCAAATTTCAAGGAAACTTTATAAATTAGCCAAAAGGCTTTATTTGCATAATAGAAAATGGTTTGAAAATAATCCTTTTAAATTCAGAGAATAAACTTTATAAAAATAGTTTTTGAAATTTATTTTCAAACATTCCTTTGGCATTGAAAACTTTATAAGTCATTTTGTAAAATATTTCCTTTGCAAGTGTGCTTCCATAGTATTTGAATAAATGCAATAATAGTATTTTGAAATTCTATTTCCTCAAAAGAGTTCTTCAAGGAATAATAGAAGGTTTGAAATGGTTTTTCCTCTAAGGCTTTTGAGTAAAGCAAAAAGATTTAATTCATTGTGAAATTTCAATCAATTCAAACATACATGGTTTCTATTTTTATTTATTTTCACATTCCAAATTTTCAGGATGTGACAGACTACCACCCTTAAAAGAAATCTCATCCCGAGATTTGGAGAGGCTAGAAAGAAAGATGGGTTTGGGATACTAGGTGGGCTACCACCCTTAAAAGAAACCTTTGTAGGTAGTCTAGGTCTTTGGGTTCATAATAAGCATATCTTGGATATGACTTGACACTAGGTCATCTTTTGTACCATATGTAGCTTCTATCTTCATTTCCAATAGGTGGTTGTCTATACACATACTTTAGCATCGAATCTCCATTGTAGTGCTTCAATCCAACAAGGACATTTTGTTGAACTACTTTGGACACTGAAGAGTCACTCTTTCGGTCAACTAGAAGACCAAGTTAAGATGTTCTTGGAGCTTCATTTCATACCCTTATTTGATCTTCATAGACTTTCCATCTTAGGATTGAAACTTCTTGTACACCATTGTTGGATATATCCATCTTCCATTACAAATCATCATCAACGGTAAGCTTGTGGTTCATCCTCACCGGATTTCTACATTTGGCAACACTTGCCTATTGTAAGGGTATAATATCCTATCCTCATAAGGTTTAGGCTTTAACAATGTCGTCTCTCTTGTAGGTATGTCACTTAAGATTTACCATTCCTCATAACAAGAGCGAACAATATGAGTGATCGTCATGGGGGCCAATCCATGTCGCACCCAATCATTACCTTGTATTTGGTTTGGTGCATCTCGCATTCTAACTCTTGGTCTCCTCACTAGTTTTGACAAAAGATTCTATGGATATTGAATCCATGTTTCAATTCATGTTAAAAACTTTAGAAAACAAATCTATCAATCCTTATCTAGTGGTTTGTGTAAACTCTCATATGGCAAAATCTCTTAGCTTGCAGATCCTTCGGTTTTTCCATCTCTTGTTCTATGCTTCTTCTTCTTGATGCTGAGCATCTTTAGCTGGAGCTGATAACGTTGTTGTCTTCATGGAGGCTTGTCAAGAAAATGCTTGTTTGGGTTTGAATAAAGATGAGAATAGATAGAAAGAGTCTAAAGAGGAACCCTACCCATACACAAAGGTTCAAAGGAAAATCACCTTACAATCAAGATATAACAAGCATTCATCACATCAAGCAACATGGTTCAACCACAAACAAACTAGTATGGTCAACCACAATTTGATATGATCATAACGTATTACGATGTCATTCTTACATAGATCTTAAATGGGGGTCCAACTAGAGCTTCTTGGATGTCTTCCAGGTGGTAGTCTACTCTTTTCATCTTTGGGGTCCTTCTAGGTGTTGTGCAGTATATACTTGAGTCTTCCTCCAAGCTCTTCGATAGCTTCCATGTAGTGCTTCTTGCAGAGTTGGGGAATAATATATGGAGCATTAGTCTCTTCTTGATGTTTTTTATGAGATATGAACTCTAAAGAAAGGAGAATATTTTTGAAGATGAAGTAGATGGGAATGGAAGAAGTTAAAATTGCAAACACCCCTTTAATAAAAACTGAATTAGTTAGATTTTTCATCCTAGGGTCTTTCATCTCTCATCTTCTTGTGCTTCTCTTGAACATGAACTTATCTTCTTGCTCCTAGAATGTCGCATCCTTCAGTTGGGCCAGAAGCTCATCATTTGCTAAATAGTTCGTTGGTCCTATTGCTATCATGATCCTTCATAAGAATTTCTAAGTCCTAGAACTATTGATGCTTTAGACTTCTTCTTCTAGACTTCTTCAATTTGCTTCCTTTGATGATAGAGGTGGGTGGATCTTGAAGTCCTTTGAGTTGTTGAAGTTGAATCTCTTTGTCTTTGAGTTGGAATGAAGAGAAGTAGAGAAAAAAATGACTAAGGGAAGAGTTTACGAGGTAATGAGTGTGTAAATTTTTAACTTAGAAATAAAAGAAACTCCTATATTTCTAAGGGTTTTTGTCCAATCCTAGGGTCACGAACATAAGGGCAACACAATGCTCTGATACCATCTGTAGTGACCTCACCTTTTAAAGATGACGATCCCCATGCTTTTCAGTGCTAGTCCCTGGATCAAACGCTAGCACACACTGTCGGTGTTCTGGATACCGGGGTATCCCAGTCCACCTGCTCCTGGGCCCCTTCAACGGCCCAGGTTCGGCCCAGGGGTGGAACGACGACCGAAGCCAGCGGAGAAGACCCTCATGAGGAGGCGCCTCATGAGGACAACGACGACTAAAATCACTAAGGACGAGAAGACCTCCTCACGAGTCGTTTCTCGTAAGGGGAGGGACCACGTCCATGTCAGCTTGGCACGTTTCCGTGCTGAGCAAGAAGATAAGGGTAGAAGACCGCGTACCGCCCACGCTACCCCCGACAGGGAGGAGACCAACTTTCGCCATGCCTGCATAAAGCAGCACAGTGGTTGTTGGCCACCCCCCTAAAAATAGCATGGACGGTGCAGGGCGCCAGAGGAAGACGTCAGCTTCCTCCACCCACTCCTGTGGACCGGTGCCACAACTCTACGAAGACTACGTCCACGGAAGAATCAAGACTACAGCTGTCCTCCCTCCTTGGCCGTGTGTGGCAACCCCTTCCCCAAGATGATAAGGGGAAGGAGGACCAGGGCGCTATAAAAGGAAGGGAGGCCACCTCTTAGAGGAGATCGAATCTTCATCTTCGGGCTCCTAGCTAGGCTAAGTTGGTTCTTCTACCTCCGGCTAGTTAGAGCTCTGTAACCAAGACCTTGTACTCCTCGCGAGGTATCACATCATAATACAAGAAGGCAGGAAGTAGGGGTTTTACCTCACCACGAGGGCCCTGAACCTGGGTAAAGCTCGGTGTCTCTCTTTGCAGTGCGTTGTGCGTTCGATGACTCGAGGCTTCCGTCACCGTGTTTCGTTGCGATCCAAGATCTCCCACATTCAGCCCCCTGCGTTTGAATCTTTGGTTCCGTCGCATGGTACCCCGTGTTCTTGCGACATGAAATCCATCAACATTTGGCACGCCAGGTAGGGGGCTGTGGTGTGTTTTCTTCTAGATCTGCTTCGACATGGCCGACGCCAACGCAAGGCTCGAGCGTCTTTGCCGCCGTAATGCCGTTCAGGGGCAAACCGAGCCCATCTTCCATCGTCAGGACGTCTCGGCCGAGGAGGAAGAGGAGGAAGATCTGGAGTCCTCCTACCTCCTGTCCGGGCATACAGAGCCTTCGCTCTCCTTCACCGCCACCGCCACTTCTCGTGCTCGTTCTGGGAGTCAGCTGTCCCCTACGTAGGCTCTCGCCATGGCGCAGGAGCTGCTGTGCTATCAGCACACTGATGATGGGCGTGAGGGGTGGCGCGCTCAAATCGCCGAGCTTGTCGCCATCGCCAACGAAGACCCGGCCCAGGGAGGAGCCCAGGGCGCGAGAGAACCAGATACGGCGGCGGGGCGCCGCGCCCCGGGTGCCGAAGATGGGAAGGCCGCCAAGGCCAAGAAGGTGGCTTCCCGCGCTGCATCTTCGCCGCGTGGGGAGCCTAGCTGCCAAATCGTCCAATGTTTTTTTTTGAAAGGGTAAAACAGTGGGAGAGAGTCCCACTGCAATTTAAATCGTCCAACATGCTCCGGAAGACGCACGCGTCTCCCTTGAGCATCGCCGCAAAAATCATGACCGCGCCATCGACAACATCGGCGAGGCTGGCAAGAACGTCAAGACCCCCGGGGACCCTATCTACAACCCCGGGTGCCTTGCTCTAACTCGCCAGCAAAGCTATGTGGTCTGGCCTGACAAGTTCAAGCCGGACATCGGTGAGCGTTACGATGGGACCACTAACCCCGTCGAATTCCTCCAGCTCTACGTCGTCGCCGTCCAGGCCACGCGTGGAGATCAGCGTGCGATGGCCAATTGGTTCCCCATGGCCCTCAAAGACGCTCCGCGAACTTGGCTCATGAATCTTCCTCACGAATCCGTGACTTCATGGAAGGACTTGTGCCGTCAGTTCGTCGCCAACTTCATGCCCACGTATGAGCGCCCTGCCACCAAGAATGATCTTAAGGCGGTGCGTCAGTACAAGGGCGAGACGCTTCATCAGTACATCCAGCGCTTCAGCTAGATGAGGAACAAGATTCCCTAGATCTCCAATGAGGAGGTCATCTCCGCGTTCTCCATGGGCGTTGCCGACGTCAAGATGAGGGAGAAGCTGTCCGTGAATGATGAGCTGACTTCCGTCGTCAGGCTCTTCAAGATCACCGACTGATGCGCCAAGGCCGAGGAGGGGAGGCTCTTCGCGCACAACCTACCAGAGGCGCTTTCCCCAAAGCCGAAGTCCAAGGACCCCAAGCGCAAGGAGGCTGCTGTTATCGCGGCAGAACCTGATCATAAGCAGCGCCGCGGGGACCGCTCCAAACATGATAAAGGTCGACATCATCGCCACTGCATCCTCCACAAAAAGGACACCCACAATACCGACGATTGTTGGATTGTCCAAAAGTTTCATGAAGAAAATGGTGTCACCAAGCGCCGTGGGAGTAGCCGTAGCCACGGCAAGGGTGGATCCCGGGGCGATCGCCGCGACGACGACCGGGACGAGGGTCGCCGCCGTGATGGTCTGTCTCGTGCAGATCTCGAGCCGCTGCCGATGCCTCCACCGGCGAATGATCATCGGGAAGAGAACCAGGGGGGCTATCAAGAGCCGCGAGGTTTCGCCGCTTGCCTCCTGGGTGGGTCCCAAGCTCCTTTGTCTAATCGCCACTTCAAGCAGCTGTTGCGAGAGATCGCGGCGGCGCAGCCCAACGTTGGCAACCGCTTGATGAAGTGGTCAACCAGCAAGATCAGCTTCGACGAGGAGGATCATCCGACCACCACTAAGGGCGTGGGCACAATTCCCCTCTTGTGCATGCCTACCATCAATAACATCACCGTCAACCATACTCTCATCGATGGAGGGGCAGGCCTCAACACCATCTTCGTTGAGGTCTTCGAGAAGATGCAGGTGTCGTACCATCGGCTCATGCCAACCCAACCGTTCTTCGGGGTAACAGAGGGTTCTACAACGCCAATCGGGCAGGTGCGCCTGCCCGTCACCTTTGGCACCCGGGACAACTACAGGACAGAGAGCCTCGACTTCGACGTCGCCTACATTGCGCTGCCGTACAATGCCATCCTCGGCTATCCAGCTTTGGCAAGATTCATGGTGGCAACGCATCATGGCTTCAACGTCCTCAAGATTCCGGGCGCCAACGGCACGATCACCGTGTGCTGTAACGAAAAAGACGCTCTCCGATCTGTGGACCATGTCTACAGTGAGGCCGCCACCATATTCTCTGCTGATGCAGATCTGCTGGAACACTCCGGTGACCTCACAAGGAAGAAGCAGCTCGTGTCACAAGAGCGGGCTGCTGCGAAGAAGGCCTCTCTCGAGCCCCTCCTGCCGGGCTCGACAGGGAAGAAGTTCGCCGCCTCTGCATCGCCTACTCCAAGCGAGGACCTGGTCCATCCGATGTTGGACATGAGCATTGGGGAAGCTGCGATACCCTCAGGGAGGAGGCCCAGTTTACCCAAGAGTGCCATGCTACAAAGAAGGTCCCGCTCCAGGCTGGGGGCTGCGAAAACTTTGTCACCATCAGGGCAGGGCTTTCTCCCAAATAGGAAAGCGCGCTCGTCACCTTCCTGCGGGCAAACTCTGACATGTTCGCTTGGACTCCGTCAGATATGACCGGCGTCCCCAGGGAGGTGATTGAGCACCACTTAGCCGTGTGCCCTCAGGCACACCCCGTGAAGCAGAAGACCAGGAAGCAAGCACAAGAGAAACAAGACTTCATCGTCCAAGAAATAGAGAAGCTTAAGAAGGCCAAGTTGATACGCGAGTTAGCACACCCCACCTGGATTGCCAATCCGGTGGTTGTCCCAAAGGCTAATGGCAGTGGGCGCCGCTGCTTGGACTTCACAAGTCTCAACAATGCTTGTCCCAAGGATCCTTATCCACTCCCAAGGATAGATCAAATCATCGACCCCACCGCCGGCTGTGACCTCCTTTGCTTCTTGGATGCCTTCTCTGGCTATCATCAGATCAAGATGGCAAGGGAGGACAAAGAGAAGACTGCCTTCATCACACCCTGTGGCGTGTACTGCTACATCTGTATGCCCTTCGGCCTGAAGAACGTAGGGGCCACATTCCAAAGGCTCATGTGTAAGGCCTTGGGGGCTCCGATGGGAAGAAATGCGGAAGCCTACGTCGACGACATCGTCGTCAATACTCGCGAGAGTCACACCTTCATCGAGGATCTGGAGGAAACCTTCGCCAACCTGAGTAAGGTAAATATCAAGCTCAACCCCGCCAAGTGCGCCTTCAGCGTATCGTCGGGAAAATTGTTGGGGTTCCTCGTGTCTCATCGCGGGATAGAGACAAACCCTGACAAAGTCAAGGTCATCGAAGAAATGCGTCCTCCGCGCAATCTCAAGGAAATGCAATGCCTCGCGGGATGCATGGCAACCCTAGGGCGCTTCATCACGAGGAGTGGAGAGAAGGCCTTACCCTTCTTCAAGCTCATGAAGCGCACTAGGAAGTTCGAGTGAACTCCGGAAGACGACAAGGCCTTCGCCGAGCTGAAGAGGTATCTCATGAGCCCACCGATCATGGTTGCCCCAACGTTCCACGAGCCCTTGCTGCTCTACATCGCAGCAACCCTGAGAACTGCAAGCACTGTCCTTGTTGCTGAGCGGGACACCAAGGTAATCTCCAAAGAGGGAGTTGATCCTCCTTGCCCGGGGGCTCCTCCTGAGGTAGAGGCAACAATTTCTTCTGTCCCTCAAGAGGAGCCGCCCGCTGCAACTTCGCCGACCGAGCCGCTCTCACAGAGCGATGCTCCTAAACTCCAAGAGGAGAAAACTCCTAAGGACACCGCCAAGGTGCAAAAGCCCGTGTACTTCGTCAGCACGGTACTACGAGACACGCGGGAGCGCTACACCATGCAGCAAAAGCTGCTCTACACCCTGCTGATCGCTTCAAGGAAACTACGTCATTACTTCCAGGGTCACCCGATTAAGGTGGTCACTGATCATCCCCTGGAGACCATTCTACGCAACCCAAATGTCACCAGACGGGTGGCAGAGTGGGCCGTGGAGCTTCAGTCCTTCGAGATCTCCTTCCAAACCACCAAGGTGATCAAGAGCAAAGCTTTGGCTGAGTTCACCGCCGAATGGACTGATCCATTCACCGATGAGCCTCGAGAGGTGGAGTAAACACTTCCAGGAGAAGAAGCCCCAGGCCTCTGGGTCATGCACTTCGATGGTGCCTTCAACCTCCCCGGCACGGGGGCTGGCGCTGTCCTTACCTCTCCCTCTGGGGACAAGCTCTTCTACTCCGTCCAGCTTTTCTTTAAACCAAAGCACAAGGTCTCCAACAACATCGCGGAATATGAAGGACTACTCGCTGGCCTAAGGGCGGTGAATGCTTTGGGCATCAAGCGCCTCATCGTCAAGGGAGATTCACAGCTGGTTGTGAACTTCTCAAACAAGAGCTACACTCCAAAGCATGAGCACATACCAACTTATCTTGAGGAGCATCGAAAGATGGAAAAATGTTTACAAGGTTTGGAGCTGAAGTACATCCCAAGAGGAGAAAATTTGGAAGCAGATGAAATCGCCAAGCGCGCCTCTCATCGCCTGGCACAACCTGTCGGCGTCTTCGAGGAGCGCCTCTTCAAGCCGTCCGCTTCTCCATCATCGACAGGATCAGCCCTTCCGCCCACCTTGCCACCGCCACCAGAGCAGGGGGCTCCGGACTGCGGGCCTCCTTCGGGTGACCATGTCCTTCTGGCATTGGCGCGGCAGGAGGGAGTAGATTGGATCCTCGAGCTCAAGGCATTCCTCATCAGCAGCAGGCTTGTACCGCCAAGGATAGTACGCCAAGCTTCGGGATACTGCGTCAAGGATGGTGACTTGTACTAGCATCGCCCAAACGGCGTCGCTCTGAAGTGCATATCTACTCACCAAGGCCAAGAGCTTCTCAGGGACATTCACGCCGGCGAGTGTGGGCATCATGCTTCTGCTTCAACCCTCGCCGCAAAGGCATATCGCAGCGGCTTCTACTGGCCTTCAGCGCTCTGGGACGCGGCGGAGATGGTCAAGAGGTGCAAGGCATCCCAATTCCATGCCAAGCAGATTCATCAGCCGGTGCAGGAACTGCAAACCATCCCACTCACTTGGCCCTTTGCTGTTTGGGGGCTGGACATTCTCGGTCCATTCCCTAGAGCGAAAGGGGGCTACCACTACCTCTACGTCGCCATCAACAAGTTTACCAAGTGGGTGGAGGTGGAGCCGGTGTGCACTGTCGATGGATTTCGTGTCGCAAGAACACGGGGTACCACGCGACGGACCCAAAGATTCGAACGCAGGGGCTGAACGTGTGAGATCTAGGATCGCAACGAAGCACGATGACGGAAGCCTCGAGCTGTCGAACGCACTTCGCACTACAGAGAGAGACGCCGAGTTTTACCAAGGTTCAGGGCCCTCGTGGTGAGGTAACACCCCTACTTCCTGCCTTCTTGTATTGCAATGCGACACCTCGCGAGGAGTACAAGGTCTTGGTTACAGAGTTCTAGCTGGCCAGAGGTTGAAGAACCTGCGTGCCCAGCTAGCAACTTGGAGAAGATCAGATCCCATCTAAGGGGTGGCCTCCCCTCCTTTTATAGCACCAAGGTCCTCCTTCCCCTTATCTTCTTGGGGAAGGGGTTGCCACACACACGGCCAAGGAGGGTGGACAGCTGTAGACTACACTCTTCTGTAGACGTGGTCTTCGTAGGGTAGTGGCGCCGGTCCACAGGAGTGGGTGGAGGAAGCTAACGTCTTCCTCTGGTGCCCTGCACCGTCCACGCTATTTTTAGGGGGGTGTCCAACAACCACTGTGCCGCTTTGGGCAGGCACAGCGAAAGTTGGTCTCCTCCCTGTCGGGGGTAGCGTGGGCGGTACGCGGTCTTCTGTCCGTCATCTTCTTGCTCCGCACGCCAACGTGCTGAGCTGGCGTGGACTTGGTCCCTCTCCTCACCAGCGGGGGCTCGTGAGGAGGTCTTCTGGTCCTTAGCGTTTTCCACCGTCGTTCTCCTCACGAGGCGCCTCCTCGTGAGGGTCTTCTCCGTAGCTTGGGTCGTTGGTTCTCCCCTGGGCTGAAGATGGGCCGATGACGGGGCCCAGGAGCAGGTGGACCGGGATACCCCGGTATCTAGAACACCGACAGTAGCCCCCGGGAGCCCGGCCCACGAACGCGCCCTCTTGAGGAAGCGAAGGGCCGGGGGCCCCCGAAGCTGCTGGGCCCTCCAACGGCATGCGTCAACCGCACGGTCAGAGGACCATGTGAACAAGCAGAGGCTCCGGACACGTGGCGAGGCCGCAGCTGGAGAGGCGAAACGGCGGGCGATGCTACAGTCTCCGAGACGTCAAACCGTCATGATGGCGCGTCGCTTCACTGCGGAGCGCTGCGTCGATGCTTCGATTCCCGCGCTGAGCTTTGACGCATCGACGCCGGACGCCCCCCTTAAATAGAGTCTCCTCGAGACCTCCGGCACTTCACCTCCTTCCTCCAGTGCCACTTCCTCCTCCACGCCCCCAAGCTGATGGACCCATCCGCCTCCATCGTCGCCGCTGGACCAAGCTCTAGGGCCAAGCGCCGCGGACGCCCCCCGGGCAGCGGGATCAAGGTGAAGATCCCGTCCCGATGGACACCCGGCGCCGGCGGCCCCCTTCGGATTGGCGCGCCGAGGCAGGACGAGGCAGACCACGCTGCCTCGGGGACCTCCGGCGCCCTGACCCTCAGGGGTCCCGCGCGTGGAGGCGCTCAGAACTCGCCGTCGCCGCTAGCGGCGGCGCCTGTTCCCCGCGCCCCGGGGAGCGTTGACCGAGTCCTCCGGGAGGTGGAGGCCGCCCTGGGCCCCCCTCCCCCTGCTGCAGATCCTTCGGCCCCACCGGTGAACGGAGTGGTTGCCACTCCATGCCACTTGGCGGCGGCAATGCTGGGACCCCTCACCGGCCCGGGGTCCCGCTTCCTGGAGCTCATCGTCGTCGTTGATGCCCCGGGCTTCAGCTCCCTCCGGCTGCCCGACGCCGTCCGGAGGGTGGTTTACGCCCCCGGCGCGGCCGCCGGGGAGATTGCCCTGGGGGAGCAGAGCAGGCCAGATCTCCTCTGGCCTGTGGACATCCTCCTCGGGGTGGGCGGCAACACCGTCCTCTCTGGCCGCTGGAGGGCCTTTGCCCTCGGCCATCGCCTCCGCGTCGGCGACCACCTCGTCTTCCGCTTCAAGCTGGGGACGCTGGAGGCTTCGGTGCGGATCTTCACCACCGGTGGCATCCGCCGCACCTACCCCCAGCCCGCGGCGCAGTGAAGAGGAGGTCCCGGCGCGGTAGTCTTCTAGGGAGGGGAGCTAGTCTCCTCCCCTCTTTTGTTGTGTAGTCCTCGCCGGCGGGGTATGCCCCGCCGTGCCTTTGCTCCTCCCTTTGATGGGATTACTTCAATGAAGTCCGCTTTTTAGCTGTCTTGTATTTCGCTTCTCAATGCTCTCCATTGTCCTGGTCATTCGTACGCTCGAGAGCCCTGGTGAGCTGTTAGTGTCAACGGGAGGCCTCCCTTCGCCTCAGAGCTCGAGATGGGGTCGGCGCCGATGACACATTGGACGATTCCTGAGACAAGAAGTTGAAGAAAGAGTTGGAAAAGAAAAAACCCCAAATCCCCGAAAACGGAAAAACAAGTCGATAAAACAAACGAAAAAAGAAGGCGAATAAGATGCCCCTATGACCGGCACAGGGACCTTATCCGTCGTGGAGGAGCGTGGCACTATCTGTGCCAGCAGCTAAGAGCAAATTGCCGCGCGTGGCGATTCACGGGGCCTTCCTCGTCGTTGAGGGAAGCTAGACCCTCACGGACGTGAAAACGTCGACGCTTAAGAGAGCCCAGAGACTATCGACACCTCGCAAGGGTTGCTCACGAGGTGAAGGGCCTGGCGCAGACCTCCGAATCTGCGTCTCCTTCGCAAGATGATCGGAGCGGCCTTGGTCTTCAATAATCCTGCCACGTTAGGCCTTCCTCGATAGAGGGAATTTTCCTGCGGATGCTTGTTGCATCGACGCATTCTTGCCTCCTCGTGAGGGTTGCTCACGAGGTGCTGGTCCTTAGCGGGTGCCTTGGGCACACCTTGGACTTTCCTCGAAGATTTTTTATTTTCCGATGTACTTCGCGAGGAACTAAGCACCATGGGTATTTGGAGGTGATCGATAACAGGGCCATCGCCCCCGACCAGAGCTCACTCCCTTCGGATTTTTCGGGCTCGCTGTTTTCCGGGCGAAGGCCCCAGCATAGACACCGTGCCTAGCCCCCTTCCGCGTGGAGTACAACAGAAAATAAATGGACTTCATGCCATTTTAATGTCATGCCGAAGCAGAGGCGCTATGTTGCGCGATAACTTAATATCAGTGCTTAAGAGCAGTTTGAGCTGATACAAGTGCCGTGAGAACGGTCTTTGTCTCCTCGTGAGGAACCTAAAGGTAGAACTTTCACAGATGAGCTATGTTCCACGGGTTCCCCACCGGCACGCCTTCTGCGGTTTCCAGCCGCACCGAGCCTGGCCTGGCGATGTGCGTCACCTTGAAGGGTCCTTCCCACATTGGAGACAACTTGTGCAGGCCCTCGCGAGAGAGTATTCTCCTCAGCACTAGGTCGCTGACCTCCAGAGTCCTTGCTCGAACATGGCGGCTATGGTAGCGGCGTAGTCCTTGCTGGTACCTCGCGGCGCGGAGCGCGGCTTGGCACCGAGCTTCTTCGAGCAGGAGGAGGTGATCCTTGATGAGGTCCTCTTGGCGAATTTCGTCGAAGGCGAGCACTCTTGGCAACCCGAACTTGACGTCGGTGGGAAGAACAGCCTCCGCCCCATAGACCAGGAAGAAAGGGGTCTCTCCAGTGGGTTTGGTGGCGGTAGTCCTGATGGACCATAAGATGGATTGGAGGTTGTCTAACCATTTTTTGCCGCAGGCTTCGAGCTTGGCGTTGAAGCTTTTCGTCTTGAGTCCCTTGAGTACCTCGGCGTTAGCACGCTCGGCCTGGCCATTGCTCCGGGGGTAGGCGACGGAGGCGAAACAGATTTTGATGTCGGTCAATGCACAGTACTCCCGGAACAGTCCGCTGGTGAACTGGCTGCCGTTATCGGTGATTATGCGGTTAGGCACACCAAAACGACAGACCAGCCCACGGATGAACTTGACCGCGGACCTGGCCGGGATGGTGCACACCGGCTCCACCTCCACCCACTTGGTAAATTTGTCGATGGCGACGTAGAGGTAGCGATAGCCCCCTTGCGCTCTGGGGAACGGACCAAGGATGTCCAGCCCCCAAACTGCAAAGGGCCAAGTGAGTGGGATGGTTTGCAGCTCCTGCGCCGGCTGGTGGATCTGCTTAGCGTGGAATTGGCACGCCTCGCACCTCTTGACCATCTCCACCGCATCCCCGAGCGCCGAAGGCCAGTAGAAACCACTTCGATACGCCTTTGCGGCTAGAGTTGCAGCAGAAGCATGATGGCCACACTCGCCGGCGTGGATGTCCCTGAGAAGCTCCTGGCCTTGGTGAGTAGATATGCACTTCAGAGCGACGCCGCTTGGGCGACGCCGGTACAAGTCACCATCCTTGACGCAGTAGCCCGAAACTTGGCGCACAATCCTTTTGGCCTCCTCTTCATCCTCGGGAAGCCTGCTGCTGATGAGGAAGGCCTTGAGCTCAAGAATCCAATCCACTCCCTCCTGCCGTGCCAATGCCAGAAGGACGCGGTCGCCCGAAGGAGGCCCGCAGTCTGGAGCCCCCTGCTCCGGTGGTGGCGGCAGGGCAGGTGGAGGGTCTGATCCAGATGACGGTGGAGAAGCAGACGGCTTGAAGAGACGCTCCTCAAAGACGCCGGCAGGTTGTGCCAGGCGGTGAGAGGCGCGCTTGGCGATCTCGTCGGCTTCCTCATTTTCTCCTCTCTGGATGTGCTTCAGCTCCAAACCTTGGAAGCGTTTTTCCATCTTTCGATGCTCCTCGAGATAGGCCGCCATGAGCTCGTCCTTTGGAGTGTAGCTCTTGTTCGAGAAGTTCACAACCAGCTGTGAATCTCCTTTGACGATGAGGCGCTTGATGCCCAAAGCGTTTGCCGCCCTTAAGCCGGCGAGTAGTCCTTCGTATTCCGCGATGTTGTTGGAGACCTTGTGCTCAGGCTTAAAGCAGAGCTGTACGGCGTAGAAGAGCTTGTCTCCAGAGGGAGAGGTTAGGACAGCACCAGCTCCCGCGCCGGGGAGGTTGAAGGCGCCGTCGAAGTGCATGACCCAGAGGCCTGGGGCCTCCTCTCCTGGGAGCGTTGACTCCACCTCTGGAGGCTCATCAGCGAACGGATCGGTCCACTCCGCAGTGAACTCGGCCAAAGCCTTGCTCTTGATTACCTTTGTAGTTTCGAAGGAGATCTCGAAGGGTTGAAGCTCCA
Organism: Dactylis glomerata; assembly: GCA_007115705.1. Taxonomy (NCBI): domain Eukaryota; kingdom Viridiplantae; phylum Streptophyta; class Magnoliopsida; order Poales; family Poaceae; genus Dactylis; species Dactylis glomerata. The sequence continues at coordinate 3,425,290 of QXEO01002107.1, read as the reverse complement.
CGGCCCATTCTGCCACCCGCCCGGTGACGTTGGGATTGCGTATGATGGTCTCCAGGGGACGATCGGTTACCACCTTTATCGGGTGACCCTGGAAGTAGTGGCGCAGCTCCCGCGAAGCGATGAGCAGGGTGTAGAGCAGCTTTTGCTGCATGGTGTAGCGCTCCCGCGCGTCGCGCAGCACCGTGCTGACGAAGTATACGGGCTTCTGCACCTTGGTGACACCCTCGGGAGGTTCCTCCTCGGGAGGCCTTTGAGCATTGCTCTGAGAGAGCGGCTCGGTCGGCGGAGATGTGGCGGGCGGCTCCTCTTGAGGAACGGGAGGTGCAGCAGCCTCTTCCTCGCGAGGTGCCCCCAGACCGGGAGGATCGACCTCTTCCTTGGCGATCACCTTTGCGTCTCGCTCCGCAACGAGTACGGCACTTGCGGTCCTTGGAGTTGCCGCGATGTAGAGTAGCAAGGGCTCGCGGACTGCTGGGGCAACCATGATCGGTGGGCTCGTGAGGTACCTTTTCAACTCAGCGAAGGCCTTGTCGGCTTCCGGAGTCCACTTGAACTTCCCAGCGCGCTTCATGAACTTGAAAAAGGGCAAGGCTTTCTCCCCACTCCTCGCGATGAAGCGCCCCAGGGCTGCCATGCATCCCGCGAGGCGTTGCATCTCCTTGAGATTGCGTGGCGGACGCATTTCTTCGATGGCCTTGACCTTGTCAGGGTTCGCCTCTATCCCGCGATGGGACACGAGGAACCCCAACAGTTTTCCCGACGGTACGCCAAAGGCGCACTTGGTGGGGTTGAGCTTGATATTTACCTTTCTCAGGTTGACGAATGTTTCCTCCAGATCCTCGATGAAGGTGTGACTATCGCGAGTCTTGACGACGATGTCGTCGACGTAGGCCTCCGCGTTCCTTCCCATCTGAGCCCCCAAGGCTTTGCGCATGAGCCTTTGGAAGGTGGCTCCTGCGTTCTCCAGACCGAAGGGCATGCAGACGTAGCAGTACACACCACAAGGCATGATGAAGGCGGTCTTCTCCTCGTCCTCCTTTGCCATCTTGATCTGATGATAGCCGGAGAAAGCATCCAAGAAGCAAAGGAGGTCACAGCCGGCGGTGGAGTCGACGATTTGATCTATCCTTGGGAGCGGACAAGGATCCTTGGGGCAGGCCTTGTTGAGACTTGTGAAGTCCACGCAGAGGCGCCCACTGCCATTTGCCTTTGGGACGACCACCGGATTTGCAATCCAGGTGGGGTGGGCTACCTCGGGTATCAGCTTGGCCTTCTTCAGCTTCTCTATTTCCTTGATTATGAAGTCCTGCTTCTCTTGCGCTTGTTTCCTAGTCTTCTGCTTCCCGGGGCATGCCTGAGGGCACACGGCTAAGTGGTGCTCAATCACCTCCCTGGGAACGCCGGGCATATCTGACGGAGTCCAAGCGAACATGTCAGAGTTTGCCCGCAGGAAGGTGACGAGCGCGCTTTCCTATTTGGGCGAAAGCCCTGCCCCAACGGTGATGAAGTTTTCGCAGCCCCCAACCTGAAGCGGGACCTTCTTGGTTGCAGAGCGCTCTTGGGTGAACTGGGGCCTCCTCCCTGAGGGTACCGCGGCTTCCCCAATGCTCATGTCCAGCATCGGATGGACCAGGTCCTCGCTTGGAGTAGGCGACGCAGAGGCGGCAAACTTCTTCCCTGTTGAGCCCTGTAGGTGGGGCTCAAGAGAGGCCTTCTTCGCAGCAGCCTGCTCTTGAGATACGAGCTGCTTCTTCCTCGCGAGGTCGCCGGAGTGTTCCAGCAGATCTTTGTCGGCAGGGAACATGGTGGCGGCCTCACGGTAGACATGCTCCACCGACCGGAGAGCATCCTTCTCGTTGCAGCGCATGGTGATCGTGCCGTTGGCGCCCGGGATCTTGAGAACGTTGAAGCCATGATGCGTGGCTGCCATGAACCTTGCCAGGGCTGGATAGCCGAGAATGGCATTGTATGGCAGCGCGATGTAGGCGACGTCGAAGTCGAGGCTCTCGGTCCTGTAGTTGTCCCGGGTGCCGAAGGTAATGGGCAGGCATACCTGCCCAATTGGCGTTGTAGACCCTTCGGTTACCCCGAAGAATGGTCGGGTTGGCATGAGCCGGTGGTATGGCACCTGCATCTTCTCGAAGATCTCGACCGAGATGATGTTGAGGCCCGCCCCTCCGTCGATGAGAGTGCGATTTACGGCGACGTTGTTGATGGTTGGGGTGCACAAGAGAGGAATTGTGCCCACGCCCCTAGTAGAGGCCGAATGATCCTCCTCATCGAAGCCGATCTTGCACGTTGACCACTTCATTAGGCGGTTGCCGACGTTGGGCTGTGCCACCGCGATCTCTCGCGACAGCTGCTTGAAGTGTCGGTTAGACAAAGGAGCCTGAGCTCCACCCAGGAGGCAAGCGGCGAAGTCTCGCGGCTCTTGATAGCCCCCCTGGTTCTCCTCCCGACGATCGTTTGCCGGTGGGGGCAGCGGCAGCGGCTCGGGATCGGCTCGAGACAGACCCTCGCGGCGGCGACCTTCCTCGCGGTCGTCGTCGCGGCGATCGCCCCGAGATCCACTCTTGCCGTAGCTGCGGCCACCCCCGCGGCGCTTGGAGACGCCATTTTTTTCATGAAACCTTCGGACAAACCAACAATCGTCGGTATTGTGGGTGTCCTTCTTGTGGAGAATGCAGTAGCGGCGACGACGACCTTTGTCGCATTCGGAGCGGTCCCCACGGCGTTGCTTATGATTTGGTTCCACCGCGAGGACAGCGGCCTCCTTTCGCTTGGGGTCCTTGGATTTTGGCTTTGGGGGAAGCGCCTCCGGCAGGTTATGCACGAAGAGCCTCCCTTCCTCGGCCTTGGCGCAGCGGTCGGCGATCTCGAAGAGCCTGACGACGGAAGTCAGCTCGTCATTCACGGACAGATTCTCCCTCATCTTAATGTCGGAGACGCCCGTGGAGAATGCGGAGATGACCTCCTCGTTGGAGATCCTGGGGATCTTGTTCCTCATCTGGCTGAAGCGCTGGATATACTGACGAAGCGTCTCGCCCTTGTACTGACACACCGCCTTAAGATCGTTCTTGGTGGCAGGGCGCTCGTACGTGGGCATGAAGTTGGCAACGAACTGACGGCATAAATCCTTCCATGAAGTCACGGATTCGTGAGGAAGATTCATGAGCCAAGTTCGCGGAGCGTCCTTGAGGGCCATGGGGAACCAATTTGCCATGGCACGCTGATCTCCACGCGCGGCCTGGACGGCGACGACGTAGAGTTGGAGGAATTCGACGGGGTTGGTGGTCCCGTCGTAACGCGCGCCGATGTCCGGCTTGAACTTGTCAGGCCAGACGACGTAGCGTTGCTGACGAGTGAGAGCAAGACACCCGGGGTTGTAGATAGGGTCGCCGGGGGTCCTGACGTTCTTGCCAGCTTCGCCGATGTCGTCGATGGCGCGGTCATGATTTTCGTGGCGGCGCTCGAGGGAGACGCGTGCGTCTTCCGGAGCGCGTTGGACGATTTGGCAGCTAGGCTCCCCGCGCGGCGAAGATGCGGCGCGGGAAACCACTTTCTTGGCCTTGTTGGCCTTCCCATCTCCGGCGCCCGGGGCGCGACGCCCCGCCGCCGGATCTGGGTCTCCCGCGCCCTGGGCTCCTCCCTAGGCCGGGTCTTCGTTGGCGATGGCGACGAGTTCGGCGATTCGAGCGCGCCACCCCTCACGCCCGTCATCGGTGGGTTGATAGCGCAGCAGCTCCTGCGCCATGGCGAGAGCCTGCGCAGGAGACAGCTTACTCCCAGAACGAGCGCGAGAAGTGGCGGTGGCGGTGAAGGAGAGCGAAGGCTTTGTACGCCCGGACGGGAGGTAGGAGGACTCCAGATCTTCCTCCTCTTCCTCCTCGGCCGAAACTTCGCGACGACGGAAGATGGGCTTGGTTTTCCCCCGAGCAGCGTTGCGGCGGCGAAGACGCTCGAGCCTTGCATTGGCGTCGGCCATGTCGAAGCAGATCTACGAGAAAACACACCACAACCCCCTACCTGGCGCGCCAAATGTCGATGGATTTTGTGTCACAAGAACACGGGGTACCACGCGACGGACCCAAAGATTCGAACGCAGGGGGCTGAACCTGTGAGATCTAGGATCGCAACGAAGCACGGTGACGGAAGCCTCGAGCTGTCGAACGCACTTCGCACTGCAGAGAGAGACGCCGAGTTTTACCCAGGTTCAGGGCCCTCGTGGTGAGGTAACACCCCTACTTCCTGCCTTCTTGTATTGCAACGCGACACCTCGTGAGGAGTACAAGGTCTTGGTTACAGAGTTCTAGCTGGCCAGAGGTTGAAGAACCTGCGTGCCCAGCTAGCAACTTGGAGAAGATCAGATCCCATCTAAGGGGTGGCCTCCCCTCCTTTTATAGCGCCAAGGTCCTCCTTCCCCTTATCTTCTTGGAGAAGGGGTTGCCACACACACGGCCAAGGAGGGTGGACAGCTGTAGACTACACTCTTCTGTAGACGTGGTCTTCGTAGGGTAGTGGCGCCGGTCCACAGGAGTGGGTGGAGGAAGCTGACGTCTTCCTCTGGCGCCCTGCACCGTCCACGCTATTTTTAGGGGGGTGGCCAACAACCACTGTGCCGCTTTGGGCAGGCACAGCGAAAGTTGGTCTCCTCCCTATCGAGGGTAGCGTGGGCGGTACGCAGTCTTCTGTCCTTCATCTTCTTGCTCCGCACGCCAACGTGCTGAGCTGGCGTGGACTTGGTCCCTCTCCTCACCAGCGGGGGCTCGTGAGGAGGTCTTCTGGTCCTTAGTGTTTTCCACCGTCGTTCTCCTCACGAGGCGCCTCCTCGTGAGGGTCTTCTCCGTAGCTTGGGTCGTTGGTTCTCCCCTGGGCTGAAGATGGGCCGATGACGGGGCCCAGGAGCAGGTGGACCGGGATACCCCGGTATCCAGAACACCGACATGCACCATTCCGGCCAGGTCCGCAATTAAGTTCATCCGTGGGCTGGTCTGTTGTTTTGGTGTGTCTAACCACATCATCACCGACAACGGCAGCCAGTTCACCAGCGGGCTGTTCCGGGAGTACTGCACATCGGCCAGCATCAAGATCTGTTTCGCCTCAGTCGCCTATCCCAGGAGCAACGGCCAAGCCGAGCGTGCCAATGCTGAAGTCCTCAAGGGGCTCAAGACGAGAAGCTTCAATGCCAAGCTGGAAGCCTACAGCAAAAAATTGTTAGACAACCTCCAATCCATCCTGTGGTCCATTTGGACTACCGCCACCAAGCCCACAGGGGAGACTCCTTTCTTCTTGGTCTATGGGGCGCAGGCTGTTCTTCCCACCGACGTCAAGTTCAGGTCGCCAAGAGTGCTCGCCTTCAACGAGATTCGCCAAGAGGACCTGATCAAGGACCGCCTACTCCAGCTCGAAGAAGCTCGGTGCCAAGCAGCGCTTCGCGCCGCGAGGTACTAGCAAGGACTACGCCGCTACCATAGCCGCCATGTTCGGGCAAGGACTCTGGAGGTCGGCGATCTGGTGCTGAGGAGAATACTCTCTCGCGAGGGCCTGCACAAGCTGTCTCCAATGTGGGAAGGCCCCTTCAAGGTGACGCACATCGCCAGGCTCGGCGCGACTAGAAACCACGGAAGGCGTGCCGGTGGGGAACCCGTGGAACATAGCTCATCTGCGAAAGTTCTACCCGTAGGTTCCTCACGAGGAGATAAGACCGTTCTCACAGCACTTTGTATTAGCTCAAACTGCTCTTCAGCACTGATATTAAGTTAAAGCGCATTGTAAGCACCTCTGCTTCGGCATGATATTAAAATGGCATGAAGTCCATTTATTTTCTGTTGTACTCCACGCAAAAGGGGGCTAGGCACTGTGTCTATGCTGGGGCCTTCACCCGGAAAACAGCAAGCCCGAAAAACCCGAAGGGACTGAGCTCTGATCGGGGGCGACGGCCCCGTTATCGATCACCTCCACGTGCCCGTGGTGCTTAGTTCCTCGCGAAGTACACCGAAAAATAAAAAATCTTTGGGAAAAGTCCAAGGTGTGCCCAAGGCACCCGCTAAGGACCAGCGCCTCGTGAGCAATCCTCACGAGGGTGCAAGGACGCATCGATGCACTTAGCATCCGCAGGAAGATTCCCCTCGCTCGAGGAAGGCCAAACACGGCAGGATTACTTAAGACCAAGGCCGCTCCGATCATCTTGCGAAGGAGACGCAGATCCGGAGGTCCGCGCCAGGCCCTTCACCTCGTGAGCAACCCTTAACGAGGTGTCGACGGTCTCTGGGCTCTCTTAAGCGTCAACGCTTTCACGTCCGTGAGGGTCCAGCTTCCCTCAACGATGAGGAAGGCCCCGTGAATCGCCACGCGCGGCAATTTGCTCTTAGCTGCTGGCAAAGATAGTGCCGCGCTCCCTCATGACGAGCAAGGTCCCTGTGCCGGTCACAGGGGCATCTTATTCGCCTTCTTTTTCGTTTGTTTTATCGACTTGTTTTTCGTTTTCGGGGATTTGGGGTTTTTGTTTTCCAACTCTTTCTTCAACTACTTGTCTCAGGAATCGTCCAATGTCGTCGCCAGCGCCGACCCCGTCATGAGCTCTGAGGCGCAGGGAGGCCTCCCGCCGGCGTTAACAACTCGCTAGGGCTCTCGAGCGCACGGACGACCAGGACAACGACGAACAACAAGGAGCGAAAGCGCAAAGAGGACTTCATTGATAACCCCAGCGGGGGCATACCCCGCCGGCACAAGCTACATCGCAAAAGAGGGGAGGAGACTAGCTCCCCTCCCCAGAAGGCTACCGCGGCAAGGCCGCCCCTTTACTGCGCCGCGGGCTAGGGGTAGGTGCGGCGGACGCCGGCGGAGGCAAAGATCCGCACCGAGGCCTCCAGCGTCCCCAGCTTGAAGTGGAAGATGAGGTGGTTGCCAACACGGAGGCGGTGGCCGAGGGCGAAAGCCCTCTAGCATCCGGAGAAGACGGCATTGCCGCCCGCTCCGAGGATGATGTCCACATGCCATAGGAGCTCTGGCCTGCTTTGCTCCACCAGCGTGACCTCTCTGGAGGAAGCGCCGGGGGTGTAGATCACCCTCCGGACTGCGTCGGGCAGCCGGAGGGAGTTGAAGCTCCAGGTATCGACGACAACGAGGAGCTCCAGGAAGCGGGACCCTAGGGCGACGAGGGGTCCCAGCATCTCTGTCGCCAGGGGGCAGGGAGTCGCGACCCGATGATTCACCAGCAAGCAATGGCTGAAGTCAATCAAAAGAAAAAACACTTCTCAGGAACATCATTCGAGCACTTCATATTAGAGAAGATATCTACAAGCAAATGCAAAGCCTTTTGACCAGTTCTCAGGCAGAGCATAACTAGAAGTTCATTACAACAAAAGAGACGAATAAAACAACAGAAAGACTAAATCTACGCCACCTCAGCGTCATGCTCCGTGGCAGAGGAAGGCGTGGCAGACGCAGCACCAGCAGTCGGAGGAGGCGCAGACTCATTCATCGCTGGCGTCGAAGAATTTGGCACAGAAGAAGCCACAGAGGGAGAAATCATCGCCACAATGGCGGGCGAAAATTTCTTTGCTTTCTTAAAGAAAGCCTTTAGCTTTGAGCGGGTGCAACCATGGGAAGAACCAACCTTCTCCCAGTCAAGCTCCGCACCATGTGCATATGAAAACTAGACGGACAGGCCGGCTTTGCCTAGCCCGCCTGCCGCTCGTTGCTTTAATATGTTTTTTTTTTTGTATCTTTCTATTTTGTCTTTATTCTATATTAGCGATACAGTTGGTCTATTAACATGGGTCTCCATTGTAAATTAAGCGGGCTAGTGGGAGAGTGGTGTTTGGTGAGTAGTCGTTGCGTAGATATGCATGCACCGCACATGTCATGCAAGCTTTGCGTGATAGTATCATTTTAGAATGTGTTTCAAATAAAAAAAATTATCGTTAATAGCATTTTAAAATTTTGTATACGTAATGTCTGATTGGAACATTCCCCCCTTTTTTGTGAACTGAAGATGTTTCTCTAGTCAAGTGTGAACAGATAATAACCAACGAAATTTTCGAACGACCCAACCCAAGAACGAAAAAATATTGCCATGAATCATACCCTACAAAATAAATCTAATCATGCTTTTGATGATTCATTTACTTCCAATTTCAAGAATAATTTATTTGAACAACCAAGCATTACCCATGTACAAATACATTGAGAAGGAAGTCGCTTTCTGTGAAAGCTAGCCAGATTGCGCCCTTTGACCTCTCTTTCAGACAAAAGATGCAGAAGAAGCCATCATTGAAAACTTATTTCAGAAATGAAAGATAGGAAAGGAGCATCTGACCAAGCTAGAGGAACACAGAAATGAAGAATGGAAACGTGGTAGTAAACTCACAACTGAGAGATCATCTACGTGGTCCATTGACAAACATAAGAAAGCTCAGTACTGTTACAGTTTGTTGAATAATCTACAGGGAATATATAACGCTACAATTATATCCCAAATACCTAACCTTTGAATTTGAAGTCTCATCGGTCATACCTAACAACTTTAGTTTAGATCTCATACCTATCAATTGTACTAACAGGAAGGAGAGGTATGCATCACTGAAAAATCAATCAGATTTGTGCACGGTGGGAACATAATAAGGGAACCCGAAAGATGTAGACAACTCATGAAATGAATAAACATGTACCATTCTGAATCTTCTGGAAAGCTGATGACAAATATTTATTCAGGGTAAGGCAATCTGCAAATAAGGTGGAAATTTCAAAACTAAAGTATATTCAGATAATAGTCAAGAGTAAATATATCATGCATCTATATAGGTAGAAGGAATCAGGGGCCTGTAGAGTCTAATATACATCCCTATATTTAGCATGTTTTGATATGTTCTTTCAGGCACTCGTGAAAGTGAATCAATTACCTTCTCAACAATCAGAAGAATTCATGCAAACAACTTATCTGCTAGGTACTCGGCCAATCTCTGTTTACTACTATTAGATCCTATCTCATTGCCCGCCCTACCCCCTTCATGCGCCACGGCAATTGGACGGGTGGCCTAGTGTGGTGCTCGTCCCATAGGCATCTGCGTCGCCCATGCCCGACTGCAGGAAATTGAGTCCAACCTGATCGTCTGAGTATAGATTGGGGAAGCAAAATTCGTAGATATTGCATATGTAATTGCTAAGATATTGTAAACCATATAACTTTGTGTGGATGGCATGCATCTGGTTACATGATTCATTTATCAGAATTTCACACAGTTAAGTAGTACTCCCTCTGATCAGAAATAACTGTCGGGGACTTAGTACAAACTTTATACTAAGCTAGTACAAAATTGCCAACACTTATTTCCGATCGGAGGGAGTACCATTCATTTAGGTGTGTTCTCGGGAATACTTCTTCTCCAGTACCAACCTTCAACATAGAAGAGAGAGGGAGAAGCAGAGGGCAAGGAAACTCACCACCAGCCAATGCAGATGTGGAGAGATCGGAGGAGGCAAGGCATGTCTGGCACAACGTGGCAAACTGTGGCTGGGAAACCAAAGAGACACGTCAAAAAAGGCACCTACATCCCTCTTCATTGGTTTACTTATTACTCGCAAGTTCGTGTGTGCCAGTTTATCATACACCAACAAATGATGGTGGAAATAGTGATAGATGGTACTACAGAGGTGTCATCAGATCTCCAAGCATCTGCCTACTGTGCATCATCATGAAACACAATCCATGAGTCCAACCGTACAGCGCAGTACTTTTGGCAAGTTTCAGCTGCTGGATTAGTGGTGTTACAAACCCTGTATGAAGACTGCAAGTCATGTTTATTAATTGTTAAGTGTGCAAATCAAAAGATAAAAGCTCTGGGAGAGGAGAAGTTGCCATGAGGTTGTCTCATGGCATGCGCTTAGGATATAGTGATATAAAGATAGAACGAATATAATGATAAGAATCACACAGTAATACAAGCTCACGTATATCCGACAATACAAATACCCACAAGAAAAACATGATCTCCAACACAGTAGTATCTAATAATCTGTCATAAATATAAACATTTATCATATACTTATTTTGGTACAATTAAAAGATACCTGCAGTGCAAGGTCAAGTATTGCTTGGCTGTATGGAACTTTGAAAGGAAAATAGATCCAGCATTGGCCTGCATGTAGAAGTATCTGTGTTAGCTTATAAGTGACAGTTAACCATGCAAAATATTTAGAGAAGCATTCGCATATTACAATAGCCAAACTTCACAAAAAGTACCTTTTCTTTGCGACTGTCAGGCTGGATATGAAAACCAACTATATAAACACCTACTGGGAAATGTCCAAGCTTGCTCTTCAGACCATAATAGTAATCGTTTTTTCCACATATTTTTTCTATGTCTTTCAGAAACAGGACTATAGGACCATGCTGTATTTCTTCAGAGAGAAACTATGGAACACACAGAGTTATTAGTACAAGAAAAGAAAAATTAGCAGAGATGACAGATCATAGCTAGAATTAACTAACGCAGAAATGAACAGACTAAATAATCACATCAAACGGGTGCTTTGGATCTAGTTTCTCATCCTGGACTGTCGAGGCATAATGAATCAACTGGAATGAATGTAGATAATAAGTGAACTGCATTAGTTGATATTGCACTAACCATAAGAAATAAACACAAGTAACATTGTTACCATTTCTTCAGAACACATGAACAAACCTGAACAAAATAAGCCATGATCAACTTCGCAATTGCCTCCAAGATCAATACCCCCTGGAATTTGTTCATCAAACCTCACCCCAACCTTCGATAACCTATTTTCTTCGAAAGGTAGGCATATTTCACCTGGTGAGCCAATTTCTGGAGGGCTACAGATCAAAATAACAACCATTAGAAATCTGTGTGCTTTCTGCGAACAAGATGGTAACATCTTTGTAAATCAGTACAAAAATCAGAAACAGCAACCACCCTTTTATTTTGTTTGTTGAACCAAAAAGTCAAACAATTTCATTTATAACGGCCTGCCAATTGCAAATAGTTGCGGGATTTTTAAATAGAACCAATCTTAAACGATGACTCATACTATTTCCATCAAGGATAATGCTTGCCAGCAGTAATGAACCAATGAACCTCACTCTATCACCTGAACAGGACACCAGAATATCAATAATGTACAGGAAAATAAAATAAAAAAATTGAGCCATATGTAGCTGGTTGCTTGGTGAGATGGTGGACATTATACTCTAACTGATACTACTGCTCAGCCATAAACTTGCACCAGAATAAGATGATGGCCTATCACAAAATATCAATGTTCTAACCTTTTTTGTATGGCTCCGATTCCTTGGAAGTTCGCCCCTGAAAAAATAAATATATGTTTTGAGTTTCCAAGTTAGTTAAACATATCTACAGTAGCAACAAAATACCTATATAGTGTAAAATCACATAAAGTATTTTTTTTGCAAAACGGGCTAGATGAGTAAACCATTTATATTGATAGAATGATAAGATATAGAGAACAAACAGTAATGTCAAAAGGAAAATGTGGATGATTGCTAAAAGCTTACACTCAATAGCATTGAAGAATCTACAGCAAGCAACCTAGCGCCAAAATGTTTTGCAGGTGCCTTCACCAGATATTGTTGGCAGATTTCAGTTCCTGTAAAAGACAGGTCACGGAACATGACATAAATATAAAGATCGTTGTAAAATTAGCAAAGGTACAATACAATACCAAGCTGTCACCAAGTGCACAATAATACCTGCCGGACCAGATAGCAATACTCGCTGACTGAGAGAAGATATATGTACTACCTGGGTGAGCGATGGGGTCGTGTGCGAGGGGTCACAGGTCGCAGTCGAGTCCTCCTTCAACGACGCCGGCGAGCAGCGGCACAAAGGGCGCCTTCAACCGTCGTCTTCGGAGTTGGGATGCCGTGGATCCTGCGGCGCCGCTGCAAGGTGTGACAGTCGATCCGGGAACGGGCGGCTGCAGAGGGTTCTGTTCAGCGTCGCTGGGGCAGCCGTTCCGGGAGCGAGCGATGGCAATGGCGGCGGCGGGTCTGTTCCGCGTCGCTCAGGGGCAGACGGTCCGGGAGCTCGCGGGCAGCGGCGGCAGGCGTGGGGGCAGGGAGGCGCCGGCTGAACCCTAGAATTGGGAGAAAGGAGAGGAAGAAAGAGAGAAAGAGAGTGAGTGGGCTGAGGGGCTTCAGGTTGGGTCTGGGCCTCTCGGGGTTGCGGGGCGACTGCGTGAGGGACTCATCCTTACATCTACTGATCAGATCCAACAGATGACACCGTATAAGGTAAAGATCCGACGGCAGTAAATGCGCGCATCGGAGGTGGCCTCAGCACACGCGGTCACGACCAAGCTTACAGCTTGTAGTACATGATCATTACTGGTTGAAGTGGACAAACTGTTGTGAAAAACTCAATTCTAAAGTAAATGTCAGCATAACATCTATTCCGATGCAATGCACTTACATACCAAACCGTAAATGATTGATATTTGTTCAGATTACAATAGAAGAAAAACCTAAATATGCATAAACTAATTTTCAGGAATCGGCATAACTGCCTAGCATTGGATCTGTCGCTATGGCCTATATGGATATATTTTTTTCAAATTACATGGGAAATACTTTTTTGAAGTGAACATTGCCAAAAAAGGTAGGAAATTCATTGAATAATTTAGTATAGTTGATGGCATATTTTATTTTCCAGCTGCAGGCCAAAACCAAGTACGATTTACTGAACTTATTCACAAAATTCTCACCTAACAGTAGCTATTTTTATCGGTTTGGAAAAAAACGTCATTCCAGATATTTTTATTGAGATCACCTTCGAAACGTACCATAGGCATTTCGCTGGCAGGGGATCATGGAGATACAACAAAATGGCGCCATATATCTGAAAGAGAAGAAATAAATAACATGAATGCCCTCTTCATCTGTAAGCTTGTAAGAGCTGAACCTATTCATTTTCTTATAAACAAGTCTACTCAAAAAGGACATCAAAAGAACCACACATCTTCTATACGGGAAAAATACACAGTTCGCACATATATATCCACAAAACATCTTATGACTACATCTATCTGTTATCTACACTCAGCACTAAAAACAGGCACAACAGTGACAAAAGAAACCAATCGAGAGCTCGTTCAGAAAAAATGTGTCCGACAATCACTCTATGAAAAACAAATACACTTATCATTACCACGTCTTTGTCAATAAGGCATTTCCTTTAATAAAACATGGTGAACTTTCAGCTTGAGTGGCTAAGATAATCTGAAAATACCAAAGGTATCGGAACAATCACGACTATTTATGTAAAATGGAAACTGGGTACCTTCTAATCTGAAGTTCTGTTTATGATCAAATCAAAACAGCTGAAGTGATCTAACTGTAATTTTAACAGGGTGCTATCTAGCATGCAGTATGCTTTATAAAATTATAACCTACCAATGAAGAAAACCTGCCTAGTCAATTGTCCACTTTGTAATTGCAATTAATATTAAGTAGATCTAAATTACAAAGAACCTACAAAAACAAGTCAACACTCTCTATGATTCCGGGGATCACATTGGCCTGATTCTGTAAGTCGGGGTCAGATTTCTGAAGAGAGGAGTTTGGTACTGGAGGAGGCTGAACGCCTTCACAGAAAGATCATATTACAATATTCACGATCTCGAAAGACTGCAATATTCATGAAGAAATCAACCTCGTCGGTGGCCTGTAGGTGCTGCGGCGAGACGGAGACGGCGATGGGCCAACCGCCAACGAGGTGGTGCGGGGTGCGGCCGGTGGAGGGGTCGCTAGTGGTGAACCTGGGCGTCATGATGCAGGCGATGAACTACGCGTACCGGAGCATTGAGCACAGGGTGGTGGCGCCGCCGCGGGAGATGGAGTGCATGTCGCTCTGCTACTTCACTTTCCCGCAAGCTCCTGCAAGAAGTAGAGTTACAGGTGTTCATCTACCAGGAGTTCAGGGAGCAGGTGCAGGGCAACATCAAGGATCTTTGCCTCTAAAACCCAAGATATGACAAAAAGAACATGCATTTCCCATAATTTTCTAGACTAAATAGCCACAAAGCTAGCATATTGATTGTATTCCCTGTTTCTAGCAAAAATAAATTTAATAAATTTAATACAACTCATGATTCCCTTTCTCCAAACCAATAATTCATAATGATGCAGTAGACAAAAACACCATATCAATTTTTTGGATAAAAAAGTGCACTTCACTGTGTCATCTAGCATCATGCCTACAATTGTATTCCCTGTTTCTAGCAAAAATAAATTTAATAAATTTAATACAACTCATGATTCCCTTTCTCCAAACCAATAATTCATAATGATGCAGTAGACAAAAACACCATATCAATTTTTTGGATAAAAAAGTGCACTTCACTGTGTCATCTAGCATCATGCCTACAATTACTACCAGTGTACCACCAGCTCGACATCATACCCAACCACAGGGAAAAGGGAGAGCTAAATGGTATAGTGATTGAGGGAAATCAATACTTACAGGCCCCAGACTGGATAAAGAAGAGTGCAGGCCTGGGTCAGCGACCGGCGGCGGACCTTGATGAAGAGATGGTCACGGCATACAATGCTCACTGGAGCACTATATCACCTTGTCGTCCCAACATTCTCCCTCATGGCCACTTCTCCCTCATTGCCGCTGGAGGCAAGAAATACAACACCGGTAATTTTGTTCATCCTGGTCAAAGAAGGATGTAAGCTTCAAAATGCCTGCGGTGAGAGTCTCCTGCTGGCTGAAATATTGTGCATAAATCAAGTTCTGTCCAATTGCTTTGGGATAGCTGATGTTGTAAATTTCTTGAAAACAAATTTAACTGAATTCAAACATTCATTTGAGCTAGACCAAACACAGAGGGATGGATAAAAGTTAATGTCGACACCAGTACACCATGTTCCTGGCCAACACTAACCAAGCCTGGGCTGGACTGGTTGCCCAGAACACCTAGGAGAGGTAGTCATCTAAGGCATAAATGGCGGAATCTGGCGAGAATTTAATCCATAAGTTAAAATCAGTCTGAACACATCGGAGATGACTCGTTGCGGCACATGTGCAAGTACCGGAATCATGCCAGAATTTGCTTCCACACGAAGGCTATTTTCAGTACCACTAAGTTGTATCTAATTGTTTGCGAGATATAGAAATAATTTATTTTGTTAGTTTCTATCTATAGCTCACGGAACCCAAAAAATGAGATTACCATAATCCCTTATGTAAGCACACTACCAGTGAAACATGGTGTGGTTAATTCGTATGTCAAGCATGCCTTGCGTCAGATAATTGGCAACATCAAAATAATGGACTTGCTCACATAAAATTTTCTGCAGAAAATATAATTAATTTCCAATTCTTTGCTGGAGGCAAAAGGATAATGGCATAGATGGAGTATCAAGCACTACATACAATAAATTGCAAGGAAAGAATCTAGCAGCTAACTCACTCAAGCAGACTGCCACTGACGTAATATCGTGCCCAATAATGAGATGGAGCAGCCAATCCAAACAAATGTCTGCACAACCAGCTAGCAGCCAATCTGAATCGATTGAGATGGGAAAGGATTCTCAACGGAATTGCTTAAACAGAAAAGAAGAGGGGCACTGACCTGGGCCGGACTCTAGGAGGTCGGACCTCAAGCTGGAAACACCCTCTTTTCCTACCTGTGCCACAGCGAGCAACTAAGGGAGGGAGTTAACACATACCAGCTGAACGGCGGATGAGCCGGATGGCGGCGTGCTGCCAGGTGGGCTTCCGCCCGTTGGTGCGGCCGTAGTTGACGTAGGTCTGGCAGAATCGCGACGGCCGCCTCCTCCCCACTTTCGTCGACTCTATCCCCAGTTGTGACTCGTTCATCCGCTTCTCTAGTGAGATAATGCACGCGAGGAGCCACGACTGCGCACCTTGCATCCTCGTCATGGCGCTAGATGAAGCGGGTCGCTGCCGCCGGTTGGGAAGAGGGCGGATGGCGGCGGTCGACCTGGTGAGCTATGGAGCCGCCGCGGACGCGGGCTCCTCAAGAGCGGCGCTAGGATGTGATGGGCAGCAGTGGCGGCGGGTGGGAGATGGGCGGTGATGGGAGGCGGCGGAGCTGAGAGCTGGGCAGCGGCGGGAGGCGGCGGAGTCGCGAGCTGGGCAGCGGCGGGAGGCGGCAGAGCCGAGAGCTGGGCGACGGCGGCGGAACCGGGAGTCGGGCGGCGGCCGGTGCCTGGGAACCCTACCGCCATCCTTCGTTGACTGGCTTCTCGAGGACACGATAGGTGAGAGAGAGGCAACAAAATTTACACGGGCCCATGTGCAGACACTAGCAATTGGCTGATGCCTTCAGCGTACAGATCGGTGACCAAGCTTACAGCTTGTAGTAATGCAATGACCCCCTCGGCACCATGTTTCAAACAAAGGCCTTTCAGTAGTGTTGAAGGCTTAGGCAAGTTTCTTCACATCATTGTGTGACACCTCCGCCTTTTGCTTGGGCCACAACCCGACAAACATCCGCGTAAGAACGCGGTTGACTAACTCAAAGATGTCTCGGACGGACTTCCAGTTCGCTTCAAGCAAGCTAACCATAACCATGAGAGGATCGCTGTCTGGTTGCAAAGTCGACACAGGCACTCTAGTGTATTCTGTAGAACCAAGAAGACAGAAAGCAGCAGAAGAAGAATATATAAGCAAGTATAAGAAAACAAGCAAATCAAAGAAGAAGAAGAGTGCAGTATGTACCTCCAGCAGCAGCAGACATCGCGTTCAGCCGCTCAGTCACCGCTTGCTCTCGCTGGAGGTGCTCCTTGTTAGCATCAGCCAAAGATTTCTCCGCTTTCTTCGCCTTAGCCAGCGCTGATTTATTCGACTTCGCAGCACTAACCTTGGCAGCAGTCGCGGCATCAAAAGCTTTCTGAGAAGCGCTGAGTTCAGCTTCCAACAACGAAATGCCAGCGTTGGCTGACGCTAAAGCATCTGCAGGACAACAAGGAGGAAAGAAAATATCAAGCAACAAGTAAAGAAAAGCATACAAGATAATAAAAGGTAGAAAGAGTAATTCACCTTTGGAAGCTCTAGCAACTTTCAAGTACTCAGCACATTTAGTGCCCAAGGCGACAAATTTTTGAAACAATGCCTGACAAGGAAGAAAACGTAAGTATATGAATCACGCAAGGAAAATAAGTCAAGGACAATTACTCACATCATCAGGGGAGTCAGCGGATTTGTGGGCTTCAAGGGAAACATCGGCTTCCTTCGATTTCTTCGGCCGCTTGGTGCTCCGGGTCACCAGAACTTTCTTAACAGAAGTTCTAGGGGCTTTCGGAGACTTCACGGCCGGCTCAGCTTCTTGCACAGGAGGCTCATCGGCAGTTGTATCTTCAATAGAAGGAGCAACGGCAGCATTCCTTTTCGGGCCCTCATCATCACTGCAAAGAAAGAAAGAGGAAACAGGTTTTATACAACCTGAAAGGTAGAAAGCAAACACAACAAAGGCATAAAGGTCGCAGAAAACTTACGATGACATGAAGTCAAAAAGTTCTAGATCATCTTCTTAAACAAGAGCTTCACCGGCCGCAGCTCTCTGAGCAGAGGTACTCGAAGAAGCAAGCTCTTTGACACGCTTCCTTTTCTTATCGACAACAAAATCTTCAGAAAGTGCAGGAGGAGGCGATGTCATCGAGCTCGTCTCATCTTCTGATACTTCGGCATCGTCCCCCTCCTAATTTTCTTTAGCCTCGGGGGCTTCGGAAACAGAAGAGGCCAGATCCGCCAGAAGAGGCCCCTCCTCTGGAAGGGGAGGGCGTGAAAAGGAACTGATGATCCTGCACAAGAAGTAAGTCGGTAAAATCATCGAGACATACCAAATGACAGTAGGAAGATGATGGGAAACGCGAGAATTGATAACACAAAGAAAACATACCTCGGGCAAAGGGTGCTCAGAGTCGAAATAAGGGGCGGTCAAGTCCGCAATTGCATGATCCTTGGTGAGCTTGGTAAGAGACCTGACTCGCTTATCGACATCTTGCTTTTCAATCAGATCTCCAGAGACCCGAGAAGAATCTACCAAGCCAGAATAGTTCCAAAGTTTGGAAAGACGATGCTATAGGGGTTGAACCCGACGTTGCACAAAGAACGCCATGAGTTGAATACCCGACAGAGCGCCTCCTTTACCTCCTTTCAGGGCTTGGATGCGGGCCAGCAGCGGTGCGATCGCCTCCATCTCTGCACCTGTGGGAGCTGAATCCCACGATGACAACTTCTTCAATTCCTTGGAGGCATCAAAAGGGGCTAAGCCGTATTCATCATTGGACGAGGCCTTACGGTCTTTGATATAAAACCATTTGGTCCTCCATCACTGGACCGATGCAAACATGGAAAATTCCAAATATTGGGCTTCAGCACGCACAGAGACAACAGCTCCGCCCAGCTCAGGCTTGTTTGACAAAGAAACACTGGGGCGGAGCCGAAAAATGGACCTCCAGAGCAGAAAATGGGGTTCGATTCCCAGGAAGGACTCGCAAAGAGTCACGAAATAGGCAATGTGGAGGATAGAGTTAGGTGTGAGCTGGTGAAGCTGCACACCGTAAACATAAAGAAGCCCACGAAGGAACTCGTGGGCAGGAAGAGAGAGTCCGTGGAGAAGGAAAGAGAGGAACATCACCCGGTAGCCGCTCGGGAGCTTGGGGATCCGTTCGGTGGTAGGGAAGATGATGGAGTCATTGTTGGAGACAAGACCGTCCGCCCTGGCCTTGGTCAGATCCTTCTGCTTGAAAGCAGAGGGCACCCAGCTCGTTGCGGAGTTCGTCGCTTTACCCTTGGTCATCTTGTTCTTCTTTGCCAAGTGCTTCACACGCATCCACAATCTGCGCTCGGGGGCTAGGCAGGAGAATAGCATGGCATAGAGATTGAACTAATGGCGGCGGCGGAGATAATGAGCTGGTAAATAGTACAAATCTCCACTCTCCCTTAATATATCTTCCCGGAGAAGGAACGTGGGCTGAAACGTGGCACACGGAGAGGAAGCGGCAGCCCACTAACGGGCGGGGAAAATACAAAATTACCGCGCTACCCACGAAACGGTTCGCGCTCATTCAAAGTGACGTATAGAGAAATTTGGCCGCTAACGTCATGAAGAAGATACAAAGCCAAAAATAAACTCGATAGATGCGTGTACTCGACAAATATTGAATGTGGCAATTTGCGAGTAAAGAAAGAAAGGGCGGTGACAAAAGATTGGCGCGACATAACTGGAATTAATTTTGGAGACTATACCCGAAAACATTCGACTAGAGCCTTGGGGGCTATTACCATCGGGAGCATTGAACGCGCCCCCGATGATATTATCATCAAACTATTTTGAGTTGAATTATGAAGATGGAGCAAACTGTATTTGAGCCTATACTCGAAAAATAATTCTTCGACTATATCCTCGGGGGCTACTCCCATCGGGAGCGCTGGGCGCGCACCCGACGATATTTTGAATAATGGAGTAAAGATGATGAATGAAGGTTCGATGAAACACTATTACTCCCATCGGGAGCGAGTTGATTATTAAGTCATGGTTATATAAACCTGAATATTTTCAGTCAAACAAAGACTGCGACATGCGATTCTCGAGTTGCGTTATCACAACGAAACTCGAATGCCATGATTTATCACGAAGGTAAGACCCCGGGATCCGTCCTGTGAGGCCTGGTATACGCACATGGATGCGCTCTGCTGGTATGTATCCGTGTCTACGATGCAAAGATAATCCTGGTGGACGCACTGGGTACCCTGAGAACCACTGGGATTCATTCTTTATAAGTCCTAAATGCGGCAAAAGAATGGGTTTGACCGGTTTCCCGAATTCAAGTCCAAGGGGATTGAATTTGAAGTAGGTGGCAAGTATCTGCTCCGGCAGTTAACTGGCCTCTTGATCCATCAGAGTTGTCAGGCTTGTTCATCAAAACCCCTTGCGAGATATCATAAATAAGAATAAGTCGAAAGACTAAGTCGAAGATTAGAAGATATAGAGAAGTCGAAGAAATGATCAAAGTCGAAGATTTTAAGATTGGAGATTCAACCTGAATCTGCAATTCTGGTAGAATCTCAGGGGCTACTGACAAGGGTATAGATAAGAGAGCCCGTCAGTTGAGTACCCCTGAGGCCCGTTAAGCTAGGCCCAATTGTAATACTAGTCGAAATACGAGTTCCTACCGTATGTCGATATTGTAATCTGTATCGGACCCTACCTGATCCTCGAGACCTGGCCACCTATATATAGGGGCCAGGAGGGGATGGTGTAGGCCAGATTGAAAGCAAGCCAAGTTTTACACCCACATTTACTTTCATAGCCACCTTATTCGACTGAGTTTACCTTCGAGTTCATCCGACGCCCTGTCTCCCCGATCCTAAGTCCTTCATCTAGGACATTTTTTGAGTTAACCCCTCGTCAATTAGCCAGAATCTTTGTGACAATTTTTAGGACACTATTCAGCAAAGAAATAGGCCTAAAATCATTTGGGGAGGTGGGAGACTCAGATTTTGGAATGAGGGTAATGAGAGATGAATTAATGCTTTCCATTGAGATATTTCCATCAAAGAAGTCTTGAATTAGCTGAATGATATCCTCACCCACAATTGACAGCTGCTTTTGATAAATTCATTGTTAAAACCATCTGGCCCTGGAGACTTTTCAATAGGCAAGTTCTTTACCACTTTAACAATTTCTTCCCTAGTGAAAGGAACTTCCAGCGAATCTCTCATATCTTGACTCATGCCCATTCCAAAGAAATCTTGCAAGTTAAAATGCATAGAAGGGTTATCTGATTGACCCTTTCTATTTTTAAATGCTTCCCAAAGAATATGAGCTTTTCCATCATGGTCACATATTTAAGCTTGATCAGTATTTTTCAGCATTGAGATGAGATTGTGTCTATAATTTATTGTTGCCTTTGTGTGAAAGAATCTTGTGTTTTCATTTCCAAGCTTTACCCACTTGATTTTCCCTCTCTGCTTCTAGTATGTCCTCTGATTTTGAAGTAGTGTGATGATATGAGCTTTGAGGGCATCTTTGAGATTCCATTCATCCAAAGTAAGAGTCCTCAATTCTTCTATAATATCCAGCAATTCAATAACTTCATTTGTTTTCTGAATTTGGTGTTTCAGACATGGCAATTTTTTTGCCCATAATTTAAGGCATCTTCTCAGATTCTTGAACTTGGCATTTATTTTCTTGGCACTGTCACAGTATCCAACAGGGATGCTCCAGATATTTTGGACAACTTGTTTGAAGTCAGCCAGTAGTTTTCAAATCTGAAGATTTTTGCTCTTGGGATTTTAGTACCAATAGCAATCACACAGGGAACATGATCAGAAGTTGGTTTCACGAGAGGGAACACCAATGTTGAAGGATAAGAGAGAGTCCAAGAGCTTGATGTGAAAAACCAATCAAGCCTTTCCAGAAGTGGGTCTTGTTGCATATTGCTCCATGTGAATTTTCTACCTTTTAGAGGCAATTCCACTAAACCAAGGTTACTTATTGCTTCATTGAAAAGAAGCATTTCATTGACATCTCCTCCTGGTTTGCTTTTGTCTGATGGTTTTCTCATGAAGTTGAAGTCACCAAGCACTAGCCAATCCATATCATCTGGCATATCAATATTAGAAAACCAATCCAGAAATATGGCCTTTCTCTCAGCAATACAGGGGCCATAGATATTAGTGAGAATCCATGAGTCATGACATAAATTACTTATGAATTTGATTGACAGAGAGAACTCATTTTGAAAGTCAACTTCTCCATTTAATAGAGATCCATTCCAAATTATTAATATACCTCCAGAAGCACCCACAGATGGAACAAATTCAAATTTGTTTAGTTTCTTTGGACATAAATTTCTCAAATATTGCTCATCAAAAGACTCTCTCTTTGTCTCCTGAAGGCACACAATGTAACAATTTGATTCAAAAAATTTACTAGCCAGAGCAAGCCATTTCTTCTCAGAGTTAATTCCTCTCAGATTCCAATTTAAAATTTTCCATAATCTGTTACTATCCATAAGAAACCAATATGAACTGACTGAGTTTGAAGGAGACAAGGAATGTTCCCTTCATGAAATTACCAGATAATATAGAGCAAAAGCATAGAGTCACATTGCATGGTCTTATATAAGATCTACAATCCTAGATCCACAGATAGATAGAGGAAGTGCCAATATTACAACCAAGGAACAACCCATACATGAATGGGTACATAACAAAATTATTTATGTGTCTTATCATTGGGAAACTATTTGAATGATTTCTTTTTCATCTGCTGAGCACACACATCAGCAGAACTAGAAGCTTTCCCAGCAACCTTGGATGCATCAACATTCTTTGCTCCTTTCACTGGTTGCTTTCCAATGACTCTGTCCTTGTCAGCCAATCTTCCTCTTTTCAACAGCTTCTTCTCAATGACTTCCTCATCAACCTTGCAAAATGATGTAAAAAAAATTTAACTAGCTTATTATTCATGGAAGGGGGAGCAGCATTACATGTCAGACATTTTTTGTCATTGCAGTTTGAATGACTTTTAAATCCATCATTTAATTCCACAATTCTAGGGCTTCTTCTTACCTCTGACTCAACCAGAGGCAGCTTTGATTTCCTTTTCCTCTGAGGAGCAGCTGGTTGAATGATAGGAGAGTCCTTTCTAATAGGGGAACCTTCCACACTTTCTGCCTCCTCCAGCAAGGACAGCTTGCAAGAAGGGGCCTGCTGGAGAAGACATTTATCAGGAATGACAAAAGGAATAGTGTTCTCATACTGAATTTGTTCCTTTATAATTTCCCAAAGAGAGGAATTTAAGAATTGCACTGTCCAATCAAATCTTTCAGGAGTCACTAGCATTAAAGTGATAAAGTTGAACCAACTTACAGGGATTTGTAAGTCTTGATTATTTCCAGTGAGACCATAATCAATGTGTGGAGCAAAATATTTTTCCCAGAGCTGAAGACCTTCCTCTCAGAAAGACTGGCATAGAGAATTCTGATCTTTTACTGGGAAGAAGAAAGTTCTGGCCATACCAATTTGCAGATGAGCCTCATTAGGCTGCAACAAATTCACATCCTCCACCATGAAGTCATTTTCATCAACAGGACTAGCAGCATTTAACACAACATCTTCCTCTTCATCTTGATAAGCTTGAATGATATTCATCAAGCCCACCCCAATAAGATTTTGGCCCACTGCAAGCTGCTGTTCATTTGGATCTTGCACCAGGTGCTGCTGGGCTTCCGCAATAGGGGGCAAAAGGAAATCAGCATTATTTGAACTTGCACCTTCAGAGCTAGAGATGTTGAAAGTCAGACCACTGTTTTCTTCCTGCATTGGCTGATCATCCTGATTTCATGAATTTCCTCTGCTTCCATGGCATCAAGCAAATTATTCAGCCCAGCATTTTGATCAGGCATAATTGCATTTTCATTATTGGGACCATTTCCCATGGCCTAATGTCCCCAACCTTCATCAGCATCTTCTTCATTGTTCCGTGGTTGAGCAATAGGAGGCATGAAAGGCACATTTTGGATAGCATTTCCTGGGAGAGGGTGTGGGTCCATGCCCTCATCTGGAAGTGGGTCCTCATCAGCTGGGCCCCCACGAAGCATCTCTTCCTGCAGAATTTCTACAGAGAAAGTCCAAGATTCAGAATCCGGCCTGTCACCATCAGTAAAACAAATGCTTTTTGGAATGTCTTCAAGATCAGAAACTCTAACTTTGGCAATAATCCTTCCCAGGTTTGCTTCATCTTTTTCCCATAGCAACAGTTTACCAATATCAGAGAAAGCTGCATTGAGATCCTCTGTAAATCTATAATCCAAAGGTGGGCCAACAAGAAGAACCCAACACTCCCTATTGAAAGAGAAACAACGCCAGTTTACACCCTCATTATGCTTGCAGAAAGACACATGAACATCGCCAAAGGGAATAGGGCTTGCCCTAATTAAACGATGTCTGTCTCTAACATGATTAAACCGGACATAAGCAGCCCCCAGCGGGCATTCTTGAATATCTCTGAAGCCAACTTGATTTTGCACGAGGAATTCTTGCAGAACCTCAACAACATTGGCAAATGGGACCTGACCTGGGGGAAACGGAGTGATTGATGCAATGCCAAATTCTTCATGAGCTTTTGGGCGTCTGGCCACTACCACTCTCTTCACTGCAGTTCTTCCAGGGACTTGAAGAATCTCGAAGCCCCGCGGCACCAACTGCCTAGGGTCAATTGGAAAGTTCACCATTGGCACTGGAGCCGCCACCGATGAGGAGGGGACAGCAATGAGCGAGGCAGAGTTCTCTGCAGCTTGAACAGTGGAGAATGAAGACGAGGGGACAGAGTTAATTTTTGCACCAAAAAAGGATTGACCGAGGTCTTTTAGGCAGGAGACTTGCTTAATTTGGATGGGCGGCCCACGGGCCTTGAACCAATTTTGGTAGCTATCATCGGGCTAGACCACTTTTGGAAAGCTAGCAAATTTCTAAAAAGGCAAAATGCCCGACAATTTGGCCTCTGATCGATTCCGTTGAGACCGTTTTGGGACCCAAATCAATTTTGAATTAACTCTATCCGAAGAATTAGCATGACCGAAAGAATGTCCTTTATTGCTAAGTGGCAGATTAATGACAGATTTAGGAGCAGCATTAATGGTCGAATTGATACGGTCAAAAACGGTTGAAACTGGCATTGGACTTTTGTTTGAATTTGAAGCAAGGAAAAATAGCCTTTTGAAAACTGAGGTTCTCACAGATTTTTTACTTTTTACCTGGGTCCATTCTTTGCCTTGCTCAATGTAGAATTTTGCTTCCTCAAATTTCCAATTTGGTCCACCTTCACCCCAGAGATTAATTGAGAATGCAAAATCTTTATCCGAGAATTTACCAATATTGCAAATATGAAATCCAACCGATCTTGAGGCAACAGAGAAACGAAAAGTCCTGTCCCTGAGTAATTTGACATGAAATCTTGAAGCAATACCACCAAAGCAAGCTTGGAGAACAATGCTTACTGTGTGAATATTCAATTTGAATTTTGATCGTCCAAATGAGATAACCAGTAGAAATTCTCTCCTTCTAAAACCTCCAACAAAATTAACTGAGTGTCCAAATTTGCTTCTGAAATCTTTCTCAAATTGAACACCACGAGAAAAGTCCATAGAGGGAGCCACAGATGAAGGTGGAGGAGAGACAACAGGAGAATTTTGAATTTTGTGAATATCATCAACATTCAGACTATCACCCACACAAACCTTATGAGCAGTCATACCCAAGGTGCAACCAGTAAGAACACTCTCATTTTCTAGAAGATATCTAGCATCAATGATGACTTCATCAAGGTCCAACAAAATAAACGTTGAGCTTGTAGCCGAAGCAAGAGAATGGCAGCCTTTGAAATAGTCTAAGAGTGCAAACTCAAAGGAGAACAGGAAACTTTCCATCTTAAAGGCAAAGCATTGCAAGAAGGAGATCTTTCCAAGGGAGATTCAGCTGGGCAGTTAACACAAGCCATGAAAGAAACAAAATTCAAAACTAACCCTTGTTTAATCTTTTCCTCAGCCTCAATCCTTCTGCCTTCTAGAGGGGAGCCATCTGAGTTTAGGAGAACAATCCAATTGGTTTTGAGACAAACCTTCAACAAACCTTCAATGAACTTGCCCACCAGCTTGGCTCCGGTGTAGGTAACCTTCCAAACTTCTTCCATTGCAAGGAGATAAAGGAGGTGATGAGGAATAGAGGGAGGGCTACCGTGGATGGAGATCGCCGGCGGCAAGGCTACGGTGGCTAGGCTACGGCATGGAGGAGGTGGAGAAGAGAGCCATGTTGACTACTCCTTTCACAAACCATGGCTCGCACCAGCCTTACTATACCATAACTCCAGACTAAGATCCCACATTCTCTTTTTTCTCCACACCGCCGGAGAGGAGATGAGAGGGGAGGTCATGGTGATCTCGAGCTAGGGCTTTGGCCCTGGTACACCGCCAGTGGCGCTCTGGCGCCGGCGTCTTCTCACATGGCTGGTTCCTTGGATTCTCCTGTTGGTCGATGGGTGGTTTCTTTCAACGCCAATCGGCTCTGGGACGATGGTAAGTTCTCAAAAGGTTCTTTGGTGCTTTCTCGATCCAAGTGGTTAGTTCTTCTCAATGAAAGTGAAGATCCTTTGGTTGGTCATGCTCTCGAAAATGGGGAGGTAATCCATGATGGATCTTTGGTGAGGTTCCCCTCTCACATGTCCAAGGTGGTTTCAAGCATCATGTCTCCTTGGCCGGCCAAAGAACCTCCTGTTTTGCGCTAGAAAGTGCAATGTTCTCCTTTTGTCAATGGTGATTGGTCTTCATGGCGATCTGGTTTCCTTATCCTGAGGCCACTTGCTCAACGGCTGGTTTTGCTAAACAATGAAGAAATTTTGATAGATGCTCGTTTCCTTCTAGAGAATGAATCCATTTCTAAGGGCAATCAGATTGAGCTTCCAGTTCATAAGGTGATAATTGGTGATCAAATATCTCCTTCTTCCGATCAGAATTCCAATAACATTGATACTTGTGCTGCTGAGGTTCCTTTGAAGTCTAGTGCTCAAGAATTGCAGGTATCTCCTCCTCAATTCAACTTTGCTAGAGGAACTCAATTTGCTGAAGATATATTTAAAAAGTTTGGGCATTATGTCAATTTCTCTCCTGGATTTTGTAAGAGGCCTTTCTTCTTGGTGGCTGCTTTTGGTCATTCAAATTTCAAACTTGACATGCATACGGTCAGTGTTTCTCTGCAAGCTTGCTTTGGTGGCAAGGCTTCTCATTTTCAAGTTTCACTTCTTCGTGGAAGAGTGTTCCAATTTGCTGTTGCCTCTAGATCTGTTGGTTTTGAAATCTATAATTCGGGCAAAATTTCTGAGAAAGACTTTGTTCTTCATTTCTTGTTATGGGGAAGAGGTGGCCCAAATTGGGAATTCGAGGAGAGAAAATATTATTTAGAGCAAGATGTCGAATGGACTCATGTTCAAAGATCAAAAAGCAAAGTTATTGGGAAATTATCATTTTTTAAATGTCTCTCGTTTCCTACTAAAATGGAGCCGGTAATTTCTCCCTCTAACTCCAGCATTAGTGACAATTCAAAAAAAATTATTAGCATTAATCATGATAATGCTATCAATGAGCGCAAAAGTTACGCTCAGGTGGTCAATGGAGACAATAGAATTACTGATCGAATAATTCGCAAATCAATGCCTTCATCAAATTATAGTAATGGGCGGGAAATTTGGGTGCCAAAAAGGCAAAATCTTCATCATTACCGGGCTTGATTCCTTTTATGCGATTTGCTTCCTTCCCGGCGCCTGATCTCAATAACTGGCCCGATTCCTCTTGCCTTTCTTGGTTCAAGGCCCGTGGGCCGGCGGCGCTGGTAAAAGTTTTTTCAACCTTCAAGGAGCTCTTTTCCTTTTCTGGCTCGAGTGTGTCACCCAATTCCCCTGCCTCCTCGCCTTCCAGAGCAATAGTAAACCCCAGCTCCTCTCCTCCCTCGGCTGCTACTCCGGCGAAGTTTTCGGCAATGGCAAACATCCCTATCGACCCTCAGCCTTTTGTGCCACCGGGGTTCCAGATTCGACACATTGAAGGCTGAACTGCGGTTCATCGGGTGGTTCTGCCTCGCCGCCCTCGCCGCCATGAAGAGTTTGCCATTGCGACAATCCATCCAATGCTGGAAGGTCAGGTACTCTTTGCTAATGTTCGAGAGGTTCTAGAAGATTTCTTGGTCAATGTTGCTCGGGTAGGGGTTAGAGATGTGCATAAGTGTCCATTTGGTCAGGCTTATGTGCGATTTGCGCACTACAGAGACAGAGACAGGCTGATTGCTGAGAGTCCACATCAGTTCTAGGACATCAATATTTCCTTTGTCAAGCACAATGAGGGCTCCAACTGGAGGAGGGCCAACTTGAACAGGGAATGTTGGATTCTTATGGTTGGGCCTCCCCTGGATAACTGGTCCACAGAGGATGTCACTACTGTGGTTTGCAAGTTTGGCCATTTGTTAGTTTGGGAAAATGATGAAAGAAATAAAGGGAGAATCATTGCCAAGGTTAGATGCACTGAACTACAGGAAATTCCAAAAAGTATCAGGCTGACAGATGGGGATAATCCAGATACTGAATCTTGGACTTTCTCCATTGAGGTGCTGCAACAGACTTTGCTTGGTGCAGGCCCACAAGATGAAGACCCTGCACCTGAAGATGGGGCAGACCCACATCCTTTGCCTCTTGTTAACTTTGTACCTCCTCCTGTGCAGCAAAATGGAGACAATGTGGAGTGGGGTGATGAGCAATGGGCCCCTGATGTTCAGCAAGCAAACAATAATCTGAACAATCTAGCCAATGCTGCTGACAATGTGGAAGGAAATGCTGAAGGTTTAACTTGTAAAGCAGCCTTACTGTCACTATTTCTTTGTCTGATGGTGAACAGTCCAATAATATTCCAATCCCTCAAGTGAATGCTCTAAATGAAGAAGTTAATCAGCAAGATGCTAATCAACAATTGGATGATGACATGCAGTTTATCCAGGAAGATGCTATCATTCCTGTTAATGTCCAAGGAGATGCTCAAGCTCTTAATATGGACAACTTTATGCAGCTTGGTATTGGAATGCAGAATATCATGATGGCTTACCATGATATTGATTCAGATTCTGAAGATGAGGAAGATTAGGAGGTCTCTCAGCCAGAAATTGATCCTGAGAATGATATGCTCTTAGATGACAATCTCTCAGATCCAAATCTTGAGATGTTTCACTTTAATGACTTTGTCCCTCCAGAAGTTGCTCATCTTCAGCTTGGAATGGTTAAAACCCATTTCTTCCCCAAAAAAGACACTGAGAAATTCTCTGCTGAGGGCATGCTTCTTTGGGAGAAATACTTTGCTCCTCACATCATGGAGCAAATGAATAACTCTTCATGCAAGGTATTGGAAATCCCCACTAATTGGTTCAATTTCATTACCTTAATGCTGCTTACTCCAGAAAAGTTTGATTGGACAAAGAAGCTTCTCAATAGTTCATTGGGAACATAATTAAGGAAAATGAAGACCAAGAATGTATTTCCTTTCTTGTCCCTAAAAAATGTGTTGTTAGTCAAGCTCCTAAATGCACAATTTCTGTTCTGGGAGAATCTTATCAGGGTGTTGATGAAGAAATGGCCCTGCACCCTCCCTCTGCTCCCAAAAGAAAGAGAAGGGGAAATGCTCCTTTGGTGGATACTGAGGTAAGGACAAGCCCAAGAATTATTGAGCTTAATGATGGATTTAAGAATGATTCTAGTTGCAAAGATAAGAATTGTTTGTCCTGTTCTTCTGCTCCCCCAGACCTTAAGTCTAAAATTGTTAAAAACTTTGCAACCTCTTTCTATAAGGTGGAGGAGGAAAACCTGAGCTCCAAGCTGATGAAAAAAGTGAAGACGCTGAAGAAAGGCAAGGATAAGCTGGACGCTGATGGTGGCAACCAGAAGGGAAAGAATAAAGAATGGAAATAGTTTCATCATGATGCACAAGCTCACTTTTGATGCGAATTGGCCTGTTGCTTCGCAGCTATGTAATAATTCCCCTAGTTATCTTGTCTGCCAAAACTTGTCGAGGCAGATCATATCTTTCTGTGGATGTGTCACTTTTGAACTCTCTATATGTGTGCAATGGAGCAAACTATTATATTACCCTTCTCATCTTGATTGTGTGTCTATGGAAAAGCAATTCTTGTGAGGTTGCTTTATTTACCAAATAATATCTGCCATTTGTTTCCAATGAATCACAACAGAATATGGAAAATTTTGAACTGGAACATTAGGGGTATTAACTCAGAAAATAAGTGGCTGGCCATTGCCCATAAGATTGATGAATGTGGCTGTGATATTGTTTGCATCCAGGAGACTAAGAGGGAAGATTTTGACATTCAATTTATTAGGAAATTTGCTCCAAAAAAGTTCAATAAATTTGAATTCTTGCCATCAATTGGTGCTTCTGGTGGGATTATTATTCTCTGGAATGGCTCTTTGTTCAATGGAACTATTGAATTTCAAAATGAGTTTTCACTATCTATAAGATTCACAAGTAACCTTTCTCTGGATTCTTGGATTCTAACAAATATTTATGGCCCATGTCATGCTGAAGGAAAGGCCATTTTCCTGGACTGGTTTTCAAATATCTCTATGGCTGATGACACAGATTAGATTGTGATGGGGGACTTTAACTTTATTAGAAACCCAAATGACAGAAATAAGCCTGGGGGAGATGTTAATGATATGCTTCTTTTCAATGATGCCATCAGTAATCTGGGATTGGTGGAATTACCTCTGAAGGGTAGAAAATTTACTTGGAGCAACATGCAAAAAGAACCCCTTCTTGAAAGATTAGATTGGTTTTTCACCTCTGCTTCTTGGACCCTATCCTACCCTTCCACTATGGTGTACCCTTTATCAAAGCCAACTTCTGATCATGTCCCCTGTGTGGTTGCCATTGGTACAAAAATTCCAAGAGCTAAAATATTCAGATTTGAAAATTTCTGGCTTAATCATAGCAACTTTAAAGAGATAGTGGAAAATGCTTGGAATATCCCTGTTAATTATCCTGATAGTGCCAAGAAGATTAATGCAAAATTCAAAAATCTGAGAAGAGGCTTAAAGCTTTGGGCTAAAAAGATTCCTTGCATAAAAAATCTGATTGCCAAGGTAAATGAAACAATTGATTTTCTGGATATCATGGAAGAATGGAGGGATTTAACTACTGAGGAGTGGAATTTAAGAGATATTCTAAAATCTCATGTGCTAAAGCTGCTCCATAACCAGAATGTATATTGGAAGCAAAGAGGCAAAATCAAATGGGTAAAATTGGGTAATGAAAACACCAAGTTCTTTCACACTAAAGCCACCATCAACTATAGAAACAACTATATTTCAATGTTACTAAATGATGAGCAAGTGGAAATATCAGACCATGATGGTAAGGCTGCTTTGCTATGGAAAACTTTCAAAGAGAGAATGGGACAATCAGATAAAACTTCTATGAAATTCAATATGAGAGACATGTATGGTCAAAACTTGGACCCTGATTCATTGGCTGCCCTGGAGAGCCCTTTTTCTGAGAAAGAAATCCAAGATGTGATTGATGAGCTACCTAATGACAAATCCCCTGGTCCTGATGGCTTTAATAATGAGTTCATTAAGAGTTGATGGTCAATCATTGTAAAAGATGTGAAGGATTTAATCCAAGATTTCTATGATGAAATAGTTGCTTTAGAAAGTATCAAATCCTCCTTCATTACCTTAATTCCAAAAGGGGATAATCCAGTTTCTGCTAATGATTTTAGGCCCATTACTCTACTAAACAGTGTTCTTAAAATCATTACCAAATTACTGGCAAATAGATTGCAGAAGGTCATATTGAAGCTTGTTCACAGTAACCAATATGGCTTTCTGAAAAAAAGATCTATTCAAGACTGCTTAGGTTGGGCTTTTCAATATCTCTTTCAATGTCATAAATCAAAGGAGGAAATATTGTATCAGAAATTAGACTTTGAAAAGGCCTTTGATAAAATTGAACATTCTACAATCATTGATATCCTTAAAGCCAGAGGGTTTGGGGATAAATGGATCAAATGGATAGAAATGATCTTGGGATCTAGCTCTTCATCAGTTCTTCTGAATGGTGTTCCAGGGAAAAAAATTACTGCAAAAGGGGAGTTAGGCAAGGTTATCCACTTTCACCTTTGCTGTTTGTGCTTGCTGCTGACTTCCTCCAATCAATTCTGAATAAAGCTATGCACTCTGGTGTAATGACTCCACCTTTACCTAGAAGTTAAAATCCAGACTTTCCTGTAATCCAATATGCAGATGATACCCTCATTATTGTGAAAGCAAATGCTACACAGCTTATCTGTTTGAAAGGTATTTTGCATGCCTTCTCTGAATCTACTAGACTCAAAGTTAATTATTCAAAGTCTTGTATGATGCCTATCAATCTGGATGAGGACAGGCTCACTCATTTTGCAAGAACCCTGCAATGTAAGCAAAGCAGCTTGCCATTCACTTATCTAGGTCTGCCATTAGGGGTCACAAAACCAAGCTTGGAAATTTTCTTGCCAATTGTGCAAAGGGTGGAAAGAAGGCTGAATGGAATTGCTGACTTTCTAGATTATGGTGGAAAATTATTGATGGTCAAATCAGTTCTCTCATCTCTCCCTATATTTTTCATGTGCTGCCTTGATATTCCTATCTCTATGAAAAAGCAAATTGTCAAATATATGAGACACTGCCTTTGGAGAAAAAAGAACAATGAGGTACAGTCAAGAGGGCCTGCCCTTGTGGCATGGGAAAAGATTTGTTGTCCAAAAAATCAAGGAGACCTGGGTGTGCTGGACCTTACTACTCAGAATGAAGTGCTTCTCCTCAAAAACCTTCATAATTTTTTCAACAGGCATGATATTCCATGGGTAAAATTAGTCTGGAATTCTTATTACAGTAATGGTCAAATCCATGGAAATCATATGGAAGGATCTTTTTGGTGGAAAGCACATTTAAAATTGCTGGACAAATTTAAAGGTATAAGTCATTGCAATATTGGAGATGGGAAAATAACATATTTGTGGACTGACCTCTGGTCAGATAATTGTTTCTTCCAAAAACTTCCACACCTAGCCTCTTTTGCCAAGAAGATGGATATCACTGTTCATGAAGCAATTCATTCTGAATTCCTTGAAGACCTCTTTCACTTGCCATTGTCTCAGGAAGCATATTCAGAATTTCAAGACCTAGAAACATTGTGTGAGGCTACCCAGGAAAGAATTATTTCGGGTGAAATTGATAAATGGAGCTATATTTGGAATTCACCTGAATTCTCCACTCAAAAAGCATATAAAGCTTTGATTGGTTATCAGCAATGCCCTCCTCACTTCACTTGGGTTTGGAATTCTAGTTGTCAAGCAAAGCATAAGTTCTTTTTCTGGCTACTTCTTCACGACAGACTAAACACAAGGAA
The DNA here is from genome assembly GCA_007115705.1 of Dactylis glomerata. NCBI lineage: Eukaryota > Viridiplantae > Streptophyta > Magnoliopsida > Poales > Poaceae > Dactylis > Dactylis glomerata. The sequence continues at coordinate 3,392,277 of QXEO01002107.1, read as the reverse complement.
TTTGCTAGGGAGGAAAAATTTCATCCTTACATGTTATGACTGTGCGACCCTAGAATGCAGGCAAGAAGAAACACTTGTTCACCTTTTTTGGTCCTGCCCTTTTGCTGAGGAATGCTGGGATTATATTTGTCCTCAAAGAACAAAAAATCTCTCAGTTTTGGAAGCAATTTCCAACATGAAAGATTTACTGAAGCTTCCATTCGGCATGGATATCATAATCTTGGCCTCCTGGAGTATTTGGATCATCAGAAACAATAAAATCTTCAAGAACAAGGAAGCAAGATGGGCTAGCTGGAAGGCTATTTATGTGAATGAACTTAGAATGCTAGCCTTCAGAATAAAGAAGAAATTCCATGATCAATTTGTAGATTGGCTACACACTGTAACATAAACTTTTTCCTTTTTGCAACTTTTATTTTTAACACTGTAAATTTGTACACTTTGTAAATTCCCCCAATCTATAAAAAAATTGCAGTGGGACTCTCTCCCACTGTTTTACCCTTTCAAAAAAAAATCTGCTACCACCCAATGTCTTGCACACTAGTTGAACCCTCACATCTTAATCAGTCAAGACATAGCCCATATTGTCATAAGGTTGCACTGGAAGCTCACTAAGCAAGGCAGCCATGGTAGTCTCTTTGTTCCTGGGTGGCCATCCATAAGTGTACCCCCAGGTGACAACAACCACACAAATCCTGGGTTGATAGCCAGGTGTGTAGCCCTGGGTAGCCACTCAACATAAACCAAGCAATGCCATTTCCACCCAGGTGTTTCATTGGGTTGAAGTTTAAATTTCAAAACTAATCATCAACCTAAGGAAACAAGCATTGGCATCATTTTTCAATATTGCTACATCCTATCAGTAGTTGGTTCAGGGGTGGCTATACACTACTAGGATCTAGCATTGCAAAACTTAATTTTGAGAACCAACCTATCATGCACACTACTATAAAACACTAATGCATATAGTAAAATGGGTAAGAAGCATGTGTGTCACTTGCCTTTTTGAAGTTCAAACTCTGTCACTTCTCTCAACAACACACTTCTCTCCGTTCAATCTATAGCAATAGGAGTAACACAACATAAACACACTGTTCCAAAGCAAACAAAATCAGGCAATGCAAACAATTGACAAGGGTTGATGTAAGATTTTAAGATTTCTTATGATCTTGTGATGAGAGAGATATGGCATGAATTCCTGGCTTGCAAGGCATGGAATTGAGAGTTTGGATGGTGAGGTCAAAAGATTAGCAAGATACAATGTAACGATAACCATCTTGTGCTTGTCATATGCATGGATAGAGTTTAGAGATGACTCATGTGAATAGATTCACAAAAGTATAGAATAGTGCAACTAGAACACTACTGAATAAAGTGTGACAACACTTACTCATAATAGTATAAGTTACACATAGGCTTGGGTTTATATTGGTGGTACATTGAATTACTCAATTAATGTTTCTGTAAATTGAATAGTTTAATATAAACCAATATGGTCTAGTTGGCATGGGGTTGAATAAGTATTAATGTTATTTAGAATGATGGTGGTTTCTTGGTCATAAGATTTTCTTGGACAAAAGGATTAACTTGGACTAGGGTTTGATTCTCAAGATTTGAACATATCAATGTTTAAATTCTTCTTTGAAGAATTCAAACTAGTTTTGTTTATGGTTCAAGAATGGTATTTGATTTGAATGGTTTAAGATATGTGTGGCATGGAGTGTACTACCACAAATAGCAAGGGAACCTAATTGGGTTCTACCACACATTACTCAAATTACTCAAATGTAATTTGAATATTTTGAACTAGGTCCACAAGAATAGATGGCATGATATTGGGTGATGATCAAGAAGAATCTTGATCGGGGTAGATAGCTATGATCATATGATTCCCTTTTGTAAAAGGAATCATATTGAAAAGAATTATAGAATTAATCTTATAAATTAAATACTCAAATCCTCATGTTTGAATTTGAATGTTTACATAGAATTTCAAATATTTTGGACAGTGATGCTACTAGATAGGAGATAGTAACACAAAGTTGCTGCAATTGGATTCATTCCAAAATCATTTTTAGAATTCAAATTATGATCAAAGTAGTTATTTGGATAGATTTGAGTGTTTCTTGATTCTAAAGTGTTCTACATGTTCTAAGGAATCCATAGATTACAAATTTGTTATTTTTGGATGACCAGAGCAAAAGATATAAATGTGATATTTTTACATAATTGGTTTCTACTCTTTCTCAGGATTCTAGGGATATAAAATTTGCAAAATTTGGATCAGTAGAACATTTTATATTGATTTTACAAGATGGAGCATATATGAATTTGTTTCAAAACTATTTGAACTCAGGGATGGCCACGTGGTAGCTTCTAATAGGAGGGTACCAGTCTGGGTAAGTGATTCACTGAGGACTGCCAGATCTAGATCTAAGGGTCGAGATTGAATCATACCGTTTCAGTATTGAAATAGAACACGGCCGTTGGACTTAAGTGAGAATAGAGGGCAGAGATTGCGCCACGTCACCTATGGTTTCAACCGGCTAGATATGAGCGCCGGTGACCTAGTTTTGGCGGTGCTGCTCCCAGGTGGTCCACGACAACGACGCTCCGGTTGGATCTGGCGATGGCCAGGTGGCGGACGACATTCAGTACGGTGAGGGGATCCAGATGGCATGGGTGGCGAGGTCGGGGGTGTCCTGTCGCGTCGTAGAGGAGCGATTGGAGGCGCTCCGTGCATTGGAGTGCTTCGACCGAGCACGAATTGCTCAAATCACTGCGGAAAACAACAAGGGGAGGCATCAGGGAAGTGCGCAGGGAGAGAGAAGAGAGGGAAGACCGGAGGGAGGATATGAGGGCTTCTCACTAGTTGGAATCAACGATATACGGCGCCAGTACTGCGGCGCTTCGGCGTGCAATCTCCACAGCCTGGCGGCGAATTTGGTTTGGAAAAAGGGGGAAGAAGGAGAGGTGAGGCCGGGCTTTATAGGGGATGGCTCAAAGCGGCCGTTGCAGCTCGGGAGTGGGAGAAGTGGGGGAGATCATGCGCGCAAAGGCGGGAGGAGCGAGGGTGGTTGCAGGAAGGTGATGATAGGTGGTCCCCACCTGTCATTGACTGAAAGTGAAAAAGGGTATACCCCTTTGGGTTTGTTCGGGTGGGCCGTGGGCCGCCAGTAGAGCTGGGCCAAAAAGGTTCCGGTGGCCCTTTTCTGTTTTTATTTGATTTTCTTCTTTTCCACTTTCTGTTTTCTGATTTGTTTCATAAATTTTTCTTTTGGAAACCAAATGAGTTCAAACAAGTTTCTAATTTCTTGTAAAATTCAACACTACAACATGAAACAGCAAGAAACAAGTTTTAATAACAAAACTAATTTTCAACAAAACTTTACTAATTTGACATGAATGGGTTTATTTGCATAGTGCAAAATAGGATTAGGGTTTTAAAAATAATTCTTTGAAATTAGGGATAAAACTTTATGATATTTGAAATTCATTATCAAACACATTTTTATTAATTCAACTTTCTTTTCTATGAATCATTTTTGTAAATATGCCCTTGGCAAGATAGCATGCATAGGGTTTAAAATATAATTCAAATAGTATGTTGAAAATCCATTTCCTCAAATAGTTTTTCAAAGCATAATAGAAAGTTGAAATAGTTTTTCTAACTAACATTTGAATTGGGAAAATTTATAAGAAACTATCTTATATCTTATATTTACTAATTAGAGGCACCATACGAGCCCTCACGTTAATCCTTGCCAACAATCATGTTTTAATCGTCCGATCTTTGCTGGAGTTAACAAAAGCCGTTAGATGAAACGACCTATCCCCGCAAAAAAAATGTTTGAAACAGAGTACGTGCAGACGTCGAGGAGTCCCGAAATCTACCGACGTGGTCTGTTGTGCCCTATCCTCGCTGATCGGCCAATCTCGCCTTCGTCCTTCTAAGCAACGTCGTCGGCCGCCTGGCCGCCTCCAGGGTCTGCGCAGAGTTCCACCAATATTAGAAGTCATCTCTCCTCCCTCTCCAGCTCTGGACATGGAAGGATGGAACCAGACGCGATTACATAGATCGGGAAGGATTGAAGCCGATCTGGTCACTGATAGGGACACCAAATTCGTGGGTTATGGCCGTGGTTTTCCGGCATCCACGCAACTCCCTCGTCCTCTGACGCTGAGGTTTGATGTTTTTTCTAACCTATAATGGATTCTGCATGGTACTTCGTGACGCATGTGGATGGAATTGGTACATGCAAAGTTTGATGGTTAGCTGCTTCATGTGCGATATGAGATGCCTAATAGGTTGAGAACTTGAGATTGAACTAGAAAAATATCATGTGACATATATGCTGATTCAGCGTTTATCGCATGGCTCTTAAGCAACTTGATTTCTTCGTTTAATTGTATGCACAAGGGAAACATCATGCGGGTGCAGGTAAATACTCTCTCCGTTTCAAAATATAAGATGTTTTGGCTTTGTGAAGCTTTCAGTGTGTAGATTCAGTCGAATATACATACTAAATGGTATCTAGATACATTTGCTTTATAAATCTAAAACATCTTATATTTATAAATGAAGGGAGTATGTAATAAGAATCAGAGCATCATTTCATGCAGATTATTGTGATGATAAAATTAAAGAACCTGTCCTTGATTAAATTACAGTTACTGAACATTCTGACGATGGAGGCACATCATCATCAGCGTATAATTGTTCCATTTCTTTTAATAGAATCACAGACATACCGGCAATCGGCATATGACCTAAATCCGGTAGTGATGGCAGGTAAAACATTTTCTGATTTCTCAACTGGTAATCAGATTAGTTATCTATTTCCCAAAAATTGACCTTAAATTATGAATACCCCTAATTAGCTCAATATTAACATATTGCCACACTTAGGATGCTTGCCTAGAAATCGTTGGGATGGTTATGGTAGATTTTATCATAAATCTCTCTCAGATAAGTATAATCGGCAAAAAGGATATGCCTTGCCATATCATCAAGACACTGCTCTGTGCATGTTGAATATTAATTATGTTTTCTTATATATTCTGAAATTAGTGTATAGTATTTGCTAATACTATTACCTCCGATACAGAAATCATGGCTGCCAATATTAGTAGTTTTCTGAGTTTCTAACACCTCAAACACATCAGGATAGTCCTCCTCCATTAAGAAATTAATTTTAAAAATAAATTATACCTCAATATAAACAATTAGTAATTTTTTTTACAGTGTGAACTATCAGTTCCATAAATCAATGGTATGTAATTCATCTTTTGAGAATAGCCCTTAAAAAGCTAGAATTACTAATAATTCAGGCTATATGTTTCATTTTGAAGAATATCTTAAAAGTGGCATAACTTTCAACATCTGGGCGCAATTGTTTTTTCTTCTGGCATTTTCGTGCACATAGGTATAACTCCCAGTACGCTTCTTGCTTCTGCATTGATATGGATGCTAGAAATGTTTGTACAACCTAAAGGTTGACTCCGGCATGCAACAATAATATAAATGAAGGCTAATATTCTCTTTGTGGATAATATGATAATTCACCACATGTTTAATTTTTTTGGTGCCAATTTTTTTATCTAGGGATGAGATGGGTGTGTAATGACTTTTTTTTCTTATCGGTCAGCCATACAAGGTTCTTAAGAAAGGTTGCCTAGACAAGGTTGTGCTGTAATGACCAACATCACCCTCATCAATGTTCACATTAAGGAAATAAATATGCTTTCTATGTGTCAAACCTTTCTTTCAACTATTATGTTCCACTTAATAGCTTTCAAACTTTGCAACTAGACATACTCCCTCCATGCCGGATTATAGGGCAATTACGTACTTTGAGATAAACTTTGACCTTTAATTTTAATAAAGAAAATATAAGATATATTATATAAAAATTATACCATTGGATTCATATTCAAAAGAACTTTCCAATGATATAATTTTTATATTAAATATTTTATATTTTCTTGATTAAAATTAATGGTTAAAGTTTGTCTTAAAATACACATTTGGCCAATAATCCGGCATGGAGGGAGTATGTAGCATGAATTATTGGTTAGTCAGTGTTTTGCTTTCTATACCACTACACATTTTAGCATTTTATTGTTAGCTACACCAAATAGGTGTTTGGTTTCCTGGAAACCTTGATGTATCCTTCCCTCAATATTAGCAAATATGATTAGTATGGGTTCTCACTAATATAATATTTCTATGTTCTTCGAAATTACTAGCTGTGCCGGTGCACGGGTTAATGACTAGTATTCTAAATTGTAAACCTTGGAAGTAAAATAGTTTGGTTTGAAGGTTTAAGAAAACTATAGGGAAAATGATTTAATTAAACTCAAAAAGTTTTAATTTCCTACGATTTTCAATCAACAAAAACAAAACAATTTTTTTATTCTAAAATTTGATAAAAAATTGGGATGTTACATGCTGATGCCCTTCCCCTACCAGATTTCGCAGGAAATCGACGCCAACACCCTCACCCGGAGCGCACAGACGCCGCACCGAACTACAGCCGCCCCTCTCCCTCTCCACTGGAAGCAAACGACGGCTTCGACCACGCCCTCGAGGCCCCCACGCCGCGTTGATCCCCGTCCACACCTTCTTCATCGCCAGAGACCACCGGAGCCCCGTCGGAGTTCGTTCCCTGGCCGCCCTCGCTGGAACCCTAGCCTAGGGTAAGCCCTCTCTCTCTCCTTCCTCGACCGTCGGATCTTGATCCAGTGGCCCTAACCAGTATGGGACGATCTGGTCCGTGCAGATCTAATAAGATCTAACGGTTCAGAGACCTGATCCACATGAACTGGTACGGGCGAATCAAAATCTGCCACGTGGCCAGACTCGGTTTAAACAGAAATTCTAATTAGATTTAAAAACAGATTTGTGTTGAATCTTTGAAAAATCATATCTTTTAATTCCTAGATTCAAAAATTACAAACTTTATGTCTCTGGAAATCTAATAAAGTGTAGAATACAATGGTGCAATAATATTCCATAGTTTTAGTAATTAATTTGAATTCATTTTCAAATTGATTCAAATTATTCTATTGCACTGTTTAATTCATATATTTTGTTCTACGCGTCCAAAAATTACAAATTTATAGTCTTTGGAATCCTCTAATCATGTAGAACATCATAGAATCAAGAAACATCAAAGTTGATATGTGCACACACTTTGTGCATTCAAATTCATCAAAATCACCGTTCTGATCATAACTTGAGCTCTAAAATTTATTTTAGAATGAATCCAATTGCAGTAGCTTTGTTTTACTGTAAGCTATCCAGTAACATCACTTCCCAAATTTCTTGAATCACTTTTCAAACATTCAAATTAAAATATGGGAATTTGAGTATTTTCCTTCATTGGTATAATTCTATTTCTTTTAGCATTGTTTCCTTTCTACCAAAGAAATCCTATTATCGTACCTATCCACCAAGATCATCTTGACACTATCTTGATACAATATCATGTCTATCTAAATCTTACTTGTCTAGTTCACATGTATACAATTGTGTTATTTGAGTAAAATGTGATGAATCTCAATCATAAAGTTCTACACTTGCTATTGTGGTGTTGATACAATCTATATCATAGCACTTGTTTATACTCCATGTATCCAATAGAATATTTGAACCATATTCTCAAGTATCATTCACTCATATCCAACCCCATGCTCACTTAATCTTGTTCACATGTATTGAACTATTCAATTTGCAAATGATTCAATTGAGTAACTCAATGTTTCATAAATCCCTACCTAGTGCCTAGGTGTAATTCATACTATTTATGAGTAATTGTTGTCACACTTATTCAATAGTATTGTGGTTGCACTACTTGACACTTATGTGATTCAATTCACATGACCCATTCCAAGTTCTATTCTTGCTTTTGTAAGGCATAAAGAGTTCTCCTACCTTTATCTTAGTTAGTCCAGTTCTCTCCAATCATTTGACTTGCCATCCAAACTCTCAAATTCATATCTTGCAATCCACAAGCCTTTTGCCATATCTGTCCTATCACAGTATCCAAATCTAAAATGTTAAACCAACCCTTTTCAATTGTTGTCTTGTTTGATTATGTTTGGATTGTGTGGTGTGTTTATGTTGTGCTATTTCTATGTTATAGCTTGTACGGTGAGCTACGTGTTTTGTTGAGAGAAGTGAAAGATCGTGATCTTCAAAAAGGAAAGTGCGGTGACCCAGCATACCACTGCATGTGTAGTATGCAAGTCGTTGACATAACACCAATGAAACATTGTCTTACTAGTATTACATCCATCAGAGTGGTACAACAGAAACATCGCAGGTCCATGATATGTCTAAAGGATTACAATTTTCAGCATATAGAAGACCTTCAGAACCTCCTCAATAGGTAGAGGTTTAGTTCTGGCGACTACAAACAAGAAAGAATACAAGGAAGACTAAACTAAACTACCACTAATGCAGTTGGCTTACTACTCAACTATAGAATTACTCTAACTACTTAGGATCTAGGATTAGGAAACTGGTTCCATTCTATCCCTATTCTAGTTTACCACCAAGATTCGCATAATTGTCAACTTTGCTGATAATCATGACGTTGGTAGAATGCTTCATCTTCATCTTTAATGTCTTGAGGTTGCCTCCTTGAGTTGCCTTCAATCTAAGCAAGGGTTACGAGGGAGTGGGGTGAGTAACGAGCGTTACCCAGCAAGTTCATATAGAGTATAAGGTGTTTGATGCACTAACTACATCCTTAGACCCAAGAGTCATTCGGCAATGCAAGTTTTTGAAAAACTTTTCTTCAGGAGGTTGCTTTTATTCTGAAAACTATGCCCGACAGCCAACACAGGGTACTAGTGCCTTGAGAGCACCTTTCCTGCAGCGTGCGCAGCTCCTTCCCGGAACAAGGGGTAACATGTCACATCCTTTTACACTCTGCAGAGGTGTGTCCTTCCAAAAGAGATCAAAGCCTTTTTGCACAACCGAGTCATGAGCTCGTCCACACTTCCTTGGTGTGGGGCCCAGTCATTGATCCAAGCCATTCACCGTACTTCTCCGCACAACGCATGGCCACCCAATTCACGCAAGCAGGTTAGCCCCTGATATTCAGCCCCAACGATGAAGTACCTAGGCGCCCCTTGCGGACCATCATAGACACCAGTGACTGTGGGCACTAAGGGGTCCCACCCATGTGCACATATTCCCGCAAGACATACGGCGAACGGTAGCTGAAGTCTCTGTTGACATGCGAACGAGAGAAGATACAGATGACTTTCCCGTCCCATTCTAAGTCTCTTGGAGGACACGGTTTTTATGACGCAGAATAACTGCGGCATTGGTTATTAGCTCCTAGGGTTTACTTTCCCGTGCAAGTGGAACCTCCACCATAACAATCTTACCATGGTTCCACCTGCCAGCCTTCCTAGGTTTTCACCACTCGGGTCGATAACCACTAGTCATATTAATTATAAAAAGAGAACCTTTTGCTTTTTGATGAAGTAGTAATACCACAGGTATATTTGCAAGTAATTTGATAAAAATAATCAAGAGATATGAGCAAGAGTGAACTTGCCTTTTTGACTGCAAGATTATGCAAGTCAATGTCTTTGATACGTAAGAAATCCAAATACTAAAATAGCACCATCATCTGGTAAAGATGATATTAAAAGAACTGCAGCATGATATGCATCAAATATGCTATGCATCGCTCTAAGCGTAACCTAACCCCGATGGTTTAGTATGTAAGGTTGTGATGATTTCTTTATAATGAGTTGCACTTTTAGATTCACTCCACAACAAGGTTGTTAAGGATTTTAGATTGCCTGGCAAACCTTCAAAGTAATAGAATAAACTTAAGACAAGAGTTATTTCAAAAGACTAGTATAGCAATAGGTGAGGACTTGAAAGTAACATTTTAAGTGGCATTATTATATAAGAAATCAGGTAGTTGATTAAGGACAAGCAAGGTTGGGGTGATTCTCATTTGATAGGGATATCTAGTGGGTCTTAGGGTTGACAACAATATTAACACACAAATAGAAATTATTTGCTAAGGCTTAATGGAATGGTTGATATTTACTTTCAAGGTATCTTGAAAGATTAACATTTGAAGAACATGATTATTAGTGAATGGTAGTACTACACATAAGGTTTAGTGTTCTAGGGTTTTATCGTGATTCTATCATAATCAGAGAGTAGTTACTAAGTGGAACATAGCAAGGAAGCAAACAAAGGTTTATTCAAACTTGGAAGATTTTTAATGAATCATGTAGTGATTAGCATCCAATTAGTTAGTCATGAGTAAGTAGTGCTAAAGTAAACAGTTTATGGTTGATTCTAGAGTTGTTAATACTCTTAACATGCAAAGGTCATTACTTGCATATAGGCAAGAATGGGTGTGATGCATATTTGGTATGTTCTTAAAAATAATTACTTTTGAAGAACACAAGCCTTAATGGACATTTTTTTATTACTTAAAGGAATGGGGATTAAGTGATGTCAGGAAGGTAACAGTTTTTAAGTTGCAACAAAGGTGTTGCAAATAGTTAGTTGACTAAGGTATACCATGTTGAAATAGAATAACAAACTAGTCACTCATGGTTGAATTAGGAAGTATGGCTAGACTAGCACACTGAGGTAGTTATTGGTTTTAGTACTAAAAGAAATGGTAGGTGTTTAGGTTATATGTACTTCAAAAGAATAACTTTTGAAGAACATGAACCTTAATGAGTTTTAGTATTAGAATCTCCTTTTAAGTTTCAATTCTTATTCAGAAATAATTAAGAAAGCCTGGTTATTTATGTTCCTAGGTTTTCAGGGTTGGAATCCAAATTTTAAGTGATTAAAGATTTTTTAAATGGGTTTTAGATTTTCTCTTAATGAAACAATTTTTGAAATAGCAATATTAGAGTTAGGAAATAATTCTTATTCAATTTTTTTGATTTTTCCCAAATTTTACAATTTTAAATTTGTTTTTTAGGAAAAGTCATTTTAGGGTTTGAAATCCTAATAGTAAAATATATGGTTTACATTTTTGAAGTGATGTAATATTAAATTGAAATAAAATTTATTGAAATTGTCAAAGTTTTATTTGGTATTTGAAAATTTTGTTTAAATTATTTTAGTTGGATTTAAATTCAAAGTTCAAATAATACTTAATCAAGTTTTAAAATTTAGTTCAAAATTATTTCACATAAGCACATAAAATTATAATACAAATTGATAGATTATGTTTTTGTGAACATTTTGGTATATCATTTGCATTTTTCTGAATTAAAATGAATAAGATATGAATTTCCTAAGTTTCCAATATTTTCTGGTATTTTAACTAATAGGCAGGACATTTTTTACTGATACAGACTCTAGCCCTACACGCTGACTGGTGGGGTTGGTTGCTAGGTCACAGCCATGAGGGCATGACCAAGTCAAAATTGCTGACTAGGCAGGAAGGTGACGTCAGCAATGGTCGAAGCTCACTGGTCAAGTTCGATTCCGTTGATTCTTTACGAATTAATCTATACGGTGATGTGCAGACAAATCAGAAGAACAAGTTGAGCAATTTGTTACAAGCGCCGCTAGGTTTTGGTCGTCGGAGCTTCGCCAGCGGCGAGTCCGAATGGCAGCGCTCGATGATGTCCAATACAGGACCGGTTCAGGGCACAAAATGGAGAGATAAAGAGCTCGGAAGAACGAGTAGCTCACCTAGATGCTCCCTAGATGCTCGCCGGAGGAAATCAAGGACGGAGATGACCGCAACTTTGCCGATTCCGGCGAGTTGCCGCAAAGGGGAACAGCGAAAATCCGCCGATTGAGACCACCATCTCTCGATTCCTCCCTCTTGGAGGTCCTATGCATCGAGGCGGATCTCCGGAGCAACACGGCAGAGCTTCGGAGGGCCTCAAGAGACGGTGCGGATCTTGGCCGGATCTAGGGTTTCGGTCTACGTGCAGAACTCGGGAAAAGAGAAGAACTAGAGCTTCTAGGGTTTTCCCATGGTAGCGGTTCATCTTTTATAGACGACGGAGGGCGGCGGCCTTCATCCCGCATGTCCAGCAGCCGGCGGTGGATCGGATGCCTCGCAGAGCTCCACCGAGCCGCTTCGTCTTGAGGAAGACGAAGGCTCGAAGGGGTATCTCGGCTGGGCTGCGGAGCTAGGCTGTTGGGCCGGCTTGATGGGCTACGGCCAGGTAAGTCCTTTCTCTCTTTTTTTCTAATTCAATTCTTTTTTCTTTTTCTAATTTCTAGTTTTGAGATTTCTGATTTGATGTTCATTTTGTTTTGCAGGAATTTGAACTAGGCTTTACCTAAAGTATAGTTAAGTGCTGAGTAGCATCAGATACTATAATACGATATATTTTATAAGTATTATCACTTAAAACACTTTAAGTAAAGTTAAGGTTTGAGTATAAATTTGGAATAGAGATGAATTTGGGTGTTATTTACTTCATGTTTGAAATGTTTTACTAGGATTTGTATATCCCATAAATGTTTGTACCAAACTATAATTATATTATTGGATGAAAATAAACTAGTTATCTAGTAACTTTATTGCATTGCACTTCATACTGGAGTGGGTGACCTAATGAACATGCATGATTCCATGTTCATCTAACTTTTGGCTTCCAATGACTTGGGTATGTCCAATGGACTATCCCAAGATCACTAGTGGTTTCATATTTAGATGATTCAGGAATGCTTCATAATCCCCATAAGAAGGGTTGGTTTGTTATTATGAGCAAAACACCTATTGATATGTGAATTGATCAGTAGGTAAAAGACTTTGTTATTTTACCTTATAAGAATTGTTATTGGAAAACAATTCTTGAATTTAAGGTTGAGGCATGAGGATAGACATGGCTTATGATCACAAAGTGATGCATAAATTGAAATAGATGCTTGGGCATGGTTTCCAAATGAATGGATAAAAGGTTATGGATTCTGATGCAATGGTGTTACCCCCATTCAAGAAACAGTACATAACCCTAAAATGTGATCGATGTGATATAAGCTCTAGTCTAAATGGGAATCTAGGGTAAGGCTTGTGCTACCCACCACCTACAACCAAACACTATTCTTAATGGATTCATGTACACATTAGGGTTTTCCATATGGCTTCCATATAGGAATGGACATTTGCTAATGGAGATATAATATAGTTAGTTTCCTTCTTCATTCTTGATCTTAAGATGATATCTGCTTCTCACATAAGGTTTCAAGGATACCTAACTACCTTCCTCCAACAAGCATAATCATGTACTGGACATGATCATCTTATTTCCTTCATTAACTCCCTCTCAAGGTTTTAAGATCAATACTACCACCAATACACCATCTTGAGATCTTGTGGTTCCAACCATTACATTATCCTACAGGTTAACTTCTAAGTTTAGGACACTTCACTACTCATCGGCCACATTCCTACTAGTGGTTCATCCTTGTCATTAATCTACTTTTTTGATCTAAGGATTATCTCTTGGTTGCACCTACCTTCTGAGATTAAGAATATAATCTCTCCTTTGTGTTATTCATCTAGGATCTACTCCACTTTATAACTCCATAAGTCTAGGTATTGGTTAACTTCCTAAGGATAGTTCTAGTCTAGACCAGAATTAGGGTTTATGATGTGATCTACCCCTATATCAAATGACTTGACCAAACAAGAATTTGAGTAATGTCTAAAGTCTCCTAGTTGGCCTTTATAGGAATGGCTCTAATGTTCTTAAGTTATCTCACCTAGTGACAAGGGTATAGATAAGAAAGCCCATCAGTTGAGTACCCCTGAGGCCCGTTAAGCTAGGCCCAATTGTAATACTAGTCGAAATACGAGTTCTTACCGTATGTCGATATTGTAATCTGTATCGTACCCTACCTGATCCTCGAGACCTGGCCACCTATATATAGGGGCCAGGAGGGGACGGTGTAGGCCAGATTGAAAGCAAGCCAAGTTTTACACCCACGTTTACTTTCATAGCCACCTTATTCGACTGAGTTTACCTTCGAGTTCATCCGATGCCCTGTCTCCCCGATCCTAAGTCCTTCATCTAGGACATTTGTAGAGTTAACCCCTCGTCAATTGGCGCCGACCGTGGGGACTTTGGGCATTGGAATCATGAATTCGACAGGTTTTTCACTTTCAGCCAATAGCAATCCGCAAGTCGACAAAATCCAGATACCCTTCGGAACCGTCGATTTTCAACCTCACCAGTCAAGTTCTGCGCAAGTATTCGAGAGCATGGATCAAGATATGGATTTGACGATCGGAAGACTAAACTTTCGCGTCGGATCACTAGGTTTGATTCGCCTTTCAGATCCGACAAAACTGGGTCCATCGGCAAGTGAACCCGAAACAGTAGCCATGTCAGAATCGCCAGAGGGCTCTTCTAGCGAGGTAAACTCACCGGTCAGCTTGGCAGAAGCAGAAGAAATAAAAATCACAGAAGGCAACAAAACCATGGAAAATATCGACTTAGAAGCGCAGCTCGAAGATCTCATGATCTGCCATGACGACATCTCAGATCAATCAGCAGACACTTGGAAGACAGGATTAGAACTTTCTGAAGATGACAATTCGATCTTCTCAAGTCACAACGAGAAACTCGACAATTGATGCTAGATACTAGCCATCACAGAGGACAATTCAGAAGAACTCGATGACAATAACAATCTAGTACTCAATCCAGCAAACATAAACAGAGGAGCAAACCATTTAGCAGAAGGAGAAACCGTGGACTCCCTCACAACAAGGGAGAAAGTTCGACTATCATTCGTTCAGTGGAGAATAATCAAAATAGCCGTAGAGCAAGGCATGCTCATACCAACAAACTCCAGCAAAAACATGCTTTTGGGATATCATTACCTCCTAAGGCAGCAGGCGAAGCAATTAGCAAAGGAGAGAATTGAAATACAGAAAAGGAAGGATTCAGCCATTTTAGCAAGCGACGCTGCTTGCAAAGCACAAAGTGACGCGTCATACACAAACAGAAGGCATTATCGACGTGGATCAAGATATGAAAATCTTGAGTACTCAGATAGACAAAGCATCTCCAAAAACCTTGACTCGTCTTTCCTATCGGTCGACGAGCAAGGAAACATTATACCAAAAACTCCTGAGGCAGCATTGGTGGCAGCTCAAGCATACCTATACACAACACGACCAAATCCAGGAGATCCGAGGGAACATATGCATCGCGCAGCACTAAAGGGATTAAAGATGGTAGGTAACAAACTATCAGCAAAAGAGGAGGAAGAGTACCGCAACAAAGGAACTCATAAACCAAGGTCACCACGCCATCACAACAGTCCTCGGCATAGAAGTGGAAGTCGACGATCTAAGACACCGTCACCAGGACGATATAGTAGTCCAAAAAACAAAGGAATCCGACGATCCAGAACTCCAGATAAAACACGCGACTATGAAGACGATGAAAAGGAGATGGGGGCGCCATGCTTTACTCGCAGGGTTTGCATCACGCTAGTACCCAAAGGCTTCAAATTACCTCACGACCAGCAAAAATACGATGGATCTCAGGAGCCACAGTCATGGCTTTCAGACTACTTGCAAGCAGTAAAAATATTAGGAGGAACCAGGGAAACTGCAATGCAAAGTTTGCAGTTACACCTCACCGGTGCGGCAAGGTCATGGTTAAGCAAACTAGGAGAGGAAACAATTGGAAGCTGGGAAGAACTCACAAAGCAATTCACGAGTAACTTCAAGTCAACATACAAGTAGCCAGCATTTATAGAAGAAGTCAAAGCCTGCGTACAACAACGCGGGGAAACATGTGGGGACCCCGGTTCACCGTCCGGGATTCCCGTTATGCATACAATTCATGATCCCAGGAAGACCGTCATGAATCCACATAACAGAGTTGGCATTACAGAGTACATCATCCATTACATAAATAGTCGCAAGTCTTACATGGCCACTTGGCCGAATATAAATGCCACGCAGGGCAAGTTTACTAGGCAGTGCAGCGGATACAAAGGTAGCATGGAATTAGCCCGGGTCATGCCTCTACCCTACATGCGACTGACCGGGAGACGGATCCTAGTTCGCATCGGCGTCGTCGAACTCCTCACCATCGTCTTCATAGTCTTCATAATCTGGCCAAGTTAATAGCCAGGGACAAAGCCGTGAGTACATTTTGGAATTGTACTCGCAAACCATCTAAGAGGGGACAAATTTGCATGCTATTTGGCTATAGCAAGAGAGGTTGGTTTGAGGCTAGTGCCTAATCCTAGCTATACTTTCTCGTGTCGATATAGCATGTCATACGACATCTCTATATCCTTATTAAAGAAGAGTTTTTAGTAAAACATCTTTAGAAAAGCTCTAGGAAAGGGGGAACTCATTTTCAAGAGAAGAGCCGGGGTCAATCAAACATGACCACCATTCTTATTAATTTTCGGTCAATCACACATGACCACTTCCCACCTTCGGCAGTACCCTACAAGTACTCCGAACCAAGCATGTGCCATGACAGTACTCTCTGAGTACTCCGTCCGGCATTTTCTCCATTTCTTTCTGAAATCCACTTTGAAAAACAAAACCGACATTGGGCTAGGCAACGGTAGTCCCAACCGTCCATGACCGAGGACTCGGCTATTCGAATAGAATTTCACTCTGCAGAGGTTGTACACTTTACCCACACCATCCGATAAATCCGCCGGGATACCACCACGGACCGTCATACACAAGTATGCGGGGTTCAGATAATCGATCATAGCCGTCCATCTATCCACCTTAATACGGGTGCCTACCCTGTGGAGTATACATCCCCGGCAAACCCTGGCCGTCTACCTCCGTCGAGCGTAGTTCCAGTGCCACGGCGGGAGAAACCCAAGTGTCTTCTGGACGGGTAGCCTATTGGCGGGCCCGCTACACTGTTGCCCACCACTTGCGACAACCCGGATTCCAGGGTCCTCCAGACCCTTATATAGTGCGAGGCTCCCCGCACTAAGGCAGATAAACTGCGGACTAAGCCCCGTCCCATACCAGGGTAATGTGGTTGCACGGGATAATTGTTCTGAGCGAACGCCTAGTGATCACCAATGTCATTTGAAAAATCACCATCTCCTTGTCCTCCAGTTTGATATAAAAAACCATTTTTCGAAATCACTTCAGTGGGGTAGGTGCTACCCTAAGGTTTTTGGAAAACAGTTTGTAAACTTTCTTTGAGTGTTCCCAGTCCTAGAGTTTTAGCTCCACTAGGAAGTTTATCAAAGGCGTTGTTGCTAACCAACATGCCACTACTCCAGGGGTATTGGAATAGGTAGTAAAGGGGGTCATCTCGATGGATGATAACAACTTGACTCGCGGAGCCTGAGTCAACAAGTAATTGCTATAGGGACTATAGCAACAAAAATCCATGCACTTTAATAAAATGGAAGGAGACATGAAAATGTGTAATTAGGGTTCAGATATGCATCAAGTTAGATGGCTTGCCTTGGTTGGCTTGTCCCTGATCTCCTTCCTCTTGATATTCAAAGACCTCTCCTTCCTCCGCACACTCTTCGTTTGAATCTATCGCCGGAAAAGTATAACAACACACAAATGAATAAACAAGCATACACAAGACACGAGCAATGCAGCACTTAATACCATCTTATCAAAGAGTATCAGAAGCAAACAATTTTAGAAAACAAACAAAGTTTTAAAGGTTCCTAGTTAACAATTAATCTTAATAGAAACTAGGGTTTCTTAAGTTGATGTGAACATCACTACTTAGCAACCAATTCAAGCATGCATGCATCCAGTGGAATAAACAGCACATCAATCAATATTGCAGGTTGACAACAATCTTAAGAAACTACCAAAGTTGGATTTACTGAAAAACAAAATGTGGTTTATTTCCTATGATTTTAACAATAGGAGAATAACACTAGGGCACCAAAATAATCCTCATATATTCTCTGAACCTCAGAAAAATATGAGGTAAAGTGCTCTAGAAAGCTCTTCCAGAACATGATCCAACAAAATTGGATTCAACCCAAAATCCCATTCCTACTGCAAGTGGGGATTTTCTTAAGATTAATTACACCCTATGCCATTTTAATTACTACAGCAAGACTATAAATCCTAAAATAGGAAATCCAGTGAGTCAAGCAAGGTATCATGATATGCTAACAGTGAAAATTGGTTTCAAACATTTTGACCATACTAAACTCAAGATTTGTATTTAAGTAGGAGAAATGGCTAATAGCACAATACTATTTATCAAATAACCTACAGTGATCCAAAAATCATGGGACCAACACCATCTGAAAGATAGTGTCCTAAGCTACTCACAGAACTTTGAATCACAACATTTTCATGCACAGACTAATTTCTATTTAATTTCAAAGTTCACAGGATAATCAAAATTAACAGAGTGTTTCTAAAAAAAATTCCATGGGCCAGATCTACCCCGGAACGGGCCGAGGCGACCGGATTCGGCCCAGATCTCGCGCGGCAGCAGCGCCGGTCAAACCTGCCGGCGGGGCCCGGCCGTCAGTGGCAGAAGAGTACCGAATCGGTACTGGACGTTGTCGTCCGTCCGATTAGAAGGCAGATCGACGGCTGGAGGACGTCGTCTCCCTCGCGGCGGGGCTGGGGTTAAACCCTAACCCTAGCTACTGCTGCAGGATGTCGGGGCTCACCTAGGGTCAACGAGGGTGGCTGGGCGGCTGCAGGGCGGCGGTGGACTCTCTGGACCTCCTCCGCGTCTGATTCTAGCAAGACAGAGGGCTCGAGGTGGTGCGGATGGTTGGGTGCGTCGATGGCGAGCTTCGGGTTCCGACGGCGATGGCGACGCCTCTGCTCTGCTAGACAAGAAACGGAGCACAGCATTAGCTTCGGGCCTAGCAGAGAAACGAGACGGAGCAGAAGAAGAGCAAGGAGAAACGGTCGACATCGACCCACGGCTTCTGCCGTCTACCCTTGCTCCGGCGAGGATCCTCGGGCTCTGCTGCCCGGGGAAGGCGATGGTTTCGTCGGTGGAGCTCAGAGAGGAGAGGAAGTGGAGTGTGGGGGAGAATGGCAGCAAGAGAAGGCTCCAGAGGGAGCGCAAAGTTTTTATATGCCGGGGTGAGCTCGGTCTATGGTGCTCCCGGCATGGAAACGATTGGGCCTCGTGGGCGGTTCTCTGAGACGGCGTTGTGCACTGGTTCTAGTGGTGAGGTCGAGGGAGAGAGTGGCGGAGTGGTTCGGTCGGTGCGGCCAGGTTTTCAGAGCGGGTGCACGGGTTTCGGTGCGTGGCACGGCGTGCTGGGATGGCTAGGGTGTCGGGCGTGTTGCGCGTCGTGTCGGGTGCACGGTGCCATGCACGCCCGTGTGCTGAGTGACGCGAGAGTGTGCATGTGTGTGCGGGAATGCGCGTGCCGGTCTCGACATGCCAGGGCGGCGCAGAGCGCGTGCAGGACAGGGCCATGGCGTGGCCTATGGGAGCTCTGGGCGGCAACGGTCGATTGGGTGATCTAGGAGGTGGGTAGTGGGGTCGGGTGGCGCAGTGGTGGCCGATGACTTCCTCTCGAAGCCTCTGGGCAACGGTCGTGCTCTCTGGTTACGCCGGCGAGTGAGAGAGGGCAAGGTGAGGTAGGAGCTGGGTCTCTCTGCGTGCTGGGGTCAGGAGGCGATGTAGTGGTGGCGGTGGACTCTGGTTGGGGGTGCTGGACGGCAGAGAGGGAGGGGAAAAAGAAAGGGAGAGGATCTCCCCCAAGATCTTCTCGGGCTCCTCCCATCCCTTGTGTCCAGGAGCTACAGGACAAGGGTTTGGGCTGGGGTGTGAGAGAGGGCAGAGGGAGATGGAGTGGCAGCTGGCTTTGGTCCTTCTCCTGGTCGGGTTGCAAAGAAAAGAGAGAAAGAGGGAAAGAAAAGAAGGAATAGGGGCATTCGGCTGAAATTCGATTGAATTTTGAAAATTCAAATCCTCCAGAAAAGGAGTGGTGATGGTTTGCTAAAAAGGATCCTATAAGTGGTATAAACCATTTTGCAAACCTTCAGAATTTTTGAATAAGCAAAAGAAGGGTTTTTGGTGATGTCCTATTTATGAAATAAAGGTGCAAGAATAAAGTTTGAAAATAGAGGGAAAAAAAGAATTTGAGGTTATCAGCACCTTTCTATTTGATCAAGATAAAGCATGAAATCATAACACTCAATCAAGCACTCAAGCAAAAGATCATTTCTTGAAATTCTAGAGAAAAGATAATGACTAACACTCACTCTTATGCACATGAAATCATACATTGCACACAAGAAGATCACTATACTAGCACTCAAGCTCAATTGGATTTTTTTTTAGTTTACCCCTCTTTTTAATGCATGGAAGCTGACTTAAGATTCGGGTTACAAAAAGTAGGGTGTTACAGACCTTCCCCCCTTAAAAGAATCTCATCCCGAGATTCCGTAGCTAAGCGTTAAGTAACTCGGGAAACTCTCGCTGAAGATAGTCTTCACGTTCCCAGGTGGCTTCATCTTCGGTGTGATTGCTCCACTGAACCTTGTACATGTTGATCTTTCGTCTACGGGTGAGACGGACATCTTTTTCCAGAATGCGGATAGGTCTCTCACGGTAGGTCAAGTCGGGGTTGAGGTCAATGGTATCCTGATCAACTTCCTTGAAGGTCTTGGGTTGGTTAGGGGCTTGGAGACACTTGCGAAGCTGGGAGACGTGGAAAACGTCATGAAATTCCGACAACTTAGGAGGTAGGTCTAGCTTGTAGGACAATTCTCCTCGGTGCTCAAGAATCTTGTATGGGCCGATGAAGCGGGGTGCAAGCTTTCCCTTCTCGTGGAAACGCTGCATGCCCTTGAGTGGGGTCACTCGGAGATAGACAAAATCTCCAACTTGGAAGGTAAGGGGTCTCCGTCGAGAATCGGCATAGCTCTTTTGTCTAGATTGAGCGGCCTTCAAACGATTTCGGATCAGTTGCACTCCATGTAGGCTCACAATCCGGGAGATATAGAGATCGGCGAGTTCCCTACCATTGTGGGTGGTCTTGACTGGAATAAAATGGGCGACTTTGGTGAGGCGGTCCACAATGACCCAGATGGAGTCATGACCTCTGTTTGATCTTGGCAGACCAGTAATGAAGTCCATTCCAACTTCTTCCCATTTCCACATGGGCACCTTCAGGGGTTGCAACAGACCCGCAGGTCTTTGGTGTTCGGCCTTGACTCGTTGGCAAACGTCGCACCAGGCAATATAAAATGCTATTTCTCGCTTCATCCCATGCCACCAGAACTGCTCTTTCAAGTCTTGGTACATTTTGTGCCTCCTGGATGAATAGAATAAGGGGTATCATGGGCCTCCTTCAGAATGGACTGCTTCAACTCCTCGATGCTAGGAACACACAGGCGTCCTTTATACCATAACACACCTTCCTGGTCGATTGAGAACCCAGGTAATTCCTCTCGTCCCATCCTTCGCTTGATCCCTTCGATGCTTTCATGTCCCTACTGAGCTTCCTTAATAATGTCGGTGAGTGTGGGTCGGACTTCAAGGTTTGCTAGGAAACCATGGCTTACAAGCTGAAGTCCGAACTTCTCGAACTCCTCGCATAAGGTTGGTTGGCGGGTCCTTAATAGGGCATTTAGGGAACAAGGTTCTCGGCTGAGGGCATCGGCGACCACGTTCGCCTTGCCCGGATGATAATGAATGCCTAGATCATAATCCTTGATGAGTTCAATCCACCTACGCTGCCTCATATTCAACTCCTTCTGTGAGAAGATATACTTCAAGCTCTTATGATCGGTGTAGATCTCACATCTGTTTCCCATAAGGTAGTGTCGCCAAGTCTTGAGTGCATATATGACAGCAGCAAGTTCCAGATCATGGGTTGGGTAGTTTAGCTCATGCGGGCGTAGTTGACGGGATAGGTAAGCAATGACCTTGCCATCTTGCATCAAGACACTTCCAAGTCCAAGCTTGGAGGCGTCGCAATAGACGTCAAAGCTCTTGGTGATGTCGGGCATGGTCAATATGGGAGCTGATACGAGCCTCTTTTTGAGTTCTTGGAAACTCAGCTCGCACTTCTCAGTCCACTCAAACTTTTTGTCCTTCTTGAGGAGCTGAGTCATTGGACGGGCAATGCTGGAAAAACCTTCAACAAACTTCCGGTAATATCCAGCTAATCCGAGGAATGCTCAAACTTCGGTGGGATTGGTTGGGGCCTTTCTTTCTAAGATAGAAGTAATCTTCGAGGGGTCAACGGACACTCCCCCGGCTGAAATGACGTGTCCCAAAAATCCAACTTCCTTTAGCCAAAATTAACACTTGCTGAACTTGGCGTAAAGTTGGTGTTCCCTCAAGGTTCCCAACACTAGCCGCAGATGCTCTGCGTGCTCTTCCTCGGTCTTGGAATAGACCAAGATATTGTCAATAAATACCACCACGAACTTGTCGAGGAACTTCATGAACACCTTGTTCATGAGATTCATGAAATAGGCTGGGGCATTGGTCAGGCCAAAGGACATCACGGTATACTCAAATAAACCGTATCGTGTGGTGAAAGCGGTCTTGGGAATATCAGACTCGTGGACCTTCAGCTGATGATATCCAGTGCGGAGATCGATCTTGGAGAACACTTTAGCTCCATTCAGCTGATCAAATAGGTCTTCAATCTTTGGAAGTGGGTACTTATTTTTGATTGTCACCTCGTTCAACTTGCGGTAATCCACACACAGGCGAATGGTACCGTCTCGCTTGTCCACAAATAGAACAGGCGATCCCCAAGGTGACGCGCTGGGATGGATAAGACCCTTGCTGAGCATATCAGCGAG
This sequence comes from Dactylis glomerata, assembly GCA_007115705.1. Classification (NCBI taxonomy): domain Eukaryota; kingdom Viridiplantae; phylum Streptophyta; class Magnoliopsida; order Poales; family Poaceae; genus Dactylis; species Dactylis glomerata. The sequence continues at coordinate 3,369,517 of QXEO01002107.1, read as the reverse complement.
TTGCCTTTTTAACTCTTCTAATTCTTGGGGGTTCATACGGTAGGCTCTCTGTGCTATAGGGGCTGTTCCGGGAATCAACTCAATAATGAACTCAATATCCCGGTCGGGGGGCATACCTGGCAACTGTTCAGGGAAGACATCGGGGTATTCACATACCACCGGAACTTGGTCAAGGGTTGGCCCAGATACATATTTCTTGTAGTAGGCTTTGCGGGATGGCATGGTTGCAATGTGCTCGATTTGAATACCCTCACTGTTGGTTACGGATATAGACTTTCTGGCGCAATCTATGTGCCCTTGGTACTTGGACATCCAATCCATTCCAAGTACTACGTCCAAGCCCTTTGTACCTAGGACAATCAAGTTGGCTTGAAAAGATGCCCCATGGATTACTACGGGTACCCCTTCGCAGCATAAGTGGGCCTTAACTTGGGATCCCGGAATTTGCACTATCATTTTGCGTGCCAGTTGAGTCGCGGTCAACCCTCCCGTGGCCACAAATGTTTCAGTGACAAACGAGTGTGAAGCACCTGAATCAAATAAGACCTTTGCGGGGACTGCGTTGATGAGAAACGTACCAAGGACGACATCAGGAGCTTCAGCTGCCTCCTCAGCGGTGACATGGTTCAGGCGACCTCGTGCAGTGTTAGCTTGGTTCCTTGGGTTTTTCCCAGTGGGTCCACGGCCTTGACCCTGGGTGGGTCTCAGCGCGCTGAGGCTCGGTGCAGAGGGCTTATTCAGAGGACACTCCTTGGAGAAGTGACCTGGCTGGCCACATGTGTAGCATCCACTGCCCTGGCTTCGGTTGGTGGGGTTGAACGTGTTGCGGTTACCTCCAGAAGAATTTCCGCCGGTGGGGCGGCTGCTGGAGTATTGACGGTTTGGGTTGTTGGGCCTTGGAGCTTGAGAGGCAAACCTCTGAGGTGGTGGCGCTGACCTTGACGGGGGCATGCTGCGGGACCTTTGATTGCTTGAGCCTCCCTGACTCATCATCCGCCTCTTGCGGCTCTCACGGGTAGCCTTGTTCTTGTCTTCAACCATTATGGCTGCATCGACCATGGCTTCTATGTCGAGATAGTGCACAGCTACAAGGTAGGTCTGCAGCTCCTCTTGCAGTCCATTGAGGAACCGCTCCCTTTTCTTCTCATCGGTATCGATGTCATTGGGTGCATACCTTCCCCAGGAGGTGAACTTGTCAAGATATTCGGGGACACTCATTCCTCCCTGCTTTAGATTGAGGAACTTATCCCTCATGATCTTGATGAGTCCAGAGGGAACGTGGGCCTTGCGAAACTTGGTTTTGAACGCTTCCCAGGTCATCACCTGCCCCTCGGGCTGCATGGCGCGGACATTTTCCCACCATGCCCCAGCTGCTCCAGCTAGGAAGTGGGTTGCATACAACACCTTGTCATTTGCCCCGACTCCAGCGTACTCTAGCTTATTCTCAATGGTGCGGAGCCAATCATCAGCATCCAATGGTTCAGTGGACTTGGAGAAAACTGGGGGGTTGGAGTTCTGGAAATCCCTAAGCTTGCTCTGGGGCTCATCATTGCCACCGTTGTTGTTGTGGTGGGTGGCAATCTGGGCGAGGTGTTGAAGTGTGGCGAGTCTAGCTTGGCGCTCGGCACGTGCGGCTTCACGATCTTCAAGCATGAGCCGCAGCACCTGCGTCATGTTGGGCTCAGGAGGTGGGGGCGGGTTGTTGCTGTTGCTAGCGTGGCCTCGCGTTTCGGGAGCCATTCCGGAGAGAAGTTATCTTGTGAGATACAATAGCAGTTCAATGCAGGAAATAAACAGGTTGCACAACAAGACACGAAAGGAAATCATAAGATCATGGCTACACCAGCATCCATAAACATACCTCACCGACCATAATCATCCAAGTTCCACCACATGCATAAATACATACAAAAGAGGTGCCACATAAGTCTAGCACACATACCACAAAGTCTCATGCAACGCATACCAAATGGTTTCAGCTGAACCATACAACACATCTAAACGCAAAAGGGATCGGGTAGTCCTACTCGATACGCATCATCCTAAGTGCAGTAGTAGTGCGCCGGGTACCTACTCGTCGGCGCTCACGTGGGGAACAACCTCCTCGGGGTCCTCCTCACTCGGGGTCGCAGGAGCGTAGAAGTCCATGATAGCGTCGTGGCCCTCACCACCGTCGCTACCACGATCATCGTCATCGGAGCTCGCGGGCTCCTCGTCGTAGGCCTCCTGATGATCGTCGTCGCGGCCGAGCACCTCCTCATTCTCCTTACGGTGCTCGGCGGTCTCCTCCTCTAGCTCGGAGACGTGACTCTCAAGTGAAGCGAGGTGATCCTCCAGATCACGGACGCGCTGACGCAGAGCCCTATTCCTCTTCACAATCCTCCTCTTGGCAGCGAGGAGATGGTGACGAGAGAAAATGGACTCCTGGAGGTCCTCTCGGAGAGCGGCCAACTCGAGTCCCCTCTCGTCGGCGACCATCCGGACATGGTCCAGATGCTCCTGCGTGTGGTGCAACATAGCCTCGGTGTGGCAGAAGTGGCGGCTGAAGGGCGTGTGTGCTGTAGCCTGGTAGGGAAGGCCATCAGCGTCGATCCTCCCGTAGTGCTCGTAGCGAGTCCCGAGCAACTCGTCGTAGTGGTCGTGGACGAGGCGTGAGATAGCGTGACGCAGAACGCGCATGAGGCCATCGCCCCAGTTGCGCTCGATCACCTCGAAGGTGAACTCTGGCGAATTGGGCGGGACCTCCTTCCCGCGGACCTGGCAAACCACACGGATCGCCAGCTCACGGGTACCCTCCTCGAAAAGCTGATAGCCTCGGACCTCCGGACGCGGACGTCCGAGACGCGCGCACAACTCCACCAGGTCGCGCTCAAAGACGAGCACGTCCTCGTGGGTACCAACCTGACAGTGTGCAGTAGGAGCGTCCATCTACACAAAATTTTAAGGTAGGTTGAGTTAATATCTTACCCAAGTGTGCAATATTTTAAATACAGTAAAAGCTTGAATTAAGATGCAAGTAATTCTAAATGCTTAAAGAATAAGAGAAGAGATGAGAGCAATATATATTTACCTTATATATATTAAGCCATCTCTTTTAGTTTTTAGTAGTAAAAATATATTTTTGGTCCTGTCTAACGCTCATGCTAACTAGGGTCTCCTAAGGTCAGGATGGCTCTGATACCAACTCTGTGGGGACCCCGGTTTACCGTCCGGGATTCCCGTTATGCATACAATTCATGATCCCAGGAAGACCGTCATGAATCCACATAACAGAGTTGGCATTACAGAGTACATCATCCATTACATAAATAGTCGCAAGTCTTACATGGCCACTTGGCCGAATATAAATGCCACACAGGGCAAGTTCACTAGGCAGTGCAGCGGATACAAAGGTAGCATGGAATTAGCCCGGGTCATGCCTCTACCCTACAGGCGACTGACCGGGAGACGGATCCTAGTTCGCATCGGCGTCGTCGAACTCCTCACCATCGTCTTCATAGTCTTCATAATCTGGCCAAGTTAATAGCCAGGGACAAAGCCGTGAGTACATTTTGGAATTGTACTCGCAAACCATCTAAGAGGGGACAAATTTGCATGCTATTTGGCTGTAGCAAGAGAGGTTGGTTTGAGGCTAGTGCCTAATCCTAGCTATACTTTCTCATGTCGATATAGCATGTCATACGACATCTCTATATCCTTATTAAAGAAGAGTTTTTAGTAAAACATCTTTAGAAAAGCTCTAGGAAAGGGGGAACTCATTTTCAAGAGAAGAGTCGGGGTCTATCAAACATGACCACCATTCTTATTAATTTTCGGTCAATCACACATGACCACTTCCCACCTTCGGCAGTACCCTACAAGTACTCCGAACCAAGCATGTGCCACGGCAGTACTCTCCGAGTACTCCGTCCGGCATTTTCTCCATTTCTTTCTGAAATCCACTTTGAAAAAACAAAACCGACATTGGGCTAGGCAACGGTCGTCCCAACCGTCCATGACCGAGGACTCGGCTATTCGAATAGAATTTCACTCTGCAGAGGTTGTACACTTTACCCACACCATCCGATAAATCCACCGGGATACCACCACGGACCGTCATACACAAGTATGCGGGGTTCGGATAATTGATCATAGCCGTCCATCTATCCACCTTAATACGGGTGCCTACCCTGTGAAGTATACATCCCCGGCAAACCCTGGCCGTCTACCTCCGTCGAGCGTAGTTCCAGTGCCACGGCGGGAGAAACCCAAGTGTCTTCCGAACGGGTAGCCTATTGGCGGGCCCGCTACACTGTTGCCCACCACTTGCGACAACTCGGATTCCAGGGTCCTCCAGACCCTTATATAGTGCGAGGCTCCCTGCACTAAGGCAGATAAACTGCGGACTAAGCCCCGTCCCATACCAGGGTAATGTGGTTGCACAGGATAATTGTTCTGAGCGAACGCCTAGTGATCACCAATGTCATTTGAAAAACCACCATCTCCTTGTCCTCCAGTTTGATATAAAAAACCATTTTTCGAAATCACTTCAGTGGGGTAGGTGCTACCCCAAGGTTTTCGGAAAACATTTTGTAAACTTTCTTTGAGTGTTCCCAGTCCTAGAGTTTTAGCTCCACTAGGAAGTTTATCAAAGGCGTTGTTGCTAACCAACATGCCACTACTCCAGGGGTATTGGAATAGGTAGTAAAGGGGGTCATCTCGATGGATGATAACAACTTGACTCGCGGAGCCTGAGTCAACAAGTAATTGCTATAGGGACTATAGCAACATAAATCCATGCACTTTAATAAAATGGAAGGAGACATGCAAATGTGTAATTAGGGTTCAGATATGCATCAAGTTAGATGGCTTGCCTTGGTTGGCTTGTCCCTGATCTCCTTCCTCTTGATATTCATAGACCTCTCCTTCCTCCGCACACTCTTCGTTCGAATCTATCGCCGGAAAAGTATAACAACACACAAATGAATAAACAAGCATACACAAGACACGAGCAATGCAGCACTTAATACCATCTTATCAAAGAGTATCAGAAGCAAACAAGTTTAGAAAACAAACAAAGTTTAAAGGTTCCTAGTTAACAATTAATCATAATAGAAACTAGGGTTTCTTAAGTTGATGTGAACATCACTACTTAGCAACCAATTCAAGCATGCATGCATCCAGTGGAATAAACAGCACATCAATCAATATTGCAGGTTGACAACAATCTTAAGAAACTACCAAAGTTGGATTTACTGAAAAACAAAATGTGGTTTATTTCCTATGATTTTATCAATAGGAGAATAACACTAGGGCACCAAAATAATCCTCATATATTCTCTGAACCTCAGAAAAATATGAGGTAAAGTGCTCTGGAAAGCTCTTCCAGAACATGATCCAACAAAATTGGATTCAACTCAAAATCCCATTCCTACTGCAAGTGGTGATTTTCTTAAGATTAATTACACCCTATGCCATTTTAATTACTACAGCAAGACTATAAATCCTAAAATAGGAAATCCAGTGAGTCAAGAAAGGTATCATGATATACTAACAGTGAAAATTGGTTTCAAACATTTTGACCATACTAAACTCAAGATTTGTATTTAAGTAGGAGAAATGGCTAATAGCACAATACTATTTATCAAATAACCTACAGTGATCCAAAAATCATGGGACCAACACCATCTGAAAGATAGTGTCCTAAGCTACTCACAGAACTTTGAATCACAACATTTGCATGCACAGACTAATTTCTATTTAATTTCAAAGTTCACAGGATAATCAAAATTAACAGAGTGTTTCTAAAAAAAATTCCATGGGCCAGATCTGCCCCGGAACGGGCCGAGGCGACCGGATTCGGCCCAGATCTCGCGCGGCAGCAGCGCCGTTCAAACCTGCCGGCGAGGCCCGGCCGTCAGTGGCAGAAGAGTACCGAATCGGTACTGGACGTCGTCGTCCGTCCGATTAGAAGGCAGATCGATGGCTGGAGGACGTCGTCTCCCTCGCGGCGGGGCTGGGGTTAAACCCTAACCCTAGCTACTGCTGCAGGATGGCGGGGCTCACCTAGGATCGACGAGGGTGGCTGGGCAGCTGCAGGGCGGCGGCGGACTCTCTGGACCTCCTCCGCGCCCGATTCCAGCAAGACAGAGGGCTCAAGGTGGTGCGGATGGTTCGGTGCGTCGACGGCGAGCTTCGGGTTCCGACGGCGATGGCGACGCCTCTGCTCTGCTAGACAAGAAACGGAGCACAGCATTAGCTCCGGGCCTAGCAGAGAAACGAGACGGAGCAGAAGAAGAGCAAGGAGAAACGGTCGACATCGACCCACGGCTTCTGCCGTCTACCCTTGCTCCGGCGAGGATCCTCGGGCTCTGCTGCCCAGGGAAGGCGATGGTTTCGTCGGTGGAGCTCAGAGAGGAGAGGAAGTGGAGTGTGGGGGAGAATGGCAGCAAGAGAAGGCTCCAGAGGGAGCGCAAAGTTTTTATATGCCGGGGTGAGCTCGGTCTACGGTGCTCCCGGCATGGAAACGATTGGGCCTCGTGGGCGGTTCTCTGAGATGGCGTTGTGCACTGGTTCTAGTGGTGAGGTCGAGGGAGAGAGTGGCGGAGTGGTTCGGTCGGTGCGGCCAGGTTTTCAGAGCGGGTGCGCGGGTTTCGGTGCGTGGCACGGCGTGCTGGGCTGGCTAGGGTGCCGGGCGTGTTGCACGTCGTGTCGGGTGCATGGTGCCGTGCACGCCCGTGTGCTGAGCGACGCGAGAGTGTGCGTGTGTGCGCGGGAACGCGCGTGCCGGTCTCGACATGCCAGGGCGGCGCAGAGCGCGTGCAGGACAGGGCCATGGCATGGCCTATGGGAGCTCTGGGCGGCAACGGTCGATTGGGTGAGCTAGGAGGTGGGTAGTGGGGTCGGGTGGCGCAGTGGTGGCCGATGACTTCCTCTCGAAGCCTCTGGGCAACGGTCGTGCTCTCTGGTTACGCCGGTGAGTGAGAGAGGGCAAGGTGAGGTAGGAGCTGGGTCTCTCTGCGTGCTGGGGTCAGGAGGCGATGTAGTGGTGGCGGTGGACTCCGGTTGGGGGTGCTCGACGGCAGAGAGGGAGGGGAAAAAGAAAGGGAGAGGATCTCCCCCAAGATCTTCTCAGGCTCCTCCCATCCCTTGTGTCCAGGAGCTACAGGACAAGGGTTTGGGCTGGGGTGTGAGAGAGGGCAGAGGGAGATGGAGTGGCAACCGGCTTTGGTCCTTCTCCTGGTCGGGTTGCAAAGAAAAGAGAGAAAGAGGGAAAGAAAAGAAGGAATAGGGGCATTCGGCCGAAATTCGATTGAATTTTGAAAATTCAAATTCTCCAGAAAAGGAGTGGTGATGGTTTGCTAAAAAGGATCCTATAAGTGGTATAAACCATTTTGCAAACCTTCAGAATTTTTGAATAAGCAAAAGAAGGGTTTTTGGTGATGTCCTATTTATGAAATAAAGGTGCAAGAATAAAGTTTGAAAATAGAGGGAAAAAAGAATTTGAGGTTATCAGCACCTTTCTATTTGATCAAGATAAAGCATGAAATCATAACACTCAATCAAGCACTCAAGCAAAAGATCATTTCTTGAAATTCTAGAGAAAATATAATGACTAACACTCACTCTTATGCACATGAAATCATACATTGCACACAAGAAGATCACTATACTAGCACTCAAGCTCAATTGGAAAAAAATTTAGTTTACCCCTCTTTATAATGCATGGAAGCTGACTTAAGATTCGGGTTACAAAAAGTAGGGTGTTACAAAACATTAAGGGCATACATCCAAAGGTGGAGTATAATCAAGAACTCGGCAGTCGAAGTCTCAGATGAAAGAGCAATAGACACATTCATAATTGGGTTACAACGAGGAGACCTAGTCGAAGAGATGGGCAGAATAAAGCCAAAAACAGTATCAGATCTAATGGATGTAGCAAACAGATTTGCAGATGGAGAGGATGCGTGCAACAATAAATGCATGCGATCACCAGAGGATGATAGAGGAAACAGGTATGGAGGTCAATGCAGAAGATCCTGCAACTACGACAACTATGGCTCTCACAGCCAAGTAGCCACAGGATACAAAGACAACAGCTACCAAAGTAACGACCATAAAAGCTCGGGATACCGCAGCTACGGAAAAGAAGACTACAGAAAGTTTCAACCAAGGGAATCTAGAGAGTATAACCCATCACCAGAAGATATGCTCAACGGACCATGTCATATACACTCTGCATTTGTCGATGGGAAATGTGTATCCAGACATGCAATGAAAGATTGCACTACGTTCTTGAAGCTGCAGGAAGCAGCACTCAATAAGCAAGCCGAAGCAAAACGGCAGGGATACGACGGAAACACAAGCAACGCGCCAACAACCCAACAAGGAAACAGCGGAGCTCCCAAGACCCAGGATCAACCAAATCAGGGACGCAACAACGATGAAGGATATGTTCCATCTAAAGGGCACATTACAACAATGATACAGCTAGTGCCCAAGTCGAACAAAGAGGAGAAAAGCATAACGTGACAAGTCAATCTCGCAATAACTTCACCGCCAGCAACAACAGAGTATCTGCATTGGTCAGAGCAACCCATAGAATTCAGCAGGGATGATCACCCAATAACAGTACCTCAGCCAGGACACACGCCCTTGGTACTCAAAGCTCAAATCGGGACCTATGATGTCGACAGAATATTCATGGATGCAGGAAGTGGATAAACCTCATATACGCAAAGACTTTACGGGCAATGCACATTTCATTGGAGTTCTTGAAACCCACTGATTGCTCTTTTCATGGAATAGTCCCATCAAGTGCTAACTATCCACTTGGTCGAATAGCACTCAACGTCTGTTTTGGAAATCGACAAAACTACAGAAGGGAGAAACTCGACTTCAAAGTCATGGACTGGCCATCACAATATCATGCGATCCTCGGAAGACCCGCATTTTCGCGATTCATGCAGTACCTCACTACAACTACCTGGTACTAAAAATGCCAGGACCCAAAGGAATTATTACAGTAAAGGGAAGCTTTGAGCTATCAGACCTATGCGACAAGAAATTTCACAAGATGGCCCAAAATTTTGGCATGATGGCAAGCTACAGAGAACCCGACTACAAAACAAAAAGCATGACTACAGGAGTCACACAGCAACTCAAAGGAAACCCCAAGGAACCAGAAGTAAAGAAACCTCGGGTACAGCCACCAGAGCAAGAGAAGTTTATAAGATAAGGTGAGAAAATTCAAGCAGCATAGGTGAATAAGTAGAGTAGGAAATAAGGCTGTAAAAGCCACGAGTTATTCCAGGGCAATGCCCTCTAGATCCAGAACACGAGTCATTGGCCGGATCTCTTGGGTCACCCCATGTATCTTACATTACAAAACATAATAAAGACAGGTTCTTCATATCTAAGCTTACATGTCTAAATGTGGCAAATGCCAAATAAAAAGATAGGACGCCTTGAGTACTAAAATTTCCTAGGGTAACAACTCAAGGAAAAAGCACTCTCGTGAATACAATAAGTATATACATCCAAATCACGAAGCAGCTGGCTCTGAGTCATCCACATCAAAAGGATTCAAGTAATGATACTCCTGGAAAAACCTGGCGTCTTCTTGCAATAACCTTGATATAATCCTTCTCGCCGGTTCCAGCGTTGCATCCATGTGAATTCTAACCGTAGTTCGTCCAGGAGGCAAACTCTGGGACATGCGGTTGAAATTAAGTCTTGGATTCCACTTTCGCATCCAACCAAGAGCGAAATTAGCACCAGCAATCAAATTCAGCTTTATAAGGAGGTGTACTCGCTGGCTCGTCTGGAAAGTTTCGAGTAGCTACCTAAAATCCCTTGGCATAGGATTATGAGGCAGCATGACAGAGTACATAGTTGTCAGGGCCTTACGATAACCATCAACAGCTTCGCCAATGTACTGCGCATGATCCTGAAGAAGGACGACGGCACGACAACGGCGGGAATTGGACCATAAGCTTTCAGTTCCTTGAGCAACACTTTGAAGAGTAGTAATCCGCTCAGTAACCCGACGCGATTCGCCAACAAGATCGAGGCAGGAACCTGCGATGCAAGCAAAAATCAGCACGAGAAAAGTCAGAGCGATAACAAAGAGAAAAGGCTCCCCGAAGACTTACAAAGTAACATCTCGCAAACAGACTCGACGATACCAAGAAGAAAGGACTCGCACTCCTCAAAATGAGTGATTCTCGCTACTAGACCCGACACTTTATCTTCGAGATCAGACACTTGTCTTACGAGACCATGGGAACTACTAGCCTTGTCTAGAGCAACCTGTGCCTGGCGCTTCATCAAGGATAGGCGACTCTCAAGGTCCGCAACTCTGAAAGAATATTCCTCACATCGACAGGGCGGTCGAGGAGGCGAGGAAACCCAGAGGAGAATATATCATTAGGGGATGGAGCTCGATCATAACCCAACGATTCACCAGCAAGCAATGGCTGAAGTCAATCAAAAGAAAAAACACTTCTCAAGAACATCATTCGAGCACTTCATATTAGAGAAGATATCTACAAGCAAATGTGATACGTCTCCAACGTATCCATAATTTTTGATGCTCCATGCTTGTTTTTACACCATTTGCCTAATGTTTCGTTACACTTCGTGGCACTTTTATGCATTTTCCGGAACTAACCTATTAACAAGTCACCACAGTGCCAGTTCCCTGTTTTCTGCTGTTTTTGTGTTTCAGAAAAGCTACACAGGAAATATTCTCGGAATTGGACGAAACAAGTTCCTGAAGTCTTATTTTTCCCGGAAGCTTCCAGAGATCCAAAGAGGAGATGGAGTGGGGCCACGAGGTGGCCTCACACCAGGGCGGCGCGGCACAGCCCCTGGCCGCGCCCCCTATGTGTGAGGATGCCTCGGTCCACTCCTGACGCTGCCCCTTCGCCTATAAAGACCCCCCAACGGGAAAAACCTAAGGACCCGATCAATTTTCTAGAAACACATCGTGATCTGCCGCCGTCGTCGACCTGAGATCGGGAGGGTCCAGAAGCTCTTCCCGGTACCCTGCTGGAGAGGGGAATCGCCACCGGAGGTCTTCTTCATCACCATGCTTGCCTCCGGAGCGATGAGTGAGTAGTCTACCTTGGAATATGGGTCCATAGCAGTAGCTAGATGGTTGTCTCCTCCACCATGTGCTTCATGTTTAGATCTCATGAGCTGCCCTACATGATTGAGATCACCGTTATGTAATTCTACATGTTTGGTTTGTTGGGATCCGATGAATATTGGTGTTATGATTGAGTTGCTATACTGAAATATATCTTATGTTATCTCTATGTTGTTTATGATCTTGCATGCTCTCCGTTGTTAGTAGCTATCTTGGCCGAGTAGTTGCTAGTGACTCCAAGAGGGGGTATTTATGCTCGATAGTGGGTTCATGCCTCTATTTAATCTGGGGGAGTGACAGAAACCTCTAAGGTTGTAGATGTGCTGTTGCTACTAGGGAGAAAACAACATTCATATGCTCAAGGGCATATGCTTTGTTTACATTACACACTTTGCTTAATGCAATTATCTGTTGTTCGCAACTTAATACTCATGGGGTGTTCAGACGATATCCCCGTGAGTGGATTATTAGTCATAGATGCAGTTGGATGGCGGTCTATGTATTTTGTTGTAATGCCCAGAGTAAATCGCATAGTGATCTTCTTGACATATCACGTTTATATTTATTCTATCAATTGCCCAACTGTAATTTGTTTACCTAGCATGTGTTATTTATCTTATGGAGAGACACCGCTAGTGAACTGTGGACCCCGGTCCTATTTCCATCATATTGCTATCACCTGTTTACTTTACTCGCACTGTTTACTTTACTCGCATACTTTATTGTTTTCCACTCGATACGCTCATACCCTTTGTTTCAAGCAAACTGGTGAGATTGACAACCTCATCGCAAGTTGGGAACAAAGTACTTGGTTGTGTGTGTGCAGGTTCCACGTTGCTACTGGTTGAAGACGAGTCAACAAGTATCGTTAAACGGCACCCTTGTTGGAGTGTTATTAAGCCAGTCCGCATCACCTTTAGTTGTACTGTCTGCTCTTCTCCTGACCGACATACCTTGGTTTCTTACTGAGGGAAAAGACTTGCTGCTGTGCTCATCATACTTTCCGCTTGGAGTTTCCCAACTGCCTGGCCACAATAATCATTAACTACACGCCAGACATCAAGCCCTTTTCTGGCGCCGTTGCCGGGGAAGAAGTGGAAGACCTCTGCAAGGGGAGTTTTTCGCACACACATCCCTTACTTTGTTATTTGTTTTGCTTTACTTTACTTTTACTTGCATCGTTTTATATCAAAAACCCAAAAAAATTAGAATCCTTGGTAGTTGTTTTTACTTATTTGCTTTTAGTTTTGCTAAAATGAGTAATCCTGAAGTAGAAGTTCGTAGTTTTAAGCAATAAGGGGGAGAATATTTAAAAGATGCTTGGTACTGTATTAACAATGCCCATCATAGGTGTACAAAAAAGCACTCTACCATGATCCTCCTTAGAAATTTTTATGTTGGTATATCTAGTTGGACTAGGTATGTTCTTGATACTCTTACAGGAGGTAATTTTCTGGGTACTCCCGCTGGAGAAGCATGCACTATAATTGAAAGTTTAGTGGGAATACCACCTATTCATGATGTTAAAGCTGAGATCACCTTGGAGGAGGTGTTAGAAAAGCTCAGCTCTTTAGAGAAAAGTTTGCCAAGTATCCTCGAAAATGCTAGCCGAGTTAATGAATCAATAGAAAATATTGGTAAGAGAATCACCGTTTTAGAGGCTAGCACTACTCATGATAATCAAAACTTAAGGATTGAAAAACTAGAGGAGTCTATGGAAACTCTTAGTTTAATCTTCTTTTCTCTTAAATTTAAGAAAGAGAAAGTTTTTGTTGGAAAAGAGCAAAAATTTATGTATGTTCCCAAGGTTTCTGCGCTTAAACCTTAACATGTTCTTAAAATTGGTAAGACTTTTAGTTCAACTAAGAGTGACTTGCAGGTTGAATCATCTTCGGGAACTTCCAAAGTGCCTACTGAGGTAATTGACACTTCATCTCTTGATATTACTTGATTCGCAATTTTCTGCGCCTAGCTCAAAGGCGTTAAAGAAAAGCACTCTTGGGAGATAACCCAATGTTTTATTTTCAGTACTTTTTATTTTATTTGAGTCTTGGAAGTCATTACTACTGTAATGACCTCTCCTTATCCTTTTTATTTCATTGTTGTGCCAAGAGAAGCCTCTAATTTGAGTGAGGTAAAGATTTGGGGATGTTGCTGTCCTGAAACTGTTTTCGGTGCTGCACCGTAAAAATTCGTAAAAATTCTCTGTATATCTTTTGGACCTGCGATTTCTTGTGAATTTGCCCCAGGTTATATCCAAACTTTAATTAGTTGAACACTTTTTGATTTGAGCAACAGAAAACACCTCAAATATTCGACCTTTGTCAGCAGTTCTGTTTTGACAGATTTCTGCCAATATTTGTGTTTGCCGCTTTATCGCTTTCTTTTAAGTTCTTTTGATCACGGAACTTTTGGGGAAGTTGATACAGTAGTATGTGCTTTATATGTAGTGGTTTTAGGTTGAAACCTGAAGCAAAAAGAGGTTGATTATATATTATGCCTACACTAATGTTGCTAATAGATTTGTGTTTAGTTTTGTATGAAGGAAGTTTTCAAGTGTAGGGATTGGAGAATGATGAGATGAGTTGAAGAATGGACAAAAGCTCAATCTTGGGGATGCCCATGCATCACCCCAAGAAATATCCAAGAAGTACAAGCATCAAAGCTTGGGGATGCCCCCGAGGCACCCCTTCTTCATCGGCAAAAATCAGGTCACCTTTCAAGACACTATATTTTTATTGCTTCATGCACTATGTGTTTTTCTTGGAGCGTCAGTTGTTTTAGTTTTCTTTATTAGTTTATTTTTGTTTGCTGCAATAAATGGTTGGACCCCAACAAATTTCTTTTGGAGAAGTTGCCTTGCTTTTCATTTGCCAAGAACGCTCTAGTTTTCATTCTTATCAAAAACCGAGTGTTCTTCTTTTTCTGCTACTGCTTTTGGTTTTTGTTTTTGCCTTGATTTGCATTCAGATCTTCTTATATTTATTTATCAAGGTGTATTTTTTGCCTCTGGACCATGTTGGTTTTCCTCAAAAGAGTTGGATTTAAAAAGTTCGAATGGTGTTGGAAAAGAGAAAAAGCTTTATGCAAAAAAGTGGTACAAGAAGGAGCTTGTGTAGACTGCGGCTTAGGCTTTTTCATGTCATGCTTGATATCTTTTTGATAGTATGCTTAGTGGTTTTTCTGTAGCATGACTTGTCTTGAATAACTGAGATTGCTTAATGAGCCTTTGAAAAAATCATGCGTTGTTTTTATCGTTTGGAAGCATTATTTTGGTTTTCTCCTTGATGCTTTATTTGGGTTGACTTGGCGCATGCTCACACATGTTAGACTCTTACAAAGACACCAATAGCCTCTATGTGATCATTTAGTTTTTGACTTTTGATGCCATCTTATGCTTCTTTTAATGTCGCTTTGTCGCTTTGCATGATTATGGCCATTATTGCTCTCTTAGTTGGTCACTCCCAGTCTTTTGCTAGCCCTCGCCTTGTACTGAGTATGAGCTCTACTCGTGCATCCAACTCCTAAAAACCAAGTTATTCCAAAGTGTCCACCATACATACCTACTAGCAATTTTCTATTCCAACTAAATTTGACTTGCTTTTATTTTCTCTTCAAATTAAACTCTTACCAGTGTTATGCGAAAATTGGTCAGTAAAGCTCTCACGAACCGGATGGCACACTTTACTTTTTCCTGTTCTTAAAAATTTGACATTGTGGTCTCTTATGTTGAGTTGTTATGCTTGCAAGTTGTAAGTTGGAGACTAGCCTAGCCATGCAGTCATGGGCAAGCTTTCAACATTGCACTTCTTATTTGAGTTGATATCGTGATCTTTTGTTTATGGATGCCCGCGGTGTGAAATGAATTGGGAATCTTGTAGGGATCATGGAGTTTGTATATATGTTAGGGAAACGCCTGGGCCGCCAATCTAAGCCATGCATAATTCATGGTGGAAATTTGCAGCATACCCATAGTGGACATTTGACAACGCATCTCAAAATAAAAAGCTAAACAAATGGTAAATAAAAGAGATGTCGAGGTGTTCATTGTCTGCTTGTCTTGTCATTTTGATGTGGGCTTGTTCCATGTCATCGGGCACGGAGGTACCCCGTTGGCGGTTCTCGATGATACGTGTATACTTACAATGACAAGAGCCTTGCTTGGGACTCTAAGTAAAGTAGCATGAGGTTTGGGTAATCGTATTCACGGGACACAAGGTTTTCAACTTATGATTTGTCAAGCATATGCATCATAATTGTTCTCGCATTAACTTTAACCATTCAAGATGCTTATGATGGGGGCAATAAGAGCTCAAAGCCGGTAAGTACCATAATTTTTGAAGGTTATACAACTTACAATCACTGCTTCCCTCCGCGAAGGGCCTTTCTTTTACTTTTATGTTGAGTCACCACCTTCTATCTTTATGCACCATTAAGAGAGCATAGTTGTCATTCTTAGTATAATGTGCATTGTCACAAAGTTTTCATTGATTGATTCATATTGTTGGTTTCACTTGTTCTCAAATTATTTGTATCTAGTCGCCCTCTTAAACTTGAAGGTGTCCTATGCATTTATATTTTGCTCTCTATTAAGGACAAGCTAAAAACCATTTGTATGTTTTTCCTTATGATTTGAACACACGTTTGACTTTCATTGTTTCATTTTCATGATCTTTTGTTTGTGTTCATTTGCATGTTTATAACATGGTTGCTAAGTTTCTTCTATCGAGATTATGTATTTCATGACCATGTTTTAAGTTCTTTGATCTCAACACTCAATGCTTTACATAGATGATCAAGATTTTGATGGTGCATGTCACCTAAAAAATTATTCTTTTGTTATCACTTACCTACTTGAGGACGAGCAGGAGTTAAGCTTGGGGATGCTGATACGTCTCCAACGTATCCATAATTTTTGATGCTCCATGCTTGTTTTTACACCATTTGCCTAATGTTTCGTTACACTTCGTGGCACTTTTATGCATTTTCTAAAACTAACCTATTAACAAGTCGCCACAGTGCCAGTTCCCTGTTTTCTGCTGTTTTTGTGTTTCAGAAAAGCTACACAGGAAATATTCTCGGAATTGGACGAAACAAGTTCCTGAAGTCTTAATTTTCCTGGAAGCTTCCAGAGATCCGAAGAGGAGACGGAGTGGGGCCACAAGGTGGCCTCACACCAGGGCGGCGCGGCCCAGCCCCTAGCCGCGCCCCCTATGTGTGAGGACGCCTCGGTCCACTCCTGACGCTGCCCCTTCACCTATAAAGACCCCCCCCCCCGATGGGAAAAACCTAAGGCCCCGATCAATTTTCTAGAAACACATCGCGATCTGCCGCCGTCGTCGACCCGAGATCGGGAGGGTCCAGAAGCTCTTCCCGGCACCCTGCCAGAGAGGGGAATCACCACCGGAGGTCTTCTTCATCACCATGCTTTCCTCTGGAGCAATGAGTGAGTAGTCTACCTTGGACTATGGGTCCATAGCAGTAGCTAGATGGTTGTCTCCTCCACCATGAGCTTCATATTTAGATCTCATGAGCTGCCCTACATGATTGAGATCACCGTTATGTAATTCTACATGTTTGGTTTGTTGGGATCCGATGAATATTGGTGTTATGATTGAGTTGATATACTGAAATATATCTTATGTTATCTCTATGTTGTTTATGATCTTGCATGCTCTCCGTTGTTAGTAGCTATCTTGGCCGAGTAGTTGCTAGTGACTCAAAGAGGGGGTATTTATGCTCAATAGTGGGTTCATGCCTCTATTTAATCTGGGGGAGTGACAGAAACCTCTAAGATTGTAGATGTGCTGTTGCTACTAGGGAGAAAACAACATTCAGATGCTCAAGGGCATATACTTTGTTTACATTACACACTTTGCTTAATGCAATTACTGTTGTTCGCAACTTAATACTCATGGGGTGTTCGGACGATATCCCCGTGAGTGGATTATTAGTCATAGATGCAGTTGGATGGCGGTCTATGTATTTTGTTGTAATGCCCAGAGTAAATCGCATAGTGATCTTCTTGACATATCACGTTTATCTTTATTCTATCAATTGTCCAACTGTAATTTGTTTACCCAGCATGTGTTATTTATCTTATGGAGAGACACCGCTAGTGAACTGTGGACCCCGGTCCTATTTCCATCATATTGCTATCACCTGTTTACTTTACTCGCACTGTTTACTTTACTCGCATACTTTACTGTTTTCCACTCGATACGCTCATACCCTTTGTTTCAAGCAAACCAGTGAGATTGACAACCTCATCGCAAGTTGGGAACAAAGTACTTGGTTGTGTGTGTGCAGGTTCCACGTTGCTACTGGCTGAAGACGAGTCAACAAGTATCGTTAAACGGCGCCCTTGTTGGAGTGTTATTAAGCCAATCCGCATCACCTTCAGTTGTACTGTCTGCTCTTCTCCTGACCGACATACCTTGGTTTCTTACTGAGGGAAAAGACTTGCTGCTGTGCTCATCATACTTTCCGCTTGGAGTTTCCCAACTGCCTGGCCACAATAATCATTAACTACACGCCAGACATCAAAATGCAAAGCCTTTTGACCAGTTCTCAGGCAGAGCATAACTAGAAGTTCATTACAACAAAAGAGACGAATAAAACAACAGGAAGACTAAATCTACGCCACCTCAGCGTCATGCTCCGTGGCAGAGGAAGGCGTGGCAGACGCAGCACCAGCAGTCGGAGGAGGCGCGGACTCATTCGTCGCTGGCGTCGAAGATTTTGGCGTCGAAGAATTTGGCGCATAAGAAGCCACAGAAGCCGCAGAGGGAGAAATCATCGCCACAATGGCGGGCGAAAATTTCTTCGCCTTCTCAAAGAAAGCCTTTAGCTCTGAGCGGGTGCGACCATGGGAAGAGCCAACCTTCTCCCAGTCAAGCTCCGCACCATGTGCATATGAAAATGCAATGACGCCCTCGGCACCACATTTCAAAGAAAGGCCTTTCATCTGAAGGATGGGGTCTTCAGTAGTGTTGAAGGCTTGGGCAAGTTTCTTCACATCATTGTGTGGCACCTCCGCCTTTTGCTTGGGCCACAACCCGACAAACATTCGCGTAAGAACGCGGTTGACTAACTCGAAGATGTCTCGGACGGACTTCCAGTTTGCTTCAAGCAAGCTAACATCAACCATGAGAGGATCGCTGTCTGGTTGCAAAGTCGACACAGGCACTCTAGTGTATTCTGTAGAATCAAGAAAACAGAAAGCAGCAGAAGAAGAATATATAAGCAAGTATAAGAAAACAAGCAAATCAAAGAAGAAGAAGAGTACAGTATGTACCTCCAGCAGCAGCAGACATCGCGTTCAGCCGCTCAGTCACCGCTTGCTCTCGCTGGAGGTGCTCCTTGTTAGCATCAGCCAAAGCTTTCTCCGCTTTCTTCACCTTAGCCAGTGCTGATTTATTCGACTTCTCAGCACTAACCTTGGCAGCAGTCGCGGCTTCAAAAGTTTTCTGAGAAGCGCTGAGTTCAGCTTCCAACAATGAAATGTGAGCATTGGCTGACGCTAAAGCATCTGCAGGACAACAAGGAGGAAAGAAAATATCAAGCAACAAGTAAAGAAAAGCATACAAGATAAGAAAAGGTAGAAAGAGTAATTCACCTTTGGAAGCTCTAGCAACTTTCAAGTACTCAGCACATTCAGTGCCCAAGGCGACAATTTTTTTCAACAATGCCTGACAAGGAAGAAAACGTAAATATATGAATCACGCAAGGAAAATAAGTCAAGGACAATTACTCACATCATCAGGGGAGTCAGTGGATTCATGGGCTTCAAGGGAAACATTGGCTTCCTTCGATTTCTTTGACCGCTTGGTGCTCCGGGTCACCGGAACTTTCTTAACAGAAGTTCTAGGGGCTTTCAGAGACTTCATGGCCGGCTCAGCTTCTTGCACAGGAGGCTCATCGGCAGTTGTATCTTCAACAGAAGGAGCAGTGGCAGCATCCCTTTTCGGGCCCTCATCATCACTGCAAAGAAAGAAAGAGGAAACAGGTTTTATACAACCCGAAAGGTAGAAAGCAAACACAACAAAGGCATAAAGGTCACAGAAAACTTACGATGACATGAAGTCGAAAAGTTCTAGATCATCTTCTTGAACAAGAGCTTCACTGGCCGCAACTCTCTGAGCAGAGGTACTCGAAGAAGCAAGCTCTTCGACACGCTTCCTTTTCTTATCGACAACAAGATCTTTAGAAAGTGCAGGAGGAGGCGATGTCGTCGAGCTCGTCTCATCTTCTGATACTTCGGCATCGTCTCCCTCCTGATTTTCTTCAGCTTCGAGGGCTTCAGAAATAGAAGAGGCCAGATCGGCCGGAAGAGGCCCCTCCTCTGGAAGGGGAGGGCGTGAAACAAGGAACTGATGATCCTGCACAAGAAGTAAGTCAGTAAAATCATCAAGACATACCAAATGATAGTAGGAAGATGATGGGAAACGCGAGAATCGATAACGCAAAGAAAACATACCTCGGGCAAAGGGTGCTCAGAGTCGAAATAAGGGGCGGCCAAGTCCGCAACTGCATGATCCTTGGTGAGCTTGGTAAGAGCCCTGACTCGCTTGTCGACATCTTACTTTTCAATTAGATCTCCAGAGACCCGAGAAGAATCTACCAAGCCAGAATAGTTCCAAAGTTTGGAAAGACGATGTTGTAGGGGTTGAACCCGACATTGCACAAAGAACGCCATGAGTTGAATACCCTATAGAGCGCCTCCTTTACCTCCTTTTAGGGCTTGGATGCGGGCCAGCAGCGGTGCGATCGCCTCCATCTCTGCACCCGTGGGAGCTGAATCCCACGATGACAACTTCTTCAATTCCTTGGAGGCATCGAAAGGGGCTAAGCCGTATTCATCATTGGACGAGGCCTTACGGTCTTTGATCTAAAACCATTTGGTCCTCCATCCCTGGACCGATGTAGACATGGAAAATTCCAAATATTGGGCTTCAGCACGCACAGAGACGACAGCTCCGCCCAGCTCAGGCTTATTTGACAAAGAAATGCTGGGGCGGAGCCGAAAAATGGACCTCCAGAGCAGAAAATGGGGTTCGATCCCCAGGAAGGACTCGCAAAGAATCACAAAACAGGCAATGTGGAGGATAGAGTTAGGTGTGAGCTGGTGAAGCTGCACACCGTAAACATAAAGAAGCCCACGAAGGAACTCATGGGCAGGAAGAGAGAGTCCGCGGAGAAGGAAAGAGAGGAACATCACCCGGTAGCCGCTCGGGGGCTTGGGGATCCGTTCGGTGGTAGGGAAGATGATGGAGTCGTTGTTGGAGACATGATCGTCCGCCTTGGCCTTGGTCAGATCCTTCTGCTTGAAAGCAGAGGGCACCCAGCTCATTGCGGAGTTCGTCGCTTTACCCTTGGCCATCTTGTTCTTCTTTGCCAATTGCTTCACACGCATGCACAATCTGCGCTCGGGGGCTAGGCAGGAGAATAGCAGGGCACAGAGATTGAACTAATGGCGGCAGCGGAGATAATGAGCTGGTAAACAGTACAAATCTCCACTCTCCCTTAATATATCTTCCCGGAGAAGGAACGTGGGCTGAAATGTGGCACACGGAGAGGAAGCGGCAGCCCACTAACGGGCGGGGAAAAATACAAAATTACCGCGCTACCCACGAAACGGTTCACGCTCATTCAAAGTGACGTATAGAGAAATTTGGCCACCGACGTCATGAAGAAGACACAAAGCCAAAAATAAACTCGACAGATGCGTGTACTCGACAAATATTGAATGTGGCAATTTGCGAGTAAAGAAAGAAAGGGCGGTGACAAAAGATTGGTGCCGACATAACTGGAATTATTTTGGAGACTATACCCAAAAACATTCGACTAGAGCCTTGGGGGCTATTACCATCGGGAGCGTTGAACGCGCCCCCGACGATATTATCATCAAACTATTTCGAGTTGAATTATGAAGATGGAGCACACTGTATTTGAGCCTATACTCAAAAAATAATTCTTAGACTATAGCCTCAGGGGCTACTCCCATCAGGAGCGCTGGGCGCGCACCCGACGATATTTTGAATAATGGAGTAAAGATGATGAATGAAGGTTCGATGAAACACTATTACTCCCATTGGGAGCGAGTTGATTATTAAGTCATGGTTATATAAACATGAATATTTTTATTCAAACAAAGACTACGACATGCGATTCTCGAGTTGCGTTATCACAACGAAACTCGAATGCCATGATTTATCACAAAGGTAAGACCCCGGGATCCGTCCTGTGAGGCCTGGTATACACACATGGATGTGCTCTGCTGGTATGTATCCGTGTCTACGACGCTAAGAAAATCCTAGTGGACGCACTGGGTATCCTAAGAACCACTGGGATTCATTCTTTATAAGTCCTAAATGCGGCAAAAGAATGGGTTTGACCGGTTTCCCGAATTCAAGTCCAAGGGGATTGAATTTGAAGTAGGTGGCAAGTATCTGCTCCGGCAGTTAACTGGCCTCTTGATCCGTCAGAGTTGTCAGGCTTGTTCATCAAAACCCCTTGCGAGATACCATAAATAAGAATAAGTCGAAAGACTAAGTCGAAGATTTGAAGATATAGAGAAGTCAAAGAAATGATCAAAGTCGAAGATTTTAAGATTAGAGATTCAACCTGAATCTGCAATTCTGGTAGAATCTCAGGGGCTACTGACAAGGGTATAGATAAGAGAGCCCATCAGTTGAGTACCCCTGAGGCCCGTTAAGCTAGGCCCAATTGTAATACTAGTCGAAATACGAGTTCTTACCGTATGTCGATATTGTAATCTGTATCGGACCCTACCTGATCCTTGAGACCTGGCCACCTATATATAGGGGCCAGGAGGGGACGGTGTAGGCCAGATTGAAAGCAAGCCAAGTTTTACACCCACGTTTACTTTCATAGCCACCTTATTCGACTGAGTTTACCTTCGAGTTCATCCGACGCCCTGTCTCCCCGATCCTAAGTCCTTCATCTAGGACATTTGTCGAGTTAACCCCTCATCACCTAGAGTTAAGGTACTTCTTATAATCAAACTGGCATTGAGTTAACCTTTCCACTTCTCATATTTGGACTCACTAGATTAGGACATAAGAATCTAGAATAGATCATGATTTAAGGATAAGACTTGTGTTCACTTCTTAAGCATGAAAGAAGTAGGGTTTATAGAATACCATGATGATCTAGGTGTGAGTAGATATTTGGTCCTAAAATGTGTGTCAAGCATTTTAGTTTTGCCTCACTTAACTCTCTTTTAGTTGTTGTGACTATCACTACCCAAAACAAGGATTTTAACAAAGGTCATATTGAAGTTTATCGCGCTCTAGTTGATGAGCTACTTCAATTCCATCAACTCAAGTGAAACTCCAATTGCTTTGATATGTTTTATTTAAATGCGCGAAAATTACCCAGATTTTCTGATGCATGAATGCAATGCACACATCTGTTGCCTCTATTTTATAACCTCTAATCCTAGGATATTACAGTCTCCCCCCTTAAACTAAACTTCGTCCCGAAGTTTTCGCTCTCGTACGTTGTTGGACGGACTTGTTGTTGGTATCATATGTCTTGAAGTTCCTTCTCCAAGTAATTGGGATATAGATGGTATCCTTTATCCAGAGCATTCCTCAAATCTTTTATTATCTAAATCCGAACAATAATCACTTGAATTCCATCCATCTTTTCTCATTGTGGTTGTTCTCTTGAATTATCCATGTTTCAACACCTTCTATGGCTTATAGGGTCCTACTAGTTGTTCCATCAAATCATCCTAATTGAGTTCTTGTTTTTTACTAACAAAGAATGGATTAAACACATTTAGTCTGTCCATTCCAAGGTTTCTGATCCAATTCTATAGGTTTTAACCGGTCTTCTGGGTTTGAAGACTATGGTTTACTCTAACATCAAGCTTCTCCAGCTGTGGTTCATACTAACCGTTCTTCCCAATTCACTGCGTCTACTGCTTCCAACTCATTGCTTAACTCTCCCCCTTAGACTTTGCCTAATGGTCTCTAAAATCCTTGTCTTCTATCCATTTGGAGTCCATGGTTAGACTATAATTCTTGGATGGTCTTACTACTACGTCTTTCTAATGATTTCTTGAAGAAATCTGTGGTGTACCCACACAATTGTGGATATCCGATACGAATTCCTCGGTTATATATTGAGGTAGGTCTTCTGTTCCACTTTTGGATGCATGTACTCACCCAAAAGTTCTAATATAAGATAAGAATTGGGTTTTCCTATCGTAATCTATCCTAATTCATACCGTAAGGTCTATACAAAACCACGGGAGAAATCCGGCAGAATTTCTCTTGTACCGGAGGACATCCTCAACAGGCAATTGTATGATTTGAAAAAAAAACTAACAGGGCTATAAACGAACAAATGGCTTCAATGATCATTGTTAACATGAAAACCTCACCAGTCTTGGTCCGTAGACAAAGACTACAACTCTTAGATAAGGAAAGGTATTGCTAAAGTCTTAACCACCAATCTACAATTCAAGATTTTGGGACTAGGGATCAAAGTTATACAGAGATGTTATGTGTCTTAGTCACGCTATGAACGAGGGTTACTAGGGTTACCACTCCTAGGCTGGAAAAAGCAACAGGCAATACCAGAATGCATCATCGGTACTTCAACACCTCAATCAACCCGTGATGTACTAAGCATAACCAAGGCTGCATAACAACGAGCTCAAATACCTTAAACTCAATTGCGGTTACCTAATTGATGGTTCTACTCAATAATCTTAGGTTACCTCTAGTATTTTAAGAACTAGAGTACTACTACTAAATTCCAATACATCATCTTACTACCACTTCATGATGCTTCCATGAAGATCAGTTGATAGCTTCCTTCTTTTGGCTTCGTTTATCTGGTGATTCTTCATCTTCTGGCTTGATTGCCATAGAAACTTGTCTCTCCCTCACACGAATCCCTTAACCCTCTAGAACTATAGCATCAAGTAAGAACTTGATAATGCAACATGCACTTGCACATCAAAGTCAAATTTCATGCATAGATCTAGTCACACACAATAAAATCCAAGAAAATCCAAATTTGTGCAGGCAACATACATCATCATAAGCCCGTGAGTAAAACATATCTAGAATTTAGGCTTAGATGTGTACCTTATAGCACCAAATAATATAGGTTTATAGTGTGCTATATGCACTTAGTGGTGGACTACTACTCTTTATCTCAATATTTACTCCAATTGTCCAGTCGCAATCGAATAAATTTGAGCAAAGGGATTTGGGAATCGTTGTAGTTGATCTATTGTCCATTAGGACTACTACTTCTAGCTTACCTTCTGTCCTATTGAAGACGAATCTCACAAGATCTCTCGAAACGTCATGTATTCCTATACATTGTACTTCTTCACCCAACATGGTTCCCATAATTCCATAACTTTTATAGGGCTTCTCCATTGTGCCTCGAAGAATATTCTCCGACTAGGACTATGGTTTTGATACACTAGGCCTAATTACCATGGTTTTGAACACTTAATTCACCATTCTCCTAGAGTATCTTCCTCCTCAGCTTGAAATTGCTGGTTACTATAAAGTTCTACTCCATCATGCAAAGATTCTCAGGTGAATCTAACATGATTAAAGTGTTTAAACTATCGGTACATCGTACTTGTATATGGCATTCTTGAGTATCCATATACATAACTAAAACCTGAGATGCTACAACCTCAGATAGCTTCCCTAAATCACTTAACATCATCCTACTACAGTTTCGGATGACTCAAGCTTAACCAAATGCCCTTGGTATACTTCTTCCAATAGGATAGTTCCCGTTCCAGTTATATCCTCTCTTTGGACTACCATGTATTGTATACTAAATGTGATCTACTTCCATCCTTTATGTAAGGCTCTAGTGATGTCATATCTACTAGGTATGGAACAAGATATCTAACTTCACTTAAGAAAACAGATAAGAACCTTTGACTCGAGTGTGTCAGGATTATTCTTTTATTGAATATCCATCCCAAGTCATAAGAAGAATCTGGTTTAGATAAGAAGGCTTCCTATGGTCACTACCAAACCTACAGGTCTCCTATTAATGGGTTTTAATCCTAGGGTCAAAGCGTTTGCTCTGATACCAGCTGCAGTGACCCAGCATACCACTGCATGTGTAGTATGCAAGTCGTTGACATAACACCAATGAAACACCGTCTCACTATTATTACATCCATCAGAGTGGTACAACAGAAACATCGCATGTCCACGATATGTCTAAAGGATTACAATTTTCAGCATATAGAAGATCTTCAGAACCTCCTCAATAGGTAGAGGTTTAGTTCTGGCGACTACAAATGAGAAAGAATACAAGGAATACAAGGAAGATTACAACTACAGAATTACTCTAACTACTTAGGATCTAGGATTAGGAAACTGGTTCCATTCTATCCCTATTCTAGTTTTCCACCAAGATTCACATAATTGTCGACTTCGCTGATAATCATGATGTTGGTAGAATGCTTCATCTTCATCATTAATGTCTTGAGGTTGCCTCCTTGAGTTGCCTTCAATCTAAGCAAGGGTTACGAGGGAGTGGGGTGAGTAACGAGCATTACCTAGCAAGTTCATATAGAGTATAAGGTGTTTGATGCACTAACTACAGCCTTAGACCCAAGAGTCATTCGGCAATGCAAGTTTATTTAAAAAAATTCTTCAGGAGGTTGCTTTTATTCTGAAAACTATGCCCGACAGCCAACACAGGGTACTAGTGCCTTGAGAGCACCTTTCCTACAGCGTTCACAGCTCCTTCCCAGAACAAGGGGTAACATGTCACATCCTTTTTACACTCTGCAGAGGTGTGTCCTTCCAAAAGAGATCAAAGCCTTGTTGCACAACCGAGTCATAAGCTCGTCCACACTTCCTTGGTGTGGGGCCTAGTCATTGATCCAAGCCATTCACCGTACTTCTCCGCACAACGCATGCCCACCCAATTCACGCAAGCAGGTTAGCCCCTGATATTCACCCCCACTGATGAAGTACCTAGGCGCCCCTTGCGGACTATCATAGACACTAGTGGCCGTGGGCACTAAGGGGTCCCTGATCCGGCACGGTGTTGATGATGTAAATCACCGTCCAGTTGGGAACCCCAAGAGGAAGGTATGATGAGCACAACAGCAAGTTTTTCCCTCAGTAAGAAACCAAGGTCTATCAGTCCAGGAAAAAGCCAAACTCCAGAAGGTGATGCTTGCTAGCTTCGTGACAGCTCTGGACAATTTATAGGGCGCCTCGTCCAGTGCTTTGCTTTGCCAGCTGCAACGCGGAACCTGCACACAACACAACCAAGAACTTTGCTCCCAACTTACGATGAGGTTGTCAATCTCACCGGTTTGTTGTAAACAAAGGAATGAGCGTATCGAGTGGAAAGAATAGTAGTATGCGAGAAAGTAAACAGTGCGAGTAAAGTAAACAGGTAATAGCAATATAAAGGAAATTGGACCGGGGTCCATAGTTCACTAGTGGTGTCTCTCCAAAAGATAAATAACGACATGCTGGGTAAACAAATTACATTTGGGCAATTGATAGAATAAAGATAACGTGCATATGTCAAGAGGATCACTATGAGATTTACTCTGGCATTACAACAAAATACATAGACCGCCATCCAACTGCATCTATGACTAATAATCCACTCGCGGGGAATCATCCGAGGACCCCTTGAGTATTAAGTTGCGAACAACAGATAATTGTATTAAGCAAAGTGTGTAATGTAAACAAAGCATATGCCCTTGGACATAAGAATGTTGTTTTCTCCCTAGTGGCAATAGCACATCTACAACCTTAGAGGTTTCTGTCACTCCCCTAGATTAAATAGAGGCATGAACCCAACTATCGAGCATAAATACCCCCTCTTGGAGTCACTAGTATCTACTCGGCCAAGATAGCTACTAACAACGGAGAGCATGCAAGATCATAAACAATATAGAGATAACATAAGATAATATTCAGCACATCAACTCAATCATAACACCAATATTCATCGGATCCCAACAAACACAACATGTAGAATGACATAACGGTGATCTCGATCATGTAAGGCAGCTCACGAGATCTAAACATGAAGCACATGGTGGAGAAGACAACCAACTAGCTACTGCTATGGACCCATGGTCCAAGCTAGACTACTCACTCATCGCGCTGGAGGCAAGCATGGCGATGAAGAAGACCTCCGGTGGCAATTCCCCTCTCCGGCAGGGTGCCGGGAAGAGCTTATGGACCCTCCCGATCTCGGGTCGATAACGGCGGCGGATCGCGATGTGTTTCGGGAAAAGTGATCGGGTTCTTAGGTTTTTCCCGTCGGGGGGTATTTATAGGCAAAGGGGCAGTGTCAGAAGTGGACCAGGGTAGTCTCACACATAGGGGGAGCGGCCAGGGGCTGGGCCGCGCCGCCCTATTGTGTGGCCAGCCCGTGGCTCATCTCCGTCTCCTCTTCGGTCTTCTAGAAGCTTCGTTAAATATCTGGATGTTCGGCTTTTGTTTTGTCCAATTTCGAGAATATTTCCTGTGTAACTTTTCTGAAACACAAAAACAGCAGAAAACAGGGAACTGGCACTGTGGCATCTTGTTAATAGGTTAGTTCCGGAAAATGCATAAAAATGCCATGAAGTGTAACGAAACACTAAGCAAATGGTGTAAAAACAAGCATGGAGCATCAAAAATTATAGATACGTTTGAGACGTATCAGTCCCACCCATGTGCACGTATTCCCGCAAGACATATGGCGAACGGTAGCTGTAGTGTCCGTTGACATGCGAACGAGAGAAGATACAGATGACTTTCCCGTCCCATTCCAAGTCTCTTTGAGGACACGGTTTTTACGGCGCAGAATAACTGCGGCATTGGTTATTAGCTCCTAGGGTTTACTTTCCGTCCAAGTGGAACCTCCACCACAACAATCTTACCATGGTTCCACCTGCCAGCCTTCCTAGGTTATCACCACTCGGGTCGATAACCACTAGTCATATTAATTTTTAAAAAGAGAACCTTTTGCTTTTTGATGAAGTAGTAATACCATAGGTATATTTTCAAGTAATTTGATAAAAATAATTAAGAGATATGAGCAAGAGTGAACTTGCCTTTTTGACTGCAAGATTATGCAAGTCAAGGGCTTCGATACGTAAGAAATCCAAATACTGAAATAGCAACATCATCTGGTAAAGATGATGTTAAAAGAACTACAGCATGATATGCATCAAATATGCTATGCATCATGGTGGCGCGGTGTTGATGATGTAAATGACCGGCCAGTTGGAAACCCCAGGAGAAGGTGTGATGAGCACAGCAACAAGTTTTCCCTCAGTTATGAAACCAAGGTTTATCAATCTAGTAGGAAAAAGCCAAACGCCAGAAGGTGATGCTCGCTAGCTTCGCGATAGCTTCGGAAAATTTATAAGGCGCCTCGTCCAGGGCTTTGCTTTGCAGTAGCAACATGGAACCTGCACACAACACAACCAAGAATTTTGCTCCCAACTTACGATGAGGTTGTTAATCTCACCGATTTGCTGTAAACAAAGGAAATTGGACCAGGGTCCACAGTTCACTAGTGGTGTCTCTCCATACGATAAATAACAACATGTTGGGTAAACAAATTACATTTGGGCAATTGATAGAATAAAGATAACGTGCATATGTCAAGAGGATCACTATGAGATTTACTTTGGGCATTACAACAAGATACATAGACCGCCATCTAACTGCATCTATGACTAATAATCCACCCACGGGGAATCATCCGAGGACCCCGTGAATATTAAGTTGCAAACAATAGATAACTGCATTAAGCAAAATGTGTAATGTAAACAAAGCATATGTCCTTGGACATAAGAATATTGTTATTTTCTCCCTAGTGGCAACATCACATCTATAACCTTAGAGGTTTCTGTCACTCCCCCAGATTAAATAGGGGCATGAACCCAACTATCGAGCATAAATACCCCCTCTTGGAGTCACTAGTATCTACTCGGCCAAGATAGCTACTAACAACGGAGAGCATGAAAGATCATAAACAACATAGAGATAACATAAGATAATATTCAGCACATCAACTCAATCATAACACCAATATTCATCGGATCCCAACAAACACAATATGTAGAATTACATAAAGGTAGACTCGATCATGTAGGGCAGCTCACAAGATCTAAACATGAAGCACATGGTGAAGAAGACAACCATCTAGCTACTGCTATGGACCCATAGTCCAAGGTAGACTACTCACTCATCGCGCCGGAGGCAAGCATGGCGATGAAGAAGACCTCCGGTGGCGATTCCCCTCTCTAGCAGGGTGCCGGGAAGAGCTTCTGGACCCTCCCGATCTCGGGTCGACGACGGCGGCGAATCGCGATGTGTTTCTGGAAAATTGATTGGGTGTTTAGGTTTTTCCCGTCGGGGGTCCTTATAGGCGAAGGGGCAGCGTCAAAAGTGGACCAGGGGGGTCTCACCATAGGGCAGCGTGGCCAGGGCCTGGGCCGCACCCCCTGGTGGTGAGACCAGCCTCTGGCTCATCTCCGTCTCCTCTTTGGTCTTCTGGAAGCTTCGTTAAATATTGGGACGTTCGGCTTTTGTTTCGTCCAATTCCGAGAATATTTCCTGTGTAACTTTTTTGAAACACAAAAACAGCAGAAAATAGGGAACTGGCACTATGGCATCTTGTTAATAGGTTAGTTCCGGAAAATGCATAAAAATGCCACGAAGTGTAACAAAACACTAAGCAAATAGTGTAAAAACAAGCATGGAGCATCAAAAATTATAGATACGTTTGAGACGTATCAAGCATCCCCAGGCTTAACTCTTGATCGTCCTCGAGTAGGTAAGTGATAACAAAGAATAATTTTTGAGGTGACATGCACCTATACAATCTTGATCATCTATGTAAGCATTGTGTGCTGGGATCAAAAGAACTTAAAACATGGGCATGAAAGACATAATCTTGATAGAAGAAACTTAGCAACCATGTTATAACATGAAAAAGAACACAAATAAAAGATCATGAAAATGAAACAATGAAAGTCAAACGTGTGTTCAAATCATAAGGAAAAACATAGCAAATGGTTTTCAACTTGTCCTTCATGGAATAGCAAAACATAAATGCATAGGACACCTTCAAGTTTAAGAGGCCGACTAGATACAAATAATTTAAGAACAAGTGAAACCAAAATCATGAATCAATCAATGATAAACTTTGGGACTATGCACATTATACTAAGAATGACAACTATGCTCTCTTAGACGGTGCATAAAGGTAGAAGGTGGAGACTCAACATAAAAGTAAAAGAAAGGCCCTTCGCAGAGGGAAGCAGTGATTAAACATGTGCTAGAGCTTTTCATTTGTAAAACAGAGAGATACAAATTGGGTTTTGAGAGGTGGTTGTCTTTGTCAACGACTGGCAATGGGGTTCTTACTAACTTCCATACAAAACTGAAGCAAGTTTTTGAAAGAGAGATTGGCACTTTTGTGCTCTTTTATAAAGCTTGGCACTCCTCCCCACCTTTTTTCCTTTCACAAACCATGGCTAACCGATTCCACCGGGTGCCCACCAACATTCACATACCATGGAGGAGTGCCTTTTTTTTCATTTTTTTCTTTTTGGAATAAGACAATATGGAAGATAGCAAATCCGACCACTATGTCCCAATGAGCTGAAAACAGTGTCACAAAACGAGAAGTATTTTGAAGGTTTTTTGAAAGGTAGCACATGAAAATTTACTTGGAATGGCTTGTAAATACCATGCATAGGAATTTATAGTGGACACAATGGAACAATTTGGTTTTTAGGAGTTGGATGCACGAGTAGAGCTCATACTCAGTACAAAATGAGGGCTAGCAAAAGACTGGGAGCGACCAACTAAGAGAGCAATAACGGCCATAATCATGCAAAGCGACAAAGCAACATTAAGAGAAGCATAAGATGGCATCAAAAGTCAAAAAATAAATGATCATAGATGCTTATGGCGACTTTGTATGAGTCTAACATGTGTGAGCATGCGCCAAGTCAACCCAAATAAAGCATCAAGGAGAAAACCAAATTAATGCTCCAAATAATAAAAATAACGCATGATTTTTTCAAAGGCTCATTAAGCAATCTCAGTCATTTGTGACAAGTCATGTTACAACAAAATCACTAAGCATACTATCAAAATGATATCAAGCACGGCATGCAAAAGCCTAAGCCGCAGTCTACACAAGCTCCTTTTTATATCACTTTTTTGCATGAAACTTTTTCTCTTTTCCAACACCATTCGAACCTTTTAAAATGACACTTTTGATGAATACCAACATGGACCAGAGGTCAAAATACACCTTGATGCAAAGACATAACAAGATCTGAACACAAATCAAGGTGAAAAAATGAATGCTAAACGCAGTAGCAGAAAAAGAGAACACTCGTTGAACGATAAGAGTGAAAAACATAGTGTTCTTGGAAAATGAAAAGCAAGGCAACTTCTCCAAAAGAAATTTGTTGGGGTCCAACCATTTATTGCAGCAAACAAAACTAAACAAAACTGAAAACTAAAACAACTAACGATCCAAGAAAAACACATAGTGCATGAAGCAATAAAAATATAGTGTGTTGAAAGGTGACCTGATTTTTGCCGATGAAGAAGGGGTGCCTCGGGGGCATTGTAACATCCCAAGTTTTCAAATATAAAAATTCATCATGCATTAATGGCATATTGCATATCATTGTCAATTATAAAGTTTTGAATCATATTTCTTCAAAGAATACTGTTTCATTTCCCCATTTTACACCAAGTTTAGAAACAAAAGGTTTTCAGAAAATATTTATTTAAATAGCTCCATTTGTTTATGGAAGCTATTTTAAATTCTTCTAGTAAATATTCCTTTTTACAAAATAACACTAAACTTTTGTTTATGTGTTTGAAACACACTTTTTAAAAGTTTAGAAGTGGTCAGTTTTGGTTTTATTCAAATCACACAAGTTTAGCTATTTTAAAACCTAAATCAGAAAAACAGAAAACAAAAGAAAAGAAAGCAGAACAAAAAAGAAAAGAAAAGAAAAGAAGAGGCATCAGCCAACTGGGCCGTGCCTGGGGCCCAAAAACCGAGCAGCAGCCTGAGCCAGCCTAGCCCCGCTCACCCCCTCGCTCTCTCACTTCCAGGCCGACCCCACCTATCGGCTCCATCTCCTCCACCGTCTCCTCTCTCTCTCGAAACCGTCGGCCGTTTCCCCTCTAGCCCCGCCCTGTCCTGTAATGCATTCCCCTCTTTAACCCCTTCCTCTTCAAGCCGCACTCTCCTCTCTGGTTCCCCCACCTTTTTCCCTCGAGGTTCTGCACCGAACCACATGAATCGATCGCCGGAGTGCTGCAGCAAGTCCGGCCATCGACGACGAAATACGCCGGGTACTGAGAGCCCCGTGCTCTCCCTCCGGTTTCCCTCTTTCCCCCTTTATCCCGCGCAACCACTGAGACACTTTTTCGGTTTAATCTCGCAGTGATTTGGGCCTTCCGACGACAACCAAAGCCGCCGTCATCTCCAGCCGCCCCTCGACATCGCCTCGGGAAGCAGACGCCGTCACCGATCAAGATTTTGAGGTCACCTTCTTCGTCCGCACACCGTCCGCACCTTCTTCGCCGTCGTAGCCCACCGGAGCTCCGCCGTTGACGACCTCCAGTGCCGCCCTCGCCGGACTTTGCTTCGCCGGTGAGCCATCTCTTTCCTTTTCTTTTTTGGCCTTCCGATCTGAATCCAATGGCGCAGATTAGAAGCCGATACCGAAATGGTATCGACCAGTAGCAGCAAGCCACATCGCATACCCATTCAGCCCCTGGTCAAATGAGTCAAACTTGTTTGAATTTGAATTTTCAAATTCCAGATTGTGTGCAGAAATTGTAAAATCGATATAAAATTATCTACTTGGCCAAAATTTGCAAATTAGGTATCCCTTGAATCCTTGCATTGTGTAGAACAAAAATATGCAGAGAAACCATAGTGGTACTGTTCAAAGTTTTGAAGTGAAAGTAAAACAACAAAAATGACTTATAAACCGGCCCCATTTAATTCATAACTTTTGTTCTGTAAGTCTAAATACTACAAATTTGTAGTCTATGGATTCCTTAGAACTTGTAGAATACTCTTGAATCAAAAGTTTTCAAACTTGAATTGTGCACAAACTTGCTACTATTAAATTTAATCAAATCACTATTTTGATCATCATTTGTTTTCTAAAAACTATTTTGGAGTGAAACCACTTGCAGTAACTTCATATTACTGTCATCTATCCAGTGGGTTCATAACCCAATTTTTGCGGAGCAATACCAAACCAGAACCATTTTTGGGAAGTGTTAGCTCCATATTCCAATTAACCAATTTGTTTATTGCTTTGCTAAATAATTAAGAAAGCTTTTCCAACACCACACTTGTTTTCTAAACAGCATGGTTCACTAAATACAACATTTTCACACACTAACTTAGTGTGGGAAATTAAAATGACATTTTCATACATGCATACATGTCTATGGTTGCCATTAGAAATAGTGTGTTTATGCTTGTTCCATTTTGTTTCTATAGATTTTGAAGAGGAGCAGAACAACTACTGTGACAATTGTGAGTATGCAGGCTGTTACCAAGGCAAGTGACACACATATTCCCTACCCATTTTGCTACATGCATTAGTGTTTTATAAGTAGTATGCATGATAGGTTGGTTTCTCAAAGTGAAGTTTTGCAATGCTAGATCCCAGTAGTGTATAGCCACCCCTGAACCAACTCCTGGTAGGTTGTGACAATATTGAAAAATGATGCCAATGCTTTATTTCATGGATTGTTTATTAGTTTGAAATTTAAACTTCAACCCAATAAAACACCTGGGTGGAAATGGCATTGCTTGGTTTATGTTGAGTGGCTACTTGGGGCCACATGCCTGGTGGATTTAACCAGAGTATGTGGTATTTTCCTAAGGGTTAGTACACTTGTGGGATGCCACCTAGGAACAAAGAGACTCCCATGTCTTCCATGCTTAGTGAGCTTCCAGTGCAGCCTGATGACAATATGGGCTCTGTCTTGATTGAGTATGTTGTGAGGGTTCATCCATGGGTACTGACAGAGGGTGGTATTTTGGGCACGGTCAGATCCGTATGGTTGAATGCTCCTTCTGAAAGTTCTTGTCTCATTCTTCTCTCTGGGTAGAATGGGTCTTAAGGTGAAAGTGCACAACCCCTGCAGGGTGTAAAACTAATCGATTAGCCGTGTCCCCAGTTATGGACAACTTGAGTTCCTAGACATGGATGTACGGAAGAGTCTCATCACCATTTCTGAATGATTAAAACTGATATAGAAATAGTTTCAGGACCATGTGGTGGATTTAACCTCATGGGGTCATCATGGTGGATTTAACCTGGTGACTTTGGTGTTCATGGTGGATTTAACCATGTGCCCCTTTCCTTTAAACCATTTGGTGGATTTAACCTCATGGGGTCATCTTGGTGGATTTAACCAGGTGACTTTGGTGCTATGGTGGATTTAACCATGTGCCCCTTCAAAGTCTTCCAAAGAATAAAAGTTTGTTTCGAAAATGATAGGATAAATTTGCTTTATCCAAATCATCCAGAAGCTCTACCAGCCAAATATCACGTAGATAGTTCTTTCTCAACAGCCACCAAATAAGTGTCATTTGCCAGTACATCATTGTACTGACCCCCATACATGGGGCTGCATATTCAAATGTACATGTTCTTCTGATGAGAGTAAGATGTTTAGGATCTCGAGTCTACATAACAACATGACTGCCTGTGGCGCATGGGGAAGATGGAGGCTCACTACTACACTAGTTTCCGTTGTGTTTGTGTTATGTCGAACTCTGTTATTTTGAGCTAGTCCATGTGACTAAGCTGGTTTGTAATAATTGAAGACTTATGTATCTGGATCCACGATGTAATCTTTGATACTATGCAATGAATACTTTATTTTGTTCTATGGTGCTATCAGTGATCCAGGGAATAGCACTTAACACAGGTGTTCCACCTTAATCCAAAGGTGGGATGTTACATGCATCCCCAAGCTTTGATGCTTGTACCTCTTGGATATTTCTTGGGGTGTGTGGGCATCCCCAGGCTTGAGCTTTTGTCCATTCTTAAACTCATCTCATCATTCTCCAATCCCTACACTTGAAAACTTCCTTCATACAAAACTCAACACAATTCTATTAGCAACATTAGTGTAAGCATAATAATGAATCAACCCCTTTTGCTTCAGGTTTCAACTCAAAACCACCACATATAAAGCATGTACTACTGTAGCAACTTTCCCAAAAGTTCCGTGATCAAAAGAACTCAAAAAGAAAGCGATCGAGAGGCAAACACAAATAGTGGCAGAAATCTGTCAAAACAGAACAGCTGAAGAAGGTCGAATTTTTAGAGGGTTTTCTGTTGCTCAAATCAAAAAGTGTTAAACTAATGAAAGTTTGGATATAACCTGGGGCATATGCACAAGAAATCGCAGGTCCAAAAGATATTTTGAGAATTTTCACGAATTTTAACGGTATAGCACTGAAATGTATTTCAGGACAGCAACATCCCCAAATCTTACCTCACTCAAATTAGAGGCTTCTCTTGGCACAAAAACGAAATAAAAATGATAAAGAGCGGTTATTACAGTAGTAATAACTTCCAAGACTCAAATAAAAGAAAAAGAACTGAAAGTAAAGCATTGGGTTATCTCCCAAGAGTGCTTTTCTTTAACGCCTTTGAGCTAGGCGCAGAAAGTGTGAATCAAGTAATATCGAAAGAGGCATTAAGATTAACTGCAGAAGTATTTTCAATAAGGCATTGTAATTCATCCACATAAGTTTTTGAAGACCCCTTGTGATCACACTTTGGTTCACTCAATTCACTAAAAAGATTTTTGGGACAGGTTTAATCAAAATTATTTTCAAAAGCTTCATACAATCCCAAGAGTTTGCTAGGTATTGTTATTTGGGTTTCTTCATTATTTGTACTAACAACCTCTATATGCGAGCCAAGCTTATTAAAATGCTTAAAAACTTTCCTAGCTTGAATGGAACATCTCTAAATTCTCTATGCAAAGTTTCCAAGATAAAAGCTTTCTTTTCGGGGTCTTCAATATCATGAAGCTTAAGAAACATGTGTTGCATAAAAGGATTAAGGCTAGCAAACCTAGCTTCCAATATGTGAACTAAATAAGTAGAAGAAACTTCATAACTAGGAGCAAGCTCAGCCAAAGACTTATCCTCAACATCTTTATGCATACTAAAATGATTAAAGAACTCCTCAATATTACTTTTCCCAATAATTGAACCACTACCTACTGAGAGGTCCTCCAAAACGTACTTAGGGATCAACATAATGAACTAAAAGTAATAAAGTAACAACTAAAAAGGAAACTATTTTTTTTGTGTTTTTGATAAAACGATGCAAGTAAAAATAATGTAAAGCAAAACTTAAAACAAAGTAAAGGATGTGCGTGCAAAACTCCCCTTGCAGAAGTGTTCTTTTTCCCCGGCAACGGTGCCAGAAAACTTGTTGGCGGCACGGTGTTGATGATGTAAATGACCAGCCAGTTGGAAACCCCAAGAGAAGGTGTGATGAGCACAGCAGCAAATTTTCCCTCAGTTATGAAACCAAGGTTTATCAATGCAGTAGGAAAAAGCCAAACTCCAGAAGGTGATGTTCGCTAGCTTCGCGACAGCTCCGAACAATTTATAAGGCGCCTCGTCCAAAGCTTTGCTTTGCATCAGCAATGTGGAACCTGCACACAACACAACCAAGAACTTTGCTCCCAACTTACGATGAGGTTGTCAATCTCACCGGTTTGCTGTAAACAAAGGAATGAGCGTATTGAGTGGAAATCAATAGTAGTATGCGAGAAAGTAAACAGGTGATAGCAATGTAAAGGAAATTGGACTGGGGTCCACAGTTCACTAGTGGTGTCTCTCCGTAAGATAAATAACAACATGGTGGGTAAACAAATTACAGTTGGGCAATTGATAGAATAAAGATAACGTGCATATGCCAAGAGGATCACTATGAGATTTACTCTGGGCATTACAACAAGATACATAGACTGCCATCCAACTGCATCTATGACTAATAATCCACCCACGAGGAATCATCCGAGGACCCCGTGAATATTAAGTTACAAACAACAGATAACTGCATTAAGCAAAGTGTGTAATGTAACCAAAGCATATGTCCTTGGATATAAGAATGTTGTTTTCTCCCTAGTGGCAACAGCACATCTACAACCTTAGAGGTTTTTGTCACTCCCCCAGATTAAATAAAGGCATGAACCCAACTATCGAGCATAAATACCCCCTCTTGGGGTCACTAGTATCTACTCGGCCAACATAGCTACTAACAATGGAGAGCATGCAAGATCATAAACAACATAGAGATAACATAAGATAATATTCAGCACATCAACTCAATCATAACACCAATATTCATCGGATCCCAACAAACATAACATGTAGAATTACATAAAGGTAGTCTCGATCATGTAGGGCAGCTCACGAGATCTAAACATGAAGCACATGGTGGAGAAGACAACCATCTAGCTACTGCTATGGACCCATAGTCCAAGGTAGAGTACTCACTCATCACGCCGGAGGCAAGCATGGCGATGAAGAAGACCTTCGGTGGTGATTCCCCTCTCCGGCATGGTGCCGGGAAGAGCTTCTGGACCCTCCCGATCTCGGGTCAACAACGGTGGCGGATCGCGATGTGTTTTTGGAAAATTGATCGGGTGTTTAGGTTTTTCCCGTTGGGGGGTCTTTATAGGCGAAGGGGCAGCGTTAGAAGTGGACCAGGGGGTCTCACCATAGGGCGGCATGGCCAGGGCCTGGGCCGCGCCCCCTGGTGGTGAGACCAGCCTCTGGCTCGTCTCCGTCTCCTCTTCGGTCTTCTGAAGCTTCGTTAAATATTGGGATGTTCGGCTTTTGTTTCGTCCAATTCCGAGAATATTTCCTGTGTAACTTTTCTAAAACACAAAAATAGCAGAAAATAGGGAACTGGCACTGTGGCATCTTGTTAATAGGTTAGTTTCAGAAAATGCATAAAAATGCCATGAAGTGTAACAAAAAACTAAGCAAATGGTGTAAAAAACAAGCATGGAGCATCAAAAATTATAGATACGTTTGAGACGTATCACATCGCTCTAAGCGTAACCTAACCCCGATGGTTTAGTATGTAAGGTTGTGATGATTTCTTTATAATGAGTTGCACTTTTAGATTCACTCCACAACAAGGTTGTTAAGGATTTTAGATTGCCTGGCAAACCTTCAAAGTAATAGAATAAAGCTTAAAACAAGAGTTATTTCAAAAGACTAGTATAGCAATAGGTGAGGACTTGAAAGTAACATTTTAAGTGGCATTATTATATAAGAAATTAGGTAGTTGATTAAGGACAAGCAAGGTTGGGGTGTGATGACCCACAAGTATAGGGGATCACAACAGTCTTCGAGGGAAGTAAAACCCAAATTTATCGATTCGACACAAGGGGAGCCAAAGAATATATCTAAGCCTTAACAGATGAGTTGTCAATTCAGGTGCACCTGGAAACAGTCTTGCTCACAGTGGTTTAACAGTAGCAACAGTTTTATAGTGGTGATAGTAGTGAAACAGTAACAACAGTAGTAAAATAACAGCGGTAATAGTAGCAATAGTAAACAGTAGGAACAAATACTGTAGGCATAGGGATGGATATACGGGCGTTGCGTGGATAAGATAATTCATGAAATCAATAAGACATGGGCAATTGCAGATAAATAATGATAAAGCATCCTAGTACTAACAACCATAGGCATGTGTTCCATATATAGTCGTACGTGCTCACAAGGAGAAACTTGCACGACATCTTTTATCCTACAAGTCTGTTGCAGCAGGGCCTCAAGGGAAACTACTGGTAATTAAGGTACTCCTTTTAATAAAGTACCGGAGCAAAGCATTAACACTCGGTGAACACATGTGATCCTCACATCATAGCCATCCCCTCCGGTTATCCCAATTTCTGTCACTTTGGGGCCTCGGGTTCCGGACTACAATATGTGTATACAACTTGTAGGTAAGACCATAAACAACAAGTATCATCATAGAAATAATAACATGTTCAGATCTGAAATCATGGCACTCGGGCCCAAAGTGACAAGCATTAAGCATAACAAGTTGCAACAATGTCATAAGCACTAAAAGAAGATACTAGGCACTATGCCCTAACAATCTCATATCAAATTACATGAACAATCTCATCCAATCCCTGCCATCCCCTCACCTACAGCGGGGGAATTACTCACACATGGATGGGGGAGTCATGGATGGTCGATGGAGGGACGTCGGTGATGATGGTGATGAAGATCTCCTCCAAATCCCCGTCCCGGCAGGGTGCCAGAACGGAGTTTCTAGTTCCGAATCGCGGTTTCTGATGGCGGCGGTGTAGCGGAAGTCTATCTGGAAAAAACACCGTCTCCCTGATATAATCGAGTCAGGGGGTATATGTAGGTGAAAGAAGAGGTCGAAGGGACGGCCGAGGCGTCCTCACACCATGTGGGGCCCTCGAGCCTCCCCTCCGTCTCGTCTTCTGGCTCCGTGGGTCTTCTGGTGAAATAGGATTTTTGATGATTTTTCCCGAATTTTTACTGAAAGTTGGATTTCGGCACAAAAACGAGACACCGGAGCAATTCTGCTAAAAACAGCGTCAGTCCGCGTTAGTTAAATTCAAAACACACAAATTAGAGGAGAAACAATAGCAAAAGTGTTCGGGAAAGTAGGTACGTTTTGGACGTATCAGGGTGATTCTCATTTGATAGGGATATCTAGTGGGTCTTAGGGTTGACAACAATCTTAACACACAAATAGAAATTATTTGTTAAGGCTTAATGGAATGGTTGATATTTACTTTCAAGGTATCTTGAAAGATTAAAATTTGAAGAACATGTTTATTAGTGAATGGTAGTCCTACACATAAGGTTTAGTGTGCTAGGGTTTTATCGTGATTCTATCATAATCAGAGAGTAGTTATTAAGTGGAACATAGCAAGGAAGCTAACTAAGGTTTATTCATACTTGGAAGATTTTTAATGAAGCATGTAGTGATTAGCATCCAATTAGTTAGTCATGAGTAAGTACTACTAAAGTAAATAGTTTATGGTTGATTCTAGAGTTGTTAATACTCTTAACATGCAAAGGTCATTACTTGCATCTAGGCAAGAATGGGTGTGATGCATATTTGGTATGTTCTTAAAAAGAATTACTTTTGAAGAACACAAGACTTAATGGACATTTTTTTGTTACTTAAAGGAATGGGGATTAAGTGATGTCAGGAAGGTAACAGTTTTTAAGTTGCAACAAAGGTGTTGCAAATAGTTAGTTGACTAAGCATTACCATGTTGAAATAGAATAACAAACTAGCCACTCATGGTTGAATTAGGAAGTATGGCTAGACTAGCACACTAAGGTAGTTATTGGTTTTAGTACTAAAAGAAATGGTAGGTCTTTAGGTTATATGTACTTCAAAAGAATAATTTTGAAGAACATGAACCTTAATGAGTTTTAGTATTAGAATTTCCTTTTAAGTTTCAATTCTTATTCAGAAATAATTAAGAAAGCCTGGTTATTTATGTTCCTAGGTTTTCAGGGTTGGAATCCAAATTTTGAGTGATTAAAGATTTTTAATGGGTTTTAGATTTTCTCTTAATGAAACAATTGTTGAAATAGCAATATTAGAGTTAGGAAATAATTCTTATTCAACTTTATGATTTTTCCCAAATTTCACAATTTTAAATTTGTTTTTTTAGGAAAAGTCATTTTAGGGTATGAAATCCTAATAGTAAAATATACGGTTTACATTTTTGAAGTAATGTAATATTAATTGAAATAAAATTTATTGAAATTGTCAAAGTTTTATTTGGTATTTGAAAATTTTGTTCAAATTATTTTAGTTGGATTTAAATTCAAAGTTCAAATACTACTTAATCAAGTTTTAAAATTTAGTTCAAAATTATTTCACATAAGCACATAAAATTATAATACAAATTGATAGATTATGTTTTTGTGAACATTTTGGTATATCATTTGCATTTTTCTGAATTAAAATGAATAAGATATGAATTTCCGATGTTTTCAACATTTTTTGGAATTTTAACTAACAGGCAAGACATTTTGTACCGATACAGACTCTAGCCCTACACGCTGACTGGTGGGGTTGGTTGCCAGGTCACAGCCATGAGGTCATGACCAAGTCAAAATTGCTGACTAGGCACGAAGGTGATGTCAGCAATGACCGGAGCTCAATGGTCAAGTTCGATTCCATTGATTCTTTACGAATTAATCTATACGGTGATGTGCAGACGAATCAGAAGAACAAGTTGAGCAATTTGGTACAAGCGCCGCTAGGTTTTGGTCGTCAGAGCTTCGCTGGCGGCGAGTCCGAACGGCGGCGCTCGATAATGTCCAATAAAGGACCGGTTCAGGGCACGAAATGGAGAGGTAAAGAGCTCAGAAGAATGAGTAGCTCACCTAGATGCTCCCTAGATGCTCGCCGAAGGAAATCAGGGACGGAGATGACCGCAACTTCGCCGATTCCAGCGAGTTGCCGCAAAGGGGAATGGCAAAAATCCACCGATTGAGACGACCATCTCTCGATTCCTCCCTCTTGGAGGTCCTATGCATCGAGGCGGATCTCCGGAGCATCACGGGAGCTTCGGACGGCCTCAACAGACAGCGATGGATCTTGGCCAGAGCTAGGGTTTTGGTCTACGTGCAAAACTCAGGAAAGAGAAGAACTAGAGCTTCTAGAGTTCTCCCATGGCGATGGTTCATCTTTTATAGACGACGGAGGTTGGCGGCCTTCATCTCGCACGTCCAGCAGCTGGCGGTGGATCGGATGCCTCGCAGAGCTCCACCGAGCTGCTTCGTCTTGAGGAAGACGAAGGCTCAAAGAGGTATCTGGGCTGGGCTGCGGAGCTGGGGTGTTGGGCCGGCTTGATGGGCTACGGCCAGGTAAGTCCTTTCTCTCTCTTTTTTCTGATTCAATTCTTTTTTCTTTTTCTAATTTCTAGTTTTGAGATTTCTGATTTGATTTTCATTTTGTTTTGCAGGAATTTGAACTAGGATTTACCTAAAGTATACTTAAGTGCTGAGTAGCATCAGATACTGTAATACGATATATTTTATAAGTATTATCACTTAAAACACTTTAAGTAAAGTTAAGGTTTGAGTATAAATTTGGAATAGAGATGAATTTGGGTGTTATTTACTTCATGTTTGAAATGTTTTAGTAGGATTTGTATATCCCATAAATGTTTGTACCAAACTATAATTATATTATTGTATGAAAATAAACTAGTTATCTAGTAATTTTATTGGATTGCACTTCATACTGGAGTGGGTGACCTAGTGAACATGCATGATTCCATGTTCATCTAACTTTTGGCTTCCAATGACTTGGGTATGTCCAATGGACTATCCCAAGATCACTAGTGGTTTAATATTTAGATGATTCAGGAATGCTTCATAATCCCCATAAGAAGGATTGGTTTGTTATTATGAGCAAAACACCTATTGATATGTGAATTGATCAGTAGGTAGAAGACTTTGTTATTTTACCTTATAAGAATTGTTATTCGAACACAATTCTTGAATTTAAGGTTGAGGCATGAGGATAGACATGGCTTATGATCACAAAGTGATGCATAAATTGAAATAGATGCTTGGGCATGGTTTCCAAATGAATGGATAAAAGGTTATGGATTCTGATGCAATGGTGTTACCCCCATTCAAGAAAGAGTACATAACCCTAAAATGTGATCGATGTGATATAAGCTCTAGTCTAAATGGGAATCTAGGGTAAGTCTTGTGCTACCCACTACCTACAACTAAATGCTATTCTTAATGGAATCATGTACACATTAGGGTTTTCCATATGGCTTCCATATAGGAATGGACATTTGCTAATGGAGATATAATACAGTTAGTTTCCTTCTTCATTCTTGATCTTAAGATGATATCTGCTTCTCACATAAGGTTTCAAGGATACCTAACTACCTTCCTCCAACAAGCATAATCATGTACTAGACATGATCATCTTATTTCCTTCATTAACTCCCTCTCAAGGTTTTAAGA
Source organism: Dactylis glomerata (assembly GCA_007115705.1). Classification (NCBI taxonomy): domain Eukaryota; kingdom Viridiplantae; phylum Streptophyta; class Magnoliopsida; order Poales; family Poaceae; genus Dactylis; species Dactylis glomerata. The sequence continues at coordinate 3,326,271 of QXEO01002107.1, read as the reverse complement.
TCAATACTACCACCAATACACCACCTTGAGATCTTGTGGTTCCAACCATTACATTATCCTAAAGGTTAACTTCTAAGTTTAGGACACTTCACTACTCATAGGCCACATTCCTACTAGTGGTTCATCCTTGTCATTAATCTACTTTTTTGATCTAAGGATTATCTCTTGGTTGCACCTACCTTCTGAGATTAAGAATATAACCTCCCCTTTGTGTTATTCATCTAGGATCTACTCCACTTTATAACTCCATCAGTCGAGGTATTGGTTATACTTCCTAAGGATAGTTCTAGTCTAGACCAGAATTAGGGTTTAAGATGTGATCTACCCCTATATCAAATGACTTGACCAAACAAGAATTTGAGTAATGTCTAAAGTCTCCTAGTTGGCCTTTATAGGAATGGCTCTAATGTTCTTAAGTTATCTCACCTAGAGTTAAGGTACTTCTTATAATCAAACTGGCATTGAGTTAACCTTTCCACTTCTCTTATTTGGACTCACTAGATTAGGACATAAGAATCTAGAATAGATCATGATTTAAGGATAAGACTTGTGTTCACTTCTTAAGCATGAAAGAAGTAGGGTTTATAGAATACCATGATGATCTAGGTGTGAGTAGATATTTGGTCCTAAAATGGTGTGTCAAGCAATTTAGTTTTACCTCACTTAACTCTCTTTTAGTTGTTGTGACTATCACTACCCAAAACAAGGATTTTAACAAAGGTCATATTGAAGTTTATCGCGCTCTAGTTGATGAGATACTTCAATTCCATGAACTCAAGTGAAACTCCAATCGCTTTGATATGTTTTATTTAAATGCGTGAAAATTACCCAGATTTTCTGATGCATGAATGCAATGCACACATCTGTTGCCTCTATTTTATAACCTTTAATCCTGGGATACTATAGCAAGTGACACACATATCTTCTACCCACTTTTACTACTGCATTAGTGTTTTCAGTAGTATGCATGATAGGTGGAATATTCAACTATTTTACAAAGTGCTTAGATCCTAGTAGTGTGTAGCCAACCTCAAACCCCACTGTTAGGATGCTAAAATACTTTGAATACTGATGCCATGCTATGATTACTTGTAAAGTTGTTTTGTCAACAAATTAAGAACTTCAACTAAAATGAAACACCTGGGTGGATTGGTTTGATGAGAAGAGGCAAAGTAGGTGGGTTCTGGGGCACATGCCTCATTGAGGATGTGTACTCAGGATACCGCTCGGGTTTGCCACTCAGGATTAAAGAGATTACTATGTCTTCCATGTTTTAGAGTACTTCCAGTGCAGCCTTATGACACTATGGGCTCTGTCTTGATTGAGTAAGTCATAAGGGTTCAACCATGAGTACTGACATGAGGTGGTAGCTGAATTATAGGGGGCACGGTCAGGCTAGTTTGGTTGCATGCTTCTTCAGAAAGGTCTTGTCTCATTTTATTCTTTGGGTAAAGTGAGTCTTAAGGTGAAAGTGCACAACCCCTGCAGGGTGTCAAATCTAAGCGTTTAGCCGTGTACTCGGTTATGGACAATTGAGTCTCTAGTCATGGAATATACGGAAGAATCTCATTACTGTTTCTAAATGATTTTAAAACTTGACTAGAAACCCTTAGGTAGGAGCTCAGGGCCATACACTCCAAGGGGTGGTGGTTTCTGTTGTTCCAACTTTGTTGAGTTTTGCCCAGAACTACATGCCTTGTTTAATGAGAGCTCTCGTATTGAAGCAAGTGCCAATCCGTTCTTAGCTTAGTTAAGGCAAACAAACCCCATTAGTAGCGGCAGAGCCCAACTTTCTAAACTCATGCTTTCCATGGAAAGACTCCCTTCCCTCTTGCTTCCTTGCCCCTAACCTTTTCATATAGCCCGCCCCTGCCTGATCGATATCCCCTTACAACTAAGTTCTAGTTAAAGCCTTAGGAATAGGAAGAGAAAGTAGGGATTGCTTGGAACCTCTAAGACATGGCACCCCTGCCCTAGCCGCCTTTTCTTATGATGTCTCGAAAGCGGAATCTCACCATTCGAGAAGCTATGGAATCGTCAACCCCCTTACCAAGTAGACTATGAAGTGACTTTCGTTTTTTGGTTGTGTATGCTATGTGTTTGTGCCCAGTCATCTATGAAGTAAATTTGACAAGAAAGCTATCTGATGTATATTCGTTGGATATGATAATGAGCGCTTACCCCTGTCCAGTGTCTGGCAGAACGTTGGGGGCTTCAATCGTCGAATCGTTATCCCCATCTCAGCCCAGGCTAACGGAACCTGACTTATTCAGGGACGGTCTCGAGAGTACCTCGACCCATAGCATAGGGCTTGATGTGGCTTTGGGGCTCCCCAGAAGGTAATAGAATAGGTAGTTCAGGCACCGTCAGAAATATGTTGCTGCTTTTTCAAGTTATGCATTAGGGTTGAGCAAATGCATAATACATCATTCGAAACTACATCATTTAAAGGCCATAGCATCGAAGTTTCTGAGCTCAAGCAGTTGATTTGAGGCAGGCATGCTAAAGAAGATTTGGCGAACGAAGAAAAAGTTCAAAGGGTTTATTATCAAAAAAATAAAAGGAGGTTATTCAGTAGCCATCGTAGGTTTCATTACTTGCTTGCATTCATAGACAGATTGATTCCTATGTTTGCTCACTTCTGGTCCCTCGCTAGATAGATTTATGTTCTTCCGTATTTGTGTTCCCCCTTCTGGGCCGGTCTATTCACCAATTCCAAGTAGTGGTAATGGAAAGGAACAGGTTTAGGAGAACTTTTTTGATGTCTTTCTTCGTTGTACTGGATCGGGCCAGCCTATTAGTAAGCCCATTTGGACAGATTTGTGAGATTGGGATATTCTTGATCGATTTGGTCGGATATGTAGAAATCTTTTTCGGAGATTCTGGATCCCGTAACTCTGGCTCATTTGGAAGGGCTAAACTTCTATCTGAGCCTTTATGAGCAGGATCCAGAGGGCTCCCTTTTATCATCCAAGATGCCATACAGCTTGAAAAGCTTTACAATCGGCTTGGCCGTAGACTGGACAGCTGACTGAGCTAAGGAATAAGCAAACAAGCACCAGCTTTTGCCTAACATGCCCCCTTACTTCCTTCGTGACCTCCCACTACTTCATCTACCGAAATGATTAGGCTAGGTAGATCTCCTTTTTTCTAGCATTAAACCTACTCATGATCCTTAGGTTATAGAGCATGGAGCAGATAGAGAGATGAAAGGACCACCTTCTCCTGCTTGCTTGATCAGTGAAATCCTGTCTTATCGGACATCCTGTAATCAAATTGGATCAGGCAAAAAAATCTTAGATAATGAAAGAAGAGTCCGCCCTTGGGGCATGAGGTGGCGCCAGCCGATACAATTGGAGAGCGAGACCAAACCGAATGCAATGCAAAATTCTTTGATAGACGGCGACACCAGTCTGAGCTGAGGGAAGCCAGCCAATTGAGTCACTAAAACGACCAAGAAGGAATTGCTTTGGTGACGCAGTTCAGTTGGGGCGAGAAAAGCCGACGTAATCTGCGGGCTGGCCGGTTGGGGGCCATCAAATGTGCTTTCTAACAGTCTTAGTCGATTGAAAGAAAGGATTGCTATCCAAGCACGATAAACAGAATATAGAGACCCATCATACGGCTCACCAACTTCACTTGCCTCTAAGGCTTAAGCCCCTTGGCTTGGAACTTGAACGTACGAAACCCTGAACCGAACCCTTAGAAACGAGTGAATGCTTACTGCTCTAGCTGAATTCATGGGGTAAAGAAGACAGCGGAGCAAGGGGAAGTCATGCTGCTTGTGTCGGATGATCAGCCACACTGGGACTGAGACACGGCCCGGACTCCCACGGGGGGCAGCAGTGGGGAATCTTGGCCTTGTTTTCTCCTTTATTTCCTCTTTCTCTTGTAACTGGGGCGATGGAGCACAAAAGTGATGCTCCCCCGGCGCAGGCCCACCACGCTTCACGCCTACGGCGTTTTCGCCAGACGGTCTTTGCTAGTAGTGCCATCCTCCCCACAGGCTGTCTGTATGGAATTCTTATGATAGGAAACTAGCTCCATCCCGACTAGTTGACTGTTCCGGTTTTGGCTTGAGGGAAGTGCTTCGTAGTTGAAAAACTGCCATCTCAGTATAACCTCGGGTTGAAAGTGAAAGTCACCAAAAAGTGGCGGAATGCTCTTTCCCTACAATAAAGTATAGTCTAAAGGTGGTAAGGTCCCAACAGCTTAGTGGCTCGCTTCCGTGCTTTTTCAAGTTTCCATACGCAAAAATAAAGTTAGACTTGAGAAAGGGAGTCGCACACGTGAGCAGTGCGGGAGACTGGAGAATGGGCAAGATCCGAATAGGATTGAAAGGCTATGAATGTCGAATGGTTCCATAGGAGTTTTCGCCCGCCCCTAAATATGGCTGCCGAAAGCTCTGGGGGAGGCTCGCTCCTCCTACATCGAACTTTTCTTTTCTGCCGGTAAAGGAACAGCGGAACAGGTATCTTTAGCAAAGCAAAGGCTTTGGTATAATCAAATTGCACATCTGCTTCCCTTGTTGGGTCCAATTGAACCCTTAGACAACACCCAAGCCCACTAACCAATTACGTTATGACCACTTGGTTATGGTATCAGAGCTGATACCTTCACCCAAACTGTAGACGCCGGTGGTGAAGAAGGAGGTGAGGGCGCCTACTTTGATTAGGCTTACCATAAGTTTGTTTGAAGCTCCGGAGTCTAGTCTACCAATGGGTGCTATGGTGTGTCCTCCCCTCTGCTTTGGGTCTTAAGTGAATGAAAGGGTGGGTTAAAAAACCATGGCCAGGCCCCCTCAAGAAATCTCGCTCATAGGTTACTGATGGGGCCCTTCATCTGGCAGATAAGCTTTGGGATCTACTGATGATGACCATGGAAATCTAGCAGCTTCTCCATCTTAGGCGAACGATTAATCGGTCTCGGAATAGAAGAGTCGGTTCTAAGCTAATCAAAGAGCACGAGTACCTTCTTTCTTGGTGGTCGTCAAGAGGACGAGTGTTGTCGCGTTGTTCACTTTGATCTAGCGCCTCCCAACTTAAGACTTAACTACTACTTGAACCGAAGCCATCGGGCAACCTTTCTTTTTTTAGGAATATTTCTCCCTAGATGCGTGGAGGCTTTACAAAGCAATGAGGAAAAGATCAAGTCCACTAAGCCTTCCTTACCACCCCACTGAACACAGGGTTTGATCCTGTTCGAGTAGTTCTGATCCGAATCTTGCCCTGAATAAGTAAGGTTTTGGGGAAGTTAGAAGCCTTTCGGGCTGAATAGGGGTGGTGAGAGGGTGTAGTGTAGTAAAGGAGGTGGGCTTAGAGCCAGCAAGCCGATAGTACTTATTCAACCCGACACTGAACTAAGGGTTTGATTTGCGACTTCCTGAACTGTTTGCATTGCTCTCTTTGGTGCGTGGCAGCTGGTATAGATGATGATGAAAGGCGGGCCGCTTGAACCGGGACCTATTCTCATAATAGGCAGCAAGCATTTCTTTGGCCCCCTTCCAAATAAATGCTGACAGGGTAGAGCTCGGCAGAGGGTTCGAGAATAGGGTGTTTTCCCAAAAGTATTCATAGACCTCTTTCCGATGAAAAATCTTTTTTGTGTAATTCCAAATTGATCAGGCACTTGCCATCTATCTTCATTGTTCAACTCTTTGATGAAAAGATGAAAAAACCAAAAAAAGCTCTGCCCTTCCATCTCTTGGATAGATAGAGAGGGAGGGCAGAGGCCTTTGGTGCTAGCTTGAACTGGGTTGTTCCTGTTGGTGCTAGGGTTGCCAAGGGAGTTGTAGCGAGATGCTGCTAATGCAGCTATTTCTGATGTCCGGACGATGCAGGGTCTTCTCGCACAAAGAAGATCAAAAACATAACAACTGATTTTGCTTAATGCACGTCACCCACCCGCTCTCAATACAGCAAGTGACTCTCTCTCACAAGACAGGGAAAGATTACCGATTCATCCTACCACTTCCCTGGTCTCCTTCTTTTGTTTTTGGTACTCTTTTATTGCCGTTTGAAACTGCTAATTCCACCATTCGTCCAGCAGCTTAGTTCAGTTCTTGTTGGAGTATCTCTTTCTTATAGTATAGTTACGATTCGCATCCGTCTGTCCACTAGAGGCCTAGAAACAGTATTGGCTGTCGCTTACTGCATTTGGCATTCTACGCTTCTAACCAACTTTAGCTACCTTGTAGATCGATCTACAAGGTAGCTAAAGTTGGTTAGAAGCGTAGAATGCATCCATAGAAGAAGGATCAGATACCCTTATAGGTGACAGAAGTGGTTTTTGCAGCTGCTGCCTGCGCTGTCCATGCGGGAGATTACCCACAAGCCCCATCTAGAAAAAAAGGCAAGGCAACATAAGTGAGAGCTTCCTTCTCTTCTCCCAAAGCCAACTCTAGATTTTCCTCCTTCCGGCAAAGTCAGAGTGATGCTATCTCTCCTCTCCCCGGCTTCATCGATGTTACCCACCAAATAAAAAGCCTGTTCGGGCAGGCCATCTAATTCTCCGGAAAGTATTAGTTGAAATCCCCTAATAGTACCGGTCAATCTTGATATCCTTTCTGGCATAGTTTTGTAAAAGATCGGCAGGTGATCCGTCCTTTCTCCTCTGCCGTGGTTCATGCATTCTTCCTTTTTGGAAAGCGGATAGGGATCGGGGAGGCTGCGAGCTCCGCGTCGAACAGAAAGAAGCAAGCAGGGGGTGTTGCCGTAGCGCGCCGGAGAGGAAGCGTAGGCAACCAAACTAAATAAGGCTACAAAACTAGCTAGCATTTTTAAAGAATGTAGGTCACTCTTTCAACTCGAGGCCCCCTCTGGGGAACTGTTTTAGTTTTAGCATCGACCCCATTTCCTTTTGATCGTATTACGCTTGACTCGCGTCAATCTCACCCTCGCCTGCTTGAATGACACTAACATAACCATCTGCATCAAGGAATAACTCTGACTTGTCATGGTTAACCTCCAGGCACCCGCCATCAGTTTGATAACCTGCAACTAATTCCCTCTCTGGGTAATCTTTCACATTCGGCCAAAGAAGAAATTCAAAAAACTAGAAAGCCTATAAGCAAAAGGGTCAATAGGTCGGGTTTTACTACAACTACTTGAAATGCGTTAGGATAACATCCTTTTTCGATTGGGTATGGCTTCGACCATCCCTTTCCAAAAAAAATCAAAACACCAACCACTACAGTTTGCCGGGGATCCGCTGAAATACGAGAAGATCCCGACGTTTTGCGGTGCATGCGCTTGGTCATTGGCATGAGGAGTGCGGCCTTCATCTGTGTGGAGCAAAGTCAAAAAGTGGATAAGATTGCCAATCTCAAAGAAAAACGAGGAGGAAGGGCAAAGCCAAATGATGAGGGAATAGCACACAACCAATAGAGAAACTTACATCATTATGACAAACGAAGGCTTAAGACCACAGGCACAAGACCCGAAAGTGCAACATAATCATAGCAAGTCCTGGGGGTAGAATAGCAACAGTGAGGAAGCATACCACCCAAAGCAAGACGTGAACAAATATTAACCTGAGCTAACAAAGCTTCAGAGTCCAGATCATACCAGCCAGAACCTGCTCAAAACTACAGGGCGCGCGCTACGGCTTTGACCTAACGGCCTCCGCAAAATAGATGGCATTTTCTGTCTTCTTAGCCGACGTAAGACCTTCATCCGGCAGCAAAAAGCTTTCCCTTGGAGCAGCTCAAACGTCTTCTGGGTCTTTATGCTATTTGTACCCGTCACCGGTTTATGGATGAGTGCTATTGGCGTAGTTGGCCTGGGTTTGTTAGCAAGTATAGGTATAAGCACCAATGTCTTAGGTTTCAAAATAAAGGCATCAGTGCCAAGGCAAGGCCAACACAGAGGTACTAGTTTCAGCATTCATTCCGCAGAGGTTCTTTCACCTTTACCACTATCAGGACCATCTGGGGACCCTGTTATTCCTACAAGCTGGGCTCTTTTCTTCATGGAATAGTTCGTTTCAAGCTCCTGTGCATCCTTTTTATTGCAGGTACGAGAAGAAACATTGGACTCGATTCAAGTAATGTAGCAGCGGCTGCAAAAGTGAGTCTTGTTCCCAGGTTTGATTGGATTTCTTGTATTTTTAGGTAGACGATTCTGCTCATGAGCGTAATGGTATAAGCCTGCCTGACTGTGAGACCGACTGGTCGAACAGAGACGAAAGTCGGCCATAGTGATCTGGGCAAACCCTAAATCTTGCTAGTTTTGTTCGTGTGTTTTACGTGAGCGCGCTTCACTATTTATAAAAAACACTATTTAGTAAAAACACACTAACTTGATCATAAAAGAAAGTGAAACGAAACCGCTGCGCGAAACTCATTATCCGGAATGGCCCCACGGTGTTGATGTCTAGTGCCATCTAGGGATACTATAGAAATAGTATACTTTTTTTGTCATTCGATCATTAAAACAGTGATTCTTGAACGGAATGCGATGAAGATAGTAGGAAGAACTGGTCCATCAATCAAGATGGATTCCGCTTTACCTACATGGACCGGTAGGAGGGGTCTCCCGAACTTCATGGAAGACGCAGTTAGGGAGTTGGAAGATGCACTTTGGACTCCTGCACCAGTAAGAATTGAACTGGAATAAAAAGTCGGGACAGATTTTGTGTTGGTATTGGGAGTCGGAGATCTGACTTACTGTCTACTTTACTCTATGCAAGGATCCTCACTTATCTCAGCTCAATATAAGAGTTCCGAATCGAATCTCTTTAGAAAGAGGATCTTTTGTCTCATGGTAGCCTGCTCTAGTCCCCTTACGAAACTTTCGTTATTGGGTTAGCCACTAGGTAGGCAAAGAGTGTTCACCATAGATTTGCTACCGGCTCCAATCTCTAAGCCTTCCTCTAAAGTCCCATATTTGTTCTCTAAGCTTTCCCTGGGGCTCCCATAGTCATCTTCTAAGTCTTCCTCTAGGGTTCCATATTTGCTCTCTCGGATCCTATATTTACTCTCTGGGCTCCTATATTCATCTTCTGAGTCTTTCTCTAAAGTCCTATATTCGTTCTCGAGGTTCCCATATTCGTTCTCTGGGCTCCCATATTCATCTTTCTTTCCACCGGGGATCCAGCTTTGCAGCCTTCCAATCCTTTGGAATAGACACTGATTGTAGAGATGCAATAAATGCTTTGTGTGCGGGTGATCCGTCCGAGACCTTCCCATTTAAGCATTGCCCATCGGCTCAACTGGTAGAACAAGAACACCTATGCTAATGACCTGACCATGATACAGCATGCTTCTCAGTCACCTGAAATTCCGTTACGAGTAGATACTACATGACCAATCGGATCTTGACGTACCAGTAGGTACCAGAGGAGATCGCTATGATCGTTACTGCATCCGTATCGAAGAGTTTATGGCTGGGTGTGATAGATCAGATTGAGTTTAGAATCAGACCTTCTATCTATCTAGCTGTATTGCCACTCCAATGGTTCTTTTTTTATTATTCCCCATATCTCTCTGAAAGTAATTGAATCGAGATCATCTATAACACGAGAAAAAGAACTGAAGCTGGGGCCTACGAAGTACCGGTCAAGGCAAGGACTTCCATCTTCCCCCACACTAAACACTCCATTATACCCATATTGGGTAGGTCTGGTGCTTTTTTTGCTTATTTTCTATAAAATGCTCCTTTTGCAACCTTCCCTACTTCAATGGAAAAGGGGGGATCGCCCTTTCACAGCCGCCCCTCCACAAAATTGATACCTATCCTTTCGCCTAAGATGATCACGAACGAAGACAGCGGGCCGTCGTCGCCAATATAGCTAGCTTGCCGGAAGTCACCTAGCTGGGCCACTGCTAGAATTACAACTACATAGAGGGTCTCTACAAGTCTATAAAGAAGTTCCAAAAAATTGATCGGTAGTAGAAGGATGGCATGCCTATTCAGCAACGTGCAGAAAGGATGGCTTCACGCAAGAATCTTGACGAACCTATTTTATAAGATAAGGCACTATAAGGATTAGGGGAAAGGTTTCCCCCCACGGTCACCACCTATCACTAGTCTTCGGCCGGAGGGTTTTATTGCAGGGAGAAATCATCGAAATATCCTCCTCCCCTGAAAGGGAACCCGAAAACAGGACGAGAGTGGAGCCCTTCCAGTCTTTTTTGCCAAAGAAGGTTTTGGAGGAGGAACCTCTGGGAACGGCAGTCCTGCATCAAGATTATTAGTTGCTTACCGCTGGTCCACGCATGAGAGCTCCTCTGTGTCTTTCCGGAAATTACTTCGACTCATCGATCCTCGGTGCTAGGTACTCAGGTAAGTCAATCGTTAGGATAGAACTACAGGGACAGAAGATGTCAGCACTTAAGTTATGTGGTCAATCACATATAGCAGTATATTGCCCCCGACAACATGGGATTGGATTGGTATCCTCCCTTATTTTAGGATTTCCATTTACGATTTTCTTTTCTATCTAATTTCATGCTTTAAATGTCATCCAAATTGTGAGGCAATAGCTTACCAAGGCGATGGAAGCATGCCAAGGCGATGGAAGCATGCCAAGGTGAAGTTGACGATCTCTTTAACGTTTATCCTTCTCTTCATCTTGCCCTATGTGCTCATGCTGCGAGTGCCGCAGGATGAAATCCTATAAGCATGCGATCCATCAGCTCGGCCCCAGGTAAACCATAAGGCATGACCCGAGCATATGCATTAAGGCTTTGACCATGTAGTGTATGGGGGTTATTTCGACCATTATAAACTAAAATTTAGAATGAAAGTTTTGCAAATAACTGTAGGATAAATTGGCTGTATGCAAACTATCCTATGAGATCCACCAGCCAAATATCATGTAGTATAATATTTTCACAAATGCCACCAAATATGTGTGATTTGCCAGTATGTTGTTGTACTGACCATATATGACATGGATAACACTACCTGGCTACACCAATATACATGTCCTAAGTGTTTGGTATGACAAAATCGTGATATATCCTAAGGAGCATCTATATATTATCCAGGTTTGTTAGGGATGTATATCCAGCAAATCCCCAAAATGCTCTAACACAGTACCATATAAATATCGGTGAGTAGCCTCGTCATCAATTAAAATATCCTACTTGGAGTGAAGAACGACCTTTCTATGTCCAAATGCAGTGTCGGCATCTTTAGTGTTGTTCGTGCCAAATTGGAACGACCTTTCTATGTCCAAATGCAGTGTCGGCATCTTTAGTGTTGTTCGTGCCAAATTGGATGCCCATGATACGAGAAAAAGTATATAATGCTATGTCATGTGTTTAGCTGATAGTACTACCCTAGTTTGGCAACTAAAAGGTTGCACCTTTTCTTTTATATCATAGAAATACTAGATGTATCGAAAACACAAAGGTTTGAAATCTAGTTTTGACATACATTTTGAAAAATAATGGAAAATTTAGTAGCATGCCACCACCTAGAAGGTGAGAGCACTAGATGTTTCCAATCTCCTCCACATGATACAACCATATTGACTAAAAATAGTCTGGATGTCTATGCACGTGTTTGTTCTTGTAGACAGTGTTGGGCCTCCAAGTGCAGAGGTTTATAGAACAGCAGCAAGTTTCCTTAAGTGGATCACCCAAGGTTTATCGAACTCAGGGAGGAGGAGGTCAAAGCTATCCCTCTCAAGCAACCCTGCAATTACGATACAAGAAGTCTCTTGTGTCCCCAACACACCCAATACACTTGGCAGATGTATAGGTGCACTAGTTTGGCGAAGAGATAGTGAAATACAAGTAATATGGATGTTTATAAGTAGTAAATGCAATCTGAAATAAATATCGTTGTGAGCAAAAATGTAACAAAACTGAATATAAACGGTGTTCAATGCTTAGAAACAAGGCCTAGGGATCATACTTTCACTAGTGGACACTCTCAACAAAGAAAACATAATTGAACACATAAATACCATCTTCACTATACTACTCTAAACTATTCTCCAATGGATAACGAACACTAATCATGTGTAGGGCTACGAAGCACTCCACAAAGTTCGCATTTCTCCAAACTAGATTGCTCCACACTATCACCTTGAGCGCACTAGATGATTCCAACAAACACCAACAATTCATAGAGACACTAACCAAAGAGACACATATAATGCGCACAGTGTCATCCTTCACATCATGGTACAAGGTGTCTCCGGAGATTACAATAATAAAGCACTAGAGTAGCATAATATATGAAGAATAGCATCTACCAATTCAACTATATACAAAGTTCATGATCACATATAGATCACATCATGAGAGAGAGAGGTGAACCACATAGCTACCGGTAGAGCCCTCAGCCCCGGGGGAGAACTACTCCCTCCTCATCATGGGAGACAACAACGTCGATGGAGATGGCAGTGAAGTCGATGGAGATGGCGTTGGAGGCGATGGAGTAGATGGAGATGGCTCCGGGGGCACTTCCCCATCCCGGCAAGGTGCAGGAACAGAGACACCGAAATTGGTCTTCGACGGCGGCGACGCTGTGGAACTTTTCTGGGAAAAATGCTGAACGATTTAAGGTTTTGGCTTCGGAGGGTCTTAAATAGGCGGAGATGCAGTTTCAGAGGGCGGCCAGGGGCCCCACACCACCCCCTGGTGCGGCCAAGGGGGGGCACCACCCCCTGGTGTGGTGGGTCCCTGCCCCCCCTCCGGCTCTCCTTTGGTCTTCGTCTCGCGTCCGGGAAAAATAGGAGGTTCGGGCTTCATTTCGTCCAATTCCAAGAATATTTCCTGTGTAACTTTTCTGAAACACAAAAATAGCAGAAAACAAGGAACTGGCACTGTGGCATCTCGTTAATAGGTTAGTTGCGGAAAACGTATAAAAACGCCATGAAGTGTAACAAAACACAATGCAAATGGTGCATAAACAAGCATGGAGCATCAAAAATTATAGATACGTTTGAGACGTATCAAGCATCCCCAAGCTTAACTCCTGCTCATCCTCGAGTAGGTAAGTTATAACAAAACAATAATTTTTTAGGTGACATGCACCAACACAATCTTGATCAAACAATGTAAAGCATTGAGTGCTGAGATCAAAGTACTCTAAACATGGGCATGAAAGACATAATCTTGACTATAAAACTTAGCAACCATGTTATGACATGAAAAGTAACACAAACAAAAGACCATGAGTAATAATGCATTGAAAGTCAAGTGTGTGTTTCGAGCATACAGAAAAACATAGCAAAGTGGTTTTCAGCTTGTCCTTCATGGAGTAGCAAAACATAAATGCATAGGACACCTTCAAGTTTAAGAGGGCGACTAGATACAAATAATTTAAGAAAAAGCAAAACCATAGTCATGAATCAATCAATAATAAATTTTGGGACTATGCACATTAAACTCAGAATGACAACTATGCTCTCTTAGACGGTGCATAAAGGTAGAAGGTGGAGACTCAACATAAAAGTAAAAGAAAGGCCCTTCGCGGAGGGAAGCAGTGATTACAAGTTTTATAAACCTCCAAAAATTATCCTATGTAGCAGGAACCGGTCTTCCTCAGTCGTTCCCTTCTCTTCCTTCGCACAAGGATACCAAGCTCTAAAACCTACTTCTCATTCAATCGATGCTTAATTAAGTAATGGTTTGTTTCTACATCTACACTTGAACTTGAAGGCCTCAGATTTTAAAACTTAAAGAAAATATTAAGCATAAAATCTGCAACCAAGCTCAAGCCGTGAACTCAACTACACCAATCTTCTTTTCAAAATCAGTTGTCTTGACAGAAAATCCCACTTGCATTTTTTCTAAGCACAAAAAACACCACTTTATTATATATCATTTGGTCATCCATTTTTTGTTTTTAATTCCTTTTCCAACATCCACCAACAGATCTAACTCCTAGTAATACTAAGAGTTGTAAGTTGTAACGAGTAAAAACCTAAAGTTGAATCTCTTAATTGCTTGTTCCTTTTCTACCTAATCTCTTTGTTGCAGGTACCTAGTCCATATGCTTCGACTTACCTCCAGGAACTCCTTACCCCCTTCGCTTGTTAAAGGGAATCTGCAGGCTCAATCACATCACCATTTGAATAAATCACCTTATTAACAAAACAAGCAATCTTGAGCTCACTTGCTTGCAATGTCGAAAGAAAATAAATGCACGAGAACAACACATGTGAACGTTCAAAACAAACATGTGGGAAAAAACAAGCGTAAATACTTTCTTCATATAACTATTTGTTGATATATAATTTTTATTTATCTAGGAACATCAAGGCCCTTCTAATATCACTTAGTGCCATCAAATGAACAAAGTGGTAACAAAAAATCCAACCATTCGGCTAAATTCAGAAGAAGCAACAAAGAGTTCAATCAAAAGAAAATGCATACCCATTTATTCCGCTTATGCAGCACAGGCCAAGAGCTGTTAAAGCAGCGACGATTATCATTTTTGGCATCCTATGCCCCGTAGCAAGTAGGTCGGTGGAGCGATGTCGTCCAGGGTTTGATGTCTGGCACGATACCGCCGCAATGACTGGATGCAGTGCTTGTTGTGACCCCGTTCAAGTTCAGATTGGGGGCGCCGCGTGGAGGGATGTGTGGCGGCATTGGAAGGAGGGGACACCAGTGCACCATGCCTATCTTGCGGCTCTGATCAGTTCCTTCTCACACTTGCCTCTCCTCCTGCTCCCACTCTGCTTGCAAGTTTTTCAGATTAGTAAATACTTCAAATGATGCGGGTACAACTATTTAAGAACTTATACTTTGTAGTGCTAAATTGAGTAGATACTCTGAAATTCTAATTAAATAATTTAACTAAATTGGGAAATTTATGGTGGTAAATCTTGCGTGTTTGCTTGTTATCCGGCCACTGACAATGAAAATTGGACCTTACGGCTCTGTCTTCTGCCTGTTGAGATTGAGGCCGAAGAAATGCCGTCTGCCGGAGTCCGGGTCACTTCCATGATGGAGCAGCCAGTCTGCTCGTCTCCGCGCTTGTGGCCGCCAGATGGCGCGGACATTGCTGGCCGGGACACACGTCGCGGAGCAGCCTATAGGGAGCTCTCCATCACCCGGATCTCCCTCCATGGCCCATGGTTGCAAGCTGTGGCGGTCCGGGCTGCCTGTATTCCATGGATCATGGCTGCAAGCTATGACAGGAGATCGCTAGGGTGCGCGCGGCAGCCAAGCCGGGCGCTGCACTGCATCCGCCCATAAGAGAGTACATCAATCACGCATACGACTAACCCAACTTTAATACAGTAGAGATTTCCGTGATTCTTGTGTGCTTAAGTCCTTTCATGACGTGATATCAAATCCATGATTGCTTTCCATCTATTACCAATTCCGGTAATTGGTGTTTGGCTCATTGATTTTCGATTTTTTATTTTTGTGATTGAGGGATCCCGTGATTGAAATTAGTTTCCTTTATTTTGCATCCCATGATTTTTGTAATCCGTGATTCTGTGTCATTAAGTATTACCATATTCTTCTTCCTTGGTTGAATGGCCTAGATTTTATTTCTGCTAAAGATTCTACGACTGAGATGACTCCAATGTTTGATGTCAAAAAAAAATTGAGGTAACGTACCATCACAAACTCCAATTTAATAGTAAATATTTTTTTTCGATTTGTCTCTGTTTGTGTAGATGCGAAGAATAGCAGAATGTAAATTTACTTTTTTTCTTAGTGAAGTTGCCCATAATATTGTTCATATTGTTGCCTAACAGCGCATAGTAGTTGCTCATTCTATCAATTTGTTGCCTACCTAATCTCTTATAATAGTTGCTAACAGTGAGGGTTTATTGTCTAGTTGTAGTTGACAAAAATCACATAGGTGCCATTTTGTTGCCTAAAATCACATAATAGTTACTAAAAAGCTACTTTCTTGCCTAAAATCACATAATAATTGTTGGCAAAAAAATTATTGTCGTTGTAATTTGCCCTAGCTTCGGTGTAATTACCAAATTTTGAAGTTCCATGCGGATGCTATGAAATTACATATTGATGTTGTGAAGTGTGCATCGCCATCTGCATCGATGACGGTTGATGTTTCACTAGAAGTCCAGAGCGGCCCTATGGAAAGTTTGTAGATGCGCTCGAGAACTCAAGTATGACACTCAAGGGGACCTCCTGAGTTCATCGGGGGAGATGCACTAGAAATCCATCTAGTTGCTAAAATATGTTGGTTTATTGTCTAGCCGTAGATGCCTAAAAAACACATCTAGGTGGTTGTTGCCTAAAAGCACATAATATTTGCTAAAGTCACAAATAGTTGCTAAAAAGCTAGTTTGTTGCCTAAAATCATAACAAATTTAGGCAACTTCATAGCGAGCGTGGGCGACACGGAGCCACCGAAGCCGCGACTGGCCATGGAGGAGGCGACAAAGCGAGCAATAAATCTTAGGGTGGGAGGGTTCAGGGGTCCCAGATGACTTAGGCCAGGGTTAGCTCGCCGATGCCGAAGAAAAAGGAGGTGTGTGTTGGGGTAGGGAGGGGCTTAGAGGGATGTCGAGGGAGGTGGTGGACCGGCGGAGGCAGATATTTGAGGAGGGAGCAACGAGGCAGCGCGGGAGCCCCGCCGACGGCGGGTGATGGCGGTGAAGATGTTGTGCCAGTGAAAATGACTACTAATGTTGCAAAACGAACTAGTTTAAACAATTTCACGTCTATAGTAGGCAGCTTCGCTGCAATTATGTGCTACTTAACAACAATGGTAGTCAATTTAATAACAAAAAAAATACAAGTTTGTTTTGCAGCGAATGCAACTTTGTTGCGGGACAAGGCAAAATACATAACATCGGTATGCAACTTCACATCAACTAATAACAACTTAACATCTTCACAAATAACTATGCAACTTCACATCAGCTGTGAGCAACTTCACAACAACGGTAGGCAACTTTACTACAACATCAAGCAAATTTACAGGAACGGTAGGCAAGTAACTAAAAAAGACAAATTTCTTGAGTGACAAAGCAACTTTGTAAGAGGTAAAGAAACATTCAAACATGACAAAGAGGAGAGGGAATCACCATTCTCATCGACAATGGTCGATGAATCACCAGAAGTCTAGAATGACCCTCAACAAAGTCTTGTGAGACAATCGGGGACTCTAGTGTGACACTAGCGGCCAAAGCTAGATCTCATCGGGGGAGGTACGCCAAGAATCCAATCGACCATGTGCTCCAGCGGAGTGAGGACCTCAAATCCGGCAGGATGGAACGCCATGGTAAACACCAGAGCTGTAGGCAACTTTGCCACATCAGTAGGTAACTTCGTACCAACGATATGCAACTTTATTGTTGTGGAGTTTTCGAGTTCATCTCTGGACTTACCCCGAGGGTTTTCCTCGATATATGGTGAATTATTGACTGTCATCAGTGTAGATGAAACCAATTTAAGAACATTGATTCACAATTACAGGTTTCTTTGGTAACAGGATTTTTGCGACCAATTTCACCTACCATGAACCCCTAGACAGCAAAGTAGCTTAACTTTTGAGCAACTATTTTGTAATTTTAGGCAACAAATTTGTATTAGACAAATACATATAAATTAGCATTATTGGCAACAAATCGGTATTATTGGGCAACAAAATGGTATCATTGGGCAAGCACACGTGAGACCCACCAGGCTATACTCTCAACATTATCTTCTCCTACCTCGAGTTTCCCCATTGTCACTCCCATCAAAATCTGCCCCCAGCCACTGATTTTGGCCACCGTCCGCCTCCTTTCCCCTTTGCTGCTGCCCTTTCTATTGCATGGCCCACTGACATGTGGTCCTTACATGTCAGGGTGTTCTTTCTTCGTCAGGCACCTCTATGGGAGCGCCCATGCTCGCTCGATGCCCGCGTGAGCTCCTCCGAGTGCATCGACATGAATCACTAGTTGCCTCCTCTGATCTGCAACTCCTGGCTGCGAAAAAGGAAGGCGGAGACTGCGTGGTGACGATGGCCATGAGATGGACCCGTTGGATGTCCGCACCGGGGCACCAGGAAGTGCGCGCTGGTGTTGTAGGGGGGAGGGAGAGGGGCGCAGCCACCAGTGAGCTATGTAGTGATTAGGGGTGGATATCGAGCCAGCTTGGCTCAACTCGACTCAACTCGTAAATACTCGTTAATTAACGAGCTAGCTTGACTCAACTCATTAACTAAACAAGCTCTAGACCCCAACTCGGCTCGACTCAATTAAAACTCGAGTTGGCTCAATAAACTCATTAAGCTTGATAAGAACATGAACAACATTAGCACCATAGCATCAATATCAACAATGGACAATAGTCCACAATATAACGTAAACTTTAACATTCAAAAGTTGCTTAGAAGTCCACCATCCCTTACATTTAAAGTGACACCATGAATAATCCAGAATAAAATGGCATCACATAGCTTTTTAGTAGTACAAGTAGCCATATTATGAGCTAAATGAGTTTAACGAGTACTCGTAACTCGACTCATTAAACTCATTTTCTTAATGAGCTAAAAATGCTAGCTTGGCTTGACTCGTTAGTGTCCGAGTTCAAGCTGAGTTGAGCCGAGTTTTTGAGTACTCATTAAGCTCATGAGTTTCGAGTTTTATTTCCACCCCTAGTAGTGATGCTAGGGCAATGGAGTGTTTACCCACTATAGGGCTCGCCAGCGATGGTGCATGTATCCATGTGAGGGCTCGCCGGCGATGGGAAAAAATAGGGAGAGAAAGGCCGACGGCGGGATGCGTGCTGGAGGAGGTAGTTCATCAATGGGACGCCTAGGAAGGCAGTCGGCGGTGGAGGCTACCTGCTCCGATTGGATCAGGTTGGACTCGGGTTGGAGGTGCAAAGAATGGGGAAAGAGAGACGGCAGGAACGAGACTCTGAACGAGTTCACATAGCGCCTAGACCACCATGCACAGAGCGATCAGCGATCAGCCGCTCAGATCGTGTGGATCCTACGGTTGTCTAGCGTGCGACGTGGAGTCCCATTTGGCGCAGTTGCGATGGGAAGCATTTGGGCATTAAAATTGTCTATAACGACCTCTTACAGACTCATCACCACTTTTTTTAAACATGGAGAGGCCTCGAGGGCCTGGACACCTTCATTAATAACAAAGTGGTACAGGTACATTTGCAATAAGGACCTCATAGTAGTAGCTAAAAGAAATTAAGTCCTTACTTTTAACAACAAAGACCCTAGAAAAAATTGGACAATGCAATCCGGTCCTCTATGACCGCTGTCGAAGTAGGAGTACAGAACACGGCCGTCTTCCCCAATGCCGGGGACATCACCACTTGGCTCAAGTTTAACGAGAGTCACCGCTTCATACTCCAATGAGGGCCTCCATCTAGAGGTTGAAGAAGCGCCGGCAACCACTTCCGGCGAAGAGAAAGGCCACCTCAAGGCCAAATGAGTCGGCTGACTGCTATCAGTCACTGAGAAAGGAGCTCCATTAATGGTGTCACTATTCCAGCACCGCCTGCTTCCAATCTGAAATTCAACAAACTATTCTCTTCCCCCAACTCCACCATGGAGAGATGCAGAGAAGAACATAGCTTCACTCCAGATTGAAATCCCGCAGCAAAAGATGGTCTTCAACCACCGCATCATGAAACCAGACCCGCCATCAAACCCTGAACTCTCGCCATGAGTCGAAGGAGACAGAACAAAGAAGATTTGCAGTAGTAGTAGACCAAACAGACCTTATTAAAGGAGTTGCTCAAATCATCAATCACCGACGCCTTCGGCTCCCTCCATGGGAGCGCCACCGCAGAACAAAGAAGAATCGTGCAGAGCCGGGCCTGGTCCAAGAAGCCCAACTCCAAGCTCCTGATGCAGACCTTATTCTGAGGGATGCGAGGCTTCCTCGTCCGCACTTGCGCCGGTGCCTGACACCGGCGAGACACAGTGAAGAAGAGGAGAACAAGACGCAGTGGATCTGGCTGCTTTGATCCACCATCCTACCCTCATATTCCATATAGGAAACAACTAAGCAGAAATGAAACCTAAATCTAAGACGGGCACCATCCCATCGCCGATGGGAGAAGCTCCGGTCAGGCCCGGAGAATCCGAGGAGGAGACCAGAGACGAGGGGTTCCAGAGAGGCCGAGGGAGAGAAAGAAGGGAGCAGTCGTCTGTTTGATTTTAAATCCACTCACTGACTCCATCACAATTGTATATGCCCTTAACTTTGAAGCAACCGTGGTTTTTTTAGGAGAAGCTATGGTGGTTTGTTTTGCAGCACACCACAAACACATTATTACAAACTAAACACTAGTGGGAAAAGGACTTTTATCCCCGTTGGTAAGAGACTTTAATCCCGGTTGTCCAACCGAGACTGGCAAAGCGGGACTAAAGCTTCCTCTTTAGTTCAGGTTGCTCAACCGGGACTAAAGGTCCTCCATGTGGCCCGGGTCGTGTGCAGGGGGCTAGTGGACCCTTAAGTCCCGGTTGGTGGTTCCAACCGGGACTAAAGGGGTCCGGTAAGATGAAGCGATCGGAACCGGTAGGGGTCAAGCCTCTGTGCTTATCTGTGCTAGTCCCTGGATCAACTTGCTAGCACACATAGTTCAAGATGCAATACCAAGATACAAAGGTCATAATTGTATTACATCGAATGATTCAGAAATTAAAATAGTGCGATACAACTTGCATAGCCTGAAAAAAGACTAGCTCAAACACAAATAAAGTTCAACAGCAAAATACAAATAACATAAAGGGCTCCATTCAGTGCGACAGGCGAACACGATCTGAGTGGAGACTCGCAACCCTATCATCATACCTCACTCATAACTTGAGTAACCTGCAACATGAAAAGTTGCAGCCACGAATGGTCAATACATTTGGAATTGTATTGGCAAGATTCACTTTTTGGTGGATAAATAAATGGAACATATCTAGTACATGCACATTTGGCATGGTGGAGTTTAGGCTAATTTTGCAGAAAGCAACATTTCATCCTATCTTTTCCAAACCATTTTCATTCTTTGAAAACATCTTTCTGGACACTTGGATATATACCCAAAGTGCTCGTACCCATGTTCACCCATCAAATTTTAATTAAGAAATTGGGATGAGGAGATCTTCCAAACAGTTCCAGGCCTAGTTGCTCAATTTGTCCAGAACCGAGGACATGGCTAAGTACTTAGTTTTTGACACTCTCAAGAGGTTGTACAATTTTCCCCACATGACTCAGTCAGCCCGGCAGTTTGATTACACACAAATGTGCAATGGCCGAAAGAAGACCAAGACGAGACCTTTCAGAAGTAGTTCCCCAAACCACCAGACGGACCATACCACCTACACATTCTTCATGTGCTAGTCACGTCGGGCCGGGTTCCCACAACTTACTCAGTCAAGACAGAGCCCATATGACATGTGGCTGTACGATAAGCCACTAAACTAGAACCTGTCCAATATCCATAGTCCTGGGTGCTTTCCGCAGGTGTGCATAAGACAGGAGTAAACCATAGATATGGTCCCATAGATATGGCCACCATGGAAATGGTGGGCGACCATGGATATGGCCCCAAAGAAAAGGTCCTCATTGCCACTCCTTCAAAGTTTTCCATGCCATTCGCCCAGGTGTTTTATTAATTAAGTTGTTTTTACCATATAAAAACAAATATTTTCTCCAACACAATTCCTTAACATGAAATCCCTCCCACGCATCTATTAGCATAGCAGTCATACTATCCTAGGTTGGCGACAAGGAAGCAAGTCATGGAAGTTTCATATGGCTATCCTACCTGGGTTTCATAGCATAGCATAATACTACAAAAAGTCCTACACATGCAATCTACGAAAAATCAACTACATGCTTAAGAAAATAGTAGGACATTTATGAAGTGAACTTGCCTTGATTGAGGTTGTTGGTTTCACAATCCTCACAACAATAATGGTTACACTCCGGACAATCTACACGATCGACAAACATTGCAATCAATACACACACAAGCAATGTATGTCATGCACACAATGAGAACACAATGAATTTGTTTTTGTTGAAAATATTTTATAAAATCAAAGTCTCTGTTTCAAAGAATTTATTTTGCAAAACTTTCATGCAAATGATTAATCATCTACAAGTAAGTACAAAGGCAGAAGCCAAATAAATGTAATCAGAAATATAGAGGCTTATATTTTTTTAAAGAGAGTTATATGGTTCAAAAATGTTTTTTACAGAATCCAATGGAAAAAGAATCAATTAATTTTATTTTTTTAGAATTTGAGGTATGGAAAGAAATACTCCAATTAAGCATTTAAAATTTGGATGACAATTAACTACTACAAAGCTCATGTTTTACTGTTCCAGAGTGTTCCTCATGTTTCCATGATTACAGGGACATCAAATTTGTTAAATTTGGATAAGCGAAACAAAAGATATGAAATTTGGAAGTTTCTAGAGTAATCTATCCATCATATACGAAAATAGATTCATATAGGAAAAGTGGACGAATTTTTATTGGTTGATACCCTTTATCTACTTCTGGTCATTGGATAAAAATTGTGTGGTTGTGCAAAGAGAAGAACAAAAAACAGAAGCTCATGTACGGAAGTGGTATTGCTCGCCGGAAATGCATGTACAGCTACGGCAAAACCGGTTCTTCTTGCTGTCGATGGGGAGCCTTCAGTAGCGAGGAAAAACGTGGACAACGTAGGGGATGACGAGGCGAAGAAAACTGCATGCCTGGCATCCTTGATCATGTCCTTTGTTGTCAGAAGTCACCGGCTGGAGCGACGTCGAGCAGCGGCTGCGCGTAGAGCGGTTGCGCGTCCAGTAGAAACTAAATGATGCAACGCCTTGTCCTGGACGTAGGCGACGGTTAAAGGAGTCCGCGATTAAAAGGAATCAGGCCATAAGTTTTCTTACGCGACGTACTGGTCCGACGAACTCCGATGACGGCCAACGGAGAGAACATGGTACATAATACGTTTCAAACGTATCTATAAACGTATCTATAATTTTTAATGCTCTATGCTTATTTTTACACCATTTGCTTTATGTTTTGTTACACTTCGTAGTATTTTTATGCATTTTCCGGAACTAACCTATTAACGAGATACCACAATGCCAGTTCCCTGTTCTCTGCTTTTTTGTGTTTCAAAAAAGTTACACAGGAAATATTCTCGGAATTGGACAAAACAAAAGCCAAACCTCCTAATATTTACCGAAGCTTCCAGAAGAACGAAGAGGAGACGGGGGGGGGGGGGGGGGGGGCACGGGCCAGCCATACCATAGGGTGGCGCGGCCAGCCCCTGGCCCGCGCCCCTGGTGGTGAGGCCACCTGGCCCACCTCCTGACGCCGCCCTTCCGCTTATATATTTCTCCCGACGGGAAAAACCTAAGGACCCGATCAATTTTTCAGAAACACATCGCGATCCGCCGCCGTCATCGACCCGAGATCGGGAGGGTCCAAAAAATCTTCCCGGCACCCTGCCGGAGAGGGGAATCATCACCGGAGGTCTTCTTCATCGCCATGCTTGCCTTCGGCGCGATGAGTGAGTAGTCTACCTTGGACTATGGGTCCATAGCCGTAGCTAGATGGTTGTCTTCTCCACCATGTGCTTCATGTTTAGATCTTGTGAGCTGCCCTACATGATCGAGATCATCTTTATGTAATTCTACATGTTGTGTTTGTTGGGATCCGATGAATATTGGTGTTATGTTAAGTTGATGTTCTGAAATTTATCTTATGTTATCTCTATGTTGTTTATGATCTTGCATGCTCTCCATTGTTAGTAGCTATCTTGGCCAAGTAGATACTAGTGACTCCAAGAGGGGGTATTTATGCTTGGTAGTTGGGTTAATGCCTCTATTTAATCTGGGGGAGTGACAGAAACCTCTAAGGTTGTAGATGTGTTGTTGCCACTAGGGAGAAAACAATAATCTTGTATCTAAGGACATTTGCTTTGTTTATATTACACACTTTGCTTAATGCAATTATTTGTTGTTCGTAACTTAATACTCAAGGGGTCCTTGGACGATTCCCCGCGAGTGGATTATTAGTCATAGATGCAGTTGGATGACGGTCTATGTATTTTGTTGTAATACCCAGAGTAAATCTCATAGTGATCCTCATGACATATGCACGTTATGTTTATTCTATCAACTAGTCATCAACCCGTGCAACCGCACGGGCTAGTTCATTAAGAAAACATGCAAAAATATAACCGAAGTACCAATATCATATATTTATGTGTGAATTTTATATATTTAAATTGAAGGACAATCCCTCATCAATCTAATATTGCTATGAATTAATGCAATAGTTTTATTAAACACATTATTTTTTGTCTTGAGAATTATTACGAATGGCATATTGATTTATTGGATGCTAGAGAGATTATTTTTGAGAGTATGATGCAGATATTGGACACCTTTTTGAAACATCATGAATATAAACCTTGTATCAAGATACATGTGTCATGTCAAAGAAATTAGGAAAGCAATAACTTCAGAGATGCACAATATAAAGGATTTAAGACTTCAACCAAAAGCATATGAATAAATGTCTTCGTTGTTGTCTTCAAGCAACATACTATTGAAGAACTATACTATGTGCCAGCTTGTAAGCGCAATTGTTACTATTTTTAATGTATTCCATCATCCCTTACGGGTGACTTCAAGCTACTTAGCATCATTAAATAGGCAATAATAGACTATGAATTGTGGAAAGGAGGACTTTGAAAACTTGGGGGTCGATTCAAAGAACTTTCCTATGATGTAGATGTCCATAAGGATGATAATGATGAGATAACAGTTTTGAGCACCCACAAATGTATACGATGCAAAGAAGCTGAGAAACGTATCTTATTAAGTTGGGAAATATATTTTACACTAATTAATCGTCACTTGCTTTGGAATGCCAAATTTTAACTACAGATTGGTACTTATGGAATTAGGCTACACAAAATTACCATGCATAGTCAAATAATTATAAATGTGATCCAAAAGGAAGCTATAAATATTATCGGTTTCTTAATTCTGTAGTCTATGGGTCAGATATATCATTTCTTGTGCTAATAAATTATAAGTACTATCAATAGATGGAAGACTGGTTTGCACGTATCATCAAAATACATAAAAGCAAAATAGCCTGCTACCACCGGTGGTAGCTATGCACCCACCATCCACCATTAGATCCTCTATAGGGAGCATGTGATTTTCTACCGGGAGCACAAGAATTAACAGACGGAAGCAACGGTGTTTGCATGCATATTCCCATCTCTCACCACCTCAACACACCACCCCAACACACCACACCATGCAACCTATTGGATTATCCACCCCAACTAACCACACACACACACCTACTACACCATCCACTCAACCTATCCATCCAAAGCCACCACACCAAGGAACCACCCCAACAAACCATCTCATCTCACCATCCACTCTGCAGGTTACTTGGTTAGGAGAGTGTGCATGGCAACTAGGCATGGCATGTCTTAAATCACCACCTGCTCTAGCCATCCACAGTTGCCATCCTAGGTAGACATTCAAGAGTGTGCATGGCAACTAGGCATGGCAACTAGGCATGGCATGTCTCAAATCACCACCTGCTCTAGCCATCCACAGTTGCCATCCTAGGTAGCCATTCAAGAGTACTATGTGCATGCAACAAACGGAAGCATTTCATCCATTATCACCGTCATCTCCTGCTCTCTACATCGCATGCGGTAGGAATATCATGCTCATGCAATCCAAGGACTATGCATGTATGCATAGCTACCACCGGTGGTAGCAAATCCGCGTTGATACATAAAATAAGATGAAAAAGACCACCTATCCTTACCTTTGCTATATTTGATGTAGATTTGGCAGCAGCTAGCATGTCTAGCGGAGAGAAAATCCATGTCAATAACAGTCCCTGAAACACTAATAATAAAAATTGTCAAGTGTTTTTCTTGTTTACAGAATAAAGGATGAACCTATTGTAGCCAAAGGGGCACACAGAAATAAATATCACATACTCTTACCTATCTCAACTTTATGTTCACATATTGTTACTTCTGATAGCACACAGTCTTCTCCCTCAAAAGAACAAAACATCTGCTCAATCCACATAACGGATGCAACGTCATGGATGCAATGCGGATTCATAAATTTTTCATCTGACTCCAACTTGCACCTCTGGTACAGTAGAAGAATGAAATTTCATAGGTGGGAATTCATGGAGCACATAGCAAAAAAAAAAATCAGAGTAAAGTTTGACTCGGCATAAACTGCTTATCAATGTGAGAACTCGGGATACATATTCCGAAGCTGAGGAAAGGGCGCTGACCATCCCTAGCTACGGTGGATAGCTACACCAAGTTAGCGCGCGGGCAATTTTGCAAACTTCATATGAGTCAGCACGTCGAGAACAATCTGCAAGGACTGCAGGCTGGCTGACATGCACGTACTGAACCTGGTCTATCTGTTCCTCGGATGTACCAAATTGGCTAATAAGCTGGTGGAATTGGGTTGAAAGATCGATTGTGCTCCTGATACGTGCGCACCATTATTTTAGATCACCGACGATGCTAATTCTGAAATATTTCTAGAGACCCCTATTATGTACTACTAATATGTACATATGAAGCTATCAAAGGACAGTGGACAAATACATGTCAGCATGTCACTCTCGTACGTACCTACCTCAGCGCTGGCTTTATGAAGCACATCTTTGATCGTACCTAGCTATTGGCTGTCTTGAATATAAGGTGCAAGTCTTTGATTGATCTTGCAGGGCTGCGTGTCCAGTGGTGGCCTGTTGCGTCATGAGGCGCGAGGTTGAGACATGAGCCGCTGATTGCATGTACAAATACGTGGTCAATTGATTAGCTGTGAAGCTCACCGTCTAATAAACTGGAAGTAGGACATGGCAATTACGTACATGAGATTAGCAAGATTACTTCCAGGTCTGCCGAGAAGAGGGTCAAGCAAACGCTGCGGCAGACCTCGGAGTCTCGCCGTCTCGGAGAGGGCGTAAACTTTGGCCGCTAGCTGCAGCAGCCATGACGCACTACCTGCATGATGTCTATGAGGCTACGGCGACGATGAGGGGTAGAGGAGCATCTCCCATAGATTTATCTTCATGGAACAGCCGAGACAACGCGCTAGGTCACGGAGACGGTAGGGTCTTTTCGGGTGGAAACGGGATTAGGTGGGGCTTGAACGGGGAAATCACATCCGTTTGTAGATTATCGGATGGTTATTATTGATGTATTTCTGAGGATTAATGTGGTGTCTGCTACGGTGCCTCCAATTAGTTAATATAAGATTGCCCAGCTGTAATTTGTTTACCCAGCATGTCGTTACTTATCTTATGGAGAGACACCACTAGTGAACTGTGGATCCCGGTCCAATTTCCTTTACATTGCTATTATCGTTTACTTTTACTCGCGTTGTTTACTTTCTCGCATATTACTATTGCTTTCCACTCGATACGCTCAATCCTTTGTTTACAGCAAACCGGTGAGATTGACAACCTCATCGTAAGTTGGGAGCAAAGTTCTTGGTTGTGTTGTGTGCAGGTTCCACGTTGCTGCTGGTGCAAAGCAAAGCCCTGGACGAGGCACCTTATAAATTGTCCGGAGCTATCGCGAAGCTAGCAGGCATCACCTTCTGAGGTTTGGCTTTTTCCTACTGGTTCGATAAACCTCGGTTTCTTACTGAGGGAAGACTTGCTACTGTGCTCATCATATATTCCTCTTGGGGTTCCCAACTGGGTGGTTATCAGCCCGCATCAAGCATTTTTTTCTGGCGCCGTTGCCGGGGAAAAAGAAGATTTCTGCAAGGGGAGTCTCGCACGCACAATATTTTACTTTGTTATTTGTTTTGCTTTATTTTATTTTTGCTTGCATCATTTTATCAAAAACACACAAAAATTAGATTCCTTATAGTTGTTATTTTTACTTGTCTGCTTTTAGCTTTGCTAGAATGGGTACTCATGAGAACACCAAGTTGTGTGATTTTACTAGCACTAATAATAGTGACTTTATCTGCATTCCTATTGCGCCACCTGCTCCTGCTACAAATTTTTATGATATTAAACCTGCTTTATTAAACCTTGTTATGAAAGAGCAATTTTCTGGTGCTAGTACTGATGATGCTGCAGCTCATCTCAACAATTTTGTTGAGCAATGTGAGATGCAAAAATATAAGGATGTAGAAGGTGATATTATTAAGCTTAAGTTGTTTCCTTTCTCTTTAAGAGGAAAAGCTAAGGATTGGTTCCTCTCTTTGCCTAAAAATAGTATTGATTCATGGGCTAGGGGTAAGGATGCTTTTATTGGAAAATACTATCCTCCTGCTAAGATTATAGCTTTGCGTAGTGATATTATGAAGTTTAGACAGTTTGATAATGAACATGTTGCTCAGTCTTGGGAAAGAATGAAATCTATGATAAAGAATTATCCCACTCATGGACTGACTACTTGGATGATTGTCCAAACTTTTTATGCAGGACTGAATTTTTCTTCAAGGAACCTATTGGATTCAGCTGCTGGAGGCACTTTTATGTCCCTTACCTTGGGCGCCGCAACAAAGCTTCTCGACAACATGATGGTAAATTATTCTGAATGGCACATCGAGAGAGGTCCACATGGTAAGAAGGTAAATTCTGTTGAGAAAACCTCTTCCTTGAGTGATAAGATTGATGCGGTTATGCTTATGCTTTCTAATGATAGAGCTCATGTTGATCCTAATAATGTTCCTTTGGCCTCTTTGGTTGCTCAAGAAGAGCATGTTGATGTAAACTTCATTAGAAATAATAATTTCAACAATAATGCTTATAGGAACAATTTTGCTAGTAACAATTATAGGCCATATCCTTCTACCAATGGTAATGGTTAAGGTAACTCTTATGGTAATTCCTCCAACAACACTAGGGGCACTCCCTCCGATCTTGAGGTAATGCTCAAGGACTTCATCGGTAAGCAAACTGCTTTTAACAAGTTTGTTGAGGAAAAGTTTGGCAAAATTGATATTCTTGCTTCTAAAGTTGATAGCCTTGCTCTTGATGTTGAACTTCTGAAACTAAAAGTGTTGCCTAATGAGGTGAAAGAAAGTAATACTTTTGCTGCTACTAATGCTATTCAAGTTAAGATTGATGAAAATGTTAGGATGTTAGCAGAATTGCATGCCAGGTGGGAAAGAGAAGATGAGATGGCTAGAAAGATGAAGGTATGTACCAATACTACCTCTAATGATGTTGTTACAAATGCTAGCAATCCTCTTACTTTGTTTGGTATAGAGAAAACTCCTACTCCTTGTGTTAAAAAGCCCAA
This sequence comes from Dactylis glomerata, assembly GCA_007115705.1. Lineage (NCBI taxonomy): Eukaryota > Viridiplantae > Streptophyta > Magnoliopsida > Poales > Poaceae > Dactylis > Dactylis glomerata. The sequence goes on along the minus strand of QXEO01002107.1, from coordinate 3,297,073 downwards.
AACTGCAAAAACTTTTTCTCAAAAGAGTGCTAAAATATTTTGGAGTGTAGGGGATGATAGCTCTATTTCTTTTAATGATTTTGATGTTGATGGCTGCAATATATTTGAAGTTATTTTGTTCTTGCAAAAGCTTGCTTTGAGTCCCAATGCTAGTTCTATAAATGTTGCTTTTACTAAGCATATTACCAATGCTCTCATGAAAATTAGGGAGGAAAAGTTGAAACAAAAGGCTTCTATTCCCAAGAAGTTAGAAGATGGTTGGGAACTGTAGTGACCTCATCTGTTAAAGATGACGATCCCTGTGCTTTTCAGTGCTAGTCCCTGGATCAACGCTAGCACACATAGTTTGAGATGTAATATCAAGAAACAAAGGTCATTTTATTACATCGCATGATCCAGCAATTACATAAAGAACTTACAATGCTCATAGCATAGAGCTTTCAGAGTTTACAACGAAATCAAAACTAGCATGGAGTCCTTCTTCTTCATGTGCCATAGGCGAACATGATGCGGATAGACTCGTAACCCTGTCGTACCTTTCTTAACGTCAAAACCTGCAACATGAAACGTTGCAGCCACAAAGGGTCAATACACTTGAATTGTATTGGCAAGATGTCATTGTTTGGTGGACACCAATGGAACCTATCACTTAAATGAATATTTGGCTAGGTGGAGCTTCAGACCTATTTGCACTAAGCAATTTAATCCTATCATTTTCTTGTAGCAATTTTTTTAGCTGGACAACTTAACTTGGGTGATCTACCCATGTAGCCACAGGCCATAGTTATCGTACGGGACACACTGGTCGATAGATACCTACATCAATTGTCAAAACCTCAATTCTCTTTTAAAACACTATTGGACACACTGGAATCCACCAGGTGCTCCTAGTAAATTATGCACACACAGGAATCCACCAGGTGTACATAATTACGATCACACAACAAATCCCTTGTTGTCCCATCAAGTTTTAATTTAAAGAAGTTGGCATGATGAGATCCTTGAACATCTTCAAAATCATGTCGCTCAAAATTGTCCATAACCGGGGACACAGCTAAGTACTTAGTTTTAACCCTCTGCAGAGGTGGTGCACTTTTTCCACAAGACTTAGTCAACCTCTTTTGCCATGATGCTCATTTTGCTCAAATGGCCAAGTGAAGACTAAGACGAGACCTTTCAGAGGCAATCCCTCAGACCAACCCGGACGCGTTCCCTCCTATCATCATCTACCACCCTCTGTCCGTCTGGCTGAGTTCTCGCAACTTAATTAGTCAAGACAGAGCCCATATGACTCGTGGTTGCACTGGAAGCTTCACGACTTGAGCGTCTCAAATCTCTTTGTTCCTGGGTGGCCGTCCACAAGTGAGATACACCTGGTGGTTTAGAGGTTCGACGACATGACCCCAGGGAACCACTCAACACAAATCCATTCTTACCACTTTCCACCCAGGTGTTTCATTAACTTAGTTGTTTTCTTGGTTTTTGTAAAACAAGGTTTTCAATACTTAGCCAAAACATATGATATCCCTTCCCACAACAAGTGTAAGGCAACCTATAGCAGCAGCAGTTCTACTAGGAGATGCAAAGGCTAGACATAAGCTAGACAATAGACTAAGCATAAAATCATAACTACTAAGACCATATTTATAAAAACACCTACACATGCATCTTCTACAAGAAAATCTACTAGTGACAATTCTTTAGTAGGACTAGAAGATGATGACACTTGCCTTAGTAAGTTTTCTGAAGATTGTACTTTCTCTTAGTCAACACACGTAGCTCTCCGTGTAACTATAAGATAAAAGATAACACAAAATAAACACACCATCCAAGCAACATAATCAACAAGACAAAAGTGTTTATTAGTTTTAGCTTAGTATTGATTTGTCTTAGTGATATTTGTATGAGGTGGCTTGATATTGATGGATAGAATGTCTTATAAAGAATGATGGGGTCTTTCTAAGAAATGTTGAACACTTAAACAAAATAGTTCAAAGGTTATCCTAGGCTTGGGTTGAGAAGTTGGATGAATATATTTCTAAGTCTTGAGGTCTATCTCTTCCATCTTCTTGACTTGGCTCTTTGATCTTGATCTTCTTGTTTGACTTCATCCCTTGTCTTCTTCTTCGACTTCTTCTCCATGGTCTTGGTATGGAAGACTCATTTGCCACTTTGTTGGATGGAGTAGTCAAACACTTAGAAGAATTTGGAGGTGATGAGATTGAGGGTTTTGCACTTGGGCAAATGTGACGACCTCAAATTTGATAACAAATTCGAAGTGCCCGTTATGCATTCCACCGCAATCCCAGAACCATTGTTGCGATATACATAACGTAGTTGGTAACCAGTTCCATAGACATTATAATACGAAGGTTCAAATACAATGGTCATAGAGACCAAGTTCATATTACAACACAATATAGCAGCGGAAATAACATCTTCGGGTCCATGCCTTCACCCTACAGGCAATGGCGACTCATGGAGACGAGCTTAGTTCTGGTACTCTTCTTCATACCCTTCCTCCTGGTACTCCTCCCCATAGTCTGGCCAAGTTGATAGCCAGGGACACAGCCATGAGTACATTGGATGCCCTCGCAAACCATCTTACAAATGAAATGATGAAGTAGATATGCAAGTTTGGTATAGTGGACTAAGCACTAAGTTTATTTGCAAAAGCTAGTTTTATTTCCCAAGAATGTTCATTGGTAGAAAAGAGGTTTAGTTCTCTAAGTTCAATCTAAAGAGGAACTTCAAGTGTGTCAACATCATTGTCAAGTCAACTCGTTCACCATGTTCACCATTGTTACTTTTATTCCTGACAAAAGTCAAGTACAGCTTACCAACTGTCCATAACCGCGGACTCGGCTATTCGAATAGTTTGAAAACCTCTGCAGAGGGGTACACTTTACCCACAAGATTCGATACATCTGCCGGGAGAAATCCACGGATCGTCATACACAAGTATGCGGGGTTCAGATAATCAAACAAACTCTTTCACTTGCTCACCCTAGTATAGGATCCTTCCCTAGAGCCCGGGATACGGAATCCCCGCTCCGGCGCCTCTAGTTCTGGCCATTCCGGGATGCCGGATTAGTGGAATCCACTTGGTTCAGAAGTAACCGCGCACGGTGTCCTTCCATAAAGATTTGATACAAGGCCTCCCATACTAAGGTAAACAAGCTACGGACTAAGCCCCTTCCCATATAGGGGTAATGTGGTTGTACGGTATGGTTGGCTCCCATAGTACATCACTCGTTGTCATTGAGAAATACATTTCATAGTTCTTAGTCAAGATTGATTTCTTTCATAAAGCCATTAGGTAGGAGCAATCTCCAATTCAAGTTTCAAGTTCAAGTCACCACTTTTCAAATAGAGTTCCCCTTATAGATGGCCTCAACATTATTAGCAACTAAGCAACTACATTGAGTGATCATACTACTAAGTATGATTGGATAAACTCAGCTTGATGCTCTTGCTAAGCAAGATATCACTACACTTCTATCATTCTACTCTAGCAATTCAATCATGCAATTTACTTAAAACAAGTAGAATGCAATATTCAAACTAGGTATTGGGAGTATGAATCAAAAGATGGCTTGCCTTGGTTGGCAAAGTGTCCGGGGTACTCTTCTTCTTCTTGATAATAAAATCCCCCCTCAATATCCTCCTCAGCAACACTAGCGTCTAATAATGGAATCAACACAAAACACACCATCACTACACAATGCTAACAACACACCAAGCACACATATTTGTTTGCTAACAATAGCATTCATGTTGCATTTTATGGAGTTGGATTGCAAGTTTTTCTTCTAAGTTTTCATTAAGTGTGCAAGTTAGAGTTTCTACTAAGTGTCATATGTTGTTCACTTTCTAAGCATTGGTATTGGTTTAGGGGTACTAAGACTAGTTCAAGTGGGGAGGGATTAACTTAAGTGATTTGGTAATGAGGGCAAATTAATTCTAAGTGTATGCTAGGGATCTATCATTTTATGTTACTAACTAGAGTTGGGTTAGGGTCTAATTGATAACACTAACAAGGTTTGAGTTGATTGGGGTCGACTAATAGTAAGGGAGGTCATTGGTGGGTTCACAAATTAAATTTCATGATTTTAGGGGGCTTAAACAATTTTCTAGAAACCTTCTATGATTAATAAAGCTATGGTCACACTATTCATATCTAATTAAATTCCTAACTCAAATGGAATTCTAACCAATTCTACAGGCTAGATCATTTTACAAACTTTCCAACGCATATTTATTTGCTAGAAAAGGATTTGTAAATCTCTGGGAATTTAAGTTTGAAAATCATATCTGAAACAATTTTGAATAAATTCGAAAAGGCGGGAGAATAAATAAAAATGAAATGGACCTACTTCTAACCAAACGGGCCGAGTCCAGAAGAATTCCGAACAGGCCGGCCCGATACCGTTTCACGCGGGGCGGGAATGTTTTAAAACCGAGCCTGACAGATGGGGTCCACTCGTCAGACCTAATTAGAATCTCCGAACCGGTATGCTCCCGTTGGATCAAGATCCAACGGTGCATCGTCGTCGTCTACCCCGGGACAGACCAGGGACTCACCGGCGTTGCAGTGACGAGTGTTCGACGGCGAGGGCGTGACGGAGAGGATGCAGAGCTTGACGGCGGTGATGCAGATCGACAGCGGCGGCTCCGCTCCTCCACCTCGCACCAGCAACAACTCCAATGGTGGCCGGAATCCTCCAGAACGCGGCGGCGCTCCCGTGCAGAGATCGGACGTTTCCGAGGGAGAGAGGAAGAGAGAAGAGTGGGGATCGGTTGCGGTGGTGTGTGCGTCCTCTAGGAGCGGTCGACGGGGGTTTTTATAGCCTCGGGAGGCCGGGGGCAAGGCGACCAGAAGGTGGCCAGTGCGGGGGTCCTGGCGGCGTTCGGAGGTCGCACCGGGCACGGCGGCCTCGGGGGCTTGCTGGGAGGTTGTCGCCTCGGCTGCGGAGGGCTGTGGGTCGGCTCTGGCGCATCTAGGGCGGTCGGCAACGCGCAGGAAGAAGAAGACTGGGAGGGGGCCCTGGGCGCATTTCTCTTCGTCCCTCCCCTTCTCACGGCTCGGGTCGGGGCAGAGGGAACGGGGCTCGACCGCGGCGCCTCCCAGGAGCATGGCTACAGTCCTCGAGCGAGCAAGAACAGTGCAGCACACAGTGAATTCGATTTGCTTTGATTTTTCTCTGCCAGTGTTCGACGAAATGCCCGCAAGAGTTTTAAATTTGAATTTTTGAAATTTTCCACTTTGGGTGATCAGCATATGAGCCAAGGTATCCAGTGGTATTTTTGTTCTGAAGAAAGGATAAGTTTTTCAGAAATCTTATTTCAAATTTTGGGTATAGTCTCTGTTTCAGATTCAAAGTTTGATTGATGTTTGAGTCAAGTTCTGGTTTGAGTTTTGGGTAGCCACCTCTTGGTTGAGTGAGTATATGACTTGGTGAAGCTCAACTAACTGGCCAAACATGGAGGTGAGTTACAGATTTCTTAATCCAAGGGCTCAAAGTAGGGCAGTCAAACAGATTTCCTAGATCATCTTATTCTTCTCTTTTTCTTTAATATTTTTATTTCTGGTTTCTTTGATGCTTAGAATTTGTCTCAATTGCTTCTGTTGGTTACTTAGAATTAACTAACCAATGCACAACCAAAAATAACACACATGAAATCATAGAATACAAACAATAGAAAAATACATGTATGCATGAAATAATGGATAAAAAGTTTTATCTTGGTCCAAAATTTGGTATCTTAATTAATAAGAAGTGGATTACAATTTCTGAGTTGTTACAGCAAAGGTGGAGAGTAGATTTTTACAAAGTCATGGTGAATTTTTATGTGGTCATTAGGTCTTAGCATAAATCACACTTCTTGGTTCTAGTGGGACAAAACAAATAGCACAAAAGTGCATGATAGGAATTAGAGATTTGATATTTGCTAAGGTGCTTAATTAACTCATCTATATCTTGCAAAAAGATGAACTAGTGGATTTGATCTTGGAAAAGTGTGAGCAATGTGTGTGAAGTGTTCTGGTGATTTTCTATTATCAAAATATTAAAAAGAATTATGCCTAAATTAATTATAGGATTAATGTCATGGGGATGACTTAGGGGGCGCACCACGGGCCGGGCAATATGCCGGCCGGCGTCCCAGGAGCCCCCACAGCTTCAACACGAGAAGACCGGCTCCGCCCGAAGGGCCGGCTGCGCCAGCAGCCGGCTGGCGACTCCGCCGTTGAAGACCGGAGCCGGGCGATGAAGACAAAGCTTCCCAACGGTCGTCTGGCCGAAAGTAGGACAGCCCCGACAGGAGCGACAGAGGCCAAGGACGGAATGACGCCCGCCACGACCAGCCTCAGCCAATGAGAGATCGAAGACCCTTCCCCACGACGGGATCCGAGGCAAAAGAGAAGGGATATGCCCTCCAGATGCCAGCCCAGGGGAAAGGCACTTTATAAAGTGCCTTTGCCAGAGCAGGGTCAGAGGATCATGCCAGGAGGGCCGCCGCCGAGGAGCCGGCAGCCGGCCGAATCTCTACCGAAACCTGTAACCAGGCCCCCGTCTATATAAGGGGGCCTGGACCCTTAGCATAGGGGGATCCGATCTTCTTCTTCCTCCTCTGGCCCGAACAGCTCGAGGAGCATTGTAACCGATACTCTCCAATCAATACGAAGCAGGCAGGAAGTAGGGGTTTACCTCCACCCGGGAGGGCCCTGAACCTGGGAAAACCGTGGTGTCTCAGTAGGCATAATCCCGAGCCGGGCCCCTCGTCTCCACCGTCGAGCCCCTCCGATAAGCCTACCCATGGCTACTGTCTCTAAATTCCCACGACAGTTGGCGCCCACCGTGGGGCAAAGCGCAGCGGCGAGCAGAGTCAAGTTCCGGCCGGGACCCTCTGGCGAAAAGGTCGCCTCCGGCCTCGTCTGGAGGTTCGGCACCTTCGACTGCGTCGATGACAACTTGGCTTACTTCAAGAACGGCTTCGGCAACCGCGGCTCCTTCCTCGACGTCGGCAGCCATCGCTTCTACGTCGCCAAGCCTTTCCCGGAGGAGGTAACCGATGTGCTTGACCCTCGCTGTGATGCAGATTCCGAGGACGGTGAAAGCAGCGACTTTTGCAGCATGGTCGAAGTGCTGGCCCTAGAGGAGGATGGTGGCGGCGGCCCATCGCGCTCCGCGCGCCCACCACTCGAACGCTCACCTCCACCGGAACATGGTCTTCCACCTCCAGAGCGGGACGTGTTGGACGCAGCCATTACGGACCTGCGCGCTCCGCTCGACATCTCCGCGGATCCGGTCAAGGTCTCCGAGGATCTGGAACGGAGGCGCCTCAACCTCCTCAAGGAAGCGGTCGACGTCGATGACACACGTCGACGCGTCCTCTCCACGATCAACGAGTACTACGTTGCACACGGCTTCACCCCGGCTGGAGATGGCCCAAGCCGGGCGGGACAAGTTTGTCAACGAGGCCGCGAGCTGGGCGCGGAGCTGAACCAGGCAGCGCCCTCGGCGAAGCTACCTCCGATCATCAATAAGCCGACCTACAGCACGCCCATGAAGAATCTCCGCGCAGCGCGCTACATCACCTCTGAACTGGACGGGCTGCAAGGCGAGGACTTGCGGGAGAAGCAAGCTCGGATCCAAGAACTCCTGAACGCTGCCGATCTACAGCAGCAGGCGATGGAGCCAGGCGGAGAGGCGAGCGGCACACGATGCGAGAACCGTATCGTCGTGGCCGGCCAGAACAAGTCGCATGGAGAAGCTTCATCGCCAAACCATGGTCCGGCGGAGCACAGCCGGAGCAACCGAGCTCCTGGCAAGAGCGGTGGAAATCACCGCACCCAGCACTCTGGCCATCACAGCCGGCAGCCCCGAGATCCGGCCGCGGTCACCAGCAAGCCGCGCTACCCCCCTCGGGCGGAGGCTGCGGAGCCGGTGCGCGGCAAGTCCGCGGCACCAGACCGGACGGCTCGGGGAGCCGGCCAGGGCGCTCAAGGTCATCAACCAGCTCGCTCACACGTGAGCCTGAGGATCGGGGAACGCGTCGACCCGCCGAAGGACGACGCACGCCATCGGCTCAACCTGCTGGTGGACTCCAAGTTCGACGAGGAAGAATCCTCAGCGGGGCCGGTCTGTTTCGGTCCTCGCATCCGCAACAAGCCCTTCCCGGCTAAGTTTGCGCTCCCGCGCGACATGCCCAAGTACACCGGGGCGGTGAAACCGGAGGACTGGCTGTCGGACTACGTCACCACCGTCGACATCGCGGGTGGCAACAAGAGGACAGCGGTGCGCTACGCGCCGCTCATGCTGACAGGATCTACTCGGACGTGGCTCAACAGCCTGCCGGCTCTACAGATCAACTCCTGGCATGATTTCCAAGAGGCGTTCATCAAGAACTTCACAGGAACTTATAAGCGACCACCCCGCCCGCGACAGCTGGCCCTCTGCAAGCAAGGCCCCGATGAGCCAGATGGTGACTACCTCACGAGATGGTCCGAGCTGCGCAACTCGTGCGAAGGAGTGGGCGAGGAGCAAGCCATCGGCTACTTCAGAGATGGATGCAGAGAAGGAACCCTACTGAAGCACAAGCTCCACAGAGCCGAGCCGAAATCGATGGCGGACTTCATGGCGATAGCGGACAAGTACACTTCCGCCGACTCTGCTGCAAGGGTGCAGTGCGTTGAGCCAGCGCCAGCCGGAGGCCAATCTCAGCCGGCAGCCGGCCAAGGAGGACATCACAACCGTGATCGACACGGCAAGAGGAAAGATGAGCGCCGTGACAACAAATACGGCTCTCAGCAAGTGGCTGCCGTTCAAGGAAGCCCGGGGGCTACGGGTGGAAGCCAAAAACGCAAAGGGGACAAATTCAGCAAGGACAAGTACACCATTGAGGTGATGTTGGACCAACCCTGCAAGTTCCATAGCGTTTCAGGCAAGCCGGCAGCGCATACCACTCGGCAGTGCAGTTTCACCAGGGATCTGGAACAAGGGAACCACCAACTGCCCGGACCCCCGCCAGGCCTGCCAGTTGAAGCACAGGGAAACAAGAATCGACAACCGGCCAAGGCAGCGGGGGATTACCCCGAGGAAGCAAATGTGGAACAATACCACGTGTTCATTTCCCAGATGGAGGATCCAAAGGATGAGCCATGGTTTGGAGTCGAGGTGAACGCTGTCGTACAAGTTGGACCGCAGTTCATGCATTGGTCTGATGCGTCCATCACCTGGGGGCGCGAAGATCACCCGCCACTCATGCCGAAGCCCGGGGGCTACACGCTGGTCTTGAACCCAATTTTGTTCTCTAAGACGCATACATGCCGATTCTCACGCGTACTGATTGATGGAGGCAGTAGCATCAACCTTCTCTACCGCACTTCAATGGAGAAGCTCGGGATCCCAGAGATCCAACTGAAGCCATCCAAGCTCACCTTCCATGGGATTGTACCCGGGCACTCCTGTACGCCGATAGGAAGGATTGAGCTGGAGGTGCTGTTCGGCGAGAAGGACAATCATCGTCGCGAGCCGATCTGGTTCGAGGTGGTAGACCTACTTGAAGATGAAGCTCCCAGGCCCTCGCGGGGTGATTACTGTCACTGGATGCTACAAGAAGTCAATAGAGTGCGCGAGAGCCAGCTCTAAGCTGGCAGAGGCCTTGGTCATCGCTGAAGAGAAACGACAACTGCTGCAGGGGGTGGCGGCAGTTCAGCCAGGCCGCCTGGTGTCGGGACTGCCGGCTCCACTCCTCAAGCCGGCAAGCCACCCCAAGGAAGTCCCGCCCGAGGCGGGCAAGATGGCAGAGGCTCTTGTCTCGGGGGCTGGCCCCTCCTCGAGGTAGGGGGTGCGCGTCGCAGCTTCGCCTGAGACAAGTCAAAGATCGCTTAAGACCTTCGGCTAAGCCAAGGCAAAAACCTTGTATCCCGAACAAGTGTCGTTGAATAAAAGGAAGTTGGGTGGCATACGGCCGATCCCTGGAAAGTGTGCTCTAAAGTGCCTTTTACCTTTCTAAAGCGTTATTCACGGGGGCTGGAAACCGGCTCCAAACGGGAGCCGGCAGCCCCAACCCGACAAATCGATCCTCCTGTCAGACGAACGAGTACTGTGTGCGGATCGGACCTCGAGCCCAACCCCCATCCTGCGTCGTGTAGGATGGAGCCGGCAGGTCACCCACCTAGGAAAGTCGCCAAGAGGAAGCGCCCGCAACCCGACGAATCGAGCCCCTTGTTAGACGAACGAGTACTGTGTGCGGACCGGGCCCCGAATCCCACCTCCACCCCAAGTCGAGGGCATGGAGCCGGCAGGTCGCCCACACGGGAAAATCGCTAAGAGGACAAAACGTGAAGTCGTTAACGAGCGTTCACCCAAAAACCATGCGCATTGGTTAATAGTTGTGTGTGGACTGGACCACGCCCGATCTCTCGTGCGCCGAAGTACTACTCCTCATCCCGCGGCACGCTCCCACCCTAGACCGGCATTCGGCTGTCGGTCCAAGGGAGACCAGCCGGCACCAGGCTGCCAGCTGGGGGTAGAAGGGCCGAAGGATGGGGAGATAAAGGAAAAAGCCAAAAGGGGTCAGGTCAAATCCAGTTTACAAACAACTAGAAACCAATACGTAGGAAATACAGGGTGAAACGTCATCGGTACACACGAACGAAATGTTGCTGGGCACGACATGAGTTCAGTGAACATAGAAACGAATAAGAAAATCCTGACACGGTCAGGGTGCGCTCGGCGGGCCAGCCGGCTCCAGCGGAGCAGCGTCGACAGTTCGAGATGCTAAGACAAAGTCATCGCCACGGGGGGACGGTGGAATGGAGCTATCAGCGAGATCCTCGGGGGCTTTTCGAGGCTCTTCCGCAGAGCTGGGCTCCTCGAAGTCCATGCCATCCAAGGATTCGTCACTATCCCCATCGTCGAAGAGCACGTCAGTCTCGGTGCATTCGACGATCGCACGGGCGCGTTGGCGGAGCTTGACTTTGTCGAGACCAGCTAATCCGCCTTCACGAAGATTCTCCTGCTGGTCCAAGTTAACGCCTGGATACCAGGAGAGCACGAACTCCAGAGCCTGTTCAGCACCGGCTCGGGCCGCGGACTCTTTCCAGATATCGAGCCGGTTGGGCGCAAGAGGGATCCACTGGAGGAGCGCCTGGTGTAACAACTCAGAAATTGTAATCCACTTCTTATTAATTAAAATACCAAATTTTGGACCCAGATAAAACTTTTTATCTATTATTTCATGCATACATGTATTTTCTATTATATGTTTTCTATGATTTTATGTGTGTTAATTTTGGTTGTGCACTAGTTAGTTAATTCTAAGTTAACCAACAGAAGCAATTGAGACAAGTTATAAGCATCAAAGAAACCAGAAATAAAAATATGAAAGAAAAAGAGAAGAATAAGATGATCTAGGAAATCTGTTTGACTACCCTACTTTGAGCCCTTGGATTAAGAAATCTGTAACTCACCTCCATGTTTGGCCAGTGTGTTGAGCTTCACCAAGTCACATACAAACTCAACCAAGCAGTGGCTACTAAAAATTCAAATCAGAACGTCACTCAAACTTCAACCAAAGTTTGAATCTGAAACAGTGACTATACTCAAAAATGCAAATAAGATTTCTGCAAAAATCAACATTTCCTTGTAACAAAAATATGACTGGAAACCTTGGCCAATATGTTGATCACCCAAAGTGGAAAATTTCAAAAATTCGAATTTAAACTTCTTGCGAACATTTCGTCGAACACCTGGAGGATAAAAATCGGGAAAATCTTGATTACTGTGAGCTTCACTGTTCTTGCTCGCCCAAATCCTGTTGCCAAGCTCCTGGACGATGCCTCGGTCGAGCCCAGTGCCCCCATCCCCGACCCGAGCCGTGAGAAAGGGAGGAGAAGAGGAGGCAGCACCCAGGACCCCCCCTCTCTTCTTCCCAGCATTCTGCACGTCGCCGACCACCCAGCCCTCGCCAGCGCCGACCCACAGCATGCCGCAGCCGAGACCGAAGCCCCCCAGCACGCGAGCAAGGCCACCGTGCCCAGTGTTGCTCGACGCACGCGCCCAGGGCCCCCACTCCAGCGAGCTTCTGGACACCCACACCCTCGACGCTCCGGCCTATAAAAGGCCCCGCCGATCAAACGAACCAACTCGCCCCATCCCCAGCTACCTCCCAGACACGCTCATTTCGCCCCGTTTGCTCTAGTTCAACGACGCCAGCCCCGCCGGCGAGGTACTGGACGTGGAGAGCGCCGCCGCGTTCGACCACCTGGGAGCAAGCCGCCGCTGGGAATCGGAGGAGGAGTCACGCCGGAGTCATTTCCACCCCTCACCGTCAAGTTCTTCTTCCTCTACGCCCGTCGCCGTCGCCGTCGTCGTCTTCACTGCTCGCAGGTGAGCTCCGCCCCTCTCCGTCGAGCACGAAGTCTGTGAACCGTTAGATCTAGATCGGACGATAGCATACCGATTCGGTAACTTAAGTCACCTGACACACCGACCCCACCTGTCAGTTTGTTTTAAAACAAATCCCGCCCGTGCGAAACGTTTTCTGGGCCAGCCCGTTCGGGTTCTGTTCAGACTCGGCCCGTTAGGTGAGAAATCGGTCCGTTTCGTTTTTCTTTATTCTCCCGCCTTTTCAAATTAATTCAAAATTGTTTCAGATGTGTTTTTCAAACTTAAATTCCAAGAGTTTTACAAATCCATTTTTAGCAAATAAATATGCGTTGGAAAGCTTATAAAATGCTCTACACTGTAGGACTGATTAGAATTCAAATTGAATTAGGAATTTAATTAGATATGAATAGTGTGACCATAGCTTTATTAATCTTAGAAAATTTCTAGAAATTTGTTTAAGCCTCCTAAAATCATGAAATTTAAATTGTGAACTCACCACTGACATCCTTTACTGTTAGTCAACCCTAATCAACTCCAAACCCTGTTAGTGTTATCAATTAGACCCTAACCCAACTCTAGTTAGTAACATAAAATGATAGATCCCTATCATACACTTAGAATTAATTTGCCCTCTTTACCAATTCACTTAGTTGATCCCTCCCACTTGAACTAGTCTTAGTACCCCTAAACCAATACCAATGCTTAGAAAGTGAACAACATAGGACACTTAATAGAAACTCTAGCTTGCACACTTGATGGAAACTTAGAAGCAAAACTTACAATCCAACACCAGAAAATGCAACATGAATGCTCTTGTTAGCAAACAAAGATGTGTGCTTGGTGTGTTGTTAGCATTGTGTAGTGATTGTGTGCTTTGTGTTTATCCGTTATTAGACGCTAGTGTTGCCGAGGAGGATATTGGAGGGGATTATTATCAAGAAGAAGAAGAATACCCCGGACACTTTGCCAACCAAGGCAAGCCATCTTTTGATTCATACTCCCAATGCCTAGTTTTAATATTGCATTCTACTTGTTTTAAGTAAATTGCATGATTGAATTGCTAGAGTAGAATGATAGAAGTGTAGTGATGTCTTGTTTAGCAAGAGCATCAAGCTGAGTTTATCCAATTCTATTTAGTAGTCATCACTCATTGTAGTTGCTTAGTCGCTAATAATATTGAGGCCTTCTATAAGGGGAACTCTATTTGAAAAGGGGTGACTTGAACTTGAGACTTGAATTGGAGATTGCTCCTACATAATGGCTTTATGAATGAAATTAATCTTGACTAAGAACTATGAAATGTATTTCTCAATGACAACGAGTGATGTACTATGGGAGCCAACCATACCGTACGACCACATTACCCCTGAATAGGAAGGGGCTTATTCCTAGCTTGTTTATTCTAGTATGGGAGGTCTTGTTTCATCCTTTATAGAAGTATTCCATGCGTGGTTGCTTCCGAACCAAGTGGTCATTGGAAATTTTCCTTCCTGAAGATTTCCATCCGTCCGGCATCCCGGAGTGGGCAAAACTAGAGGCACCGGAACGGGGAAATCCGTGTCCCGGGCTCTAGGGAAGGATCCTATACTAGAGTAGACAAGTGAAAGAGTTTGTTTGATTATCTGAACCCCGCATACCTTGTGTATGACGATCCGTGGATTTCTCCTGGCAGATGTATTGATTCTTGTGGGTAAAGTGTACCCCTCTGCAGAGGTTTTCAACCTATTCGAATAGCCGCGTCCGCGGTCATGGACAGTTGGCAAGCTGTACTTGACTTTTGTCAAGAATAAAAATAACAACGGTGAACTGAGTGAATGACTTGACTTGACCTTGAGGTTGACACACTTGGAATTCCTCTTTAGATTGAACTTAGAGAACTAAACCTCTTTTCTACCAATGAACATTCTTGGGAAATAAATCTAGCTTTTGCAAATAAACTTAGTGCTTAGTCCACTATACCAAACTTGCATATCTACTTCAACATTTCATTTATAAGATGGTTTGCGAGTGCATCCAATGTACTCATGGCTGTGTCCCTGGCTATCAACTTGGCCAGACTATGGGGAAGAGTACCAGGAGGAAGGGTATGAAGAAGAGTACCAGAACTAAGCTCGTCTCCATGAGTCGCCATTGCCTGTAGGGTGAAGGCTTGGACCCAAAGACGTTATTTTCCGCTGCTATATTGTGTTGTAATATGAACTTGGTCTCTATGACCATTGTATTGGAACCATCGTATTGTAATGTCTATGGAACTGGTTACCAACTACGTTATGTATATTGCAACAATGGTTCTGGGATTGCGGTGGAATACATAACGGGCACTTCGAATTTGTATCAAATTTGAGGTCGTCACAAGTTGGTATCAGAGCCTAGGCTGACCATAGGAGACCTCAGTTAGAATGGGCGTAAAATGAAACCTTGATAAAAGCAAAGATATAGTAATGGTTGCAAAATTGCTTAGTCTTTCCTCTCTATTTGCAAGGTTTTATACATACTTCAGTTTTTGCCTACTTAAAATTTTGCACACTTGAGTTGATCACTAATTTAAGCTAATCTAAAATTTTGTAGATGGCCCCGGTATTCGTTGAGCACTACCAGTTGGGCCATGGTGGCAGTCTTTGTTTCGAGCGCGACCTCACCACCCTGACCTTGTTCCTGGATTGTTTGTATCCGGAGTTCAAGGGAGCCGTACTCAATGAGCACCCAGATGGAGAGCTACGGTGGCTTATCAGGGCCAGTTGCCGTGGCAAGAAGGGGAATTTGGGTTCTCCAAGGATCAAGTTCGAGCTTGTGGAGAACACTTGGGCCGATGGTTTGGTCCGAGCGATGCAGGAGATGCACGCCCGCTTGTGCGGACTGCATGTTGAGGAGGTTCAGGGAGAGCACTTTAGGAACTTTGCTCGGCGTGATGCGGACGGGCGTCCCGCAAACATGCCTGGGCAAAATGAGCCGAGTACCTACATCGATCACATGGACTTCTTGCTGTACTCCACTCAGCAGGAGGCCGATCGTGCCCGTACCAAGGCCAACCTTGAGCACTTCGCACTGGTGGAGGCAAGGAGCACTATCAGGATACTTGCGAAGGAGCGCAAGAGCCTTCGTCGCCAGCGCGATGAGAAGGATCAGGACATGGAGGAATTGAAGGCCAATGTGGCTGAGCTGACTAAGTACATTGAGAGTCTTGAGGATCACCTTGGTGAGGAGGAAGGCATTGATCTCCGCAAGGAGGATAATGCCCTCATTAGTGATGAGGATGACTTCATGGAGGACCTTGATGATCCGGAAGATGGTGGGCACAATGGATTCATTGTGAGTGATGAGGAGGAAGACCCCGAGGAGCCCGATGTTTAGATTGGAGACTTCCGTGTTATCTAATTATGAGTTCACCTTGAGTCACTTCGTGTAGGTGTGAGTTGTATCCCCCTCTCTAGTAGACGAGTCGCAATGGTTTGATGTAAACCATTTGTAATGTGTGAACTCGTATGTATGATATGTTGATGAGTGTTGAATGAAATATGAATTTGGCCCTTAAGGCCTTAGCAAGACAAAAATTGCATCATCCATGTTACAATTAAATCTTAGCAATTAGCTTTCCCTCTTGTCTTACAAACATTATCTTCAGATGCCGCGAGCACCCCCACCCCCGAACCCGGAAATGGCCGAACTGCTAAGGTTGATCATGGAAGACCGGGAAGCAGCCCGAGCTGAGCGCCAAGCTAACTTGGCCACTCTTCAGCAAATAACCCAGATGGCAATGAACCACAACAATGGCAATGGCAATGGCAATGGTGAAGGAGAAAACCATGGCAATGGTGATCACCGATCCAAGTTAAGGAGTTTCCAGAACACCAATCCACCTATATTCACTAAGTCTGAAGAACCCTTAGATGCCGATGACTGGCTTCGCACTATGGAAAACAATTTGGTAGTCGCTGAAGTTGGTGAAAATGAGAAGGTCTTGTATACCACCCACTATCTTGCTGGAGCAGCGAGAGCTTGGTGGGATAGCACCCGTGCAATGCAAGCCCAAGGGTATGTGATGCCTTGGGAGGAGTTCAAGAGCAAGTTTAGCAAGGCCCATGTTCCTTTGGGATTAGTTAAAAGGATGAGAGATGAGTTTAGAAATCTGAAGCAAGGTTCCCTGTCTGTGGTGGATTACCGTGACAAGTTCCTTACCTTGTCTAGGTATGCTCCCGATGACACCAACACCACTGAGAAGAAGCAAGAAAGGTTTCTGGATGGACTTCATGATGAGATGCAATGTGTCCTGGTCAGCATCCCCTTTGCCGACTTGGAGTCATTGGTTGACTCTGTCATTCAGATGGAAGGCAAACTCAAGCAAGCTACCGAGAACCGCAAGCGCCGTATGATGTATCAAGGCCACTCGAGCAACTCGCAGAAGCCAAGGGGAAATGCACCCATGGGTTTCGCCCCTAGACCTATGAGGCCATCTGCACCTGCTCCACGTCCCAACTATCCCAACCGTCCGCCTGGCAACAACTTCAACCGTGCACCTCCAAGACCGAGTGGCAACAACTTCAACACCAATACTCCAAGGCCAAATGGCGCCCCTGTGTTACCCAAGCCTGGTGACAAGTCTGGTGTTACCTGTTATGAGTGCGGACTCAAAGGGCACTACTCCAATGAGTGCCCCAAGAAGCTGAATGATGTATCCAAGACCACTGCTTCTGTTCAGCAAAAACGCCATGTGGGAAATGGAAAGAACTATCCTCCAAGGAACCAGCCTCACTCTCGAGGCCGTCTGAATCACATGAATGTTGAAGAAGCTCAGGAAGCAACCGACGTTGTGCTTGGTATGTTCCCTGTTAACTCAGTTCTTGCAAGAGTTCTGTTTGATTCTGGAGCTTCACACTCATTTGTTACCCAATTATTCGTTGATAAAAGTGGACTTCAACCCACACCCTTGAAAGAGTTCATGTCTGTGCAAATTCCCGGGTCGGTAACCAAAGCCAGTTGTACCTGCTTGGCAGTGCCCATAGAAATCCATGGGATCTTATTCTTAGCCAGTTTGATTGTGTTAGGAACCAAAGGATTGGAAGTGGTCCTAGCTATGGATTGGATGTCTCAACACCAAGGAATTATAGATTGTGCCAAAAAGACCATCACCATGAGGAGTAGCCATGGAGTTTTAGTAAAACATGTGTCAGTTAAACCCACCCAAAGCCCCAGATGTCATAAGAGTATCTCTGGGCCAACCATAAAGTAAGTTCCCATCGTCTGTGAATACCCGGATGTTTTTCCCGATGAGCTACCCGGAATGCCACCGGATCGGGATATTGAGTTTATCATTGAGCTTATCCCAGGAACTGGATCTATAGCCCAACGACCCTATCGTATGAACCCAGCTGAGTTAGTAGAGTTGAAGAAGCAATTGGATGAACTTTTGAGTAAAGGATTGATTTAGCCAAGTTCTTCTGCTTGGAGATCACCCGTTCTGTTTGTGGATAAAAGTGACGGTTCTAGCCGACTGTGCACTGATTACCGCAAGCTCAATGATGTGACCATCAAGAACAAGTATCCTCTCCCAAAGATTGAAGATTTGTTTGACCAATTGACTGGAGCTAGAGTCTTCTCGAAGATAGATCTCCGAACTGGATACCACCAACTGAAGATCCGTGCAACGGATATCCCCAAAACAGCCTTCACTACCCGATACGGATTGTATGAGTACACCGTAATATCATTTGGATTAACCAATGCCCCTGCTTATTTCATGAACCTCATGAATAAGGTTTTTATGGAGTTCTTGGATAAGTTTGTTGTTGTCTTCATTGATGACATTCTTATCTACTCCAAATCCGAAGAAGAGCATGCAACCCATTTGAGATTAATCTTAGAAACCTTAAGGGAACATCAGCTGTATGCCAAGTTCAGTAAATGTGAGTTCTGGTTGAAGGAAGTTGGATTCTTAGGCCATGTATTATCAGCGGGAGGAATATCCGTGGACCCCAAGAAGATCAAATCAGTCATGGAATGGGAAGCCCCTACTACTCAAACTGAAGTTAGAGGTTTTCTCGGATTAGCCGGATATTACCGCAAATTTGTTGAAGGGTTTTCGAGCATTGCCCGGCCAATGACCCAACTGTTGAAGAAAGACAAGAAGTTTGAATGGACCCCTAAGTGTGAAGAGAGTTTTCAAGAGCTCAAGAAGCGATTGGTGACCGCCCCCGTCCTAACCATGCCCGATATCACCAAAAACTTTGATGTCTATTGCGACGCTTCTAAACTTGGACTTGGTTGTGTATTGATGCAAGAAGGCAAGGTCATAGCTTACCTCTCTCGGCAGCTTCGACCTCATGAAGAAAATTATCCGACCCATGATCTAGAGTTAGCAGCCGTGGTTCTAGCTCTGAAGACCTGGAGGCACTATCTGATGGGCAACCGATGCGAGATCTACACTGATCACAAGAGTTTGAAGTATATTTTCACCCAGAAGGAGTTGAACATGAGGCAAAGAAGATGGATAGAGTTGATCAAGGATTATGATCTGGAAATTCATTATCACCCCGGTAAGGCCAATGTGGTGGCCGATGCGTTGAGTAGGAAGCCATGCTCATTAAACATGATGATCAAGGAAGAGCAACCTATGTTGTACCAAGAGTTTGAAAAATTTGGATTGGAACTAGTCAGTCAAGGATTCTTAGCCAACCTTGAGTTTCAACCCACCTTGATGAGCCAAATCAAAGAAGCCCAGAAGGGAAATGAGAGTATTGACGGAATTAAGCGCCGAATTAGTTCCGGTAAGGTGCCAGGATTTGAAGAAGATGATCAAGGAGTTCTTTGGTATAAAGGACGTATTTGTGTGCCTGCTGACTCGGAATTGAAGGGAGTTATTATGAAGGAAGCCCATGAGACACCTTACTCCATTCACCCCAGTGGAACTAAGATGTACCAAGATTTAAAGGAACAATTTTGGTGGCATGGAATGAAGCGTGAGATTGCATCGTTCATCTCTAAGTGTGATATTTGTCAAAGAGTCAAGGCGGAACATCAACGTCCTGCTGGATTGCTGCAACCTTTGCAAGTTCCGGAATGGAAGTGGGAATCTGTTGGAATGGATTTCATCACTGGATTTCCAAGGTCTAGCCGTGGAAATGACTCTATCTGGGTCATTGTGGATAGACTCACCAAAGTTGCCCACTTTATTCCCGTCAAAACCACTTATAACTCGGGACAGCTAGCAGATCTGTACCTATCCAGAATTGTTAGTTTGCATGGAGTCCCTAAAACCATAGTTTCCGATCGAGGAACCCAATTCACCTCAAGATTTTGGAGAAGCTTACATCAAGCCTTGGGAACCAAATTAGCCTTTAGCACCGCTTACCACCCTCAGACTGATGGACAGACTGAAAGAGTGAATCAAATACTTGAAGATATGTTGAGAGCCTGTGTTCTAGCCTATGGAGCTAAGTGGGAAGATTGTCTGCCTTTCGCGTAGTTTTCCTACAACAACAGTTATCAAGCCAGTTTACAAATGGCCCCATTTGAAGCTCTATATGGAAGAAAGTGTCGTACCCCTTTGAATTGGTCTGAAACCGGAGACAGCCAGATATTTGGACCGGACATTCTGCAAGAAGCCGAGGAGAAAGTTCGCATGATTCGTGATTACCTCAAGGCAGCCCAGTCTAGACAAAAGAGTTATGCGGATAAGAGGCGTAGAGAACTGACCTTCCAGATTGGAGATTTTGTTTATCTCAGAGTATCACCCCTCAAGGGAATGCAAAGATTCCAAGTAAAAGGAAAGCTTGCACCAAGATATATTGGACCCTTCAAGATACTAGACCGCAGAGGAGAAGTGTCTTATCAGTTGGAAATACCCCCTGAATTGTCTGAAGTACACGATGTCTTTCACGTGTCCTTACTTCGGAAATGTCTTGAAGTTCCGGAGAAGCCCGAAATGTTCAAGAATATTGATCATCGTTCTGTGGACATCAACAAGGACTTGACCTATCGTGAAATGCCTATTCGTATCCTCGAGGAAGCTTATAGAACCACTCGAACCCGAAGCATCAAGTTTCTGAAAGTTCAGTGGAGTAATCACACCGAAGATGAAGCTACTTGGGAACGAGAAGATTACCTTCAGAAAGAATTCCCCAATCTTTTCAGTTCTTAGTTAGTGAATCTCGGGGACGAGATTCTTTTTAAGGGGGGAAGATTGTAACAACTCAGAAATTGTAATCCACTTCTTATTAATTAAAATACCAAATTTTGGACCCAGATAAAACTTTTTATCTATTATTTCATGCATACATGTATTTTCTATTATATGTTTTCTATGATTTTATGTGTGTTAATTTTGGTTGTGCACTAGTTAGTTAATTCTAAGTTAACCAACAGAAGCAATTGAGACAAGTTATAAGCATCAAAGAAACCAGAAATAAAAATATGAAAGAAAAAGAGAAGAATAAGATGATCTAGGAAATCTGTTTGACTACCCTACTTTGAGCCCTTGGATTAAGAAATCTGTAACTCACCTCCATGTTTGGCCAGTGAGTTGAGCTTCACCAAGTCACATACAAACTCAACCAAGCAGTGGCTACTAAAAATTCAAATCAGAACATCACTCAAACTTCAACCAAAGTTTGAATCTGAAACAGTGACTATACTCAAAAATGCAAATAAGATTTCTGCAAAAATCAACATTTCCTTGTAACAAAAATATGACTGGAAACCTTGGCCAATATGTTGACCACCCAAAGTGGAAAATTTCAAAAATTCGAATTTAAACTTCTTGCGAACATTTCATCGAACACCTGGAGGATAAAAATCGGGAAAATCTTGATCACTGTGAGCTTCACTGTTCTTGCTCGCCCAAACCCTGTTGCCATGCTCCTGGACGATGCCTCGGTCGAGCCCAGCACCCCCAGCCCTGACCCGAGCCGTGAGAAAGGGAGGAGAAGAGGAGGCAGCACCCAGGACCCCCCCTCTCTTCTTCCCAGCATTCTGCACGTCGCCGACCACCCTGCCCTCGCCAGCGCCGACCCACAGCATGCCGCAGCCGAGACCGAAGCCCCCCAGCACGCGAGCAAGGCCACCGTGCCCAGTGTCGCTCGACGCACGCGCCCAGGGCCCCCGCTCCGGCGAGCTTCTGGACACCCGCGCCCTCGACGCTCCGGCCTATAAAAGGCCCCGCCAATCAAACGAACCAACTCGCCCCGTCCCCAGCTACCTCCCAGACACGCTCATTTCGCCCCGTTTGCTCTAGTTCGACGACGCCAGCCCCGCCGGCGAGGTACTGGACGTGGAGAGCGCCGCCGCGTTCAACCACCTGGGAGCAAGCCGCCGCTGGGAATCGGAGGAGGAGTCACGCCGGAGTCGTTTCCACCCCTCGCCGTCAAGTTCTTCTTCCTCTGCGCCCGTCGCCGTCGCCGTCGTCGTCTTCACTGCTCGCAGGTGAGCTCCGCCCCTCTCCGTCGAGCACGAAGGCTGTGAGCCGTTAGATCTAGATCGGACGATAGCATACCGATTCGGTAACTTAAGTCACCTGACACGCCGACCCCACCTGTCAGTTTGTTTTCAAACAAATCCCGCCCGTGCGAAACGTTTTCTGGGCCGGCCCGTTCGGGTTCTGTTCAGACTCGGCCCGTTAGGTGAGAAATCGGTCCGTTTCATTTTTCTTTATTCTCCCGCCTTTTCGAATTAATTCAAAATTGTTTCAGATGTGTTTTTCAAACTTAAATTCCAAGAGTTTTACAAATCCATTTTTAGTAAATAAATATGCGTTGGAAAGCTTATAAAATTCTCTACACTGTAGGACTGATTAGAATTCAAATTGAATTAGGAATTTAATTAGATATGAATAGTGTGACCATAGCTTTATTAATCTTAGAAAATTTCTAGAAATTTGTTTAAGCCTCCTAAAATCATGAAATTTAAATTGTGAACTCACCACTGACATCCTTTACTGTTAGTCAACCCTAATCAACTCCAAACCCTATTAGTGTTATCAATTAGACCCTAACCCAACTCTAGTTAGTAACATAAAATGATAGATCCCTGTCATACACTTAGAATTAATTTGCCCTCTTTACCAATTCACTTAGTTGATCCCTCCCACTTGAACTAGTCTTAGTACCCCTAAACCAATACCAATGCTTAGAAAGTGAACAACATAGGACACTTAATAGAAACTCTAGCTTGCACACTTGATGGAAACTTAGAAGCAAAACTTACAATCCAACACCAGAAAATGCAACCTGAATGCTCTTGTTAGCAAACAAAGATGTGTGCTTGGTGTGTTGTTAGCATTGTGTAGTGATTGTGTGCTTTGTGTTTATCCGTTATTAGACGCTAGTGTTGCCGAGGAGGATATTGGAGGGGATTATTATCAAGAAGAAGAAGAATACCCCGGACACTTTGCCAACCAAGGCAAGCCATCTTTTGATTCATACTCCCAATGCCTAGTTTTAATATTGCATTCTACTTGTTTTAAGTAAATTGCATGATTGAATTGCTAGAGTAGAATGATAGAAGTGTAGTGATGTCTTGTTTAGCAAGAGCATCAAGCTGAGTTTATCCAATTCTATTTAGTAGTCATCACTCATTGTAGTTGCTTAGTCGCTAATAATATTGAGGCCTTCTATAAGGGGAACTCTATTTGAAAAGGGGTGACTTGAACTTGAGACTTGAATTGGAGATTGCTCCTACATAATGGCTTTATGAATGAAATTAATCTTGACTAAGAACTATGAAATGTATTTCTCAATGACAACGAGTGATGTACTATGGGAGCCAACCATACCGTACGACCACATTACCCCTGAATAGGAAGGGGCTTATTCCTAGCTTGTTTATTCTAGTATGGGAGGTCTTGTTTCATCCTTTATAGAAGTATTCCATGCGTGGTTGCTTCCGAACCAAGTGGTCATTGGAAATTTTCCTTCCTGAAGATTTCCATCCGTCCGGCATCCCGGAGTGGGCAAAACTAGAGGCACCGGAACGGGGAAATCCGTGTCCCGGGCTCTAGGGAAGGATCCTATACTAGAGTAGACAAGTGAAAGAGTTTGTTTGATTATCTGAACCCCGCATACCTTGTGTATGACGATCCGTGGATTTCTCCTGGCAGATGTATTGATTCTTGTGGGTAAAGTGTACCCCTCTGCAAAGGTTTTCAACCTATTCGAATAGCCGCGTCCGCGGTCATGGACAGTTGGCAAGCTGTACTTGACTTTTGTCAAGAATAAAAATAACAACGGTGAACTGAGTGAATGACTTGACTTGACCTTGAGGTTGACACACTTGGAATTCCTCTTTAGATTGAACTTAGAGAACTAAACCTCTTTTCTACCAATGAACATTCTTGGGAAATAAATCTAGCTTTTGCAAATAAACTTAGTGCTTAGTCCACTATACCAAACTTGCATATCTACTTCAACATTTCATTTATAAGATGGTTTGCGAGTGCATCCAATGTACTCATGGCTGTGTCCCTGGCTATCAACTTGGCCAGACTATGGGGAAGAGTACCAGGAGGAAGGGTATGAAGAAGAGTACCAGAACTAAGCTCGTCTCCATGAGTCGCCATTGCCTGTAGGGTGAAGGCTTGGACCCAAAGACATTATTTTCCGCTGCTATATTGTGTTGTAATATGAACTTGGTCTCTATGACCATTGTATTGGAACCATCGTATTGTAATGTCTATGGAACTGGTTACCAACTACGTTATGTATATCGCAACAATGGTTCTGGGATTGCGGTGGAATACATAATGGGCACTTCGAATTTGTATAAAATTTGAGGTCGTGACACCTGGATCTCGCCAGGCACCGCTCGTCCCGGCCACAAGGTTTCGAAGACAGAAACAATGGCTTCGCGGAGATCCCTGCCCAGCTTGGCGGCCAGATGAAGCCGGCCCTTGGCCAACACAACCAATTCCCCTGAGGAAAGCTCGGCTCTGGGGTCACTGCTGGGGACGATCTTTTGTTCCATCCTGTATTCCTTTAGTGCCGCTGCGGCAGTCTCGTTGGAGTCAGGGAAAGCTCCTGCAAGGGCAATCAGAGAGTGAGGGGGCGGCATGAAAGGGCAAGAGCTGAGAAACTGGAAAGGAAGTATACCGCGAAGAGCTTCCTCCAGCCCCAGCAGGCCGGATTGAACCTTGCGGTCACGGGCGCGCCAAATGCCGATCTCATTGTCATAACGCTCGCTGTCGAGCCCCCGGAGATTTTGCAGCTCGTCGATTTGGGCGCCGCAGCTCTCAACTTCGCTCCCCAAGGTCGCGCGAAGCTCGTTCACCTTGCCGTCGTACTCTGCAGAGAGGATTTTTCTCTCTTCAGCCAGCTGGCGATCAAACTCTAGCCGCAGCGACGACTCCGCCTCTCGAGCCTTCGCCAGCTCAGTTTCCAACTCCAGAGTCCGGATGGCCTAGGCTCGCAGGCCCTGAAGCTCCTCCGCGTGCTTTCGCTTGAGCGACTCAACAACGTCGGCCGACACCGAGTCGGCCAACTGGGACTCAAGCGAAGCAATGAGCGAGGCAACATCTGAGAATGGAGATGTGAGAATCGAAGGGGCAGTAGCAACACATCAAAGCAAAGGGCCAGAGCTTACCGGACAGCTTCTCCAGCTCTTTCTTCAGATCGTGATACTGAGCCTTGCCGGCGCGATACTTCGCCAGCAGCTTCTGGAAGACGCTGGCTCGAAGTGTGTTCAGGTCCTGGGAAAAACAGAAAGGCAACGGCTCTTAGAGAAGTTCATTTTCGAGTCAGTTGTCTCTATAGCTACCTCGAAACTCGGGGGCTAGGAGGTATGGCAAGATGGACCATGAAGACGCAGATCATGTCTCCCGACCAGTAGAAGAAGCCAGAGGCTAAGGGCGCAGCACTCACATTGGTCGTCCGTATAGCGTCAAGGAGTTGAAAACCGGCGTTCTGAAGCGACCCCTTGACACCAGCAAACTGCTTGTCCAGCTCCGCCAGAGTCGGCTTGCTGCCCTGAACCTTGAGCTTCTCTCCGGCATCGGCGCTTGAGGCGGTGTCCGCCTATTCCTGCTGAAGTTGGCTGGCAGAGCTCAAGCTCCCAATGCTGGGCTCAGCCACGGAGACAAGAGCCTTTCCACGGGAGGCGCCCGTGGTCACTACCTCAGGATCTGGCAAGTCATCACCACGTTCGCTCCTCGCCACCCGAGTGGTGAGAAGCCCTCGCGAAGCTTCGCCAGAGCTGGAGACTAATCCAGCAAACAGGGAATCAGCAGTCGCGCCAGCCCTCGTCCCAGCCGCAGGCACCGCATCCTGCACGCTCGGCACAAGCTCGAGGCTGGAAGGGGTCTGGGCAGCTGGCCCCAGGAGCTCCAGCGGCCTCGCGCGTACCGGGGCCTCCTCCGCGGCTCCCGCCGCGGCCTCGCGTGCGCCTTCTTGACCGGGCAGGTTGGAAGACGCGTGGATAGCGGCGTCGTTCCTCACCGTGACGTTTTCGGTGGCGGGAGGCACCGGCGTGACAACCCCGTACGAAGCAGTCTCCTCGGCGGGCGTGGAGTCAGTCTCAGGTGCGGCAACTGGGCGGGGAACAGCGTCCGCAGGCACCTCTGGATGCGCAGGATCCTCTGCCCTAGTGTCGCCCGCCACAGGCTTCAACCGCGGGGAGCAGCGAACGTCTTCAACGCGACCCGAGTCGCCGCCCATTTCCTCCCTGCGCGCCCTCTTATGGCAGGAGGGCTCGAGAGCCGGGGTCACGATCCCCCCGAAGGCGATGGTGGGAGGAGGTTGGGCAACCGAATCGACAGAAAGGGGCGACCTGCGAAGAGTACGACCCACGACCGAGTCAATTGGGGCCGCAACGTTAAAGTAAGGATGAGAAGCAAGGAAGCAGGAAGCTCACCCGGCTACGGCGATAGCTCGCCGTTTGGCCACCTTCTTCATCTTAGGACGGCGCAGGTCCCTCGCCGCCGGCTCCGGTTTCTTGCGCTTCTCAGCCGGCTCAGAGGAGGCCGGCTAGGCCCTTCTCCTAGTGCCGGCTGGGTCGTCTCCGGCCTCTTCGCGGCCTGCCGGCTCTGAGGCGACAGTGTGCGGCCCTGGAGACTCCGGCAAATCCATGATTGGGGGAGCTTGAGCCCCAGCCGCGGCTGCGGCGGCCACGTGAAGGGCGACGCCCCCGAGGGTGGTAGCTGGTCCTGTTTCACCATCATCATCCTCGAACCGATCTCCTAAGAGGGAGGGGCCTGGAAACTTACTGGAATGATTGAGGGGCTCGCCCGAATCCTCGAACTCCTCACTTCCTTCATCACCGTGGATGGCGCTTGAGCTCTCAATGGCAGCCTGAGAGCTAGCATCCTCTACCTCCTCGGCTTCGTCCCAAACGACTTTGTCATCCGATTCGGCTCTGTCAGCGGCAAAGCCAGCTTGACGCTGAGTCAAATTCTCCGCCTCCTGCAGAGCAAACAAGTTCTGCCCGGACCAAGTACACAGAGGACAGTGGATCAGAGTCGCGAAGGAGGAGAAGGACAGGGGCCAGGACCGACGAGATCACCTCAGCAATTGGATTGTCCCGGTCGTGAGGTTCCAGTCCCCACGTCCACGAGGCCTGAAGCTTGACATCGGCGATGCGGTTCGCCTTCCGAGCCACCTCCAATGCGGACAGCGCCTTGGAGGAATGACGAGTAGGATCCCTGGCAGATCCCAGGAAGCAGATCTTGTGCGAGCGGCGCTGGAGCGGAGACACGCGAGCGACCAGGAAGGCGAGGAGGAGGTCAGTCGACTCCAGTCCACCCTCCGTTTGCAGGGTGGTGACCCGAAGAAGAATCTCTAACATGTCCGGCGACGGGCGAGGAAGAGCGGCGCTCCAGTTGTACCGCTCGGGCCCGCCCGCCTCAAAGGGCGGCAGATTGATATGGTCTTCGCCCTGCTTCAGGTTCTCCGCGTAGAAGAAGGAGCGCTGCCATTTCTTGCAAGACTCCTTCCCTTTTATGCCGGGGAAGTCCGCGGTCTTGCGCGCGTAGAAGGAGGCAGTGCCGCATATCACCGGAACGGTCTCCGCCGTCTGGGTCTTGAAGTAGATCAGCCGGCGGAACAACTCAACATTGGGCCAGATGCCCAAATACGCCTCGCAGAGGGTCGCGAAGGCGGACAATATCATCATCGCATTCGCCCCAATGTGATGTGGTTGCAGTCGAAAGTGGTCCAGGAACCGGCGCATGAAGCTGCTGGCAAGCAGCGCGAAGCCCCGGGGGAAATGGTCATAGAAGACCACCGTCTCTCTAGGCCCGGGAGCAGGGACCCGTTCACTGCCAGCGGGACGGCAACCCACGAGGTCCGCGGGCGGAAGCACTCGACCCCGCCGCAGCAGCTCGATCTGCTTCTCCTTCACCCACGAGCCTTCCCAGGATCCCTTCGGCAAAGCGGGCGGAGCGGCGTCTTTGTCCGCAACCGCCCCCTTCCCTTTGGACCGGGACGCTTTGGGAGCCATCCGGGTGCGGATCTGGATGAGCGGAATGGTGGCGGAGTAAGCGAAGAGCCCTAATCCCTTGGGGGCGAAGCTCGGGAGCAGGGGATTCTAAGTGGAGCAAATGCGGAAGGAAGAAGAGACGCGGGCGACCGATGCTCTGTTTCAGGGCGGTCCCTGGTTTAAAAGTGAGGGGGCGGGTCAGTTGCCCATCTCACCCACGATGGGTCGGCAACTGACCCCTTTCGTCATGAGCCACGATCGCGTAAAGATCGGGCAACCGCCGTGGTTGCCACAAAAGATCGTGGACCGAGGCCGAATGGACGTGACGCGACGGCGTGCGGACAAGTGTGCCTCGGTCCAGCCCCTGAGGGAACAAGTCCCGAGGAGCTGGACAGCTGCAGATGGCCGCGTGGCGGTCGCCAGCCGGATCGGTCGCGGAACCAGTTCGTCCCGAGGCGGCCAGCAATACTCCACAGGACCTGACCTCGAGGCCAGATGCTTTTGAGTCAAATAGAGAATCCTGGGACTTCGACGAGCGCGAGAAAGACTTCGGCGAGAAGAGGAACCCGCTGAAGCCCCATGCTAGCCCATGAGACTTCGCCAGTTTCGGGGGCTAGTGTCGTGGGGATGACTTAGGGGGCGCACCACGGGCCAGGCAATATGCCGGCCGGCGTCCCAGGAGCCCCCACGGCTTCAACACGAGAAGACCGGCTCCGCCCGAAGGGCCGGCTGCGCCAGCAGCCGGCTGGCGACTCCGCCGTTGAAGACCGGAGCCGGGCGATGAAGACAAAGCCTCCCAACAGTCATCTGGCCGAAAGTAGGACGGCCCCGACAGGAGCGACAGAGGCCAAGGACGGAATGACGCCCGCCATGACCGGCCTCAGCCAATGAGAGATCGAAGACCCTTCCCCACGATGGGATCCGAGGCAAAAGAGAAGGGATATGCCCTCCAGATGCCAGCCCAGGGGAAAGGCACTTTATAAAGTGCCTTTGCCAGAGCATGGTCAGAGGATCATGCCAGGAGGGCCGCCGCCGAGGAGCCGGCAGCCGGCCGAATCGCTACCGAAACCTGTAACCAGGCCCCCGTCTATATAAGGGGGCCTGGACCCTTAGCATAGGGGGATCCGATCTTCTTCTTCCTCCTCTGGCCCGAACAGCTCGAGGAGCATTGTAACCGATACTCTCCAATCAATACGAAGCAGGCAAGAAGTAGGGGTTTACCTCCACCCGGGAGGGCCCTGAACCTGGGAAAACCATGGTGTCTCAGTAGGCATAATCCCGAGCCAGGCCCCTCGTCTCCACCGTCGAGCCCCTCCGATAAGCCTACCCATGGCTACTGTCTCTAAATTCCCACGACAATTAAATCTAGGAAGAAAATACTCAATTCTCCATTTGAATTTGAATACTTGATAAAATTGGTTCAATTAACTTGTGCAATGGTTCTACTGGATAGAGGATAATAATATGATCCTATTGCAAAAATAATTAATTAAAAAGGATTTATAGAATTTGAATTATATCAAAATTACTCAAATTCACATGTTCAAATTTGAATATTTTGAAATGGTTGGAAAGTGGGATTTTATTCCAGAAGTGTGTTCTACACATTTTTAGGATTCCAGGGGTATATTATTTGTAATTTTTGGATCAACAGATCAATAGGTATTGATTTTCAAAGTTTCAAACAAATTCTGGCTATTTTCTAAAATAACAGAGACAGATTCTGACGTGGTTGACATGTGGCAGGTTCTGATTGGTGGGATAGGCTGATTGTGCTGCTAACTGGGCATCCACATGTGCGACCGATTCAGTAAAAAGAATTAAACTAGAATCGTCAGATCCAGATCCGACGGCCGGGAATAGATCGGGCTTGCTAGGGTTTCGGTGCTCACCGAAAATGGAGAGGCCGGCAGCGCTGCTCCCCGGCGGTCCTCGACAGCGATGCTCTGGTGTTCTCCAGTGATGGGGAGAGGGTCGACGAGATGCGCTGGGATGAGACGACGTCGAATCCGTGGTCGGCGCGCTCGATTTCATCCTGGCGTGGCGAGGAATGGCGGCTGGAGGTGAGACAGGCGGAGGTGAGCTTCAGCTCTGTGCGGGCACGTCGATCTACGGCAAAATTGGAGGAAGTAAGAACATCAGAAGGTGTGCTAGAATATGGGGAGGAGCATGGACCTAGGAAGGGCGGCGCTACCTCGCTGTGGCGGCCGAATCGAAGAAACTACGGCGGCGGCCATGGCGGATTCTGATGAGCTATTCCGGAGCTTGGCGGCGTAATGCGGAGGGAAAGCAGGGGGGAAATGGAGAGGAGAGGGAGGGGGTTTTATAGCTGCAGTCATGTGTCGAATGGGGCAGGGAGTAACGCGAATTGAAGAGGGGAGGAAATGCGCAGTCTCGGACTTGGTCACGGCGGAAATCTCGGCTGGAGGTAGGTGATGACAGGTGGGTCCCACATGTTGGTGAGGGAGAGAGAGACGAGAGGGTACCAGTTCGGGAGTGATTAGATGGGCTGCGGGCTGTTTTCTTCTTCTGGGCCGAAACGTTGCCCGGGGCCTTTTATATTTTTTTCTTCTTTCCTCTTTTTCTTTTCTGTTTTCTTGATTAATTCATAACTTTTTCATCTGTGCTTCAAATTGATTCAAACCAGTTTCTAAAATTCAACTTAACATTCTAAGACAATAAGAAACATGTTTTCATAAATAAAACCACTTTCCAATAAAACTTTATAATTTAGCCAAAGGGCTTATTTGCATAAGATCAAATAAAATTAGGGCTTTCAAAATAATTCCTTTTCTTTAAAATCAGAGAATAAACTCTATAAAGACTTTTATTTTTGAAGTAAGTTTTTGGTAATGCAAACTTCATTTAATATAAAACATTTGTATAAATTTCTTTGCAAACAAGCTTGCATAGGTTTGATTAGATACAAAATAGTATTTTGAATTCTTATTTTCTCAAATAAGTTCTTCAAGGAATAATAATAGAAAGTTTGAAATGGTTTTCCTAATAAAGCTGTTAAAACAAAAAGTTTTAATTCCTTGTGAAATTTCAATCAATTCAAACATACATGGTTCCTATTTTATTTATTTTTACATTCCAAATTTTTGGGATGTGACAGGAACCCATCTTTGATATGCATGTTAATGGTTTTGATTGCCGTGTTTATGGGATCTAGGTGCTAGTATTTCTATTATGCCTAGAAAAATTTATGATATGTGATGACCCACAAGTATAGGGGGTGTATCATAGTACTTTCGATAAATAAGAGTGTCGAACCCAACGAGGAGCAGAAGATGTTGACAAGTGGTTTTGATCAAGGACTCACTATAAATACTAGCAAACGGGTTTTTAGGGGTATTTGGTAATGCAAGTAAATAAAGTACGAGTAAATAAAAGACAATAATAACAATTGCAGCAAGTGGCCCAATCCTTTCTAGAGTAAAGGACAAGCCGGTTGTGTAACTTATGATGACCAAATGTTCTCGAGGACACACGGGAGTTTCTGTCAAGAGCTTTCGCTTCATGCCGCTAAATAATCTTTATTGGTTTGATAAGTGTTATGGGGGTGAACCTGTGCTAGCGTACTACCCTTACTAGGATTAATACACACTTGTGATTATACCCCTTGCAAGCATCCGCAACTACAAGAAAGTAATTAAGATAAATCTAACCACAACCTTAAAATCTAAGATCCTACGCTCCCTGGTGCAATGGTTTCCTAACGGAGGTTTAGGTTTCTGTCACTCCAGCAACCCCACAATTAGTAGCTAAATACACAATGCATCTCACTGGGCTCATAAATAGTCAAGTATCATGTAGTCGACATTCACATGACACCACTAGTGAAATAGCACCACAACAAATAAATATCAAACCATTAAATATTACTCAACATAACTCCACTACTAACATCTTGACTTCTCCCATGTCCTCAAGAACTAAACAAACTACTCACAAGACATCATAGGAATAATGATCAGAGGTGAAATAATGGTAAATAACAATCTGAACATAAACCTTAATTTAATGGTTCCACTCAATAGCATCAACCATAAGAGTAATCAACACCGGGAAAGTTTCCCCTAAGAATTTGACAAGATTCAACTCAAGATGTTACAGCGGGATGGCATGATGATGGTGGAGATGAAGGTGCTGGTGATGGAGATGATGATGATGATCCCGATGAAGTCCGGTGTGATGGCGATGACGACGGCGATGATCTCCCCTCTCCGGGAAGGAATTTCCTCAGTAGATTCCTGCCTGCCGGAGAGCTTTTCTCTCTCTGGTGTTTTACACCCCGCAGAGGTGGCGGTGTCTATCTCTGAGCCCCCCTCACTTAGGTTTTTGGGGATGACGATATACGTGAGGGGGCGATGGCAGAAGTGGGCCAGGGTGGCCTCACCACAGGCTGGCGCGGCCAGGGGTGGGCCCGCGCCCCCTGTGGGTGAGCCCACCCTGTGGCTCCTCTCGCTTCCTCCTTTTGGCTTCTTCAGTCTTCTGGCAAATTATAATTTTCTGGTATTTTTCTGGAATTTCCTGATCTTCCGAAACATGGTGTCTTGACGGTCCTTTTTCTAGCAGAATCCTGACTCCGGCAAGAAATCCTCCAATGATCATCAAACATGTAAAAACAGAGGAAACAACATAAGTATCATCTCTAAATATGAAATATATCGATGAATAACAGCAAATTATGATACAAAATAGTGATGCAAAATGGACGTATCAACCCCCCAAGCTTAGACCTCGCTTGTCCCCAAGCGAAAACTGAACTCGGTAAACATGACCACATGTTTATGGAGTGAAGTGTCGATAATCAAAATACAGACAAGAAGCATCACTTTCACTAAGGCAAAAATTATAATAGACAGCAACTTCCCTTTATATAATACTAGGACGAAGCCCGTGCGTTGCAACGGACGATTAAATTTTACTTCGAAATACCTTCGGCTATATTACGATTTCAAAATTGCAAGTATAGTGGTAATTCATAATTAAACTCTTCTAAAAGGGAAATACAAAACTATCTAGTAGAATTAGAATTAAGTAAAGCTGACAACGCAAAGAATAATTAACCAAATCTGATAGCACAAAGAACAATTAACCATAACAACATAAATTAAATTAAAAATAAAGTTTGCAAGATTTTGACCAACAAGATATAAAGTGCAGAGTGAGCGGCAACATGCAGTGGTGTGGCCTGCTGTTAAACTCGAGTGCTAGGTCCCAGTCCATGTATTTCCTCTACAAACATCTCTCTCCCAAGTCAACCATGCTAGATCCGACGAGCCTCCTCCAAATTCGTCTTCTCCGCGAGGTCTGACCACCAGTCCCATGGTCATTATTTCCTCTTCAATACACACTACAGATTCATTTACCCCCTTGTTTTGTGATTGCAAACACTGCCGGTACAGCTCGGTTCCGGTCATCTCTACCGGCCATGAACGAGTGGACGCAAGCAAGACATCATACTCAGGTGCTCCTGTAGTCTATTTCCCGCCTCCAAGACACCTCTATGGCTGAGCTTCCGCAGCACACGACTATGCAAGGTGGCAGGCCAGTGGCATGACAGGGGGCGCTCCCGGAGTGCAGGAGGTATCACAACAGCGTCCGTCTTGAACGCTAGCGACCAGGAGAGAGGGGCGGGGAGCAGGGGGTGCTCTATCAATGGCGGGGTGGTGCGGCGCATAGACGAAGGCTGGCTTCGTTTGTTCATACCTCTGAACTGTGTCTTCCATCTCGCAATACGTCTCGTTGGCCACCAGCATCACCTACGTTAAATTGATTGCTCGCCGCACGGTAATGAGCCTGATGAACATACAGCCCGAGAATTTGGCAGGCGGCCACTCCAGCGACGCGGTTGTCGTACCAAATAAAACCCCTAATCTTTTTAATAGGACACCTGAAAAGATACCTTTCCTTCATTGTGATGGTGACAGGATCAGAAATCACACTCCAACAGCATGCTAACGTGCATGTGCATGATGCATCAGCTCCTCCGGTAGGGTGCGCACCTGCCAAAGGGCACATATCTACAGCTACTTGTTAGTTAATTGGACAAACCTTCGAGAGATACATCCAGACCATAAGCAAATAAGGACACACTCGTAATGTATTAGCCTACCGTGTAATCTCCCAAGCTAGAATAATTGATATTATTTGTCATGTATTCCATTAGAAGACCAAAGCATCTTCAGCGAGCATCAGATGAGCCCGAGGCACGCAGAGTAGTTATCATAGTACATTGAAGACGATGGCCTGCCGTTTTCGCGCGCTGCACAGTAACCTTCGCATGGGCCTCGTTGTTCCCTGTCTCTGTATGACCATGCTCGTCCACGCCGCACTCCCCGATGGTGTCGTCCGCACACAGAGCTCAGCTGGCCCGCTGACAGTGTGGCTAGGAGGCAGGCCACAGGTGACGACCGTTGCGGCGACGCCATGGTACCTCACCCACCCCGTTGAAAGAAAAATATCAGAGCGGGAGGTGGCTCCACCTGATGCATATGGTCATTAAGAGCTAGCTTGATCAAACAGTCAAGGATCAAACAAGCTGGACACACACAGCCACGGTCGACGCTCTGGTGGCCCTCATAGTGATGGTCCCAGGCAGTTTTGGAGTGGACAACGACGATCGTGAATCACCGGTGGCGGTGGCAGGGGTAGCGTCACGAGCGACAAGAGCAACCACCAACCTCAGTTGGTTTCGTCATGTTCACAGGATCAGGGGTGTTTTCGACTATGGTCGATCTCGGCCGTGGTCGATGTCGATCTCGTCTTCTTGATCTCTGATCGGTGTCACCTTATATGGAACCAGGGGTGGGAGCTAGCAAACGTGTGCGCTAGGAAATCCTTCAGCCGATGTTGGAAGGAACCGAGTTGTTTTAGGATATGATTGAAGACGAAGCAATCGACCTGGCGTTGTTTTCAGAACTATCATAGAGTTGAACCCTTTTTTTTCACTTACCGGTGGTATTTGTGGTAATATATGATTTTGTGGGAGGGCAAATCTGTCCAAAAAAAGTGGTTGACGACGGAAACCTTACGTACTTTATTATTAGGTATAGATAGACTTGCAATAAGTAAAAGGGAATCACAAATAAAGATACACAAGGTAAACTATAATTGGTGATGGCAAACCTTAGTTCTTGGTCAGAGAACAATGAACAAACTATACTTATTTTTGAACAGAGCCTTTTATAACAGAGCTAATATAGCAAAAAAACATATGCTCAACAAAACAAACTCTTTGCAATCATGGAGAGTTTTCAAAGATATATTCCTTCAGATAAAAGCATTATACTAAACAAACGAAGATAGTAAACATGATTGAACGGATCAACATATGGATGAGTGAAACATAACAACTCAAATGCTTGCTTGAGATAGAAAGGAATATGTTGACTCAACATAAAACTAAAAGACAGGCCCTTCGCAGAGGGAAACAGGGATTAAACATGTGCTAGAGCTTTTCATTTGTAAAACAGAGATAAAAGTTGTTTTGAGAGGTGGTTGCTTTTGTCAACGACTAGCAACGGAGTTCTTGATATCTTCCATACTAAACAAGTGAGAGCGGTTCCGAGATGTTTGATTAATTGGCACAATTGTGCTCTTTTATAGCTTGGCACTCCTCCCCATCTTTTCCTTTCTCAAACCATGGCTAGCCGATTCCATCGGGTGCCCACCAACTTTCACAAACCATGGAGGAGTGCCTTTTTCTTTCTTTTTCTCTTTTTAGATTACAATGGTCTGACCAGCTCCCTTGCAAAATTAATGACGAGTAGATGAAGCTGCCTAGTCGAGGGGTACTCAATTTAGTATGGAAGATAACAAACCCAACAACTATGTCCTCATGAGCTAAAAATACTGGCACAAAATGAGAAGTATTTGAAGGTTTTTGAAAGGTAGCACATGAAAATTTACTTGGAATGGCTTGAAATACCATGCATAGGAATTTATAGTGGACTCTTTGGAGGTAACTTGGTTTTTGGGGATTGGATGCACGAGAAGTATTCCCTCTCAGTACAGGTTTTTGGCTAGCAAGGCTGGGTAGCAAGCATAAGAGTTGCATGAAACAAACAAACATACATATAATAGGAACAATCATGCAAACTTCCTTGAAAGTACAACGATTTTAACTTGAGAATACTAATGCTTATGAGCCAATCATGAAGGAAATCTGAAAAGATGTATCCAATCATGAAGGAAAGCTGAAATGATGTATCCACTAGCACTTATTTTTTCTTTTTCTACTCAAACCTCAAGGTAATGTTGCTACTGACCAAGCTAAGTTTGCCAAAACCAACTAAATTTACACATGCTCCCAAAGTGATACCGATACTAATCAACAAGACTAATCATATAAGAGAGATTGCAAACTAAAATAAAGTGTGCGGAAAGCAAACGATAAAACTTCTCATTAATATTTCATTTCCGCAACTCACACCAAGGGATACATAGATAACCAACTAAGGAGGATACTTCCACACTGCAAACTATTCTATAAGATAACTTCTCTATTCATGATACGACTCTACTTGAAAAGTAAATGAGTAAAAGATAATGATGTGATACCGTGGCACTCCCCCAACCTTGGAACAAGCCAAGGGGATGCCAGTACCAATGACAAATTACTCCTTCGGCGGTGGTGGTAACATCATCCTTGGACCAAGTAAAAGTTCCAGCATCCAGGGCTCGTCAGTGACCAGCATACCCTCTTTTATTACAGGCATGAAATTTAGATCCAAGACTGGTAGTGTTGGTCCCTGCATATTATGAGAAAAGGCACGTCCAGCGTTCATTGATCCTACAAAAGTAGGGTCTCTCGCCCTTGATCCTCCAGCCACCTGTTCTTCCTTCAACTTGAGGTCTTGGTGGTCCTCTTCCATAGGCTTCTTGCCCTTGTCGTCACTTGAAGGAGCCATGATCCTCCTAGAACTGAGAACAACTCCTGACAGAAATAGCTTGAAATGAAAACACTACAAAAACACGATATACAAACCTCGGGTAATCTGGGGTGTTATATAGGCGAAAATTAAACATCGAAACGAAATCACAGGAGGAAACCGGGACGGAAACGAGCTCCGGGGTGGTCTCACCACAGGGCGGCGTGGCCTGGAGTGGGCCCGCGCCCCCTGGTGAGGAGCCACCGGACTCCGTCTCCTGCCCGTTTTCATCTCGTGATTTTTCATATCTATTATATATTAAAAGTACATTACGGGCTAACCAGAAATTAGAGAAATAGTCAAGAAAATCACACAAAAATCAGAAACATCTGGCCATTAATTTAACTATTTAGTTGATGGTAGCCGATGGATCTTAGAAATAATCCGTTGACATGAAAGTTCAAAAAAATTACCCACCAATGCCCTACATAATTTTTAACGTACCTCTTCGATATTGCATCTGCCAAACAAGATATTAATCTTCTTTTTTGTGAAACACAAGAACCCTTCCGTCCAAAGAAAAACACTATGCACGCACGAGACCACGAGATGCAGCCTGGACAATCGATGGAAGATTCTTTTTTCTAGAGGATCGATCGAAGATTTTACACAGCTAGCATGGTTCGTATTTTGTTCAGATGAGATTGCGATCTGATGAGCCTTTCCATTCGTTCATCAAAGGAAAAAAATCGAGATCCATCTTCATCAATCGCTTCATGCACCCAACACCCTTGGTCGGTCCTTTCTCCATCAATTTCAGAGGCGATGCATGCACCCATGACATCCAATCTGATTGGTTAGCAGGCAAAACCACCATCTACCGGAAGTCTCCAGCAACTAAAAGGCAGGTAGCCCATGGTGATAGTATAGTAGATCTACAAGGTTGATCACAAAGTTCTTTTAATTCGTTTCAGCTAGCTAGGTGCAGATAGGATTGTACTCAAAGTTATTTTGCTTGCGTACAAGATATCTTTCAACATGTTTTCAATCCTATTTCATCCGCCCAATTAACTTTTAACAGATTGACATGACATGGGATCTTGATGATGCAGGTGCTAGAGAAACAAGATGAGGATAACTATAAGGTCATGGACCCTTCCATCCAAAGAAATACGAAGCTACGGCCTCGACCCTCGAGCATGCCGCCGACCCGCCGCCATCTCGGTGCTCTGTAGATGTCCGCTTGCTTCTAGCCTGCACCGTCAAAGTGGCATAAAACAGTGAGGAATCGCGATCTATGTCAGCTCGCTGTGGCGAATGCAAGCGTGGAACAGACAGAGTTGTCATCGTCAGTCGATATAAGATTGGCCGGAAAGCATTAATTCAGAGCTGAGGAACGTCCTTCTCACTAACCTCTGAAAGGACATGATCTTCTTTCTCCTGATGTTACATATCATATTGTCTGCAAAAAAAGTTTACATATATATCGTATTAACACGTCAATCAGCTGATCAACAGTATTGGCATGTATGCCTTTGTTCATTCCAATACATCAGCATTAGGCTTAACCACAAATAAGGTAAGTATTTAACTCAACAAGTCAGAAAAGTGATATTAAGTACTGCTATTAGTTTCATCGTAATTACTGACTCTATGTCATCAACTTCGCCTCACAAAATAAGTTCACATTACACCACTAACCACAACATTAAGTATTGATCCAATCCGGCTAGAATTAACCAGCTCGAACACGTCAAAGATTGTTCAAAACATAGAAACTCAAACAAACTGTTCTAAATTCATGCAAGCAATCACTGTTTTCGGAGCCAATGCAATGAAATTATATTCATGTCTTGCATCTTCGGTCATGTAATTATATTTCATTTTCTTTCCACTCATAATTCACACATTTATGGATTTTAGCGCGTAAAAGCGAGCAAGGAAATGCATAGTTACTATAGAAAATCCCACTGAAAAGCAAAACAGCTGCCCGTTAATTTTCATGTTGAACAAACCATGGTCATTAGATCTTCCGGATATGTTATTGCATCAAAATCATGAAAAGTTTACTCACCAATGCCACGCAGATGCATCTGACCGTAAGAAAATCTCGTGTGCATCCCTGGAGAAAATATTCAACACCATGATATTCTGTACAGTTACCTGCAGATCGGCCGCCGCCAAACTCTCCAATTTCGACTCCAGCTAGCCACGTCCTGGAACTCCATTCACAAATTGGTTGAACTACAAAATACCATCAAGCACATCTTTAGGCATGACTCCAACCGGCATGTATGCAGCAATTGTAAGGTAGAATTTCTAGGCACTATTGCATCATGATGATTAGTCTCATTCGATTTTCATACTTAGTTATATACACCGGATACTTTGACTGCAGAGACCAGATCAAGTATGCGTTCGAACCCTCTGATGTCCCTACCTTATTGCCTATGTTGCCGATTTCGGCCGGCGTTTTCCAGAATGAATGTCTCTGGCGTATTCTAGGTATCCTCACATCCCAACAATTAGTGTTTTTGCTGCTCACATGTGATTTTCACGATGATTTGTTCTTACACAATAATTTGATTCTTGGGTGCATCGGTTATTCCAAACTGATCATTCTATTTATGATGCAG
Source organism: Dactylis glomerata (assembly GCA_007115705.1). NCBI lineage: Eukaryota > Viridiplantae > Streptophyta > Magnoliopsida > Poales > Poaceae > Dactylis > Dactylis glomerata. The sequence continues at coordinate 3,257,764 of QXEO01002107.1, read as the reverse complement.
AGGCTAGGGCTTCCCCATTAAAACAATTATGACAGATTGTGAAGTGAGAACACTGTAATAGTTGCATTCACAATTGATACTGAATTGCTGACTTGAGATACTTAACGAAGAACGGATATATACCTATTACACGCCTTTCCCATTTATTAATCAAAATAGATAAATAAGCTCTTCTGCATAGTCTGAAAAAAACAAAGAGAAATATAATACACCTTTGTCAATGATTTATATAGTGCTATGACATACAATTTAGTTGTTGTCCATATAGCTAATCTCAGCAAACTGATTATATGATTGATCAATTTGGACAGGTAGTAAGTTATTCAGATCTCTTCCTCCTCATAAGACGAGTAATCGAGGAGTACATTGGACAAAAGGAAAGCAGGTGGGAAGTCCCGTGATAATTCAAAACACGGCATAACAGTGAGGTTTATTATTATTTTATTCCAGGAAGTGAATCGTATTCTCAAATATATCTGCCTCCAAGTAAAAAATAGTATTTTTAAATTTGTCTAACATCAGGCAAAGAACATGTCAAAATTGTTTGTCCCATGGCCTAGCGTGACTCATCGCGCTTAGTTCCGTAGTCTATTTTGTTGATTTTTGCAGTTGGTTTATTATCAAACAATTTTGATAATACAAGCTGCTCATCACATATGTTGTTTAAAGCTTCAAGGTTCTATTATATTAATATAATACTGCATGAGTATATATTAATGAGAACATCCACACATTAAAAACTATATGTCTACTTAACTGGAATCAAACTTTTCTTCTATTCACTTCTGTAATTCGCTGGGCTTCCAAAAGTATTAAAACTATAGAGATTGGTGGCCTCTGCAATAGAAGAAAGGGAAAAATATAGAAAGTGGATCTACAAATGTGATTTATCATTCATATCTGCCTCCAAGTAAAAAAAATAGTATTTTTACATTTGTCTAACATCAGGCAAAGAACATGTCAAAATTGTTTGTCCCATGGCCTAGCATGACTCATCGCGCTTAGTTCTGTTGTCTATTTTGTTGATTTTTGCAGTTGGTTTATTATCAAACAATTTTGATAATACAAGCTGCTCATCACATTTGATGTTTAAAGCTTCAAGGTTCTATTATATTAATATAATACTGCATGAGTCTATATTAATGAGAACATCCACACATTAAAAACTATATGTCTACTTAACTGAAATCAAAACTTTTCTTCTATGCACTTCTGTAATTCGCCGGGCTTCCAAAAGAATTAAAACTATAGAGATTGGTGGCCTCTGCAATGGAAGAAAGGGAAAAATATACAAAGTGGATCTACAAATGTGATTTATCATTCATTTTATTTTTCAGGTAGATAGATAACCATATAGCAGTGGATCTACAAATGTGATTTATAACATCTGAATAATAAAAAATTAAAGGTAATAGCAACCAAACTTAAAATTATTTAATTTTTTTATGCATGGGGTAGGGCGGGGGAGCTGACACTCCCAATGCCAGTCCCAAGTCCGTAAAAGGTGGAGGGTCATGAAAAAAAAGAGTAGTGACTAACAAACACAACCTTTACATTATATACTTCAAACCTAAGTTATATCGCAAAGGGGTAGAAACAGACGATAGATGTAATTGTAGATGTACCATAGTTTACAGTACACAACTGCATACTAACAACAAAATGGAGCCCTAAAGATTTCAGCAGCGGACTTAGGTAACATCATTTCAATCAATAAATATATGATGTGGGTTTGTGCAAAAACTATTTCATCGCCATCAGGGTTCCCATTACATAAGTAAAAACACAACTGTTATATACATCACCGTAAAATAATTTGTATGTGACCTACTTATACATGTGTACTTTTTCTTGCAGATAAAACCAAAAACAAATTAAAGTACAAGATACCACACCGAAACAGGAAAATTTGGGTAAGTATGAGACTTAAATCTCAGTTAAACTGAAATCCTACAGGCAGAGGTAGGGACCAAAACATCTGGCAGATACTCATATTAATTATTTGGTATCTTTATATATGACATGACCAACCCAAAAAAAAACGAGATAGGCCTGTTGATGCTACGCATGTGAAGATCTAAACCTGGGAGCACTATATGAAGCTGAGACTGAGACTGAATAAAAGAAACATGAAAGGGACAAGAGACAACGAACATGGTGTGATATCAGAAGAAAACGTATGCGTACTTCATTTGTAAAACTAAAAGTTCCACACAAAAAAACTGACCAATTCATGGCGGCGTCCTCGCCGGTTTCAAAAATAGCAGCCACCGTGCCTCTATTATTCTCCAAGTAGACGGGCGGCAGACCGCCGGCCATAAGCTACAATCTGCGCTCCAAACCTTGCGCTCCTGGTCAGACCGGGGGTGCCTGGCCCTCCTCAGGTCTAATGTCTGCAATGGTGCTCCAGTAGAAGCATCGAATGCTCAATTAGTAGGCTCCAGCCGTAGGCGATGAAGAACAACAAAGCCGATTTGGTGGTTTCTTGGAGGCGGAGGCGACCAGATTTGGAGACCAGCGGTGGACAAAGAAGGAAGAGTGAAGCGGTGGACTAGGAAGGAGAACTAAAACGGTGGTCAACTGGGGAAAATGGAAACGTGGCAGGGAAGATGATGAAAAAAAAATATACTACTCCTGGTATTTGTTTATTAGGCCGACACTAGGCTAAAATTAGATTTGACCATATATTTGGTCCAAACATATAACTAATATTTCACGAAAATTATGCCATTAGATACCATTTAAAAGACCCTTCCAATGATATTTGTTTTGACATATAATTTATGTTTTATTAGAAAAACTTATGCTCAATTTTTTCTTAAACCACCTAATAAGTAGGTACAGAAGAAGTATTATTTATTTTTCTAATAACACGCTAATTGCAAAGTAACATAATATTATCTCCATTTTAAAATATAAGATTTTTTAGAAATCTCAATTATTAGCTTTCTAAAAGGGCATACATTTTAGAATCCAGGTTGTACACGATCAACACCAGACACATATACTTTGGTCACAGATGCAACTAAAAAAATACAACCTATCTACCAAAAAAATCATTATTCTAAAAAATCAAAACAATATATAAAACATTTTTAAAATCAAACACTAATCAAAAATTAGTTCATAAATAATTTGAAGCATAAATATTATGATTGATAATTTCAATAAATATCCACTAATATTTATCAGGTTATTAATCATATTCGTACAAAACTATAAAAAATAAAATCATTGATGTATTTATATAAATCTAATTTTTTTAGTGTCGGTGTTTCATTAGGTCTTCTCAGATAGCTTCATTTTATTGATCATATAAGAATTTAATTAGACCATTAAAAACTCGCTCGCGCATGTGCGGGGGCCACTGTTCTAGTTTAATAAAAACAACAATAATATTAATGGAAAAGTTTAACGCGAACCTTTTCTGACTAGAACTGTTACCTATTCAAAAACCAATTCTGTAGGTTCCTGCATATTGTCCTGGATGAATTCTTCCGGAGAAACCGTTTGAATAACATCAATATCTTCATTTTAAGAATCTCCAGCAATATAATGTTTGAGTCTTTGACCATTCACCACTTGTGTAGTGTTATCTTTTAATGAAGCAATCTTTATTGCACCTGAGTGGTACACCTCTTCAATAACAAAGGGTCCTTCCCATTTTGAGAGTAATTTTCCTGCAAAAAATCTGAGACGAGACCTATACAATAGAACTTTCTCACCAACATGAAACTCTCTTTTAAGAATTCTCTTATCATGCCATTGTTTGACTTTCTCTTTGAAAAGTTTGGCATTCTCGTAAGCTTTGTTTCTCCACTCATCTAGGGAACTCAAATCAAGCAACCTTTTCTTACCGGCGAGTTTAAAATCCCTATTAAGCTCTTTCACTGCCCAAAAAGCTTTATGTTCTAATTCTAAGGGCAAGTGACACGCTTTTCTGTAAACCATCTTGTAAGGGGACATGCCCATGGGGTTCTTATAAGCAGTTCTATAAGCCCATAGAGCATCGTTTAACTTGCTAGCCCAGTTTTTCCTAGATCTATTGACAGTCTTCTGCAAGATAGACTCGATCTCTCTATTTGAAAGCTCTACCGGCCCACTAGTTTGAGGATGATAAGCAGAAGCAATTCTATGATTAACGTCATATCTAGCAAGGGTTTTTCTAAAACCTCCATGAATAAAATGAGAACCTCCATCAGTCATAAGATATCTAGGCACACCAAACCTAGGAAAAATAACATCCTTGAGCATTTTTAATGAGGTCTCACCATCGGCACTCTTTGTAGGTATGGCTTCTACCCACTTGGTAACATAATCAACAGCAACAAGTATATGAGTATAACCTTCTGAAGGAGGAAAAGGACCCATAAAGTCAAATCCCCAACAATCAAATGGTTCAATAACAAGAGTGTAACTCATAGGCATTTCATTACATCTAGAAATATTACCAACTCTTTGACATTCATCACAGGACAAAACATACCTTCTAGCATCTTTAAAAAGGGTTGGCCAATAAAAACCTGATTGTAGAACCTTTTGTGCAGTTCTATCTCCAGCATGATGTCCTCCATAAGCACTACCATGGCACTTTCTCAATATTTCTTGTTGCTCATATTCCAGAACACATCTTCGCATAATACCATCAACTCCTTCTTTGTATAAGTGTGGGTCATCCCAAAAATAATGCCTCAAATCATAAAAGAATTTTCTTCTTTTCTGAGCTGTAAAGGTTGGAGGCAAATACTTGGAAACAATAAAGTTAGCATAATCAGCATACCACGGATTCTCTTGCGAAGTTACATTTATCAAAGCCAACTGTTCATTTGGAAAACTATCATTAATAGGAATAGGATCAAAAGAAATGTTTTCCAATCTAGACAAGTTGTCAGCAACAGGATTTTCAGCACCTTTCCTATCTACAATATGCAAATCAAACTCTTGTAAAAGCAACACCCATCTAATAAGCCTAGGCTTAGCATCCTTTTTTGACGTAAGATATCTAATAGCAGCGTGATCAGTATGAATAGTAACTTTAGAATCAACAATGTAAGGTCTAAACTTATCACATGCAAAAACAACAGCAAGAAACTCCTTCTCAGTAGTAGCATAATTCTTCTGAGTAGCATCAAGAGTCTTACTAGCATAATGAATAACATTCAACTTCTTATCTACGTGCTGTCCAAGAACAGCACCAACAACAAAATCACTAGCATCACACATAATTTCAAAGGGTAAATTTCAATCAGGTGGTTGAACAATAGGAGCAGTAGTTAAATCCTTCTTAAGAGTTTCAAAAGCTTCCTTACAATCATCATCAAAAACAAATGGTACATCTTTTTGAAGAAGATTAGTAAGAGACTTTGAAATCTTAGAGAAATCTTTAATAAACCTCCTATAGAAACCAGCATGACCAAGAATACTATGAATACCTTTAACATCTCTGGGACAGGGCATTTTCTCGATTGCTTCAACCTTTGCTCTGTCAACTTCAATACCTCTTTTTGGAGATTTTATGTCCAAGAAAAATTCCTTCATTCACCATAAAGTGGCATTTCTCCCAATTTAGAACGAGATTAGTTTCTTCACATCTCTGCAAAACTTTATCAAGATTGTGCAAACAATTATCAAAAGAAGTTCCATAGACAGAGAAAAATTGTCCATGAAAACCTCCACAATTTCTTCACAAAAACCATGAAAAATAGCAGACATGCATCTTTGAAAAGTAGCAGGAGCATTGCACAAACCAAACGGCATACGTCTATAAGCATAAGTTCCATAAGGACAAGTAAAGGTGGTTTTCTCTTGATCTTGCTTTTTAACAGCAATCTGAGAGAAACCAGAATAACCATCAAGAAAACAAAAATAAGTCTTCTTAGACAACCTCTCTAACATGTGATCTATAAATGGTAAAGGATAATGATCTTTCTTAGTAACTTTGTTTACCTTTCTAAAATCAATGCACATCCTATAACCAACTACTACCCTTTGAGGAATAAGCTCGTTATTCTCATTAAGCACAACAGTGATACCTCCTTTCTTAGGAACACAATGAACAGGACTAACCCATCTACTATCAGCAATAGGATAAATAATACAAGCATCAAGGAGCTTCAATACCTCATTTCTTACCACTTCCTTCATCTTGGGAATTAAGCGGCATTGATGTTCAACAACTGGCTTTGTATCTTCCTCCATGTTAATAGCATGTTGACATATAGTAGGAGAAATCCCTTTTAAATCATCAAGAGTGTCTCCCATAGCTCCTCGGTGTTTCCTCAATATTTCCAATAACCTTTCTTCTTCCTTTCCTGAAAGCTTAGAACTGATAATAACAGGATATATTTTCTTATCATCTATATAAGCAGGAATACAACTAATAGAATCTTTATAAGGCGCACGATACTTGTTCCAATCTTTCTTTGGAACATCAAGATAAGAGGCAAAGGCCTTAAAACAGTTAGCAAGTATCTGGGAATCAAGACCAGAAACAGTGCTAACATTATGAAAGTCATCGGTTCCCATAAAAGCTTTAATGCATTCATAATCATAATTTATACCTGACTTCCTACCTTTATCATTCTCCCATCCTTCAGCATTTTCTTGAATACGGTCAAGAAGATCCCATTAACTTCTCCTTTCATGCGTGTAAATGATCCAGAACATGAAGCATCTAGTAAATCCTTATCGTGAAGAGTAAGCCTCGCATAAAAGTTATTAATAACAATGTTGCTGGGAAACTCATGGGTGGGGCATTTGAGCATTAGTGACTTCAATCTCCCCCACGCTCAGGAAATACTCTCTCCATCATGAGGCCAAAAGTTATATATTCAATTACGATCTTTATGAATTTCACTTGGAGGATAAAATTTGGAATAAAAGAGAGGTACAATTTCCTCCCAAGCAATAGATGGACCATCTTTTAGCAGCCGATACCACTCCTCAGCTCTGCCTTTCAGTGATAAAGAGAATAGCTTCCTCTTAACCTGGCTTGATGAAATACCTGCACACTTGAACAACTCGCATAATTCATGTATAAAGAGTAAGTGATCACCCAGATGGACAGTTCCATCTCCTGAATAGCAGTTATCCATAACACGTTCAACAATTTCGTAGGTATTTTAAAAGGATCTAATTGAGCAGGTGGTGGTTGTGGTTCATCCACATCTGCAATAGTGGTAGTAGTGTTCCCAAATAGGAATCCAAATGGAGAACTCTCCATAGCAAAATAAAATAAAAATAAAAGACAGAAATAAAAACAATACTCACAGCGACGGTTAGCTTCACCAATTCCACTCTTCAATAGCGCTTCACTCCCCGAAAACGGCGCTAGAAAATAGTCTTTATGACCCACAAGTATAGGGGGTGTATCGTAGTACTTTCGATAAATAAGAGTGTCGAACCCAACGAGGAGCAGAAGGTGTTGACAAGTGGTTTTGATCAAGGATTCACTGTAAATACTAGCAAACGGGTTTTCAGGGGTATTTGGTAATGCAAGTAAATAAAGTACGAGTAAATAAAAGACAATAATAACAATTGCAGCAAGTGGCCTAATCCTTTCTAGAGTAAAGGACAAGCCGGTTGTGTAACTTATGATGACCAAATGTTCTCCAGGACACACGAGAGTTTCTATCAAGAGCTTTCACTTCATGCCGCTAAATAATCTTTATTGGTTTTGGTAAGTGTTATGGGGGTGAACCTGTGCTAGCGTACTACCCTTACTACGATTAATACACACTTGTGATTATACCCCTTGCAAGCATCCGCAACTACAAGAAAGTAATTAAGATAAATCTAACCACAACCTTAAACTCTAAGATCCTACGCTCCCTGGTGCAATGGTTTCCTAACGGAGGTTTAGGTTTCTGTCACTCCAGCAACCCCAGAATTAGTAGCCAAATACACAATACATCTCACTAGGCCCATAAATGGTGAAGTATCATTTAGTCGACGTTCACATGACACCACTAGTGAAATAGCACCACAACAAATAAATATCAAACCATTAAATATTACTCAACATAACTCCACTACTAACATCTTGACTTCTCCCATGTCCTCAAGAACTAAACGAACTACTCACAAGACATCATATGGATCATGATCAGAGGTGAAATAATGGTAAATAACAATCTGAACATAAACCTTAATTCAACGGTTCCACTCAATAGCATCAACCACAAGAGTAATCAACACCAGGAAAGTTTCCCCTAAGAATTTGACTAGATTCAACTCAAGATGTTACAGCGGGATGGCGTGATGTTGGTGGAGATGAAGGTGCTGGTGATGGAGATGATGATGATGATCCCGATGAAGTCAGGTTCGATGGCAATGGCGATGGCGACGATCTCCCCTCTCTGAGAAGGAATTTCCTCAGCAGATTCCTGCCTGCCGGAGAGCTTTTCTCTCTCTGGTGTTTTCCGCCCCGCAGAGGCGGCGGTGTCTATCTCTGAGCCCCCCCTCACTTAGGTTTTCAGGGATGACGATATACATGAGGGGGCGATGGCAGAAGTGGGCTAGGGTGGCCTCACCATAGGCCGGTGCGGCCAGGGGTGGGCCCGCGCCCCCTGTGGGTGAGCCGGCTCCTCTCGCTTCCTCCTTTTGGCTTCTTTAGTCTTCTGGCAAAGTATAATTTTCTGGTATTTTTCTAGAATTTCCTGATCTTCCGAAACATGGTGTCTTGACGGTCCTTTTTCCAGCAGAATCCTGACTCCGGCAGCAAATCCTCCAATGATCATCAAACATGTAAAAACAGAGGAAACAACATAAGTATCATCTCTAAATGTGAAATATATCGATGAATAACAGTAAATTATGATACAAAATAGTGATGCAAAATGGACGTATCAATATGCTTGATTTACCACCGCTTGAAAAGTGTTATTTTGATATTCCTCCTGCTGATGTTGCTAAGAAGAAACCTTTGGGAAGAATTAATGATGTTCTTATTATGGTTAACAATAACCTTGTTCCCATTGATTTTCTTGTTATGGATGTTGAATGCAATGCTTCATGTCCTATTATTTTGGGAAGACCCTTTCTTCGAACTGTAGGTGCCATCATTGATATGAAGGAAGGCACCATCAAATATAATTTTTCACTCAAGAAAGGTATGGAACACTTCCCTAGGAAGAGGAAGAAATTACTTTTTGACTCTGTTCTTATAGCAAATTATGAACTTGATGCTTCATCGCTTGATATTACTTGATTTCCACCTTTCTGCGCCTAGCTCAAAGGCGTTAAAGAAAAGCACTCTTGGGAGATAACCCAATGTTTTACTTTTAGTTCTTTTTCTTTTATTTGAGTCTTGGAAGTTATTACTACTGTAATGACCTCTCATTATCATTTTTATTTTGTTTTTGTGCCAAGAGAAACCTCTAGTTTGAATGACGTAAGATTTGGGGAAGTTGCTGTCCTGAAACATATTTCGGTGCTACACCATAAAAATTCGTGAACATTCTCTGAATATCTTTTTGACCTGCGATTTCTTGTGCATATGCCCCAAGTCATATCCAAACTTTCATTAGTTTTACACTTTTTGATTTGAGCAACAGAAAACCCTCGAAAACCTTTGTCAGCTGTTCTGTTTTGATAGATTTCTGCCACTATTTGTGTTTGCCTCTCGATCGGTTTCTTTTCGAGTTCTTTTGATCACGGAACTTTTGGGGAAGTTGCTACAGTAGTATATGCTTTATATGTGGTGTTTTTGAGTTGAAACCTGAACCAAAAAGGGTTGATTCATTATTATGCTTACACTAATGTTGCTAATAAAATTGTGTTGAGTTTTGTATGAAAGAAGTTTTCAAGTGTAGGGATTGGAGAATGATGAGATGAGGTGAAGAATGGACAAAAGCTCAAGCTTGGGGATGCCAATGCAACCCCCAAGAAATATTCAAGAGGTACAAGCGTCAAAGCTTGGGGATGCCCCCGAGGCACCCCTTCTTCATCGGCAAAAATCAGGTCACCTTTCAACACACTGTATTTTTATTGCTTCATGCACTATGCATTTTTCTTGGAGCGTCTTTAATTTAGTTTTTGGTTTTCTTTAGTTTTGTTAGCTACAATAAATGGTTGGACCCCAAGAATTTTATTTTGGAATAAATGGTTGGACCCCATGGTTGGACCCGTTTTTCACTCTTATCATTCAACGAGTGTTCTCTTTTTATACTACTGCATTTAGCTTTCGTTTTTTGCCTTGATTTTTGTTCAGATCTTGTTTTATCTTTGCATCAAGGTGTATTTTGACCTCTGGTCCATGTTGGTTTTCATCAAAAGAGTTGTTTTAAAAAGGTTTGAATGGTGTTGGAAAAGAGAAAAAGTTTTTATGCAAAAAGTGGTACAAAGAGGAGCTTGTTTAGACTGCGGCTTAGGCTTTTGCATGTCGTGCTTGATGTCTTTTTGATAGTATGCTTAGTGATTTTTTCTATAGCATGACTTGTCTCAAATGACTGAAATTGCTTAATGAGCCTTTGAAAAAAATCATGCATTGTTTTTATTATATGGGAGCATTATTGTGGTTTTCTCCTTTGATGCTTTATTTGGGTTGACTTGGCGCATGCTTATACCATGTTGACTACAAAATAAGTCGCCTATAGCCTCTATGATCATTTGGTTTTTCACTTGTGATACCAATTTATGATTCTCTTAATGATGTTTTGTCGCTATGCATGATTATGGCCGTTATTGCTCTCTTAGTTGGTCGCTCCCAGTCTTTTGCTAGCCCTAATTTTGTACTGAGTATGAGCTCTACTTGTGCAGCCAACTCCTAAAAATCAAGTTATTCCAATGTGTCCACCATACATACCTATTAGCAATTGTTATTCCAAAGTACATTCGACTTGCTTTTATCAATCCTTCAAATTAAACTCTTTTTGGTATTATGTGAAAATTAGTCAGTAAAGCTCTCACGAACCTGATGGCACACTTTACTTTTCTCGCTTTTAAAAATTTGACATTGTGGCTCTCTTATGTTGAGTTGTCATGCTTGCAAGTTGTAAGTTGGAAATTAGCCAAACCATGCCGTCATGGGGTAAGCTTTCAACATTGCATTTGTCTTATTTGAGTTGATATCATGATATTTTGTTTATGGATACTCGCGATGTGAAATTAGTTGGGAATCTTGTGGGACCATGGAGTTTTTATATGTGTTAGAGAAACGCCTGGGCCGCTAATCTAAGCCATGCATAATTCATGGTGGAAATTTACAGCATGCCCATAGTGGACATTCAACGATGCATCTCAAAATAAGAAGCTATACCAATGGTAAATAAAAGAGATGTCAAGGTGTTCATTGTCTGTTTGTCTTGTCATTTTGGTGTGGGCTTGTTCCATGTCATCGGGCAGGAGGTACCCCATTGGCGGTTCTCGATGATACGCATATACTTACAATGACAAGAGCTTGCTTGGGACCCTAAATCGAGTAGCATGAGGTTTGGGTATTCGTACTTCACGGGACACAAGGTTTTCAACTTATGATTTGTCAAGCATATGCTTCATAATTGTACTTGCATTAACTTTAACCATTTAAGATGCCTATGATGGGGGCAATGAGAGCTCAAAGCTAGTAAGTACCATAATTTTTGAAGGTTTATAAAACTTGCAATCACTGCTTCCCTCTGCGAAGGACCTTTCTTTTACTTTTATGTTGAGTCTTCACCTTCTACCTTTATGCACCGTCTAAGAGAGCATAGTTAACATTCTAAGTTTAATGTGCATAGTCCCAAAGTTTATCATTGATTGATTCATGATTATGGTTTTGCTTGTTCTTAAATTATTTGTATCTAGTCGCCCTCTTAAACTTGAAGGTGTCCTATGCATTTATGTTTTGCTACTCCATGAGGGACAAGCTGAAATCCACTTTGACATGTTTTTCCATATGGTTGAAACACACATGTGACTTTCATTGTTTCATTGTTCATGATCTTTCGTTTGTGTTCTTTTTCATGATATAACATGGTTGCTAAGTTTCTTCTATCGAGATTATGTCTTTTATGCCCATGTTTTAAGTTCTTTGATCTTAGCACTCAATGCTTACATAGATGATCAAGATTGTGATGGTGCATGTCACCTCAAAAATTATTCTTTTGTTATCACTTACCTACTCGAGGATGAGCAAGAGTTAAGCTTGGGGATGCTTGATATGTCTCAAACGTATCTATAATTTTTGATGCTCCATGCTTGTTTTTACACCATTTGCTTTATGTTTTGTTACACTTCGTGGCATTTTTATGCATTTTCCGGAACTAACCTATTAACGAGATGCCACTGTGCCAGTCCCTGTTTTCTGCTGTTTTTGTGTTTCAGAAAAGTTACACAGGAAATATTCTCGGAATTGGACGAAACAAAAGACAAACCTCCTAATATTTACCAAAGCTTCCAGAAGACCGAAGAGGAGACGGGGGGGCCACGGGCCAGCCACACCATAGTGTGGTGCGGCCAGCCCCTGGCCCGCGCCCCCTGGTGGTGAGGCCACCTGGCCCACCTCCTGACGCTGCCCTTCCGCCTATATATTCCTCCCAACGGGAAAAACCTACCCGATCAATTTTCTAGAAACACATCGCGATCCGCCGCCATCATCGACCCGAGATTGGGAGGGTCCAGAAGCTCTTCCCGGCACCCTACCGGAGAGGGGAATCACCACCGGAGGTCTTCTTCATTGCCATGCTTGCCTCCGGTGCGATGAGTGAGTAGTCTACCTTGGACTACGGGTCCATAGCAGTAGCTAGACGGTTGTCTTCTCCACCATGTGCTTCATGTTTAGATCTTGTGAGCTGCCCTACATGATCGAGATCATCTTTATGTAATTCTACATGTTGTGTTTGTTGGGATCCGATGAATATTGGTGTTATGTTAAGTTGATGTTCTGAAATTTATCTTACGTTATCTCTATGTTGTTTATTATCTTGCATTCTCTCCGTTGTTAGTAGCTATCTTGGCCAAGTAGATACTAGTGACTCCAAGAGGGGGTATTTATGCTCTATAGTTGGGTTCGTGCCTCTATTTAATCTGGGGGAGCGAACGGTTCCCCGCGAGTGGACTATTAGTCATAGATGCAGTTGTATGGCGGTCTATGTATTTTGTTGTAATGCCCAGAGTAAATCTCATAGTGATCCTCATGACATATGCATGTTATCTTTATTCTATCAATTGCCCAGCTGTAATTTGTTTACCCAACATGTCGTTATTTATCTTATGGAGAGACACCACGAGTGAACTGTGGACCCCGGTCCAATTTCCTTTACATTGCTATGACCGTTTACTTTTACTTGCACTATTTACTTTCTCGCATATTACTATTGCTTTCCACTCGATACGCTCAATCCTTTGTTTATAGCAAACCGGTAAGATTGACAACCTCATTGTAAGTTGGGAGCAATGTTCTTGGTTGTGTTGTGTGCAGGTTCCACGTTGCTGCTGGTGCAAAGCAAAGCCCTGGACGAGGCGCCTTATAAATTGTCTGGAGCTATCGCAAAGCTAGCAGGCATCACCTTCTGAAGTTTGGCTTTTTCCTACTGGTTTGATAAACCTCGGTATCTTACTGAGGGAAGACTTGCAACTATGCTCATTATACCTTCCTCTTGGGGTTCCCAACTGGGTGGTTATCTATCCGTATCAGTGCACGACCATGTCCTTGGAGTAGCCCTTGGAGAGAGAAGTTGTCTGGTGTAAGGAATCGTCGAGATGAGCACTGAGGGTGACGACATCTAGCGATGAACTCCAGATTGTGTCTCAGATTGGCATGGCTATGGCGAGATTTACAGAGACTATATGGGGAAAGCTTTAGAACGAAAGTGTGGGAGTAGAACAAGGGGCTCGCGATACTTCTCTCAGTTCGTCCTATAATGGCCGGAGGCGGGAGATCGGGATTTGAACACCGATGAATGGCATTCGGTTCACCATGTAGGTTTGGAAGATTTAGTCGAGTAAATGGATAAATAATTCCCTGAATTGGTTCCTCATTGAATTCTGAATAGTTTTGGTGTTGAAGTCGATACGAGAAATGACTAGAGTTAGTGGGAGAAGGAAGGGAGAAGTAACTGCCATGGACGTTGGGAGGTTGTGCTCATTTACGTTTGATATGTCTCAAACATATCTATAATTTTTTATGCTCCATGCTTGTTTATACACCATTTGCTTTGTGTTTTGTTACACTTCGTGGCGTTTTTATGCATTTTCCAGAACTAACCTACTAACGAGATGCCACAGTGCCAGTTCCCTGTTTTTTGCTGTTTTTGTGTTTGAGAAAAGCTACACAGGAAATATTCTCGGAATTGGACGAAACAAAAGCCAAAGTTCCTATTTTTCCCGAAGCATGACGGAGTCCAAAGCTGAGACGGAGGGGAGCCAGGAGGCGGCCACGCCACCCCATGGCACGGGCCACCCCCAGGCTGCACCAGGGCATGGTGTGGGCCCCTGGTCCACCTCCTGACGCTGCCCTTCCGCCTATATATTCACCTCGATGGGAAAACCTAAAGGCCCCGATAAATTTCCACAAAACATACTGCAAGCCGCCGCCGTCATCGATGTGAGATCGGGAGAGTCCAGAAGCTCTTACCGACACCCTACTGGAGAGGGGAATCACCGCCAGAGGCCTTCTTAATCACCATGCCTGCCTCCGGAGTGATGTGTGAGTAGTCTACCTTGGACTATGGGTCCATAGCAGTAGCTAGATGGTTGTCATCTCCTCCATGTGCTTCATGTTTAGATCTTGTGAGCTGCCTATCATGATCAAGATCATCGTTGTGTAATTCTACATGTTGTGTTTTTTGGGATCCGATGAATATTGATACTATGTCAAGTTGATTTGCTGAATTATTATCTTTATGTTATCTCTATGTTGTTTATGATCTTGCATGCTCTCCGTTGCTAGTAGATATCTTGGCCGAGTTGATGCTGGTGACTCCAAGAGGGAGTATTTATGCTCGATAGTGGGTTCATGCCTCTAGTAATCTGGGGGAGTGATAGAAAACTCTAAGGTTGTAGATGTGCTGTTGCTACTAGGGAGAAAACAACAATCTTGTGTTCAAGGACATTTGTATTATTTACATTACACACATTGCTTAAGGCGATAATCTGTGCTTGCAACTTAATACCCAACGGTTGCTCAGATGACATCCGGCGGGTGGATTATTACTCACAGATTCAGTTGGATTACGGTCTATGTATTATGTTGTAATGACCAAGTGAATCTCATAGTGATCCTCATGACATTTGTATGCTTGCTTTATTCTATCAATTGCCCGACTGTAATTTGTTTACCCAGCATTTTATTTACCTTATGGAGAGACACCACTAGTGAACTGTGGACCTCGGTCCATTCTTTTACACTGTTATTACCGTTTACCATTTACTTGCTTTATTTACATTCTTGCAAACTACTATCTTTTGGCACTCGATACGCTTAATCCTTTGTTTACAGCAAACCGGTGAGATTGACAACCTCATTGTAAGTTGGGACAAAGTACTTGGTTGTGTTGTGTGCAGGTTCCATGTTGCTGCTGGTGCAAAGCTACACCCTGGACGAGGCACCATATATAAATTGTCCGGAGCTGTCGTGAAGCTAGTGAGCATCAACCTTCGAAAGTTGGTTCTTTCTCCTACTAGTTCGGTAAACCTTGGTTTCATACTGAGGGAAGACTTGGTGCTGTGCTCATCATACCTTCCTCTTGGGGTTCCCAACTGGGTGGTTATCTATCCGCATCAGTGCACGACCATGTCCTTGGAGTAGCCCTTGGAGAGAGAAGTTGTCTGGTGTAAGGAATCATCGAGATGATCACTGAGGGCGACGGCATCTAGCGATGAACTCCAGATTGTGTCTCAGATTGGCATGGCTATGGCGAGATTTATAGAGACTATATGGGGAAAGCTTTAGAATGAAAGTGAGGGAGTAGAACAAGGGGCTCGCGATACTTCTCTCAGTTCATCCTATAATGGCCGGAGGTGGGAGATCGGGATTTGAACACCGATGAATGGCATTCGGTTCACCATTTAGGTTTGGAAGATTTAGTCGAGTAAATGGATAAATAATTCCCTGAATTGGTTCCTCACTGAATTCTGAATAGTTTTGGTGTTGAAGTCGATACGAGAAACGACTGGAGCTAGTGGGAGAAGAAGGGGGAGAAGTAACTGCCATGGACGTTGGGAGGTCATGCTCATGTACGTTTGATACATCTCAAACGTATCTATAATTTTTTATGCTCCATGCTTGTTTATACACCATTTTCTTTGTGTTTTGTTACACTTCGTGGCGTTTTTATGCATTTTCCATAACTAACCTACTAACGAGATGCCACAGTGCCAGTTCCCTGTTTTCTGCTGTTTTTGTGTTTGAGAAAAGCTACACAGGAAATATTCTCGGAATTGGACAAAACAAAAGCCAAATTTCCTATTTTTCCCGAAGCATGACGGAGTCCAAAGCTGAGATGGAGGGGAGCCAGGAGGCGGCCACGCCACCCCATGGCGCGGGCCACCCCCAGGCCACGCCAGGGCATGGTGTGGGCCCCTGGTCCACCTCCTGACGCCGCCCTTCTGCCTATATATTCTCCTCGATGGGAAAACCTAAAGGCCCCTATAAATTTCCACGAAACATACTGCAAGTCGCCGCCGTTATCAATGTGAGATCGGGAGGGTCCAGAAGCTCTTACCGACACCCTGTCGGAGAGGGGAATCACCACCAGAGGCCTTCTTCATCACCTTGCCTGCCTCCGGAGTGATGTGTGAGTAGTCTACCTTGGACTATGGCACTAGTAGGGAAAATCTCATCTGTGGCGCACCAATATATGTATTCTGTGGCGCATGGGTGGTGCTCCACAGAATCTTCGCCACAAAAATAAGCATTCTGTGGCGCACCAGTACATGCGCCACAGAAATAGATATTCTGTGGCGCACCAGTTCATATGCGCCACAGAAATAAGGCATTCTGTGGCGCATGAGTACTAGGTGCGCCACAGAAATAGGTGCGCCACAGAAAATTCAAAAACATTCAAAAAAATTTAAAAATCGAAAAAAATATTATTATTTTTTGAAAATCATAAAAATCGAAATAATGTGAAAAACTATTTTATTTCAATTTTTTTAGGATTTTATCACATGAGGAACATATTCAAATCACACCGAATTTCTTGACTTCCCGCTAGGTCACCCATCTTTAGACTACTCCGGGCTCAGCACGCTTAACTTCTCCATTCTATGTGCATGAGCTATCCCTAACCTACCCAAGTTCTTATTGATATTACTATCATATCAATCCTCTTAAGGCCTATGTGTGCTTGTGTGTGTATGTGCGTATATGTGTGTATATGTGTGTGTATGTGTATATATGTGTATATATATTATGTATATATGTGTATATGTGTGTGTATATGTGTATATATATCCGCGTATATATGTGTGTATGTGTGTGTCTATGTATGCATGTGTGCATATATATGTGTGTATATGTATGTATATGTGCATATATGTGTGTATATGTGCGTATATGTGTGTGTATGTCCACGTATATGTGCGTATATGTGTATGTATGTCCGCGTATATGTGCATATATGTGTATGTATATGTGCGTATATGTGTGTATATGTGTGTATGTGTGTGTATATGTATTCATGTGTGCATATATATGTGTGTATATGTGCGTATATGTGCATATATGTGTGTGTATGTGTGCGTATATATATGTATATATGTGTGTATGTATGTGTATATGTGCATATATGTGTGTGTATGTGTGTATATGTGTGTATATATCTGCATGTGTGTATATGTGTGTGTATATGTGTGTATATATGTGTGTGTATATGTGTGTATATATCTACATGTGTGCTATATGTGTGTATATAACTAATCCAAAAGTTTAATCCAATATAAATTTTGATCATAAAAATTTAAAAAAAATGAAAATATAAAAGTGCAAAAAAGTCTATTTTCCCTTTTGAATTTTGAGATTCTAAAATTTGTCGAAACGACCATAGGTGGTTGAAATCGGATGTAACTTTTCGTGTAGATACTTTTTCATATAAAAAACTTTTTAATCCGACTTCGTATGCAAAAGTTATGGCCGTTTTACCGAGACATAAAGTTTTTTTGTAAAAAATATCAAAATTCATTTTTATTATTTTTCTTACTTACTAGATCACATAACATAACTAAATCTGATTTTTTGAATTTTTTTCAAACCTTTTATCATTTTCTCTTATTTTTTAAAAGACTAAAAAGGCGACCCACAGGGGGTGTGGGACGAGCTAATTCTGTGGCGCACTGGTCTTGGTGCGCCACAGAATGCTCACCAGGGCCAGTGCGCCACAGAATTACCCGAATTCTGTGGCGCACTGGTCTTGGTGCGCCACAGAATGCTCTAATTCTGTGGCGCACTAGCCCTGATGCGCCACAGAAATAGAGAAACCAATGATTGGGGCTGATAGGGCGTGGGTCCCACCCTATTTCTGTGGCGCATGGTCTTTTGGTGCGCCACAGAAATGACATATTTCTGTGGCGCACCTGGTTTGGTGCGCCACAGAAATAATTTCTGTGGCGCACTGCTGGCTAGTGCGCCACAGAATTGCATTCCACCTATAAGGGTTTTCCTACTAGTGTGGGTCCATAGCAGTAGCTAGATGGTTTTCATCTCCTCCATGTGCTTCATGTTTAGATCTTGTGAGCTGGCTATCATGATCAAGATCATCGTTGTGTAATTCTACATGTTGTGTTTTTTGGGATCCGATGAATATTGATACTATGTCAAGTTGATTTTCTGAATTATTATCTTTATGTTATCTCTATGTTGTTTATGATCTTGCATGCTCTCCGTTGCTAGTAGATATCTTGGCCGAGTAGATGCTAGTGACTCCAAGAGGGAGTATTTATGCTCGATAGTGGGTTCATGCCTCTAGTAATCTGGGGGAGTGATAGAAACCTCTAAGGTTGTAGATGTGCTGTTGCTACTAGGGAGAAAACAAAAATCTTGTGTTCAAGGATATTTGTATTATTTACATTACACACATTGCTTAAGGCGATAATCTGTGCTTGCAACTTAATACCCAATGGTTGCTCGGATGACATTCGGTGGGTGGATTATTAGTCATAGATTCAGTTGGATTACGGTCTATGTATTATGTTGTAATGCCCAAGTGAATCTCATAGTGATCCTCATGACATTTGTATGCTTGCTTTATTCTATCAATTGCCCGACTGTAATTTGTTTACCCAGCATTTTATTTACCTTATGGAGAGACACCACTAGTGAACTGTGGACCCCGGTCCATTCTTTTACACTGTTATTACTTTCTTTATTTACATTCTTGCAAACTACTATCTTTTAGCACTCGATACGCTTAATCCTTTGTTTACAGCAAATCGGTGAGATTGACAACCTCACTGTAAGTTGGGACAAAGTACTTGGTTGTGTTGTGTGCAGGTTCCACGTTGCTACTGGTGCAAAGCTACGCCCTGGACGAGGCACCATATATAAATTGTCTGGAGCTATCGCGAAGCTAGCAAGCATCAACCTTCGAAAGTTGGTTCTTTCTCCTACTGGTTCGATAAACCTTGGTTTCATACTGAGGAAAGACTTGGTGCTGTGCTCACCATACCTTCCTCTTGGGGTTCCCAACTGGGCAGACATCTACACGCCATCAAGCAATTTTTCTGGTGCCGTTGTCGGGGATTGAAGAAGACGAAGCTCCCATGTCAACTATGCACCAGCAATTTTTCTGGCGCCGTTGCCGGGGAGAAATAGGATTTCTGCAAGGGGAGTCTCTCGTTTCCAATCTTTTACTTTGTTATTGTTTTGCTTTATTTTATTTTTGCTTGCATCTTTTTATCAAAAATAAAAAAATAGTTCCTTTGATCGTTGGTATTCCGTTACTTTTAGTTCATTATGTTGTTCTCCAAGTATGCTCTGGAGGACCTTACAATAGGTAGTGGTTCTATAATTGGGAAAGGTAACATCGAGGAGTTCTTTAATCATGTTAGTATGCATAAAGATGTTGAGGATAGATCTTTAGCCGAGCTTGCTCCTAGTTATGAAGTTGCAGCTACTTATTTAGTTCACATGTTGGAGGCTAGGTTTGTTAACATAAATCCTTTTATGCAGCAAATGTTTCGTAAGCTTCATGATATCGAAGACTCTAAAAAGAAAGATTTTATTTTGGAGACTTTGCGTAGAGAATTTAGAGATGTTGTTATTGAAGCTAGGAAAGTTTTTGAGCATTTTAATATGCTTGGCTCACGTGTAGAGGTTGTTGGTACAAACAAGGAAGAAATCAAAGTACCAATACCTTGCAAACTCGTAGGATTGCATGAAGCTTTGTAAAAGAATTTTGATTGGATTTGTCCTGAAAACCTTTTTGATGAAAGGAGTGAACCCAAGAGTGTTCATAAGGGATCTTCAAAAACTCATTTGGATACAATACAATGCCTTGTTGAAAAGACTTCTGCAATTGATCTTAATGCCTCATTTGAAAATACTTGATTTCCACTTTCAGCGCCTAGCTCAAAGACGTTAACGAAAAGCACTCTTGGGAGATAACCCAATGTTTTATTTTTAGTACTTTTTCTTTTATTTGATTCTTGGAAGTTATTACCACTATAATGACCTCTACTTATCATTTTTATTTCCTTTTTGTGCCAAGAATAACCTCTAATTTGAGGAAGGTAAGATTTGGGGAAGTTGCCGTCCTGAAATAGATTTCTGCGCTGCACCGTAAAAATTCGTGAAAATTTTCATAATATCTTTTTGATCTGCGATTTCTTGTGCATATGCCCCAGGTTATTTCCAAACTTTTATTAGTTATGCACTTTTCAATTTTGACTAACAGAAGGTCCTCCGAAAAATTGATCTTTGTCAGTTGTCCTGTTTTGATAGATTTTTGCCACTATTTGTGTTTGCCTCTTGATCGCTTTCTTTTTTAGTTCTTTTGATCCAAACTTTTGAGGAAGTTGCTACAGTAGCTTATGCTTTAATGTATGGTATATTTGAGTTTGAAACTGAACCAAAAGATTAGATTTATTATCATGTTTATACTAATGTTGCTAATAGAATTGTGTCAATTTTTATATGAAGGAAGTTTTCAAGTGGAGGGAAAGGAGAATGATGCGATGAGATGAAGTATGGACAAAAGCTCAAGCTTGGGGATGCCCATCTCACCCCAAGAAATATCCAAGAGGTACAAGCGTCAAAGCTTGGGGATGCCCCGAGGCACCCCTTCTTCATCGGCAAAAATCAGGTCACCTTTCAAGACACTATATTTTTATTGCTTCATATTCTATGCATTTTTATTGGAGCATCTTTACTTTTGCTTTCAGTTTTCTTTTGTTTTGTTTGCTGCAATAAATGGTTGGACCCCAACAAATTTATTTTGGAGAAGACACACTCCGGTTTTTCATTGCCAAGAACACTCTAGTTTTCACTCTTATCGTTCAACGAGTGTTCTCTTTTTCTAGTACATCGTTTAGCTTTCATTTTTCACCTTGATTTTTGTTCAGATCTTGTAATATCTTTGCATCAATGTCGAGGGATTTTGTGTCGCGAGAACACGGGGTACCACACGACGGACCCAAAGATTCGAACGCAGGGGGCTGTACACATGAGATCTAGATCGCGACGAAACACGGCGACGAAAGACTCGAGACGCCGGAGAGCACAACGCACGACAGAGAGGGACACCGAGCTTTACCCAGGTTCAGGGCCCTCGTGGTGAAGTAAAACCCCTACTTCCTGCCTTCTTGTATTGCAATGCGACACCTCGTGAGGAGTACAAGGCCTTGGTTACAGAGCTCTAACTGGCCGGAGGTAGAAGAACCAACTTAGCCTAGCTAGGAGCTCAGAGATGGAGATCAGATCCTTTCTAAGGGGCAGCCTCCCCTCCTTTTATAGCACCGAGGTCCTCCTTCCGTCATCAACTTGGGGAAGGGGTTGCCACAAACGGCCAAGGAGTGGGACAGCTGTTGTCTTCAGTCTTCGGTGGATGTAGTCTTCGTAGAGCAGTGGCGTCGGTCCACGGGAGTGGGTGGAGGAAGGCTGACGTCCTCCTCTAGAGGCCTGCACCGTCCACCCTATTTTTAAGGGGGTGGTCAACAACCACCGTGCAGCTTTATGCAAGCACGGCAGGAGCTGGTCTCCCCCTTGTCGGAGTAGCGTGGGCGGTACGCCATCTTCCGTCCTTATCTTCCCGCTCAACACTGGAACATGCTAAGCTGGCGTAGATTCGATCCTTCCCCTCACGAGGAACACCTCGCGAGGAGGCCTTCTGGTCCTTAGCAGTTTTAGTCGTTGTTCTCCTCATGAGGCGCCTCCTCATGAGGGTCTTCTTCGTTGGGCTTCAGTCTTTGGTTTACACCTAGGCCGAAGCTGGGCCGTTGAAGGGGCCCAGGAGCAGGTGGACCGGGATACCCCGGTATCTAGAACACTGATAGTAGCCCCCGGGAGCCTGGCCTGTAAACGCGCCCTCTCGAGGGAGCGAAGGGTCAGGGGCCCCCAGAAGCTACTGGGCCCTCCAACGGCACACGTCAACGCGCGCGATCAGAGGACCATGTGAAGATGCAGAGGCCACGGACACATGGTGCGCCCGCGGCTGGCGAGACGAAATGGCGGGTGACACAACAGTCCCTGATGCGTCAAACCATCATGATTGCACGTCACTTCAATGCAGGGGCACTGCGCTGATGCTCCGATTCCCGTGCTAGGACTTGATGCTTCGACGCCGGCCGCGCCTTTAAATGATGCTTCCTCGACGCCCTTGGCACTTTAATCACCTCCTCTAGAACTACTCTCTTCCCAAGACATCTCCCCTATGCCATGCATCCCTCCGCTTCCTCCGCCGCCGCCAGATCTTCGAGCTCAGGGGCGAAGCGCCATGGGCGCCCCCCGTGCAGCAGGAACAAGCCAACGGTTCCTGCCATTTGGGTGCCTGGAACCGCAGACCCCTAGCACATTGGGGCACCGACGCATGGCGTGGAGAACTGCGCCACCCCGGGGACCTCCATGGCCTTGACCCTTCGGGGTCCTGCACCAGGAGGTGCTCTGAACATGCCGTCACCGCTGGTGGCAGCGATGCTGGCTCCCCGCTCTGCGGGGAGCATCGATCGGGCGCTCCGGGATGCAGAGGCCGCTCTGGGCGCCCTCCCCCCAGTTGCGGACACCTCAGTGCCACCGGAGGTGGCACCCTTCGTGACCAGAGTGGTCGCGACCCCCCGCTACCTGGCGGCGGCGGCCCTGGGACGCCTCATCACGCCAGGGTCCCAATTCCTGGAGCTCCTCGTCGTTGTCGAGTACTGGAGATTCACCACCCTCCGACTGCCCGACGTAGTCCGGAGGGCGATCTCCGCCCCCGGCCTCTCCGTTGGAGAGGTCGTGCTGGTGGAGCAGAGCAGGCCAGAGCTGATCTGGCCTATGGACATCATCCTCAGGGCAGGCGGCAATGCAGTCCTCTCCGGGTGCTGGAGGGCTTTCGCCCTTGGTCACCGTCTCCGCGTCGGCGACAATGATGGACGATTCCTGAGACAAGTAGTTGAAGAAATAGTTGGAAAACAAAAAACCCCAAATCTCCGAAAACGAGAAACAAATCGATAAAACAAACGAAAAAAGAAAAGGCGAATAAGATGCCCCTGTGACCGGCACAGGGACCTTCCTCGTCATGAGGGAGCGCGACACTATCTGTGCCAGCAGCTAAGAGCAAATTGCCGCATGTGGCGATTCACAGGGCCTTCCTCATCGTGAGGGAAGCTGGACTCTCACGGACGCAAAAGTGTCGATGCTTAAGAAAGCCCAGAGGCCATCGACACCTCGTGAGGGTTGCTCACGAGGTGAAGGGCCTGGTGCGGACCTCTGGATCTATATTTCCTTCAGAAGATGATCGGAGCGGCCTTGGTCTTCGATGATCCTGCCGTGTTCGATCTTCCTCGAGCAAGGGGAAACCTGAATCCTACAGATGCTAAGTGCATCGACGCGTCTGGGCGCCCCCGTGAGGGATGCTCATGAGGCGCTCGTCCTTGGTGGGTGCCTTGGGAACACCTTGGAATTTTTCTGAAGATTTCTTATTTTCTGGTGTACTACGCGAGGAACTAAGCACCATGGGCACGTGGAGGTGATCAATAATGGGGCCGTCGCCCCTGACCAGAGCTCAGTCCCTTTGGTTTTTTTGGGCTTGCTGTTTTCTGGGCGAAGGCCCCAGCATAGACACCGTGCCTAGGCCCCTTCTGCGTGAAGTATAGCAGAAAATAAATGGACTTCATATCATTTCAATATCATGCCGAAGCAGAGGCGCTATATGCGCTTTAACTTAATCTCAGTGCTGAAGAGCAGTTTAAGTTAATACAAAGTGTTATGATAACGGTCTTATCTCCTCGTGACGAACCTATGGGTAGAACATTCTCAGATGAGCTATGTTCCATGGGTTCCCCACTACCAAGCCTTCCGCGGTTTCCAGCCATGCTGAGCCTGGCCTGGCGATGTGCATCACCGTGAAGGGCCCCTCCCATATTGGAGACAGCTTGTGGAGGCCCTCCAGAGAGAGTATCCTCCTGAGCACCAGATCGCCGACCTCCAGAGTCCTTGCTCGAATGTTGCGGCTATGATAGCGTCGTAGTCCTTGTTGGTATCTTGCAGTGCGAAGCGCTGCTTGACACCGAGCTTCTTCAAGCTGGAGGAGGCGATCCTTGATGAGTTCCTCTTGACGCAGCTCGTTGAAGGCGAGCACCCTCGGCGACCCGAACTTGATGTCGGTGGGAAGAATAGCCTCCGCCCCATAGACCAGGAAGAATGGAGTATCCCCGGTAGGCTTGGTTGCAGTGGTACGAATGGACCATAAGATGGATTGGAGGTTGTCTAACCATTTCTTGCCGCAGGCTTCGATTTTGGCGTTGAAGCTTCTCGTTTTGAGGCCCTTGAGGACCTCTGTGTTGGCACGCTCGGCCTGGCCATTGCTCCTGGGATAGGCGACGGAGGCGAAGCAGATCTTGATGCCGTCCGATGCGCAATACTCCCGAAACAGCCCGCTGATGAACTGACTGCCATTATCGGTGATTATGCGGTTAGGCACACCAAAACTGCAGACCAGCCCACAGATGAACTTGACTGCGGACCTGGCCGGGATGGTGCACACCGGCTCCACCTCCACCCACTTGGTAAACTATTCGATGACGACGTAGAGGTAGCGGTAGCCCCCTTGCGCTCGAGGGAATGGACCCAGGATGTCCAGCCCCCAAACAGCAAAGGGCCAAGTGAGCGGGATGGTTTGTAGCTCATGCACTGGTTGATGAATCTGCTTGGCGTGGAATTGGCACGCCTCGCACCTCTTGACCATGTCAGTCGCGTCCCAGAGTGCTGAAGGCTAGTAGAAGCCATTGTGATATGCTTTCCCAGCGAGGGTCGCGGCTAAGGCATGATGCCCACACTCGCTAGCGTGGATGTCCCTGAGGAGCTCTTGGCCCTAGTGAGTTGAGATGGACTTCAGAGCGACGCCATTGGGGCGATGCCGGTACAAGTCAACATCTTTGATGCAGTATCCCGAGGCCTGGCATACTATCTTTTTGGCCTCCGACTCATCCTCGGGAAGCGTGCTGCTGATGAGGAAGGCCTTGAGCTCGAGGATCCAATCCACTCCCTCCTGCCTTGCCAATGCCAGAAGGACGCGATCACCCGAAGCTGGCCCGCAGTGCAGAGCCCCCTGCTCCGGTGGCGGAGGCAAGGCAGGCAGAAGCTCAGATCCTGTCGTTGGTGGAGAAGCAAATGGCTTGAAGAGGCATTCCTCGAAGACACCAGCTAGCTGCGCCAGGCGATGAGAGGCACGCTTAGCGATTTCGTCTGCCTCCACAATTTCCCCTCGGGGGACGTGCTTTAACTCCAGGCCTTGGAACATCTTTCGATGTTCTTCAAGATAAGCCGCCATGTCCTCATCTTTTGGAGTGTAGCTCTTGTTGGAGAAGTTTATGACCAGCTGCGAATCTCCCTTGACGATGAGGCGCTTGATGCCCAAAGCGCTCGCAGCCCTTAGGCCGGCGAGTAGTCCTTCATATTCCACGATGTTGTTGGAGACCTTGTGCTCTAGCTTGAAACAGAGATGAATGGCGTAGAAGAGCTTGTCTCCTGAGGGGGAGGTGAGAACGGCCCTAGCCCCCGCGCCGGGAAGGTTGAAGGCACCGTCGAAGTGCATGACCCAAAGACCTGGGGCCTCCTCTCCTGGAAGCATAGATTCCACCTCCGGAGGCTCGTCGGCGAACGGATCAGTCCATTCAGCGGTGAACTCAGCTAAAGCTTTGATCATGATTACCTTGGTGATTTCGAAGGAGATCTCGAATGGCTGAAGCTCCACAGCCCACTCTGCCACCCTTTCGATGACGTTTGGGCTGTGTAGGATATTCTCCAGAGGCCGATCAATGACCATCTTGATCAGGTGGCCCTAGAAGTAGTGACGTAGTTTCCTTGAGGCGATCAGCAGGGTGTAGAGCAGCTTCTGCTGCATGGTGTAGTGTTCCCGCGCGTCGCGCAGTACAATGCTGACAAAGTATACGGGCTTCTGCACTTTAGTTGTGTCTTCGGGAGTTTTCTCCTCATGAAGCTCAGGAGCATTGCTCTGCGAGAGCGGCTCGGTTGGCGAAGGTGCAGCGGGTGGCTCCTCACGAGGAGGGGCAGAGATTACTGCCTTTCCCTCAGGAGGAGCCCCCAGGCATGGAGGATCGATTTTCTCTTTGGCAATTACCTGAGCGTCCTACTCTGCGACAAGGACTGCGCTTGCAGTCCTTGGGGTTGCCGTGATGTAGAGTAGCAAGGGCTCACGGAATGTTGGGGCAACCATGATTGGTGGGCTCGTGAGATACCTTTTTAGCTCAGCGAAGGCCTTGTCAGCTTCTGGAGTCCACTCGAATTTCCCGGTGCGCTTCATGAGCTTGAAGAAAGGCAGTGCCTTTCTCCACTCCTCGCAATGAAGCGCCCCAAGGCTGCCATGCATCCCGTGAGGTGCTGCATCTCCTTAAGGTTGCGCGGAGAATGCATTTCTTTGATGGCCTTTACCTTGTCAGGGTTCGCCTCTATCCCGCGATGAGAAATGAGGAACCCCAACAATTTGCCCGACGGTACGCCAAAGGTGCACTTGGCAGGGTTGAGCTTGATGTTTACCTTTCTCAGGTTGACAAATGTTTCCTCCAGGTCCTTGATGAAGGTACGACCCTCACAGGTTTTGACGATGATGTTATCGACGTAAGCTTCTGCATTCCTTCCCATCTGAGCCCCCAAGGCCTTACGCATGAGTCTTTGGAATGTTGCTCCTGTGTTCTTCAGGCCGAAGGGCATGCAGACGTAGCAGTACACACCACAGGGTGTGATGAAGGCAGTACTTTCCTTGTCCTCCTTTGCCATCTTGATTTGATGATAACTGGAGAAGGCATCCAAGAAGCAAAGGAGGTCACAGCCAGCGGTGGAGTCGACGATTTGATCTATCCTTGGAAGCAGATAAGGATCCTTAGGATAGGCCTTGTTGAGACTAGTGAAGTCTACGCAGAGGCACCCACTGCCATTAGCCTTTGGAACGACCACCAGATTAGCAATCCATGTGGGGTGGGCTACCTCGCGTATCAACTTGGCCTTCTTCAACTTCTCAATTTCTTGGACGATGAAGTCTTGTTTCTCTTGCGCTTGCTTCCTTGTCTTCTACTTCACTGGGTGTGCCTGAGGGCACACGGCTAAGTGGTGCTCAATCACCTCCCTGGGGACGCCGGGCATATCTGACGGAGTCCAAGCGAACATGTCAGAGTTTGCTCACAGGAAGGTGATGAGAGCGCTTTCCTATTAGGGGGAAAGCCCTATCCCGATGGTGACGAAGTTCTTGCAGCCCCCAGCTTGGAGCGGGACCTTCTTTGTAGCAGAGCGCTCTTGGGTAAACTGGGGCCTCCTCCCTGAGGGTACCGCAGCTTCACCAATGCTCATGTCCAGCATAGGATGAACCAGGTGCTCGCTTGGCGTGGTCGACGTAGATGCGGCGAACTTCTTCCCTGACGAGCCCGACGTAAGGGGCTCGAGAGAGGCCTTCTTGGCAGTAGCTCACTCCTGTGACACAAGTTGCTTCTTCCTTGTGAGGTCACCTGAGTGTTCCAGCAGATCCTCATCGGCGGGGAACATAGTGGCAGCCTCACGGTAGACGTGCTCTACAGAGCGAAGAGCGTCTTTCTCATTGCAGCGCACGGTGATTGTGCCGTTGGTGCTAGGGATCTTGAGGACGTTGAAGCCGTGGTGCGTTGCCACCATGAATCTTGCCAAGGTTGGGTAGCCAAGGATGGCGTTGTAAGGTAGCGCGATGTAGGCGACGTCGAAGTCAAGGCTTTCTGTCCTATAGTCGTCCCTGGTGCCGAAGGTGACGGGCAGGCGCACCTGCCCGATAGGCGTTGTAGAACCTTCTGTTACTCCGAAGAATGGCCGGGAAGGCATGAGCCGATGATACGGCACTTGCATCTTCTCGAAGACCTCGACAGAGATGATGTTGAGGCCCGCCCCTCCATCGATGAGAGTGCGGTTGACGGCGACGTTGTTGATTGTGGGCATGCACAAGAGTGGAATTGTGCCCACGGCCCTGGTGGAGATTGTATGGTCCTCCTTGTCAAATCTGATCTTGTTGGTAGACCACCTCAACCAGTGGCTATTGACGCTGAGTTGTGCTACCGCGATCTCCCGTGACAGCTGCTTGAAGTGGCGATTAGACAAAGGAGCTTGGGCTCCTCACAGGAGGCAAGCGGCAATGCCTCGCGGCTCATGATAGCCCCCCTGGTTCTCTTCTCGGGGGATCGTTCATCGGTGGAGGAAGCGGTAGCGGCTCGGGATCTACACGTGACAGACCATCACGGCGGCGACCCTCGTCCCGGTCGTCGTCGTGGCGGTCGCCCCTCGATCCACCCTTGCCGTAGCTACGGCTACTCCTACGATGCTTGGTGACTCCATTCTCTTCATGAAACTTTTGGACTACCCAACAATCATCAGTATTGTGGGTGTCCTTCTTATGTAGGATGCAGTAGCGGCGACGTCCACCTTTATCACGCTCGGAGCGGTCCCCGTGGCACAGCTTATGATCAGGCTCCGCCTCGAGGGCAGCAGCCTCCTTACGCTTAGGGTCCTTGGACTTGGGCTTTGGGGGAAGCGCCTCCGGCAGGTTGTGCACGAAGAGCCTCCCCTCCTCGGCCTTGGTGCATCTGTCGGCGATCTCGAAGAGCCTGATGATGGAAGTTAGTTCGTCATTCACGGACAACTTTTTCTTCACCTTGATGTCGGCGACACCCGTGGAGAACGCAGAGATGACCTCCTCGTTGGAGATCCTGGGAATCTGGTTCCTCATTTGGCTGAAGCATTGGATGTATTGGCGAAGCATTTCGCCCTTGTACTGACGCACTGACTTGAGATCATTCTTGGTGGCGGGACGCTCGTACGCAGGCATGAAGTTGGTGACGAACTGACGACACAGATCCTTCCATGAAGTCACAGATTCGTGAGGAAGGTTCATGAGCCAGGTTTGCGGTGCATCCTTGAGGGCCATGGGAAACCAATTGGCCATCTCACGTTGATCCCCACACGCGGCCTGAACAGCGACGGCGTAGAGCTAGAGAAACTCGACGGGGTTGGAGGTCCCATCGTAACGCGCATTGATGTCCGGCCTGAACTTGTCGGGCTAGACCACGTAGCATTGCCGGCGAGTGAGAGCAAGGCACCCGAGGTTGTAGATGGGCTCCCCGGTGACCTTGACGTTCTTGCCAGCTTCGCCGATCTCGTCGATGGCGTGGTCGTGATTTTCGTGGCGGCGCTCGAGGGAGACGCGTGCGTCTTCCGGAGCGCGTTGGATGATTTTGGAGCTAGGCTCCCTGCGCGGCAAAGATGTCGCACGGGAAACCACCTTCTTGGCCTGAGCGGCCTTCCCATCCCCGGCGCCCGGGGCGTGGTGCCCCGCCGCTGGATCTGGCTCCCCCGCGTCCTAGGCTCCTCCCAATGTCGGGTCTTCGTTGGCGATGGCGACGAGCTTGGCGATTCGAGCACGCCACCCTTCACGCCCGTCCGCAGTGGGTTGATAGCGCAGCAACTCCTGCGCCATGGCGAGAGCCTGCGCAGGGGCCAGCTAACTCCCAGAACGTGCGCGGGAAGTAGCGGTGGCGGTGAAGGAGAGTGAAGGCTCTGTACGCCTGGACGGGAGGTAGGAGGATTCCAGATCTTCTTCCTCTTCTTCCTCGGCCAAGACGCATTGGCGATGGATGATGGGCTCGATATTTCCTCGAACAGCGTTGCAGCGGTGAAGACGCTTGAGCCTTGTGTTGGCGTCAGCCATGGCGAAGCAGATCTAGAAGAAACACACCACAACCCCCTACCTAGCGCGCCAAATGTCGATGGATTTCGTGTCGCAAGAACACGGGGTACCACACAACGGACCCAAAGATTCGAACGCAGGGGGCTGTACACGTGAGATCTAGATCGCGATGAAACACGGCAACGGAAGACTCAAGACGCCGGAGAGCACATCACACGATAGAGAGGGACACTGAGCTTTACCCAGGTTCAGGGCCCTCATGGTGAGGTAAAACCCCTACTTCCTGCCTTCTTGTATTGCAACGCGACACCTCGTGAGGAGTACAAGGCCTTGGTTACAGAGCTCTAACTGGCCGGATGTAGAAGAACCAACTTAGCCTAGCTAGGAGCTCAGAGATGGAGATCAGATCCTTTCTAAGGGGAAGCCTTCCCTCCTTTTATAGCACCGAGGTCCTCCTTCCCCTCATCAACTTGGGGAAGGGGTTGCCACAAACAGCCAAGGAGTGGGAAAGCTGTTGTCTTCAGTCTTCGATGGACGTAGTCTTCATAGAGCAGTGGCGTCGGTCCACGGGAGTGGGTGAAGGAAGGTTGACGTCCTCCTCTGGTGCCCTGCACCATCCACCCTATTTTTAGGGGGGTGGTCAACAACCACCGTGCAGCTTTATGCAGGCATGGCAGGAGCTGGTCTCCCCCTTGTCGGGGTAGCGTGGGTGGTACGCCATCTTCCATCCTTATCTTCTCACTCAACACTGGAACGTGCTGAGCCGGCATAGATTCGATCCTTCCCCTCACGCGGAACACCTCGCGAGGAGGCCTTCTGGTCCTTAGCAGTTTTAGTCATCGTTCTCCTCATGAGGCGCCTCCTCATGAGGGTCTTCTTCGTTGGGCTTTGGTCTTCGGTTTACCCCTGGGCCAAAGCTGGGCCGTTGAAGGGGCCCAGGAGCATGTGGACCGGGATACCCCGGTATCCAGAACACCGAAAATCAAGGTGTATTTAGACCACTGGTATATGTTGGTTTTCATATCAAAAGAGTTGTTTAAAAAAAGGTTTGAATGGTGTTGGAAAAGAGAAAAAGTTTCATGCCTATAGTGGTACAAATGGGAGCTTGTTTAGACTGCGGCTTAGACTTTTGCATGTCATGATTGATGTCATTTTGATAGTATGCTTAGTAGTTTTTGTTGTAGCATGATGATGTATACGCATGCCTCTGTTCTTGTAGACAGTGTTGCACCTCCAAGTGCGGAGGTTTATAGAATAGCAGCAAGTTCCCCTTAAGTGGGTCACCCAAGGTTTATCGAACTCAGGGAGGAGGAGGTCAAAGCTATCCCTCTCAAGCAACCCTACAATTATGATGCAAGAAGACTCTTGTGTCCCCAACACACCCAATACACTTGTCAGATGTATAGGTGCACTAGTTCGGTGAAGAGATAGTGAAATACAAGTAATATGGATTATTATGAGTAGTAAATGTAATCTGATATAAATATTAATGCGAGCAAACATGTAACAAAACTGAATATAAACGGTGTTTCAATGCTTAGAAACAAGGCCTAGGGATCATACTTTCACTAGTGGACACTCTCAAGAAAGATAACATAATTGAACACATAAATAACTATCTTCACTATACTACTCTAAACTATTCTCCGATGGATAACGAACACTAATCATGTGTAGGGCTACGAAGCACTCCTCAAAGTTCGCATTTCCCCAAACTAGTTTGCCCCACACTATCACCCTGAGCGCACTAGATGGTTCCAACAAACACCAACAATTCATAGAGACACTAGCCAAAGAGACACACATAATGCGCACACTGTCACCTTCACATGATGGTACAAGGTGTCTCCGGAGATTACAATAATAAAGCACGGGATTAGCATAATATATGAAGAACAACATCTACCAATTCAACTAGATGCAAAGATCACGATCACATATAGATCACATCATGGGAGATTGAGATGAACCACATAGCTACCGGTAGAGCCCTCAGCCCCGGGGGAGAACTACTCTCTCCTCATCATGGGAGACATCAACGTCGATGGATATGGTGGTGAAGTCGATGGAGACGGCAGTGGAGGTGATGGAGTCGATGGAGATGGCTCCGGGGACACTTACCCATCCCGGCAGGATGCCGGAACAGAGACTTCTGTCCCCTGAAATTCGTCGGTGGCGGCGGCGGAGCTGCTGGACTTCTTTTGGAAAATTGCCAACTGATTTAGGGTTTCAAGTCGAAAGGCTTTATATAGGCGGAGAGGCGGCATCAAAGGGCGGCCAGGGGGCCCACACCACCCCCTCGTGCGGGCAAGGGGGGCGCGCCAGCCCTAGGTGTGGCTGCTCCCTGGCCCCTCCTCAGCTCTCCTTCAGTCTTCGTCTTGTGTCTGGGAAAAATAGGAGGTTCGGGCTTCGTTTCGTCCAATTGCGAGAATATTTCCTGTGTAGCTTTTCTGAAACACAAAAACAGCAGAAAGCAGGGAACTGGCACTGTGGCATCTCGTCAATAGGTCAGTTTTGGAAAACGCATAAAAACGCCATGAAGTGTAACAAAACACAAAGCAAATGGTGCATAAACAAGCATGGAGCATCAAAAATTATAGATACGTTGAGACGTATCAAGCATCCCCAAGCTTAACTCCTGCTCATCCTCGAGTAGGTAAGTGATAACAAAACAATAATTTTTGAGTCAACATGCACCAACACAATCTTGATCAAACGATGTAAAGCATTGAGTGCTGAGATCAAAGTACTCTAACATGGGCATAAAAGACATAATCTTGACATAAACTTAGCAACCATGTTGTAATATGAAAAGTAACACAAACAAAAGATCATGAGTAATGAAGCATTGAAAGTCAAGTGTGTGTTTCAACCATATAGAAAAACATAGCAAAGTGGTTTTCAGCTTGTCCTTCATGGAGTAGCAAAACATAAATGCATAGGACACCTTCAAGTTTAAGAGGGCGACTAGATACAAATAATTTAAGAACAAGCAAAACCATAATCATGAATCAATCAATAATAAATTTTGGGACCATACACATTATACTCAGAATGACAACTATGCTATTTTAGAAGGTGCATAAAGGTAGAAGGTGGAGACTCAACATAAAAGTAAAAGAAAGGCCCTTCGCAGAGGGAAGCAGTGATTGCAAGTTTTATAAACCTCCAAAAATTATGATACTTACTAGCTTTGAGCTCTCATTGCCCCCATCATAGGCATCTTGAGTGGTTAAGGTTAATGCGAGTACAATTATGAAGCATATGCTTAACAAATCATAAGTTGAAAATCTTGTGTCCCATGAAGTACGATACCCAAACCTCATACATGTATCATCGAGAACGCCAATGGGGTACCTCTTGCCCGATGACGTGGAACAAGCCCACATCAAATTTACAAGACAAACAGACAATGCACACCTCGACATCTCTTTTATTTACCATTGGTATAGCTTTTTATTGTGAGATGCGTCATCGAATGTCCACTATGGGCATGCTGTAAATTTCCACCATGAATGATGCATGGCTTAGATTAGCTGCCCAGGCATTTCTCTAACACATATACAAATTCCATGAGCTCACAAGTTTCCAACTTATTTCACATTGCGAGTATCCATAAACAAAAGATCACGATATAACCTAAATGAGAGAAAGTGCAATGTTGAAAGCTTTCCCCATGATGGCATGGTTGGGCTAACCTCCAACTTACAACTTGCAAGCATAACGTCAAAATAAGAGAGCCACAATGGTCAAAATTATTAAAAGCAAGAAAAGTAAAGTGTGCCGTCAGGTTCGTGAGAACTTTACTGACTAATTTTCACATAACACAAAAAGTTTAATTAGAAGGATAGATAAAAGCAAGTCAAATGTACTTGCAATAGCAAATTGCTAATAGGTATGTATGGTGGACACATTGGAAAACTTGGTTTTTGGGAGTTGGATGCACGAGAAGTATTCCCTCTCAGTACAAAATGAAGGCTAGCAAAATACTGGGAGCGACCAACTAAGAGAGCAACAACAGCCATAATCATGCATAGCGACAAAACATCATTAACCGAAGCATAAAGTGGCATCACAAGTCAAAAACCAAATTATCATAGAGGCTTATGGCAACTTGTTAGAGTCAAACATGGTGTAAGCATGCGCCAAGTCAACCCAAATAAAGCATCAAAGGAGAAAACCACGATAACATGCTCCCATATAGTAAAAACAATGCATGATTCTTTCAAAGGCTCATTAAGCAATGTCAGTCATTTGAGACAAGTCATGCTACAGCAAAAACTACTAAGAACACTATCAAAATGACATCAAGCATGACATGCAAAAGTCTAAGCCGCAGTCTAAACAAGCTCACATTTGTACCACTATAGGCATGAAACTTTTTCTCTTTTCCAACACCATTCAAACCTTTTTGAAACAACTCTTTTGAGATGAAAACCAACATAGACCAGTGGTATAAATACACCTTGATGCAAGGATATAACAAGATCTGAACAAAAAACAAGGCGAAAAATGAAAGCCAAATGCAGTACTAGAAAAAGAGAACACTCGTTGAACGATAAGAGTGGAAACTAGAGTTGGCAATGAAAACAGAGTGTGTCTCTCTCCAAAACAAACATGATGTGATCCAACCATTTATTGCAGCAAACAAAAGAAAACTGAAAGCAAAAACAACTGACACTCCAAAAAAATGCATAGAATATGAAGCAATAAAAATATAGTGTCTTGAAAGGTGACCTGATATTTGTTGAGGAAGAATGGGTGCCTCGGGGCATCCCCAAGCTTTGACGCTTGTACCTCTTGGATATTTCTTGGGGTGACATGGGCATCCCCAAGCTTGAGCTTTGTCCATACTTCATCTCATCTCATCACTCTCCTTTCCCTACACTTGAAAACTTCCTTCATACAAAACTTCACACAATTCTATTAGCAACATTAGTGTAAGCATGATAGTAAATCTACTCTTTTGGTTCAGTTTCAAACTCAAATATACCATCCATTAAAGCATAAGCTACTGTAGCAACTTCCTCAAAAGTTCTGTGATCAAAAGAACTCAAAAAGAAAGCGATCAAGAGGCAAACACAAATAGTGGCAGAAATCTGTCAAAAAAGAACAGCTGACAAAGATTGATTTTTTCGAGGACCTTCTGTTGCTCAAATTGAAAAGTGAAAAACTAATAAAAGTTTGGAAATAACCTGGGGCATGGGCACAAGAAATCGCAGATCAAAAAGTTATTCTGAGAATCTTACCTTCCTCCAATTA
The DNA here is from genome assembly GCA_007115705.1 of Dactylis glomerata. Taxonomy (NCBI): domain Eukaryota; kingdom Viridiplantae; phylum Streptophyta; class Magnoliopsida; order Poales; family Poaceae; genus Dactylis; species Dactylis glomerata. The sequence goes on along the minus strand of QXEO01002107.1, from coordinate 3,222,236 downwards.
GAGGTTCTTCTTGGCACAAAAATGAAATAAAAATGATAAGGAGAGGTCATTACAGTAGTAATAACTTCCAAGACTCAACAAAAAGAAAAAGTACTGAAAAGAAAACATTGGATTATCTCCCAAGAGTGCTTTTCTTTAACGCCTTTGAGCTAGGCGCAGTGATTTGAGAAGATGCTCACATAAGTACTGGAAAGAAGTTGAAGCAAGAGAGAGCATCAAAAAGAAAATACGAAACAAATTTAAATCTAAACCACTTCCTATGAAAAAGAGTCTTGTAAAGAGACAAGTCATGAAAGCACAAGGCAACAAGTATAGGAAGGCAAAACAAGTGCAATTTCAAGAATTCCAACAAAAAGAGGGGAAACTTAAAAATATTGAGATGCATAAAACCATGTTTCCCTCTCTCATAATAACTTTCAGTAGCATCATGAATAGAATTAACAATATAACTATCACATAAAACATTCTTATCATGAGCCATATGCATAAAAGAATTAATACTCCCCACATGAACATAGTCATTCTTAGTGACAAGGGTATAGCTAATAGAGCCCGTTACTTGAGTACCCCTTAGGCCCGTTAAGCTAGGCACAAGTGTAATCATAGTCAAAGTACGAGTCCATCACTACTAGGAAAACCCTTATCCATGGGCCCAGTATCTACGGCGCACTACGTTTTGGTGCTCCACAGATAAGTAGCCGTGGCACACCAAGTGAAATGCGCCACAAATACCACCTTATTTGTGGTGCACCATACAAGGGGTGCGCCACACATATGTGGGCCCCAACGAGCACCATAGCCTGGGGTGTGAGGCCCCCACATCCGTGGCGCATGAATTGGGGGTGCGCCACGCATATGGCAGAGATCAGTGGCGCACCACTGATCCATGCGCCACGGATATATGTGGGCCCATCCTCCGGAAAAGGTGGCAGGCATATCCGTGGCGCACATCCCTTTGGTGCGCCACTGATGTAGAGTTTTGTGGAGCACCATAATGATGTGCGCCACGGATATGTCGTACCTACCACCATAAAGGTGCCATCTCCCCCTACCTCCCACTCCAAACCCTCACTCCCATAGATCTAGCTCTAGTTCCTCTTCCTCTCCACCCCTATTTTCTTCAATTATTTATCCATTTTAGGTAGCTAGCCAAAACCTTGGATTGGATAGATATGTAAGGGTTGACTTCCTCCTTCCTCCCCTCCCACATATATCTAGCTCTACTCCTCCCACTAGCTAGCACATATCTTGTCTCCCTCAAGTTTGGCTCTCCGCTCACGGAATCGTCGGTAACTTGTCTAATAGGTGAGTATATGGTTGGATAAAAACATGTATGCTTGTTTCCTTGTGGCGGCCGACGCGGCACGTATGGCAGTGTTATGTGAGATATATATGCCATATGTGTTTTGTATGTGATCGAGAGGGGCATGGATGCTTGTGTATGGTTTGTGCAGGTACCGGCGCGTGGTGCATGGATGTTTGCCGAAATGTTGATTAATTTCTATTTCGGCAAACTTTTGCACTACCCATATATCCTATTTATAGGGAAGGTTGATGACCCACAAGTATAGGGGATCGCAACAGTCTTCGAGGGAAGTATTACCCAAATTTATTGATTCGACACAAGGGGAGCCAAAGAATATATGTAAGCCTTAACAGATGAGTTGTCAATTCAGCTGCACCTGGAAACGGTCTTACTCGCAGCGATTTATCAGTAGCAACAGTTTTATAGCAGTGACAGTAGTGAAACAGTAACAGCAGTAGTAAAATAGCAGCGGTAATAGTAACAGTAGTAAACAGTAGGAACAAATACTGTAGGCATAGGGATGGATTACGGGCGTTGCATGGATAAGATAATTCATGAAATCAATGAGACATGGGCATTGCAGATAAATAATGATAAAGCATCCTAGTACAAACAATCATAGGCATGTGTTCCGTATATAGTCGTACGTGCTCACAAGGAGAAACTTGCACGACATCTTTTGTCCTACCAGCCTGTTGCAACAGGGCCTCAAGGGAAACTACTGGTAATTAAGGTACTCCTTTTAATAGAGTACCGGAGCAAAGCATTAGCACTCGGTGAACACATGTGATCCTCACATCATAGCCATCCCCTCCGGTTATCCCAATTTCTGTCACTTTGGGGCCTCGGGTTCCGGACAACAATATGTGTATACAACTTGTAGGTAAGACCATGAACGACAAGTATCATGATAGAAATAATAACATGTTCAGATCTGAAATCATGGCACTCGGGCCCAAAGTGACAAGCATTAAGCACAACAAGTTGCAACAATGTCATAGGCACTAAATAAAGATACTAGGCACTATGCCCTATCAATCTCATATCAAATTACATGAACAATCTCATCCAATCCCTTCCATCCCCTCACCTACAGCGGGGGAATTACTCACACATGGATGGGGGAGTCATGGATGGTCGATGGAGGAGCGTCGGTGGTGATGGTGATGAAGATCTCCTCCGAATCCCTATCCCGGCAGGGTGCCAGAACGGAGTTTCTGGTTCCGAATCGCGGTTTCTGATGGCGGCGGCGCAGCGGAAGTCTATCTGGGAAAAACGCTGTCCCTCTGATATTATGTCGTCAGGGGGTATATGTACGCGAGAGGGGAGGTCGAGAGGGGTTCTGGGGCCCCCTCACGCAGGGGTGGCGCGGCAGGAGTGGGCCGCGCCACCTATGCGTGACAGCCCCTCGAGCCCCTTCTCCCTCCTGTATTCTGGCTCCGTGGGTCTTCTGGTGAAATAGGATTTTTCATGATTTTTCCCGAATTTTTACTGGAAGTTGGATTTCTGCACAAAAACGAGACACCAGAGCAATTCTGCTGAAAACAGCGTCAGTCCGTGTTAGTTGTATTCAAAACACACAAATTAGAGGAGAAACAATAGCAAAAGTGTTCGGGAAAGTAGATACGTTTTGGACGTATCAACTCCCCCCAAGCTTAGCTATTTGCTTGTCCTCAAGCAATTCAGTTAACAACTGAGAGTGATAAAAGAAACTTTCACGAACACATTTGCTCATATGATGTATATATACTAACTATGTGATCAAGTACTCAGGCAATTCATAATAAGAAATATGCAACTAATGTCACCTCATAGTCAATCAAGCTATGAAAGAGTGCCAATGCACTAATAACAAGTAACATGTGCATGAGAAGCTACAAGATTGTAATATGCATAAATGATATGAAAGAGTGGTATCCCGCTTGCCTTTATTTGTAGAGCAAAACATAAATGCTGAGGCACCTCTGAAGTCCAAGAGAAGACTAGAAGTAGAAATATCAAAGATACAAGCATCAAAGTTATACCACAATTAACCGTGTTCTAGGACAAGCACATTACACTAAGAATAACAGCTATGCTCTCAAGAAGTGCTTAGAGTTAGAAGATGGTGACTCAACATAAAAGTAAACGAATGGCCCTTCGCAGAGGGAAGCAGTGATTTAACATGTGCTAGAGCTTTTCATTTGTAAAACAGAGATAAAAGTTTCTTTTGAGAGGTGGTTGTTCTATGTCAACGACTAGCAATGGGGACTTACTATCTTCCATAATAAACAAGTGAGAGCGGTTCCGAGTTCTTTGAAATTTGGCACATTGGTGCTCTTTTATAAAGCTTTGGCACTCCTCCCCACCTTTTTCCTTTCTCAAACCATGGCTAACCGATTCCATCGGGTGCCCACCAACTTTCTCATTCCTTTGGAGGAGTGCATTTTTTCTTTCTTTTAGAATTAAGATTATAATGGTCTGACCAGCTCTCATGCAAAATTAATGACGAGCAGATGAAGCTGCCTAGTCGAGGGGTACTTAATTTAATATGGAAGATAGCAATTCCGACCACTACGTCCCCATGAGCTAAAAACAGTGGCACAAAATGAGAGGTAGTTGAAAGTTTTGAAAGGTAGCACATGAAAATTTACTTGGAATGGCTTACAAATACCATGCATAGGAATTTATAGTGGACTCTTTGGAAGACTTGGTTTTGGTAGTTGGATGCACGAGTAGAGCTCATACTCAGTACAAATGAAGGCTAGCAAAAGACTGGGAAGCGACAATCGAGAGAGCAATAACTGTCATAATCATGCTTGCGACAAAACAAAATTAATAAAGGCATAAAAATGATACAAGAACTCTGAGGCAATTTAGATCATCGAGGCTTAATTGACTTTTTGTTTAGTCATATGCATGCTTGAGCATGTGCCAAGTCGATTCAAATGAAGCTTTCAGAGGTGGATACCACAATATCATACCATACTATGAATAAAACAATGCATACAAGCGTCTACATGACATGCTACAGGCTAATAGTAAATTGAAACTAATCATATGAAAGCAAGAACTACAAAGCATCCATTAGATGACATATACCTTACATGAACCGACTAAGCATGTCCACATAGATCAGTATATGTACAAAAATGAAAACAAATAGAGTTCATACCATCCTTTTACCACATCTCGGATTGTCATATATCGTCATTATTGCTCTTCACTTGTGTGGCTTGAATAATATAAAGTGAATACCAAGCTCCAATGGAGTAACGAGAGACTGAACTCTGCAACAAACTTTACAAAACCGAAGAAGAACAACAAATATTTTTGTGTTTTTGATTTTTGAAACAAAGGCAGAAGGAAATAGCAAATGAAGCAAAATATTTTTAGATTTTTCAAATAGCAAACCGAAAATAGCAAGTAAAGCTAACCAAAGGTAGAAAACTAAAGAACCAAATAGAGAGAAACAACGGAAATATTTTTGGTCTTTTTGTGTTTTGGAAAAGTGGAAACAAGAATGAGAACAATAAAGAAGGAGAAACATGGATATACAAAGGACCGACTAAATATGATGTGTTGATGAGTGAATCGTCGGCGTACCTCCCCCCAAGCTTAGGCTTTTGGCCTAAGTGGAGATCAATTTTGACTTTGATAGCTGCCCCAGGCTGGTGGATCATCATAGGTGTAATCGTACCCGGGCTCTCGTGAAGATGAAGCTGATGGCGCATAATCATAATAAGGTTGCTCATATGGGAAGTTCGTAATGTTGGAGGGCTGCCCCGATTCTTCGGCGCCCTCCTCATCGTGTACAGGCGGCGGGTGCTCCTCCACGTACGCATCAAGCTCATCTTCTGTAAGCGACCATCCATTCCTGCGATCAAGGTTAAACAAAAGAGGTGCAGGCAAACGGACTGATCGTTCAGTCTTTACTACCCTCCAGGTAGTCTTCTTGAAAAAGGTTAGCTCAAATGTTAAATTAATCAAACTAGCAGGAGGAGAAATAAACTTATGTTGAACCATAGAATCAAGACCAAGTTTCTCCTCGGGGAACTGCAGATCTCGAAAATGAGGCACAACACCATGCAGAGCTAACAGGCGTGAAGCTATAAGTCCCCCACAGATTCCCCCTTTCTCACGATTAAGATCAAGACGGAAAGCTATTAAGGCACCCAAATGGTAAGTCCTATCACGCCTCAAAGCAGCAGCAATAAAAGCTAGATCATGGAGAGACAATCTACTTGCAGATTTCCTAGCAAGAACACATTTGGTAATAAAGAAGGCAAAATATCGAATGGATGGGAAATGAATATTTCGAGTTTTACCACCCTCTCCTGTAAAGCTTCTTCCTTGACAAATCTCTTCGTAAAGTTCCAACAATGGCCTAGGCTGACCTCTTATCTTCTCGAGCGATCCCCACTGTGGTACTCTAATAGCTGTACAGAAAACATCAAGAGGCAAGTCCACAGATTTATTATAGATTTTGTAATGAACCATGGGGTTAGAAGTGGACCAACTAAATCTGAAATCCTGCACCACAGACATTGTTAGTTTAACATATTGGGGAGGTTCACCCTCAACAAAATATTCTAATCCTGCATTAGAAAGTAAAGTTTGAAAATCCTGCAGGATTCCAGCAGCACTCAAGAATGCTGAACATGGATAGTGTGAGGGAAAAACCTTCTCTTCATGGTGAACTTTCATAACATCATGCACTTCTAGTTCATGTTGATAGAGTTGATACACATTCTCCTCCATTTCTGAAATTTTTGACAAACCTCATAAAAAGTGATTTAAAGACAAGCAAGTGTAGGAAACTACTATATTGGGTTACTAGAGAGCTATCATGCATCAAAATAACCTTTCTAAGCAATAGAACAAGCATGCATACTCATTTATACTGTCACCTACAATGCTAAAATACTCAAGAAATACTTTACCAAAAGGAATTCTACTTGGACAAGTGGAGGAGTCACATACCGGAGAGAAAATGATCCGAATTTCAGCAGAAATGTTGGGCTTAACAAGGAGATCGAAAAATCGAGGTGAAGAACAGCAATAACTCGGGTTTGAGCAAATGGGGCAGTGTTTTTCGGGAGAGAGAAAGAGCAGGGGAAGAAGAGATGAGTGAGGGGCCATGTGGGGCCCTCTCACACCTGGGTGGCGCGGCCAGGGCTAGGCCGCGCCACCTGTGTGTGAGGTGGCGTGGCTGCCCCACCTGGTGCCTCCCAGGTGTCTCTCTGCCCCATTTTTGACATAAAAATTTATAAAGAATTTTCTGGAATTTTTCGAGAAACTTTATTTTCGAGGATTTTTCAAAAATTGGCATATCAATAAAACTCAGAAAAACGAAGATGAAAAGATTTTAAGCAAATCAAAACTAAACATGCAGCAGCTCTGAGATACTCTTAATCATGTAACTAAACTGAAGGAATAACATTTTGATGAAAGTAAATACAAGTAAGGTGGAGTAGATGCGGTGAAAACGAAGTTTCGTTCATATAAAATCACTTTGTTAACAAGGTTGATCAAGTCTTGTTACCAAACTAACTTTTTATGAGGCAAAACTTTGCACTTCACTTAATGCTTATGTTACCTCAACTTTGATAGGTATAGCCCCTACCATAACAATTTGATATTCTTCCTTGGGCTTTCGCTCTGAACAAATAATTTGACCAACTTTGATGGTCTCAACATTCTTGATTGAGTTTAGAGCACTCTTCCTATCAATTTTCTTGGGAAAATAAACCATATACTCTTTGTCATTAACATTAAAAGTAACTTTTCCTTGATTGCAATTAATAACAGCTCCTGTGGTGTTTAGAAAAGGTCTCCCAAGAATAATAGACATATTATCATCTTCAGGCATTTCCAACACAACAAAATCAGTTAATATTAAACAACTATTAGCAACTTGAACAGGAACATTTTCACATATACCAATAGGAATAGTAGTAGACTTATCAGCCATCTGCAAAGATATATCAGTTGATACCAATTTTTCTAAATCAAGTCTCTTATAAAGAGAAAAAGGCATTACACTAACTCCAGCTCCCAAATCACATAAAGCAGTTCTAACATAGTTATTTTTAATGGAGCAAGGAATAGTAGGTATACCTGGATCTCCAAGCTTCTCTGGAACTTTACCATCAAAAGAATAGTTAGCAAGCAGTGTGGAAATTTCCTCACTAGGAATTTTCCTTTTGTTATTGACAATATCTTTCATATACTTTGCATAAGGAGGCATTCTAATAGCATCAGTCAAAGGAATTTGCAAAAATAAAGGTCTCATCCATTCACAAAACCTGTTGTAGTGTTCTTCTTCCTTGGACTTGTGTTTCTTACTAGGAAAAGGCATTGATTTCTGTACCCAAGGTTCTCTCTCTTTACCATGCTTGTTGGCAATGAAGTCTTATTTGGTGTACTTTGCATTTTTATCACTCTTCTCTGGTTCTTCTTCAACTTCTTCTTTATCTTCTTCTTTATCGGAAGCATCTCCTGGTTCAGTTTCAGCATCAGAAATAGAAACACTGTTAGGATCTTTACCTGCATCAGAAGATTCTGCGGTTGTTTCATGCTTCTTCTTCTTCTTCTTGGGAGGAATATCATCACTTGAAGTTTGTTGAGAATCTTGCTCAACCCTCTTAGGATGTCCTTCAGGATATAATGGGTCTTGAGTAGCAGCACCACTTCTTGTGCGTATTTCGCATGCTTGCTTCTCTCTTGCAGCATTAACTAGCAAGTCTTTTTGCACCTTGGTAAGCTTATCAATTTGTGTTTGAACCATTTGAAAATGTTTAGCAAGTATCTTCACATCATTGGCGGTTCTCTCCACAATATCCTGCAACTTGTTAATAGCTCTAGAATTTTCCAACAAATGGTTATGCACCATTCTATTAAATTTTTCTTGCTTAACAATAAAATTATCGAACTCATCTAAGCATTGATCAGGAGGTTTAGTATAAGGAATATCTCTTTCATTAAAGCGTTGGAGAGAGTGTACCTCAATGGTAGATGAGTGAGGGATTGGCTTACATAATTCTTCTATAGGAGGTAAATTCTTCACATCTTCGGCCTTAATACCTTTCTCCTTAAGAGATTTCTTAGCTTCCTTCATAACTTCATCATTTAATTCAATCATCCCTCTCTTATTCGGCGTAGGCTCTGTAGATGGCGCAGGAGTTGGTGCTGGTGTTGGCTCAACTAAAGTCCAATCATCATGATTCTGGCTTATTTTAGCCATTAATTCTTCAGCTTCAGCAGGAGTTCTTTCCCTGAAAACACAACCAGCACAACTATCCAAATATGACTTAGATTCATCCGTTAGTCCATTATAAAATATGTCAAGGAGTTCATTTTTAGGCAATGGTTCTTTAGGCAAAGCTCTAATTAAAGAACAAAACCTTGTCCAAGATTCAGGCAATATCTCTCCTTTTCCCTGTTCAAAATCAAAGATTTTCTGCATAGCAGCATGTTGAGCACTAGCAGGAAAATATTTCTGAAAGAAAGCATTAACCAAAGCAATAGGACTAGTAAGAGATCCAGGAGACAAGCTATTAAACGAAATTTTAGCAGCATCTTTCAACAAGAAAGGAAAAATCTTAGCAACAAAGTAAGTGCGGAGCTTAATATCATCAGAAAACAAATTACTCAAAGTAGAAAGCTCATTCATGTGCTCCATAGCACTCTCATCTTTAGTACCACAAAAGGGAGTTTTCTCAACAATAGATATGTAAGATAAATCCAAAGAGAAATCATAATCATTGTCTCTAATATTTATGGGAGAAGCAGCAAACTTAGGATCAGGAGACAAATTATATCTAACAGAACGTCTGGCAAGAAGTTCTTTAACATTACCTGCATTACGAGCAGCACGTGCTTCTGCAATAAAATCATCATTAAGCTCAATGTAAGCATCATCATCATAATCATCACCAGGACATTCCCTAGACTCAGGTGAACTAACAGGTGTAACAGTGGTGTTTCCCAACTTAGCTCTAGCAATAGTAGCATCTAAAAAGGAACCTAGTGAACCTCTCTCATCAAGCACAGTAGAAGCATCATCTAAATTATCAGTGGCATTTTCAATCTAAGCAGAAGTAGTAGCAGTAGCATGTGGGTGTGGTGGTGTAAGCAACTTACTCATAACAGATGGCGAATCAAGAGCAACAGAGGTGTTGAGAGTCGTACCTCTTCTTGTAGTGGATGGAAATATAGGAACTTTTCCATCACGAGGTTTACCCATGATGAAAGGATTGCAGCGAACAATATGAATACCAAGTGAACTTACAAATAAAGCTATGCTCCCCGGCAACGGCGCCAGAAAATAGTCTTGATGACCCACAAGTATAGGGGATCGCAACAGTCTTCGAGGGAAGTATTACTGCAAATTTATTGATTCGACACAAGGGGAGCCAAAGAATATATGTAAGCCTTAACAGATGAGTTGTCAATTCAGCTGCACCTGGAAACGGTCTTACTCGCAGCGATTTATGAGTAGCAACAGTTTTATAGCAGTGACAGTAGTGAAACAGTAACAGCAGTAGTAAAATAGCAGCGGTAATAGTAACAGTAGTAAACAGTAGGAACAAATACTATAGGCATAGGGATGGATTACGGGCGTTGCATGGATAAGATAATTCATGAAATCAATGAGACATGGGCATTGCAGATAAATAATGATAAAGCATCCTAGTACAAACAATCATAGGCATGTGTTCCGTATATAGTCGTACGTGCTCACAAGGAGAAACTTGCACGACATCTTTTGTCCTACCAGCCTGTTGCAGCAGGGCCTCAAGGGAAACTACTGGTAATTAAGGTACTCCTTTTAATAGAGTACCGGAGCAAAGCATTAGCACTCGGTGAACACATGTGATCCTCACATCATAGCCATCCCCTCCGGTTATCCCAATTTCTGTCACTTTGGGGCCTCAGGTTCCGGACAACAATATGTGTATACAACTTGTAGGTAAGACCATAAACGACAAGTATCATCATAGAAATAATAACATGTTCAGATCTGAAATCATGGCACTCGGGCCCAAAGTGACAAGCATTAAGCACAACAAGTTGCAACAATGTCATAGGCACTAAATAAAGATACTAGGCACTATGCCCTATCAATCTCATATCAAATTACATGAACAATCTCATCCAATCCCTTCCATCCCCTCACCTACAGCGGGGGAATTACTCACACATGGATGGGGGAGTCATGGATGGTCGATGGAGGAGCGTCGATGGTGATGGTGATGAAGATCTCCTCCAAATCCCCGTCCCGGCAGGGTGCCAGAATGGAGTTTCTGGTTCCGAATCGCGGTTTCTGATGGCGGCGGCGCAGCGGAAGTCTATCTGGGAAAAACGCCGTCCCTCTGATATTATGTCGTCAGGGGGTATATGTACGCGAGAGGGGAGGTCGAGAGGGGTTCTGGGGCCCCCTCACGCAGGGGTGGCGCGGCAGGGCTGGGCCGCGCCACCTATGCGTGACAGCCCCTCGAGCCCCTTCTCCCTCCTGTATTCTGGCTCCGTGGGTCTTCTGGTGAAATAGGATTTTTCATGATTTTTCCCGAATTTTTACTGGAAGTTGGATTTCTGCACAAAAACGAGACACCAGAGCAATTCTGCTGAAAACAGCGTCAGTCCGTGTTAGTTGTATTCAAAACACACAAATTAGAGGAGAAACAATAGCAAAAGTGTTCGGGAAAGTAGATACGTTTTGGACGTATCAAAGATCATGCCAAATTTTTCCGGCGATGACCATAAATTATTCTAAATATTCTCATTCGCTCCATACCGTGCAGGCAATGATGGTGCGCCACATGAGAGAAGGTATGGTGGCTAGATACAAGGAACGCGCGATGGCCATCATGATTCGGAACAACATGTCCGAGATAAGATGTCCTTGTTATAGATGCAACCTCAGGGCCCTAATCAAGCCCGATTCCGGTACATTGGAGAAGCACTTGCTCATGACTGGTTTCATAAAAGGCTACATTGATGAGGACGTCAACAACGGGCCCCCGCTGGCAGGAAATGGTGACGTGGGAGGCCGACGAGAAGGTGAAGAGTCACCCAGACATGATGAAGGAGATGCAGGACATGATCATGATGATGACACCGGATCCGATGGTGGTGGAGAAGATGCAGACATGGGGACACCGCTAACTTCAGCCTTGCGGGACCCTCATGTTCAAGAACTGCTCCTCAAAGAGACAAGCAATGCCAAAGCTGCTGCCCATGAGAAAGACAAGATGGAGCAAATGGAGAAAGACGGGAAAACTCCATTGTATCCTAGGTGCCAGCCCGGGGATACACGCCTAAACGTAACCCTCAAAGCTTTGGAGATGAAGGTGCAACACAAATGGACCGATGTTAGCTTCGATGATAACCTGGAATACTGGCACGAGAAGCTTCCCGAGGGGAACATATTGCCAAGGAGTACCGAGGAGGCCAAGAAAGTTGTGTGCCCTCTCGATCTACCGCTCGTGAAGTATCATGCATGCATCAATGATTGCGCACTCTATCGAGACGAGTACAAGGAACTAACCACTTGCCCGGTGTGCGGCCAATCACGATACAAGAGAGGGAGCAGGAAAGTTCCTCGAAAAGTGGTATGGTACTTTCCTATCACCCCCCGTCTGAAGCGGTATTTCATAGACCCTAAGGAAGTGAAGCTCATGCAATGGCACGCGGAAAGGGAGAAGCCCGGAGATGATCCGGAGAAGGGCACGAACCTAACAGACCCTGCGGACGCTAGCCAGTGGCTCGCGTTGGACATGGAAGACGGTTTCGGGGACGATGCCAGGAACGTTAGGCTGGGAATGAGCACAGATGGACTCAATCCTGTCGGCAACCAGAGTAGCACGCATAGCACCTGGCCCGTCTTTGTATGGCCATACAACCTTCCCCCCTGGCTGTGCACAAAGCAGAGATACGTACACATGAGTATTCTTATTCAGGGGCCGAAACAACCGGGTATCGACATGCACCTTTATCTCGAGCTGTTGAAAGAGGAGTTAGCCATGTTGTGGGAGACGCCGGTACGTACGTGGGATGCCTACAAAGGAGAGTATTTTGGTCTGAGAGCCGCGTTGCTCACGACGGTGCAGGACTATCCTGGATACGCATATGTCTCTTGCCAGGTGGCCCATGGACACAATGCATGTGACAGGTGCATGGATAAAACATCGCATGTCCAGCTACCGAAGGACCCCGTTTCTTCGAAAATCATGTTCCCTGGCATTCAAAAGTGGCTTCCCGCCGATCATCCTTGGAGAAAATGCGGAGATCTGTTCAATGGTAGTGTGGAGCTCGAAACATCCCCACCTATTTATAATGGAGAGGATATCAATGATTTGCTAGAAGAATGGGAAGCGTGCCCCGCGCCGGGAAAGAAGCGTCCAAGGGTAAAGCCGCTGCGAGGTGTATGGAAAGCGAGGTCCGTTTTCTGGGACCTGCCATACTGGAAATACCTCCACACACCTCATAGCCTTGATCTCATGCACATCACAAAGAACGTGTGCGAGAGTCTAGTTGCCACTATCGTCAACATGCCGGAGAAAACCAAAGATGGGCCAAAGGCAAGAAACGACCCGATCAAGCTGGGCATCAGGAAAGAACTTCATGGAGGACGCCCCGATGACGCTGATGATGATGAGACGCAGGCGGATACTCAAGGTCATATGCGCAAAAAGGCTAAGAGAAACGACTACTACTGCCCACCTTCCTGCTTCACTCTTAGTGAGCCAGAGCTCCACTAGTTTTTCAGCGTCCTCCTCGGAGTCAAGCTTCCTACCGGTTACGGAGGGAAGATATCACGATACCTGGACGAAACAAAGAAGAGGTTCTCCGGGATGAAATCTCATGACTGCCACGTGCTGATGACGCAGATACTTCCTGTAGCACTCCGAGGGATCATGGACGAGCACGTACGTGAGACGCTGTTTGGCCTCTGCAACATTTTCGACGTCCTCTCTACGAAGTCGATCGGCATGAAGCAGCTCGAAAGGCTACAAGGTGAGATCGTCATGATACTATGCGAGCTCGAGATTTACTCCCCCCCCCCCCCCGCGTTCCATGACATCATGGTGCATCTGCTCGTCCACGTGGTGGATGATGTCATCCAGCTCGGGCCGCCATTCCTCCACAACATGATGCCGTTCGAAAGGCTGAACGACGTTCTCAAAGGCTACGTTCGCAATAGGGCGCGTCCAGATGGAAGCATAGCCAAGGGCTTCCTGTCCTATGAGTGCATATCGTTCTGCCAGAATTATCTACAAAACGAGGACGAGGACGTCCCTATTGGTCTGCCAATCAGGAGGCACCTCCGCAGGATCCATGGGTTTGGTCACCGCGATGGCTTCAGCCCCATACATGTCGTCTTCAAAGCCCGACAACCAGACTTTGACAGGGCACACCGAGTCGTGCTACAACACATTGAATTGGTCGCACCTTGGGTGTTAGAGCACAAAAGCTTCATTGAGAAGAAGTTTACTGGCACGGGCAGACAGAGGACCAAGGGAGACGTAACTAGAGAGCACAACTCCAGCTTTACGCGTTGGTTCAAGGAAAAGCTACTCCAACTTCATCATGGTAACATGCCTTCCACGGAAGAGGAAAAACTCTTATTCGTCTTGTCACAGGGCCCCGCGATGAACATGAGGACCTATCAGGCGTACGACATCAATGGTTACACATTCTACACCGAGAAAAAGGACCATAGCAGCGAACACCAGAACTCGGGGGTCACGATGCTGTCCTACGCGGACAAGGAATCCATCGTCAATGAAAGGTTCTTTGGGAGGATCGAGGAGATCTGGGAACTCAACTACTGTGGAGAGAAGATGCCAATGTTTCGGGTCAGATAGGCCAAGAACGTCGAAAAAGAAGGACGGTACTTCACCACCATGGTCATACCCAAAGCCAAATCCAGCGCGAACGTCCACGCAAAAAATGAGCCATGGGTACTGGCGAGCCAGGTTGATCAATGATTCTTCATTACCGACCCGGTAAGGCCTAGCCGCGTTGTCGTTAGGAGGAGAAAAAGGAGCATCATCGGAATGGAGGGAGCGGCCACCGAGCAAGACTTCGACAAGTACGGCGATCCCAAGATAGAAGAGGAATTCGACAAGTACTTCGACAGGCCTAGTGATGCCGCTAGAAGAAGGAAGACCACCCTACCCGCTAAAGGATGCCCGTACACGAGAAGAAATCCCCATGTTTTCGGGCTCAATTATTCAACCGCGACGAAGAAGGGCAAGAAGATCGTGACGAGTCGACGATGGTAGCTCGTTCGGACTCGACATCGGACAACATGTGTCATTTTTGGAGGAACAATCATATACATGATTTTTGGTTTTCTGTAACAATGATCATATATATGATATATGATTCATATGGTTTTTTGTAACAATGATATATAGATGTCGGACTAGTACTATTTAAAAATTATTAATTTTAGAATAAGCAAATGTTATTTATTGCAATATAGTAATTTTAAACTTTCTGAAATATGGTTTTTGTAAAAACAAAATAGGTGGGAGGTCCAGGGTTCGAACCTGGCACCAGCCAGTGGAACCAGAACCACTGGGCTATGTCAAGATTGCTGTCTAGATGGCACTGCGGCTGCTTTTGAACTATACAAAAACATGTGTGGCGCACCCCTATATGGTGTGCCACGCATAGCATATCCGTAGCGCACCTCTGAGGGATGCGCCACGCATAGTCATAACTTAGGGGTAAAACGCCTGCCCCGACCCCCCTTCTCTCCCACTCTTCTTCCCCGCGAGCCCTTCTTCCCCGAACCCTAGCTAGGAGCCCGCCGCCGCCCCTCTTCTCCCCGGAGCCGCCGACCTGAGCCCTTCTTCCCCAAGGACACCATCAACAGCCCCAGCCGCCGCCCCTCTTCTCCCCGGAGCCGCCACCCCACTTCTTCCTGGAGGTTGCAGAGAAGGTCCCGCCACGCGGATCTTCGACGACGACGGCCGACAACGGCTGCGCGTTCCCCGCCCTTGTCGTCTTCTTCCCGGAGGTCCTCGCCGTCTTCTTCCTCGACTGCGACCACCTCCAGCCCCTCCTCGTCAGGTCAGGTACGATTCATATGCTCCCCTTCACAATCCCCTCCTGAAGCAGCAGCTGCCCGTTCCTCGCATATTTCTTGACTTTTTTCTCGGCCTGCGCACTTCATATGGTAAGATTTTCACATATTTTAGCCAAATGGATGCTGATTCAGAACAATTATGTAGTGGTCTACTACTCCAGGTGTGCTCATATACGATATTACAAGGCCTAGTATATCCATGATATCATGTAGTTTTAAGAAAATGAGAAATTTTGTTAACATAATACTGCAAATTTTGTTGGCAGAGCTGTAACTTTAAGAAAATGAGAAATTTAAAGCTGTATTTAGCAACAGCAGGGTACTGCACACTCATTTTGTAGCTACTCTGATGCTCACAGTAGGCTTAGTTAAACATAGGAAATTCTTTACTTCATGATCTGGCAAATGATATAGTGACTTTTTTTTGCTGTGCACTATAGTATCTTAAAGAGTGAAATTTAAATGAATACTTAAGTTGTTTGAAATATGTTTCTATATACATGCAATGCACCAATATGAACTTTGTTAGCCAAAATAAGACAGTATGCTCTTAATTAGTTATTTGATGGCTTGGCTTTGGCTATCGTATATATATAAATTTCTATTTATAAGAAAAATGACTTCTCCAATGTGACACATTCCTTCATAATGGGCACTGCATCACTGTCACTCTATGTTAAGCATGAATTGCGACCGAGATGGGTTGATTTAACTAGGGTTTACTAAGTTCAAACTCTGGTAGTTAGAGCGCCTCACAGGTCAGCAGTACTGGAGTGTGCTAAGGTGATCCAAAATTGATTGTTACACCATCATGAATTGTTAAACGTAATGGACAGCACATAAGGTACTTAGCAGTTAGTAGCACATAGAGGCATACAACAAAGTTAATCAAAACTGCAAGGGCATAGCTATACTGCATTATTTTTGCACCATCATGAATTGTTCCTACTATGTTCCTAACTGTAGTATTAGCTATACTACATTATTTTTGCAGTTTCTAAGGAAGAGGTTCAGAACTCTTTTTTTGCTAAACTGAGAAATACAACCAAGCAATGGTATTTTAGACGCATGGTGTCAATTTGAGTAAAGAATAGGAATTTGAAGCACTATTGAATTCAGAGTAGACAGGACCAGCCTCTTATATGATTCCTTAGTAATTAGTATGTGAGCTGGTATAAACTAGTAATTATTTTAGTACGCTATGATCCTTCTATAATTATTGGCTGGTCAAGTCCTGATGCCCATATGAACAAGTGAGTCTTCTTTGCTTAGGCCCAAAGGAACAATAACTAAGTTCTTTCTAGATTGGGATGTAATTGATTTTGTAACTGAAAATACCATATGTTTTTAGCTATCAAGTGTATTTTCGGGTTATTTTATACATCTATCCAATTTTGTCAGCTTCATAGACATTTAAATTATAAAAATGGAAAATAAAATTAGTTGACAAAATAATTATGAGTTTATAGGCAAACAATTAGGACAGTGAGAGTGCTTGCAAGCCAGCTTCTATTT
The DNA here is from genome assembly GCA_007115705.1 of Dactylis glomerata. Taxonomy (NCBI): domain Eukaryota; kingdom Viridiplantae; phylum Streptophyta; class Magnoliopsida; order Poales; family Poaceae; genus Dactylis; species Dactylis glomerata. Next base: position 3,205,332 of record QXEO01002107.1, on the reverse strand, counting down.
TTGTTTTCACTGAGTTTTGCTTGCTAACATGTTTTACTATGAGCTATTTTTACTGTGAGCTATTTTTACTGTGAGCTATTTTTACTGTGAGCTATTTTTACTGTGAGCTTTTACTGTGAGCTATTTTTACTGTGAGCTATTTTTACTAAAATTATTGAATAACTATGAGCTATTTTTGCTTATAAATAGTCAATGGTCCCTAAATAACTGTGAGCTATTTTTGCTTATAAATTATTGAATAACTGTGAGCTATTTTTACTGTTAGCTATTTTTACTAAAATTATTGAATAACTGTGAGGTTTTAGCATAAAATGTATTTTTGGTGCATTTTGTACATCCCTCTGTAGTTGTTTGTATTACTATGATGAAATATCCTTCACACTGAAAATACCATCTGTTTTACTATGAGCTATTTTTACTATGATGAATAGCTCCTATGTGCTTGTAGAAGTTACTGAATAACAATGGTATGTGTTATCTGGTATATTATGAAGGCATGCATTTTTTACTGTGAGCTTTTTTTACTTAGTTTTTGCTCAGTTCTTACTGAATTTTTTCTCAGTTCTTACTCCGTTTTTACTCAGTTTTTGCAAAGATATACCGTGAGCATGTTCTTATACTGTGAGCAACAAGGGTGGAAAGGCACACATTTTTACTGTGACGTTCTTCTACTCAAGTTTTGCATAGAATGTTGTGCTTCTGTGGACAGCAATGGTGGAAAGGCACATGTTGTGTCTTATGTGTATGTTGTTGACAAATCTGTGTTGGAAAGGCACATTTTGTGCTTTTTTGTGTGAATTGTTGCAGGTACTTGAAAATGAGTGCCTGTTACTCCCGAAATGTTGATTGATTTCTATTTCAGTGAGAAATAGGCACTCCTAGGTAGCCATTTATAGGGGAGGTGCTGCCAAATTTTCCAATCGATTGTTTTTTGTACTAAACATTTTTCTCCTTTTGTTTATTGCAAACATGTCGACCGGACACGTCAACAACGGTGCTGGCCCTTCTAATCAAATGAGTGTCGAAGAACAAGCCCGGGTGGCCAACTTGCCGTTTTGGATGCAATCCTAGAGGGCGGCTGAGGAGAAGGAAATAGATGTCATGGACGGAGACGGAGGTGGAGATGATCAGGGTGGCGACGAAGACTCCGAGGATGGAGACGGAGACTCTGATGGTGGAGAAGGAGACTCCGGCGATGATGACACCATTGATGCTGGCAGCGAGCGCACCGATGGCGCCAAGGATGACACCATCAATGCTGGCGAACAGACGGATGGTGGATCTGCCTCGGACGCTAAGAAGAAGAAGGCCATTAGGAAGGATCGGGACCCGCCGACGCTTGGCACAAAACGTGAGGATTTCACCCAAGTGAATGAAAACGGCGTACCCGTGGAGCCTAAAGCCCTTGCCGAAGGATACGAGACGCAGATCGGTTGCATCGTCCGGGAGACCGTGATGATCAACATGAGGAATCTCCGAGATCTCGGCAATGCGCATCTTGTCCAGCTCCTACTACAGAAGCTTCACGAGCAATACGAGTTCCCGGAGGAGTACGAGAACCTAAACCTCAAGGACAACAAGGTGAACCAGCTGGCCCTTACGAAGTGAATTTGCACGACAGCATCCAGTATCTCGAGGAGCGCCTTCTTAAAGAAAAGAATCCCGGGTACCCGGTCTACACAATCAAGGTGCCGGAGGGCCATGGCTTCGTCGATCGATCACCCGCTGAAATATTCTTTGTGCGGTACGAGGACATCTACAATCTGCTACACTCCAAGCGCCTGGACTATAACTTGGTCTGTCTATACACGCTTCATATGGCGTTGAAGGCGAAGAGGGAGAAGACCAAGGGCATCATGATAGTAGACCCCTACTTCATGCATGACGTTGCCTTGGCGAACGAGGCGGACCGGGCAACGGTGAAGGAGTACCTTGGGAATATCTTTGTGGAGAACCCGACCATCGACTCCATTCTTCTGCCTTGCTTTCCTGAGTAAGTGAACACCACCATGAAAACTTCTTTCTTAGATTCTCCGGTTGGTCCTCTTACAACAATTTATTTTCAATTGTGCTGCGCAGAGGCATATACTGCTCACTCATATCTATTTGCCCAAGGTGGTCGCAAGCGACATACTTCGACTCATCGAGTGACACGAAGCCGATGAAGAATTATGGCCGAATCAAGAGTGTGCTCGATGATGCTCTACAATTCTACGTCGACAAGGGGGGCAAATTCACCAAGGGTGGCGAGAGAGTCAAGAATGGCAAGCATATCTTCATGCACCACGCAAAGTTTCCATGCATCAAGTAGCCGCCTGGCAGTGTGAAGGAGGCCTTCTACGCCCTCCATCACCTGAAGGGGATCGTCTGTGATTCACGGATCAAGGCTCTACCAGCTAATCTTTGACAATGGGCCGAAAAGTTTGGGGCGATCGATGATGCGGACCTTATGGAAGATTTCTGGCGCAACCAGACTCAGATCGTGCAAGTCCTTCATGAAGATGTCAACTCAACCGGGGGGGTCATGCATTGTGGCGTAGTGTTGACTAACCGCGAGATCGAAGAACGCCTCAACAGGCAGCGTGCCACAAGGACGTTCATGACGAGAGAGGGCGTGTGCCCATTCCCAGCGAGGACTACATGATGTCTATGGCTAGCTAGCGGTGTTGGGTCGATGTATCGTAAACTTTACTATCCTAGTGTTGTTTCCAAACTATTGTTGGACATGTGTGTGTAAACCTTAACTTCTCGAGGCTCGTAATGCCTTGACGATCGATGTTGGACTTGCTTATATATGATCGATCATCATCCATGCTATGTTTTATTCTAGGCTTATGAATCCTTGCCACTTTGTCATTTCTTTCATTGCATAACATATATACTACATGTCTATAGAGAGATGGCGAAGTGGTACGTGGTGTACAGTGGTCGGGTTTCAGGAGTCTATGAGGAGTGGGAGGACTGCCAGGCACAGGTGACCAACTTTAGCGGCAACTGCTACAAAGGGTACAAGACAAGAGAGCTCGTGGTCTCCAAGTGGAGGAGACATGTGTGGAAGAAGAACCGGATGATGTTCTTGATCATGGTCCTGATCTTGCTCATCGTCGTCGTCAGTGTGATCTATTCGTTCATATAGTAGTCTAGGTGATATGTAACTGCATATATAATATGTAATGATCAAAGTTGTACTTAACTTGTCTAATGATTCGACACTTGACTTCATATTGATGTATTTCGACACTTGACTTCATATTGATGTCTTTCAACACTTGACTTCATATTGATGTATTTCGGTGAATTCCAGTGTTACTGATGTGTATACCTTTGCATTTGTACTGTATACTATATATTTTCTGCTATATATTGTGTATTTCTGCTATATTTTTGAAAAAAGTAAAATGGAAAACATATCTGTGGAGCACCAATTTTAATATCAGTGGCGCACCTTATCCGTGGCGCACCCCCCCTTCGGTGCACCACAGAGACTATGCGTGGGTGCGCCACAGGTATAACACCTATCCGTGGCGCACATGAGCGTGCGCCACAAATATAAGTTACCTGTGGCTTGATATGCGTGGCGCATGCTAGGTGCGCAACTAAGCCCCAAAATGGTGCTCCACAGATAGGGTTTCTCCTAGTAGTGCATGTCGTATATCGATATTGTAATATGTATCGGACCCGACCGGTTCCTTAAGACCTGGCCACCTATATATAGGGGCCAGGAGAGGCCGGTCAGGGACAGATTGATATTAAGCCAAGTTAACCACCATGTTTATTCTCAATACATGCCTTGTTTGACTGATCTTTACCTTTGAGTTCATCTGACGCCCTATTCCCCCGATCCTAAGTCCTTCATCTTGGACATTTGTCGAGTTAACCCTTGTCAATTGGCACCGACCATGGGGACCAGGGGTGTTGGAATAATGAATTCGACAGCTTTTTCGCTTTTAGCCAACAGCAGTTCAGAAGTCGACAAAAACCAGAAGATGGAGTTGACGATCAGAAGTCTGAGCTTTTGCGTTGGATTTTTCAGTTTGACTTGCCTTTCAGATCCGGCAAAACTAGATCCATCGGCAAGCAAAACCAGGACAATCACAATGTCTGGATTATCGGTGGGCTCTTCCAGTGAGATAAACTCGTTGGTCAGCTTCGCAGCAGTTGAAAATACTAAAGGAAAAAATCGAAGAACTCGACAAAACTCGGGAAGAACTCGACGTAGGAGGAACAATGGGCAAATCCTACATTAGTCAAAAGGACTTTGTCACCCGAAGCGGTGGTGTCTCTAGAAACATACATCAATTATGTGTCATCATCACCAAAGCAGAAGAAGAGAACGATCATGCAGACAACACAGCAATCGACGTGCAAGTCGACAAATCAAGGAGCAACAGTAAGAAAGAGAAGGAGAAAATTCACGTCTCCACCAGGGAGTGGAGAATAATCATGTCAGCTATCAATCATGGTATGGAAGTACCCGCCAATTCAAGAAGAGAAGTATTGATGGGGTATCAGTATGCCCTGCATCAACACAAAAAGAGGTCGAGGGAGGAAAAAGACAATATCAGGAGAGGTCAAGAAAACAATAGTGTATCAAGTGGAGCATATTGGGATGAATATAGCGAAGCATCAGAGTCCAGCGGAGAAAGACACAAAGATCCAAATCACAATAGGAAGACAACAGCATGGGCAAGTGTCGTCGTGGTGAAACAACATACGCCATAGGATGGCTTAAACGGGGGCCGACTAGATGCTGGAGGATTCGGGAGAGGGGAACGAGCTAAAGAGCACGACAGAAAGGAACACAGATCTACCCAGGTTCGGGGCTCTCGTAAGGAGATAACACCCCTACTCCTGCTCTACTGGTTGTATGTATTTGGATCGATGGAGTATACAACAATGGTGCTTCCAAGCTCTCTGCTAGAGGAGGAAGATGAACTGCTAAGTGTAAGAACACAGAGAGACCAACCCTCTACCAGGGCTCCCTATGCCACCTTATATAGTGGTGGCCAGGGTTACAACGGTCACAAGAGACCAGAAGACACGAACTACACCCCAAACAGGACTTTCTCCCTGATTGCTCTCGATGGGACTCCACCCCCTGTACCTTGTACCTCTTGAACTGTGACCTTACCTCTGTGAGGTAAGGGCTGTACTTGTGCACAGTGAGGGTAGGTAGACCTCCACTGTGCACCCTGCCAACACACTGCTTCCATGCTTGGATGTCTTCCTCCTTGATTGTAGGGACACGACATCCTAGCTGACTTCTGTATCCCGGACATGACCGTTGGCCATATCCCGGACCTATATGCCGGACCATCGACCTATGAAGGTCGGGTAACCCGGCACCCTGCTCCTGCACGAGATAACATACAAGTTAGGCCGGCATATCTATGTATATGCCGGCACTCCACAATAAGTATCCCGGTTATACTGACATATCCGGACACCAGCCGGGATATACAAATATGCCGGCCTGGCCGATGCTCTTATATTCCGGCCAGGCCCTTCCTTGGTCAACCGGCATAAAGTCAACCGTAGTCCTTGCATCTTTCTAGTCTCTTGACCCTACCGGGGGTCATCCCCCCGACATTAGTCCCCGAAGCTGTCGAGGTCCCCCAGTCTTGACTGAGGGGCCTTGGCAGGTTCAACATATCCTCTTCTCATTATAACCCAGCTCTCCGTTATATCCCGACTATCAGATTATATGCCGGGACATACACCCATATACCGGCCATTGTTCCTTCTCCAAAAGTTAATCCGGCTGGCCCTGAGGATATTCCGGTCGGAACTTATTCTCCGGGCAGCCAAGCCGGCATATAGATGAGACTTCCTCGAGAAGCCACGCCTGACAGTTTGCATCGAAACTTGGAACCGTCCTGTCATCTCGAACGGTCACACACGATGTGACGGTTTACAGTGCATTTACTCCCTGCCATCATTGCCTAGTGGCACGGTTACAGGAACCGCCGCCCCACTCTGTGCCACCACGTGGCGACTCACCGCAGAAACGGTCGTGGTAGTGGAACACTCCCCACGACCCCCACGACCGGCCTCCTCGGTATAAATACGGGGTGGGGGTAACTTGCTCTTTTTACCCCCACACAGTCTTCGTCTTCCTCAGATCCTCTGCCCCTTGCGCTTCGCCGCCGGACCAAGAAACCGAGAAGGAAATCCGCCGCCGTCGCCCACCTGCACGTCGGCGCCTCCGCTTGCCGACGCCCGGCGTCATCGTCGACGACGCCGCCGCTCCTCTCTGCGACATTGCTGAGAGATCGGATCTTCCTCTGCACGCTCGCCGCCGTTCCACCGCCGCCGGCCAAGCTTCGGTGAGCTTCTCTTTCTCTGTTCTTGTTCTTCATCCCTCCTGCCTCTCTGTAGCTATACCACGATAGCCCTGCTAGCTTGAATCTGTGGTAGCTTCTCTGCTTGATGTCTCTTTGACTCGATTTAGCATTGCCAGTGATATCCCTTTGGAGTACACCGCTGTTCTTCCGTGGGAATTATATCCACGTTTATTTCCGGTTTTAACTGCCTCGGTTGATCTTCTATTTCTGCTAACATTGGTGAGAGCTGTATGCCGGAGAGACTAACCTCCCTCTTTTCTCCGGCCTTGATAGGATTAACATCACGGGACTCCGGCTCTCACGCCTTGTCCCGGCCATTAAGATGGCATCTTCAAGCATGACGGGTACCTCGGCCTCGGAGGAAGATAACTCGGCCCGGGCCCAAGGACGCTCCGGCTGGGAGGGGTCGGAGGTTACTTCGGCCGACATATCTTGGGTCACCTCCACCAGGAGAGTGCCGGAGGGAGTTGCATGCCGGCTACCGGCGGGAGAGACTGCACCGGCACCCGAACCCGGCGAACGCGTCGTCTTCATCGCCCACTTCGAGCGGGGTTTCGGCCTGCCGGTGTCGGACTTCTTCCGGGACGTCCTCGACACCTACGATCTACAACCTCATCATATCCCGGCCAATGCCGTGATGATCCTCTCCGCCTTCGCTGCTTTTTGCGAAGGCTACGCCGGCATAGATCCCCTCTCCCAAGGCTGGGCGAAGTACTTTCAACTCCGGAAACAAGTCGTCCAAGAGCCGCCCCGGAGCAAGGATGAGCCGCAGGAAACGGCCCAGGAGAAGAAGGACCGCCCCATGACCCTATGCGGCGCGGCCACCATCATGTCCCGGAAGGGCTCGGACTTCCCCATGGTGGAGCTCCTTGAGTCTTGCAAGAAGTGGCAGAAAAGCTTCTTCTACGTCAAGAACACCACCGACGAGGATCTGCTCAACCTGCCGCCATTTGTGGACGAGCCACCCTTGGCTATGAAGAATTGGACTTACAACCCGAAGAACTCGGTGATGCCGGTGAACGCGCTCCACCGGGTTAAGGGCGAGCTCCGGGATGCCGGCCTTACCCCTCAAGATCTGGTGGCATGCTTTATTAGCCGGCGTGTCTCCCCTCTGCAGCGCCGGTCGCACAAGATCTGCCAGATGAGCGGGCCCATGGACCCCACCCGGCATTCCATACATGAGCTGACTCCGGCCGACATTCTGCGGCGGATCAAGGACGTCTGCAAGTCCTCTCAGGCCACCTTTGCCTAGGGGCTAGAACCATATAGCCGGGATAGGCCCGCCCCAACGGTAAACACCTCGGCCAACAAATACTCTTTTACCCGGCATATAGATACTTAAGCCGACACATATCTATTTATCGACATATATCATGCCTGATCCGACATACTTCTTGCACCGGCATATTCCTTGCTTTTGACCAATTTACTTTGCATTATGCAGAAGTTCAGCTTCCAGGGTATGGAGAACTCCCGGATCAAGATCGCGGCAGACCGCACTGCTGCGGATGTTGAAGATCCGGACCATTGGGACAAGCTGCCCTGGAACACCCGTGTTGCCGCTGCCGTGGGTAAGGCCTCTTCATCCCGGCATTTCACTCAAGGCCGGAGTGACGATGACTCCAATGAAGACTGCCAGACGTTTATCTGCCCGACACCTCTTGCTTATGCTTTTCCAGAAACACCTGTTGCTTACGCCTTTCCAATGCCGTCCTCAGCTATCCCGGACGACATGGTTGTCGACGCCGCCCCTCTGAACCAGGGACCTCCTTCCACCGGTGGACATTCCGGCCGGAAGCGAGGCGTGAAGCCCCAACCCGATACACCTCAGCAACAGAAGAGGCAGAAGGTTGGCGTGCCTATTCCGAAGAAACAGAGGCCTGTTGCCGCGGGGTAAGATTCTTTTCCTTGTATTGCCTCCGACATATCTCTTGCTTTGATTACTAACTTAGCATTTTCTCTCTTTCAGGGCTCCTCTTGCGTCGGAACATGCTTCGAGCACGAGTGCTAGCCCCAACATTGAAAAGCAGGCGGCCGCTGCCACCCCCGACATACCTTCAGCAAGCCATACTACCTCACCGGCGCCGGCATCTTCGCCTGCGCCTGACAAGACCACCTCCCCGGCGAAGGACGTTCCTCCGCCGGAACAAGATATCTCTGCCCCCGACGTCCACATGGACTCGGGGGCTCAACAGGAACCTTCGGCTTCTGATGTCCGCATGGACACCGGAGCCCACCAAGAAGCCCCAGACTCCGGCGTGCCCACCAGCGACGCCGGCACAACTGAAGATGCCGGCGCAAGCAACAAGAGCGCCGGCATAGATGACAAAAGAAAAGGCCCGGCCGTACCGGAAGTCCGGACTATTCCGGAACCTGCCTCTGCTGGCCAAGCTGCACCGGCCACGCCGGAACAACCTGCCCCCAAGACTCCATCCTTTGAGAAGGCTCCTGCCCCGGCCAAGCCTGCTGCCCCGACCAGGACCTCTGCCCCGGCCAAGACCACTGCCCCGGTCAAGTCCGGGACTCTCAAGTTTCATCCGACCAAGTCCGGCACACCAGCCGCCGCCACTGCTCCTTCTAAAGCGGCATCCCGGACCAGCTCTGCCCTGGCCCTGCATCTTGGCAGGGCAGCAACCCGGCCTGGCTACCGGCGCAACTTCTTCGACACGCCAGAACTTGAGGGCATCGTCCCCCTGGTGACGAAAAGTGATCAGAGCCTTGGGTCTCTCAAGGAGCACTGTGCCAGGTGGAATGACGCCGGCAACATGGACACAGCGGATTCCAGGAGCAAGAAGATGGCCGAAGCCTCGGCCACTGGCAATCCCTCAGACATCCTGGCCGCGAAGCCCCTTCCGATTGCCTGCGAGCTCCTCAGCCTCCAGCAAAGACTTCACCAATTGGCCGACGCCACCAACGTAAGTCTTCTCTACCTATACACATATCCCCAGTCCCCGAAAATGTCGGATGTCCGGGATACGGACATCCGGGATTTTCCAATACTATTGTAGTTAGCTGTTCTCGAATTAACTGCCGACATATGAGCTCGATCCGAGCTTCAAATCCTAGTCACCGAGAGCCGGGATAGGTGCGCAGCACCTGTGCCGGGTCTTTACCTATTTCACCTTTAATTATTTTTCAAATCCTCTTGACCGAGATATAAGCTCAATCCGAGCTTCAAATCCTAGTCACCGAGGGCCGGGATAGGTGCGCAGCACCTGTGCCGGGTCTCCCAAAGAGTGATCACTTGATAGAATCTTCAACTTTAACTGATATGCTAAGTTTCTCTGCTGATATTCCAAATCCTAACACTTTTGCAGCGCATGAACAACACACGGGCCGACATGTATCATGACCTGGTATGCGAGCATCGGAAGTTATCAGACGAGCATAGCAAGCTTCGGCTGGAGCTGTCCCAGAGAGGTAAACTTCGCCGACATACCGCTGTATGTCGGATACCTTTCCTCTTTTTACTTTGCAATACTATTCCTGCCGACACATAACCTTGTGCCGACATTCCTCAGCTGGCACTGAAGAACAAGTCGCCGAGCTTCTTAAGAGGGTGAAGGAGCTGACAGGTATGCCGGATTCCTGGAGATCTTTTATCTCTTCCGTTGTACTTCAAATCCTTTAACTCTTGCCATTGTTTTCTATCTTCCCATTATTTTGACTTCAAATCTTTTCAGATGAGAAAGCTGGACTGGAAGCACGCCACCAGGACTGTATGTCCTCAGTGGATGTGGCCAAGCAACTGGACGACTGGGATGCCGCTCACAAGGCCAAGATAGAGCAGCTGAAGGGCCGGATCACCGAGCTTCTGGACGAGAAGGAACAGAAGGAGGGCCAACTGAAGAAGACCCAGGACTTGCTCGTTGCTTCCGAGACTGATGCCTCCACTGCCCATGCCGAACTGTCCAGCTTAAAGGAGCAAGCGACAAAATGGGAAGTCACAGTCGCACAGCTCAATGCTGACCTCGCCAGTAAGCTTCAAATCCTTTTTCCTTATCCTGCCCGACATATCATGCTCTCTTCCGACATACCCTCTATGCCGACATATTCTCCTTTTGCTAACATCATTTATTTTTCTCAGACATGTTCCCCGCTTCCGTCGAAGACGTTGAGAGGGCTCTGCAGTTGGATTGAGAGAACCGGGGTGTTTCGGTTGACTCGGCCAACTGGGACATGTCGGAGCAGCTGCTGGCTCTGCAATCCCGGAAGAACGCCATGAAGCTCTACACCGAAGAACTCTTTTATGGCGCCCAGGAGGCATTCTCTGCCCTCTGGCCGGGACAAAGGACACCCACTGATCCTGTTGATCTCGGCAATGACCTGCAGCTTGCCAAGGTTCGCCTCCAGGAATGGCGAGATTCCGGCGCGAGGGTTGGAGCTGACGAAGCTCTCAGCTACTTCTTGTCCTGGTATGAAAAAGCTGACTTGGAGACTTTGCGCACTGTGCGCGAAGGACCATCTGGACCACGGATCTGGAACACATCTGGCGTCGGCGGGAGTTGGCCCACAGCTATGTGGACTATGCCGACACCGACGCCTTCGTCCGGGACATCCGCGAGCCGGAGAAGAAGGACGACGCCGGGGCATCTGCTGCTGCTGAGGGCTCCGACTCCAGCCAAGATGAAGAGGAAGCCGAAGAGGCCGACACCGACGCCCCAGAACAGGGATCTGCCCCGGGCGGAGGTGATGGCTCCATTCCATCTGCTGGGTCCGGCGCTCCTGAAGCCGACACCTCTACTGCTACAGCTCCACCAGCCGGCGGCTCTGCTTCTGCCCCTGCTCCTTGACTTTGCAGCACAAAAAACTTTAAGCTTTATCAGATCCCCGGAATGTCGGGTGCAACTGTAAGATATACGTTTAATTTCCTGTGGTTTGCTACCTGAACAAGCTTTATCTCGGTTTGCTTGTTATCAATGCCGGATCATCTTTGGCTAAGTCACCGAGTTTGTTTTCCTGTTTCCTCAATTTCACAACCTTGGCTACTTGTCTACCTTATTTGGCTTTCGACGTATGAGTCTCAAGGTTGCTTCATTAAACATACAGTACTTAAACTTTGAAACTTAGACTTCAAACCACCCGACACTTCAAGTTTTATTTTTAGCTTTAACATAATGCCGGTTCACTTGCTTTATATTTCCTTAGCCGTTTTCCATGTGTCGACAATCTCCGGCATCTACTCTTGCTAGCCATGAAGCCGGGTTTCGGACAGCAGCTGAGTCGAAGAGCGGCCTTTGGTGCCGACACATTACTAGGCCGACATAGGAAACACTCAAATCAAGCCAGCCGGCATATAAATAAAATGAAAGATAGGCAACTATATTTCTCGGAGGCAGTGCCCGATCTTTTTGGGATGCCGACACTTCACTCATTAGTCTTGGCCCGGCATAAAGCGCCGGCACACAAAGCAAAATATGGAAATACATACATTGTGCTGCTCAGGAGTAAAAGGGGCGGAGTAGAGCTATGTTCCATGGTCTCTTGGTTTCTTCTCCGGACCTGTCCACCTTGTCCTTCTTGGGGGCCTGCGCATCTATAAGATAATAGGCATCATTGTGCAGAGCTCGGCTCACAATGAATGGCCCCTCCCATGGAGGAGTTAACTTATGCCGGCCTTCTGTTCCTTGCCTTAGCCGGAGTACTAGATCTCCCTCTTGGAATCTCCTTGGATTTACCTTCTGCGCATGATAGCGTCTGAGGTTCTGCTGATATACTGCTGTTCTTGACAGAGTTATATCTCTTGCTTCCTCTAGCAGATCCACATCATTTTCCCTGGCTTCTTTAGCCTCTTCCTCAGTATATAGCACTACTCTTGGTGCATCATGTATTACATCTGTTGGAAGCACAGCTTCTGCTCCATACACCAGGAAAAATGGTGTGTAGCCTGTTGACCTATTCGGAGTTGTCCTTAAACTCCAAAGCACTGCTGGCAATTCATCTAGCCAACATCCCGGAGTTTTCTCCAGTGGCTCCATCAGCCGGGGTTTTATGCCGGACAACACTAGTCCATTTTACCTCTCTACTTGGCCATTGGCACAACGGTGAGCGACCGACGCTATGTCCAGCCGGATTCCCACTTCCTCACAAAATCTGGCAAATGGTCCTTGGGCAAAGTTCGACCCATTGTCAGTGATGATGCCATGGGGAACACCATATCTCAAGATTATATCTTTCAAGAATTTCACTGCTATGTGACCATCACACTTGCTTATGGGCTTCACTTCAATCCATTTGGTGAACTTGTCCACCATGACCAGGATATGGGTCATTTTTCCTCTGGCCGGCTTAAAAGCCCCGACCATATCCAGGCCCCAAACAGCAAAGGGCCAGGTTATCGGGATAGTCTTCAAGGCAGATGCCGGTTGATGAATCTGATGGGAATATCTCTGACACCCATTGCATTTCCGGACCAAGTCTTCTGCTTCTTGCAGTGCCGTCGGCCAATAAAACCCATGCCGGAATACCTTTGCCACCAATGCTCTGGATGAAGCGTGGTGACCACACTCCCCCTGATGAATTTCCCGGAGCATCTCCAGGCCTTCCGCAGATTCGACACATCTCTGCAATACTCCGGTGACACTTCTTTTGTACATTTCCTTGTTTATGATGGTATAACCTTTGGACCTCCTTATAACCCGGCGGGCTTCATTTTCATCCGCCGGCGCTTGGCCATTCATCAGGAAATCCATAATTGGACGTGCCCATGAGGGCACTTCCCTGACAGTGAACACTGCCTGATCTATCTCCATCATTTCGACCGACACATAATCGATTTCCATGGGCTGCGAAGTCCCCGAGACTGAGGGATCAGTCCCCGGGTATGCCGGAGCAGCCCCCGGGTATACCGGCACAACCTCTTGGTACATTTTACCCTTGCCCTTAGCTCTGCTCCGGAATACTGCACTCACCGCATATGCCGGCCCAGTCCCCGGGACTGAGGAATTAGTCCCCGGGTTATCTGACCTGGCTCCGGCATCTATGTCCATTGGAACTGCATCCTCCGGACTCGGCGGGACATAAATGGAAGATGACTCCGGCGAGGGCTTGATTGACGGCTTTCTCAGATGCTCCAACGAAATGCCGGGCGGGATTGAATCTCTGGATGATCCCAGCTTGGACAATGCATCGGCTGCATCGTTCTGAGACCGGAGAACATGCCGGAACTCACAACCTTTGAAGTAACCGCTCAACTGCTGTACCAGGAAACGGTAGGATCCCATGTTTGCATCATGAGCATCCCATATTCCGGAACACTGCTGAATCACTAAGTCGGAATCACCGAAACACATAATCCGGTGAATTCCTATGTCCTTAGACACTTTCAGGCCATGGACAAGTGCCTCATATTCCGCCACATTATTTGATGCTGCAAAATGAATCTGCAGGACATATCTCAATTGGTCATTCTTTGGTGAACTGAGAACTATGCCGGCACCCAGGCCATGTATTGTCTTGGACCCATCGAAATGCATCCTCCAATAATTTGCATCTGGCAATGGTGGCTCATATTGTATCTCGGCCCAGTCAATGAAGAAGTCAGCCAAGACCTGGGACTTGATTGTATCCCTCTTATCATATTGTGGAGTATATGGCGACAACTCTATCGCCCACTTGGCTACTCTGCCACTGGCGTCTTTGTTACTTATGATTTCCGAGATAGGAGCCTCGGCCACTACCCGGATTGGATGCTCTTGGAAATAATGCTTGAGCTTCTTGGCCGCCATATAGACACCATAAGTCATCTTCTGATAGTGGGGGTAGTTTTGCTTTGAGGTGGAGAGGACTTCACTCAGATAATATACCGGCCGCTGCACGGTTTTGCCTCCTTCCTCTCGCTCTACTACCACCACAGCGCTGACGACCCTGTTGGTTGCCGCTATATAGAGCAACATCGGCTCACGGGGCATCGGAGACGCTAATACCGGCGCTGTTGACAACATCTGTTTCAATTCCTTGAAAGCTGCATCTGCTTGCGTTGTCCAGACAAATGTGTCGGACTTCTTCATCAACTGATATAACGGCAAAGCTTTCTCGCCCAGCCGGCTTATGAAACGGCTCAGGGATGTGAGGCACCCTGCGAACTTCTGAACTTCCTTCAAATCTTTCGGCGGCTTCATTCTTTCTATAGCACGAATCTTGCCGGGATTTACCTCAATACCCCGGCTGGAAACCAGGAAACCGAGCAATTTGCCTGCCGGCACACCGAAGGTACATTTAGCCGGATTTAACTTCATCCGGAATCTCCTCAAGTTTGCAAAGGTTTCCCGGAGATCATCTACGAGAGTCTCGCTCTCCTTGGTCTTTATGATGACATCGTCGACATATACCTGCACATTTTTATCTATCTGATCGTGCAAACACTTTTGCATGCACCTTTGGTAAGTTGCGCCGGCATTTCTTAAACCGAACGGCATAGTGAGATAGCAATAAGCCCCGTACGGGGTAATAAAGGATGTCTTCTTCTGGAAGGGCTGCGCTTGCTGCTGCGGCTGCTGATTGCCCTCATATCTCGGACGCTGGCTACTGCCGGCGCCCTCTTGCTCTTCCTCCACAGCAGCTACTTGCGCCGCTCCATACCGGTAATCCGGCCTTTCATCTCTTCTTTTGTTCCGGTTATCAGAGCGATAGTATTGCCCTGGTCTCCCGGCGCTGATGGTGTTCCCCTGAGTCTTCCCCTGTCCTTGTGAATCAAGGGTGGGCTGCATGGGGTCTCCCAGAGCATAACTATCGGCAATTTTGATTGTTTCGGCCAACGTGGCCGGCATTTCCCTCTGAAGCTTTTGCCACAACATGGTGCCATGCCGGCACCCATGAGCGAACCACATGATGGCCTGCTGCTCCACAACTCCTTCGCAGGAATTGCGCAATGTGCACCACCTGGTCAGGTAGTCACGGTCGGTCTCATTCACTCCCTGCCGGCAGTTAGCCAGCTGCTGAGGACGGTTCGGCCTCTTATATGTACTGGTGAAGTTTGACACAAACTGCTCTTCAAAATCAACCCAGCCGTTGACACTTCCGGCCGGCAGATTGTTCAGCCATATCCCGGCTGGTCCTTCTAGCATTTGCGGCACATATCGTACCGCCCATCTGAGGTTTCCTCCGGCAATGTTCACTGCGGTGGAGTAATCCTTCAACCAATCTTCCGGCTTTGTACTGCCGTTATATGTCCTCGCGCCACGCGCGAGCTGGAAGTAGTAAGGTACCGGCTCACCCATAATCCGGGGTCCAAAGCACATAGGACCCGGAGCTCCTTGCCTTTCCACCAACTCCGATTGGTGAATCCTGTCCAGCTTGAAGCGCGCATCACTTGCTGCTAAGGACCGAGGTCCTAGCCGGGATGCAATTGGGCCCGCGATCACTTTCTCCTGCTGCTGCTCCGGCTGATACTGCTCACTGTGCCGGCCTTGCTGATGCTGCTGCTGATATCCCGCCCTGACAAGGGCGGAATTCCCATCATCCTCTCGATGTCCCGGATGACCTGCACCTTGCTGCTGTGCTGCACCTCCGGCGCCCTACTGCTGACGCCGGGCTGCACTGTTACTCCGGCCACCACCGACCGACACTGCCCCATGCCCAGCCGGCACATTCTGACCAGCATTCTTGCCGCCGACATACTTGTCAACTTGACCGGTACTCTTCTGAACTATTGCCTGCTTTCCGGCAATTGCCGGATCATACACTTGGATCTGCTTGTCCCGGCGGCCAGAGGTCACACTTCCGGCACGCCGGGCACTTGGATGCGGGGACGAAGCCTCGCCCTTCGACCTTGCGCTGGCACCTCCTACCGATGCAATGTACTGTGATGCCCCGGCACCTGGGTTTGCCTTCTTAAAGGCCTCCTGCTGCTTAGTAGCTTCAGACAAAAGATGGTTAAGCCGGGCTTGCTGCTCATGCAATGCTTCACCGGACAAATTAGATAAGTCCTTAGCTACCTCTGCTGCTGCTCTAAGGTTCTTTACTGGCGAGCTATAAATTACCTTCGGCACAGTACTAGTTGCAGTATGACTTTTAGCTCTAGCATCTTTACCTAGCTCAGTGTTAAGATCTCTACCTCTAGTTCTAACCTCTTCTATACGGCTAGGCCGGGTTACCACAGGAGTAAAACCATGAGCTGCTTCATACTCACGGAGTTGCCGGTTAAACCGTTCGCGCTCCTGGTGCATGGCCAGGGCCTCGTCGATGAGGGCCTGGCGAGATACCTCTAGGACCTCCCTTGTCTGCTCCGGATCATTGCCGGATCGCATCGGCTCGAGAAGCCGCTCGATGACGGGAAGAAGCACCTGACCTTTTGCCGGCACAGCGGAAGTGCCGGCCAGGTTCTCGACACGCTCCAACGGAGGACGTGCCGACCTCTTGGCCTTCGGCGGCTCCGGGGGAGCATCTCCTGCTGCTGCTGCTGCTGCCTTGCCGGCACCATCTGCCGGCGGCACTGATGTTCCGGCCATCATTACTTCGGCCGACTCTACTGAGCGAGCGCTATGCCCAGCGTGAGCCAGCCGATGCGACGGAGGATCCGCCGCCACCAACACCTCTTCCCTGCAAACTCTCTCAGTCCCCACATACACCTCGTGGGAACCGAAAGACATGATCCGGCCATCCCTGGGGAACGGCCGGCCGCCGAGACACCCAGCGTTGTCACTGACGAAGCTGAGCGAGCCTAGCCTCTGGACGAGGCCAGAGACCACGCGCACTCCCGAAGCTGCTATCACAGACCCCGTCCGAATAAATACTCCGCCCAGCATATCGATTTGCCCCACGGTGGGCGCCAAATGTCGTCGTGGTGAAACAACATACGCCATAGGATGGCTTAAATGGGGGCCGACTAGATGCTGGAGGATTCGGGAGAGGGGAACGAGCTAAAGAGCACGACAGAAAGGAACACAGATCTACCCAGGTTCGGGGCTCTCGTAAGGAGATAACACCCCTACTCCTGCTCTACTGGTTGTATGTATTTGGATCGATGGAGTATACAACAATGGTGCTTCCAAGCTCTCTGCTAGAGGAGGAAGATGAACTGCTAAGTGTAAGAACACAGAGAAACCAACCCTCTACCAGGGCTCCCTATGCCGCCTTATATAGTGGTGGCCAGGGTTACAACGGTCACAAGAGACCAGAAGACACGAACTACACCCCAAACAGGACTTTCTCCCTGATTGCTCTCGATGGGACTCCACCCCCTGTACCTTGTACCTCTTGAACTGTGACCTTACCTCTGTGAGGTAAGGGCTGTACTTGTGCACAGTGAGGGTAGGTAGACCTCCACTGTGCACCCTGCCACCACGCTGCTTCCATGCTTGGATGTCTTCCTCCTTGATTGTAGGGACACGACATCCTAGCTGACTTCTGTATCCCGGACATGACCGTTGGCCATATCCCGGACCTATATGCCGGACCATCGACCTATGAAGGTCGGGTAACCCGGCACCCTGCTCCTGCACGAGATAACATACAAGTTAGGCCGGCATATCTATGTATATGCGGCACTCCACAATAAGTATCCCGGTTATACCGACATATCCGGACACCAGCCGGGATATACAAATATGCCGGCCTGGCCGATGCTCTTATATTCCAGCCAGGCCCTTCCTTGGTCAACCGGCATAAAGTCAACCGTAGTCCTTGCATCTTTCTAGTCTCTTGACCCTACCGGGGGTCATCCCCCCGACAGCAAGGGAAGAGAACCACGTAAGGAGCATAAGAGCACATCCATTAGACGATGAGGAAGATTTTGTGCAAGAAACACCAGAGGCAGCATTAGTAGCAGCACAGGCGTATCTACTAACTACACAACCAGAACCTGGAGATCCATGGGAGTACATGCACCAAGCTGCAATAAGAAGCCTCGGGTTGGTAGAAGATAGACTAAGGAGACATTCTCCAAAGAAAAAGATGCCACGCCATGAGGACAAGGAAAATGAAGACATCAAGCACTAATCTTCACAAAATCAAGCAAGCAACTTATCAGGCGACGAAAAGCGTAGAACACGAAGGGAGGATGCAAGAAATATCATAGCGCAAACAAGAGTAGACAATGCACGATATGCGTGGAAGGAAGAAAATTATGAGGACGATGAAAAAGAGATGGGCGCGCCATGCTTTACCCGAAGGGTTCGCAGAACGCGAGTACCCAAAGGATTTAAATTTCCACACGATCAGCAAAAGTATGATGGGTCACAAGAACCTAAACTATGGTTATCAGACTACCTGCAAGAAGTACAAATACTCGGAGGAAGAAGAGCAACAGTGATGCACAGCTTGCAGTTACACCTCACCAGCGCAGCACGGTCTTGGTTAAGCGCTCTACCCAACGATTCCATCGAAAGCTGGGGAGAACTAGAGAGTCAATTCACAAGAAATTTTTGTTCAACATACAAACGTCCAGCATCACTAGAAGAAGTGAAGTCCTGCACACAAAGGAAGGATGAAACTCTACGCTCATACATACATCGGTGGAGTATAATAAAAAACTCTACGGAAGATGTCTCCGACAAGCGGGCAGTAGATGCTTTTTCGGCTGGTCTTCGCTATTTCGATCTCGTGGAAGAACTAGGGAGAACAAGGCTAAGGACAGTGTCGGAACTAATGGAGGTAGCAAACAGATTCGCCAATGGAGAAGACGCTTACAACAACAAAAGGGCGTGTTCACCAGAAGTCGACAGAGTAAGCAGGCAAAGGCGCAGGGCTCACAACGAAGATAGCCGCACAAGGCAAAATCAGATAGCCACGGGATATGAAAGAAGGGACGAGGAAGGCTACGGAAGCAGTGAGTTCCAAGATAGAAACAGTAGTGAAAAAGAAAAGCCAAAGTACTTCGGCCCGTCGGCAGAAGACATGCTCTATGGACCCTGCCGTATCCACTATGCATATTTAGATGGGAAAAGAGTTTCCAATCATCAAATGAAAGACTGCAGAACATTCCTAAGGTTACAAAACGCTCTGGAGTTAAACCAAGGAGCACATCGAGGAGATACAAACACAAGTCAAGGATATCAAGTGCAATGTCTTGCAAGACATTTCGCATCAAAGGTGTACATATCCGCAATGATCCAGCCAGTCCCAAAGTCCAAAAAAGAGCAGAAGAGCATATCAAGGCAAGTAAATTTAGCAATATCATCACCACCGGCCACTACAGAGTACTTGAGGTGGTCCGACCAGCCCGTCAGGTTCAGCAGAGAAGGCCACCCAAGGAAAGTGCCCAGACCAGGACACGCGCCAATGGTGTTGAAGGCACAAATAGGGGGACACAACATTGGGCGAGTATTAATGGACGTAGGAAGTGGCATAAACCAGATATACGCAAGGACTCTAAAGGCAATGCGTATATCATTGGAAAACTTGAAGCCGATAGACTGCTCTTTCCACGACATAGTACCAGGGAGCACAAATCATCCCCTCGGGAAAATCAAGCTCGATGTTTGCTTTGGCGACAGTGGCAATTACCGCAGAGAGAAGTTGGAGTTTTAAGTAAAGGACTGGCCCTCGCAATACCATGCAATCCTGGGCGACCAGCATTTGCAAAATTCATGGCAGTCCCCCATTACACGTACTTAACACTCAAAATTCCAGGACCCAAGGGGACCATCACAGTACAAGGCAGTTTCGAAGTATCCAACACCTGCGACAAAGAGTTCAATAGGATGGCGCAAACTTTTGGCATGACAGCTGAATACGCAAGACTCAAGGGCGAAACTGATCACAATGTGCTACCCGACGTCGGTCAATCCCTGCTAGACTAGGCTTTCGACGCAACACAAGACTCCAAGAAAATCCAGGTTCACCCTACGGACCCAAACAAAACTACTTCAATAGCGGTAAACTTGGACCCCGCATAGGAAAGCGCGCTCGTCGAGTTCCTCTGTGAGAGCTGGGAAATCTTCGCCTGGTGTCCTTCAGACATGTCAGGGGTTCCCAAGGAACTCGTCGAGCACGCACTAAATGTCGATCCAAAAGCAAAGCCAGTAAAGAAACCTTTGCGATGGTTTGATGAACCCAAAAGAAAAGCAATAGCATTCAAGCTACAGAGGCTAGAAAACGCAGGCTTCATCAGAGAAATCAAAACATCAAGTTGGGTGTCTAACCCAGTTATCGTCCCCAAGAAAAACATGGACATACAAAGAGTATGTGTTGACTACACATCTCTCAACAAGCACTGCCCCAAGGATCCCTTTCCGTTACCTCGCATTGATCAGATAATCGACTCAACGGCAGGGTGCGTGAGGCTTTCCTTCTTAGACGCATATTCTGGCTACAACCAGATCAAGTTGAAGAAAGAAGACGAAGAAAAAACAGCTTTTATCACACCATATGGCGTGTTCTGCTATCAAGTCATGCCATTTGGCCTAAAAAACACAGGAGCAACCTATCAACGGATGATGCAAAACTGCCTCGGGAGACAAATAGGCCGCAACATCCAAGTCTACATTGACGACGTGGTCATCACCACAAGAAAGGAGGAGTCCTTGATCAGCAACTTGAAAGAAACCTTTGACAACCTCAACAGGTACAAGCTCAAGCTTAACCCGATAGAATGCTCTTTTGGCATGTCAGCAGGGCAACTTCTAGGATTCTTGGTGTCAGCAAGAGGTATCGAGGTGAACCCAGAGAAAATCCGAGCTATATTAACGATGGGGAAACCAGCAAAGCTACGCGACGTGAAGAAACTCGCAGGACGTGTGGCGGCATTAAGTCGATTTGTCGCACGATTAGGAGAAAAAACTCTCCCCTTCTACGCACGCATGAATAAATCAGATGACAAATTCGAGTGGACAGAGGAGGCAGATACAGCCTTCGCACAGCTAAAAAAAGTGCTTTCCACACCACTGGTGTTGGTCGCGCCAAAAGAAAAAGAGCCACTACTACTATACATCGCAGCCACACATCAAGTGGTAAGCACGGTACTCGTAGTCGAGCGAAGTGAAGAAGGAAAAGCGCACGGAGTCCAGCGGCCGGTATATTTCCTTAGCAAATTCCTATGTCCAACAAAGCAGAGGTACCCACACTACCAGAAGCTTGCATACAACGTATTTACAATAGCGTGAAAGTTCCGGCAATATTTCGTGGTGCACCCAATCATAGTGGTTAATGAAGCCCCACTATCGAATATATTGAACAACCCTGCAGCAACATGACCTGTCTCCTTATGGGGAATCAAATTATCGCCCCTTGACATCACGTACGAGAAACGGAAAGCAATCAAATCTCAGGTACTACCAGATTTCACAGCAGAGTGGCTCGAACTGCAAAACACAGGACCACCTGATTTATCGAGTGTGTGGACAATGTACTTCAACGGATCAAAAAGGGTCCAAGACGCAGGGGCAGGAGTAGTCTTAATATCACCACAAGGCGACAAACTAAAATATGTGTTAAGGATGAGTTTTCCACAAGCTTCCAACAATGAAGCCGAATACGAGGCTTTGCTCCATGGAATGAAAATGGCCAAAGCATGTGGAGCAACCCGACTGAAAATATTTGGGGACTCGAACCTAGTCGTCCAGCAAGTGATGAATCGGTGTGATGCCATCAGCGACAACATGACGGCATACAGAAACTTATATTACTATCTAGAAGGAACCTTCGATGGATGTGAAGTTTCACACGTTAGCAGGGCCAGCAATGAGGAAGCCGACAATCTAGCAAACATCGGGTCCCAGTGCCTGCCTATACCACCGGGAGTCTTTTGGGAGGAAATCATAGAAAGATCAATAAAAAATAGCAAAAGTTCGACTACAGCAGAACCAAGCCAGTACCCAACAACAGTCTCGGGGGCTGGCAAGTCTGGCAATGGGAGCACAGCAGAACCAGAGTAAGTCATGATGATCAAAGAAACCTGGATGCAGCCATATTTGGCATATATCATAAACAAGACACTACCAAAAGATACAGTCGAAGCAAGAAGGATAATACGACAGTCCAAGGCGGCTGTTGTCATAGTACATGGGAAGTTGTACAAGAAAAGCATAACTGGCGTCTTGCAACGCTGCATCACCCCTCAAGAAGGACAAGAGATATTGAAAGACATCCATGCAGGAGTGTGCGGGCATCACGCCAGCAGCAGAGCTATTGCAGCCAAAGCTTTTCATGCAGGATTCTACTGGTTAATAGCCATCAAAGATGCAAAAGACATAGTCCGAAGGTGTGAGGCTTGTCAACGATTCGCATCTCGACCACATGCACCAGCAGCAGAGTTACAGCCAATACCACTATCCTGGCCCTTTGCACAATGGGGTCTGGACATGGTAGGAAAATTGCACAAATTTTGGCCAGGAGGACACGTCTACATGTTGGTGACAGTGGACCAATTCACCAAGTGGGTAGAAGCAACCCCGGTAACAACTCAAGATTCCACAGCAGCAATCAACTTCATCAAGTCTATAGTATTTTGCTTCGGAGTACTGCATAGCATCATCACAGACAATGGGACAAATTTCACATCAAAGGAGTTCAAAAACTACTGAGAGAGTATGGGAATCAAACTAAAGTTCGCATCTGTGGCGCATCCAAAAACAAATGGACAAGTCGAGAAACCCAACGGCTTAATATGCAATGGAATAAAAAATAGGCTATTAGCACCCCTGGAGAAAGCCAAGCACGCCTGGGTAGATGAGCTACCCACCGTGCTCTGGAGTCTCAGAACTACGCCCAATGCGGCTACCCAAGAAACACCTTTCTTCCTGGTCCATGGCGCAGAAGCCGTGCTTACAGTCGAAATCACTCATGAAGCTCCAAGAATTATGGCTTATGATGAAACAACTTCAACAAAAGCACTCCAAGACGATGTCGACGCACTCGACGAAGCAAGAGACGTAGCACTAGCCAGAGCTACGCAATACCAGCAATGTCTACAAAACTACCATAGTAGTCGAGTTCGTCCCCGATCTTTCGTGGTAGGGGACTTAGTCTTATGACTCAAGTAGGATGGCCACGGCAAATTAGAGTCCCCATGGGTGGGACCTTACATCGTTACAGAAGTCATCCCAGGAGGAGCTTATCGACTACAAGGCAAGAAGACAAGAAAAGATGAGAGCAACCCGTGGAATGCAGAACATCTCTGGTGCTTCTATGCGTAGAAGAAGCACGATGATAGAAAACTATGAGTTATGACCCTCTGAACCCAGAACATGAGGCCACAGGTCGGGTTCTTTGGGTCAACTCGACAATATGTGTAACATATCACTATCTCCGACCCTCGAGTCATATGAAAAAATATGAAAATTATCAAGATCCTATATTCACATGTCTTCAAGAATTACTGCAAGGTTGTTTACAACCCGATATTCGACAAAGAGTAAGCACGGTTCAAGGAAATGCGCAAGTAAATCAAACATACCTCGGAACACTAGTAGTTCCTCTGGTCTATTACTAAACACACGATGGCATAAAAATAAAGTTCATTACATATACTTATTACATAAAGCCAGCTAAGAGAGAACCAAACAGAAGATTACATCAGGTAAGCATCTACTGGAAGTGAACTTCTTTTTTTTGCGGAATAATCCCTCCTCATAGACTAGAAGTGAACTTCAGCTTCATACTTCCTCTAGCATTGTGTGCCGTCGTAGATCTTCACGTCGAACTTCGACCCTTGATGCAGTTCGTGGTCCTCTACAAACTGGGGCCATCTGCCCCTGAAGTACATCTCGCCGCGCCCATCATAGTACACTTCAACCTCATATGGCATTCCACTTCCAGACTGTTCACGAAGGATCGCTTCACGAATCTCACGCCCATCCATGAACTTGGTGAATTTTAGCGGAACATGCTGTATCTCACGGCATTGAGCGCCATCAATACAGAAGAAAGAAAAGTCTAGACAGGAGCAGGAGGAGAGGCATTGCGGGGAGCAGTGCTGGAACCTGGAGCAGCAGCAGTAGATACCTTGGGCTTATTTTTACTCCCCACGGGGCGGCCAGGGCGCCGCTTCACATATGTGGATGACGAAGGCACAAGGGAGGCATCCTTTGGTTTGTTCTTACTGCCGCGGGGACGGCCGCGTCTCCGCTTCTCGATCAGCATGCCGGTGCCAAGGTTGACATCACCAGCATCCGCCATCGAGAAGCTGCGCTCAGAGGAAAGAAAAGACCCTAGATAAGATTTGGAGGAAGAAGATGATGCGGCAGAGAAAGTTGGCAATGAAGGGATTATGGTTTTTTCCTTGGCGAGCCTGTGTACTTTATTTACAAGTAACCTTAAGTGGGCCTTCATGAATTACAGGTACAAGTAAAGATACGGGCCTTGACGTTACCGTCGGAGAAAATAAAGGAATAACGGAAGCATATATAAATGGAGAAGAGAAAATTCGAGCTAACCTCTGAAGATGAAAGGCAATGTAGAAGGAAGACATTTTAGTCTAAGTGATTTCAACGAAATCCCTCCTCATAGACTCGAGGGCTAGTACCATTGGGAAGCACTTGATGCGCACCCGACGAATCAACACAGGAATAACATAGCTAGAATACAATATATTTTTGAGCCTATACCCAAAAAATTTCGTCTATAGCCTCGGAGGCTACTCCCATCGGGAGCACTGGTCGTGCACCCGATGACAAGGGATAAATTGAGTAAAAAGTTCAAAGGTATAATCGACTACCTTTGTCGACTACAATCTTCGACTACATTGTCAATAGAATGACATCGATTACTCCCATCGACAGCTATTCGTGATTATTTGAAGGAAGAACAACTCAAATATTTTGCACATCTCAACAGCCAAACAAGGCTTGTAAAGGAAGTCAATAAATTATCAGGCTAAGTCATCGCGACAAAGCTTGAATGTCGTGGTCATAAAAGGTCATGAAGGTAAGACCCTAGGATCCGTCATGTGTGGCCTAGTATACGCACTTGAATGCGCTCTGCTAGTAACTTTCCGTGTCTATGACACGAAGAAAATCCTGGTGCACGCACTAGGTACCCTGAGAACTACAGGAACTCTTACTTTGTAAGTCCTAAGTGCGGAAAAAGAAGGGGTTAGACTAGGTCCCAGACTCAAGTCCAAGGGGATTGAGTTTGAAGTAGGTGACAAGTATCTGCTCCAGCAGTTAACTGGCCTCTTGATCCATTAGAGCTGTCAGGCTTGTTAACCAAAACCCCTTGCGAGAAAATATAATGAAAGTTGTTTAATTGAGTACAGGGAGAAGAAAAAGTAGAAGATTGATCAAGTCGAAGATATGAAGATCTGAGATTCAACCTGAATCTACAATTCTAGTAGAATCTCAGGGGCTACTTACAAGGGTATAGCTAATAGAGCCCATTACTTGAGTACCCCTGAGGCCCGTTAAGCTAGGCCCAAGTGTAATCATAGTCAAAGTACGAGTCCATGTCGTATATCGATATTGTAATATGTATCGGACCCGACTAGTTCCTTGAGACCTGGCAACCTATATATAGGAGCCAGGAGAGGCCGGTCAGGGACAGATTGAGATTAAGCCAAGTTAACCACCATGTTTATTTTCAATACATGCCTTGTTTGACTGATCTTTACCTTCGAGTTCATCCGACGCCCTATTCCCCCGATCCTAAGTCCTTCATCTTGGACATTTGTCGAGTTAACCCTCGTCACTTAGTAATCGTAGTAGGAGCAAATTCAACAAAATAATTATTCTCATCACCATAATCATAAAAAATAGGAGGCATATTGTAATCATACCTTGTTTTCTCCTCAATAGTAGGTGAACTGAAAATATCACACTCATCATTGTAATCATCATAAGCAGTAGAATAGCTATCTTCCGAAGTGTGTTCATATGTAAACATATCATCATTGGAAGGAACATGGATAGCACTAATGGTACAACAATTATTAACCTCAACATTTTCAAAATTGGTACCAAAAAGATTTTCAATATCAAAAGTAGAGTGCTTTTCCCAATCATGATCACTACTATAGGTAACAGGCATAGGAACATCATCGAGTTCAGATTCATCAAAAACTATAATAGGAGCAACATGCTTAGGGGAAGATACCGTTTCCTCTCTCCTTTTACTCCTCTTCTTCTTCCCTTCTTTAGGAGGGAGAGGCTTGAAAGGAAGCTTCTCCACATATCCTGGTTTACGGACAGAAATGATAGAAGAAACTTTGGAGGATTCCTCCTTCTCATTAATAAGAACAAAACACATATTAGTCCTATCATATTTTGGTAACGCATCATCTTTTATAACATTTTGTATGTACGTATTTGCGTGACAATCTTTAACACAATAAAGATGACAACCATGCAGGATGCTATTAATATCAAAAGCACTCATATCTACGAAAGAAGTTTTTCTAGCTAACTCTTCACACCCCAAAAATAAAGTAAGCTCATCATGTTGATTGAGAGTGATCTTGTCATCACAATACAAACTTGCAGTACTCATTGGATTAGAAAGGCTACTATCATGGCCTGAGCATTGGAAATTGAAATGACCCACTTTATAGCAAAGTTCACAAATAAAAGGATAGAGGGTACAAACCTTTTCACCGAGCTTATTTAGAGCCTTGTCCCACATTCTAGTTTCTTCATTCCTGTGGTGGATACAATAATCTTCTTTGATGTGATTCTGTTCACAAGGTGTAAGTGCTCCACAAAAATTAACATGCTTATAAGAAATAGTACTTTCAGAAGTTTGAGCATGTTTATTGCAATCATCAATAACAATATCACTTTCCATGCAAGTGTCTTTAAAAGGTTCATGGTACACATCCCAATTCCCTTTAGGTACATTAATATGCGAAGCAAAGGATCTATAGAAACCAACCATAATTTGAGAATCAAGGCCATATTCAGCACTAAGCTCTTGAAAATCAGCAGTTTCAGCGAAAGACTTAATGCAATCATACTCATAATTTATACCTAATCCTTTACCTTTGTCGCTATCCCAATCTTCAATATTGCTTTCAATTGTTTCAAGAAGATCCCACTTAGCTTCAACCTCCTTGCTTGTGAAGGATCCCTCAAAATAGGCATCTAGATAGTCCTTGTAATTTCCTGAAAGCCTTGCACAAAAATTATTAATAACAATATTATGCGGAAGATCATGAATGGGATATTAGAGCATTAGTGACTTCAATCTTCCCCACGCTTGGGCAATGCTTTCTCCATCATGAGGATGAAAATTATAAATATAATTCCTATCTTTATGAACCTCACTAGAAGGATAGAATTTAGAATAAAAGAGAGGTACAATTTCCTCCCAGCCAATAGATCGTCCATCCTTCAGCGTCTTATACCATTCCGCAGCTCTGCCCTTTAGTGATAAAGATAATAGCTTCATCTTAACTTCACTTGTAGAAATACCTGCACACTTGAACAACTCGCATAATTCATGTATAAAGAGAAAATGATCACTGTCGGTGTTCTGGATACCGGGGTATCCCGGTCCACCTGCTCCTGGGCCCCGTCATCGGCCCATCGTCAGCCCAGGGGAGAATCAACGACCCATGCTACGGAGAAGACCCTCGTGAGGAGGCGCCTCACGAGGAGAACGACGGCCAAAACTGCTAAGGACCAGAAGACCTCCTCACGAGCCCCCGCTGGTGAGGAGAAGGACCACGTCCGGGTCAGCTCAGCACGTTGGCGTGCAGAGCAAGAAGATAAGGGATAGAAGACCGCGTACCGCCCACGCTACCCCCGACAGGGAGGAGACCAACTTTCGTTGTGCCTGCCCAAAGCGGCACAGTGGTTGTTGGCCACCCCCCTAAAAATAGCGTGGACGGTGTAGGGCGCCAGGGGAAGACGTCAGCTTCCTCCACCCACTTCGGTGGACCGGCGCCACTACCCTACGAAGACTACGTCCACGGAAGAGTGTAGTCTACAGCTGTCCTCCCTCCTTGGCCGTGTGTGGCAACCCCTTCCCCAAGAAGATAAGGGGAAGGAGGACCTTGGCGCTATAAAAGGAGGAGAGGCCACCCCTTAGAGGGGATCGAATCTTCATCTTCTCCAAGCTGCTAGCTGGGCACGCAGGTTCTTCAACCTCTGGCCAGCTAGAGCTTTGTAACCAAGACCTTGTACTCCTCGCGAGGTGTCGCATTGTAATACAAGAAGGCAGGAAGTAGGGGTGTTACCTCACCACGAGGGCCCTGAACCTGGGTAAAGCTCGGTCTCTCTCTCTGCAGTGCGTAGTGCGTTCGACAACTCGAGGCTTCCGTCACCGTGTTTCGTTGCGATCCTAGATCTCACATGTTCAGCCCCCTGCGTTTGAATCTTTGGGTCCGTCGCGTGGTACCCCGTGTTCTTGCGACACGAAATCCATCGACATTTGGCGCGCCAGGTAGGGGGCTGTGGTGTGTTTTCTCCTAGATCTGCTTCGACATGGCCGACGCCAACGCAAGGCTCGAGCGTCTTCGCCGTTGCAACGCTGTTCGGGGGCAAACCGAGCCCATCTTCCATCATCGTGAAGCTTCGGCCGGGGAGGAAGAGGAGGAAGATCTGGAGTCCTCCTACCTCCCGTCCGGGCGTACAGAGCCTTCGCTCTCCTTCACCGCCACAGCCACTTCTCGCGCTCGTTCTGGGAGTCAGTTGTCTCCTGCGCAGGCTCTCGCCATGGCGCAGGAGCTGCTACGCTATCAACCCACTGATGACGGGCGTGAGGGGTGGCGCGCTCAAATCGCCGAGCTCGTCGCCATCACCAACGAAGACCTGGCCCAGGGAGGAGCCCAGGGCGCAGGAGACCCAGATCTGGCGGCGGGGCGTCGCGCCCCGGGCGCCGGAGATGGGAAGGCCGCCAAGGCCAAGAAGGTGGTTTCCCGCGCCGCATCTTCGCCGCGCGGGGAGCCCAGCTGCCAAATCGTCCAACGCGCTCCGGAAGACGCACGCGTCTCCCTCGAGCGCCGCCGCGAAAATCATGACCGCGCCATCGACGACATCGGCGAAGCTGGCAAGAACGTCAGGACCCCCGGCGACCCTATCTACAACCTCGGGTGTCTTGCTCTCACTCGCCAGCAACGCTACGTCATCTGGCCTGACAAGTTCAAGCTGGACATCGGCGCGCGTTACGACGGGACCACCAACCCCGTCGAGTTCCTCCAGCTCTACGTCGTCGCCGTCCAGGCCGCGCGTGGAGACCAGCGTGCCATGGCAAATTGGTTCCCCATGGCCCTCAAGGACGCTCCGTGAACTTGGCTCATGAATCTTCCTCACGAATCTGTGACTTCGTGGAAGGATTTATGTCGTCAGTTCGTTGCCAACTTCATGCCTACGTACGAGCGCCCCACTACTAAGAACGATCTTAAGGCGGTGCGTCAGTACAAGGGCGAGACGCTTCGTCAGTATATCCAGCGCTTCAGCCAGATGAGGAACAAGATCCCCAGGATCTCTAACGAGGAGGTCATCTCCGCGTTCTCCACGGGCGTCTCTGACATCAAGATGAGGGAGAAGTTGTCCGTGAACGATGAGCTGACTTCCGTCGTCAGGCTCTTCGAGATCGCCGACCGCTGCGCCAAGGCCGAGGAGGGGAGGCTCTTCGTGCACAACCTGCTGCTACTCCAAGTTGATGTGGGAGCAAACTGTCATTGTGCGTGGTGAATGACCAGCCCGTTGGGAACCCCAAGAGGAAGGTATGATGAGTGTATCGAGTGGAAAACAGTAGTAATGTGCGAGTAAAGTAAACAGTGCGGGAAAAGTAAACAGGTGATTGCAATATGATTAAAATAGGACCGGGGTCCACAGTTCACTAGTGGTGTCTCTCCATAGATAAAATAACATGCTGGGTAAACAAATTACAGTTGGGCAATTGATAGAATAAAGATAACGTGATATGTCAAGAAGATCACTATGAGATTTACTCTGGGCATTACAACAAAATACATAGACCGCCATCCAACTGCATCTATGACTAATAATCCACTCCCGGGGATATCATCCGAACACCCTAGAAGTATTAAGTTGCGAACAACAGATAATTGCATTAAGCAAAGTGTGTAATGTAAACAAAGCATATGCCCTTGAGCATATGAATGTTGTTTTCTCCCTAGTAGCAACAGCACATCTACCACCTTAGAGGTTTCTGTCACTCCCCCAGGTGAAATAGAGACATGAACCCACTATCGAGCATAAATACCCCCTCTTGGAGTCACTAGCAACTACTCGGCCAAGATAGCTACTAACAACGGAGAGCATGCAAGATCATAAACAACATAGAGATAACAAAAGATATAATTTAGTACAGCAACTTAATCATAAACACCAATATTCATCGGATCCCAACAAACCAACATCATAGAATTACATAACGGTGACCTCAATCATGTATGGCGGCTCATGAGATCTAAACATGAAGCACATGGTGGAGAAGACAACCATCTAGATACTGCTATGGACCCATAGTCCAAGGTAGACTACTCACTCATCGCTCCGGAGGCAAGCATGGCGATGAAGAAGACCTCCGGTGGCGGTTCCCCTCTCCGGCAGGGTGCCGGGAAGAGCTTCTGGACCCTCCCGATCTTCGGGTCGACGGCGGCGGCGGATCGCGATGTATTCTAGAAAACTGATCGGGCTTTAGGTTTTTCTCGTCGGGGGGTCTTTATAGGCGAAGGGGCGATGTCAGAGGAGGGACCAGGCCCCCTCACATAGGGGTGGCGCGGCCAGGGGCCTGGCCGCGCCGCCTGTGCGTGTGGGGCCCACGTGGCCCTCCTCCGTCTCTTCTTCGGATGTCTGGAAGCTTCCCCGTGATATAAGTCTTCAGGAACTTGTTTCGTCCAATTCCGAGAATATTTCCTGTGTATCACTTCTGAAACACAAAAACAGCAGAAAACAGGAAACTGGCACTGTGGCACTTCGTTAATAGGTTAGTTCCGGAAAATGCATAAAAATGCCACTAAGTGTAACGAAACAATAGGCAAATGATGTAAAAACAAGCATGGAGCATCAAAAATTATAGATACGTTTGAGACGTATCACCTGCCGGAGGCGCTTCCCCCAAAGCCGAAGTCCAAGGAACCCAAGCGAAAGGAGGCCGCTATCCTCGCGGCGGAACCAGATCATAAGCAACGCCGCGGGGACCGCTCCGAACGCGACAAAGGTCGTCGTTGTCGCTACTGCATTCTCCACAAGAGGGACACCCACAATACCGACGATTGTTGGATTGTCCGAAAGTTTCATGAAGAAAGTGGTGTCTCCAAGCGCCGCGGGGGTGGCCGCTGCTACGGCAAGAGTGGATCCCGGGGCGATCGCTGCGACGACGACCGTGAGGAAGGTCGTCGCCGCGAGGGTCTATCTCGAGCCGATCCCGAGCCGCTGCCGCTGCCCCCGCCAGCAAATGATCGTCGGGAGGAGAACCAGGGGGGCTATCAAGAGCCACGAGACTTCGCCGCTTGCCTCCTGGGTGGAGCTCAGGCTCCTTTGTCTAACCGACACTTCAAGCAGCTATCGCGAGAGATCGCGGCGGCACAGCCCAACGTCGGCAATCGCCTAATGAAGTGGTCAACGTGCAAGATCGGCTTCGACGAGGAGGACCATCCGGCCTCCACCAGGAGCGTGGGCACAATTCCTCTATTGTGCACGCCAACCATCAACAACGTCGCCGTCAATCGCACTCTCATCGACGGAGGGGCGGGCCTCAACATCATCTCGGTCAAGATCTTTGAGAAGATGCAGGTGCCGTACCACCGGCTCATGCCAACTCGACCATTCTTTGGGGTAACCGAAGGATCTACAATGCCAATTGGGCAGGTACGCCTGCCCATCACCTTCGGCACCCGGGACAACTACAGGACTGAGAGCCTCGACTTCGACGTCGCCTACATTGCGCTGCCATACAATGCCATTCTCGGCTACCCAGCCCTGGCAAGGTTTATGGCAGCAACGCATCATGGCTTCAACATCCTCAAGATTCTGGGCGCCCACGGCACAATCACCGTGAGAAGGATGCTCTTCGATCGGTGGAGCATGTCTACCGTGAGGCCGCCACCATGTTCCCCACCGACGAAGATCTACTGGAACACTCCGGCGACCTCACGAGGAAGCAACTCGTATCCCAAGAGTGGGCTGCTGCGAAGAAGGCCTCTCTTGAGCCCCACCCGCAGGGCTCAACAGGGAAGAAGTTCGCCGCCTCTGCATCGCCTACTCCAAGCGAGGACCTGGTCCATCCGATGCTGGACATGAGCATTGGAGAAGCCGCGGTACCCTCAGGGAGGAGGCCCCAGTTCACCCAAGAGCAGTCTGCAACCAAGAAGGTCCCACTTCAGGCTGGGGGCTACGAAAACTTCGTGACCATCGGGGCAGGGCTTTCCCCCAAATAGGAAAGCGCGCTCGTCACCTTCCTGCGGGCAAACTCTGACATGTTCGCTTGGACTCTGTCAGATATGCCCGGCGTTCCCAGGGAGGTGATTGAGCACCACTTAGCCGTGTGCCCTCAGGCACACCCCGTGAAGCAGAAGATTAGGAAACAAGCGCAAGAGAAGCAGGACTTCATAGTCAAGGAGATAGAGAAGCTGAAGAGGGCCAAGCTAATACGCGAGGTAGCCCACCCCACCTGGATTGCAAATCCGGTGGTCGTCCCAAAGTCAAATGGTAGTGGGCGCCTCTGCGTGGACTTCACAAGTCTCAACAAGGCCTGCCCCAAGGATCCTTATCCGCTCCCAAGGATAGATCAAATCGTCGACTCCACCGCCGGCTGTGACCTCCTTTGCTTCTTGGATGCTTTCTCTGGCTATCATCGGATCAAGATGGCAAAGGAGGACGAGGAGAAGACCGCCTTCATCACGCCTTGTGGTGTGTACTGCTATGTCTACATGCCCTTCGGCATGAAGAACGCAGGAGCTACCTTCCAAAGGCTCATGCGTAAGGCCCTGGGGGCTCAGATGGGAAGGAATGCGGAGGCCTACGTCGACGACATCGTCGTCAAGACTCGCGAGAGTCACACCTTCATCGAGGACCTGGAAGAAACATTCCTCAACCTGAGAAAGGTAAACATCAAGCTCAACCCCACCAAGTGCGCCTTCGGTGTACCGTCGGGAAAACTGTTGGGGTTCCTCGTGTCCCATCGCGGGATAGAGGCGAACCCCGACAAGGTCAGGGCCA
Source organism: Dactylis glomerata (assembly GCA_007115705.1). NCBI lineage: Eukaryota > Viridiplantae > Streptophyta > Magnoliopsida > Poales > Poaceae > Dactylis > Dactylis glomerata. Next base: position 3,171,989 of record QXEO01002107.1, on the reverse strand, counting down.
TTGAGGAAATGCGTCCACCGCGCAATCTCAAGGAGATGCAACGCCTTGCGGGATGCATGGCAGCCCTGGGGCGCTTCATCGCGAGGAGTGGGGAGAAAGCCCTGCCCTTCTTCAAGCTCATGAAGCGCACTGGGAAGTTTGAGTGGACTCCGAAAGCCGACAAGGCCTTCGCTGAGTTGAAAAGGTACCTCACGAGCCCACCGATCATGGTTGCCCCAACATTTCGCGAGCCCTTGCTACTCTACATCGTGGCAACTCCAAGGACTGCAAGCGCCGTTCTCGTCGCGGAGCGAGACGCAAAGGTGATCCCCAAGGAGGAGGTCGGTCCTCCCGGTCTGGGGGCTCCTCGCGAGGAAGAGGCCGCTGCACCTTCCGTCCCTCAAGAGGAACTGCCCGCTGCATCCCCACCAACCGAGCCGCTCTCTTAGAGCAATGCTCAAAAGCCTCCCGAGAGGAAGCTCCCGAGGGTGTCACCAAGGTGCAGAAGCCCGTATACTTTGTCAGCACGGTGCTACGCGACGCTCGGGAATGCTACACCATGCATCAAAAGCTGCTCTACACCCTGCTCATCGCTTCGCGGAAGCTACGCCACTACTTCCAGGGTCACCCGATAAAGGTGGTAACCGATCGTCCCCTGGAGACCATCCTGCGCAATCCCAACGTCACCGGGCGGGTGGCGGAATGGGCCGTGGAGCTGCAACCCTTCGAGATCTCCTTCGAAACTACAAAGGTAATCAAGAGCAAGGCTTTGGCCGAGTTTACTGCAGAATGGACCGATCCGTTCGCCGACGAGCCTCCAGAGGTGGAATCAACACTCCCAGGAGAGGAGGCCCCAGGCCTCTGGGTCATGCACTTCGACGGCGCCTTCAACCTCCCCGGTGCGGGAGCTGGTGCTGTCCTAACCTCTCCCTCTGGAGACAAGCTCTTCTACGTCGTACAGCTCTGCTTTAAGCCTGAGCACAAGGTCTCCAACAACATCGCGGAGTATGAAGGACTACTCGCCGGCTTAAGGGCGGCGAACGCTTTGGGCATCGAGCGCCTCATCGTCAAGGGAGATTCACAACTGGTTGTGAACTTCTCGAACAAGAGCTACACTCCAAAGGATGAGCACATGGCGGCTTATCTCGAGGAGCATCGAAAGATGGAAAAACGCTTCCAAGGCTTGGAGCTGAAGCACATCCCGAGAGGAGAAAATGTGGAAGCCAACGAGATCGCCAAGCGCGCCTCTCATCGTCTGGCACAACCTGCCGGCGTCTTTGAGGAGCGTCTCTTCAGACCGTCCACTTCTCCATCGTCATCTGGATCAGACCCACCACCTGCCCTGCCGCCGCCGCCGGAGCAGGGGGCTCCAGACTACGGGCCTCCTTCGGGTGACCGCGTCCTTCTGGCGCTGGCACGGCAGGAGGGAGTGGATTAGATCCTCAAGCTCAAGGCCTTCCTCACCAGCAGCAGGCTTCCCGAGGATGAAGAGGAGGCCGAAAGGATCGTGCGCCAAGCTTCAGGCTACTGCGTCAAGGATGGTGACTTGTACCGGCGTCGCCCAAACGGCGTCGCTCTGAAGTGCATATCTATTCACCAAGGCCAAGAGCTTCTCAGGGACATCCACGCCGGCGAGTGCGGCCATCATGCTTCTGCTGCAACTCTAGCAGCGAAGGCATATCGAAGCGGCTTTTACTGGCCCTCAGCGCTCGGGGATACGGCGGAGATGGTCAAGAGGTGCGAGGCGTGCCAATTCCATCCCAAGAAGATCCACCAGCCGGCGCAGGAGCTGCAAACCATCCCACTCACTTGGCCCTTTGCAGTCTGGGGGCTAGACATCCTTGGTCCGTCCCCAGAGCGCAAGGGGGCTACCGCTACCTCTACGTCGCCATCGACAAATTCACCAACTGGGTGGAGGTGGAACCGGTGTTTACCATCCCGGCCAGGTCCGCAGTCAAGTTCATCCGTGGGCTGGTCTGTCGTTTTGGTGTGCCTAACCGCATAATCACCGACAACGGTAGCCAGTTCACCAGCGGACTGTTCCGGGAGTACTGTGCATCGGCCGGCATCAAGATCTGCTTCGCCTCCGTCGCCTACCCCCGGAGCAATGGCCAAGCCGAGCGTGCTAACGCCGAGGTCCTCAAGGGACTCAAGACGAAAAGCTTCAACGCCAAGCTCGAAGCCTGCGGCAAAAAATGGTTAGACAACCTCCAATCCATCTTGTGGTCCATCAGGACTACCGCCACCAAATCCACTGGAGAGACCCCTTTCTTCTTGGTCTATGAGGCAGAGGCTGTTCTTCCCACCGACGTCAAGTTCGGATCGCCAAGAGTGCTCGCCTTCGACGAAATTCGCCAAGAGGACCTCATCAAGGATCGCCTCCTCCTGCTCGAAGAAGCTCGGTGCCAAGCCGCGCTTCGCGCCGCGAGGTACCAGCAAGGACTACGCCGCTACCATAGCCGCTATGTTCGAGCAAGGACTCTGGAGGTCGGCGACCTGGTGCTAAGGAGAATACTCTCTCGCGAGGGCCTGCACAAGCTGTCTCCAATGTGGGAAGGACCCTTCAAGGTGACACACATCGCCAGGCCAGGCTCGGCGCGGCTGGAAACCGCAGAAGGCGTGCCGGTGGGGAACCCGTGGAACATAGCTCATCTGCGAAAGTTCTACCCTTAGGTTCCTCACGAGGAGATCAAGACCATTTTCACGGCACTTGTATCAGCTCAAACTGCTCTTAAGCACTGATATTAAGTTATTGCGCAACATAGCGCCTCTGCTTCGGCATGACATTAAAATGGCATGAAGTCCATTTATTTTCTGTTGTACTCCACGGGGAAGGGGGCTAGGCACGGTGTCTATGCTGGGGCCTTCGCCCGGAAAACAGCAAGCCCAAAAAACCCGAAGGGAGTGAGCTCTGGTCGGGGGCGACGGCCCTGTTATCGACTACCTCCAAATACCCATGGTGCTTAGTTCCTCGCAAAGTACACCGGAAAATAAAAAATCTTCGAGGAAAGTCCAAGGTGTGCCCAAGGCACCCGCTAAGGACCAGGACCTCGTGAGCAACCCTCACGAGGAAGCAAGGATGCATCGATGCAACAAGCATCCGCAGGAAGATTCCCTCTACCGAGGAAGGCCTAACGTGGCAGGATTATTGAAGACCAAGGCCGCTCCAATCATCTTGCGAAGGAGACGCAGATCCGGAGGTCCGCGCTAGGCCCTTCACCTCGTGAGCAACCCTTGCGAGGTGTCGATGGCCTCTAGGCTCTCTTAAGCGTCGACGTTTTCATGTCCGTGGGGGTCCAACTTCCCTCAACGACGAGGAAGGCCCCGTGAATCGCCATGCGCGGCAATTTGCTCTTAGCTACTGGCATAGATAGTGCCGCGCTCCTCCACGATGGAGAAGGTCCCTGTGCCGGTCACAGGGGCATCTTATTCGCCTTCTTTTTCCGTTTGTTTTATCGACTTGTTTTTCCATTTTCGGGGATTTGGGGTTTTTTCTTTTCCAACTCTTTTTTCAACTTCTTGTCTCAGGAGTCGTCCAATGTGTCATCGGCGCCGACCCCATCTCGAGCTCTGAGGCGAAGGGAGGCCTCCCGTCGACGCTAACAGCTCACTAGGGCTCTCGAGCGTGTGAATGACCAGGACAATGAAGAGCAATGAAAAGTGAAGTGCAAGATAGCTAACAAACGGATTTCATTGGAGTATCCCCAGCAAGGGGATGAGCAAAGGCACGGCGGGGCATACCCCGCCGGCGAGGACTACAGCAAAAGAGGGGAGGAGACTAGTTCCCCTCCCCAGAGGACTACTGCGCCAGGACCTCCTCTTCACTGCGCCGCGGGCTGGAGGTAGGCGCGGCGGACGCCCCCGGCGGTGAAGACCCGCAACGAAGCCTCCAGCGGCCCCAGCTTGAAGCGGAAGATGAGGTGGTCGCCGACGCGGAGGCGATGGCCGAGGGCGAAGGCCCTCCAGCGGCCGAAGAGGACGGCGTCGCCGCCCGCTCTGAGGAGGATGTCCACAGGCCAGAAGAGATCTGGCCTGCTCTGCTCCCACAGGGCGATCTCCGCGGCAGCCGCGCCGGGGGCGTAAACCACCCTCCGGACTGCGTCGGGCAGCCGAAGGGAGCTGAAGCCCAGAGCGTCGACGACGACGAGGAGCTCCAGGAAGCGGGACCCCAGGCCGATGAGGGGTCCCAGCATCGCTGCCGCCAAGCGGCACGGAGTGGCAACCACTCCGTTCGCTGGCGGGGCCGGAGGATCTGCAGCGGGGGGAAGAGGCCCCAGGGCGGCCTCCACCTCCCGAAGAGCCCGGTCAATGCTCCCCGGGGCGCGGGGAGCAGGCGTCGCCGCCAGCGGCGACGGCAAGTTCATAGCGCCGGGAGCGGGACCCCTAAGGGTCAGCGCGCCGGAGGTCCCCGAGGAGGCGCGGCTCGCCTTGTCCTGCCTCGGCACGCCAATGCGGAGAGGGCCACCGGCGCCGGGCGTCCACCGGGCCGCGATCTTCGCCTTATTCCTGCTTGATCTAGCAGCGGCGACGGAGGCGGAGCGATCCATCAGCTTGGGGGCGTGGAGGAAGAAGTGGCGCTAGAGGAAGGAGGTGAAGTGCCGAAGGTCTCGAGGAGGCCCTATTTAAGGGGAACGATTCGGCGTCGATGCGTCAAATCCCAGCGCGGGAATCGAAGCGTTGGCGCAGCGCTCCGCAGTGAAGCGACGCGCCATCATGACGGTTTGACGCCTCGGGGACTGTAGCGTCGCCCACCGTTTCGTCTCACCAGCTGTGGCCGTGCCACGTGTTCGCAGCCTCTGCCTCTGCACATGGTCCTCTGACCGCGCTGTTGACGCGTCCCGTTGGAGGGCCCAGCAGCTTCGGGGGCCCCCGGCCCTTCGCTCCCTCGAGAGGGCGCGTTCGCGGGCCGGGCTCCCGGGGGCTACTGTCGGTGTTCTGGATACCGGGGTATCCCGGTCCACCTGCTCCTGGGCCCCGTCATCGGCCCATCGTCAGCCCAGGCGAGAATCAACGACCCACGCAACGGAGAAGACCCTCGTGAGGAGGCGCCTCACGAGGAGAACGACGGCCAAAACTGCTAAGGACCAGAAGACCTCCTCACGAGCCCCCGCTGGTGAGGAGAGGGACCACGTCCGCGTCAGCTCAGCACATTGGCGTGCAGAGCAAGAAGATAAGGGACAGAAGACCGCGTACCGCCCATGCTACCCCCGATAGGGAGGAGACCAACTTTCGCTGTGCCTGCCCAAAGCGGCACAGTGGTTGTTGGCCACCCCCCTAAAAATAGCATGGACGGTGCAGGGCGCCAGGGGAAGACGTCAGCTTCCTCCACCCACTCCGGTGGACCGGCGCCACTACCCTACGAAGACTACGTCCACGGAAGAGTGTAGTCTACAGCTGTCCTCCCTCCTTGGCCGTGTGTGGCAACCCCTTCCCCAAGAAGATAAGGGGAAGGAGGACCTTGGCGCTATAAAAGGAGGAGAGGCCACCCCTTAGAGGGGATCGAATCTTCATCTTCTCCAAGCTGCTAGCTGGGCACGCAGGTTCTTCAACCTCTGGCCAGCTAGAGCTTTGTAACCAAGACCTTGTACTCCTCGTGAGGTGTCGCGTTGTAATACAAGAAGGCAGGAAGTAGGGGTGTTACCTCACCACGAGGGCCCTGAACCTGGGTAAAGCTCGGTGTCTCTCTCTGCAGTGCGTAGTGCGTTCGACAACTCGAGGCTTCCGTCACCGTGTTTCGTTGCGATCCTAGATCTCACACGTTCAGCCCCCTGCGTTCGAATCTTTGGGTCCGTCGCGTGGTACCCCGTGTTCTTGCGATATGAAATCCATCGACAATCATCAGGATGGACAGTTCCATCCCCTAAATAGCAGTTATTCATAGCACGATCAACAATTTTCATAGGTATTTTAAAAGGATGAGGATCACAAACATCATTAGAATTATCACATACTAGTCATGAACCCGTGCTCCAGCACGGGCTAGTGACAAACATGGAATATATTAATTTTTAATGACATTTGTATGTATGGTATGCGTACACATCTCGACATAGTTTAGGTAATATATTTTGATAAAAAAGCTAATTAGTGATATTATATTTCTAAATGAAAATTTTCCCTTAAGATACTTATTATGCATAGTAACCCAACTATATTAAAATTCAGATAGTCCTTTAATATCAACTTGTGGTACTATTAAAACATGTAAAGAGTTAAAATAACCGATTACAGTGAAATCATCTGATGGGTACATACCTACACTCTGCCCTGATCTTTTCAAATTGGTTGTATAATATGACTGATCGAGTAACATCAATACCGATTAATCATTCTCAAAAAAAATTACTGATTAAATAATCTTTATCTTCAGCTCTCACCAATAGGGTGTTATGAATTTACCACCAGGATATAGTATATGCAATTATTATGTCACACACATGTATGACTTGACACACGAAAGATTCATAATGAGAGAGGATATATAATTTTATGTAAGGAAAATAATAATTAAAACGCATACCATATTTTCATTCACGATTGAGATTATAAATATGGGCGCGTTAGTGCTATTATCTCACATGCATGCAACATTTCTGCACACAGAGCTGAAAGGTCATTGGTGAACACATTGCCAATATAATGAGAAGGTTAGATGAAAATCAAATATAGGAAGAAAAAGGGCAAGATTACTTAGACATATATGTAATTATAAAAAAAGGACAGCCCGGTGCATGAAGCTCCCGCTTTGCACGGGGTCTGCAGAAGGGTCGGACCACTTGGGGTCACATATATGTAATTATAGAGTTAATAAATTCAAATAAGCTATTTTGTAAGTCTTGATTATTTGGACAACTATTTAGAAGTAAGGCATTATTAAATTTTGCCTCCTAAAATGTAATATTTTGTTAGCTCTTTGATCCCAGTGTACACACTAATGGCAAAAACTGGAATAATCAGACCAAAAACACTATGCATAGTTCACCAATGAGTGAAATTCATGATGAATATATATATGCTGATCAAATCCATCATAGGAAGTGACACGCGAAGCACCAGTCCGACAGCAGTATAGCTGTATAGCTTCTGGAGACCCGTGTGCAGGGTGAATATAAGAGAAGGAGCTTACGTTTTTTTAAGTGAGAGAAGGATGCGTACGACGCCATGCCCTGCACCCTAACGCATCCCGCGTGCTGATTTGCTGGCGACTCTACGATTTAGGACGGATAAATTCATCTGAGTGCAGGACCGATCTACCGATGTCCATCTGTTGCACCTGTGAACGTTGAGGAGCCCCTTTAAACAACATAAGTGATTGCATGCCTGCAATATATGACACAAATTAGAAGAAGTTCTTCTAGTAATATTAATTTCAATATTATTACTTCAGCCTTCCTGTAATGTAAACTGGGTATGAACTGAGTTCACTCATTGGAGAAGGGAAAGCACATAAACTGGTTTCATGGTTATGAAATTCATTAAATTAATCCAAGTCACTAAATGCAAGGATTGCAAAAGGGGAAAGCATAGAAACTGAATTCAGAAAATCCCAAATAGAGAAAATCTGCAAGGAGGCCAAAAGCAATTAATTGTAATCTCCATACAACAACACAGATGAAACAACAGCGAAAGAGTCATGACCTCACGATTTGAGTACTCCTGGGCATCATTGCCTGCCACACAACACTGGGTGGGGATTCCGTTGGCCTTGCGCGTGGCCTGCCGATGAAGATCATATCCTCCTTGCTCTATTATATAGCACGCGGCTAATGGGAGGAGGTGAGAGGAAGGCCGGGGGACTCTGCTGCTGTTTGCCATGATGGCATGCGCACATAATTTTTTCTTCAAATTAGCATGGATACGTCTGCTTCTCCGCTGCCTCGACCATCAGGGAAATTGGCCGATCTACGGAAAAAAGCTCGATTCATTATGGTCGAATTTAATAACTTGAAAATTCCATGGTTACCAACAAAGAGGATCGGAAAGAGGATAGCTATTGGTTCATTGTTTTTTTAGATTGATTGCTTCACTGAGGGAGCTTTGAAATTGATGACGGCATGGAAAGATTCAAAAAGACGGAGGATCGGGGAAGACCTCTTTTCGGTATGAATCAGGAACAGAAGGCGAGTACGCTTTACCCATCCGTACAATCAGCAAAGGCGACTCGACCTAGAAGCATTGGAGGAGAGACAGCCATGGAGGACATCGCATGAAGAAAGGCCGAGAACGACGGCCTATTTCTTTGGAGAAAATCGATTAGGTGGATTGAATTTTAATGAGAGGACCGAAAGCAATCTAGGGCGTCCATCTCAGATCTCACGCTTTGAAACACATCTTTTTCTAGGATTAACGTGGAGCCTCCTACGGTGCCTCCAGTTAGTAAATATAAGATGGGAGATAAATTATCATCAGAGCAAATTTTCTCCACTAAAGCTGGGGAACTAAAATATCATGCTTAACAAAACCAGCTTCCCCAAGCTTAGACTTTTCTATAGCATTAGCAATATCGGTGTTCAAAGAATTCATACAAATAACATTGCTATGCGAATAAAGCTCATAAGGTTTTTCAATTTTCTCTTCAAACACTTCAAGTCCTAACTCAGGAAAAATACTACAAAATTCTTTGTTTTCCATTAAGCCTAACTAGTGAAAATAAAACCAAGAAACAAAAAGATATAATTGCATAATCTAAAGGAAATAACTTCGAGCACTCACACACGAGGATGCGAGTACCTTTTACCTTACCTCCATGGCAACGGTGCCAGAAAAGAGCTTGATGTCTACGCATGCGTCTATTCTTGTAGACAGTGTTGGGCCTCCAAGTGCAGAGGTTTGTAGAACAGCAGCAAGTTTCCCTTAAGTGGATCACCCAAGGTTTATCGAACTCAGGGAGGAGGAGGTCAAAGCTATCCCTCTCAAGCAACCCTGCAATTACGATGCAAGAAGTCTCTTGTGTCCCCAACACACCCAATACACTTGTCAGATGTATAGGTGCACTAGTTTGGCGAAGAGATAGTGAAATACAGGTAATATGGATGATTATGAGTAGTAAATGTAATCTGAAATAAATATCGCTGCGAGCAAACATGTAACAAAACTGAATGTAAACGGTGTTTCAATGCTTAGAAACAAGGCCTAGGGATCATACTTTCACTAGTGGACACTCTCAACAAAGATAACATAATTAAACACATAAATAACTATCTTCACTATACTACTCTAAACTATTCTCCAATGGATAACGAACACTAATCATGTGTAGGGCTACGAAGCACTCCTCAAAGTTTGCATTTCCCCAAACTATATTGCCCCACACTATCACCCTGAGTGCACTAGATAGTTCCAGCAAACACCAACAATTCATAGAGACACTAGCCAAAGAGACACACATAATGCGCACACTGTCACCTTCACATTATGGTACAAGGTGTCTCCGGAGATAACAATAATAAAGCACGGGAGTAGCATAATATATGAAGAATAGCATCTACCAATTCAACTAGATATAAAGCTCACGATCACATATAGATCACATCATGGGAGAGGGAGATGAACCACATAGCTACTGGTAGAGCCCTCAGCCCCGGGGGAGAACTACTCTCTCCTCATCATGGGAGACAACAATGTCCATGGAGATGGCGGTGAAGTCGATGGAGACGGCGATGGAGGCGATGGAGCCGATGGAGATGGCTCCGGGGGCACTTCCCTGTCCCGGCAAGGTGCCGGGATAGAGACTTTTGTCCTCTAAAATTCGTCGATGGTGGCGGCGGAGTTGCGGGACTTGTTCTAGAAAATTGCCGATTGATTTAGGGTTTCGAGTCGGAAGGCTTTATATAGGCAGAGAGGTGGCGTCAGAGGGTGGCCAGGGGGCCCACACCACCCCCTCACGTGGGCAAGGGGGCGCGCCAGCCCTAGGTGTTGCTGCTCCTTGGCCCCTCTCCGGCTCTCCTTCAGTCTTTGTCTTGTGTCTGGGAAAATAGGAGGTTCAGGCTTCATTTCATCCAATTCCGAGAATTTTTCCTGTGTAGCTTTTCTGAAACACAAAAACAGCAGAAAACAGGGAACTGGCACTGTGGCATCTCGTCAATAGGTTAGTTTCAGAAAACGCATAAAAACGCCACGAAGTGTAACAAAACACAAAGAAAATGGTGCATAAACAAGCATAGAGCATCAAAAATTATAGATACGTTTGAGACGTATCACATGACTTGTCTCAAATGACTGAGATTGCTTAATGAGCCTTTGAAAAAATCATGCGTTGTTTTTATTATATGGGAGTTATTGTGGTTTTCTCCTTTGATGCTTTATTTGGGTTGACTTGGCGCATGCTTACAACATGTTTGACTCTAACAAGTCGCCATATAGCCTCTATGATCATTTGGTTTTTGACTTGTGATACCACTTTATGCTTCGGTTAATGATGTTTTGTCGCTATGCATGATTATGGCCGTTATTGCTCTCTTAGTTGGTCACTCCCAGTCTTTTGCTATCCTTCATTTTGTATTGAGAGGGAATACTTCTCGTGCATCCAACTCCCAAAAACCAAGTTTTCCAAAGAGTCCACTATAAATTCCTATGCATGGTATTTGCAAGCCATTCCAAGTAAATTTTCATGTGCTACCTTTCAAAAAAACACTTCAAAATATTTCTCATTTTGTGACACTGTTTTTAGCTCATGGGGACGTAGTGGTCGGATTTGCTATCTTCCATATTGTTTTATTCGAAAAAAAATGAAAAAAAATAAAAAAGGCACTCCTCCATGGTATGTGAAAGTCTGTGGGCACCCGATGGAATCGGTTAGCCATGGTTTGTGAAAGGAAAAGTGGGGAGGAGTGCCAAGCTTTATAAAAGAGCACCAAAGTGCCAATCTCTCTCTCTCAAAAACTTGCTTAGTATGTGTAACGACCCAGAAAAATCCCCAATATTAGAATTGCTTGTTATTTTTATTTTTCGCATCATCGGGACGTCATGCATCACCATGCATATCTCACCCTGCATGTTTTTGTTAAATCTAAAATTATTTGGCATAAAATGTACAATTATTTTGCTCGTATGGTTTTCCCCGCCCTTCTTATTTTAATTAAAACTAACAAACCAAAATAATTTGCAAAATCTTTGAAAATTGTTTTCAAACAAAATCAAGTTTTGAACTCTATTTGCAAACCTCCACCAAACCCTTTGTTCCTTTACTCTCACTTAATTCTTCCTCCTTCTAATTCCTGTAACTTTGCAAAATTCTTTGTCGAGCCATTTCTTTTTTCCCTGAAGCCAACCCACCTCCGCCAGGCCCATCTACAACCGAAGCCCACCCCTCCTTCCTTCTTAATCTTAATCTCGGTCAACATGTACGGCAGCTCATCCGTAGCTCCTCACGTCGCTGTCATGTGATGGACGTCCGTCCTATCACCTCTTACCTCTATAAAATCCCCAGTACCTATGCTCCAACCCTAGAACACCTACTCCCTTCTACCGCCGCCGCTCTTCTCCCTTCTTTGTCTCGTTGCTCGCTTTCTTCTCCTCTTCGCTGCATCCTCTTCGCTGCAAGGAATAGCAGCACCGAACCTCGCCATGGCACCGTCCTCCGGAGTTCTTCCTCGCCCAGCCAAGCTCGCCATCGACCTCCGGTGAGACACCACATCCTTTTTTGCCCTTCCCTGGAGTTTTTCCCGTCGCTGAACTGCTATCGTTGTTGCTCGCCATGGTCGACCTCCGACCGAACTCGAGCTTGTGCTCCTGCAGCCATGCGGCCGTGTCGTTCTCGTCAAGCAGCGCATGCACGACTGCCTCTGCCTCGTCTGTTTCGCGCACGCGTCCCGTATGTCGCTTTGTCAAGCTCCTGCTCGCCTCTGTCCTCAGCGCTGCTCGGCCTCGCCGACATGCTCTCTGACTTCCTGATGCTTGCCACCGGCGACGCTCCCGTGAGCCTCTGGTCCAAAAAAATTCCACCTTCTGGTTCCCTGCTAAGTTCCGCTTCGAGCGCTCCCTCTTGCTGAACTCGCGATGAGGGTCTTCATCCTATCGCGCCCAGCCCCTACTCCGGTGGGAACTCATCTTCAGTTCATCAGGTTAAATAGCCATAACGCAATAATATAAAGATTGTCTTCTTATTCTGTTCAAATCTGAACAAGCAGCTCAGCGGGTTGATTCCATGTCCTTTCTCAGCAGGTCTGGAGTTCGAATCCCCTCTGCGGCAAGAAAAGCCACCCCTTTTTGGTCATTTGATTCTTTGCAACGCTGACATGCCGGGCCCATTAGTCAGCGGCTCGGGCTGGGCCATCCACCGGTGCAAAACGTTCCTGAGACGCTCATCCTTGTCAGCGGTCCACTCAGCCTCCCGGCCCAGTTGGTCAGTGACCCAGGCCCGCTCTTCCTCGGTGAGAAAAGTCTCAGCGAATTTTCTGTTTCCTGAAAATGTGCAAAATTTGCTAAATTCATATCTTTTAAACCATAACTCGAAATAAAAAGTATTTTATATGAAAATTTATCAGAAAAATGCATAGAATTTGAATATGACATCCATATCTCTGTTTGCATCTCGCATCATGTCGTGATGTGGTAGTTTGCATATCACCTAATACAACATATGGAGTATATATATGGGAAATGTTTATAATGGTTTCCCCACTTCATTTAATTTTGTGTAGCTCACCCATGCCTTGTCTTTGTTATGCTAAACAACAATTAAATTTGTCGCGTAGTAAAACAACTGGAACTATATATGTGTGTCGGAATCCTATTCCGCTTGAATTTGGATAAGTTGCATTGCATCATACTTGCCATGTCATGCACGCTTGCACATGATCATGCCGATTCTTTTACCATAGTAGTAAGTGTTGCATCCATTGTTTGTTGTAGTGATTTGCTTCTTCCCGGATAGGACGCTTCGTGATGATGTGAGCAACGACAAGTTCTCTGAAAGTTCTTCGGCAATGTTTTTCATGCGAGCCCTTTTCTCTCTACCTATTTAACACTTTTGCTCTCGCTAGCTCTATATTCTAGCCTTGTGTCGCGATTCTTTGTTCGAGTCACGTGTCCTATCCACCTGTTTATCCAAAGCAAAGCTATAGAACCTTTCATACATCCTATTAACCGCGTGCTTGTTGTTCGAGTTGGCCTTGCGAGTCGTAGGCATGTTCAGGTTGTTTCAAGTGGTTTTATTCTATCGGGTTGGGAAAGTTATCACATGATCTAATTTTTGGATACATGTTGTTGGAGATATTCATGGCTTACTTTATTGTTAATAATTAAAATTGAATTAAGCAGAGGCATCGGTGAGTCATTTTGCCAGTTTTCCGATGGCTCACTTGTGTCCCCTAGGACCCCGAGATCGCATGAACTGTTCTGAGACTGAGCGCTCTAACCATACGTGGGTATGCTTCTGGGCCTCCCCTTGACACTGCCGGAATCTACATACTTGTCCAGTGGCCACAACTAGTTCGCGGTGTTTCCATTTGGTTCTTGTCGGGCGTGCAGCTCTTGTATCTTATGGTCCGATTTACTTTGGGGGAAGCCCAGTGAGCCTTGTAACCCCTTGTTTCTGCACGCTCGTGTAGGTGTGGGATGACTGCAGGTGAGCACCCTCCCCTGAGAGAGGTTCCAGCCCATTATGTAGCGCCGGCGCAAACAGCTAAGTCCGTTCGGAGATTCGACCGGACTCTCGATACGGGTTAAACTTAGTTAGGTGGCTTCCTGGACTTCTTTGTAGTGAAGGAGAGTGCGAGTCGTGACCTCCTGCCGGCACACCATCGGAAGTGTGCTAATCGTAGGCATCAAGGAGTGATCGTGCGTTTGGGTACATTTGGGCACCCCTGCAGGGTTAAATCTTTTCGAAAAGCCGTGTCCGCAGTTATGGACGACTTGGAGCTGTACTACTCGATCATAGAACAACTTGCACGTGCTATTTCAATACTAATAAACTTGTGTAGTAAGCTAGCCCAACTATAACAATAAACCTGCAATAAAACTTGGTAACCGTGTGAGTGCCTTTGATACTTGCTTCTTCGTTTGGTCATGAGGAGGTGATTCATCGGCTCAGTTATATTTGGTGTTAGTTTCTAGTTGGTTACTTTTATGCGCTCTCTTATCTTGTCTATTTAGACGGATATTATAGTGTGTCTCTGTAGTATGATTCTTTTGTTGCCGCTAAGTCCACCATATAGCCTGTAGGCGAGCATAGCTGAATTCTAGTCTCGCGAGTACGTGCCTCGGTACTCACCCTCATTTCTTTTTTTTCTCTCTTTCTCCCTCCTTGTTCGGCAACCATTGGCCCGATGATTTTGATAGGTATGGGAGCGCCGACGTTAGCAAGGTTACCCTTCCGGCTTGGCCTGGGCAGGGTTTGGACGCCATCGTTTATCTTCAGGCCTCTTAGGCCCATTTGTACTCTTTTCCGTACTCGGATACTATTTGCTTTATGTATGATTTGGATCTTTGTATGTATATTTGGATATTTTGACTCATGGAGTCTCCATGGTTATATTATATTCTTTTGTGGGTTCCATCGTGAACTTGTGTAACTGTTGCTACCTTGATTCCTCCCGCATCGCGTGCATGCTGCAAATGCATGAGTCGCTTGGTGGTGCGTTTCCAAAGCGACATCATATATATTGTGGCTTGATCGCTATAATCTGCAAGGTGCCGGTTTTGGGGCGTTACAAGTGGTATCAGAGCCAGGTTTTGTCGATACCCATGGGTCCAGTCTGCCTGTAGGATAACCTTGCCAACGGACATTGTTGTGTCTAGTGTCAAAACTATTTTTGTTAAAAATGTGTTGGATAGATCTGATTAGGTCTGCATTTTACTCCTTACCTTCTATGCTACTCTCCTCTTACCTTTGTGAGTTTTAAGTCTTCTCTCTTGCCTACTTCTCTGAGTTTAGGTTTCTACGTGGGTGAACGATCTCTTACCTTTATCCTAATAGGTTCGTTCTTCGAAGTTTCATCATCCGCAACATGAGCAAGCATCCTTTGTTAGTGGTGTCGAGAAAAATAGATCCACGTTAAGGTCCGGGAATGTCAACATGAAGTACGAAGGCTCGCTAGTTTCCCCAGCTCGTTCCGCCCTACACGAGTGTGGATCTCGGGGCGAGATCCCTTGTTAGTGGTGTCAATTGTAACGACCCGGAAAAATCCCCAATATTAGAATTGCTTGTTATTTTTATTTTTCGCATCATCGGGACGTCATGCATCACCATGCATATCTCACCCTGCATGTTTTTGTTAAATCTAAAATTATTTGGCATAAAATGTACAATTATTTTGCTCGTATGGTTTTCCTCGCCCTTCTTATTTTAATTAAAACTAACAAACCAAAATAATTTGCAAAATCTTTGAAAATTGTTTTGAAACAAAATCAAGTTTTGAACTCTATTTGCAAAACTCCACCAAACCCTTTGTTCCTTTACTCTCACTTAATTCTTCCTCCTTCTAATTCCTGTAACTTTGCAAAATTCTTTGTCGAGCCATTTCTTTTCTCCCTGAAGCCAACCCACCTCCGCCAGGCCCATCTACAACCGAAGCCCACCCCTCCTTCCTTCTTAATCTTAATCTCGGTCAACATGTACGGCAGCTCATCCGTAGCTCCTCACATCGCTGTCATGTGATGGACGTCCGTCCCATCACCTCTTCCCTCTATAAAATCCCCAGTACCTATGCTCCAACCCTAGAACACCTACTCCCTTCTACCGCCGCCACTCTTCTCCCTTCTTTGTCTCGTTGCTCGCTCTCTGCTCCTCTTCGCTGCATCCTCTTCGCTGCAAGGAATAGCAGCACCGAACCTCACCATGGCGCCGTCCTCCGGAGTTCTTCCTCGCCCAGCCAAGCTCGCCATCGACCTTCGGTGAGACACCACATCCTTTTTCGCCCTTCCCTGGAGTTTTTCCCATCGCTGAACTGCTGTCGTTGTTGCTCGCCATGGTCGACCTCCGACCGAACTCGAGCTTGTGCTCCTGCAGCCATGCGGCCGTGTCGTTCTCGTCAAGCAGCGCATGCGCGACTTCCTCTGCCTCGTCTGTTTCACGCACGTGTCCCGTACGTTGCTTCGTCAAGCTCCTGCTCGCCTCTGTCCTCAGCGCTGCTCGGCCTCGCCGACATGCTCTCTGACTTCCTGGTGCTTGCCACCGGCGACACTCCCGTGAGCCTCCGATCCAAAAAAAAATCCACCTTCTGGTTCCCTGCTAAGTTCCGCTTCGAGCGCTCTGTCTTGCTGAACTCGCGATGAGGGTCTTCATCCGATCGCGCCCAGCCCCTACTCCGGTGGCAACTCATCTTCAGTTCATCAGGTTAAACAGCCATAACGCAATAATATAAAGATTGTCTTCTTATTCTGTTCAAATCTGAACAAGCAGCTCAGCGGGTTGATTCCATGTCCTTTCTCAGCAGGTCTGGAGTTCGAATCCCCTCTGCGGCAAGAAAAGCCACCCCTTTTTGGTTATTTGATTCTTTGCAACGCTGACATGCCGGACCATTAGTCAGCGGCTCGGGCTGGGCCATCCACCGGTGCAAAACGTTCCTGTGACGCTCATCCTTGTCAGCGGTCCAGTCAGCCTCCCGGCCCAGTTGGTCAGTGACCCAGGCCCGCTCTTCCTCGGTGAGAAAAGTCTCAATGAATTTTCTGTTTCCTGAAAATGTGCAAAATTTGCTAAATTCATATCTTTTAAACCATAACTCGAAATAAAAAGTATTTTATATGAAAGTTTATCAGAAAAATGCATAGAATTTGAATATGACATCCATATCTTTGTTTGCATCTCGCATCATGTCGCGATGTGGTAGTTTGCATATCACCTAATACAACATATGGAGTATATATATGGGAAATGTTTATAATGGTTTCCCCACTTCATTTAATTTTGTGTAGCTCACACATGCCTTGTCTTTGTTATGCTAAAAAACAATTAAATCTGTCGCATAGTAAAACAACTGGAACTATATATGTGTGTCGGAATCCTATTCCGCTTAAATTTGGATAAGTTGCATTGCATCATACTTGCCATGTCATGCACGCTTGCACATGATCATGCCGATTCTTTTACCGTAGTAGTAAGTGTTGCATCCGTTGTTTGTTGTAGTGATTTGCTTCTTCCCGGATAGGATGCTTCGTGATGATGTGAGCAACGACAAGTTCTCTGAAAGTTCTTCGACAATGTTTTTCAGGCGAGCCCTTTTCTCTCTACCTATTTAACACTTTTGCTCTCGCTAGCTCTATATTCTAGCCTTGTGTCACGATTCTTTGTTCGAGTCACATGTCCTATCCACCTGTTTATCCAAAGCAAAGCCATAGAACCTTTCATACATCCAATTAACCGCGTGCTTGTTGTTCGAGTTGGCCTTGCGAGTCGTAGGCATGTTCAGGTTGTTTCAAGTGGTTTTATTCTATCGGGTTGGGAAAGTTATCACATGATCTAATTTTTGGATACATGTTGTTGGAGATATTCATGGCTTACTTTATTGTTAATAATTAAAATTGAATTAAGCAGAGGCATCAGTGAGTCATTTTGCTAGTTTTCCGACGGCTCACTTGTGTCCCCTAGGACCCCGAGATCGCATGAACTGTTCTGAGACTAAGCGCTCTAACCATACGTGGGTATGCTTCTGGGCCTCCCCTTGACACTGCCGGAATCTACATACTTGTCCAGTGGCCACAACTAGTTCGTGGTGTTTCCATTTGGTTCTTGTCGGGCGTGCAGCTCTTGTATCTTATGGTCCGATTTACTTTGGGGGAAGCCCAGTGAGCCTTGTAACCCCTTGTTTCTGCACGCTCGTGTAGGTGCGGGACGACTGCAGGTGAGCACCCTCCCCAGAGAGAGGTTCCAGCCCATTATGCAGCGCCGGCGGAAACAGCTAAGTCTGTTCGGAGATTCGGCCGGACTCTCGATACGGGTTAAACTTAGTTAGGTGGCTTCCTGGACTTGTTTGTAGTGAAGGAGAGTGCGAGTCGTGACCTCCTGCCGGCACACCATCGAAAGTGTGCTAATCGTAGGCATCAAGGAGTGATCGTGCGTTTGGGTACATTTGGGCACCCCTGCAGGGTTAAATCTTTTCGAAAAGCCGTGTCCGCGGTTATGGACGACTTGGAGTTGTACTACTCAATCATAGAATAACTTGCACCTGCTATTTCAATACTAATAAACTTGTGCAGTAAGCTAGCCCAACTATAACAATAAACCTGCAATAAAACTTGGTAACTGTGTGAGTGTCTTTGATACTTGCTTCTTCGTTTGGTCACGAGGAGGTGATTCATCGGCTGGGTTATATTTGGTGTTAGTTTCTAGTTGGTTACTTTTATGCGCTCTCTTATCTTATCTATTTAGACGGATATTGTAGTGTGTCTCTGTAGTATGATTCTTTTGTTGCCGCTAAGTCCACCATATAGCCTGTAGGCGAGCACAGCTCAATTCTAGTCTCGCGAGTACGTGCCTCGGTACTCACCCTCGTTTCTTTTTTTTCTCTCTTTCTCCCTCCTTGTTCGGCAACCATTGGCCCGATGATTTTGACAGGTATGGGAGCGCCGACGTTAGCAAGGTTACCCTTCCGGCTTGGCCTGGGCAGGGTTTGGACGCCATCGTTTATCTTCGGGCCTCTTAGGCCCATTTGTACTCTTTTTCGTACTCGGATACTATTTGCTTTATGTATGATTTGGATCTTTGTATGTATATTTGGATATTTTGACTCGTGGAGTCTCCATGGTTATATTATATTCTTTTGTGGGTTCCATCGTGAACTTGTGTAACTGTTGCTACCTTGATTCCACCCGCATCGCGTGCATGCTGCACATGCACGAGTCGCTTGGTGGTGCGTTTCCAAAGCGACATCATGTATATTGTGGCTTGATCACTATAATCTGCAAGGTGCCGGTTTTGGGGCATTACAGTATGGAAGATAGTAAGAACCCCATTGCCAGTCATTGACAAAGAACAACCACCTCTCAAAACAAATTTTTATCTCTCTGTTTTACAAATGAAAAGCTCTAGCACATGTTTAATCACTCCTTCCCTCTGCGAAGGGCCTTTCTTTTACTTTTATGTTGAGTCTCCACCTTCTACCTTTATGCACCGTCTAAGAGAGCATAGTTGTCATTCTGAGTATAATGTGCATAGTCCCAAAATTTATTATTGATTGATTCATGATTATGGTTTTGCTTTATTTGTATCTAGTCACCCTCTTAAACTTGAAGGTGTCCTATGCATTTATGTTTTGCTATTTCATGAAGGACAAGCTAAAAAGCACTTTGCTATGTTTTTCTATATGGTTGAAACACACACTTGACTTTCAATGTTTCATTACTCATGATCTTTTTTGTGTGTTACTCTTCATATTATAACATGGTTGCTAAGTTTTATTGTCAAGATTATGTCTCTTATGCCCATGTTTTAAGTACTTTGATCTCAACACTCAATGCTTTACATCGTTGATCAAGTTTGTGATGGTGCATGTCACCTAAAAAATTATTGATTTGTTATCACTTACCAACTTAAGGACGAGCATGATTAAGCTTGGGGATGCTTGATACGTCTCAAACGTATCTATAATTTTTGATGCTCCATGCTTGTTTATACACCATTTTCTTTGTGTTTTGTTACACTTCGTGGCATTTTTATGCATTTTCCAGAACTAACCTACTAACGAGATGCCACAGTGTCAGTTCCCTATTTTCTGCTGTTTTTGTGTTTCAGAAAAGCTACATAGGAAATCTTCTCGGAATTGGACGAAACAAAAGCCAAAGTTCCTATTTTTCCCGAAGCGTGACGGAGTCCAAAGCTGAGACGGAGGGGAGCCAAGAGGCGGCCACACCACCCCATGGCGCGGGCCACCCCCAGGCCACACCAAGGCATGGTGTGGGCCCCTGGTCCACCTCCTGATGTCGCCCTTCCGCCTATATATTCCCCTCGATGGGAAAACCTAAAGGCCCCGATCAATTTCCAGAAAACATACTGCAAGCCACCGCCATCGTCGATGCGAGATCGGGAGGGTCCAGAAGCTCTTACTGGCACCCTGTCGGAGAGGGGAATCACCGTCGAAGGCCTTCTTCATCACCATGCCTGCCTCTAGAGTGATGCGTGAGTAGTCTACCTTGGACTACGGGTCCATAGCAGTAGCTAGATGGTTGTCATCTCCTCCATGTGCTTCATGTTTAGATCTTGTGAGCTGCCTATCATGATCAAGATCATCATTGAGTAATTCTACATGTTGTGTTTGTTGGGATCCGAGGAATATTGATACTATGTCAAGTTGATTTGCTGAATTATTATCTTTATGCTATCTCTATGTTGTTTATAATCTTGCATGCTCTCTGTTGCTAGTAGATATCTTGGCTGGGTAGATGCTAGTGACTCCAAGAGGGAGTATTTATGCTCGATAGTGGGTTCATGCCTCTGATAATCTGGGGGAGTGACAGAAACCTCTAAGGTTGTAGATGTGCTGTTGCTACTAGGGAGAAAATAGCAATCTTGTGTTCAAGGACATTTGTATTGTTTACATTACATACTTTGCTTAAGGTGATAATCTGTTGCTTACAACTTAATACCCAACGGTTGCTCGGATGACATCCGGCATGTGGATTATTAGTCATAGATGCAGCTGGATTATGGTCTATGTATGATGTTGTAATTCCCAAGTGAATCTCATAGTGATCCTCATGACATTTGTATGCTTGCTTTATTTTATCAATTGCGCGACTGTAATTTGTTTACCCAGCATGTTATTTACCTTATGGAGAGACACCACTAGTGAATTGTGGACCCCGGTCCATTCTTTTACACTGTTATTACCGTTTAACATTTACTTGATTTATTTACATTCTTGCTAACTACTATCTTTTACCACTCGATACGCTTAATCCTTTGTTTACAGCAAACCGGTGAGATTGACAACCTCACTATAAGTTGGGACAAAGTACTCGGTTGGGTTGTGTGCAGGTTCCACGTTGCTGCTGGTGCAAAGCTACGCCCTGGACGAGGCACCATATATAAATTGTCCAGAGCTGTCGTGAAGCTAGCGAGCATCAACCTTCGGAAGTTGGTTCCTTCTCCTACTGGTTCGATAAACCTTGGTTTCATACTGAGGGAAGACTTGCTGCTGTGCTCATCATACCTTGCTCTTGGGGTTCCCAACTGGGCAGACATCTACACGCCATCAATGTTCTCGAGGTTGGGGACGACCGGACGATTGGGTCAGGTGGGCTAGCCAGCTAGGTTGGGTCGGCCCAGTTAGCTGCCTGCCCCTTTTTTAACTCTTTTTCTTTTTATTTTCTATTTTCAACAAAGCTTTCCAACACATAAACAAATATGGCTGAAATAAAATATAGAATATTTTGTAAAAACACTATATACAATATAGGACAACAGTAGACAATGAAACCATAAAACTAATAAATTTTCAAAGAACGAGCTTATTGCAACAATGCCACTAGGGCTTAAGAATGATTTCAAAATGCAATTTTTGGAAAGAAAAAGCTTGGAAAAAATATGATATGCATATGCATGATATGATGGCGCCCAAAAGTAAGATTTTAAAATCAATTTTTACATCAAGCTCAAAAGTTTTGAATCTTTGTGAATTTTAAATCCAAAACCATCAAACAAGCCTCTATTTAAAATTAAATTTCACATTCCAAAATTTGGAAATTTTTGGGATGTGACAGACTACCACCCTTAAAAGGAATCTCATCCTTGAGATTCGAGAAGACTAGAAAGAGAGATGGGTTTGGAACATGTGGGTTTAGGGCTCTACGTGGCTACCACCCTTAAAAAAACTTTTGTAGGTAATCTAGGTCTTTGGTTCAAACTAGGCACACCTTGGATATGACTAGACAATGGGTCATATTTTGTACCATGTTTAGCTTCTCTCTTCATCTCCAATTGGTGAGTGTCTATTCACATACTCTAAAATACAATCTTCCTCAAGATGGCTTGAGTATAACTTTCCTTTACGGTAGTGCTTCAGTCCAACAATGACATTTGTTGAACTACTTTGGACACTGAAGGGTCACTCTTTGGGTTAATTAGAATACCGAGTTAAGGTGATCTCATATCTTCATTTCATCCTCTTTGTTGACATTCTTGGCAGTCTTCCATCTCATGGTTAAAACTCCTTTGCACACCATTGTTGGATAGAACAAAACTTTTAGTGTCATCTTCCATTTCAAGTCATCTTCGACGGTAAGCTTGTGGTTCATTGATGGTGCGGTATTGATGTAGGAGTTTTATATATGACCGCCCAGTTGGAAACCCCAAGAGAAGGTTATGATGAGCACAGCAGCAAGTCTTCCCTCATTTGTGAAACCAAGGTTTATCGAACCAGTAGGAGAAAGAACCAAACTTCCGAAGGTTGATGCCCGCTAGCTTTGCGACGGCTCCGGACAATGGCACCAGATGACTTGTCCAGGGTGTAGCTTTGCACCAGCAGCAACGTGGAACCTGCACACAACACAACCAAGTACTTTGTCCCAACTTACGATGAGGTTGTCAATCTCACCGGTTTGCTGTAAACAAAGGATTAAGTGTATCGAGTGGTAAAAGGTAATAGTTTGCAATAATGTAAACAAGTAAATGGTAAACGGTAATAGCAATGTAAAAGAATGGACCAGGTCTATAGTTCACTAGTGGTTTCTCTCCATAAAGTAAATAACATGCTGGGTAAACAAATTACAGTTGGGCAATTGATAGAATAAAGCTAGCATACAAATGTCATGAGGATCACTATGAGATTCAGTCCGGGCATTACGACAAAATACATAGACCGTAATCCAACTACATCTATGACTAATAATTCACTCTTGAGGTGTCGTCCGAGCACCCACTGAGTATTAAGTTGCGAACAACAGATAACTGCATTAAGCAAAGTGCGTAATGTAAACAATGCAAATGTCCTTGAACACAAGATTGTTGTTTTCTCCCTAGTGGCAACAGCACATCTACAACCTTAGAGGTTTCTATCACTCCCCCAGATTACTAGATCCATGAACCCACTATCGAGCATAAATACTCCCTCTTGGAGTCACTAGCATCTGCTCGGCCAAGATATCTACTAGCAACGGAGAGGATGCAAGATCATAAACAACATAGAGATAACATAAAGATAATAATTCAGCACATCAACTCGACATAGTATCAATATTCATCAAATCCCAACAAACACAACATGTAAAATTATACAACAATGATCTTGATCATGAGAGGCAGCTCACAAGATCTAAACATGAAGCACATGGAGGAGATGACAACCATCTAGCTACTGCTATGGACCCGTAGTCCAAGGTAGACTACTCACGCATCACTCCAGAGGCAGGCATGGTTATGAATAAGGCCTCCGGCGGTGATTCCTCTCTCCGGCAGGGTGCCGGGAAGAGCTTCTGGACCCTCCCGATCTTGCGTCGATGATGGCGGCAGCTTGCAGTATGTTTCATGGAAATTGATCGGGGGCTTTTAGGTTTTCCTGTTGAGGGGAATATATAGGCGAAAGAGCGACGTCAGAGTGTGGGCCAGGGGCCCACACCATGCCATGAGTAACCTGAGTAACCTACAACATGAAAAGTTGTAGCCACGAATGGTCAATACATTTGGAATTGTATTGGCAAGGTTCACTTTTTGGTGGATAAATAAATGGAACCTATCTAGTACATGCACATTTGGCTTGGTGGAGTTTAGGATAATTTTGCAGAAAGCAACTTTTCATCCTTTCCAAACCATTTTCATTCCTTGAAAACATCTTTCTGGACACTTGGATAGATACCCAAAGTGCTCCTACCCATGTCCACCCATCAAATTTTAATTAAGAAATTGGGATGAGGAGATCTTCCAAACAGTTCTAAGCCTAGTTGCTCAATTTGTCCATAATCGGGGACACGGCTAAGTACTTAGTGTAACACCTCACTTTTTGTAGACCAAATTAAGACCTTGGTTAACTGCTTTATTTTGGGTAAATTAAAAACTTTTGCTAAGTTATGTGCTTGAGTGTTAGCATGTATGATTTCATGTATGTGTGTGTGTGTGCATGATTTTATGGGAATGTGTTTGTGTGTGACTTATGGCATGACTTAATTTCAGCAATTCCAACACCTATGCATTAGAAACTAGAATTGGTGCTATGATTTTATGCATTGAATTTGAACCTAGGGTTAGCTTGTGTGAACCAAAGACCCTAGCTTAGTTTCTTTCCTTGATCACACCACCTACCTTTTCTTTCTCTTTTATTTTTACTTCTTTATTTGAAATTAGAGACTCCTCCAAAACCCTAACCCATCCATTTACAAGAATTTCAAAACTTGGCCGCATGTTATTTGAACATATTAGCCAGCTCTGAAACTAACCCAGACTAACTTTTAGCCCAGTTTGAAAGATTCAAAAATTCATTTGAATTTCGGCCATGCACACCCTAGCCCCATGTCCCCCCCCCCTCTTTCTTTCTTTTCCTCCATGCAAACCGACCAAGGGAGATCTGCATTGCCTCTTCCTTTCTGCAGCCCTAGGAGATCTGGGCAAGAATCCCTTCTCCTTGTCGTTTCCCGGTTGGACTCGAGGGAGAAGAGGAGCCCGAGGCCGACGCCCCTGCCAGAACCCTCTCCTCCCTTTTCTCGTCGACACCACCACCACTGCCAACCCCCAATTGGCATGCGCCGTCCCAGTCAGCCGTTACCCCGACCCCACACTGCAGCGACACCGCCTTGCTACCTCTCCTATGCCGAGGACGCGGCCATGCCCGCCGTGGATGCCCAGCATGGGTAGCACAGCACAGACCATCTCCCGTGCTGTCACCTCACCGTCAGCCTCGCGTCTACCCCCAGGATCAATTCCCCGAGCCGCCTATGCCCGAGACCTACCATGCACGACGCCCTGACCCCGCTAGCCCGACACGATCTGGCCGCCCGAAGCACCCAGAGCGTGGGCAGCGTTCCGGCACGCACGCGTACACCCCTGCGCCGCTCCGCACCCAAAGCAGCACGGCGTTGCACACCCAACATGACGCCACCGTTGCCCAGCGCCCTCGAGCACGCACGCGACCCGACCGAGCCCGAAACCGACCGTATCCCGACTGAAACCGCTCGTGTTGCGACCGAGACGAGCTGCCACCAACGCCACCGACTAGAACCCTGGACTCAGCCTACGGTGCCGCCCCAGCACGCCGCCCACGACGCCCAATCGCATCCGACGAAGTTCACCCTGAACCGGGTCTACCTCGATGGTATAAAGCCGGTGACCCCCTTCCTGAGCCTTCCGCTGCTGCTCATTTGCTCCCACCTCTCTCCCCTCTGACTGCCGCCCCTCTCCACGGTGAAGCCGCATCAAGTCCATCGCCGGAGAGCTTGAGGCTCGGGTAGATCACCGACGACAACGGTGGAGGTTGCCATCGACCCAGCCAATCTCTCTGCTCCCTCTCTGGTTCATGGAGTTCCTCTCCCATCACCTAGATCTCACTCAGCCACTTTTGCTTCCAGGACTAGCCGTGGCAGACAACACCTCCGCCGTAGACGCATGAGCATTGGAGGAGAACACGCACTCCAGCCCCTGCATGCAAGACTTGCGCTCGCTCCGGTCATCGAGGATCCTACCGCCGCTGATTCCCAGCTTCCCCTAGCCCCAACGACCTAGGTGAGCCCCGTCCCTATGAAACCCTAGACGATCGGCCGCGCTCGCCCGCATGTAGAGGATGGTGAGGATGATGGTGATCCACCATCGCCTGCCTTCTAATCGGATGGCCGAGGCATCCCCGTACCGTTTCGATCGGAGCTGGGCTGGCCGGCGAGCCAGCAGGCCGATCCGGCCCAGATCTGGCGAGGCTTGGCCAGATCCGGCCTTTTAACTTTTTTTTGCCTGTGTGTTTCTGTGATAAATAGTTACTGCTGCATTATAAATTGCTTAGAAAATTATCTAGACATCAAAATTGTGTGATTCAAATTTCCATGTGATCCCTGCAGTATTATCTAGCCTCTAGTACCGCATGCATGATTTTTAGGGCCATGAATATTGTCTGAAGATTATTTGTTGTAGATTTAGGGTTTTATCATCTAAATTCCAAATCTGAAGTTTTAAAATGTGAAAATGTGTGATTCCAATTTTTAGTGGTGCCTTGCTGTATTGTGAAGCTAGAGAAACTGGATTTACTATTTGAGGAGTCTTATATTGCCTGCAATAATTATTTTGGTGTTAATAAAGAATTTCCTTGTTTTAATTATTCTGCTTAGTAGGATTATTATTTTTAGGTGATTCCAACTCTGGTGTGTTATGTATTACAGTAGCTTTCCAACATGGTCTCTGGTAGAATTTTAGGAGCTACTGAAAGTTTTAGGGAATTAAATTGCTTTTCTAGTGATAAGTGTGATTAGGAAATTCATTATAATTCACCAAAAACTTCTTTTGGAATGATTCCAATTGGATTGGTTCTGTAATAGTGTTAGCTACCTGGAAATATGCTGATTGCCATGCCTTGATTCATTCTGATGCCTGCAAGTTGTTTGCTTGTGAATAGGGCTTAATTTCCATTAGGAATTGCTTTGCTATTATTAGAGTGGTATATTCTTTTGTAAAAATAGTTATTGATTCAGATATCTGAACATGTTTGTTTCTGATACTCAATGATTGAGTTGTGTGTTGCATGTCTTGTGTGGGAATTATGTATGTATGTGTGCTTATTATGTGTTGTTGATTTTTCCGGTGATAGAATTGAATGACGAGTGTGCGGAGGAGGGGGAGGACTTTGAATATCAAGAAGAAGGAGATCAGGGACAAGCCACTCAAGGCAAGCCATCTACTTGTTGCATACCTGAATCCTACTAATTCACTTTGCATTGTTTTACTACTGTTTTCTTAATATGCATTGTTTTCTATATTGCTATTATTCTCTATATAGCAATAGTTGATGACTTAACTCCACAAGTCGACTTGTTATCATCTATAAAGATGACACCCTTGATACCTATTCAACACCCCTATATTAGAGACTTGATGGTTAGCATCAAAGTCTTTGGAAAACTTGTAGTGGAGCCATAAACTCTAGGATGGGAACACTATCCGGAAAAACTTCGAAAATGTTTTTGAAAACCTTGGGGTAGTACTTACTCCACTGAAATGTTTTCAAAAGGGATTTTGACAAGTGAAGTTGGAAATGGAGGAAGAGAAAGTTGGTGGTTTTATTAAAAAGGCATTGGTGTTTCTTTGTAGTCGCTCGGAGCAATTAAACCGTGCAACCACATTACCCCGGTATGGGATGGGGCTTAGTCCGAAGTTTATCTGCTTTAGTGCAGGGAGCCTCACAACTATATAAGGGTTTGTAGGACCCTGGAATCCGGGTTGACGCCAAAAGTGGGTCAACACATATCACGGCATATCTCGAGCCATCGGAAGACACTTGGGTTCTCCCGCCGTGGCGCTGGAGTTACGCTCTGGAGGAGGTACTGTCGGGGCGTGCCGGGGAGGTAGACTCCACAGGGTAGGCACCCGTACTAAGGTGGATAGATGGAAGGCTCTGTTCGATTATCCGAACCCCGCATACTTGTGTATGACGGTCCGTGGTGGTATCCCAGCGGATTTATCGGATCTTGTGGGTAAAGTGTACAACCTCTGCAGAGTATAAAACTATTCGAATAGCCGAGTCCTCAGTCATGGACGGTTGTAAAGATCACTACATTGCCCAATGTCAAGTTTTGGTTTCATAAAATGTTTTCAAAAAAATGGAGTTTGTGCCGGGCGGAGTACTTGGAGGGTACGGCCGTGGCACGAGAGTGGTTCGGAGTGCCTGGAGGGTACTACCGAGGAGTTGGGAAATGGTCATGTGTGATTGACCATGGTTGTCCTGGATCAACTAAAAGGAGTTTCCCCTTTCCTAGAGATTTTGATAACAATCTTGTTTTCGAAAAACTTTTTCAACAAAGATATAGAGATGTCGAATGACATGCTATATCGACAAGAGAAAACTTGTTAGCTTAGGACCACCTCAAATCAAGCCTAACTTGCTACAGCCAAATAGCATGTGAATACTTTTCTCCTTAGATGGTTTGCGAGTACAATTCCAAAATGTACTCACGGCTTTGTCCTTGCCTATTAACTTGGCCAGACTATGGAGACGACTATGAGGAGGACGATGATGGTTACGATGACGTCGGTGCGAACTAGGATCATTTCCCAGTCAGTCGCCTGTAGGGTAGTAGGCCTGACCTGGGTCAGCTACGCTGCATGTATCCCGCTGCTATCTACTAAGTAAGTGTGTCAGTTGAAACTTGCCCTGCGTGGCATTTGTATTCGGCAAAGCGGCCTATGTAAGACTTTATGAACTCGTAATGTAATGGATGATGTAATCTGAAATGCCAACTCTGTTATGTGGATTCACGACGGTCTTCCTAGGATTGTGAATTGTATGCATAACGGGAATCCCGGGTGGTAAGCCGGGGTCCCCATAGAGTTGGTATCAGAGCCATCCTGACCTTAGGAGACCCTAGTTTAGCATGGGCGTTAGACCGGATCAAAAACTATTTTCAAAAAAATAAAAGAGATGGCTATATATATCAAAGGTAAATATATATTGCTCTCATCTCTTCCCTCATTCTTTAAGCCTCTTTTTTTTACTTGCATCTTAATTTAAGTTTTTTACTTATGTATAAAATCTTGCACACTTGGGTAAGTCACTAATTAATTCTACTCTAAAATGTGTGTAGATGGATGCTCCTACTGCGCACCGTCAGATCGGCACCCACGAGGACGTGCTTATCTTCGAGCGCGACTTGGTGGAGTTGGTCACGCGTCTCGGACGCCCGCGTCCTGAGGTGCGTGGTTACCGCCTCTTCGAGGAGGGTACCCGGGAGCTGGCCTACCAGGTGGTTTGCCATGTCTGTGGGAAGGAGGTCCCGCCGACTTCTCAGGAGTTCACCTTCGAGGTGATTGAGCGCACTTGGGGCGATGGCCTGATGCGTGTTCTGCGACACGCCATCTCGCGCCTCGTCCACCTCCACTATGACGAGCTACTTGGTACCCGCTACGAGCACTATGGGAGGGTCGACTCCGATGGCCTTCCCTACCAGGCCGCCGCTCACACTCCCTTCAGCCGCCACTTCTGCCACACGGAGGCCCTGCTGCACCACACTCACGAGCAGCTGGACCATGTCCGTATGGTCGCCGACGAGAGAGGGCTCGAGCTAGCTGTCCTTCATGAGGACCTTCAGGAGTCCATCTTCTCTCGTCACTGTCTCCTCGCTGCCAAGAGGAAGATCATGAAGAAGAACAGGGCTCTTAGGCAGCACGTCTGCGAGTTGGAGGACCACTTGGCCTCTCTTGAGAGCCACGTGTCCGAGCTAGAGGAGGAGACCGCTAAGCTCCGCAAGGAGAACGAGGCGGTAGTTGGCCGCGACGATGACCACCAGGAGGCCTTTGACGAGGAGCCCGCGAGCACTGACGACGACGACCATGGTAGCAATAGCGGTGATGACCGCAACACTATCATGGACTTCTACGCTCCCGAGACTCCTAGCGAGGAGGACCCCGAGGAGGTTGTCCCCCACGTTAGCGGTGACGAGTAGGTTCCAGGGCCCTACCCCTCTCACGTAGGTTGCCGCATAGTTGTTAGTTACTCCCTTTTGCGCATTTGTGTTGTATGGTCTGTCTGGAACCATTTGGTATGTGTGATGTATGAGACTATGTGGTATGTGTGTGCCTGGACTTGTTTGGCACCCTTTTGCTTTATATATGTGTATGCCTGGACTTGCATGTGCATGTGTGTTGTTGAAGCATGGTATCCAGGACTGCTATGTTAATATGTTATGCATGGGTTGAGTTCTATCTTTCATTGAAGCATGCCTAAGTTTCACTTGTTGTTATTCTCACAAAACCAGTTCTCTCCAGAATGGCTCCAGAAACGTGAGGCCAAGCTGGAGGCAATCCGCCCCCACCACCTGAGCCCAGCATGGAGCAGCAGCTGCGGCTCATGCTAGAAGACCGCGAAGCCGCGCGCACCGAGCGCCAAGCCAACCTCGCCACCCTTCAGCACCTCGCGCAAATTGCCACCAACCACAACAACAATGGTGGCAATGACGATGAGGAGCCCTGAAACAAGCTTAGGGACTTCCAGAACTCCAACCCTCCGACCTTCACCAAGTCCACCGAACCCCTGGACGCCAATGACTGGCTCTGCACCATCGAAAACAAGCTAGAGTATGCCGGAGTTGGAGAGAATGAGAAGGTACTCTATGCCACTCACTTCCTAGCTAGAGCAGCGGGTGCGTGGTGGGAGAATGTCCGCGCCATGCAGCCCGAAGGCCAAGTAATGACTTGGGAAGCCTTCAAGTCCAAGTTTTGCAAAGCCCACATCCCCTCCGGACTCATCAAGATCATACGCGACAAGTTCCTCAATCTCAAGCAAGGTGGGATGAATGTCACTGAGTACCTCAACATGTTCACTACCTCGGGAAGGTATGCCCCTAATGACATCGACACTGACGAGAAGAAGAGAGAACGTTTCCTGAATGGACTTCATGAGGAGCTGCAAACCTATTTGGTAGCTGTCGTGGTTTCGTCAACAGATCTGCCATAGGGGTAGGTGTATGGCAGTTTGTGGAAGGGGGTGAACACGGCGGAGCGATCCGGGATGGTGGTAGCACGAGTTTACCCAGCTTTAGATCCCGCAACGGTGGTGAGACCCTACGTGCTGCTATAATTCACTATATGGCAACAAGTGCTCGGTTACAATGATGAGGTTGGTTGTTTCGCTATGCGATTGGCCGTATGTCTAAACTGTGCCCCAAGGGCTTCTCCACGCCGGCTTATAAAGGCGCCTGGCGTGGGCTACATGATGGTACCGGAGCGGATACAACTTGGAGTCCTAGACTAAGTCCTATGCGTGTACTACAAGGCAACCCGCCATGGGCCTGTCTGCGGATCCGCCATGAGCTCCTGCGTCCAATACCGCCATGGTTTCTCCAGCAACTGGGCCGCCCGGTAGGCAATCCGCCATACCACCCTGATGGGCCACCCTGGCTTGATGGTTTAGGACTACGTCGCTGGTATACCTATTTGGTATATCCCCAACAGTAGCCCCCAGGGAACTTCAAGATTGCCATCTCCATCCGCCATGCCTTGTTCTTGGTGAAGTCCATCCGCCATAGCTTGTCTTTTTTTTCTGCATCTGGATGGCGGTTCTTGATGTTCCTCTTTTCTCCATCTCTCAATCCGCCGTGGATAGCGGATTATGCGACGTAGTTTCAACATAGCGAGATTTCCGGGACCCGTTGGATCATACCATAGAAATCCGCCGTAATTTTCGGCACGTAGTTCCTTCTACGGCAAGATTCACAGCGCAAGCACTGTTAACAAAAGTTATTGTTTTACCCCTGGACACATGTAGCCGATCTAGGGTTTCCGTGATCAAGATGAATGGTTCTGATGGTGGGCACGAATCTCGAGGCCCAGGGCCTATATATACCCCGGCCGCTCACCCCGGCCAGTTCACACTTCATTCACCCCCCGTGTACTCTCTCTCCTCAGCGCCTCCTCGAGAGCTCCGCGATCTCCGACGAGCCGCTGCCCAGAGTTCTTCGCCGCCGGTCATTTTCCCGCCACAAGCTGGCTTCATCTTCATCTTCTTCTTTCAAGGTCTTGGAAATCATTTCCGCCACACCCCTAGCCGCCATGGATCCATAATCACCTCATCAGGCCACAGCGTCTGAAGCCGATGTGAGTTCAGCAAGGTCATCTGACACCGAATCCGCTATGCCCGAGACTTCGGGAGGTCGCTAGGATCCCTACAACCTAGGTGAAGGAGATCTGTCCTCTTTGGAGCTAGAGGGACGGATAGCGGCCAAGGAGATCTCGAGATGGCGAGCAGATCCTGGTGCGGCCATGCCTGCCCCTTCAGATGGAAAGATCGTGATGCTTAAGTCTCACATCGATCGAGGCTTCAGCCTTCCGCCATCCTACTTCTTAAAGGGCGTACTTCGGCATTACAGGTTACAGCTACACTACATTGCCCCGAATAGCTTCACAATCATAGCGGGATTTGTCGCGCTGTGCGAAGGATATCTGGGTATCTACCCACGCGGAGACTTATTCCGCTTATATTTCCATATCCGCCATAACCGGGATGCAAATGGAGACCTTCGCAACTGCGGATCAGTCTCATTTGTTCCTCATAGCGGGAAATCATATCCTTATATCAAACCGCATGATTCTGCAAAGGGATGGCGGGGATCTTTCTTCTATCAGGCTGACCAGGCCCCTCCTGAAAGGAAGTACGGCCTGAGGTCTTTTGTTGATGGTCCCGCCGAGGAGAAGGATAGCTGGGGCATTATGGACGATTTTACCATGGACGACGAATGCCAACTCTGCTCATGACGGATTTCCAAACTTGTGTTTTCTGGACTGACAGGTGTAGACACCATCCATTACTAGATCTCACGGCGGATCCAGCCTCTTCAATATCACCTAGCTCTGATGTGCGAGTATAGCGGAATCGACGACCCTCAACGCTATTCCAAGGAGGAATTATCTTCTGAAGAGATCGAGCGCCGAATCCGCAACATCATCAAGGTGGGACGAGATGAGAAGTTGGAGCTGAAGATTCCCATGTATGAGAACGGCAATTGTCCAGAGGTGAGTGCCTTCCTGTTCCGCTATAATCGTTATTTTCCTTGACTAATTTGCATTTTTCTGCAGCTTTCCTCCCTTCCACCTTCCGAGCTGAGCCGTCTTGTCCGCTATCCATGAATGAAGGAACTCACCGATGATGAGGATGAGGCATCCTCATCTCCAAGAAGACAGAAGGTGGCGGAAGAGGAGAATATGGCGGAGGAGCCCATGGCAACAGTGCACTGTGGTGTTCGTGGCTCGGGCAGGCGTGTTCGCGGATTAGGCAAGAGAGTTATCTCCTGCCATCTGTCCCCAGCACTGCGCGGACACCTAGAGACCGTTCCTGAGCATTCCGCTACTATCAAGCTACCAGAACGGAAGTAAGGAAGATGTTCTTTCGATTGCACACCATCTCTAATTTGACTTGTTCTGATCTGTGACTTTGTGCATAGGAGGAGGAAAACTGCTGGCCAAAAAACTCCAAAGACCAAACCATCTCCTACAGTTGTTCCTCCTACACCCGATGCCCCTGCCCACCCAGCTGGTCCTTCCGCTTCTGCCCAAAAGGCTAGCAAGATGGCGGATGCATTGACAAAGGATTCCAGGCCCTCCGCCAATCCTGTTAAGGGCCCAAAAAAGGTAAGTTTTGGCGAAAAGGCAGTCGAGATGGGTGCGGGAGTTGGAGAGGCTTCCAAGTGGAAAAAGAAGGCAGATGCTCTTTTCCGTCTTGATTGCCTGCAGGAAGAGGCCAGCAACCACGTGTTAACCGCTATGTAGTCTTTTGTTCACAGAACCAATATCGTAAAAGAGGTATGTACTCCCAGTAGCCCCCGAGCAACATGGCGGATTTTCATAGATAATCCGGTATGGTGCTCTAAGAGAAACTACTTTTAGATTTTGCATAATACAACCCCCGAGTGCCGCCATATTCTGCGGTGCTCCTAGAGAACTTAAATTTTGCACTGAGTAGCACCAGAGCATTATGGCGGATAACTATCCGGCATAAGGCTCTAAGAAGACTAAAAAATCATCATGAGTAGCCCCCGAGCGTTATGGCGGATTACGATCCGGCATAAAGCTCTAAGAGTGACTAAGTTAAAAAAAATCATCATGAGTAGCCCCCCAGCATTATGGCGGATAACTATCCGGCATAAAGCCCTAAGAGTGACTAACACATAATATCGCTTTATCAGAATTACAAGAAAGTGGTGGAGGACCTGGTCCAAGTCGTTAGCTCGCAGGAGAAGGAGCTGGCGGAAAAGAGCACGCTCGTGGTGGAGTTGCAGAAGTAGATCGAGAATAGCGGTAATTTTCTTTTGTCTTTGACAAGTTTAAGTGCCTTTGTGCTAGCCGATCAATACTTTGCTATTATTTCCGCCATGCAGATGCTGCTAAGCTGAAGTCCACACTCGAGGGGGTGGAAAAGGGCCACGCTATCGCGATGGATGGGTTGCAGCAGCAGCTCCAAAAATCTTTGGCCGTGAATACCCTCCTCGAAGAGAAGCTCAAGGACCAGGAATGCCAGAACTGCTAGAAGCAAAAGGAGGTAGAGGATCTCCATAAAGCCACCGCCGACTTTGAAAAGCGGCAGGATGGCTTCAACGAGGTCCACGATCACTTCCAGAAGACTTTGCTAGGTAGCGATGGCTCTCCATACTGTGTAGTTTGTAATAATATGATATGTAGAATATGACGCCTTGTTTGTTTCCGCTATGCAATGACCCTGGAGCAAGGCGAGGTGGATTCCGCCACCGGTTTACGCATGGCCACCGACGCGGCAAAGAAGGAGCTAGATGGCCTTCTTAATGCTGGTCGTCAGGCGTGCGGAAGTCTGCAGATAGTGGGTTCAGCTGGCCTTTCTGCCATAGGGCTCACCAAGAAGCTGCTGCTCGTGCCTGGTCTGGTGGCGGACTGGAAGCAGTCTTCCGCTCGGGATGGTGCCAAAACTGCCTTGACTTTAGCAAAGGCCCACTACCCCGAGCTGGACCTGGACTTGATCACCTCCGGCATCCCGAAGAGCGGCGAGGACGGAGCGCCGGTGGACGAGTCCGCCATCCGGCAGAGTGTGCTAGGATATGATCAGATGTGTGCCCTGGGCACTCAGCTGAACGTATACTATGAGGCATACGATCTACCGGGGTCTCCAAGCCAGGCTTCAGCGTCGGTCTCTGCAGCCACTTCTGGTGCTGATGGCGGTGACGACGTGTCCTCTGCTGTTCCGCCATCTTAGGTTATACCCTGCAATGTGGCAGGAAGAAAACAATGCATCAATTCGGCCCCTGAGTGGGTCTGTAAGTTTAAACTTTAAACTGCGTGTGTGCTTGTACTGTGCTTGATCTACGCGTGGCGGATCAGAGAATGCTATTAAACGTATGGCACAGTTTTATCAAGTCTTTAAGTGGTTTATGTGCGAAAAAACTGACAGGCCTATTTTTATGCAACTTGCAGCAGTTTGACATGCTTAAAAAACAACACTTTGAAAAAAATTCTCGCTTAGGATTATGCAATCCACCATCCGGCTCTTTGTGCTTGACTTTTCATGAGATGGCAGAATCTTCGCATGAACAATCTCCTAGGGCGACGATACTTAATAGCAACCGTCCAAAACCCTTAGCGGATAGCGGTTTAGATCGCCAAAAAGTCACTACTTGGGAATCCACACAAAGAACATCAGATGGAGATTAAAACATAAATATGCTATGCGGACCGCTTATGGTGGATTTAAAAAGACACAAATGCAAAGCACAATTGCGCAAAGGTTCCACACGATCTAAATGAACAATAAAGTAGGTAAAAGACTCAGAAAAAATCAAGAGTGAACCAGAATCTTTATTTCATTGATCATATAGAGGTGCCTATTACATAGCCTAAGTAAGTGCTAAGTGTAGAAAGGACGTAGCTGTGCGATGTTCCAAGGACGATCTGTTTCATCGTAGATATCGTCAGGGTCTCTTCGTTTGTGTTTCTTACTGGGTCGCTTATCTAGCTCGCGAATATCAACAAGGTAGTAGGAACCATTCAGTAGAGCTTTGTTGATGACGAAGGGTCCTTCCCAAGGCGGGGATAGCTTATGCGACTTCTGCTGTTTGAGGCATAGCACCAGGTCCCCTTCTTTGAACGAGCATTTGCGAACCCGGCGGCTGTGATAGCGGCGGAGGTTCTGCTGGTAGATGGTGGATCTCTAGGCTGCTACGTTTCGTTCCTCTTCTAGCAGGTCCACAGATAGTTGTCTGAACACTTCTGCATGTTCTTCCTCATAGGCCTCGACTCTTAGAGAATCGTAATGTACATCACTTGGCAGAATTGCCTCTGCTCCATAGACTAAGAAGAAAGGGGTGAGGCCTGTTGATCTATTTAGCGTGGTGTGTAGACTCCATAGCACAGATGGCAACTCTTCTGCCCAAGCTCCTGCTGCTCTATGTATCGGTGCTTCTAGGCGTGGCTTGATCCCTGACATGATTAGTCCATTGGTCCTCTCAACTTGGCCATTGGACTGTGGATGCACCACAGAAGCAAGGTCAAGGCGGATTCCGTTGTGATGGCAGTATTCTTCAACTTCTCCCTGAGACAAGTTAGTGCCATTGTTGGTGACAATGCTATGTGGGATGCCGAATCTAACCACAATGTCCTTGACAAATTTTAGGGCGGTTTTGCCATCAAGCTTCCTGATGGGCTTAGCTTCCACCCACTTCGTGAATTTGTCTACCTCTACCAAGAGGTGCGTAAATCCCGAAGGTGCTATTTTTAGCGGACCCACCATGTCCAGCCCCCAGACCGCGAAAGGCCAAGTTATAGGTATAGTGTGCAGTGCTGTGGCGGGCATGTGGGTTTGCTTGGAGTACATCTGGCAACCTTGGCAGAGCTCCACGATACGGTCTGCATCTGCCTTGGCTGTTGGCCAGTAAAACCCATGGTGGAATGCCTTGGCTACTAGGGATCTGGCGGCGGCGTGATGCCCACATTCGCCTTCGTGGATCTCCCTTAGTATTTCGATTCCGTCCACTTGGGATATGCACTTCATGAATACTCCCGAGGTGCTTCGTTTGTAGAGCTAGCCATCGATGATGGTGTATGCTTTTGCTCTACGCTCGATTTGTCTCTTTTGGACTTCGTCTTCGGGTAGTTTCTTGTTCGTCAGATACTCCAGGTAGGGCTCTGCCCATGGCGGGTTGCTGGGAAAAACCGCCATAACAGGGGAGCTTGCTAGTTCCGGATTTTCTGGATCCACCATCTTGACTGATGGTACATGCAGATGCTCGAGGAACACGCCTGGCGGGACTGCCTTGCGTCTAGACCCTAGCTTGGACAGGGTGTCGGCTGCCATGTTATTCTATCGTCGTACATGCTTTATGTCGTAGCCGAGGAAACTTTTGGCCATCTCGTCCACTTCGTCTTTGTAAGCTGCCATGACTTCATTCCGAGCTTTGTATGTGCCATCCACCTACTGGCCGACAAGGTCAGAATCTCCACAACACATAATGTGATGTACGCCGATCTCCTTTGCGACGTGTAGCCCATGCAGTAGCGCTTCATACTCCGCGATGTTGTTGGTGGTGGGGAAGTAGATCTGGAGAACGTAGCTGAGCTCATCTCCCTTGGGAGATTTGAGAGTCACTCCAGCCCCCGAGCCGTGTAGCAGCTTTGAGCCATCAAAGTGCATCACCCAATGCTCTGGTTCTAGGACGGGCGTACTCTCGTGTGCTTCCTTCCAATCTGCCATGAATTCCGCCAAAGCCTGAGACTTGATGGCGGTGCGAGGCTTGTAGTCGATGTCGAAGGAGGCCAATTCAGTGCCCCACTTTGCAACTCGTCCTATTGCATCGCTGTTGTTGATGATGTCCTTCAGTGGAGCCTTGCTCACCACTTTGATCTTATGGTCATAGAAGTAATGCCGTAACTTACGAGAAGCTAGGAAAACTCCATATGCCAACTTTTGGTAGTGAGGGTAGCGCTGCTTGGATTCCGTCAGGACCTCACTGACATAGTAGACTGGTTGCTGTACGCCGTACTCTTGCGCTTCTTCCTTACGTTCTACCACGATGACGATGCTGACGACCCTGTTGGTAGCTGCCATGTATAGTAACATGGGCTCCTGATCTTCGGGAGCTGCCAGGACTGGTGCAGTGGATAGCACTCTCTTCAGATCCTTAAGCGCAGCGTCTGCCTCGTCGGTCCAGACGAATTCGTCTGATTTCTTCATCACTTGTAGAGTGGCAGAGCCTTCTCGCCAAGACAACTGATGAATCTGCTCACTGCTGCCACGCAGCCTATGAGTCGCTGCACGTCCTTTAGGTCATTGGGCCGGGAGATTTCAAGGATAGCTGATTTTCTCCGGGTTGACTTCGATACCACGGTGGGAGACAATGAATCCTAGGAGTTGTCCAGCTGGGACCCCGAAGACACACTTCGTGGGATTGAGCATCATGTTGTACTTCCTTAGGTTATTGAAGGTCTCCTGCAAATCCGCTATAAGGTCGTCCTGCTTCTTGGACATGACGGCGATGTCGTCAACATATGTGTGGATATTGCATCCGATTTGATCCGCCATGCACTTTTGCTTGGTGCGCTGGTATGTTGCTCCTGCGTTCTTCAGACCGAATGGCATTGTCACATAGCAATTCGTGCCATAAGGTGTTACAAACGAGGTAGCAAGCTGATCGGACTCCTTCATCTTGATTTGGTGGCAACCTAAGTAGGCATCTAAGAAACACAGCAGCTCCGATCCTGCCGTCGAGTCAATGACTTGGTCAATGTGCGGCAAGGGAAAAGGGTCTTTGGGACACGCTTTGTTTAGGCCGGTGTAATCTACACACATGCGCAGAACCTTAGTGTTTTTTCTTAGGAACTAACACAGGATTTGCCACCCACTTTGTATGGATCACTTCTTTGATAAAGCCCGCCTTCAACAGCTTGTAAATTTCCTTTGCTATGGCGCGACGCTTTTCATCTCCGAAGCACCTCATTGCTTGTCTTACTGGCTTGGATCTAGGGATTATTTGCAGGGCATGCTCGGCGAGTTCTCTGGGTACACCTGTCATGTCAGATGGCTGCCATGCGAAGATGTCCCGGTTCTCACAGAGGAACTCGACGAGCGCGCTTTCCTATTGGGACAGGCTTTTCCCTATTGAGGTGGTCTTGGCGGCATCGCCAGCGACAAGTTCCACCTGCTTTGTATCAACTGTAGGCTTGAAGGTTGGCGGGGAGGCAGACACTTCTTGCTTGGATGCCGGCATCTCCGCGGGGTCCGTGGTGGCATGGATTTCCTTGAACTCCTTGCCGAAGAACACTACTTCCGCGAAGGCGGCTTCTCCGTCCTTGCACTCCTTGGCCTTTTTGAAACTGCCATAAACTGTGATGATTCCTTCAGGTCCTGGCATTTTCAGCTGGTTGTAGATGTAGCACGGCCTGGCGTGAAAGCTATGGAAGGCAGGGCGGCCGAAGATCACGTGGTATGTACTCTTGAAAGGGACCACGTCAAAGGTTATGGGCTCTTCGCGGTAGTTATTTTCATCGCCGAAGGCAACCCTGAGGGTGATGGACCCGAGGGACTTTGCTTGGCGGCCAGGAACCACTCCATAGAAAGTGACAGCACTATGGCGGAGTTGGGTCTTGGTAAGGCCTAGCTTTGTCAGTGTTTCCACATACATGATGTTCAGGCTACTTCCGCCATCCATCAGGCACTTGGAGAACTCGTAGCCTTGGATCAGGGGATTAACCACCATGATGTAGTATCCATCCGGGATGTGCTCTGGGTGATCGTCGCAGCTCCATTGCACCGGCATCTCGGACCATCGGACATACTGGCTGACTTTAGGCACGGTGGCATTTAAGGAGCGCATGGCGGCTCTCTGTGCCTTAGCCGTAGGAGGTCCAAGGAAGGTGTGGAATGATCCCTTCTTAGTGCTCTTGAACGGGTTGCCTGTGCCAGTTCCACCCTTTTCGGCGGGTTTTGGCGCAGGGTCTTCATCCATGTCACTGCTATCCTTGGACTCCTTTTCCTTGTCCGCTTTCCCTTTGCCACGAGGCCGTTGTCGCCATGTGTGTTTGTAGCCAGCTTCTTGGTCCGCCTTGAGGTCGTTGAAAAATTTGTAGTTCCTGTTGGTGTGGTTGCACTTTCCTGAAGCGTCCCGATGGGCGAAGCATGACATGTCGCGGTATTCGTCGTAGAACACATGTGCAGCCGGCGCCGTAGCGGAAGTTGGAGAGCTTCGCGGCTGGCCGTTGCTGGAACCTCGTCCCCGGCCGCATTGGCTACTCTGTCCTTTATTGGAGAAGGTTGTGGCCACCATATCCGGGGTTTGCTGCTCTTCTGGCGGATTCTTCCGTTTGTTGCTGTTGTTCCGCTTTCCGGTGTTCTGGATGGCGGAAGCCTTCAAAGATTCGCGGGCGTCGTCATCAGCGGCCGCGTAGTTGCTTGCAATGGTGATCATGGAATTTAGGGTTAGTTTCCCTTCGTTCCTTTCTCGTAACAGGCGATGGCGGAGTAGCTGGCCTCTCTCCAAACTGTCAATGAACGCGAGGATGGCGGATTCGTCAGTAACCCCTTCACAGGAGTTCTTCATATCTAGCCAACGTGCGAGGAAAGTTCGGGAGGTCTCGTCCTCTGCTCGCCGACACCGTTGGAGGTCACCTATATTGTGAGGTCTCTTGTAGGTACCCTCGAAGTTTTCAGTGAACGCATTCTGCATGTCAAACCAGGTTTGGATGGAATTTTCCGCCAAGTCGTTGATCCACTACCGCACTGTGCCGGAAAGCATCAGGGGCAGATAGCGGACAGCAACATTGGGTGATCCTCCTGCGAACTGCACTGCATTGAAGTAGTCTTGCAGCCAAGTTAAGGGCCTGTCAACTCCATTCAACTGGCGGATGTTTTTCTCGATTTTGAACCCATGGGATGGGCTCATCACGAATCCGTTGTCCAAAGCACTTTAGGCCGAGGAAGAAGGCTGTTTGAGACTTGGCAATCTCGTTTAGGTGGGTTCGTGTGTCGTATGGCTTCTTGTCCTACAGATCTTTTTCTGAGAGGCGCGTGACCTGGCTAGGCCGCCACCGCCACCGCCGCCGCCATGGGGGCTGCTTGGTGGGGATGGTGAAGGGTCATGCCTTTTACTCTCGACATCCTGCGATGGATCTCTGCAACTATGATGGCTTCCATCTGCTCTTCGTGGAGCTGGGTCATCGTCATGTCGGCGGGAGCCCTGCCCTTTGTCATCGCGGTGGCGTGAAGAGCGATGCTTATCCTTGTCGTTGTTGCGATGCGCGGCGTCGTCATGGCGAGATGGTTCCCTATGCCTGGATCCGCCATCCCGACTAGTTTCACGTCGTGGCGGCTCGTCTCTCCGGCCAGCGTCACGACTCCTTCCTCGCTTGCCATCATTATCGCGTATGACAATTCCTCCCTATGGGATTTCAAACGTCTTGTACTTTGGTGGCGGCATGTTGGACTTATGGTGAGGTTGGGCCTTGTCTTGGTATCCATAAGCAGGGTAGTTCTTGTGAGGCGGCGATGGATTTCTTTGATGGCCCTTGCCATGTGGCTTGTCATCAGAGGATATTGGGATGGCATCTACCCTGTTGCGAGCTTCTCTTCTTCGGACTTCTGAGGATCCGGTGTGAGATTCGTTATCAGGGCGTGTACCATAATTGCCATTACCTCGAGCCTTGGAGGCAGTACTGGACCTGCATATCGCGGGATCAGATTCAAGCCGTCGTGATAACGTAGCTTTCTCCTGCTGCACCAATGCTTTGGTCATCAGTTTTACCGCCGTCTCTAGGGCTGCTGGGCTTTTGTTATGCTCCAATAGCTCCTTTGCGGCCACGATGTTTTCAATGGGCGTAGCCCTGACTTCATCGCGGTTCTTGTCCACATATGGCGGATTCTTGATATACATCCTGGCTAGAGTTTCTGCGGCTGGCACGGTGAACTCAAGGTTTCGTGCCAGCTGCGGGTCACCTCCCTCATTCATTTGATTCAGGATGAGAGTAACGTACTTCTCCTCCATGTTCCTTGCGCGCTTCAGCGTGTCTTGAGCTTTAGCAATGTCGCCATCTAACTTTTTGCCCATCTTCTCGACTCGCTTTGCTTCTTTGAGGATTGCTCGCCTTTTCTTCTCGAGACCGTTCACGTCTCTGACATAGTCAGGGGTGATTGGATCTGCTAGAGTTCCATAGACGACCTTGTCCAGCGGGGTCGTGAAGTCTTCTGGGTGATGCACCACAGGGATGGCGGGTTGCAGAGGCCTGGGGCCGCCCTGGATCTCGG
The DNA here is from genome assembly GCA_007115705.1 of Dactylis glomerata. Lineage (NCBI taxonomy): Eukaryota > Viridiplantae > Streptophyta > Magnoliopsida > Poales > Poaceae > Dactylis > Dactylis glomerata. The sequence continues at coordinate 3,130,209 of QXEO01002107.1, read as the reverse complement.
GAAGTTGTTCCATGGCGGGATCGGCGGCTCGTGGCGGGTTACCCTGCTCTTTGTCGACATCTCCATCATGGGCTGCCTGAGATGGTGGATCACCGGTTGTCTGCCCAGCGTCATCTCCTTTGTTGGTCATGAACACCTGCTTGGCGGCTGTGTTCTGCTCTTCATGTTCTTGCTGAGCTAATTCCGCCTCGATCTTTCTCATGGCGGCGTCATAGTGATCAGAATCATAGCCTTTGCTATCCCAGTCATCCGATTCACCACTTTCGTTAAGTGCCTCTAGGATGGATTCACCTGGGCTCTCATCTCCATTGGAGGCAGATCCCGAAGTGGTTCCTGTGAAAGCAACAAGGCAATACCGCGGTGCCTCTAACGCCAGATTGCTCATGGTGGATTCACAGCGGTCTACCACCACTTCCTTTACCTCTAGGGCAGGCTGGGTGGGATTGTTTTTTAGATCCGATCTAGATAACTTGGAAAGTTTTAGATCAGATGATTCCTCCTCTGTATCCAGCTCGAAAGCGGTCCATTTGGGGGTTTCAGCCATACCAATCCGCTGGAAATTAGTTTCTGTAGCGGGGGTAAGGTCCGTTTCTCCGATGAAGATGTGGATGTCTCTGATACGTCTCCAACGTATCTATAATTTTTGATGCTCCATGCTTGTTTACACACCATTTGCCTACTGTTTCATTACACTTCGTGGCACTTTTATGCATTTTCCGGAACTAACCTATTAACAAGTCGCCACAGTGCCAGTTCCCTGTTTTCTGCTGTTTTTGTGTTTCAGAAGTGATACACAGGAAATATTCTCGGAATTGGACGAAACAAGTTCCTAAAGTCTTATTTTTCCCAGAAGCTTCCAGAGATCCGAAGAGGAGACAGAGTGGGGCCACGAGGGGGCCACACACCAGGGCGGCGCGGCCCAGGCCCTGGCCGCGCCCCCTACATGTGAGACCGCCTCGGTCCACTTCTGACGATGCCCCTTCGCCTATAAAGACCCCCCGATGAAAAAACCTAAGGACCTGATCAATTTTCCAGAACGCATCGCGATCCGCCGCCGCCGTCGACCCGAAGATCGGGAGGGTCCAGAAGCTCTTCCCGGCACCCTGCCGGAGAGGGGAATCGCCACCGGAGGTCTTCTTCATCGCCATGCTTGCCTCCGGAGCGATGAGTGAGTAGTCTACCTTGGACTATGGGTCCATAGCAGTAGCTAGATGGTTGTCTCCTCCACCTTGTGCTTCATGTTTAGATCTCATGAGCTGCCCTACATGATTGAGATCACCGTTATGTAATTCTACATGTTTGGTTTGTTGGGATCCGATGAATATTGGTGTTATGATTGAGTTGCTATACTGAAATATATCTTATGTTATCTCTATGTTGTTTATGATCTTGCATGCTCTCCGTTGTTAGTAGCTATCTTGGCCGAGTAGTTGCTAGTGACTCCAAGAGGGGGTATTTATGCTCGATAGTGGGTTCATGCCTGTATTTAATCTGGGGGAGTGATAGAAACCTCTAAGGTTGTAGATGTGCTGTTGCTACTAGGGAGAAAACAATATTCATATGCTCAAGGGCATATGCTTTGTTTACATTACACACTTTGCTTAATGCAATTATGTGTTGTTCGCAACTTAATACTTGTGGAGTTCTCGGATTGATTCGCCACAAGTGGATTATTAGTCATAGATGCAGTTGGATGGCGGTCTATGTATTTTGTTGTAATGCCCAGAGTAAATCGCATAGTGATCTTCTTGACATATCACGTTTATCTTTATTCTATCAATTACCCAACTGTAATTTGTTTACCCAGCATGTGTTATTTATCTTATGGAGAGACACCACTAGTGAACTGTGGACCCCGGTCCTATTTCCATCATATTGCTATCACCTGTTTACTTTACTCGCATTGTTTACTTTACTCGCATTCTTCTACTGTTTTCCACTCGATACGCTTATACCCTTTGTTTCAAGCAAACCGGTGAGATTGACAACCTCATCGCAAGTTGGGAGCAAAGTACTTGGTTGTGTTGTGTGCAGGTTCCGCGTTGCAGCTAGCAAGCAAAGCTTGGACGAGGCGCCATATATAAATTGTCCGAAGCTGTCGCAAACTAGCAAGCATCACCTACAGTCGTATTGCCCGTTCTTCTCCTGATCGACATAACCTTGGTTTCTTAACTGAGGGAAAACTAGCTGCAATACTCATCACACCTTCCTCTTGGGGTTCCCAACGGGCTGGTCATTCACCACGCATCAAGCTAATTTTCTGGCGCCGTTGCCGGGGAAGAGTGGAAGACCTCTGCAAGGGGAGTTTTTCGCACACACATCCTTTACTTTGTTATTGTTTTGCTTTACTTTATTTATTTTACCTGCATCGTTTTATATCAAAAACCCAAAAAAATTAGAATCCTTGGTAGTTGTTATTTCTTTACTTTTAGTTCATCATGATGTTCCCTAAGTACATTCTGGAGGACCTCTCAGTAGGTAGTGGTTCAATTACTGGGAAAGATAACATTGAGGAGTTCTTTAATCACATTAGTATGCATAAGGAAGTTGAGGAAAAATCTTTGGTTGAGCTAGCTGCTAGTTATGAAGTTGCTTCTGCTTATTTAGTTCACATGTTAGAAGCTAGGTTTGCTAGTCTTAATCCTTTTATGCAATACATGTTCCTTAAGCTTTATGAAATTGAAGATCCTGAAAAGAAAGCTTTTATCTTGGAAACTTTGCGCATAGAATTTAGAGATGTTGCAATTGAGGCTAGGAAAGTTTTTAAGAACTTTAATAAGCTTGGCTCGCCTATTGAAATTGTTAGTACACCCAATGAAGATTCTAGAATGCCAATACCTTGTAAACTCGTAGGAATTCATAATGCCTTGGTAACTAATTTTAGTTGGATTTGTCCTGAAAATATTTTTGATGAAAATAGTGTACCAAAGCGTGACTATAAGGGATACTCAAAACCTCAATTGGATAGTATTCATTTCTTTATTCCTGTAGTGGATCCTGATCCCCCTTTTATTATTACTTGATTCGCAATTTTCTGCGCCTAGCTCAAAGGCGTTAAAGAAGAGCACTCTTGGGAGATAACCCAATGTTTTATTTCCAGTACTTTTTCTTTTATTTGAGTCTTGGAAGTCATTACTACTGTAATGACCGCTCCTTATCCTTTTTTATTTTATTGTTGTGCCAAGAGAAGCCTCTAGTTCGAGTGAGGTAAAGATTTGGGGATGTTGCTGTCATAAAACTATTTTCGGTGCTGCACCGTAAAAATTCGTGTAAATTCTATGTATATCTTTTGGACCTGCGATTTCTTGTGCATATGCACCCGGTTATATCCAAACTTTCGTTAGATGAACACTTTTTGATTTGAGCAACAGAAAACCCCTTAAAAATTCGACCTTTGTCAGCTATTCTGTTTTGACAGATTTCTGCCAATATTTATGTTTGCCGCTTTATCGCTTTCTTTTTGAGTTCTTTTGATCACGGAACTTTTGGGAAAGTTTCTACAGTAGTATATACTTTATATGTGGTGGTTTTGGGTTGAAACCTGAAGCAAAAAGAGGTTGATTATATGTTATGCTACACTAATGTTGCTAATAGATTTGTGTTTAGTTTTGTAGGAAAAAAGTTTTCAAGTGTAGGGATTGGAGAATGATGAGATGAGTTGAAGAATGGACAAAAGCTCAAGCTTGGGGATGCCCATGCATCACCCCAAGAAATATCCAAGAAGTACAAGCGTCAAAGCTTGGGGATGCCCCCGAGGCACCCCTTCTTCATCAGCAAAAATCAGGTCACCTTTCAAAACACTATATTTTTATTGCTTCATGTACTATGTGTTTTTCTTGGAGCGTCAGTTGTTTTAGTTTTCTTAGTTAGTTTAGTTTTGTTTGCTGCAATAAATGGTTGGACCCCAACAAATTTTCTTTGGAGGAGATGTACTCGTTTTCATTTGCCAAGAACACTCTGTTTTCATTCTTACAATTTCACCGAGTGTTCTTCTTTTTCTGCTACTGCTTTTACTTTTCATTTTTTCCTTGATTTGCATTTAGACCTTGTCATATCTTTTCATCAAGGTGTATTTTTGCCTCTGATCTTTATTGGTTTTCATCAAAAGAGGTGTCTCTAAAAATTTCAAATGGTGTTGGAAATGAGAAAAAGCTTTATGCAAAAAAGTGGTACAAGAAGGAGCTTGTGTAGACTGCGGCTTAGGCTTTTTCATGTCATGCTTGATGTCTTTTTGATGGTATGCTTAGTGGTTTTGCTGTAGCATGAATTGTCTCAAATAAATGAGATTGCTTAATGAGCCTTGGAAAAAATCATGCGTTGTTTTAATTGTATGGAAGCATTATTTTAGTTTTCTCCTTGATGCTTTATTTGGGTTGACTTGGCGCATGCTCACACATGTTAGACTCATACAAAGTCGCCAATAGCCTCTATGATCATTTAGTTTTTGACTTTTGATGCCATCTTATGCTTCTTTTAATGTCGATTTGTTGTTTTGCATGATTATGGCCATTATTGCTCTCTTAGTTGGTCGCTCCCAGTCTTTTGCTAGCCCTCGCCTTGTACTGAGTATGAGCTCTACTCGTGCATCCAACTCCTAAAAACCAAGTTTGCCAAAGTGTCCACCATACATACCTACTAGCAATTTGCTATTCCAAGTAAATTTGACTTGCTTTTATCTTCTCTTCAAATTAAACTCTTACCAGTGTTATGCGAAAATTGGTTAGTAAAGCTCTCACGAACCGGAAGACACACTTTACTTTTTCCTGTTCTTTAAAATTTGACATTGTGGTCTCTTATGTTGAGTTGTTATGCTTGCAAGTTGTAAGTTGGATTCTAGCCCATCCATGCTATCATGGGGCAAGCTTTCAACATTGCACTTCTTATTTGAGTTGATATCGTGATCTTTTGTTTATGGATGCCCGCGGTGTGAAATAAATTGGGAATCTTGTGGGGATCATGGAGTTTGTATATGTTTTAGGGAAACGCCTGGGCCGCCAATCTAAGCCATGCATAATTCATGGTGGAAATTTGTAGCATACCCATAGTGGACATTCGATGACGCATCTCAAAATAAAAAGCTAAACAAATGGTAAATAAAAGAGATGTCGAGGTGTTCATTGTCTGCTTGTCCTGTCATTTTGATGTGGGCTTGTTCCATGTCATCGGGCACGGAGATACCCCGTTGGCGGTTCTCGATAATACGTGTATACTTACAATGACAAGAGCCTTGCTTGGGACTCTAAGTAAAGTAGCATGAAATTTAGGTACTCGTATTCACGGGACACGAGGTTTTCAACTTATGATTTGTCAAGCATATGCATCATAATTGTTCTCGCATTAACTTTAACCATTCAAGATGCCTATGATGGGGGCAATGAGAGCTCAAAGCCGATAAGTACCATAATTTTTGAAGGTCTATAAAACTTGCAATCACTGCTTCCCTCTGCGAAGGGCCTTTCTTTTACTTTTATATTGAGTCACCACCTTCTATCTTTATGCACCATAAGAGAGCAAAGTTGTCATTCTTAGTATAATGTGCATTGTCCCAAAGTTTTCATTGATCGATTCATATTGTTGGTTTCACTTGTTCTCAAATTATTTGTATCTAGTCGCCCTCTTAAACTTGAAGGTGTCCTATGCATTTATGTTTTGCTCTCTATGAAGGACAAGCTGAAAATCATTTGTATGTTTTTCCTTATGATTTGAACACACGTTTGACTTTCATTGTTTCATTTTCATGATCTTTTGTTTGTGTTTATTTTCATGTTTACAACATGGTTGCTAAGTTTCTATTGTCAAGATTATATCTTCATGCCCATGTTTTAAGTTCTTATGATCCCAGCTCACAAATGCTTACATATATGATCAAGATTGTGTAGGTGCATGTCACCTCAAAAATTATTCTTTTGTTATCACTTACCTACTCGAGGACGAGCAGAAGTTAAGCTTGGGGATGCTTGATACGTCTCCAACGTATCTATAATTTTTGATGCTCCATGCTTGTTTATACACCATTTGCCTACTGTTTCGTTACACTTCGTGGCACTTTTATGCATTTTCTGGAACTAACCTATTAACAAGTCGCCATAGTGCCAGTTCCTTGTTTTCTGCTGTTTTGTGTTTCAGAAGTGATACACAGGAAATATTCTTGGAATTGGACGAAACAAGTTCCTGAAGTCTTATTTTTCCCGGAAGCTTCCAGAGATCCGAAGAGGGGACGGAGTGGGGCCACGAGGGGGCCACATACCAGGGCGGCGCGGCCCAGGCCCTGGCCGCGCCCCCTACGTGTGAGACTACCTCGGTCCACTTCTGACGATGCCCCTTCGCCTATAAAGACCCCCCGACGGAAAAAACCTAAGGACCCGATCAATTTTCCAGAACACATCGCGATTCCCCGCCGCCGTCGACCCGAAGATCGGGAGGGTCCAGAAGCTCTTCCCGGCACCCTGCCGGAGAGGGGAATCGCCACCGGAGGTCTTCTTCATCGCCATGCTTGCCTCCGGAGCGATGAGTGAGTAGTCTACCTTGGGCTATGGGTCCATAGCAGTAGCTAGATGGTTGTCTCCTCCACCTTGTGCTTCATGTTTAGATCTCATGAGCTGCCCTACATGATTGAGATCACCGTTATGTAATTCTACATGTTTGGTTTGTTGGGATCCGATGAATATTGGTGTTATGATTGAGTTGCTATACTAAAATATATCTTATGTTATCTCTATGTTGTTTATGATCTTGCATGCTCTCCGTTATTAGTAGCTATCTTGGCTGAGTAGTTGCTAGTGACTCCAAGAGGGGGTATTTATGCTCGATAGTGGGTTCATGCCTCTATTTAATCTGGGAGAGTGACAGAAATCTCTAAGGTTGTAGATGTGCTGTTGCTACTAGGGAGAAAACAACATTCATATGCTCAAGGGCATATGCTTTGTTTACATTACACACTTTGCTTAATGCAATTATCTGTTTCGCAACTTAATACTTGTGGAGTTCTCAGATTGATTCGCCACAAGTGGATTATTAGTCATAGATGCAGTTGGATGGCGGTCTATGTATTTTGTTGTAATGCCCAGAGTAAATCGCATAGTGATCTTCTTGACATATCACGTTTATCTTTATTCTATCAATTGCCCAACTGTAATTTGTTTACCCAGCATATGTTATTTATCTTATGGAGAGACACCACTAGTGAACTGTGGACCCCGGTCCTATTTCCATCATATTGCTATCACATGTTTACTTTACTCGCACTGTTTACTTTACTCGCATTCTTCTACTGTTTTCCACTCGATACGCTCATACCCTTTGTTTCAAGCAAACTGGTGAGATTGACAACCTCATCGCAAGTTGGGAGCAAAGTACTTGGTTGTGTTGTGTGCAGGTTCCGCGTTGCAGCTAGCAAGCAAAGCTTGGACGAGGTGCCATATATAAATTGTCTGAAGCTGTCGCAAACTAGCAAGCATCACCTACAGTCGTATTGCCCGCTCTTCTCCTGATCGACATAACCTTGGTTTCTTAACTGAGGGAAAACTAGCTGCTATACTCATCACACCTTCCTCTTGGGGTTCCCAACGGGCTGGTCATTCACCACGCATCAGTCTCCAACCGGAACGACGGTAAATCGGGTAGGGTCTTCTCTAGCCGGCACCCAGAGGTTATCCGCTGGGATGATGGGGAAGCCAGAATCGTAGAGGACACGCCCGATGGTGACGGTGTCGCCGATGCCTGCGAAGGCGGATCCCGCCTGGATCCGCGCTCCTGACGCGTTATGCCCCACGGTGGGCGCCAACTGTCATGGTTTCGTCAACATATCTGCCATAGGTGTAGGTGTATGGCGGTTTGTGGAAGGGGGTGAACATGGCGGAGCGATCCGGGATAGTGGTAGCACGAGTTTACCCAGCTTCAGATCCCGCAACGGTGGCGAGACCCTACGTGATGCTATAATTCACTATATGGCAACAAGTGCTCAGTTACAATGATGAGGTTGGCTGTTTCGCTATGCGATTGGTTGTATGTCTAAACTGTGCCCCAAGGGCTTCTCCACGCCGGCTTATAAAGGCGCCTGGCGTGGGCTACACGATGGTACCGGAGCGGATACAACTTGGAGTCCTAGACTAAGTCCTATGCGTGTACTACAAGGCAACCTGCCATGGGCCTGTCTGCAGATCCGCCATGAGCTCCTGCGTCTAATACCGCCATGGTTTCTCCAGCAACTGGGCCGCCCGGTAGGCAATCCGCCATACCACCCTGATGGGCCACCCTAGCTTGCTGGTTTAGGACTACGTTGCTGGTATACCTATTTGGTATATTCCCAACAGTAGGTGTGCCATATAAGGACCTGGAAGCTATGGTGGATGCTGCCATTATGGTGGAGGACAAGAACAAAGCTGCCCGCGAAAGCCGCAAGAGGAAGATGATGAGTCAGGGTGGACCTAGCAGCCAAAGGTCCCGCAGTATGCCCCCATCTAGATCTGTGCCACACCCTCAGAGGTTCGCCTCTCAAGCTCCCATGCCCAACAACCCTAACTGCCAGTACCAAAGCAACCGTCCTGCAAGCGGAAACTTCTTAGGAGGCAACCGTAACATCTTCAACCCCACCAACCGCAGCCAAGGAAGTGGCTGCTATACTTGTGGCCAGCCAGGGCACTTCTCTAAGGAGTGTCCCCTGAAGAAACCCTCTACGCCGAGCCTCAGCGCGCCGCGACCCAATCAGGGTCAAGGCCATGGACCCCCTGGGAGGAACCCGAAGAATCAAGCAAATGTTGCTCGGGGCCGCCTGAACCATGTCAACGCAGCTGAAGCTGAAGAAGCACCCGATGTCGTGCTTGGTATGTTTCTCGTCAACTCCGTGTCTATAAAAATTCTATTCGATTCTGGCGCATCACATTCCTTTGTCACGGAGAACTTCGTGGATAAGGGTAGTTTGAAACCTAGTCGCATGGATAGACTCATGATAGTGCAAATCCCTGGGTCAACCGCCAAGACCCAACTGTCCTGCAGAAATGTCCCAGTAGAACTCCACGGGGTAAAATTCCAAGCGGATCTGATTGTCTTAGGCACTAAAGGATTGGATGTGGTACTTGGAATGGATTGGATGTCCAAGTACCAGGGGCACATAGATTGCGCTCGGAAAGCCATAACCGTAACTAGCAGTAATGGAGTTCAGATTGAGAACATCGCAATCATGCCATCCCGCAAAGCCTACTACAAGAAGTCTATCTCTGGACCGACCCTTGACCAAGTTCCGGTGGTATGTGAGGAGTTGCCAGGTATGCCCCCTGACCGAGATATCGAGTTCGTAATTGAGTTGATTCCCGGGATAGCTCCCATTGCTCAAAGACCCTATCGTATGAACCCCCAAGAACTTGAGGAGTTAAAGAAGCAGCTTGCTGACATGCTCAACAAAGGCCTTATCAGTCCCAGCGCTTCACCTTGGGGATCGCCTGTTCTCTTTGTGGACAAGCGAGATGGTACCATACGACTGTGTGTGGATTACCGTAAGCTAAATGAGGTGACCATCAAGAATAAATACCCACTCCCAAAGATTGAAGACCTATTTGATCAGCTGAATGGAGCCTAAGTGTTCTCCAAGATTGATCTCCGCACTGGATATCATTAGCTGAAGGTCCGAGAGTCCGACATTCCCAAGACCGCCTTCACCACTCGCTACGGCCTGTTCGAGTACACTGTCATGTCCTTTGTCCTAACCAATGCCCTGCCTATTTCATGAATCTCATGAATAAGGTATTCATGAAGTTCCTTGACAAATTTGTGGTGGTCTTCATCGACGACATCTTGGTCTATTCCAAGGCCGAGGAAGAGCACGCAGAACATCTGCGGCTAGTATTGGGGACCCTACGTGAGCACCAACTTTACGCCAAATTTAGCAAATGTGAGTTTTGGCTGAAGGCAGTTGGATTCCTAGGCCATGTTCTCTCAGCCGGTGGAGTATCCGTTGACCCCTCAAAAATCACCTCCATCATGGAAAGAAAAGCCCCAACCAACCCCACCGAAGTCCGAGCATTTCATGGGCTAGCCGGGTATTATCGGAAGTTTGTATAAGGGTTTTCCAGCATCGCTCACCCATTGACTCAGCTGCTCAAGAAAGATAAGAAGTTTGAGTGGACTGAGAAGTGCGAGCAGAGTTTCCAAGAACTCAAGAAGAGACTAGTGACAGCTCTTATCCTAACCATGCCCGATATTACCAAGAGCTTCGATGTCTATTGAGACGCATCCAAGCTTGGACTTGGAAGTGTCTTGATGCAAGATGGCAAGGTTATCACCTACCTATCCCGTCAACTGCGCCCTCACGAGCTGAACTATCCTACCCATGACCTAGAGCTTGCCGCTGTTTTCCATGCCCTCAAAACATGGCGACATTACCTTATGGGGAACCGCTATGAGATTTACACCAACCACAAAAGCCTAAAGTACATTTTCTCCCAGAAGGAGTTGAACATGAGACAAAGGAGATGGATTGAACTCATCAAAGACTATGACCTAGGCATTCATTACCATCCCGGTAAAGTGAATGTGGTCGCCGATGCCCTCAGCCGAGAGCCTTGTTCCCTAAATGCCTTACTGAAGACCAGCCAACCAGCCTTATGCAAGGAGTTCGAGAAGTTTGAACTTGAGCTTGTAAGCCATGGTTTCTTAGCGAACCTTGAAGTCCGACCCACTCTCTTTGACCAGATCAAGGGAGCTCAGAAGGGTCATGAGAGTATTGAAGGAATCAAACGTAGGATGGGGCGAGAGGAAGTGCCTGGGTTTTTAATTGACCAGGAAGGTGTACTATGGTACAAAGGCCGCCTATGCGTCCCTAACATCGAGGAGTTGAAGCAACTCATTCTGAATGAGGCCCATGACACCCTGTATTCAATTCATCCCGGAGGCACCAAAATGTACCAAGACTTGAAGGAGCAGTTTTGGTGGCACGGTATGAAGCGGGAAATAGCTTTTCATATCGCCCGGTGTGACGTCTGCCAGCGTGTCAAGGCTGAGCACCAAAGACCTGCGGGTCTGCTACAGCCATTAAAGCTGCCACTGTGGAAATGGGAAGAAGTCGGAATGGACTTCATCACTGGGCTGCCTAGATCCAACCGAGGCCATGACTCTATCTGGGTTATCATTGACCGCCTGACCAAGGTCGCTCACTTTCTTCCTGTCAAGACCACCCATAAGGGCCAAGACTTAGCCGAGCTATATGTGTCCAGGATTGTCAGCCTCCATGGAGTGCCCAAGGTAATTGTGACTGATCGGGGCACCCAATTCACCTCAAGATTCTGGAACAAACTTCACGAAGCCTTGGGAACAAAACTCTCCTTTAGCACAGCCTATCACCCACAAACCGGTGGTCAAACCGAAAGGGTTAACCAGATCCTCGAAGACAAGCTTCGAGCCTGCGTCCTCTCATACAGGGCCAAGTGGGAGGACTGCTTGCCATTTGCCGAATTCTCTTACAACAATAGCTATCAGGCTAGTCTGCAGATGGCCCCCTTTGAAGCCCTGTATGGCCGCAAGTGCCGTACCCCTCTTAACTGGTCTAAAACTAGTGAGAGCCAAGTGTTTGGGCCGGATGTCCTTAAGGAAGTCGAAGAGCAAGTCCAGCTCATCCGCAACCGTTTGAAAGCAGCCCAGTCAAGATAAAAGAGTTATGCCGACCCAAAGAGGAGACCTGTCACCTTCAATGTGGGAGACTTTGTCTACCTTCGAGTCACACCACTCAAGGGTATGCAACGCTTCCATGTCAAAGGTAAACTTGCACCCCGGTACATCGGACCGTTCAAGATTTTGGACCGTAAGGGCGCCATGTCCTACAAGCTAGAGCTACCCCCAAAGCTGTCCGAGTTCCATGATGTCTTCCATGTTTCACAACTCCATAAATGCCTCCAAGTCCCTAACAAGCCCGAGACCTTCAAGGAGATCGACCACAACTACATCGACCTAAATCACGACCTCACCTATCGGGAGAAACCAATTCGCATCCTTGAAGAAGACGTCCGTCTTACCCGTAGACGTAAGATCAAGATGTATAAGGTGTAGTGGAGTAACCACACCGAAGATGAAGCCACTTGGGAGCATGAGGATTATATCCAACGAGAGTTCCCCGAACTACTTCATGCTTAGCTACCGAATCTCGGGACGAGATTCTTTTAAGGGGAGAAGGTCTGTAACACCTCACTTTTTGTAGACCAAATTAAGACCTTGGTTAAATGCTTTATTTTGGGTAAATTAAAAACTTTTGCTAAGTTATGTGCTTGAGTGTTAGCATGTATGATTTCATGTATGTGTGTGTGTGTGCATGATTTTATGAGAGTGTGTGTGTGTGACTTATGGCATGATTTAATTTCAGCAATTCCAACACCTATGCATTAGAAACTAGAGTTGGTGCTATGATTTTATGCATTGAATTTGAACCTAGGGTTAGCTTGTGTGAACCAAAGACCCTAGCTTAGTTTCTTTGCTTGATCACACCACCTACCTTTTCTTTCTCTTTTATTTTTACTTCTTTATTTGAAATTAGAGACTCCTCCAAAACCCTAACCCATCCATTTACAAAAATTTCAAAACTTGGCCGCATGTTATTTGAACATATTAGCCACCTCTGAAACTAACCCAGACTAACTTTTAGCCTAGTTTGAAAGATCCAAAAATTCATTTGAATTTCGGCCATGCACACCCTAGCTCCATGTCTCCCCCTCTATCTTTCTTTTCCTCCATGCAAACCAACCAAGGGAGATCTGCATTGCCTCTTCCTTTCTGCAGCCCTAGGAGATCTGGGGAAGAATCCCTTCTCCTTGTCGTTTCCCGGTTGGACTCGAGGGAGAAGAGGAGCCCGAGGCCTGATACGTCTCAAACGTATCTATAATTTTTGATGCTCCATGCTTGTTTTTACACCATTTGCCTTGTGTTTCGTTACACTTCGTGGCATTTTTATGCGATTTCTGGAACTAACCTATTGACAAGATGCCACAGTGCCAGTTCCCAATTTTCTGCTATTTTTGTGTTTCAGAAAAGCTACACAGGAAATATTCTCGGAATTGGACGAAACAAGTTCCAGAATTCCTATTTTTCCCGTAAGAGGACCGAAGACCGAACGAGAGCCGGAGGGGTGCCAGGGGTTAGCCTCACCATGAGGGGGCGCGGCCCAGCCCCTGGTCGCGCCCCCCTGTGGTGAGACCCCCCTGGTCGCCTCCTGACGACACCCCTTCGCCTATAAAAAGCCTCCCGACGGAAAACCCTAAGGGAATCGGCATTTTTCCCAGAACAGTTTCGCAGCTCCGCCGCCGTCGATGACAAATTTCGGGGGACAGAAGTCTCTGTTCTGGCACCCTGCCGGGACGGGGAAGTGCCCCCGGAGCCATCGCCATCAATCTCCATCGCCGTCTCCACTGTCTCCATCGACCTCACCGCCATCTCCATCGTCGTTGCTGCCTCCGATGATGAGGAGGGAGTAGTTCTCCCCCCGGGGCCGAGGGCTCTACCGGTAGCTATGTGGTTCACCTCTCTCTCCCATGATGTGATCTTTATGTTATCGTGAGCTTTGTATCTAGTTGAATTGGTAGATGTTATTATTCAGATATTATGGTACTCACGTGCTTTATATTTGTAAACTCCGGAGATACCTTGTATCATGGTGTGAAGGTGATAGTGTGCGCATCATGTGTGTCTTTTTGGTTAATGTCTCTATGAATTGTTGGTGTTTGTTGGAACCATCTAGTGCGTTCATGGTGACAGTGTGGGACAATCTAGTTTGGGGAAATATGAACTTTGAGGAGTGCTTCGTAGCCCTACGCATGATTAGTGTTCATTTTCCATTGGAGAATTGTTTTGAGTTGCATATTTATTATAGCATCTATTGGTTCAATTATGTTATATTTGTTGGGAGTGTGTCCACTAGTGAAAGTATGATCCCTAGGCCTTGTTTCCAAGCTTTGCATACCGTTTACAATCAGTTTTGTTACATGTTTGCTTGCAACGATACTTATTTCAGATTACATTTACTACTCATAATCATCACTACTACTTGTAATTCACTATCTCTTCACCGAACTAGTGCACCTATACATCTGACAAGTGTATTGGGTGTGTTGGGGACTCAAGAGACTTTCTTTATCGTAATTGCAGGGTTGCTTGAGAGGGATAGCTTTGACCTCCTCCTCCCTGAGTTCGATAAACCTTGGGTGATCCATTTAAGGGAAACTTGCTGCTTTTCTACAAACCTCTGCACTTGGAGGCCCAACACTGTCTAAAAGAACAGACGCGTGCGTAGACATCAAGCTCTTTTCTGGCGCCGTTGCTGGGGAGGTAAGGTAAAAGATACTCACATTCTTTGGCTACTAAGTCTTTTAGTTGCTGGTGAGTGCTCGGAGTTATTTCCTTTAGATTCTGCAATTATATCTTTTTGTTTCTTGTTTTTACTTTCACTAGTTAGGCTTAATGGAAAGTAAAGAGTTCTTTTTTCCTGAGTTTAGATTTGAAGAGAAAATTGAAAAACCTTTGGAGCTTAATTTGCATGCTAATAGTGTTGTTAGTATGAATGCTTTGAACATCGTTATTGCTAATGCTATGGAAAAGTCTAAGCTTGGGGAAGCTGGTTTTGTTAAGCATGATATTTTTAGTTCCCCAGCTTTAGTGGAGAAAGTTTGCTCTGATGATATTTTATCTCCCATATGTGATGTTTCTAATGATGTTTGTGCTCCTCATCCTTTTAAAATACCTATGAAGATTATTGAACGTGATATGGATAACTGCTATTTAGGAGATGGAATTGTCCATCCTGGTGATCATTTGCTCTTTATACACGAATTATGCGAGTTGTTCAAGTGTGCAGGTATTTCGATGAACCAAGTTAAGAGGAAGCTATTCTCTTTATCACTGAAGGGCAGAGCTGTGGAATGGTATAAAACACTGAAGGATGGCCGACCTATTGATTGGGAGGAAATTGTACCTCTCTTTTATTCTAAATTCTATCCTTCTAGTGAGGTTTATAAAGATAGGAATTATATTTATAATTTTCATCCGCATGAGGGAGAAAGCATTGCCCAAGCGTGGGGAAGATTGAAGTCACTAATGCTCAAATTTCCTATTGATGATCTTCCTCGTAATATTGTTATTGATAATTTTTATGCAAGGCTTTCAGGACATTACAAGGACCATCTTGATGCATGCTTGGATGGGTCTTTCACAAGGAAGGATGTTGACACCAAGTGGGATCTGCTTGAAACAATTCAAAGCAATATCGAAGATTGGGATAGCAACAAAGGTAAAGGATCATGTATAAATTACGAGCATGATTGCATTAAGTCTTTCGCTGAGACTGCTGATTTTCAAGAGCTTAGTGCTAAATATGGGCTTGATCCTCAAATTATGGTTGATTGTTTTAAAGCCTTTGCTTCTCATATTAATGTTCCCAAGGGAAATGGGGATGTGTATCATAAACCTTTTAAGGACACTTGCATAGAAAGTGATATTGTTATTGATGATTGCAATAAACATGCTCAAATTTCTGAAAGTACTACTTCCTATAAGCATGTTAATTTTTGTGGAGTACATAGACCTTGTGAACAGAGTCACAATAAGGAAGATTATTGCATCACCCATGGGAATGAAGAAACCCGAATGTGGCTCAGGGCTCTAAATGAGCTTGGTGAAAAGGTTTGTGAGCTTTATCCTTTTCTTTGTGAACTTTGCGATGACACGGGTCATTTTAATTTTAAATGCCCAAGCCAATATCGTGACTCTTTTAATCGAATGAGTACCGTAAATTTGTATTGTGATGACAAGATTACTCTCAACTAGCACAATACCCGTGCTTCGCCACGGGTCAATAAATAAGAAAATCTTTTGCCGCGTCAGTCTCAACTTTCTTGAGAATCCACGGCACGTCGCAACCCCACACGGGGGCTTGTCTAATGAGACTAATCTAATCCTCGGTCGATCGATCCAACTATGGAGATTTGGACCGTAACATCAAAATTCTTTTCACCACACATATTCCACGCGGAAGTGCTTGTGTGTTGCAACAATTGTGATATAATTCAATATGTGCTCGCAAACCTTGAATGCTATATGACGTAATTTTTATCTCTCAATCTCAAATTATATTTCACTTTGGTTTTTGGTTTGTACCGCATTTTCGGTTCTGCTAATGATTTAGTTCTCATGATTCATTGTACATCAATCCTATCAGGATTAAAATAAGAGCTATTGCCACCAGAAGCAACCTGAAAGTAGTATTAAAAAGTCAGTAGTCAAATATAATCATGTGGACATTGAAAAAAAGATAAACAGAGTCGCTATAAATCTAGACCAGAGCGGAGAGCAGACAGTGTAAGGTACTAACTTTTGCTTATTGCCAGTCTCTGCTGTTGTTCTCTGCTAAACCCTTTTTTCGTGCAAAACATATCGGACGTTAATACTCTTCAGATCAAGTGAACAATCGTGATGGTACCATATGTTAATTTGAAGAACTTAGTGAAGCGCAACACACCATCTAGCATGTCCATAGTGACATGGACGGCATCCACCTCCATGACCGTATGGAGGTTTTTTGGGTATGGCAGCCTGCAATGAAATGACAATTAAGTGGGCACACCGCCGGGCAGGGTCCTCTGTTGTACGATGCTCTGAAGGGGAGTAGGGGATGGTTAACTCGAGTGCAACCCCGACGTTCGTGTGAGTGGCCTCTACCTCCGGAGACACCTCAAAGCCCATTGGCGACAGGCCCTTAGCGACCAGCTGCAAATCGGCGGCAGGATGCGGCCATGATCATCCAAGAGACCAAGACAGAGAGCAGCTAGCTAGCTAGCTGATGTTGTGCACGCACGCACGGCCGGCTTGCCCTGCAGCAAACACAGCCACGGCCTGCGCTGCCACTCCAGTGAGTTGCGTTTCGATCTAGGCAGGCATGCTCCAGGACGGGGAGCTCCAGCGCGGAGGACATCACCGCCGCCGCCAGGAGGTCGGCCGGATGGTGTCATCATCCTCATCGGTCGGCAGGGCCGCCATGCTCGCTCGCCTGGCTCGGGCTAGCCGGAGTCTACGGCGTCAGCAAGCTCATCCAGATGCCCGCTCGGCCAGGTCTCAGCCACCGCGTTCACCTGGGGACGCCGCCGCCGCGCTCGCCCGAGAAGGCCGCCATCGCGCTTGTGCTCGCCGAGGACACCGCCGCTATCCCCGTCGGCGCTCGACTGCTCCCTTCCCGCCTGCACGAGTCCTGGGCGTGCAGCATGGTGGGTGCGGTGGTGTGCTGGGATTTGGAGCAGAAGTCTTGTTTCATTAACGCAGGCCCATCTCGCTTCTTCCTCTCCCATCTCGACCACCGCATGGATGGTGACAGCAGCTGACCAGCAGCACCTCCATGGGACCATCGCCATGCCACCGCCGCGCTAGCGAGCTGCCCCTCCCCTCTCCTCTCCCTGACTCCCCATCACGGTAGCCCTCCCCATCCTTGCAGCATGGCCTCGACCCTCGCCTGCACCCGGCGGCCAGCATCGCTCCAAGCCACCCCATCCTACACGACAGCGATGGCCCGACCCATCCAGCGTGGGCTCATCCGTCCCCTGCATCCCCCCAATGGGCGACGATCGGTGTCGCCCCGATCCACTCGATTCACCGCGCCAGTCGCAGTGGGGATTGATTCGCTTGGAATGGACGAAGGACTGATGTGGAAAAAGATCAACAAATCTGGACTGCGGGTAGAAGGACAAAAACCAGAGGATTCCAGCCGGCGGCGGATGAGAAGGAATCCCCCTGCTCAATGTGGCGCTCGACGGTGGATGAGAAGGTGATACGATTTGGCACTATGAAACAATTAGCCTTGACAGGCAACTCGGCTATCGATCTTCGGTGCTGCCACAAACTGGCCACCGTCGTCGTCGGCACTACGGAGCTCTCCTCCTTGTAATATCGCAGCGCTAGCTGTGCCCCAACGAGTCGCCGGCTGCCGAGCTCTGGCTGGGGGCGTGGAGTGAAGGAGCCACACAGAGGCCCGGGAGAGGCAAGGGGCGGAGGCGATATGGGCGTCGTCCAACTCCCGCACAGAGGTGTGCATGCGGCATCACCTGGCTGCCCATCGGGAGAATCGGAAGAGATAGGCAGGAAAGAAAAAGAAAATGTTTCGGGCTACCAGGACGAAAATGTATTTGTAGTTGGTTGAAAGCATATTTTACGGACACGGACCAGTCCGATTGCAATATTATTAGTAGCGATCAGCATGATGAGCTTACTTTGTTTTTGGAGTGTGAAGAGATATCTAGAAATATTTCTTTGGTTGATATGAGTGTTGTTGATATTAATAGCACCCTTCGTGGTTGTCGTCTCTATTGTGTTAAAGATTGCCTCGCAAATACTTACATACAAAATCTTATAAAACATGATGTTTTGCCAAGCTATGACAGGACTAATAGATGTTTCTATCTTATTAATAGAGAGGAGGAATCCTCCAAAGTTTCTTCTGTTGTTTCTGTCAGTAAACCAGATTATGTTGAGAAGATGCCTTTCAAGCCTATCCCTCCTAAAGGAGAGAGTAAGAAGAGTATGAAGATGAAGAAGAAAAGGAGTAAAAGGCGAGAGGAAACGGTATCTTCCCCTAAGCATGTTGCTCCTATTATAGATTATGATAATTCTGATTGGGATGATGTTCCCATGCCTGTTACCTATGTTAGTGATCATGATTGGGAAAAGCACTCTACTTTTGATATTCAAAATCTTTTTGGTACCAATTCTAAGGTTAAAAATTGTTATACCATTAGTACTATCCATGTTTCTTCTTATGATGATATGTTTGATGAATATGCTTTGCGAAATAGCTGTTCTCTCGCTTATGATGATACTAAACCTCTAGTTTATGATGGTTATGATGATGAGTATAATATTTTCAGTTCACCTACTTTTGAGGATAAAATTAGTTATGATTACAATATGCCTCCTATTTTTGATGATTATGGTGATGAGAATAATTATTCTGTTGAATCTGCTCCTACTACGATTGTTCATGTGGGGAGTATTAATTCTTTTATGCATGTGGCTCATGATAGGGATGCTTTATGTAATAGTTATATTATTAATTCTATTCATGATGCTACTGAAAGTTATTATGAAAGAGGGAAACATGGTTTGATGGACCTCAACAATATTAAGTTTCCTCTTTTTGCTTTGCGCTTTCATGACTTGTCTCTTTACAAGACTATTTTTCATAGGAAGTGGTTTAGATTTAAATTTGTTTCATATTTGCTTTTTGATGCTCTCTTTTGCTTTAAGTTCCTATATAGCGCCTTTGCCTTAAGCTCTTTTATGGCGCCTATGTGAGCATTTTCTGAAATTACTGTGCCTAGCTCAAAGGCGTTAAAGAAAAGCACTCTTAGGAGATAACCCATTGTTCTATTTTCAGTACTTTTTCTTTTATTTGAGTCTTGGAAGTTATTACTACTGTAATAACCTCTCCTTATCATTTTTATTTCGTTGTTGTGCCAAGAGAAGCCTCTAATTTGAGTGAGGTAAGATTTGGGGAAGTTGCTGTCCTGAAACAGATTTCGGTGCTGCACCGTAAAAATTCGTGAAAATTCTCAGAATATCTTTTTGACCTGCGATTTCTTGTGCATATGCCCCAGGTTATATCTAAACTTTCATTTGTTTTACACTTTACAATTTGAGCAACAGAAGGTCCTCGAAAAAATTGACCTTTGTCAGCTGTTCTGTTTTGACAGATTTCTGCCACTATTTGTGTTTGCCTCTCGACCGCTTTCTTCTTGAGTTCTTTTGATCACGGAACTTTTGGGGAAGTTGCTGCAGTAGTATATGCTATATATGTGGTGGTTTTGTGTTAAAATCTGAACTGAAAAGGGTTGATCCATTATTATGTTTTTGCTAACATTGCTAATAGTATTGTGTTAAGTTTTGTATGAAGAAAGTTTTCAAGTATAGGGATTGGAGAATGATGAGATGAGATGAGATGAAGAATGGAAAAAATCTCAAGCTTGCGGATGCCCATGTCACCCCAAGAAATATCCAAGAGGTACAAGCGTCAAAGCTTGGGGATGCCCCCGAGGCACCCCTTCTTCATCGGCAAAAATCAGGTCACCTTTCAAGACACTATATTTTTATTGCTTCATGCACTATGCATTTTTCTTGGAGCGTCTTTGCTTTTGTTTTCAGTTTTATTCTGTTTTGTTTGCTGCAATAAATGGTTGGATCACATCATGTTTGTTTTGGAGAGAGCTATGCTCCATTTTTCATTGCCAAGAACACTCTAGTTTTCACTCTTATCGTTTAACGAGTGTTCTCTTTTTCTGCTACTGCGTTTAGCTTTCGTTTTTCGCCTTGATTTTTGTTTAGATCTTGTTTTATCTTTGCATTAAGGTGTATTTGGACCTCTGGTCTATGTTGGTTTTCCTCAAAAGAGTTATTTCAAAAAGGTTCGAATGGTGTTGGAAAAGAGAAAAAGTTTTATGCAAAAAGTGGTACAAAAAGGAGCTTGTTTAGACTGCGGCTTAGGCTTTTTCATGTCGTGCTTGATATCGTTTTGATAGTATGCTTAGTGGTTTTTCTGTAGCATGACTTGTCTCAAATGACTGAGATTCCTTAATGAGCCTTTGAAAAAAATCACGCGTTGTTTTTATTATATGGAAGCATTTATTTGGTTTTCTCCTTTGATGCTTTATTTGGGTTGACTTGGCACATGCTTACACATGTTGACTACAAAATAAGTTGCCTATAGCCTCTATGATCATTTGGTTTTTGACTTGTGATACCACTTTATGCTTCTTTCAATGATGTTTTGTCGCTATGCATGATTATGGCCGTTATTGCTCTCTTAGTTGGTCGCTCCCAGTCTTTTGCTAGCCCTCATTTTGTACTGAGTATGAGATCTACTCATGCATCCAACTCCTAAAAACCAAGTTTGCCATTGTGTCCACTATAAATTCCTATGCATGGTATTTGTAAGCCATTCCAATTAAATTTTCATGTGCTACCTTTCAAAAAACCTTCAAAACACTTCTTGTTTTGTGACATTGTTTTCAGTTCATGGGGACGTAGTGGTCGGATTTGCTATCTTCCATATTGCTTTATTCCAAAAAGAAAAAAAGAAAGAAAAAAAAAAGAAAAAAGGCAATCTCTCTCAAAAACTTGCTTACTTTTTGAATGGAAGATAGTAAGAACCCCATTGCTAATCGTTGACAAAG
This sequence comes from Dactylis glomerata, assembly GCA_007115705.1. Classification (NCBI taxonomy): domain Eukaryota; kingdom Viridiplantae; phylum Streptophyta; class Magnoliopsida; order Poales; family Poaceae; genus Dactylis; species Dactylis glomerata. The sequence continues at coordinate 3,109,030 of QXEO01002107.1, read as the reverse complement.
ACAACCACCTCTCAAAACCAATTTTATCTCTCTGTTTTACAAATGAAAAGCACTAGCACATGTTTAATCCCTGCTTCCCTCTGCGAATGGCCTTTCTTTTACTTTTATGTTGAGTCTCCACCTTCTACCTTTATGCACCGTCTAAGAGAGCATAGTTGTCATTCTGAGTATAATGTGCATAGTCCCAAAGTTTATTATTGATTGATTCATGATTATGGTTTTGCTTGTTCTTAAATTATTTGTATCTAGTCGCCCTCTTAAACTTGAAGGTGTCATATGCATTTATGTTTTGCTACTCCATGAGGGACAAGCTGAAAACCATTCGCTATGTTTTCCATATGGTTGAAACACACACGTGACTTTCATTGTTTCATTTTCATGATCTTTCCTTTGTGTTTCTTTTCATGCTATAACATGGTTGCTAAGTTTCTATTATCAAGATTATGTCTTTCATGCCCATGTTTTAAGTTCTTTGATCTCAGCACTCAATGCTCTACCTCATTGATCAAATTGTGATGGTGCATGTCACCTCAAAAATTATTCTTTTGTTATCACTTACCTACTCGAGGATGAGCAGGAGTTAAGCTTGGGGATGCTGATACGTCTCAAACGTATCTATAATTTTTGATGCTTCATGCTTGTTTTTACACCATTTGCCTTGTGTTTCATTACGCTTTGTGGCGTTTTTATGCGAATTCCGGAACTAACCTATTGAAAAGATGCCATAGTGCCAGTTCCCTGTTTTCTGCTGTTTTTGTGTTTCAGAAAAGCTACACAGGAAATATTCTCGGAATTGGACGAAACAAGTTCCGGAACTCCTATTTTTCCCGGAAGAGGACCGAAGACCGAACGAGAGCCGGAGGGGGGCCAGGGGCCAGACTCACCATGAGGGGGTGCGGCACAGCCCCTGGTCGCGCCCCCCTGTGGTGAGACACCCCTGGTCGCCTCCTGACGACGCCCCTTCGCCTATAAAAAGACTCCCGATGGAAAACCCTAAGGGAATCAGCGTTTTTCCCAGAACAGTTCCGTAGCTCCGCCGCCGTTGAAGACAAATTTTGGGGGACAGAAGTCTCTATTTCGGCACCCTGCCAGGACGGGGAAGTGCCCCCGGAGCTATCTCCATCGGTCTCCATCGCCGTCTCCGCTGTCTCCATCGACCTCACCGCCATCTCCATCACCGTTGATGCCTCCGATGATGAGGAGGGAGTAGTTCTCCCCCAGGGCTGAGGGCTCTACCGGTAGCTATGTGGTTCACCTCTCTCTCCCATGATGTGATCTTTATGTGATCGTGAGCTTTGTATCTAGTTGAATTGGTAGATGCTATTATTCAGATATTATGCTACTCCCGTGCTTTATATTTGTAAACTCCGGAGATACCTTGTATCATGGTGTGAAGGTGACAGTGTGCGCATCATGTGTGTCTTTTTGGTTAATGTCTCTATGAATTGTTGGTATTTGTTGGAACCATCTAGTGCGTTCATGGTGACAGTGTGGGACAATCTAGTTTGGGGAAATATGAACTTTGAGGAGTGCTTCATAGCCCTACGCATGATTAGTGTTCGTTTTCCATTAGAGAATTGTTTTGAGTTGCATATTGATGATAGCATCTATTGGTTCAATTATGTTATATTTGTTGGGAGTGTGTCCACTAGTGAAAGTATGATCCCTAGGCCTTGTTTCCAAGCTTTGCATACCGTTTACAATCAGTTTTGTTACATATTTGCTTGCAGCGATACTTATTTCAGATTACATTTACTACTCATAATCATCACTACTACTTGTATTTCACTATCTCTTCGCCGAACTAGTGCACCTATACATCTGACAAGTGTATTGGGTGTGTTGGGGACACAAGAGACTTTGTGTATCGTAATTGCAGGGTTGCTTGAGAGGGATAGCTTTGACATCCTCCTCCCTGAGTTCGATAAACCTTAGGTGATCCACTTAAGAGAAACTTGCTGCTGTTCTACAAACCTCTGCACTTGGAGGCCCAACACTGTCGACAAGAACAGACGCGTGCGTAGACATCAAGGCCGACGCCCCTGCCAGAACCCTCTCCTCCCTTTTCTCTTCGACATCGCCACCACTGCCAAACCCCAATGGGCATGCGCTGTCCCAGTCAGCCGTTACCCCGACCCCACACCGCAGCGACACCGCCCTGCTACCTCTACTACGCCGAGGACACGGCCATGCCCGCCGTGGACACCCAGCGTGGGCAGCACAGCACCGACCATCTCCCGTGCTATCACCTCGCCGCCAGCCTCGCGTCTACCCCCAGGATCAATTCCCCGAGCCGCCTATGCCCGAGACCTACCATGCACGACGCCCTGACCCCGCCAGCCCGACATGATCTGGCTGCCCGGAGCGCCCAGAGCGTGCGCAGCGTTTTGGCACGCACGCGTACACCCCTGCGCCGCTCCGCACCCAAACCAGCATGACATTGCACGCCCAACACGACGCCACCGTTGCCCAGTGCCCTCGAGCACGCACGCGACCTGGCCAAGCCTGAAACCGACCGTATCCCGACTGAAACCGCTCTTGTTGTGACCAAGACCAGCAGCCACCGACGCCACCGACTAGAACCCTAGACTCCACCTACGGTGCCGCCCCAGCACGCCGCCCACGACGCCCAATCGCATCCGACGAAGTTCACCCTAAACCGGGTCTACCTCGATGGTATAAAGACGGCGACCCCCTTCCCGAGCCTTCCACTGCTGCTCATTTGCTCCCACCTCTCTCCCCTCTCACTGCCACCCCTCTCCGCGGTGAAGCCACATCAAGTCCATCGCCGGAGAGCTCGAGGCTCGGGTAGATCACCGATGACAACGGTGGAGGTTGCCGTCGACCCAGCCGCTCTCTCTACACCCTCTCTAGTTCACGGAGTTCCTCTCCCATCACCTAGATCTTACTCAGCCACTTTTGCTTCCAGGACTAGTCGTGGCCGACGACACCTCTGCCGTAGACGCACGAGCATCAGAGGAGAACACGCGCTCCAGCCCCTGCATGCAAGACCTGCGCTCTCTCCGTTCATCGAGGATCCCGCCGCTGCCGATTCCTAGCTTCTCCTAGCCCCAACGACCTAGGTGAGCCCCGTCCCTGCGAAACCCTAGACGATCGGCCGTGCTCGCCCGCATGTAGAGGACGGCGAGGATGATGGCGATCCGCCATCGCCTGCCTCCTAATCAGACGGCCGAGGCATCCTCGTACCGTTTTGGTCTGAGCCGGGCTGGCCGGCGAGCCAGCGGGCCGATCCGACCCAGATCCGGCGAGGCCTGGCTAGATCCGGCCTTTTAACCTTTTTTTTTTGCTTGTGTGTTTCTGTGATAAATAGTTACTGCTGCATTCTAAATTGCTCAGAAAATTTTCTAGACATCAAAATTGTGTGATTCAAATTTCCCTGTGATCCCTGCAGTATTATCTGGCCTCCAGTACTGCATGCATGATTTTTAGGGCCATGAATATTGTCTAAAGATTATTTGTTGTAGATCTAGGGTTTTATCATCTAAATTCCAAATCAGAAGTTTAAACTGTGAAAATGTGTGATTCCAATTTTCAGTGGTGCCTTGCTGTATTGTGAAGCTAGAGAAACTGGATTTACTATTTTAGGAGTCTTATATTGCCTGCAGTAATTATTTTGGTGTTAATAAAGAATTGCCTTGTTTTAATTATTGTGCTCAGTAGGATTATTATTTTTAGGTGATCCCAACTCTGGTGTGCTATGTATTACAGTAGCTTTCTAACATGGTCTCTAGTAGAATTTTAGGAGCTACTGAAAGTTTTAGGGAATTAAATTGCTTTTCTAGTGATAAGTGTGATTAGGAAATTCATTATAATTCACCAAAAACTTTTTTTGGATTGATTCCAATTGGATTGGTTCTGTAATAGTGTTAGCTACCTGGAAATATGCTGATTGCCATGCCTTGATTCATTCTGATGCCTGCAAGTTGTTTGCTTGTGAATAGGGCTTAATTTCCATTAGGAATTGCTTTGCTATTATTAGAGTGGTATATTCTTTTGTAAAAATAGTTATTGATTCAGATATCTGAACATGTTTGTTTCTGATAATCAATGATTGAGTTGTGTGTTGCATGTCTTGTGTGGGAATTATGTATGCATGTGTGCTTATTATGTGCTGTTGATTTTTTCGGCGATAGAATCGAACGACGAGTGTGCGGAGGAGGGGGAGGTCTTTGAATATCAAGAAGAAGAAGATCAGGGACAAGCCACTCAAGGCAAGCCATCTACTTGTTGCATACCTGAATCCTACTAATTCACTTTGCATTGTTTTACTACTGTTTTCTTAATATGCATTGTTTTCTATATTGCTATTATCCTCTATATAGCAATAGTAGACGACTTAGCTCCACAAGTCGACTTGTTATCATCTATAAAGATGACACCCTTGATACCTATTCAACACCCCTATACTAGAGACTTGATGGTTAGCATCAAAGTCTTTGGAAAACTTGTAGTGGAGCCAAAAACTCTAGGATGGGAACACTCTCCGAAAAAACTTCAAAAATGTTTTTGAAAACCTTGGGGTAGTACTTACTCCACTGAAATGTTTTCAAAAGGGATTTTGACAAGTGAAGTTGGACATGGAGGAAGAGGAAGTTGGTGGTTTTATTAAAAAGGCATTGGTGTTTCTGAAAGGAATATGCCCGAGAGGCAATAATAAAGTTGTTATTATATTATTCTGTGTTCATAATAGATGTTTATTTCTCATGCTAGAATTATATTAATCGGAAATATTAATACTTGTGTGATTAATAAACTAAAAGGGTTCCTAGTAAAGCCTCTCTTTTATACTAGCTCGTTGATTAACCGATGATCAAGGTTTCCTGATCATGAACATTGGATGTTATTAATAACGGGGTCATATCATTAGAAGAATGATGTGATGAACACTCACACCCATAGTATGAATAGCAATACGAACAAGTCATCAAGTTCACTGCTATATCAAACTCATATGAAATAGTTCTAATCCTCAGACCATGAGATCATGTTAATCACTGATGCTGGAAGAGTGCTTTGATGATATCAAACGTCACATCGTTACAGGGTGATTATAAAGGTTGATTTGGGTATTCTGAAAGTATTGGTTGAGGCTCATGGATCAAGAGTGGAATTTGTCCGACCCGATAACGGGAAGATATTCTCTGGGCCCTTCTCGGTGATATTGCATTGGAATCGCTTGCAAGCATGTGACTAGGTCACGAGAATGCATTATCACGGAATGACTAAAGAAACTTGTCGGGAACGAGATCGAACTAGGTATGGTTGATACCAAATGATTGGATCTCGGACAAGTAATAATATCGCGAGACAAGAGGAATTAACTATGTTCGTTATTGGTTCACACGATCACTAGTTCATCGTTGAGTAAGTGGGAGTCATCATGAATTTCCAGATCCTGCTGATGATTATTGATCGGAGAGGAGTCTCGATCATGTCCACGTTATTCACGAACCGTAGGCATAGTTTTAAAAACTGGACCGGTGATCGAACCGGTGAAGCTGTCGGTTTAGGTTTTTACCGGTCAGACCACTGGTTCACTGGTTCATTGTCTGGTTTTTTAAGATAGAAAGTAATATATTTTTTATTTATAGATGATGTAATATATAATAATTGTGTCTACAAATATATTTCAAACTTACAATTTAGCATGATTTAAAAATTTCCAACTTGCCATATCTGCAAGCAGCCAGCAACAGCGAAGTAGAAACACGCAAGTATGCAAACTTCCATTTACCGTAAGTTGTGTGTGTTCTTTGTTTGAATTTTACTGTTACAGTTTACATAAAGTAGTAGTAGCTTATATGGTCCGGCGGACATGCACATGTGCGATAGGTTCAGGGTTCGAAACCCGTGTGAGGCAAATATATTTTTCATCGTTCAACAACATTGAGCCGGTCGGACCAGACGCCGATTTATTGCCTGGAACCGGCGGTTGGACCACGGTTTATCTGGGTTTTTCTGGCTGGCGTGCGCATCCGGTCCAGTGCGCTAAAAAAACCAGCGGAGGCTCTGGTTCCAGTTTTTCCCGGTTGAACCGCTGGTTCGGTCCGGTTTTTAAAACTATGACCGTAGGGTGACACACTTAAGGTTCGCCGTCATTTTTGAGTGGATACGATACTCCGTGTGAGGCAAATATATTTTTCATCGTTCAACAACATTGAGCCAGTCGGACCGGACGCCGATTTATTGCCTGGAACCGGCGGTTGGACCACGGTTTATCTGGGGTTTTCTGGCTGGCGTGCGCATCCAGTCCAGTGCGCTAAAAAAACCAGCGGAGGCTCTGGTTCCAGTTTTTCCTGGTTGAACCGCTGGTTCGGTCCGGTTTTTAAAACTATGACCGTAGGGTGACACACTTAAGGTTCACCGTCATTTTTGAGTGGATATGATACTCCGATCGAATTACAGGACAGTATGAGGGTTGTTTTAGAAAAGCACCGAAACTGTTTCGGGATATTGAAATAACTCAAGGGACTATTTGTTAATGTTTGTTAATTGAATGAATTAACAAATATTAAAGAAATAAAAATGTTTTATTAAATCAATAAGTATGAATTTTAATTAGCATGAATGTCATGCAAAATTAAAATGGGGGTTACCTCATGTTGATGAGGGGGTTACCACCATGAAGGGCATGAAGGGGGGTTACCACCATGATGAGGAGGAGGACCTCCTTCTAGGGGCCGGCGCAAACCCCAAGGGGGCTGCCCCCTCCTCCCCTATAAACCCTCCCCCCCTCTCCTCCAAGTTTCACACACTTTTTGGTTCTTCCCTTCTCCCGCAAAGTTGCTGCCCCAAATCCGTCTTGGCTTAGCGAAGCTCTGCCGGATTGTTAGTTCGAGTTTCACACACTTGGAGAAGTGAGTGTTGGAGTGTCCGGCGGATCCCTTCTTCCGCTGCCCCGCTGGACCGAGGGCGTGGAGGAGACGACAACAAGCCGTACGTGTGACCGAGTACGGGGGCGCCGCCGGTTGTGGCACCGTGTACACGATCTCGTGATCATCAAGTGAACCACTAAGTCGACTACGTCAAGTGAACGACTACGTCGACTACGTGCGTCTTCCTCGACTCTCCATCGGCAACGTTTGTGCGGGAACGTAATCCCCGCTACCGGTCTTCGAGGGTTAGTCTCCGTTGCTACCATCTCGTAGATGTTCTTGGCTAGTTTATGTGTTCATGCGTAGGAAAACTTTTGTTTTCTATGCTATGAACCCATCAGTTTCTTTGTAGTCGCTCGGAGCAATTAAACCGTGCAACCACATTACCCCGGTATGGGACGGGGCTTAGTCCGAAGTTTATCTGCTTTAGTGCGGGGAGCCTCACAACTATATAGGCGTTTGTAGGACCTCGGAATCCGGGTTGACGCCAAAAGTGGGTCAACACATATCACGGCATATCCCGAGCCACAGGAAGACACTTGGGTTCTCTCACCGTGGCGCTGGAGTTACGCTCTGGAGGAGGTACTGCCGGGGCATGCCGGGGAGGTAGACTCCACAGGGTAGGCACCCGTACTAAGGTGGATAGATGGAAGGCTATGTTTGATTATCCGAACCCCGCACACTTGTGTATGACGGTCCGTGGTGGTATCGCGGCGGATTTATCGGATCTTGTGGGTAAAGTGTACAACCTGTGTAGAGTGTAAAACTATTCAAATAGCCGAGTCCTCGGTCATGGATGGTTGTAAAGATCACTATATTGCCCAATGTCAAGTTTTGGTTTCATAAAATATTTTCAGAAAAATGGAGTTTGTGCCGGACGGAGTACTTGGAGGGTACGACCGTGGCACGAGAGTGGTTCGGAGTGCCTGGAGGGTACTGCCGAGGAGTTGGGAAATGGTCATGCGTGATTGACCATGGTTGTCTTGGATCAACTAAAAGGAGTTTCCCCCTTTCCTAGAGATTTTGAAAACAATCTTGTTTTCGAAAAACTTTTACAACAAAGATATAGAGATGTCGAATGACATGCTATATCGACAAGAGAAAACTTGTTAGCTTAGGACCACCTCAAATCAAGCCTAACTTGCTACAGCCAAATAGCATGTGAATACTTTTCTCCTTAGATGGTCTGCGAGTACAATTCCAAAATGTACTCACGGCTTTGTCCCTGGCTATTAACTTGGCCAGACTATGGAGACGACTATGAGGAGGACGATGATGGTTACGATGACGCTGGTGTGAACTAGGATCGTTTCCCGGTCAGTCGCCTGTAGGGTAGTAGGCCTGACCTGGGTCAGCTACGCTGCATGTATCCCGCTGCTATCTACTAAGTAAGTGTGTCAGTTGAAACTTGCCCTGCGTGGCATTTGTATTCGGCCAAGCGGCCTATGTAAGACTTTATGAACTCGTTATGTAATGGATGATGTAATCTGAAATGCCAACTCTGTTATGTGGATTCACGACGGTCTTCCTGGGATCGTGAATTGTATGCATAACGGGAATCCCGGGTGGTAAGCCGGGGTCCCCACACTTAGTTTTGACACTCTCGAGAGGTCGTACAATTTTCCCCACATGACTCAGTCAGCCCCGCAGTTCCATTACACGCAAATGTGCAATGACCGGAAGAAGACCAAGACGAGACCTTTCAGAAGTAGTTCCCCAAACAACCAGACGGACCATACCGCATACACATTCTGCATCTGCTATTCACGTCAGGCCGAGTTCCCACAACTTACTCAATCAAGACAGAGCCCATACGATATGTGGTTGTACGGTAAGCCACTAAACTAGAACATGTCCAATCTCCATAGTCCTAGGTGCTTTCCGCAGGTGTGTGCATAAGACAGGAGCAAACCATAGATATGGTCCCACAGATATGGCCACCATGGAAATGGTGGGCGACCATGGATATGGCCCCAAAGAAAAGGTCCTGATTCCCACTCCTCCAAAGTTTTCCATGCCATTCACCCAGGTGTTTCATTAATTAAGTTGTTTTTGCCATATAAAATCAAATATTTTCTCCAACACAATTCCTTAACATGAAATCCCTCCCACGCATCTCTTAGCATAGCAGTCATACTATCCTATGTTGGCGACAAGGAAGTAAGTCATGGAAGTTTCATATGGCTATCCTACCTGGGGTTTCATAGCATAGCATAATACTACAAAAAGTCCTACACATGCAATCTACGAAAAATCAACTACATGCTTAAGAAAATAGTAGGACATTTATGAAGTGAACTTGCCTTGATTGAGGTTGTTGGTTTCACAATCCTCACAACAATAATGGTTACACTCCGGACAATCTACACGATCGACAAACATTGCAATCAATCCACACACACAAGCAATGTATGTCATGCACACAATGAGAACACAATGAATTTGTTTCTGTTGAAAATGTTTTATAAAATCAAAGTCTCTGTTTCAAGAATTTATTTTGCAAAACTTTCGTGCAAATGATTAATTATCTACAAGTAAGTACAAAGGCAGAAGCCAAATAAATGTAATCAGAAATATAGAGGCTTATATTTAAAAAAAAAAGAGTTCTATGGTTCAAAAATGATTTTACAGAAACCAATGGAAAAAGAATCAATTAATTTTATTTTTATAGAATTTGAGCTATGGAAAGAAATACTCCAATTAAGCATTTAAAATTTGGATGACAATTAACTTCTACAAAGCTCATGTTTTACTGTTCCAGAGTGTTCCTCATGTTTCCATGATTACAGGGACGTCAAATTTGTTAAATTTGGATAAGCGAAACAAAAGATATGAGATTTGGAAGTTTCTAGAGTAATCTATCCATCATATACGAAAATAGATTCATATAAAAAAAGTGGACGAATTTTTATTGTCTGATACCCTTTATCTACTTCTGGTAATTGGATAAAAATTGTGTGGTTGTGGAAAGAGAAGAACAACAAACAGAAGCTCACGTACGGGAGTGGTATTGCTCGCCGGAAATGCATGTACAGCTACGACGAAATCGGCGTTCTTCTTGCTGTCGATGGGGAGCCTTCAGTAGCGAGAAAAAACGTGGACGACGTAGGGGATGACGAGGCGAAGAAAATTGCATGCTTGGCGTCCTTGATCATGTCCTTTATTGTCGGAAATCACCGGCTGGAGCGATGTCGAGCAGCGGCTGCGCGTTGAGCGGCTGCGCGTCCAGTAGAAACTAAATGATGCACCACCTTGTCCTAGAAATAGGAGACGGTTAAAGAGTCCACGGTTAAATGAAATCAGGCCATAAGTTTACTTAGGCGACGTACCGGTCCGATGAACTCCGATGGCGTCACGGCCAACGGAGAGAACATGGTGCACGATCATGTCCTTAGAGTAGCCCTTGGAGAGAGAAGTTGTCTGTTGTAAGGAATCGTCTAGATGATCACTGAGGGCGACGACATCTAGCGATGAACTCCAGTTTATGTCTCAGATTGGCATGGCTATGACGAGATTTACAGAGACTATATGGGAAAAGTTATAGAACGAAAGTGAGGGAGTAGAACAAGGGGCTCGCGATGCTTCTCTCAGTTCGTCCTATAATGGTCGGAGGTGGGAGATCGGGATTTGAACGCCGATGAATGGCATTCGGTTCACCATGTAGGTTTGAAAGATTTAGTCGACTAAATGGAAAAATAATTCCCTGAATTGGTTCCTCACTGAATTTTGAATAGTTTTGGTGTTGAAGTCGATACGAGAAACGACTAGAGTTAGTGGGAGAAGGAGGGGGAGAAGTAACTGCCATGGACGTTGGGAGGTCGTGCTCATGTACATGCTCGAGGTTGGGGACGACCGGACGACTGGGTCAGGTGGGCTAGCCAGCTAGGTTGGGTCTGCCTGCCCCCTTTTTTAACTCTTTTTCTTTTTATTTTCTGTTTTCAACAAAGCTTTCCAACACATAAACAAATATGGCTGAAATAAAATATAAAATATTTTGTAAAAACACTATATACAATATAGGACAACAGTAGACAATGAAACCATAACACTAATAAATTTTCAAAGATCAAGCTTATTGCAACAATGCCACTAGGGCTTAAGAATGATTTCAAATGCAATTTTTGGAAAGAAAAAGCTTGGAAAAATATGATATGCATATGTATGATATGATGGCGTCCAAAAGTAAGATTTGAAAATCATTTTTTACATCAAAAGTTTCGAATCTTTGTGAATTTTAAATCCAAAACCATCAAACAAGCCTCTATTTAAAATTAAATTTCACATTCCAAAATTTGGAAATTTTTGGGATGTGACATAAGATTTCTGGTAAAATTATTGAAAAAGCCCAATTTTTTCGGATTTTTTTGAATTTCCATATTTCCAAATATTTGAATTGTTTTATAGTTTTCACTCTCCACTCTAATCTCTAATCTAATCACCCCCATTTTCATGTCAAAGTACATACTTGTGGTCAAACTTTCATGTCGGGCACCCATTCTCACGCTGCTCCATCCATAGCACGCTTAACTTCTCCATTCCTTCTCTACTAGCTTCCACGACTTCGCTCGCGACTTGTTGATAATACTATGCTATCAATTATATTAAACCATTAGACTTTGGTAACACGTGATTTTTATTTTTTGAATTCCAAATAATTTTAAAAATAAGCACCAATGATTAAGTAATAATAAGCATCAATGAATTTTAAATAATCTTTATGCTTAATTCAATTATTAATTTTAAAACTCAAAATATTAAAAAAAATTAAAATTAAAAAATTCATAAATTCATAAAAATCAAAATAATTTAAAACTGAAATAAAGAACAAAAGAAATAAAAAAACAAAAAAAATCAATTTTCTCATTTTTTACAAAATCTAAAATCTTCTTGCTTTCATATTTCCTTTGGAATTTTGAGAAGTAAGAAATTGTGCAAACGGCCTACGCAAAAGTTATTGCCGTTTTAACTTGAAATAACCTTTTTGTAAAAAATATTAAAATTCAAATTTTTCCCTAATAGATGGTTGCATGAGGTGCATGCATGCCAAAGGATTTTAAAACTTAAAGTTTTTATCATTTTTATTTATTTTTTTAGAAATTTTTTATGCCGGGGGAAGAGGGTAGACATGGGAGAAAAAATAGACGTGTTCCCTTTAGTCCAGGTTGGTAACACCAATTGGGATTAAATATCACTATCTTTTAGTCCCATTTGGTGGCTCTAACCGAGACTAAAACTTGATGGTCTATATTTTCATTTTGAACCGGGACTAATATGAGTATTAGTCGCGAACCGAATTATTTGGAGACTAAAGGGCTATATAGTGAAAAAAGATTGTTCCAGGTAGTCCACGTAAATTTATAATCATTTTTTAAATGTAAACTGACAACATGCCCTTGTGGATGCCGTCCAGTGGACCCACTGCACCGTCCCCAGCAAAGCGGCCGCGGCGCCGAGCGCGAGATATTTTCTGGCGAATCCGGTAATTAACCACCAACCCCGTGCCCCTTCTCTCGCGCGCCCATAAAAACAAGTCCGAGTAGCACTCCTCTACTAAGCGAGGAAAAATATCTCCCAACCTCTTCTGCTTCAGCGGCAGGCCGGCGGCATCACCATTTTCCAACCCAGGAGCGCGCGGAGGAGAGAGCGAGCGAGCCATGTTTGACGCGGCGGATCGTGGAGCCGTCGTGGCGGTGAAGCGGATGAAGCTGTACACCGCGGAGGTGGAGGAAGAGGAGATGGAGATGGACGTGGACGGTGAAGAAGAGGAGGAGGAGGAGGATGATGGGTGCGCGTGGGGGGCGCCGGGGCTGGGGATGGGCCCGGCGGGGGAGCAGAGGGCGGCGGCGATCGTGGTGGCCGACGCGATGGAGCCCGACTTCCCCGTCATCTACGTCAACGCGGCCTTCGAAGCCGCCACCGGGTACCGCGCGCAGGAGGTGCTCGGCCGGAACTGGTGAGCGCTCGACCCTCCTATGCTCTTCTTCTATATGTGCTCTTATTATTAGTTGTGTTGAGTGGGTCTCAATGTTCAGAACTCAGATGTGCGGGTAGCTAGTTTTGAATGCGGACAGTTCGCATTCCTGCAGTTTCGAATTTGGATTTCAGGTTTGTAGCGTGCGTGCTCGTAATGCTTGTGCAAAGTTACTGGGATGGTAATTGTACAATTTGGTTGTCTAGTTTGATTGCACGGCTCTCGCATTTAGCATCTCGTGCCGCATGAATCAAAACGATTTTTCGGCTGCAAAGATGCAGGTATCGATCCGTTTCTGGTTCTCTTCCTGATATTTCTTCGTATTTCGCTCTACTAATGTTGGCCACTTGCATGTAGAAAAGGACATGTCACAGGAATAAATCTATAGACTATTTGGCATGCAAAACATAAATGTGCTAATGCACCCATACATGTCGATAGTATCATATTCATAGCACACGAATTTGTGACAGAGCACGGGATGGTTTGAGAAGTGCCTTCTGCTATTAACGCGGAATATTTCAGGACGTTATGGCGCCAGGACCTTATCACGCACTGTACAATCAACGCTGTGCATCAAGATTGGTGCTGGATTTTTTACAAAAAACCTGAACATTTCTGAATTATTACTACAGAGTCCCCGCATTTTCGCACCATTTCTTTACTAAGTGATAAAGTTCTTCGGAATTTCCACATGGATCCGCCAGTATAGGTGTAAAGTTCATCAAAATTTTCAGACTAAATGTTATGGTTTCGGTGCTGCCAGTAAAAGTTCATGTTCATTCACAAAGAACATCAATTCATGTAAAAAGATCCCCAGAAATTCATACACATACAGTCTCTCTGTAAAAAGATCCCTAAAAATTTGCACTAAAAATACAAGAAATCCGGATCCCAAAGATCTGCAGAAAAAATTCAAATGAACCACATGTTCATATATAGAGATCCGGTTGCTATAAGAGCAGCCACAATGTATGCCAAATAGCGATGCCAAATTGTATATTTGGCTTTTGGCATCAGCTCTCTCCACTGTGGGATGTCAAATTTGGTAGCCAAAGCCAAAAATAGATGGAGCCGGCGCAGCTACATGCGCCGATGCCAAATCTTTCAAAGGAGTAAAAAAATCATTCTCTCTCATGTCACATGACTTTGGTCTGAATGCTTTTGCTTGGAGGCCCACCTCATCTCATGGGAAGGAGAGTTTTCTATTAAAATTATGTGAGAGTTGGGCCTACATGTCAGAAAAATATGGCAATGGCTACATTGTGGATGTTAGACAAAATTTGACACCGATGCCACTCGTGATTACGTGGCCAATTTGGCTTTTAGCACACTGTGGCTGCCCTAAGATCCAAGATCTGCGGGAAATACAAGAAAGAAAGAAAATCCGGTTGCTACAAGATCAAGATCCAAGATGCAAGATGCAGGCCACAAGATCCGGCCAGATCCGGCGTGGTGGAGCACGATGTTGGCCTCGTCGTGGTGGCATCGTCGTGGTGGAGCTCGACGCCGGCGACCTGTGGGTGGAGCAACCGGCCGGTGGGTGGAGCTCGAGGCCGCCGGTGGCTGTGGGTGAGGGCGAGGCGGCGGCGTCGGGGTGCCTCTGGTGGCATTGGGGTGAGAGGAGACGGCCAGATCTGGTCGGGGTGTGAGAGGAGAGGGGTGGCGGCGTCGTGGTGAGAGGAGAGGGGCGGCAACGTCGGGGTGAGAGGAGAGGGGCCGCGGGGGTCTGTGAGAGGAGGGGGAACTGCTAGATTTGCTAGGGTTTCACCGCGGTCTCACCCCTATATATTGTTTGGACTGCGGCTTCATTAAGTTGTTTTAGGAGGACTAATTTGCAAAACGATCAGCGCGAATCTCTCGCAGCCACCGGACGGTGGGCGATACGGTCCTGGCGCCGTAACGTCTGGGAATTCTCGTTTTTGTTCTGCTATCCTCTTAGGCTGGTGCCAACGCGGGCGGTAGCGGGGGCGATACCGCCCGGCGGGAGGCGAGAGGCGGGCGATAGGCGGGCGATAGCGGAGCGGCGGGCGCCGGCCCCGTCGCCCGGCGGTAGCGGGCGATACCGCCCGGCCGGCGCCCGCGCTAGCGGGGCGAGAGGGGGCGAGAGGCGGGCGAGAGGGGGCGAGAGGCGGGCGGTGCGTTGGCTGGGCGGTAGCAGGCGAGAGGCGGGGCGATAGGCGGGCGATAGCGGGGCGGGAGGCGGGGCGACAGGCGGGCGATAGTGTAACGGCTAGCTGACGTGGCGCGATCTGATTCGTCCACGTCAGCTAGCCGTTGCTGGTTCAAAAATTTCGAAAAAAAGGCCAAAAAACCCTAAAATTTCATCCCCACCCCCTATAAATACCCCCCATATGGTTTCACTCACTCCACACCCATTTCATCTCATTCATCTCCTTCACTCTCTCAAATCTTCTCCACCATGTCTAGTTGGAATCCAGATATGACCTCGTTCACGGATCTCTTGGACGCCAACGGGTCACCAGTAGACCTAGGTGATGTCTCTCCGACACATCGTCGCTCCAATGTCGGTTCTTTGCCGCATCCCCGAGTTTTATACTCCTCCGGCACACCACCTCCGGGGCCATATGGTTCATACCCTCCACCTCTGGCGCCATATGGTTCAGACCCTCCACCTCCGGCGCCATATGGTTCATACCCTCCACCTCCGGGGCCATATGGTTCATACCCTCCGCCTCCGTTTCCATACCCCCCACCACCTCCACATGCTCCACCTACAGGTAGCGGGAGTGGTACGCGAATGACTCGAGAGTGACTCAGCCGTTCAGACGGCACCACTGGTGGGAAGCTGTTCGCAATGAAGCGAAGTGGAAAGGACAACATGGTCCTGGTAGTGGAACCGATTCCACTAGCAAGAGAAGCCGTCTAGGAATTTCTGGTGAGTACAGCTCTAGCGAGGCGACGACAGAGGAGGAGCGTCGTCCAATAGGCCGCGATAGGGCCAAGGCCGCGGCACGTAAGGATAGGAGGAAGGGGAAGGAATCCTCAAGCAGTGAGGTAGCAAGTAAATCCTTCGCGATGAAGAACATGTGGAATGGTTTAGTGAAGGCTAAGCTACTTAAGCAATGGAACAAAATGAAAGACCGATCAACCGCCGACATGGACGAAGCAGAAAAGCGCAAACATGTGAAGGCCATCAAGATGGTGGAAAAAGAGCTTGGTCTGGAAGATGATGACGACGAGGAGAATGAGGAGGAGGAAGAGGATTAGAATTTATTTTTTATTTATTATGTAATTTTTAAAATTTATTATGCAATTTTATTAATTATTATGTAATCGGTAACAATTTTAGTTGAATAAAATAATTTTCTTGCATTATTTTGAATGTTGTAAAAGAGAGGAGAGAGAAAAGCTGATGTGGAGGAGAGAGAAGTGAGAGCTGGCACTATAGCCCGTGCACTGGCACCGTGGGGGTGAGAGTGGGGTGAGAGTGAGGGTAAAAGCTGACGTGGCGAGGCTATAGTGGGGTGAGAGTGGGTGATGCACTGGTACCAGCCTTAGTAAGTTGGTATTCCACTGTTGTTGTATCATACTCCAATGGTAGCGATATTCAGTTGTTGTAGGTATCAATATCATATTTCTTGTTGTCCAGTCATTGATATCAAAACTATCTCTGGAAGGCAAGTCGCAGTATTCACATCTGCAGATGAGCAACCTTATTATTGGATATAAATATTTGTTAGAGTTGTTTGGAATCCATACATATGTAAGAAGTTCTATTCTTGAATAATTGAGACCAAACATGAAAATGTAAACATCTTCTTTATTTGTACTCCCTCCGTTTCAAAATATAAGATGTTTTATGTTTGTGAAGCAAGTGTATCTAGACATGTTTTAGTGTGTGTATTCAAGTGAACCTACACACTAAAAAATGTCTACATACATTTGCTTCACAAAGCTAAAACATCTTATATTTAAAAACAGAAGGAGTATGTCTTAAAAGTTAACATTTGTAAAACTTAATTAATTCATGATTTTTTTAAGTACTCTCTCCGGTGCTAGAAAAGGTATAGAGTTGGAGATCAAAATGGTCTCCAAAGTGCAACTTATAGTCCACTAATTTCTCTTATAGTATATTTATAAAACTCAACAAAATTAAATATCGTAAAAGTAGTTTATCAAGATAAATTTCTGTATATCATTTATTATTATCTAACCTAAATATTTATAATTATAAAGCTATTGGTAGTTAATTTTTGAATTTTGAGTGCGTCTATTTCCAACCTGTTTTGGGCCCAACTTTCTCATTTCCAAAAAGCACTAAAATTAATATCAGCGTTAGCTTTGAGCTTTATCAATGCTTGCTAACAACGATAGGAAACAGATGCATATTTAGTTAGTTATTCTAGCAGGCTATGTAAAAAAATGTATGTCTTGAATATTATTTGCGGCTGAACATAGTTACTATCTTCATTTATGCTTAGCATCTCACATTACTCTGTCACTCAAACTTTATTACTTTATTTTCAGCCGGTTCCTACAATTTCGGGATCCACGTGCCCAAAGACGACATCCCCTTGTTGATCCAATGGTTGTCTCAGAGATGCGGCGATGTCTCAGTGATGGAATTGAGTTCCAAGGTGAACTACTGAATTTCCGGAAAGATGGCGCTCCACTGAATAACCGGCTAAGGCTCATACCAATGCATGGGGATGATGGCTCTTTGACACACATCATTGCGATCCAGCTGTTCTCTGATGCTAATATCGATCCCAGCAACATATCTTATCCAGTGTATAAACAACAGACCAACCACAGGCTCAGCATTCAAGATATGAACCCTGCTTCTCATGAGCATACTCCTAAAGTCCAATGTTCAGACTACTGCAGTATCTTCCAGCTCTCGGATGAAGTTCTGGCTTATAATATCTTATCGCGCCTCTCACCGAGAGATGTGGCATCCATTGGATCAGTCTGTACTAGAATGCATGAGCTGACAAAGAATGATCATCTGAGAAAAATGGTGTGCCAAAACGCATGGGGGAGAGATGTCACTGGCAGGCTTGAAACAAGCACCAAGATGTTAGGATGGGGTCGTCTTGCAAGAGAACTAACAACCCTTGAGGCAGCATCGTGGAGGAAGTTCACAGTTGGAGGACGCGTTGAGCCATCCCGATGCAACTTTAGTGCCTGCTCTGTGGGAAACCGCCTTGTCCTATTTGGAGGGGAGGGGGTCAACATGCAGCCTATGAATGACACATTTGTGCTTAACCTGGATGCTGCAAAGCCAGAATGGTGCCTTGTCAAGGTTTCTGCTTCCCCACCTGGCCGCTGGGGACACACTCTTTCATGGCTAAATGGCTCATGGCTGGTAGTATTTGGAGGCTGTGGACAGCAAGGTTTGCTTAATGACGTCTTCGTCCTTGACCTCGATGCCCAGCATCCTACTTGGAGGGAGGTTGCAAGCGACGGATCACCATTGCCACGGTCTTGGCACAGTTCATGCACCCTGGACGGTTCTAAACTTGTTGTGTCAGGGGGGTGTGCTGAGTCTGGTGTGCTTCTAAGCGACACATTCCTGCTTGACCTCACAAAGGAAAAGCCAGCATGGAAGGAGATTCCAACATCCTGGTCATCTCGCCTTGGTCACACCTTGTCTGTTTATGGTAAGACTAAGATATTTATGTTTGGTGGATTGGCGAAGAGTGGATCGCTTCGCCTACGTTCCAGTGATGCCTACGCTCTGGATGTTGGCGAAGATAATCCGCAATGGAGGCAATTAGTAACAACTGGGTTTCCAAGTGTCGGTCCACCACCAAGGCTAGATCATGTCACTGTGAGCCTGCCCTGTGGGAGGATCATCATATTTGGTGGCTCAATTGCTGGACTGCACTCACCCGCCGAGCTGTTCTTGCTTGATCCGGCAGAGGAAAAGCCCACATGGAGGATCCTGAACGTTCCTGGGCAGCCCCCGAAGTTTGCATGGGGACACAGCACCTGTGTGGTTGGTGGTACCAGGGTTTTGGTTCTTGGTGGACACACGGGGGAGGAGTGGATTCTGAATGAGCTCCACGAGCTCTGCCTCGCAAGCAGGGCTGCTGAAGATACGTGATTCGGCCAAATGTCACTTCGCATAGTTCATACTACGTTTTTAGATCTTATTGTTCATCTTACCTGTGTTGTCACTGCGTTTGTATACGAAAATTAGTGCAAAAGAATCGAAAAAAGATTTAGTGAAAGAGAACTTAGTACACTTCTGTTACAATAGGGCTAAGGATGAATTTTTTGTAACAGGGCATGGGATCTATGTTTGAAAAAATTAGTTGATACGTGCGTGCTGCCTGCTTACTAGTAAGTTGTAATCTGTAAATTCGTGTAATGTAGTTACTAGTATCTTCTGCGCACCTGTTCATGCTTGTATCATGCAATCTCAGATACAATCTCAGATAGGAACGGGTTATTCTGCTAACTGACGAGTACAATTGATGCAGAGTCCATGTTTTTGGATAATTTGGTCCGTGCCGATTGATGTTTGGGCGTGAAACGGCAATTCGCCTGACCCCGAGTTGATGCCGTAACCGGGTAAACATGCATACACGATGACATCAATTTATCAGGGTCGTGAGTAGTGACTACTACGTTGCCTGCATGAAGGTAGTATCTTTCTATCATGTAGTGTAGGCATTACGGCCGCCACCACAAAGTTAGGGTTCAGCCCACCTTAGATTAGTGTTTTCTTGGTTTTTAAGCCTTATTATTTTGGTTAGTTTGGATTTTGTTTGATCTTTCCATCTAGTTGACAACTGAGATATAAAGTTGAGTAGTTGTGTGTAATCTAGTAATCCCTCCGGTCGGAAATAAGTGTCAGTAATTTTATACTAGCTTAGTACAAAGTTTGTACTATATCTCCGACAGTTATTTCCGATTGGAGGGAGTATCAAAGAAGGAAAATTCTAATAGGAGGTACCGCATTTACTCTCCTCTATGCGGTGTTAAGGGTTTTTATAGTAGGAATAGCATGCATGTATGCAGAAATTTCACACCTTATGCTGATATCATCTCGTTAATTGCTAAAACTGAAAATTTAAAATGGTGATCTATTTTCACCGCTGAGTTTGTCCGGTCGCTACGATTATCATAGTTGTCCAATTTGTATCGACTAGTTACCTCTACACTATATTCCAGATATCAAATGATCTATACTAGTTAGCGATATGACTTAAAATAAGTCTAAATATATGATACAATATCGTTTAACAAAAATAGTATCAAGCACATTGCATCGGTATAAAAAGGCTCCATGAAATTCATGAACAAGATTTTTTTAATCCGACAAACTAAGTAGCGAATAATCTGGCAAATACTCGGTAACAAAAAAGCAACTACTTGGAACTAAGTAGTTCATAATCCAGCAAAGAGGTGGCAACAATCTGGCAAAGATCAACAAGAAAGTTACTTTATTAATCTGGCAACTAAGTAGTGATAATCTCACAAATATGATATAGTAATATGGTAATTGCTGATGAAAAAAGTTACCAAAATATACTAATACAGGATTTAGTTTCGAAGATCTCATCGCGAATAAGCTAATAGTGAAAATGGATCATCAATTGGATCAACAATTTGAGAGATAAAACTTTTTAAAATATTTAAATTCAAAGGAATCTTTGATGGTATGAGACCATCAATTTTCTTAGTTACATGCAAGAGTGCCACCGCATAGGTCTAGCTCGCGTGTGGCGCTGCCGGATATGGGGTCCATCAAGAGAAAAAGGGAGGTTTACCACCAGAATCGATCTATCCCCCAAGGTGTCACAAATATTCCCTTCGTAATCCAAGTCTTGACAACTTGGTATCAGCCTCGATCCTTGAATTATCCCCACAATAGAACCATGGTTTCGCTGATATTTCACAGCTATTCGATAATAAGATCACTACGCGGAAGGAGATCGTGTGACCTGCAAAGTACCTTCTTCCACAAGATTGAAGCGCACATTGCAGACCTCATGGAGCACACAACAACCAACTGGACTGCCATTTTAGACCTTAAGGAGCATGCTGCAGAGACCAGGTTGTCGTTGTATGGCTGGAGAAGAGCTTCTCTAGTCAAATCTTCTGTGAGGAGGAGACTGTTGAGGCAAAGCAGAGTCCCCATCGTAGTTCCTCCTCTATTCTAGAGGATGCAGGTAAGTGGAAACCCAAATTCCACAAGCTGACATTCCCCACCTTTGATGGCTTGGAAGTTGCGCTGCCATGACTCAGTTTGATTAGCATTTCATTTCATTATCGACCTATGCAGCATCACGCCAACATCTGTTGTGGAATCTCTATGTTTGTACTTATAATTTTTTTCTTTATCTTTACTATTGGTTTGCAGTTGGTGAAGGCACTTTGCCTCTACATCATTTGATTTCCTATTTTGCCCCTACAAAATCAAGCTTATTACAACTTTTACCACCGCTGAGACAAAAGTAAGGAACAACCCGACCCCATCATCCCGCGACCTCCTCCTATGAAACCCTAGCACAGAGTCAGCCGCCGCCGGTGCTCCTGTCTTCCTCACCCGGCCTTCCCTCCCGCCGGCGCTAGCAGCCCGATAACCTTCAGGCCAGATGCCTTCCGCCTTCTGGAGCGCCTCCAGCTCGACGTGGCCCATCTAGGAGGATCTGTCGCGCTGGCGCCGACGACGCTTGCTCCCGCCGTCGGCGCTCCCGTCTTCCTCACGTGCCCTGGTCTCCTCAGCCTCGCTGAAGGGTAAGCACGATGTAGTTTCTCCTCCACCTAGATCCACCCTCCAGATCCCCAGCTAAACTTGCGAGTCTGTGAAATCTGTTTTTTTTTTTTTTTGAATTTGAGTCTGTGAAATCTGTGAATCTATGATCTATGAAACGTGGTAGGAGGGGTGGCTCCGTCGAGAAGAGGACACGGAGGGGATACTGCCGTTGTCATTCCTCCCTGCATCCAGCAGATCCACGCTCGTAGGTAGAAGTGAGGAAGGCTCCCATGCCCGGGGAAGAAGTGGGTGCC
This sequence comes from Dactylis glomerata, assembly GCA_007115705.1. Lineage (NCBI taxonomy): Eukaryota > Viridiplantae > Streptophyta > Magnoliopsida > Poales > Poaceae > Dactylis > Dactylis glomerata. Next base: position 3,087,175 of record QXEO01002107.1, on the reverse strand, counting down.
CGGAGGAGAACGAGCACTTCCTCAGCGAATTCATCAGGTCAGTGCAATTTTATTTCATTTTTTAAAGTATGTTATCCATTGATCTGATTGGAGATAGGGCCAAACACAGCTTGTAATAGGGGTGGACCTAGCTATGTCCGGCCGGTGTCATTCATTCTTTTTCGATTGATGACCAGCTAGGTTGTATGTGCACTTATTTATCTGCGATCTACTGGTTGCCGCTCCCCTTCTAAATCTGAGATATGTTGCAAAAAAAATTATGACAAGTTGGCGATCTTGTTAAGTGGGTGCCTCAATTATTTTCTAATTCATGTTGCAATTAGGATTTGGATTAGTGGAATATTAATTCAAAAGAAGCAGTGCCAGAGTCAGCCCGTACATGGAGCCTGGGCAGAGTAACAAAGGCAGCTAGCTGGTGGGTATTTTGCCCATGGTACTGCTAATTATTTTCTTGATCCCTCTCAAAGATTACACAAAGATTGGGACTTGGACACGAGAGTGGAGTTTACAATGTTTTTTCGAGAGATTACATCTATTCGGGTTATTCCTCCATGGCCCAGTATACAAATGTCAGTTAAGGTTAACTTCATACCTGCATAATTCAACCAGTTAAGGTTAACTCCATACCTGTATAATTCAATCACTTTACATATCTTGTTTTAAATTCAATAATCTATGGCCTTGTTATTTTTGTGCAGCAGGATTCGGGCTGAATTAGATACAGTTTTTGGGCATGTTGAATGCAAGGAACGGAATTTCTGTCCCATATTAATTTTACATTGACAGAAAATTGAAGCAAAATAACTTACGGATGTTTCTGATTTAATTGTTCAAAAATGGGAGAGACCTTTGAGTCATTGTAGGTTAATTTTGGGATAGTGGGAAATGTTGAGGTAAACTTCATAATTTTGCTCCCTCCGCCGTCGCCCCGGCTTCCTCCTGTCTACATGCGGGCCGGCAGAGGGCGTCATCAAGGGCTTGCAGCGGGCATGGAAGAGGGGCGGCTACGCGCGCATGTTCTATTGTGCCTGATAGTCCAATCAGGAGCTAGCTCGGTTGAAGGATGGACTGCTCGCATCGTAGGAGCTTGTTGGGCTGGCCGCTGGCGTCAGGGTGCCGCGCCGTCGCGAAGGTCATGCAGCCAAGTTGTTCTTATTCGGTCCGAAGAAGTTGCTGCAGCCGACGTGCGCGTCGTGTCATGACTCCAGATCTAGCAACGCGCAGGCGGTCTGGTGGACGCACAGGCTATGGGCGTCATCGATGTGGCATGCCTTCCAGGATCTGCGCCCCCGTCTTGAATTCTATGACTATGTTGCAGCAGCAGAAGGTATGCTTTCTAAATCTATGTATACTTTGTTGTCTTCTTAACAGAATTTTTTCTGCATTTTGGGACAGATACCTTGCTCAAACTTCATTGTTTTTTAGGTAAACAGTGAGCACCTCTGGGGAAGGCGATAACTGGAGCATGCCAAGAAATTTTACTATGAGGAAACCATATCTGGCCAGCTGCAAGGCTTTCCTTTCAGTCATTGTACACGACGCCAAGTCAAAAAACAGTGGCAATAGTGTCATTGTGGATAATGCACAGACAAGGATCATTTTTTTTGAGAGAACATACAAGGATCATTGTGGATATGGATCCCGAAATTGTGGGTCGAGGAGATTAATTTGACAGGTAAGTATTGACTTATGCATATCCACACTTTCTTTGCTAGCCAAATTTGTTATTTCACCTGGAAACATGTTTGTGTTTTCAACTAGATGACCACCAGAAGTTTATATAACAAAATTTACATGAAAGATACATTATGCTATGTCTGCACGTGCTTGGTCTGTTTTAAGGGTTTATACAATATATGACATGAAAATGGGTCATTTCCTTGGTTCTCTTTGCTTACTATTTTAGTTCAGTATTTAAAATATTACATATGTGTGCATTTAAATCAAGCAAAGCATTCTATACAGTTTATCTTAATATCAGCACTTTTTGCGATCATATCATGTATGGCTTATAGTTCTTAATATCAACTGTTTTGGTAAGTCATTTTAGCCCAACAACATATAAATTTGGGATAGACTTCTATGGAGACAACCAAAATATACATCGCCCTGCAATACCCTATCCATGATTTGTGAAATATACAGAATCTTTGAAAGTCCCAAAGCACGTATATAATGTGAAAATAGCTGACCTGAAATGTTGTATATCATCCAGATTTAACTGATACATTGTATAAATAAATTTACATGATCACAAGAACTTGGGGCATGAATTATAGGTAGATTCTTTTTTGTGTTGTCAAGATATCTCAATAACAAAGTGACAAAGTGGTGTCATTTTGGGAAAACAAAGTATACATGCCAAGAGGATATTATTACTCGTGTAGATCCACCATGCCACATGGGAGCCATCGGTAGATTGGAATTGAACTTATCACTTCAGTCATTTCTAGGTACACGCCATTTATAGTTAAGCATCTTCAGTGTTAAATAATTTGAAGTTATGTTCTGTAAATAAGCATCTTTAGAATTTTGATTGTAGTGTTTACATCATATTTAGCCAGCTTGAAGTTATGTTTGTTCAAACAATATTACATGTAATTTTTTATGTCATCAGGTGTCATCGAATCCAGTAACGAAGAGGAACCCATAGACGCCAAAGAAAGCAAGAGGCAACGTTCTCGAGAGCGATATGCACAGATGTATAAAAAAGATGAACTTCTTAAAAAGCGTCGTGAAACCTATCAACAAAAGATGATTATGAATGTTTATGTATTCACTGATGCGTAATTCTGTGGTTTTCTATCGACAAAAGATGTGATATTCTAAGCTAGAGGATGTTGTTGAATAGGCTACCAATCTCCAGGAAGGTGAGGTGATTCAGCTCAGACATGTTTCAGAATCCATCTATCTAGATATTCATTAAAATGTTTGCTTGTGATATTTCAAAACTCAAACAATGTGAGCTCTGGTTTGAATTTCGCATAATACAAATGATTAAGTAGTTGGAGATCAAGACAATTTTTTATGGTACATTAAGAGAAGACTGTGAGGCCTTGCTTACAACACTAAAAAACATTCTTCATCTTATTTGAATTTTGGGATCTTGCTGTTGGCAGGAGTGTTGGATATTATCATTGCCAAGTTAAGTGCTCTTTGGTGTGGATGTTGTGCCCTCTCACCTCCTTTTAAGGCTGTATTTGGTGCTCTTTGGTGCGGATGTTGCTGCTATATAGGTGGACTGGTAATCTTTTGTATTTGTGAAAGCCCACTTGTTGTTTCTGCCATCTTGGTTGTGTTAATATGACAATCAAGTATATTGGTGTGCATTAAAGTGAAAGACGTACTGCACAAAACATGTGTGTTCTTATAGCATTATTTGTTAGACTTCCATATGTATAAGTTGTGCTTGATCATTAATGCGTTATGAAGATGAAAGGTTGCATGATTGTCTTCAGCGAGAATGGGAGTGTGAACATATCTTCATAAATGGTGCTCCCTTTGTTCAATAATTTTTGTCGTGATTAAATTTAAACTAAAATGACAAAAAAAAAATTATGAAAGAGGGAATAACACATGAAGCCACGCCTTTATTTCTGGAAGTAAGGAGATCAGAAGAGGCTAGATTGTATTATAGCGTCTTTTGATTGATACTTTATACTCCCTCCGATCGGAAATAAGTGTCAATTGCTTAGTACAAACTTTATACCAAGTTAGGAAAAAATCACTAACCATTATTTCTGATCAGAGAGAGTAGTATTTTTTAAGTAATACACATAGGCCATGGAATTATGTGAAATAACAATTTTAATATTTTTTGAACATAATTTGGTGATGTTTTTATCACAAATTAATATTTATATTTGTTTCATATTTCCATGCATGTGTGATAACAAAATGGTTAAAAACCGTGGCAACGCACGGGTATTCAACTAGTCAACTAGTTACTATTTTTTTTGAAAAAGATTAATATATTAGGCAAGCAAGCTGCCTCATTAAAAACCTTCCAGTCCTCTTAGGTACCCTGGTAAGGAAAAGAGTGCGTCTGAAACTTGCTGCTTCTATCAAAATTCAGTTACATCGTTTAGCAGGCTACTAAGAATGCTATCAGGGGGCTCATCGTCCCAATTACAATTTTTTTTATCTATGAAACCAACCCTAGCAAGTTCATGGGCAACCTTGTTCGCTTCCCTCGAAATGTGGCTGAAGATCACACTACCAATACTAGTGCTCAGATCAATGCAATCAGCATAAAATGCAGCTGGCTCACTCCACCAAGATTCCGATCCATTGCAAGCAGCAATTGTTTCAGAAGAATCGGACTCAGCATGGACCGAGTTGCACCCTAGCCGTAGAGCAAGTGCCAGTCCCTCCTTCATCGCCATTGCCTCCGCCATGGTAGCCGAAGCAATATGGGGCATATATATATACTATTGGTTTTGAGTTGGGGGTGAAGCCACCAACTCAACATACATCATTTAACTTCCAATTCTACCCCTGCAAGACTAGCCATATTTTGGCTTTTACCATTGGCCAGTCATTATCAACGTTCAGTCCGGATCCATCCACTCGAACCGAAACTCCTCTCCCACGCTCCGTCTCCGCTGAGGCGTTGACCCGTTCTCCGGCGCCGCCGTCTTCTGGGGGGGAGTCGGTCGGCCATCCGCCCAGGAAGCACACCACGAGCTCGTCCCGACCGAAGCAGCCATGGCCGAACATCACTGGCTCGCTTCGAGATCTAGCGGCGGCGCAAGGCGCGGGGCGACGGATGGCCCTCCCTCCCCTGCCTTGAACTTCCCCGCGCGCCGCCCAGCTCGGGGGCCCCGACGGGTTTTGTTGTCCCATGAATCGACGCCATCAATTTTTTCTGTCCAATCCGTATCCCACCCTCGTCTCTTTTTGCTCTCGCCTCGCTGCCGGCCAAACCGAATGCCTTGCCGATTTGCGTCGGCGCCGCCATGGCGTTGCGAGTAAAGTCCATTTTCCATCGTCTCCTCTCTCTCTCGCTCTTGATCCAAGGACAACGCCCAGTACCGTCGCCTCGCCATTCCGCCCCCACACGCGGCTAACCCTAGCTATTGATACCTCGCCCAAACATCTAGATTGCCACCACGGATCTCCCGCCCCCTGCAGGCCAGTCATTCCCTGCCTCCAATGTGCTCCATATGCGTGTGCGCATCAACGCATGGGCCACGGTTGGTGGCTCCGATGGAGAAAAGAGCCAGTCGTGAGGTCCTGGGAGGCTGAGACCTCGACGCCTCAGCCGAGGTCTAAGCGCTAGCTTGCGTAACTTCCAGCGTGGCCGCCGGTCGTTAAGCATGCGCTCTCCGTCGGGGGAGATTGAATGATGACCTCTGTGTCTGCATCCCAGATGTTGTCATCCCTGCTGCATCTGTGGACCACAAGATCCACCAAGATCTCCTGCTATACTGCCCACTTGTACAGGTTGAGGTGAGTACAATTAAATTTGTCAATCGTAATATGGGGTCATGTGAATGGAAATCGGCCATGAATATATCTCTTACTAATGGATTTCTTGTCTTCCCCTTTTCTCAGCAGAGGTCCTGTGAGAGGTGTTTTGCTTTCTCTGCTGGATTCATGCTGTCAAGTTTTTGATACAGCTACTACAAGAATACTGCACAACTGGTGCACGAAGAGAGCCGGAGATATACATGCAGATGACTGTAGTTCTGTACATGCAGGTATCCTCTACTCCTTTAGGTTCACTTACTCCAAAAGCATTGATTCTCTAGCCAGGCCATTTATTCATACATCTGCCCATGCAGGCGGTGGACGCGTTATAAACCAATAGTGAGGTAGAGAGATTGTGGTTGGCGCTTGCTTGGTTGCTGAGATTCAGCCATTGTGACGGTGCTGCGGCAACTAGCCGTGGACAACCAGCTCTGTATTGGTTTAGGCCATTGTCAAGGCATGCTTGATCTTAGCATTTGATCTTGGAATCTTTGATTTAGTGTTAAGATATTTCTATTAGGTCTTTCACTAATTATTAACATGCAATATGATGCGTATGAAAAGGCCTATATTTCCTTTTGTACTGGGTTCAGGGTATGACTGACTGTTGGGGCGCTGGATGGTGGACAAGGCAAGTATAGGCTTATTTTCAGGTCTTGCCTCTTTTGCTGTAGTATGTTGTTTTCTTTACATCTTCAGGGATCTACGTGATACACTCTCTTTCTCTTTCGCCTAATTGTGTTGTTCTTTTCCACTCAAAGGTTACTGCTAAAAGTAGTGTATTCTACAGAATGGCAACTACAATCTGTTTCCTCATGTATGCAACCTTCAGCACTTATGGTTCACCCCTTATCCTCTGTTATGCTAACATCTATTGATTTCAAATCATGAATATTGATTCAAGCAATGTATCTAAGATTCTGCAAAATTTTAAATGGAGATTATTTTTTGAACCACTCGTCATATCTGAGAAGCTGATGTATAGTGCTACAAAACGTAATTACCGATTCATCTGTTCTCTTAAGTTATTCAGTTTTGGTTTTGTGTACCAAATATTAGAATGCAGATGCCTTTTACATGTGAAGCATTTACCTGGCTATGCGTCCTTCTATAGAAGTTATTGGTTGACCAATGTGTTGTGTTGGAAGTATTGCATCAATCCATCTATAGTTTCTGAACATTAATTCCAAACAGTCTGGTATTTGAAACTCCATTTTCTCATCCCTATATTTTTTCTACAAGCTTTTTTGTGTATTTTAATTACTGATGATGTACTATTGTCGGAATATTTTGTACCACTTGGACAGCCACCGCCACAATCCAGTTTGATCAGCCTTTTATATTTCTTGAAGGAAAATCATATGTTTGGAACTCGAGGGTTGCCACTTGAAGCAATTTTTTTACTGTATTGCTCAAAGTTCTGTGCATTATGCTCCTGGTCATCATCGATGTGATGAGAGCTACAATACAAATAATATAAATTTCTTTTTGGTGTTTCTGCTAACAATTGTACTATTATGTATTACAGTCCAAGTATTTGTTAGCCTTTTCATTTATAAGTATTTAACAATTAATCATGTTCCAGATTCCTCATTCATATATTGCATCCAGTCTGCTATTGACTATTAACATTTCCAACTTGGGCACCATTTCATACATACTGTCTGGTGTAAGTGTAATTCATTTTCTTTTCCAGACATCAGGATTTTATGTGTTGCAATGAACGTGTAAAACATGAATTTTGGGATTTATGATTCTGATTTTCAAGTTTGACGAATATGAACCTGCAAGTACATGTAACTAATATATCTTAGTTTAATATTTCCATACATCTTTTACTCCACCTTAGGTAATACTAGATCTGTAAGCATCTCATGGAGTAGATCTTAGGTAATAGGAGATAATTATTTTTTCGCTTTCTATGCATGAGTCAAATTATATCTTCTATCGAGATGCATGAGTCAAATTATAAATCCAACTTACGTGTATCATGTGACAAAATTAACTAGATGTTGTTGCCGAGCTAACACACAAGAGGACACCCTGCAATGAGTGTGTCTATGGGTACCAGTCTCGGTTGTTCAGAGAGATGATTCTGTCTCGGATCATTTTGCTTGACCTTTCTCTAGCACGGGACAAACTCCACTCGCTCGACATATTGGTGGCTCTGTTACGGTCTCACTCGCATTATCGCCACCGACTGAATTTGGAAGCCGTGGGCACCTCTGAAGTGAAAAATCTTCATGTGTCTCGCTTCACGATACAGACTTTGGACAACAGATAGGAGGGTGGGGCATGGTTTTCAAGATGACATGGCACCTTGCTTCACATGTTTTCATATTTTACTGGGGCCGTGTTTTTATTTGTTAAACATATACCCTTCTTTTCAGACATGAATGGAAAACTTATATTGTCGGTACATCTTATCTGGTTTACCTTTTATTTTCAAAAAAGTTCTAAGAAATTTATGTAGAAGTGTCTCCAGCCTTTCCACTGAGATGTGCTTTCAATTTTATGGTGTAAGAAACCAATGTGTTTGATTGAAGCCATCCTATGAAGCATCTGCTCTACAAATTCCACTTGTAGGAGGAAATAAACGAGGAATAAGGATAGTTCTTACAACAATCTGTGTATCGATTGCATGGCATTGCCAATTTGGTTTTGTATATACTGCGGTATTTCTTATTAAAATTGGATTGTCAATTTGGCTCTGTACATGATACAATGCTACTTCATAGTACATTTTATTTATAATTGTTGCCATTGTATAAAAAAGAGACTATATATCTTTCTCCCTATTTTGCATCCCTTGTTTTGCTGCACTTTATGGAGTATTGGAGTCGATTTAGGATCAACAAAATTGCACTTTATGAAGTCAATTTAGGATCAACAAAATTGTTCCTATAACAGAAATTCTATTATTGATGCAGTGATACAATGAAAGTGTCGCACTGTCTATGTGCAAACATGGCTAATATTGTAGAAAATGGATCTAGTGTGCACTATAGAAGGAGATACATGATCGACTGAAAAATGAAAAAGGATAAACGAACACATGTTATTGGTCCTTAGTAAAAATGATAAAAATACATATAGGATGGGGTGTTTTGAAATCTACAAATCATCGTACTTGCAACACCAACAAAATGAAACCACAATTTCTGCATGTTTTCTTTCCCGTGGCAACGCACGGACATTCAACTAGTGGTATAAGTACATTAGTAGTTATAAAGGTTGTTGTACAACAGAAAGTAGCAAGGTATGGCTAACATCCTAACATTTGACAGGATGAGCGTCACTATGGTACCGACATTTCAAGCTTGCACATGGAGCATCTCCATGGTAGGAGTTCTCTATTTTACTGAATCGTCGTTTCAGACCTAAAATGTGAAACATTGAGCTGGCAACAATTAAAAATGTGTGCTAGACAAGCTCTATTGATGACTATGAGGAGAAGTTCTTAATGCTTGTGTGCAGGTGTGAGGGACTCATAGAGGTGCACCAAGTGAAGCTGTTCGTGGCTGGTATCCATAAGTCGATCTACACAGACGTCAAGCTCTTGTACCTTGTGAGGGTGGAGGATGCCATGAACCATGCACGCATGTACAAGAAGTGTGACGCACCAGAAGACAGTGATACCATTCTTGTGTCTAGGGCAGGGCCGGGCCAGCAGGTGTGCCATCGGTGCTGCCCGCACAGGGCCCCAAAATTTGGGGGCCCCAAATTTTTGTATAAGTCTTAGGGTTTGCAGCACTCTCTGGTTTCTCCAGGCGCGGAGCAGGGTACCCTGTTCAGGCCCTCTGGTTCCTATCGAAGGGTCATCACCATTGACGAGAACTCCATGTTAGTCGAACAGTTAAGCTCTCGAGAAAGAAGAAAGGAAGAAACGGTCTTATTATTATTAGTGGGCTTAAGTGATTACGGAAGGCCCATTTACAACTTGTCAGCACAGCGTGCACATCACACGTTTGTACGTTGTAAAAAAACATGCGCTATGTAGCATGTCCACACTCGATCGAGTGGTTCATTTGGAAAAATTGCCACATGAAAAAATTCCACATCGCAATCTTGTAAGCTCAAATCAACCCTACCAGGACCAGTAGACGCTGCAGCGGCCATGCCCCCGATTTGGTCGACGCCCTGATCAGTTAGGGGCTCAGGGCCATTGCGGTTAGGGAGCATGAAGCCTATTGCTAGCGTTGCCAAGAAGCCGAGAAGGCGAGAAGTAGGCAATCCAGCGCATGGCGATCACTGAAAAACGTTGGTTTGTTAATACTTCAATAACTGACGATCTTGTGTTCCTTCAAATTGTTTAATTGTTTTTTGTATTTGTAATTATTTAATAGTTTAAAAAGATTAGTAAAATAGGGCCTTATTTTAGAGCTTCGCACAGGGCCCCAAATTTTGCTGGCTCGGCCCTGGTCTAGGGGAAACTCCTGTGGAGGCGTCAGGACGTCTACTCATGAACTTGCGGATCCTCCCAAGGCTAAAGTGGCATTGCCAAAGAGGCGATCACTAGTGTGATTATTGCCAGCAGAGATGGACAAGCGGCATGCCAAGGGACTTTGAGTACAACTATGACGGCCGGTACACCCCTGGCCATCGTTGCAAGCGTCTTTATACTTGTTGTGTGGATGCTTCTGAAGTGGAGGCAACTGATTTGATGGACACAAACACTTATTTCTGAGTTTTCTTAGAAAGACTATTCCTCTTTCCAGCTTGAGGATGGCTGCTTGTCGAAGAAGGAAGTGTTTCCATGTGGGGCGGTGTAACAACCCAAAAATTTGTATCCAATTAATATAAATTAAAGTAGTCGAATTTCGGTGTAAATTAAAACTTTTTATTTTTGGGTGGATGATTGTTATTATGCAACAACAATACTTGTATGTGTGTTGGATGATGATCTCTTCACAGAAGTCAAGAATTCGCAAAAACAAAAAATAGTCAAAACAGGAAGCATTAACCAAATATCCCAACTCCCTAATAAAAAATTTGTATAGAAAATGATCTAGGAAAAATTAACCATTAGCCCTCTTCACTCACTTTTCTTAAGAAATTATTGAACTAGCCGTGGATGATTTTCTGCAAGTCATCCAAGAGTGTATACCCTAGTTTCAAACTATGCTTTGAACTTTCCAAAATTCTTCCTCTAACTATATTTAAAATCTATGCAAAGTTTGAATTCAAATCTTAGGACATTCCCAAATCAAAATAAGTTTTTAGCAAAATAGTACCTCTGGACCTAACAATGGAATTACTATCCAATATGATGATCACCCAAACGTATATATTTTCAAAATTAAAAAATTATTTTCTTGTGGGCATTTTATCGAACACTTGGCGTGCACAGTTGACCTACGGGAGACTTTGCAATGAATGGCTGCCCTAGCTGTTCCGAGCTGTGATGGCGTGCCCCATCTCCTCCCTGACAACCCCTCAACCATAACTCCCGAGCCACAGCTCCTTTACTCCTTTGGTATGGAGGAATTGCATGGCAGAGTTCCTGCAGCCTCTCCCTCTATCTTGCCCCTTTGCAATCAATTCCCCGCATCCCATGGTCACCTGCGCGCACCAAAACATGCCCAGCATCCACGCACCCCAATGCCGCACCCTCTCTTGACTCCCTAGACAGCATCGAGTGGTGTCCTGGACGCCCCCGCCACCCCCTGTACTCCCTCGCTCTGGCCAACAAAAGCACCTGAGACCTCGCCAGAGAGCTTACCCCACTCCCCTCGATCTCCCAAACATACTCCCTAGGTCTACCCTTTCCTCGTTCGAGCTCGCCGGCGCCGTCTCCCTGCAGATCAGTGACAGCTTTTGGCCCACGGTAGGAGAAGACTCACGCACACACAGTAGAGATAAAACACACAGAGTCTTTTCTCTTGCTTCACTTAGCTGATAACAAACTGGTTACAGGTCTATATGTAGTAGTGCATGCACACACTCAGTGAAGCCACTCGTTGCTTGATCTCCACTAGCCGTACTAGATGGTAGATAGGAACTGCTAACCACTATGGCCTCACAACTCGGCCACTCTCCTAGCACCTGGAGACGATGGGCGATTACCAGGTCCATGCTAATCCTCTCCATCAGCTGACTCTATTTATGCATGTGCGTTGAATCACTCCTCCTACTAACTAGGCTTGCAACTAGCTAAAACATGCAGTCCTATTACCATACACGCATAGTTCTAGGCTAATTTCTAATGACACAACTAACCAGCTTTGCATGACACCTGAACACATCTATGGTGCACGCCACCGCTGTCTAGCCAAATAGAAAAACTTAGAAAATACCATGAGCTAATGACATGGATAACAAGGTTAACTCCAACAATCACCCCCTTAACCTTGTTATCCTTTATTGAGGACTCCATGCCGACCTTCATAGCAGCACCGACTCATTGTCGACGTCCCCAATGGCAAGATGCGCCCGCTCCTTCCTCGGAGCTATGCAATCCTTGGATAAATGCCCATACTCTAGGCAGTTGTAGCAGCAGACCTTGCGAATGTCGAACATACTCTTTCTCTTGCCAGGGCCGCTGAGGTAGCGAGAGAGCCACTCCTCCTCCGTGAGGAGCAAGCGACCTCCACCACCATGTTCACCGCCGTCGGTGCCGTCGTCTGCATAGCTCCGGTCCTCCGCCGTATTGAGCCTTCCCACAAGCTCCTCCATGGACATGGTTTTAAGATCAAGAAGCTGCTCAATGGCAATAGCTACCTGGGTGTACTTGGATGGCACAATGCGAAGTAGCTTTTTCACGACTGCCGAAGGAATGACCTGTGGGCCCTCAATATTAGCCTACATGATTTTCGGTCCAGGAAGGGCATCCACCGAAGGGACAGCAAGGCCCGCGAGGAATAGCCTGGCGCGGCCCAGAAGCAAAGCTTGATGTACAAGGCAAAGACTCGAAGGAAGAAACCTAGTTGGATTAGGACTCGATTAGGGTTTTGCCTACCGTCTTTGTATGTAGTTGTCTTGGAGAACAATCCTGAGACCCAACCTTCGTATATAAAAGGTTTGGAGGGAGAACCAAGAGGGGACTAGACGCCTTTCACCACCCTACACCTGAGTGCTCGAATTCTCGAGTGCTCCCCACTTTTTGGCTAGATCCAATCTACGCCATCGCTGTAACACCTACACTGTAGCCACCCCATCAATAAAGTCAAACAAGCAGGACGTAGGTCTTTACCCTACAAGGTGGCCGAACCTGGGTAAAACCTGTGTCTCCCTATGTCGTCTGATCGCCGTCGAGTTCGCGAGATCCCACAAGCGCTCCATGTCTCGAAAGCCCTCAAGCATGGCCATTGCTGGGGTTGAACCTCGTCAATTGGCGCCGACCGTGGGGATGATGGGATCTGGATCAACGGATTCGCCGGCTCCTTCACCAAGCATCGCCAATCTGACCACATCGCCAAGGGTCGACGGCTCATCACCAGCAACTGTTGTCGATTCCGCATCACCAATCGCCATCGACATTGACATTGCCTCGTCCGCCATCGATATCGATATCGCCTCGTCCACCATCGACATCAACATCACCTCATCCGCCATCGACATCGACATCGCCTCGTCCGCCATCGACATCGACACTGCATCACCAATCATCGTCGACACCACTGCATCAACCAACATTGACATTGTGTCGCCAATTACTTCAGTATTCACCATCGACTCTCCAGCGATGACTACCATCGACCCCATCGCAAGCTTGACGATGACATATACCCTCTGGCGCAGGGCGAAATCAGCGATGACTCAATTCTACCGTTCGGTGGGCACTGCATGATGGCATCACACGGAGACGGGAACGAGCACGGAGCCAACAACAATTGAGACCGGTCAAACGCTGGCGGCCGGTTCATCACGCAAAACCAGATCCGGCATGCAAGGAAGGTCTATTCGGGAAAGGTGCCTATGGGCCCTAATCCAAGCCCCAAAGAAGTGGCCGCACTTCAGTTCATAATCCAAGAGCAGAAGGACCAGATTAGCAGCGAGAGGTGAATCCTAGAATGACGCAGAGATGAAGCCGACGCGTCCAGCAGACGATGTGCTGAATTGTCATCGCATTACTCATCGAGCGTCCCGCGCAGAACACGATCTCACCTCCCACCGGGGGGTGATGCACATAACATCACCAGGAACTTGGAGGAAAAATTCAACGAGGCCGAGTTACTGCCCAAGACCAAGGAGGTGGCAATCATGGCTGTTGCAGCTTACATGACCGCCAACGCATCTAACGATGATGAGCATATACGTCACCTTTGAAATCTGGCGCTCGAGGGAGTCAGGATGCTCCAAGGCACGAATGAGCAACGACGCGACGCAACACCTCGAATAAACGTCCCTTCGGCGGAGCAGCTCAGACACCAAGCACCGGCGCCAGTAGTAGCGCCTAGACCTCAAGTCGTGGAACCTATCAACGGTGAACTTCGACATGGCCTAGCTCAGAACAGAGTCGACCTAGCACGTGCACGACGCGATGCGTGTTGCTTCGAGGACGAGTGTGAACTGGAAACATTCGGTAAAAGTCGCCATGGACTGTGCGGCGCGGAGTGCTTCAGCATCTTAATTCGATCCACGCTGCTACCAAAGGGAATCAAGCTTAGTGACGGTGTAGTCAAGTTCAATGGGCAGCAGGACCCTCGAATTTGGCTCGATGACTTCATAACCGCCGTCACCATTAGCGGTGGATCCAGAGATAATGCTCTTCAGTTGCTATCACTGCACCTGAAGGATAACGCAAGGGCATGGCTCAATAACCTTGCTCCGGATAGCATCCGCTCTTGGGAGGAATTTCGGTAGGCCTTCATCGCGAACTTTTGGGGCACCTCATGACGGCCTATGCGTACAGAAGACAGGAGAAAGCCCGAGGTCATACATATCACGATGGCTCAGCCTGCGCAATAGATCGGAGAACATCTCGCCCAAAAGAGCCATCGATGCTTTTCGAGACGGCCTCATCCGGGAGGATTTCAGGGAAGAATTGGGATGATGCAAGCCCAAGACCATCAACCATCTCATGAGCCTAGCAAACGAGTGGGCTGATGGAGAAGATTCCATCACAAACCCGAGGAGCCATCATCGCTCGCCAGACCGTGATGTCGACCCAAAGGATCAGCTCCACTCCGGTTCACGACGAGTGCGGCAGAAGGGATGCCGAAGTCGTTACGGAGATTCGGATACAACAGATATGGTAGCAGCAGGCTATGTAAACAACGACCATAACGACAACCACAACGGACCGAGGCAGGGGAACACCTACTACGGAAGCAATAGCAGAGATGCCGACCGTGATTCGAGGCCAAAAACGGAGTGGCGTCGGCGTCGTGACCAACCACCGATTTCGGCGGAAGAAATGCTCAATGGAGGGTGCACCAGGCACACCTACATTGACAAGAACGGAAGGCGAAAACCACACATCTCCTTATCGAGTGCAGGGAATTCTTTCAACTCAGCCAAGCACTTCAGGAGAGGATGCGATCTGAGCAGCCGGTCGCAGGTGCTGTGGCTTACAACGCACCACCACCACCACCCAATCCGCCACCAAACGTCATGCAACATGTCCATCAAGCCGCCACGATCCAGCACGTCATAGAGCTGCGGCAGCCAGCTGTCAAAGAAGAAGCATTTCCTCCACCATGATATTTCATGCCGATGATCCAGAGGGGACGCCCGACAAATCATGTCCAGAGGAAGTGCGGAAGGGAGGTTTTTCACTCCGAGCACACACCACCAGCATCTCCCGAGTACTTGAACTGGTCAGAGCACCCGATCGGTTTCGATCGGTCAGATCACCCGCCGAAGATCCCGCGCCCAGGACATCACGCTCTCATCCTCGAAGCGCAGATAGGAGGTTTTACCTCCAAATAAGTGTTCATGGATGGAGGAAGCAGCTTGAATCTCATCTATGCTAACACGCTGCGAAAGATCAAGATCTCGATGAGCGATCTCCTACCGACAGAGACCTCCTTCCACGGAATTGTCCCAGGAAAGCCGACGTACCCTCTGGGGGTGATACACTTGGATGTCATCTTCGAAACCCCCACGAACTTCAGAAAGGAGAAGATCGAATTCGAAGTCGTCGACTGGCCCTCGCAGTACCATGCCATCCTCGGGAGACCAGCATTTGCCCGATTTATGGCAGTGCCTCATTACGCTTACCTCAAGCTGTGGATGCCCGCAAACAGAGGACCATTAACGATCAGTGGCAGCTTCGCCCGCTCTAAAAACTGCGACAAGGATTTCAACACTTTGTCCCAGACATTCGGGATTCACGAAGAGCTCCACCATATTAGGGAGAGCACCAGCATGGACGTAGATCCACCAGCACAGCAGAATGCCCCAGAACTGTCATTCGACGCTAGTAAAGACACGCGGGAGCACCAGATCCACCCAACGGATCCATCTATAACCGCGCGGGTGTCGAATTCCCTCTCCCCCGCATAGGAAAGCGCACTCATCGAGTTCCTCCGTGAGCACTAGAGGATGTTCGCCTGGTGTCCAGCTGATATGCCAGGCATCCCTAGGGAACTCGCCGAGCACGAATCGAAGATCTTCCCTAACGCAAAACCCATCAAATAGTTGATGCGCCGCTACAATCCGGAGAAGGCCCGATCGATGGGAGAAGAGATAAATCGTCTCCTCGAGGCAAAATTCATCAGGGAAATAAAGGAGGCAACATGGCTCTCACCACCAGTCATGGTGGAAAAGAAGGACACCAAGATCTACAGGATGTGCATCGACTTCACGACATTGAATAAACACTGCCTGAAAGATTACTTTCCGCTTCCTTGAATCGATCGGATCATCGACTTCACCGCCGGCTGCGAGCGTCCCTCATTTCTCGGCGCCTACTCTGGATACAATCAGATAAGGTTAAAGGTCAAAGACGAGGAGAAGACTGCGTTTATCACCCCGCATGGGGTATACTGCTACACGACGATGCCCTTCGGGCTGAAGAACGCAAGAGCCACCTATCAACGGTGCATGCAGGCGTGCTTGAAGGAGTAGATCGGTCGCAACGTTGAGGTCTACATCGACGACATTGTCATCAAGTCCGCGAAGGCAGATAGCTTGCTCGACGATCTGCGGGAAACCTTCGCCAACCTCGATCGATACAGCATCAAGCTCAATCCAAAGAAATGCTCCTTCGGAGTACCCACAGGCCAACTGTTGGGCTACCTCATCTCTAAAAGAGGAATCGAGGACAATCTGGAGAAGATTCAGGCCATAATCAATATGCAGCCGCCGAAGACGCTTCGACATGTCCAGCAGCTGACAGGTCGTCTAGCGCCACTTAGCCGCTTCATAAGCAAGCTAGGCGAAAAAGCTCTCCCCTTCTATCTGCTTCTCCGGAAAACAGACAATTTCACCTGGACAGAAGAGGCGCAAGCTGTGTTCTATGACCTTAAGCATCGCCTTTCGACATCTCCGGTCCTGGTCACACCTCGAGAGAAAGAACCAATGTTGCTGTACATAGCCGCAACCAATCAGGTGGCCAGTTCTGATCTAGTGGTCAAACGTGTAGAAGACGGCAAAGAGCACAAAGTGCAAAGACCGGGCTACTATCTCAGCAAAGTGTTGTCCCGGACCAAGCAAAGGTAACCTCATTATCAGAAGCTAGCATACGCTATATACATGACAGGGAAGAAACTGCCGCACTACTTCGAATGCCACTCCATCATAGTAGTGGCCTCAACACCAGTCTCGAGTATAATCAACAACCCCGACACCACGGGACACGTTTCGCTTTGGGGTATTACCCTGGGACCATGGGAGATCACGTACCAGTGACAATAAGCCATCAAGTCGTAGGTCCTACCGGATTTCATCGCCGAATGGACCAAAGCACAGATGCCAGAGCTCCCAGACTTGTCGAACTCATGGACAAAATATGTCGATGGCTCCAAGCGCATTTTGGGAGCAGGAGCAGGAGTGGTCCTTGTATCACCATAGGGGGACAAGATGCGCTACATCTTGCACATGCGATTTGCGAACCCCTCGAACAACGAAGCTGAATATGAAGCCGTTCTACACAGCATGCGTATGGCAAAGGCCTGTGGCGCCACTCGAATCAAGATCCACGGTGACTCGAACCTCATCGCCAAACAAGTCATGAAAGAATGTGACACGACCTGCGCAAACATGATCGCATATCAAGCAATGTATGACAAGCTGGAAGGCAACTTCGAGGGGTGCGAGGTGACCCACATTGGCAGAGAAAGCAACAAAGAAGCAGACAACATTGCCAATATCGAATCCAAGTGCTTACCGATACCACCAGGAGTTTTTGTCGAGGAGATATTCGAGCGCTCTGTCAAGATCAAGCCATCGACCCAGCATTAGCAACACGCTAGGGGGCTAATCATACGGGACCCGCCCCAGCAACAGGGAAAGAAGAATCATCCAAACAAACCACCACAATCATGCTAATCGAGGCAGTCTGGACGAAACCATACCTTGCTTACTTGATTCGAGGCGAGCTACCAGAAGACACCATCCACCGTCGATAGATCATGCGACGCTCCAAGGCTTTCACGATAATCCAAGGAGAGCTTTATAAAAGCAGCACCACAGGAGTTCTCCAACAGTGCATAGCACCCAAAGATGGAATCGCTCTTCTACGAGACATCCATGAAGGAACCTGCGGGCATCATGCCAGCAGCAGAACCTTGGTCTCCAAAGCTTTTCGTTCAGGGTTCTACTGGCTTTTGGCCCTCCATGACGCCAAGAATATCGTCGAATGGTGCGACGCCTGCCAGCACTTCGCGACGAAGCCTCATGCGCCCGCGTCGGAATTACGCACCATACCGGTGGCTTGGCCCTTCGCGCAATGGGGGCTCGATCAAGTGGGACCTCTTCCCAAGTCCTCACGAGGCAGCCACACCTACCTCCTAGTCACCGTCGAAAAGTTCTCCAAGTGGATCGAAGCAGTCCCGGTCACCAACCAAGAAGCGACTACGGCAGTCAAGTTCTTTGAGTCCATCATCTACCGATATGGAGTGCCTAACAGCATCATCAGAGATAACGACACTAACTTCACCTCGGGCGAGTTTCAAGAATTCGCCAAAGAGCTCGGCATCAAGATCAAGTACGCATCGGTGGCACATCCCAAGTCCAATGGCCAGGTCGAGAAAGCCAACGGGCTCGTCTGCGCTGGCCTGAAGAAGTGGCTCCTTTGACCCCTCAAACATGAGGCAGGCGCTTGGGTCGAGGAATTACCATCAGTCCTTTGGAGTCTGCGAACGACACCCAACTCCTCTACCGGCTACACACTATTCTTCCTGCTTTACGGAGCAGAAGCAGTGCTTCCCACGATGTGTGTTACTGTGCACCTCGCGTAGTAGCCTACGTCGAAGAAGATGCACAAACAGCGCTGGAAGACACCCTCGATCTGCTGGATGAAGCTCGAGATGTCGCTCTCGCCCGATCAGTAGTCTACCAGCAAAGCCTCCGCAACTACCACAACAGACGGGTACACGGACGATCCTTCGAGCTCGGCAACCTCATGCTTCGTCTCAAGCAAACAAGCACATCGAAGCTGGAGTCACCATGGGAAGGTCCATATCTCATCCACGAAGCTGTCCCAGGAGGAGCATATCGGCTACGTAACCCCAAAATAGGGGTGGACAAGAAGAACCCATGGAACGCCGCACAGCTGCGCCGTTTCTATCCTTAGAACAAATAGACTCTCCTTTTTGCCTCTCTCTCTCTGTAACCAGGTGTCGACGGCAGTCCGCGCTCAACATTGTGCATTCGGCACCAAGCAATAAAGTACGATTCCTCATATCATGAGTTGATGTTCACACTAACCCACGCTCGGGGGCTTCGCCTTAAAAAACTATTCGACCCACGCTCGGGGGCTTCGCCTTAAAAACTATTCAACCCACGCTCGGGGGCTTTGCCTTAAAAACTATTCGACCCATGCTCGGGGGCTACGTCCTTCGACCTGCGCTCGGGGGCTCCGCCTTTTCATCTACGCTCAAGGGATACGCCCTTCGACCTACGTTCGGGGGCTCCGCCTTTCGACCTACGCTCGGGGGCTCCGCCCTTCGACCTACGCTCGGGGGCTCTGCCTTTCGACCTACGCTCGGGGGCCCTTCGATCTATGCTCGGGGGCTCCGCCCTTAAACCTACGCTCGGGGGCTCCGCCCTTCGACCTACGCTCGGGGGCTCCGCCTTTTGACCTACGCTCGGGGGCTCCGCCCTTTGACCTACGCTCGGGGGCTCCGCCTCTCGAACTTCACCCTTCGACAAAACTCGCTTCACAAGATCTTCACCTCCTTGAAGTTCTTGCCGAGGGTGCGCATCTTGTTGGTGATCCCGTTCATGCACATGGCGAGCTCGTCGATGGTCTCGCCGCTCCTCATGTGGATGGCATCAAACTCCTTGAGGAGAGTCTGCACCTTGGCCTCACGAAAACGCGCATTGCCCACACGCATGGACTTGATGGCATCCCATGCCTCCTTTGTCGTCACCTTCACGGCAAGCATGGAGTGCATCTCCGGAGGCACGGCTCGCAGGATTGCCGCAAGCGCCGTCCTGTCCTCGCTGAAGCTCCCGGCTCCCTCGATGCCGTCCCACACGCCTTGGGACTCCATGTTCACCTTCATGATCAGCGCCCACTCGAAGTAGTTCGTCAGCGTCAACGGCGGGTAGACAACAGTGCTGTTGGCCAGGTGGACAATGCGCTGCTGCACCACCACCTCGCGGCCGTCACGCCGAGTTGGGCTCCTCCCATGGCGCACCCGCGAGACTGAGCCACCACGGCGACCAGGCAAGCGCGACGGAGTACGAGAACCATCTCCTGCCATGGCTCTGATACCAAATGACAGCTTTGGCCCAAGGTAGGAGAAGACTCACTCACACACAGTAGAGATGAAACACAAAGAGTCTTTTCTCTTGTTTCACTTAGCTGATAACTAACTGGTTACAGGTCTATATGTATTAGTGCATGCACACACTCAGTCAAGCCACTCGTTGCTTGATCTCCACTAGCCGCATGATGTCTACACACGCTTATATTCTTGTAGACAGTGTTGGGCCTCCATGTCCAGACGTTTGTAGAACATCAACAAGTTTCCCTTAAGTGAATCACCCAAGGTTTATCGAACTCAGGGAGGTAGAGGTCAAAGATATCCCTCTCAAGCAACCCTGCAATTAAGATACAAGAAGTCTCTTGTGTCCCCTACACACCCAATACACTTGTCAGGTATATAGGTGCACTAGTTCGGCGAAGAGATAGTGAAATACAAGTAATATGGATGATTATAAGTGATAACTGCAATCTGAAATAAAAATGGCAGCAAGCAAACATGTAGCAGAACTGGTTGTAAACGGTTTTTCAATGCTTAGAAACAAGGCCTAGGGATCATACTTTCACTAGTGGACACTCTCAACAATGATATCATAATTGAATACATAAATATCTTTTCTTCACTATGCTACTCTGAACTACTCTCTGGTTGGATAAGAACACCAATTCACCGCGTAGGGCTGTAAAAGCACACCTTCAAGTTCGCATTCCCCAGCTAGGTAACCCCACACTGTCACCTTGAGCACCCTAGATGGTTCCAAACAAACACCACAATTTCATAGAGACATCCAACTCAAATTATAACTCATGATAAGTATTTCTGTAATCTTTAGCCTAAGAGCCACACACGGTGCGCACACTGTCACCTTCACACCATGGGACAAGGTGTCTCCGAAGATCACATTAACAAAAGCACTTGAGTAGCATAATAGATGAAGAGTAACATCTACTTATTCAACTAGATTACAAAGCTCATGATCACATAAAGATCACACCATGGGAGAGAGAGATAAACCACATAGCTACCGGTAGAGCCCTCAGCCTCGGGAGAGAAGTACTCCCTCCTCATCATGGGAGTCAGCAACGGCGATGAAGATGGCGGTGGAGTCAATAGAGATGGCTCCGGGGGCAATTCCCCGTCTCGGCATGGTGCCGAAACAGAGATTTCTGTCCCCCGAAACTTGTCTTCGATGGCGGCGGTGCTGCGGAACTTTTCATGGATGGAGGCTTCATGATTTACAGTTTTCGCATCGGGCGAAATATATAGGCGGAAGGGCGAGGTCGGTGGACGCCCGAGGGGCCCACACCACAGCCAGGTGTGGCCAGGGGTGGGCCCGTGCCGCCGTATGGTGCGGCCACCTCCCGGCTCGTCTCCGTCACCCCTTAGGACTCCGTCTTCGTGTCAGAAAAATAGGAACTTTGGCTTTTGTTTCGTCCAATTCTGAGAATATTTCCTTTGGTAAAAATCTGGAATAGAAAAACAGCAGAAAACAGGAACTGACACTGTGGCATCTTGTTAATAGGTTAGTTCCAGAAAATACATAAACATGCCACGAAGTGTAAACAAAACATAAGCAATTGATGTAAAACAAGCATGAAGCATCAAAACTTATAGATATGTTTGCAACGTATCAGCATCCCCAAGCTTAACTCCTGCTCGTCCTCGAGTAGGTAAGTGATAACAAATATTTTTTTGAGGTGACATGCAGCCAACACAATCTTGATCAAGTTATTATAAAAGTACTCTAAACATAGGCATAAAATATATAATTCTAACAATTGAATTTAGCAACCATGTTACAACATGAAAAGCAACACAAAGAAAAGATCATGAATAATAATGCATCGAAAGTTACTTGTTTGTTTTGAGCATAGAGAAAACATAGCAAAGTGGTATTCAGCTTGTCCATCATGTAATAGCAACACATAAATGCATAGGACACCTTTAAAGTTCAAAGGGTGACTAGATATAAATAATTTGAGATCAAGCAACACCATAATCATGAATCAATCAATAATAAATTTTGGGACTATGCAAATTATACTCAGAATGAAAACTATGCTCTCTTAATTGGTGCATAAGGATAGAAGATGAAGAGTCAACATAAAAGTAAAAAGAAAGGCCCTTCGCAGAGGGAAGTAGGGATTAACAAGTTTTATAAAGCTTCCAAAAAGTATGGTACTCATTAGCTTTGAGCTCTCATTGCCCCTATCATAAGCATCTTGAATGGTTAAAGTTAATGTGAGGGCAAATATGAGTTATATGCTTGACAAATCACAAGTTGAAAACCTCATGCCCCTTGAATACGAGTACCTAAACCTCATGCTACTCAACTTAGGTCCCAAGTAAGTTCTTGTCATTGTAAGCATACATGTATCATTGAGAACGCCAACGGGGCACCTCCTGCCCCATGATATAGGAGTTTTCACATACCAAAATGACAAGACAAACAGACAATGAGCATCTCAGCAATCCTTTTATTTACTATGGGCATAGTTTTTTTTATTGAAGATGCTTCACAGAATACTCGCTATGGTATGCTGTAAATTTCCACCATGAATGATGCATGGCTTGGGTTGGCGGCCCAGGCGTTTCTCTAACACATATACAAACTCCATGAGCTTACAAGTTTCCATTTTATTTCACACCGTTAGGCATCCATAGACAAAAGAACATGATATGAACTAAATAGGAATAAGTGCAATATTGAAAGCGTGCCCCATGAAAGCATGGTTGTGCTAACTCCCAACTCACAATTTGCAAGCATATAATCTTTATAAGATAGTCACAATGGTTCAAGTTTATTAAGTGCAAGAAAGTAAATGTGCCATCAAGTTTGTGAGAGCTTTACTAACTAATTTTCTCATAACAAGCATTTAATTTGGAAGATAGATAAACGCATGATGAATATACTTGGAATAGCAATGATGCTAATAGGTAGATATGGTGGACACATTGGCAAAATTCGGTTTTTTTGGGAGTTGGATGCACGAGTAGAGCTCATACTCAGTATAGGTGAACGCTACCAAGAGACTGTGAGTGACCAACTAAGAGAGCAATAATGGCCATAATCATGCATAGCGACAAAACATTATTAATCAAAGCATAAAGTGATATTACAAGTCAAAAACTAAATGATCATAGAGGCTTGAGGTGACTGGTTCATAGTCATAACATGGTGTGAGCATGCGCCAAGTCAACCCAAATAAAGCATCAAAGGAGAATACCACAATATTATGCTTTTGTATGATAAAAACAACGCATGATTCTTTCAATGGCACATTAAGCACTCTCAGTTATTAGAAACAAGTCATGCTACAACAATAACTACTAAGCATATAATCTAAATAATATCTAGCATGACATACTAAAGTCTAAGCAAGCTTCCTTTTGCACCACTATAAGCATGAAATATTTTACTCTTCTCCAACACCAATAGACTTATTTGAAACAATTCTCATAGATAATAATCAATAAAGACCAGAGAGCTAATCATAAACAAGTGAACAAAACCAACAAGCTCGGAACAAAATACAAGTGGAAAACAAGAGCTAAACGCAGTACTAGCAAAAAGTGAACACTCACAGAACAATAAGAGTGCAAACTAGAGTGTTCTAAACAATGAAAACGAAGTGTGTCTCTCTCCAACACAAATATGCTGGGATCCAACCATTTATTACAGCAAACAAAACAAAATAAGACTGAAAACAAAAATAAAGACGCTCCAAGAACAACACATAGCATATGAAGCAATAAAAATATAGTGTCTTGAAAGATGACCTGATATTTTTGTTGATGAAGAAGGGGATGCCTTGGGTATCCCCAAGATTTGACGCTTGTACTTCTTGGATATTTCTTGGGGTGACATGGGCATCCCCAAGCTTGAGCTTTTGTCCATCCTTCATCTCATCACATCATTCTTCTCTCCCTACACTTGAAAACTTCCTTCATACAAAACTTCACACAATTTTTATTAGCAACATTAGTGTATGCAAGATAGTAGATCCACTTTTGGTTCAGTTTAAACTCAAGTAAATACATCCAACTAAACATTAGCTACTATAGCAACTTCTTTTAAAAGCTCTTCCGATCAAAAGAACTCAAAAAGAAAGAGATTAAGAGACAAATGCAAATAGTGGCAGAAATCTGTCAAAACAGAACATCATGTAAAGATTGATTTTTTCAAAAATCTTGTATCGCTCAAATCAAAAAGTGCAAAACTAACGAAAGTTAGATAATAACCTGGGGCATGCGCACAAAAAATTTCATATCAATACAATGTTCTGGCTGAGAGAATGAATTTTTTTGGTGGCAGCACAGAATCAGTTTCGGGACAACAACTTCCCCAAATCTTACTTCCTCCCCATTAGAGGATACTCTTGGCACACAAACGAAATAAAAAGTATAAGGAGAGGTTGCTACAGAGGTAACAACTTCCAAGACTCAAAGAAACAAAAATAAACTGAAAGCAAAAATATAATGGGTTGTCTCCCAAAAGCTCTTTCGTCATAGCCATTAAGATAGGCATGATAATTTCTATGATGCTCTCATATGTATAAATTGAACATATAAGAATGCATCAAGAAGCAAATATCCAACATATTTAAGTCTAACCCACTTCCTATGGAAAGTAATTTTGTAATAAAACAAATTATTGAAGCAACATGCTACTAGCATAGGAAGGCAAAACAAGTGCAACATCAAAACTTTCAACATAAAGAGGGGAAACTTAATATTATTGAGATGCATAAAACCATGTTTCCCTCTCTCATAATAACTTTCAGTAGCATCATGAATAAAATTTACAATATAACTATCGCATAAAACATTCTTATCATGAGACACATGCATAAAATAATTATTACTCTCCATATAAGCATAGTTATTCTTATTAATCGTAGTGGGAGCAAATTCAACAAAATAGCTATTATTATTATTCTGATCACCATAGTCATCAAATATAGGAGGCATATTGTAATCATAATTAATTTTCTCCTCAATAGTAGGTGGACTGAAAAATATCATATTCATCATTGTAATCATCATATATTGGAGGTATAGTATCATCATAAGCAATAGAATAGCTATCTTCCAAAGTATGTTCATTTGTAAACATATCATCATTGGAAGGAACATGGATAGTACTAATAGTACAATAATTATTAATATCATCATTTTCAGAATTGGTACCCAAGAGATTTTCAATATCAAAAGTAGTGTGCTTTTCCCAATCATGATCACTACTATAGGTAACAGGCATATGATCATCATCGAGTTCAGACTCATCCGCAAAAACTATAATAGGAGCAACATGCTTAGGGAAGATACCGTTTCCTCTCTCCTTTTACTCCTCCTCTTTTTCTTCTTCTTCCCCTCTTTAAGAGGGAGAGGCTTGAAAGGAAGCTTCTCCACATACCCTGGTTTATTGTCAGAAACGATAGAAGAAACTTTGGAGGATTCCCCCTTTTCATTAATAAGAACAAAACACATGTTAGTCTTGTCATATTTTGGTAAAGTCTCATCTTTTATAATATTTTATATGTAAGTATTTGCGTGGCAATTATCAACACAGTAAAGATGACATCAATGCAGGAAGCTATTCATATTAAAAGCACTCATTTGTACCAAAGAAGTTTTTCTTGATAACTCTTCACACCCCAAAAATAATGTAAGTTCATCATGCTGATTAGGAGTGATCATGTCATCACAATACAAACTTGTGGTACTCATTGGATTAGAAAGGCTATTATCATAGCCTGAGCATTGAAAATTGAAATGACCCAATTTATAGTAAAGTTCACAAATAAAAGGATAGAGGGCACAAACTTTTTTACAAGGATCATTTAGAGCCCTACCCCACGTTCTAGTTTTTTCATTCCTATGATGGATACAATATTCTTCTTTTATTTGATTCTTTTCAGAAGGTCTAAGTGCTCCACAAAAATTATCATCCTTATAAGAAATAGTAATTTCAGAAGTTTGAGCATGTTTATTGCAATCATTAATAACATTTTCACTTTCCATGCAAGTGTCTTTAAAAGGTTCATGATACATGTCCCAATTTTCTTTAGGAACATTAATATGAGAAGCAAAGGCTCTACAGCAATCAACAATAGTTTAAGGAATAAGACCATATTTAGCACTAAGCTCTTGAAAATCAGCAGTTTTAGTGAAGGTCTTAATGCAATCATACTCATAGTTTATACCTGATTCTTTACCTTTATCGCAATCCCAATCTTCGGTATTGCTTTGAATTGTTTTCAGTAGATCCCACTTGGATTCAACCTCCTTGCTTGTGAAAGACCCCTCTAAACATGCATCTAGATAGTCCTTGTAATGTCCTGAAAGCCTTGCATAAAAATTATTAATAACAATATTACTGGGGAGCTCATGAATGGGACATTTGAGCATTAGTGACTTCAGTCTCCCCCACGCTTGGGCAATACTTTCTCCATCATGAGGATGAAAATTATAAATATAATTCATATCTTTATGAATCTCACTAGGAGGATAGAATTTAGAATAAAAGAGAGGTACAATTTCCTCCTAGCCAATAGATCGGCCATTCTTCGGTGTCTTATACCATTCCGCAGCTCTGGCCTTTAGTGATAAAGAGAATAGCTTCCTCTTAACTTGATCCATTGAAATACCTGCACACTTGAACAATTCGCATAATTCATGTATAAAGAGTAAATGATCACCTAGATGGACAGTTCCATCTCCATAATAGTAGTTATTCAAAAACGTTCAATAATTTTCATAAGTATTTTAAAAGGGATAATTTTAGTATGTGGATCACAAGCATCATTAGAATTATCACATATTGGGAGAGAAAGTATCATTAGAGCAAATTTTCTCCTCTAAAGCTGGGAAACTAAAAACATCATTTTCATAAAACTAGCTTCCCCAAGCTTAGACTTTTCCATAGTATTAGCAATAATGGTGTTCAAAGAATTCATACTAATAACATTGCTATTAGCATGCAAATAAAGTTCCATAGGTTTTTTAATTTTCTCTTCAAACACTTCATGTCCTTGATACATCTCAAACGTATCTATAATTTTTGATGCTCCATGCTTGTTTATACACCATTTGCTTTGTGTTTTGTTACACTTCGTGGCGTTTTTATGCATTTTCCAGAACTAACCTACTAACGAGATGCCACAGTGCCAGTTCCCTATTTTCTGCTATTTTTGTGTTTCAGAAAAGCTACACAGGAAATAATCTCGGAATTGGACGAAACAAAAGCCAAAGTTCCTATTTTTCCCGACACGAGACGGAGTCCAAAGCAGAGACAGAGGGTGACCAGGGGCTAGGCGCACCATAGGGTGGCGTGGCCTACCCCTAGCCTGTGCCACCAGGTGGTGTGGCCCCCTGGCACACCTCCTGACGCCGCCCTTCCACCTATATATTCCCCTCGATGGGAAAACCTAAAAGCCCCGATCAATTTTCCACGAAACATACTGCAAGCTGCCACCATCATCAACGCGAGATCAGGAGGGTCCAGAAGCTCTTCCTGGCACCATGCTGGAGAGGGGAATCACCACCAGAGGCCTTCTTCATCACCATGCCTGCCTCCGGAGTGATGTGTGAGTAGTTTACCTTGGACTACGGGTCCATAGCAGTAGCTAGATGGTTGTCATCTCCTCCATGTGCTTCATGTTTAGATCTTGTGAGCTGCCTATCATGATCAAGATCATCGTTGTGTAATTCTACATGTTGTGTTTGTTAGGATCCGATGAATATTGATACTTTGTCAAGTTGATTTACTGAATTATCATCTTTATGTTATCTCTATGTTGTTTATGATCTTGCATGCTTTCCGTTGCTAGTAGATATCTTGGGCAAGTAGATGCTAGTGACTCCAAGAGGGAGTATTTATGCTTGATAGTGGGTTCATGCCTCTAGTAATCTGGGGGAGTGACATAAACCTCTAAGGTTGTAGATGTGCTATTGCTACTAGGGAGAAAACAATAATCTTGTGTTCAAGGACATTTGTATTGTTTATATGACACACTTTGCTTAAGGCGATAATCTGTTGCTTGCAACTTAATACCCAACGGTTGCTCGGATGACATCCGGCGGGTGGATTATTTGTCATAGATACAGTTGGATTACGGTCTATCTATTATGTTGTAATGCCCAAGTGAATCTCATAGTGACCCTCGTGACATTTGTATGCTTGCTTTATTCTATCAATTGCCCAACTGTAATTTGTTTACCCAGTATGTTGTTTATCTTATGGAGAGACACCACTAGTGAACTATGGACCCCGATCCATTCTTTTACATTGTTAGTTCCGTTTACCATTTACTCGCTTTATTTACATTCTTGCAAACTACTATCTTTTACCACTCGATACGCTTAATCCTTTGTTTATAGCAAACCGGTGAGATTGACAACCTCACTGTAAGCTGGGGCAAAGTACTTGGTTGTGTTGTGTGCAGGTTCCACGTTGCTACTGGTGCAAAGCTACGCCCTGGACGAGGTGCCATATATAAATTGTTCAGAGCTGTTGTAAAGCTAGCGAGCATCAAACTTCGGAAGTTGGTTCTTTCTCCTACTGGTTCGATAAACCTTGGTTTCATACTGAGGGAAGACTTGCTGCTATGCTCATCATACCTTCCTCTTGGGGTTCCCAACTAGGCGGTCATCTACAAGCAATAAAGCAATTTTTTTGGCACCGTTGCCGGGGAGAAAGAGGATTTCTGCAAGGGGAGTCTCTCGCTTCCAATCTTTTACTTTGTTATTGTTTTGCTTTATTTTATTTTTTCTTGCATCTTTTTATCAAAAATACAAAAAAATTAGTTCCTATTTCAAGTTGCTTTTTATGTCTAGCTTAGTTTCTGTTACTATGTCACCTGAGGAAATGATCTTCACTTTCAAACAAAAGAGTGAAGAGAGTTTCAAAGAAGCTTGGTCTAGAATTTATGATTGCCATGGTAAAATCGAACCAAAAATTACTTTGAGTTTACTTCTTAGTAGCTTTTACTTTGGTCTTGCTCTTTGTTATAGATATCCTTTAGATGCTATAGCAGGAGGAGATTTCCTTCATTGCGATGGAGATCAAGCTTTCAATGTTATAAAAAAGTTGATTGCAGTATATAGCTTTCCGAGTGATTTTGATTCTTCTCTTGTGAGCATTTTTGCTAGACTAAATACTCTTGAGACTCGTACTGCTTGTTTAAAAGATTATTATGGTATGTTGCGTGAGCATCATGATTATGTGCCAATAAATTCCGAAACCTCAAGTTGGTTCCCTATGGTAGAAATCACCATCAATGGTGAAATTTTTCATGCTCGTTGTAATATTATGTCTGAATTTTGCCTCATGCCTAAGGATGTCTATGAATCTTTGAATCTTTGGGAAGTTTATGCAGGTGGAGAAGAAATATCTCTTACCAATAACTCTACTTTATTTCCCATTGGAATATCTGAAGGAGTGTTTACAAAAATCCTAGGGAAAATGGTATCTACTGATTATCTTGTTATTGAATGTGTAGGAAATGGGCAAATCACACTTGGAAAATCACTGCTAAAGCTTATGGGAGCAGTAATAGATGTGGGAAAAGGCACCATGAGGTTCACTTCCCCATCAGGTAATCATCATGTCTTTCCGAGAGGTAAGAGAGGAAGACATAAGGCATCCGGTGATCTTAATGCGTCATTTGAAAATACTTGATTTCCACTTTCTACGCCTAGCTCAAAGGCGTTAAAGAAAAGCACTCTTAGGAGATAACCCAATGTTTTCTTTTCAGTACTTTTTCTTTTATTTGAGTCTTGGAAGTTATTACTACTGTAATGACCTCTCCTTATCATTTTTATTTCATTTTTGTGCCAAGAAGAACCTCTAATTTGAGGAAGGTAAGATTCGGGGAAGTTGCTGTCCAGAAACAGATTTCTGCACTGCACCGTAAATATTCGTTAAAATTCTCAGGATATCTCTTTGATCTGCGATTTCTTGTGCACATGCTCCAGGTTATTTCCAAACTTTTATTAGTTTTGCACTTTTCGATTTGAGCAACAGAAGGTCCTCCGAAAAATCGATCTTTGTCAGCTGTTCTATTTTGACAGATTTCTGCCACTATTTGTGTTTGCCTCTCGATCGCTTTCTTTTTGAGTTCTTTTGATCACGAAACTTTTGAGGAAGTTGCTACAGTATCTTATGCTTTAATGGGTGGTATATTTGAGTTTGAAACTGAATGAAAATAGTAGATTTACTATCATGCTTATATTAATGTTGCTAATAGAATTGTGTGAAGTTTTGTATGAAGGAAGTTTTCAAGTGTAGGGAAAGGAGAGTGATGAGATGAGATGAAGTATGGACAAAAGCTCAAGCTTGGGGATGCCCATGTCACCCCAAGAAATATCCAAGAGGTACAAGCGTCAAAGCTTGGGGATGCCCCGAGGCACCCCTTCTACATAGGCAGAAATCAGGTCACCTTTCAATACACTATATTTTTATTGCTTCTTATACTATGCATTTTTCTTGGAGCGTCTTTACTTTCGCTTTTAGTTTTATTTTGTTTTGTTTGCTGCAATAAATGGTTGGACCCCAACAAATTTCTTTTAGAGAAGACACACTCCGTTTTTCATTGCTAAAAACACTCTAGTTTTCACTCTTATCGTTCAACGAGTGTTCTCTTTTTCTAGTACTGCATTTAGCTTTCTCTTTTCGCCTTGATTTTTGTTCAGATATTGCTATATCTTTGCATCAAGGTGCATTTAGACCACTGGTCTATGTTGGTTTTTATCAAAAGAGTTGTTTCAAAAAGGTTTGAATGGTGTTGGAAAAGAGAAAAAGTTTCATGACTATAGTGGTACAAATGGGAGCTTGTTTAGACTGTGGCTTAGAGTTTTGCATGTCATGCTTGATTTTATTTTGATAGTATGCTTAGTAGTTTTTGCTGTAGCATGACTTGTCTGAAATGACTGAGATTGCTTAATCTGCCTTTAAAAGAATCATGCGTTGTTTTTATTATGTGGGAGCATATTATTGTGGTTTTCTCCTTTGATGCTTTATTTCGGTTGACTTGGCGCATGATTACAACATGTTTGACTTTACCAAGTCACCATAAGCCTCTATGATCATTTGGTTTTTGACTTGTGATACCACTTTATGCTTCGGTTAATGATGTTTTGTCGCTATGCATGATTATGGCTGTTATTGCTCTCTTAGTTGGTCGCTCCTAGTCTTTTGCTAGCCTTCATTTTGTACTGAGAGGGAAAACTTCTCATGCATCCAACTCCCAAAAACCAAGTTTTCCAAAGAGTCCACTATAAGTTCCTATGCATGGTATTTGCAAGCCATTCCAAGTAAATTTTCATGTGCCGCCTTTCAAAAAACCTTCAAAAAACTTCTCATTTTGTTACACTGTTTTCAGCTCATGGGGACGTAGTGGTCGGATATGCTATCTTCCATATTGTTTTATTCCAAAAAA
Source organism: Dactylis glomerata (assembly GCA_007115705.1). NCBI lineage: Eukaryota > Viridiplantae > Streptophyta > Magnoliopsida > Poales > Poaceae > Dactylis > Dactylis glomerata. The sequence goes on along the minus strand of QXEO01002107.1, from coordinate 3,055,443 downwards.
GAAAAAAAGGGAAAAAAGAAAAAAAAAGGCACTCCTCCATGGTATGTGAAAGTTGGTGGGCACCCGATTGAATCGGTTAGCCATGGTTTGTGAAAGGAAAAGTGGGGAGGAGTGCCAAGCTTTATAAAAGAGCACAAAAGTGTCAATCTCTCTCTCAAAAACTTGCTTAGTATGGAAGATAGTAAGAACCCCATTGCCAGTCATTGACAAGAACAACCACCTCTCAAAACAAAATTTTATCTCTATTTTACAAATGAAAAGCTCTAGCACATGTTTAATCACTGCTTCCCTCTGCGAAGGGCCTTTCTTTTACTTTTATGTTGAGTCTCCACCTTCTACCTTTATGCACCATCTAAAAGAGCATAGTTGTCATTCTGAGTTTAATGTGCATAGTCCCAAAATTTATTATTGATTGATTCATGATTATGGTTTTGCTTGTTCTTAAATTATTTGTATCTAGTCGCCCTCTTAAACTTGAAGGTGTCCTATGCATTTATGTTTTGCTATTCCATGAAGGACAAGCTGAAAACCACTTTTCTATGTTTTTCTATATGGTTGAAACACACACTTGACTTTCAATGTTTCATTACTCATGATCTTTTGTTTGTGTTACTCTTCATATTATAACATGGTTGCTAAGTTTTATTGTCAAGATTATGTCTCTTATGCCCATGTTTTAAGTACTTTGATCTCAGCAATCAATGCTTTACAGCGTTGATCAAGATTGTGTTGGTGCATGTCACCTCAAAAATTATTGTTTTGTTATCACTTACCTACTCGAGGACGAGCATGAGTTAAGCTTGGGGATGCTTGATACGTCTCAAGCGTATCTATAATTTTTGATGCTCCATGCTTGTTTATACACCATTTGCTTTGTGTTTTGTTACACTTCGTGGCATTTTTATGCATTTTCCAGAACTAACCTACTAACGAGATACCATAGTGTCAGTTCCCTATTTTCTGCTATTTTTGTGTTTCAGAAAAGCTACACAGGAAATAATCTCGGAATTGGACGAAATAAAAGCCAAAGTTCCTATTTTTCCCGACACGAGATGAAGTCCAAATCAGAGACGGAGGGGGACCAAGGGCCAGGCACACCATAGGGTGGTGCGGCCTACCCCTGTCCCATGCCACCAGGTGGTGTGGCCCCCTGGCCGACCTCCTGACGCTGCCCTTCCGCTTATATATTCCCCTCGACAAGAAAACCTAAAAGCCCCGATCAATTTTCCATGAAACATACTGCAAGCCGCCGCCATCGTCGATGCGAGATCGGGAGGGTCCAAAAGCTCTTCCTAGCACCCTGTCGGAGAGGGGAATCACCACCGGAGGCCTTCTTCATCACCATGCCTGCCTTCGGAGTAATGTGTGAGGAGTCTACCTTGGACTAAGGGTCCATAGCAGTAGCTAGATGGTTGTCATCTCCTCCATGTGCTTCATGTTTAGATCTTGTGAGCTGTCTATCATGATCAAGATCATCATTGTGTAATTCTACATGTTGTGTTTGTTGGGATCCGATGAATATTGATACTTGTCACGTTGATTTACTGAATTATCATCTCTATGTTATCCCTATGTTGTTTATGATCTTGCATGCTTTCCGTTGCTAGTAGATATCTTGGCCGAGTAGATGCTAGTGACTCTAAGAGGGAGTATTTATGCTCAATAGTGGGTTCATGCCTCTAGTAATTTGGGGGAGTGACAGAAACCTCTAAGGTTGTAGATGTGCTGTTGCTACTAGGGAGAAAATAACAATCTTGTGTTCAAGGACATTTGTATTGTTTACATTACACACTTTGCTTAAGGCGATAATCTGTTGCTTGCAACTTAATACCCAACGGTTGCTCGGACGACATCCGGCGGGTGGACTATTAGTCAAAGATGCAGTTGGATTACGGTCTATGTATTATGTTGTAATGCCCAAGTGAATCTCATAGTGATCCTCATGAAATTTGTATGCTTGCTTTATTCTATCAATTGCCCGATTGTATTTTGTTTACCCAGCATGTTGTTTATCTTATGGAGAGACACCACTAGTGAACTGTGGACCCCGGTCCATTCTTTCACATTGTTATTTCCGTTTACCATTTACTCGCTTTATTTACATTCTTACAAACTACTATCTTTTACCACTCGATACGCTTAATCCTTTGTTTATAGCAAACCGGTGAGATTGACAACCTCACTGTAAGTTGGGGCAAAGTACTTGGTTGTGTTGTGTGTAGGTTCCATGCTGCTGCTGGTGCAAAGCTACGCCCTGGGTGAGGCGCCATATATAAATTGTCCGGAGCTATTGCGAAGCTAGCGAGCATCAACCTTCGGAAGTTGGTTCTTTCTCCTACTGGTTCGATAAACCTTGGTTTCATACTGAGGGAAGACTTGCTGTTGTACTCATCATACCTTCTTCTTGGGGTTCCCAACTGGGCGGTCATCTACACGCCATCAAGCAATTTTTCTAGTGCCGTTGCCGGGGAGAAAGAAGATTTCTGCAAGGGTAGTCTCTCGCTTCCAATCTTAGTATCCAGAGGATGTGAGTGCCTTTTACCTTACCTCCCCGACAACGGTGCCAGAAAAGAGCTTGATGTCTACGCACGCTTCTATTCTTGTAGACAGTGTTGGGCCTCCAAGTGTAGAGGTTTGTGGAATAGCAACATGTTTTCCTTAAGTGAATCTCCCAAGGTTTATCGAACTCAGGGAGGTCAAAGATATCCCTCTCAAGCCGCCCTGCAATTAAGATATAAGAAGTCTCTTGTGTCCCCAACACACCCAATACACTTGTCAGGTGTATAGGTGCACTAGTTCAGTGAAGAAATAGTGAAATACAAGTAATATGGATGATTATAAGTGGTAATTGCAATCTGAAATAAAAATGGAAGCAAGCAAACATGTAGCAGAACTGGTTGTAAATGGTGTTTCAATGCTTAGAAACAAGGCCTAGGGATCATACTTTCAATAGTGGACACTCTCAACAATGATATCATAATTGAATACGTAAATATCTTTTCTTCACTATGCTACTCTGAACTACTCTCTGGTTGGATAACGAACACCAATTCACCGCATAGAGCTGTAAAAGCACACCTTAAAGTTCGCATTCCCCATCTAGGTAACCCCACACAGTCACCTTGAGCGCCCTAGATGGTTTCAGACAAACACCACAATTTCATAGAGACATCCAACTCAAATTATAACTAATGATAAGTATTTCTGTAATCTTTAGTCTAAGAGCCACACACGGTGCGCACACTGTCACCTTCACACCATGGGACAAGGTGTATCCGGAGATCACATTAATAAAAGCACTTGAGTAGCATAATAGATGAAGAGTAACATCTACTTATTCAACTAGATTACAAAGCTCATGATCACATAAAGATCAGACCATGGGAGAGAGAGATAAACCACATAGCTACCGGTATATCCCTCAGCCTCAGGGGATAACTACTCCCTCCTCATCATGGGAGTCAGCAACGGCGATGAAGATGGCGGTGGAGTCGATGGAGATGGTTTCGGGGGCAATTTCCTATCCCGACAGGGTGCCGGAAGAGAGAATTCTGTCCCCCAAAACATCTCTTCGATGGCGGCGGCGCTGCAGAACTTTTTGGGGATGGAGGCTTCATGATTTAGGGTTTTCGCATCGGGGGCAATATATAGGCAGAAGGGCGAGGTTGGTGGACACCCAAGGGGCCCACACCATAGCCAGGCGCGACCAGGGGTGGGCCCGCACCACCCTATGGTGCGGCCACCTCCCGGCTCGTCTCCGTCTCCCCTTTGGACTCTGTCTTCGTGTCAGAAAATAGGAACTTTGGCTTTTGTTTCGTCCAATTCCAAGAATATTTCCTTTGATAAAAATCTGGAATAGAAAAACAGCAGAAAATAGGAACTGACACTATGGCATCTTGTTAATAGGTTAGTTCCAGAAAATGCATAAAAATGCCACGAAGTGTAAACGAAACATAAAGCAATTGGGGTAAAACAAGCATGGAGCATCAAAAATTATAGATACGTTTGCAACGTATCACCGCACTAGACGGTAGATAGGAACTAGTAACCATGGTGGCCTCACAACTCGACCACTCTCCTCGCACCTGGAGACAATGGGCGATTACCAGGTCCATGCTAATCCTATCCATCAGCTGACTCTATCTATACATGTGTGTTGAATCACTCCTCCTACTAACTAGGCTTGCAACTAGCTAACACATGCAGTCCTAGTACCATACACGCATAGTACCAGGCTAATTTCTACTAACAAAACTAACCAACTTTGCATAACAGCTGAACACATCTATGGTGCACGCCACAGCTGTCTATCCAAATGCAAAAAACTTAGAAATAAACATGAGCTAATGACATGGATAACAAGGTTAATTCCAACAATCACCACCCAGGCCTTTGCCTGTTCCAGGCGAACACAACGCTCCCTCGACATGCTGCTACCCTAGGACGATCGAGTCAACCTCCCACCACTGCCAGGATACCTCGCCGCCACTCCCCGTCGCCTCCGATGAGCCCCCGACCACCACCTCCCTCTCTGGCTCTCTCCCTCCCCTGTCCCTATCACATCGAGGAAGATGGCCCCCAAACGTCAGATCCAACTGTAATCGGATGGACGGTAGGACCCTATACCCCTTTGCCTTTTTTATTTTCACCAGCGCCCGGGGCACATTAGTTGGGCCGGCCCGGTTCGACTGCTTGCTTGACCTGTTAACTTCTCCGCGTTTGGCACGTCGGCAAGCAAACAAAATAATAATATAGATATATATATAAACCTCAGCTATTCAGCGATCAATTACAGAATAATATTCTGCAATAATTCATATTGCCTGCCTGATATAGCGAAACTGTACTGCCTTGAATGACTACACCGTATTGCTCAATCGCAAAACATGAACTGCTAGTTTGTATACAGATTGAATTTCTCATAGTTTTCAAATGACACATCCAAATTACACAAATAATATACCATTGGAAAGCTACGGAAAATCCACAACTTTTTCGCATTGAAACCTCTTTCAAATTTTCAATGGTTTAGGTTTAATTTTGAAAATCAGAATCTATAAAAACAACGTCTGAAACGATTTTTCAACTTATTTTCCATACCGTAAATCAGAATGATGCATATGATATGCCGTTGGAAAGCTAATGAAATTGCACTACTTTGTTATCTCTGCAGGTTTTTTCAAATTCACCATAATTTTTGTTTTTTTTTAAAATACTAGAATTCGGATCTATTCAAAAATGGGCGGACTTTTATTTGAACTTATTTTCTGAACCACTTGTTGGAATGATGTAATGATATGGCGGTGGATAGGTATGGAGCGAGCGCAAATTTTTCATGTTTTAAGTTTTTTTCAAATTTTGAACATATTTCAAACAATTTTGAAAATGCCGAATTTGGATGTATCTATGAATGATGGATAATGATTTGACCACAATTTTTGAACCATTTATCTGAATGATGCAAATTATATGTCGTTGGAAAGGTAGGAAATATGTGCAACTTATTCATTGAAATGTTTTACCTAATCCGACATGATTTATGAATAATTTGTATACTTTTAATTCTATATTTTGTGTTGTTCGGAAGTTGATAACATGAAATTGACAAACTAGGCTATTTGATTCGTCATGGAATGTAAAGAATAATGAAACTAGAGTTATGTTATACCATATAAATTGTTTGTGTGTACGATTTAGACGATCAGAGCTTAAAACGATATGATTTTGCACGTTATATGACCGTCCCAAAAACCAGAGTTTTCGTACTTTCCTGTTTATGTATTGTGTACATCTTTGTTATGTGTTTTTGTACTGCCCAACGGACTTTCGAAAACTTTTTACTTAAAAAGCTGTAACTTTCTTGTACGGTATCCGTTTCAGGTGCATGACCACTCAAAATAATTGGTACAAGTATGTACATCTATTACAATTATCGGTCTTTGACCGGTTTCAACAACCTCAAAATTCCGCTTCTAAGTGGAGTTTTTTTCCTATCAAAATTTGGTCAACTATGTTATGCACGTTTAAAAATTTATTTAACCATCCATTCGACTTTGGGTCTTGTTCCTTTGAAAATATAAAGGCAAGGGCTATCTAAGAGAAATATATAAAAGATGAAAAAACAATGGGGCCATGTTGTACTTTCCTCCATCACTATTTTGTACTTCCCTGTGTCACCATGTTGTACTTCCCATCACGGCCGTCATTTTTCATGTGAAATCACGGGGACCATGTGCACTTCTCTCAATTGAATATTTGTACTTCTCTAAACCATATATCTGTACTTCCCTAAGCCATATATCTGTACTTCCCTCCATCACAATGTTGTACTTTATATCATGAAAGCCTATATTTTATGCAAATTTATGAGAGACCATGTACTTCCCTAAATAGAATATCTGTACTTCTCGGTCTTACTAGTATATACTTCCCTCAATCATAATGTTGTACTTCGTGTTATGACAGCCATTTTTTCATGCCAATTTACAAGGGATCATGGACTTCTCAAAAATAAATATATGTACTTCTCCTTCATACTGGTCTGTACTTCCCGTCGTCTTAATGTTGTACTTCCCATCATGACATACATTTTTTTTCATAAATTTATGAGGGACAGTGTACTTCCCTAAACTGTATGTCTGTACTAATCCTTCTTATTGGTCTGTACTTCCCTTTGTCACAATGTTATACATCTCGTTATGATAGATATTTTTTTCATGCAAAACTATGAGGGACCATGTGTACTTCCCTAGATAACTAAAATATCATGTTATACTTCCCTCTGTAACCAAGGTGTACTTCCCTCTATAACCAAGCTGTGCTTCCCATCATGACTATCATTTTTCATGAGAAATTGCGAGGGACTGTTTGTACTTCCTTAAACTAGATATTTGTACATACCTGAACTAGTTATCTGCACTACTCTAGATGTTACTTGTTTGTACTTCCCTAAACTAGATATTTGTACTTCTTATTCTTACTGGTGTGTATTTCCATCCATCACATTGTTGTACTTCACATCCAGATAGTCATTTTGCATCGCAAAACTATGAGAAACTATGTGTACTTCTCTAAACTAGATATTTGTCCATCACATTGTTGTTCTACCATACTAACAATCATATTTTTAATGCAAAACTATGAGGGACTGGGTGAAACTATTTTTCTTTTGATGTTTACGCGTTAGCCTAGGTGTTAGGGTACCGAGGCTAAGTTGACATCGACGCGTTAGCATTGACGAGCGATGAATCCTCGGTGCCCTAACACATGTTGAGGATTTATCGCCCGTACGCCGCGGTAGCGGAGATGGGTGATAAATCCAAGCCGCTGCGCTGTTGGATACACATTATGGTTTTATAGTAACACTTAAGGGGTTGGGTGTGGGTTCAAAGAACCCCAATATTTAACTCCTTGTCCAAAATAAGTTTAGATCTAATATGTAATAGGGTTTGTAATGTCGACTTGTTACATTGACATTTTTGTGCGTTCAGGGGGAGGGAGGGGACTTACACCATTACATTTGTAATATTTTTAAAAAAATACTATGTACGTACAAAACTGCCTTTTCTACTAACCTTGTACTGCCCTATTTTGAAGAAACATGACTGGTGACTATCATGTTTCCGTACTTCTTGGTCACGTCATTTCTCGGGTGGTACTTCTATCCATCACATTGTTGTACTTCCCATCCTGAAAATTATTTTTTAATGCAAAAACTATGACCAACTGTGTATTTCCCTAAAGTAGATGTTTGTACTTCTCGATCTTCTCTGTACTTCTCTCCATCACAATGTTGTACTTCTCGTCATCACAGCCATTTTAATGCAAAATTATGAGTGACCATTTGTATTTCTCTAAACTAGATGTTTGTACTTCTTGATCTTTCTAGTGCGTACTTCCTTTTTCGTGATGACAATCATTTTTTCATGAAAAATTGCAATGGACACAATGTGTACTTCACTAAACTAGATATATGTACTTCCATATCACAGGCATGTACTTCCTCTGTCACCATGTTGTACTTCCCATCATGACAGTCATTTTCCGGCCTTATTGTTTGTACTTCCCTAAACTAAATTTATACTTCCATTGTAACATCCCAAGATTTTATCAAATTTTGGGGGAAAATTTTCGCTTTTGTTTTGCTTGAAATGTTTGGAATTTCACAGGGATTTAAAACTTTTTGAATCTATTGAAAGCTTTATTAGAAAACTATTTTAAACTTTCTATTATTTTCTTAAAGAACTTCTTTGAGAAAGATCAAGTATCCAAATACTATTTCCCCTTCTTTTATTCAAACCTATGCAAGCTACTTGCAAAGGATACCTTCTAAAATGGTTCTATTGTCTAAAAAGGTTTGCACTGCAAAAGGTGACTTGAAAACAATTTTGTAAATAATATTCTATAAAGTGTTATCCACTTATTTCAAAGGATTTATTCTCAAACCCTAGTTCTATTTTTGTTATGCAAGCAAAGTCCTTTTTGCCAAGTTCATAAAGTTTTATTGGAAAATCTTATTTTATTTTAAAAACCTGTTTCTTACTGTCCCACTTTGATACTTTGAATTTTAGAAAATTTTACAAAGTTGTTTGAATCTGTTTGGAGCCAAAATGCAAAAGTTATAAAGAAAAGAGAAAAACAGAAAAAGGAAAATGAATCAGAACAAAAAAAGAAGAAAGGAAGAGGCCAGCCCACTTGGGCCAATCCGGGGCCCAAACCGGCCGAGCCAGCCCAGGAAGGAAACCCGAACTGGTACCCTTTAGTTTTCTTCTCTCCCTCTGATAGGTGGAGCCCACCTGTCAGCACCTTCTTCTCCAGCCGTTTCCTCTCAGTGGTAACGGAACCTCGCCGGAGTAACGCCCCCCCTTGATTTCGCGCAAGTAATTGGCCATCAAGCCCCGCCTATAAGAAGCCCGCGCTCCCCTCCTCCATCTCCCTTTCGTCCTCCCCCAAGAACTGCCGCCAATCCACGACGATTGCTCGTCGGAAACCGAAGCTCCGCCGCCAGAAATTGCGCCCCTGCCGTCGAACCAGAGGTCGAGCGCCGCCGATACTTGTCCATATCTCCATCCCTCTCTTTTTCGCTCCTCTTCAGACCGAAATCCTCTCTTTCTCTCGCAGTAACTCGACCGTTTGAAGACGACCGGAGCCGCCGTCACTTGGAGACCTCCATCCGCGTGCAGACGCCGCAGAAGACCCCGCCGAGGCACTCCGATCATGCACGCGAGTTCTCCGAGTCTCGCCGCCCCCCGTGCACCTCGCCGTTGATCACCGGGATCACCGGAGCGCCGTCGACGACCACCTCCAGTGCGCAGACCTCGCCGGAGAAGTTCACCGGAACCCTAACCCGGTGAGATACTTTTCCCACTCTCTCTCGTCCGTCCGATCGTGATCCAGTGGTCCAGTTAGATCCACTTAACCGAATCGGTACTGATCGATCCAGTGCGTCCAACCATCTTTTAATCCAACGCACCACAGATGAGATCCAGCCGAAGAGGTACCCTCCAATCAGAATCAGCCACGTGTCGGTCTGCGAATCAAACAGAAATCAAAATAGAATTTAGAAATCAGATTTCAACTCAATCTTGTAAAATCCATATCTTTTGATCCCTGCATCCAAAAATAGCAAATAAGATACCGTTGGAATCCTTAGAACATCTAGAATCCAGTAGTACAATAAAACTTCATATTTTATGGGTTCAATTTGAAACTATTTTCAAATTGGAATCAAACCTTCTATTAGCTTGATAAATTCATATCTTTAGTTCCGTTAATCCAAAAATTACAAATTTGTAGTCTCTGGAATCCTCTCAACTTGTAGAACATCATAGGATCAAAAAAATCCAAATTTGATACGTGCACACACTTTGTGCATTCAAATTTGTCCAAATCACCATTTAGGTGATAATTCAAATTCTATAACTTATTTTGGAGTGAAACCAACTGCAGTGACTTTTTTTTACTGCAAGCTATCCAGTAGCATCACTCCCATAATTTCTTGAATCACTTCACAATTATTCAAATTCTAATATGAGAATTTGAGTAGTTCCTATATAGATTAATTCTATTTCTATTTCAACCAGTAATTCCTTCTACCTTAAAAAAAAACCCTATGATCATGCCTAGCTATCAAATATCATCTTGAGATCACTTTGATCCAATGTCATATCTATATAAATAACATCTTGATCAAGATCACATTCACTTAGACCTATCTTGTATAGTACCCACTTATTCAAATTACAAATGTGTCATTTGAGTAAAGTGTGATACTTTCAATCTTAGTTTCTACCTTTGCTACTATGGTATTGAATCAAATCAACATCATAGTACTTAACCCAATCCCATTTACTCATTAGGAACCTTAAGCCATGTCTTCAAACATCATCTATACATATCCATTACCTATAGCCATTCACTCATATCTACTCAATCTTAGCCTTGCATTGAACTATTCAATTTGCATTTGAGTTAATTGAGTACTTCAATGTTATAAGAATCCTAGACTAAGCTTAAGTGTAATATATACTATTTAAGAATAATTGTTATCACACTTATTCAATAGTATTACTATTGCACTACTTGTCTCTTATGTGATTTACTCACATGAGATATTCCAAGATCCAATATGCTTTAATAAAGCATAAAGATCACACTCATCATATTTTGTCTAATTCATATATGTGCTCAAATTGTAATTGTGCTACTTGAGTAGAATATGAATTCATCTCAAACCTAGATTTTGTTAATGTGGTATTGTTATAACTCGTACCATAGTATGTGTTATACACCATGTTGATCAATGAACCATTTGAGCCATGTCCTCAAATATCAATCATACACACCTAATCCTATGTGTAACTTATACTATTATGAATAAGTGTTGTCACACTTTATTCAGTAGTGTTCTGTTGCACTATTCTATACCTATGTGAATAATATTCACATGAGTTATTCTAAACTCTATTCATGCCTATGCCAAGCCCAGGATTATTATCATTACATTGTAATCTTGGAGGATCAATCTTTTCCAATCACTTGACCGTCCCAATCCAATGCCTACTTAGTTTTGTTCACATGAATTGAACTATGCAACTTGCAAATGTGCTGATTGAGTAGTTCAAGCATTCTTAAAACCTAACCTAGTTCCTAAGTGCAATAGATACTATTCAAGAGTAATTATTGTCACATTTACTCAATAGTGTTGCGGTTGCATAAATCGACTCTTGTGTAATTTATTTTGCATGAGCTATTCCTAAAACTCTTATATGCTTTGATAAAGCATAAAAACTTCATCAAATATATTTGCCTAGACCAATTCTCTCTCAAGTCACATTGATCTTCCCCAGCTAAGCTCTCAAATCAATATCTCACGAATCATAATCCTATGCCATATCTTTCTATCATAACATCTCAATAAACCAAATTGTTAAACAAACACCTTTCAATTGTTTGATTTGTTTGATTGTGTTTGTATGGATTGTTTATGTTATGTTATTTTGTGCTATAGTTTGTGCGAAGAGCTACGTGCTTAGTTGAGAGAAGCGAAACATCGTGATCTTCAAAAAGGCAAGTGACACACATACCCCTTACCTATTTTATTATGCATTAGTATATTCACCTCTTGTAGTATGCATGATAGGTGTTTTACTCAACTGTTTTATCAAATGCTTAGATCCTAGTAGTGCGTAGCTATTCCTCAAACCCCACCTGATAGGATGCTAATACTCTGTTAATTTTGATGCCATGCTAAGATCACTTGAAAAGTGTTTTGTGAAAAGTTAAGAACTTCAACTAAAATGAAACACCTGGGTGGAATGGTTTGATAAGATGAGGCGAGGTAGGTGGGTTCTGGGACGCATGCCTTGTAAGAGGATGTGGGAACAGAATACCGCTCGGGATGGCCACCCAGGAACAAAGAGATGACTATGTCTTCCATGCTTAGTGTACTTCCAGTGCAGCCTTATGACATTATGGGCTCTGTCTTGACTGATTTGAATGTGGGAGTACAACTTGTCGGCAAGAAGTGGTGGTAGTCAAATTATAGGTTGGGAGCGGTGCTTGCCAAGTTAGTTGTCCTCTCCTTCTAAAAGGTCTCGTTTCATTTTATGTATGGGCATAAAATGAATCGTACGGTGAAAGTGCACAACCCTTGCAAGGTGTATAAAACTAATCGATTAGCCGTGTCCTCGGTTATGGACAATTGAGTCTCTAGACATGGAATGTACGGAATAATCTCATCACCGATTCTGAATTATTAAAATTTTGTCTAGAAACCCTAGGCCGGAACTAAGGACCATACACTCCGAGGGGTGGTGGTGCCTGAGGTTCCAAACTTTGTTGAGTTTCGCCCAGAACTACATATCGGCCAGTATGTAGTGTATGCGTGTTGTCTTGACCCTTGAGAAGTAAAATTTGTTGAAAGAAAGTTTTAAAATGGATTATAGGATAAAATTGGCTTTATGCAAATCAGCCAATGAGATCCACCAGCCAAATATCATGTAGTATAGTCTTTCCACAAAATGCCACCAAATATGTGTCATTTGCCAGTACATCATTGTACTGACCCCTCTGGGGCTGCATATTCAAACGTGCAGGTTTTATTTCGAGTAAAGAACCAGGAGTAGGATCTCGAGACTACATTCCAACATGTCTGCCTGTGGCACGTGATGAAGAATGGAGGCTCACTTCAACTATGCTATATGCTGTGTACTCGTAAGGTTGAAGACCTATGTAACTAGATTTACGTTGTAATATTGATGCTATTGCAATGATTACTCATTTTGTACTGTGGTGCTATCTACTGATCCAGGGAATGGCACAGATACACAGGAGTTCTGCCTTTAGTAAAAGGCGGGTCGTCACAAATGGTATCAGAGCATAGTGTTGCCTGTAGGATCGAGACCCTAGGTTTGGAATAGACTAGAAAGCCCTAGGATTCCTTTCTCACCTTCACAAAAAAAAATCAATTGAGTTTTCTAAATGAGATCAATCTATATACTTTTAGTTTGAAAACTTTCTTGTAAGACTTACCCCATTCATTTGATTTACACTACTCTTCTTTTTAATTTAGATGACCAGCCTCATTGAATCACTGAAGAAAGGCCCAGTGATGATCATGACCCTGAAGTGTGAGACTGAGTTTCCCAAAGCATTGAAGAACCTCATGTTAAGTATGGGAATGCAAGGAGAAGCTGTTTACAAAGGATTTCCCGTGATAGATGAAGGTGAAGAATATTGGTGGGTGCAGCTTCATTTATACAAGAATAAAGAAGATGACCACAAGAAGATGGGACTCTGGATGTTCACCAACTCTGAGATATATCCATCATTCCTTGACTCAGCAAGATGTGCTGCTTGGTCAGCCATAAAGGAACTTGGAGAAAGACTGAAATGGAGACTTCACAATACACAGCAGGACTTCAAAGAAGAAAAGGAAGACACTACTACATTGAAGGAAACCATAAACCAACTTCAAGGTGACATGGAAAAGTTGGAATCTGAACTTAGTGATCAAGGAGACCTCATCAAAACCAAGGATGAGCAAATTACCAATCTACTGAAGCAGCTGGACCAGAACAATGGATCTGCTTAGAAGAGTACCAAGAAGCCTTAGTTGGACTTCCATTTAGTAATTTTATAAGAGACGACGTGTAATAGACGTTTATGATCATACCGACTTGTGGATGATTGTACCTTTCTGTTTGTTTGAAAAACTAGTTTGCTTGTTATGAAGAATAATTGTTAGATATTGCTCATAAGATAAAATTGTTTTAATCTGTTATGTTTGGGTAGGAATTTTTCTTCTTTAGACCTCTTCTATCTAATGCTCATCTATGCTAAGACCTAAACTTGTCCTAAAACCCAAACCAAAGTTTTCTCAATGACAGAACAACTACAATGACCCTCAGTTGGAGATAAGGATACAGAATACTACAACAAGCGGTAGCATTTCAAGTACAAGAGACTGGAACATTACGCAAGAGGTTGCACAAAGGGTGATACCCAAGACTCCAGTAAGCTAGAATGGCTGAAGGACACCTCACAAACAATAAGAAGACACCCCAAGGTGTAGCTAATGTGGAAGTAATACTATTCAACCACCTCGTGCAAGAAAGGTGGAAAGAGCAAACAGAGCAATGGAAAGAGCAAACAGAGCAATGGAAATGATTTCATTTCCTCTTAAATGGAAAACCAAAGGATCTACAACTTAAGGAATTATTGCCATGAGCCTTGTTGAAAACCTCTAGCTAGGAACGATAGATTTTGTTTTCAAATTTCAAAATAGAATTTGGGAACTTGGTTCCAATTTCAACAAAACTTTTGTTTAAAAGCTAGTGAGGTTGACCAAGAGTTAGAATGCGAGATACACCAAACCAAATACGAGGTAATGATTGAGTGCGACATGGATTCGCGCCCATGACGACTACTCATATTGTTCGCTCTTGTATGAGGAATGGTAAATCTAGAGAGACATACCTACCTAAGAGACGACGATGTTAAACCATAACCTTAGGAGGATAAATTATTACACCCCTTATAGTGAGCCAGTGTGGCCAAAACGTAGGAATACGGTGAGAATTCGGTTTTTGAACGGCTACACAAATCAGAAACGCTTTGCTCAGTGGGCTTTGAATACGAAGACTGTTCAGTTTCGGCAACTGCCTGTTCGATTTACCTCCCCGGCCCTTCATATCAACTCCCCACGTAGCCTGTTCGGCTATTTCCCTGAGACTATAAAAGAGAAGTCACTCCTCTCCAGAGAGACACAACAAAGATAGCCACCACTACCTATGAGATTTCCTCCTGACTCCAAAGTTTTACGCCACCGAAGTCTACCCCATCCCGACCTGCGATGATTATGAAGCAACTCTCCAAATCCATGGAACTATTTTCCTGCCCATGAGAGCTTCGTTAGATCCCTTTTCCCTGAGAAAAGGTTCATCTTCGAGATATGATCAAGTTGATCAGCGCCTTTCAACAACTATGAAGACGGTTGCTAAAGGAATTCTTAAGGTCCATCTGGTACTTGTGGCAAGTAGCACGACTTGCTCCGGTAACTTGAATGGGTTCAACAATGCTGGTTATAAGGCGACCTTCCGTCCCTTAAGGGTGCAAGTACCTCTTACAGAGTCCACCTTGTTTACCCCTATGAAATGCATGAGAAGACTGCAGAGAGATGCCATCCTAATTCATTGGGATGTGTGGTCTCATCATGTTCGTGGGGCAAGCCTGCAGTACTTGGCACTAAATCATCTTTTGGGATTCTGCAATGAAAATCAGCTAAAAAGCAACAAGGAGTATGGTAATAGCCTGTATACTGTCTTGGCCTTGGTGAGGACTGACCAAGAAAAGGCTAGATACACATTCTTGGAAGATGTGCAACAACCAGGAAGGTTACCAGAACAGAATGATTTCGTGGAAAATTGAAGAGCAGAATGGTATAAGGAAGCAACCATAAGATGAAGAACCTCTAAGGATGATGATAAGAAAGTTGAGATGATGAGAGGATACCCTCTCAGCTTGGTCTTCTGAATGACCCAAAGAGGAGGCAACTCAGCTGGATCCTCTGATTGAACCAAAGAGTGACTCCTCAGTGTCCAAAGTAGTTCAACAACTACCCCATTGGATAGAAAGCTCTACAATAGAGTAAGGTTACCTCAAGCAGCCCCATAAGGAAGGTTGGTGTCGGATTTGTGATCAGACACCCACCTATTGTAAAAGAAGATGTGGACTACCTTATTGATGACAACGCAATGGATGATATCTGCTTATCACCAGAATTGGATGGAACCCTTGGTATGCCCACTTTTGAACATAGTTGTGAACATTAAAAACTTCTGAGAGGGACGATTCAAGGAAAATGGCACAACGGTGAATACAAGCTGGGAACAAAATGCAAGTGTCTAAGGAAACATCAAGATACCACCAAGAGGAATTTTCTTTTAAGGGTGGTAGCCACCCAGATACCTAAACCCAGATAACCTAATACCTACTTTCTTTCTAGCTTCTCCAATCTCGGGGACGAGATTTCTTTTAAGGGTGGTAGTCTGTAACATCCCAAGATTTTATCAAATTTTGGGGGAAAATTTTCGCTTTTGTTTTTCTTGAAATGTTTGGAATTTCACAGGGATTTAAAACTTTTTGAATCTATTGAAAGCTTTATTAGAAAACTATTTTAAACTTTCTATTATTTTCTTAAAGAACTTCTTTGAGAAAGATCAAGTATCCAAATACTATTTCCCCTTCTTTTATTCAAACCTATGCAAGCTACTTGCAAAGGATACCTTCTAAAATGGTTCTATTGTCTAAAAAGGTTTGCACTGCAAAAGGTGATTTGAAAACAATTTTGTAAATAATATTCTATAAAGTGTTATCCACTTATTTCAAAGGATTTATTCTCAAACCCTAGTTCTAATTTTGTTATGCAAGCAAAGTCCTTTTTGCCAAGTTCATAAAGTTTTATTGGAAAATCTTATTTTATTTTAAAAACCTGTTTCTTACTGTCCCACTTTGATACTTTGAATTTTAGAAAATTTTACAAAGTTGTTTGAATCTGTTTGGAGCCAAAATGCAAAAGTTATAAAGAAAAGAGAAAAATAGAAAAAGGAAAATGAATCAGAACAAAAAAAGAAGAAAGGAAGAGGCCAGCCCACTTGGGCCAATCCGGGGCCCAAACCGGCCGAGCCAGCCCAGGAAGGAAACCCGAACTGGTACCCTTTAGTTTTCTTCTCTCCCTCTGACAGGTGGAGCCCACCTGTCAGCACCTTCTTCTCCAGCCGTTTCCTCTCAGTGGTAACGGAACCTCGCCGGAGTAACGCCCCCCTTGATTTCGCGCAAGTAATTGGCCATCAAGCCCCGCCTATAAGAAGCCCGCGCTCCCCTCCTCCATCTCCCTTTCGTCCTCCCCCAAGAACTGCCGCCAATCCACGACGATTTCGTCGGAAACCGAAGCTCCGCCGCCAGAAATTGCGCCCCTGCCGTCGAACCAGAGGTCGAGCGCCGCCGATACTTGTCCATATCTCCATCCCTCTCTTTTTCGCTCCTCTTCAGACCGAAATCCTCTCTTTCTCTCGCAGTAACTCGACCGTTTGAAGACGACCGGAGCCGCCGTCACTTGGAGACCTCCGTACGCGTGCAGACGCCGCAGAAGACCCCGCCGAGGCACTCTGATCATGCACGCGAGTTCTCCGAGTCTCGCCGCCCCCCGTGCACCTCGCCGTTGATCACCGGGATCACCGGAGCGCCGCCGACGACCACCTCCAGTGCGCAGACCTCGCCGGAGAAGTTCACCGGAACCCTAACCCGGTGAGATACTTTTCCCACTCTCTCTCTCGTCCGTCCGATCGTGATCCAGTGGTCCAGTTAGATCCACTTAACCGAATCGGTACTGATCGATCCAGTGCATCCAACCATCTTTTAATCCAACGCACCACAGACGAGATCCAGCCGAAGAGGTACCCTCCAATCAGAATCAGCCACGTGTCGGTCTGCGAATCAAACAGAAATCAAAATAGAATTTAGAAATCAGATTTCAACTCAATCTTGTAAAATCCATATCTTTTGATCCCTGCATCCAAAAATAGCAAATAAGATACCGTTGGAATCCTTAGAACATCTAGAATCCAGTAGTACAATAAAACTTCATATTTTATGGGTTCAATTTGAAACTATTTTCAAATTGGAATCAAACCTTCTATTAGCTTGATAAATTCATATCTTTAGTTCCGTTAATCCAAAAATTACAAATTTGTAGTCTCTGGAATCCTCTCAACTTGTAGAACATCATAGGATCAAAAAAAAATCCAAATTTGATACGTGCACACACTTTGTGCATTCAAATTTGTCCAAATCACCATTTAGGTGATAATTCAAATTCTATAACTTATTTTGGAGTGAAACCAACTGCAGTGACTTTTTTTTACTGCAAGCTATCCAGTAGCATCACTCCCATAATTTCTTGAATCACTTCACAATTATTCAAATTCTAACATGAGAATTTGAGTAGTTCCTATATAGATTAATTCTATTTCTATTTCAACTAGTAATTCCTTCTACCTTAAAAAAAACCCTATGATCATGCCTAGCTATCAAATATCATCTTGAGATCACTTTGATCCAATGTCATATCTATCTAAATAACATCTTGATCAAGATCACATTCACTTAGACCTATCTTGTATAGTACCCACTTATTCAAATTACAAATGTGTCATTTGAGTAAAGTGTGATACTTTCAATCTTAGTTTCTACCTTTGCTACTATGGTATTGAATCAAATCAACATCATAGTACTTAACCCAATCCCATTTACTCATTAGGAACCTTAAGCCATGTCTTCAAACATCATCTATACATATCCATTACCTATAGCCATTCACTCATATCTACTCAATCTTAGCCTTGCATTGAACTATTCAATTTGCATTTGAGTTAATTGAGTACTTCAATGTTATAAGAATCCTAGCCTAAGCTTAAGTGTAATATATACTATTTAAGAATAATTGTTATCACACTTATTCAATAGTATTACTATTGCACTACTTGTCTCTTATGTGATTTACTCACATGAGATATTCCAAGATCCAATATGCTTTAATAAAGCATTAAGATCACACTCATCATATTTTGTCTAATTCATATATGTGCTCAAATTGTAATTGTGCTACTTGAGTAGAATATGAATTCATCTCAAACCTAGATTTTGTTAATGTGGTGTTGTTATAACTCGTACCATAGTATGTGTTATACACCATGTTGATCAATGAACCATTTGAGCCATGTCCTCAAATATCAATCATACACACCTAATCCTATGTGTAACTTATACTATTATGAATAAGTGTTGTCACACTTTATTCAGTAGTGTTCTGTTGCACTATTCTATACCTATGTGAATAATATTCACATGAGTTATTCTAAACTCTATTCATGCCTATGCCAAGCCCAGGATTATTATCATTACATTGTAATCTTGGAGGATCAATCTTTTCCAATCACTTGACCGTCCCAATCCAATGCCTACTTAGTTTTGTTCACATGAATTGAACTATGCAACTTGCAAATGTGCTGATTGAGTAGTTCAAGCATTCTTAAAACCTAACCTAGTTCCTAAGTGCAATAGATACTATTCAAGAGTAATTATTGTCACATTTACTCAATAGTGTTGCGGTTGCATAAATCGACTCTTGTGTAATTTATTTTGCATGAGCTATTCCTAAAACTCTTATATGCTTTGATAAAGCATAAAAACTTCATCAAATATATTTGCCTAGACCAATTCTCTCTCAAGTCACATTGATCTTCCCCAGCTAAGCTCTCAAATCAATATCTCACGAATCATAATCCTATGCCATATCTTTCTATCATAACATCTCAATAAACCAAATTGTTAAACAAACACCTTTCAATTGTTTGATTTGTTTGATTGTGTTTGTATGGATTGTTTATGTTATGTTATTTTGTGCTATAGTTTGTGCGAAGAGCTACGTGCTTAGTTGAGAGAAGCGAAACGTCGTGATCTTCAAAAAGGCAAGTGACACACATACCCCTTACCTATTTTATTATGCATTAGTATATTCACCTCTTGTAGTATGCATGATAGGTGTTTTACTCAACTGTTTTATCAAATGCTTAGATCCTAGTAGTGCGTAGCTATTCCTCAAACCCCACCTGATAGGATGCTAATACTCTGTTAATTTTGATGCCATGCTAAGATCACTTGAAAAGTGTTTTGTGAAAAGTTAAGAACTTCAACTAAAATGAAACACCTGGGTGGAATGGTTTGATAAGATGAGGCGAGGTAGGTGGGTTCTGGGACGCATGCCTTGTAAGAGGATGTGGGAACAGAATACCGCTCGGGATGGCCACCCAGGAACAAAGAGATGACTATGTCTTCCATGCTTAGTGTACTTCCAGTGCAGCCTTATGACATTATGGGCTCTGTCTTGACTGATTTGAATGTGGGAGTACAACTTGTCGGCAAGAAGTGGTGGTAGTCAAATTATAGGTTGGGAGCGGTGCTTGCCAAGTTAGTTGTCCTCTCCTTCTAAAAGGTCTCGTTTCATTTTATGTATGGGCATAAAATGAATCGTAAGGTGAAAGTGCACAACCCTTGCAAGGTGTATAAAACTAATCGATTAGTCGTGTCCTCGGTTATGGACAATTGAGTCTCTAGACATGGAATGTACGGAATAATCTCATCACCGATTCTGAATTATTAAAATTTTGTCTAGAAACCCTAGGCCGGAACTAAGGACCATACACTCCGAGGGGTGGTGGTGCCTGAGGTTCCAAACTTTGTTGAGTTTCGCCCAGAACTACATACCGGCCAGTATGTAGTGTATGGGGGTTGTCTTGACCCTTGAGAAGTAAAATTTGTTGAAAGAAAGTTTTAAAATGGATTATAGGATAAAATTGGCTTTATGCAAATCAGCCAATGAGATCCACCAGCCAAATATCATGTAGTATAGTCTTTCCACAAAATGCCACCAAATATGTGTCATTTGCCAGTACATCATTGTACTGACCCCTCTGGGGCTGCATATTCAAACGTGCAGGTTTTATTTCGAGTAAAGAACCAGGAGTAGGATCTCGAGACTACATTCCAACATGTCTGCCTATGGCACGTGATAAAGAATGGAGGCTCACTGCAACTATGCTATATGCTGTGTACTCGTAAGGTTGAAGACCTATGTAACTAGATTTACGTTGTAATATTGATGCTATTGCAATGATTACTCATTTTGTACTGTGGTGCTATCTACTGATCCAGGGAATGGCACAGATACACAGGAGTTCTGCCTTTAGTAAAAGGCGGGTCGTCACATCCATCTTGTTCAAAGTGAACTTCTTCTCGGTATAGAGTGAAATTTTAGTCGTGGTAAATATGAGATCCTTCAAAAAAAATATACTATTGTGTTCGACATGAATTATCGCGTTTAATGCATCTAAGCAAAGTTGCATTCCTCAACTGGTGCGTTAGTGCACCTGAGCTGCCCCAAGTCGCGCCCGCTAGTCACGTTTTCTAAACATCAGCGTTTGTGCACTTGAACTGCCTAGAGTTCACCACTTGAACTTCCCTCGTAAGCACACCTGAACTGCCAGCTGTGTCTTCCGGGAGTCGCTGCATGTATTTCCCTCGTAACCTGAACTGCCTTAGAAAGCGCACCCGGACTTTCTAGGTGCTCTCCTCATAAGCACCTGAACTGCCCGCAATCACGTTTATAAACTGTCGTGTTAGTGCACTTGAACTGTCCGGAGTCATGTTTATGAACTGCCGTGTTAGTGCGGTTAAGCTGCCTGGAGTCATGTTTTTGAACTACCATCATTATTGCAACTGAACTGTTCAGAGTAGCGTTGTTGAATTGCCGCCTTATTCTTATTTTTAGTGAATTGCTTAGAGTCCCCCATAGAGTTCTTTTTCTCAATAATTTGTACAAATAATAGTAAAAATAAAATAATTTCACTGCCCACTGCGAAAGAAATGCTCTTCCAGCAAATTAAAGTTTCTACCGCCTTTTCTCTTTTATGTCCGACAACATGTTCTAAAAATAGACTGAATTAAAGGAAAAGAAAATTTTGAATTGGAAGCACGGCCCGAGCCCATGCCTTCAACGGGGTTGGAGAAGGGAACGCGCGTGTATTCCCCTCTAATACGTCCACACTTCTTTTGCTAACTAAATGTATGTATCTGACAATTAATTTGCCGATTCGACTATTAGAAACTTGAAGGACCAGATTACCCAGCGGCGCCGCATAAATTTGTTCCCGTGCGGCGGCTCCGCTGTTAATCCCTCTTCTAATTATTGGGTGGTCCTGCCGAACGCCCATAAGAAAAGTACAAAGGCTGACATGCATGCTACTTTTACCTTTGCCATCGATACCGTCAACACAAAAAAAAGCTACTAGTACTAGCTACTACAAGCTTTCTAACATGACTTTTACAGCTACTTTTTTCTGTTTGAAATCTTGTGAACAAAAACGAGGTATAAACTAATGCACCTCCCTCCATGATTGACTGGTACACAAAATAGGGCAATTGTAATTGCCAAGTTAAATCGGAAAGATTTTCCAGAAAAAAATTTCACTTGGTGCGAGTTTTACCCAAAAATGAAGGCACCAGGCTTGCCAACTTAGTCCCAGTATAAAATTTGGCAACTATCTGAATAAATCTGGCAATTAGGACCTAATTACTCTACAGTAATATAGTAATTAGGATCTACTAATCTTGGAATTAGCACTAATTAATCCGGTAGCTACACTTAATTAATATGGTACTCCCTCCTTCTCAGTTTATAAGGCTTTCACGTGCATCTAGGTAACCAGTTTGACTTATATAAAATAAATTATTTAGTATAAAAATTATACCATTAAAAAATAGAATATCTAAAGTTTTTAGTGATATATTTTTTATAATATTTACCACACACTAAGTTGGTCAAATTAACAACCTAGATGTAGGCGCAAGCCTTATAAACTGAGAAGGAGGGAGTAATTAGAAAAATGGCAACTATGGCCTAATGAATCGGGCAATTAATCCTAATTATTATGGCAGTTAGTACTAACTAATCTGGCAGGTAGGATACCATGCACCGCACACCGCAGGGAGAGAAAAATCAGGCATCCTCTAGCGCATCCTCCATGAGCTCCTCAATGAGAGCCTCCGTGCGAAGTGCTTGGCGACGAGTCGACGATGGATGCATCCTCCCTGTGCGCCGTGGCCACCGCTCATCATCTGCGGCCTCCACCGATGTATCCTCGATAGTGATGACTGGTGGGGTAGCCTCCACCGACGCGTCTCGACACCAACGCCCTGCGGGCCTGCGGCGGCGCCGGCCGCGTCTGTGACGGCGATGACCTCCACAACGGCAGCGGCCACATCTCGACAGTGAAGGCTGGCGAGGCGGCCTCCACCGACGCGTCTCGATAGCGCTCCGCGGCGGCGACGGCCTCCACAACGGCGGCGGGCATGTCTCGACAATGACGGCTGGCGGGGCGGCCTCCACCGACGCGTCTCGACAGCGCCCCGCGGCGGAGACGGCCTCCACAACGGCGGCGACCGCATCTCGACAGTGAAGGCCGTCGGGGTGGCTTGAGCATCCTCGACAACGACACCCCGTCGGGGCGGCCTCCGCTGTCACTTCTTCTCCGTGCAGCCCAGCGGCGATGGCCACCCCCGATGCTTGCCCGGCGGCAGCCTCCCCTGATGCTTGCCTGGCGGCGGCCTCCTCGATGCGTCCCGGGCGGTGATGGCTTCCTTCTCGCATCTCACGGCGTGGTGTTGTGGTGGTTGAGAGAGAGAAGAGAGAGAGAGACAGAGACTGTGCGGTGAAGGATAAGGCACGAAGGGATAAGGCGAATCGGTCCTAAAGGCAACGATGCGTTTTTTGCTAATCATAAAGCGTCGCACGGGAGGACCAGTGATGCGGCGCCTCTTCGTATCTTTTCCCAAACTTGAAACTATCTTTCTTGCTGAATCTTCTCGGCGAGAGTGTACTGCTGATTCCTCCATTACTAAACTGCTTTACTGCTATCCAAAAACCAAAGGCAGTAAACAACTAGTTATCCAATCTGAGTAGTGAATTCTCGACCACAAACTTCGTTCTTATCCCTTCCTAGCTTTTTTCTTCCCTTTCTTTACCACATCACCTTTTCTTAATGTCTATCCATCTGCTTTTGTGTGCGCTGCATGGAGGTTCATCCGAAGGAATACAAAATAAGACTGAGCTTCCTTGGCAGAACGACCGCCCTTCTGATCTACAGGCAACTCTGTATTGCCAGAACTGCGGGAAGACTAGGAAGAGACATGGGCGATAGCTTCAGCCTTCAGGAACCTGCACGGGGATTGAGTACTAGCTGGAGGAGGTGGAAGTGAGGGCCCTCCCGGCAGCATGGGGTACGGGGACTTCCCAGCAGCGTAGGATGCCGAGGTCAAAACTATTCGAATAGCCGTGTCCGTTCTTATGGATATTTGGGTAAGTGGTACTAAACCTTTATCAAGATTTTGACATATCTATACCTAATAATAAAGAGAGTAAGGTTTCCATTGTCAACCAATTTTTTTGGACCGATTTGCCCTCCCACAAAACAATATATTACCACCAATTACCATGGGTAAAATTAGCCTTAGAACCGAGCGGCTTTCGTACGTTTCCGTCAACCGTCGCACACATCTCCCTATCAGGTACGATTCGAAATTGATCCTGATTCTTGAGTACCCGATATGGACTCCAATTTACCGTTCGGCAATAAAACTCCTAACTTGAGTGACAAGACGTGAGACAGGATCTGATGTAGACAAGGTGATGATGCGGTAGGGTCCGCTGCGATTCGACCTGCTGCCTTCATAGTCCGGCTACCTCGGTGTGGACGCGACAAAGAGGTGTGGACGCGACAGAGTCCGGACAACACCCTCGCCGGAGCCCGAGGCGGCGACGTAGGTGGTCCTGCAGGATGCGATCGAGGAATCGGCGGAGGAGTAGGCGAGCACATAGTTCAGGAAGTTTGTCCGTTGGTGGTCGATCGACGGCGCCCGGGCAGGCTGTGGTGACGCCGTTGCATGGGTTGAACGCGTCGTCGCAGATCTGAATGGTGGAGGCTGGGACGCGGTGAGGAGATCTATGGCCAGTCAAGGAAGCGGTGTAGGTTGAGGCAGAACCTCAGGACGTGCTTGGGGTGTGGGCTCGCCGTCGCTGGGCCACGGCGCCAGAGGTGACAATGAGAATCGGGGGTGGGAGAAGGTGCAGCAGCAGTGCGAGGTCCTCATCCATGATCACCACGCCTGAATTGGTTGTTGGAAAGATCGATCAATCGGGTTAGGCTAGCATCACGGCCAAAACAACAGTATGGACGCTCGCCGGGAAGATTAAGTGAGCTAAGAGGAGGATGATCGATTGATGCTATCTGGTCCCTATATCGCAGTCATATCTGTATTGCGTATGATGTCCAGAGTTTACCCTGAACGCCGAGACTTCCGCGTTCGCGTCGACGCACTGAGGGAGCAGCTGAATGCAGACACTCGGCAGGAGCTGGCTCAACGAAGACCTTCGCATGGGCGCACTGCCAGGAACAGCCGAATGGTGGAGACATCAGACTTATCGCGCACTGGGGGAGTAGCCGAACATAAGCTATGGAGACTAGGGCGGTGGTAGCTTCCATGGCATTGGGAGTGGAGACCAGGCGCACTGGCTATATAAACCCCGTATACACAATACACAACTCGATCGGGGTATCATTGACCAACACGAATGGCGAAACTTTGCTCAGCGACTCGAGAATCGATCGACTTCCCCTACGGATGAAACAGACGATGGTCGCGGGGTTCCGGTCAGTGTCACTAGGGATGTGCCGCCACCGAACGGGACGACGCGGGTACGCGGCCGGCCAGATCGAGCAGTGGAGCGAGAACAGCCAGCGCCGCCGAGCTGCGAGGCCAGAGTGCAGCGCAATTCGATTAGGATGTGATCTTTGATTTGCAAATAAATACGATTGTGATCGTGGTGGCGTAACTAGGCCATCACCAAGGCCTCCGCAAGGTCCATTATAAGGAACATGAGCTCGTCTTTGCGTCGGGGCAGAAGCCGCGCTATTCGTTGCGAGGTACCTCCGGACGGGCCATGCCGGGGAGGACCACGCGCGCAAGAGCTCCGGCAGCGGCGTGCCAGCTGGTCCTGCAGAAGGAAATAGAGAGGCGTTGGTGAGCTCCGCATCGGGGCCGAGCTGTCGCCTTTGTCGTCGTCGACCGCCTCCAGCTGACCAGCTCCACCCGGGTCGACCAAGGCGTGGGAACAGTCTGCAATGACATCGCCTGCCACCGCACTAAAAATTTCCAAATCAATGACGGCGAGTTGTCCTTTCGAGCTTCGCTTCAAAGAGCTATGTCCTGGCAAGCATTGGGGATTCACGGGCAAATTAATGAATTTGGAATATACATGATTTACCGGTAGGAAAGATAATGGAGATTTTTTTCTCGCTCTCTTTTCAGAATATAGATGCATATATAGATGAGTGCGGTGAGTCGAGAAGGGCAAAAAGGTATATTTTTGTCTAACATAATAATTGTTTTTTAATCCGGGTAACATTGCACGGATTCGTCCACTAGAAAGTAGAACGTGCCTAATTGAGAATTGTACATGGCTTAGTCTCAATGAGAGATGATAAAAACTAGCTCAAAGCTGCATAATGGAATTCATTGATGCAGTTTAAAACCAAAAACAAATTGTCTCACTTTTCAAAATTTTGATGGTAATTTCTAATGGTAAAATAAAAATAATTTCTACATTTACCTACGAACAAGTAAAATTTGATTTGATCCGTTGGACTCCTAGCGCTGGTTCGTCTCGCTCTTCACCTGTTCTATGAAAAAAAAATCCCCACAACCACAAGTTCGAACTGCCCACCTTTCATTTAGAGTTACAGTGGAGTGCACTTATATCCAAAATATATATTAATGTCATGCACGGTTGAAACACTCACAAGCAACCTCAACACGCTCGATGGTTTTGCGAGCCGATGGGACCACACACTAGAGCTTTGAACAATGGGGCGGTGGGACGAGCTACATGGAGTACGTGGCGCTCTAGAAAAGAGTAGTCCTGATTTTTTTTTATTGTATACTGCTCGTAGCAACGCACGGGCAAGTTTTCTAGTATGAAGTAAACCATGACACTGGTGAATGACTTGACTTGAGTAATGAAGGTGACTAACACTTGAGGTTCCATCCTAGATTCCAATTAGAAAATTAAACCTTTTTTACCACTTGGTGAAATCTCGTTGGATATAAAACTAGCTTTATGCAAATAAACTTAGAGTTTTGGTCCACTATATAAGCTCATTTCCCTATTCCTTTATTTATATGATGGTTTGTGAGTACACTGATTGTATTGATGCATGCAAAATACATGCATGATCTTTATAGTTTATTGATTCATATTCCTACAAATTATAATGTTATTAGATGTTATAATCATGTTTTATAATGTTTTATGGGGATTTTCCATCGACCCCCCTTATTTTGGTTATAACTCAGCAGGACAAGAAAAACCAGTTTTTCATATTTTTAAGTTTCTGGAACCTTCTTGAACTCAAGTTGA
Organism: Dactylis glomerata; assembly: GCA_007115705.1. NCBI lineage: Eukaryota > Viridiplantae > Streptophyta > Magnoliopsida > Poales > Poaceae > Dactylis > Dactylis glomerata. The sequence goes on along the minus strand of QXEO01002107.1, from coordinate 3,028,352 downwards.
CCTAAGATTTTTGAAGCGTTAATATTTTATCACGAGAAGCACCTGGAGCACAAGAAGTCAAAGAGGGAGGCCACGAGGCTCCCTGCCATGCCACCCAGTCTCGTTTGAGCCTTGAACCTCCGATGTCGTTCATCTTTGCATCTAGATGATCAGCCTGACCTTAAAACATCGATAAAAAGACCCCCTCGACGATCGCGATCGAGAGGCAGCGGAGAAACACGAAACATAGAAATAGAGGCTGTTCCAGTGAAGATTGGAGGGGGAAATGCTACTAAAGTAGCCCCCGGTTGCTTCTACACCCTCTCTGACGTTGTCGAGGGATTTCGTGTCGCAAGAACATGGGGTACCACACGATGGACCCAAAGATTCGAATGCAGGGGGTTGTACGCGTGAGATCTAGATCGCGACGAAACACGGCGATTGTCGGTATTCTGGATACCGGGGTATCCCGGTCCACCTGCTCTTGGGCCCCTTCAACGGCCCAGCTTTGGCCCAGGGGTGGAATGACGACTAAAGCCAGCGGAGAAGACCCTCATGAGGAGGCGCCTCATAAGGAGAACGATGGCTTAAACTGCTAAGGACCAGAAGGCCTCCTCACGAGCTATCTCTCGTGAGGGGAGGGACCACGTCCATGTCAGCTCGGCATGTTTCCGTGCTGAGCAAGAAGATAAGGGCAGAAGACCGCGTACCACCCACGCTACCCCCGACAGGGAGGAGACCAACTTTCGCCATCCCTGCATAAAGTGGCACAGTGGTTGTTGGCCACCCCCCTAAATATAGCATGGACGGTGCAGGGCGCCAGAGAAAGACGTCAGCTTCCTCCACCCACTCCTATGGACCGGCGCCACCACTGCACGAAGACTACGTCCACGGAAGAATCAAGACTACAGCTGTCCTCCCTCCTTGGCCGTGTGTGGCAACCCCTTCCCCAAGATGATAAGGGGAAGGAGGACCTGGGCGCTATAAAAGGAGGGGAGGCCACCCCTTAGAGGGGATCTAATCTTCATCTTCGGGCTCCTAGCTAGGCTAAGTTGGTTCTTCTACCTCCGACCAGTTAGAGCTCTGTAACCAAGACCTTGTACTCCTCGCAAGGTATCGCGTTGTAATACAAGAAGGCAGGAAGTAGGGGTTTTACCTCACCACGAGGGCCCTGAACCTGGGTAAAGCTCGGCGTCTCTCTCTGCAGTGCGTTGTGTGTTCGACGACTCGAGGCTTCCGTCACCGTGTTTCGTTGCGATCCAAGATCTCCCACGTTTGGCCCCCTGTGTTCGAATATTTGGGTCCGTCGTGTGGTACCCCGTGTTCTTGCGACACGAAATCCATCGACATTTGGCGTGCCAGGTAGGGGGCTGTGGTGTGTTTTCTTCTAGATCTGCTTTGACATGGCCGACGCCAACGCAAGGCACGAGCGTCTTCGCCGCCGCAATGCCGTTCGGGGGTAGACCGAGCCCATCTTCCATCGTTGGGACACCTCGGCCGGGGAGGAAGAGGAGGAAGATCTGGAGTCCTCCTACCTCCCATCCGGGCGTACAGAGCCTTCGCTCTCCTTCACCACCACCGCCACTTCTTGCGCTCGTTCTGGGAGTCAGCTGTCCCCTGCGTAGGCTCTCGCCATGGCGCAGGAGCTGCTGCACTATCAGCCCACTGATGATGGGCGTGAGGGGTGGCGCGCTCGAATCGCCGAGCTCGTCGCCATCGCCAACAAAGACCCAGCCCAGGAAGGAGCCCAGGGCGCGGGAGAACCAGATCCGGCGGCGGGGCGCCGCGCCCTGGGCACCAGAGATGGGAAGGACGCCAAGGCCAAGAAGGTGGCTTCCCGCACTGCATCTTCGCCGCGCAGGGAGCCCAGCTGCCAAATCGTCCAACGCGCTCTGGAAGACGCACGCATCTCCCTTGAGCGCCGCCGCAAAAATCATGACCGCGCCATCGACGACATTGGCGAAGCTGGCAAGAACGTCAAGACCCCCGGGGACCCAATCTACAACCCCGGGTGCCTTGCTCTCACTCGCTAGCAACGCTATGTGGTCTGGCCTGACAAGTTCAAGCCGGACATCGGCGCACGTTACGACGGGACCACCAACCCCGTCGAGTTTCTCTAGCTCTACGTCGTCGCCGTCCAGGCCGCACGTGGAGATCAGCGTGCGATGGCCAATTGGTTTCCCATGGCCCTCAAAGACGCTCCATGAACTTGGCTCATGAATCTTCCTCACTAATCTATGACTTCATGGAAGGACTTGTGCCGTAAGTTCGTCGCTAACTTCATGCCCACGTACGAGCGCCCCACCACCAAGAATGATCTTAAGGCGGTGTGTCAGTACAAGGGTGAGACGCTTCGTCAATACATCCAGCACTTCAGCCAGATGAGGAACAAGATTCCTAGGATCTCCAATGAGGAGGTCATCTCTGCGTTCTCCACGGGCATCTCCGACATCAAGATGAGGGAGAAGCTGTCCGTGAATGATGAGCTGACTTCCATCGTCAAGCTCTTCGAGATCGCCGACCGGTGCGCCAAGGCTGAGGAAGGGAGGCTCTTCGTGCACAACCTGCCAGAGGCGCTTCCCCCAAAGCCGAAGTCCAAGGATCCCAAGCGTAAGGAGGCTGCTGTCCTCGCGGCGGAGCCTGAGCATAAGCAGTGCCACGAGGACCGCTCCGAGCACGATAAAGGTCAACGTCGCCGCTACTGCATCCTCCACAAAAAGGACACCCACAATACCGATGATTGTTGGATTGTTCGAAAGTTTTATGAAGAGAATGACGTCACCAAGCGTCATGGGGGTAGCCGTAGCCACGGCAAGGGTGGATCCCGGGGCGATCGCCGCGACGATGACCGGGACGAGGGTCACCGCCGCGATGGTCTGTCTCGTGAAGATCCTGAGCTGCTGCCGCTGCCTCCACCGGCGAATGATCATCAGGAAGAGAACCAGGGGGGCTATCAAGAGCCACGGGGCTTCGCCGCTTGCCTCCTCGGTGGAGCTCAAGCTCCTTTGTCTAATCGCCACTTCAAGCAGCTGTCGCAAGAGATCGCGGCGGCACAGCCCAATGCCGGCAACCGCTTGATGAAGTGGTCAACCAGCAAGATCGGCTTCGACGAGGAGGATCATCCGACCTCCACAAAGGGTGTGGGCACTATTCCCCTCTTGTGCACGCCTACCATTAATAACATCGCCGTTAATCGTACTCTCATCGACGGAGGGGCAGGCCTCAACATCATCTCAGTCGAGGTCTTCAGAGAAGATGCAGGTGCCGTACAATCGGCTCATGCCAACTCGACCATTCTTCAGGGTAATCGAGGGGTCTACAACGTTAATTGGGCAGGTACGCCTGCCCGTCACCTTCGGCACCCGGGACAACTACAGGACAGAAAGCCTCGACTTCGATGTCGCCTACATTGCGCTGGCATACAATGCCATCCTTGGCTATCCAGCCCTGGCAAGGTTCATGGTAGCAACGCATCATGGCTTCAACATCCTCAAGATTTCAGGCGCCAACGACATGATCACCGTGCATTGCAATGAAAAGGATGCTCTCCGATCTGTGGAGCATGTCTACCGTGAGGCCGCCGCCATGTTCCCCGCCGACAAAGATTTGCTGGAACACTCCGGTGACCTCATGAGGAAGAAGCAGCTCGTGTCTCAAGAGTGGGCTGCTGCGAAGAAGGCCTCTCTCGAGCCCCTCCTGCCGGGCTCGATAGGGAAGAAGTTTGCCGCCTCTGCATCGCCTACTCCAAGCGAGGACCTGGTCCATCCAATGCTGGACATGAGCATTGGGGAAGCTGTGGTACCCTCAGGGAGGAGCCCCCAGTTCACCCAAGAGCGCTCTGCTACAATGAAGGTCCCGCTCCAGGCTGGGGGCTGCGAAAACTTCGTCACCATCGGGGTAGGCCTTTCTCCCAAATAGGAAAGCGCGCTCGTCACCTTCCTGCGGGCAAACTCTGACATGTTCGCTTGGACTCCATCAGATATGCCCGGCGTTCCCAGGGAGGTGATTGAGCACCACTTAGCCGTGTGCCCTCAGGCACACCCCGTGAAGCAGAAGACCAGGAAGCAAGCACAAGAGAAACAAGACTTTGGGCCTGTTTGTTTGGGCTGTTTGTGGCTGGCTGTGCAGGGAAAGCTGCTGTATAGGTAAAGCTGCTGTGCAGAAAAAGCTGCTATTCTGAGTTTTGCTGTTTGGCTACTTGGCTGGCTGTCTAGCTGTATGTTGGGGAATTGTCGAAAATACCCTCGTAATTTTGAGAACATGTATAATTGCTGATTGAAATATATAAAGCGTAGTTGTCACTATAAAATATCATGACCCATAATAATAACATAAAATAGTTGATCAAATATAACTTTGTTCAAAATATATGTACCGCTACACAAATCTAACAGTATAGTTTCTATAGGAGACATCATCCATCCAAAAAAAACACACGGTAGAAGTAGTACTACTCGGCAGCAGTAAAATTGTACTAGTATAAATACTACAATAGTAAGTATGGAGCAACATCAGCGAAGTACTCCGTGGTAGCAGCGCACGCCATCAAGATTCCCTTCATTTTTTTTGTCGCTCGCTTTGGCAGGAGAGAGAGTGGTTCAGCTCACCGGTGGCAGTTTTCTATAAATAACAGAAACGAAATGGGCAGATCCATGTACCCCTTTGAATGCTTGGTGGAAAGCTGCGGGAAGCACCCCGATCGGTGCTTTGCGCAGTATGCCTATACTGCGCTTTGGCTTTGGCAAAGCCCATTTCGGAAGCATCCCCTTTGTTTCAAATTTGTGGCTTATTCTAGTGGAAAGCTCCTAGAAGCCCAAACAAACACCCCCTTCATTGTCCAAGAGATAGAGAAGCTGAAGAAGGCCAAGTTAATACGTGAGGTAGCGCACCCCACCTGGATTGCCAATCCGGTGGTTGTCCCAAAGGCTAATGGCAGTGGGCACCTTTGCGTGGACTTCACAAGTCTCAATGAAGCCTGTCCCAAGGATCCTTATCCGCTCCCAAGGATAGATCAAATCGTCGACTCCACCGCCGGCTGTGACCTCCTTTGCTTCTTGGATGCCTACTCCGGCTATCATCAGATCAAGATGGCAAGGGAGGACAAAGAGAAGACTGCCTTCATCACACCCTGTGGTGTGTACTGCTACGTCTGCATGTCCTTCGGCCTGAAGAACGCAGGAGCCACCTTCCAAAGGCTCATGCGTAAGGCCTTGGGGGCTCAGATGGGAAGAAATGCGGAAGCCTACGTCGACGACATCATCGTCAAGACTCGCGAGAGTCACACCTTCATCGAGGATTTGGAGGAAACCTTCGCCAACCTGAGAAAGGTAAATATCAAGCTCAACCCCGCCAAGTGCGCCTTTGGCATACCGTCGGGAAAGTTGTTGGGGTTCCTCGTGTCTCATCGCGGGATAGAGGCGAACCCTGACAAAGTCAAGGCCATCGAAGAAATGCGTCCTCCGCGCAATCTCAAGGAAATGCGACACCTCACGGGATGCATGGCAGCCCTAGGGCGCTTCATCGCGAGGAGTGGGGAGAAGGCCTTGCCCTTCTTCAAGCTCATGAAGTGCACTGGGAAGTTTGAGTGGACTTCGAAAGCCGACAAGGCCTTCGCCGAGCTGAAGAGGTATCTCACGAGCCCACCAATCATGGTTGCCCCAACGTTCCGCGAGCCCCTTGCTGCTCTACATCGCAGCAACCTCGAGAACTGCAAGCGCTGTCCTCGTCACTGAGCGGGACGCCAAGGTAATCGCCAAAGAGGGAATTTATCCTCCCTGCCTGGGGGCTCCTCACGAGGTAGAGGAAGCCATTTCTTCTATCCCTCAAGAGGATCCGCCCGCTGCAACTTCGCCGACCGAGCCACTCTTTCAGAGCGACGCTCCTGAAATCCAAGAGGAGAAAGCTCTTGAGGACACCGCCAAGGTGCAAAAGCCCGTGTACTTCGTCAGCATGGTGCTACGCGATGCGCGGGAGCGCTACACCATGCGGCAAAAGCTGCTCTACACCCTGCTGATCGCTTCAAGGAAACTATGTCACTACTTCCAGGGTCACCCGATTAAGGTGGTCACTGATCGTCCCCTGGAGACCATTTTATGCAACCCAAATGTCACCAGACGGGTGGCAGAGTGGGCCGTGGAGCTTCAGCCCTTCGAGATCTCCTTCGAAACCACCAAGGTGATCAAGAGCAAAGCTTTGGCTGAGTTCACCGCCGAATGGACTGATCCATTCGCCGACGAGCCTCCAGAGGTGGAGTCAACGCTTCCAGGAGAAGAAGCCCCAGGACTCTGGGTCATGCACTTCGACGGTGCTTTCAACCTCCCCGGCGCGGGGGCTGGCGCCATCCTTACCTCTCCCTCTGGAGACAAGCTCTTCTACGCCGTCCAGCTCTGCTTTAAACCAGAGCACAAGGTCTCCAACAACATCACAGAATATGAAGGACTACTTGCTGGCCTAAGGGCGGCGAATGCTTTGGGCATCAAGCGCCTCGTCGTCAAGACTCACAGCTGGTTGTGAACTTCTCAAACAAGAGCTACACTCCAAAGGATGAGCACATGGTAGCTTACCTTGAGGAGCATCGAAAGATGGAAAAACGCTTCCAAGGCTTGGAGCTGAAGCACATCCCAAGAGGAGAAAATGTGGAAGCGGACGAGATCGCCAAGCGCGCCTCTCATCGCCTGGCACAATCTGCCAGCGTCTTCAAGGAGCACCTCTTCAAGCTGTCCGCTTCTCCATCATCGACAGGATCAGACCTTCCGCCTGCCCTGCCACCGCCACCGGAGCAGGGGGCTCCGGACTACGGGCCTCCTTCGGGTGACCGTGTCCTTCTGGCATTGGCACGGCAGGAGGGAGTGGATTGGATCCTCGAGCTCAAGGCATTCCTCATTAGCAGCAGGCTTCCTGAAGATGAATCGGAGGCCGAAAGGATAGTACGCCAAGCCTCGCGATACTGCGTCAAGGATGGTGACTTGTACCGGCATCGCGCAAACGGCATCGCTCTGAAGTGCATCTCTACTCACCAAGGCCAAGAGCTTCTCAGGGACATTCACGCCGGCGAGTGTGGGCATCATGCTTCTGCTTCAACCCTCGCCGCAAAGGCATATCGAAGTGGCTTCTACTGGCCTTCAGCGCTCTGGGATGCGGCGGAGATGGTCAAGAGGTGCGAGGCATGCCAATTCCATGCCAAGCAGATTCATCAGCCGGCGTAGGAACTGCAAACTATCCCACTCACCTGGCCCTTTGCTGTTTGGGGGCTGGACATTCTTGGTCCATTCCAGCCCCCACTCACCTGCTACCTCTACGTCGCCATCGACAAGTTTACCAAGTGGGTGGAGGTGGAGCCGGTGTGCACCATTCCAGCCAGGTCCACAGTCATGTTCATCCGTGGGCTGGTCTGTTGCTTTGGTGTGCCTAACCGCATCATCACCGACAACGGCAGCCAGTTCACCAGCGGGCTGTTCCGGGAGTACTGCGCATCGGCCGGCATCAAGATCTGTTTCGCCTCAGTTGCCTATCCCAGGAGCAACGGCCAAGCCAAGCGTGCCAACACCGAAGTCCTCAGGGGAATCAAGACGAGAAGCTTCAACGCCAAGCTTGAAGCCTGCGGCAAAAAATGGTTAGACAACCTCCAATCCATCCTGTGGTCCATCCGGACTACCACCACCAAGCCCACCGGGGAGATTCCTTTCTTCTTGGTCTATGGGGCGGAGGCTGTACTTCCCACCGACGTCAAGTTCGGGTCGCCAAGAGTGCTCGCCTTCAACGAGATTTGCCAAGAGGACCTCATCAAGGACCGCCTCCTCCAGCTCGAAGAAGCTCGGTGCCAAGCAGCGCTTCACGCTGCGAGGTACCAGCAAGGACTACGCCACTACCATAGCCGCCATTTTTGGGCAAGGACTCTGGAGGTCGGCGATCTGGTGCTGAGGAGGATACTCTCTCGCGAGGGCCTGCACAAGCTGTCTCCAATGTGGGAAGGCCCCTTCAAGGTGACGCACATCGCCAGGCCAGGCTCGGCATGGCTGGAAACCGCGGAAGGCGTGCCGGTGGGGAACCCGTGGAACATAGCTCATCTGTGAAAGTTCTACCCATAGGTTCCTCACGAGAAGATAAGACCGTTGTCACGGCACTTTGTATTAGCTCAAATTGCTTTTCAGCACTGATATTAAGTTATAGCACAAAATAGCGCCTCTGCTTCGGCATGATATTAAAATGGCATGAAGTCCATTTATTTTCTGTTGTACTCCATGCGGAAGGGGGCTAGGCACGGTGTCTATGCTGGGGCCTTCGCCTGGAAAATAGCAAGCCCGAAAAACCCGAAGGGACTGAGCTCTGATCAGGGGCAATGGCCCCGTTATCGATCACCTCCAAGGGCCCATGGTGCTTAGTTCCTCGCGAAGTACACCAGAAAATAAGAAATCTTCGGGAAAAGTCCAAGGTGTGCCCAAGGCACCCGCTAAGGACCAGCACCTCATGAGCAACCCTCACGAGGGTGCAAGGACGCGTCGATGCACTTAGCATCCGCAAGAAGATTCCCCACGCTCAAGGAAGGCCAAACACGGCAGGATTACTGAAGACCAAGGCCGCTCCGATCATCTTGCGAAGTAGACGCAGATCCGGAGGTCCGCGCCAGGCCCTTCACCTCATGAGCAACCCTTAACGAGGTGTCAATGGTCTCTGGGCTCTCTTAAGCGTCGACGCTTTCACGTCCGTGAGGGTCCAGCTTCCCTCAACGATGAGGAAGGCCTCGTGAATCGCCACGCGTGGCAATTTGCTCTTAGCTACTGGCACAGATAGTGTCGCGCTCCCTCACGACGTGGAAGGTCCCTGTGCCGGTCACAGGGACATCTTATTCGCCTTCTTTTTTAGTTTGTTTTATCGACTTGTTTGTCGTTTTCAGGGATTTGGGGTTTTTTTATTTTCCAACTCTTTCTTCAACTACTTGTCTCAGGAATCGTCCAGTGGTGTCGCCGGTGTCGACCCCGTCATGAGCTCTGAGGCGCAGGGAGGCCTCCCGTCGGCGTTAACAACTCGCTAGGGCTCTCAAGCGCGCGGACGACCAGGACAACGGCGAACAACAAGGAGCAAAAAAGCAAAGAAGATTTCATTGATAACCCCCAGCGGGGGAGGAAATAGAGGCACGTCGGGGCAAGCTACATTGCAAAAGAGGGGAGGAGACTAGCTCTCCTGCCCGGAAGGCTGCCGCAGCAAGGCCGCCCCTTTACTGCGCCACGGGCTGGGGGTAGGTGTGGCGGACGCCGGTGGTGGCGAAGATCCACACCGAGGCTTCCAGCGTCCCCAGCTTGAAGCGGAAGACAAGGTGATCGCCGACACGGAGGCGGTGGTCGAGGACGAAAGCCCTCCAGCGCCCGGAGAAGACGGCGTTGCCGCCCGCTCTGAAGATGATGTCCATAGGCCAGAGGAGCTCTGGCCTGCTCTGCTCCACCAGCATGACCTCTCCGGAGGAAGCGCCGGGGGCGTAGATCACCCTCCGGACTGCATCGGGCAGCCGGAGGGAGTCGAAGCTCCAGGCGTCGACGACGACAAGGAGCTCCAGGAAGCAGGACCTCAGGACGATGAGGGGTCCCAGCATCTCCGCCGCCGGGGGGCGGGGAGTCGCGACCACTCCGGTTGCTAGCGGGGCTGCCTCCTGTGGCCCCGGACCATCCGTGGCCGGGGGGGGCCCAGAGTGGCCTCAACCTCCCGGAGCACCCGGTCGATGCTCCCTGGGGATCCGCCGCCGCTGCCATTGGCGATGGCGCATTTAGAGCGCCTCCAGGCGCTGGACCCCGAAGGGTCAGGGCGTTGGAGGTCCCTGGGACGGCGCGATTCGCCTCGTCCTGCCTTGGTGCCTGTGACGACCTCAAATTTGATACAAATTCGAAGTGCCCGTTATGTATTCCACCGCAATCCCAGAACCGTTGTTGCGATATACATAACGTAGTTGGTACTCAGTTCCATAGACATTACAATACGATGGTTCAAATACAATGGTCATCTAGACCAAGTCATATTACAACACAATATAGCAGCGGAAATAACGTCTTCGGCCCATGCCTTCTCCCTACAGGCAAATGGCGACTCACGGAGACGAGCTTAGTTCTGGTACTCTTCTTCATACCCTTCCTCCTGGTATTCCTCCCCATAGTCTGGCCAAGTTGATAGCCAGGGACACAGCCGTGAGTACATTGGATGCACTCGCAAACCATCTTATAATTGAAATGATGAAGCAGATATGCAAGGTTGGATATAGTGGACTAAGCACTAAGTTTATTTGCAAAAGCTAGTTTTATTTCCCAAGAATGTTCACTTATAGGAAAGAGGTTTAGTTCTCTAAGTTCCATCTAAAGAGGACTTCAAGTGTGTCAACAACATTTCAAGTCAAGTCATTCGGTTCACCATTGTCATTTTTAATCCTGACAAAAGTCAAGTACAGCTTGCCAACCGTCCATGACCGAGGACGCGGCTATTCGAATAGTTTCAAAACCTCTGCAGAGGGGTACACTTTACCCACAAGATTCAATACATCTGCCGGGAGAAATCCACGGTTCGACATACACAAAGTATGCGAGGTTCAGATAATCAAACAAACTCTTTCACTTGCTCATCCTAGTATACGATCCTTCCCTAGAGCCCGGGATACGGAACCCCGCTCCGGCGCCTCTAGTTCTGCCCATCCCGGAGGCCGGGTTAGTGGAATCCACCTGGTCCAGAATTAACTGTTTCGCGGTGTCCTTCCATGAAGATTTGTTACAAGGCCTCCCATACTAAGATAAACAAGCTACGGATTAAGCCCCTTCCCATATAGGGGTAATGTGGTTGTACGGTAAAATTGGCTCCCATGGTACATCACTCGTTGTCATTTAGAAATATGTTTCATAGTTCTTAGTCAAGATTGATTTTCTTTCATAAAGCCATTCTGTAGGAGAAATCTCCATTTCAAGTTTCAAGTTCAAGTCACCAATTTCAACTAGAGTTCCCCTTATAGATGGCCTCAATATTATTAGCGACTAAGCAACTACATTGAGTGATGACCACTAAAATAGAGTTGGATAAACTCAGCTTGATGCCCTTGATAATAAAGACATCAATATACTTCTATCTTTCTACTCTAGCAATTCAATCATGCAATTTACTTAAAACAAGTAGAAGGCAATATTAAAACTAGGCATGGGGAGTATGAATCAAAAGATGGCTTGCCTTGGTTGGCAAAGTGTCCGGGGTTTTCTTCTTCTTCTTGATAATAATAATCCCCTCCAATATCCTCCTCGGCAACACTAGCGTCTAATAACGAATAAACACAAAGCACACCATCACTTCACCAAGCTAACAACACACCAAGCACACATCTTTGTTTGCTGACCAAAGCCTTCATGTTGCACTTTTAAGGTGTTGGAGGGTAAGTCTTTCTTCCAAGTTTTTCTTCAAGTGTGCAAGCTAGATTCTCTACTAAGTGGCATAGGTGGTTCACTTGTGCAGCATTGGTGTGGATTTAGGGTTACTAAGACAAGTTTAAGTGGGCTGGATCCACTAAGTGAATTGGCATTGAGGGCGATTAACTCTAAGTGTGCACTAGTGATCTATTATTTTATGCTACAAAATAGGATTGGGTTAGGGTCTAAATGAGCACACTAATGGGGTTTGGGGTAGATTAGTGTTGACTAATAGTAAGAGGGGTCATTAGTAAGTTCACATTTTAATTTTCATGATTTTTGATGGCTTAAATAATTTTCTAGAAATCTTTCATTATTAAACAAGCTATGGTCACACTATTCATATCTGATTTTATTCTGAACTTATTTTGAAGTCTAACCAGTTCTATTGGGTAGATTATTTTATAAGCTTTCCAATGCATATTTATTTGCTAGATTTGAATTTGTAAAACTCTAGGAATTAAAGTTTGAAAATAGTATCTGAAACATATTCAAATTAATTAAAAAGGCGGGAGAATAATTTAGAAAATGAAACGGACCTAATTCTAGCTAACTGGGCCGAGTCTGAGTAGAACCCGAACGGGCCTGGCCCAGAAAACGTTTCGCTGCGGCGGGAAAAATAACAAACGGTGCTGACAGGTGGGGCCGACTCGTCAGACCTAATTACGAAACCCGAATCGGTAAGTTATCGTCCGATCAAGATCTAACGGCTCGCGATCATCTTCTTCCTCAGCACGGGCGGGAGCTCACCTGCGAGCAGTGACGAATGTTCGACGGCGATGGCGAGGCGTAGAGGAAGCAGAACTCGTCGGCGACGTGCGGGATCGGCGGCGGTTCGTCTCCTCCTCCGATTCCCTGCAGCAGTTTGCCCCCAGGTGCTCGGACGCGGCGGCGCTCCGCTCGTCCAGTACCACTCCGGCGAGGCTGGCAACGGTGAACTAGGGCAAGCGGGGCTAAGCGACGATGTCTGGGAGGTAGAGGGGAGTGAGGTGAGTCGTTTCGTTTGATCGGAGGGGGTATTTATAGTCTCAGGAGGCCGGGAGCAAGGCGACCAGAAGCTCGCCGGCTCGGGGGTCCTGGTTGCGTTCGACGGTTTCTCCGGCCACAGCGGCCACGCTCGCGTGCTGGGAGGGTGCTGGTTCGGCCGCGGGGTGCTGTGGGTCTCCTCTGGCGCCTCCAAGCTGGTCGGCAACGTGCAGGGAAGAGGGTTGCTGGGAGGGGGCCCTGGGCGCGTTTCTCCTCCTTCCTCCTCTCATCACGGCCTGGGTCGGGGCTGGGGAAGCTGGAGTCGATCGAGGAGAGGCCAAGGAGCATGGCGACAGTGCTGGAGCGAGCCAGCACAGTGCAGTTCCAGTGATCTTGATCTCAAATTGATTTGCTTCTGCCAGTGTTCGACGAAATGCCCGCAAGAACTCAAAATTCGAATTTTCAAAATTTTCCACTTTGGGTGCTCATCATATTGGATAAGGTACCCAGTCATATTTTTGTTATAGTGAAAGGTTGAGTTTTGCAGAAATTTATATTTCAAATTTGAGTATAGTCACTGTGTTGGATTCAAACTTTGGCTCAAGTTTGGGTGATGCTCTGGTTTGAAATTTTGGTAGATCTCTGTGGGTTGAGTTAGTCCATAACTTGGTTAAGATCAACTAATAGGTCAAACATGAAGGTGATCTGTAGATTGCTTAATCTAAGGTCTCAAAGTGGTGTAGTCAATAACAGTTTCTAGATCATATTAACTTTATCTCTTTCTTACTTATTTTTACTTCTAGTTTCTTTGTTTCCTAAAGATCTTCTCAATTGATTCTGTTGGTTCACTTAGATTTATCTAACCAATGCTCAATCAAAAATAACACACATAAAATCATAGAATATAAATAAAAGAAAATGCATGTATGCATACAATAATAGATGAAAAGTTTTGTTTGGGTCCAAATTTTGGCACTTTATTTATTAAGAAGTGGATTACAATTTCTGAGTTGTTACAATCTTCCCCCCTTAAAGAGAATCTCGTCCCCGAGATTCACTAATTAAGAACTGAAAAGATTGGGAAACTCTTTCTGAAGGTAATCTTCTCGTTCCCAAGTGGCTTCCTCTTCGGTGTGATTACTCCACTGAACTTTCAGAAATTTGATGCTTCGGGTTCGAGTGGTTCTATATGCTTCCTCGAGGATACAGATAGGCATTTCACGGTAGGTCAAATCCTTGTTGATGTCCATAGAACGATGATCAATATTCTTGAAGACTTCGGGCTTCTCTGGAACTTCAAGACATTTCCGAAGTAACGACACGTGGAAGACATCGTGTACTTCAGACAATTCAGGTGGCATTTCCAACTGATAAGACACTTCTCCTCTGCGGTCTAGTATCTTGAAGGGTCCAATATATCTTGGTGCAAGCTTTCCTTTTACTTGGAATCTTTGCATTCCCTTGAGGGGTGATACTCTGAGGTAAACGAAGTCTCCACTCTTGAAAGTTAATTCTCTTCGTCTCTTGTCGCGTAACTCTTTTGTCTTGACTGGGCTGCCTTGAGATATTCACGAATCATGCGAACTTTCTCCTCGGCTTCTTGCAAAATATCTGGTCCAAAAATCTGACTGTCTCCGGTTTCTGACCAATTCAGAGGGGTACGACACTTTCTTCCATACAAAGCTTCAAATGGGGCCATTTGCAAACTGGCTTGATAACTGTTGTTGTAGGAAAACTCCGCGAAGGTAGACACTCTTCCCACTTAGCTCCATAAGCTAGAACACAGGCTCTCAACATATCTGCAAGTATTTGATTTACTCTTTCAGTCTGTCCGTCCGTCTGAGGGTGGTAAGCGGTGCTGAAGGCTAATTTGGTTCCCAAGGCTTGATGCAAACTCTTCCAAAATCTCGAGGTGAATTGGGTTCCTCGATCGGAAACGATGGTTTTGGGAACTCCATGTACACTGACAATTCTGGATAGATACAGATCTGCTAGCTGTCCTGAGTTGTAAGTGGTCTTGACAGGAATAAAGTGGGCCACTTTGGTTAGTCTATCCACAATGACCCAGATAGAGTCATTTCCACGGCTAGACCTTGGAAATCCAGTGATGAAATCCATTCCAACCGAATCCCACTTCCATTCCGGAACTTGCAAAGGTTGCAGCAATCCTGCAGGACGTTGATGTTCAGCCTTGACTCTTTGACAAATATCACACTTAGAGATGAACGATGCGATCTCATGCTTCATTCCATGCCACCAAAATTGTTCCTTTAAGTCTTGATACATCTTAGTTCCACCGGGGTGGATGGAGTAAGGTGTCTCATGGGCTTCCTTCATAATCACTTCCTTCAATTCTGAATCAGCTCGCACACAAATACGGCCTTTATACCAAAGAACTCCTTGATCATCCTCTTCGAATCCTGGCACCTTGCCAGAACTGATTCTGCGCTTGATTCCTTCAATACTCTCATTTCCCTTCTGGGCTTCTTTGATTTGGCTCATCAAGGTGGGTTGAAACTCAAGGTTGGCTAAGAATCCTTGACTGACTAGTTCCAATCCAAATTTTTCAAACTCTTGGTGCAACATAGGTTGCTCTTCCTTGATCCTCATATTCAATGAGCATGGCTTCCGACTCAACGCATCGGCCACTACATTGGCCTTACCGGGGTGATAGTGAATTTCCAGATCATAATCCTTGATCAACTCTATCCATCTCCTTTGCCTCATGTTCAACTCCTTCTGGGTGAATATATACTTCAAACTCTTGTGATCAGTGTAAATCTCACAACGGTTGCCCATCAGATAATGCCTCCAAGTCTTCAAAGCTAGGACCACGGCTGCTAACTCTAGATCATGGGTTGGATAATTTTCTTCATGAGGTCTAAGCTGCCGAGAGAGGTAAGCTATGACCTTGCCTTCTTGCATCAATACGCAACCAAGTCCCAGTTTGGAAGCGTCGCAATAGACATCAAAGTTTTTGGTGATATCGGGCATGGTTAGGACGGGTGCGGTCACCAATCGCTTCTTGAGCTCTTGAAAACTCTCTTCACATTTAGGGGTCCATTCAAACTTCTTGTCCTTCTTCAGCAATTGAGTCATTGGCCGGGCAATGCTGGAAAATCCTTCAACAAATTTGCGGTAATATCCCGCTAATCCGAGAAAACCTCTAACTTCCGTCTGAGTGGTAGGGGCTTCCCATTCCATGACGGATTTGATCTTCTTGGGGTCCACGGAGATTCCTCCAGCTGATAGCACATGGCCTAAGAATCCAACCTCCTTCAACCAGAACTCACATTTACTGAACTTGGCATACAGCTGATGCTCTCTTAAGGTCTCTAGAATTAATCTCAAATGGGTTGCATGCTCTTCTTCGGATTTGGAGTAGATAAGAATGTCGTCAATGAAGACAACAACAAACTTATCCAAGAACTCCATAAAAACCTTATTCATGAGATTCATGAAATAAGCAGGGGCATTGGTCAATCCAAAGGACATTACGGTGTACTCATACAATCCGTATCGGGTAGTGAAGGCTGTCTTGGGGATATCCGTTGCACGGATCTTCAGTTGGTGGTATCCAGTTCTAAGATCTATCTTTGAGAACACTCTAGCTCCAGTCAGTTGGTCAAACAAATCTTCAATCTTTGGGAGAGGATACTTGTTCTTGATGGTCACATCGTTAAGCTTGCGATAATCAGTGCACAGTCGGCTAGAACCGTCATTTTTATCCACAAACAGAACAGGTGATCTCCAAGCCGAAGAACTTGGCTGAATCAATCCTTTACTCAAAAGGTCATCCAATTGCTTCTTCAACTCAACTAATTCAGATGGGTTCATACGATAGGGTCGTTGGGCTATTGATCCAGTTCCGGGGATAAGCTCAATGATAAACTCAATATCCCGATCCGGTGGCATTCCGGGTAGCTCATCGGGAAAGACATCCGGGTATTCACAAACAATGGAAACTTCCTCTATGGTTGGTCCTGAGATACTTTTATGACATCGGGTGGTTTGGGGTGGTTTTACGGACACATGCTTGACTATGATCCCATTGCTACTCTTCATGGTGATGGTCTTCTTGGCACAATCTATCACTCCTTGATGGAAAGACATCCAATTCATACCAAGAACTACTTCCAAACCTTTGGTTCCCAACACTATCAAATTGGCTAAGAAAGCTATTCCATGTATTTCTATGGGCACTGCCAAGCAGGTACAACTGGCTTTGGTTACTGACCCGGGAATTTGTACAGACATGACATCTTTCAAGGGTGTGGGTTGAAGTCCACTTTTATCAACGAATAATTGGGTAACAAATGAGTGTGAAGCTCCAGAATCAAACAGAACTCTTGCAAGAACTGAGTTAACAGGGAACATACCAAGCACCACGTCGGTTGCTTCCTGAGCTTCTTCAACATTCATGTGATTCAGACGACCGTGAGAATGAGGCTGGTTCCTTGGTGGATAGTTCTTGCCATTTCCCACACGGCGCTGCTGCTGAGCAGGGGCAGTGGTCTTGGATGCATCATTCAGCTTCTTGGGGCACTCATTGGAGTAGTGCCCTTTGAGTCCGCACTCATAACAGGTAACACCAGACTTGTCACCAGGCTTGGGTAACACAGGGGCGCCATTTGGCCTTGGAGTATTGGTGTTGAAGTTGTTGCCACTAGGTCTTGGAGGTGCATGGTTGAAGTTGTTGCCGGGTGGACGGCTGGGATAGTTGGGACGTGGAGCAGGTGCAGACGGCCTCATTGGTCTAGGGGCGAAACCCATAGGTGCATTTCCCCTTGGCTTCTGCGAGTTGCTCGAGTTGCCTTGATACATCATACGGCGCTTGCGGTTCTCGGTAGCTTGCTTGAGTTTGCCTTCCATCTGAATGGCAGAGTCAACCAATGAATCCAGGTCGGCAAAGTGGATGCTGACCAAGACACATTGCATCTCATCATGAAGTCCATCCAGAAACCTTTCTTGCTTCTTTTCAGTGGTGTTGGTGTCATCTGGAGCATACCTCGACAAGGTCAGGAACTTGTCACGGTAATCCACCACAGATAGGGAACCTTGCTTTAGATTTCTGAACTCATCTCTCATCCTTTTCACCAATCCCAATGGAACATGGGCTTTGCTAAACTTGCTCTTGAACTCCTCCCAAGGCATCACATACCCTGGGGCTTGCATTGCACGGGTGCTATCCCACCAAGCTTTTGCTGCTCCAGCAAGATAGTGGGTGGTGTACAAAACCTTCTCATTTTCACCAACTTCGGCGACTGCCAAATTGTTTTCCATAGTGCGAAGCCAATCATCGGCATCTAAGGGCTCTTCAGACTTAGCGAATATAGGAGGGTTGGTGTTTTGGAAACTCCTTAACTTGGATCGGTGCTCTCCATTGCCATGGTTTTCTCCTTCACCATTGCCATTGCCATTGTTGTGGTTCATTGCCATCTGGGTTAACTGCTGAAGAGTGGCCAAGTTGGCTTGGCGCTCAGCTCGGGCTGCTTCCCGGTCTTCCATGATCAACCTTAGCAATTCGGCCATTTCCGGGTTCGGGGGTGGGGGTGCTCGCGGCATATGAAGATAAGGTGTGTAAGAAAAGAGGGAAAAGCTAATTTGCTAAGATTTAAAGGTAACATGGATGATGCAATTTTGTCTTACTAAGGCCTTAAAGGCCAATTCAAATTCCATTCAACACTCATCAAACATATCATACACACGAGTTCACACATTACAAATGGTTTACATCAAACCATTGCGACTCGTCTACTAGAGAGGGGGATACAACTCACACCTACACGAAGTGAAAATAAAGTGGAACTCAAAGCTAGATAACACGTGGATCTCGGATCTAGACAGCGGGCTCCTCAGGGTCTTCCTCCTCGTCACTCACAATGAATCCATTGTGCCCACCATCCTCCGGATCATCGAGGTCCTCCATGAAGTCATCCTCATCACTAATGAGGGCATTATCCTCCTTGCGGAGATCAATGCCTTCCTCCTCACCAAGGTGATCCTCCAGACTCTCAATGTACTCAGTCAACTCCGCCACATTGGCCTTCAACTCCTCAAGGTCTTGTTCCTTCTCATCGCGCTGGCGACGAAGGCTCTTGCGCTCCTTCGCAAGAATCCTGATCGTGCTCCTCGCCTCCACTAGTGCAACGTGCTCAAGGTTGGCCCTAGTACGGGAACGATCGGCCTCCTGCTGAGTGGAGTACAGCAAGAAGTCCATGTGATCGATGTAGGTACTCGGCTCATTCTGCCCGGGCATGTTTGCGGGACGTCCATCCGCATCACGCCGAGCAAAATCCCTGAAGCGTCCTCCCTGAACCTCCTCAACATGCAGTCCGCACAAGCGGGCGTGCATCTCCTGCATCGCTCGGACCAAACCATCGGCCCAAGTGTTCTCCACAAGCTCAAACTTGACCCTTGGAGAACCCAACATCCCCTTCTTGCCACGGCAACTGGCGCGGATAAGCCACCGTAGCTCTCCATCTGGGTGCTCATTGAGCACGGCTCCCTTGAACTCCGGATACAAACGGTTCAGGAACAAGGTCAAAGTGGTGAGGTCTCTCTCGAAACAAAGGCTGCCACCATGGCCCAACTGGTACTGCTCCATGAATACCGGGGCCATCTACAAAATTTTAGATTAGTTCAAGTTAGTGATCAACTCAAGTGTGCAAAATTTTAAGTAGGCCAAAAACTGAGGTATGTATAAAACTTTGCAACTAGAGAGGAAAGACTAAACAATTTTTGCAACCGTTCTTGTATCTTTCTTTTATCAAGGTTTTGTTTAACGCCCATTCTAACTAAGGTCTCCTATGGTCAGCCTAGGCTCTGATACCAACTTGTGACGACCTCAAATTTGATACAAATTCGAAGTGCCCGTTATGTATTCCACCGCAATCCCTGAACCGTTGTTGCGATATACATAACGTAGTTGGTACTCAGTTCCATAGACATTACAATACGATGGTTCAAATACAATGGTCATCTAGACCAAGTCATATTACAACACAATATAGCAGCGGAAATAACGTCTTCGGCCCATGCCTTCTCCCTACAGGCAAATGGCGACTCACGGAGACGAGCTTAGTTCTGGTACTCTTCTTCATACCCTTCCTCCTGGTATTCCTCCCCATAGTCTGGCCAAGTTGATAGCCAGGGACACAGCCGTGAGTACATTGGATGCACTCGCAAACCATCTTATAATTGAAATGATGAAGCAGATATGCAAGGTTGGATATAGTGGACTAAGCACTAAGTTTATTTGCAAAAGCTAGTTTTATTTCCCAAGAATGTTCACTTATAGGAAAGAGGTTTAGTTCTCTAAGTTCCATCTAAAGAGGACTTCAAGTGTGTCAACAACATTTCAAGTCAAGTCATTCGGTTCACCATTGTCATTTTTAATCCTGACAAAAGTCAAGTACAGCTTGCCAACCGTCCATGACCGAGGACGCGGCTATTCGAATAGTTTCAAAACCTCTGCAGAGGGGTACACTTTACCCACAAGATTCAATACATCTGCCGGGAGAAATCCACGGTTCGACATACACAAAGTATGCGAGGTTCAGATAATCAAACAAACTCTTTCACTTGCCCATCCTAGTATAGGATCCTTCCCTAGAGCCCGGGATACGGAACCCCGCTCCGGCGCCTCTAGTTCTGCCCATCCCGGAGGCCGGGTTAGTGGAATCCACCTGGTCCAGAATTAACCGTTTCGCGGTGTCCTTCCATGAAGATTTGTTACAAGGCCTCCCATACTAAGATAAACAAGCTACGGATTAAGCCCCTTCCCATATAGGGGTAATGTGGTTGTACGGTAAAATTGGCTCCCATGGTACATCACTCGTTGTCATTTAGAAATATGTTTCATAGTTCTTAGTCAAGATTGATTTTCTTTCATAAAGCCATTCTGTAGGAGAAATCTCCATTTCAAGTTTCAAGTTCAAGTCACCAATTTCAACTAGAGTTCCCCTTATAGATGGCCTCAATATTATTAGCGACTAAGCAACTACATTGAGTGATGACCACTAAAATAGAGTTGGATAAACTCAGCTTGATGCCCTTGATAATCAAGACATCAATATACTTCTATCTTTCTACTCTAGCAATTCAATCATGCAATTTACTTAAAACAAGTAGAAGGCAATATTAAAACTAGGCATGGGGAGTATGAATCAAAAGATGGCTTGCCTTGGTTGGCAAAGTGTCCGGGGTTTTCTTCTTCTTCTTGATAATAATAATCCCCTCCAATATCCTCCTCGGCAACACTAGCGTCTAATAACGAATAAACACAAAGCACACCATCACTTCACCAAGCTAACAACACACCAAGCACACATCTTTGTTTGCTGACCAAAGCCTTCATGTTGCACTTTTAAGGTGTTGGAGGGTAAGTCTTTCTTCCAAGTTTTTCTTCAAGTGTGCAAGCTAGATTCTCTACTAAGTGGCATAGGTGGTTCACTTGTGCAGCATTGGTGTGGATTTAGGGTTACTAAGACAAGTTTAAGTGGGCTGGATCCACTAAGTGAATTGGCATTGAGGGCGATTAACTCTAAGTGTGCACTAGTGATCTATTATTTTATGCTACAAAATAGGATTGGGTTAGGGTCTAAATGAGCACACTAATGGGGTTTGGGGTAGATTAGTGTTGACTAACAGTAAGAGGGGTCATTAGTAAGTTCACATTTTAATTTTCATGATTTTTGATGGCTTAAATAATTTTCTAGAAATCTTTCATTATTAAACAAGCTATGGTCACACTATTCATATCTGATTTTATTCTGAACTTATTTTGAAGTCTAACCAGTTCTATTGGGTAGATTATTTTATAAGCTTTCCAATGCATATTTATTTGCTAGATTTGGATTTGTAAAACTCTAGGAATTAAAGTTTGAAAATAGTATCTGAAACATATTCAAATTAATTAAAAAGGCGGGAGAATAATTTAGAAAATGAAACGGACCTAATTCTAGCTAACTGGGCCGAGTCTGAGTAGAACCCGAACGGGCCTGGCCCAGAAAACGTTTCGCTGCAGCGGGAAAAATAACAAACGGTGCTGACAGGTGGGGCCGACTCGTCAGACCTAATTACGAAACCCGAATCGGTAAGTTATCGTCCGATCAAGATCTAACGGCTCGCGATCATCTTCTTCCTCAGCACGGGCGGGAGCTCACCTGCGAGCAGTGACAAATGTTCGACGGCGATGGCGAGGCGTAGAGGAAGCAGAACTCGTCGGCGACATGCGGGATCGGCGGCGGTTCGTCTCCTCCTCCGATTCCCTGCAGCAGTTTGCCCCCAGGTGCTCGGACGCGGCGGCGCTCCGCTCGTCCAGTACCACTCCGGCGAGGCTGGCGACGGCGAACTAGGGCAAGCGGGGCTAAGCGACGATGTCTGGGAGGTAGAGGGGAGTGAGGTGAGTCGTTTCGTTTGATCGGAGGGGGTATTTATAGTCTCAGGAGGCCGGGAGCAAGGCGACCAGAAGCTCGCCGGCTCGGGGGTCCTGGTTGCGTTCGACGGTTTCTCCGGCCACGGCGGCCACGCTCGCGTGCTGGGAGGGTGCTGGTTCGGCCGCGGGGTGCTGTGGGTCTCCTCTGGCGCCTCCAAGCTGGTCGGCAACGTGCAGGGAAGAGGGTTGCTGGGAGGGGGCCCTGGGCGCGTTTCTCCTCCTTCCTCCTCTCCTCACGGCCTGGGTCAGGGCTGGGGAAGCTGGAGTCGATCGAGGAGAGGCCAAGGAGCATGGCGACAGTGCTGGAGCGAGCCAGCATAGTGCAGCTCCAGTGATCTTGATCTCAAATTGATTTGCTTCTGCCAGTGTTCGACGAAATGCCCGCAAGAACTCAAAATTCGAATTTTCAAAATTTTCCACTTTGGGTGCTCATCATATTGGATAAGGTACCCAGTCATATTTTTGTTATAGTGAAAGGTTGAGTTTTGCAGAAATTTATATTTCAAATTTGAGTATAGTCACTGTGTTGGATTCAAACTTTGGCTCAAGTTTGGGTGATGCTCTGGTTTGAAATTTTGGTAGATCTCTGTGGGTTGAGTTAGTCCATAACTTGGTTAAGCTCAACTAATAGGTCAAACATGAAGGTGATCTGTAGATTGCTTAATCTAAGGTCTCAAAGTGGTGTAGTCAATAACAGTTTCTAGATCATATTAACTTTATCTCTTTCTTACTTATTTTTACTTCTAGTTTCTTTGTTTCCTAAAGATCTTCTCAATTGATTCTGTTGGTTCACTTAGATTTATCTAACCAATGCTCAATCAAAAATAACACACATAAAATCATAGAATATAAATAAAAGAAAATGCATGTATGCATACAATAATAGATGAAAAGTTTTGTTTGGGTCCAAATTTTGGCACTTTATTTATTAAGAAGTGGATTACAATTTCTGAGTTGTTACAGTGCCCCGATGCGCAGGGGGCCTCCGGCGCCGGGCGTCCACCGGGCGGGGATCTTCGCCCTGTTCCTGCTGCCCGGGGGGCGCCCGCGGTGCTTCGCCCCCGAGCTCCATCCAGCAGCGGCGGAGGAGGCGGATGGATCCATTTGCTTGGGGGGCGTTGAGGAAGAAGTGGCACTGGAGGAAGAGGGTGAGGTGCCAGAGGTCTCGAGGAGGCTGTATTTAAGGGGGTGCGGCCGGCGTCGATGCGTCAAATCTCAGCGCGGGAATCGAAGCGTTGGCACAACGCTCTGCAACGAAGCGACGCGCCATTATGACGGTTTGACACCTTGGGGGACTGCTGCGTCACCCGCCATTTCGTCTCACCAGCTGGGGTCACGCCACGTGTCTGTGGCCTCTGCCTCTTCACATGGTCCTCTGACCGCGTGTTGACACGTGCCGTTGGAGGGCCCAACAGGTTCTGGGGGCCCCTGGCCCTTCGCTCCCTCAAGAGGGCGCGTCTGCGGGCCAGGCTCCCGGGGGCTACTATTGGTGTTCTGGATGCCGGGGTATCCCGGTCCACCTGCTCCTGGGCCCCTTCAACGGCCTAGCTTCGGCCCAGGGGTGGAATGATGACTGAAGCCAGCGGAGAAGACCCTCATGAGGAGGCGCCTCATGAGAAGAACGACGGCTTAAACTACTAAGGACCAGAAGGCCTCCTCACGAGCAGTCTCTCGTGAGGGGAGGGACCACGTCCACGTCAGCTCGGCATGTTTCCGTGCTGAGCAAGAAGATAAGGGCAGAAGACCGCGTACCGCCCACGCTACCCCGATAGGGAGGAGACCAACTTTCGCCATGCCTGCATAAAACGGCACAGTGGTTGTTGGCCACCCCCCTAAAAATAGCGTGAACGGTGCAGGGCGCCAGAGGAAGACGTCAGCTTCCTCCACCCACTCCTGTGGACCGGCGCCACCACTCCATGAAGACTATGTCCACAGAAGAATCAAGACTACAGCTGTCCTCCCTCCTTGCCCGTGTGTGGCAACCCCTTCCCCAAGATGATAAGGGGAAGGAGGACCTGGGCGCTATAAAAGGAGGGGAGGCCACCCCTTAGAGGGTATCGAATCTTTATCTTTGGGCTCCTAGCTAGGCTAAGTTGGTTTTTCTACCTTCGGCCAGTTAGAGCTCTGTAACCAAGACCTTGTACTCCTTGCGAGGTATCGCGTCGTAATACAAGAAGGCAGGAAGTAGGGGTTTTACCTCACCACGAGGGCCCTGAACCTAGGTAAAGCTTGGCGTCTCTCTCTGCAGTGCGTTGTGTGTTCCATGACTCGAGGCTTCCGTCACCATGTTTCATTGCGATCCAAGATCTCCCACGTTCAGCCCCCTGCATTCGAATCTTTGGGTCCGTCACATGGTACCCCGTGTTCTTGCGACACGAAATCCATCGATAGCAACAAAAGCCTCGAGACGCCGAAGAGCACAACACACGACAGAGAGGGACACCGAGCTTTACCCAGGTTCAGGGCCCTCGTGGTGAGGTAAAGCCCCTATTTCCTGCCTTCTTGTATTATGACGCGTCACCTCGCGAGGAGTACAAGGCCTTGGTTACAGAGCTCTAACCGGCCGAAGGTAGAAGAACCAACTTAGCCTAGCTAGGAGCTCAGAGATGGGGATCAGATCCTTTCTAAGGGGCAGCCTCCCCTCCTTTTATAGCGCCGAGGTCCTCCTTCCCCTCATCAACTTGGGGAAGGGGTTGCCACAAATGGCCAAGGAGTGGGATAACTGTTGTCTTTACTCTTTGGTGGACGTAGTCTTTGTAGAGCAGTGGCGCCGGTCCATGGAAGTGGGTGGAGGAAGGCTCACGTCCTCCCCTGGCGCCTTGCACCGTCCACCCTATTTTTAGGGGGGTGGTCAACAACCACCGCACAGCTTTATGCAGGCACGGCAGAGGCTGGTCGCCCCCTTGTCGGGGTAGCGTGGATGGTACGCCATCTTCCGACCTTATCTTCTCGCTCAACACCGGAACGTGCTGAGCTGGCGTAGATCTGGTCCTTCCCCTCACGAGGAACACCTTGCGAGGAGGTCTTCTAGTCCTTAGAAGTTTTGTTGTCGTTCTCCTCATGAGGAGCCTCCTCATGAGGGTCTTCTTTGTTGGGCTTCGGTCTTCGGTTTACTCCTGGGCCGAAGCTAGGCCGTTGAAGGGGCCCAGGAGTAGGTGGACTGGGATACCCCGGTATCCAGAACACCGACAGTAGCCCCCGGGAGCCTGGCCTACAAACGCGCCCTCTCGAGGGAGCGAAGGGTCAGGGGCCCCCAGAAGCTGCTGGGCCCACCAACGGTACGTGTCAACGCACGCGGTTAGAAGACCATGTGAAGATGCAGACGCCACGGACATGTGGCGCAGCCGCTGCTGGCGAGACGAAACGGCGGGCGAAGCAGCAGTCCCCGATGCGTCAAACTGCCATGATGGCGCGTCACTTCACTGCAGGGGCACTGCGCTGACGCTCCGATTCCCACGCTGGGACTTGACGCTTCGACGTCGGCCGTGCCTTTAAATGCTGCTTCCTCAACGTCCTCGGTACTTCACTCGCCTCCTCCAGTACTGCTCTCTCCCCAAGACATCTTCCCTATGCCATGGATCCCTCCGCTTCCTCCACTGCCGCCGGATCTTCGAGCTCGGGGGTGAAGCGCTGCGACCGCCCCCCGGGCAGCAGGAACAAGCCAAAGGTTCCCGCCCTTTGGGCGCCCAGAGCCGCTGGCCCCCTGCGCATTGGGGCACCGACGTAGGGCGCGGAGAACCGCGCCGCCCCGGGGACCTCCATGGCCTTGACCCTTCGGGGTCCTGCACCAGGAGGTGCTCTGACCGCACCGTCACCGCTGGTGGCGGCGATGCTGGTTCCCCGCTCCGTGGGGAGCATCGACCGGGCACTCCGGGAGGTAGAGGCCGCTCTGGGATCCCCCCGGTTGCAGACGCCACGGTGCCACCGGAGGTGGCACCCTTCGTGACTGGAGTGGTCGCGACTCCCCGCCACCTGGCGGCGGCAGCCCTGGGACCCCTCATCGCGCCGGGGTCCCAATTCCTGGAGCTCCTCGTCGTCGTCGAGTATTGGAGCTTCACCACCCTCCGGCTGTCCGATGTAGTCCGGAGGGTGATCTCTGCCCTCGGCCTCTCCGTTGGAGAGGTCGTGCTATTGGAGCAGAGCAGGCCAGAGCTGATCTGACCAATTGACATCATCCTCGGGGCGGGCGGCAATGCCGTCCTCTCCGGGCGCTGGAGGGCTTTCGCCCTCGGTCACCGTCTCTGCGTCGGCGACCGCCTCGTCTTCCGCTTCAAGCTGGGGACGCTGGAGGCCTCGGTGCGGATCTTCACCGCCACAGGCGTCCGCTGCACCTTCCCCCAGCCCGCGGTGGAGTAAAGAGGCGGCATCGTCACAAAGGTCTTATGGGGAGGAGAACTAGTCTCCTCCCCTCTTTTGTAATGTAATCTCCGCCGGCGGGGTATGCCCCATCACGGCTCAGTTCCTTCCCCTGCTGGGGATTTAATAGCAATGGAGTCGCCTTAGCTATTGCTCTTTCTGTTCCTCCTTGCTTCTTCTTGCCGTCCTGGTCGTCCGCACGCTCGAGAGCCCTGGCGAGTTGCTCGCGCTTGTGGGAGGCCTCCCTGCACCTCAAAGCTCATGGCAGGGTCGGTGCCGGCAACGACGATGAATGATTCCTGAGATAAGTAGTTGAAGAAATAGTTGAAAAACAAAAACCCCAAATCCCCGAAAATGAGAAACAAATCGATAAAACGAACGGAAAAAGAAAAGGCGAATAAGATGCCCCTATGACCGGCACAGGGACCTTCCTTGTCGTGAGGGAGCGCGGCACTATCTGTGCCAGCAGCTAAGAGCAAATTGCTGCACGTGGCGATTCACGGGGCCTTCCTCATCATGAGGGAAGCTAGACTCTCACGGACGCAAAAGCGTCGATGCTTAAGAGAGCCCAGAGGCCATCGACACCTTGTTGAGGGCTGCTCACGAGGTGAAGGGCCTGGCGTGGACCACCGGATCTGCGTCTCCTTTGCAAGATGATCGGAGCGGCCTTGGTCTTCGATGATCCTGCCGTGTTCGTCCTTCCTCGAGCGAGGGGAATTTTGACTCCTACAGATGCTAAGTGCATCGACGCGTCTGGGCGCCCCCGTGAGGGCTGCTCACGAGGCGCTTGTCCTTGGTGGGTGCCTTGGGCACACCTTGGAATTTTTCCAAAGATTTCTTATTTTCTGGTGTACTACGCGAGGAACTAAGCACCACGGGCACGTGGAGGTGATAAATAATGGGGCCATCACCCCTGACCAAAGCTCAGTCCCTTCGGGTTTTTCGGGCTTGCTGTTTTCCAGGCGAAGGCCCCAACATAGACACCGTGCCTAGCCCCCTTCCACGTGAAGTACAACAGAAAATAAATGGACTTCATGTCATTTCAATATCATGCCAAAGCAGAGGCGCTATATGCGCTTTAACTTAATCTCAGTGCTGAAGAGCGGTTTAAGTTAATACAAAGTGCCATGATAACGGTCTTATCTCCTCGTGAGGAACCTACGGGTAGAACTTTCTCAGATGAGCTATGTTCCATGGGTTCCCCACTGGCAGGCCTTCTGCGGTTTCCAGTCGCGCCGAGCCTGGCCTAGCGATGTGCGTCACTTTGAAGGGCCCCTCCCACATTGGAGACAACTTGTGGAGGCCCTCGCAAGAGAGTATCCTCCTGAGCACCATATCGCCGACCTCCAGAGTCCTTGCTCGAATGTGGCATCTATGATAGCGTCGTAGTCCCTGCTGGTATCTTGCAGCATGAAGCGCTGCTTGACACCGAGCTTCTTCAAGCTGGAGGAGGCGATCCTTGATGAGGTCCTCTTGACGTAGCTCGTTGAAGTCTAGCACCCTTGGCGACCCAAACTTGACATCGGTGGGAAGAACAGCCTCCGCCCCATAGACCACGAAGAATGGAGTCTCCCCAGTAGGCTTGGTTGCGGTGGTACGAATGGAACATAAGATGGATTGGAGGTTGTCTAACCATTTCTTGCCGCAGGCTTCGAGCTTGGCATTGAAGCTTCTCGTTTTGAGGCCCTTGAGGACTTCGGCGTTGGCGCGCTCGGCCTGGCCATTGCTCCTAGGATAAGCGACGGAGGCAAAGCAGATCTTGATGTCGACCGATGTGCAATAATCCCGGAACAGCCTGCTGGTAAACTGACTGCCGTTGTCGGTCATTATGCGATTAGGCACACCAAAATGGCAGACCAGCCCACAGATGAACTTGACTGCGGACCTGGCCAGTATGGTGCACACTGGCTCCACCTCCACCCACTTGGTAAACTTGTCGATGGCAACGTAGAGGTAGTGGTAGCCCCCTTGCACTCGAGGGAATGGACCCAGAATGTCCAACCCCCAAACATCAAAGGGCCAAGTGAGCGGGATGGTTTGTAGCTCCTATGCTGGTTGATCAATCTGCTTGGCGTGGAATTGGCACGCCTCGCACCTCTTGACCATTTCAGCCGCGTCCCAGAGCGCTAAAGGCCAGTAGAATCCACTGCGATACGCTTTCCCAATGAGGGTTGCGGCTGAGGCATGATGCCCACACTCGCCGGCGTGGATGTCCCTGAGGAGCTCTTGGCCCTGGTGAGTTGAGATGCACTTCAGAGCGACGCCATTGGGGTGACGCCGGTACAAGTCACCATCTTTGTGCAGTATCCCGAGGCCTGGCGTACTATCCTTTGGGCCTCCGACTCATCCTCGGGAAGCTTGCTGCTGATGAGGAAGGCCTTGAGCTCGAGGATCCAATCCACTCCCTCCTACCTTGCCAGTGTCAGAAGGACGTGATCGCCCGAAGATGGCCCACAGTCCGGAGCCCCCTGCTCCGGTGGCGGCGGCAAGGCAGGCAGAAGCTCAGATCCTTTCGTCGGTGGAGAAGCAGATGGCTTGAAGAGGTGCTCCTCGAAGACACCGGCTGGCTGCGCCAGGTGATGAGAGGCGCGTTTGGCGATTTCGTCTGCCTCCACATTTTCCCCTCGGGAGACGTGCTTTAACTCCAAGCCTTGGAATCATTTTTCCATCTTTCGATGTTCTTCAAGATAAGCCGCCATGTGCTCATCTTTTGGAGTGTAGCTCTTGTTGGAGAAGTTCACGACCAGATGCGAATCTCCCTTGACGATGAGGCGCTTGATGCCCAAAGCGCTTGATGCCCAAAGCGCTCGCTGCCCTTAGGCCGACGAGTAGTCCTTCGTATTGCGCGATATTGTTGGAGACCTTGTGCTCTGGCTTGAAACATAGCTGAATGGCGTAGAAGAGTTTGTCTCTAGAGGGAGAGGTGAGGACGACCCCAGCCCCCACGCCGGGAAGGTTGAAGGCGCCGGCGAAGTGCATGACCCAAAGACCTAGGGCCTCCTCTCCTGGAAGTGTTGATTCCACCTCCGGAGGCTCGTCGGCGAATGGATCAGTCCATTCGGTGGTGAACTCAGCTAAAGCTTTGCTCTTGATTACCTTGGTGGTTTCAAAGGAGATCTCGAATGGCTGAAGCTCCATAGCCCACTCTGCCACCTTTTCGGTGACGTTTGGGTTGCGTAGGATTGTCTCTAGAGGCCGATCGGTGACCTGGCGTGCCAAATGTCGAGGGATTTCATGTCACAAGAACACGGGGTACCACACAACGGACCCAAATATTCGAACGCAGGGGGCTATACGCGTGAGATCTAGATCGCGATGAAACATGGCAACGGAAGCCTCGAGATGTTGAAGAGCACAACACACGACAGAGAGGGACACCGAGCTTTACCTAGGTTCAAGGCCCTCGTGGTGAGGTAAAACCCCTACTTCCTGCCTTCTTGTATTACGACGCGTCACCTCGTGAGGAGTACAAGGCCTTTCTTACAGAGCTCTAACCGGCCGGAGGTAGAAGAACCAACTTAGCCTAGCTAGGAGCTCAGAGATGGGGATTGGATCCTTTCTAAGGGGCAGCCTCCCCTCCTTTTATAGCGCCGAGGTCTTCCTTCCCCTCATCAACTTGGGGAAGGGGTTGCCACAAATGACCAAGGAGTGGGACAACTGTTGTCTTCAGTCTTTGGTGGACGTAGTCTTTGTAGAGCAGTGGCGCTGGTCCACGGGAGTGGGTGGAGGAAGGCTGAGGTCCTCCCCTAGCGCCCTGCACCGTCCACCCTATTTTTAGGGGGATGGTCAACAACCACCGTGCAACTTTATGCAGGCACGACTGAGGCTGGTCGCCCCCTTGTCGGGGTAGCATGGACGGTATGCCATCTTCTGACCTTATCTTCTCGATCAACATTGGAACGTGCTGAGCTGGCGCAGATCTGGTCCTTCCCCTCACGAGGAACACCTCGTGAGGAGGTCTTCTGGTCCTTAGAAGTTTTTTTGTCGTTCTCCTCATGAGGCGCCTCCTCATGAGGGTCTTCTTTGTTGGGCTTCATTTTTCGGTTTACTCGTGGGCTGAAGCTGGGCCGTTGGAGTGGCCCAGGAGTAGTTGGACCAGGATACCCCGGTATCCAGAACACCGATAGACGTGAACACCATCATCACCGCCATGAAGAGGGAGTAGTCCACCTCTAGACTACAGGTTTGTAGAAGTAGCTTGTCCTATTTATCTCATGTACTTTATTGTTTAGACATCATATGAGCTGCCCAACATGATTACGATGCATAGTATGTAATTCCTATGTGGTGGATCTTTATATTATTGGATGATTGATGAGATTTGATATGTTATTATGTTTTTGATGTATGAGTAGATGCATATTTTCACCTCATTTTTTATTACTTGTTCTGATCCAACATGTATGCGAGGGCATGAGGGGTAAGATGTGTATTGGTGAGATAACTAGGTAGTAGTGATTGAATAGATGACAGTATTCATTGATCTACTAGGGTTGTGTACCTTCTTCCACGGTTATTTTTGCTAGGGATAAAAAGAATGCATGTGTTATATTTCTTAGTGATAGCTAAGAACCCCGAGTGACATCACTACTGGGAAAAGGATTATAGCCGCGATGTCACTGGTAATAAAAAAAGAAAGATAGTCACCAATAACCGGTATACATGACGGGCTCAGAAAATTCACCTATATGTCCCGACCTGGTCTCCGCCACACCTAAAGATGACTGACGAGGGAATGACCTGTGGGTCCTCGATATTAGCCTACCTATTCTTCGGCCCAGGAAGAACATCTACTGAAGGGATAGCTAGGCCCACAAGCATGATCGCCTAGCACAGCCCAGGAGAAAGACTTGGCGTGCAATGCAAGACTCGTAGAGACCTAGTCGAATTAGGACTTGTCTAGGGTTTATTCAAACCGACTCTATCTGTAATTTGCTTGGAAAACAATCCCGAGACCCAACCTTCACCTATAAAAGGTTGGGAGGGAGATCCAGTAGGGCTAGACGCTTTATTCCACCTTCCACCCGAGCGCTCGAACCCTCGAGAGTTCCTCACCATCGGCTAGATCCAATCTACGCCATCACTGTAACCACGCCATTGTAAACACCTAGCAATAAAGTCAGACAAGCAGGACGTAGGTCGTTACCCAACAAGGAGGCCGAACCTGGGTAAACCTGTGTTTACCCTGTGTCGTCTGATCGCCATCGAGTTCACCGGATCCCACATACGCTCTATGATTCGAAAGCCGTCAAGCATGGGCATTGTCGGGGTCAAACCTCGTCAATTGGCGCCGACCGTAGGGACGACGGGAACTGGATCCATGGATTTGTTGGCTCCTTCACCAACCACCATCGATCCGGCTGCATCGACGGTCTCCACCAACTCATCTGCACCGACAATGGTCAATGGGTCATCACCATCAACCGCCGTCGATTCTGCATCGCCAACCATTGACATCGACACCGCATCGCCAACCTTCGACATTGACATCGACACCGCATCGCCAACCATCGACATCGACACCACATCACCGACCTTCGACATCGACATCGCATCGCCAACCATCGACATCGACATCGCATCGCCAACCATCGACATCGACATCGATGCTGCATCACCAACCATCATCTGCATCACTTTGCCGGCTGTCGTCGACATTGCCTCGCCGACTATCGGTACACTTTATTCGCCAACCATTGTCAAATCTGCTCCAATAGTCGCCATCGACACCCTAGTGATGACCGTCGTCGGCCCCACCTCATGCTTGATGGGGTCGACCTCGACAAGAATCGGAGGTTTCGATATGAACTTCGGGTTGTTCAACTTCCATGTGGATGATGATGGTGCTGCTGAGTTGATTCCATCATCGGACCAGCCCTGCCTGCCGCATATCTCAACACACCATTGGCGGTCGGGAGTACTCCCTCGACAACAACACCACCGATGTCAGCGGAGGTAGATCCAATGTTGGAACATCGACCCCATAAGTCGAGTTGAATGACTTTCAAGATCTGCCTCCATCCCCAACCACCGCATATTGCGTCGAGTGCGACACCTATCACTTCGTGGGCATCAGAGATTTCTCACCTCATGAGATCGCTGGCTGTGAAGATCCTCGTGGGGGCACTGCTGCAGTCTACCCGACGATCTCTGAGTGTGAACGGGCTCTCAATGCCGTCACGCTCCAACCAACGCCTTACGACCCTGATTATGTCGAGGGGTTATACTTGGACTACACATGCTCAGATGACGACGTCTATCCTGAGGCCAAGGGGAAGATCAGCAATTCAGTCAGCTCACACTCGAGCGAATCCGCCATATCTGGCAGTGGATACGTGGTCGATTATGTTTCCGATACAATGATCGAGGCAGGGTCGTGCATTGACAATGATGACATATACCCTTTGGCGGAAGGCCAGATCAGTGATGACTCAGTTTCGCCATCCGGTGGACACTGTATGATGGCATCGCACGGAGATGGGAACGAGCACGGAGCCAACATCAATCGAGATTGGCCGACTGCTGGCAGCCGGTTCATCACATAGACCCAGATCCAACATGCGAGAAAGGTCTATTCGGGCGAAGTACCTATGGGCCCAAATCCCAGTGTAGAAGAGGTAGCCGCGCTTCGGTTCATCATCCATGAGCAGAAAGAGCAGATCAGTAGCGAAAGACGAATCCTGGAACGGCGCAGAGAGGAAGCAGACACGTCTAGCAGACGACATGCCAAATTATCATCACACTAGTCGTCGCGCATCCCGCGCAGAACGCGATCTCATCTCCCACCCGGGGGCGACACACACAACATTGCAAGAAACTTGGAAGCAGAATTCAATGAAGTCGAGCTACTGCCCAAGACCAAGGAAGCTGCGATCATGGCCGCTGCAGCCTACATCGCTACTAATGCATCTAATGATGACGAGCATATGCGACATCTTAGAAACTTGGCGCTCGAAGGCGTCAGGGTGCTCCAAGGCACGAACGAAAAAGGACACGACGCAACACCACGCAGAAACATCCCTCCAGCAGAGCAATTTAGATACCAGGCAGCAGCGCCAACAGCAGTGCCTAGGCCTCAAGTCGTAGAACCTATCAATGGAAAACTTTAGCATCCTCATCCTCTCCACACCACTGCCAAAGGGAATTAAGCTCAGTGATGATATAGTCAAGTTCAACGGGCAGTAGGACCCTCGAATTTGGCTTGACGACTTCATAAATGCCATCACCATTGGTGGCGTATCTAGAAATAACGCCCTACAGTTGCCGTCGTTGCACCTAAAAGATAACACAAGGGCGTGGCTCAATAACCTTGCTCCAGACAGCATCCGCTCCTGGGAGGAATTTTGACAAGCCTTTATCGCAAACTTTCGGGGCACCTCGCGATGACCCACGTTGTTTGAAGAACTTCACGTGTGCATGCAGAAGACAGGGGAAAGTCTGCGATCATACATATCTCGGTGGCTCAGCTTGCGCAACACTTCGGAGAACATCTCGCCCGATAGAGCCATCGATGCTTTTCAAGACGGCCTCATCTGGCAGGATTTCAGGGAAGAGTTGGGACGATGCAAAACCAAGACAATAGACCACCTCATGAGCCTTGCAAATGAATGGGCCGACGGAGAAGATTCCATCGCAAATCCTAGGAGTCGTCGCCGCTCACCGAACCACGATGTTGATCCTAAAGACCAGCTCCACTCCGGGTCATGATGTGTGCGACAGAAAGGGCGGAGAGGCTGCTATGGAGATTCGGACACAACATACATGGTAGCAGCAGGCTACATAAATAATGACCATGACGACAACCGCGGCGGACCTAGGCAGGGGAACACATACTACGGAAGCAGCAGCAGAGGTACTGGCCGCGATCTGAGACAAAAAATGGAGTAGCATCGGCGTCGTGACCAACCACCACCCTCGATGGAAGAACTTCTCAATGGGGGGTGTCCCAGGCACACCTACCTCGACAAGGATGGGAGGAGAAAACTGACACATCTCCTCATTGAGTCCAGGGAATTCCTTCGGCTCAGCCAAGCGCTTCAGGAAAAGATACAATCAGAAGAGCCCGTCGTAGGCACCGTGGCTTTCAATGCACCGCCGCCGCCATCTAACCCGCCACCAAACGCAATGCAACATGGCCATCAAGCCGCCACGATCCAGCACATCATCGAACCTCGGTAGCAGGTCATCGAGGAAGAAGCATTCCCGCTACCACGTGGTTTTGTGCCTATGATCCAGAGACGGCGCTCGACAAACCGCATCCAGAGGAAGCATGGAAGGGAGGTTTTTCACGTCAAACATGCACCACCAGCATCTCCTGAGTACCTGAACTAGTCAGAGCACCCAATCGGATTCAATCGATCAGATCACCCACCGAAGATCCCGCATCCAGGCCATCATGCTCTAGTCATCGAGGCTCATATAGGAGGTTTTACCTCCAAGAAGGTGTTCATGGACGGAGGAAGCAGCTTGTACCTTATCTATGCTGACACGCTGCGGAAGATCAAGATCCCGATGAATGAGCTTCTGCCGACAGTAACTTCTTTCGATGGAATCGTCCCAGGAAAACCAACGTACCCTTTGGGAGTGATACACTTGGATGTTATCTTCGGCACCCCAGCAAATTTCGGAAAGGAGAAGATCGAATTCGAGGTCGTTGATTGGCCCTCACAGTACCACGCCATCCTCGGGCGACCAGCGTTTGCCCGATTCATGGCAGTCCCTCATTATGCCTACCTCAAGCTGCGGATCCCTGCAAACAGAGGACCATTGACAATAAGTGGCAGCTTTGCTCATTCCAAAAATTGCGACAAAGATTTCAAAACTTTATCCCAGACATTCGGGATTCATGAAGAGCTTCATCACATCAGGGAGAGCACCAACATGGACATAACTGCAGTGACGCAACAGAACGCCCCAGAGTTGTCATTCAACGCTAGCAAGGACACACGCGAGCACCAGATCCACCCGACGGATCCTTCCAAGACCGCGTGGGTGTTGAATTCTCTCTCCCCCGCATAGGAAAGCGCGCTCGTCGAGTTCCTCTGTGAGCACTGGAGGATGTTTGCCTGGTGTCCAGCAGATATGCCAGGCATCCCCAGGGAACTTGCCGAGCATGAATTGAAGATTTTTCCCAATGCAAAACCCATCAAGTAATCGATGGGCCACTACAATCCGGAGAAAGCCTGGTCGATGGGAGAAGAGATAAATCGACTCCTCGAAGCAAAATTCATCAGGGAGATAAAAGAGGCCACACGGTTGTCACCACCAGTCATGGTGGAGAAGAAGGACACCAAGATCTACAGGATGTGCATCGACTTCATAGCGCTGAACAAGCACTGCCCGAAAGACTAGTTCCCGCTCCCTCGAACCGATCAGATCATCAACTCCACCGCTGGCTGCGAACGTCTTTTGTTCCTCGACGCCTACTCTAGGTACAATTAGATAAGGCTAAAAGTTGAAGACAAGGACAAAACTGCCTTCATCACCCTGCACGGGGTGTACTGCTACATGACGATGCCTTTTGGCTTAAAGAACGCAGGAGCCACCTATCAATGGTGCATGCAGGCGTGCCTGAAGGAGCAGATCAGTCGCAACATCGAGGTCTACATCGACGATATTGTCATCAAGTCTGCGAAGGCAGAGATCTTGCTCGATGATCTGCGCAAAACGTTTGCCAATCTCGATCGATACAGCATCAAGGTCAACCCAAAAAAATGCTCCTTCAGAGTACCTACATGCCAGCTATTAGGATACCTTATCTCTGAGAGAGGGATTGAGGGTAATCTGGAGAAGATCCAAGCAATCATCAACATGCAGCCGACAAAGACACTTCGACATGTCCAGTAGTTGATAGGTCGTCTAGCAGCGGTCAGCCGCTTCATCAGTAAGCTAGGCGAAAAGGCTCTCCCCTTCTATCGGCTTCTCAGGAAAACAGACAAGTTCACCTGGACAGCAGAAGTGCAAGCTGCTTTCGATGACCTTAAGCACCGCCTTTCGACGTCCCCAGTGCTGGTCACGTCATGCGAGAAAGAGCCAATGTTGCTATACATAGCCGCAACTAATCAGGTGGTCAGCTCTGCTCTAGTCGTCGAACGCGCAGAAGAAGGCAAAGAGCATGGAGTTCAAAGACCAGTCTACTACCTCAGCAAGGTACTCTCCCCGACCAAGCAAAGGCACCCCCACTATCAGAAGCTAGCATATGCTATATACATGACAGGGAAGAAATTGCCGCACTACTTTGAATGCCACTCCATCATAGTAGTGGCCTCAACCCCAGTTTCGATCATACTCAACAACCCCGACGCCATGGGGTGTGTTTCCCTGTGGGGCATTACTCTTGGACCATGGGAGATCACATACCAACGGCAGTCAGCTATCAAGTCGCAGGTCTTACTAGACTTCATCGCTGAATGGACTGAAGCACAGATGCCAGAGCTCCTAGACCTGTCGAACACATGGACAATCTATGTCGACGGTTCCAAGCGCGTTTCGGGAGCAGGAGCAGGAGCAGGAGTAGGAGCAGGAGTGATCCTCGTATCACCATAGGGAGATAAGATGCGCTACGTCCTACGTATGCGATTTGCAAACCCCTCCAACAACAAAGCCGAATACGTAGCTGTGCTGCACGGCATGCGCATGGCGAAAGCATGTGGCGCTACTCGCATCAAGATCCATGGCGACTCGAATCTCATCACCCAACAAGTCATGAAGGACTGCGACGCGACTTGCGCAAACATGATCGCATACCACACAATGTACGACAAACTGGAAGGCAATTTTGAGGGATGCGAGGTGACCCATATCGGCAGAGAAAGCAATGAAGAGGCGGATAACCTGGCTAACATCGGATCCAAATGTTTGCCGATACCACCAGGAGTTTTCTTCGAGGAGATATTCGAGCATTCCGTGAAGATCAAGCCATGCAATATCGACCCAGTGTTAGCAACACGCTCAGGGGCTAGTCGCTCAGAGGGCACTCCAGCAGCAGAGAAAGAAGACTTGTCCAAGCAAACTGCCGCAATCATGCTAGTCGAGGCAGTCTGGACGAAACCGTACCTCACCTATCTGATAAGGGACGAGCTACCAGAAGACACCATCCACCGTCGATAAGTCATGCGATGCTCCAATGCCTTCACGATAATCCAAGGAGATCTCTACAAGCGCAGCACCACAGGAGTTCTCCAAAGATGCAAAGTGCCTGAAGATGGACTCGCTCTCCTTCGAGACATCCACGAAGGAACCTACGGGCACCATGCCAACAGCAGAACTCTAGTCACCAAGGCCTTCCTTTCAGGATTCTATTGGCTTTCGGCCCTTCACGGCGCCAAGAACATTGTCGAACGGTGCGACGCGTGCCAGCGTTTTGCAATGAAGCCCCATGCACCCGCATCAAATCTACACACCATCCCCGTGGCTTGGCCCTCTGCCCAATGGGGACTCGACCAAGTGGGACTTCTACCCAAATCGACACGAGGTGGACACACCTACCTCTTAGTCGCCATCGACAAATTCTCCAAGTGGATCGAAGCAGTCCCGGTCACCAACCAAGAAGCAACTACGGCGATCAAGTTCTTCGAATCCATCACCTGCCGGTACGGGGTGCCCAACAGCATCATCACCGGCAATGGTACTAACTTCACCTCGGGCGAATTTCAAGAGTTTGCCAAAGAGATGCGCATCAAGATCAAGTATGCGTCGGTGGCGCACCCCAAGTCCAATGGGCAGGTCAAGAAAGCCAACGGGCTTGTCTGCGCTAGCTTGAAGAAGCGACTCCTTCAACCCCTCAAACGCGCGGCAGGCGCTTGGGTCGAGGAGCTACCATCAGTCTTATGGAGTCTGCGCACTACGCCCAACTCCTCCACCGGCTACACACCGTTCTTCCTGCTCTTCAGAGCGAAAGAAGTACTTCCCACCGATGTGCGTTACTACACACCTCATGTGGTAGCTTACTGATGCGTCTCAAATGTATCTATAATTTTTGATGCTCCATGCTTGTTTATGCACCATTTGCTTTGTGTTTTGTTACACTTCATGGCGTTTTTATGAATTTTCTGGAACTAATCTATTAACGAGATGCCATAGTGCCAATTCCCTATTTTCTGTTGTTTTTGTGTTTTAGAAAAGCTATACAGGAAATATTCTCGGAATTTGACGAAACAAAAGCCGAAGTTCCTATTTTTTCCGACATGAGACGGAGTCCAAAGTAGAGATGGAGTCCAAAGTAGAGACGGAGGGGAGTGATGTCTACGCACGCGTCTGTTCTTGTAGACAGTGTTGGGCCTCCAAGTGCAGAGGTTTGTAGAGCAGCAGCAAGTTTCCCTTAAGTGGATC
Organism: Dactylis glomerata; assembly: GCA_007115705.1. Lineage (NCBI taxonomy): Eukaryota > Viridiplantae > Streptophyta > Magnoliopsida > Poales > Poaceae > Dactylis > Dactylis glomerata. Next base: position 2,989,856 of record QXEO01002107.1, on the reverse strand, counting down.
ACCCAAGGTTTATCGAACTCAGGGAGGAAGAGGTCAAAGCTATCCCTCTCAAGCAACCCTGCAATTACGCTACAGAAAGTCTCTTGTGTCCCCAACACACCCAATACACTTGTCAGATGTATAGGTGCACTAGTTCGGTGAAGAGTTAGTGAAATACAAGTAGTAGTGATAATTATGAGTAGTAAACATAATATGGAATAAATATCGCTGCGAGCAAACAAGTAACAAAACCGAAAGGAAACGGTGTGCAATGCTTGGAAACAAGGCCTAGGGATCATACTTTCACTAGTGGACACACTGCCAACAAATATAACATAATCGAACCAATAGATACTATCATCAATATGCAACTCAAAACAGTTCTCCAATGGAAAACGAACACTAATCATGCGTAGGGCTATGAAGCACTCCTCAAAGTCCGTATGTACCCAAACTAGATTGTCCCACACTATCACCGTGAACGCACTAGATGGTTCCAACAAACACCAACATTTCATAGAGATATTAACCAAAAAGATACACATGATGCACACACTAGTCACCTTTACACCATGATACGAGGTATCTCCGGAGAGTACAATAATAAAGCATAGGAGTAGCATAATATCTGAATAATAACATCTACCAATTCAACTAGATCCAAAGCTCACGATCACATAAAGATCACATCATGGGAGAGAGAGGTGAACCACATAGCTACCGGTAGAGCCCTCAGCCCCGGGGGAGAACTACTCCCTCCTCATCATAGGAGACAGCAAGGTTGATGGAGATGACAGTGAGGTCGATGGAGACAGCGGAGACGGCGATGGAGACCGATGGAGATGGCTCCGAGGGCACTTCCCCGTCCCGGCAGGGTGCCAGAACAGAGACTTCTGTCCCTCGAAATTCGTCGGCGGCGGCAGCGGAGCTGCAGAACTCTTTCAGGAAAATTGCCGATTCCTTTAGGGTTTTCCGTCAGGGGGCTTCTTATAGGCGAAGGGGCATCGTCAGGAGGCAACCAGGGGCTCCTCTATAACATCCCATGTTTGTAATAAAGGACACTTGCATCATAAGCATCATCTAAAAATGCACTCTAAAATTTTTCGCATTTGAAACTATAGTGGAAACCCTACAATCGACCGAATTCAAACTCTACTATTTAAGTTGCAAAGTGTGTTCAGTTTATTTCAAAATGGAAAACTAAAATATTTTGAACCTGTAATAATTAGCAGAAAAGCCCCTGAAGTTTTCCAGGAGTTCTTAAACAAATTTAAAGCATAAAAGTATACAAAACTAGTGCAGTTTTGTTTTTCCCTAAAAAAACCTACAAGTCCAGGGGGTTTTCTGAAAAAGTTGCCTTATCTTCAACCTCAAGCATCTGCGTGGCTGTCCCTGGAGGCTGCCGATGCCACCTCCTGCTCCTCACCGCTTGGCCATCGAGAAGAACCCCTGGAGGCCCCCAGCGATGCCACTGACCCCCTTCCTTCCCTCCTCTCTCTCCCCTATCCCTGGCTTGCTTTCTCTCGTGCTCTTTCTTAACCGTGAACCTCCCAGTAGAGGTGCTCGACCCGCCATGGCTGCCACCTAGCACCGCCGATTCCATGCCCCCCCTGCCTCTCCGAAGCGCTGAGAAGCTCTGCCTCGCCGCCCTCTTCCTCCCCGCCCAAGGAATCGACCAGAATCACCCGGAGTCGCCGCCGTTTCGCCGGATTCCTCGCTAGAAAACCGAGGTCCCCGCCGCCAAATTTGTCGCCGCCGTCCATCCTCCAGCCAAGCCGACCCCACCGGCGGGTTCCCGGTGAGCTCCCGGTCTGGCCGCCCCCCTTCCTCCTCCTCTTCCCGCGCCGTAGCTACCGCCATGGCCGGCCGCCGACGTGCCTGGGAGCCGGTCGGCTGGGCAACGGCCCAGGCCGACCTGGCCAAGCGTGGCCAGCCTAGGTGGCCCGGGGCCCCCCAGTCAACCTCTATGGGTCAAAAGGCCCTGGGTACAAAAAGTTTTGCACAATGTTTTTAATTCCAGAAAAGTTGCTGCAATGGTTTGAATCTTGTAAAAATCATAGAAAAATATCTGCTTGTCGGAAAAATGCAAATGACCTATCAAAATGATCCTAAAAATGTGATCTACATTTTTGTTTCAGAATCATGCATGTTTATACAACTCCGAACCCTATTTATAATAGAAGAACAAAGGCACAACTTTCTTAAGTCATGGGAACATTTCAAATGCTAGGTTTTAAGCATTTGGAGCCCATTTAAATTGCTTCTCCTATTTTAGGGTCTCAATTCAATATCATGAACATGTCATATCATCATGCTTGATTGCGCATTGATGCATTGTATTGATTGTATTGCTTCCTTTCCGGTGTTTCTTCTTCTCGGTAGAATCCGAGACCGCGACCGAGATCAACGCCAATACTGATCAGATCAACTACATCAAAGAACAAGGCAAGCGTAAACCCTTTGTTGCATTTCTAATCCTATGTTTTACATATGCTTTGAGCCTCCACCATATCTGCATGCGTTCAACTATCGTTTACCGAAACTTAGAGTAAACCTATTCTGATGCATGCCCTGCTATTGTCAACTATATATCCATGATCCATATGCTCCTAGCATGACTAGGTTCTTCTTTTGCGTCACCGGAAATTTACTATTCTATGCTTAGCATTTACTGTTGCAATTCCGATACTTGAGCTTGAAGCTTTTTATGAATCTAGCATGATAGCTTGACGTGGTAATTGTGGTGAATTGGTAAAACTTGACAATAGGCATGGATGAGCCGCCACGCGGGTTGTGGTTGTTTGACTCATTCTCGCCGCCCTAGGACCCGAGTTCTTGTCTCTTGATCCAAGATGAGCGTACAACCGCACGTGGAGGTATGGGACTCCCGTCGACTGAATAACTTGCTTAGACTTATCCATGAGCTACCTAGTTCGGGCTTTCCATTTGGCATATGCATTGAAAATGTTTTGGAAAGAGAAGGAGGTGCATCATACAGGAATGCAGCCGAGGTTTCTTGAGGCGGATTTCTCTGGTAAACCAACCTCGCCGTGCAACAAATGGTTCCTCGTCGGAGAACGGCCGTCTTGCGATGGCGGACTAAAACCTTTTGGTGTGGCTCATGGAATAGGTCGACGTGAGGTAAAGGTTGTAGGCGGCCATCACCCCGCTAAGACTCCTTGCAAGGGTCCAAGGGACGGTCGTCATGTGTGGGTCAAGTTGTGCACCCCTGCAGGGTTAAATCTTTTCGAAAAGCCGTGTCCACGGTTATGGACGACTTGGAGACAGATGCTAGATCATAGACAACTTGAACCTAATCTTAAAAGTGCCAACTTAAGAGTGAGACTCTGGATCACTTCCTCGGGGTCGAGGGGGTGACCAGAATGAGTGGGTTTTGAGGGTAATGATTCGGTGGATGCTCCATGATTAAAAGAGTTTGCGAGATGCTCTCTTATCCCCTTTACAAATTCTGAGTAGTCCTCGCCTTGTGTCGTTTTCACAAAGAAAACTTGCTTTCTGCAAAGAGCTACACAAAAAGACCTTGATGCCATTCATATAGTGTAGCAGGTCAGCTTGCTGAGTACACCCTCGTACTCACCCTTGTTTAATGTTGTTTTTCCACAGAAGAGACCGCCGCAGGCAACGAAGGTGGTTTCTACGCCGATATCGACTTCGACGACTAGTTTGGGGTTCCCAGGCAGCAGCCTGAGATCTACGGGTTGGGACGTCGCTTATGTTTAGGGCCTCTTAGGCCATTTGCTATCTTGTTATGTAGCATAACATAATTTGCTTTCCGTTGCTTGTTGTAATGTTGGTCAGTGACCTCTGCGTGTAATAAGTTGCTATCTTGTTACCAGAGAACTGAAGAGGAGACGGAGTGGGGCCACAAGAGGCCCTCACACCAGGGCGGCGCGGCCCAGCTCCTGGCCACGCCCCCTATGTATGAGACCACCTCGGTCCACTTCTGACGATGCTCCTTCGCCTATAAAGACCCCCCGACGGGAAAAACCTAAGGGCCCGATCAATTCTCTAGAAACACAACACGATCCGCCGCCATCGTCGACCCGAGATCGGGAGGGTCCAGAATCTCTTCCCGGCACCCTGCCGAAGAGGGGAATCGCCACCGGAGGTCTTCTTCATCGCCATGCTTGCTTCCGGAGCGATGAGTGAGTAGTCTACCTTGGACTATGGGTCCATAGCAGTAGCTAGATGGTTGTTCTCTCCACCATGTACTTCATGTTTAGATCTCATGAGCTGCCCTACATGATTGAGATCACCGTTATGTAATTCTACATGTTTGGTTTGTTGGGATCCGATGAATATTGGTGTTATGATTGAGTTGCTATACTGAAATATATCTTATGTTATCTCTATGTTGTTTATGATCTTGCATGCTCTCCGTTGTTAGTAGCTATCTTGGCCGAGTAGTTGCTAGTAACTCCAAGATGGGGTATTTATGCTCGATAGTTGGGTTCATGCCTCTATTTAATCTGGGGGAGTGACAGAAACCTCTAAGGTTGTAGATGTGCTGTTGCCACTAGGGAGAAAACAACATTCATATGCTCGAGGGCATATGCTTTGTTTACATTACACACTTTGCTTAATGCAATTATCTGTTGTTCGTAACTTAATACTCATGGGGTGTTCGGATGATATCCCCGTGAGTGGATTATTAGTCATAGATGCAGTTGGATGGCGGTCTATGTATTTTGTTGTAATGCCCAGAGTAAATCGCATAGTGATCTTCTTGACATATCACGTTATCTTTATTCTATCAATTGCGCAACTGTAATTTGTTTACCTAGCATGTGTTATTTATCTTATGGAGAGACACCACTAGTGAACTGTGGACCCCGGTCCTATTTCCATCATATTGCTATCACCTGTTTACTTTACTTGCACTGTTTACTTTACTCGCATACTTGTACTGTTTTCCACTCGATACGCTCATACCCTTTGTTTCAAGCAAACCGGTGAGATTGACAACCTCATCGTAAGTTGGGAACAAAGTACTTGGTTGTGTTGTGTGCAGGTTCCACGTTGCTGCTCACAAAGCAAACCTTGGACGAGGCGCCATATAAATTGTCTGGAGCTGTCGCGAAGCTTGCAAGCATCACCTTCAGTCGTATTGGCTTTTTCTTCTTCGATCAATAAACCTTGGTTTCTAACTGAGGGAAAAACTTACTGCTGTGCTCATCACACCTTCCACTTGGGGTTCCCAACTGACTGGTTATAATCATCATCATCAACTACACGCCAGCCATCAAGCCTTTTCTGGCGCCGTTGCCGGGGTGGAAAAAGAAGACTTCTGCAAGGGGAGTTTTTCGCACGCACATCCTTTACTTTGTTTTATTGTTTTGCTTTACTTTTACTTGCATTGTTTTATATCAAAAACCCAAAAAAAATAGAATCCTTGATAGTTGTTTTACTTGTCTACTTTTAGTTTTGCTGAAATAGCTACTCCTAAAAATACCAAGTTGTGTGATTTTACTAGCACAAGCAATAGTGATTTTATCTGCACTCCTATTGCACCACCTGCTCCTGCTGCAAACTTTTATGAGATTAAGTTTGCTTTATTGAACCTTGTTATGAAAGAGCAATTTTCTGGTGCTAGTACTGAAGATGCTGCAGCTCATCTCAACAATTTTGTTGAGCTATGTGAGATGCAGAAATATAAGGATGTAGAAAGTGATATTATTAAGCTCAAGTTGTTTCCTTTTTCTTTGAGAGGAAAAGCTAAAGATTGGTTGCTATCTTTGACTAAGAATAGTATTGATTCATGGACTAAGTGTAAGGATGCTTTCATTGGTAGATATTATCCTCCTGCTAAAATTATATCTTTGCGTAGCAATATTATGAAGTTTAGTCAATTTGATAATGAACATGTTGCTCAAGCCTGGGAAAGAATGAAATCTATGATAAAGAATTGCCCCACTCATGGACTGACTACTTGGATGATTGTCCAAACTTTTTATGCAGGACTGAATTTTTCTTCGAGGAACCTATTGGATTCAGCTGCTGGAGGCACTTTTATGTCCCTTACCTTGGGCGCCGCAACAAAGCTACTTGACAACATGATGGTAAATTATTCCGAATGGCACACCGAGAGAGCTCCACAAGGTAAGAAGGTAAATTCTGTTGAGGAAACCTCTTCCTTGAGTGATAAGATTGATACCATTATGGTTATGCTTGCTAATGATAGGACTCATGTTGATCCTAATAATGTTCCTTTAGCCCCTTTGGTTGCTCAAGAAGAGCATGTTGATGTGAACTACTATAGGCCGTTTCCCTCTAATGGTGAAAATGGCTATCTTGGTAGACCTAAAATGCCTAGTGAAGAGAGATTTTTAGAACTTGAAAAGGCTACCAAGAAATTTATGCAGATGCAATATGAGCAAAATAAGTTGTTTACTAAGACTATGGAGGAGCAATCAGCTCTGTTGAGGACTATTAGTCATCAACTTGAAAATTTAAACAAGGCTATTCCTGAATTGCAAGCTACGGTTTCCAAAGCCGAAACTGATACTTCATCTTTGTCTAATGTGCAATCCTCTTTGGTTAACAGAATGTCTGCTAAGCCTGATCCTTTTGCTACTGCTAATGCTATGCAAGTTAGAATTGATGAAAATGTTAGATTGTTAGCAGAATTGCATGCTAGATGGGAAAGAGAGGATGAGATTGCTAGGAATATGAAAGTTTGTACTATTACTACCTCTAATGATGTTGTTCCTAATGCTAGCAATCCTCTTACTTTGATTGGTGTAGAGAAAACTCCCACTCCTTGTGTTAAAAAGCCTAAAACTGCCAAAACTTTTTCTCAAAAGAGTGCTGAAATTTTTCAGAGTGTAGGAGATGATAACTCTATTTCCTTTAATGATTTTGATGTTGATGGCTGCAATATATCTGAAGTAGTTTTTTTCTTGCAAAAGCTTGCTTTGACTCCCAATGCTAGTTCTTTAAATATTACTTTTACTAAGCATATTACCAATGCTCTCATGAAAATTAGGGATGAAAAATTGCAACAAAAAGCTTCTATTCCCAAGAAGTTAGAAGATGGTTGGGAACCCATCATTGATATGCATGTTAATGGATTTGATTGCCATGCTTTATGTGATCTAGGTGATAGTATTTCTATTATGCCTAGAAAAATTTATGACATGCTTAACTTACCACCGCTTGAAAAATGTTATTATGATGTTCCTATTGCTGATGTTGCTAAGAAGAAACCTTAGGGAAGGATTAATGATGTTCTTATTATGGTTAACAATAACCTTGTTCCCGTTGATTTTCTCGTTATGGATGTTGAATGCCATGCTTCATGTCCTATTATTTTGGGAAGACCCTTTCTTCGAACTGTAGGTGCCATCATTGATATGAGGGAAGGCACCATCAAATATCAATTCCCACTCAAGAAAGGTATGGAACACTTCCCTAAGAAGAGAAAGAAATTACTTTTTGACTCTATTCTTAGAGCAAATTATGAGCTTGATGCTTCATATCTTGATGTTACTTGATTCGCAATTTTCTGCGCCTAGCTCAAAGGCGTTAAAGAAAAGCACTCTTGGGAGATAACCCAATGTTTTCTTCTCAGTACTTTTTCTTTTATTTGAGTCTTGGAAGTCATTACTACTGTAATGACCTCTCCTTATCATTTTTATTTTATTGTTGTGCCAAGAGAAGCCTCTAATTTGAGCGAGGTAAGATTTGGGGATGTTGCTGTCCTGAAACTGTTTTTGGTGCTGCACCGTAAAAATTCGTGAAAATTCTTTGTATATCTTTTGGACCTGCAATTTCTTTTGCATATGCCCCAGGTTATATCCAAACTTTCATTAGTTCAACACTGTTTGATTTGAGCAACATAAAACCCTTAAAAAATCGGTCTTTATCAGCTGTTCTGTTTTGACAGATTTCTGCCACTATTCATTTTTGCCGCTTTATCGCTTTCTTTTTTAGTTCTTTTGATCACGGAACTTTTGGGGAAGTTTCTACAGTAGTATATGCTTTATATGTGGTGGTTTTAGGCTGAAACCTGAAGCAAAAGAGGTTGATTATATGTTATGCTTACACTAATGTTGCTAATAGATTTGTGTTTAGTTTTGTATGAAGGAAGTTTTCAAGTGTAGGGATTGGAGAATGATGAGATGAGTTGAAGAATGGACAAAAGCTCAAGATTGGGGATGCCCATGCATCACCCCAAGAAATATCCAAGAAGTACAAGCGTCAAAGCTTGGGGATGCCCCCGAGGCACCCCTTCTTCATCAGCAAAAATCAGGTCACCTTTCAAGACAATATATTTTTATTGCTTCATGCACTATGCGTTTTTCTTGGAGCGTCGGTTGTTTTAGTTTTCATTATTAGTTTTGTTTTGTTTGCTGCAATAAATGGTTGGACACCAACAAATTTCTTTTGGAGAAGTTGCCTTGCTTTTCATTTGCCAAGAACGCTCTAGTTTTCACTCTTATCAAAAACCGAGTGTTCTTCTTTTTCTGCTACTGCTTTTGGTTTTCGTTTTTGCCTTGATTTGCATTCAGATCTTCTTATATTTATTTATCAAGGTGTATTTTTGCCTCTGGACCATGTTGGTTTTCCTCAAAAGAGTTGGATTAAAAAAGTTCGAATGGTGTTGGAAAAGAGAAAAAACTTTATGCAAAAAAGTGGTACAAGAAGGAGCTTGTGTAGACTGCGGCTTAGGCTTTTTCATGGCATGCTTGATGTATTTTTGATAGTATGCTTAGTGGTTTTGCTGTAGCATGACTTGTCTCAAATAACTGAGATTGCTTAATTAGCCTTTGAAAAAATCATGCGTTGTTTTAATCATTTGGAAGCATTATTTTGGTTTTCTCCTTGATGCTTTATTTGGGTTGACTTGGCGCATGCTCACACATGTTAGACTCATACAAAGTCGCCAATAGCCTCTATGATCATTTAGTTTTTGACTTTTGATGCCATCTTATGCTTCTTTTAATGTCGCTTTGTCGCTTTGCATGATTATGGCCGTTATTGCTCTCTTAGTTGGTCGCTCCCAGTCTTTTGCTAGCCCTCGCCTTGTACTGAGTATGAGCTCTACTCGTGCATCCAACTCCTAAAAACCAAGTTTTCCAAAGTGTCCACCATACATAACTATTAGCAATTTACTATTCCAAGTAAATTTGACTTTCTTTTATTTACTTTTCAAATTAAACTCTTACCAGTGTTATGCGAAAATTGGTCAGTAAAGCTCTCATGAACCGGAAGGCACACTTTACTTTTTCTCGTTCTTAAAAATTTGACATTGTGGTCTCTTATGTTGAGTTGTTATGCTTGCAAGTTGTAAGTTGGAGACTAGCCTAGCCATGCCGTCATGGGCAAGCTTTCAACATTGCACTTCTTATTTGAGTTGATATCGTGATCTTTTGTTTATGGATACTCGCGGTGTGAAATGAATTGGGAATCTTGCAACATCATAGAGTTTGTATGTGTGTTAGAGAAACGCCTGGGCCGCCAATCTAAGCCATGCATAATTCATGGTGGAAATTTGCAGCATGCCCATAGTGGACATTCGACGACGCATCTCAAAATAAAAAGCTATATAAATGGTAAATAAAAGAGATGTCGAGGTGTTCATTGTCTGCTTGTCCTGTCATTTTGATGTGGGCTTGTTCCATATCATCGGGCACGGAGGTACCCTATTGGCAGTTCTTGATGATACGTGTATACTTACAATGACAAGAGCTTGCTTGGGACTCTAAGTAAAGTAGCATGAGGTTTGGGTACTCGTATTCATGGGACACAAGGTTTTCAACTTATGATTTGTCAAGCATATGCGGCGTAAGTGTTCTCGCATTAACTTTAACCATTCAAGATGCTTATGATGGGGGCAATGAGAGCTCAAAGCCGGTAAGTACCATAATTTTGGAAGGTTATAAAACTTGCAATCACTGCTTCCCTCCGCGAAGGGCCTTTCTTTTACTTTTATGTTGAGTCACCACCTTCTATCTTTATGCACCATTAAGAGAGCATAGTTGTCATTCTTAGTATAATGTGCATTGTCCCAAAGTTTTTATTGATTGATTCATATTGTTGGTTTCACTTGTTCTCAAATTATTTGTATCTAGTCGCCCTCTTAAACTTGAAGGTGTCCTATGCATTTATGTTTTGCTCTCCATGAAGGACAAGTTGAAAACCATTTGTATGTTTTTCCTTATGATTTGAACACACATATGACTTTCATTGTTTCATTTTCATGATCTTTTGTTTGTGTTTTTTTCATGTTATAACATGGTTGCTAAGTTTTTATTGTCAAGATTATATCTTTCATGCCCATGTTTTAAGTTCTTATGATCTCAGCTCACAAATGCTTACATAGATGATCAAGATTGTATAGGTGCATGTCACCTCAAAAATTATTTCTTTTGTTATCACTTACCCACTCGAGGACGAGCAGAAGTTAAGCTTGGGGATGCTGATACGTCTCGAACGTATCCATAATTTTTGATGCTCCATGCTTGTTTTTACACCATTTTCCTCATGTTTCATTACACTTCGTGGCACTTTTATGCATTTTCCGGAACTAACCTATTAACAAGTCGCCACAGTGCCAGTTCCCTGTTTTCTGCTGTTTTTGTGTTTCAGAAAAGTTACACAGGAAATATTCTCGGAATTGGACGAAACAAAAGCCAAATATCCAAAAATCCACCGAAGCTTCCAGAGAACCAAAGAGGAGATGGAGTGGGGCCACGAGGGGCCCTCACACCAGGGCGGCGCGGCCCAGCCCCTGGCCGCGCCCCCTATGTGTGAGACCGCCTCGGTCCACTTCTGACGATGCCCCTTCGCCTATAAAGACCCCCCGACAGGAAAAACCTAAGGACGCAATTAATTCTCCAGAAACACATCGCGATCCGCCGCCGTCATCGACCCGAGATCGGGAGGGTCCAGAAGCTCTTCCCGGCACCCTACCGGAGAGGGGAATCGCCACCGGAGGTCTTCTTCATCGCCATGCTTGCCTCCGGAGTGATGAGTGAGTAGTTTACCTTGGACTATGGGTCCATAGAAGTAGCTAGATGGTTGTTCTCTCCACCATGTGCTTCATGTTTAGATCTCATGAGCTGCCCTACATGATTGAGATCACCGTTATGTAATTCTACATGTTTGGTTTGTTGGGATCCGATGAATATTGGTGTTATGATTGAGTTGCTATACTGAAATATATCTTATGTTATGTCTATGTTGTTTATGATCTTGCATGCTCTCCGTTGTTAGTAGCTATCTTGGCCGAGTAGTTACTAGTAACTCCAAGAGGGGGTATTTATGCTCAATAGTTGGGTTCATGCCTCTATTTAATCTGGGGGAGTGACAGAAACCTCTAAGGTTGTAGATGTGCTATTGCCACTAGGGAGAAAACAACATTCATATGCTCGAGGGCATATGCTTTGTTTACATTACACACTTTGCTTAATGCAATTATCTGTTGTTCGCAACTTAATACTCATGGGGTGTTCGGATGATATCCCCGTGAGTGGATTATTAGTCATAGATGCAGTTGGATGGCGGTCTATGTATTTTGTTGTAATGCCCAGAGTAAATCGCATAGTGATCTTCTTGACATATCACGTTATCTTTATTCTATCAATTGCCCAACTGTAATTTGTTTACCCAGCATGTGTTATTAATCTTATGGAGAGACACCACTAGTGAACTGTGGACCCCGGTCCTATTTCCATCATATTGCTATCACCTATTTACTTTACTCGCACTGTTTACTTTACTCGCATACTTCTACTATTTTCCACTCGATACGCTCATACCCTTTGTTTCAAGCAAACCGGTGAGATTGACAACCTCATCCTAAGTTGGGAACAAAGTACTTGGTTGTGTTGTGTGCAGGTTCCATGTTGCTTCTCGCAAAGCAAAGCTTGGACGAGGCGCCATATAAATTGTCCGGAGCTGTCGCGAAGCTTGCAAGCATCACCTTCAGTCGTATTGGCTTTTTCTTCTTCGATCGATAAACCTTGGTTTCTAACTGAGGGAAAAACTTGCTGCTGTGCTCATCACACCTTCCGCTTGGGGTTCCCAACTGACTGGTTATAATCATCATCATCAACTATATGCTAGCCATCAGTGGGCGTGGCCAGGGCCTGGGCCGCGCCCCCTCATGGTGTGGGCAGCCTCTGGCCCCCCTCTGGCTCTCGTTCGGTCTTCGGTCCTCTTTCGGGAAAAATAGGAGTTCTGGAACTTGTTTCGTCCAATTCCGAGAATATTTCCTGTGTAGCATTTCTGAAACACAAAAACAGCAGAAAACAGGGAACTGTCACTGTGACATCTTGTTAGTAGGTTAGTTCTGGAAATCGCATAAAAACGCCACAAAGTGTAACGAAACACAAGGCAAATGGTGTAAAAAACAAGCATGGAGCATAAAAAATTATAGATACGTTTGAGACGTATCAGCATCCCCAAGCTTAACTGCTGCTCGTCCTCGAGTAGGTAAGTGATAACAAAAGAATAATTTTTGAGGTGACATGCACCATCACAATTTGATCAACGAGGTAGAGCATTGAGTGCTGAGATCAAAGAACTTAAAACATGGGCATGAAAGACATAATCTTGATAATAGAAACTTAGCAACCATGTTATAGCATGAAAAGAAACACAAAGGAAAGATCATGAAAATGAAACAATGAAAGTCACGTGTGTGTTTCAACCATATGGATAACATAGCAAATGGTTTTCAGCTTGTCCCTCATGGAGTAGCAAAACATAAATGCATAGGACACCTTCAAGTTTAAGAGGGTGACTAGATACAAATAATTTAAGAACAAGCAAAACCATAATCATGAATCAATCAATAATAAACTTTGGGACTATGCACATTATACTCATAATGGAACTATGCTCTCTTAGATGGTGCATAAAGATAGAAGGTGGAGACTCAACATAAAAGTAAAAGAAAGGCCCTTCGCAGAGGGAAGCAGTGATTTAACATGTGCTAGAGCTTTTCATTTGTAAAACAGAGATAAAAATTTATTTTGAGAGGTGGTTGTTTCATGTCAACGACTGGCAATGGGGACTTGCTATCTTCCATAATAAACAAGTGAGAGCGGTTCCGAGTTCTTTGAAAATTTGGCACATTGGTGCTCTTTTATAAAGCTTTGGCACTCCTCCCCACCTTTTTTCCTTTCTCAAACCATGGCTAACCGATTCCATCGGGTGCCCACCAACTTTCACATACCATGGAGGAGTGCTCTTTTTCTTTCTTTTTAAAATTAGATTACAATGGTCTGACCAGCTCCCTTGCAAAATTAATGACGAGCAGATGAAGCTGCCTAGTCGAAGGGTACTCAATTTAATATGGAAGATAGCAATTCCGACCACTACGTCCCCATGATCTAAAAACAGTGGCACAAAATGAGAAGTATTTGAAAGTTTTGAAAGGTAGCACATGAAAATTTACTTGGAATGGCTTTGAAATACCATGCATAGGAATTTATAGTGGACACAATGGCAAACTTGGTTTTTGGAAGTTGGATGCACGAGTAGAGCTCATACTCAGTACAAAATGAGGGCTAGCAAAAGACTAGAAGCGACCAACTAAGAGAGCAATAACGGCCATAATCATGCATAGCGACAAAATATCATTGAAAGAAGCATAAAGTGGTATCACAAGTCAAAAACCAAATGATCATAGAGGCTATAGGCGACTTATTTTGTAGTCAACCTGGTGTAAGCATGTGCCAAGTCAACCCAAATAAAGCATCAAAGAGAAAACCAAATAAATGCTTCCAAATAATAAAAACAACGCATGATTTTTCAAAGGCTCATTAAGCAATCACAGTCATTTGAGACAAGTCATGCTACAGCAAAACCACTAAGCATACTATCAAAATGACATCAAGCACGACATGCAAAAGCCTAAGCCGCAGTCTAAAAAGCTCCTTTTTGCACCACTTTTTTGCATGAAACTTTTTCTCTTTTCCAACACCATTCGAACCTTTTTGAAACAACTCTTTTGATGAAAACCAACATAGACCAGAGGTCCAAATACACCTTGAGGCAAAGATATAACAAGATCTGAACAAAAATCAAGGCGAAAAACAAAAGCTAAACGCAGTAGCAGAAAAAGAGAACACTCGTTGAACGATAAGAGTGAAAACTAGAGAGTGTTCTTGGCAATGAAAAACAGAGCATAGCTCTCTCCAAAACAAACATGATGTGATCCAACTATTTATTGTAGCAAACAAAACAAAATAAAACTGAAAGCAAAAACAACTGACGCTCCAAGAAAAATGCATAGTGCATGAAGCAATAAAAAATATAGTGTTTTGAAAGGTGACCTGATTTTTGCCGATGAAGAAGGGGTGCCTCGGGGGCATCCCCAAGCTTTGACGCTTGTACCTCTTGGATATTTCTTGGGGGTTCCATGGGCATCCCCAAGCTTGAGCTTTTGTTCATTCTTCATCTCATCTCGTCATTCTCCAATCCTTACACTTGAAAACTTCCTTCATACAAAACTCAACACAATTCTATTCGCAACGTTAGCATAAATATAATAATGAATCAACCCTTTTCAGTTCAGATTTCAACACAAAACCACCACAAATATATCATATACTACTGTAGCAACTTCCCCAAAAGTTCCATGATCAAAAGAACTCAAAAAGAAAGTGATAAAGCGGCAAACACAAATATTGGCAGAAATCTGTCAAAACAGAACAGCTGACAAAGGTCGAATTTTTAGAGGGTTTTCTGTTGCTCAAATAAAAAAGTGTTTAACTAATGAAAGTTTGGATATAACCTGAGGCATATGAACAAGAAATCGCAGGTCCAAAAGATATACAGAGAATTTTCACGAATTTTTACGGTGCAGCACCGAAAACTGTTTCAGGACAATAACATTCCCAAATCTTACCTCACTCAAATTAGAGGCTTCTCTTGGCACAAAAACGAAATAAAAATGATAAGGAGAGGTCATTACAGTAGTAATAACTTCCAAGACTCAAATAAAAGAAAAATAACTAAAAATAAAACATTGGGTTATCTCCCAAGAGTGCTTTTCTTTAACACCTTTGAGCTAGGCGCAGTAATTTGTAAAGATGCTCATGTGGGCGCCATATAAGAGCTTAAGGCAAAGACACCATATAAGAACTTGAAGCAATAGAGAGCATCAAAAAGCAAATGTGAAAGACATTTAAATCTGAACCACTTCCTATGAAAAATAATCTTGTAAAGAGACAAGTCATGAAAGCGCAAAGCAAAAAGCATAGGAAGGCAAAACAAGTACAACTTCAAGAGTTGCAACATAAAGAGAGAAAACTCAATATTGTTGAGGTCCATCAAACCATGTTTCCCTCTCTCATAGTAACTTTTAGTAGCATCATGAATAGAACTAACAATATAACTATCACATAAAGCATCCCTACCATGAGCCACATGCATAAAAGAATTAATACTCCCCACATGAACAATAGTAGTAGGAGCAGATTCAACAGAATAATTATTCTCATCACCATAATCATCAAAAATAGGAGGCATATTGTAATCATAACTAATTTTCTCCTCAAAAGTAGGTGAACTGAAAATATTATACCCATCATTATAAATATCATAAACTAGAGGCTTAGTATCATCACAAGCTAGAGAACAGCTATTTCGCAAAGCATACTCATCAAACATATCATCATAAGAAGGAACATGGATAGTACCAATGGTACAACAATTATTAACCGTAGAATTGGTACCAAAAAGATTTTCAATATCAAAAGTAGAGTGCTTTTCCCAATCATGATCACTAACATAGGTAACAGGCATGGGAACATCATCCCAATCAGAATTATCATAATCTATAGCAGGATCATAATGCTTAGGGGAAGATACCGTGTCCTCTTGCCTTTTACTCCTCTTCTTCTTCTTCATACTCTTCTTACTCTCTCCTTTAGGAGGGAGAGACTTGAAGGGCATCTTCTCCACATATCCTTTAGGAGGGAAAGGCATCTTCTCCACATAATCTGGTTTACTGACAGAAACAACATAAGAAACTTTGGAGAATTCCTCCTCTCTATTAATAAGATAGAAACATCTATTAGTCCTATCATAGCTTGGCAAAACATCATGTTTTATAAGATTTTTTAAGTAAGTATTTACGAGGCAATCTTTAACACAATAGAGACGACAACCACGAAGGGTGCTATTAATATCAGAATCAC
Organism: Dactylis glomerata; assembly: GCA_007115705.1. NCBI lineage: Eukaryota > Viridiplantae > Streptophyta > Magnoliopsida > Poales > Poaceae > Dactylis > Dactylis glomerata. Next base: position 2,973,702 of record QXEO01002107.1, on the reverse strand, counting down.
TCATATCTATCAAAGAAGTCTTTCTAGATATCTCTTCACACTCCAAAAACAAAGTAAGCTCATCATGCTGATTGAGAGTAATCTTGTCATCACAATACAAATTTACGGTACTCATTCGATTAAATGGGCATTGAAAATTAAAGTGACCCGTGTCATCGCAAAGTTCACAAAGAAAAGGATAAAGCTCACAAACCTTTTCACCAAGCTCATCTAGAGCCCTGAGCCACATACGGGTTTCTTCATTTGCGTGGTGGACACAATAATCTTCCTTGTTGTAACTCTGTTCACAAGGTCTATGTATTCCACAAAAATTAACATGCTTATAGGAAATAGGACTTTCAGAGGTTCGAGCATGTTTATTGCAATCATCAACAACGATATCATTTTCTATGCAAGTGTCCTTAAAAGGTTCATGATACACATCCCCATTTCCTTTAGGAACATTAATATGGGAAGCAAAGGTTTTAAAGCAATCAATCATAATTTGAGGATCAAGACCATACTTAGCACTAAGCTCTTGAAAGTTTGCAGTTTCAGCGAAAGACTTAATGCAATCAAACTCGTAATTCATACCTGATCCTTTACCTTTATCGCTATCCCAACCGTCAATATTGCTTTGAATTGTTTCAAGTAGATCCCACTTGGTGTCAACATCCTTGCTTGTGAAAGACCCATCAAAGCATGCATCTAGATAGTCCTTGTAATATCCTAAAAGCCTTGCATAAAAATTATTAATAATAATATTACGGGGAAGATCATGAATAGGACATTTGTGCATTAGTAACTTCAATCTTCCGCATGCTTGGGCAATGCTTTCTCCCTCATGCGGATGAAAATTATAAATGTAATTCCTATCTTTATAAACCTCACTAGAAGGCTAGAATTTAGAATAAAAGAGAGGTACAATTTCCTCCCAATCAATAGGTCGGCCATCCTTCAGTGTTTTATACCATTCCGCAGCTCTGCCCTTTAGTGATAAAGAAAATAGCTTCCTCTTAACTTGGTTCATTAAAATACCTGCACACTGGAACAACTCGCATAATTCATGTATAAAGAGCAAATGATCACCGGGATGGACAGTTCCATCTCCTAAATAGCTATTATTCATAGCACGATCAAAAAATTTCATAGGTATTTTAAAAGGATGAGGAGCACAAGCATCATTAGAAACATCACATATGGGAGATAAAATATCATCAGAGCAAACTTTCTCCACTAAAGCCGGGGAACTAAAAATATCATGCTTAACAAAACTAGCTTCCCCAAGCTTAGACTTTTCTAAAACGGTGTTCAAAGCATTCATACTAACAAAACTATTAGCATGCGAATTAAGCTCCAAAGGTTTTTCAATTTTCTCTTCAAATCTAAACTCAGAAAAAAGACTAAAGACCTCTTTATTTTCCATTAAGCCTAACTATTGAAAAAAAAACAAGAAACAAAAAGATATAATTGCAGAATCTAAAGGAAATAACTCCGATCACTCACCAACAACTAAAAGACTTAGTAACCAAAGAATGTGAGTACCTTTTACCTTACCTCCGCGGCAACGATGCCAGAAAAGAGCTTGATGTCTATGCACATGTCTGTTCTTGTAGACAGTGTTGGGCCTCCAAGTGCAGAGGTTTGTAGAGCAGCAGCAAGTTTCCCTTAAGTAGATCACCCAAGGTTTATCGAACTCAGGGAGGAAAAGGTCAAAGCTATCCCTCTCAAGCAACCCTGCAATTACGATACAGAAAGTCTCTTGTGTCCCCAACACACCCAATACACTTGTCAGATGTATAGGTGCACTAGTTCGGCGAAGAGATAGTGAAATACAAGTAGTAGTGATAATTATAAGTAGTAAATGTAATATGGAATAAATATCGCTGCGAGCAAACAAGTAACAAAACTGAAAGGAAACGGTGTGCAATGCTTGAAAACAAGACCTAGGGATCATACTTTCACTAGTGGACACACTCCCAACAAATATAACATAATTGAACCAATAGATACTATCATCAATATGCAACTCAAAACAGTTCTCCAATAGAAAACGAACACTAATCATGCGTAGGGCTACGAAGCACTCCTCAAAGTCCATATGTATCAAAACTAGATTGTCCCACACTATCACCGTGAACGCACTAGATGGTTCCAACAAACACCAACATTTCATAGAGACATTAACCAAAAAGATACACATGATGCACACACTAGTCACCTTTACACCATGATACGAGGTATCTCCGGAGAGTACAATAATAAAGCATAGGAGTAGCATAATATCTGAATAATAACATCTACCAATTCAACTAGATACAGAGCTCACGATCACATAAAGATCACATCATGGGAGAGAGAGGTGAACCACATAGCTACCGGTAGAGCCCTCAGCCCCGGGGGAGAACTACTCCCTCCTCATCATAGGAGACAGCAAGGTTGATGGAGATGGCGGTGAGGTCGATGGAGATGGCGGAGACGGCGATGGAGACCGATGGAGATGGCTCCGGGGCACTTCCCCGTCCTAGCAGGGTGTCGGAACAGAGACTTCTGTCCTTCGAAATTCATCGGTGGCGGCGGCGGAGCTGCTGTGACGACCCCGAATTTATCACAAATTCGAAGTGCCCGTTATGCATTCCACCACAATCCCAGAATCATTGTTGTGATACACATAACATAGTTGGTAACCAGTTCCATAGACATTACAATACGATGATTCAAATACAATGGTCATAGAAACCAAGTTCACATTACAATACAATATAGCAGCAGAAATAACGTCTTCGGGTCCATGCCTTCACCCTACAGGCAATGGCGTCTCAGTAGAAGATCTTAGTTCTGGTATTCTTCTTCATACCCTTCCTCCGGATACTCTTCCCCATAGTCTGGCCAAGTTGATAGCCAGGGACACAGCCGTGAGTACATTGGATGCACTCGCAAACCATCTTATAAATGAAGTGTTGAAGTAGATATGCAAGGTTGATATGGTGGACTAAGCACTAAGTTTAGTTTGCAAAAGCTAGTTTTATTTCCCAAGAACGTTCATTGGTAGAAAAGAAGTTTAGTTCTCTAAGTTTAATCTAAGGGAACTTAAGTGTGTCAAGATCAAAGTCAAGTCAAGTCATGTCATTCACCCAGTTCACATAAGTTATTATCATTCTTGACAAAAGTCAAGTACAGTTTGCCAACTGTCCATAACCGAGGACGCGGCTATTCGAATAGTTTGAAAACCTCTGCAGAGGGGTACACTTTACCCACAAGATTCGATACATCTACCGGGAGAAATCCACGGATCTTCATAGACAAAGTATGCGGGGTTCAGATAATCAAACAAATTCTTTCACTTGCTCACTCTAGTACAGGATCCTTCCCTAGAGCCCGGGATACGGAAATCCCCGTTCCGGCGCCTCTAGTTTTGCCCGCTCTGGGATGCCGGATGAGTGGAATCTCCACTTGGTTCAGAAGTAACCGCTCACGGTGCACTTCCATAAGGTTTGATGCAAGGCGTCCCGTACTAGGGTAAACAAGCTACGGACTAAGCCCCTTCCCATTTAGGGGTAATGTGGTCGTACGGTAATGGTTGGCTCACATGGTACATCACTTATTATCATTTAGCAAATACATTCCATAGCTCTTAGTCAATATTATTTTCCTTCCGAAAACCATCATGTAGGAGAATCCTCATTTCAAGTTTTCAAACTCAAGTCACCAAGTTCAATGGGGTTCCACTTAGAGATGGTCTCAATTTTATTAGCGACTAAGCAACTATATTGAGTGATGATACCACTAGCTATGTTTGGATAAACTCATCTTGATGCTCTTGCTAAGCAAGATATCACTACACTTCTATCATTTTAATATAGCAATTCAATCATGCAATTTACTTAAAACAAGTAGTATGCAATAGTAAAACTAGGCATTTGGAGTATGATTCAAAAGATGGCTTGCCTTGGTTGGCAAAGTGTCCGGGGTATTCTTCTTCTTGATAATATTCCCCCTCAATATCCTCCTCGGTAACACTAGCGTCTAATAACGAATAAACACAAAGCACATCATCACTACACAATGCTAACAACACACCAAGCACACATACTTGTTTTCAAACCATAGCCTTCCTATTAGATTTTATTTGAATGGTTTTGCAAGTTTCTTCCAAGTTTGCATTTAGTGTGCACTTTAATTTTTCTACCAGATGCCATGTGTGGTTTACTTCTTGAGTATGGGTTTGAACTAAGGGTATTAGGGCTAGTTTAAGTGAGGATTGACTAATTATGTGAATTAGTATTGAGGGCAAAAATTAATTCTAAGTGTAAGATAGAGATCTATCATTTTATGCTACTAACTAGAATTGGGTTAGGGTCTAATTGATATCACTAATTAGGTTTGAGTTGATTAAGGTTGACTAAACAGTAGGGGAGTTGATTAGTGAGTTCACAAACCAATTTTCATAATTTTAGGAGGTTTAAACAATTCTATAGAATTTTTCTAGGATTAATAAAGCTATGGTCACACTATTCTTATTGATTTAAATTCCTAGCTCAAATTGAATTCTAATCAGTTCTACAGTATAGAGCATTTCACAAGCTTTCCAACGCATATTCATTTGCTAGAAAAGGATTTGTAAATCTCTGGGAATTAAAGTTTGAAAATCATATCTGAATCATATTTGAATTAATTCGAAAACGAGCGGGAAATAAATAAAATTGAACGGACCGAATTCTAAACCGGCTGGGCCTATTTCAAACGAAACCCGAACGGGCCGGCCCATACCGCTTCGCCCGGGGCGGGATAATTTCTGTTTTTAAACCTGATAGGTGGAGCCCACCGGTCAGGTCCCTTAACGCACCGAATCGGTACGCGACCGATGGATCGCGATCTAACGGCTCTGATGCATCGTCTTCCTCAGCCAGGGCGGGGCTCAACGGCGTTTGCAGGGACGACTGTTCGACGGCGAGGGCATGACGGAGAGGAAGCAGAACTTGACGGTGGGTAGCAGATCGACGGCGGCGGCTCAGCTCCTCCACCTCGCACCAGCAGCAGCTCCAATGGTGGCCGGAGTCTCCCGGAACGCGGCGGCGCTCGCTCCCAGTGATCGGACGTTTCCGAGGGAGAGAGGAAGAGAGAGGTGTGGGGATCAGTTGCGGTGGGTGTGTGCTCCTTCTGGGGGTCGACGGGGAGGGTTTTATAGGCGTGGGAGGCCGAGGGCAAGGGCGGCCAGAGGGTGGCCAGTGCGGGGGCCCTGGCAGGGTGCAACGGCCACGCCGGGCACGGCGGTCTCGGGGGCGTGCTGGGGGGTGGTTGTCTCGGCCGCGGAGGGCTGTGGGTCGGCTCTGGCGAGGGCAAGGTGGTCGGGAGCTTGCAGAGAGGGAGAAGGAGAAGAGAGGGGGGGGTCCGGGTGCTGTCTTCCTCTCCTCCCATGTTGCACGGCTTGGGTCGGGGCAGAGGGCGCTGGGGTCGACCGCAGAGGTGTCCAGGAGCATGGCTACAGGCTTCGAGCGAGCAAGCACAGTGAAGCTCACAGTAGAAACGATTTTTGTCGATTTTTGTCTGCCAGGCGTTCGACGAAATGCTCGCAAGAGATTCAAATTCGAATTTTTGAAATTTTCCACTTTGGGTGATCAACATATTGGCCAAGGTTTCCAGTCATATTTTTGTTACAAAGAAATGTTAAGTTTTGCAGAAATCTTATTTCGAATTTGAAGTTTGGTCACTGATTCAGATTCAAAGTTTGACAGAAGTTTGAGTGATGTTCTGATTTGAATTTTGGGTAGCAACCTTTTGGTTGAGTTAGTATGCAACTTGGTAAAGCTCAACTAACTGGCCAAACACCAAGTTGAGTTACAGATTTCTTATTCTAAAGGCTCAAAGTAGGGTAGTCAATAAGATTTCCTAGATCATCTTATTCTTCTCTTTTTCTTTCTTTCTTTTGTTTCTTGTTTCCTTGGTTCTTATAATTTGTCTCAATTCCTTCTGTTGGTTAACTTAGAATTAACTAACCATTGCACAACCAAAAATAACACACATGAAATCATAAAATACACATAATGGAAAATACATGCATACATGCAATAATAGTTAAAAAGTTTTATCTTGGTCCAAAATTTGGCACTTTAATTAATAGAAAGTGGATTACAATTTCTGAGTTGTTACAATCTTCCCCCCTTAAAAAGAATCTCGTCCCCGAGATTCACCGATTAAGAACTAAAAAGATTGGGAAATTCTTTCTGGAGGTAATCTTCTCGTTCCCACGTAGCTTCATCTTCGGTGTGATTACTCCACTGAACTTTCAGAAACTTGATGCTTCAGGTTCAAGTGGTTCTATATGCTTCCTCGAGGATACGAATAGGCACTTCACGATAGGTCAAATCCTTGTTGATGTCCACAGAACGGTGATCAATATTCTTGAAGACTTCTGGCTTCTCCGGCACTTCAAGACATTTCCGAAGTAAAGACACGTGAAAGACATCGTGTACTTCAGACAATTCAGGGGGCATTTCCAACTGATATGACACTTCTCCTCTGTGGCTTAGCACCTTGAAGGGTCCAATATACCTTGGTGCAAGCTTTCCTTTCACTTGGAATCTCTGCATTCCCTTGAGGGGTGATACTCTGAGATAAACAAAATCTCCAATCTGGAAGGTCAGTTCTCTACGTCTCTTGTCGGCATAGCTCTTCTGTCTAGACTGGGCTGCCTTGAGGTAGTCACGAATCATGCGAACTTTCTCCTCGGCTTCTTGCAGAATATCAGGTCCAAATATCTGACTGTCTCCGGTTTCTGACCAATTGAAAGGGGTACGACACTTTCTTCCATATAAAGCTTCAAATGGGGCCATTTGCAAACTGGCTTGATAACTGTTGTTGTAGGAAAATTCTGCGAAAGGCAGACAATCTTCCCACTTACCTCCATAGGCTAGAACACAGGCTCTCAACATATCTTCAAGTATCTGATTTACTCTTTCTGTCTGTCCATCAGTCTGAGGGTGGTAAGCTGTGCTAAAGGCTAATTTGGTTCCAAAAGCTTGGTGCAAACTTTTCCAAAATCTTGAGGTGAATTGGGTTCCTCGATCGGAAACTATGGTTTTAGGGACTCCATGCAGACTAACAATTCTGGATAGATAAAGATCTGCTAGCTGTCCTGAGGTATAAGTGGTCTTGATAGGAATAAAGTGGGCAACTTTGGTCAGTCTATCCACAATGACCCAGATAGAGTCATTTCCATGGCTAGACCTTGGAAATCCAGTGATGAAATCCATGCCAACAGATTCCCACTTCCATTCCGGAACTTGCAAAGGTTGCAGCAATCCCGCAGGACGTTGATGTTCCGCCTTGACTCTTTGACAAATATCACACTTAGATATGAATGAAGCAATCTCACGCTTCATTCCATGCCACCAAAATTGTTCCTTTAAATCTTGATACATCTTGGTTCCACCGGGGTGGATGGAGTAAGGCGTTTCATGGGCTTCTCTCATAATAACTTCTTTCAACTCTGAGTCCGCAGGCACACAAATACGTCCCTTATACCAAAGAACTCCTTGATCATCTTCTTCAAATCCTGGCACCTTGCCAGAACTGATTCTGCGCTTGATTCCGTCAATACTCTTATTTCCCTTCTGGGCTTCTTTGATTTGGCTCATCAAGGTGGGTTGAAACTCAAGGTTGGCTAAGAATCCTCCACTGACTAGTTCCAATCCAAATTTTTCAAACTCTTGGTGCAACAGGGGTTTCTCCTCTTTGATCATCATATTCAACGAGCAGGGCTTCCTACTCAATGCATCGGCCACTACATTGGCTTTACCGGGGTGATAATGGATTTCCAAATCATAATCCTTGATCAGCTCTATCCATCTTCTTTGCCTCATGTTCAACTCCTTCTGGGTGAAAATATACTTCAAACTCTTGTGATCAGTGTAGATCTCACAACGGTTACCCATAAGATAGTGCCTCCAGGTCTTCAAAGCTAGAACTACCGCTGCTAACTCCAGATCATGAGTTGGATAGTTTTCTTCATGAGGTCGAAGCTGCCGAGAGAGGTAAGCTATGACCTTGCCTTCTTGCATTAACACACAACCAAGTCCAAGTTTGGAAGCGTCGCAATAGACATCAAAGTTCTTGGTGATATCGGGCATGGTTAGGACGGGAGCGGTCACCAATCGCTTCTTGAGCTCTTGACAACTTTCTTCACACTTAGGGGTCCATTCAAACTTCTTGTCCTTCTTCAACAGCTGGGTCATTGGCCGGGCAATGCTTGAAAACCCTTCAACAAATTTGCGGTAGTATCCCGCTAATCCGAGAAAACCTCTAACTTCAGTTTGAGTGGTAGGTGCTTCCCATTCCATGACTGATTTGATCTTCTTTGGGTCTATTGATATTCCTCCAGCTGATAACACATGGCCTAGGAATCCAACTTCTTTCAACCAAAACTCACATTTACTGAACTTGGCATACAGCTGATGCTCTCTCAGAGTCTCTAGGATTAGCCTCAAATCGGTTGCATGCTCTTCTTCAGACTTGGAGTAGATAAGAATGTCATCAATGAAGACAACGACAAACTTATCCAAAAACTCCATGAAAACCTTATTCATGAGATTCATGAAATAAGCAGGGGCATTGGTTAATCCAAAGGACATTACGGTGTACTCATACAATCCGTATCGGGTAGTGAAGGCTATTTTGGGTATATCAGTTGCACGGATCTTCAGTTGATGGTATCCAGTTCTAAGATCTATCTTCGAGAAGACTCGAGCTCCGGTCAATTGGTCAAACAGATCATCTATCTTCGGAAGAGGATACTTATTCTTGATGGTCACATCATTTAGCTTGCGGTAATCAGTGCACAGTCGGCTGGAACTGTCACTTTTATCCACAAACAGAACGGGTGATCTCCATGCAGAAGAACTTGGCTGAATCAATCCCTTACTCAAAAGGTCATCCAATTGCTTCTTCAACTCTACTAGTTCAGCTGGGTTCATACGATAGGGTCGTTGGGCGATGGATCCAGTTCCGGGAATAAGCTCAATGATAAACTCAATATCCCGATCCGGTGGCATTCCGGGTAGCTCATCGGGAAAAACATCCGGGTATTCACAGACGATGGGAATTTCCTCTATGGTTGGCCCTGAGATACTCTTATGACATCTGGGGATTTGGGTGGGTTTAACTGACACATGCTTTACTAAAACTCCATGGCTACTCCTCATGGTGATGGTCTTTTTGGCACAATCTATAATTCCTTGGTGTTGAGACATCCAATCCATACCAAGGACTACTTCTAATCCTTTGGTTTCTAACACAATCAAACTGGCTAAGAATGAGATCCCATGGATTTCTATGGGCACTGCCAAGCAGGTACAACTAGCCTTGGTGATTGACCCAGGTATTTGCACAGACATGATATTTTTCAGGGGTGTGGGTTGAAGTCCACTTTTATCAACGAATAACTGAGTAACAAACGAGTGGGAAGCTCCAGAATCAAACAGAACTCTTGCAGGAACTGAGTTAATAGGGAACATACCAAGCACAACGTCGGTTGCCTCCTGAGCTTCTTCAACATTCATGTGGTTCAGACGGCCTCGGGGGTGAGGCTGGTTCCTTGGGGGATAATTCTTGCCATTTCCAACACGGCGCTGCTGCTGAGCAGGAGCAGTGGTCTTGGATGCGTCATTCAGCTTCTTGGGGCACTCATTGGAGTAGTGCCCTTTGAGTCCGCACTCATAACAGGTAACTCCAGACTTGTCACCAGGCTTGGGTAGCACAGGGGTGCCATTTGGCCTAGGGGTATTGGTGTTGAAGTTGTTGCCACTAGGTCTTGGAGGTGCACGGTTGAAGTTGTTGCCGGGCGGACGGTTGGGGTAGTTGGGGCGTGGAGCAGGTGCAGATGGCCTCATAGGTCTAGGGGCGAAACCCATAGGTGGATTTCCCCTTGGCTTCTGCGAATTGCTCGAGTTGCCTTGATACATCATACGGCGCTTGCGGTTCTCTGCAGCTTGCTTGAGTTTGCCTTCCATCTGAATGGCAGAGTCAACCAATGACTCCAGGTCGGCAAAGTGAATGCTGACCAAGACACATTGCATCTCATCATGAAGTCCATCCAGAAACCTTTCTTGCTTCTTCTCAGTGGTGTTGGTGTCATCTGGGGCATACCTAGATAAGGTAAGGAACTTGTCACGGTAATCAACCACAGATAGGGAACCTTGCTTCAGATTTCTAAACTCATCTCTCATCCTTTTAACCAATCCCAAAGGAACATGGGCTTTGCTGAACTTGCTTTTAAACTCCTCCCAAGGCATCACGTACCCTTGGGCTTGCATTGCACGAGTGCTATCCCACCAAGCTCTTGCGGCTCCCGCAAGATAGTGGGTGGTGTACAAGACCTTCTCATTTTCACCAACTTCGGCGACTGCCAAATTGTTCTCCATAGTGCGAAGCCATTCATCAGCATCTAAGGGTTCTTCAGACTTAGTGAATATAGGTGGATTGGTGTTTTGGAAACTCCTTAACTTGGATCGGTGATCACCATGGCCATTGTTTTCTCCTTCACCATGGCCATTTCCATTGCCATTGTTGTGGTTCATTGCCATCTGGGTTAACTGCTGAAGAGTGGCCAAGTTAGCTTGGCGCTCAGCTCGGGCTGCTTCCCGGTCTTCCATGATCAACCTTAGTAGTTCGGCCATTTCTGGGTTCGGGGGTGGGGGTGCTCGCGGCATCTGAAGATAAGGTGTGTAAGACAAGAGGGAAAAACTAATTGGCTAAGATTTAATGTAACATATATGATGCATGTTTTTGTCTTACGAAGGCCTTAAGGGCCAAATTCATATTTCATTCAACAAGCATCAAACATAACATACATACGAGTTCACACATTACAAATGGTTTACATCAAACCATTGCGACTCGTCTACTAGAGAGGGGGATACAACTCACACCTACACGAAGTGACTCAAGGTGAACTCATAACTAGATAACACGGAAGTCTCCAATCTAAACATCGGGCTCCTCGGGGTCTTCCTACTCATCGTCCACAATGAATCCATTCTCCTCAGGATCCTCCTCATCATCAAGGTCCTCCATGAAGTCATCCTCATCACTAATGAGGGCATTATCCTCCTTGCGGAGATCAATGCCTTCCTCCTCACCAAGGTGGTCCTCTAGACTCTCAATGTACTCAGTCAGCTCAGCCACATTGGCCTTCAACTCCTCAATGGTGTGATCCCTCTCATCGCGCTGGCGGCGAAGACTCTTGCGATCCCTAGCAAGAATCCTGACAGTGCTCCTTGCCTCCACCAGTGCGAAGTGCTCAAGGTTTGCCTTGGTACGGGCTCGATCTGCCTCCTGCTGACTGGAGTACAGCAAGAAGTCCATATGATCGATGTAGGTACTCGGCTCATTCTGCCCGGGCATGTTTGCGGGACGCCCATCCGCATCACGCCGAGCGAAGTTCCTAAAGCGCTCTCCCTGGACATCCTCAACATGCAGTCCGCACAAGCGGGCGTGCATCTCCTGCATACCTCGGACCAAACCATCGGCCCAAGTGTTCTCCACAAGCTCAAACTTGATCCTTGGAGAACTCAAATCTCCCTTCTTGCCATGGCAACTGGCCCTGACAAGCCACCGTAGCTCTCCGTCCGGGTGCTCATTGAGCACGGCTCCCTTGAACTCCGGATACAGACGGTTCAGGAACAAGGTCAGGGTGGTGAGGTCGCGCTCGAAACAAAGGCTGCCACCATGGCCCAACTGGTACTGCTCAGTGAATACCGGTGCCATCTACAACATTTTAGATTAGATTAAGTTAGTGACCAACTCAAGTGTGCAAGATTTTAAGTAGGTAAACACTGAAGTAGGTACAAAACTTTGTAAATGGAGAGGAAAAGACTAAGCAATTTCAAACCATTACTTATATCTTTGCTTTTATAAAAGTTTCTGTAACGCCCATTCTAACTAAGGTCTCCTATGGTCAGCCTAGGCTCTGATACCAACTTGTGACGACCCCGAATTTATCACAAATTCGAAGTGCCCGTTATGCATTCCACCACAATCCCAGAATCATTGTTGTTATACACATAACGTAGTTGGTAACCAGTTCCATAGACATTACAATACGATGATTCAAATACAATGGTCATAGAGACCAAGTTCACATTACAATACAATATAGCAGCAGAAATAACGTCTTCGGGTCCATGCCTTCACCCTACAGGCAATGGCGTCTCAGTAGAAGATCTTAGTTCTGGTATTCTTCTTCATACCCTTCCTCCGGATACTCTTCCCCATAGTCTGGCCAAGTTGATAGCCAAGGACACAGCCGTGAGTACATTGGATGCACTCGCAAACCATCTTATAAATGAAGTGTTGAAGTAGATATGCAAGGTTGATATGGTGGACTAAGCACTAAGTTTAGTTTGCAAAAGCTAGTTTTATTTCCCAAGAACGTTCATTGGTAGAAAAGAAGTTTAGTTCTCTAAGTTTAATCTAAGGAACTTAAGTGTGTCAAGATCAAAGTCAAGTCAAGTCATGTCATTCACCCAGTTCACATAAGTTATTATCATTCTTGACAAAAGTCAAGTATAGTTTGCCAACTGTCCATAACCGAGGACGCGGCTATTCGAATAGTTTGAAAACCTCTGCAGAGGGGTACACTTTACCCACAAGATTCGATACATCTGCCGGGAGAAATCCACGGATCGTCATACACAAAGTATGGGGGGTTCAGATAATCAAACAAATTCTTTCACTTGCTTACTCTAGTACAGGATCCTTCCCTAGAGCCCGGGATACGGAAATCCCCGTTCCGGCGCCTCTAGTTTTGCCCGCTCCGGGATGCCGGATGAGTGGAATCTCCACTTGGTTCAGAAGTAACCGCGCACGGTGCACTTCCATAAGGTTTGATGCAAGGCCTCCCGTACTAGGGTAAACAAGCTACGGACTAAGCCCCTTCCCATTTAGGGGTAATGTGGTCGTACGGTAATGGTTTGAAAATCATATCTGAATCATATTTGAATTAATTCGAAAACGAGCGGGAAATAAATAAAATCGAACGGACCGAATTCTAAACCGGCTGGGCCTATTTCAAATGAAACCCGAACGGGCCGGCCCATACCGCTTCGCCCGGGGCGGGATAATTTCTGTTTTTAAACCTGACAGGTGGAGCCCACCGGTCAGGTCCCTTAATGCACCGAATCGGTACGCGACCGATGGATCGCGATCTAACGGCTCCGATGCATCGTCTTCCTCAGCCAGGGCGGGGCTCACCGGCGTTTGCAGGGACGACTGTTCGACGGCGAGGGCGTGATGGAGAGGAGGCAGAACTTGACGGCGGGTAGCAGATCGACGGCGGTGGCTCAGCTCCTCCACCTCGCACCAGCAGCAGCTCCAATGGTGGCCGGAGTCTCCCGGAACGCGGCGGCGCTCGCTCCCAGTGATCGGACGTTTCCGAGGGAGAGAGGAAGAGAGAGGTGTGGGGATCGGTTGCGGTGGGTGTGTGCTCCTTCTGGGGGTCGACGGGGAGGGTTTTATAGGCGCGGGAGGCCGAGGGCAAGGGCGGCCAGAGGGTGGCCAGTGCGGGGGCCCTGGCAGGGTGCAACGGCCACGCCGGGCACGGCGGTCTCGGGGGCATGCTGGGGGGTGGTTGTCTCGGCCGCGGAGGGCTGTGGGTCGGCTCTGGCGAGGGCAAGGTGGTCGGGAGCTTGCAGAGAGGGAGAAGGAGAAGAGAGGGGGGGTCCGGGTGCTGTCTTCCTCTCCTCCCATGTTGCACGGCTTGGGTCGGGGCAGAGGGCGCCGGGGTCGACCGCGGAGGTGTCCAGCAGCATGGCTACAGGCTTCGAGCGAGCAAGCACAGTGAAGCTCACAGTAGAAACGATTTTTGTCGATTTTTGTCTGCCAGGCGTTCGACGAAATGCTCGCAAGAGATTCAAATTCGAATTTTTGAAATTTTCCACTTTGGGTGATCAACATATTGGCCAAGGTTTCCAGTCATATTTTTGTTACAAAGAAATGTTAAGTTTTGCAGAAATCTTATTTCGAATTTGAAGTTTGGTCACTGATTCAGATTCAAAGTTTGACAGAAGTTTGAGTGATGTTCTGATTTGAATTTTGGGTAGCAACCTTTTGGTTGAGTTAGTATGCAACTTGGTCAAGCTCAACTAACTGGCCAAACACCAAGTTGAGTTACAGATTTCTTATTCTAAAGTCTCAAAGTAGGGTAGTCAATAAGATTTCCTAGATCATCTTATTCTTCTCTTTTTCTTTCTTTCTTTTGTTTCTTGTTTCCTTGGTTCTTATAATTTGTCTCAATTGCTTCTGTTGGTTAACTTAGAATTAACTAACCATTGCACAACCAAAAATAACACACATGAAATCATAAAATACACATAATGGAAAATACATGCATACATGCAATAATAGTTAAAAAGTTTTATCTTGGTCCAAAATTTGGCACTTTAATTAATAGAAAGTGGATTACAATTTCTGAGTTGTTACAGCTGCAGAACTCTTTCTGGAAAATTGCCGATTCCTTTAGGGTTTTCCGTCGGAGAGCTTCTTATAGGCGAAGGGTCGTCGTCAGGAGGCGACCAGGGGCTCCTCACCATAGGTGGGCGTGGCCAGGGCCTGGGCCGCGCCCCCTTATGGTGTGGGCAGCCTCTGGCCCCCCTCCGGCTCTCGTTCGGTCTTGGGTCCTCTTCCGGGAAAAATAGGAGTTCTGGAACTTGTTTCGTCCAATTCCGAGAATATTTCCTGTGTAGCATTTCTGAAACACAAAAACAGCAGAAAACAAGGAACTGGCACTATGGCATCTTGTTAGTAGGTCGGAAATCACATAAAAACGCCATGAAGTGTAACGAAACCCAAGGCAAATGGTGTAAAAAAACAAGCATGGAGCATTAAAAATTATAGATACATTTGGGACGTATCAGGGATCCAAGGGCTAGACACACCATAGTGTGGCACAGCCTACCCCTGGCCCACGCCACTAGGTGGTGGTGCCACCTGGCCCACCTCCTGCCGCCGCCCTTCCACCTATATATTCTCCTCGACGAGAAAACCCTAAACACCCGATAAATTTTCCAGAAAACATACTGCAAGCCGCCGCCATCGTCGACGCAAGATAGGGAGGGTCCAGAAGCTCTTCCCGGCACCCTGCCGACGAGGGGAATAACCACCGGAGGCCTTTTTCATCACAATGCCTGCCTCTGGAGTGATGTGTGAGTAGTCTACCTTAGACTACGGGTGCATAGCAGTAGCTAGATGGTTGTCTTGTCCTCCATGTGCTTCATGTTTAGATCTTGTGAGCTGCCTATCATGATCAAGATCATTGTTATGTAATTCTACATGTTGTGTTTGTTGGGATCCAATGAATATTGAGTACTATGTCAAGTTCATTTATTGATTTATCATCTCTATGTTGTTTATGATCTTGCATGCTCTCTGTTGCTAGTAGATATCTTGGCCGAGTAGATGCTAGTGACTCCAAGAGGGAGTATTTATGCTCGATAGTGGGTTCATGCCTCTAGTAATCTGGGGGAGTGACATAAACCTCTAAGGTTATAGATGTGCTATTGCTACTAGGGAGAAAACAAAAATCTTGTGTTCACGGACATTTGTATTGGTTATATTACACACTTTGCTTAAGGCGATAATCTGTTGCTTGCAACTTAATACCCAATGGTTGCTCGGATGACATCCGGTGGGTGGATTATTAGTCATAGATGCAGTTGGATTACGGTCTATGTATTATATTGTAATCCCAATTGAATCTCATAGTGATCCTCATGACATGTGTATGCTTTCTTTATTCTGTCAATTGCCCAACTATAATTCGTTTACCCAGTATGTAATTTATCTTCTGGAGAGACACCTCTAGTGAACTGTGGACCCCAGTCCATTCTTTTACATTCTTATTACCATTTACTATTTACTTGCATTATTTACTTTCTCACAAACTACTATCTTTTACCACACGATACGTTTTATCCTTTGTTTATAGCAAACCGGTGAGATTGACAACCTCATTGTAAGTTGGGGCAAAGTACTTTGGTTGTGTTGTATGCAGGTTCCACTTTGCTGCTGGTGCAAAGCTGTCACCAAGCCAGCGAGCAGCAACCTTCAGAAGTTGGTTCTTTCTCCTACTAGTTTGATAAACCTTGGTTTCATACTGAGGGAAGACTTGCTGCTGTGCTTATCATACCTTCCTCTTGGGGTTCCCAACTAGGTGCCTAACAAGCACTGTCAAGCAATTTTTCTAGCGCCGTTGCCGGGGAGAAAGAGGATTTCTGCAAGGGGAGTCTCTCGCTTCCAATATTTTACTTTGTTATTGTTTTGCTTTACTTTATTTTGCTTGCATCCTTTTATCGAAAATACAAAAAAATTAGTTCTTTTATAGTTGTTATTTTTGCTTGTCTGCTTTTAGTTTTGCTAGAATGGGTACTCCTGAGAACACCAAGTTGTGTGATTTTACTAGCACCAATAACAATGATTTTATCTACACTCCTATTGCGCCACCTGCTCTTGAGGCAAATTTTTATGAGATTACACCTGCTTTGTTGAATCTTGTTATGAAAGAGCAATTTTCTGGTGTTAGTACTGATGATGCTGCAACTCATCTCAACAATTTTGTTGAGCTATGTGAGATGCAGAAGTATAAGGATGTAGATGGTGATATTATTAAGCTTAGATGTTTCCTTTCTCTTTAAGAGGAAGAGCTAAGGATTGATTGCTATCTTTGCCTAAAAATAGTATTGATTCTTGGGTTAAGTGTAAGGATGCTTTTATTGGAAAATATTATCCTCCTGCTAAGATTATAGCTTTGAGAAGTGATATTATGAAGTTTAGATAGTTTGATAATGAACATGTTGCTCAAGCTTGGGAAAGAATAAAATATTTGATAAAAAATTGTCCCACTCATGGACTGACTACTTGGATGATTATCCAAACCTTTTATGTAGGACTGAATTTTTCTTCAATAAATCTCTGGGATTCAGCTGCTGGAGGTACTTTTATGTCCATCACCTTGGGCACCGCAACGAAGCTTTTTGATAATATGATGATAAATTATTCTGAGTGGCATACCGAGAGAGCTCCACAAGGTAAGAAGGTAAATTATGTTGAGGAAACCTCTTCCTTGAGTGATAAGATTGATACTATTATGGCTATTCTTGCTAATTATAGAGCTCATGTTGATCCTAATAATGTTCCTTTGGCCTCTTTGGTTGCTCAAGAAGAGCATGTTCATGTAAACTTCATTAGAAATAATAATTTCAACAACAGTGCTTATAGGAACAACTTTGCTAGCAACAATTATAGGCCATATCCTTGTACCAATGGTAATGGTTATGGCAACTCTTATGGTAATTCCTCCAACAACACTAGGGGGCACACCCTCTAATCTTGAAGTCATGCTCAAAGACTTCATTGGTAAATAAACTGCTTTTAATAAGTCTGTTGAGGAAAAGTTGGATAAAATTGATGTTCTTGCTTCTAAAGTTGATAGCCTTGATCTTGATGTTGAACTTCTGAAACTAAAAGTTTTTCCTAATAATGTGAAAGAAAGCAAGACTTTGAATGCCATTCAGGTTAGAATTGATCATAATGTTAGGATGTTAGTAGAACTGCATGCTAGGTGGGAAAGAGAAGATGAGATGGCTAGAAATATGAACGTTTGTACTATTACCACCACTAGTGATGTTGTTTCAAATGCTAGCAATCCTCTTACTTTGATTGGTATAGAGAAAACTCCTACTCCTTGTGCGACAAAGCCTAAAACTGCACAAACTTTTTCTACAAAAAGTGCTAAAAAATTTCGGAGTATGGGAGACGATAGCTCTACTATCTTTAATGATTTTGATGTTGATGGTTGCAATATCTCTGAAGTAATTGTGTTCTTGCAAAATCTTGCTTTAAGTCCTAATGCTAGTTCTATGAATGTTGCCTTTATAAAGCATATTACGAATGCTCTCATGCAAATTAGGGAGGAAAAGTTAAAACAAAAGGTTTCCATTCCCAAGAAGTTATAAGATGGTTGGGAGCCCATCATTGATATGAATGTGAATGATTTTGATTACCATGCTTTATGTGATCTTGGTGCAAGTATTTCTATTATGCCTAGAAAGATTTATGATATGCTTGGTTTATCACCGCTTGAAAATTGTTATTTTGATGTTCCTCTTGCTGATGTTGCTAAGAAAAAACCTTTGGGAATGATTAATAATGTTCTTATTATGGTTACCAATAACCTTGTTTCCGTTGATTTTCTTGTTTTGGATGTTGAATGCAATGCTTCTTGTCCTATTATTTTAGGAAGACATTTTCTTAAAACCGTTGATGCCATCTATTATATTATTAAAACAACTAACAACCAATGGTGTTGATTAGCTAGAAATAAAGGACGGCTAGGATTATGGACTGCGGAGACACGTATGCGTATAGGAAAGAAGCAACGTGAGGTGTCCGGGCTCACCACCACTAGTGGAAAAACGGGCTTCCATTCGTCTCATTTGTCTCGGACCAAATTCAATCCGCGGCTAAAGGGTCCATCAGTCCCGGTTCATTTGAAAATGTGGGTCAGGGGGCATTAGTCCCGGTTCAAAAGGGACCTTCAGTCCCGGTTTCACCTAACAGCCGGGACTAATGCCCCATGGCCCTTTAGTCCCGGCTCGTGGCACAAACCGGGACTAAAGATTACTCTTTAGTCCCGGTTCGTGCCACAAGTCGGGACCAATGACTCGTTTAAACGAACCGCCCACTTCGCGCCAGTTATCGATCGACGACGCTTCGGATATCGATCGACATTAACACGACGACGCTTCGTAGTCGCGCGCTGATCGGGAACCGTCGCCGGCGACCTTGGAAACTCGCCTGCATTCACATCATCACCGGCGTGCTCATCTTCCCTCTCTCTACACTATATATAGCATCGCATTTGATCATCTAAAAGCACACCATTGCATAGCTTCTTCTTCCCCAAACATCTCTCTCCACACCATACCGTGCCGGCGCAAGCGAGCTCTCTCTCCCTCCTCGACGACAATGGAGGAGCAACATTGGCCCCGGTCTCGGATCTACTACGTGGTCATCGAAGAGATGAACTTCACCATCACGGAGACTCTCCGTGCTTCGAGGGTGGAGAAGTGGATCCGCATGGTCAAGCGCTGGTTCCTCGACGACGCACCGGTCAAGTGCGTGGGCTTGGACTGTGAGTTCACCACTCACGCGCACCCTCAATGTGCCGCCGTCCTTCAACTCTCGGTGGAGTCCGAGATATTGGTATTTCAAATTTGCAAGGCCAATGGCGTGCCGCAACTACTCAAGGACTTCTTGAAGGACACCACCATCAAGTTTTGTGGTGCGGCTATCGACAACGATCTGCGCAAGCTAAGGCCATACGGAATTGTCATTCCGTCCGCGTATGATCTTCAACAAGTTGTCCCAAACCCCACTAGCAAGCCAACGCCGAGTCTCTATGATTTGGCCAATGCTACTATTGGGACACATCTTGAGAAGAAGAAGAGGGACAAGAGGAAGAAGGAGAAGAAGTACAAGAAGAAGGGAGAAGAAGAAGAAGAAGATAATGATGAAGAAGATGAACTAATTTTTGGTTGAGAAAAAGTTCCATTAAGCTTGAACCAACTAAAATATGCCGCTTTAGACGCTCGCCTAGGCTTTGAGATAGCTAGGAGATTCTGGAAGCTAAAGGCCTACAATAGCAATGTTGATCGTCTTAACCTTAATAATTAGGTGGATGATTATGTATGGAAAAATGTTGGATGAGCAATCGAATTTGTGATTTTTCAAGTATTTTGGCTTTTTTGAATATTTTAATCATCTAAAAATTAATAATTAAATTATATATAAAGATTATTTGAAATTCATTGGTGCTTATTATTCGTAATCATTGTTTCTTATTTTGTGAATTTATTTGGAATTTAAAAAAGTAATATTATATATTACCAAAGTGTATAGGTTAATAGAATTGGTAGCATGCAACTATCAACAAGTCGCGAGCGCAGTCTTGGAAGCTAGTAGGGAAGGAATGGAGAAGTTAACCCTGCTAAGGGTGGAGCAGTGTGAGGATGGGTGACCGACCGGGAAGTGAGGACCACAAGTACTTGTAAGTGATTTGAGATATAGAGTGAGAGCTATAAGTATCTAATTTGATATGAGATATGAGAATAGAGAAGATTAGATAATAGAGAAATAAAGAAATAAAGAAATAAAGATAATACAGAAATTCCGAAACAGAAAATACAATTTTATTCTGAATAGACCTTTAGTCCCGGTCCCTGTTACGAACCGGGACCAAAGGTCCTCCAGCCGCTGCACATGCCCCGGGCCACGTGGAGGACCATTGGTCCCGGCTCGTAAGCAACCGGGACTAAAGGCTGGAGCCTTTAGTGCCGCATGGTTAGTCCCGGTTGCGGAAACCGGGATTAATGGCCTTTACAAACCGGGATTGAAGGCCTTTTTTCCACCAGTGCACGCACATTGTGCAATCAGAAACCAAATAGACTATTAATATGAACACATCTGTCTTAACATCGTGTCTTTAGGCACTCCGCCGTGGCCGTCGCGGCCGCTGTTCCCATCGTAATCTATCGTGTCTTCGAGAGCGTCGTTTTGGCAGATGAGCTGCCTGCAGCACGATATCGTCGTCGGTCGTTTGTGCCTTGAGATCCATCTTGTCAGAGATTTATTAAGATACACAGCGATATACGGGGCCATGAATAGGGCGGTGTATTCGGTCAGCACACCTGAGCCCGCGCTGAGTGGGGGTAGTTGTCCGCTGAGAATCAATGTGATGCGAGTGACCTGACGGGGCTGCCTTGAACATGTCAGGAAAGCAAGGAGCTGTGCACGAAGTGTGCATCGAATACACAGCCCATGTAAACACATGGACCTCGGCTGCTTTGCACTAAATTTGGTTGTCCCGCATATTATTATAGATCCATTTGACATAATCAAGACGTGTCGCACTAATGTAACTAGATGATACCCCGCGCGTTGCTGCTGAACTTCTTGTCAAATTTGATGAAGTACAATAACTTATTATGATAAAATCAACTAAATTAAATGTTTGCGCACCACTATACAAACTTAAAATGCAAACATGGTAAATACAGACAATTCCACCTAAGTGACATCTGGAACCAAAATTCTATTAACTTTAACAAACTTAAGAATTCACAATGATAAGTAGTCTGAGAACTTAGTTTTAAGGATTCAGCCCATAATGTGTGTTTTCAGACTGGGCAAACACAGCGGTTTTCTGATAGTGTAGGAATTTGATTCGTCCTTTCTAGTCTCTTGTTGCAGTAGCCTATTTCCACTGAGCAAACGTAAAAGGGGTAGCCTTGTTCAAGATCTACAGAGAAAGAAAGCAATAAGTTTAGGTATATTCGAAATTGCAACTCATGATTGAGAAGATGAAATGATGATATAAAGATATAATACATACACAAAGAATAATACCATCTCGTTAGCATAATATAGGGAAACAACAACAATGTGGGAAATACCAGAGACTATATATATATGGGCCTCTGAAAGTAAGCTGATTTCATAAAATAAAGATGAAGGGCATGTCTGGAGCCAGAATCATCAACGCCAAGAAACTTCGAAAAAAAATGTTGAGGTTTGACGAACACATACCTGAAAGTAATAATCAAGATGGGAAACGTAAGATGCATTCACCAAAATAAAAATATGTTTTAAAACAATAAGATCATAAGAGCAGATATAACCGCAGTGGTGGGAGTGCAAAGATTGTACTTGAAAGAAGCAAAACACAAAGGTGGTAGCCTATACTAAATAGAGCAGCAGGTACACGCTACATATAATTCATAGAACAAAAAACCATGATGGTGTCAATTAACTTTTAGACCTTCCAAAAACAGTAGACATCGACCATCAATAAATATGAGGGTATGAACAGCTGATACATACCTAGCAGATAAAATTCATCATAAGAGTATAAAAATTTCAAAGAAATCTGAAGGCTTATATTTGCCAATAAAGAGTAGTTCTCACTTATGATGTCGCAAGAACACTTTTCACGTCTAACTACAACTACAGAGATGGCAGAATTTTGAACATACTGAGGATGTAGTGTCAGGCAACTTATGTAACATTTTTTAGGCAGCAATGTACCTGATACATATGGATCACTGATAAAAGGGGTAATGACATGTACAGTCTATAGTCCAGATAGTCACCTTTGAGATGGCAATGAAGATCAAGAAAAGAACAGTATGGGGTAACTTATCAGGCTCTACGCTGCTTTTTCACCAGTTCAAAGCTGTAGAAAATCACAACAAAATGTGTCACCTAACGGTTTTGATGAAAACTATCAACCTAATCACGAATTCTACTTTCCATGCGACAAAGACGACATTTGTATCAAGCTATTGGGGGATTGGAAAGGGGGGAAACAAAACAAATCAAACATGAGCCAACTGCTTAAGCGTAATTCATTCCAACAGATTCCAAAAATATATGTACTTATTTTAGTTCTAATAATAATACTTGGTGGGCATGTACCTGGTCAGTAAGGAACTACACAGGCTACTGTAGAGGGAAATAAGATTCAGTCCTAAGTGCATCTTCACTGGTGACAACTGCGGCAAGACTGCACGACGGCAAGCTCAAGAAGAGGTCTAATTATTATAACTGGGATTGGCACCTACCTGGCCAGTTTAGAGTTACTCGGCTATAGCGGCGGGCATATTCAGTCCTAAGTGCATCATCTTCATTAAGGAATATTGCTCAGCGGCGGCAATTTGAAGCAGATGGAAACAGCGAGGAGAAGGGAGACGCTGGTCGGTGAGTTGGAGGAGCGAGGGAATGAAAATCTGCAGTCCACTCCAATGGAGATTAGATCACAGGAATAGAACTCCTGATATAATTGTGACGACAGAAGATGCACGTGCTTTTTCAGCGAGAAGCGTGGTTTCTTCCTCCTTGCTTGGGCAACCAACAATCAGAATCCAATCAAATCAGTGGGGACAAAGTAAAATCCCAATAGAATCAGCGGGGACTTGTGTAGAATCGAACGAAAATCCAACAAAATCAGGCTAAGCAAAACTTCGATCGGGAGAGCAACCTAACACTTAACAATTTGACATAGAGGAGTAAGGGGATAAAAAAGGAGAAGGAGATTTTGGAGTGGACAGCTACCATAGTGGAGAAAAGCGCCCTGCAGGCTGGGGCGCTGGAAAGCCATGGAAACACGGGAAGCTTTTTAAAGATGGAGGCGAGGCCGGGTCCGTTCAACTTTTAGCAGTTTCTTGTATATTTGCAGGGCAATAATTACCGATAAATGTTGGGCGTCGTGGGGCAGTTTCAGGAGCGTTTGTGGCGAGGAGGGCATAGGTCGCGGCCACGGAGAGCACGACCAGGGAAGACGAACGATGGCCAACAGGTTTTTTTTAGGGGTTTGTCTATGTCTCAGTCGCCTGAGAAATAGTTATTTCTCAGCCACTCAGAAAAGTGCAACCGTAGTTCAAAGAAAAGTGCAACCGCAACGAGAAAAGTGCAACCGATGCGTATTTTTTAGGGTGACTGAGAAATAACAATTTCTCAGTCGCCTGTTACTTAGCAAATCCGTTTTTTTAGAGGAATGGCGAGGGAATGAACCGACTTGTCTAGCTCATATAAGTGTTTCTCGTCTAGCCCAAGTAGGAGCGTCGGGCGCCCAGGCCATGTAAGAAGAAGTAAATTTCTAAAAAAAAACGTACAAAGAAGTAATGTCTAACCCGCCTAATAAATCGTGGAGAGGTAAAGAGCGAAAAGTGACGTATGACAATGAAGTGACGTGGACGCACGAGAAGTCAGTAAAATCTGGTAGTGGGGGCTTGCTATTTAGATATAGAAGATAAGACAGAGAGTGGTCATTTGTAGCTCGGGTTACATGGTGATTTTTGAAGCATTCAAGTTTTGAATTCAAACATTTTAAAAAATTCTGAAAAAATATTAGGACGCAGACAGTGTTGTATTTTATCACTGTGCAAATTTTCAGAATTAAATATAATGTATTTTAGGCTCAGAAAAAATGGTAAGTTTAAATTTTGTTATCCCTAAATAGTGATGAACAGTACAATGAAGCCTATTTTTTGTATTCTTGTGAAATTTTGTCATTTTTACTGAGGCCAAAACACAACAAATTTTGGGCTGCAAATTTACACAATAATAGAGTACAACATTGCGGATATCCACGGCTCACGGGAACAAATGCACTCATTGTTCGAAAAACATTACAAAATATTAAAACAATTGGGATATGTTTTTTTACATGTACGTCCCAACATTTTATGTTCAGACACAAATTTTCAGAAAAAGATAACATTTTTTGGGTCCCATATAAAAAAGACAAATTTGTGTGCGAGCATATGCCTATTCACGAGACATTATTTTGTCTTTTTACCAAGGACACATAAAAGGTTTTTGTTTTTGCAATAACTCGTGTTCAAACATAGAATGTCCTAATCTACAAGCAAAATTTTTGTTCCAATTTTTATATACTTTAAAATTTGTTTTTTATGTATTTTCTATAATAGGTTCATATAGACCCGAGAGCCAAAATGCACCATCCTCCAACATTGTCTACGTCCAAGATATTTTCTTCAAAAATTACCAAAATATTTAAATCTGAAATTTTAAAGTTTCAAAAACGAAAAACCAAACTGGGCTCCCTCCAGTACGAGCACCAGTTTCTGAATAAGACATCAAACCTACAGTTATAAATTGATCTACCGTTAAGATTATGATCATGTGTTTACGATTAGTCTTCCTACCTAATTTCTAATTACGTCTTGAATAAAGAACATTTCAATTAGGGACATGCTAATCTTGACTAATTACTCTACTAATGATTTTTTGTTTACTTTATAGGCATCTCTATTAGTCACGAGATGTATGCAATCTCACATGTGTCTCATCTCGCCTGACACTTGAGCTCGACCGCTGGCATCTATTTCAACATGCATGGTCCAGAAATCGATGGGAGACAGGAACATGCGCCGCAGTGAAACAGATAAGCACTGTTTCCTGCAGTGCGCTCGTCGGGCTGAATACACTGCTATACCGTTAATTCCACTGATCGAATACATGGACAGTGGGAATCCCAAGGTGTTCTACGCGGCCATGATGTCGTGCCCTAGACAGCTCGGCCTCCAAATCGATTATTCGTGTCTTCCTGCTGTATTGCGACTTCTGAGGCCCAAGCATGTCTAAAGCATGCTGCCGCCACCTTATTCCTGTCCGGTCAAACTCTAGCTTCTAGGCACATCAGCTATCGTGAGATTCCAATGGATTCCTCCTCCATATATACACCATGCAGCGATGCAGCTATGCAACTATGCAACAGGCATTGATCGATCTATCTCATTAACCTTTAGTTGCCTGATGCACACACCCGGATACTCTTTTTTTTTTTGGTGTGCCTGATGCACACACCCGGATACTCAATGCCACCATCGGCCCATCGCTTTGCATGGACCCGATCGGGTCGTGCAGTTCGACGAAAAAATTGGGCTTGATTGGCCTTGCTTACAACTGCGGCACAAGCAGCATAAACACGATCGGTTGCGCAGCTCGATGAACAAATCAGGGTTGATCGGTCTGGCTTACAACAACCGCACGAGCAGCGACCACAAAAGCCGCCCTGTATATCAGGAATTGCCAGCGTCCCCATGCCAGTATAACACATCCGATGAGCTGGAGGCGACAACAGCGATCTCGCCTCACGAAATTAACTCGAGGCGATAACGGCGAATTCGCGCTCACAAATGCAAAACATGCCCTGAGTCTACTTCAAGGTCTTCCACGAGTGCGTATAGCAATATCGATCCGGCGAGAATCTAAGATGTCTGAAGCTGATGGCGACCTGCCGACACTAAGGACAAAACAGAGGTGCGACGCCTGACGGGGGTTAAGAATTTGCTGACTTGGCTTGGCTATTTTTTGATTTTTAATATACTCTCCAGGACCATTTGCATTCAGAGAATTTGATGATACGATGAAGGCTGAACGCATAAATATGCAACTATTCGGGAGGTTATAGATCGCATGTAGGGAACACGTCGTATTTAAGGTAAGAAATAGTTAATTATCTAAACTGTAATCTATATAAATGCAGGGAAACTAATATCATGTCAATAATGCTGATTAGAATATCGTGATAGTGCAGATGTGTCAACAATAAAAAAATAATGAAATAATTGGAGAGAGCGGTTGAATGAATAATCTACATTCAAGTGGATATGTACCGAAAGCAAGAGGCGGGAATGGACAAGATGATGCGACAGAACAAATGATTCATACATGTTCTTCATCGGCCACAACCCTATGTAAGGAGTCAACGAAAGGTCAACCGCGACATCGGAGAGAAGCTCCCAACAAGAGTTATCTCATTCTCTCTACAACAACCACTAGATACTTTTGTAGAACAACAAAGATGAAGGGCAGCGCTAGATCAGTGGCTCCGGCAATCATCCTCTCGCCAGTCAGACCAAAAAACAGAGCATGTCATCCAACCTTTGGGGATGCGCATCCATGCCACTCGAATTTGCGCAACGAGATCAAAAGTTCGTCAATAGAGATGGTAGAGGATAAAAACGGGATTGCATGAGGCGGAACAAAAAAGTGAGGCCAGAGATATTTAATTTTTAGAACCGTGAGGGCAACGATACTGAATCGATATGGATGCAAAGAAGGTAGGTCTCACCGACTAAGGGCTGGCAACTCGACAGGAGGTGGAAAATTAGGACGAGTTAGTGTGCATCAACAATTTAACCAAAGGTAACCCTATAAAAAATTCATTCACAGAAGTATAGGATACTCCATTCAAAAGATAACAATGCTATTACTTATGGAAATAAAACAAAACACAGAAAGATAGAAGAAATATTTAATTATACAAAGCAGTTTTTGATATGAAACCCAAAAACAATTATTTCTGATTCTAAACAAGTAAATTCATTCAAGTATAACACAACCAATATATCTGCAACAGATGAACTAATGTGCCAAAATATCACATTAGTTACCTATTATAATGTCGATAAAAACCAACAATATTTTCACCTATTAAAAATAGTCACACATACACAATTACATTATGAAAAATTTATTTCATTCGTCTAAGTTAAACATGTGGCCAAAATATATTGTAAATATAAAATCTAGCCGTGCAAATGCGCGCGCAAGGAAGGCGCCATTAAATATCAATTCCCACTCAAGAAAGGTATGGAACACTTCCCTAGAAAGAGAAAGAAATTAGTTTTTGACTCTATTCTTAGAGCAAATTATGAACTTGATGCTTCATCGCTTGAAATTACTTGATTTCCACTTCCTGTGCCTAGCTCAAAGGCGTTAAAGAAAAACTCTCTTGGGAGATAACCCAATGTTTTTTTCAGTAGTTTTTCTTTTTCTTGAGTCTTGGAAGTTATTACTACTGTAATGACCTCTCCTTGTCATTTTTATTTCATTTTTGTGACAAGAAGAACCTCTAATTGGAGAAAGGTAAGATTTGGGAAAGTTGCTGTCCTGAAACAGATTTCTACACTGTACCGTAAAAATTCGTGAAAATTCTCAGAATGTCTTTTTGATCTGCGATTTCTTGTGCATATGCCCCATGTTATTTCCAAACTTTTATTAGTTTTGCACTTTTATATTTTGTAACATCCCACTTTTTGTAAACCTTTTTAGACCAAAGTTTGACACTTTATTTTTGGCTAAATTAAAAACTTTCATTAAAATATGTGCTTAAGTGCTTGCATGTATTATTGCATGTATGAGTGTGCATGATTTCAAGTAAGTGCATGTGTGTGCTTGTTGATTTTTGCTTGATCTTAGTTTCAACACAACAAACACCTTTATTCATGAATTCAACTTGATGCTATGATTTTATGCAGAAATTCTTGCTCTTGATGCTTGCTTAGGTAAAACAAAAACCCTAGCTTAACTTCTTTGTTTGTTCACACCTTATTAGAATTTCTTTTTCCTTTAGTTTTACACCATTATTTGAAAATAGGAACATCACCAAAACCCCACCTCCACTTGTTCAAAAATTCTGAAACTTGGTAGATGGACTTCTACCATTTAAAAATCACTTCTTAGCCAATCATCACCACCACTTGGACCAAATTTTGAACTTTTCAAAATTCAAATGAATTTTGGCCAAACTCCCCAATTCTTCTTCTTCTCTTCTCCTTTGTCCTCTCTCTTTGCAAAATCGACCAAGAGGCCACCCTAACCGGCCATCTCTCTCTCCCTCTCTTATTCTTCTTGTCCTGTAGCTAGTGGACACAAGGGAGGGGTGAGACCTGAGGCAATCTTGCCCGAGATCGCCCTACCCCCTCTCTCTCACTCTCTCCACTCTGGACCCCCAATCGGCGACGAGCTACCAACCAGGAGACGCCCCCTGACCCCACCTGCAAGCCACCCCGACCCTGCACCTCACCTTTCTCCCTCTCTCACGCCGATGCCGACCGGGAGCGCGCCGTTGGTGTCCAAGCTTTGACAGCAAGCTAGCTGCTACAGCTGCTCCAGAGCACTCTCGGAGCACCGCCCACGCTGCCCAACCATCGCCAGCCGACCACGCGGGCCATAGGCCCTCCGCAGCCCATGCTCTGACCTGGTCATGCACGCGTCATGGACGCTGAGAGCGTGCAACGCGTTCCCGAGCGTGCGCACATACATTTCTCTCGCGCTTCACACCGTTTTGCACGGCATCGAGCGTCCACTCACGCGACACACACGCCTAGCATGCCTACGCCTCGACATGTCCTGCCCTTGACCGAAATCGTGCGCACCCAAACTGAAACCAACCTAGCCTCGGCCGTTGCTGCATGCGAGCGAGCTCCACACTTAAATCACTGGACTCAGTCCACGATGCCGTCCCCAACGAGCCGCCCAAACCGATGAATCGTTTCCAGCGAGCCCACTCTGAACCGAGATCACCGCGAGCATATAAAGCCCTGACACCCCTCTCCTCGCCCTCTCTGCTCGCCATTTGCCCCCTCTCCGCATCCCCTCTCCTCTGAGAGCCCTTCCCACTGCATCCCACGCTCTCGCTCACCTTGCCGAGCCCTAGCGAGCTCGCCGGAGAATCGCCAAAGCCGAGGAAGAAGGGGAAGGTTGCCGTCGGATTTCACCACCACTGCCCTCTCTTCTCTTTCCCATTGGCTTCCCAGATCTCCCCTGCATCTAATGCTATACTATTTGTGACCTAGATCTACCGGTAGCCGACGCCATCACCAATCTCGCTGGAGCACCTGGGAACAATGTCGGCGAGTTAGAGCAAGACTGCGGTCCCGTTCACCTCTCCGACGACGTCTCCGAGCTTCTCTGACACACCGCCACCGATCCCTGCCATCCGATTATCGTCGATGAGCCCTAGGTGAGCACCGCACTCTCACAGTAAACCCTAGCCTCGCCGTCACCCTAACTCCTCTGTCGCGGAGACGATGAACCGAGGCCGTCGATCTTCACTAGATCGAACGACGCTCGTTGCCCCGTACCGATTCGGTACCCTGCGCCACTGACTGGCCTGGCCCACCGATCAGCCGTTCGAAATCGCTGTTCCCACCGCGCCATGTCGGATCTGGGCCGGCCCGTCATTGTGCGGCCTGGCTCGGTCAGATCTGGCCCGAGTTTCTTTTTTTCTTCAGAAATTTGTTTAAAATATGTTTTGATCTGTGAACTTGTGAAATTCATAGAATATTCTCTGTATGTCCAAATTGTGTGATTCAAATTTCTATGTGTAGCTTGTTGTGATATCTTTCAGATGGAGTAGGTCTCATGTATGTAGAATCATTGTAGATCAAATGATAATTTGTGAGGTTACTTAGATCACTTTTCAAGTTTATTTTTAAAACTTGAGTTCTGTATACTGAAAATGAGTGAATCCAATTTTCAGTGATAACTTGATATGTTAGTTTGCTTGACCAACTGGATTTAGTATGTTAGGATCCTTATTCTTGCAGTAGTAATTAATATGGTTGTTTGATCTTAGAGAAATTACCATCTGGAATAGATTAAGAATTTTGGTACGAAACAAATTTCCTTGGATTGTGCTCTGGAAGAGCTTTCTAGAACACTTTAGTTCATATTTTCTGATATTTAGAGAATATCTAAGATTTATTTTAGTATTCTAGTGTTATTTCCTCTTGTTTAATTCATAGGAATTAAATCAAAAACTTTTTTTGTGTAAATCCAACTTTGTTGGATTCTTAAGATTGTTGTCAACCTATAAGTTTACTGAGTGTGTTATTAGGTCCATGAGACCACCTGCATGCTTGATTGGAAATAAGTTGGTGTGTGATTACTTCATTTGCAAAACCCTAGTTATAATAGGATTAACTTAATAACTAAAACCTATAAAATCTTGATTTGTTTTCTAAACTTGTTTGTTTATGATACTCTTTGCTTGTGTGGTATAGAGTGCATGAAATAATGTGAATTGTGTATGCATGTATATTCATTGTGTGCTATTATTTTTCCGGCGATAGAATCGAACGAGGAGTGTACCGAAGAGGGGGAAGTCTTTGAATATCAGGAAGAGGAGGACCAGGGACAAGCCACTCAAGGCAAGCCATCTAAACTTGTTGCATATCTGAATCCTACTCACTTGTTTTGCAGGTTGCATAAATGTTTATTAAACTGCATGTAGGCTCAAGCTCCACAAGCCTATTGTTATCATCCTTGGTGATGACCCCCTTGAACACCTACTCTTTACCCTAGTAGTAGAGGCTTGTTGGTTAGCAACAAAGCCCTTGGGAACCCTCTAGTGGAGCCAAAAACTCTAGGATGGGAACACTCAAAAGGTTTCTTAAAAATGTCTTCGAAAACCTTGGAGTAGTATCTACTCCACTGAAATGTTTTCAAAAAAATGGTTTTGGACCAATGGAGATGATCATGGAGGATAAAGGAGTTGGCAGTTTTCAAAAGGCATTGGTGATCACTAAGTGTTCGCTCAGAACAATTTATCCGCGCAACCACATTACCCCGGTATGGGACGGGGCTTAGTTCAAAGTTTATTTGCTTTACTGCGGGGAGCCTCACACTATATAAGGGTTTGTAGGACCCCGGAATCTGGGTTGCCGCAAGAGTATGGGAAATAGTGAATCGGGATCCTTCGGGATTTATCCGGCCGGAAGACACTTGGGTTCTCCCACCGTGGCACTGGAGCTACACTCGAGGAAAAGGGAGGTAGGCTGCCAGGGTTTGCCGGGGAGGTTAACTCCACAGGGCAGACACCTGTACTAAGGTAGATAGATGGAAGACTCTGTTCGATTATCCGAACCCCGCATACTGGTGTATGATGGACCGTGGTGGAATCCCGACGGATTTACCGAATCTTGTGGGTAAAGTGTACAACCTCTGCAGAGTGTAAATCTATTCGAATAGCCGAGTCCTCGGTCATGGACGGTTGGGACGACCGTTACTTAGCCCAATGTCAAGTTTTGGTTTTATAAATTGTTTTTGGAAAGACAAGGAGAAAGGTGCCGGACGGAGTACTCGGAGGGTACTACCGTGGCACGAAGGTGGTTCGTAGTACTTGGAGGGTACTGCCGAGGAAAGGAGGTGGTCATGTTTGATTGACCATCATTGCTTCTTGGAAAATAAATGAGTTCCCCCTTCCCTAGAGCTTTTACTAAAATTGGTTTTATAAAAAAAATCTTCTTTAATAAGGATATAGAGATGTCGTGTGACATGCTATATCGACAAGAGAAACTATGATATAGAGATGTCGTATGACATGCTATATCAATACGAGAAGCTATGATTAGCATAGAGTAACTAGCCTAAAACCACTTCCCTTGCTACAGCCAAACTACATGTTAATCACTCTCTCTTAGATGGTTTGCGAGTACAATTCAAAATGTACTCACGGCTTTGTCCCTAGCTATTAACTTGGTCAGATTATGGTGAAGACTATGATGACGATGGTGAGGAGTTTGACGATGCCGGTGCGAACTAGGATCCATCTCCCGGTTAGTCGCCTGTAAGGTAGAGGCATGACACGGGCTACCGACGCTACCCTTGTATCCACTGCAACTGTTAGCTGAACTTTCCCTGCGTGGCATTTGAATTCGACCAAGTGGCAATGTAAGACTATTTGAACTCGTTATGTAATGGATGATGTATTCTGTAATGCCAACTCTGTTATGTGGATTCACGATGGTCTTCCTGGGATCGTGAATTGTATGCATAACGGGAATCCGGCTGGTAAGCCGGGGTCCCCACAGAGTTGGTATCAGAGCCATCCTGACCTTAGGAGACCCTAGAGTAGCATGGGCGTTAGACCGAACTAAAACTTATTTTCACTATTTAACTAAAAGAGATGTTTTAATATATATAAGGTAAATATATATTGCTCTCATCTCTTCCCTTGATTCTTTAAGCATATAGACTACTTTCATTTTAATTCAAGTTTTTACTGTACTTAAAATATTGCACACTTGGGTAAGTTATTAATTAAATCTACCTTAAAACTTTTGTAGATGGACGCTCCTACTACACACCGTCAGGTCGGTACCCACGAGGACGTGCTCGTTTTTTAGCACGACTTGGTGGAGTTGGCCGCGCGTCTCGGACGCTCGCATCCGGAGGTTCCAGGTTACCGCCTCTTCGAGGAGGGTACCCGAGAGCTGGCTTACCAGCTTGTCTGCCAGGTCCGCGGGAAGGAGGTTCTGCCGATTTCTCAGGGGTTCACCTTCGAGGTGATTGAGCGTACTTGGGGAGATGGACTGATGCGTGTTTTGCGATACGCCATCTCGCGCCTCGTCCACCTCCACTACGATGAGCTACTCGGCACTCACTACGAGCACTACGGATGGGTCGACTCTGACGGTCTTCCCTATCAGGCCGCCGCTCACACTCCGTTCAGCTGCCACCTTTGCCACACGGAGGCCCTACTGCACCACAGTCAGGAGCAGCTGGACCATGTCCGTATGACCGCCGATGAGAGAGGCTTGGAGCTAGCCATTCTTCATGAGGACCTTCAGGAGACTATCCTCTCTCGCTACCACCTCCTCGCAGCCAAGAGGAGGATCGCGAAGAGGAATAGTACTCTGAGGCAGCGTGTCCGCGACTTGGAGGACCACCTAGCTTCTCTCGAGAGTCACATGTCAAAGTTAGAGGAGGAGACCGCCGAGCTCCGCAAGGAGAATGAGGCAGTCCTTGGCCGTGACGACGACCACCAGGAGGCCTACGACAAGGAGCCCGCGAGCATCGACAACGATGACCGTGGTAGCGATGACGGTGATGACCGCAACGCTATCATGGACTTCTACGCGCCCGAGACTCCGAGCGAGGAGGACCCCGAGGAGGTTGATCCCCACGTTACCATCGACTAGTAGGTGTCCGACACACTGCTACCTCAATTAGGATGATGACTACTGAGTAGGACTACTTACCCTTTTGCGGATGTGATGTATGGTTCAGCTGAAACCATTGATGTTGGTGTTGTATGAGACTATGAGTGCTATGTGCTAGACTTGTGTGGCACTACTTTTGTATGTATGAATGTATGTGCTCGACTTGGATGCTTTTGGATGCTAATATGATATGGATGCTCGGTTTATTTATGTCTCTCTTGCATGATTCTTTATAAAGTATTTATGCACAACTCGATCCCTTATATTTATTTTGCCTTGGTTTCTCACCACCCCACTTTTCTCCAGAATGGCTCCGGAAACGCGAGGCCAAGCTGGAAGCAATCCGCCCCCACCACCTGAGCCCAACATGGCGCAGGTGCTGCGACTCATGTTAGAAGAACATGAAGCCGCACGTGCCGAACGCCAAGCCAACCTCGCCACTCTCCAACACCTCGCCCAGCTAGCCACCAACAACAACAATAACAATGGTGGCAATGGCAATGATGAACCACAGACCAAGCTGAGGGATTTCTAGAATTCCAACCCACCCACTTTCACCAAGTCCACTGAGCCTCTGGATGCCGATGATTGGCTCCGAACCATTGAAAATAAGCTTGAGTACGCGGGAGTGGGAGCAAACGAGAATGTCCTGTATGCAACTCACTTCTTAGCTGGACCAGCTGGAGCATGGTGGGATAATGTCCGCGCCATGCAGCCTGAGGGTCAAGTTATAACCTGGGATGCCTTCAAGACCAAGTTTTGCAAGGCCCACATGCCCTCAGGACTCATCAAGATCATGAGGGATAAATTTCTTAACCTGAAGCAAGGAGGCATGAGTGTCACCGACTATCTTGACAAGTTCACCACTTGGGGAAGGTATGCCCCAAATGATATTGATACCGATGAGAAGAAGAGAGAGCGATTTCTCAACGGGTTACAGGAGGAGCTGCAGACTTACCTTGTGGGTGTTCACTATCCCGACTTGGAGGCCATGGTAGATGCTGCCATCATGGTCGAAGACAAGAACAAAGCTGCCCATGAGAGTCGCAAGAGGAGGATGATGAACCAGGGAGGACCTAGTGGTCACAGGTCCCGCAGCATGCCCCCATCCAGAGCCGCACCACCACTGTAGAGGTTCGCCTCTCAAGCCCCTAGGCCCAACAACCCCAGCCATCAATACCCCAGCAACCGCCCAGCAGGAGGAAATTTCTCTGGAAGCAACCGCAACACCTTCAACCTCGCAAATCGCAGTCAGGGTAGTGGATGTTACACTTGTGGTCAGAGTGGACACTTCTCTAAGGAGTGCCCTCTGAAGAAGCCCTTCGCTCCGAGCCTCAACGCGCCACGACCCAACCAGGGTCAAGGCCGTGGACCCTCTGGTAGAAACCCGAAGACCCAAGCCCATAATGCAAGAGGCCGCCTGAACCACATCACTTCTAAAGAAGCTGCTGAGGCACCTGATGTTGTGCTTGGTACGTTTCTTGTCAACTCCATCCCTGCAAGAGTGTTGTTTGATTCTGGTGCATCGCATTCTTTTGTTACTGAACACTTTGTGAAAAAGTGGAAGTTAGAGTCTACCATGATGACTAGAGCTATGCTAGTTCAGATCCCCGGGTCCGTCCTGAAGACCAAGGATAATTGTGTAGATGTGCCGGTAGATATTCATGGGGTACATTTTCGAGCCAATTTGATCATCTTAGGCGCAAAGGGGTTGGATGTGGTACTTGGAATGGATTGGATGTCCAAGTACCAGGGACACATAGATTGCGCCAGGATGTCTATAACCATGACCAACAGCGACGGTATTCAAATTGAACACATTGCAACCATGCCATCCCGCAAAGCCTACTAAAAGAAGTCCGTATCTAGACCAACCCTCGACCAAGTTTTGGTGGTATGTGAATACCCGAATGTTTTCCCTGAAGACTTGCTAGGTATGCCCCCTGACTGGGTTATCGAGTTCATTATTGAGTTGGTTCCCGGGACAGCCCCTATTGCGCAAAGAGCTTACCGCATGAACCCCCAAGAACTAGAAGAGTTAAAGAGGCAACTCGCTGATATGCTCAGCAAGGGTCTCATTCGTCCCAGTGCGTCACCTTGGGGTTCGCCTGTTCTTTTTGTGGACAAGCGAGACGGTACCATTCTATTGTGTGTGGACTACCGTAAACTGAATGAGGTGACCATTAAGAATAAGTATCCACTTCCAAAGATTGAAGACCTATTTGATCAGCTGAATGGGGCCAAAGTGTTCTCCAAGATTGATCTCCGTACTGGATATCATCAGCTGAAAGTCTGTGAGTCCGATATTCCCAAGACCGCCTTCACCACCCGCTACGGTTTGTTTGAATACACTGCGATGTCATTCGGCCTAACCAATGCCCCTGCCTACTTCATGAATCTCATGAATAAGGTGTTCATGAAGTTCCTCGACAAGTTTGTAGTGGTGTTCATTGATGACATCTTGGTCTATTCTAAGACCGAGGAAGAGCACGCAGAACATCTGCGGCTTGTGTTGGGAACCCTGCGCGAGCACCAACTTTATGCTAAATTCAGCAAATGTGAGTTTTGGCTGAAAGAAGTTGGATTTCTAGGCCATGTTATATCAGCCGGTGGAGTTACCGTTGACCCCTCTAAAATCACCTCCATCATGGAAAGAAAAGCCCCAACTAACCCCGCCGAGGTTTGAGCCTTCCTTGGACTAGCTAGTTATTACCGGAAGTTTGTTGAAGGGTTTTCCAGCATCGCTCGCTCGTTGACTCAACTCCTCAAGAAGGATAAAAAGTTCGAGTGGACTGAAAAGTGTGAGCAAAGTTTCTAAGAACTCAAGAAGAGACTTGTATCAGCCCCTATCTTAACCATGCCCGACATTACCAAGAGCTTTGACGTCTATTTCGATGCATCCAGGCTTGGAGTTGGAAGTGTCTTGATGCAAGATGGCAAGGTCATTGCCTATTTATCCCGTCAGTTACGCCCGCATGAGCTAAAGTACCCTACCCATGACCTAGAGCTTGCCACCTTGGTATATGCACTCAAAACTAGGCGCCACTATCTTATGGGAAACTGATGTGAGATCTACACGGACCACAAAAGCTTGAAATACATCTTCTCTCAGAAGGAGTTAAATATGAGGCAACAAAGATGGATCGAGCTTATTAAAGACTATGACCTAGGCATTCACTATCACCCGGGTAAGGCGAATGTTGTTGCCGATGCCCTCAGCCAAGAGCCTTGTTCTCTAAATACCCTACTAAAAACCAACCAGCCTACCCTATGCGAAGAGTTTGAAAGATTTGGACTTGAGCTTGTGAGCCATGGGTTCTTAGCCAACCTTGAAATTCGGCCTACTCTGTTCAATCAAATTAAAGAAGCCCAGAAAGGTCACGAGAGTATTGAAGGGATCAAGCGTAGGATGGGACGAGAAGAAGTACCTGGGTTTTTGATTGACCAGCAAGGTGTGCTATGGTATAATGGCCGCCTATGCGTCCCCAGCATCGATGAGTTTAAGTAGCTTATTTTAAAGGAGGCCCATGATACTCCTTACTCGATTCACCCCGGAGGCACCAAGATGTACCAAGACTTGAAAGAGCAGTTTTGGTGGCATGGCATGAAGCAAGAGATAGCCTTTTTCATTGCACGATGTGACGTCTGCAAGCGTGTCAAGGCCGAGCACCAAAGACCTGCGGGTCTGCTGTAGCCATTAAAAGTACCCATGTGGAAATGGGAAGAAATTGGTATGGACTTTATCACTGGCCTTCCGTGGTCAAATCGGGGACATGACTCCATCTGGGTCATCATCGACCGCCTAACCAAGGTTGCTCATTTTATTCCGGTCAAGATTACCCATAATGGCAGGGAACTCGCCGATCTCTATATCTCGAGAATTGTGAGTCTGCATGGGGTACCGAAAACCATTGTCTCCGATCGTGGTGCCCAATTCACATCTCATTTTTGGGGAAAACTTCATGAAGCCTTAGGAACCAAGCTTTCCTTTAGCACAGCCTATCACCCGCAGACTGGAGGCCAAACCGAGAGGGTCAATCAGATTCTTGAAGATATGCTTCGCACCTGCATCCTCTCATACAGAGCCAAATGGGAGGATTGTTTGCCATTTGCCGAGTTTTACTACAACAATAATTACCAAACTAGCCTACAAATGGCCCCCTTTGAAGTCCTGTACGGTCGCAAGTGCCGTACCCCTCTCAACTGGTCCGAGACCGGAGAAAGCCAAGTGTTTGGTCCCGACATCATTAGGGAAGCCGAAGAGCAGGTGCAACTGATTCGTAACCGATTAAAGGCCGCCCAATCAAGGCATAAGAGCTACATAGATTCCCGACGGAGGCCCATTTCATTCCAAGTGGGAGATTTTGTCTATCTCTGAGTTACTCCTCTCAAGGATATGCAAAGATTCCATGTCAAAGGCAAACTAGCACCCCGCTATATAGGCCCGTACAAAATCCTAGAACGCTGCAGAGAGATGTCCTACAAGCTGGAGCTACCCTCGAAGCTGTCCGAATTTTCACGACGTCTTCCACATTTCACAATTACGCAAGTGCCTTCAAGCCCCCAGCAAGCCTGAAACCTTCAAGGAGATTGATCAAGACTCCATTGACCTCAACCACGACTTGACCTACCGCGATAGACCAATCCGTATCTTGGAGAAAGATGTCCGTCTTACTCGTAGACGAAAGATCAATATGTATAAAGTTCAATGGAGCAACCATACCGAAGACGAGGGCACTTGGGAACGTGAAGATTTTCTTCAGCGGGAATTTCCCGAGTTACTCAACACTTAGCTACCGAATCTCAGGACGAGATTCTTTTAAGGGGGGAAGGTCTGTAACATCCCACCTTTTGTAAACCTTTTTAGACCAAAGTTTGACACTTTATTTTTGGCTAAATTAAAAACTTTTATTAAGATATGTGCTTAAGTGCTTGCATGTATGATTGCATGTATGTGTGTGCATGATTTCATGTAAGTGCATGTGTGTGCTTGTTGATTTTTGCTTGATCTTAGTTTCAACACAACAAACACCTTTATAGATGAATTCTACTTGATGCTATGATTTTATGCAAAATTTCTTGCTCTTGATGCTTGCTTAGGTAAAACAAAAACCCTAGCTTAACTTCTTTGTTTGATCACACCTTATTAGAATTTCTTTTTCCTTTATTTTTGCACCATTATTTGAAAATAGGAACATCACCAAAACCCCACCTCCACTTGTTCAAAAATTCTGAAACTTGGTAGATGGACTTCTACCATTTAAAAATCACTTCTTAGCCAATCATCACCACCACTAGGACCAAATTTTGAACTTTTCAAAATTCAAATGAATTTCGGCCAAACTCCCCATTTCTTCTTCTTCTCTTCTCCTTTCTCCCCTCTCTTTGCAAAATCGACCAAGAGGCCACCCTAGCCGGCCATCTCTCTCTCCCTCTCTTATTCTTCTTGTCCTGTAGCTATTGGACACAAGGGAGGGGTGAGACCCGAGGCAATCTTGCCCGAGATCGCCCTACCCCCTCTCTCTCTCACTCTCTCCACTTCGGACCCCCAATCGGCGATGAGCTGCCGCCCAGGAGACGCCCCCTGACCCCACTTGCAAGCCATCCTGACCCTGCACCTCACCTCTCTCCCTCTCTCACGCCGACGCCAACCGGGAGCGCGCCGTTGGTGGCCAAGCTTCGACAGCAAGCTAACTGTTGCAGCTGCGCCAGAGCACTCTCGGAGCACCGCCCACGCTGCCCAACCATCGCCAGGTGACCACGCCGGCCATAGGCCATCCGCAGCCCTCGCTCTGACCTGGTCGCACACACGTCGTGGACGCCGAGAGTGTGCAACGCGTTCCCGAGCATGCACACGTCCATTTCTCTCGCGCTTCACACCGTTTTGCATGCCATCAAGCGTGCACTCATGTGACACACACGCCTAGCACGCCTACGCCTCGACGTGTCCTGCCCGTGACCGAAATCGTGCGGACTTGAACTGAAACCGACCTAGCCCCAGTCGTTGCTGCACGCGAGTGAGCTCCACACTTGCATCACTGAACTTAGTCCACGACACCGTCCCTAGCGAGCTGCCCAAACCGATGAATCATTTCTAGTGAGCCCACTCTGAATCGAGATCACCGCGAGCATATAAAGCCATGGCACCCCTCTGCTCGCCATTTTCCCCCTCTCTGCATCCCCTCTCCTCTGAGAGCCCTCCCCACTGCATCCCACGCTCTCGCTCACCTTGCCAAGCCCTAGCGAGCTTGTCGTGGGAATTTGGAGACAGTAGCCATGGGGATGGCTTAACGAAGGGGCTTGACGGTGTGCGACGATGGGTTCGGCTCGGGATTGTGTTACTAGGACACCACGGTTTACCCAGTTTCAGGGCCCTCCACGCCGGAGGTAAAACCCCTACTTCTTGCCTTGTTTTGTATTATCTTCACAGTGGTTACAATGCTCCTCGAGCTGTTCGGTGTAGAGGAGGAAGAAGAAGATCCAATCTCCCTAGACTAAGGGTCCAGACCCCCTTATATAGGCGGGGGTCTGGTTACAGGTTAGGTGGCCGGCTGTCCGACTGCCGGCTCCTCCGTGGCTACGTCTTCAGCGTGATCTTCTGGCCCTCCTCTGTCCTTGTCTAACGATGGCACTTTATAAAGCGCCTTTTCCCCCTTGGACCGGCATCTAGAAGGCATATGCCCTCCCTTTTGCCTCAGATCCTTTCATGGGGAAGGCTCTTTGCTCGCTGGTTGGTGGAGTCTGGATGTGGCTTGCATCATGCCCGTCCTTCGCCTCTATCGATCTTGTCGGGGCCAGGCCACTTTCGGCGACACAGCCATTGGAGGAATCTTGTCTTCTTCGCCCAGCTCTGGCTCTCCTCGGTGGAGTCGCCAGCCGGCTGCTGGCGCAGCCGGCCCTTTGGGCAGAGCCGGTCTTCTTGTCTCAATGCCGTGAAGATTCCTGGGACGCCAGCCGGCAGATAGCGTCGCCCTTGGCACACCCCAGAAGTAATCCCCACGATACTAGCCCCCGAAACTGGCAAAGTTGCATGGGTTAGCATGGGGCTTCGGCGGGTTCTATTTCTCGCCAAAGTTTTGTTTGTTTCTGTCGAAGTCCCAGGATTCTTCGTCCAGCTCAGAAGTCGTCGATCTTTTGGTTCAGTCTCGCAGAGTGTCACCGGCCGTCTTGGGACGTGCCGGCTCCAAGACCGATCCGGCTAGCAGCTGCCATGCGGCCGCTAGCCGGTACACGGCCCCTCGGAACTTGTGCCACTTCGGGTTCTGATCCCACGCTGCGGACAGCGCAGTGCTGCAGTGTCATGTCTTGTCGGTTGGACTCTTCGGTCTCCGTAATAATTCCTGAGAACATCATGTGGCGAGACGAGGCTTACGTCAGTGATGCGTCCCATCAAAATGCCACGCGTTTGATCTACTCGCATTAAACCGGCTCGACTTTCCATGCCTCGCCATCCTGTAAGTCTCGGAGCTCTCGAGGGTTTTCCCCACTCCCGAGCGCCTTCACTCTTCTTCTTCGCCAAGCGGTTCCCTCGACTTCTCCAGCTCATCTCCTTTGCCTCCATGTCATCGACCGGAGCTCTTGGTGGAGCTGGGGCCGGAGTTCCCAGCGGATCGGGTGGGCTCAAGTGTGGTCGCCCGTTCGGGAGTAGGAACAGGGCGAAAGACCCGGCGACGACACTGGCGGTTCCTCGCAGGCGCGGCCGCCCACCGGGCAGCCGCAACAAGAGAACCTTGGCGGCACTCACGGCTGCGGCCGCCGTAGAGTCTGCCGGGGTGGCTCCCGTCGCCGCCGTCGCTACGGCCCCTGCAGGGGTGGTTGCCTCGGTCGCCACCAACACCGCTGCCCCCGTGGGCACAACCTCCGTCGCCGGCCTAGCCGTGACTCCTCTTGAGGCAGCGGCCGCCATCGTCGGTGCCGTGATTGCGCTCGGGGTGGCTCCCCCGGGCCTCGCCGGCGCAGGCATCGGCGGCTCGTCTAGCGCGGACGCCGCCAAGGTGCACAGGCCTCGGCGCTCGCCGCCGTGGCAGCGGCTCTCCTATGTCTCGAAGCACGGATTCACCACCTTCATGGTGCATCTGCGGGCCAGGTGCGAGGCGCGCCTGCCGCTCCCCGCCAGTTTCGTCAGCACTATGGGGAGGAACCACCCGACGAGCATCATGGTGGAAGAGGGCAGTGGCGGCTAGCCCTTGTAGCTCGTCGAGATCCTCCACGACGAGCAGGGGAAGAGCTACCTCGTCGATGGCTGGGCGAGGTTCATCGACGACTATGACTTGAAGTGCGGCTGGTCCCTCATCTTCACTCATCGCGCCGAGTCGCCCGTCCTCTGCGTCCGCGTTGTCAACACCTCTGGCTGCGCCCGCGCCTACTCCCCCTGGCCGTGAGCGGTGAGCACCCCCAAAGCCCCTTCCTTGACGATGGCTTCATCAATGGAGAATTCCGGGAGCTTAGGGTGGGGGAGTATCTTTTGTTATCTCGGCCCTTAGCGTGGCCCTAATTATGTAACCAGCCGCCAGATGTTAAGGACTTTTTAATTTCCTGCAAGTCTTGTTTGTCGTGGAAATTTGCTGTGTCCTTGTTCTTGCATGAATGTCCTCTGCTTCCATCAGAGCGCGATGACGATTTCACAGTTAGGATTCCTCCTTCGCTAAGACCGTCGCTGCGCAGGACCGTAGGTAGGGGCTAAGATAGCCGCCAACTTAACCAGACGTCCCTGGCGAGCTCTTCCGGCTTCAGCGTGGAGGGAAGGGTGCCTTTGCTAGCTGGTTTTGGGAGGTGTGGGTTAGCACCGGCTTGAGGAAACAGGAATGGAGGCTGTGTCCTGTGCCGGCTCGGGCGAGACCGGAGCCGGCATGTCTCCCCTTCACAATCCTTCATGTAACCCTTGTCGTGGCTAAAGTGAACCTTCGAACCCCTGGCCTTAGCCATTTCTTTGCAAACGCTAGATTTCGATTTCGATGCTCTTTTGCTGGTCATGTCGCAGCGCCAACTGATCGGACAACCGGCAAGGGATTGGAGCCGGCCCGTTTCTAACGGCCAATTCCCTTTCCCCCTAGCCCCCGAGTTTTGGGGCAGCTAGAATAGCAGCTGGCTTGAAACTAGGTCGTTCGCATACGGTGCCGCCGTCATGTGAGGCAGCTCTGGCTTCGAACCACTTTGACGTGGCTACTCAGCCTAAACATCGAGAAACTGTGATCATCGACCACTCGCTGGCCTGCCTTAGCCCGGTTTCTTCAACTTTTTCCTTAATCTCCCCACCCTTCGGCCCTTCTACCCCCAACCGGTAGCCTGGTGCCGGTTGGTCTCCCTTGGGCCGGCAGCCGAATGCCGGCCTAGGGTGGGAGCGTGCCGCGGGGTGAGAAGTAGTACTTCGGTCTGTTGGGTGCCTGGCTCGAGCTAGCCAACACATGGTTAATGAACACTGCCTTCAACGCTTAGGTGAGCAACTTCTATCGTTTGCAGTTTTCCCTGCGGCTTTCCTTCGAATGTGGTCTGCCGGCTCCTATCCGTCCAGCTTTGCGGAGTCGGGGGATGGAGATTGGGATCAAAACCTGCTCCATACGTAGTACTCATCCGGCTAGCGGGAAATCGATCGTTTTTAGGGCAGCCGGCTGTGGATCGGTGCCCGGAGCCGGCTGTCGGTCAAGTGAATAACGCAGGAAGCAAAACATACACGAAGTGTTTTCCTGGGAGCCGACCATAACTAGCCATTTCGTTATCCTTTATTCATTGACAAGTTTTTCGGGGTACAAGCTTTTGCCTTAGCATAAGAAAGGTCTTAGGAGATTGACATTCCAGGGACGCTCCGTCTCCTTGTCAGAATTATCTGCCTTGTTCTGCCTGGGCTCTTGTGCGTCAATGAGGTAGTATGCCCCATTGCCTAGCACCCGGCTGACAATGAACGGTCCCTCCCAGGGAGAGGACAGCTTGTGCATGCCTTTAGTGTTTTGGACCAGCCGGAGTACGAGATCTCCTTCGCAAAATGCGAGTGGACGGATCTTCCGGCTGTGGTATCGTCGCAACTGCTACTGATAGAGCGCTGATCTGGCCAAGGCCTGCTCTCGTGCCTTCTCGAGGAGGTCGATGCCATCTTCACGAGCTTCTTTTGCTTGCTTCTCCGTGTACTGGACAACTCTGGGCACATCAAATTCGATGTCGGTGGGCAACACCGCTTCTGCTCCGTAGACCAGGAAGAAAGGAGTGAAGCCGACAGAGCGATTGGGAGTGGTGCGCAGGCTCCAGAGCACTGAGGGCAGCTCTTCGACCCAACAGCTGGCTGAGCGCTCGAGAGGCTCACCAACCTTGGTTTGATGCTGGCCAGGATCATCCCATTTGCTTTCTCCACTTGCCCATTAGACTGAGGATGCGCTACTGTTGCCAAGTCCAGCCGGATGCCCTTTTGGCCGCAGTACTCTACGAAGACTCCCTTTGCAAAGTTTGTCCCGTTTTCAGTGATGATACTGTGGAGAACTCCATATCTTGTGATGATCTCGTTGTAGAACTTGATGGTGGATGAGTCGTCAAGTTTTTTGATTGGCTTGGCTTCGATCCACTTGGTGAACTTGTCCACTGCGACCAATAGATGCGTCAAGCCCCCGGATGCTATCTTGAATGGTCACACCATGTCCAAGCCCCAGACAGCAAACGGCCAGGTGAGCGGGATGGTCTTGAGGGCTCCCGCTGGAGTGTTTCGATGCTTGGAGAAGCGCTGGCAGCCGTTGCAATGCTTCACCAGTTGTTCTGCGTCCTTCTAGGCCGTCGGCCAATAGAAACCATGGCGGAAGGCCTTAGCCACCAAGGCTCTGGAAGATGCGTGATGCCCGCACTCCCCTTGATGTATCTCTTTCAGCAGCTCTAGCCCTTCTTCCGGCTCGATGCACTTCTGGGAGATCCCTGACACGCTGCGCTTGTACAGATCGTTGATGATGATGGTGTAGCACCCGACGTTGAAGTCGCCTAGCTTCCGCTTCGTCTTGTGGCAAGTCCCCAGTGATGAGGTAGTTGGAGAATGGCTCCGCCCAGGATGGTATC
This sequence comes from Dactylis glomerata, assembly GCA_007115705.1. Taxonomy (NCBI): domain Eukaryota; kingdom Viridiplantae; phylum Streptophyta; class Magnoliopsida; order Poales; family Poaceae; genus Dactylis; species Dactylis glomerata. The sequence continues at coordinate 2,929,330 of QXEO01002107.1, read as the reverse complement.
TCCCATATGTGGAAGACACTGGCGACCAGGGGATCAGCAGCCCCCGGGTCCATCGTCGTGCCGGCTTCGTCTGGTTGGCCGACTGTGGGGGCCTGGCTGGAGACGGCAGCCCTCAAGTCCTTCCTTCAGCCCCGGGCGGCAGCCCCCGGGTCCGGTGGCGGCATCTGAGCCGGAGCTAGGTCTTCGGGCACATAGATGGAGGTGGACTTCGGTGAGGGCTTGATGGATGGCTTGCGGATGATCTCCAGCGACACCCCAGCTGGGATATCCTGCTTGGTGGAGCCGATCTTGGACAGCCGGTCCGCCTCGTCGTTGTTCGCTCTGGGGACATGGTGGAATTCGCAGCCCTCAAAGAATCCGCAGAGCTGCTGTACGTAGAAGCGATAGGAGGCAATGTTGGCGTCCTTGGTGTCCCATTCCCCCGATACTTGGTGCACCACCAGGTCGGAGTCTCCGAAGCAGAGGGTCCTCCGAATGCCAATCTCCTTGGCTAGCTTGAGCCCATGCACCAGGGCTTCATATTCGGCGACGTTGTTCAACGCACGGAAGTGCATTTGCAGCACGTACTGCAGCTTGTCTCCTTTGGGAGAGGTGAGGACGACGCCGGCTCCCAAGCCCCCGAGCATCTTGGAGCCATCAAAGTTCATGCGCGAGTATGCTGAGTCTAGAGCCGGCGGCAGGTACTAGTGCTCTCCCCAGTCAGCGAAGAAATCTGCTATGATCTGAGACTTGATCGTCGTCCTAGGCTTGTACTGAATAGTATGAGCGGCAAGCTCAATCGCCCATTTAGCCACCCTGCCCGTTGCATCCTTGCACCCTATGATCTCCGAGAGCGGAGTGGTGCTCACCACTGTGATAGCACTAGTAGGAGAAGGCTTATAGATAGATGTTTTATCAGTGGAGCATATTATTCAATATGCTCCACTAGTATTTACTAGTGGCGCATTTGGGAATATGCTCCACTAATAATTTCACTACTAATGGCGCATGTTGGTCAGAATGCGCCACCAAAATCCATGTGGGACCCACGTCGACAAAATATCATGTCTTATCCGTGGCGCATTTATTATATGTGCCACTGATATTTTCTCTATTAGTGGCGCATATCAGAAAATATGCGCCATTGATAATATGTGGGCCCCACCTGGGCCCTACTGGCCTGACCACTGTCAGGGATATGCGTGGCGCATATATGATATGCGCCACTAATAACCCCCATATCAGTGGCGCATAATGGATATGCACCACTCATGACGTGGGCGGGAATTTTTTTAAAAAAATAAAATTCGAATAGGCGGGAAAATTTTCAAACATTTTTGAATCGGCAGCAAAATTTTCAAAATTTGAAAATTTATCCGTAGCGCATGGGCTATATGGTGCGCTACGGGTAAGCTTCAAATTTTTTTTCACCCGCCACCCCCCCGGTGGGTTGCCTTTCTAGTCTTCTAAAAAATAAAAGAAAATGATAAAAGGTTTGAAAAAAATTCAAAAAATCAGATTTAGTTATGTTATGTGATCTAGTAAGTAAGAAAAATAATAAACATGAATTTTGATGTTTTTTACAAAAAAAATTATGTCTCGGTAAAACGGCCATAACTTTTGCATACGAAGTCGGATTAAAAAGTTTTTTATATGAAAAAGTATCTACACGAAAAGTTACATCCGAATTCGACAAATTTTAGAATCTCAAAATTCAAAAGGGAAAATAGACTTTTTCGCACTTTTATATTTTCAAATTTTTATTTATATTTTTATTTTTAGATCAAAATTTATATTGGATTAAACTTTTGGATTAGTTATATACACACATATAGCACACATGCAGATATATACACACATATACACACACATATACACACACATATATACACATATACACACATATACACACACATACACACACATATACACACATATACGCACACATACACACACATATACGCACACATACGCACTTATATATGCACACATGCATACATATACACACATATATACACATATACACATATATACGCACACATACACACACATACACACATATATACACACATATACGCACTTATATATGCACACATGCATACATATACACACATATACGCACACATACACACACATATGCGCACATCTACGCACATATACGCAGACATACATACACATATACACACATATACATAATACATATACACATATACACACATACACACACATATACATACATATACGCACATACACACATATATACACACAAGCACACATAGGCCTTAAGAGGATTGATATGATAGTAATATCAATAAGAACTTGGTAGGTTAGGGATAGCTCATGCAAATAGAATGAAGAAGTTAAGTATGCTCAGCCCGGAGTAGCCTAAGGATGGGTGACCTAGCGGGAAGTCAAGAAATTCGGTGTGATTTGAAAATGTTCCTCATATGATAAAATCCTCAAAAAATTAAAATATAATAGTTGTTTCACATTATTTCGATTTTTATGATTTTCAAAAAAAAAAATTGGTTTTTTTTCGATTTTTAATTTTTTTTGAATTTTTTGAATTTTCAAAGGCTACTAGTGGCGCATATTAGGCAAATTATGCGTGGCGTATATTGAGATGCGCCACTGATAAATTTTTACTAGTGGCGTGGCAATGGTGGCGCATCCCATATGCGTCACGCATAGTCCAAATTGGTGCGCTACTAATAGCCTTTTTTCCACTAGTGTAGGAAGCTCCTCGAAGTAGTGCTTGAGCTTCCTGGCCGCCATGTACACGCCGTACGCAACCTTCTAGTAGTGCGGGTAGTTTTGCTTGGAGAGAGTGAGCACCTCACTCAGATAGTACACCGGGCGTTGAACTGGCAGCTCCTTGCCTTCCTCGGTTCGCTCCACCACGATCACAACGTTGATGACTCGCGGAGTAGACGCAATGTAGAGCAGCATTGGCTCCCGCGGAGCCGGCGCTGCCAAGATTGGCGCGGTAGACAAAGCTCGCTTGAGGTCGTTGAAGGCATCATCAGCGCGCTGGGACCAAACGAAATGGTCCATCTTCTTCATCAGCTGGTACAGCGGCATGGCCTTCTCCCCGAGCCGGCTGACGAACCGGCTGAGCGAGGCCAAACATCCAGCAAACTTCTACACATCTCTGAGCTGGGTGGGCAGCTCTAGGGCCTCGATGGCTTTTATCTTCGAGGTGTTAGCCTCGATCCCATGCTGGGAAATGATATAACCTAGGAGCTGTCCAGCCGGCACGCCAAAGGTGCACTTCTCAGGATTGAGCTTCATGCGATAGCGCCGCAAGGTTGCAAAGGTCTCCTTGAGATCATCCAGGAGCGTGCCGCTCTGCTTGGTCTTCACCACCACGTTGTCCACATAGGCGTGCACGTTTCGCCCAATCTGCCCTTGCAGACATCGCTGCATGGTTGGCTGGTAAGTAGCTCTAGCGTTCTTCAAGCCGAATGGCATGGTAACGTAGCAGTAGGTTCCATATTGGGTGATGAAAGACGTCTTGATCTGATTCGGCTGGTAGAGCGGGATCTGGTGATAGCCTGAATAGGCGTCAAAGAAGGACAGGAGGTCACAACCGACCGTGGAATCGATCACCTGGTCGATGCACGGTAGCGCGAAGGGATCCTTGGGGCAAGCCTTGTTGAGGCTGGTGTATTCGATACACATGCGCCAAGTGTTGTTTTTCTTCAGGACCAAGACTGGGTTTGCCAACCAGTCAGGGTAAAATACCTCCATGATGAAGCCGCCTGCGAGGAGCCGGGCAATCTCCTCACCAATGGCTTTCCTTTTCTCTTCTGCAAAGCGCCGTAACGGTTGCTTGACCGGCTTGGCATCCCGCCGGACGTTGAGTGAGTGCTCAGCCAGCTCCCTTGGCACACCTGGCATGTCCTTTGGAGACCATGCGGAGATGTCTCGATTCTCACGGAGGAAGCTGGTGAGCTCGCTTTCCTATTTTGCAGAAAGGCCAGTGCCGATGATGACGAACTTGGAGGGATCGCTCTCGTCCAACAGGATCTTCTTGGTGTCGTCGGCTGGCTTGAACTGCTCCACCGGCGACTGGCGAACTGGCACATCTTGCTGGGCTAGCTCCACGCGATGGAGGAGTTGCCGCTTCTCCTCGGCGATGACCAATGCCTCTTCCAGTTGCAAGCTCTCTTTGGCGCATGCTAGTGACTTGAAGCTTCCCGAGACTGTGATCACACCTCTGGGTCCAGGGAGCTTCATATTCAGATATGCGTAGTGCGGCACCGCCATGAACTTGGCCAGGGATGGACGACCAAGAAGCATGTGATAGGGACTGCTGATGTCCACCACCTCGAACCAGATGGGCTCGCGGCGGCTATTACCTTTCTTCCCAAAGAGAACCTCCAGCTGCACCCTACCCATAGGGGTGCACGATGCCATGGAAGGTGAGCCAGCTCAGTTTCAGCTGAGCAAGCGGGATGCCCAGCTTCTCCATAGAGCTCCGATAAAGATGGTTAATGCTGCTGCGGCCGTCGATGAGCACGCGGGAGAACCGGCATGTGTGCGTATCAGAGCACACGACAGGATCCAGGACCAGAGCGTATTCTCCAGGGCTGGGCATCAGCCGCGGATGGTTCTCTTGCCCCTAGGTAATGGCTGCCTCAGACCAGTGCATGAACTAGGGCTCTGCAGGCATGACAGCGTTCACCTCCGCCTCGTGCCAAAGGTCGTTCCTTTTGTCTTTGCCCGGGGTGGTAAAGATGTGATACTGCTCGACGTCCGTCGGAAAGTCGTCATTACCTTGGTCCGACTTGTTGGCAGCCGGCTCGTGCCGCTGGTCCTCCTGACCTGCAGCCGGCTGCGCTTGCGAAGCTCCAGGGAGCTACTGAGCGTGCTGCTCCAGCTCTCTCATGAACCGGCAATAACGCGTGGAGTGGGTCGCTTCCCTACCGGGGGTGCTATGGAATTTGCACGGCTGGTCAAGCATAGCATCGAGGGTGTACTTGCCCTCCTTGCACCCCTGACCGCTGCCGGCAGCCCCCAGGCCTCCATGGTCAGACGCCGCTCGCTTTGAGCTGGCAGATCCCTTGGGGAGCGTCTCCATGTGGTCAAGCCACAGGTGGATGTGCAGAGCCGGCGGGCGGGCCTGAGACTCCAACCCTGGCACTGGCGCTGGGACTTGGCGCGGCCTGCCAGCTCTGCCAGCCTGCTAGGCGCGGCGGCCTCGGGCATTGCAGCTCGGAGCACGACCGCCCTGTCCGCGCCCTCCACGGCCTTGGCTTGCCGATGACGATCGCTGGATCTAGCCTAGGCCCATGGCAGCGAGGACATGGCCACGCCATGGGTCATGAGGAAGCTCAACCGGCGCGCCTCCCTGCGCATTGTGGAACTCATGGAGCGCGGTGCTCGTTCGGCACTGGGCATCCTCGTCCTCGTCCACCTTGCTGAGGAGAACGAGGCGCGTCCGCTCCAGGGCCTCGGCGACCCGGGCAGGGTCGATGACGTGGTTGAGTGGTGCGCGCAGGTCCACCACGGAGACGTCTGAGGCATCTTGCTCTGCGAGCGGAGCGTCCTGCTCCTATGGAAGAAGACGTTCGAGCGGCGGGCGCGCGGGGCGCGATGAGTCGTCGCCCTCCTCGTCTCCCAGGGCCACCACCTCAACCATGGCGCCAAGATCGCTGCTTTCACTGTAGCTCGAGTCTCCATCGCTGAGAGGGTCGAAGACGTCGGTCACCTCCTCCGGGAAGGCCTTGGCGATGTAGAAGTGGTGGCTGCCGACATCGAGGAAGGAGCCACTGTTGCCGAAGCCGTCCTTGAAGTAGGCTAGATTGTCGCTGATGCAGTCAAAGGTGCCGAACCTCTAGACAAGGCCGGAGGCGACCTTCTCGCCGAGAGTCGATGAGGGTCCCGGCCGGAACTTGACTCCGGTCGCCGCCGCGCGTTGCCCCACGGTGGGCGCCAACTGTTATGGGAATTTGGAGATAGTAGCCATGGGGATGGCTTAACGAAGGGGCTCGACGGTGTGCAACGATGGGTCCGGCTCGGGATTGTGTTACTAGGACAGCACGGTTTACCCAGGTTCAGGACCCTCCACGCTGGAGGTAAAACCCCTACTTCCTGCCTTGTTTCGTATTATCTTCATAGTGGTTACAATGCTCCTCGAGCTGTTCGGTCTAGAGGAGGAAGAAGAAGATCCGATCTCCCTAGACTAAGGGTCTAGACCCCCTTATATAGGAGGGGGTCTGGTTATAGGTTAGGTGGCCGGCTGTCCGGCAGTCGGCTCCTCTGTGGCTGCGTCTTCGGCGTGATCTTCTGGCCCTCCTCTGTCCTCGTCTGACGATGGCACTTTATAAAGCGCCTTTTCCCCCTTGGACCGGCATCTGGGAGGCATATGCCCTCCCTTTTGCCTCGGATCCTTTCGTGGGGAAGGCTCTTGCTCACTGGTTGGTGGATTCTGGACGTGGCTTGCGTCATGCCCGTCCTTCGGCTCTGTCGATCTTGTTGGGGCCAGGCCACTTTCAGCGACACAGCTGTTGGAGGAATCTTGTCTTCTTTGCCCGGCTCTGGCTCTCCTCGGTGGAGTCGCCAGCCGGCTATCTACTGGCACAGCCGGCCCTTCGGGCAGAGCCGGACTTCTTGTCTCAGTGCCGTGAAGATTCCTGGGACGCCAGCCGGCAGATAGCGCCGCCCTTGGCACACCCCAAAAGTCATCCCCCCGATAGAGCTCGCCAGAGAATCGCCGAAGCCAAGGAAGAAGGGGAAGGTTGCCATTGGATTTCACCGCCACTGCCCTCTCTTCTCTTTCCCACTGGCTTCCCAGATCTCCCCTGCATCTAATGCTATACCTTTTGTGACCTAGATCTACCGGTAGCCGACGCCATCAACGATCTCGCCGGAGCACCTGGGAACGATGGCGGCGAGTTAGAGCAAGACTGCGGTCCCGTTCACCTCTCCGACGACGTCTCCGAGCTTCTCCGACACACCGCCACTGATCCCCGCCATCCGATCATCGCCGATGAGCCCTAGGTGAGCACCACACCCTCGCAGTAAACCCTAGCCTCGCCATCACCCTAACCCCTCTGTCACGGAGATGATGAACCGAGGCCATCGATCTTCACTAGATCAAACGGCACTCGTTGCCCCGTACCGATTTGGTACTCTGCGCTGCTGACTGGCCTGGCCCGCCGGTCAGCCATTCGAAATCGCCGTTCCCGCCGCGCCGTGTCGGATCTGGGCCAGCCCGTCACTGTGCGGCCTGGCTCGGTCAGATCCGGCCCGAGTTTCTTTTTTTTCAGAAATCTGTTTAAAATATGTTTAGATCTGTGAACTTGTGAAATTCATAGAATATTCTCTCTATGTCCAAATTGGGTGATTCGAATTTCTATGTGTAGCTTGTTGTAATATCTTTCAGATGGTATAGGTCTCATGTCTGTAGGATGACTGTAGATCAAATGATAATTTGTGAGGTTAATTAGATCACTTTTCAAGTTTATTTTTAAAACTTGAGTTCTATATACTGAAAATGAGTGAATCCAATTTTTAGTGATAACTTGATATGTTAGTTTGCTTGACCAACTGGATTTAGTATTTTAGGATCCTTATTCTTTCAGTAGTAATTAATATGGTTGTTTGTGTATTTAATCTTAGAGAAATTACCATCTCCAATAGATTAAGAATTTTGGTATGAAACAAATTTCCTTGGATTGTGCTCTGGAAGAGCTTTCCAGAACACTTTAGTTCATATATCTGATACTCAGAGAATATCTGAGATTTATTTTGGTATTCTAGTGTTATTTCCTATTGTTTAATTCATATGAATTAAATCACAAACTATTTTTGTGTAAATCCAACTTTGTTGGATTTTTAAGATTGTTGTCAACCAGTAATTTTACTGAGTGTGTTATTAGGTCCATGAGACCACCTGCATGCTTGATTGGAAATGAGTTGGTGTGTGATTACTTCATTTGCAAAACCCTAGTTATAATAGGATTAATTTAATAACTAAAACCTATAAAATCTTGATTTGTTTTCTAAACTTGTTTGTTTATGATACTCTTTGCTTGTGTGGTATAGAGTGAATGAAATGTTGTGACTTGTGTATGCATGTATATTCATTATGTGCTATTATTTTTCCGGCGATAGAATCGAACAAGGAGTGTACCGAAGAGGGGGAAGTCTTTGAATATCAGGAAGAGGAGGACCAGGGACAAGCCACTCACGGCAAGCCATCTAAACTTGTTGCATATCTGAATCCTTCACACTTGTTTTGCAGGTTGCATAATTTTTTATTAAACTACATGTTTTTATATTGCTATAGCTCTTGTAACAACAATATTACAGTAGTTCTCCCCCAGGGCTGAGGGCTCTACCGGTAGCTATGTGGTTCACCTCTCTCTCCCATGATGTGATCTTTATGTGATCGTAAGCTTTGTATCTAGTTAAATTGGTAGATGTTATTATTCAGATATTATGCTACTCCCATGCTTTATATTTGTAATCTCCGGAGATACCTTGTATCATGGTGTGAAGGTGACTAGTGTGCGCATCATGTGTATCTTTTTGGTTAATGTCTCTATGAATTGTTGGTGTTTGTTGGAACCATCTAGTGCGTTCACGGTGATAGTGTGGGATAATCTAGTTTGGGTACATACGGACTTTGAGGAGTGCTTCGTAGCCCTACGCATGATTAGTGTTTGTTTTCCATTGGAGAATTGTTTTGAGTTGCATATTGATGATAGTATCTATTGGTTCAATTATGTTATATTTGCTGGGAGTGTGTCCACTAGTGAAAGTATGATTCCTAGGCCTTGTTTCCAAGCATTGCACACCATTTCCTTCCAGTTTTATTACATGTTTGCTTGCAGGGATATTTATTTCAGATTACATTTACTACTCATAATCATCACTACTACTTGTATTTCACTATCTCTTTGCCGAACTAGTGCACCTATACATCTCACAAGTGTATTGGGTGTGTTGGGGACACAAGAGACTTTCTGTATCGTAATTGCAGGGTTGCTTGAGAGGGATAGCTTTGAACTCTTCCTCCCTGAGTTTGATAAACCTTGGGTGATCCACTTAAGGGAAACTTGCTGCTGCTCTACAAACCTCTGCACTTAGAGGCCCAACACTATCTACAAGAACAGACGCGTGCATAGACATCAAGCTCTTTTCTGGCGCCGGTGCCGGGGAGGTAAGGTAAAAGGTACTCACATTCTTTGGTTACTAAGTCTTTTAGTTGCTGGTGAGTGCTCGAAGTTATTTCCTTTAGATTCTGCAATTATATCTTTTTTTTCACTAGTTAGGCTTAATGGGAAGTAAAGAGTTCTTTAGTCTTTTTCCTGAGTTTAGATTTGAAGAGAAAATTGAAAAACCTTTGGAGCTTGTTTCGCATAGCAATGTTATTAGTACGAATGCTATGAACACCGTTATTGCTAATGCTATAGAAAAGTCTAAGCTTGGGGAAGCTGGTTTTGTTAAGCATGATATTTTTAGTTCCCTAGCTTTAGTGGAGAAAGTTTGCTCTGATGATATTTTATCTCCCATGTGTGTTGTTTCTAATGATGCTTGTGCTCCTCATCCTTTTAAAATACCTATGAAGATTGTTGAACATGCTATGGATAACTGCTATTTAGGAGATGGAACTGTCCATCCTGGTGATCATTTGCTTTTTATACATGAATTATGTGAGTTGTTCAAGTGTGCAGGTATTTCAATGAACCAAGTTAAGAGGAAGCTATTTTCTTTATCACTGAAGGGCAGGGCTGCGGAATGGTATAAAACACTGAAGGATCGCCGACCTGTCGACTGGGATGAAATTGTACCTCTTTTTTATTCTAAATTCTATCCTTCTAGTGAGGTTTATAAAGATAGGAATCTTATATTTACTAATTGGAGGCACCGTAGGAGGCTCCACGTTAATCCTAGAAAACGATGTGTTTCAAAGCGTGAGATCTGAGATGGACGCCCTAGATTGCTTTCGGTCCTCTCATTAAAACTCAATCCACCTGATCGATTTTCTCCAAAGAAATAGGCCGTCGTTCTCGGCCTTTCTTCATGCGATGACCTCCATGGCTGTCTCTCCTCCAATGCTTCTAGGTCGAGTCGCCTTTGCTGATTGTACGGATGGGTAAAGCATCCTCACCTTCTGTTCCTGATTCATACCGAAAAGAGGTCTTCCCCGATCCTCCGTCTTTTTGAATCTTTCCATGCCGTCATCAATTTCAAAGCTCCCTCAGTGAAGCAATCAATCTAAAAAAACAATGAACCAATAGCTATCCTCTTTCTGATCCTCTTTGTTGGTAACCATGGAATTTTCAAGTTATTAAATTTGACCATAGTGAATCGAGCTTTTTTCCGTAGATCGGCCAATTCCCCTGATGATCGAGGTAGCGGAGAAGTAGACGTATCCATGCTAATTTGAAGAAAAAATTATGTGCGCATGCCATCATGGCGAACAGCAGCAGAGTCCCCCGGCCTTCCTCTCACCTCCTCCCATCAGCCGTGTGCTATATAATAGAGCAAGGAGGATATGATCTCCATCGGCAGGCCACGCGCAAGGCCAACGGAATCCCCACCCAGTGTTGTGTGGCAGGCAATGACGCCCAGGAGTACTCAAATTGCGAGGTCATGACTCTTTCGCTGTTGTTTCATCTGTGTTGTTGTATAGAGATTACAATTAATTGCTTTTGGCCTCCTTGCAGATTTTCTCTATTTGGGATTTTCTAATTCAGTTTCTATGCTTTCCCCTTTTGCAATCCTTGCATTTAGTGACTTGGATTAATTTAATGAATTTCATAACTGTGAAACCAGTTTATGTGCTTTCCCTTCTCCAATGAGTGAACTCAGTTCATACACAGTTTACATTACAGGAAGGCTGAAGTAATAATATTGAAATTAATATTACTAGAAGAACTTCTTCTAATTTGTGTCATATATTGCAGGCATGCAATCACTTATGTTGTTTAAAGGGGCTCCTCAACGTTCATAGGTGCAACAGATGGACATTGGTAGATCGGTCCTGCACTCAGATGAATTTATCCGTCCTAAATCGTAGAGTCGCCAGCAAATCAGCACGCGGGATGCGTTAGGGTGCAGGGCATGGCGTCGTACACATCCTTCTCTCACTTAAAAAAAGGTAAGCTCCTTCTCTTATATTCACCCTGCACACAGGTCTCCAGAAGCTATACAGCTATACTGCTGTCGGACTGGTGCTTCGCGTGTCACTTCCTATGATGGATTTGATCAGCATATATATAATCATCATGAATTTCACTCATTGGTGAACTATGCATAGTGTTTTTGGTCTGATTGTTCTAGTTTTTGCCATTAGTGTGTACACTGGGATCAAAGAGCTAACAAAATATTACATTTTAGGAGGCAAAATTTAATAATGCCTTACTTCTAAATAGTTGTCCAAATAATCAAGACTTACAAAATACTTATTTGAATTTATTAACTCTATAATTACATATATGTGACCCCAAGTGGTCCGACCCTTCTCCAGACCCCGTGCAAAGCGGGAGCTTCATGCACCGGGCTGTCCTTTTTTTATAATTACATATACTAGTCATCAACCCGCGCAACAGCGCGGCTAGCAATTCTGAAAGAAATATCATAAGATTGGTTCACCAATGTAAATTACATATGAGCAATAATTGGATATATAATTTGTCCAAATTCCTTTGCATGTCTTACATTGTGGAAGTTAACATGAAATATATATGTTCAAGATAATACATTCTCATGATATGAGTAGATCGATGGTCCGAGTAGATATATAGATGACGTATATATATGTTTCAACTTTATTTATGACTTAAATTGAGGACATTTTGGTTCCTCAAAAAACCTTAAGACACTTTTGTAGGAATATTATTTTCAATGAAAAAGTATGGGCAAAAGTATAAACCTGTCCAATGGATGATACCGGCAATACCTAAAAAGTGAAATAATGAAACAAATCTAAGTTTCTATGTTCCGACTTGGCATGACATCTACATCGAGTGATCAAGCTAAAATATGCACTCCGCACTCCTATTTAAATATAAATTTAATCACCTTATACTGAGAAACATATCCAACATAAACTATCTATGGTAGGTACTACATGAGTGGACATTGTACACCAGAGTTCCTCCAAGTTCGTCAAATCAATTGAAAGGCATAAAGGAAAGGGGTATGAGATATTTTGATAAAATTGAGATGTGGACACAGCAACTCCAATGGTGTATATGTATCACTTCCCAAATCACACAAATACATGTTTTCAGAAAAAACAGAGTCCTTTGTCTACGTCGAGTGTTGGACACTATTACTCCAGTGGCAAATATTAACTTCAAATATCTCTGAGAGCTACATGTTTTGACCCAAATAGTTGTCCCACGTCCACATCCACTATAAAAAAAGTAAATGTCAGGTACATTGATAAGCTATTTAAGTTATAACAGGTTATCTAAAATCCGGCTAGCATTTTTATCATTAAAAACAGACTGGGTTATCTGAAAAAAGCGTTGTCCTGATGAATAAATATGAGATGACAAAAAAATGATGCATTGGCAATGATTAACCTGTAGATTTCTTTGACATGCAATCTTATCTGCTGAAATAGTAAGTAATATCTACTCCAATCCTAAAGCTTGTTCCCCCAAGCTGTCTACACCGTGACATTACCGTATTTATCATATCATGGAGGTAAATATTTTAGTTAAGTGTGCATACCTGTAAATTAAGTCAACATGTGAAAGATTAATTTAATGGTAAAGCAATTTCCAAAGAAATAATTAACGTTGAAAGGAAGGTTAAACATTATTTCATCAAAATATCTTGCTATCCTTGTACGTGATTGTCTCTGTGGTTCTTTTTGTTGTGCTGAATCTTGACCTCACGATAGGTTTTGCATAACATTTGAACATCTACCAACTATCTGATCAAAAAGGTAATGGGAGATTTAATCTATAACCGGTGTAAGCAAAGGGCATAAAGAATCCAACTCTGACATCCATCCATTAATTTTATTCATGCATCAAAGTATCATCGATCTAAATAGCTAGGAACAAAGGAGATTCAGCTAGTAGTAGACCAAAACCTTCTAACTTAATTAATTGAATCTGATGAAGGATTCGTATGTCCTTCCGTGTCCCTAGGTGGCTGTGCCAGCAGAGACTGTTTCTCTGAGGAGAAGTGCAGGAAACGGATCACTGTGAGGGAGAAGACGGCAAGCGTAGCAGCAGTACCGTTTGAGTCCAGACTCGCCATGTTCGACGGCTTGCTGGGAAGCGCCATAGATCGAGCGAATTAACTTGTTTGATGCAGGAGGCGGCGCGGCCGCTGGAGACGTGCAGCTCTCAGCTGTGCTAGCTTCTGCACCGGCTGCTACCTGCTTCCACCGCGAGGCAGCTCTCGGCGTCCGCCTGCCTTGCGACAATTCCACGGCGCCGTCTAGGGTTAGGGATATGCAGGCACACGTGGGAGATATCTTCTCGTGTTTGTTTTTTCCTTCAAGTCCAATGAAAAAGGTCGATGTGGAGACATGCACGTGGGATAGAATGTGAGGACTCTTTAGCTACTTCATCCAACGATTGTAGATAGGTAATGGGGAGATCGGATGGTTAATTTTCTTAGTTGTCTAGGATTAACGTGGAGCTTCCGTTGGTGCCTCCAATTAGTATCTAAGTAATCTTGCCCTTTTTCTTCCTATATTTGATTTTCATCTAACCTTCTCATTATATTGGCAATGTGTTCACCAATGACCTTTCAGCTCTATGTGCAGAAATGTTGCATGCATGTGAGATAATAGCACTAACGCGCCCATATTTATAATCTCAACCGTGAATGAAAATATGGTATGCGTTTTAATTATTATTTTCCTTACATAAAATTATATATCCTCTCTCATTATGAATCTTTCGTGTGTCAAGTTATACATGTGTGTGACATAATAATTGCATATACTATATCCTGGTGGTAAATTCATAACACCCTATTGGTGAGAGCTGAAGATAAAGATTATTTAATCAGTAAATTTTTTTGAGAATGATTAATCGGTATTGATGTTACTCGATCAGTCATATTATACAACCAATTTGAAAATATCAGGGCAGAGTGTAGGTATGTACCCATCGGATGATTTCACTGTAATCGGTTATTTTAACTCTTTACATGTTTTAATAGTACCACAAGTTGATATTAAAGGACTATCTGAATTTTAATATAGTTGGGTTACTATGCATAATAAGTATCTTAAGGGCAAATTTTCATTTAGAAATATAATATCACTAATTAGCTTTTTTATCAAAATATATTACCTAAACTATGTCGAGATGTGTACGCATACCATACATACAAATGTCATTAAAAATTAATATATTCCATGTTTGTCACTAGCCCGTGCTGGGGCACGGGTTCATGACTAGTTACATTTATAATTTTCATCCGCAGGAGGGAGAAAGCATTGCCCAAGCGTGGGGAAGATTGAAGTTACTAATGCACAAATGTCCTATTCATGATCTTCCCTGTAATATTGTTATTAATAATTTTTATGCAAGGCTTTCAGGATATTACAAGGACTATCTAGATGCATGCTTTAATGGGTCTTTCACAAGCAAGGATGTTGACACCAAGTGGGATCTGCTTGAAACAATTAAAACAATATTGAAGGTTGGGATAGCGATAAAGGTAAAGGATCAGGTATAAATTACAAGCATGATTGCATTAATCTTTCGCTAAAACTGCTGATTTTCAAGAGCTTAGTGCTAAATATGGGCTTGATCCTCAAATTATGGTTGATTGTTTTAAAGCCTTTGCTTCTCATATTAATGTTCCCAAGGGAAATGGGGATGTGTATCATAAACCTTTTAAGGACACTTGCATAGAAAGTGATATTGTTGTTGATGATTGCAATAAACATGCTCGAACTTCTGAAAGTCCTATTTCTTATAAGCATGTTAATTTTTGTGGAGTACATAGACCTTGTGAACAGAGTCACAACAAGGAAGATTATTGTGTCCACCACGCAAATGAAGAAACCCGAATGTGGCACAAGGCTATAGGCGAGCTTGGTGAAAAGGTTTGCAAGCTTTATCCTTTTCTTTGTGAGTTTTGCAATGACGTAGGTCATTATAATTTCCAATGCTTGAACCCTAATAGTCACCTTTCTAATCGAATGAGCACCGCAAAATTGTATTGTGATGACAAGATTACTCTCAATCAGCATGATGAGCTTACTTTGTTTTTGGGGTGTGAAGAGATATCTAGAAAGACTTCTTTGATAGATATGAGTGATTCTGATATTAATAGCACCCTTCGTGGTTGTCGTCTCTATTGTGTTAAAGATTACCTCGCAAATACTTACTTACAAAATCTTATAAAACATGATATTTTGCCAAGCTATGACAGGACTAATAGATGTTTCTATCTTATTAATAGAGAGGAGAAATCCTCCAAAGTTTCTTCTGTTGTTTCTGTCAGTAAACCAGATTATATGGAGAAGATGCCTTTCCCTCCTAAAGGATATGTGGAGAAGATGCCTTTCAAGTCTCTCCCTCCTAAAGGAGAGAGTAAGAAGAGTAAGAAGAAGAAGAGGAGTAAAAGGCGAGAGGAAACGGTATCTTCCCCGGCCCTAAGCATGTTGCTCCTATTATAGATTATGATAATTCTTACTGGGATGATGTTCCTATGCCTGTTACCTATGTTAGTGATCATGATTTGGAAAAGCACTCTACTTTTGATATTGAAAATCTTTTTGGTACCAATTCTAAGGTTAATAATTGTTGTACCATTAGTACTATCCATGTTCCCTCTTATGATGATATGTTTGATGAATATGCTTTGTGAAATAGCTGTGATCTGTTGAGATTATAGGGGGGTTTTTCTAGTCATCTCCACAGGGATCAACACAAATGAGACTATTTCCTAATTTCCAGAAGCTAAGCAGAAAAGTGGGGTTTTTGGTGTTGTAAACAGAAAAGTAACAGGAGGTTTTGAGCAGGGAAGTTTTAACATAACAAGTTCAAGGATTTCTTGTTTGTCAGACAAGAAAGCATTGAACAAACTAGCAAATTTTAGACAGGGATATGTTTTTGGAACTAGGTGCAGAGACTAGTCTTACACCTACAGATCAAGCAAGTGCAACATAGTTTTCACAGTAGTCTTAGAGTTTACAATGGAGTGTGTCACTCAAACCATAGCAAAGGTCAAAGACAAGTTTCAAACTGCTTTACAATGCAAGATCAACACAACAGATCACAGAGCATGAGGGAAAGGAAGAGAGATTTGCTGTTTGTCACCGAAGGCTTGCCGTGGCAGAGAAAGTAGAAGAATTGCTGTCGCGGCAGAGGATGCAGAGGTTGAGGGAGAGCTGGGCCTTCAGATCCTTGGGGCTATGTTCATCCTGTGTTCTTGAGGTTCCTGAGGGAGTTCTTGGAGTTCTTGTTGGACGCCATGGATCCAGTCTTGTTACAACAGAGGAGAAGAGGGAAAAGGGTGGAAAAGTTTTTTGTGTTGGACTATGGAGGAGGAAGGTTTTGGCGGAGTGGTGGATGGATGGAGTGGCTGTGGATGCGAGGTGAGAGATGGATATGGTGGGAGTGAACCTGGACCTCTCCTTTTAAAGACTTTTTGTGGCATTCTTGCTGCGGCGTAGAGGAGTAGTGGGAAGTTGGTGGCGGCAGCGGCTTTTCTGCTTTTGCCGTTTTTCCTGTCTTCTTGTGCCGTACCAGCCACTTTCTGCCGTGCTTGCTTTTCTTGCTCCTCAAGATGTACTCCTCCATTCCTGGTGGCTTGGTCTTTGGTTTGAATTACTCTGACTTGTAGATTTAAGTGCCTTGGCGCACTGATCTGTGACAAAGGATCAAATGATGTAAAATGTTGGTGCAACACTGGTGAAATGAGGTAAAACAGACAAGTTTTATGGTTGCAAGGTTCAGATATATGTGTAAATCTTAGAGTGATCAAAACCCCCAGACCAAAACCTTTGCTTGTCCTCAAGTAAAGAATGGTGCATTGTACCAAACAAAATGTAACAGAGCATGATGAGGGACATTGCTGACTCAATGCAGATAAATCTTGCAATTGCCAATTCAAAAACAAGTTTCACAAGAGAATTTGAGTATGTCTAGATCAAACAACATGGACACATGAGTATAAAGTAATTGACTCTGAAATTGAAAACTCAAGATCCAGTACATAGCCCAATATGTAATGCAAAATTAGTGCTTCACCTATTACAGTTCCCAGGAACATAATAGGCTAATGCATAGACAAGTTAGTCAGTTAGTAACTTAGCTTGATGGGTCAACTTAGTTAGTGCTTCACACACTACAATCCCAGGATCATAGGTGCTAGTGCTTTGGATATTTACAACAAGTTTTACTTAGCATCATCAGGTTAGTGCTTCACACACCACAATCCAGAGATCATGGTTGCTAATGCTAAACTTTTTCCTTCCTGTTAGTATGTTAGTGCTTCACAAATCACAATCCAGAGATCATGTTTGCTAATGCAAAAAAAATGCAACAGATGCAATTGGTTAGGGGCTAAGAAATGGATCATGAACTTCATTCTTAGGGCAATTAACAAATATACTGATGTTTCACAGGTTCTTTGAGTAGAGACATACAAAGGTTCTGATTTGAAACTTGGCTTTGAAAATAGGCATTTGCAAGAGTTATAAGCAGATTCAAAGCAAAGTTCTTCATAGCATGCAAAGTGATATTTTCAGGTTCAAGCAACAAAATTTGATTCGTTTCTTAACAGAGCACTTTCACACAAGATCAAACAATAGTATAGTATATTCTGATTCAGATTCTAACAAATGTGTGGAAATGGAAAGTGTTCACCTGATGGTTTTCCTGCTTCTCTGCCTTGTCAATCAACAGCAATCTTTCTCCTCATCCAAGTTATCACTGAAACAACAAAAAGAAACAAACACACAAGGCAAAAACATAAAAAGGTGAAAGGGAAATATATGATACAAGGGATACCAGGTTTCCTCCTGGAAGAGAGCTTGTTTAAAGTCACTAGCTTGACTATAGCTTCATCATCACTGGTTTGCATGGGTAGAGGGTGCATTGGAGCCATCCTCTGGTTCATCATCTTCTTCAACTTGGTTTTCAATCAAATCTCCAATCCTGTAGTGCTTCGACCTCTGGCCATTTACTTTGAATGTTCCCTCAGCTGAGCTATAAACCTCAAAGGCACCATGGCCGAGGTCTCTCTTGATCACACAAGGGCCAAACCATCTGGACTTGAACTTTCCAGAGAATAAGTGTAACTTGGAATCATACACCAGCACTGACTGCCCTTCCTTGAATTCCCTTCTCAGAATGTGGGAGTCATGCCATTTCTTGGTCTTCTCCTTGTAAATCTTTGCACTTTCATAGGAATCATTCCTGAGCTCTTCAAGCTCACACAACTGCAGTTTCCTCCTGTTTCCTGCTTTGCCAATGTCCAAGTTCAGCTTCCTGATTGCCCAATGCGCTCTGTGCTCCAATTCGACTGGCAGATGGCAAGCCTTGCCATAGATAATTCTGAAAGGTGACATGCCAATGGGTGTCTTGTATGCTGTCCTGTAAGCCCACAAAGTGTCGGGCAATTTCATTGACCAATCTCCTCTGGTCTTGGACACAACTTTCTCCAAGATTTGCTTGATTTCCCTGTTTGACAACTCCACTTGGCCATTGGCCTGCGGATGATAAGGAGTTGTCACTCTGTGATTCTTCACTCCATACTTGGTCAGAAGCTTCTCAAACTGGTCATTGTTGAAGTGAGCACCACCATCACTGATTACAACTCTTGGCACTCCAAATCTTGGGAAAATGACAGTCTTGAACATTCTACAAACTGCCTTGGCATCAGCATTAACAGTGGGAATGGCTTCAACCCATTTTGACACATAGTCAACAGCAACTAAAATATGCTTGTAGCCTTGAGAAGATGGCAAGGGTCCAACAAAATCAACTCCCCAAACATCAAACAATTCCACTTCCAAGATTCCTGTTTGGGGCATTTCATTTCTCTTTGACATCTTTCCTGCTCTTTGACAAGGATCACACTTCATTATGTACTCATGAACATCTCTGAACATACTTGGCCAAAAGAAGCCAGCTTGCAAAATCTTGGCTTGAGTCTTGAACACTCCAGCATGTCCTCCATACAATCCTGAATGGCATTGGAACATCACATCACTTTTTTCATCAGAGGGAACACACCTTCTCACAATGCCATCAGCACAATGTTTGTACAGAAAAGGTTCATCCCAATAGTAACTCTTGACATCATGGAGGAATTTTTTCTTTTGCTGGTAGGAGAGATCTGCTGGCACAATATCACAAGCTAGGAAGTTCACAAAGTCAGCATACCAAGGTGAAGTGGCACTGACTGCCATGAGCTGTTCTCCTGGCATCAAGTCTTGAATCTCTCTGTTTTCATCAATGTTGATTTTGGACAAGTGATCAGCAACTGAGTTCTCTGACCCTTTCTTGTCTCTAATTTCTATGTCAAACTCTTGGAGCAGAAGGATCCATCTGATGAGCCTTGGTTTAGCATCCTTTTTGCTCACTAAATATCTGATTGCTGCATGGTCTGTGTAGACAATGCACTTGTGTCCAACCAGGTATGGTCTAAACTTATCAAATGAGAACACAACAGCAAGCAGCTCCTTCTCTGTGGTGGTGTAATTGATCTGAGCATCATCCAAAGTCTTGCTTGCATAATGTATAACATGTACAGCTTTGTCTTTCCTCTGGCCAAGGACTGCTCCAACAGCAAAGTCACTTGCATCACACATAAGTTCAAATGGCAGTGTCCAGTCAGGAGGTTGAACAATAGGGGCTGTGATGAGAGCATCTTTCAATTGGTTGAATGCTTGCAAACAAGTGTCATCAAACACAAACTTCACTTCATGATTCAGGAGATTGGTGAGTGGCTTGGCAAGATAGGAGAAGTTCTTGATAAACCTCCTGTAGAAGCCAGCATGGCCCAGGAAGCTTTGAATTCCCTTCACATTTTCAGGAGGAGGTAGCTTGGCAATCACATCTACCTTTGCCTTGTCCACCTCAATTCCTCTAGCAGACACAAGGTGGCCCAACACAATGCCTTCAGAGACAAGGAAGTGACATTTTTCCCAGTTCAGAATCAAATTTTGCTCAGAGCATCTGTGAAGGACTAAGGTGAGGTTCTTCAAGCAGGCTTCGAAGTCTTTTCCATACACAGTGAAATCATCCATGAAAACTTCCATAATCTTCTCAATGTGATCAGAAAATATGGACATCATGCATCTCTGGAAGGTGCCTGGAGCATTGCAAAGGCCAAATGGTAGCCTTTTGTAAGCAAAGGTTCCATATGGGCAGGTGAATGTGGTCTTGTTTTGGTCAGAAGGGTGGATTGGAATCTGCAGAAATCTAGAGTAACCATCAAGGTAGCAGTAGTACTTCTGGCCAGCAAGTCTCTCTAGCATCTGGTCCATGAATGGCAGAGGGAAGTGATCTTTTCTTGTAGCTTTGTTCAATTTTCTGAAGTCATTCACCATCCTCCATCCTGTAACAGGTCTTGTGGTCATGAGCCTTCCTTCTTCATTTTCAACAACAGTGTAGCCACCTTTCTTGGGCACAATGTGGATAGGACTCACCCACTCACTGTCAGAGATGGGGTATATCATTCCAGCCTTTAACAATTTCAGAACTTCCTTGTTTACTACATCTTGCATAGCAGGGTTTAGTCTCCTCTGTCCTTCTCTTGTTGGCTTGCTGCCTTCTTCTAAGTGGATCCTGCGAGAACACACTTTCTCACTAATGCCAATGATGTCATCAATGGAATATCCAATGACATTCTTGTACAGCTTCAGAATAGACAGAAGACTTTCTTCTTGCTCACTTGAAAGGGCAGAACTAATAATCACAGGGTGTAACTTTTCCTTCTCCAAGAATGAGTATTTCAGATGGGAAGGCAATTCTTTGAGCTCCACAACAGAATGGTGAGCTAGATGAGCTGGTTCTCTTGCACTTGACACAGGTACAATTTCACAAATTTTCACTTCACAGAGCTGCTGTACATTGGTGGTTTCAGCAGTAACAAAGACTTGAGCTTCAGGCTCTTCTTGCTCAGGTTCTGGCAAAGTTTCTAGCACACTTCTTTCAACAACATCAATGGAATGGCAATGTTCAGGAACATTGGGTAAGTGAGTGGCATGTTTCATGCTGAATTCAGCTTGCTCTGATCCAAATTGTAATTTGAGGGTTCCACCTTTGACATCAATGATGGCACCAGCAGTTGCCAAGAATGGCCTGCCTAGAATCATTGATTCAGCATTGTCTTCCATCTCTAGCACAACATAGTCCACAGGATATGCAAAGTTGCCAACTTGGACTGGCACATCTTCAAGGACTCCTACTGGTTTTCTCAAGGTTCTATCAGCAAGTTGAAGTGTCATTGGGGTAGGCTTCAACGTTCCCAGCTGCTGAATCTGGCTTGCAGCAGAGGGTAACACACTCACTGAGGAACCTAAGTCACAAAGGGCTGTGAAGGTTTTTCTTCCCACTACACAGGGAATGCTGAAACTTCCAGGGTCTTGTAGCTTCTTGGGCATGTGGTTCAAGATCACAGCACTGCAATCTTCTGTCAAGGCTACTAACTCAGGGCTGTCCAAACTCCTCTTCCTTGTGATCAGATCTTTGAAAAACTTTGCATATAGGGGAATGTGCAACACTGCATCCAAGATGGGGATGGTGATTTGCACTTCCTTCATGGTCTCAAGGAATTTAGAGTATTGCTTCTCCTCCTTGGTCTTGTCCAATCTCTCTGGAAATGGCACTTTCATCAACAAAGGCTTCTCTGTTGGTTCTGTGGCAGAGATCTGTGCCTTGGCAGGGTTTTCTGTCTGGGCAGGTT
Organism: Dactylis glomerata; assembly: GCA_007115705.1. Taxonomy (NCBI): domain Eukaryota; kingdom Viridiplantae; phylum Streptophyta; class Magnoliopsida; order Poales; family Poaceae; genus Dactylis; species Dactylis glomerata. Next base: position 2,907,487 of record QXEO01002107.1, on the reverse strand, counting down.
GTCCTGTTGATTTTTCCTGCCTTGGCAGAACAATTTCTGGAGGTGTTTGTTGCTGCACGGTGGGTCTTCTCTATGGAGCAACATAAGTGACATTTGGTGGGGTTTTGAGTAAGGGTTCAGTGTTCACCCCACTCCTAGTGGTGACTGCATCAATAACTTCAGTAGTGGAAAGGGCACCACACTGTTTTGGGTTTTTCTCTGCTTGGGCTGGCAGTTTTCCTTCAGCTTGTTTTCCAATGTTGTTGGTCTGGATTCCAGCAGTGAGTTGCTGCATAGTCTTGTAGAAAAGTTCAGATTGCATTTTCATAGTTTCTTGCATTCCACTGAACATTTCCTTCTGTAGCTTCATCATTTCTCCAAGCTCAGATTGGCTGCTACTGCTGGATGAAGTAGTTTGCTGATGTACTGGGTGGTGTTGTTGTTGTGGGTGTTGCACTTGACCTTGGGGTCTGAAATTTTGTTGTCCAGGCTGATGGTAACTCTGCTGGGATGCTTGGGCATAGTGCTGCTGCCCTGGTGCTGGGTAACTTTGCTGATTATTGCTCTTGTAAGAAAGGTTGGGGTGGTTTCTCCAAGAGGGGTTGTAACTTTGGGAATATGGCCCTTGATTCTGGGCATAGTTCACCTCTGATATCATGGCTTCAGGAGGTGCAGACAAGGTACATTCCATGAGAGAATGGCCTTCTTTTCCACAAATTGCACAGGCAGAAGTAACTTGGTTGACAGGAACCAAAGCTTGGCTGTTTCTTTCTGTCATGAGCTGGGCAAGCTGAGTTGTTAAACTCTCCAACTTGGCTTCCAAAGCATTCTGGCCACTTGACTAAATCTGCAGCTGATTGTTGGGGTGGACAGCTCTTTCATTTGTCCAGGAGAAGTTGTGTGATGCCATGCTCTCAATCAACTCAGTAGCTTCATCAAGGGTCTTGTTCATGATTCCACCTCCAGCAGCTGAGTCAACAAATGATCTGGTTTGCTCTGTCAAACCCTTGTAGAAGGTTTGCAAGATGAGCCATTGCTCCTGGCCATGGTTGGGACACATCCTGATGAGACCTTGGTATCTCTGCCAAGTATCATACAGGCTTTCTCCTTCATATTGCACAAATCTTGTTATCTTGTCTCTGCACTCAGCTGCTTTGGTTGGAGGGAAATATCTCTCAAAGAAGGCTTGAAGAACATGTTCCCATGTGTCTCTGCAGTGAATAGGAAGAGAGTGGAACCAAACTTTTGCAAGTCCAGACAGTGAGAAGGGAAACAATTGCATCCTGATGGCTTCAGGAGGAACACCATTGTGCTTCAAAGTGTTGCAGTACTCTAGAAAGTTTCTGATATGCTCATGGGGGCTCTCCAAAGCAGAACCTTTGAAGGGATTATGTTGCACCATATTGATTAGAGCTGGCTTGATTTCCCAGTTGTTTGCTTGTATTGCAGGCATAATCACATCTGCATTGTTGATCTGGTCCTTGGGAATCCACAAATCTCTCAACTTCTTATCACCCATGCTGAAATCTGAGGATGACGATTCCAAATCTGAGACAGAGGTTTCCAAATCTTCAGCAGAAACTTCAGAAGCTGCTCTCTTTCTTGCAAACAAAGTCCTCTCTGGCTCAGGATCAAATGGGGCTAGTGGAGAATCTTCAGAGGACTGCATCAACTGAATTCCCACGGAGATTAGATGAAATCATTGTTCTACACACAATTACAGACAAGAACTTGATCAAGGGTTAGTGAACTAAATCCCCTAATAAAAGTTCTAAGCTTGATCACAGACAAGTCATTAAAACAGACAATCAAAGATTGCAAATTGGAACAAGTATTTACACAGCTTAGTCTACTGTAATCTAAGGAAACAATCAAAAGTTGATCCTCGGCAACGGCGCCAATTTTGATCTGTTGAGATTATAGGGGGGTTTTTCTAGTCGTCTCCACAGGGATCAACACAAATGAGACTATTTCCTAATTTCCAGAAGCTAAGCAGAAAAGTGGGGTTTTTGGTGTTGTAAACAGAAAAGTAACAGGAGGTTTTGAGCAGGGAAGTTTTAACATAACAAGTTCAAGGATTTCTTGTTTGTCAGACAAGAAAGCATTGAACAAACTAGCAAATTTTAGACAGGGATATGTTTTTGGAACTAGGTGCAGAGACTAGTCTTACACCTACAGATCAAGCAAGTGCAACACAGTTTTCACAGTAGTCTTAGAGTTTACAATGGAGTGTGTCACTCAAACCATAGCAAAGGTCAAAGACAAGTTTCAAACTGCTTTACAACGCAAGATCAACACAACAGATCACAGAGCATGAGGGAAAGGAAGAGAGATTTGCTGTTTGTCACCGAAGGCTTGCCGTGGCAGAGAAAGTAGAAGAATTGCTGTCGCGGCAGAGGATGCAGAGGTTGAGGGAGAGCTGGGCCTTCAGATCCTTGGGGCTATGTTCATCCTGTGTTCTTGAGGTTCCTGAGGGAGTTCTTGGAGTTCTTGGTGGACGCCATGGATCCAGTCTTGTTACAACAGAGGAGAAGAGGGAAAAGGGTGGAAAAGTTTTTTGTGTTGGACTATGGAGGAGGAAGGTTTTGGCGGAGTGGTGGATGGATGGAGTGGCTGTGGATGCGAGGTGAGAGATGGATATGGTGGGAGTGAACCTGGACCTCTCCTTTTAAAGACTTTTTGTGGCATTCTTGCTGCGGCGTAGAGGAGTAGTGGGAAGTTGGTGGCGGCAGCGGCTTTTCTGCTTTTGCCGTTTTTCCTGTCTTCTTGTGCCGTACCAGCCACTTTCTGCCGTGCTTGCTTTTCTTGCTCCTCAAGATGTACTCCTCCATTCCTGGTGGCTTGGTCTTTGGTTTGAATTACTCTGACTTGTAGATTTAAGTGCCTTGGCGCACTGATCTGTGACAAAGGATCAAATGATGTAAAATGTTGGTGCAACACTGGTAGAAATGAGGTAAAACAGACAAGTTTTATGGTTGCAAGGTTCAGATATATGTGTAAATCTTAGAGTGATCAAGCTGTTCTCACGCTTATAATGATTCTAAACCTCTAGTTTATGATGGTTATAATGATGAGTATAATATTTTCAGTTCACCTACTTTTGAGGAGAAAATTAGTTATGATTACAATATGCCTCCTGTTTTTGATGATTATGGTGATGAGAATAATTATTCTGTTGAATCTGCTCCTACTACGATTGTTCATGTGGGGAGTATTAATTCTTTTACACTTGTGGCTCATGATAGGAAAGCTTTATGTGATAGTTATATTGTTAATTCTATTCATGATGCTACTGAAAGTTATTATGAGAGAGGGAAACATGGTTTGATGGATCTCAACAATATTGAGTTTCCCCTCTTTATGTTGCAATTCTTGAAGTTGTACTTGTTTTGCCTTCCTATGCTTTTTGCTCTGCGCTTTCATGACTTGTCTCTTTACAAGACTATTTTTCATAGGAAGTGGTTTAGATTTAAATGTGTTTTATATTTGCTTTTTGATGCTCTCTCTTGCTTTAAGTTCCTATATAGCGCCTTTGCCTTAAGCTCTTCTATGGCGCCTACATGAGCATCTTTGCAAATTACTGCGTCTAGCTCAAAGGCGTTAAAGAAAAACACTCTTGTAAGATAACCCAATGTTTTACTTTTAGTTCTTTTTCTTTCATTTGAGCTTTGGAAGTTATTACTACTGTAATAACCACTCCTTATCCTTTTTATTTCGTTGTTGTGCCAAGAGAAGCCTCTAATTTGAGTGAGGTAAGATTTGGGGAAGTTGCTGTCCTGAAACAGATTTCAGTGCTGCACCGTAAAAATTCGTGACAATTCTCAGAATATCTTTTTGACCTGTGATTTCTTGATCATATGCCCCAGGTTATTTCACAACTTTCATTAGTTTAACACTTTTTGATTTGAGCAACAGAAAACCCTCTAAAAATTCGACCTTTGTCAGCTGTTCTATTTTGACAGATTTCTGCCAATATTTGTGTTTGCCTCTCGATCGCTTTCTTTTTGAGTTCTTTTTATCACAGAACTTTTGGTGAAGTTGCTACAGTAGTATATGCTTTATATGTGGTGGTTTTGAGTTAAAATCTAAACCAAATAGGGGTTGATTCATTATTATGCTTACACTAATGTTGCTAATAGAATTGTGTTGAGTTTTGTATGAAGGAAGTTTTCAAGTGTAGGGATTGGAGAATGATGAGATGAGGTGAAGAATGGACAAAAGCTCAAGCTTGGGGATGCCCATGCAACCCCCAAGAAATATCCAAGAGGTACAAGCGTCAAAGCTTGGGGATGCCCCCGAGGCACCCCCTTCTTCATTGGCAAAAATGATGTCACCTTTCCAGACACTATATTTTTATTGCTTCATGCACTATGCGTTTTTCTTGGAGCGTCAGTTGTTTTTGCTTTCAGTTTTCTTTTGTTTTGTTTGCTGCAATACTTAGTTGGATCACATCATGTTTGTTTGGAGGGAGACATACTCCGTTTTTCATTGCCAAGAACACTCTAGTTTTCACTCTTATCGTTCAACAAGTGTTGTCTTTTTCTGCTACTGCGTTTAGCTTTTGTTTTTTTCCTTGATTTTTGTTCAGATCTTGTTTTATCTTTTCATCAAGGTGTATTATTTCCTCTGGTCCATGATGGTTTTCATTAAAAGAGTTGTTTCAAAAAAGGTTCGAATGGTGTTGGAAAAGAGAAAAAGCTTTATGCAAAAAAGTGGTACAAGAAGGAGCTTGTGTAGACTGCGGCCTAGGCTTTTGCATGTCATGCTTGATGTCTTTTGATAGTATGCTTAGTGATTTTGCTGTAGCATGACTTGTCTCAAATGACTGAGATTGCTTAATGAGCCTTTGAAAAAAATAATGCATTGTTTTAATTATTTGGAGGCATTATTTTGGTTTTCTCCTTGATGCTTTATTTGGGTTGACTTGGCGCATGCTCACACATGTTAGAATCATGCAAAGTTGCCATAAGCCACTATGATCATTTAGTTTTTGACTTTTGATGCCATCATATGCTTCTTTTAATGTCGCTTTGTCGCTTTGCATGATTATGGCCATTATTGCTCTCTTAGTTGGTCGCTCCCAGTCTTTTGCTTGCCCTCATTTTGTACTGAGTATGAGCTCTACTCGTGCATCCAACTCCTAAAAACTAAGTTGTTCCAATATGTCCACCATACATACCTATTAGCAATTTGCTATTCCAAAGTACATTTGACTTGCTTTTATCTATCCTTCAAATCAAACTCTTTTTGGCGTTATGCGAAAATTGGTCAGTAAAGCTCTCACGAACCTAATAGCACACTTTACTTTTCTCATTTTAAAATTTTGACATTGTTGCTCTCTTATGTTGAGTTGTTATGCTTGCAAGTTGTAAGTTGGAAATTAGCCCAGCCATGCCGTCATGGGGCAAGCTTTCAACGTTGCACTATCTTTCATTTGAGTTCATATTGTGATCTTTTTTTATGGATACTCGCGATGTGAAATAAGTTGGGAATCGTGTGGGATCATGGAGTTTTTATATGTGTTAGGGAAATGCCTGGTGTCGTGGGAATTTAGAGACAGTAGCCATGGGGTGGCTTATCAAAGGGGCTCGACGTTGGTGACGATGGATCCGGCTCGGGATTGTGCCAATGGAGACACTCGGTTTACCCAGGTTCAGGGCCCTCCCGGATGGAGGTAAAACCCCTACTTCCTGCCTGCTTCATATTATCTCGACAGTAGCGATTACAGTGCTCCTTGAGATGTTCGGGCTAGAGGAGGAAGAAGAAGATCAGATCTTCCTAGACTAAGGGTCCAGGCCCCCTTATATAGGCGGGGGCCTAGTTACAGGTTAGGTGGCGATTCGGCCGGCTGCCGGCTCCTCCGTGGCCGCGTCCTCGGCGTGATCCTCTGGCCCTGCTCTGACGATCACACTTTATAAAGCGCCATTCCCCTTGGACCGGCATCTGGGAGGCATATGCCCTCCCTTTTGGCTCGGATCCTGTCGTGGGGGAGGCTCCTCGATCGTTGATTGGCTAAGCCCGGTCGTGGCGCTCGTCACTCCCGTCCTTTGCCTCTATTGTTCTTGTCGGGGCCAGCCCACTTTCGGCAAAACAGCCATTGGGAGGCTTTTGTCTTCATCGCCCAGCTCTGGCTCTCCTCGGGGGAGTCGTCAGCCGGCTAATGGCGCAGCTGGCCCTTCGGGTGGAGCCGGTCTTCTTATCCTAGTGTCGCGGAGATCCCTGGGACGCTAGCTGGCAGATAGCTCGGCTCTTGGCATGCCCCATAAGTCATCCCCATGACACCTGGGCCGCTAATCTAAGTCATGCATCATTCATGGTGGAAATTTATAGCATGCCCATAGTGGACATTCGACGACGCATCTCAAAATAAAAAGCTATACCAATGGTAAATAAAAGAGATGTCGAGGTGTTCATTGTCTGTTTGTCTTGTCATTTTGATGTGGGCTTGTTCCATGTCATCGGGCAGGAGGTACCCCGTTGGCGGTTCTCGATGATACACATATATTTACAATCACAAGAGCCTGCTTGGGACTCTAAGTCGAGTAGCATGAGATTTGGGTATTCGTACTTCACGGGACACGAGGTTTTCAACTTATGATTTGTCAAGCATATTCTTCATAATTGTACTCGCATTAACTCCAACCATTAAAGATGCCTATGATGGGGGCAATGATTGCTCAAAGCTAGTAAGTACCATAATTTTTGAAGGTTTATAAAAGTTGCAATCACTGCTTCCCTCCGCGAAGGGCCTTTCTTTTACTTTTATGTTGAGTCACCACCTTCTATCTTTATGCACCGTCTAAGAGAGCATAGTTGTCATTCTGAGTATAATGTGCATTGTCCCAAAGTTTTCATTGGTTGATTCATGATGTTCATTTCACTTGTTCTTAAATTATTTGTATCTAGTCGCCCTCTTAAACTTGAAGGTGTCCTATGCATTTATGTTTTGCTCTCTCATGAAGGACAAGCTGAAAACCATTTGTATGTTTTTCCATATGATTTGAACACACGTTTGACTTTGATTGTTTCATTTTCATGATCTTTTATTTATGTTCTTCTTCATGTTATAACATGGTTGCTAAGTTTCTTCTATCAAGATTATATATTTCATGCCCATGTTTCAAGTTCTTTTGATCCCAGCGCACAACGCTTACATATATGGTCAAGATTGTGTAGGTGCATGTCACCTCAAAAATTATGTCTTTGTTATCACTTACCTACTCGAGGACGAGCAGGAGTTAAGCTTGGGGATGCTGATATGTCTCAAACGTATCTATAAGTTTTTATGCTCCATGCTTATTTTAACACTATTTGCCTTGTTTTTTGTTACACTTCATGGCGTTTTTATGCGATTTTTGGAACTAACCTATTGACAAGATGCCACAGTGCTAGTTCCCTGTTTTCTGCTGTTTTTGTGTTTCAGAAAAGCTACACAGGAAATATTCTCGGAATTGGACGAAACAAGTTCCAGAAGTCTTATTTTTCCCGGAAGAGTACCTAAGACCGAACAAGAGCCGGAGGGGGGCTAGAGGCTAGCCACACAATGAGGGGGCGCGGCCTAGCCCCTGGCCGCGCCCACCTGTTGTGAGGAGCCCCTGGTCGCCTCCTGACGATGCCCCTTCGCCTATAAAAAGCCTCCCGACAGAAAACCCTGGGGGAATCGGTGAAATTTCCAGAGGAGTTCCGCAGCTCCGCCGCTGCCACCGACAAATTTCGAGGGATAGAAGTCTCTATTCCGGCACCCTGCCGGGACGGGGAAGTGCCCCCGGAGCCATCTCCATCGGTCTCCATCACCGTCTCCATCGACCTCACCGCCATCTCCATCAACCTTGCTGTCTCCTATGATGAGGAGAGTCGATGGATTTCGTGTCGCAAGAACACGGGGTACCATGCGACGGACCCAAAGATTCGAACGCAGGGGGCTCAACGTCGGAGATCTTGGATCGCAACGAAACACGGTGACGCAAAGCCTCGAGTCAACGAACGCACAACACACTGCAGAGAGGGACGCCGAGCTTTACCCAGGTTCAGGGCCCTCATGGTGAGGTAAAACCCCTACTTTCTACCTTCTTGTATTACGATGCGACACCTTGCAAGGACTACAAGGCCTTGATTACAGAGCTCTAGCTAGCCGGAGGTAGAAGAACCAACTTAGCCTAGCTAGGAGCCTGGAGATGAAGATCCGATCCCCTCTACGGGGTGGCCTCCCCTCCCTTTATAGCGCCAAGGTCCTCCTTCCCCTTATCTTCTTGGGGAAGGGGTTGCCACACACGGCCAAGGAGGGAGGACAGCTATAGACTTTATTCTTCCGTGGATGTAGTCTTCGTAGAGTAGTGGTGCTGGTCCACAGGAGTGGGTGGAGGAAGCTGACGTCTTCCTCTGGCGCCCTGCACCGTCCATGCTATTTTTAGGGGCGTGGCCAACAACCACTGTTCTGCTTTATGCAGGCACAACAAAAGTTGGTCTCCTCCCTGTCGGGGATAGCGTAGGTGGTACGCGGTCTTCTGCCCTTCATCTTCTTGCTCTGCATGGAAACGTGCTGAGCTGACGTGGACGTGGTCCCTCCCCTCACCAGCGGAAGCTCGTGAGGAGGTCTTCTGGTCCTTAGCGGTTTTGGTCATCGTTCTCCTCATGAGGCGCCTCCTCATGAGGATCTTCTCCACCAGCTTCGGTCGTCGTTTCACCCCTGGGCCGAAGCTGGGCCATTGTAACAACTCAAATATTTGTAATCCATTTCCTATGAATTAAAGTGCCAAATTTTGGACCAACAAAAACTTTTTCATTCATATTGCATGTATGCATATATTTTCTATTATATGTATTTTATGATTTCATGTGTGTTATAATTTGTTGTGCAATAGTTAGTTAATTCTAACTTAACCAATAGAAGCATTAGAGAAGAATTATAAGAGCCAAAGAAACCAGAAATGAAAGAAAGAAAGAAAAAGAGAAGAAAAAGTTGATCTAGAAATTATTATTGACTACCCTACTTTGGATACTTAGAATAAGAAATCTGTAACTCAAGTAAGGGTGTGGTCAGTTAGTTGAGCTTGACCAGGTCACATACTAACTTGACCAAGAAGTTTCAAACCAAAATTCAAATCAGAACCTAACTCAAACATCAGCCAAAGTTTGAATCTGATTCAGCAACCAAACCATATTTTAAAACTCAATTTTTTGCAAAACATGATCTTTCTTTGTAACAAAAATACCTCTAGAACCCTTGTCCAATATGTTGACAAATCACAGTGGCCGTTTTCAAAAATTTGAAATTTGAATTCTTGCGGGCATTTGATCGAACACGTGGTGGGCAAAAATACAGGAAATCGAAGTCACTGTGAGCATCGCTGTTGCCGTTCGCTCCCGCCCTGTAGCCATGCTCGTGGAGTCCCCCGCTGTCGAGCCCAGCCCCCTCTGCCCCGACCCAAGCTGTGAGGCATGGAAGGAAAAGGAGGATACCGCCCGGACCCCCTCTCCTCTCCCTCTTGCTCTCTGCAAGCTGCCGACCGGCGTGGTCTCGCCAACGCCTGCCCATAGTGCCCCGCTGCCAAGACAGAACCCCGCCAGCACGTGCGCAAGGCCGCCGCGCTCGGTGTTTCCCGTCGCTCGTCGCCAGGGCCCCCGCACCGGCCAACTTCTGGCCACCCTCGCCCCCGACTTCCTGGCCTATAAAAGCCCCCTCCGAGCACACGATCGAACGCACCCCATCCCCAGCAAGCCCCCCAGACACTCTCTCTTCTCCCCGCTCGCTCTAGTTCGCCGTAGCCAGCCTCGCCGGCGAGCCACTGGACGCGGGTGGCGCCATCGCGTTCGGCCTCCATTGGGCAAGCGGACGCCGGGAACTGGAGGAGGAGTGCCGCCGGAGTCTTTTCCGCCCCGCGCCGTCAAGCCCTGCTTCCCCTACGCGCCTCGCCGTCACCGTCGTCTTCCTCTCCGTGCGCAGGTGAGCTCCCCCCCTCGCCGTCGAACACGACACAGACGCGCCGTTGGATTAGAATCCAACGGCAGCGTACCGATTCGGGTGACTTAAGTCACCTGACGCGTAGGCCCCACCTGTCAGTTCGATTTCAAACGTTTCCCGCCCGGGCGAAGCGTTATCTGGGCCGGCCCGTTCGGATTTCTGCTGAATTCGGCCCAGCTCAGTTAGATTCGGTCCGATTCGTTTTTATTTATTTTCCCGCCTATTTTGAATTGTTTCAAATATGTTTCAGATATGATTTTCAAACTTTAATTCCAAGAGATTTAGAAATCCGTTTTTAGCAAATAAATATGCATTGAAAGCTTAGGAAATTATCTAGCCTCTAAAACTAGTTAGAATCCAATTTGAGTTAGGGATTTAATTCAATAAGAATACTTGGACCCTAGCCCTATTAATCTTAGGAAAATCTTAGAAAATTGTTTAAACCTCCTAAAATCTTGAAACTTGGTTTATGAACTCACTAGTCAACTTGTCTACTGTTTAGTCCAACCCTAATCAATTAAGACCATGTGAGTGGTATCAATTAAACCCTAATCCAACCCTAGTATGTAGCATAAAATGATAGATCTCTAATATACACTTAGATTAGTTTTTCCCTCAATACCAATTCACTTAATGAATCCCTCCCCACTTGAACTAGTCCTAATACCCTTAGTTTAATACCACCGCTTAGAAAGTAAACAACATATGGCACATGGTAGAAAAATCTAACTTACCCACTTGATGAACACTTGGAAGAAACCTTGCAACCCAACTCAATAAAATCCAACATGAATGTTATTGTTTGAAAACAAGTATGTGTGCTTAGAGTGTTGTTAGCATTGTGTAGTGATTGTGTGCCTTGTGTTTATTCGTTATTAGACGCTAGTGTTGCTGAGGAGGATATTGAGGGGGAATTTTATCAAGAAGAAGACTACCCCGGACACTTTGCCAACCAAGGCAAGCCATCTTTTGAGTCATACTCCCAATGCCTAGTTTTACTATTGCATTCTACTTGTTTTAAGTAAATTGCATGATTGAATTGCTAGAGTAGAATGATAGTTGTGTAGTGATATCTTGCTTAACAAGAGCATCAAGCTGAGTTTATCCAAGATTCTCCTTAGTTTTAAACATCACTCAATGTAGTTGCTTAGTCGCTAATAAAATTGAGGCCATCTATAAGGGGAACCCTCTTTGAAATTGGTGACATGAACTTGAAAACTTGAATTGAAAATTTCTCCTACATGATGGTTTTAGGAAGGAAAATAATCTTGACTAAGGACTATGGAATGTATTTGCTAAATGATAATAAGTGATGTACCATGTGAGCCAACCATTACCGTACGACCACATTACCCCTAAATGGGAAGGGGCTTAGTCCGTAGTTTGTTTATTCTAGTATGGGAGACCTTGTATCATCTTTTATAGAAGTAAGCCATACATGGGTGCTTCCGAACCGAGTGGAAGTTTCCATTCATGCAGCACTCTGCAGCGGGCAAAACTATGAGTGCCAAAGTGGACTCTTAGGGAAGGATCCTCTACTAGAGTAGACAAGTGAAAGAATTTGTTTGATTATCTGAACCTCGCATACTTTGTGTATGACGATCCATGGATTTCTCCCGGCAGATGTATCGAATCTTGTGGGTAAAGTGTACCCCTCTGCAGAGGTTTCAAAACTATTCGAATAGCCGCGTCCGCGGTCATGGACAGTTGGCAAGCTGTACTTGACTTTTGTCAAGAATGATAATAACTTATGGTGAACTTGGTGAATGACTTGACTTGACCTTGATGTTGACACACTTGAGGTTCCTCTTAGCTTGAACTTAGAGAATTGAATCTTCTTCTCTACTATTGAACCTTCTTGGGAAATAAAACTAGCTTTTGCAAATAAACTTAGTGCTTAGTCCACCATATCAACCTTGCATATCTACTTCATCATTTCCGTTATAAGATGGTTTGCGAGTGCATCCAATGTACTCATGGCTGTGTCCCTGGCTATCAACTTGGCCAGACTATGGGGAAGAGTATCCAGAGGAAGGTTATGAAGAAGAGTATCAGAACTAAGATCGTCTCCTGAGTCGCCTTTGCCTGTAGGGTGAAGGCATGGACCCGTAGACGTTATTTCCGCTGCTATATTGTGTTGTAATATGAACTTGGTCACTATGACCATTGTATTTGAACTATCGTATTGTAATGCCTATGGAACTGGTTACCAACTACGTTATGTGTATCACAACAATGATTCTGGGATTGTGGTGGAATGCATAACGGGCACTTCGAATTTGGGATAAATTCGGGGGTGTCACAAGTTGGTATCTGAGCCTAGGCTGACCATAGGAGACCTTAGTTAGAATGGGCGTTAAATGAAACCTTTATAAAAGCAAAGAGATAAGTAATGGTTTATATTTGCTTAGTCTTTTCCTCTCTATTTACAAAGTTTGTACATGATTCAGTTTTTGCCTACTTAAAATTTTGCACACTTGAGTTGATCACTAACTTAATCTAATCTAAAATTTTGTAGATGGCCCCGGTATTCACTGAGCAGTACCAGTTGGGCCATGGTGGCAGTCTTTGTTTCGAGCGCGACCTCACCACCCTGACCTTGTTCCTGGATCGTCTGTATCCGGAGTTCAAGGGAGCCGTGCTCAATGAGCACCCGGATGGAGAGCTACGGTGGCTTATCAGGGCAAGTTGCCGTGGTAAGAAGGGATATCTAAGTTCTCCAACGATCAAGTTTGAGCTTGTGGAGAACACTTGGGCCGATGGTTTGGTCCGAGGTATGCAGGAGATGCACGCCCGCTTGTGCGGACTGCATGTGGAGGAGATCCAGGGGGAGCGCTTTAGGAACTTTGCTCGGCGTGATGCGGATGGGCGTCCCGCAAACATGCCAGGGCAAAATGAGCCGAGTACCTATATCGATCACATGGACTTCTTGCTGTACTCCACTCAGCAGGAGGCGGATCGTGCCCGTACCAAGGCCAACCTTGAGCACTTCGCACTTGTGGAGGCGAGAAGCACTATCAGGATCCTTGCTAGGGATCACAAGAGTCTTCGCCGCCAGCGCGATGAGAGGGATCAGACCATTGAGGAGTTGAAGGCCAATGTGGCTGAGCTGACGGAGTACATTGAGGATCTAGAGAGCCACCTTGGTGAGGAGGAAGGCATTGATCTCCGCAAGGAGGATAATGCCCTCATTAGTGACGAGGATGACTTCATGGAGGACCTTGATGATCAGGAGAATGATGAGGATGCTGGATTCATTGAGGATAATGAGGAGGAAGACCCCGAGGAGCCCGGTGTTTAGATTGGAGATCCCCGTGTTATCTAGTTATGAGTTTACTTTAAGTCACTTCGTGTAGGTGTGAGTTGTATCCCCCTCTCTAGTAGACGAGTCGCAATGGTTTTATGAAAACCATTTGTAATGTGTGAACTCGTATGCATGGTATGTTTGATGGTTGTTGAATGAAATATGAATTTGGCTCTTAAGGCCTTAGTAAGACAAAAATTGCATCATCCATGTTACATTTAAATCTTAGCAATTAGCTTTTCCCTCTTGTCTTACACACGTTATCTTCAGATACCGCGAGTACCCCCACCCCCGAACCCGGAAGTGGCACAACTGCTAAGGTTGATCATGGAAGACCGGGAAGCAGCCCGAGCTGAGCGCCAAGCTAACTTGGCCACTCTTCAGCAGCTAACCCAGAGGGCAATGAACCACAACAATGGCAATGGAAATGGCCATGGTGAAGGAGAGAACAATGGCAATGATGATCACCGATCCAAGTTGAAGAGTTTCCAAAACACCAACCCACCTATGTTCACTAAGTCTGAAGAACCCTTAGATGCTGATGACTGGCTTCGCACCATGGAGAACAATTTGGCAGTCACCGGAGTCGGCGAAAATGAGAAGGTCTTGTACACCACCCACTATCTTGCTGGAGCCGCAAGAGCTTGGTGGGATAGCACTCGTGCGATGCAAGCCCAAGGGTATGTGATGCCTTTTGAGGAGTTCAAGAGCAAGTTCAGCAAAGCCCACGTTCCTTTGGGATTAATTAAAAGGATGAGAGATGAGTTCAGAAATCTGATGCAAGGTTCCCTATCTGTGGTTGACTACCATGACAAGTTCCTTACTTTGTCTAGATACGCCCCAGATGACACCAACACCAATGAGAAGAAGCAAGAAAGGTTTCTGAATGGACTTCATGATGAGATGCAATGTGTCTTGGTCAGCATTCCCTTTGCAGACCTGGAGTCATTGGTTGACTCTGCCATTCAAATGGAAGGCAAACTCAAGCAAGCTGCAGAGAACCGTAAGCGTCGTATGATGTATCAAGGCAACTCAAGCAACTCGCAGAGGCCAAGGGGAAATCCACCTATGGGTTTCGCCCCTAGACCTATGAGGCCATCTGCACCTGCTCGACGTCCCAACTATCCCAACCGTCCGACCGGCAACAACTTCAATCGTGCACCTCCAAGACCTAGTGGCAACAACTTCAACCCCAATACCCCTAGGCCAAATGGCGCCCCTGTGCTGCCCAAGTCTGGTGACAAGTCTGGTGTTACCTGTTATGAGTGCGGAATCAAGGGGCACTACTCCAATGAATGCCCGAAGAAGCTGAATGATGCATCCAAGACCATTGCTCCTGCTCAGCAACAGCACCGGGTTGGAAATGGCAAGAATTATCCACCAAGGAACCAGCCTCACCCTCGAGGCCTTCTGAATCACATGAATGTTGAAGAAGCTCAGGAAGCAACCGACGTTGTGCTTGGTATGTTCCCTGTTAATTCAGTTCCTGAAAGAGTTCTGTTTGATTCTGGAGCTTCACACTCGTTTGTTACTAAGTTATTTGTTGATAAAAGTGGACTTCAACCGACACCCATGAAACATGCCATGTTAGTACAAATACCTGGGTCAACAACAAGGGCTGAGTGGAACTGTTTGGCAGTTCCCATAGAAATTTATGGAATCGCTTTCTTAGCCAATTTGATAGTGTTGGGAACTAAAGGTCTGGAAGTAGTTCTTGGTATGAATTGGATGTCTTCCCATCAAGGAGTGATAGATTGTGCCAAAAAGACCATCACCATGAAGAGTAGCACTGGAATTGTAGTAAAGCATGTGTCCGTCAAACCACCCCAAACCACCAGATGTCATAAGAGTATCTCAGGACCAACTTTAGAGCAAGTTCCCATCGTCTGTGAATACCCGGATGTTTTTCCCGATGAGCTACCCGGAATGCCACCGGATCGGGATATTGAGTTCATCATTGAGCTTATTCCCGGAACTGGATCTATAGCCCAACGACCCTATCGTATGAACCCAGCGGAATTAGTGGAGTTAAAGAAGCAATTGGATGACCTTTTGAGTAAGGGATTGATTCAGCCAAGTTCATCTGCTTGGAGATCACCCGTCTTGTTTGTGGATAAAAGTGACGGTTCCAGCCGACTATGCACTGATTACCGCAAGCTAAATGATGTTACCATCAAGAATAAGTATCCCCTCCCAAAGATTGATGATCTGTTTGACCAATTGACTGGAGCTCGAGTCTTCTCAAAGATAGACCATAGAACTGTGTACCATCAACTGAAGATCCGTGCAACTAATATACCCAAAACAGCCTTCACTACCCGATACGGATTGTATGAGTACACCGTAATGTCCTTCGGATTAACCAATGCCCCTACCTATTTCATGAACCTCATGAATAAGGTTTTCATGGAGTTTTTGGATAAGTTTGTTGTTGTCTTCATTGATGACATTCTTATCTACTCCAAGTCCGAAGAAGGGCATGCAACCCATTTGCGATTAATCTTAGAGACCCTTAGAGAGCATCAGCTATATGCCAAGTTCAGTAAATGTGAGTTCTGGTTGAAGGAAGTTGGATTCTTAGGCCATGTATTATCAGCTGGAGGAATATCAGTAGACCCAAAGAAGATCAAATCGGTCATGGAATGGGAAGCCCCTACCACTCAAACTAAAGTTAGAGGTTTTCTCGGATTAGCAGGATATTACCGTAAATTTGTTGAAGGATTTTCAAGCATTGCCAGACCCATGACCCAATTGTTGAAGAAGGACAAGAAGTTTGAATGGACCCCTAAGTGTGAAGAAAGTTTTCAGGAGCTCAAGAAGCGATTGGTGACCGCCCCCGTCCTAACCATGCCCGATATCACCAAGAACTTTGATGTCTATTGCGATGCTTCCAAACTTGGACTTGGTTGTGTGTTAATGCAAGAAGGCAAGGTCATAGCTTACCTCTCCCGGCAGCTTCGACCTCATGAAGAAAACTATCCAACCCATGATCTGGAGTTAGCAGCCGTAGTTCTAGCTCTGAAGACCTGGAGACATTATGTTATGGGCAACCGTTGCGAGATCAACACTGATCACAAGAGTTTGAAGTATATTTTCACCCAGAAGGAGTTGAACATGAGGCAAAGAAGATGGATAGAGTTGATCAAGGATTATGATCTGGAAATTCATTATCACCCTGGTAAGGCCAATGTAGTGGCCGATGCATTGAGTAGGAAGCCATGCTCGTTGAATATGATGATCAAAGAGGAGCAACCGATGCTCGTTGAATATGATGATCAAAGAGGAAGCCATGCTCGTTGAATGGACCCCTAAGTGTGAAGAAAGTTTTCAGGAGCTCAAGAAGCTATTGGTGACCGCCCCCGTCCTAACCATGCCCGATATCACCAAGAACTTTGATGTCTATTGCGATGCTTCCAAACTTGGACTTGGTTGTGTGTTAATGCAAGAAGGCAAGGTCATAGCTTACCTCTCCCGGCAGCTTCGACCTCATGAAGAAAACTATCCAACCCATGATCTGGAGTTAGCAGCAGTAGTTCTAGCTCTGAAGACCTGGAGACATTATCTTATGGGCAACCGTTGCGAGATCAACACTGATCACAAGAGTTTGAAGTATATTTTCACCCAGAAGGAGTTGAACATGAGGCAAAGAAGATGGATAGAGTTGATCAAGGATTATGATCTGGAAATTCATTATCACCCTGGTAAGGCCAATGTAGTGGCCGATGCATTGAGTAGGAAGCCATGCTCGTTGAATATGATGATCAAAGAGGAGCAACCCATGTTGCACCAAGAGTTTGAAAGGTTTGGATTGGAACTAGTCAGTCAAGGATTCTTAGCCAACCTGGAGTTTCAACCCACCTTGATGAGCCAAATCAAAGAAGCCCAGAAGGGAAATGAGAGCATTGACGGAATTAAGCGCAGAATTAGTTCCGGCAAGGTGCCAGGATTTGAGGAAGATGATCAAGGAATTCTTTGGTATAAAGGACGTATTTGTGTGCCTGCTGATTCAGAACTGAAGGAAGTCATTATGAGGGAAGCCCATGAGACACCTTACTCCATTCATCCCGGTGGAACTAAGATGTACCAAGATTTAAAGGAACAATTTTGGTGGCATGGAATGAAGCGTGAGATTGCATCGTTCATATCCAAGTGTGACATTTGTCAAAGAGTCAAGGCTGAACATCAATGTCCTGCTGGATTGCTGCAACCTTTGCAAGTTCCGGAATGGAAGTGGGAATCGGTTGGAATGTATTTCATCACTGGATTTCCAAGGTCTAGCCGAGGAAATGACTCTATCTGGGTCATTGTGGATAGACTGACCAAAGTTGCCCACTTTATTCCTGTCAAGACCACTTATACCTCAGGACAGCTGGCAGATCTTTATCTATCCAGAATTGTTAGTTTGCATGGAGTCCCTAAAACCATAGTTTCCGATCGAGGAACCCAATTCACCTCAAGATTTTGGAGAAGTTTGCATCAAGCCTTGGGAACCAAATTAGCCTTTAGCACAGCTTACCCCCCCCCAGACTGATGGACAGACTGAAAGAGTAAATCAGATACTTGAAGATATGTTGAGAGCCTGTGTTCTAGCCTATGGAGCTAAGTGGGAAGATTGTCTGCCTTTCGCGGAGTTTTCCTACAACAACAGTTATCAAGCCAGTTTGCAAATGGCCCCATTTGAAGCTTTATATGGAAGAAAGTGTCGTACCCCTTTGAATTGGTGTGAAACCGGAGACAGTAAGATATTTGGACCGGACATTCTGCAAGAAGCTGAAGAGAAGGTTCGCATGATTCGTGATTACCTCAAGGCAGCCCAGTCTAGACAGAAGAGTTGTGCCGACAAGAGACGTAGAGAACTGACCTTCAAGATTGGAGATTTTGTTTATCTTAGAGTATCACCTCTCAAGGGAATGCAGAGATTCCAAGTAAAAGGAAAGCTTGCACCAAGGTATATTGGACCCTTCAAGATACTAGGCCGCAGAGGAGAAGTGTCTTATCAGTTGGAAATGCCCCCTGAATTGTCTGAAGTGCACGATGTTTTTCACGTGTCCTTACTTCGGAAATGTCTTGAAGTGCCGGAGAAGCCAGAAATCTTCAAGAATATTGATCACCGTTCTGTGGACATCAACAAGGATTTAACCTATCGTGAAGTGCCTATCCGTATCCTCGAGGAAGCATATCGAACCACTCGAACCCGAAGCATCAAGTTTCTGAAAGTTCAGTGGAGTAATCACACAGAGGATGAAGCTACTTGGGAACGAGAAGATTACCTTCAGAAAGAATTTCCCAATCTTTTCAGTTCTTAGTTAGTGAATCTCGAGGACGAGATTCTTTTTAAGGGGGGAAGATTGTAACAACCCAAATATTTGTAATCCATTTCCTATGAATTAAAGTGCCAAATTTTGGACCAACAAAAACTTTTTCATTCATATTGCATGTATGCATATATTTTCTATTATATGTCTTTTATGATTTCATGTGTGTTATAATTTGTTGTGCAATAGTTAGTTAATTCTAACTTAACCAATAGAAGCATTAGAGAAGAATTATAAGAGCCAAAGAAACCAGAAACGAAAGAAAGAAAGAAAAAGAGAAGAAAAAGTTGATCTAGAAATTATTATTGACTACCCTACTTTGGATACTTAGAATAAGAAATCTGTAACTCAAGTAAGGGTGTGGTTTGTTAGTTGAGCTTGACCAGGTCACATACTAACTTGACCAAGAAGTTTCAAACCAAAATTCAAATCAGAACCTAACTCAAACATCAGCCAAAGTTTGAATCTGATTCAGCAACCAAACCATATTTTCAAACTCAAATTTTTGCAAAACATGATCTTTCTTTGTAACAAAAATACCTCTGGAACCCTTGTCTAATATGTTGACAAACCACAGTGGCCGTTTTCAAAAATTTGAAATTTGAATTCTTGCGGGCATTTGATCGAACACGTGGTGGGCAAAAATCCCGGAAATCGAAGTCACTGTGAGCATCGATGTTCCCGTTCGCTCCCGCCCTGTAGCCATGCTTGTGGAGTCCCCCGCTGTCGAGCCCAGCCCCCTCTGCCCTGACCCATGCCGTGAGGCATGGAAGGAAAAGGAGGACACCG
Organism: Dactylis glomerata; assembly: GCA_007115705.1. Lineage (NCBI taxonomy): Eukaryota > Viridiplantae > Streptophyta > Magnoliopsida > Poales > Poaceae > Dactylis > Dactylis glomerata. The sequence continues at coordinate 2,888,139 of QXEO01002107.1, read as the reverse complement.
CCTGGACCCCCTCTCCTCTCCCTCTTCCTCTCTGCAAGCTGCCGACCGGCGTGGTCTCGCCAACACCTGCCCACAGTGCCCCGCCGCCAAGACAGAACCCCGCCAGCACGCGCGCAAGGCCGCCGCGCTTGGTGTTGCCCGTCGCTCGTCGCCAGGGTCCCCGCACCGGCCACCTTCTGGCCACCCTCGCCCCCGACTTCCTGGCCTATAAAAGCCCCCTCCGAGCACACGATCGAACGCACCCCATCCCCAGCAAGCCCCCCAGACACCCTCTCTTCTCCCCGCTCGCTCTAGTTCGCCGTAGCCAGCCTCGCCGGCGAGCCACTGGACGCGGGTGGCGCCACCGCGTTCGGCCTCCGTTGGGCAAGCGGATGCCGGGAACTGGAGGAGGAGTGCCGCCGGAGTCTTTTCCGCCCCGCGCCGTCAAGCCCTGCTTCCCCTACACGCCTCACCGTCGCCGTCGTCTTCCTCTCCGTGCGCAGGTGAGCTCCCTCCCTCGCCGTTGAACACGACGCAGACGCGCCGTTGGATTAGAATCCAACGGCAGCATACCAATTCGGGTGACTTAAGTCACCTGACACGTAGGCCCCACCTGTCAGTTCGATTTCAAACGTTTCCCTCCCGGGCGAAGCGTTAGCTAGGCCGGCCCGTTCGGGTTTCTGCTGAATTTGGCCCAGCTCAGTTACACTCGGTCCAATTCGTTATTATTTATTTTCCCGCCTATTTTGAATTGTTTCAAATATGTTTCAGATATGATTTTCAAACTTTAATTCCAAGAGATTTAGAAATCCGTTTTTAGCAAATAAATATGCGTTGGAAAGCTTAAGAAATTAACTAGCCTCTGAAACTAGTTAGAATTCAATTTGAGTTAGGGATTTAATTCAATAAGAATACTTGGACCCTAGCCCTATTAATCTTAGGAAAATCTTAGAAAATTGTTTAAACCTCCTAAAATCTTGAAACTTGGTTTATGAACTGACTAGTCAACTTGTCTACTGTTTAGTCCAACCCTAATCAATTAAGACCATGTGAGTGGTATCAATTAAACCCTAATCCAACCCTAGTATGTAGCATAAAATGATAGATCTCTAATATACACTTAGATTAGTTTTTCCCTCAATACCAATTCACTTAATTAATCCCTCCCCACTTGAACTAGTCCTAATACCCTTAGTTTAATACCACCGCTTAGAAAGTAAACAACATATGGCACATGGTAGAAAAATCTAACTTACCCACTTGATGAACACTTGGAAGAAACCTTGCAACCCAACTCAATAAAATCCAACATGAATGTTATTGTTTGAAAACAAGTATGTGTGCTTAGAGTGTTGTTAGCATTGTGTAGTGATTGTGTGCCTTGTGTTTATTCGTTATTAGAAGCTAGTGTTGCTGAGGAGGATATTGAGGGGGAATTTTATCAAGAAGAAGAAGACTACCCCGGACACTTTGCCAACCAAGGCAAGCCATCTTTTGAGTCATACTCCCAATGCCTAGTTTTACTATTGCATTCTACTTGTTTTAAGTAAATTGCATGATTGAATTGCTAGAGTAGAATGATAGTTGTGTAGTGATATCTTGCTTAACAAGAGCATCAAGCTGAGTTTATCCAAGATTCTCCTTAGTTTTAAACATCACTCAATGTAGTTGCTTAGTCGCTAATAAAATTGAGGCCATCTATAAGGGGAACCCTCTTTGAAATTGGTGACATGAACTTGAAAACTTGAATTGAAAATTTCTCCTACATGATGGTTTTAGGAAGGAAAATAATCTTGACTAAGGACTATGGAATGTATTTGCTAAATGATAATAAGTGATGTACCATGTGAGCCAACCATTACCGTACGACCACATTACCCCTAAATGGGAAGGGGCTTAGTCCGTAGTTTGTTTATTCTAGTATGGGAGACCTTGTATCATCTTTTATAGAAGTAAGCCATACATGGGTGCTTCCGAACCGAGTGGAAGTTTCCATTCATGCAGCACTCTGCAGCGGGCAAAACTACGAGTGCCAAAGTGGACTCTTAGGGAAGGATCCTATACTAGAGTAGACAAGTGAAAGAATTTGTTTGATTATCTGAACCTCGCATACTTTGTGTATGACGATCCGTGGATTTCTCCCGGCAGATGTATCGAATCTTGTGGGTAAAGTGTACCCCTCTGCAGAGGTTTCAAAACTATTCGAATAGCCGCGTCCGCGGTCATGGACAGTTGGCAAGCTGTACTTGACTTTTGTCAAGAATGATAATAACTTATGGTGAACTTGGTGAATGACTTGACTTGACCTTGATGTTGACACACTTGAGGTTCCTCTTAGCTTGAACTTAGAGAATTGAATCTTCTTCTCTACTAATAAACCTTCTTGGGAAATAAAACTAGCTTTTGCAAATAAACTTAGTGGTTAGTCCACCATATCAACCTTGCATATCTACTTCATCATTTCCGTTATAAGATGGTTTGCGAGTGCATCCAATGTACTCATGGCTGTGTCCCTGGCTATCAACTTGGCCAGACTATGGGGAAGAGTATCCGGAGGAAGGTTATGAAGAAGAGTATCAGAACTAAGATCGTCTCCTGAGTCGCCATTGCCTGTCGGGTGAAGGATGGACCCGAAGACGTTATTTCCGCTGCTATATTGTGTTGTAATATGAACTTGGTCACTATGACCATTGTATTTGAACTATCGTATTGTAATGTCTATGGAACTGGTTACCAACTACGTTATGTGTATCACAACAATGATTCTGGGATTGTGGTGGAATGCATAACGGGCACTTCGAATTTGTGATAAATTCGGGGGTGTCACAGCCATTGAAGAGGCCCAGGAGCAGGTGGACCGGGATACCCCAGTATCCAGAACACCGATAGTAGCCCTCGGGAGCCCGGCCCGCGAACACACCCTCTTGAGGGGGCGAAGGGCCGGGGGCCCCCAGAAGCTGCTGGGCCCTCCAACGGCACGCATCAACCGTGCGGTCAGAGGACCATGTGAAGATGCAGAGGCAACGGACGCGTGGCGCGACCGCAGCTGATGAGACAAAACGGCGGGCGACGCTGCAGTCCCCGAGGCGTCAACCATCATGATGGCGCGTCGCTTCACTGCAGAGCGCTGCACCAACGCTTCGGTTCCCGTGCTGAGATTCGATGCAACGACGCCGGCCGTGCCCCTTAAATACGGTCTCCTCGAGACCTCTGGCACCTCACCTTCTTCCTCCTATGCCATTTCTTCCTCGACGACCCCCAAGCCGATGGATCCCTCAGCTTCCTCCGCCGCCAACGGAACAAGCTCGGGGGCCAAGCGCCGCGGGCGCCCCCTGGGCAGCAAGAACAAGGAGAAAGTTCCCTCCCGGTGGGCGCCCGGTGCCGGCGGTCCCCTGCGCCTTGGGGCGCCAATGCGGGGCACGGCGAATCACGCCATGCCGGGGACCTCCAGCGCCCTGACCCTTCGGGGTCCAGCGCCTGGGGGCGCTCTGAACGCGTCGTCGCCCTTGGCGGCGGCGCCGGCTCCCCGCGCCTCGGGGAGCATCGATCGGGTGCTCAGGAAGGTGGAGGCCGCCCTGGGCCCCCTCCCCCTGCTTGCGGCAGCTCCGGGACCATAGGAGGTGGCCCCGCCGGCGAACGGGGTGGTCGCCACTCCTCGTCGCCCGGCGGCGGAGCTGCTGGGTCCCCTGATTGCTCCGGGGTCCCACTTCCTGGAGCTCCTTGTCGTCTTCGACGTCCTGAGCTTCGACTCCCTCCGGCTGCCCAACGCAGTCTGGAGGGTGATCTACGCCCCCGGCGCCTCCTCCGGAGAGGTCGCGCTAGTGGAGCAGAGCAGGCCAGATCTCCTCTGGCCTGTGGACATCCTCCTTGAAGCGGACGGCAATGTCGTCCTCTCCGGGCGCTGGTGGGCCTTCGCCCTCGGCCACCGCCTCTGCGTCGGCGACCACCTCGTCTTCCATTTCAAGCTGGGGACGCTGGAGGCCTCGGTGCGGATCTTCACCGCCGCCGGCGTCCGCCGCACCTACCTCTAGCCCGTGGCGGCGTAAAGGGGTGGCCTTGTCGCGGTAGCCTTCTGGGGAGGGGAGCTAGTCTCCTCCCCTCTTTTGTCAAGTAGTTTGCGCCGGCGAGGTATGCCCCGCTGCGCCTCCGTTTCCCCTCTTTCGGGGTTTATTAATGAAGTTTCCTTTACTTGTCCGGTCCTTGTCGTTCGCCATTCGTCCTGGTCGTCCGCGCGCTCGAGAGCCCTAGCGAGTTGTTAACGCCAACGGGAGGCCTCCCTGTGCCTCAGAGCTCATGTCGGGGTCGGCGCCGGTGACGATGTCAGGCGATTCCTGAGACAAGTAGTTGAAGAAAGAGTTGGAAAACAAAAAACCCCAAATCCCCAAAAACAAAAAAACAAATCGGTAAAACAAACGAAAAAAGAAAGCGAATAAGATGCCCCTGTGACCGGCACAGGGACCTTCTCCGTCGTGGAGGAGCGCAGCACTATCTGTGACAGCAACTAAGAGCAAATTACCGCGCGTGGCGATTCACAGGGCCTTCCTCGTCGTTGAGGGAAGCTGGACCCTCACGGACATGAAAATGTCGACTCTTAAGAGAGCCCAGAGACCGTTGACACCTCGTCAAGGGTTGCTCACGAGGTGAAGGGTCTGGCGCGGACCTCCGGATCTGCGTCTCATTCGCAAGATGATCGGAGCGGCCTTGGTCTTCAATAATCCTGCCACGTTAGGCCTTCCTCGATAGAGGGAATCTTCCTGCGGATGCTTTGTGCATCGACGCATCCTTGCTTCCCCGTGAGGGTTGCTCACGAGGCTCGTGAGGGTTGCTCACGAGGCGCTGGTCCTTAGCGGGTGCCATGGGCACACCTCGGACTTTTCTCGAAGATTTTTTATATCCCGGTGTACTTCGCGAGGAACTAAGCACCATGGGTACTTGGAGGTGATCGATAACAGGGCCGTCGCCCCCAATCAGAGCTCATTCCCTTCGGGTTTTTTGGGCTTGCTATTTTCCGGGCGAAGGCCCCAGCATAGACACCGTGCCTAGCCCCCTTCCGCGTGGAGTACAACAGAAAATAAATGGACTTCATGCCACTTTAATATCATGCCGAAGCAGAGGCGCTATATTGCGCAATAACTTAATATCAGTGCTCAAGAGCAGTTTGAGCCGATACAAGTGCCGTGACAACGGTCTTTATCTTCTCGTGAGGAACCTACGGGTAGAACTTTCGCAGATGAGCTAGGTTCCACGGGTTCCCCACCGGCACACCTTCTGCGGTTTCCAGCCGCGCTGAGCCTGGCCTGGCGATGTGCGTCACCTTGAAGGGGCCTTCCCACATTGGAGACAGCTTGTGCAGGCCTTCGCGAGAGAGTATTCTCCTCAGCACCAGGTCGCCGACCTCCAGAGTCCTTGCTCGAACATGGCGGCTATGGTAGCGGCGTAGTCCTTGCTGGTACCTCACGGCGCGGAGCGCGGCTTGGCACTGAGCTTCTTCGAGCTGGAGGAGGTGGTCCTTGATGAGGTCCTCTTAGCGAATCTCATCGAAGGCGAGCACTCTTGGCGACCCGAACTTGACGTCGGTGGGAAGAACAGCCTTCGCCCCATAGACCAAGAAGAAAGGAGTCTCTCCGGTGGGTTTGGAGGCGGTAGTCCTGATGGACCACAAGATGGATTGGAGGTTGTCTAACCATTTTTTGCCGCAGGCTTCGAGCTTGGCGTTGAAGCTTTTTGTCTTGAGTCCCTTGAGGACCTCAGCGTTAGCATGCTCGGCTTGGCCATTGCTCCTGGGATGGGCGACGGAGGCGAAACAGATCTTGATGTCGGCTGATGCGCAGTACTGCCGGAACAGCCCGCTGGTGAACTGGCTGCTGTTGTCGGTGATGATGCGGTTAGGCACACTAAAGCGACAGACCAGCCCACGGATGAACTTGACAGCGGACCTGGCCGGGATTGTGCACACCGGTTCCACCTCCACCCACTTGGTAAACTTGTCGATGGCGACGTAGAGGTAGCGGTAGCCCCCTTGTGCTCTGGGTAATGGACCGAGGATGTCCAGCCCCCAAACTGCAAAGGGCCAAGTGAGTGGGATGGTTTGCAGCTCCTGCGCCGGCGGATGAATCTGCTTGGCATGGAATTGGCATGCCTCGCACCTCTTGACCATCTCCGCCGCATCCCAGAGCGCTGAAGGCCAGTAGAAGCCGCTTTGATATGCCTTTGCGGCGAGAGTTGAAGCAGAAGCATGATGCCAGCATTCGCCAGTGTGGATGTCCCTGAGAAGCTCTTGGCCTTGGTGAGTAGATATGCACTTCAGAGCGACGCCATTAGGGCAACGCCGGTACAAGTCACCATCCTTGACGCAATAGCCCGAAGCTTGATGCACTATCCTTTCGGCCTCCTCTTCATCCTCAGGAAGCCTGCTGCTAATGAGGAAGGCCTTGAGCTCGAGGATCCAATCCACTCCCTCCTGCTGTGCCAATGCCAGAAGGACGCGGTCACCCGAAGGAGGCTCGCAGTCCAGAGCCCCTTGCTCCGGCGGCGGTGGCAGGGCAGGCGGAGGGTCTGATCCGGATGATGATGGAGAAGCGGACGGCTTGAAGAGACGCTCCTCAAAGACGCCGGCAGGTTGTGCCAGGCGATGAGAGGTGTGCTTGGCAATTTTGTCTGCTTCCACATTTTCTCCTCTTGGGATGTGCTTCAGCTCCAATCCTTGGAAGCGTTTTTCCATCTTTCGATGCTCCTCGAGATAAGCTGCCATGTGCTCATCTTTTGGAGTGTAGCTCTTGTTCGAGAAGTTCACAACCAGCTGTGAATCTCCCTTGACGATGAGGCGCTTGATGCCCAAAGCATTCGCCGCCCTTAGGCCAGCGAGTAGTCCTTCATATTCCGCGACATTGTTGGAGACCTTGTGCTCAGGCTTAAAGCAGAGCTGGACGACGTAGAAGAGCTTATCCCCAGAGGGAGAGGTAAGGATAGCGCCAGCCCCCGCGCCGGGAAGGTTGAAGGTGCCGTCGAAGTGCATGACCCAGAGGCCTGGGGCCTCCTCTCCTGGAAGCGTTGAATCCACCTCTAGAGCCTCGTCAGCGAATGGATCAGTCCATTTGGCGGTGAACTCAGCCAAAGCTTTGCTCTTGATCACCTTGGTGGTTTCGAAGGAGATCTCGAATGGCTGAAGCTCCACGGCCCATTCTGCCACCCGCCCGGTGACATTGGGATTGCGTAGAATGGTTTCTAGGGGACGATCGGTGACCACCTTAATTGGGTGAACCTGGAAATAGTGATGTAGTTTCCTTGAAGTGATGAGCAAGGTGTATAGCAGCTTTTGCTGCATGGTGTAGCGGTCCCGCGCGTCGCGCAGTACCGTGCTGACGGAGTACATGGGCTTTTGCACCTTGGTGACGCCCTCGGGAGTTTTCTCCTCGGGAGGCTCAGGAGCATTGCTCTAAGAGAGCGGCTCGGTCGACGAAGCTACAGCAGGCGGCTCCTCTTGAGGGACAGAAGGAATAGCTGCCTCTTCCTCGCGAGGAGCCCCCAGGCTGGGAGGATCGACTTCCTCTTTGGCGATTACCTTGGCGTCTTGTTCCTTGACGAGAATAGCGCTTGCAGTCCTTGGAGTTGCCGCGTTGTAGAGCAGCAAGGGCTCGTGGAATGTTGGGGCAACCATGATCAGCGGGCTCGTGAGATATCTCTTCAACTTGGCGAAGGCCTTGTCAGCTTCTAGAGTCCACTCGGACTTCCCAGTGCGCTTCATGAGCTTGAAGAAGGGCAAGGCCTTCTCCCCACTCCTTGCGATGAAGCGCCCCAGGGCTGCCATGCACCCCGCGAGGCGCTGCATTTCCTTGAGATTGTGCGGTGGATGCATTTCCTCGATGGCCATGACTTTATTAGGGTTCGCCTCTATCCTGTGATGAGACACGAGGAACCCCAACAACTTTCCCGCTGGCACGCCGAAGGTGTACTTGGCGGGGTTGAGCTTGATATTTACCTTTCTCAGGTTGGCGAATGTTTCCTCCAGATCCCCGATGAAGGTGCAACTTTCGCGAGTCTTGACGACGATGTCGTCGATGTAGGTTTCCGCATTTCTTCCCATCTGAGCCCCTAGGGCCTTACGCATGAGCCTTTGGAAGGTGGCTCCTGCGTTCTTCGGGCCGAAGGGCATGCAGATGTAGCAGTACACACCACAAGGCGTGATGAAGGCGGTCTTCTCTTCGTCCTCCTTTGCCATCTTGATCCGATGATAGCCGGAGAAAGCATCCAAGAAGCAAAGGAGGTCACAGCCGGCGGTGGAGTCGATGATTTGATCTATCCTTGGGAGCGGATAAGGATCCTTGGGACAGGCCTTGTTGAGAATTGTGGAGTCCACGCAGAGGCGCCCACTGCCATTAGACTTTGGGACAACCATCGGATTGGCAATCCAGGTGGGGTGGGCCACCTCGCGTATTAGCTTGGCCTTCTTCAGCTTCTCTATTTCTTGTTTCCTAGTCTTCTGCTTCACGGGGTGTGCCTGAGGGCACATGGCTAAGTGGTGCTCAATCACCTCCCTGGGAACGCGGGGCATATCTGATGGAGTCCAAGCGAACATGTCAGAATTTGCCCGCAGGAAGGTGACGAGCGCGCTTTCCTATTTGGGGGAAAGCCCTGCCCCGATGGTGACAAAGTTTTCATAGCCCCCAGCCTGGAGCGGGACCTTCTTTGTTGCAGAGCGCTCTTGGGTGAACTGGGGCCTCCTCCCTGAGGGCACCGTAGCTTCCCCAATGCTCATGTCCAGCATCGGATGGACCAGGTCCTCGCTTGGAGTAGGCGACGCAGAGGCGGCGAACTTCTTCCCTATCGAACCCGGCAGGTTGGGCTCGAGAGAGGCCTTCTTCGCAGCAGCCCGCTCTTGACATACGAGCTGCTTCTTCCTCATGAGGTCGCCGGAGTGTTCCAGTAGATCTTCGTCGGTGGGGAACATAGCGGCGGCCTCACGGTAGACATGCTCCACAGATCGGAGAGCATCTTTTTCATTGCAGCGCACGGTGGTCATGCCGTTGGCGCCCGAGATCTTGAGGACATTGAAGCCATGATGCGTTGCTGCCATGAACCTTGCCAGGGCTGGGTAGCCGAGGATGGCATTGTACGGCAGTGCGATGTAGGCGACGTCAAAGTCGAGGCTTTCTGTCCTATAGTTGTCCCGGGTGCCGAAGGTGACGGGCAGGCGTACCTGCCCAATTGGCGTTGTAGACCCTTCGGTTACCCCGAAGAATGGTCGGGTTGGCATGAGCCGATGGTATGGCACCTGCATCTTCTCGAAGACCTCAACCGAGATGATGTTGAGTCCCGTCCCTCCGTCGATGAGAGTACGGTTGACGGCAATGTTATTGATGGTTGGCGTGCACAAGAGGGGAATTGTGCCAACGCCCTTGGTGGAGGCCGGATGTTCCTCCTCGTCGAAGCCAATCTTGCTGGTTGACCACTTCATTAAACGGTTGCCAATGTTGGGTTGTGCTGCCGCGATCTCTCGCGACAGCTGCTTGAAGTGATGATTAGATAAAGGATCTTGAGCTCCACCCAGGAGGCAAGCGGCGAAGCCTCGCGGCTCTTGATAGCCCCCCTGGTTCTCTTCACGATGATCATTCGCTGGTGGAGGTAGCGGCAGCAGCTCAAGATCTGCACGAGACAGACCATCGCGACGGTGACCTTCGTCACGGTCGTCGTCGCGGCGATCGCCCCGGGATCCACCCTTGCCGTTGCTGCGGCTACTCCCACGGCGCTTGGTGACACCATTTTCTTCATGAAACTTTCGGACAATCCAACAATCATCGGTATTGTGGGTGTCCTTTTTATGGAGGATGCAGTAGCGGCGACGTTGACCTTTATCGCGCTCAGAGCGGTCCCCGCGGCGTTGCTTATGCTCGGGTTCCGCCGCGAGGACGGCATCCTCCTTGCACTTGGGGTCCTTGGACTTTGGCTTTGGGGGAAGCGCCTCCGGCAGGTTGTGCATGAAGAGCCTCCCCTCCTCAGCCTTGGCGCAGCATTCGGCGATTTCGAAGAGCCTGACGATGGAAGTCAGCTCATCATTCACGGACAGCTTCTCCCTCATCTTGATGTCGGAGATGCCCGTGGAGAACGCGGAGATGACCTCCTCATTGGAGATCCTAGGAATCTTGTTCCTCATCTGGCTGAAGCATTGGATGTATTGACGAAGCGTCTCACCCTTGTACTGACACACCGCCTTAAGATTGTTCTTGGTGGCAGGGCGCTCGTACGTGGGCATGAAGTTAGCGACGAACTGACGACACAAGTCCTTCCATGAGGTCACGGATTCGTGAGGAAGATTCATGAGCCAAGTTCATGGAGCGTCTTTGAGGGCCATGGGAAACCAATTGGCCATCGCACGCTGATCCCCACGTGCGGCCTGGACGGCAATGACGTAGAGCTAGAGGAATTCGACGGGGTTTGTGGTCCCATCGTAATGCGCGCCGATGTCCGGCTTGAACTTGTCAGGCCAGACCACGTAGCGTTGCTTGCGAGTGAGAGCAAGGCACCTGGGGCTGTAGATAGGGTCCCCGGGGGTCTTGACGTTCTTGCCAGCTTCGCCGATGTCGTCGATGGCGCGGTCATGATTTTCGCGGCGGCAATCAAGGGAGACGTGTGCGTCTTCCGGAGAGCGTTGAATGATTTGGCAGCTAGGTTCCCCGCGCGGCGAAGATGCGGCGCGGGAATCCACCTTCTTGGCCTTGGCGGCCTTCCCATCTCCTACACCCAGGGCGCGGCGCCCCGCCACCGGATCTGGTTCTCCCGCGCCCTGGGCTCCTCCCTGGGCCGGGTCTTCATTGGCGATGGCGACGAGCTCGGCGATTCGAGCACGCCACCCCTCACGCCAGTCGTTAGTGGGCTGATAGCGCAGCAGCTCCTGCGCCATGGCGAGAGCCTGCGCAGGGGACAGCTGACTCCCAGAATGAGCGCGAGAAGTGGTGGTGGCGGTGAAGGAGAGCGAAGGCTCTGTACGCCTGGACGGGAGGTAGGAGGACTCCAGATCTTCCTCCTCTTCCTCCTCAGCCGAGGCTTCATGACAACGGAAGATGGGCTCGGTTTGCCCCCGGACAGCGTTACGGTGGTGAAGACGCTCGAGCCTTGCGTTGGCGTCGGCCATGTCGAAGCAGATCTGGAAGAAAACACACCACAGCCCCCTACCTGGCGCGCCAAATGTCGATGGATTTCATGTCGCAAGAACACGGGGTACCACGCGACGGACCCAAAGATTCGAATGTAGGGGGCTGAACGTGGGAGATCTTGGATCGCAACAAAACACGGTGATGGAAGCCTCGAGTCGTCGAACGCACAACACACTGCAGAGAGGGATGCCGAGCTTTACCCAGGTTCAGGGCCCTCGTGGTGAGGTAAAACCCCTACTTCCTGCCTTCTTGTATTACGACGCGACACCTCGTGAGGAGTACAAGGCCTTGATTACAGAGCTCTAGCTAGCCGGAGGTAGAACCAACTTAGCTTAGCTAGGAGCCTAGAGATGAAGATCCGATCCCCTTTAAGGGGTGGCCTCCCCTCCCTTTATAGCGCCAAGGTCCTCCTTCCCCTTATCTTCTAGGGGAAGGGGTTGCCACACACGGCCAAGGAGGGAGGACAGCTGTAGACTTTATTCTTCTGTGGACGTAGTCTTCATAGAGCAGTGGCGCCGGTCCACAGGAGTGGGTGGAGGAAGATGATGTCTTCCTCTGGCACCCTGCACCGTCCACGCTATTTTTAGGGGGGTGGCCAAGAACCATTGTTCTGCTTTATGCAGGCATAGCGAAAGTTGGTCTCCTCCCTGTCGGGGATAGCGTATGCGGTACGCAGTCTTCTGCCCTTCATCTTCTTGCTCTGCACGCAAACGTGCTGAGCTGACATGGACGTGGTCCCTCCCCTCACCAGCGGAAGCTCGTGAGGAGGTCTTCTGGTCCTTAGCGGTTTTGGTCGTCGTTCTCCTCATGAGGCGCCTCCTCATGAGGGTCTTCTCCACCAGCTTCGGTCATCGTTTCACCCCTAGGCCAAAGCTGGGCCATTGAAGAGGCCCAGGAGCAGGTGGACCGGGATACCCCGGTATCCAGAACACCGACAAGGAGGGAGTAGTTCTCCCCCGGGGCTGAGGGATCTACCGGTAGCTATGTGGTTCACCTCTCTCTCCCATGATGTGATCTTTATGTGATCGTGAGCTTTGTATCTAGTTGAATTGGCAGATCTTATTATTCAGATATTATGCTACTCCCGTGCTTTGTATTTGTAATCTCCGGAGATACCTTGTATCATGGTGTGAAGGTGACTAGTGTGCGCATCATGTGTATCTTTTTGGTTAATGTCTCTATAAATTGTTGGTGTTTGTTGGAACCATCTAGTGCGTTCACGGTGATAGTGTGGGACAATCTAGTTTGGGTACATACGGACTTTGAGGAGTGCTTCGTAGCCCTACGCATGATTAGTGTTCGTTTTCCATTGGAGAATTGTTTTGAGTTGCATATTGATGATAGTATCTATTGGATCAATTATGTTATATTTGTTGGGAGTGTGTCCACTAGTAAAAGTATGATCCCTAGGCCTTGTTTCCAAGCATTGCACACCCTTTCCTTTCAGTTTTGTTACATGTTAGCTTGCAGCGATATTTATTTCAGATTACATTTACTACTCATAATCATCACTACTACTTGTATTTCACTATCTCTTCGCCGAACTAGTGCACCTATACATCTGACAAGTGTATTGGGTGTGTTGGGGACACAAGAGACTTTCTGTATCGTAATTGCAGGGTTGCTTGAGAGGGATAGCTTTGACCTCTTCCTCCATGAGTTCGATAAACCTTGGGTGATCCACTTAAGGGAAACTTGCTGCTGCTCTACAAACCTTTGCACTTGGAGGCCCAACACTGTCTACAAGAACAGACACGTGCGTAGACATCAACCCCAACCCTTTATAAGTCAAGCCCGAGCTCCTGGCGCCGGTTAGACGCCTCATTCACCCCCAACCACTTTTCCCCACCTCCCAGAGCTCGCCTCATCCAAGCCTGCTCTCTCTCTCTGTAGAGGGTGAGCAAGGTCGCTGGAGTCCGAGGGAAGGAGAAGGTTGCCGTCACCAGCAGACCTCTTTCCGCCCTCTTCTCTACATCACCGTGTTCCTCCTACTCTCCTTGACCTCTCACGTCGTTTCGTTGTGACCAGACCGAGCCCAAGCCAACGCCATCACCGATCTCTGTCGGGAAGATCTTCGACGATCTCGGCTTCAATGTGAGCACCCCAGCCTCTGCATGCAGGACACCTCGAGCTGGACCACTCCTTGAACCCCTCCGCCGCCGATCCGCCACCAGCTAGCCGCCGACGACCCTCGGTAAGCACCGCCACCTCCCAAACCCTAGCCAGCACGCCGTCATCGCCTGGGTGCATGTCCCCGCGAAGAGGAAGGCCGCCGAGCCGTCGGATCTAGATCCGACGGTGGCATACCAGTTCGCCCGGCAGGCCCCGGGCAGGCCGCCAGATCTGGGCCGGCCCAGCCTAGGTCCGCCTAGATCCATTCAAACCCCGGCCCGATACTTTTTTTAGATGAATTTCTTTATTTTCTGTTTTACTGTTAGATTCACAGATTCATAGAATATTCTCAGAGTGTATTTAGTCTTAGATAAATTGCCATCTGCAATAGATTAGGAATTTTAGTATGAATCCAGTTTCTTTGGATTGTGTTCTGGAAGTGCTTTCCAGAACACTTTTGCTCATATTTTTTTGATACTCAGAGAATATCTGAGAATTATTTTGGTGATCTAGTTATAGTTTCTATTGTTTAATTCATAGAATTTAAACCACAAATTGTTTTAGGATGAATCCAACTTTGTTGGGTTCATAAGATTGTTGTCTACCTACTAGTGTGTTGAGTGTGCTACTTGGTCCATTTGAACACATGCATGCTTGATTGAAGTGGAGTGATGTGGTGATTGCTTTATTAGAAAACCCTAGTTTCCAATAGGATTAACTTGCTATTTAAAAACCCTATAAAATTTTGTCTTGATTTCTAAATATGTTTGTTTCTGATACTCTTTGATTGTGTGATATTGAGTGGTGGAATGTTTGTGACTTGTGTATGCATGTATATTTACTTGTATGTTATTATTTTTCCGGCGATAGAATCGAACGAGGAGTGTGCCGAGGAGGGAGAAGTTTTTGAGTACCAGGAAGAAAAAGACCAGGGACTAGCCAACCAAGGCAAGCCATCCTATTCACATACTTTGCATTGTTTCATAAAGGTTTATTAAATTGCATGTTTTTATATTGCTATAGTCCTTGTAGCATTTAATTGCTGGCTCAAGCTCCACAAGCCAAATTGCTATCATCCTTCGAGATGACCCCTTTGAACACCTATTCTTTATGCTTGCAATAGTGGCTTGTTGGTTAGCAGCAAAGCACTTGGAATACCACTAGTGGAGCCAAAAACTCTAGGATGGGAACACTCAAGAAGAATTTTTGAAAATGTTTTTCGAAAACCTTGGGATAGTATCTACTCCACTCAAATGTTTTCAAAAATGGATTTAGACAAATGGAGATGATCATGGAGGATAAAGGAGTTGGTGGTTTTCAAATGACATTGGTGCACACTAGGTATCCACCGGAACAATTAACCCGTGCAACCACATTACCCCGGTATGGGACTGGGATTAGTCCAAAGTTTATCTGTTTTAGTGCAGGGAGCCTCACAACTATATAAGGGTTCGTCGTTCCCGGAAAGTGGTACGCGACACCCCTGAATCCGGGTTGACGCCTATTGGGGGTCAACACATTACAACGGCATATCCTGAGCCGCCGGAAGACACTTGGATTCTCCCGCCGTGGCGCCGGAGTTACGCTCTAGAGGAGGTACTGCCGGGGCATGCTGGGGAGGTAGACTCCACAGGGTAGGCACCCATACTAAGATAGATAGATAGATGGAAGGCTCTGTTTGATTATCCGAACCCCGCATACTTGTGTATGACGGTCCGTGGTGGTATCCCGGTGGATTTATCGAATCATGTGGGTAAAGTGTACAACCTCTGCAGAGTGTAAACCTATTCGAATAGCCGAGTCCTCGGTCATGGATGGTTGGAATGGTCGCTATCTAGCCCAATGTCGGTTTTGTTTTCAAAAGATGTTTTCGGAAAAATGGAGAAAGGCACCGGGCGGAGTACTCGGAGGGTACTGCCATGGCACGGCTATGGTTCAGAGTACTTGCAGGGTATTGCCGAAGGAAATGAGTTGGTCATGTTTGATTGACCACTGACTCTCTCTGGAGAAATAAATGAGTTCCCCCTTCCCTGGAGAGTTTACAAAAATCTGTTTTCTAAAATTGTTTTTCAACAAAGATATAGAGATGTCGTATGACATGCTATATCGACAAGAGAAACTATGTTAGTATAGAGCAAACTAGATTAGAGCTTTCCACCTTGCTACAGCCAAACTGCATGTCAACACCCCCTCTTAGATGGTTTGCGAGTACAATTCCAAAATGTACTCACGGCTTTGTCCCTGGCTATTAACTTGGTCAGATTATGGTGAAGACTATGATGATGATGGTGAGAAGTTAGACGACGCTGGTGCGAACTAGGATCCGTCTCCCGGTCAGTCCCTTGTGGGGTAGAGGCATGACACGGGCTACCAATGCTACCCTTGTATCCGTTGCATTGTTTAGTGAACTTGCCCTGCATGGCATTTAAATTCGGCCAAGTGGCCATGTAAGACTATTTGCACTCCTATGTAATGGATTTTGAACTTTGTAATGCCAACTATGTTATGTGGATTCACGACGATCTTCCTGGGATCGTGAATTGTATGCATAACGGGAATTCCAGGTGGTAAACCCGGGTCCCCACAGAGTTGGTATCAGAGCCATCCTGGCCTTACGAGACCTTAGTTAGCATGGGCGTTAGACCGGACCAAAACCTATTTTCACTACTAAACTAAAAAGAGATGGCTTAATATATATAAGGTAAATATATATTGCTCTCATCTCTTCCCTTATTCTTTAAGCATTTAGACTACTTGCATCTTAATTCAAGTTTTTACTGTATTTAAAATACTGCACACTTGAGTAAGTTATTAATTAAACCTACCTTAAAATTTTGTGTAGATGGACGCTCCTACTGCACACCGTCAGGTCGGTACCCACGAGGATGTGCTAGTTTTCGAGCGCGACCTGGTGGAGTTGGCCGCACGTCTTGGACGCCCGCGTCCGGAGGTTTGAGGTTACCGCCTCTTCGAGGAGGGTACCTGAGAGTTGGCATACCAGGTTGTTTGCCAGGTCCGCGGGAAGGAGGTCCCGCTGACTTCTCAGGAGTTCACCTTCGAGGTGATTGAGCGCACTTGGGGCGATGGCCTGATGCGTGTTCTGCGACACGCCATCTCGTGCCTCTTCCACCTCCACTATGATGAGTTACTAGGCACTCGCTACGAGCACTACGGGAGGGTTGACTCTGATGGCCTTCCCTACCAGGCCGTCGCTCACACTCCTTTCAGCCGCCACTTCTGTCACACGGAGGCCCTGCTGCACCACACTCAGGGGCAGCTGGACCATGTCCGTATGTTTGCCGACGAGAGAGGCTTGGAGTTAGCTGTTCTTCGTGAGGACCTTCAGGAGTCCATTTTCTCTCGTCACCGCCTCCTCGCTGCAAAGAGGAGGATAGTGAAGAGGAATAGGGCTCTGAGACAGCGTGTTCGTGACTTGGAGGACCACCTAGCCTCTCTTGAGAGCCACGTGTCTGAGCTAGAGGAGGAGACCGCCGAGCTCCGCAAGGAGAACGAGGCAGTACTTGGCCATGATGACGACCACCAGGAGGCCTACGATGAGGAGCCCACAAGCACCAACAACGACGACCGTGGTAGCGATGACGGTGATGACCGCGACGCTATCATGGACTTCTACGCGCCCGAGACTCTGACTGAGGAGGACCCCGAGGAGGTTGTTCCCCATGTTAGCGTCGACGAGTAGGTACCGGCGCACTACTACTTCACTTAGGATGTCGCGTATCGAGTAGGACTACCCGATCCCTTTTGCGTATGTTGTGTATGGTTCAGCTGAAACCATTTGGTGTGTTGTTGCATGAGACTATGTGATGTGTGTGCCGGTCCGATGTGGCACTTCTTTTGCATGTATGTATGTATGTATGTATGTATGTATGTATGTATGTATGTATGTATGTATGTATGTATGTATGTATGTATGTATGTATGTATGTATGTATGTATGTATGTATGTATGTATGTATGTATGTATGTATGTGTTGAACTTGGATACTTAGGGATGTTGTCGTGGTATGCTTATGGATGCTTGATGTACTTATGTCTCTCATGCACGTCATTATATTTTATTGCACAACTTGTTCCTCCTGCACTTTGTTGTCGTTCTCACAAAATCACTTCTCTCCAGAATGGCTCTGGAAATGCGAGGCCACGCTGGAAGCAACCCGCCCCCACCACCTGAACCAAGCATGGCACAGGTGCTGCGGCTCATGATAGAGGAACGTGAAGCCGCACGCGCCGAACGCCAAGCCAACCTTGCCCAGATTGCCACAAAAAACAACAACAATAACAATGGTGGCAATGGCAATGAAGAGCCACAAAACAAGCTTAGGGATTTCCAGAATTCGAATCCCCTGACTTTCACCAAGTCCACCGAGCCTATGGATGCCGATGATTGGCTCTGGACCATTGAGAACAAGTTAGAGTATGCGGGAGTTGGAGCGAACAAGAAGGTACTATACGCAACCCACTTCCTAGATGGAGCAGCTGGAGCATGGTGGGAGAATGTCCGCGCCATGCAGCCCGAGGGTCAAGTGATGACTTGGGAAGCCTTCAAGACCAAGTTTCGCAAAGCCCATATTCCCTCTGGAGTCATCAAGATCATGAGGGACAAGTTCCTAAATCTGAAGCAAGGTGGGATGAGAGTTCCTGAGTTCCTTGACAAGTTCACCACTTGGGGAAGGTATGCACCCAATGATATCGACACTGATGAGAAGAAAAGGGAGCGATTCCTAAATGGACTCAGGAGGAGCTGCAGACTTATCTTGTAGCTGTGCACTATCCCGACCTGGAGGCTATGGTGGATGCGGCCATAATGGTTGAGGACAAAAACAAGGCTGCCCGCGAGAGCCGCAAGAGGAGGATGATGAGTCAAGGTGGACCTAGTGGTCAGCGGTCCCGCAGCCTGCCCCCATCCAGGGCTGCGCCACCTCCACAGAGGTTTGCCTCTCAAGCCCCTAGGCCCAACAACCCAAACCGTCAGTACCCCAGCTACCGCCCTGCAGGCAGGAATTTCTCTGGAGGTAACCGCAACACTTTCAAGCCCAATAACCGCAGTCAAGGCAGTGGATGCTACACCTGTGGCCAGCCTGGACACTTCTCTAAGGAGTGCCCCCTGAAGAAGCCTACTGCATCGAGCCTCCGCGCGCCGCGACCCAATCATGGTCAAGGCCATGGACCCACCGGAAAGAATCAGAAGAAACAAGCCAATGTTGCCAGAGGCCGCCTGAATCATGTCAATGCAGCCGAAGCAGAGGAGGCACCGGATGTCGTTCTTGGTACGTTTCTTGTCAACTCCATGCCTGCCAAGATTCTATTTGATTCCGGTGCATCGCATTCTTTTGTCATGGAGACCTTCGTGGAAAAGGGTAATCCAAAACCTAGTCACATGGATAGGCTTATGATAGTACAAATACTAGGGTCGATCGCCAGAACCCAACTATCCTACCGAAATGTCCCAGTAGAACTCCACGGAGTGCATTTCCAAGCAGATCTGATTATCTTAGGCACAAAGGGTTTGGATGTGGTACTTGGAATGGATTGGATGCCCAAGTACCAGGGGCATATTGATTGTGCCCGGAAGTCGATAACCGTAACCAACAGCGACGGTATTCAAATTGAGCACCTCGCGACCATGCCATCCCGCAAGGCCTACAACAAGATGTCAGTATCTGTACCAACCCTTCACCAAGTACCGGTGGTATGTGAGTACCCTAATGTTTTCCCTGAGGAGTTGCCAGGTATGCCCCCTGACCGGGATATCGAGTTCATTATTGAGTTGATTCCCAGAACTGCCCCTATTCCGCAAAGAGCCTACCGTATGAACCCCCAGGAGTTAGAAGAGTTAAAAAGAAAGCTCGCTGATATGCTCAGCAAAGGTCTTATTCGTCCCAGCGCATCACCTTGGGGATCGCCTGTTCTCTTTGTGGATAAGCGAGACAGTACCATTCGACTGTGTGTTGACTACAGTAAACTGAATGAGGTGACCATCAAAAACAAGTTCCCACTCCCAAAGAATGAATTCCTATTTGATCAGCTAAATGTAGCCAAAGTGTTCTCCAAGATTGATCTTCGCACTGGATATCATCAGCTGAAAGTCTGAGAGACCGATATTCCCAACACCGCCTTCACCACCCGCTACAGTTTGTTTGAATACACTATGATGTCCTTCGGCCTGACCAATGCCCCTGCCTACTTCATGAATCTCATGAACAAGGTGTTCATGAAGTTCCTCGACAAATTTGTAGTGGTGTTCATTGACGACATCTTGGTCTATTCTAAGACCAAGGAAAAGCACGCAGAGCATCTGCGGCTTGTGTTGGGAACCTTGCGAGAGCACCAACTTTATGCCAAGTTCAGCAAATGTGAGTTTTGGCTGAAAGAAGTTGGATTTCTAGGTCATGTTATCTCAGCCGGTGGAGTGTCCGTTGACCCATCAAAAATTACCTCCATCATGGAAAGAAAAGCCCCGACCAATCCCACCGAGGTTCAAGCCTTCCTTGGACTAGCTGGCTATTACTGGAAGTTTGTTGAAGGGTTTTCCAGCATCGCTCGCCCGTTAACTCAACTCCTCAAGAAGGATAAAAAGTTCGAGTGGACTAAAAAGTGCAAGCAGAGATTCCAAGAACTCAAGAAGAGACTTGTATCAGCCCCTATTCTAACCATGCCCAATATAACCAAGAGCTTTGACGTCTATTGCGATGCATCCAAGCTTGGACTTGGGAGTGTCTTAATGCAAGATGGCAAGGTCATTGCTTACATATCCCGTCAACTACATCCGCATGAGTTGAACTACCCTACAAATGACCTAGAGCTTGCTGCTGTCGTTTATGCACTCAAAACTTGGCGACACTACCTTATGGGAAACCGGTGTGAAATCTACACGGACCACAAAAGCTTGAAGTACATTTTCTCTCAGAAGGAGTTGAATATGAGGCAAAGGAGATGGATTGAGTTTATCAAGGATTATGACCTAGGCATTCACTATCATTCGGGTAAGGCGAACGTGGTCACCGATGCCCTCAGCCGAGAACCTTGCTCACTAAATGCCCTGCTAAAGACCCACCAGCCTACCCTATGCGAAGAATTTGAGAGGTTTGGACTTGAGCTTGTGAGCCATGGGTTCCTAGCCAACCTTGAAGTCTGACCTACTCTGTTTGATCAAATTAAAGAAGCACAGAAGGGTCATGAGAGTATTGAAGGGATCAAATGTAGGATGGGATGAGAAGAAGTACCTGGGTTTTCAATTGACCAGCAAGGTGTGCTATGGTATAATGGTCGTCTATGCGTCCCCAGCATCGATGAGTTGAAACAGCTTATCCTGAAAGAGGCCCATGATACTCCCTATTCGATTCACCCAGGAAGTACCAAAATGTACCAAGACTTGAAAGAACAGTTTTGGTGGCATGGCATGAAGCGATAAGTAGCCTTTTATATTGCCCGGTGCGACGTCTGCCAGCGTGTCAAGGCTGAGCACCAAAGACCTGCGGGCCTGCTACAACCATTGAAGGTGCCCATGTGGAAATGGGAAGAAGTTGGTATGGACTTCATCACTGGCCTGCCAAGGTCAAATAGGGGACACGACTCCATCTCGGTCATAGTAGACCGTCTAACCCAGATTGCCCACTTCCTACCCGTCAAGACCACCGACCGAGGTCAGAATCTGGCCGAGTTGTATATAAGCCGAATTGTGAGCCTACATGGAGTACCCAAGAGGATCGTATCCGATCGAGGGTCGCAATTCACCTCCCAATTTTGGGAAAGCCTACACAAAGCCCTTGGGACAAACAGGAGGTCAGACCGAGCGAGTGAATCAGATTCTTGAGGATATGCTCTGCACCTGCGTCCTCTCATACAGAGCCAAGTGGGAGGACTATTTGCCATTCGCCGAGTTTTCCTACAACAATAGCTACCAAGCTAGTGTGCAGATGGCCCCCTTTGAAGCCCTATATGGCCGCAAATGCCGTACCCCTCTCAACTGGTCTAAAACCGGGGAAAGCCAAGTGTTTGGCCCTGATATCATCAAGGAAGCCGAAGAACAAGTGCAATTGATCTGTAACCGTTTAAAGGCCGCTCAATCTAGATAGAAGAGCTACGCAGATTCTCGACGGAGGCCCCTTGCCTTTCAAGTGGGAGACTTTGTGTATCTCCAGGTGACCCCTCTCAAGGGTATGCAGCGTTTTCATGTCAACGACAAGCTTGCACCCCGCTACATTGGTCCATACAAAATCTGAGAATGCCGCGGAGAGATGTCCTACAAGTTAGAGCTACCCCTGAAGCTGTCTGAATTCCACAACATCTTTCACGTCTCGCAACTACTCAAGTGTCTCCAAGCCCCCAACAAGCCCGAGACCTTCAAGGAGATTGTCTAAGATTCCATTGACCTTAACCATGACTTGACCTACCGTGAGAGGCCAATCCGTATTCTGGAGAAAGATGTCCGTCTCACTCGTAAACGAAAAATCAATATGTACAAGGTCTAGTGGAGTAACCATACCGAAGACAAGGCCACTTGGGAACGTGAAGATTATCTCCAACGAGAATTTCCCGAGTTGTTCAACGCTTAGCTACCGAATCTCGGGACGAGATTCTTTTAAGGGGAGAAGGTCTGTAACACACCACTTTTCTGTAGACCAAATTAAGACTTTGGTTAAGTGCTTTATTTTGGGTAAATTAAAAACTTCTGCTAAGTTGTGTGCTTGAGTGCTAGTATGTATGATTTTATGTATGTGTGTGCATGATTTTAGGTGGATGTGTGTGTGACTTATGGCATGATTTTTAATTTCGACAATTCAAATACCCTTGCAATTGAATATAGTTTGGTGCTATGATTTTATGCAGTGATTTTCGATCCTAGTGTTAGCTTGTGTAAACCAAAAGAATCTAGGAGACCCTATTTACTTGATCTCACCATCTACATTTTCTATCTCATTTATTTTTGCTCCTTTATTTGAAATTAGGGACTTCCTAAAACCATATCTCCTCTCATCCAAAAACTCTCAAACTTGGTAGATGGACTCCTAGCACTTGCAAACCACCTCTGAACTATCACCACCATCACTTAGACCAAAATTTGAACTTTTCAAATTTCAAATGAATTTCAGCCAAATCCATTTCTTCTTCTTCTCTTCTCCCATTCTTTATCTTTTGCAAAGATCAATCAAAGAGCAGCCCTAGCCGACCACCCCTCTCCCTCTGATGGCATTGCTCTCTCTCCCTCTTATTCTCTTTGTCCCATGCGGGTGGACACTAGGGAGGGGAAGCCCCCGAGGCAAATCTTGCCCAAGATCTTGCCCTCCCTTCTCTCTCACCCTCTCCACCCTACACCCCTAGTCGGCATCGAGCCACCACCCAGGATGAACCCCAGGACCCCACCAACTAATGCCTGCTCGAGCTCGACCCCTCCCTCTCTCTTTCGGAACCTGAGGCCACCCTAGCGCACGCCCGTGGAGACAGAGGCATAGGAGGCAAGCCTCCCGTTGCTACCTCACCAACGGAGTCCTCTGGCCACCATCGATACTGCCCAATGACTGGTCACCGCCCACGCTGCCCGTAGACCTCTACGCAGCCCATGCACTGACCGCACCCATGCACGCTCTGGACGCCGAGAGTGGCGCTCGCGTTCTGAGACGTGCACACGTCCGTTTCTCTCACGCCGCACACCGTCCTGCACGGCATTGTGCGTGCAACCCCGTGACACACTCACCCTGCATGCCCTCGCCCCTCCGTGCCATGGCTGTGACCAAAACATTTCGTACCCGAACTAAAACCGACGCTTCCCTGGCCGTTGCGGCATGCGATCAAGCTCCGCGCTTGCATCGTTGGACTTAGTCCATAACGCTGTCCACAGAACACCGCCACCCCAGCCAATCGCGTCCGACGCAACCACCGCGCACCGAGTTCACCCCGACCCTTTATAAGTCAAGCCCGAGCTCCTAGCGCCGGTTAGATGCCTCATTCACCCCCCAGCCACCTTTCCCCACCTCCCAGAGCTTGCCTCGTCCAAGCCTGCTCTCTCTCTCTCTCTCTCTGTACAGGGTGAGCAAGGTCGCCGGAGTCCGAGGGAAGGAGAAGGTTGTCGTCGCCAGCAGACCTCTTTCCGCCTTCTTCTCTGCATCACCGTGTTCCTCCTACTCTCCTTGATCTCTCACGTCATTTCATTGTGACCAGATCGAGCCCAAGCCGACGCCATCACCGATCTCTGCCGGGAAGATCTTCGACGATCTCGGCTTCAACGTGAGCACCCCAGCCTCTGCATGCAGGTTACCTCGAGCCGGACCACTCCTTGAACCCCTCCGCCACCGATCTGCCACCAGCTAGCCACCAACGACCCTCGGTAAGCGCCGCCACCTCCCAAACCCTAGCCAGCACGCCGTCGTTGCCTGCGTGCATGTCCCCGCGAAGAAGAAGGCCGCCGAGCCGTTGGATCTAGATCCGATGGTAGCGTATCGGTTCACCCGGCAGGCCCCGGGCAGGCCACCAGATCTGGGCCGGCCTAGCCTGGATCCGCCCAGATCCGTTCAAACCCCGGCCCGATACTTTTTTCAGATGAATTTCTTTATTTCTGTTTTACCGTTAGATTCAAAAATTCATAGAATATTCTCAGAGTGCGCAAATTGAATGATTCAAATTTCTATGATTAGATTACTGCAATGCCTTTCGAATGGCATAGGTCCCATGTCTGTAGGATTAGAGTAGAAGAAATGGTAATTTGTGTGATTAAATTAGTCTCTTTTCACACTTTAATGCAAATCTTGAGTTCTATGTACTGTTTTAGGGTGCATCCAATGTTCAGAAGTACCCTAATGTGATATCTTGCTTGACCAACTGGATTTGGTATTTTAGGACCTATAGTTTTGCAGTAGTAATTAATATGGCTATTTGTGTATTTAGTCTTAGATAAATTGCGATCTGCAACAGATTAGGAATTTTAGTATAAATCCAATTTCTTTGGATTGTGTTCTGGAAGTGCTTTCCAGAACACTTTTGTTCATATTTTTCTGATATTCAGAGAATATCTGAGAATTATTTTGGTGATCTAGTTATAGTTTTATTGTTTAATTCATAGAATTTAAACCACAAATTGTTTTGGGATGAATCCAACTTTGTTGGGTTCATAAGATTGTTGTCTACCTGCAAGTGTGCTACTTGGTGCATTTGAACACCTGCATGCTTGATTGAAGTGGAGTGATGTGGTGATTGCTTTATTGGAAAACCCTAGTTTCCAATAGGATTAACTTGCTATTTAAAAACCCTATAAAATTTTGTTTTGATTTCTAAACATGTTTGTTTCTGATGCTCTTTGATTGTGTGATATTGAGTGGTGGAATTTTTGTGACTTGTTTATGCATGTATATTTACTTGTATGTTATGATTTTTCCGGCGATAGAATCGAACGAGGAGTGTGCCGAGGAGGGAGAAGTTTTTGAGTACCAGGAAGAAGAAGACCAGAGACTAGCCAACCAAGGCAAGCCATCTAAACTTGATGCATATCTAAATCCTATTCATGTACTTTGCATTGTTTCATAAAGGTTTATTAAATTGCATGTTTTTATATTGCTATAGTCCTTGTAGCAATTAATTGTTGGCTCAAGCTCCACAAGCCAAATTGTTATCATCCGTCGAGATGATCCCTTTGAACACCTATTCTTTATCCTTGCAGTAGTGGATTCTTCGTTAGCAGCAAAGCCCTTGGAATACCACTAGTGGAGCCAAAAAACTCTAGGATGGGAACACTCAAGAAGAATTTTTGAAAATGTTTTTCAAAAACCTTGGGGTAGTATCTACTCCACTGAAATGTTTTCAAAAATGGATTTGGAGAAATGGAGATGAGCATGGAGGATAAAGCAGTTGGTGGTTTTCAAATGAAATTGGTGATCACTAGGTATCCACCGGAACAATTAACCCGTGCAACCACATTACCCCGGTATGGGATGGGGCTTAGTCCGAAGTTTATTTGTTTTAGTGCGGGGAGCCTCACAACTATATAACGGTTCGTGGTACTCGGAAAGTGGTACGCAACACCCCTGAATCCGGGTTGACGCCTATTGAGGGTCAACACATTACAACGGCATATCCCGAGCCGCCGAAAGACACTTGGAGTCACTAGCATCTACTTGGCCAAAATATCTACTAGCAACGAAGAACATGCAAGATCACAAATAACATAGATATGATAAATCAACAATCAACTTGACATAGTTCTGAATATTCATCGGATCTGAACAAACACAACATGTAGAATTACATAAAGATGATCTTGATCATGATAGGCAGCTCACAAGATCTAGACATGAGGCACATAGAGGAGAAGACAACCATCTAGCTACTGCTATGGACCCATGGTCCAGTGGTGGACTACTCACGCATCACTCCGGAGGCTGGAATGGTGATGAAGAAGGCCTCCAGTGATGATTACCCTCTCCGACAGCGTGCCGGGAAGAGCTTCTGGACCCTTCCGATCTCGGGTCAACGACGACGGCGGCTTACAATATGTTTCGTGGATGTATGTTTCGGGGGATAGGGTTTTCGCGACAAAGGGAATTTATAGGCGGAAGGGCGATGTCAGAGGGAGTTCGAGGGGCCCACACCAGGGCCTGGCATGGCCAGGGGTAGGCCGCGCTACCCTATGGTGTGGCCGCCTCCTGGCCCTCCTCTGTCTCTCCTTTGGACTCCGTCTTTGTGTCAGGTAAATAGGATCTTTGGCTTTTGTTTCGTCCAATTCCAAGAATATTTCCTGTGTAACTTTTCTAAAACCCAAAAACAACAGAAAACAGGAATTGGCACTGTGGCATCTTGTTAATAGGTTAGTTCCAAAAAATGCATAAAAATGCCACAAAGTGTAAACAAAACATAAAGCAATTGGTGTAAAACAAGTGTGGAGCATAAAAATTTATAGATATGTTTGCAACGTATCAAGCATCCCCAAGCTTAACTCCTAATCGTCCTCGAGTAGGTAAGTAATAACAAAAAATAATTTTTTAGGTGACATGCAGCCAACACAATCTTGATCAAATCAATGTAAAGAATTGCAAGCTGAGATCAAAGTACTCTAAACATGGGCATAAAAGATATAACTCTAACCATAGAAATTAGCAACCATGTTACAATATGAAAAGAAACACAAACAAAAGATCATGAATAATAATGCATTGAAAGTCATTTGTTTGTTTGAAGCATATAGAAAACATAGCAAAGTGGTATTCAGCTTGTCCCTCATGGAATAGCAAAACATAAATGCATAGGACACCTTCAAAGTCAAAAGGGTGACTAGATACAAATAATTTGAGAACAAGCAATACCATAATCATGAATCAATCAATAATAAATTTTGGGACTATGCACATTATACTCAGAATGACAACTATGCTCTCTTAATCGCTGCATAAAGATAGAATATGAAGACTCAACATAAAAGTAAAATATAGGCCCTTTCACAGAGGGAAGCAGGGATTTAAGATGTTCTAGAGCTTTTCATTTATAAAACAAATATAAAAATTGTTTTGAGAGGTGGTTGTTCCTATCAACGAATGGCAATGGGGTTCTTGCTATCTTCCATACTAAACAAGTTGAGAGCGGTTCCGAGTTCTTAAAAAATTGGCATTTACATGCTCTTTTATGAAGTTTGGTACTCCTCCCCACCTTTACTTTCACAAACCATGGCTAACCGAATCCTTCGGGTGCCTGCCAACAATCTCATACCATGGAGGAATGCCTTTTTTATTTTCTTTTTTAAAGGTTACAATGGTCTGACCAGCTCTCTTGCAAAATTAGTGACGAGCAGATGAAGCATGCAAGTAGAGGGGTACTTAATTCAATATGGAAGATAACAAACCCGGCCACTATGTCCTCATGAGCTAAAAATAGTGTCACAAAATGAGAAGTATTTTGAAGGTTTTGAAAGGTAGCACATGAAAATTTGCTTGGAATGGTTTGAAATGTCATGCATAGGAATTTATAGTGAACTCTTTTGAATAACTCAGCACAGATGAAGGCTAGCAAAAGACTGGGAGTGACCAACTAAGAGAGCAATAACGGCCATAATCATGCATAGTGACAAAACATTATTAATCAAAGCATAAAGTGATATTACAAGTCAAAAACCAAATGATCATAGAGGCTTAAGGCGACTGGTTTATAGTCATAACATGGTGTGAGCATGCGCCAAGTCAATCCAAATAAAGCATCAAAGGAGAATACCACAATATTATGCTTCTATATGATAAAACAACACATGATTCTTTCAAAGGCACATTAAGCACTCTCAGTCATTTGAGACAAGTCATGCTACAATAATAACTACTAAGCATATAATCAAAATAATACCTAGCATGACATGCTAAAGGCTAAGCCATAGTCTAAATAAGCTCCCTTTTGCATCACTATAACCATGAAACATTTTACTCTTTTCCAACACCAATCAACCTATTTGAAACAACTCTCAAGGATGAAAATCAATAAATACCAGAGGTCTAAACACACCTAACTACAAATAACTAACAAGTTCTGAACAAAAATAAAGGTGAAAAACAAAAGCTAAACACAGTACTAGCAAAAGAGGACACTCGCAGAACGATAAAAGTGAAAACTAGAGTGTTCTAGGCAATGAAAATGGAGTGTGTCTTCTCCAAGAGAAATATGTTGGGGTCCAACCATTTATTAGAGAAAACAAAACAAAATAAAACTGAAAGCAAAAATAAAGACGCTCCAGACATAGCATATGAAGCAATAAAAATATAGTGTCCTGAAAGATGACCTGATATTTTTGTTGATGAAGAAGGGGGTGCCTTGGGCATCCCCAAGCTTTGACGCTTGTAATTCTTGGATATTTCTTGGGGTGACATGGGAATACCCAAGCTTGAGCTTTTGTCCATTCTTCATCTCATCTCATCATTCTCCTTTCCCTACACTTGAAAACTTCCTTCATACAAAACTTCACACAATTCTCATTAGCAACATTAGTTTATGCAAGATAGTAGATCCACTTTTGGTTCAGTTTTAACTAAAATACAACATCTATTAAAACATTAGCTATAGTAGCAACTTCTCTCAAAAGTTTCGTGATCAAAAGAACTCAAAAAGAAAGAGATCAAGAGGCAAATGCAAATAGTGGCAGAAATCTGTCAAAACAGAACAGCAGGTAAAATCGATTTTTCAAAAATCTTCTATTGCTCAAATCGAAAAGTGCAAACATAACGAAAGTTAGATAATAACCCGGGGCATGTGCACAAAACATTACAGATCAATACGACGTACTAGGATTTTTCATGAATTTTTACAGCAAAGCGCAGAAATCTGTTTCGGGACAACAACTTCCCCAAATTTTACCTTCCTCCTATTAGAGGCTATTCTTGGCAAAAAAATGAAATAAAGATGATAAGGAGAGGTCATTACAGTAGTAACAACTTCCAAGACTCAACAAAAAGAAAAATTACTGAAAGAAAACATGGGTTATCTCCCAAGAGTGCTTTTCTTTAACGCCTTTGAGCTAGGCGCAGAAAGTAAGAATCAAGTATTTTCAAGTGAAAAAGCATCAACATCATAACTTGTTCTAAGGATAGAATCAAAAGCTAGCTTTTTCCTCTTTCTAGGAAAGTGTTCCATACCTTTCTTGAGTAGGAATTGATATCTAATGGTACCTTCCTTTATATCAACTAGCAATGTGGCCCGCGCATTTGCGCGGCTAGATGATCATATTATTCATTTTAGCATATATATGGCAATTAATTGTTTTTTATAACCTCCATAAAGTCTCTAGTAACTAAAACCATATAGCAAAAGTTGACATGGGTATACTTGATTAGCGTATTAATTTGATTTACCTTAAGTTTGCGAATAAGAGAAGAATTTTTTGCTATTTTTAGAAATCATTATATTTTGATAACACATGTTTTCTCGAATATCTTAATTCTACCAGATAAACCTATCAAGACTCTTTTTAGGATATAATTTTTGTTTTAATGTTTATGGGTTAACATCACTCTTCTCAAATTACATGCCGCTATACACTAACTCTATGGGGAGTCAAGCCATCTATTTTTTTAATCACAACTCTTATCAACAATGGCCCTAATTTTGTAAAATAAAAAAATATGCAGAAAAGTTCACACATTTATCTACAGGTTAGCATTATCCTTTCTCATTACATCTCTTGTCAATAATCTATTCTAACAAACAATTCCTTCGCATTCTCACCCCTCGCTGTTGATCCTTCAATTAGTAATTATTTCAAATTTATTAATAATAATAATTCCTAAATATATATCTTCTTCTAATAGCCTCATTACGAAACCTACCACACTTGCTTTATATTTTTAGGAGATCATATTTTAAATATACCTTAATTATAATCCTTTTATAAAAGAATGCATGCATCTGGATAGTTCTAGTTTTATTTATCTGCTCTAACCGTACCATCCTGTTTATGTATGTGTGCAAAATATTTCATCATATGCATACAAAACTGTTACCTTATTTCATATCCGTTTGGGCCGGCTGTGATTTACAGGTATGTAATGGCTCCTTATTAAGGTTTTATCTTGTGTTAACTCCCTGTGGCACTTTGCCGGACCGGATGAGCATTTGTTTGCCTGACGCCGTCGGTGAGCCATTATGCTTCTCTAATCCTTAATAATCAGATGTCTCAGGTGAGCCAACTATGCTTCTCTAATCGTTAATTATTAGATGTCTGGCTGCTTACTCGGGATTTCACTCTATTTTTCATACGATGTATCCAGGCTCCCTAACATTATGCATGCACTGCACGTTAATTCAAGGAGAACACAGGACACATACTTGATAGTCTGAGAGGTCAGCTTGAATGATATATCCCGTCCCGGCCACTACTCCCGCCCACTCTGCGGCCATGTTTCAACTCTTGTGCTTTTGGCACTTGAGGAAGCATCCCAATGGGGTTGTCTTCAACCGCCTGCGTCCCTCCCTGCCTGTCTTTCGGAAAAACTATCGCGATGACACTGTTTTGTGGCGCGGCCGGCTTTCTCTGGACCAGCATCTAGATGTTGAGGATTGGCTCTCCCTTCGTAGCTAGCATGTGTTGGTCTTTTTGGCTTCGGTCTTGTTGAGATCACCCCCTTGCGTTGGGTGTTTCTTCCTCCCTCATCTGTAAATTTCTCCCTGGGGTTTCACCCTATCTTTTTGATGAAATAATAAATTCAGGTGGGAGCTTGGGCTCTCTCCGGTGACAGCTCGACAGAAAATGATATATCCGATGGAATTGGCTCCAAACTCGAGCCGTCGACAATCGTCAATCAGAAAATAATGGGAGCTCGTCGTGTTACTTCTGCTACCTAGAGGCGACAACGATTCTGACCTTGTCGTAAAGTCAGAGGCCTGGTTGTCGTCGCCCGGAACTCATCGGAGGAGACTGTACATGGCCGTTATATGGGATGCTGCCGTTTGAAGATTCGCTCAACCCAAGTACTCAAGCTAGGATTTGTAACCATTAGCTCTCAGCACCATCGATCTGCATATGGGCCGCCGGCGGACTTCTTCTTCCCAGCGGGATGCGTGATGCGTCTACCATGTAGCATGTAGTACCTTGTGAGCTGCCTGATACGCGCTCCGCTATGAACGACATCCAACATGATGATATTGGGCACTGGCCTGGATTGGATCGTTACCCTCCTTTTTAGAACAATCTGCAGAATTAGAGATACCTTATTCAGTTTGATTTGCTGATGCATCTATTCCGAATTTCCGATGAAGACAACCTAATCAAAATCAGTGGAGCAAACAAATCCCAAACTGATTTTGCTGATGTGCCCATTGAGGTGCTCGAGCCACGCGATTCAAGAAATAGATGAGGATGGCGGCGGCTATGCTTGCGCGGGGATGGAGCCGATAGCGCTTTTGCTGTCCTCGGAGGCTCAGAGACGCCAGGGAGCCATCCTCGGTGCGAGCAAAAAGTCCTAGGGCTGGACGACTTGTATATGAGTTCTATTTCAATACGGCTGCACTTAACCGCACGGTTAACTTCTGCAAAATCAATTAATCTTAACCGTACGAAACTTTTGTAAAAATCTTAGCCATACAATGTTAGTTGTTTTAATAATATAATAGATAATATCACCAACAGTTCTAAGAAAAGGTCTTCCCAAAATAATAGGACAAGAAGCATTGCATTCAATATCCACAACAAGGAAATCAACGGGGACAAGGTTATTGTTAACCATAATAAGAACATCATTAATCCTCCCCAAAGGTTTCTTCTTAGCAAAATAAGAAAGATGAGCATCCACATAACAATTTTCTAACGGTGGTAAACCAAGCATATCATAAATTTTTCTAGGCATAACAGAAATACTGGCACCAAGATCACATAAAGCATTACAATCAAAATCATCCACTTTCATATTAATGATGGGCTCCCAACCATCTTCTAACTTTCTAGGAATAGAAACTTTTTGTTTTAACTTTTCCTCTCTAATTTGCATGAGAGCATTTGTAATATGTTTTGTAAAAGCTATATTCATAGAACTAGCATTAGGACTTCTAGCAAGCTTTTGTAAGAACATAATTACTTATGAGATATTGCAACCATCAACATCAAAATCATTTTCATAAAAGGTAGTAGGACCATTGTCTCCATACTCCGAATTTTTTTAGCACTTTTATTGGAAAAAGTTTCAGTAGTTTTAGGCAATTTTGCAAAAGGAGTGGAGGCTTTCCCTACACCAATCAAAGTAGGAGATTTTCTAGCATTTGAAACTTCAACATCACTAGTGGTGATCAAAGTACAAACTTTAGTCATATTTCTAGCAATTTCATCTTCTCTTTCCCACCTAGCATGCAATTCTGCTAACATCCAAACATTATCATCAATTCTAACTTGAATGGCATGCAAAGTCTTGCTTTCTTTATCATCATGAGGCATAACCTTTAATTTCAGAAGTTCAACATCAAGAGCAAGGCTATCAACTTTAGAAGCAAGAACATCAATTTTACCAAACTTTTCCTCAACAGACTTATTAAAAGCAGTTTGTTTACTAATGAAGTCCTTAAGCATGACTTCAAGATCAGAGGGCGCACTCCTATTGTTGTTGGAGTAATTACCATAACCATTACCATTAGTAGAAGGATATGTCCTATAATTGTTGCTACCAAAATTATTTCTATAAGCATTGTTGTTGAAATTATTATTTCTAATGAAGTTCACATCAACATGCTCTTCTTGAGCAACCAAAGAGGCTAAAGGAACATTATTTGGATCAACATGAGATTTACCATTAACAAGCATAGACATAATGGTATCAATCTTATCACTCAAGGAAGAGGTTTCTTCAACAGAATTTACCTTCTTACCTTGTGGAGCTCTCTCGGTGTGCTATTCAGAATAATTTATCATCATGTTATCAAGGAGCTTTGTTGCGGCGCCCAAGGTGATGGACATGAAGGTACCTCCAGCAGCTGAATCTAGAAGGTTTCTCAAGAAAAATTAAGTCCTGCATAAAAAGTTTGGATAATCATCCAAGTAGTCAGTCCATGAGTGGGACAATTCTTTATCAAAGATTTCATTCTTTCCCAAGCTTGAGCAACATGTTCATTATCAAACTATTTAAACTTCATTATGTCACTTCTCAAGGATATAATATTAGCAGGAGGATAATATTTTCCAATAAAAGCATCTTTGCATTTGACCCAAGAATCTATTTCTAGGCAAAGATAGCAACCAATCTTTAGCTCTTCCTCTCAAAGAGAAAGGAAACAATTTAAGCTTAATAATATCTCCACCTACATCCTTATATTTTTGCATCTCACATAGCTCAACAAAATTATTGAGGTGAGCAGCAGCATCATCAGTACTAACACTAGAAAATTGCTCTTTCATAACAAGATTTAACAAAGCAGGTTTAATTTCATAGAAATTGTTGTTCGTGCTAGTAAAGTCACACAACTTGGTGTTATCTGGAGTACTCATTCTAGCAAGATTAAAATAGACAAACAAAAACACCAACTATAAAAGAACCTTTTTTATATTTTTTATAAAGAAGGAGCAAACAAAATAAAGTAAAGAAACTAAGCAAAACAATAACAAAGTAAAAAAGATTGGAAGTGAGAGACTCCCCTTGCAGAAATCCTCTTTCTCCCCGGCAACGTCACCAGAAAACAAGTTGACGGCGCCTAGATGACTTGGGAGCTTATTCTTCTTCAATCCCCGGCAACAGCGCCAGAAAACAATCTTGATGTCTCACAGGACCAGTTGGGAAACCCCAAGAGTAAGGTATGATGAGCACAGCAGTATGTTTTCCCTCAGTATGAAACCAAGGTTTAATCGACCAGTAGGAGAAAGAAACCACTTCTGAAGGTTGTTGCTAGCTGACTTTGGCAAGGCGCCAGAAAACAGTCTAGTGCATGGTTGACGGCACCAGTAGCAACGTGGAACCAGCACACAACACAACCAAACTACTTTGCCCCAACTTACAGTGAGGTTGTCAATCTCACCGGTTTGCTAAAAACAAAGGATTAGATGTATAGTGTAGAAAGAGATGTTTGTTTGCGGTGAAATAAAATAATGCTTGCGGAAAGTAAACAGTGCTTGCAGTAGATGGTAATATAAATGTAAAAGAATGGACCGGGGTCCACATTTCACTAGAGGTGCCTCTCCATAAAGATAAATAACATGTTGGGTAAACAAATTACAGTTGGGCAATTGACAAAATAAAGAATGCATAACAATATGTACATGTCATGAAGATCACTACGAGATTCACTTGGGCATTACAACATAATACATAGACCGTAATCCAACTGCATGTATGACTAATAATCCACCCGCAGTATATCATCCTAACAACCCTTGGGTATTAAGTTGGAAGCAACAGATTATCACCTTAAGCAAAGTGTGTAATGTAAACAATACAATTATCCTTGAACAAAAGATTGTTGTTTTCTCCCTAGTAGCAAAAGCATGATGACCCACAAGTATAGGGGATCGCAACAGTCTTCGAGGGAAGTAAAACCCAAATTTATTGATTCGACACAAGGGGAGCCAAAGAATATTTATAAGCCTTGACAGACGAGTTGTCAATTCAGCTGCACTTGGAAACAGACTTGCTCGCAGCGGTTTATCAGTAGCAACAGTTTTATAGTGGTGACAGTAGTAAAATAGTAGCAACAATAGTAAAGTAAAGATGGTAACGGTATCAATAGTAATAGGAGGATTAAATACTATAGGCATAGGGATAGATGAACGGGCGTTGCATGGACAAGATAATTCATGTAATAATCAAGACATGGGAAATTGCAGATAAATAAAGATAAAGCATCCTAGTACTAAACAACCATAGGCATGTGTTCTGTATATAGTCGTACGTAATCGCAATGAGAAACTTGCACGACATCTTCTGTCCTACCAGTCCGTTTCCAGCGGGGCCTCAAGGGAATCTACTAGTAATTAAGGTACTCCTTTTAATAGAGTACCGGAGCAAAGCATTAACACTCAGTGAATACATGTGATCCTCACATCACAGCCATCCCCTCCGGTTATCCCAATTGTTGTCACTTTGGGGCCTCAAGTTCCGGACAATGATATGTGTATACAACTTGCAGGTAAGACCAAACAATAATTATCATCATAAAACAATAACAAGTTCAGATCTGAGATCATGGCACTCGGGCCCAAAGTGACAGGCATTAAGCACAACAAGTTGCAACAATGTCATAAGCACTAACAATAGATACTAGGCACCATGCCCTCACAATCTCATAGCAATTACATGAATGATCTCATCCAATCCCTACCATCCCCTTCGCCTATAGCAGGAATTACTCACACATGGATGGGGGGATCATGGATGGTTGATGGAGAGACGTCGGTGATGATGATGGCGATGATCTCCTCCAAATCCCCATCCCGGCAGGGTGCCAGAACGGAGTTTCTGGTTCTGAATCATGGTTTCTGATGGTGGCGGCGCAGCGGAACTCTGTCTGGGAAAAACACCGAACCATTTAGGGTTTTCGCGATGGAGACTCTTTATAGGCGGAGGGGTGAACTCAGAGGGCAGCCAGGGCCCACACACCATAGGGTGGCGCACCCTAGGGGTCACCCGCGCCACCAGGTGGTGTGGTGGCCCCCTGGCCCCCCTCCGGCTCTCTTTCGGACTTCTTCTCATGTCGGTAAAAATAGGAGGTTTGAGCTTCATTTCGTCCAATTCTGAGAATATTTCCTATGTAACTTTTCTGAAACACAAAAATAGCAGAAAACAAGGAACTGGCACTGTGGCATCTCGTTAATAGGTTAGTTCCGGAAACCGCATAAAAATGCCACGAAGTGTAACAAAACACAAAGCAAAATGCTGCATAAACAAGCATGGAGCATCAAAAATTATAGATACGTTCGAGACATATCAAGCATCCCCAAGCTTAACTCCTGCTCGTCCTCGAGTAGGTAAGTGATAACAAAACAATAATTTTTGAGGTGACATGCACCAACACAATCTTGATCAAATGATGTAAAGCATTGAGTGCTGAGATCAAAGTAATCTAAACATAGGCATAAAAGACATAATCTTGACAATAAAACTGAGCAACCATGTTATAACATGAAAAGTAACACAAACAAAAGGTCATGAATAATAATGCATTGAAAGTCAAGTGTGTGTTTCAAGCATATAGAAAAACATAGCAAAGTGGTTTTCAGCTTGTCCTTCATGGAGTAGCAAAACATAAATGCATAGGACACCTTCAAGTTTAAGAGGGCGACTAGATACAAATAATTTAAAAACAAGCAAAACCATAATCATGAATCAATCAATAATAAATTTTGGGACCATGCACATTATACTCAGAATGACAACTATGCTATCTTAGAAGGTGCATAAAGGTAAAAGGTGGAGACTCAACATAGAAGTAAAAGAAAGGCCCTTCGCAGAGGGAAGTAGTGATTGCAAGTTTTATAAACCTCCAAAAATTATGATACTTACTAGCTTTGAGCTCTCATTACCCCTATCATAGGCATCTTGAGTGGTTAAGGTTAATGCAAGTACAATTATGAAGCATATGCTTAACAAATCATTAGTTGAAAGGCTCATGTCTCGTGAAGTACGAATACCCAAACCTCATGCTACTCGACTTAGGTCCCAAGCAAGTTCTTGTCATTGTAAGCATACATGTATCATCGAGAACGCCAACGGGGTACCTCTTGCCCGATGACATGGAAACAAGCCCACATCAAAATGACAAGACAAACAGACAATGAACACCTCGGCATCTCTTTTATTTACCACTGGTATAGGTTTTTATTTTGAGATGCGTCATCGAATGTCCACTATGGGCATGCTGTAAATTTCCACCATGAATGATGCATGGCTTAGATTAGCGGCCCAAGCATTTCTCTAACACATATACAAACTCCATGAGCTCACAAGTTTCCAACTTATTTCACATCATAGGTATCCATAAACAAAAGATCATGATATCAACTAAATGAGAGTAGTGCAATGTTAAAGTGTGCCCCATGACAACATGGCAGAGCTAACTTCCAACTTACAACTTGCAAGCATAACATCAACATAATAGAGCCACAATGGTCAAAAAAAATTAAAGAACAAGAAAGTAAATGTGTCGTCAAGTTCGTGAGAGCTTTACTGGCTAATTTTCACATAACACAAAAAGTTTAATTTGAAGGATAGATAAAAGCAAGACGAATGTACTTGGAATAGCAAATTGCAAATAGGTAGATATGGTGGACACATTGGAAAACTTGGTTTTTGGGAGTTGGATGCACGAGTAGAGCTCATACTTAGTACAGATGAAGGCTAGCAAAAGACTGGGAGCGACCAACTAAGAGAGCAATAACGGCCATAATCATGCATATCGACAAAACATTATTAACCAAAGCATAAAGTGGTATCACAAGTGAAAAACCAAATGATCATAGAGGCTTATGGCGACTTGTTAAATTCAAACATGGTGTAAGCATGCGCCAAGTCAACCCAAATGAAGCATCAAAGGAGAAAACCACAATAATATGCTCCCATATAATAAAAACAACGCATGATTCTTTAAAAGGCACATTAAGCAATCTCAGTCATTTGAGACAAGCATGCTATAGCAAAAACTACTAAGAATACTATCAAAATAACATCAAGCATGACATGCAAAAGTCTAAGCCACAGTCTAAACAAGCTCCCGTTTGTACCACTATAGGCATGAAACTTTTTTCTCTTTTCCAACACCATTTAACCTTTTTGAATCAACTCTTAAAGATGAAAACCAACATAGTCCAGAGGTCTAAACACACCTTGATACAAAGAAATAACAAGATCTGAAAAAAATCAAGGCAAAAAATGAAAGCTAAACGCAGTACTAGAAAAAGAGAACAGTCATTGAATGAAAAGAGTGAAAACTAGAGTGTTCTAGGCAATGAAAACAGAGCGTGTCTCTCTCCAGAACAAGCATGATGTGATCCAACCATATATTATAGAAAACAAAACAAAAGAAAACTGAAAGCAAAATAAAGACGCTCCAAGAAAAACACATAGCATATGAAGCAATAAAAATATAGTGTCTTGAAAGGTGACCTGATATTTGTCGATGAAGAAGGGGTGCCTCGGGGCATCCCCAAGCTTTGATGCTTGTACTTCTTGGATATTTCTTGGGGTGACATGGGCATCCCCAAGTTTGAGCTTTTGTCCATTCTTCATCTCATCTCATCATTCTCCTTTCCCTACACTTGAAAACTTCCTTCATACAAAACTTCACACAATTCTTGTTAGCAACATTAGTGTATGCAAGATACTAGATCCACCTTTGGTTCAGTTTCAACTCAAGTACAACACATATTAACATATAAGATACTGTAGCAACTTCCTCAGAAAGTTCTGTGATCAAAAGAACTCAAAAAGAAAGAGATCAAGAAGCAAATGCAAATAATGGCAGAAATCTGTCAAAACAGAACAGCTGGTAAAGATCGATTTTTCTGAGGATCTTCTGCTGCTCAAATTGAAAAGTGCAAAACTAATGAAAGTTAGGCAATAACCTGGGGCATGTGAACAAGAAATAGCAGATCAAAAAGACGTTCTGAGAATTTTCACGAATTTTTACGGTACAATGCAGAAATCTGTTTTAGGACAGCAACTTTCCCAAATCTTACCTTCTTCCAATTAGCTTCTTCTTGGCACAAAAACGAAATAAAAATGATAAGGAGAGGTCATTACAGTAGTAATAACTCCCAAGACTCAACAAAAATAAAAATTACTGAAAATAAAACATTGGGTTATCTCTCAAGAGTGCTTTTCTTTAACGCCTTTTAGCTAGGCGCAGTAATTTGAGAAGATGCTCACATAAACGCCGGAAAGAACTTGAAGCAAGAGAGAGCATCAAAAAGCAAATACGAAACAAATTTAAATCTAAACCACTTCCTATTAAAAAGAGTCTTGTAAAGAGACAAGTCATGAAAGCACAAAGCAACAAGCATAGGAAGGCAAAACAAGTGCAACCTCAAGAATTTCAACATAAATATGGGAAACTTAATACTATTGAGATGCATAAAACCATGTTTCCATTTCTCATAATAACTTTCAGTAGCATCATGA
The DNA here is from genome assembly GCA_007115705.1 of Dactylis glomerata. Lineage (NCBI taxonomy): Eukaryota > Viridiplantae > Streptophyta > Magnoliopsida > Poales > Poaceae > Dactylis > Dactylis glomerata. Next base: position 2,849,336 of record QXEO01002107.1, on the reverse strand, counting down.
ATATAATTAACAATATAACTATCACATAAAACATTCTTATCATGAGCCATATGCATAAAAGAATTATTACTCCCCACATGAACATAGTCATTCTTAGGAATCGTAGTAGGAGCAAATTCAACAAAATAACTATCTTCTGGAGTGCGTTCAGTTGTAAACACATATTCATTGGAAGAAACATGGATAGCACTAATAGAATGACAATTATTAACCTCATAATTTTCAGAATTGGTACCATAGAGATTTTCAATATCAAAAGTAGAGTGCTTTTCCCAATCATGATCACTACTATAGGTAACCGACATAGGAACATCATCGAGTTCAGACTCATCAGCAAAAACTATAATAGGAGCAACATGCTTAGGGGAAGATACCATTTCCTCTCTCCTTTTACTCCTCTTCTTATTCTTATTCTTCTTCTTCTTCCCTTCTTTAGGAGGGAGAGGCTTGAAAGGAAGCTTCTCCAGATACCCTGGTTTACTGACAAGAAGGATAGAAGAAACTTTGGAGGATTCCTCCTTCTCATTAATAAGAACAAAACACATATTAGTCCTGTCATATTTTGGTAAAGCATCATCTTTTATAACATTTTGTATGTAAGTATTTGTGTGGCAATCATTAACACAATAAATATGACAACCATGTAGGATGCTATTTATATTAAAAGCACTCATATCTACCAAAGAAGTTTTTCTCGATAACTCTTCACACCCCAAGAATAAAGTAGGCGCATCATGCTGATTGAGAGTGATCTTATCATCGCAATACAAACTTCCAGTACTCATTGGGGAAAGGCTACTATCATAGCTTGAACATTCGAAATTGAAATGACCCATTTATAGCAATGTTCACAAATAAAAGGATAGAGGCACTGCTAGGGAAAAGCCCATCCATGGCATACAGATTTTGGTTATTGGTGGTGTATCTCTGTACGCCACGGGTAATACGCCACTGTTACATGCCTACCCATGGTGTACAGCCTGTACGCCACGGCTAAGTTACCCACCCGTGGCGTACAAGGCTGTACACCATGGCTACGATTACTACCTGTGGCCTACAAGCCTGTACGCCACGGATTTGTATGCCACAAAAACCTTAATCTGTACGCCACGACTTTGTTTTTTCGATATTTTTTTGTAGAAATTTTACAGGTATTGCAGATGAGATATTACATGTATATAATAGATGTATTACTGGTAATATTACAGGTATATAATAGTACAGATACAAATCAATATATAAAGTCATTTACAATCATATTAGAAGTATCGGCCAAAGTCACATTAGTACAAGTTCACAAATATCATATTATTACACAAATACAAGTCTTCATCGGGCTAACTAGTTAGGCATGCATGCATATCGCCGCCGGCGGTGCCGATAGTCATCTAAACTACGATCATATATACAATGAGCAAGATCATGAGCAAGATGGGGATAATGATGAAGCATGTCTTCATCCTACTCCGCCCCTCTCTCCCTCGCTGATAGTTCCTGTACCTAGCTTCCGCCTCCTCTCTAGTCTTGAATCCTTTGTAGTTGTTGTTGCTCTTGAACTTTTTCACTTGCTTGAAACAGTCATCCACTTGTCGTAGACCCCTGGAACCCTACCCTCGAACATGACGTACCACCTCGTCGTCATCTTTAAACCAAAAACATCACAAGAGATTTAATAGATGATAATATGCGAGACATAACATTAATTAGTCAATGAAAACAAAATAGGCTAAAGCATGCATGCAAGAATACACAAGCATATACAAAGGGTATATATCGAGAGCAAGCTAGCTAGAGTTTGGTACGCATGTTCATGAAAAGTAATAATATCGTGCGACAACATTTTTCAGAAATCACGGTTACAAGTCACAAATATCAATCGGTCATTGAAAGAAACGCTTCATTTTTGGCTCTTCGATTTCAGCGGGAAGGGCGGATGCCCTGTAGCATTTTGAAGGGCCTGCCATCGCCCTGCATCTCTAAGCGTGCTTCTATCTCCGTGTTGGTTGGTGGGATAGGGCCGCAGTAGAACACCCCTTCTCTACTGCAGACATCTCTGTGGATTATCTGCGCAATCTTCTGCTGGATGCAGTAGATCTCAAGGCGGACATCTGCATCAGATGCGTTCGCAAAGTCTTTGCGCCATTCCTGGAGACTACTCGGCAACAGAATCTGATGTTGATCCCGTACAAACTCCCGCATATGATGGATGGCATAGTAGCCGTCCCTTGAACTATTTGCCGGCTGCTTGAGGCATGGGAAGGTCGTGCTGTGCTTGAAGATCAGCTGGCCTCGCCTAACTACTTCTTTCTTGATGGGGCTAGCTTTCTCGATGAAGCTGCTGATGGCATCATCTAGAACTCCCTTGATAAATGTGTAGTCCTTCTTCTTGTCAGCACTCTCCGAGTCAAGATACATGGCATACGAGTCTTGCAGGTATAGTGCGATGAGGACACAGTATGTGCTTCTGCGGAAAACAATTCCAGGAGTTATGCATGCTAAGGATTGATGGAAATCTAGGAAAGCACGTTATGATGGCAAGCGAATGACTTACTCAAAATAGTACGGCATGAGAAATATTGTCTTCTCCTTATTCACCACCATGAAGTCCGTAATGTAGTTCGTCACTATTTGACGGGTGCCTTCGGTCTGCAAGTATATGTCTTCCATGTAGTAGGGGTCTAGTATCGCAACCTTTGGAGTGTTCTCTTGCATGAGCTGGTGCAACATACTCAGCACAACTAGGCGGACCAAGGTTGGGTCGAGGCGGCGGCGGTGGAACATCTCGAAGATATCATCAAATCTTAGGAAGAACACATCACCGGGGTATCTGTCGACGAAGCCCAATTTCTTTGGCACTCTGACAAAGAAAACTGGGTATGAGGGAGATGCCATTGAGATAAGATGCATCTCCCATGTGAGTACGCTATTACGTAGGCTCCTCATATCCCCATTTAAGGTCTTGAGAGCTTCCGGCGGTAGGATCGGTTGGCCCGCCACGTGATACTCCCTCCACCCCTTGATCGGTATGTTGTCCTAACTCTGGATCTCCCTAATAGGCTTGCCGGTTGCGGGAGGCACAGGCTGGCTGTTGGATACACATTTTTCCTTCTTAGCTCTTTTTCGCGGCTTCTTAGGGCGAGAGACGACTTCTGCGCAAGCCTCATCGATCAGCCCATGGAGTGTATTCAGGGTGATAATATTTGCCGCCGCAGTTTGAGTATCGGCGGCGACATCCTCTGGTGTTTCTTGAGACAGGAAGCTCAGATGATGCTTAGAGACATTACTTTACTCCGGGAGCTGTTGATCAAGCAAGCAACCGTCGGGAACATCAACTTCAAATGGTCCTTCAAATTCAGCGATGAAGGCATCGATAGGATCTATATTATTTTGTGCCACAGGCTCTATGGGATCATCCGCTGCAGGATCATCCGCTATAGGAGATGGCGCCACTGGCGGCATAGTGCCCTTTCCTTGGCTTGGCGCTGATTCGACCGGCTCTGCCAACTTCTGTGAGGTGCTAGTGCTGGCTATGATAGGGTTGCTGGGCGGCGCCGATCCGACGGTGGTTCTGAGTTGCTGGCGGTCCCTGGGTGGTATAGCCGAATCATGTGTTTCGGCCAGAGCATCATATAACCCAAGCTTCCTCCTAGGTCCACCTCGGTCTCGGCTCTGGGTTGTTGCATAGGAGGTTCTACTTCTTCATAACCCGGCAACACTCGAACAATGGAAATCCTGTAGGTATTGGGGGCATTGGTTGGTCGTGGAAGTTGCGCTCGAGTGGTTGAATGATATTTGCTTTCGTGACCTCATGTAATTCCTCGTTAAGAATCAAGAGGAGGGTGCATCCCACTCTGTTCTCCTATAGAGACATGTGTAGGGCGTCAGAAAACGGATGCAAGCTAATGAAAAAGTTACTTGCTGAGGATTGAAAAGCTTATATACCGTTATGGCGTCGAGTTTGTCTAAAGTCAAAGGGCCACGAACGGGCGTGCAAGGGACGGAGGGGCTGCTATGAGGCGCGGTGCAGGACAGCGAATCATCATCCCTAGTACCAGCACTAGGGTTGGAGGCCGCCAGCAGAGACTCCACGACTCGTGCGTTCTCCTGGACCAGGCCCGAGATGTTGAGCGGGCTACTCTCGGTAAAGCTGGCCAACGAGCTAGGCCTGATTTTGCCTCCGTCAACCCATTCCGTGTAGCGGTAAGCAAGTGGGGCAAGAGGGCCACGACAATCTTTGTCACCGCATAATTGATGATCTCGAGCATCTTAGCCAACTGAGTCTTCACATCTGTATCCTCCTGCTGCTTCCTCTTCGCTCGGTCCTCCTTGCTCTCGGGAAAATACAGACTAGGCCTGTGACCTAGTCCTTCGCCAACAATACGACCACGGTGTGGCGGTTGCGACACTGGCCTTTCCATCACCTTGTTCACGGCCCTGTGAAAAGGGTTATCCCATGGGGCTTTCGACGACGACCCCTGGGATCACGAGCATTGAGCAACAACTTTTTCTTCTTTCTGCAGACGGGAAAGAAGAACCATATATTAGGAAAATTACTACTGGAATTTGTCGGAAGTGAGGATAAGATAAGCTGGTAAACTCCTTACCAGATATTCTTCCTCAAGTTTCTTCACCTTATCGGTTGTGACAAGCAACCCGGATTTCGGGTCTATACGGTATCTTGACCTGATAAATTTATTGGCCTTCTCATCGGTGAACTTGTTCCACAGGTTCGGCTTGCCCTCAGGTTCTAGGGCCTCGTCCTCTTTCTTCCAAACTGGCTCCTTTCTGGTGTACCCCCGGCTTCCGAGGTTGTGGTTACCCAAGTTCTTCTTTAGCATGCTCTTCCTCCACTTCTTAAGCCGCGTGACTGTAGGTTTTTTTTTCATTGGCTAGGAATGTTTTGAATTGGTCTTCTGATATCTGCGGATAGTGTTTGTGGACCTCTTCAAAACCACCACCTGCAGCAATCATCGCCCTCAACCTAGTTTTCCAGGCGCTCAGGGCTTTCCTCATCTTTCCAAGGGCTACTGCGTTCACAAGGTTACCCGTGAGCTCCTGGCCATTGTAGGGCGACGGAAACTGGTATCGAGCGTGCAGCTTGGAAATCAGGAGAACGACAATGGATTTCTTGAGCTTCTGCCTTATATTCTACTTGCTGATGGTGACGGTGTCTCGGAGGATATAGGCGACATTGTTGCCATACCCCCTCGTGGCTTCCTCAGGCAGTTTAGGAAAACCGCTCTTCGGATCCACTTCAAGTATTACTTCTTGCGCGGGTTTTAGCTGGTTTGGGCGCCTATCCTTCTTTTGCTGCCTATCATCCGTGGACGCTCAGCTGGTATCGATGCTAGGCTCTTCCCCATTGCCCTCCTGAATATCCACCATTTCTCCTCATCGTCCTCATCGGACATCTCATCAGCGGCATCAAAGTCCTCATCGGACATCTCGCGCTCGCCGATAACAAGGGGCCTAGACACCGGCTGGTCCCCCTGCGACGCATCTAGGGTTGCATAGTACTGCGCCGCTAAATCGGCTTCATTTCTTGTTCACTGCCTTGCCTCCTTTCAGAAGTCCCGGCTTCGTCGTTTGTCATGTCCGGACTAATCAAGTTCAAGTTACTAATTAGTAAAAAAATTGGCGGAAAATTTTGGCATGACCTCTGCTAAAAAAACATCCTATGGAGTGCACAAATTTTGCCGAAACGAAAGTTAATCAACATTTCGGCAAAATTGGCAACACAACTTTTTAGAATCCCTGTAATACAAGTAGCAACAACATATATATAGCAGCAGCAAGCATATATATAGCATGAAAGGCAGCAGCAGCAGCAACAGCAAGGCACCAGCAGCAGCAACAGCAAGGCAGCAGTAGCAGGAAGGCAGCAGCAGCAACAACAAGGCACCAGCAACAGCAAGGCAGCAGCAGCAATAGCAAGGCAACAACAACAAGGCAGCAGTAGCAATAGCAAGGCATCAGCAGCAGCATATATATACACATATTAATACATACACATCACTGCAACATATGCACATCACTGCAGTTTTTATTTCCCTTAACAGTTACATGTTATATTTACATATTCTGAAGATTGCACTTTTAAATTTTAATGACAGCAAATACAATGTCACATGTCACACTCATCACAAGCCAAAACCTCCATTTAACAAAATAGAAAGTAGTAGAAGAGATCTTATGCGAACACATATATACTATTAAGAACTACTACCTCTTATATTATGCGAACACATACATGTTTTGGTAGGATAAAATAGCCTACCAAAACGTCTTATATTATGGTATACAGGGGCTATGATGCATGGAAATTGGACATTCAGACTAGCTGCTTCTTGCTATTATGCTATTACAGATAGATACAAACTTTATTAGCTTTCGATTTATAGAAGTGGAACTATAATTTAGCAAGCATTTAAACTGTATGGAAAACATTTAATTATTGGTTCAGATTTTGAAGTTGTGTTTTTCTTATGCTTAAATAATCATGTTGTATCCTTAAATCTTAGCCTATCTTTATAAAATTGTTGTCTAAACTGTAATTTTCTTGACAAAAATTTATAAAAAGCTGTTGTAAGGTCTGCAAGAAACATTGCATGCGGATAAATAAGCTGGGACTGTAGGTATGAATGAACTTTGTTTCTTTGTGTTTCATGAAAACTCCTTCGTTTAACACAAATAATTTCATAATGACTAAATTTGTACGTGTCATTTTAGGTGTATGAGCTATGTTTTTGTTATGCTTAAATAATCAAGTTGTATCCTTAAATCTTAGCCTATCTTTACAAATATTGTTGTCTAAACTGTATTTTTTTATAAGAATTTATAAAAAGCTGTTGTGCTCCTACTTGATTTACGTAATCATATAAATTTGTGTATCCCTTAAGGCCTAAATAGAAGATTTCCAAAACTTTTAAATGAGAATTATGCCTTTAAAAATAATATTTGTACCAACTCCGTTATGTACCACATATTTATTTATTGAAAATCATTATAAATGCCATTCTTGTGTGAAATTCTGCACTTCTGATGATTACTATCAAACATATGTCTCAATAAGCGTGTGAACTTTTGGCTAGCTAAAGATCTATATATGAACAACTGACCAATTTTTTTGAGCAAACAAAAGTTATATTATTAGGTATTCCACAAACCCTCATAAAGTGAAGAATAAATGAAAGAAATGCATTAATAGAAGGTAGTAATGTTTTACGTGAACTGAGGGTGTAAGCTTATTGTTTCGAGCATGCATGGCCAAAAAAATTACCAGTTGCAACTGATCCATCTACAGGTAAGCATTTTTTTTTGTGCTCGTATACCGGCTAAATAGGATTGTTAAAAATTAAATGGCATCATCAGTACGGCGATTTTAAAAATCGTAGAACATGTAGAAAACCAGTAGAATCAAATAATGGATATTAGTCCATATTTTAATTTTGTTGCATAATGAGCGTGCGCAGGTGCGAGTGATAGCAACAGCAACAGGCGTGCGTGGAGGAGGAGAGGGGGAGATCACCGGTGGGTCGTCGGCTGGACGCGGCGGTGGTGGCTTGAGGTAGCGGCAGCTTCCGGTGGATGGGCGCACGCTCCGGTGAGGTAGCAGCGACGGCTCCGGGCGGCCGACGGCTTTGGGCGGGCGGCGGCTGCGGGCTGGCGACGGCTCTAGGCGGGCAATGCGTGGCTTTGGGCGGGCGACGCGCGGCTTCGGGCGGGTGATGGCTCCGGGCGGGCGGGAAACGGCTCCGGGTGGGCGGGTGGGCTCCGGAGAGGAAGGGGGCGGCGATGTAGATGGGAGAGGAGGAAGGGCACGGTGAGATGCAGTTTTTTGTGATGTAGATCAGAGAGGAAGGGAATGGCACGGGGAAGAAGGCTAGGGCAGGCCCCACATATCATCATCTGTGGCGTACAGAATAGCTGTACGCCTTGGGTGCAGACATACCCGAGGCGTACAGAAAGTGTGTACGCCATGGATGCTGGCATGTGGGGCCGGCCACTTAACAAGGTGCGCGGCCCACCTGTCAGCATCCGTGGCGTACACACAAGTCGTACGCCTCAGGTATGTCCGCACCCGAGGCGTACACTCAGTCTGTACACCACGGATGCTGACAGGTGGGGCCCACCTGTTTACTTTCTTTTCTTAGTTTATGTTAGTTTATAAATAAATTTGATTAACTTATTTTCTTTTCTTTTCCTTTCTTAGTTTCTTTTCCTTTCCATTCCTATTTTCATAGGGATCGCGTCATTTCATGCGGATCACGCAGCGGCATCATCATTTCATGTGGGTCTCAAATCGGACGTAACTAATTCAAAAAAAATCTAAAAAATGTGAGACCTTCGCATGGCATCATTTTATGTGACCTAGATGTGGGAAAAAAATTCAAACCTTGAGAAAAAATGTTTAACAAAAAGTCCCTTCACAAAAATGACCTATCACGTTCGAGGTTGCACAACTTTTAGGTTAAATGAGCTAGATTCAGCTATGAGCATGGCATAATTTGTCGGAACTAGGCCATATCGGACACGCACGTGGCCGTCAGGATGGCGAGGATCGCCACGGAGGACAATTTTCGTTTTGACTGATGAAAAGTGCTTTTTCCATTTTCGGAGTACCGAAATAGGGTTTTTTGTGAAGCGGCTACGTAAACGCGAAATCAAAAGCTGGGAAAAACACCACACATAAATATTAGACCACCTGGGATATGCATATCAGCTCTCATTTCATTGCGGCAGCCTTCGGAGGTTATTTTTGAATTTTGCGCAAGTTTCTGCCAATTTTGCTGGAACCGGGGTGGTTTTGCACTTTAGCGCTAAAAATTAAACCTCCTGATTTTTTGCAAATATCATTTTTGGATTCAAAATATGTCATTTCTTCACTAAATAGGTGGGGGAAAGCGAGACTCCGCACTGCCTGGGTGTGAGCGGGAGTTTTCGTGCGGCGTCATTTCATGTGGGTCTCAAATCGGACCTAACTAATTCAAAAAAAAATCACAAAAATGTGGTACCTTCGCACGTCATCATTTTATGTGACCTAGATGTGGGAAAAAAATTCAAACCTTGAGAAAAAAAATGTTTAACAGAAAGTCCCTTCACAAAAATGACCTATCACGTTCGAGGTTGCACGACTTTTAGGCTAAATGAGCAAGATTCGGCTCTGAGAATGGCATAGTTTGTCAGACGAGGCCATATCGGACACGCGCGTGGCCGTCGGGATGGTGAGGATCGCCACGGAGGCCGTTTTTTGTTTCGACCGATGAAAAGTGCTTTTTCCATTTTCGGAGTGCCGAAATAGGGTTTTTTTTGTGAAGCGGCTACGGAAACGCGAAATCAAAAGCTGGGAAAAACAACACACATAAATATTAGACCACCTGAGATACGCATATCAGCTCTCGTTTCATTGCGGCAGCTTTCGGATGTTATTTTTGAATTTTGCGCAAGTTTCTGCCGATTTCGCTCGAACCGGGGTGGTTTTGCACTTTAGCGCTAAAAAGTAAACCTCCTGATTTTTTGCAAAAATCATTTTTGGATTCGCAATACGTAATTTCTTCACTAAATAGGTGGGGGAAAACGAGACTTCGCACTGCCTGGGCGCAAGCGGGAGTTTTCGTGCGGCGTCATTTCATGTGGGTCTCAAATCGGACCTAACTAATTCAAAAAAATCAAAACATTGCGAGACCTTCGCACGACGTCATTTTATATGACCTAGATGCGGAAAAAAATTCAAACCTTGAGAAAAAATGTTTAATAGAAAGTCCCTTCACATAATAATAATAATAATAATAATAATAATATGTACATCAATACTAATAAGTGTTTTCTCAGAGTTTGATGACAATAATAATAAGTGTGATACATCAGTACATCGATCAATACAACCAACATCATCATACAACATAAAAGATACAACATTATATAAGGCGTACATCTTAGTGTTTGACAATCTTCTTGCCTTTTTTATTCGCCGCTGAATAATTTAGCCCCACATCGTAACTTCTTCTTCTAAACGGCAGACCTTGCTTGGGTAGTGTGGTCCTGCTTCTTCTAGTGGTGCGTGGTGTGTTGTCTTCATCATCATCCTCCATCGAGTCACCGTACTGGTCGAAGTCTTCCTCATTGGCGATGCCATCCATTCCAATTATGTTCCTCTTGCCTCTCCTCACAACAACACGACTAGGCTTTGCTGGGTCAAGTATGAAGAAGCATTGGGTAACATGCTTAGCCAATACCCATGGCTCATTTTGTGCGGTAACGTTTGCACTGACGGTCACTGTTTTCGCTTCTGGTAAAACCATGGTGGTGAACCCACATTCTTCTTTTATGACACTCTTAGCCCATCTGACATGAAACATCGGGACCTTCTCTCCAGAGTAGTTAAGCTCCCATATCTCCTCTATCCTTCCGTAGTATCTTAGCTTTACGTCACCGGTGTAGGACTTCATCATTACCCCTGAGTTTTGGTAATCACTATTTTTGTCCTTTGACTCAGTGTAGAATGTGTACCCGTTGATATCGTATTCTTGATAAGTCATGAGGTTGGGTGCGGGGCCATGCGACAAGGTGAATAAGAGTTTGTTTTCATCAAAGTTCATCAGTAGGGGCTTAGCCGTAAGCTACTCTCTGAACCATTGCGTGAAAGAGGAGTTGTGCTCTCTGAGTATTTTCTCCTTCCGTTCTCTGGCTCAAGTTATTCGCCGCAATTATGGTTTTGTGCTTTGCAAGCCAAGGATCGACCATTTTAATGTTTTGTAGCACTACCAAGTTGGCCCTGTCAAAGTCTACGCGCCTGCCAGAGTAGCCCACATGCAGTTCACTTTGGCCAGTTTTGTGACCAACTCCATCAAGCCTGTCAAGGTGCTTGTTTCCGGGCAAACCAACAAGGTTCTCAACATCTAGATAATTTGTGCAGAAAGAGATGCATTCTTCGGTAAGAAAGCCTTGGGCGATGCTTCCATTTGGACGGGCTTTGTTACAGACATATCCTTTGATTACCCCATTCATCCTTTCGAACACCATCATGTTGTGAAGGAATGGCGGCCCGAGATGGACGATATCATCCACGATATGGACCAACAGATGAACCATCACATCGAAGAATGCGGGTGGGAAGTACATCTCAAGCTCGCATATAATCACAACGATCTCCTCCTGCAGCCGTGCGAGTTTCTTCCGGCTGTTCGACTTGGGAGAGATGGCGTCGAAAAATTTGCAGAGGTCAGTCAATGTATCCCGGATGTGCTTGTCCATTATACCTCGGATTGCAACCGGAAGTATCTGTGTCATCATCATGTGACAGTCGTGCGACTTCATCCCGTTGAAGATTTGTTTATTCGGGTCTAAGTATCTGCTTATCAACCCTGAGTAACCGAAATGCACCTTGACTCCTAGAAGGCACTTGAACAACTGTGTGACCTCATTCAAACTTAGAGTGAAGCAGGAGGAGGGGGCAGTAGTAGTCCTTTTTAACCATCATCCTTTGTTGACCTTCCGTCGATGTCTCCTGAGTAGCCTCGCTATTCTTAACCCTTTTCCGCTTGTGGACTTCTTCCGTCTCTTGAGGAGGTTTACTTACTTGAAGATCATGTCTGATATTCAGATCTATCAGGTCCTATCTTGCTTTTGGCCCACTTTGGTCTTGTCCGGCATGTTGGACAGAGTGGCAAGCAAACTCTCACACACATTTTTCATGATATGCATGACATCAAGACAATGAGGCGTACCGAGGATATGCCAATATGGCAAGTCCCAAAACACGGACTTCCTTTTCCATACCCCAAGTAGCGGTGTTGGCTCCTTTTTCTTCTTTCCTAACGCGGGGCACTCTACCCAGTCATTTAGCAATATCTAGATTCTTTTCCGCTCCTCCTACGTGGAGGTCCTCGGAGCTCGTCTTCACTAATGAATAGCTCTCCATGCCTTCTCCACGGGTCTTTCTTATTGGCTAGCCACCTTCGATGCCCCATGTAGACGGTTTTGGAAGACCCGGGAAATTTCTAAGCTGTAACCACATGGTATCATCCATGCACTTCACGCATGCATTGTGTCCGTGACACACCTGGCATTCGATATAACCGTAGCCGAGATAGTCCTGCATCATCATGAGCAGCACGGCTCTCATAGGGAAATAGTCTCCCGCGGCGGCGTCCCATGTATTGACCCCTGCAGTATTCCATAACGTGTCTAGCTCATCTTTTAGTAGCTGGAGATACAGATTCAGGTCATTTCCCGGGCTGTTTAGGCCCTTGAATTAGGATGCTCATGTGTATACCTCCTCTTCATGCACAACCATGGTGGGAGGTTGTATATCCATACAAACACGGGCCATGTGCTATGCGTGCTACTCTGGCTCCCAAACGGGTTGAGTTCGTCTGTGCTCGCAACCAACCTGATGTTCCTTGGCTCGGTCCCGAAAATACGATATTCAGCATCTAATGCTTTCCACTAGGTTGCATCCGAAGGGTGTGTCAACACCTGGTCTTAATCTAGCTTCGTCTTCCCATCATACATAACTGTCACCTATCTTTCAGCGGGCCAGCGCATCAGCCTCGCTTCCTTGGGATCCGCAAAGTACCGCTCCAAGCGAGGAATGAGCAGAAAGTACCACACGACTTTTCGAGGAGCTTTTTCGCCTTTTTCTTATATCGTGCAGCGTTGCAAACTGGGCATGTGGTCTTGTTCGAGTCCTCTTCTTTCCGATAAATGTAGCAATCATTGCTGCAGGCGTGATATTTCTCGTGCGATAAATCCAGACGACACACGACTTTCTTGGCTTCGTCTAGACTACTAGGACACATGTTCCCATCCAGAAGGCAATCGTGCCAGTATTTAAGGCTCACGTTGACACTTGTGTCAGTCCATTTGTATTTTGCCTTCATCTGAAGGACATCAAGCGCAACTTTTAAGCGGGTATCCTCCATGGTACAACCTGCATACAATGGTGTAGTAGAGTCTATCTCGAGTTGCACTAGCTTAGCTTTCTCTCTAGCAGCACCTCTAGTGTCACCTGTCTTCCTAGCAAGCAGTTCTTGAAGATGAGGGTCATGCATGGCTGAAGTCAGCGGCGTCTGCTTGTCCTCGTCATCTACATGTTCTTTGTGATCATGATCTTCATCGGCATCATCATGTTATTCATCAATATCGTCTTCTTGTCCCTCGTTGTTGTTGTTGTTGTCTACATGAACCTCATCCTCATTCCCATCTTCACCCATCCATTGAGTGTGGCCATCCATGAAACCCCTCATCAGCAGGTGCTCTAGCACTTTGCCGGAAAAGGGGTTGAACAAGGTCCTTAGTTTGCATTTCCGACATGGACACCTTATCTCTTTACGGTTGTTTTGGATCATGTCGTCCGTCGCGTGGCTCAAATATCTAATCACGGTGCTTTCCTTCATCATGACCATTTTCACCTGCACGGTATATATGCAAGAGAATAAGAAGCATATGGGCTGTCATTCAAAATTTTGGCATGACATTCCTATAAATAAGATTGTAACGACCCAAGATTTTGTCAAATTTTGGGGGAAAAACTTTTGCCCTTTGTATTGCTAGAGATGATTGAATTTTCACCGGGAATTAAAATTTTTGAGTCTATTAGAAAGTTTTATTAGAAAATGTTCTTAAAACCTTCTACTTTATTCTTGAAGCCCCTCTTTGAGAAAAGAATTAATTATCAAAATACCTCTCCTTTCTTGCTTTATTCAAACCTATGCAAGTTTGCTTGCAAAGGAGTGAACTCCCAAGGGTATTAAACTTAGTGAGAATTTTATTCAAGAAAACTAAGTTTAAAAGTTATTTTCAAACATTATTTTGTAAAGAATTATTTCTTATTTTCAAAGGATTTATTTTCAAATCCCAATTAGCTTTATGCAAGCAAAGCCAATAGGCTTAATTGAGATCTTTATTAAAAACCTTGTTTTGGTTCTGAAAATATGTTTCCAATTTATTTAAAACCTTGCTGTGAATTTTACAAAATTTATGAAATTGGTTTGGCTTGATTTGGATTCAATATGCAAATTCTAGAAAGGAAATAAGAAAAACAGAAAAAGAAAAGAAGAAAGAAAATCAAAAATAAAAAAAAGGGCCAGAGGGCACCGATTCGGCCCAGAGCAGAAATGAGCCCGTGGCCCAGGAAACAAATAACCGAAGCGGTACCCTGTCTCTCTCTCACCCCGGCTGACTGGTGGGACCCACTCGTCAGCCCGGTCATCTTCTACCTCCAGCCGGTGATTACGCCGGAGTAACGCCCGAGCCCGCCGTTACTGCCCTCTTCATTTCTCTTTACTCCCCTGCCTTAATCAACGAATAACCGCAACTATAAAAAACCCCTCCCTCTCCTCCCCTTCCTCCCTCTGTTTCCAGACCGATTGCGCCGCCAGGCTGTCGGAATCTTTCGCCGGAGATCCGCAGTACTGCCGTAACGCGAGCTCGATTCCGACGACCGTGAGGTATTGCGCCGCCCCTCTCTGGTACCAATCGATTCTTCTCCTCCTCGCGCATCTCCCTGACCCCTCCTCCAAATTTATTTCGCAGTGATTTGACGACGCCAACGCCACCCGAAGGTCACCTCCGCCCACCTCGTCTCCAGCCGCCTCTCCCGCTCACGTCTGGAAGCAATAGAGGAAGACGATCAAGCTCTCAAGCTCTCCCCGTCGCTCTGTATCCCGTCGTAGCCTCGCCGTCACTCAGAGGACACCGAAACGCCGCTAGAGCACGCCACCTGCATGCCTCGCCGGCGAACCTCGCCGGAAACATAGCCTCACTGTGAGCTCCCCTTCTCCTCCTCTGTGAACCGTTAGATCTTGATCGAACGCCCCCGAAAGAATCACTTAAACGAAGGGGTATCCTTCGATCTGATCCATCAGATCATCCTTTAATCCGACGCTCCACAACGGCGATCCAACCGAAGTGGTACCGCCCTATCACAGAGCGACACATGTCGATCCCTGGTTCAAACGAATTTCGATTTAGAAACTTTGAATCAGATTCCAGCTCAATCTTGCAAAATTCATATCTTTTGATCTGTAGGTCCAAAAATAGCAAACGATATACCGTTGGAATCCTTGAAACCTGTAGAATCCAGTGGTACAATAAAATCTTATATTTCATGGGTTCAATTTGAAACTAATTTCAAATTGGGATTGAACCTCCTGTTAGTTTGTTTAATTCATATCCTTTGAACCAAGTATCCAAAAATTGCAATTTTGTAGTCTCTGGATTTCTTAGAACTTACAGAACACCATAGAATCTAGAAAACCCAGATTTGATACGTGCACACACTTGGTGCATTCAAATCTTCTCGAATCACTATTTTGGCCATATCTCGAGTTCTAAAATTTATTTTAGGATGATTCCAATTGCAGTGACTTAGTATTACTGCAATCTATTCAGTAGCACCACTCTCATATTTTCTAGAACCAGTTCACAATTACTCAATTCTAATATGAGGACCTAAGTAAATTCTACTATAGGGTCAAAACTACTTCTTTTAGAATTATTCCTTCCTACCTAGTAAACTCTTTATCAAACCTGGTCATCAGTGTTATCTGAACAACATCTTGATCAAGATCATGTCTACCTGGAGCTATCTTACTAAGTACCTACTAATTCAAATTACAAAAGTGTTATTAGAGTAAAGTGTGAATACCTATCCTATACCTATAGCCATTTACTTATATCAAATCAACCTTAGCCCTGCATGGAATCATTCAATTATCAAATGAGATAATTGAGTAGCTCAATGCTTCTTAATTCCTAACTCAATGACTAAGTGCAATACCTATACTATTCAAGGATAATTGTTACTACACTTATTCGATAGTAATACTATTGCACTATTTTGTCTCTTATGTGAGTTACCCACATGAGATATTCCAAAAATCAATATGCTTTGATAAAACATAAAGATCTCACTCACTATATTTTGTCTAATTCATATGTTTATTCAAATTGCAATTGTGCTACTTGAGTATAATATGAATTCATCTCAAACCTAGATTTTGTTAATATGGTGTTGTTATAACCCATACCAAAGTATGTATTATACACCATGTTGATCAATGAACCATTTGAGCCAGGTTCTCACATATAAGTCATCCATACCCAAATCAATGCCTACCTAGTTTTTGTTCGCATGTACTGAACTATTCAACTTGCAAATGTGCTAATTGAGTACTTCAAGCATTCTTAAGACCTAGCCTAGTGCCTAAGTGTGATATATGCTATTTAAAGAATAAATGCTGTTACACTTATTCAAATAGTATTTGGTTGCACTATCCCACACCCATGTGATCTATTTCACATGAGCTATTCTGAAACTCTCTCATGCTTTGATAAAGCATAAAGACTTCATCAATTATATGATGCCTAGTCCAAATTATCTCTCCAATCATATTGATCTCCCCCAACTAAGCTCTTCGATTCATATCTCCCAAATCATGATCCTTTGCCATATCTTTCTTATCATAACATCTCAATAAAACTAAATTGTTGAACCAACCCCCTTCTTAATTGTTTGATTTGTTGGTTGTGTTTGTATGGATTGTTTATATTATGCTATTTCTTGTGCTATAGTTTGTGCGAAGAGCTACGTGCTTAGTTGAGAGAAGTGGAAAGATCGTATTCTTCAAAAAGGCAAGTGACACACATATCCCTTACCTATTTTATTATGCATTAGTATATTCACCTCTTGTAGTATGCATGATAGGTGATTTACTCAACTGTTTTAACAAATGCTTAGATCCTAGTAATGTGTAGCAATCCCTCAAACCCCACCTGTTAGGATGCTAAATACTTTGAAAAATACTGATGCCATGCTAAGATCACTTGAAAAGTGTTTTGTGAACAACTTAAGAACTTCAACTAAAATGAAACACCTGGGTGGATTGGTATGATGATGGAGGCGATGTTGAGTGGCGACCTGGGGCTACACTACGTGTAGTTGCTGCCTGGGCGTACACTTGTGGATGGCCACCCAGGAACAAAGAGATGGCTATGTCTTCCATGCTTAGTGTACTTCCAGTGCAACCTTATGACATTATGGGCTCTGTCTTGACTGATTAGATGTGGGAGTGCAACTTCGTGCAAGAAGACGGTGGTAGATGAATTATAGGTTGGGAGCGGATCTTGTCAGTTAGTTGCCCTCTCCTTCTAAAAGGTCTCGTTTCATTTTATGTATGGGCATAAAATGAATCGTAAGGTGAAAGTGCACAACCCTTGCAAGGTGTTTAAAACTAATCGATTAGCCGTGTCCTCGGTTATGGACAATTGAGTCTCTAGACATGGAATGTACGGAATAATCTCATCACCTCTTCTGAATGTTTAAAATCTGTCTAGAAACCCCTAGGTAGGAACTAAGGACCATACACTCCGAGGGGTGGTGGTGCCTGAGGTTCTGACTTTGTCGAATTTCGCCCAGTGCTGCATGCCTAGCTAGTATGTGGTTATTGGGGGTTATCTCGACCCTTGTATATATAAAACTTTGAAAGTTATACTTTAGAAAGAACTATAGGATAAAACTGGCTTTATGCAAATCAGCCTGTGAGATCCACTAGCCAAATAATCATGTAGAGAGGCTCCTCACAACAGCCACCAAATATGTGTCATTTGCCAGTACATCATTGTACTGACCCCTCTGGGGCTGCATATTCAACGTGCAGGTTTTACTTCGAGTAAGGAACCAGGATTAGGATCTCGAGCTTACATTCCAACATGGCTGCCTGTGGCACGTGATGAAGATGGAGGCTCCTTGCCACTTTGTTATTTCCGCTGTGTAGATTGTAAGGTTTAAGTACTTTGTATCTGGATCCGCGATGTAATTTTGATACTATGCAATGAATATTTCATTTTGTTCTGTGGTGCTATCATTGATCCAGGGAATAGCACTTAACACAGATGTTCCACCTTGTTCTCAAGGTTGGGGCGTCACAAAGACCGATGCCGAGAGCCAATTTTTTGTCGAAATGGAAATGAATCAACATTTCGGCAAAAAATTGGCAACTCATTTTCAAGTTATCAACTTTTGATCAAAAATACAATGCAAATCCACATATATATAGAATAAATTTCATAGTCGCATGCATGCAACGCACACACAATTTTTTCCACAAATTTCCATATTACAATATCTATTTTATGCATTCTACAAACAAATTATAGTCACCTATTAGATAGGTAACTGGATATAAGCCGATGTCAACTGGGTGGCTTGCCGATAAGCGAAGACTTCTAATTAGTACACCTAGATCTAGATGAGGTGTATGGGGAGATCTACATATGCAACCATATATGGGGACAAGGAGGGAGTGATTTTCTAGATAAAATGATAAAATAGTGGTTTAATTGGTTAAAAAGAGTGACATATATGTGAGAAATAGGGTGGAGAGGAAGGAGAGTTCGAGCTAGGAGAGGGGAATAAATGTTGTGGCTGTTTTGGTAGGTGTAGTGTCAGGTTATCCGTGGCATACAGAAATCTTGTACGCCTCTGCTACATAAAACACCCGTGGCGTAGAGAGCAGCTGTACGCCACGGGTAGAACTAGTGGGACCAGGTGCGACAGGGGCAACAACCACCGGAGGCTGTGACGACCTCAAATTTGATACAAATTCGAAGTGCCCGTTATGTATTCCACCGCAATCCCAGAACCATTGTTGCGATATACATAACGTAGTTGGTAGCCAGTTCCATAGACATTACAATACGATGATTAAAATACAGTGGTCATAGAGACCAAGTTCATATTACAACAGAATATAGCAGCGGAAATAACGTCTTCAGGTCCATGCCTTCACCCTACAGGCAATGGCGACTCATGGAGACGAGCTTAGTTCTGGTACTCTTCCTCATACCCTTCCTCCTGGTATTCTTCCCCATAGTCTGGCCAAGTTGATAGCCAGGGACACAGCCATGAGTACATTGGATGCACTCGCAAACCATCTTATAAATGAAATGATGAAGTAGGTATGCAAGTTTGGTATAGTGGACTAAGCACTAAGTTCATTTGCAAAAAGCTAGTTTTATTTCCCTAGAATGTTCATTGGTAGAAAAGAGGTTTAGTTCTCTAAGTTCAATCTAAAGAAACTTCAAGTGTGTCAACATCAAGTTCAAGTCAACTCAATTCAAATCTTTCACCAATCTCACCATTGTTATTTTTATCTTTGACAAAGGTCAAGTAGAGCTAGCCAACTGTCCATGACCGCGGACGCGGCTATTCGAATAGTTTGAAAACCTCTGCAGAGGGGTACACTTTACCCACAAGATTCGATACATCTGCCGGGAGAAATCCACGGTTCGTCATACACAAGTATGCGGGGTTCAGATAATCAAACAAACTCTTTCACTTGCTCACCCTAGTATAGGATCCTTCCCTAGAGCCCGGGATACGGAATCCCCGCTCCGGCGCCTCTAGTTCTGGCCATCCCGGGATGCCGGGTTAGTGGAATCCACCTGGTTCAGAAGTAACCGCGCACGGTGTCCTTCCATAAAGATTTGTTACAAGGCCTCCCATACTAAGGTAAACAAGCTACGGACTAAGCCCCTTCCCATATAGGGGTAATGTGGTTGTACGGTATGGTTGGCTCCCATGGTACATCACTCGTTGTCATTGAGAAATACATTTCATAGTTCTTAGTCAAGATTGATTTCTTTCATAAAGCCATTGTGTAGGAGCAATCTCCAATTCACGTTTCAAGTTCAAGTCACCACTTTTCAAATAGAGTTCCCCTTATGGATGGCCTCAATATTATTAGCGACTAAGCAACTACATTGAGTGATGATACTACTAAATAGGATTGGATAAACTCAGCTTGATGCTCTTGCTAAGCAAGATATCACTATACCTCTATCATTCTACTCTAGCAATTCAATCATGCAATTTACTTAAAACAAGTAGAATGCAATATTAAAACTAGGCATTGGGAGTATGAATCAAAAGATGGCTTGCCTTGGTTGGCAAAGTGTCCGGGGTATTCTTCTTCTTCTTGGTAAAAATCTCCTCCGATATCCTCCTCGGCAACACTAGCGTCTAGTAACGGATAAACACAAAACACACCATCACTACACCATGCTAACAACACACCAAACACACATACTTGTTTTCAAACAATATCATTCATGTTGGATTTTATTTGAATTCTGTTGCAAGTTTTCTCCCAAGTGTTCATGAAGTGTGCAAGGTAGAGTTTCTACTAAGGGTCATAGGTTGTTCACCTCCTAAGCATTGGTATTGGTTTAGGGTTACTAGGGCTAGTTCAAGTGGGAGAGATCAACTAAGTGAATTGGTAAGGGGGCAAATTAATTCTAAGTGTGCAATAGGAATCTATCATTTTATGCTACAAGATAGGATTAGGTTAGGGTCTAATTGATCATACTAACAAGGTTTGAGTTCATTAAGGTTGACTAAACAGTAGACACGGTGATTAGTGAGTTCACAAATCAAGTTTCAAGATTTTAGGGGGTTTAAATAATTTTCTAGAACTTATCTAGGATTAGTAAAGCTATGGTCTCACTATTCATATCTCATTTTATTCCTAATTCAAATTGAATTCTAATCAGTCCTACAGTGTAGATTATTTTACAAGCTTTCTAACGCATATTTATTTGCTATAAATGGATGTGTAAAACTCTTGGAATTTAATTTTGAAAATCAAATCTGAATCAAATTTGAATTAATTCGAAAACGAGCGGGAATTAAATAAAATCGAACGGACCGAATCTTCACTAGCTGGGCCCAGTTCAAACAGAACCTGAATGGGCCGGCCCATACCGCTTCACTGCGGCGGGAAGGGAATAAAAATGAAGCTGACAGGTGGGGTCGACTCGTCAGGTCACTTAACCTCCCCGAATCGGTATGCTATCGTCAGATCAAGATCTAACGGCTCGAGTGCGTCGTGTTCGTGGAGACGGGGGAAGCTCACCGGCGTTGCAGTGAAGATGACGACGACGACGGCGACGTGCGTAGAGGAAGCAGGACTCGACGGTGAGGGGCGGAATCGGCTGCGGCTTGACTCCTCCTCCGATTCCCAGCGGCGACTTGCTCCGGGGTGGTCGAACGCGGCGGCGCGCTTCGCGTCCAGTACCTCGCCGGCGTGGCGAGCGTCGACGAACCAGAGCGAGAGGGAGGGAGAGAGGGTGTCTGGGAGGTAGCTGGGAGTGAGGCGAGTGTCTCCGTTTGATCGGCGGGGGTATTTATAGGTCGGAGCATCGGGGGAGAGAGCGTCCAGTACCTCGCCGGAGCGGGGGCCCTGGCAACGCTCGTAGGTCGCTCCGGGCACGGCGGTCTCGGGGGCGTGCTGGGAGGGTTCTGGCTTGGCCGCGGGGTGCTGTGGGTCTGCTCTGGCGAGGGCAGGGCGGTCGGCATCGCGCAGAGAAGAAGATGACTGGGAGGGGGCCCTGGGCGCGTTTCTCCTCCTCCCTCCACTTCTCACGGCTTGGGTCGGGGCTGGGGGCGCTGGGCTCGACCGCGGCTTCTCCCAGGAGCATGGCTACAGCGCTTGGGCGAGCAAGCACAGTGATCATCACAGTGAACTCAGATTTGGTTTGATTTTCTCTGCCAGTGTTCGACAAAATGCCCGCAAGAACTTGAATTTTGAATTTTTGAAATTTTCCAGTTTGAGTGATCAACATATTGGCCAAGGTGTCCTGTCATATTTTTGTTTTGGAGAAATAGCAGGTTTTGCACAAATCTTAATTCAAATTTTTGGTATAGCCACTGTTTCAGATTCAAACTTTGGTTCAAGTTTGAGTGATGCTCTAGTTTGACTTTTGAGTAGATTTTTGTTGGTTGAGTTAGTATGTCACTTGGTTAAGCTCAACTAACTGGCCAGTCACTGATTTGAGTTGCAGATTTCTTAATCCAAAGGCTCAAAGTAGGGTAGTCAAACAGATTTCCTAGATCATCTTATTCTTTTCTTTTTCTTTAACATTTTTATTTCTGGTTTCTTTGGTTCCTATAATTCTTCTCCATTGCTTCTGTTGGTTCACTTAGAATTAACTACCCAATGCACAATCAAAAATAACACACATGAAATCATAGAATACATATAATAGGAAATACATGTATGCATGAAATAATGGGTAAAAAGTTTTATCTGGGTCCGAAATTTGGTACTTTATTTAATAAGAAGTGGATTACAATTTCTGAGTTGTTACAGAGGCGTACGCCAAGATGTACGCCACGGCTATGGACTGTATCCGAGGTGTACACGTATCTTGCCAAGGTTTGGTTTGGTGGGCCCAGAAGCTATCAGGACCCATAGCATCGTAGGCGTACACAATTCCTGTACGCCACAGATAGTGTGATATCCGAGGCATACAGGAATCCTGTACGCCTCCGATGCTATGGCCCGACCAGCCCAACCCAGCCTACCAAAGCTCCATGGCGTGCATGATTTCAGTACGCCACAGCTACGACCGTAGCCGTGGTGTACACTATTACTGTACACCTCCGCTACATAGCCGTGGCGTACATATTTTGCCTTACGCCTCTGATGATAATTCCTCCTATGACATATTTCCTAGTAGTGAGGGTACAAACCTTTTCACCAAGCTCATTTAGAGCCTTGTCCCACATTCTAGTTTCTTCACTCCTGTGGTGGATACAATAATCTTCTTTGATGTGATTCTTTTCACAAGGTCTAAGTGCTCCACAAAAATTAACAAGCTTATAAGAAATAGTACTTTCAGAAGTTTGAGCATGTTCATTGCAATCATCAATAACAATTTCACTTTCCATGCAAGTGTCTTTAAAAGGTTAATGATACACATCCTATTTCCTTTAGGAACATTAATATGAGAAGCAAAGGCTCTATCGAAATCAACCATAATTTGAGGATCAAGATCATATTTATCACTAAGCTCTTGAAAATCAGTAGTTTCAGCGAAAGACTTAATGCAATCCCAATCTTTGATATTGCTTTGAATTATTTCAAGCAGATCCCACTTGGCGTCAACCTCCTTGCTTATGAAAGACCCCTCAAAACAGGCATCTAGATAGTTCTTGTAATGTCCTGAAAGCCTTGCATAAAAATTAATAATAATAATATTACGGGGAAGCTCATGAATGGGACATTTGAGCATTAGTGACTTCAATCTTCCCCACGCTTGGGCAATGCTTTCTCCATCATGAGGATGAAAATTATAAATATAATTCTTATCTTTATGAATCTCACTAGAAGGATAGAATTTAGAATAAAAGAGAGTGATAAAGAGAATAGCTTCCTCTTAACCCGACTTGTTGAAATACAAGCAAATTTGAACAACTCGCATAATTCACGTATAAAGAGCAAATGATCACCAGGATGGACAGTTCCATCACCTAAATAGCAGTTATTCATAGCACGTTCAACAATTTTCATAGGTATTTTAAAAGGATGAGGATCACAAATATCATTAGAATTATCACCTATGGGAGATAAAATATCATCAGAGCGAATTTTCTCCACTAAAGCTAGGGAACTAAAAATATCATGCTTATCAAAACCAGCTTCCCCAAGCTTAGACTTTTCTATAGCATTGGCAATAACAGTGTTCAGAGAATTCATACAAATAACATTGCTATTAGCATGCAAATAAAGCTCCAAAGGTTTTTCAATTTTCTCTTCAAACACTTCACGTCCTAACTCAGGAAAAATACTATAAAACTCTTTGTTTTCCATTAAGCCTAACTAGTGAAAATAAAAACAAGAAACAAAAAGATATAACTGCAGAATCTAAAGGAAATAACTCCGAGCACTCACAGACGAGGATGCGAGTACCTTTTACCTTACCTCCCCGGCAACGGCGCTAGAAAAGAGCTTGATGTCTACGAACGCTTCATTCTTGTAGACAGTGTTGGGCCTCCAAGTGCAGAGGTTTGTAGAACAGCAACAAGTTTCCCTTAAGTGGATCACCCAAGGTTTATCGAACTCAGGGAGGAAGAGGTCAAAGGTATTCTTCTCAAACAACCCTGCAGTTATGATACCAGAAGTCTCTTGTGTCCCCAACACACCCAATACACTTGTCAGATGTATAGGTGCACTAGTTCGGCGAAGAGATAGTGAAATACAAGTAATATGGATGATTATAAGTAGTAAATGCAATCTGAAATAAATATCGCTGCGAGCAAACATGTAAGAAAAATGAATGTAAACCGTGTTTCAATGCTTAGAAACAAGGCCTAGGGATCATACTTTCACTAGTGAACACTCTCAACAAAGATAACAGAATTGAACACATAAATATTTATATTCACTATGCTACTCTAAAATATTCTCCAATGGATAATGAACACTAATCATGTGTAGGGCTACGAAGCACTCCTCGAAGTTTGCATTTCCCCAAACTAGATTGCCTCACACTATCACCTTGAGCGCACTAGATGGTTCCAACAAACACCAACAATTCATAGAGACACTAGCCAAAGAGACACACATAATGCGCACACTGTCACCTTCACATCATGGTAAAAGGTGTCTCTGGAGATCACAATAAGAATGCACTGGAGTAGCATAATATATGATGAATAGCATCTACCAATTCAACTAGATACAAAGCTCATGATCACATATAGATCACATCATGAGAGAGAGAGAGATGAACCACATAGCTACCGGTACTCCTCATCATGGGAGACATCAATGTCAATGGAGATGGCGGTGAAGTCGATGGAGATGGCGGTGGAGGCGCTAGAGTCGATGGAGATGGCTTCGGGGGCACTACCCCGTCCCGGCAGGGTGCCGGAACAGAGACTTCTGTCCCCCGAAATTGGTCTTCCCTGGCAACGGCGCCAGAAAATAGTCTTGATGACCCACAAGTATAGGGGATCGCAATAGTCTTCGAGGGAAGTAAAACTAAAATTTATTGATTCGACACAAGGGGAGCCAAAGAATATTTATAAGCCTTGACAGACGAGTTGTCAATTCAGCCATAGTTTAAAAAACCGGACCGGTGACCGAACTGGCGAGGCCTTCGGTTAACGGTCCACTAGTTGGACCGCTGGTTCAAAATGGTTTGCTGTTGGTTTTTTAGTTATAAAATAATACTTTTTTAGTTATAAATGTTGTAGTATATAAATGAATATTTGTGAAAAAATATTACGAGAGAAACCATAATCTCATACATGTCTACAAATTGAAATCTGATTCTAATGATGTAATCACATAATCTCAGCAGAGAACCATACTACGCAGAGAACACAAGAATTAAGATTAGAGGGTGGATTGCTCCCAGTCCCAGGCACAACTACCATATTGACCGTTAGAGCTTTGATAAGCTATGAGAAAATCTATGACTACTATCTGAATTTCATTTCAGCAACCGAGTGCCTCAAGGCTGAAGCTCTAAATTACGGACAGAATCTTGCTCGTGTAACCACATATAACCACACAGCATCTACCTCATCTAAGCAAATAAACATGCGGAGCAGCATCGGATCAACCATTGATTCATGCCACGCCCAAACTGCAGCGACTAAGACGACATGATTGGAGGAGGATAACTTGCTTGGACGGAAAACAAGGGAGGAGGCCAGGGACGTGGAGGTGGGGAGCGCAGGCAGTAGCTATGCCTCTGGCCGGCGATGAAGAAGCCTCGAGGTGGGAGCAGCAACAGCAGAAAGTGGTTGACATGGGCGGGACGGCGGGAGACGGTACTGCGGGAGCAGCCGGCAGCGCTGGCGGTTGGTTCCGTCGCCGAGACCGGCGGCCGAGCCGAGGACGGCGAGGAGGCGAGGGCGGAGACAGAGAGGCGTGGAGGCGAGCAGAGATTCCCCCACAAGCAGTCAAGTGGCAGCCATGGCACTGCCCCGTCCGTCTCTCTGCCTCTCTGCTCTCTCTCTCTCTCTCGTTTCTGTCAGTGGCGGCATGGTGGGGAGGCGATGGGAATCCATCGATCTAGAGAAAGCCTAGAGGAGGAGCTAATTTCCTAAACTGCCCCTTTTTACGAAAAAATAAGTCAAATAAAGGGCATTTTCGGAACCCGCATCGAACCAGGCGGTTCATCCGAAACCAGTGGTTCGCCGGTTTTTCATGAAACCGGCCGATTCGTCCGGTTTTTTCCGGTTCACTAGCATGGGCGGTCCTGTGCGCTTAACGGACCGTCGAGGTCTCCGGTTCCGGTTTTTTCCGGTTCAACCGGTGAACCAGTCCGATTTTTTTAACTATGAATTCAGCTGCACCTGGAAACAGACTTGCTCGCAGCGGTTTATCAGTAGCAACAGTTTTATAGTGGTGACAGTAGTAAAATAGTAGCAACAATAGTAAAGTAAAGACGGTAACGGTATCAATAGTAACAGAAGGATTAAATATTGTAGGCATAGGGATGGATGAATGGGTGTTGCATGGACAAGATAATTCATGTAATAATCAAGACATGGGAAATTGCAGATAAATAAAGATAAAGCATCCTAGTACTAAACAACCATAGGCATGTGTTCCGTATATAGTCGTACGTGCTCGCAATGAGAAACTTGCACGACATCTTCTGTCCTACCAGCCCGTTTGCAGCGGGGCCTCAAGGGAATCTACTGGTAATTAAGGTACTCCATTTAATAGAGTACCGGAGCAAAGCATTAACACTCAGTGAACACATGTGATCCTCACATCATAGCCACCCCCTCTGGTTATCCCAATTTATGTCACTTTGGGGCCTCGGGTTCCGGACAACAATATGTGTATACAACTTGCAGGTAAGACCATGAACAACAATTATCATTATAAAACAATAACAAGTTCAGATCTGAGATCATGGTACTCGGGCCCAAAGTGACAAGCATTAAGCACAACAAGTTGCAACAATATCATAAGCACTAACAATAGATACTAGGCACCATGCCCTCACAATCTAGCAATTAAATGAATGATCTCATCCAATCCCTACCACTCCCTTCGCCTACAGTGGGAATTACTCACACGTGGATGGGGGGATCATGGATGGTTGATGGTGAGACGTGGTGATGATGATGTCGATGATCTCCTCCAAATCCCCGTCCCAGTAGGGTGCCAGAACGGAGTTTCTGGTTCCGAATCATGGTTTCTGATGGTGGCGGTGCAGCGGAACTCTATCTGGGAAAAACACCGAACCATTTAGGGTTTTCGCGATGGAGACTTTTTGTAGGCGGAGGGGCGATGTCAGAGGGTAACCAGGGCCCGCACACCATAGGGTGGCGCGCCCTAGGGGTCACCCATGCCACCAGGTGGTGTGGTGGCCCCTGGCCCCCCTCCGGCTCTCCTTCGGACTTCGTCCCGTCTCGGGAAAAATAGGAGGTTTGGGCTTCGTTTCGTCCAATTCTGAGAATATTTCCTGTGTAATTTTTCTGAAATACAAAAACAGCAGAAAATAGGGAACTGGCACTGTGGCATCTCGTTCATAGGTTAGTTCCAGAAAGCGCATAAAAATGCCACGAAGTGTGACAAAACACAAAGCAAATGCTGCATAAACAAGCATGGAACATCAAAAATTATATATACATTTGAGACGTATCAAAGCACATCTACAACCTTAGAAGTTCTTGTCACTCTCCCAGATTACTAGAGGCATGAACCCACTATCGAGCATAAATACTCCCTCTTGGAGTCACTAGCATCTACTTGGCCAAGTTATCTACAAGCAACGGAGAGCATGCAAGATCACAAATAACATAGACATGATAAATCAACAATCAACTTGACATATTACTCAATATTCATCGGATCCCAACAAACACAACATGTAGAATTACATAAAGATGATCTTGATCATGATAGGCAGCTCACAAGATCTAGACATGAGGCGCATGGAGGATAAGACAACTATCTAGCTACTGCTATCGACCCATGGTCCAGTGGTGGACTACTCACGCATCACTCCGGAGGCTGGCATGGTGATGAAGAAGGCCTCCGGTGATGATTCCCCTCTCTGGCAGGGTGCCGGGAAGAGCTCTGGACCCTCCTGATCTCAAGTCAACGACGGTGGCGGCTTACAGTATGTTTCGTGGATGGATGTTTCTGGGGATAGGGTTTTCATGATGAAGGGAATTTATAGGCGGAAGGACGATGTAAGAGGGCGTCCGAGGGGCCCACACCAGGGCCTGGCGCGGCCGGGGGTAGGCCACGCAACCCTATGGTGTGGCCGCCTCCTGGCCCTTCTCCGTCTCTCCTTTGGACTCCTTCTTCGTGTCAGGTAAATAGGAACTTTGGCTTTCGTTTCATCCAATTCCGAGAATATTTCTTGTGTAACTTTTCTGAAACACAAAAATAGAAAAAAATAGGAACTGGCACTGTGGCATCTTGTTAATAGGTTAGTTCTGAAAAATGCATAAAAATGCCACGAAGTATAAACAAAACATAAAGCAATTGGTGTAAAACATGCATGGAGCATCAAAAATTATAGATACGTTTGCAACGTATCAGCGCCTCTGGTCGCTCGACTGACGTTCGTCGCTAAGTACTAGGATAACTATGACAACCATTCACTAGAAAGTGCCGGTGGATCGCGACTGTAAGTATTTTCGCGTCTTCATGCTGGGTTGCTTCTCAGTTGTTCACTATAGCCGTGACGGCAGCTAATCGAGAGCATCGCTGGAGCTGTTGCACGGTTAATTTCGAGTGGAAGCTAAACATTTAAAGGCGCGTACAACACACATTTGCATGCTTGATCTTCCTGTATTTCTCAAGGGGAATAAATATAGGGCTTGTGGTTATGTTTAATTATTGTGTCTAAAATTTTATTGTGTAGCTTTTATTTTGCCATATATTGCTTGTTGTAACGATGAACAAATGACAAGCAAGTTGAATGAACTAGCTATTTTTGCTACCATATCGGGTTGTTGTTAGCGGTACTATATATGTACATTGCTGTTTATGAACTATCCACTCATGCTATGTGTAACTAGAAGAGCTTTCTAATTAAAAACATATATGCGCCAACTGAATCAGAGGTAAACATGTATGACAATATATATAGCCCATAATAGTAACATAGTGCAGTATAACTACTTAAACATGAACACATGATTCAGTTTGTTACATACCACAAACAGATGAAGATAAAACACAGTTCAGGCTACCAACAACAAAACACAACTTAATTAAGTCCATGGCTAGCAGCAAACTAAGTCACATCTAGCCCGCTTTGTGCTTCTTCAAAGGCTTTGACTCGTCATCATTGTTTATCCCTTATATGGCAACCATGGAAGGTTCTTCATGAACATGACGACAGCTTGGTGTTGTGCCCTAACACGGGGCCTCTTAGTTGTTTCAGCAGAAATGCATTCGGCATGCTTCAAAATGATTTTGTAAAAAGAGTCTTCATTTCACGTATCACATGGACAGCGATATCCATGCCTATACACCTTGTTGTTTCCTTGATCTAGCTCAGCAAGTGATTTCTCATAGTAATATTTGTCGTCATCACTAATATAAGTGTGATAAAAATCATTCTGCATGTGTTTCAATCAATATATACTACTTCAAATATTGGATATTTACAGAATTAACATAAACAGAACTCCGATTGAGGCATACACTACGCCAAAAAAGGCCTAGCAGTGACAAGCGTGTTTTCCCGTACACCCGCCCGCTGGTGATAACTAGCCACTGGTAATTGAAACCGCTGACGGCCTTTCATGTATAGTTCCTTTCGCCCGTCAACTTAAGGTCCTTCATCTAACGAGCGGCGCTAGGCAACAACATTCCAGCGGCATAAAACAATGATTTGCGCATCAGGGATGTTCCTGATCTGACGAGCCGTAATGCGAGCACACACGCATACTGTTCCTATGACATGGAGAATTCCACACGGATAGTCATTAGTATGTTACCACTGACACACTAGCTGTCAGCCCCGCGCGTCATTAGCATGTCACTTCTGACAAGTATGTTACTAACACACACTGTCATCAGTATAGTATGACTCACGTTCGTAATTTCCCTTTGTCGTCGTGGGTAAGTGTTTAGTAGCGACGGTTCCCAATTTATACTCATCATTGGTTTACTTAATAGTGGGAAAAAATGACAGATCTCGGCTGTTGTATCAGTACAATCCCGACTGCCGTATGATCCCGGCTGCAGCAGGATCCCAGCGCTGATGTATCATAAATGCTCCCTTCATACTTACAATTGTTTCCTAGCAAGTTTACAAAATCTGAAGAAAATTATTACACCCAGTGCAATATTTGAGTCACATATGACATACTTCGAAGTTCATAGCACATCAAATTAAGAAGTCTGAGAACATCATAGATGGGATGAAGGGATGAAGGGAAACATGAGTAGACATACCACATCTTCCTGCATCGTCACTGCATCAAGGGATGAAGGGAAACATGAGTAAATCATGCAAAAGGTAATTAAGGCCTAGTTTGGCAAAAAAAGTATGTCTAAAACTAAAGTATTACAAAACTGTAGTATTGAGAGATCTAGAGTTTTTTCAAATACTTCAAAAACAACACGTTTTGAGAGGTAATGAAGTAATAATACCACCATTTTTAGTTATAGACAAACACATCAAAGTACTTGAAACTGTGGTATTTTCAGAAACTATAGTATTGCTATAATACTTCATAAATACTAAGCTAACAAATAGAGCCTAAACCTCTACCTCAAAATATGAAAACATTAAGACAAGTAGTTTGTAATAGATAATATTTAGCATGACATAACTGAATACAGATGAACATCCTTCCTACAAACTAGATATGTTCAGAACAAAAACTAGAGAGATGAGAAAAGAAAGCGTACATACAGAATAGATCAGGAGTGCTTCGATCCCTGAATTTTTTTAGGAAATTAGATGATCCTGCACATATATATTTAATAATAAAAAAATTGTGCGCAATGTTTTCATCTTCAAATAACAAATATATGACATCATTGGTGCATAGATGCATATACTGACATACTGAAAGAACATTAGTTTTTGTCACACCAGCCATACGTACTGGTCCTATAAAATAGATCATGAATGTTGTATATGTATGCTTTCAAAGAGGCAATCATTTGACAGAATATAATGATTCATGACGAACTCAATATTGTAATGCTAAACCACGAGTATTCCAACAATAGGGTGGGTTTTATCCGATGACTCTTACAGTGCTATCACAGATTGGACTAGAGGACATGGAGCAACTGTTCAATGGATTGGGATGGTGACGGCTCGTTTGATCAATGCATGCAATCGGTATCAGGATGCAAGGGTGGAAGTCCTTGTCCCAGACCACTTTTATCCAATGCATTTGCCACCACTTTATTCACTGTATCCTTGATATCAATATCATTCTCCTCGGATCTCCGCATCCGTCTGCCAAGTCTGGGACTTTCAGTGAAACAATCTTTCCATGGTGGATCTCAGACCACGACGAGTCTCCTTCCGGCCAAAAGCCATGCAGAGATGAGGATCTAGCCACATATGGCTATCTATTTAACCCTGGGACTGCTTACATGGAGGAAACTTGTAATATCTTTTCTGCATGCAACATGATTCAGGTTTAAATAGGTAGTAACATGCATGTAGATAGTGGCGAAGGACATAAGTAATTTTAGGTAGGGCGTGACAAGGGTATAGCTACCAAGGCCCGTTATTCTATTACCCCTGGGGCCGTTCAGGTGATAGCTCAATGGGAACTAGGCTTGGCATAGTTATAGTCGAAATACGAGATCATATCATATACAAACATTGCAATTTGTATTCAACCCGACCGGATCCTCGAGACCTTGCCACCTATATATAGGGGCCAGGAGAGGCCGGCCAGGGACAGATTGAGATTGAGCCAATTATCTACTAGATTATTCTCAACACACAACAAATTTTGCCTTGCTTGTCTGAATCTTTACCTTCGAGTTCATCGGACGCCCTCTTCCCTTGATCCTAAGTCCTTCATCTAGGACATTTGTCGAGTTAACCCTCGTCAATTGGCGCCGATCGTGGGGACCTCGGGCGTTGGAATAATGAATTCGACGACTTTTTCACTTTCATCAAACAGCAAGTTGAAGATCGACAAAAAATAGATCACCTTTGGAGCCATAGATTTTCAACCTCATCCACCAACCCTAACTCCGATCTTTGCAAGCTTGGATCAGGAGGTGGATCTAACGATCGGAAGCCTCAACTTTTGCATCAGATCTTTGGGCTCAATCTGCCTTTCAGATCTAATAAATTCGGATCCGTCGACAGTAAAAACCGCATCTGCAGCAAGATCAGAATCATCGGTTGGCTCTTCCAGCGAGGTAAACTTGCTGGCCAGCTTCAAATCGACAGAAAAATTATAAAGCACATTTGAAGAACTCGATGAAATCATGGAAAACCTCGACCTAGGGGAATCATCAGGTTACTTAGATAAGGGTTCCAATGAATTCTTTGATAATGACCCACTAAAGGACTTCGCCACCCGAAGCAGGGGTGTCTCCCGTAGCACTGAAGATACATGGAGGCTAGAAGAAAAATGTACCAACATCATATATCAAATGTGTGTTATAATAAGAAAAGCAGCAAAAGACGACGATGATGAGAACAACCTGGTGATTAACTCGCAAGGAGATAATCAAGGAAATAACCACAGAAGAAAAAGGGAGAAGGTATATGTCTCAACAGGAGAATGGAGAATGATCAAGTCAGCAGTCAACCATGGAATGGCAATACCCGCAGAATCAAGAAGAGAAGTTTTAATGGGTTACCAGTACGCCCTGCACCGGCACAAGAAGCAGGTACTACAAGAAAAGAGCGAGTTAAGGAGAAGCCATGAATCAAACAGTGCGGCAAACAGAACACAATGGGAAGAGCATAGTGATACGTCACGGTCAAGCGAAGAAAGGCACGATGAGCTAAAACACAACAGAAGAAGAGTAGAGTAGCCAAGAAAAGAGAGCCACACACAAAATCTCAATTCATCATTTATAACAGTCAATGAAACATGAAGCATCATGCCAGAAACGCCAAAGGCAGCCCTAGTGGCAGCACAAGCATACCTGTTAACCACGCAGCCAGAACCCGGAGACCCACGAGAAAGCATGCACCAAGCTGCCATCAAAGGTCTCATGTTAATTAGAGATAAGTTGAAACAGGAACCCCTGGAATAGGAGACATCACGAAATGAACGGAAGGAGGAAAGAAGCCGACGGTCCCAATCTCCGCGAACCCAAAGATATAATTCACCCAATAAGAGAAATTACAGATCACAAAGGGAAGATGGAAGGAACATCATCACACAAGCCAGGGTAAATAGGTCACATTATGAGTGGGACGAAAGAAATTACAAAGACAATGAAAAAGAAATGGGGGGCATTATGCTTTACCCGAAGGGTTCGCAGAACGCTGGTACCCGAAGAGTTTATATTACCTCATGACCAGCAAAAGTACGACGGATCATAGGAACCCAAACTATGGCTGTCAGACTATCTTCATACCATCAAAATACTCAGGGGCTCAAGGGCAACAACAATGCAAAGGTTGCAGCTACACCTCACCGGCGCGACACGGTCTTGGTTAAGCAAGTTACCCAACGATTCCATCGGAAGCTGGGGAGAGCTGGAACAACAATTCACAAAAAACTTCCGATCAATGTACACAAGACCAACATCAATAGAGGAAGTGAAATCCTGTGTAAGAAAAGTGGAGAGGCATTGCGCTCATACATACAGAGCTAGAGCGTAATAAAAAATTCAGCAGAAAATGTCTCTAACGAGCGAGCAATAGATGCCTTTGTACTAGGTCTCCATCGTTTAGATCTTGTTGAAGAAATGGGAAGAATCAAACCTAGGACATTGTCAGAATTGATGGAAATAGCAAGCAGATTCGCAGACGGAGAGGACGCTTACCACAACAAAAGGGCACGGTCGCCCAAACATGATAGACCAAGCAGATATAATAACCAATGTCGTAGAGCTCGCAATGACGATGGCCACAACCTGCACAATCAAATAGCTGCAGGGTACAAGAGGAGCAATGAAGAAGGGGGTGAGCGCAAGAATAGCGGGTATCACAGAAGGGATGACTCAGGGGGAGATAGTTCAAGAAACCTCGACCCATCACCTGAAGACATCCTTAATGGACCATGCCACATACACTGGTGGGAAGAGGGTTTCCAATCACCCTATGAGAGATTCAGGACCTTTATGAAACTACAATAAGCCATAAAATTTACCCAAGCAGAACCAGGATCAACAGCATACGGTGCGCCACCACCTCCTTACAACAAGGGCACATGAAACCAAGGGTACCCAAGACAAAGCTATCAGCAATAAAAGGTACGCATCAGCGCAATGATTCAGCCACACCATTGTTTCGGCAGAAGGCATCCATCTCCGTGAGCAACTGGCTGATGGTTTGTACACGTCCCGGCACCATGGTCCCTCTCAACAGCATCAATATCATCGATGCACAGCGTCTTGGCATTGGCCTTCTCAAACAGGTTTGGACAACTCTGATGCAGAGCCGGATAAGAACAGCACCCTGACCTCCCCGGCCATGAAGACAAGTAGTTTTTTTGCATTCTTCAGCGTGCCGGCAAACAGTTAGGTATATTTGAGTTTACGGGCGTCACGATGTCATCCTCGCGCCCCTGCAGGTCACATGGCTTAGGCATGCCACGAAGGCTATCACAGTGGCACCGAGGCACGCGCATGCTGCCGATGGCTAGGGATCATTGGCTTATGAGAATGTTCCCACAATAGTGCTGGTAATCTAGCTAGGATGCCTGGCTCTCCGTGGAGTAGCTGGAGTTCTTCTCTGTATGCCCGCCACTCGCCAGGCCATCGATAGTCAAAATCTCCAAGACGGACAATCTCGCGACGCCCGCAAACTTGCCTATTTTGCTGAACCTAGCCATATCATCGCCGCCAGCCACCACAGAG
Organism: Dactylis glomerata; assembly: GCA_007115705.1. Taxonomy (NCBI): domain Eukaryota; kingdom Viridiplantae; phylum Streptophyta; class Magnoliopsida; order Poales; family Poaceae; genus Dactylis; species Dactylis glomerata. Next base: position 2,814,534 of record QXEO01002107.1, on the reverse strand, counting down.
TACCTACGGTTGTCCGAGCAGACAGTCAGATTCAGCAGAGCGGATCACCCAAGGAAAGTACCTAGACCAGGGCACACACCAATGGTATTGAAGCCACAAATGAGAGGATATAACATTGGAAGGGTATTTATCGATGCAGGCAGCGGTATAAACCTAATATACGCAAAAACCCTAAAGGCGATGAACATATCATTAGAGTGGCTACAGCCAAGAAACTGATGCTTTCATGGAACATTACTGGGAAGTGCAAACCATCCAGTGGGAAAAATCAAAATCGATGTTTGCTTTGGCGATAGAGGCAACTTTCGAATGGAAAAGCTAGAATTCGAAGTCATGGATTGGCCCTCACAGTATCATGCAATCCTAGGGCGGCCAGCATTTGCACGGTTCATGGCAGTACCCCACTACGCATATCTCGAACTAAAAATCCCAGGGCCAAACGGAGTTATCACGGTCAAAGGAAATTTCAAGGTTGCAGATACCTACGATAGGGAATTCAATAAAATGGCGCAAAACTTCTGCATGAGTAGAATATGCAAGACTCAAAGGACAGACTGATCATAACATACTACCAAATGTAGGTCGATCCTTGCCAGATCAGGATTTTGACTCTACTCGAGATTCCAAGAAAGTTTGGGTTCACCCCACTGGTCCAGCAAGGACAACTTCCATCGTGGTCGACCTGGACCCCGCATAGGAAAGCGCGCTCATCGAGTTCCTCCGTGAGTGCTAGGAAATATTTCCTTGGTGTCCTTCAGACATGCCAGGGGTTCCCAGGGACCTCGTCAAGCACACACTAAATGTGGATCGAAAAGCACGGCCAGTCAAGCAACCTCTCCGACAATTTGATGAGCCAAAATGTAAAGCGATAGCAGCTAAGCTTCACAGATTGTAAAATGCAGGCATTATTAGAGAAATCAAAATGTCAACTTGGCTGTCCAATCCAGTGATCGTCCCAAAGAAAAACACAGATGTACGCCGCGTCTGCATGGATTATACATCCCTCAACAAGCATTGTCCAGAGGATCCCTTCCCGCTACCTCACATAGACCATATAATCAACTCAATTACGGGCTGCACAAGGCTTTCATTTTTGCATGCATATTCGGGTTACAACTAGATCAAACTGAAAGTAGAAGATGAAGAAAAAACATCACTTATCACACCATATGGTGTCTTTTGCTACCAAGTAATGCCTTTTGGCTTAAAGAATGCATGAGCAATTTACCAGAGGATGATGCAAAATTTCCTCGGGAGCCAAATAGGACAAATATACAAGTATATATCGACGATGTGGTAACCACCACAATAAAAGAGGAGTCCTTGATCACTGACTTGAGAGAAATCTTTGATAACCTGGACAGGTACAAGCTAAAGTTAAATCCGACTAAATGTTCCTTCGGTGTCCCGGTAGGACAGCTACTCGGGTTTTTGGTATCAGCCAGAGGAATAGAGGCAAACCCAGAGAAGATTCAGGCAATACAGACAATGGGAAAGCCAACAAAACTGCATCAAGTGCAACAACTCGCAGGGCGAGTAGGAGTATTGAGTTGATTTGTTGCACGGCTGGGCAAAAAGGCCCTCCCATTCTACGCACTCACAAAAAAAGTCAGACAAGAAATTCGAGTGGACGGAAGAAGCGGACTTAGCATTTGCACATCTCAAAAAAGTGCTTTCCACGCCACCAGTGCTGGACGCACCCTAGGAAAATGAGCCATTACTGTTGTACATTGCCACCACATATCAGGTGGTTTGCATGGTACTAGTCGTCGAACGGAGTGAAGAGGGAAAAGCACATGGAGTCCAGCGGCCGTTGTATTTTCTTAGTGAAGTGTTATCACCGTCAAAACAATGTTACCCGCACTACCAAAAACTCGCATACAACGTGTTCACGACAGCATCAAATTGCGACACTACTTCGCGGTTCACCCGATAATAGTGGTTAATGAAGCTCCACTATCAAACATACTGAACAACCCCGAAGCAACATGATGTGTCTCCTTATTTGGAATTGAACTCTCTCCTTTGGACATCACATATGATAAGAGGAAGGCCATCAAGTCTCAGGTTTTTCCAGATTTTACATCAGAGTGGCTAGAACTAAAGAAAACGGGGCCACCTGATTTATCAAGAGTTTGGACAATGTACTTCGACAGATCTAAGAGAGTCAAAGGGGCTGAAGCAGGAGTAGTACTAATATTGCCACAAGGAGATAGAGAACTAATTTGCTACCCACATGGGTAGCTACACACCTATGCCATGTACGGTGATTCAAGCTCTATAATGCCGTTTTAGCTCATTTTCCTAATAGAACACGAGATCATGCTGTGCAAAAGGGGTATCAAAATTTCAGTTTCATTTTTTGGGTCAAAGTCAACTAACAAAAGGGTTTTTCTTTGACTTTTTGAATTCTGAGTTGACTTTTATCACAAAATTGTTTCGGCAGAAGGCATCCATCTCCGTGAGCAGCTGGCTGATGGTTTGTACACGTCCCGGCACCATGGTCCCTCCCGACAGCATCAATATCATCGATGCACAGCATCTTGGCATTGGCCTTCTCAAACAGGTTTGGACAACTCCGATGCAAAGCCGGATAAGAACAGCACCCTGACCTCCTCGGCCACGAATGCATGTAGTTTCTTTGCATTCTTCGGTGTGCCAGCAAACAGTTAGGTATATTTGAGTTTATGGGCATCACAATGTCATCCTCGCGCCCCTGTAGGTCACATGGCTTAGGCATGCCACGAAGGCTGTCGCAGTGGCACCGAAGCGCGCGCATTGTAATATCCCAGCATTTAGGACTAAACGAAGTGTAGAACTAGGACCTTTGTGCATTCATGCATCTAAAATCTGAGTAAATTTTTCGCCAATTCAAAAACCTGAGAGAGCAAAGCTTCTATCTAATCACCTTTAGAGTTAGAGGTTATTAGAATGTTAAGGGCATTGCTATGATCTCTTGATGATGTTGTTTAAGTGATTTTGGAATTTAAAATGATTGTTGAATTATCTCAAATTTGAATATGTAATTATTAGTAAAGAAGTAATTCAAATATGCATTAATTGAATAAAAGTAATGGAATTAGAATATAAAACAAATAGAAATAGTATTTTATTGATATTACACATTAATACAATGTCTTTACATCTTTATATAAACTGAAAAGAAGATTACATCAGTGATAAACAAAAGAAACCTAAAACTAAACTAACTACAATAGCCTTCATGATCTTCATCTTGATAATATAACCTGCAAAAGAAACATGAAACAAGAAAAGGTAAAGTGTTAGGATTAGTACTCTCAGACTATGGCAAATATTTTGCCATTGCATCATTGAGTATTTTGCCCTAGTGTAGCATCTGTTCTTTTAAGTAACTGGGGTACAAAACAATAGAGCACATAGCAATTGCACAACACGGCCAGGAGTGGATGAGACCAAGCTGAGTGAGGAAGCAGGCACACAGCTCACAAGGAGCTTAGTCACTAAACTGGAAGCTAGAGCTGGCAGCATCACAGCTGCTAGCAAGGCCAGCAGTCGACATGATGAGTATCACCAGGAGGAAGCAACACTCACATGTCCAGCACTGAACCATCACAAGAACACCACAGTTCTTGCACACAACACCAAGAACAGCACCAGTTCTTGCACAGCATCATACCAAAACCTCCAGCAAAACCATGGTGATGGATTGAAGCTCAAGACCAAGTCCAGGAGGAGCAGGACAAGTGTTCAGCAGCAAGTCCAAGAGGAGAAGGACAAGCCAGGAGCTGAACCAGGAGGAGAAGGCAAGCTAGAAGCAAGCCATCGCCATCAGCAAGCAACAGTAGCAGAGAACAACACTATCACTACACAACTTCAGGCATCAGGTAGAGATGACCATTTCATAGAATCACATCATTTGAGCATGATCATGTATGTGTAGCAGGAAAGTAGAACCCTCAGTTTGGCAAAGTGTTGCTTTGCCAAGCTCATCACAGGGAATCAGGATAAAAGCCAAATAAGCAGACACCAGGGTTTCAGCCTCAGCTTACACTTCATTGGCAGAACAGTTCAACAATAATAACAGCATGCTTATGACCATGTTGTGCTGGGCACATAACCAACAGGTTATGCACCTCAGACACACAGCATGTCCAATATGAAGACCACATCTTAACCCTGGACATTTTTGCAAGCAAATCATTTCACAGATAGGGAATGGCCTCAGACCAGCATCACTGGCCTGTTAACTTGGTAAGTTTCACCAGCTGAATGCATTTCCACACTGGTTGCTGGGCACATGACTCACAAGTCATGCACCTCAACACAACCAGTTGATCAAATATTGATCAAGGCATTACAAAGCATCATAGACTTATCCATAAGAGGGGCAAGTTTCACCAAATAATCTTAGCAACAGAAAAGGGGGCTGCTGGGCACATGTCTAAAGAGGACATGCACCTCAACACAATCCCACAGCATCCATTTGGCTCTCCACTGTAACCATGATCTTTAAATCATTTTCCTAGATACAAAAGCTAGGAATCATATTTTGCTCAAGCTAATCATCATAGAAGCTTGCAATACTACAAGACATACTATCACTTGTTTACCATGGGTAAATAAGTGACAGCAGCTGGCACAAGAACACATTCATCAGGAAAATAATTTAGCACCCTATGATTCAGAGCTAACTGAAAGAGATCAGCATAGCAAGTCTACAACAAACATCAACTGAATCTTGCAATTGAGCAAAGTTCAGAATAACACTTCTGTCAGTAAGTGTACTGACAGAGGATTTGAGAAGCAGATAGTTTATCACATGCTATAGCACAACCACACTTAACTGAAACAAGCTTGCATCAAGCAGCAGCATCACAGAGCAGGATCTGTGAGCTAGGCTCACTGATCTTGACCAGTTTGGTCAGAGACCATGGACAGTAAGAGAAGTAGAGGATGGAGAGGAGAAGGAGAAGCTCACCAATCGCCCAGGTGCTCGTCTGGGTGGCATGGCAGGGCAGTGCCTGCGCGGCCAGCCAGAGGCTGCCTGGGGAAGTCTTCACCAAGTCGCACCAGGAGCACCATACCTTGGCACTTCCACCAGCGAGCACACACGAAGCACAAGCACCAGAGCTAGCTCAGCAAGCTCCAGCTCGGTGAGGCACAGCAGCAGGGGAGCTCAAAGGCGGCAGATACTGAAAGGGAGATCACCCCAGATCTCCTCGGAGAGGAGGCGGCCGACGGTTCTATTTGGTGGAGTTGAAAGAGGGCGCAGAGGAGAGTGTTTCGCCTAAGGGGGCGATGGCAGAGATCACCGGGGTTGGCCGGAGAGGCCAGGCGATGGCGGTGGCGATCCAGGGTCGCTAGTGAACTCGAGGGGAGAGGGTGAGCGTGAGGGGGCTGGGCTGGGTCAATTGACCGACCCAGACCTGAGCCGGGTCGGCTTAACCGAGCCAGGTGGGCCGGTTGGGCCAGTTGGGCCAGCTGGGCCAAATGGGCCAAGGCCAGTTGTTTGAATAAATTTCAAATTCCAATTTGAATGTTATTTCCTTTTTGAATTTAATTCAAACTCAAAACTCAAATAACATTGATAAAACAATTTCTTATTCTTTAATGTAATAAATATCAAAATAAATTCTGAATTCTGAATTATTCTTTAAATCAGATTTTAAAAGCTTTTAAATTCTATTTTCAAAAATCTTAATTATTATTTATATTAAAATTGCATTTCTTCTTTAAAAATTAAACCTTTTTCTTTCCAAATAATTTCAACAAAAGTTTAAAACTAGAAATTTGAATTTAAAACTTAATTAATTGTCTTAACACATAATTAGGGTAAAACACACCAAAATATACACATTATGCGGGTGGAATTATAGTAGCAACAGTTACACAAGTTCACGATGGAACCCACAAAAGAATATATAATAACCACAAAGACTCCACGAGTCAAGAATCCAAATATACAATACAAAGATCCAAATCATACATAAAGCGAATTGCATCCGAGTACGGACAAGAATACAAATGGGCCTAAGAGGCCTGAAGATAAACGATGGCATCCATAACCCTGCCCAGGCCAAGCCGAAAGGGTAACCTTGCTAACGTCGTCGCTCCCATACCTGTGAAGATCGGGCCATCGGTTGCCGAAAAAGGAGGGCGAAAGAGAAAGGAAAAAGAAGTAAAACAAGGGTGAGTACCGAGGCATGTACTTGCGAGACTGTAATTCAGCTGTGCTCGCCTACAGGCTATATGGTGGACTTAGCGGCAACAAAAGAACCATACTATAGAGACACACTACAACTTTCGTCTAAATAGAATAAGATAAGAGAGCGCATAAAAGGAACCAACTAGATACTGACACCAAACATAACCCAGCCGATACATTGCCCCTTCGCTCCTAGCGAGGAAGCAATTGCAAAGGCACTCACACGGTTAACAAATTTTATTGCAGGTTTGTTGTTGTAGTTGTGCGGACTTACTACACAAGTTTATTAGTATTGAAATAACAGGTGCAAGTTGTTCTATGATCGAGTAGTACAGCTCCAAATCGTCCATAACCGCGGACACGGCTTTTCGAAAAGATTTAACCCTGCAGGGGTGCCCAAATGTACCCACACGTTCGATCAATCCTTTCGGCAAATCTCGCGCCCTTAATAAAAATGGGTGCGCCATTAGGATAGTCACGACTCGCACTCTCCTTCACTACAAACAAGTCCAGGAAGCCACCTAACTAAGTTTAACCCGTATCGAGAGTCCGGCCGAATCTCCGAACGGACTTAGCTGTTTGCGCCGGCGCTGCATAATGGGCTGGAACCTCGCTCTGGGGAGGGTGCCCACCTGCAGTCGTCCCGCACCTACACGAGCGTGCAGAAACAAAGGGGTTACAAGGCACTCTTGGGCTTCCCCCAAAGTAAATTGGACCATAAGAAACAAGAGCTGCACGCCCGATAAGAACCAAATGGAAACACATCGAACTAGTTGTGGCCACTGGACAAGTATGTAGATTCTGGCAGTGATCGAGGGGAGGCCCATAAACGTACCCACGTGTGATTAGAGCGCTCATTCTCAGAACAGTTCATGCGATCTCGGGGTCCTAGGGGACACAAGTGAGCCGTCGTAAAAACCGGCAAAATGACTCACCGATGCCTCTGCTTAATTCAATTTTAATCATTAACAATAAAGTAAGCCATGAGTATCTCCAACAACATATATCCATAAAGTAGAGCATATGATAACTTTCCCAACCCAATAAGATAAAACAACTCCAATAACCTGAAGATGCCTACGACTCGCAAGGCCAACTCGAACCACAAGCACACGGGTAATATGATGTATGGAAGGTTCTATGGCTTTGCTTTGGATAAACAGGTGGATAGGAAATGTGACTCAAACAAATCATCGCGACACAAGGCTAGAATATAGAGCTAGCGAGAGCAAAAGTATTAAATGGGTAGAGAGAAAAGGGCTCGCCTGAAAAGATGGTCGAAGAACACCCGGAGAACTTGTCGTTGCTCACAACACCACGAAGCGTCCTATCCGGGAAGAAGTAGAACACTACAACAAACAACGGATGCAAAAATTACTACTACGAGAAAAGAATCGGCATGATCATGTGAAGCCTGTATGCATGACATGGCAATTATGATGCAATGCAACTTATCAAATTTAAGCGGAATCGGAATCCCGACACACACATATAGTTCAAGTTATTTTACTACGCGACAATTTAAATGTTGTTTAACATGGCAAAACAAGGTATAGGTGATCTACACAAAATTAAATGAAGCGGGGAACCATATTTGGTAATTTCCCAAGTGCTCCATATGTTGTTTATTAGATGAGATACAAACTATCACGCCATGACATGATGCAAGATGCAAACAAGCATATGGATGGCATATTCAAATTCTATGCATTTTTCTGATAAACTTTCATATAAAATACTTTTTATTTCGAGTTACGGTTTAAAAGATATGAATTTACCAAGATTTGCATATTTGCATGAATTTTCGGGAAAAAAAACAGAAAACTGGGCCGGACCTGAGCCCGAGTGGCGGCGGATAGAAACTGTCGCGCGCTAGCGACGGACTGCTGCGGGCGGATCTGGGTCGAGGCCCAACAGGGGCGCCGGATCTGAACAGGAAAAAGAAAGGAAAAAGGCTGAGAGCTTTGCGTCAACTGAGATTCGAACCACGGATCTGAAGGGAAGAATGAAAGGAACCGACCAGCTCATCTGACGAACGGATCATGCTGAGAGAAGGAACGCGATGTACATGGACCAGATCTTCTGCGTGACGAGCTTGAATCCATGGCTGCCGTAACGAGGATCTCCGGTGTTGGCGATCAAGAGGGACGACGCGGATGGTCTCCGTGTGCGCGTGTGACGGTGTGCTTGGCGTTGGAAGAAGTGGCGGGCGGAGTGCACAGGGACACCAGAGCATGGCAGCGAGGAACTCCTGCAGGAAGGATGACAGAGAACGTCGGGAAGACAGAGCAGAACACGGTTCCTAGCAAGGTGGACACCCAGATGTTTGCGAGCTCACCAGGAGCATGCAGGCGAGGTCGTGGAAGCCGGACGAGGGCAGAGACGGCTGAAAATGAAGCCGGAGCATGACGCGATGGAGCAGCGTTGATCTCGTTCTCGGGAATTTTCTTGGAGACAAGAGAAGGGGCGAGAGAGAGGGAAACATGGCGGCGGCTGAGGAAGGAAGACAGGAAGAGACGAGTGGTGGCTAGGGTTTCACAGGGACCTTGATATGGTGGGGAATAAGAAGGAGGGGAAAGTGGTTTTGGTGGAGGGTGGTTGGCGTGCTGGGTGACGTTTGCAGGGAAGGGATCATGCTTGGTGCGTGCTCGTGCCAGGAAGACGACAGGAAAAGGGTGCGCATCTCCTCGCTTGGAATTAGTGGGCCGCCGGGTGGTTGTGTGCGCTTTGGGGAGAAAAGGAGAAGATATGCCGAGTTGGCTGGCCTGTTTCTCACAAAACATTTTCCAAAATAATTTTCAGAAATACATTAAGGAAAAGAGAGAGGTACAGGAAAGATTTGAAAACAGATTGAAACAGAATTTTCAAAACTGGGTTCATTGGCCTAAGACAAATTGAAAGGTTTGCAAATAGAAGAGTTTTAGTTTTAATTCAAAATAAGGAAACGAAAGGGGATTTTATATAAAACCATACAAGCATAATTAAAATTTAGATTTTTAACCCAAATAGTTTAGTTTTGACAAAAATATGCAAGGTGATAAATGCATGATGGTGCACGACGTCAAAATGACGCGAAAAAAAGGAACAAACAATTCTAATATTAGGGATATTTCCGGGTCGTTACAACACACCTCTGCAGAGTGTAAAAGGATGTGACATGTTACCCCTTGTTCTGGGAAGGAGCTGCGAACGCCGCAGGAAAGGTGCTCTCAAGGCACTACTACCTGTGTTGGCTGATGGGCATAGTTTTCATAAGTAAAAGCAATCTTTCAAGAAACTTTGATAAAACCTTGCATTGGCCTACGACTCTTTTGGGTTCATGGCTTTAGTTAGTGCATACCACACAACTTCTTTCTAAAGAAACTTGCTGGGTAACGCTCGTTACTCACCCCAATCTCTTAAACCCTTGCTAGACTGTGAGGAGCTCGATGAGGCAACTTTGAACGCCATCGAAGGCCAGCAGGACATCTTCTATGAGAAGCCAGATCTATCTCACGGAGTCGAAGGCGTGGATTACTTCATACGCTATGGAGCATCTTCTGACGAAGGTTCAGAATGAAGAAGGACTAACTAGGAGTATAGGATCGTAGTCAAGGAACCGAGCAACTGTAGTATGAGAATAAGTTGTTGAGTTCTTAACCTGTTTAATTATTTGAAGCTTTCCAGTTGCTGTAAACACTAAGCACTTGAGGTGTTATCTTTACGGGAGCATTTCGTTGTCATCACGCTTTGGTCTGTAATAATATGATGATCAGTTTGTATTTGGGCCCGCAATGTTTCTGTTGTACCATTCTGAGGGATGTAATATTTGTGGAGGCTTGTTCCGCAAGTGTTATATCAACGACTTGCATACTACAACATGCAGTGGTATGCTGGGTCACCGCAGCTGGTATCAGAGCAATTGCTTTGACCTTAGGTTGGAAACCTAGTAAAGGGATAGAACCTATAGGAGTCTAGTAGCAACGGTAAAGAGTTCTCTAAATCTATGATGGTTATTCACTTGAGAATAACATAGTCATATTTTTAGTGTTACAATTCTTTATTATGATGCATCATACTAATTCTATATCCTATTCTTGTACAGCTAGCATGGCATCGAGAACCCCCGAGCGTACTATTTGGTCACAGAGGAAGACTCTGGAAGATTATGAGGGAACCTTGACTGAGCAGTTAGGATCGTTACTACGGGCTTTTGAACTTAACACCGACATCCCTGTTAAGACTTATTCTTACAAGGATGACGGGACTACAGTCAAGTACCGTGTGGTTATTATGCTACCTGACGGACTGGTACCTAGTACAGTTTAGCCTTCCGGAGAAGGAAGAGGCGAGACTGTAGCTTATCATGAGGCGGTAGTTCGATCTATTGCTACTATCAGAGAGTATAGAGCAGTGGAGCTAGTTGACACTACTTTTGCCGCTATTCCCCATGACGCACTGATGGATGAGCCGGGAATGGATCATGATGTTCTGGTGAAGAAGAAGCCGAAGTTTGCAGCCTGACTTCTTGATAGGTATAGAAAGATGGTGGGATCACTGTATAACACCCACCAGGTCTTTGTTGAGGACAAGACTAAGATGCTAGAAGATCTCACTAATGCTACTCGGAGGCAGGAGCGAGCTCATATGACTAGACAGGAGTCTGAGGGCTCACACTACTCACCGGTGGTGAGGGCTCACAGCTACCCGACACAGCCTGGACCTTCCAGGTATTCACCCACTCCAGAGCCCATACATTACACAGTTATCACTTCTAGTATGGAGGCGCAGCAGGGTCTCAAGGGGGTCTCGGAGTCCGAGCTTCCCATTGAGAACTCTGATGGGTGGAGGTTTGACTGGCTGGGAGACGGCCAGCAGTACACTAGCTCGTATGGAGGGACAGCTCATGCAGCAGGAGGGGGCGATGCCGTAGTCACTCCTGTTGTATCTATTGAGGAGGAGGACCCTATGGAGGTTCAGTTTGAGAGTCGGGAGCCGGTTACGATGCCTATGGAGCAGGATGTACCGTTTGATCACACCTACTGCACGGAGAGTGTGTGTTATGGAGAGGCGGAGCCTTTTCCTACTATGACTGCTCACGAGACCAGGGTGTACTTTGAGAGCTACCTCGGACTGAATGGACTAGTGTTGAGTGATACCTCTACGATGGACACGTCTAACTCAGACTATGTTCCAGGTGGTAGGCCGTTTGTTCCCGAGACAGTGCGCCGGACTACACGCCAGCACGGGTGGACTCCGGGCATGTACTATGAGCCGTGAGACCAGGACAGGATGTCAAGACCAAGTCAGAAGCGTAGTTGCATCTGTGAATGCAATTAGTGCTAGTAGTATGTTGTAATAATAAGAGAGACAGTAGAACTATCCAGTCTCGATCTGTGAGTGTACTCCACGTGTGAGAGTACGTGTTGTAATAATGACCTTGTATCGGTTTGTATGAGATGTATAATATGTATCTTGTATTTGGTTTTCTTGCGATCTTCCATTTGGAGTTGGATTTCTGTTTTCCATTATGTGACTAGTTCTGAGCATGAAGTGAAGCTCAGAAAGAATGGGCATGGTGGAATTATGAGATCTTCGCTTTATGTTACAGGACTAGAGGGGCTATGGATACGGGTTTAGCTGTCGATGCTGAGGAACAACGCTTGGCACAAGAAGCTTAAGCGAAGGAAATAAATGACCTGCAGGCTGAGATGGAAGCCAAAGCGAAGGCTGATCAAGAAGCTCAAGCTCATTTACCACCGCCACCATTCAGGCCTTTGGCGGACCAAAGCTTTATGCAATACATGCAGTTCATGCAAGAAACGCAGAACAAATTTATGCAAGAGCTCATGGGGCAAGTTGGAGCCGGAAGGGTTCCGGAAACAAGAGGGGTAAGTCTTTTCGACATTAGGTAGTGTGTGGAGTGGAGTGGTGTTGTTGGACACCTGTTGCTTGTAACAGTGTTGTCGACATGCTTGTATCAAACTCTCTCTTTCTTCTATAAAACGATGGTACGCAATTGCGTACTCTCAAAAAAAAAAGTCTTTTCGACTTCCTCAATGCAAAACCATTTCCTTTTGCTTCCGCGGTGGAACCAATGGATGCGGAAGATTGGCTCATGGACACCGAGAGGAAATTGAAGGCTGTGGGAGCTAATGACGAGGAGAAGGTTTGTTATGCCATACACCTTCTATCTGGACCAGCCACAGCATGGTGGGACAATGAAGTGACACTTCAACTTCCGGAGAAGGTATTCTCTTGGGAAGAGTTCAAAGAAAAATTCCGTACCTTTCATGTGCCAGAAAGTGTGGTTGAGCTCAAGAGGAGGGAATTTGAAGACCTCAAGCAGGGGAGTGCAACAATGATGGCTTACATCAAGGAGTTCATGAGACTCTCTCGTTACGCAAGTGACGAGGTGAGTACTGACAGCAAGAGGATGAAAAGGTTCCTCAGGGGACTGGATCCCTATGCGGCAATGCAGATGAAGTTGACTAAGCCGCGTAACTTCCAAGAATTGATGGATACAGCTATTACCTAGGAGAATGATTATAAGTTGGTTCAGATGAGCCGACTGAAGAGGGCCAAGACGGAGGCCAAGAGAGTTCAACCAACCCGAAGTACTCCAAACCTGAGTTTTAAACCTAGGGTAAGAACAGGAGGAGCTCCACCCAATCGTAAGGTATTCACACCAAAAGGTCAGATCCTTTGTCACAAGTGTGGACTTCCAGGTCACATTCAGAGTGAATGCAGAAAGCCGAGTATTATCTGTTATGCTTGTGAAAAGGAAGGACATATTCGTCCAGATTGTCCAAATAAACCAGCTGGTGGATGGCCGGATAACCGGGGAGGCAAGTCTGGAGGAGGTGGTTGACCTGTATCTGGAGGTGGCAGTAGCAGTAAGAATAGGAACGGAAAAATAGGCCGGAACTTTGGGCGGCTGAATTGCACATCTCTGGAGGAAGCTAACAATTCAGAAACGGCGGTCATAGGTACGCTTAGCATCCTTACTGTCATGGGGATGACTTAGGGGGCGCACCACGGGCCGGCCAATATGCCGGCTGGCGTCCCAGGAGTCCCCGCAGCTTCAGTACAAGAAGACCGGCTCCGCCCGAAGGGCCGGCTGCGCCAGCAGCCGGCTGACGACTCCACCGAGGAGAACTGGAGCCGGGCGATGGAGACAAAACTCCCCAACGGCTGTCTAGCCAAAAGCGGAACGGCCCCGACAAGGTCGGCAGGGGCGCAGGACAGGAGTGACGAGCGCCACGACCACGTCCAACCAATGAGAGATCGAAGACCCTTCCCCACGACGGGATCCGAGGCAGAGGAGAGGGGATATGCCCCCCAGATGCTGGTCCAGGGGAAAGGCACTTTATAAAGTGCCTTTGCCAGAGCAGGGTCAGGGGATCACGCCAAAGACACCGCCGCCGGGAAGCCGGCAGCCGGTCGAATCGCCATCTAAACCTGTAACCAGGCCCCCGTCTATATAAGGGGGCCTGGACCCTTAGCGTAGGGGAGATCCGATCTTCTTCTTCCTCCTCTAGCCGAACAGCTCGAGGAGCACTGTAATTGCTATTACTCGATCAATACGAAGCAGGCAGGAAGTAGGGGTTTACCTCCAACTGGGAGGGCCCTGAACCTGGGTAAACCATGGTGTCTCTGTTGGCACAATCCCGAGCCGGACCCATCGTCACCAACGTCGAGCCCCTCCGATAAGCCACCCCATGGCTACTGTCTCTAAATTCCCACGACAGTTGGCGCCCACCGTGGGGCAAAGCGCGGTGGCGAGCGGAGTCAAGTTCCGGCCGGGACCCTCCGGCGAGAAGGTTGCCTCCGGTCTCGTCTGGAGGTTCGGCACCTTCGACTGCGTCGACGACAACTTGGCCCACTTCAAGAACGGCTTCGGCAATAGCGGCTCCTTCCTCGACGTCGGCAGCCACCTACGTCGCCAAGCCCTTCCCGGAGGAGATCACCGACGTCTTCGACTCCCTCTGCGACGGAGGCTCGAGCTGCGGTGAAAGCAGCAACCTTGGCGCCGTCGTCGAGGTGATGACCCTGGGAGAGGATGGGGGCGGCGACCTACCGCGCCCCGAGCGCCCGTCGCTCGAGCGCCCACCTCCTCAGGAGCAAGACGCTCCACTCCCAGAGCGGGACGCCCTGGACGTCTCAGTGGTGGACCTGCGCGCTCCCCTCGACTGCGTCATCGATCCTGCCCGGGTCGTCGAGGCCCTGGAGCGGACGCGCCTCGTTCTCCTTGGCAAGGTGGCTGAGGACGAGGCCAACCGGCGCCGCGTGAGCACCACGCTCGGCGAGTTCTACGACGCGCATGGAGACGCGCCAACCGAGCCCGCTCGTAACTCGTACCTCAGCTTTGCCACCATCGTCCCCGGCCAGATCCAGCGGTCGCCGTCGGCAAGCCGAGGCCGCGGAGGGCGTGGACAGGGCGGCCGTGCTCCGAGTGGCAACGCCCAAGGCCGCCGCCCCCAGCAGGGCGGCGGAGCAAGCAGACCACGCTTGATCGCGGAGTCAGCGCCAGGGTCGGAGTCCCAGGCTCGCCCACCGGCGCTGCACATCCACCTGTGGCTCGACCACGTGAAGACGTCCTCTAGGGGACCTGCTAGCTCAAAGCGGGCGGCTCCAGACCAAGGAGGCCCGGGGGCTGCAGGCAGCGGTCATAAGCGCAAAGAGGGCAAGTACACCCTCGATGCTGCACTTGATCAGCCGTGCAAATTCCACACCTCCCCGGGCAGGGAAGCGACCCACTCCACGCGTCAGTGCCGTTTCATGAGAGAGCTGGAGCAGCGTGCTCGGCAGATCCCTGATACGTCGCAGGCTCAACCGGCCGGAGGTCAGG
Source organism: Dactylis glomerata (assembly GCA_007115705.1). Lineage (NCBI taxonomy): Eukaryota > Viridiplantae > Streptophyta > Magnoliopsida > Poales > Poaceae > Dactylis > Dactylis glomerata. The sequence goes on along the minus strand of QXEO01002107.1, from coordinate 2,799,517 downwards.
AGGACCAACAGCGCGACCCGGCTGGAGGCGAGCCGGATCAAGATGATGACTTCCCGACAGATGTGGAGCAGTATCACATCTTCACTACCCCCAGCAAAGACAAAAGGAGCGACCTTTGGCATGAAGCAGAGGTGAACACCGTAATGCCTGCAGAGCCCCAGTTCATGCACTGGTCCGAGGCGGCCATTACCTGGGGGCGCGAGGACCACCCGAGGTTGATGCCCAGTCCTGGGGAGTACGCTCTGGTCGTGGAACCTGTCGTGTGTTCCGATACGCACATGTGCCGTTTCTCCCGCGTGCTCATCGATGGCGGTAGTAGTATCAACCTTCTCTACCGAAGCTCTCTGGAGAAGTTGGGCATCCCGCTTGCTCAGCTGAAACCTAGCCGGCTCACCTTCCATGGCATCGTGCCTGGGCATTCTTGCACCCCTTTGGGCAAGGTGCAGCTGGAGGTTCTCTTTGGGAAGAAGGGGAATAGCCGCCGCGAGCCCATCTGGTTCGAGGTGGTGGACATCAGCAGCCCCTACCACGCGCTACTAGGTCGCCCAGCCCTAGCCAAGTTCATGGCGGTTCCACACTACGCTTATCTGAAGATGAAGCTCCCAGGGCCCAGAGGTGTGATCACAGTCTCGGGAAACTTCAAGAAGTCCCTGGCCTACGCAAAGGAGAGCTCGCAACTGGCAGAGGCGCTGGTTGTCGCCGAGGAGAAGAGGCAGCTTCTGCATCGTGTGGAGCTGACCCAGCAAGACGTACCGGTTCACCAGTCGCCTGTGGAGCAATTCAAGCCGGCTGACGACACCAAGAAGATCCTGCTGGACGAGAGCGACCCCTCCAAGTACGTCATCATCGGCACCGGCTTGTCTGCCAAATAGGAAAGCGAGCTCACCAGCTTCCTCCTTGAGAATCGGGACATCTTCGCATGGTCTCCAAAGGACATGCCTGGTGTGCCGAGGGAGCTGGCTGAGCACTCACTTAACGTCCGGCCAGATGCCAAGCCGGTCAAGCAGCCGTTGCGGCGGTTTGCAGAAGAAAAGAGGAAAGCTATTGGCGAGGAAATTGCCCGGCTCCTTGCAGCCGGCTTCATCATGGAAGTGTTTTACCCTGACTGGCTCGCGAACCCAGTTTTGGTTCTGAAGAAGAATAACACTTGGCGAATGTGTATCGACTACACCAGCCTCAACAAGGCCTGCCCCAAGGATCCTTTTGCGCTGCCACGAATTGACCAGGTGATCGACTCCACAGCCGGCTGCGACCTGTTGTCATTCCTAGACGCCTATTCAGGCTACCATCAGATCCCGCTCTTCCAGCCGGATCAGATCAAGACCTCCTTCATCACCCCGTACGGAGCCTACTGCTACGTTACCATGCCGTTCGGCCTGAAGAACGCTGGAGCCACTTACCAGCGAACTATGCAGCGATGTCTGCAGGAGCAGATTGGGAGGAACGTGCACGCTTATGTGGACGACGTGGTGGTGAAGACCAAGCAGAGCAGCACGCTCCTGGACGATCTCAAGGAGACTTTCACCAACTTGCGACGCTATCGCATGAATCTCAACCCTGAGAAGTGCACCTTTGGTGTGCCGGCTGGGCAGCTCCTAGGTTACATCGTCTCCCAGCGAGGGATCGAGGCTAACCCCTCGAAGATAAAAGCCATCCAGGCCCTAGAGAAGCCCACCCAGCTCAGAGATGTGCAGAAGTTCGCTGGATGTTTGGCCTCGCTTAGCCGGTTCGTCAGCCGGCTCGGGGAGAAGGCCATGCCACTGTACCAGCTGATGAAGAAGACGGACCACTTCGCTTGGTCCCAGCGCGCCGACGACGCCTTCAACGACCTCAAGCGAGCCTTGTCCACCGCGCCAATCCTGGCAGCGCCGGCTCCTCGGGAGCCAATGCTGCTCTACATCGCATTAACCCCATGCGTCATCAGCGTAGTGATCGTGGTGGAGCGCACCGAGGAAGGCAAAGAGCTGCCGGTTCAGCGCCCGGTGTACTACTTGAGTGAGGTGCTCACTCTCTCCAAGCAGAACTACCCGCACTACCAGAAGGTCGCGTATGGCGTGTACATGGCGGCCAAGAAGCTGAAGCATTACTTCAAGGAGCACCCGATCACGGTGGTGAGCACCACACCGCTCTCGGAGATCATCGGGTGCAAGGATGCATCGGGAAGAGTGGCCAAATGGGCGATCGAGCTCGCAGCTCATACCATTCAGTACAAGCCCAGAACGACTATCAAGTCGCAGATCATTGCGGATTTCTTCGCTGACTGGGGAGAGCACCAGTACTTGCCGCCGGCTCCGGACTCTACCCACTGGCGCATGCACTTCGATGGCTCCAAGCTGCTCAGGGGCTTGGGAGCCGGCGTCGTCCTCACCTCACCCAAGGGAGACAAGCTACAGTACGTGCTGCAGATGCACTTTCGTGCGTCAAACAACGTCGCCGAGTACGAAGCCCTGGTGCACGGGCTCAAGATGGCCAAGCAGATTGGAATCAGGAGGATTCTTTGCTTCGGAGACTCTGACCTGGTAACGCACCAGGTCTCCGGGGATTGGGACGCAAAGGACGCCAACATGGCCTCCTATCGCTTCTACGTGCAGCAGCTCAGCGGATTCTTCGAAGGCTGCGAGTTCCACCATGTCCCCAGTGCAAACAACGAGGAAGCAGACCGGCTGTCCAAGATCGGCTCCACCAAGCAGGATATCCCAGCCGGGGTGTCCCTAGAGATCATTCACAAGCCGTCTATCAAGCCTTCGCCGGAGTCCATATCCATCTATGTGCCTGGAGACCCAGCCCCGGCTCAGGTACCGCCACCGGACCCGGGGGCTGCCATCTCGGATCTGAAGGAGGCAGCCGGCCAACCCAGCACAGCCGGCTCGGCGAAGGACGAGGGGACTGCCGGCTCCATGCCCGCTGTCCCAGCTGGCCAATCGGGCGAAGCCGGCTCAACGACGGACCCGGGGGCTGCTGACCCTCTGGTCGCCAGTGTCTTCCATATACGGGAGATACCTTCCTGGGCGGAACCATTTTCCAACTACCTCATCACCGGGGACCTTCCGCAAGACGAAGCGGAAGCTAGGCAAATTCAGCGTCGAGCTGGGGCGTACACCATCATCAACAGCGAGCTGTACAAGCGCAGCGTGTCGGGCATCTACCAGAAGTGCATCGAGCCGGAAGAAGGGACAGAGCTGCTAAGAGAAATACACCAAGGGGAGTGCGGACATCACGCATCTTCCAGAGCCTTGGTGGCCAAAGCCTTCCGCCATGGCTTCTATTGGCCAACGGCCAAGCAGAATGCGCAGCAGCTGGTGAAGCAGTGCAACGGCTGCCAGCGCTTCTCCAAGCACAGAAACACTCCAGCGGCAGCCCTCAAGACCATCCCGCTCACCTGGCCGTTCGCGGTCTGGGGCCTGGACATGGTGGGGCCATTCAAGACCGCACCCGGGGGCTTGACGCATCTGCTGGTTGCTGTAGACAAGTTCACCAAGTGGATCGAGGCCAAGCCAATCAAGAAACTCGACGGTTCGTCCACAATCAAGTTCTTCAACGAGATTATCACGAGATATGGAGTTCCCCATAGCATCATCACCGACAATGGGACGAACTTTGCGAAGGGAGTCTTTGCTGATTACTATGGTCAGAAGGGCATCCGGCTGGACTTAGCGTCAGTAGCGCACCCTCAGTCAAATGGACATGTGGAGAAGGCAAATGGGCTGATCCTGGCCGGCATCAAACCAAGACTGGTCGAGCCTCTCGAGCGCTCAGCCGGCTGTTGGGTCGAAGAGCTACCCTCAGTGCTCTGGAGCCTGCGCACCACTCCAAACCGCTCTGTTGGCTTCACACCTTTCTTCCTAGTCTATGGAGCAGAAGTGGTGTTGCCCACGGACATTGAGTTCGACGCGCCCAGAGTTGTCCAGTACACGGAGAAGCAAGCAAAAGAAGCTCGCGAAGATGGCGTCGACCTCCTCGACGAGGCTCGAGAGCAGGCTCTGGCTAGATCAGCACTCTACCAGCAGCAGCTGCGACGATACCACAGCCGAAAAATTCGCCCGCTCGCGTTTCGCGAGGGTGATCTCGTACTCCGGCTGGTCCAAAGCACTAAAGGCTTGCACAAGCTCTCTTCTCCCTGGGAGGGACCGTTCATTGTCAGTCGGGTGCTGGGCAATGGGGCATATTACCTCATCGACGCACAAGAGCCCAGAAAGAACAAGGCAGATAACTCTGACAAGGAGACCGAGCGTCCCTGGAATGTCAGTCTCCTAAGACCTTTCTTCTGCTAAGGCAAAAGCTTGTACCCCGAAAAGCGTGTCAATGAATAAAGGAAAACGGAATGGCTAGTTACGGCCGGCTCCGAGAAAAACACTTCGTGTATGTTTTGCTTCCTGCGTGATTCACTTGACCGGCAGCCGGCTCCAGGCATCGAGCCACAGCCGGCAGCCCCGAAAAAATCGATCTCTCGCCAGCCGGATTAGTACTACGTATGAAGAAGGTCTCGAGCCCAATCTCCGCCTTCCGGCTCCGCGCAGCCGGACGGATAGGAGCCGGCAGGCCACATACGAAGGAAAGCCGCAGAGCGGAACCATAAACGATAGAAAAACCGCTCAACCAGGCGTTAAGGGCAGTGTCTGTTAACTAAGCGTTGGCTAGCACGAGTCGGGGGCCCGACAGACCGAAGTACTACTTCTCACTCCGCGGCACGCTCCCACCCTAGGCCGGCATTCGGCTGCCGGCCCAAGGGAGACCAACTTGCACCAGGCTGCCGGTTGGGGGTAGAAGGGCCGAAGGGTGGGGAGATTAAGGAAAAGGTTGAGGGAACCGGACGAAGGCAAAGCCAGCGAGTAGCTGATAGTCACTGTTTTTGATGTTTGGGCTGAGAAGCCACGCCCAAGAGGTTTGAGGCTAGAGCTACCTCGCTTGGCATCGGCACCGTCCGCGAAGAGTTAGTTTCGAGCTAGCTGATAGTCCAGCTACCCCAAAACTCGGGGGCTAGGGGGAAAGGGAATTGGCCCTCAGAAGCAGGCCGGCTCCAGTACCTCGCCGGCTGTTCGTTCAGCCGGCGCTGTGACACGGTCAGCAAACGAGCAACGAAATCAAAACTTAACACTCGCAAAGCAACGGCTAGAGCCGGAAACTGGGAGATTTACTCCAACCGTGGCTTGGGACGCGCGAAGGCTCGGGAAAGGAAACGTGCCGGCTTCGACCTCGCCCGAGCCGGTACAAGACTCAGTCTCCGCCTCAACCCCGCTGAGCTGGGACTGGTCCGTTCCCCCCGGAGCCGGCAAGCGGAAGCACCGTTCCCTCCGCGTTGAAGCCGGAAGAGCCCGCCCGGAGCGTCTGCGGGCCAACGACCATCGCGTCCCCTATCTACAGATTCGCGCGACAGCGGTTTCGCTAAGAGAAGAACCATCGCATCACAACGGCGTCGGGCGGGAGACGTTTGCTCGATGGCAAAGGCACGCAGCGAAGGGAGACATTCACACAGCAAGCGATGAAAAGCAAGTAAAGATTTGCACGAAATTAAGGAGGTTCTTAGCCATACGGCTGGTGGTTACATAATAAGGGCCACGCTAAGGGCCGGAGTAGCAAAAGGACTCCCCCACCTAACCCCTAGACTCCTGTTGACGACGGCGTCGCCGAGAGGGAAGCTTCGGGGCAGCTCGCCGATCATGGCCAGGGGGAGTAGGCGCGGGCGCAGCCGGAGCCGTTGATGACGCGGACGCAGAGGATGTGCGACCTGGCGCGGTGGGTCATGATGAGAGACCACCCCCGCTCCAGGCCGTAGTCGTGGAAGAACCGCCCCCACCCCCCGGTGAGGTAGCTCTTCCCCTCCCCGTCATGGAGGACCTCGACGTCGTACAGCGGCTGCCCGCCGCTGCCATCCTCGATCATGAAGCTCGTCGGGGGATTCTTCCCCATGGTGCCGATGAAAATGGTAGGGAGCGGTAGACGTTCATTGCTCCCGGCCAGCAGGGGCGCCAAGGCGGTGGCGAACCCATGCACCGGAACATAGGAAAGCCGCTGCCTGGTGGGCGGCCGCGGCGGCGCCTTCCGCACTTTCCCAGCGGCCGTGCTGGAGGAGCCGCCGACGTCCAGGCCGGCGAGGCCCAGAGGAGCGGCCCCGAACGCCATCGCGGCGCCGACGAGGGCCGCTGCCGCCTGCAGGGGCGTCCCGGTGAGGCCGGCGACAGAGGTCGCGGCCGCGGGAACCACGGCGCCGCCGACGGCCGTAGCCACGATCCCGCCAGGGGCCGCGGCAAGGTTGGAGGAGCGGCCGGTCCCAAGAGGCCGGGTGGCGTCCGCGGTGCCAGCTGCTGCCGCGAGCGCGACGAGGGTTTTCTTGTTCCGGCTGCCCTGCGGGCGACCGCGCTTCCGAGGCAATGGCGGCGTCGCCGCCGGGCCTCCAAGTGGACGACCGCGCTCGTGCTCACCCGGCCCCTCGCCGGCTCCGGCCCCGGCCCCGCTGGACGTCCTGAGTGACGACATCAAGGTCGCGGCGGGAGAAGCGGAGGCGACGGTTTGTCGGGGGAGAAGGAGTGGAGACGCTCGGGAGTGAAGAAAACCCTCGAGAGCTCCAGGATTTAAGGGCTGGCAGGACACGAAAAGCCGAGCCGGTTTAATGCGATTTAATCGCACGCGCGGCGTTTCCATGGGACGCGCCGCTGACGCCTGCCCTGCCTCGTCATGTGATGTCCGCCGAAATCATTATGGCGGCCAAAGGGTCAAAACGATTAGACTGGACACTGGCGCGCTGCGCCGGCCGCCGCGTGGGAATGAGATTCGAAGCGACGCAGGTTCCCAGGAGGAGGCAAGCCGGCTCGCAGCTCACCGGCTTGCGGTCGCCAGCCGGGCCACCACCGGAGCTGGTTCGTCCCGAGACGGCCGGAGAAACTCCGCGAGGCCTAGCCTCGACAACTAAAGCGACCAGGCCGGACTAAAAATCCTGGGACTTCGACGAGGACGAGCAAGACTTCCGCTAAAAGAAGAACCCGCCGAAGCCCCATGCTAGCCCATGAGACTTCGCCAGTTTCGGGGGCTAGTGTCGTGGGGATGACTTAGGGGGCGCACCACGGGCCGGGCAATATGCCGGCTGGCGTCCCAGGAGTCCCCGCGGCTTCAGTACAAGAAGACCGGCTCCGCCCGAAGGGCCGGCTGCGCCAGCAGCCGGCTGACGACTCCACCGAGGAGAACTGGAGCCAGGCAATGGAGACAAAACTCCCCAACGGCTGTCTAGCCAAAAGCGGAACGGCCCCGACAAGGTCAGCAGGGGCGCAGGACAGGAGTGACGAGCGCCACAACCACGTCCAACCAATGAGAGATCGAAGACCCTTCCCCACGACGGGATCCGAGGCAGAGGAGAGGGGATATGCCCCCCAGATGCCGGTCCAGGGGAAAGGCACTTTATAAAGTGCCTTTGCCAGAGCAGGGTCAGGGGATCACGCCAAAGACACCGCCGCCGGGAAGCCGGCAGCCGGTCGAATCGCCATCTAAACCTGTAACCAGGCCCCCGTCTATATAAGGAGGCCTGGACCCTTAGCGTAGGGGAGATCCGATCTTCTTCTTCCTCCTCTAGCCGAACAGCTCGAGGAGCACTGTAATTGCTATTACTCGATCAATACGAAGCAGGCAGGAAGTAGGGGTTTACCTCCAACTGGGAGGGCCTTGAACCTGGGTAAACCGTGGTGTCTCTGTTGGCACAATCCCGAGCCGGACCCATCGTCACCAACGTTGAGCCCCTCCGATAAGCCACCCCATGGCTACTGTCTCTAAATTCCCACGACACTTACTCATCCCAGCAAAGTTCTTTTTGATACCGGTGCCACTAGATCATTCATTTCCAATGATTTTGTTGAAAAATATGGGTTAAGGTGTCAGGCGATAGCTGTAGCGACCTCAAATTTGATACAAATTCGAAGTGCCCGTTATGTATTCCACCGCAATCCCAGAAGCGTTGTTGTGATATACATAACGTAGTGGGTACTCAGTTCCATAGACATTACAATACGATAGTTCAAATACAATGGTCATATAGACCAAGTCATATTACAACACAATATAGCAGCGGAAATAACGTCTTCGGCCCATGCCTTCTTCCTACAGGCAAATGGCGACTCACGGAGACGAGCCTAGTTCTGGTACTCTTCTTCATATCCCTCCTCCGGATATTCTTCCCCATAGTCTGGCCAAGTTGATAGCCAGGGACACAGCCGTGAGTACATTGGATGCACTCGCAAACCATCTTATAATTGAAGGGATGAAGTAGATATGCAAGGTTTGGTATAGTGGACTAAGCACTAAGTTGGTTTGCAAAAGCTAGTTTTATTTCCCAAGAATGTTCATTGATAGAAAAGAGAGTTTTAGTTCTCTAGGTTCATCCTAAAGGAACTTCAAGTGTGTCAACATCATGGTCAAGTCAAGTCATTCACCATGTTCACCATTGTCATTTTTATCTTTGACAAAAGTCAAGTAGAGTTAGCCAACTGTCCATGACCGCGGACGCGGCTATTCGAATAGTTTCAAAACCTCTGCAGAGGGGTACACTTTACCCACAAGATTCGATACATCTGCCGGGAGAAATCCACGGTTCGACATACACAAGTATGCGAGGTTCAGATAATCAAACAAACTCTTTCACTTGCTCATCCTAGTATAGGATCCTTCCCTAGAGCCCGGGATACGGAACCCCGCTCCGGCGCCTCTAGTTATGCCCATCCCGGGTACCAGGTTAGTGGAATCCACCTGGTCAAGAAGTATCCGCCCGTGGAGTCCTTCCATGAAGATTTGATGCAAGACCTCCCATACTAAGATAAACAAGCTACGGATTAAGCCCCTTCCCATATAGGGGTAATGTGGTCGTACGGTATGGTTGGCTCCCATGTACATCACTCGTTGTCATTCGAGAAATATATTTCATAGTTCTTAGTCAAGATTAATGTCTTTTATAAAGCCATCATGTAGGAGCAATCTCCCATTTCAAGTTTCAGGTTCAAGTCACCACCTTTCAAATGGGGTTCCTCCAGAGATAGCATCAACTTTTATTAGCGACTAAGCAACTACATTGAGTGATAGTACTACTAACTAGGGTTGGATAAACTCAGCTTGATGCTCTTGATAACCAAGACATCAATATAATTCTATCATTCTACTCTAGCAATTCAATCATGCAATTTACTTAAAACAAGTAGAATGCAATATTAAAACTAGGCATGGGGAGTATGAATCAAAAGATGGCTTGCCTTGGTTGGCAAAGTGTCCGGGGTTTTCTTCTTCTTCTTGATAATAATAATCCCCTCCAATATCCTCCTCGGCAACACTAGCGTCTAATAACGAATAAACACAAAGCACACCATCACTTCACCAAGCTAATCAACACACCAAGCACACATCTTGGTTTGCTAACCAAAGCATTCATGTGCATTGTTATGGTGTTGGATTGTAAGTTTTTCTTCTAAGTTTTTCTTCAAGTGTGCAAGCTAGTTTCTCTACTAAGTGGCATAAGTGGTTCACTTGTGCAGCATTGGAGGTGATTTAGGGTTACTAAGACAAGTTCAAGTGGGAATGATCCACTAAGTGAATTGCATTGAGGACAAATTAAATCTAAGTGTGCACTAGTGATCTATCATTTTATGCTACCAAATAGGTTTGGGTTAGGGTCTAAATGATCACACTAACATGGGTTGGGGTAGATTAGTGGTGACCAACAGTGAGAGGGGTCATTAGTGAGTTCCCATTTTTATTTTCATGATTTTTGATGGCTTAAATAATTTTCTAGAAATCTTTCATTATTCACAAGCTATGGTCACACTATTCATATCTGATTTTATTCTGATCTTATTTTGAATTCTAACCAGTACTATTGGATAGAGTATTTTATAAGCTTTCCAATGAATATTTATTTGCTAGATTTGGATTTGTGAAACTCTAGGAATTAGGGTTTGAAAATAGCATCTGAAACATATTTGAAATAAATAAAACGGGCGGGAATTAATTTAAAAACGAATCGGACCGAAACTCTCCTAGCTGGGCCTAGTTCAGACGAAACCCGAACGGGCCTGGCCCAGAAAATGTTTCGCTGCGGCTGGGAAAAATAAGACGGGCCTGACAGGTGGGACCGAATCGTCAGACCTAATTACAAAACCCGAATCGGTAAGTTGTCATCCGATCAAGATCTAACGGCTCGCGATCATCTTCTTCCTCAGCACGGGCGGGAGCTCACCTGCGAGCAGGGATGACTGTTCGACGGCGATGGCGAGGCGTAGAGGAAGCAGGGCTCGTCGGCGACGTGCGGGATCGGCGGCGGTGCTCCTCCTCTTCCGATTCCCTGCAGCAGCTGGCCTCCAGGTGGTCGGACGCGGCGGCGCTCCGCTCGTCCAGTGCTGCTCCGGCGAGGCTGGCTACGGCGAAGCAGAGCGAGAGGGAGTGAGCGGCGATGTCTGGGAGGTAGCTGGGGATGGGGTGCGTTTCTTCGTTTGATCGGAGGGGCTTTATATAGCCTCAGGTGGCCGGGAGCAAGGCGACCAGAAGCTTGCCGTCGCGGGGGTCCTGGCGGCGTTTGAAGCTTGCTCCGGTCACGGCGGCCTCGGGGTGGTGCTGGGCTGGTGTCGACTCGGCTGCGGGGTGCTGTGGGTCTCCTCTGGCGCCTCCAAGCTGGTCGGCATCGCTCGGGACAAAGGGTTACTGGGAGGGGGTCCTGGGTGCGTTTCTCCTCCTCCCTCCTCTTCTTCCGGCTTGGGTCGGGCCTGGGGGTGCTGGACTCGATCGAGGGGAGGCCAGAGAGCATGGCTACAGCACTTGGTCGAGCTAGAACAGTGCTGCGCCAGTGAAGTTGATCTCACTCGATTTTCTCCTGCCAGTGCTCGATGAAATGCCCGCAAGAACTCAAAATTTGATTTTTCAAATTTTTCCACTTTGGGTGCTCATCATATTGGATAAGGTACCCAGGCATATTTTTGTTACAGTGAAAGGTTGAGTTTTGCAAAAATTTATATTTCAAATTTGATATGGTTTCTGTTTCAGATTCAAACTTTGGCTCTAGTTTGGGTGGTGTTCTGGTTTGAAATTTTGGTAGATCTTTGTTGGTTGAGTTAGTCCATAACTTGTTTAAGCTCAACTAAAAGGTTAAACCTGCAGGTGAGCTGTAGATTCCTTAATCTAAAGGCTCAAAGTGGTGTAGTCAAAAACAGTTTCTAGATCCTATTAACTTTATCTCTTTCTTACCTATTTTGATTTCTTGTTTCTTTGCTTCTTAATAATCTTCTCAATTGATTCTGTTGGTTCACTTAGGATTATCTAACCACTGCTCAAACAAAAATAACACACATAAAATCATAGAATACACATAGTAGGAAATACATGTATGCATGAAATAAAGAATAAAAAGTTTTATCTTGGTCCAAAATTTGGCACTTTATTTACTAAGAAGTGGATTACAATTTTCTGAGTTGTTACAATCTTCCCCCCTTAAAAAGAATCTCGTCCCCGAGATTCACTAATTAAGAACTGAAAAGATTGGGAAACTCTTTCTGAAGGTAATCTTCTCGTTCCCAAGTGGCTTCCTCTTCGGTGTGATTACTCCACTGAACTTTCAGAAATTTGATGCTTCGGGTTCGAGTGGTTCTATAGGCTTCCTCGAGGATACGGATAGGCATTTCACGGTAGGTCAAATCCTTGTTGATGTCCACAGAACGGTGATCAATATTCTTGAAGACCTCGGGCTTCTCCGGAACTTCCAGACATTTCCGAAGTAACGACACGTGGAAGACATCGTGTACTTCAGACAATTCAGGGGGCATTTCCAACTGATAAGACACTTCTCCTCTACGGTCTAGTATCTGGAATGGTCCAATATATCTTGGTGCAAGCTTTCCTTTTACTTGAAATCTTTGCATTCCTTTGAGGGGTGATACTCTGAGATAAACAAAATCTCCAATCTGGAAGGTCAGTTCTCGACGTCTCTTGTCGGCATAACTCTTTTGTCTGGACTGGGCTGCCTTGAGATATTCACGAATCATGCGAACTTTCTCCTCGGCTTCTTGCAAAATATCTGGTCCAAAAATCTGACTGTCTCCGGTTTCAGACCAATTCAAAGGGGTACGGCACTTTCTTCCATACAAAGCTTCAAATGGGGCCATTTGCAAACTGGCTTGATAACTGTTGTTGTAGGAAAACTCCGCAAAAGGCAGACAATCTTCCCACTTAGCTCCATAAGCTAGAACACAGGCTCTCAACATATCTTCAAGTATTTGGTTCACTCTTTCAGTCTGTCCATCAGTCTGAGGGTGGTAAGCGGTGCTGAAGGCTAACTTGGTTCCCAAAGCTTGATGTAAGCTTTTCCAAAATCTCGAGGTGAATTGGGTTCCTCGATCAGAAACTATGGTTTTAGGGACTCCATGCAAACTGACAATTCTGGATAGATACAGATCTGCTAGCTGATCTGAGCAATGAGTGGTCTTGACAAGAATAAAGTGGGCAACTTTGGTTAGTCTATCCACAATGACCCAGATAGAGTCATTCCCATGGCTAGACCTTGGAAATCCAGTGATGAAATCCATTCCAACAGATTCCCACTTCCATTCCGGAACTTGCAAGGGTTGCAGCAATCCAGCAGGACGTTGATGTTCAGCCTTGACTCTTTGGCAAATATCACACTTGGATATAAACGATGCAATCTCACGCTTCATTCCATGCCACCAAAATTGTTCCTTCAAATCTTGGTACATCTTTGTTCCACCGGGGTGGATGGAGTAAGGTGTCTCATGGGCTTCCTTCATAATCACTTCCTTCAATTCTGAATCGGCAGGCACACAAATACGGCCTTTATACCAAAGAACTCCTTGATCATCCTCATCAAAACCTGGCACCTTGCCGGAACTAATTCTGCGCTTGATTCCTTCAATACTCTCATTTCCCCTCTAGGCTTCTTTGATTTGACTCATCAAGGTGGGTTGAAACTCAAGGTTGGCTAAGAATCCTTGACTGACTAGTTCCAATCCAAATCTTTCAAACTCTTGGTGCAACATAGGTTGCTCCTCCTTGATCGCCATATTCAACGAGCACGGCTTCCTACTCAAAGCATCGGCCACTACATTGGCCTTACCGGGGTGGTAATGAATTTCCAGATCATAATCCTTGATCAACTCTATCCATCTCCTTTGCCTCATGTTCAACTCCTTCTGGGTGAAAATATACTTCAAACTCTTGTGGTCAGAGTAGATCTCACAACGGTTGCCCATCAAATAATGCCTCCAAGTCTTCAAAGCTAGAACCACGGCTGCTAATTCTAGATCATGGGTTGGATAATTTTCTTCATGAGGTCGAAGCTGCCGAGAGAGGTAAGCTATGACCTTGCCTTCTTGCATCAATACGCAACCAAGTCCAAGTTTGGAAGCGTCGCAATAGACATCAAAATTCTTGGTGATATCGGGCATGGTTAGGACGGGGGCGGTCACCAATCGCTTCTTGAGCTCTTGAAAACTCTCTTCACACTTAGGGGTCCATTCAAACTTCTTGTCCTTCTTCAACAATTGAGTCATTGGCCGGGCAATACTGGAAAATCCTTCAACAAACTTGCGGTAATATCCCGCTAATCCGAGAAAACCTCTAACTTCAGTTTGAGTGGTAGGGGCTTCCCATTCCATGACTGATTTGATCTTCTTGGGGTCTACCGATATTCCTCCTGCTGATAGCACATGGCCTAAGAATCCAACCTCCTTCAACCAGAACTCACATTTACTAAACTTGGCATACAGCTGATGCTCCCTTAAGGTTTCTAAGATTAATCTCAAGTGGGTTGCATGCTCTTCTTCGGATTTGGAGTAGATAAGAATGTCGTCAATGAAGACAACAACAAACTTATCCAAGAACTCCATAAAAACCTTATTCATGAGGTTCATGAAATAAGCAGGGGCATTGGTTAATCCAAATGACATTACGATGTACTCATACAATCCGTATCGGGTAGTGAAGGCTGTTTTGGGGATATCCGTTGCACGGATCTTCAGTTGGTGGTATCCAGTTCTAAGATCTATCTTTGAGAATACTCTGGCTCCAGTCAGTTGGTCAAACAAATCTTCAATCTTTGGGAGAGGGTACTTGTTCTTGATGGTCACATCGTTAAGCTTGCGATAATCAGTGCACAGTCGGCTAGAACCGTCACTTTTATCCACAAACAGAACGGGTGATCTCCAAGCAGAAGAACTTGGCTGAATCAATCCTTTGCTCAAGAGGTCATCCAATTGCTTCTTCAACTCAACTAGTTCAGCTGGGTTCATACGATAGGGTCGTTGGGCTATTGATCCAGTTCCGGGGATAAGCTCAATGATGAACTCAATATCCCGATCCGGTGGCATTCCGGGTAGCTCATCGGGAAAGACATCCGGGTAATCACAGACGATGGGGACTTGCTCCAAAGTCGGTCCTGAGATACTCTTATGACATCTGGGAATTGGAATGGGTTTGACGGACACATGCTTCACGAAAACTCCATGACTACTCCTCATGGTGATGGTCTTTTTGGCACAATCTATAATTCCTTGGTGTTGGGACATCCAATCCATACCTAAGACTACTTCCAATCCTTTGGTTCCTAACACAATCAAACTGGCTAGGAATGAGATCCCATGGATTTCTATGGGCGCTGCCAAACAGGTACAACTGGCTTTGGTTACTGACCCGGGAATTTGCACAGACATGACATCTTTCAAGGGTGTGGGTTGAAGTCCACTTTTATCAACGAATAATTGGGTAACAAATGAGTGTGAAGCTCCAGAATCAAACAGAACTCTTGCAAGAACTGAGTTAACAGGGAACATACCAAGCACGACGTATGTTGCTTCCTGAGCTTCTTCAACATTCATGTGATTCAGACGGCCTTGAGAGCGAGGCTGGTTCCTTGGTGGATAGTTCTTGCCATTTCCCACACGACGCTGTTGCTGAACAAGGACAGTGGTCTTGGGTGCATCATTCAGCTTCTTGGGGCACTCATTGGAGTAGTGCCCTTTGAGTCCACACTCATAACAGGTAACACCAGACTTGTCACCGGGCTTGGGTAACACAGGGGCACCATTTGGCCTTGGAGTATTGGTATTGAAGTTGTTGCCACTAGGTCTTGGAGGTGCACGGTTGAAGCTGTTGCCGGGTGGACGGTTAGGATAGTTGGGACGCGGAGCAGGTGCAGACGGCCTTATTGGTCTAGGGGCGAAACCCATCGGCGCATTTCCCCTTGGCTTCTGCGAGTTGCTCGAGTTGCCTTGATACATCATACGGCGCTTGCGGTTCTCGGTAGCTTGCTTGAGTTTGCCTTCCATCTGAATAGCCGAGTCAACGAGTGACTCCAAGTCGGCAAAGGGAATACTAACCAGGACACATTGCATCTCATCATGAAGTCCATCCAGAAACCTTTCTTGCTTCTTCTCAGTGGTGTTGGTGTCATCTGGGGCATACCTAGACAAGGTAAGGAACTTGTCACGGTAATCCACCACAGACATGGAACCTTGCTTCAGATTTCTGAACTCATCTCTCATCCTTTTCACCAATCCCATAGGAACATGGGCTTTGCTAAACTTGCTTTTGAACTCCTCCCAAGGCATCACATACCCTGGGGCTTGCATTGCACGGGTGCTGTCCCACCAAGCTCTCGCTGCTCCAGCAAGATAGTGGGTGGTGTATAAGACCTTCTCATTTTCACCAACTTCGGCGACTGCCAAGTTGTTCTCCATGGTACGAAGCCAGTCATCGGCATCTAAGGGCTCTTCAGACTTAGTGAATATAGGAGGGTTGGTGTTTTGGAAACTCCTTAACTTGGATCGGTGCTCTCCATTGCCATGGTTTTCTCCTTCACCATTGCCATTGCCATTGTTGTGGTTCGTTGCCATCTGGGTTAGTTGCTGAAGAGTGGCCAAGTTGGCTTGGCGCTCAGCTCGGGCTGCTTCTCGGTCTTCCATGATCAACCTTAGCAATTCGGCCATTTCCGGGTTCGGGGGTGGGGGTGCTCGCGGCATCTGAAGATAAGGTTTGTAAGACAAGAGGGAAAAGCTAATTTTGCTAAGATTTAAAGGTAACATGGATGATGCAATTTTGTTTTACTAAGGCCTTAAAGGCCAAATTCAAATTTCATTCATCACTCATCACACATATCATACACACGAGTTCACACAATACAAATGGTTTACACCAAACCATTGCGACTCGTCTGCTAGAGAGGGGGATACAACTCACACCTACACGAAGTGAAAGAATAAAGTGGAACTCATAACTAGATAACACGTGGATCTCGAGTCTAAACAGCGGGCACCTCGCGGTCTTCCTCCTCGTCACTCACAATGAATCCATTGTGTCCACCATCCTCCAGATCATCAAGGTCCTCCATGAAGTCATCCTCATCACTAATGAGGGCATTATCCTCCTTGCGGAGATCAATGCCTTCCTCCTCACCAAGGTGATCCTCAAGACTCTCAATGTACTCAGTCAACTCCGCCACATTGGCCTTCAACTCCTCAAGGTCTTGCTCCTTCTCATCACGCTGGCGACGAAGGCTCTTGCGCTCCTTCGCAAGAATCCTGATAGTGCTCCTCGCCTCCACCAGTGCAACGTGCTCGAGGTTGGCCCTAGTACGGGCACGGTCGGCCTCCTGCTGAGTGGAGTACAGCAAGAAGTCCATGTGATCGATGTAGGTACTCGGCTCATTCTGCCCGGGCATGTTTGCGGGACGTCCATCCGCATCACGCCGAGCAAAGTCCCTGAAGCGTCCTCCCTGAACCTCCTCCACGTGCAGTCCGCACAAGCGGGCGTGCATCTCCTGCATCGCTCGGACCAAACCATCGGCCCAAGTGTTCTCCACAAGCTCAAACTTGATCCTTGGAGAACCCAACATCCCCTTCTTGCCACGGCAACTGGCTCGGATGAGCCACCGCAGCTCTCCATCCGGGTGCTCATTGAGCACTGCTCCCTTGAACTCCGGATACAAACGGTTCAGGAACAAGGTCAAGGTGGTGAGGTCTCGTTCGAAACAAAGGCTGCCACCATGGCCCAACTGGTACTGCTCGGTGAATACCGGGGCCATCTACAAAGTTTTAAATTAGTTCAAGTTAGTGATCAACTCAAGTGTGCAAAATTTTAAGTAGGCAAAAACTGAAGTATGTATAAATTTTGCAACTAGAGAGGAAAGACTAAGCAATTTTTGCAACCGTTCTTGTATCTTTCTTTTTCCAAGTTTTTAATTAACGCCCATTCTAACTAAGGTCTCCTATGGTCAGCCTTGGCTCTGATACCAACTTGTAGCGACCTCAAATTTGATACAAATTCGAAGTGCCCGTTATGTATTCCACCGCAATCCCAGAAGCGTTGTTGTGATATACATAACGTAGTGGGTACTCAGTTCCATAGACATTACAATACGATAGTTCAAATACAATGGTCATATAGACCAAGTCATATTACAACACAATATAGCAGCGGAAATAACGTCTTCGGCCCATGCCTTCTTCCTACAGGCAAATGGCGACTCACGGAGACAAGCTTAGTTCTGGTACTCTTCTTCATATCCCTCCTCCGGATATTCTTCCCCATAGTCTGGCCAAGTTGATAGCCAGGGACACAGCCGTGAGTACATTGGATGCACTCGCAAACCATCTTATAATTGAAGGGATGAAGTAGATATGCAAGGTTTGGTATAGTGGACTAAGCACTAAGTTGGTTTGCAAAAGCTAGTTTTATTTCCCAAGAATGTTCATTGATTGAAAAGAGAGTTTTAGTTCTCTAGGTTCATCCTAAAGGAACTTCAAGTGTGTCAACATCATGGTCAAGTCAAGTCATTCACCATGTTCACCATTGTCATTTTTATCTTTGACAAAAGTCAAGTAGAGTTAGCCAACTGTCCATGACCGCGGACGCGGCTATTCGAATAGTTTCAAAACCTCTGCAGAGGGGTACACTTTACCCACAAGATTCGATACATCTGCCGGGAGAAATCCACGGTTCGACATACACAAGTATGCGAGGTTCAGATAATCAAACAAACTCTTTCACTTGCTCATCCTAGTATAGGATCCTTCCCTAGAGCCCGGGATACGGAACCCCGCTCCGGCGCCTCTAGTTATGCCCATCCCGGGTACCAGGTTAGTGGAATCCACCTGGTCAAGAAGTATCCGCCCGTGGAGTCCTTCCATGAAGATTTGATGCAAGACCTCCCATACTAAGATAAACAAGCTACGGATTAAGCCCCTTCCCATGTAGGGGTAATGTGGTCGTACGGTATGGTTGGCTCCCATGTACATCACTCGTTGTCATTCGAGAAATATATTCCATAGTTCTTAGTCAAGATTAATGTCTTTTATAAAGCCATCATGTAGGAGCAATCTCCCATTTCAAGTTTCAGGTTCAAGTCACCACCTTTCAAATGGGGTTCCTCCAGAGATAGCGTCAACTTTTATTAGCGACTAAGCAACTACATTGAGTGATAGTACTACTAACTAGGGTTGGATAAACTCAGCTTGATGCTCTTGATAACCAAGACATCAATATACTTCTATCATTCTACTCTAGCAATTCAATCATGCAATTTACTTAAAACAAGTAGAATGCAATATTAAAACTAGGCATGGGGAGTATGAATCAAAAGATGGCTTGCCTTGGTTGGCAAAGTGTCCGGGGTTTTCTTCTTCTTCTTGATAATAATAATCCCCTCCAATATCCTCCTCGGCAACACTAGCGTCTAATAACGAATAAACACAAAGCACACCATCACTTCACCAAGCTAATCAACACACCAAGCACACATCTTGGTTTGCTAACCAAAGCATTCATGTGCATTGTTATGGTGTTGGATTGTAAGTTTTTCTTCTAAGTTTTTCTTCAAGTGTGCAAGCTAGTTTCTCTACTAAGTGGCATAAGTGGTTCACTTGTGCAGCATTGGAGGTGATTTAGGGTTACTAAGACAAGTTCAAGTGGGAATGATCCACTAAGTGAATTGCATTGAGGACAAATTAAATCTAAGTGTGCACTAGTGATCTATCATTTCATGCTACCAAATAGGTTTGGGTTAGGGTCTAAATGATCACACTAACATGGGTTGGGGTAGATTAGTGGTGACCAACAGTGAGAGGGGTCATTAGTGAGTTCCCATTTTTATTTTCATGATTTTTGATGGCTTAAATAATTTTCTAGAAATCTTTCATTATTCACAAGCTATGGTCACACTATTCATATCTGATTTTATTCTGATCTTATTTTGAATTCTAACCAGTACTATTGGATAGAGTATTTTATAAGCTTTCCAATGAATATTTATTTGCTAGATTTGGATTTGTGAAACTCTAGGAATTAGGGTTTGAAAATAGCATCTGAAACATATTTGAAATAAATAAAACGGGCGGGAATTAATTTAAAAACGAATCGGACCGAAACTCTCCTAGCTGGGCCTAGTTCAGACGAAACCCGAACGGGCCTGGCCCAGAAAACGTTTCGCTGCGGCTGGGAAAAATAAGATGGGCCTGACAGGTGGGACCGAATCGTCAGACCTAATTACAAAACCCGAATCGGTAAGTTGTCGTCCGATCAAGATCTAACGGCTCACGATCATCTTCTTCCTCAGCACGGGCGGGAGCTCACCTGCGAGCAGGGACGACTGTTCGACGGCGATGGCGAGGCGTAGAGGAAGCAGGGCTCGTCGGCGACGTGCGGGATCGGCGGCGGTGCTCCTCCTCTTCCGATTCCCTGTAGCAGCTAGCCTCCAGGTGGTCGGACGCGGCGGCGCTCCGCTCGTCCAGTGCTGCTCCGGCGAGGCTGGCTACGGCGAAGCAGAGCGAGAGGGAGTGAGCGGCGATGTCTGGGAGGTAGCTGGGGATGGGGTGCGTTTCTTCGTTTGATCGGAGGGGCTTTATATAGCCTCAGGTGGCCGGGAGCAAGGCGACCAGAAGCTTGCCGTCGCGGGGGTCCTGGCGGCGTTTGAAGCTTGCTCCGGTCACGGCGGCCTCGGGGTGGTGCTGGGCTGGTGTCGACTCGGCTGCGGGGTGCTGTGGGTCTCCTCTGGCGCCTCCAAGCTGGTCGGCATCGCTCGGGACAAAGGGTTACTGGGAGGGGGTCCTGGGTGCGTTTCTCCTCCTCCCTCCTCTTCTTACGGCTTGGGTCGGGCCTGGGGGTGCTGGACTCAATCGAGGGGAGGCCAGAGAGCATGGCTACAGCACTTGGTCGAGCTAGAACAGTGCTGCGCCAGTGAAGTTGATCTCACTCGATTTTCTCCTACCAGTGCTCGATGAAATGCCCGCAAGAACTCAAAATTTGATTTTTCAAATTTTTCCACTTTGGGTGCTCATCATATTGGATAAGGTACCCAGGCATATTTTTGTTACAGTGAAAGGTTGAGTTTTGCAAAAATTTATATTTCAAATTTGATATGGTTTCTGTTTCAGATTCAAACTTTGGCTCAAGTTTGGGTGGTGTTCTGGTTTGAAATTTTGGTAGATCTTTGTTGGTTGAGTTAGTCCATAACTTGTTTAAGCTCAACTAAAAGGTTAAACCTGCAGGTGAGCTATAGATTCCTTAATCTAAAGGCTCAAAGTGGTGTAGTCAAAAACAGTTTCTAGATCCTATTAACTTTATCTCTTTCTTACCTATTTTGATTTCTTGTTTCTTTGCTTCTTAATAATCTTCTCAATTGATTCTGTTGGTTCACTTAGGATTATCTAACCACTGCTCAAACAAAAATAACACACATAAAATCATAGAATACACATAGTAGGAAATACATGTATGCATGAAATAAAGAATAAAAAGTTTTATCTTGGTCCAAAATTTGGCACTTTATTTACTAAGAAGTGGATTACAATTTTCTGAGTTGTTACAATAGCTCATCCTATGACTGTTGTGACGGCCGGGGGTAAACTTTTAGTATCCCAATTCAAACCAGACCAGGTCATTACGATCTGTGACTATCCTTACTTTGCCGATCTCTATGTTCTCCCACTTAAACACATTGAAGTTGTTCTGGGAATGGATTGGATGTCCGATCATGGAGCACATATTGATTGTGAAGAGAAGACTGTGTCAATCCGGAAGCCTGGAGGTGGAAGGATCACTAATCAAGCAGATAAGCATACCCATGTGGAGATTGGAATTCAACTCAATTCTCTGAAAGAGGCTAAGTTAGAAGATATTCCCGTGGTTAAGGAGTTCACGGATGTATTTCCCCAAGAATTACCAGGAATGCCACCAGATCGAGAAATAGAATTCACTATTGATCTGAAGCCAGGCACAGCACCAATTTCACAAGCACCCTATAAAATGGGTCCTAAAGAGTTGAAAGAACTAAAAGAGCAGTTAGATGAGTTGGAAAGTAACGGATTCATCCAGGAAAGTATATCACCTTGGGGTTCGCCAGTCATATTTGTTGATAAAAGAGATGGAGGCAGAAGAATGTGTGGGGATTTTAGGAATCTGAACAATGTCACCATCAAGAACAAGTATCCTTTGCCAAGAATTCAAGATCTGTTTGATCAAGTTCATGGAGCTGGGGTTTTCTCAAAAATTGATCTGAGATCTAGTTATCATCAAATCAAGATCAAACCAGAAGATGTACCAAAGACTGCATTTGTCTCAAGGTATGGCCATCATGAATACTTAGTTGTTCCTTTTGGTTTGACCAATGCTCCAGCAATCTTCATGAATTTGATGAACAAGATTTTTATGCCATACTTGGACAAGTTTGTGATAGTGTTTATCGATGACATTTTGATTTACTCCAAGAATAAGGAGGATCATGCTAAACATCTCAGAACAGCATTGCAAGTGTTAAGGGAACATCAGCTGTATGCTAAATTCAGCAAGTGTGAATTTTGGCTGGATCAAGTAGAATTCCTTGGTCATGTCATTAGCAAGGAAGGGATTGCTGTGAATCCAAGCAAAGTTCAGTCAGTTTTGGATTGGCAAGCACCAACCAATGTGAAGGAGATTAGAGGTTTTCTGGGAATGGCCGGATACTATCGGAGATTCATTGAAGGATTTTCAAAGATAGCTGGGCCAATGACAAAGTTGTTAAGGAAAAACACTCCATTTGAGTGGTCTGAGAAATGTGAAGAGAGCTTTCAAGAGCTGAAAAAGAAATTCACAACAGCACCTATCCTAGCTGTACCAGAAACTAGAAAGGATTACACAGTTTACTGTGATGCATCAAAGAATGGATTGGGCTGTGTTTTGATGCAAGACCGAAAGGTAATTGCTTATGGTTCAAGACAACTCAAGCCACATGAAGTCAATTACCCAACACATGACCTAGAATTGGCAGCAGTTGTGTTTTCTCTCAAGCAATGGAGGCAATTTCTCTATGGAGCCAAATGTGAGCTTTACACCGATCACAAGAGCCTTAAATACTTCTTTACTCAAAAAGAGTTGAACATGAGGCAGAAAAGATGGTTAGAGTTGATCAAGGATTATGATCTTACTATCAATTATACTCCTGGAAAGGCTAATGTGGTAGCCGATGCATTAAGTCAGAAGAGTACAGAAACATAGCTAATGGATAGAGAACTTCCGGAGGAATTGCTTAAGGATCTTGAAAGACTAGAAATACAATGTCTAGAAGTCAAATCTTTGGGAAGTATTCACACCATGAGGGTGATGGAGGAAAGACAAAGTGATTTGAAATACACTATAGTTAGAAGACAAGATGAAGATCCTTTTATCGCTGAAGAAATCCGCAGAATTGAAGAGGGTAGACCATCTGAATTCCGTCTAGGTGATTTCAATTCACTCTGGTTCCAAAACAGAATTTGTGTGCCAGATATACCGGAGATCAAAGGACGGATTCTTAAAGAGGCTCATGAGACACCATATTCAATACATCCGGGAGGTACAAAGATATACATGGATCTCAAGCAGTTATTTTGGTGGAATAACATGAAGCGGGATATAGCCAAGTATGTGGCTGAATGCCACACTTGTCAGAGAGTTAAGGTGGAACATCATAGTACAGCAGGGTTACTTCAACCTTTGGACATTCCGGAGTGGAAATGGGAGGAAATTGGAATGGACTTTATTACCGGTTTACCTTTAACCAAGAGGCACAAGGATATGATATGGGTGATAGTTGATAGACTCACCAAAAGTGCACATTTCTTGGCTATGAATCAGAAAGATAGTGCAGAAGAGCTGGTAGAAATCTATGTTTGAGAAATCGTCAGCAAGCATGGAGTGCCCAAAAAGATCGTCTCTGATAGAGGGTCTATTTTTACATCAACATTCTGGAGAGATCTTCATACAGCACTGGGATCACAGCTGGATTTCAGTACTGCTTATCATCCTCAAATTGGTGGACAAACAGAAAGAACAAATCAAATCTTGGAGGATATGCTACGTGCATGTGCTCTAGATTTTGGAGGTTCGTGGGATGAGCACTTACCATTAGCAGAATTTTCGTACAACAACAGTTATCAAAGTAGCTTGAAAGCAGCACCATTTGAAGTACTATACGGACGTAAGTGTAGATCTCCAATATGTTGGTTTGAGCCTGGAGGCAACCTTGAATTTGAAATAGATTTCATCCAAGAGAAGCAAGGCGTCATTGATACCATCCGTGACTGTTTAAAGATAGCTCAGAGTAGACAAAAGAGTTATGCAGATCAAAAGAGGCGGACATGGGAACCCAAAGTAGGAGATTTGGTCTATTTGAAGGTTAGTCCTATGAAAGGAATCAAGAGGTTTGGTATTAAAGGGAAGTTAAGCCCAAGATATATTGGACCATTCAAGATTCTGAGTCAAAACCAAAGTGTTGCTTTTGAATTGGAGCTTCTAGCAAAATTGAAGCAAGTTCACAATGTTTTCCATGTTTCTCAACTTCGGAAGTGTAAGGGGGGAAGACTGTAATATCCCAGCATTTAGGACTAAACGAAGGGTAGAACTAGGACCTTTGTGCATTCATGCATCTAAAATCTGAGTAAATTTTTTGCCAATTCAAAAACCTGAGAGAGCAAAGCTTCTATCTAATCACCTTTAGAGTTAGAGGTTATTAGAATGTTAAGGGCATTGCTATGATCTCTTGATGATGTTGTTTAAGTGATTTTGGAATTTAAAATGATAGTTGAATTATCTCAAATTTGAATATGTAATTATTAATAAAGAAGTAATTCAAATATGCATTAATTGAATAAAAGTAATGGAATTAGAATATAAAACAAACAGAAATAGTATTTTATTGATATTACACATTAATACAATGTCTTTACATCTTTATATAAACTGAAAAGAAGATTACATCAGTGATAAACAAAAGAAACCTAAAACTAAACTAACTACAATAGCCTTCATGATCTTCATCTTGATAATATAACCTGCAAAAGAAACATGAAACAAGAAAAGGTAAAGTGTTAGGATTAGTACTCTCAGACTAGGGCAAATATTTTGCCATTGCATCATTGAGTATTTTGCCCTAGTGTAGCATCTGTTCTTTTAAGTCACTGGGGTACAAAACAATAGAGCACATAGCAATTGCACAACACGGCCAGGAGTGGATGAGACCAAGCTGAGTGAGGAAGCAGGCACACAGCTCACAAGGAGCTTAGACACTGAACTGGAAGCTGGAGCTGGAAGCATCATAGCTGCTAGCAAGGCCAGCAGTCGACATGATGAGTATCACCAGGAGGAAGCAGCACTCACACGTCCAGCACTAAACCATCACAAGAACACCACAGTTCTTGCACCCAACACCAAGAACATCACCAGTTCTTGCACAACATCATACCAAAACCTCCAGCAAAACCATGGTGATGGATTGAAGCTCAAGACCAAGTCCAGGAGGAGCAGGACAAGTGTTCAGCAGCAAGTCCAGGAGGAGAAGGACAAGCCAGGAGCTGAACCAGGAGGAGAAGGCAAGCTAGAAGCAAGCCATCGCCATCAGCAAGCAACAGTAGCAGAGAACAACACTATCACTGCACAACTTCAGGCATCAGGTAGAGATGACCATTTCACAGAATCACATCATTTGAGCATGATCCTGTATGTGTAGCAGGAAAGTAGAACCCTCAGTTTGGCAAAGTGTTGCTTTGCCAAGCTCATCACAGGGAATCAGGATAAAAGCCAAATAAGCAGACACCAGGGTTTCAGCCTCAGCTTACACTTCATTGGTAGAACAGTTCAGCAATAATAACAGCATGCTTATGACCATGTTGTGCTGGGCACATAACAAACAGGTTATGCACCTCAGACACACAGCATGTCCAATATGAAGACCACATCTTAACCCTGCACATTTTTGCAAGCAAATCATTTCACAGATAGGGAATGGCCTCAGACCAGCATCACTGGCCTGTTAACTTGGTAAGTTTCACCAGCTGAATGCATTTCCACACTGGTTGCTGGGCACATGACTCACAAGTCATGCACCTCAACACAACCAGTTGATCAAATATTGATCAAGGCATTACAAAGCATCATAGACTTATCCATAAGAGGGGCAAGTTTCACCAAATAATCTTAGCAACAGAAAAGGGGGCTGCTGGGCACATGTCTAAAGAGGACATGCACCTCAACACAATCCCACAACATCCATTTGGCTCTCCACTGTAACCATGATCTTTAAATCATTTTCCTAGATACAAAAGCTAGGAATCATATTTTGCTCAAGCTAATCATCATAGAAGCTTGCAATACTGCAAGACATACTATCACTTGTTTACCATGGGTAAATAAGTGACAGCAGCTGGCACAGAAACACATTCATCAGGAAAATAATTTAGCACCCTATGATTCAGAGCTAACTGAAAGAGATCAGCATAGCAAATCTACAACAAACATCAACTGAATCTTGCAATTGAGCAAAGTTCAGAATAACACTTCTGTCAGTAAGTGTACTGACAGAGGATTTGAGAAGCAGATAGTTTATCACATGCTATAGCACAACCACACTTAACTGAAACAAGCTCGCATCAAGCAGCAGCATCACAGAGCAGAATCTGTGAGCTAGGCTCACTGATGTTGACCAGTTTGGTCAGAGACCATGGACAGTAAGAGAAGTAGAGGATGGAGAGGAGAAGGAGAAGCTCACCAATCGCCCAGGTGCTCGTCTGGGTGGCATGGCAGGGCAGTGCCTGCGCGGCCAGCTAGAGGCTGCCTGGGGAAGTCTTCACCAAGTCGCACCGGGAGCACCATACCTTAGCACTTCCACCGGCGAGCACACACGAAGCACAAGCACCGAAGCTACCTTAGCAAGCTCCAGCTCAGTGAGGCACAGCAGCAGGGGAGCTTGAAGGCGGCAGATCCCAAAAGGGAGATCACCCCAGATCTCCTCGGAGAGGAGGTGGCCAAAGGTTCCGTTTGGTGGAGTTGAAAGAGGGCGCAGAGGAGAGTGTTTCGCCCAAGGGGGCGACGGCGGAGATCGCCGGGGTTGGCTGGAGAGGCCAGGCGACGGCGGCAGCAATCCAGGGTTGCCAGTGAACACGAGGGGAGAGGGTGAGCGTGAGGGGGCTGGGCTGGGTCGGTTGACCGACCCAGACCCGAGCCGGGTCGGCTTAACCGAGCCAGGTGGGCCGGTTGGGCCAGTTGCCAGCTGGGCCAAATGGGCCAAGGCCAGTTGTTTGAATAAATTTCAAATTCCAATTTGAATGTTATTTCCTTTTTGAATTTAATTCAAACTCAAAACTCAAATAACATTGATAAAACAATTTCTTATTCTTTAATGCAATAAATATCAAAATAAATTCATAATTTTGAATTATTCTTTAAATCAGATTTTAAAAGCTTTTAAATTCTATTTTCAAAAATCTTAATTATTATTTATATTAAAATTGCATTTCTTCTTTAAAAATTAAACCTTTTTCTTTCCATATAATTTCAACAAAAGTTTAAAACTTGAAATTTGACTTTAAAACTTAATTAATTGTCTTAACACATAATTAGGGTAAAACACACCAATAGCACTTTGTGTTTTATTAAAACACTTAAACCCTAACAGGTCTTGGGTAAAACACACAAATAAGAAAACAAAGACCATGAATCACCATGCATTACATATCATTGCACATAGCATCCATTTGTTTCTTGGAAACATTGTCCTTACCGGACAATGATTGGATTTTTGTAGAACAAGGAGATCAGGAGTATCACCAAGTATCTGACTCCATTACCTCTCTATCACAAGGCAAGTTTATCTTGCTCATATCTCTTGATTGCACTGGTTTTGAAACTTCTTGCAAAGTGATAACTTCAAACTCTAACATTTCAAAAGGGATGGAAAACCTATTTTCATAAGTAATATGACTAGAGGTTATCGACCAGTGGTGATAACCTAGGAAGGCTGGCAGGTGGAACCACGGTAAGATTGTGGTGGTGGAGGTTCCACTTGCATGGGAAAGTAAACCTAGGATTAACTACCAATGCCACAGTTATTCTAGCGCCGTAAAAACCGTGTCATCCAAGAGACTTGGAATGGGACGGGGAAGTCAGCTGTATCTTCTCTCATTCGCATGTCAACGGGTAGCGAGATGCCGGTCGCGGTAGATCTTGCGGGACTACTTGCACATGGGTGGGACACCTCAGTTCTCATGGCACTGGTGTCTATGATGGTCCGCAAGAGGCGCCTAGGTACTTCATCGTTGGAGGTGAATATCAGGGGCATAACCTGCTATGCGTGAATTGGGTGGGCATGCGTTGTGCGGAGAAGGCAGTGATTGGCTTCGATCAATGACTGGGCCCCACACCAAGGAAGTGTGGACGGGAATGTACGCCCGGTTGTGCAGCAAGGCTTTGATCTCTTTTGGAGGGACACACCTCTGCAGAGTGTAAAAGCATGTGACATGTTACCCCTTGTTCCGGGAAGGAGCTGCGAACGCCGCAGGAAAGGTGCTCTCAAGGCACTACTACCTGTGTTGGCTGATGAGCATAGTTTTCATAAGTAAAAGCAATCTTTCAAAAAACTTTGATAAAACCTTGCATTGGCCTATGACTCTTTTGGGTTCATGGCTTTAGTTAGTGCATACCACACAACTTCTTTCTAAAGAAACTTGCTGGGTAACGCTCGTTACTCACCCCAATCTCTTAAACCCTTGCTAGACTGTGAGGAGCTCGATGAGGCAACTCTGAACGCCATCGAAGGCCAGCAGGACATCTTCTACGAGGAGCCAGATCTCTCTCGCAGAGTCGAAGGCGTGGATTACTTCATACGCTACGGAGCGTCTTCCGACGAAGGTTCAGAATGAAGAAGGACTAACTAGTAGTATAGGATCGTAGTCAAGGAACCGAGCAACTGTAGTATGAGAATGAGTTGTTGAGTTCTTAACCTGTTTAATTATTTGAAGCTTTCCAGTTGCTGTAAACACTAAGCACTTGAGGTGTTCTCTTTACGGGAGCATTTCGTTGTCATCACACTTTGGTCTATAATAATATGATGATCAGTTTGTATTTGGGCCTGCAATGTTTCTGTTGTACCATTCTGAGGGATGTAATATTTGTGGAGGCTTGTTCCGCAAGTGTTATATCAACGACTTGCATAATACAACATGCAGTGGTATGCTGGGTCACCGCACGCATGCTGCCGATGGCCAGGGATCATTGGCTTATGAGAATGCTCCCACAATACTGATGGTAATCTAGCTAGGATGCCCGGCTCTCCATGGAGTAGCTGGAGTTCTTCTCTGTGTGCCCGCCACCCGCCAGGCCATCGATAGTCGAAATCTCCAAGATGGACAATCCCACGACGCCCGCAAACTTGCCTATTTTGCTGAACCTAGCCATATCATTGTCACATCCCAAAATTTTGGAATGTGAAAATAAATAAAAAAGGAACCATGTATGTTTGAATTGATTGAAATTTCACAAGAATTAAAACTTTTTGATTTATTTAAAAGCCTTATTAGAAAAACCATTTCAAACTTTCTATTATTCCTTGAAGAACTTATTTGAGAAAATAAGAATCCAAAATACTATTTTGTATCTAATCAAACCTATGCAAGCTTGTTTGCAAAAGAATTATTTACCAAATGATTTATATAAAATAAAGTAAGCATTACTAACAATGTGTTTGAAAATAAATATCAAAATATTATAAAATATTTCCTCTGATTTCAAAAGATTATGTTGAAACCCTATTTCCAATTTCATTATGAAAGTAAAGGTCCATGGGTCATTTCATAAAGTTTTTATGAAAATAAAGTTTATCTTTGAAAAATGTATGTCTTACTATTTTAAAACTTTATGTTGAATTTTAGAAACTGGTTTGAATCAATTTGAAGCACAAATAAAAAAGTTATGAATTAATCAAGAAAGCAGAAAAGAAAAGAAGAAAAGAGAAAAAATATATGAAAAAGGGCCAGGGGCACCGTTCCGGCCCAGAACCAGAAATGAGCCCGCGACCCATCTATCATTCCCAAACCTGTACCCTCTCTTCTCTCTCTCTCACTGACAGTGGGACCCACCTGTCATCATCCTCCTCCAGCCGAAATTTCCGCCGGTGACCGAGTCTGTGCAGTAACTCCTCCCTCCCTCTTCAATCCAGTGATTACCTGCCCCATTCATCGTGTGCGTGCACCTAAAAATAGCCCTCGACTCCCTCTCCATTTCCCCCCTCCTTCCTCTCTGGATTACGCCGCCAGGCCGGCAAAATCCCTCGCCGGAGCCCACAGGTACCTGCGACCATTCTTGCTCGATTCCGGTGACTCCAGGAGATTTCGCCACCTCTTTTTGGTACTGAGTGACTCCACTACTCTGTGCGCACTTCCCTGTAAGTTTTTGCTGCCCAGAACCCTCTTGTTTCGTCGATTTCAACCATACCCGAAACCTCACCGCCGCGCTGCTAACTCCAGCCTGCTCTCGTTGCCGCCACAGGAAGGAACAGACGACTCAATGCTCCGAAACCTCTTCCCCACACCAAGACGAGGACCGTGGGCACCTTCCCCGACGCGAACGACCACGGGAGTGCAGCCGCCGTTGACGACAGAGCCGTCCGCCACCGCGCCCGTGTTTTTTGACGACCTAACGGTCAACGCCGGTGAGCCACTCTCCCAGATCTGTTTTCATCCGTTAGATCTAGATCCAAGCGTCCAAAATAGATCACTTAACCGAAGAGTTACGGGATGATCTGGACCATCGAAGCATCATAAAATCCTACGGCCCAAATCATCGATCCGGCTGAACCGGTATCGGCCAGTTAAGACACACCACGTGTCAGCCCCTGATTTAACCCCGGATCTAAATTTGTTTTAAAAATAGAAAATAGTGAAAACTTTGAAAAATCATATCATCTGTTTTATAGATCCAAAAATTGCAAATAATATGTCTATAAATCCAACTATTTTGAAATAAAATTTGACTTTCCAACTATTTTCAAAATATTCAAATTTAAATTTGTGAGTTTGAGTATTTTTGACATAGTTCAAATTCTATAAATCCTTTTCAGTTGATTGTTTTTGCAATAGGATCATATTGTTTTCCTCTGTCTAGTAGAACCACTGCACAAATTATTTGGGCCAATTATCTCAAATATTCAAATTCAAATGAGGATTTGAGTATTCTCTCTAGATTTATTTCTATAAATGTCTTGGGCATAATTCTTTTTGCAAAATTGCTTATCTTGATACTAAAAACCCACCAGAATACATCACACACATTTTTTCACACGGTTCCAATAGTCAACTCCACTAGTTCATCTTTTTGCAAGATATAGATGTGTTATTTGAGCACCTTGCAAATGTCAATCCTAATTACTATTGGGCACTTTGTGCTATATGACTATTGACCCACCCACAATGGTGTGAAATATCGTAAGTCCTAATAACCATCCCACTCTACCATGACTTAGTGAAAATTCTACTGTATATCCTTGCCAAGTGCAAAACTATCAACTCCATCTTATCCAAAATTCTTCTAAGTATTTTGACTTTTCCATCCAACACTATGACATAGAAGTTTTCCCATATCAAGACCATGGAGAAGAAGTTGAAGAGAAGACAAGAAGTTGAAGGCAAAACAAGAAGATGAAGAAAAGACAAGGAGATGAAGGAAAAACAAGAAGATCAAGAGGAGAGAGCCCAAGTCAAGAAGATGAAGGAGATAGACCTCAAGACTTAGAATATATCCATCCAACTTCTCAACCTAAGCCTAAGATTTTTCCCTTGAACTAATTTTGCTAAGTGTTTGACACTCCTTAAACAATTTAGAAAACACCCATCAATCTTTAGAAATCCTTGACTTAGACAATCTCTCCATCCATGTCAAGTCAACTTCATCTTTTGTAAAATTATCACTAAGACACTTTGAAGACTAAGCTAAAACAAATAAACCCTTTTGTTGTCTTGTTTGATTATGTTGCCTTGAATGGTGTGTTTATGTTGTGTTACTTTCTATCTTATAGTTGTATGGAGAGCCACATGTGTTGATTAAGAGAAGTACGATCTTCAGAAATTTCTAAGGCAAGTGTCACTCTTGTTCATAAAATTCCCAATGTTTTACTATGCATATAGTGTTTCCCTTCTTTTAATAATATGTATGTGTAGATTGTTATGCTTGTTATCTCCTATTTAGAAAATCCCTGATTAACCTATTAGAAGAAACACCATAAGTGTAGATTGCTTAGTTGTGCTATAGAATTCGTGGTTGGGATTCCACATGTTCTTTTATTAAGTATGAAAACTATGTTTTGCAAAAACTAAGAAAACAACTAAGTTAATGAAACACCTAGGTGGAAATTGGTAAGATGGATTTATGTTGAGTGGTTACCCCGGAGCCATCTCTATGGCGGTCGTGTGTATCTCACTTGTGGACGACCACCCAGGAACAAAGAGATTGGAGACGTTCAAGTCGTGAAGCTTCCAGTGCAACCACGAGTCATATGGGCTCTGTCTTGACTAACTAAGTTGCGAGAACTCAGCCAGACGGACAGAGGGTGGTAGTGAATTGTAGGATCGAACGCGTCTGGGTTGGTCTGAGGGATTGCTTCTGAAAGGTCTCATGTTAGTCTTCACTTGGCCATTTGAGCAAAATGAGCATGATGGCAAAAGAGGTTGACTGAGTCTTGTGGGAAAAGTGCACCACCTCTGCAGAGGGTTAAAAACTAAGTACTTAGCTGTGTCCCCGGTTACGGACAATTTTGAGCGACATGATTTTGAAGTTGTTCAAGGATCTCCTCATCCCAACTTCTTAAAATTAAAACTTGAAGGGTTAACAAGGGATTGTTGTGTGATCATAATTATGTGCACCCGGTCGATTCCTGTGTGTGCATAATTAACTAGGGGCACCTGGTCGATTCCAGTGTGTCCAATAGTGTATTAAAAAGAGAATTGAGATCTTTTGAAAAGTAGGATAAACAATTGCTTTTTCTGCAAGCTTAGCATGAAGTCCACTTAGCCAAATATTCATGTAAGTGTTAGGCTCCATATATGTCCACCAAAAAGTGACATCTTGCCAATACAATTCAAGTGTATTGACCCTTTGTGGTTGCAACATTTCATGTTGCAGGTTTTGACGATAAGAAAGGTACGACATGGTTATGAGTCTACCCGCAGCATGTTCGCCTGTGGCACATGAAGAAGAAGGACTCCATGCTATTTTTGATTTTGTTGTAAACTCTGATGGCTTTATGCTATGAGAATTGTAAAGTTGTATTTATGTAATTGCTGGATCATGCGATGTAATACAATGACCCTTGTTTCTTGATATTACATCTTAAACTATGTGTGCTAGCGTTGATCCAGGGACTAACACTGAAAAGCATAGGGATCGTCATCTATAAAAGGTGAGGTCACTACAGATGGTATCAGAGCATTGTGTTGCCATTAGGTTCGTGACCCTAGGATTGGACAAAAACCCCTTAGAAATATAGGAGTTGCTTTTATTTCTAACTAAAAATTTACACACTCATTATCTCATAAACTCTTCCCTTAGTCATTTTGTCTCTACTTCTCTTCATTTCAACTCAAAGACGAAGAGCTTCAACTTCAACACCTCAAAGGACTTAGAGATCCACCCACCTCTATCATCAAAGGAAGAAAATTGAAGGAGTCTAGAAGAAAAGGTCTAAGCATCAATAGTTCTAGGACTTAGAGATTTTTACGAATTATCTTGATAACAATAGGACCAACGAACTGCTTTGCAAATGATGAGCTATTTGCCCCACTCAAATAGAATGACAAGATGATGAGCAATATTTGGAGATACCCTAGGATTTAAAAATTTGTCCAAGTTTTACCTTATTGTTATAATATTCTTTCACTACTTATTCCGTTGTTTTAAAATCCTTTAGATGGCCAACATCAACAAATCCGTCAAGAAAGGACCCGTGATGACCATGACCCTGAAGTGTGAGACTGAATTTCCCAAAGCACTGAAGAACATCATGTTAAGCATGGGAATGCAAGGAGAAGCTGTCTACAAGGGATTCCCCGTGATTGATAAAGGTCAAGAATATTGGTGGGTACAACTCCACCTATACAAGAACAAAGAAGACGACCCCAAGAAGATGGGACTCTGGATGTTTACCAACTTCGAGATGTATCCATCATTCCTCGACTCTGCAAGAAGCACTACATGGAAGCTATTGAAGAACTTGGAGGAAGACTCAAGTATAGACTGCACACCACCTAGAAGGACCCCAAAAATGAAAAGAGTAGACTACTACCTGGAAGACATCCAAGAAGCCCTAGTTGGACCTCCATTTAAGATCTATGTAAGAACAACATCATAATACGTTATGATTATATCAAATTGTGGTATGACCATACTAGTTTGTTTGTGGTTGAACCATGTTGCTTGATGTGATGAATGCTTGTTAGATCTTGATTGTAAGGTGAATTGCCTTCGAACTTTTGTGTATGGGTAGGGTTCCTTTTTAGACTCTTTCTATCTATTCATCTTTATTCAAACCCAAACAAGTGTTTTCTTGACAAGCCTCCATGAAAACAACAACATTATCAGCTCCAGCTAAAGATGCTCAGCATCAAGAAGAAGAAGAAGAAGCTTAGAACAAGAGATGGAAAACCGAAGGATCTGCAAGCTAAGGGATTTTGCCATATAAGAGTTTACGCAAACCACTAGCTAAGGATTGATAGATTTGTTTTCTAAAAAATCTTAACAGGAATTGAAACATGGATTCAATATCCATAGAATCTTTTGTCAAAACTAGTGAGGTTGACCAAGAGTTAGTGTACGAGATGTACCAAACTGAAATACAAGGTAATAATTGGGTGCGTTATGGATTGGCCCCCATGATGACTACTCAAATTGTTCGCTCTTGATATGAAGAATGGTAAATCTTGAGAGAAATACCTACAAGAGAGACGATGTTGTTAAACCTAAACCATAGGATGGATAGGCTACTATACCCTTATAAAAGGCAAATTGTTGCCAAAACATAGGAATTCGGTGAGGATGAACCACAAGCTTACCGTTGAAGATCACTTGCAATGGAAGATGACCCGGTGCCAAGTCAAAACCAAGGTGTGTCCCGTCTGAACCCAACACCTAGACTACCCACAAAAGTTTCTTTTAAGGGTGGTAGCCCACCTAGTACCCCAAACCCATCTTTCTTTCTAGCCTCTCCAAATCTCGGGGACAAGATTTCTTTTAAGGGTGGTAATTTGTCACATCCCATAATTTTGGAATGTGAAAATAAATAAAATAGGAACCATGTATGTTTGAATTGATTGAAATTTCACAAGGAATTAAAACTTTTTGATTTATTTATGTAACACCTCACTTTTTGTGGACCAAATTAAAACCTTGTCTTAATGATATTCTTGAGTGAATTAAAAACTTTTGAGCTTGTGTGCTATCATTCATGATTTCATGTGTGTACAGGTGCATGATTTCATGTGAATGTGTGTGTGTGTGAATTGTGACATGTTATCTTTTAAACACATGTGCATTAGGGACTAGGTTTAGTGTCATGATTT
The DNA here is from genome assembly GCA_007115705.1 of Dactylis glomerata. NCBI lineage: Eukaryota > Viridiplantae > Streptophyta > Magnoliopsida > Poales > Poaceae > Dactylis > Dactylis glomerata. The sequence goes on along the minus strand of QXEO01002107.1, from coordinate 2,764,667 downwards.
TATGCATGAATTTTTACCCTAAGCTCAGCTAGCATGTACCAAAGATCTTGGTTAGTCTTTTTGCTTAAAACTCATCACCTATCTTTTTTTTTCTTTTTTTTCCCCTTAATCCGAAATTGGAGACATCTCCAATTCCCTAGCGAAACTTGTTCAAAAATCCCCAAACTTTGGCCTTGTCCTCTTAACCATGTTTGAAACCTTGGGGACTATTTTGATAGATTTTCAAATCTAGTTTGAGTAAATTCAAATTTTGAATTTGAATTTCGGCCATGCAAACCCTAGCTCCCTAGCCTTCCTCTCTTCTCTCTTTGTTGTCAAGCAGAACCGACCAAGGGGGGGGGATATCTGCATTGCCTCTCCCTCTCTGCAGCCTAGACGATCTTGGCAAGATTTATCTTCTTTTCGTATCCAGTTGGACTCGAGGAGGAGGAGAAGCCCAAGGCCGACGCCCCTGCCAGAGCCCTCTCCTCCCTATTTCCTTCAACACCGCCACCACTGCCAACCCCCAATGGGCTTGCGCCGTCCCTGCCGACCTTCTCCCTTGACCCCACGCTGCAGAGACCGAGCCGTTACCCCTCGCTCACCCCTGGGTCGACGCAATGCCTGCAGTGGACACCGATGCGAGCAGGACCAGCACCGACCACCTCCAGATCCGTCACCTCGCCACCAGCCTCGTGCTGACCCCCGTGAGCAATTCTCCGAGCCACCCCTGCCTCAGACCTACTGTGCACCACGCCCCGACCATGCCAACCGGACGCCATCGAGCCGTCCAGCACGCCTAGAGCGTGCGTCCCGTTCCCGTGCACGCACGCATCCCCCGACACCACGACACCCTCGACCTTCACTGCGATGCACCGAAATGCCCGCGCCGTGCACCGTTTTGCCTGCAACGGCTCTGAACCTGCACGCTTAGCGGCCAAGCCAGCCAGCCACCGACGCCCCAACCCTGCTCCCTGCACTCAGTGCACGACGCCGCCCCGGAGAACCGCCCACGATGCCCAATGGCATCCATCGCCGGTGCACCCTAGACTGTGCCCATCTGGCGATATAAAACCCGAGGCCACCTCTGGAACCCTCTCCTGTCGCTCATTTGCCCCCTCTCCCACTCCTCTCACCACTGCAGAGATTGGGAGGCCGATCCCCGGCCTTCTCCTGCTGAGGGGACCTCGCCATCACCGATGGCCACCGGGCAGTAGAAGGAGGAGGTTGCTCATCACGACGTCCTCTCTGTCTTTTCTCTGCTCGGTTGAGATCCTCTCCCTCTCCCCAGACTCACCCACCTCGTTTGTTTCCAGGACTAGCCAAGGCCGACGTCGCCATTGCCACCCTCTGCCGGAGTTCGTCTCGACGGCCTCGGCATCACCTCGACCCCTGCAGCTCGTGCATGCGGATCACCTGGACCCGGACTTCCTTCTGATTCACCTTCGCCGCCGATCCCCAACCTCGTCGGACTACAGACGCCCTCGGTGAGCCTCTGGCTACCCTGCCCGACCGCTCTAGGGTTTGCTCGCATGCATGCAGGGCCACGCGGGGACGACGACCTCTGGCCGTCGATCGTCGTCTAATCGGATGGCCAGGGGTAGCCCGTACCCCTTCGATCGCAGCTGGGCTTGCCGGCGAAGCAACGGGCCGATCCGGCCCTTTTCTTTTTTTCATATATGAATTTCTATGATAGATTTGTACTGCTGCATTCAAAATTGCTTAGAAAATCTTCTAGGCATCAAAATTTGGTGATTCGAATTTCCCTGTGATCCCTACAGTATTGCCTAGCCTCTAGTACTGCATGCATGATTTTTAGGACCATGGATATTATCTGAGGATTATTTGTTGTAGATCTAGGGTTATATTACGAAAATGTGTGATTCCAATTTTCAGTGATGCCTTGTTGTATTGTGAAGCTTGACAAACTGTATTTGCTATTTAGGAGCATTGTATTGCCTGCAGTAATTATTTTAGTGATATTAGTTTTCTGCCTTGATTTATTTATTGTGCACAATAGGATAATTATTTGTGGGTGATTCCACTTCTGGTGGGTTATACATTGCATTAGCTTCCCAGAATGGTCTCTGGTAGAATTTTAGGACCTATAGAAAGTTTTAGGGAATTGTATTGCTATTCTACTGTTAAATGGGAATAGAAAATTCATTAAAATTCACCTTTTTAATCTTTTTGTTTGATTCCAATTGTGTTGGTTCTGTAATGTTGTTAGCTACCTGTAATAATGCTGGATGCCATGTTTTGATTAACTATGATACCTGCAAGTTGTTTGTTTGTGAATAGGGTTACTATGCTAATAGAAATTGCTTGTTATTATTATATTAGTTTATTCTTTTGTAAAATAGATATTGGCTCAGATATCTGAACATGTTTGTTTCTGATACTCAATTCTTGAGTTGTGTGATGCATGTTTTGGTTGTGAATCATGTATGCTTGCATGCTTATTGTGTGTGTTGTTGATTTTCCAGCGATAGACTCAAACGATGAGTGTGCGGAGGAAGGGGAGGTATTTGAGTATCAAGAAGAAGGAGATCAGGGACAAGCCAACCAAGGCAAGCCATCTACTTGTTGCATATCTGAATCCTACTAAGTCACTATGCATTGTTCTACTATTGTTTTCTTAATATGCATTATTTTCTATATTCCTATTATTTCCTATATAGCAATAATTGATGACTTAGCTCCACAAGTCGACTTGATATCATCTCACAAGATGACACCCTTGACACCTACTCAACACCCCTATATTAGAGACTTGATGGTTAGCATCATGGTCTTTGGAAAACTCTTAGTGGAGCCAAAAACTCTAGGATGGGAGAACTCTCGGAAAAGTTTCGAAAATGGTTTCGAAAACCTTGCAATAGTATCCACTCCACTGAAATGTTTTCTAAAGGATTTTGGGACAAATGGAATTGGGATATGGAAGGAAAGGAGTTGGTGGTTTTAGAAAAGGCATTGGTGTTTCTTTGTAGTCGCTTGGAGCAATTAACCCATGCAACCACATTACCCCGGTATGGGACGAGGCTTAGTTCGAAGTTTATCTGCCTTAGTGCAGGGAGCCTCACAACTATATTATGGTCTGTAGGACCCCAGAATCCAAGTTGCCGCCAGTTTGTGGGCAATAGTAAATAGGGATCCTTCGGGATTTATCCGGCCGGAAGACACTTGGGTTCTCCCGCCGTGGCGCCGGAATTACTCTCTGAAGGAGGTACTGCCGGGGTGTGCCGGGGAGGTAGACTTCAAAAGGGTAGGCACTCGTACTAAGTTGGATAGATGGAAGGCTCTGATCGATTATCCGAACCCCGCATACTTGTGTATGACGGTCTGTGGTGGTATCCCGACGGATTTATCGGATGGTGTGGGTAAAGTGTACAACCTCTGCAGAGTGTAAACCTATTCGAATAGCCGAGTCCTCGGTCATGGACGGTTGTAAAGATCACTACATTGCGCAATGTCAGGTTTTATTTTTATAAATGGTTTTCAAGAAAAACAGAGTTTGTGCCAAACGGAGTACTTGGAGGGTACGGCCTAGGCATGGGTGTGGATCGGAGTACTTGGAGGGTACTGCCGACGACTTGAGGTGGTCATGTCTGATTGACCACCGATCTTATCTTACAAAGGAGTTTCCCCCTTTCCTAGAGCTTTCCCTATAAACGTTTTATAAAAATGTTGCAGGTTGATTTTTAATTTTAGTCATTAACCCGTGCACCTGCACGGTCTAGATATTTTTAGATTAAACATAGATACTGAAATTTAACCATGTTTCTTATTAATTTTTATTTTCTCCACAAACTGGACTATAAGAAAATTTACAAATACTTTTGAAAGATTGCCTGTGAGAGCATATAACACCTTGCATCATAATTTGAAGGGTTGAAATTCATATTTCTTCAGTTAGTATTCAATTGGAGTATTTTTTTATGATCTCATTAGCAATTTCTAACTTGAGCACAATTTGTATTTTTATTTTTTTATAAACTAAAATACTTAATTTGACCGTTTCACATATTGTTATAACATGTAAAAGCCTAAAAGCGGAGGTAATATCAGTCTTGAAAAGTTATCGTCCAAACTCTTTAGAATTTATAAATCCGTACACTAAGAAGTTCAACGCATCAGACCAGGAAATAATCATTATGGCATAGTATTGAATAGAAAATCTATACATGAACCACTGAAATTAATCCCATTCTAAATTCCATGCATCCTATTGCTTGACTACTCAATGGGAGGATAGCATAATACATGCGGAAGTAATTTCTATTTAATATAAACCCACGAATAATAATCATGCATTTACTACAGTAGATTTTTTTATTCAATTTAGATTATTGGTTTTCAAAAATAAGTTGTGTATGCTGGTATACAAAATTAAGGTATCTAGAAGGAAGACACAAAACTTTTCAGGCAAAGAAGTGAGGAGGAAGGAAAAATATATATGTGAATTGTTGAGCTCGGGAGTTGGGATACACTACACGCATCAGTTTATTTACGTGCTCCTTGTACGGCTGAGGAAAGGCAAAAGTGCAACAAATATGAACCAACAGTTGGTCAGTCTCTTTTAGAGAAATGGAACAATTGAAGAAGAATAGGATGTAAATATTGCAGGAGCATCACCGTTTGCTGTGTCAAGTATAGTTGGAACATCTCGGAGGACAATAAGGGCGTAATTTTTTTTACCTCATTGCAAATTCGGTGGAGATATTAAGAAGACGTACCCAACATATAATTCATCTAATTTCCATAATATGCTCACGTCTGTCCAGTAATTCTGCTGTACGCATAGCAGAAATCTTGTTAGCGATTGCCACAGACACTGGAAATTTGGCACCGAACACACGTATTATATACTAGAACCGTAAGCGCGCTTTACCGCGCCGCTGATCCTTTTGTTCTCTTTTTCGTCTTTCCGAGTTGGATAGATATGGTCTACATTTACTTTGAACCAGATTGGCGGTGTGTGTCTTCTTTTCCGATTACACCTGTTGGGCCATTGCATTCAAAAAGTCACTTTTCATTTCTAGTTGATCAGACATAGTAAAAACACATTTTCATGTGCTCATTCCAAGTAATCCTCTTTATCACTACCAGCAGAGTAAGTAAAACACGACATCGTCTTCACCTTTTCAGGACTCTCATTTGAAATAATATCTTGAACAATATGATATGTTTATGAGCTGAAATTACAACGCTCTATTAATCCAACTAATAATAAAAATATTTGTTTCCTTTATATTCCAAATTCTTTAAATTAAACATCTTTCCAAATTATCTGTACCATCAAAGATGTCTCTCTAGGTACTAACTTAAGTGCTTCATCGGGATGCTGATAAGAATGTCTCCATTAAGATATTAACTTCCTTTTAAGAAGCCTTGGTCGGGATGCTGATAAAAATGTCTCCAATGAGATATACTAACCTCCTTTAAGAACCAGAGGACAAAGTGTAAATAGGCTTGTATGTTCTCACTAGCTTTGCTTAGGCAACAACTCAAAACATAACAATCTCATGTACTTTAAGGCCATACCTCCGTGCAGTTTAGGGTCTGTTTATAAGCGCCAATAAATTTTCCGCTGTCTTCATTTTACCCCCAAAACAGTTCGCGATCAAATTCTTCATCTTATAACAATTTCTTCATTCCACATCTTTTTATCTACAGAAATTTAATGGAACTGAAGGATTATCATAGGTAAAATACTTCAAATCTTTTGTGCTTGTCGAGAGCTATGACATCCAGGCAATAGCTTACTGTGAACTAAAAAACATAGGTGTAGCTCTTTGGAAACGCCTAAAATTCATCAATACTGGCACATCTCAGCTCACCCAACATTGTTTTGGAAGAAAGGAAATGAGATGAAGAGGTATATTGATCCGAATGTGTTTACACATAACTTGGTATATGACCAAAAGCCTGAATTTGTTTGGTAATTCACATCACCAATGTGACACTAATTTTGTCTTTTCACCATACTTCGGGAATAAGCACATAGGTAGGATTTCTTTTACAAAACATGTATATTGGAGTAAATTTCTGAAACGAATCCTGAGAGTTAGCACAATGTTATACCATGACAATCTGAGGATTAAGCATACAAGGGCCAGTCCAGCCATCAAACTGAAATAATATGATTAGCTCTTGAAAACCTACCACTATAAACAACGGCAACATAGTGGCATACAGTAGCTTCTCTTCACTGCTACCATAGCACGATAAATTAAAAATTCATGTTACAACACAAATAATTCACTCCCAATGACAATGGGGAGATCATTGAGAATGCCTAGATTCCTAAAGTAATGTTGCCTACCATAATTAAAAAGAAAAGGTCTATTAAAAAAGTACAAATGCCTAAGAACAAAGAAATATTATATTAGTGAGAACCCATACTAATCATATTTGCTAATATTGAGGGAAGGATACATCAAGGTTTCCAGGAAACCAAACACCTATTTGGTGTAGCTAACAATAAAATGCTAAAATGTGTAGTGGTACAGAAAGCAAAACACTGACTAACCGATAATTCATGCTACATACTCCCTCCATGCCGGATTATTGGGCAAATGTGTATTTTAAGAACAAATTTAACCATTAATTTTAATCAAGAAAATATAAAATATTTAACATAAAAATTATATCATTGGAAGGTTCTTTTGATTATGAATCCAATGGTATAATTTTTATATAATATATCTTATATTTTTTTGATTAAAATTAAAGGTCAAAGTTTATCTCGAAGTACATAATTGCCTTATAATCTGGCATGGAGGGAGTATGTCTAGTTGCAAAGTTTGAAAGCTATTAAGTGGAACATAATAGTTGAAAGAAAGGTTTGACACACAGAAAGCATATTTATTTCCTTAATGTGAACATTGATGAGGGTGATGTTTTTCATTACAGCACAACCTTGTCCAGGCAACCTTTCTTAAGAACCTTGTATGGCTGACCGATAAGAAAAAAAAGTCATTGCACACCCATCTCATCCCTAGATAAAAAAATTGGCACCAAAAAAATTAAAAATGTGGTGAATTATCATATTATCCACAAAGAGAATATTAGCCTTCATTTATATTATTGTTGCATACCGGAGTCAACCTTTAGGTTGTACAAACATTTCTAGCATACATATCAATGCAGAAGCAAGAAGCGTACTGGGAGTTATACCTGTGTGCACAAAAATGCCAGAAGAAAAAACATTGGCGCCCAGATGTTGAAAGTTATGCCACTTTTAAGATATTCTTCAAAATGAAACATATAGCCTGAATTATTAGTAATTCTAGCTTTTTAAGGGCTATTCTCAAAAGATGAATTACATACCATTGATTTATGTAACTGATAGTTCACACTGTAAAAAAAATTACTAATTGTTTATATTGAGGTATAATTTGTTTTTTTGAATTAATTTCTTAATGGAGGAGGACTATCCTGATGTGTTTGAGGTGTTAGAAACTCAGAAAACAACTAATATTGGCAGCCATGATTTCTGTATCAGAGGTAACAGTATTAGCAAATACTATACACTAATTTCGGAATATATAAGAAAATAGAATTAATATTCAACATGCATAGAGCAGTGTCTTGATGATATGGCAAGGCATATCTTTTGCCGATTATATTTATCTGAGAGAGATTTATGATAAAATCTACCATAACCATCCCAACGATTTCTAGGCAAGCATCCTAATTGTGGCAATATGTTAATATTGAGCTAATTAGGGGTATTCATAATTTAAGGTCAATTTTTGGGAAATAGATAACTAATCTGATTACCAGTTGAGAAATCAGAAAATGTTTTACCAGCCATCACTATCGGATTTAGGTCATATGCCGATTGCCGGTATGTCTGTGATTCTATTAAAAGAAATGGAACAATTATACGCTGATGATGATGTGCCTCCATCGTCAGAATGTTCAGTAACTGTAATTTAATCAAGGACAGCTTCTTTAATTTTATCATCACAATAATCTGCATGAAATGATGCTCTGATTCTTATTACATACTCCCTTCATTTATAAATATAAGATGTTTTAGATTTATAAAGCAAATGTATCTAGACACCATTTAGTATGTATATTCAACTGAATCTACACACTAAAAGCTTCACGAAGCCAAAACATCTTATATTTTGAAACGGAGAGAGTATTTACCTGCACCCGCATGATGTTTCCCTTGTGCATACAATTAAATGAAGAAATCAAGTTGCTTAAGAGCCATGCGATAAACTCTGAATCAGCATATATGTCACATGATATTTTTCTAGTTCAATCTCAAGTTCTCAACCTATTAGGCATCTCATATCGCACATGAAGCAGCTAACCATCAAACTTTGCATGTACCAATTCCATCCACATGCGTCACGAAGTACCATGCAGAATCCATTATAGGTTAGAAAAAACATCAAACCTCAGCGTCAGAGGACGACGGAGTTGCGTGGATGCCGGAGAACCACGGCCATAACCCACGAATTTGGCGTCCCTATCAGTGCCCAGATCGGCTTCAATCCTTCCCGATCTATGTAATCGCTTCTGGTTCCGTCCTTCCATGTCCAGAGCTGGAGAGGGAGGAGAGATGCCTTCTAATATTGGTGGAACTCTGCGCAGACCCTGGAGGCGGCCAGGCGGCCGACGACGTTGCTTAGAAGGACGAAGGCGAGATTGGCCGATCAGCGAGGATAGGGCACAACAGACCACGTCGGTAGATTTCGGGACTCCTCGACGGCTGCACGTACTCTGTTTCAAACAATTTTTTGCGGGGATAGGTCGTTTCATCTAATGGCTTTTGTTAACTCCAGCAAAGATCGGACGATTAAAACATGATTGTTGGCAAGGATTAACGTGAGGGCTCGTATGGTGCCTCCAATTAGTAAATATAAGATGTATAAATTTTGCACACTTGAGTAAGTCATTAATAAACTCTACTCTAAAATTTATGTAGATGGACGCTCCTACTGCACACCGACAGATCGGCACTCACGAGGACGTGTTGATCTTTGAGCGCGACTTGGTTGAGCTGGCTGCGCGCCTTGGACGTCCGCGTCCCGAGGTGCGAGGCTACCACCTATTCGAGGAGGGTACCCGGGAGCTGGCGATCCAGGTGGTTTACCAGGTCCATGGGAAGGAGGTCCCGCCTACCTCACCGGAGTTCACCTTCGAGGTGATCGAGCGCAACTAGGGCGATGGCTTGATGCGTGTTCTGTGACACGCCATCTCGCGCCTCATCCACCTTCACTACAACAAGCTACTTGGTACCCGCTGCGAGCACTACGGGAGGGTCAACTTCGATGGCCTTCCCTACCAGGCCGCCGCGCACACCCCCTTCAGCCGTCACTTCTGCCACACGGAGGCTCTGCTTCACCACACGCAGGAGCATCTGGACCACATCCGGATGGTGGCCGACGAGAGAGGACTGGAGCTAGCCGTCCTTCGTGAGGACCTCCAGGAGTCTATCTTCTCACGTCACCGTCTCCTCTCTGCCAAGAGGAAGATCATGAAGAAGAACAAGGCTCTTAGGAGGCGCGTCCGCGAGTTGGAGGAACACTTGGCTTCTCTTGAGAGCCACGTGTCCGAGCAAGAGGAGGAGACCGCCGAGCTCCGCAAGGAGAACGAGGCGGTACTTGACCGCGATGATGACCACCAGGAGGCCTTCGACGAGGAGCCCGCTAGCACCGACGATGATGACCGTGGTAGCGAGAGCGGTGATGACCGCAACGCTATCCTGGACTTCTACGCTCCTAAGACTCCTAGCGAGGAGGACCCCGAGGAGGTAGTTCCCCACGTTAGCGGCGATGAGTAGTTCCACCATCCTACCCCTCTCACGTAGGTTGCCGCGTAGTGGTTAGATTACTCCCTTTTGCGTACCAGTGTTGTATGGTCTAGCGTGAACCATTTGCTATGTGTGTTGTATGAGACTCTGTGTTATGTGTGTGCCTGGACATGTGTGGCACTCTTTTGCTTGTATATATTATGTATGCCTGGACTTGTATGCATGGTTCTTGATGGAGCATGTTATGTATGGCTGCTATGGATAATATGTTATGCATGAGTTTAGTTCTTTTATTTGAAGCATGCCTAAATTTCCTTGTTATTAATCTCACAAAACAACTTCTCTCCAGAATGGCTCCAGAAATGTGAGGCCAAGCTGGAGGCAATCCGCCACCACCCCCTGAACCCAGCATGGAGCAGCTGGTGCGGCTCATGCTAGAAGATCGCGAAGCCGCGCGAGCCGAGCTCCAAGCCAACCTCGCTACCCTTCAGCACCTTGCGCAAATTGCCACACACCACAACAACCATGGTGGCAATGACGACGAGGAACCCCGCAACAAGCTTAGGGATTTCCAAAACTCAAACCCTCCAACCTTCACCAAGTCCACCGAACCTTTGGACGCTGACGATTGGCTCCGCACCATCGAGAACAAGCTCAAATATGCGGGAGTTGGAGAGAACGAGAAAGTGCTCTACGCCACCCACTTCCTAGAAGGAGCAGCGGGTGCATGGTGGGAGAACGTTTGTGCCATGCAGCCCGAAGGCCAAGTAATGACTTGGGAAGCCTTCAAGACCAAGTTCCGCAAGGCTCACATTCCCTCTGGACTTATCAACATCATGCGCGACAAGTTTCTCAACCTCAAGCAAGGTGGTATGAGTGTCACCGAGTACCTCGACAAGTTCACCACCTGGGGGAGGTATGCCCCTAATGACATAGACACCGATGAGAAGAAGAGGGAACGCTTCCTGAATGGACTTAAGGAAGAACTGCAAACCTATCTGGTAGTTGTGCCTTACAATGACTTGGAAGCTCTCGTATATGCTGCCATCATGGTGGAAGACAAGAACAAAGCTGCCCGTGAAAGTCGGAAGAGAAGAATGATGAGTCAGGGTGGACCAAGCAGTCAAAGGTCCCGCAGCATGCCCCCATCAAGGTCTCCGCCACCCCCTCAGAGGTTCGCCTCTCAAGCTCCCAGGCCCAACAACCCCAACCGCCAGTACCAAAGCAACCGCCCTGCAAGCGGGAACTTCTCAGGAAGTAACCGCAACACCTCCAATCCCACCAACCACAGCCAGGGAAGCGGCTGCTATACTTGTGGCCAACCAGGACACTTCTCTAAGGAGTGTCCCCTGAAGAAACCATCTGCGCTGAGCCTCAGCGCGCCGAGACCCAATCAGGGTCAAGGCCATGGACCCCCTGGGAAGACTCAGAAGAACCAAGCCAATGTAGCAAGAGGCCGCCTGAACCATGTCTCTGCTGAAGAAGCTGCTGAAGCACCTGACATTGTTCTGGGTATGTTTCTTGTCAACTCCACCCCTGCAAGAGTGCTATTTGATTCTGGTGCATCCCATTCTTTCGTGACCGAGAACTTTGTTACAAAAGGGAAGTTAGAACCAACCATGATGCCTAGAGCTATGCTAGTCCAGATTCCCGGGTCAGTCATGAAAACCAAGAGGAATTGCATAGATGTACCGGTAGATGTCCATGGGGTGTCATTCAAGGGCAACCTGATAATTTTAGGCACAAAGGGTTTGGATGTGGTACTTGGAATGGACTGGATGTCCAAGTACCAAGGTCATATAGATTGCGCCCGAAAAGCTATAACCGTGACCAGCAGTGATGGAGTTCAAATTGAGCACATCGCAACCATGCCATCCCGCAAAGCCTACTACAAGAAGTCTGTCTCTGGGCCAACTCTTGACCAAGTTCCGGTGGTATGTGAGTACCCCAACGTCTTCCCTGAGGAGTTGCCAGGTATGCCCCCTGACCGGGATATCGAGTTCGTGATTGAGTTGATTCCCGGAACAGCTCCCATTGCTCAGCGACCCTATCGTATGAACCCCCAAGAACTTGAGGAGTTAAAGAAGCAACTTGCTGACATGCTCAGCAAAGGCCTTATTCGTCCCAGCGCTTCGCCTTGGGGATCGCCTGTTCTGTTTGTGGACAAGCGAGACGGTACCGTACGCCTGTGTGTGGATTACCGCAAACTCAATGAGGTGACCATCAAGAATAAATACCCACTCCCGAAGATTGAAGACCTGTTCGATCAGCTGAATGGAGCCAAAGTGTTCTCCAAGATTAATATCCGCACTGGATATCATCAGCTGAAGGTCAGAGATTCCGATATTCCTAAGACCGCTTTCACCACTCGCTACGGCCTATTCGAGTACGTCGTCATGTCCTTTGGCCTAACCAATGCCCCTTCCTATTTCATGAATCTCATGAATAAGGTATTCATGAAGTTCCTCGACAAGTTTGTGGTGGTCTTCATCGACGACATTTTGGTCTATTCTAAGACCGAGGAAGAGCATGCAGAACATCTGCGGCTAGTGTTGGGAACCCTGCACGAACACCAGCTTTACGCCAAGTTCAGCAAATGTGAGTTTTGGTTGAAAGAAGTTGGATTCCTAGGCCATGTACTCTTAGCCAGTGGAGTATCTGTTGACCCCTCAAAAATCACCTCCATCATGGAAAGAAAAGCCCCAACCAACCCCACCAAAGTCTGAGCATTCCTTGGGCTAGCCGGGTATTACTGGAAGTTTGTAGAAGGCTTTTCCAGCATCGCTCGCCCATTGACTCAGCTGCTCAAGAAAGATAAGAAGTTTGAGTGGACTGAGAAGTGCGAGCAGAGTTTCTAAGAGCTCAAGAAGAGACTAGTGACAGCTCCTATCCTAACCATGCCCGATATCACCAAGAGCTTCGATGTCTACTGCGATGCATCCAAGCTTGGTCTTGGAAGTGTCTTGATGCAAGATGGCAAAGTTATCGCCTACCTATCCCGTCAACTGCGCCCTCACAAGCTGAACTACCCTACCCATGACCTTGAGCTTGCCGCTGTTGTCCATGCCCTCAAAACATGGCAACACTACCTTATGGGGAATCATTGTGAGATCTACACTGACCACAAGAGCTTGAAGTACATCTTCTCCCAGAAAGAGTTGAACATGAGACAAAGGAGATGGATTGAACTTATTAAGGACTATGACCTAGGCATTCATTACCATCCCGGTAAAGCGAATGTGGTCGCCGATGCCCTCAGCCAAGAGCCTTGCTCCCTAAATGCCTTACTGAAACCAGCCAACCAACCCTAGGCAAGGAGTTCAAGAAGTTCGGACTTGAGCTAGTAAGCCATGGTTTCTTGGCAAACCTTGAGGTCCGACCTACTCTCTTTGACCAGATCAAGGAAGCTCAGAAGGGTCATGAGAGTATCGAAGGCATTAAATGTAGGATGGGACGAGAGGAGGTACCCGGGTTTTTAATTGACCAGGAAGGTGTGCTATGGTATAATGTCCGCCTATGCGTCCCTAGCATCGAGGAGTTAAAACAGCTTATTCTGGCGGAGGCCCATGATACCCCTTACTCTATTCATCCCGGAGGCACCAAAATGTACCAAGACTTGAAGGAACAGTTTTGGTGGCACGGTATGAAGCGAGAGATAGCTTACTATATCGCTCGATGTGACGTCTGCCAGCGTGTCAAGGCTGAGCACCAAAGGCCTACAGGTTTGCTGCAGCCATTAAAGGTGCCAATGTGGAAGTGGGAGGAAGTTGGAATGGATTTCATCACTGGGCTGCCTAGATCAAATCGAGGCCATGACTCTATCTGGGTTATTATTGATCACCTGACTAAGGTCGCCCATTTTCTGCCTGTCAAGACCACCCATAAGGGCCGAGACCTAGCCGACCTGTATATGTCCAGAATTGTTAGCCTCCATGGAGTTCCCAAGGTGATTGTGACTGATCGAGGCACTCAGTTCACCTCAAGATTCTGGAACAAACTTCACGAAGCATTGGGAACAAAACTTTCCTTTAGCACAGCCTACCACCCGCAGACTGGTGGCCAAACCGAAAGGGTAAACCAAATCCTCGAAGACATGCTTTGAGCCTGCGTCCTCTCATACGGGGCCAAGTGGGAGGACCGCTTACCATTTGCTGAGTTCTCCTATAACAATAGCTATTAGGCTAGTCTGCAGATGGCCCCCTTCGAAGCCCTATATGGCCGCAAGTGCCGTACCCCTCTCAACTAGTCTGAGACTGGAGAAAGCCAAGTTTTTGGGCCCGATGTCATCAAGGAAGCCGAAGATCAAGTCCAGCTCATCCGCAACCATTTGAAAGCAGCCCAGTCGCAACAAAAGAGTTATGCCAGCCCAAAGAGGAGACCTGTCACCTTCAATGTGGGAGACTTTGTCTACCTTCGAGTCACACCACTCAAGGGTATGCAACGCTTCCATGTCAAAGGTAAACTTGCAACCCGGTACATCGGACCATTCAAGATCTTGGACCGTAAAGGCGCCATGTCCTACAAGCTAGAGCTGCCCCCAAAGCTATCCGAGTTTCATGATGTCTTCCATGTTTCGCAACTCCGCAAATGCCTCCAAGTCCCTAGCAAGCCCGAGACCTTCAAGGAGATCGACCACAATTCCATTGATTTAAACCACGACCTCACTTATCGGGAGAGACCCATTCGCATTCTTGAAGAAGACGTTCATCTTACTCGTAGACGCAAGATCAAGATGTATAAGGTGCAATGGAGTAACCACACCGAAGACGAAGCTACTTGGGAACGTGAGGATTATCTTCGACGAGAGTTTCCCGAACTACTTCACGCTTAGCTACCGAATCTCGGGATGAGATTCTTTTTAAGGGGGGAAGGTCTGTAACACCTCACTTTTTGTGGACCAAATTAAAACCTTGTCTTAATGATATTCTTGAGTGAATTAAAAACTTTTGAGCTTGTGTGCTATCATTCATGATTTCATGTGTGTACAAGTGCATGATTTCATGTGAATGTGTGTGTGTGTGAATTGTGACATGCTATCTTTCAAACACATGTGCATTAGGGACTAGGTTTAGTGTCATGATTTTATGCATGAATTTTTACCCTAAGCTTAGCTAGCATGTACCAAAGATCTTGGTTAGTCTTTTTGCTTAAAACTCATCACCTATCTTTTCTTTTTCTTTTATTTTTGTCCCTTAATCCAAAATTGGAGACATCTCCAATTCCCTAGCAAAACTTGTTCAAAAATCCCCAAACTTTGGCCTTGACCTCTTAACCATGTTGGAAACCTTGGGGACTATTTTGATAGATTTTCAAATCTAGTTTGAGTAAATTCAAATTTTGAATTTGAATTTCGGCCATGCAAACCCTAGCTCCCTAGCCTTCCTCTCTTCTCTCTTTGTTGTCAAGCGAAACCGACCAAGGGTGGGATATCTGCATTGCCTCTCCCTCTCTACAGCCTAGAAGATCTTGGCAAGATTTATCTTCTTGTCGTATCCAATTGGACTCGAGGAGGAGGAGAAGCCCGAGGCTGACGCCCCTGCCAGAGCCCTCTCCTCCCTATTTCCTTTGACACCGCCACCACTACCAACCCCCAATGGGCTTGCGCCATCCCTGCCGACCTTCTCCCTTGACCCCACGCTGCAGAGACCGAGCTGCTACCCCTCGCTCACCCCTGGGTCGATGCAATGCCTACAGTGGACACCGATGCGAGCAGGACCAACACCGACCACCTCCAGACCCGTCACCTCGCCACCAGCCTCGTGCTGACCCCCGTGACCAATTCCCCGAGCCGCCCTACCTCAGACCTACCGTGCACCGCGCCCGACCATGCCAACCGGACGCCATCGAGCCGCCCAGCGCGCCTAGAGCATGCATCCCGTTCCCGTGCACTTACGCATCCCCTAGCCCCGCACTGCACATGCACCAGAACGGCATCGAGCCCCCGACACCATGACACCCTCGCCCTGCACACGCACCAAAACGCCCGTGTCACGCACCATTTTGCCTGCAACGGCTCTGAACCTACACGCTGCAACGGCTCTGAACCTGCACGCTTAGCGGCCAAGCCAGCCAGCCAGCCACCGACACCCTGCTGCGTGGTTGACGTGGGAGCAGATTGTCCTTGTGCGTGGTGGATAACCAGCCCGTTGGGAACCCCCAAGAGGAAGGTATGATGAGTATAGCAGCCAGTTTTCCCTTAGTTTTAGAAACCAAGGTTTATCGATCAGGAGAGGAGAGACAATAACAACTGAAGGTGATGTGGACTGGCTTAGTAACACTCCAACAAGGGCGCCGTTTAATGATACTTGTTGACTCGTCTTCGGCCAGTAGCAACGCGGAACCTGCACACAACACAACCAAGTACTTTGTTCCCAACTTGCGATGAGGTTGTCAATCTCACCGGTTTGCTTGAAACAAAGATTATGAGCGTATCGAGTGGAAAACAATATAGTATGCGAGTAAAGTAAACAATACGAGTAAAGTAAACAGTGCGAGTAAAGTAAACAGGTATTAGCAATATGATGGAAATAGGACCGGGGTCCACAGTTCACTAGTGGTGTCTCTCCATAGATAAAATAACACATGCTGGGTAAACAAATTACAGTTGGGCAATTGATAGAATAAAGATAACGTGATATGTCAAGAAGATCACTATGAGATTTACTCTGGGCATTACAACAAAATACATAGACCGCCATCCAACTGCATCTATGACTAATAATCCACTCCCGGGGATATCAATCTGAACACCCCAGTAGTATTAAGTTGCGAACAACAGATAATTGCATTAAGCAAAGTGTGTAATGTAAACAAAGCATATGCCCTTGAGCATATGAATGTTGTTTTCTCCCTAGTAGCAACAGCACATCTACCACCTTAGAGGTTTCTGTCACTCCCCCAGGTGAAATAGAGGCATGAACCCACTATCGAGCATAAATACCCCCTCTTGGAGTCACTAGCAACTACTCGGCCAAGATAGCTACTAACAACGGAGAGCATGCAAGATCATAAACAACATAGAGATAACAAAAGATAATATTCAGTACAGCAACTCAATCATAAACACCAATATTCATCGGATCCCAACAAACCAAACATGTAGAATTACATAACGGTGATCTCAATCATGTAGGGCAGCTCATGAGATCTAAACATGAAGCACATGGTGGAGAAGACAACCATCTAGCTACTGCTATGGACCCATAGTCCAAGGTAGACTACTCACTCATCGCTCCGGAGGCAAGCATGGCGATGAAGAAGACCTCCGGTGGCGATTCCCCTCTCCGGCAGGGTGCCGGGAAGAGCTTCTGGACCCTCCCGATCTTCGGGTCGATGGTGGCGGCGGATCGCGATGTGTTCTGGAAATCTGATCGGGTACTTAGGTTTTTTCCGTCGGGGGGTCTTTATAGGCAAAGGAGCGTCGTCAGAGGAGGAGCCAGGTGCCCTCATGTGGGGCCCGCGCGGCCAGGGGCCTGGCCGCGCCACCCCTGCGTGTGGGGCCCTGGTGGCCCCCCTCCGACTCTTCTTCGGATCTCTGGAAGCTTCCGGGTAAAATAAGACTTCAGGAACTTGTTTCGTCCAATTCCGATAATATTTCCTGTGTATCACTTCTCAAACACAAAAATAGCAGAAAACAGGAAACTGGCACTGTGGCAACTTGTTAATAGGTTAGTTCCGGAAAATGCATAAAAGTGCCACTAAGTGTAACGAAACAATAGGCAAATGGTGTGAAAACAAGCATGGAGCATCAAAAATTATAGATACGTTGGAGACGTATCAAGCATCCCCAAGCTTAACTCCTGCTCGTCCTCGAGTAGGTAAGTGATAACAAAAGAATAATTTTTGAGGTGACATGCACCTACACAATCTTGATCATATATGTAAGCATTGGTGAGCTGGGATCATAAGAACTTAAAACATGGGCATGAAGATATAATCATGACAATAAGAACTTAGCAACCATGTTGTAAACATGCAAATGAACACAAACAAAAGATCATGAAAATGAAACAATGAAAGTCAAACGTGTGTTCAAATCATAAGGAAAAACATACAAATGGTTTTCAGCTTGTCCTTTAAAGAGAGCAAAACATAAATGCATAGGACACCTTCAAGTTTAAGAGGGCGACTAGATACAAATAATTTAAGAACAAGTGAAACCAACAATATGAATCAATCAATGAACTTTGGGCCAATGCATATCATACTAAGAATAACAACTATGCTCTCTTAATGGTGCATAAAGAAAGAAGGTGGTGACTCAACATAAAAGTAAAAGAAAGGCCCTTCGCAGAGGGAAGCAGTGATTGCAAGTTTTATAACCTTCAAAAATTATGGTACTTACCGGGTTTGAGCTCTCATTGCCCCCATCATAAGCATCTTGAATGGTTAAAGTTAATGCGAGAACAATTATGATGCATATGCTTGACAAATCATAAGTTGAAAACCTCGTGCCCCGTGAATACGAGTACCCAAACCTCATGCTACTTTACTTAGAGTCCCAAGCAAGGCTCTTGTCATTGTAAGTATATGCATATCATTGAGAACCGCCAATGGGGTACCTCCGTGCCCGATGACATGGAACAAGCCCACACCAAAATGATAGGACAAGCAGACAATGAACACCTCGACATCTCTTTTATTTGCCTTTTGTTTAGCTTTTTATTGTGAGATGCGTCGTCGAATGTTCACCATGGGTATGCTGCAAATTTCCACCATGAATTATGCATGGCTTAGATTGGCGGCCCGGCGTTTCCCTAACACATATACAAACTCCATGATCCCCACAAGATTCCCAATTCATTTCACACCGCGGGCATCCATAAACAAAAGATCACGATATCAACTCAAATAAGAAGTGCAATGTTGAAAGCTTGCCCCATGACAGCATGGATGGGCTAGAATCCAACTTACAACTTGCAAGCATAACAACTCTACATAAGAGACCACAATGTCAAATTTTTAAGAATAGGAAAAAGTAAAGTGTGCCTTCCGGTTCGTGAGAGCTTTACTGACCGAATTTCGCATAACACTGGTAAGAGTTTAATTTGAAGAGAAAATAAAAGCAAGTCAAATTTACTTGGAATAGCAAATTGCTAGTAGGTATGTATGGTGGACACTTTGGAAAACTTTGGCTTTTAGGAGTTGGATGCACGAGTAGAGCTCATACTCAGTACAAGGTGAGGGCTAGCAAAAGACTGGGAGCGACCAACTAAGAGAGCAATAATGGCCATAATCATGCAAAGCGACAAAGCGACATTAAAAGAAGCATACGATGGCATCAAAAGTCAAAAACTAAATGATCATGAAGGCTATTGGCAACTTTGTAAGAGTCTAACATGTGTGAGCATGCGCCAAGTCAACCCAAATAAAGCATCAAGGAGAAAACCAAAATAATGCTTCCATACAATAAAAACAACGCATGATTTTTTCAAAGGCTCATTAAGCAATCTCAGTTATTTGAGACAAGACATGCTACAGCAAAACCACTAAGCATACTATCAAAAAGACATCAAGCATGACATGAAAAAGCCTAAGCAGCAGTCTACACAAGCTCCTTCTTGTACCACTATTTTGCACAAAGCTTTTTCTCTTTTCCAACACCATTTGAAATTTTTATAAACACCTCTTTTGATGAAAACCAATAAAGATCAGAGGCAAAAATACACCTTGATGAAAAGATATGACAAGGTCTGAACGCAAATCAAGGCGAAAACGAAAACCAAAAGCAGTAGCAGAAAAAGAAGAACGCTCGATTTTTAATAAGAGTGAAAACTAGAGCGTTCTTTGCAAATGAAAACGAGTACATCTCCTCCAAAAGAAATTTGTTGGGGTCCAACCATTTATTGAAGCAAACAAACAAACTAAACTAACTAAGAAAACTAAAACAACTGACGCTCCATGAAAAACATATAGTGCATGAAGCAATAAAAATATAGTGTTTTGAAAGGTGACCTGATTTTTGCCGATGAAGAAGGGGTGCCTCGGGGGCATCCCCAAGCTTTGATGCTTGTACTTCTTGGATATTTCTTGGGATGATGCATGGGCATCCCCAAGCTTGAGCTTTTGTCCATTCTTCAACTCATCTCATCATTCTCCAATCCCTACACTTGAAAACGTCCTTCATACAAAACTAAACATAAATCTATTAGCAACTTTAGTGCAAGCATAACATATAATCAATCCTCTATTTGCTTCAGGTTTCAACTCAAAACCACCACATATGTAGTAAATACTACTGTAGCAACCTCTCTAAAAGTTCCGTGATCAAAAGAACTCAAAAGAAAGCGATAAAGTGGCAAACACAAATATTGGCAGAAATCTGTCAAAACTGAACAGCTGACAAAGGTCGAATTTTTGAGGGATTTTCTGTTGCTCAAATCAAAAAGTGTTAAACTAACAAAAGTTTGGATATAACCTGGGGCATATGCACAAGAAATCGCAGGTCCAAAAGATATACAGAGAATTTTCACGAATTTTTACGGTGCAGCACCAAAAACAGTTTCAGGACAGCAACATCTCCAAATCTTTACCTCACTCAAATTAGAGGCTTCTCTTGGCACAAAAACGAAATAAACAAGATAAGGAGCGGTCATTACAGTAGTAATGACTTCCAAGACTCAAATAAAAGAAAAAGTACTGAAAGTAAAAACATTGGGTTATCTCCCAAGAGTGCTTTTCTTTAACGCCTTTGAGCTAGGCGCAGAAAATTGCGAATCAAGTAACATCAAGTGATGAAGCATCAAGCTCATAATTTGCTCTAAGAATAGAGTCAAAAAGTAATTTCTTTCTTTTCCTAGGGAAGTGTTCCATACCTTTCTTTAGTGGGAATTGATATTTAATAGTGCCTTCCCTCATATCAATGATGGCACCTACAGTTCGAAGAAAGGGTCTTCCCAAAATAATAGGACATGAAGCATGGCATTCAACGTCCATAACAAGAAAATCAACGGGAACAAGGTTATTGTTAACCACAATAAGAACATCATTAATTCTTCCCAAAGGTTTCTTCTTAGCAACATCAGCAATAGGAACATCAAAATAACACTTTTCAAGCGGTGGTAAATCAAGCATGTCATAAATCTTTCTAGGCATGATAGAAATACTAGCACCTAGATCACATAAAGCATGGCAATCATAACCATTAACATGCATATCAATGATGGGTTCCCAACCATCTTCTAACTTCTTGGGAACAGAGGCTTTTTGCTTCAACTTTTCATCCCTAATTTTTATGAGAGCATTGGTAATATGCTTAGTAAAAGCAATATTTAGAGAACTAGCATTGGGAGTCAAAGCAAGCTTTTGCAAGAACAAAATAACTTCAGATATATTGCAGCCATCAACATCAAAATCATTAAAAGAAGTAGAGCTATCATCTCCTACACTCTGAAAAATTTTAGCACTCTTTTGAGAAAAAGTTTTGGCAGTTTTAGGCTTTTTAACACAAGGAGTGGGAGTTTTCTCTACACCAATCAAAGTAAGAGGATTGCTAGCATTAGGAGCAACATCATTAGAGGTAGTAATGGTACATACCTTCATCTCTCTAGCCATCTCATCTTCTCTTTCCCACCTGGCATGCAATTCCGCTAACAATCTAATATTTTCATCAATTCCAACTTGAATAGCATTAGCGGTAGCAAAAACATTGTTCTCTTTCACATCATTAGGCAACACTTTTAATTTCAGAAGTTCAACATCATGAGCAAGGCTATCAACTTTAGAAGCAAGAATATCAATTTTGCCTAACTTTTCCTCAACAGACTTGTTAAAAGCAGTTTGTTTACCGATGAAGTCCTTGAGCATTACCTCAAGCTCGGAGGGCGCGGCCCTAGTGTTGTTGTAGGAATTACCATAAGAGTTACCATAACCATTACCATTAGTAGAAGGATACGGCCTATAATTGTTACTAGCAAAATTGTTCCTATAAGCATTGTTGTTAAAATTATTGTTTCTAATGAAATTCACATCAACATGCTCTTCTTGAGCAACCAGAGAGGCCAAAGGAACATTATTAGGATCAACATGAGTCCTATCATTAGCAAGCATAGCCATAATGGTATCAATCTTATCATTCAAGGAAGAGGTTTCCTCAACAGAATTTACCTTCTTACCTAGTGGAGCTCTCTCGGTGTGCCATTCAGAATAATTTACCATCATGTTGTCAAGTAGCTTTGATGCGGCGCCCAAGGTAAGGGACATAAAAGTGCCCCCAGCAGCTGAATCAAGTAGGTTCCTTGAAGAGAAATTCAGTCCTGCATAAAAAGTTTGGATAATCATCCAAGTAGTCAGTCCATGAGTGGGGCAATTCTTTATCATAGATTTCATTCTTTCCCAAGCTTGAGCAACATGTTCATTATAAAACTGAGTAAACTTCATAATATTGCTATGCAAGGATATAATCTTAGCAGGAGGATAGTATCTACCAATAAAAGCATCCTTACACTTAGCCCATGAATCAATACTATTTTTAGTCAAAGACAGCAACCAATCTTTAGCTTTTCCTCTCAAAGAAAAAGGAAACAGCTTGAGCTTAATAATATCACTATCAACATCCTTATATTTCTGCATCTCACATAGCTCAACAAAATTGTTGAGATGAGCTGCAGCATCTTGAGTACTAGCACCAGAGAATTGCTCTTTCATAACAAGGTTCAACAAAGCAGGCTTAATCTCATAAAAGTTTGCAGCAGGAGCAGGTGGTGCAATAGGAGTGCAGATAAAATCACTATTGTTTGTGCTAGTAAAGTCACACAACTTGGTGTTTTCAGGATTGGCCATTTCAGCAAAACGAAAGTAAACAAGTAAAAACAACTACCAAGGATTCTAATTTTTTTGGGTTTTTGATATAAAACGATGCAGGTAAAATAAATAAAGTAAAGCAAAACAATAACAAAGTAAAGGATGTGTGTGCGAAAAACTCCCCTCGCAGAAGTCTTCTCTTCTTCCCCGGCAGCGGCGCCAGAAAAGAAGCTGCTGCGTGGTTGACGTGGGAGCAGATTGTCCTTGTGCGTGGTGGATAACCAGCCCGTTGGGAACCCCAAGAGGAAGGTATGATGAGTATAGCAGCTAGTTTTCCCTCAGTTTAAGAAACCAAGGTTTATCGATCAAGAGAGGAGAGACAATAACGACTGAAGGTGATGCAGACTGGCTTAGTAACACTCCAACAAGGGCGCCATTTAACGATACTTGTTGACTCGTCTTCGGTCAGTAGCAACGCGGAACCTGCACACAACACAACCAAGTACTTTGTTCCCAACTTGCGATGAGGTTGTCAATCTCACCGGTTTGCTTGAAACAAAGATTATGAGCGTATCGAGTGGAAAACAATATAGTATGCGAGTAAAGTAAACAGTACGAGTAAAGTAAACAGTGCGAGTAAAGTAAACAGCTGATAGCAATATGATGGAAATATGACCGGGGTCCACAGTTCACTAGTGGTGTCTCTCCATAGATAAAATAACACATGCTGGGTAAACAAATTACAGTTGGGCAATTGATAGAATAAAGATAACGTGATATGTCAAGAAGATCACTATGAGATTTACTCTGGGCATTACAACAAAATACATAGACCGCCATCCAAATGCATCTATGACTAATAATCCACTCCCGGGGATATCAATCCGAACACCCCAGTAGTATTAAGTTGCGAACAACAGATAATTGCATTAAGCAAAGTGTGTAATGTAAACAAAGCATATGCCCTTGAGCATATGAATGTTGTTTTCTCCCTAGTAGCAACAGAACATCTACCACCTTAGAGGTTTCTGTCACTCCCCCAGGTGAAATAGAGGCATGAACCCACTATCGAGCATAAATACCCCCTCTTGGAGTCACTAGCAACTACTCGGCCAAGATAGCTACTAACAACGGAGAGCATGCAAGATCATAAACAACATAGAGATAACAAAAGATATAATTCAGTATAGCAACTTAATCATAAACACCAATATTCATCGGATCCCAACAAACCAAACATGTAGAATTACATAACGGTGATCTCAATCATGTAGGGCAGCTCATGAGATCTAAACATGAAGCACATGGTGGAGAAGACAACCATCTAGCTACTGCTATGGACCCATAGTCCAAGGTAGACTACTCACTCATCGCTCCGGAGGCAAGCATGGCGATGAAGAAGACCTCCGGTGGCGATTCCCCTCTCCGGCAGGGTGCCGGGAAGAGCTTTTGGACCCTCCCGATCTTCGGGTCGACGGTGGCGGCAGATCGCGATATGTTCTGGAAATCTGATCGGGTACTTGCGAAGGGGCGTCGTCAGAGGAGGAGCCAGGTGCCCTCACGCAGGGCCCGCGCGGCCAGGGGCCTGGCCGCGCCACCCCTGCATGTGGGGCCCTGGTGGCCCCCCTCCGACTGTTCTTTGGATCTCTGGAAGCTTCCGGGTAAAATAAGACTTCAGGAACTTGTTTCGTCCAATTCCTAGAATATTTCCTGTGTATCACTTCTGAAACACAAAAACAGCAGAAAACAGGAAACTGGCACTGTGGCAACTTGTTAATAGGTTAGTTCCGGAAAATGCATAAAAGTGCCACTAAGTGTAACGAAACAATAGGCAAATGGTGTAAAAACAAGCATGGAGCATCAAAAATTATAGATACGTTGGAGACGTATCACGCCCCAACCCTGCTCCCTGCACTCAGTGCACAACGCCGCCCTGGAGAACCGCCCACGACGCCCAATGGCATCCATCGCCGGTGCACCCTAGACCGTGCCCATCCGGCGATATAAAACCCGAGGCCACCTCTGGAACCCTCTCTTGTCGCTCATTTGCCCCCTCTCCCACTCCTCTCACCACTGCAGAGATTGGGAGGCCGATCCCCAGCCTTCTCTTGCTGAGGGGACCTCGCCATCACCGACGGCCACCGGGCAGTAGAAGGAGGAGGTTGCTCGTCACGGCATCCTCTCTGTCTTTTCTCTGCTCGGTTGAGATCCTCTCCCTCTCCCCAGACTCACCCGCCTCGTTTGTTTCTAGGACTAGCCAAGGCTGACGTCCCCATCGCCACCGTCTGCCGGAGTTCGTCTTGACGGCCTCGGCATCACCTCGACCCCTGCAGCTTGTGCATGCGGATCACCTAGACCCGTACTTCCTTCTAATTCACCTCCACCACTGATCCCCAACCTCGCCGGACTCCAGACGCCCTCGGTGAGCCTCTGGCTACCCTCCCCAACTGCTCTAGGGTTTGCTCGCATGCATGCAGGGCCGCGCGTGGACGACGACCTTTGGCCATCGATCGTTGTCTAATCGGACGGCTAGGGTTGCCCGTACCCCTTCGGTCATAGCTAGGCTTGCCGGCGAAGCAACGGGCCGATCCGGCCCAGATCTGGCCGAGCCTGGCCAGATCCGGCCCTTTTCTTTTTTTTCATATATGAATTTCTGTGATGGATTTGTACTGCTGCATTCAAAATTGCTTAGAAATTCTTCTAGGCATCAAAATTTGGTGATTCGAATTTCCCTGTGATCCCTACAGTATTGCCTAGCCTCCAGTACTGCATGCATGATTTTTAGGACCATGGATATTATCTGAGGATTATTTGTTGTAGATCTAGGGTTTTATCATCTTAAATCCATATCTGAAGTTTTATATTATGAAAATGGGTGATTCCAATTTTCAGTGATGGCTTGTTGTATTGTGAAGCTTGAGAAACTGGATTTGCTATTTTAGGAGCATTGTATTGCCTGCAGTAATTATTTTAGTGATATTAGTTTTCTGCCTTGATTTATTTATTGTGCACAATAGGGTAATTATTTGTGGGTGATTCCACTTCTGGTGGTTTGTACATTGCATTAGCTTCCCAGAATGGTCTCTGGTAGAATTTTAGGACCTACAGAAAGTTTTAGGGAATTGTATTGCTATTCTACTGCTAAATTGGAATAGAAAATTCATTAAAATTCACCTTTTTAATCTTTTGGTTTGATTCCAATTGTGTTGGTTCTATAATGTTGTTAGCTACCTGTAATAATGTTGGATGCCATGTTTTGATTAACTATGATACCTGCAAGTTGTTTGTTTGTGAATAGGGTTACTATGCTAATAGAAATTGCTTGTTATTATTATATTAGGTTTATTCTTTTGTAAAATAGATATTGGCTCAGATATCTGAACATGTTTGTTTCTGATACTCAATGCTTGAGTTGTGTGATGCATGTTTTGGTTGTGAATCATGTATGCTTGCATGCTTATTGTGTGTGTTGTTGATTTTTCGGCGATAGACTCAAACGATGAGTGTGCGGAGGAAGGGGAGGTATTTGAGTATCAAGAAGAAGGAGATCAGGGACAAGCCAACCAAGGCAAGCCATCTACTTGTTGCATATCTGAATCCTACTAAGTCACTATGCATTGCTCTACTCTTGTTTTCTTAATATGCATTATTTTCTATATTGCTATTATTTCCTATATAGCAATAGTTGACGACTTAGCTCCACAAGTCGACTTGATATCATCTCACAAGATGACACCCTTGACACCTACTCAACACCCCTATATTAGAGACTTGATGGTTAGCATCATGGTCTTTGGAAAACTCTTAGTGGAGCCAAAAACTCTAGGATGGGAGAACTCTCGGAAAAGTTTCAAAAATGGTTTCGAAAACCTTGCAATAGTATCCACTCCACTGAAATGTCTTCTAAAGGATTTTGGGACAAATGGAATTGGGATATGGAAGGAAAGGAGTTGGTGGTTTTAGAAAAGTCATTGGTGTTTCTTTGTAGTCGCTCGGAGCAATTAACCCGTGCAACAACATTACCCCGGTATGGGACGGGGCTTAGTCCAAAGTTTATCTGCCTTAGTGCGGGGAGCCTCACAACTATATAAGGGTCTGTAGGACCCCGGAATCTGGGTTGCCACCAGTTTGTGGGCAATAGTAAATCGGGATCCTTTAGGATTTATCCGGCTGGAAGACACTTGGGTTCTCCCTCGCTACCACGGTCGTCGTTGTGGGTGCTCGCGGGTTCCTCGTCGTAGGCCTCCTGGTGGTCGTCATCACGGCCAAGGACTGCCTCGTTCTCCTTGCAGAGCTTGGTGGTCTCCTCCTCCAACTCTGACACGTGACTCTCGAGAGAAGCTAGGTGGTCCTCCAAGTCGCGGACACGCTGCCGCAGGGTCCTATTCCTCTTCGAGATCCTCCTCTTGGCGGCGAGGAGGTGGTGGCGAGAGAGGATAGTCTCCTGAAGGTCCTCATGAAGAACGGCTAACTCCAAGCCCCTCTCGTCGGCGACCATACGGACTTGGTCCAGCTACTCCTGAGTGTGGTGCAGCAAGGCCTCGGTGTGGCAAAGGTGGCGGCTGAACGTGGTGTGAGCGGCGACCTAATAGGGAAGACCGTCGGAGTCGACCCGTCCGTAGTGCTCATAGCAGGTATCGAGTAGCTCATCGTAGTGGAGGTGGACGGGATGCGAGATGGCGTGTCGCAGAACACGCATAAGTCCATCGCCCCAAGTACGCTCAATCACCTTGAAGGTGAACCCCTGGGAGATCGGCGGGACCTCCTTCCCGTGGACCTGACAAACAAGCTGGAAAGCCAGCTCCCGAGTGCCCTCCTCGAAGAGACGGTAACCTCGAACCTCCGAATGCGGGCGTCCGAGACGCGCGGCCAGCTCCACGAAGTCGCGCTCAAACACGAGCACGTCCTCGTGGGTACCGACCTAACGGTGAGTAGAAGGAGCGTCCATCTTCACAATGTTTTAAGGTAGATTTAATTAATAACTTACCCAAGTGTGCAATATTTTAAATACCATAAAAACTTGAATTAAAATGCAAGTAGTCTACATGCTTAAAGAACAAGGGAAGAGATGAGAGCAATATATATTTACCTTATATATATTAAGCCATCTCTTTTAGTTTAGTAATAAAAATAAGTTTTGGTTCAATCTAACGCCCATGCTACTCTAGGGTCTCCTAAGGTCAGGATGGCTCTGATACCAACTCTGTGGGGACCCCGGCTTACCACCCAGGATTCCTGTTATACATACAATTCATGATCCCAGTAAGATCGTCGTGAATCCACATAACCGAGTTTGGCATTATAGAATACATCATCCATTACATAACGAGTTCAAATAGTCGTACATGGCCACTTGGCCGAATTTAAATGCCACGCAGGGCAATTTAACTGACAGTTGCAGCGGATACAAGGGTAGCGTCGGTAGTTCGGTCCATGCCTCTACCCTACAGGCGACTGACCAGGAGATGGGTCCTAGTTCGCACCGGCATCGTCGTACCCCTCACCATCGTCATCATAGTCTTCATCATAATCTAACCAAGTTAATAGCCAGGGACAAAGCCGTGAGTACATTTTGAATTGTACTCGCAAACCATCTAAGAGAGAGTGATTAACATACAGTTTGGCTGTAACAAAGGGAAGGGTTTTTCAGGATAGTGCTCTATAATAACACTAGTTTCTCGTGTCGATATAGCATGTCATGCGACATCTCTATATCCTTATTAAAGAAGAAGTTTTATAAAACCATTTTTAGTAAAAGCTCTATGGAAGGGGGAACTCGTTTATTTTCCAAGAACAACGATGGCCAATCAAACATGACCATCCTCCTTCCTCGGCAGTACCCTACAAGTACTCCGATCCACCTTCGTGCCATGGCAGTACCCTCTGAGTACTCTGTCCGGCAACTTTCTTCCTTTCTTCCCAGAAAACAATTTTGTAAACCAAAACATGACATTGGGCTCAGTAATGGTCGTCCCAACCGTCCATGACCGAGGACTCGGCTATTCGAATAGATTTACACTCTAGAGAGGTTGTACACTTTACCCACAAGATTCGATACATCCGCCGGGATACCACCACGGACCGTCATACACAAGTATGCGGGGTTCGGATAATCAAACAGAGTCTTCCATCTACTCACCTTCGTACGGGTGCCTGCCCTATGGAATTAACCTCCCCGACAAACCCTGGCAGCCTACCTCCCTTTCGAGTGTAGCTCCAGTGCCACGGCGGGAGAACCCAAGTGTCTTCCAGCTGGATAAATCCCGAAGGATCCTGATTCACTATTGCCCATATTCTTGTGGCAACCCGGATTCCGGGGTCCTACAAACCCTTATATAGTGTGAGGCTCCCCGCACTAAAGCAAATAAACTTCGAACTAAGCCCCGTCCCATACCGGGGTAATGTGGTTGCACGGATAAATTGTTCTGAGCGAACACTTAGTGATCACCAATGTCTTTCGAAAAACACCATCTCCTTTATCCTCCACGGATCCTCTCCATTGGTCCAGAAACCCTTTTTGAAAACATTTCAGTGGAGTAGGTACTAATCCAAGGTTTTCAAAGACATTTTTAAGAAACCTTTTGAGTGTTCCCATCCTAGAGTTTTTGCCTCCACTAGAGGGCTTCCAAGGGCTTTGCTGCTAATCAACAAGCCTCTACTACAAGGGTAGAGAGTAGGTGTTCAAGGGGGTCATCTCAACGGATGATAACAATAGGCTTGTGGAGCTTGAGCCTATATATAATTGCTATGAGAGCCATAGCAATAATAAAAATATGCAATTTTATAAATCTTTATGCAACCTGCAAAACAAGTGAATAGGATTCAGATATGCAACAAGTTAGATGGCTTGCCTTGATTGGCTTGTCCCTGGTCCTACTCTTCCTGGTACTCAAAGACTCCCCCCTCTTCGGTACACTCCTCGTTCGATTCTATCGCTGGAAAAATAATAGCACACAATGAATAAACATGCATACACAAGTCTTATCATTTCATGCACTCTATACCATACAAACAAAGAGTATCAGAAGCAAACAAGTTTAGAAAACAAACAAGATTTTATAGGTTTTAGTTATTAAGTTAATCCTATTAAAACTAGGGTTTTTCAAACAAGGCAATTATTACAACTAATTATTTCCAACAAGCATGCAGGTGATCTTATGGACCAAACAAAACATTCAGTAAACTTACAGGTTGACAACAATCTTAAGAATCTAACAAAGTTGGATTTACACAGAAACAGTTTGTGGTTTAATTCCTATGAATTAAACAATAGGAAATAATACTAGAACACCAAAATAATTCTGAGATATTCTATGAGCATTAGAAAAATATGAGCTAAATTGTTCTGGAAATCTCTTCCAGAGCACAATCCAAGGAAATTGGATTCATACCAAAATTCCTACCCTACTATAGATGATAATTTTCCACAGATTAAATATACAAACAACCATATCAATTACTACTACAAAAATAAGGATCCTAAAATAGTAAATCTAGTTGGTCAAGCAAACTAACATGTTAAGCTATCACTGAAAATTGGATCTACTCATTTTCAGTACACGGAACTCAAAATATAAAATAAACTTGAGAAGTAATCTAATTAACTTCATTATTTATCATTTCAACTACAGAAGGTCTACAAACATGGGACCTATGCCATTTGAATGGTATCACAACAAGCTACACATAGAAATTTGAATCATTCAATTTGCTCCGACAGAGAATATTCTGTGAATTTTTGAATCTTGCAGAGAATCAGAAATAGACAAAATCTTTTGAAAAAAATGTAACGGGCCGGTCTTCGAGCGGGGCTGGCCAGTTCAGACCTGGGCTGGACCAGATCTGGCGGCCTGCCCGGGGTTCGGTCGATCGAAGTGGTAAGCCGCCGTCCGATCTAGATCGGACGGTGCAGCGTCCTTCTTCCTCGCGCGGGCATGCACGCAGGGCATCGCCGGTGAGCTAGCTAGGGTTTGGGGGCTGGCGAGGCTCACCGTGGGTCGTTGGCAGCTAGACGGTGGCAGATCGGAGGCGGAGGCATTCAGAAAGTGGTCTGGCTCAGAACGGGCTGCATGCAGGGGCTGGTGTGCTCGCGCCGATGCCGAGGTCGTCAGCGTTCTTCCTCGCAGAGATTGGCAATGGCGACGGCTTGAGCTTGATCTGGACAAAACGAAAGGGTGCGTGAGATCGAGGGAAGCTAGGGGGTCATGGAGATGCAGAGAACAAAGCAGGAGAATGCCTGCTGGCAACGGCAACCTTCCCCTCCTTCTCGAACTCCGACGATGGCGTTCTCCTTCTACAGAGGGAGAGGGAGAGCAGGGGCTAGCAAGATGAGCTCTGGGAGGTGGGGAGAGGTGGATGGGGGCGAATGGCGTCGAACCGGTGGCTCAGACGCTCGGGCTGGGCTTAAAAAGAGTCGGGGTAGACGCGGTGTGTGGTGGTTCTCATCAGACATGATTGGCTGGGGTGGCGGTGCTCCGTGGACGGCGTCGTGGACTGAGTCCAACGATGCAAACATTGGGCTCGATCTCGTGCTGCATTGGCCAGGGCTAGGTCGGTTTCAGATTGGGTGCGCAAGAGTTTGGTCACGAGCAGGCCACGTCGAGGCGTAGGAGTGCTGGGCGTGTGCATCACGTGAATGTGCGCTTGATGTCGTGCAGAACGGTGTGCAGCGCGAGGGAAGTGGACGCGTGCACGAGTGGGAATCCGGTGCACGCTCTCGGCTTCCACGGCGCATGCACGACATGGTCAGGGCGAGGGCGGCGGCGGGACCTACGGCTGGTCGGAGCGGCTGGCAGCGATTGGGTGGCGTCGACGGTGGGCAGTGGGCGTTGATGGTGAGGCAGCAACGGCTGGCTTGCCGCCGAAGCCTTGGTCTCCACGGGCGTGCGCACGGTCGGCGTCGGCGAGAGAGAGAGGGGAGGTGAGGTGCAGGGGTTGCAGTGGCTGGCAAGTGGGGTCGTGGGGGTCCTCCTGGGCGGCAGCTCGTCGCCGATTGGGGGTCTGGAGTGGAGAGAGTGAGAGAGAGGGAGTAGGGCAATCTTGCAAAGATTGCCTCGGGTCTCACCCCTCCCTTGTGTCCACTAGCTATAGGACAAGAAGAATATGAGAGGGAGAGAGAGATGGCCGGCTAGGGTGGCCTCTTGGTCAATTTTGCAAAGAGAGAAAGAAGAAAGGAGAAGAAAAGAAGAAGAATGGCAAACTTGGCCGAAATTTGTTTGAATTTTGAAAAGATCGAAATTTGGTCCAAGTGGTGGTGATGATTGGCTAGGAAGTAATTTTTCGATAGTAGGAGTCCATCTACCAAGTTTCAAAATTTTTGAACAAGTAGAGGTGGGGTTTTGGTGATGTTCCTATTTTCAAATAATGGTTCAAAAATAAAAGAGAAAGAAAATCTAATAAAGTGTGATCAAACAAAGAAGTCTAGCTAGGGTTTTTGTTTCACCTAAGCAAGCATCAAGATCAAGAAATTCAGCATAAGATCATAGCACCAAATATAATTCAAGAATAAAGGTGTTTGTTGTAGTGGAAATAAAAATCAAGCAATAAATAAATAAGCAAACACATGCACTCACATAAAATCATGCATACACATACATGAAATCATACATGCTAGCACTCAAGCACACATACGAATAAAAGTTTTTAATTTACCCCAAAATAAAAGTGCCAAACTTTGGTCTAACAAGGTTTACAAAAAGTGGGGTGTTACAAATACTGGAATGGATCATCGGTACTACAACACCTCAATCAACCCGTGATGTACTAAGCATAACCAAGGCTGTATAACAACAAGCTCAAATACCTTAAACTCAATTGCGGTTACCTAATTAGTGGTTCTAGTCAATAATCTAGGGTAACCTCTAGTGTTTTAAAATTAGATTACTACTAAATTCCATTACTTCAATAATGGTGGAATAGCTGATTGTAGTTGATCCTTCCTTCAAAGTATCACTAAAGCTTCCTTCTTTTGGCTTCCTTTATCTGATAATTCTTCATATTTTGGCTTGATTGGCTTAGAAATTTATCTCTCCCTCACACGAATCTCTTAACCATCTAGAACTATAATATCAATTAAGAACTCGATGATGCAACATGCACTTGCACATCAAAATCAAACTTCATGCATAGATCTAGTCAGACGATAAAATCCAAGAAAAATCCAAATTTGTGCATGCAACATACATCATCATAAGCCTGTGAGATAGTAGCTGGGTAAAACATCTCTAGAGTTTAGGCTTAGATGTGTACCTTATAGCACCAAATAATATAGGTTTATATTGTGCTATATGCACTTAGTGGAGGACTACTACTCTTTGTCTCAATATTTACTCCAATTGCCCAATTGCAATAAAAAAATTTGAGCCAAGGGTTTTTGAGTCATTATGGTTGACCTATGTGTGCCTTCCTATTATATTATAACTGACCTTCCGTTTTATTGAAAACTAATCTCACATGATCTCTCAAAACTTTGAGTATGGCTGCTGCAAGTATTTAACTTCTCATAGCAGGATTCTTATAACCCATGACTTCCATAAGGTTAATGCTCTACGACTTGACATTTCTACTCTACTAAAGACTACGGTCCTGGCATACTTGGAATAGTTGCCATGGTTCAGATCACTTGATTCACTATTCTTAAACACCTTGCTAACTTACTATGAAGTTCTTATCCATCATGTAAAGATTCTCAGGTGAATCTAACATGATCTCAATGCCTGTAGTGTTGATACTCCTTACTCCTTTCTACATCCATGAGTATCTGACATACTTGACTTATGAAAGGGTTCTACTTTGTTATATAGCTTCTCTCTATTACTTGACATTATCCACACTACAGATTTAGATGACTTTGGTATACTTCTTCCAATAGGATAGTTCCCATTTTGGTTGTATCCTCTCTTTGGACTACCATGTATTGTATACCAAATATGGTGTACTTAAACATACTTGACTTATGAAAGGGTTCTACTTTGTTATATAGCTTCTCTCTATTACTTGACATTATCCACACTACAGATTTAGATGACTTTGGTATACTTCTTCCAATAGGATAGTTCCCATTTTGGTTGTATCCTCTCTTTGGACTACCATGTATTGTATACCAAATGTGGTGTACTTCCATCTTTTATGTAAGGCTCTAATTATGTTATATATATATGGTATAGAACAAGATACCTAACTTCACTTAAGAAAAATAGATAAGAACATTTGACTCGAGTGTGTCAGGGTTATTTTGTTGTTGAATATCCATCCCCAGTCATAAGAAGAATTATTTTAGATAAGATGGCTTCCTATAGTCACTACCCAACATACAGATCTCCTTTAAAGGGTTTGAATCCTAGGGTCAAAGCGTTTGCTCAGATACCAGCTGCGGTGACCCAGCATACCACTGCATGTGTAGTATGCAAGTCGTTGACATAACACCAATGAAACACTGTCTCACTAGTATTACATCCCTCAGAGTGGTACAACAGAAACATTGTAGGTCCAAGGCATGACTTTAGAATTACAATTTTCATCATACAGAAGATCTTCAGAACCTCCTCAACAGGTAGAGGTTTAGTCCTAGTGACTACAATTGAGAAAGAATACAGCTGAAAGACTAAACTAAAACTACAACTAATGTAGTTGGCTTACTAATCAAACTATAGAATTATCCTATCTACTTAGGTTCTAGGATTAGGGATTTGGTTCCCTTCTATTCCTATTCTAGTTTTCCACTAAGCTTGATATAGTTGTTGACTCCACTAACAGCTTCCACCTTTGGTCAAGACTTCTTCTTTAGCTTCAATTCATTGGGATTGCCTCCTCATGATGCCTCCAATCTAAGCAAGGGTTAAGAGGGAGTGGGTGAGTAATGAGCATTACCCAACAAGTTCATATAAGGAATAAGGTGTTTTTATGCACTATCTACAGCCGTAGAACCAAGAGTCATTCGACAATACAAGTTTTCATAAACATTTTTTCAAGAGGTTGCTTTTATTCTGAAGAACTGTGTCTGTCAGCCTTCACAGGTTTCCTAGAACTTCATGGAGTTCCTTTCCTACCGCGTTCGCAGTTCATTCCCGGAACAAGGAGTGACAAGCCACAATTTGATAACTTTGCAGAGGTGCGTTGCTTTACCCTTGAGAGACCTTAGCCTTGTTGCACAACCAGGTGGCCTACCTGTCCATACTTCACTTGTATGGGGCCTGGTCTAAGATCCAAGCCAATCACTGCCCTTCTCCGCGACCCCGCATGCCCATCCTTTTGCTTCTCTCAGGCAACGGGAAAGCCCATCGATTTAAGGCGTAGCCAACGCCCGAGCCCCTATTTACATGGCCGAGATACCCACAATCCATCATAGACACCAGGTACTGGGGGAACCGAGGGGTCCCACCCTTGTCGTCAGGCAACGCTTTACGATTTACATCCTGACTCTCCGGTATGGTACTCTATTGACATGCGAAAGGAAGAAGATCCAGCTGACTTCCCTAGAGCCATTATAGATCTCATGGTTAACATGGATTGTACGACGCAAGAATCACTAGAAACATTTGTTATTAATCCTAGGTTTTACTTTCCCTTGCAAATGGAACCTCCACCACAACAATAATACCGTGGTTCCATTTGCCAGCCATCCTAAGTTATCACCACTCGGGTCGATAACCAGCTAATCATATTAATTATGAAAAGAGAACCTTTTTCTTTTAGATGCAGTAGTAATACCACAGGTATATATTTGCAAGTAATTTGATAAAGATAATCAAGAGGCATGAGCAAGAGTGAACTTGCCTTTTTAACTGCAAGATTATGCAAGTCAAGGTCTTCGATACATAAGAAATCCAAATTCTGAAATAGCACCATCATCTGGTAAAGATGATGTTAAAATAGTTGCAGCATGATATGCATCATATATGCTATGCATCGCTCTAAGCGTAACCTAACCCCGATGGTTTGTTACTATTGAGTTATGGTGACTTTCTTGTGATGAGTTGCACTTTCAGATTCACTCCACAAGAAGGTTGTTAAGGATGTTAGGTTAGCCGACTATCCTTTATTAGCAATATAATAAAGTTTAAAACAAGAGTTATTGCAAAAGATAGGTATAGCAATAGATGAAGACTTGAAAGTAACACTTTTAAGTGGTATTTTATTATTAGCAGTCAAGTAGTTGGTTATGGACAAGCAAAGTTGAGGTAATTCATATTTGATAAGAATACCTAGTTAGTTTTAGGGTTGACAACAATCTTAATCACACAAATAGAATTATTTATGTTGAAACTGAATGAAATGGTTTGATCATTGCTTTCAAGATATTTTGAAAGAATAACTTTTGAATAACATATTTCTTAGTGAAAAGAAGTGCTATACATAAGGTTTACTATTCTAGGGTTTAGCATAATTCACCATTAGTCAAGGAGTAGTTATTAGGTGGAACATTTCAAAGGAACAAATTAAAATTCATCTAGCACTTATACAGTATTAGGTGAGCATGATTATTCAAAGTTATTTACATTGTTGTTACCACATATGGTGGTTTCTATAGTTGACAATATTCCTAACATGCAAAGACAATTATTTACATCAAGGCATATCAATTGGTGTGATGCTTTTTTGGTATATCCCTTTAAAAGAATAAATTTTAAAGAACATGTTCTTTAATGGACATTTGGTACACAACTTCATTCAGTGATCCTTTTCTTTCTAGGAGCATTTGAGTAAATAAGAAAACATAATTCTCTTTATTATTAG
Organism: Dactylis glomerata; assembly: GCA_007115705.1. Classification (NCBI taxonomy): domain Eukaryota; kingdom Viridiplantae; phylum Streptophyta; class Magnoliopsida; order Poales; family Poaceae; genus Dactylis; species Dactylis glomerata. Next base: position 2,728,435 of record QXEO01002107.1, on the reverse strand, counting down.
TTGCTAGGGTTTGAATTCAATTTTAGGTGGTTCAAATTAATTCAAGAGTTTTAAATTTAACTTTAAATGAAACAAGTGATGAATAATAATTTTGGAATTATGAAATAATTCTAATACAAAAGTTTTAATTTATTTATGATTTTCCTTAATTTTTTGTATTTAAAATAATTAAGGAAAATGGTTTTAGGGTTTTAAAATCCTAATAGTAAAGTTATCATTTATATTTTTGGAATAATAACATATTAATTGAAACAACATTCTTTAAGTTGTCACAATTTTATTTGGTATTTGTAAATTTGGTTTGAATTAGTATTGTTGGTTTTGAATTCGATATTCAAATACTACTGAGACAAGCTTTCAAATATAGTTCAAAATTATTTTAAATAAGCATTCAAGATTATAACTCAAATAGATAGATAATGTTTTTAGGATCATTTTGATATATCATTTGTATTTTCCTAATTTAAAATGAATTAGATATGAATTTTCTAAATATTTACTATTTTCAGGAATTTGTAATTAACAGAGAATACTTTTTGTACCCGCAGGTAACCTAGCCAGAGACACTGACTAGTGGGCCTAGGGCCACGTCATTTGCCACATCGGCGTTTGACTTAGTCAAATAGTTGACTACTTACTGCCTTACAGGAACTCAACACCGGCGAGTTGGTCGACGGTGGCGACGATGTTCGAGGCTCCCGCGGACGCGCGAGTAGGTTAGCTCAAACCGGGAGTCCACGAGGGACACTCTGGTGGCGGCGCCCCCTCAGAAAGGTCACCGGAGTTGCTCTAGTGAGCACAAACGGCGGCAGCGGACGGTGGTCAACAACTTAAATGCACTACAGATGCCTAGAGGACGAAATAAAGGGTGCTAATGATGCGAAACATTACCCTAAATCTTCATAGAGGGTTGGACGTGATGATTGGGGACGGAGATGAGCGCACGATCGCGGATTCCGGCTATGACTGGATGAAGGGAACGATGAAATTCGGGCTACTGAAGCCTCCTCTACTCGATTCCTTTATCCCTGATAATCAAATCGGAATGGCCCTCCTCCCCAGCAACTCCATGGATGTTGGGGATATACCAAATGGGTATACCAGCGACGTAGTCCTAAACCAGTAAGCCAGGGTGGCCCATGGAGGTGGTATGGCGGATTGCCTACCGGGCGGCCCAGTTGCTGGAAAGCCCATGGCGAATACTGGATGCAGGAGCTTATGGCGGATCCGAAGACATGCCCATGGCGGGTTGCCTTGTAGTACACGCATAGGACTTAGTCTAGGACTCCATATTGTATCCGCTTCGGTACCATCATGATGCCCACGCCAGGCGCCTTTATAAGCCGGCGTGGAGAAGCCTTTGAGGCACAGAATCACCGAGACTTAGATACGGCCAATCGCAGAGCGAAACAGTCAACCTCATCATTGCCATATAGTGAATTATAGTAGCATGTAATGTCTCGCCACTGTTGTGGGATCTGAAGCTGGGTAAACTCGTACTACCACCGTCCTGGATCGCTCCGCCGTGTTCACCCCCTTCCACAAACCGCCATACACCTACCCCTATGGCAGATATGTTGACGAAACCATGACAGTTGGCACCGACCATGGGACAAAACGCGTCAGGAGCGTGGGTCCAGGCGGGATCCGCCTTTGCAGGGATCGGCGACACCGTCACCATCGGGCGTGTCCTCTATGATTCCGGCTTCCCCATCGTCCCAGCGGATAACCTCTGGGTGCCGGCTAGAGAAGACCCTACTCGACTCACTGTCGTTCCGATCGGAGACATCCACATCTTCATCGGAGAGATGGACCTTACCCCCGCCACGGAAACCAATTTCCGGCGGATTGGTATGGCTGCAACCCCCAAACGGACCGCTTTCGAGATGGATAGGGAGGAGGAATCATCTGATCTGGAACTTTCCAAGTTATCTAGATCAGATCTAAAAACTAATCCCACCCAACCCGCCCTAGAGGTGGATGACCGCTATGAATCTGCCATGAACAATCTGGAGTCAGAGACACCACGGTATTGCCTTGTTGCTTTCGCAGGAACCACTTCGGGATCTGCCTCCAATGGAGATGACAGCCCAGGTGAATCCATCCTAGAGGCACTTAATGAAAGTGGTGAATCGGATGACTGGGATAGCAAAGGCTATGACTCTGATCACTATGATGCCGCCATGAGAAGAATTGAGGCGGAGTTAGCTCAGCAGGAAATAGCAGAGAAGCAAGCAGCCGCCAAGCAGGTGTTCATGACCAACAAAGGAGATGACGCTGGGCAGACAACCGGTGATCCGGCATCTCAGGCAGCCCATGACAAAGATGCCGGCAAAGAGCAGGGTAACCCGCCACCAGCCGCTAATCCCACCATGGAACAACTGCCCGAGATTTAGGGTGGACCTAGGCCTCTGCAACCCGCCATCCCCGTGGTGCATCACCCAGAAGACTTCACGACTAATGGAGCTTGGCATGGACCACAGCGATGATTCACCGGAGAACTGATGGCGGCCGTTTTGGTGGTTTGCGAGAGATAGAGAGGACTAGGGAGAAGGAGAGGTGGCATAGAAGTAATAGGGTTTCCTTTAGGTGCTCTAGGAAGCTTTATATCTCGAGGCGAGGTTTGCATCGGTATTTCACCGCCGGCAACGGCCCAGATGTGGCGATGGTGTGTGTACGTGTTGTGGCACGAATGGCTTCGAATTGACTGACACGGACGTGGATGGTCTTCTATTGAACTCTGAGAAGTTGCAGCCGTCCGGGGTCGACCTTATCGGTAGCTTCGTGTTGGAGCTCGCCGGTGCCGTGGCGTCCATGCGAGAGAGAGGAGGACGAAGACGTTCTTCTCCTTTGATGTGATATAACGAAGCGGTAAGCTGGACCGGGCTGGTGCTGGGTTGGCTTAGTGGGTCGGCTCGGTCCGCTGTAGGTTTCCCCATTTTTTAATCTCGGATTCTTTTATTTTTCTGCTTTCTAATTTGAAGTTTCTATTTGAATTTTAGTTATATTTTTGTAGGAACTTCGTACTTGGGAATTTTTTTAAAATTACAACTAATGTTCTATTGGTACAATGTATTGTATTATAGGGTATGTGCATTAGCACAGATTACTATTTGTAAGTAGTTAGGATTTAAATAGGATGTTAATACACGTGATTTAATATTTACTTTCTAGGGTTGGAATTAGTTTCCTGGGTCTTGTCTAATTCCAAATGGAATGTCAGTAATACTCTTAAGATTTTGGGTAATAATATCACATGTCTCACACATAAAGGATCTACTTGAGATCAAGATTTGTTTCCTATTGATAAGTTGATCACTAATGTGATGAATGGAATTTGAACTTAGAGATATTAACACCACTCTTGGGTTTCAAGACAAGTGATGGTTTTAGGCTTTGCTTATGATCATAGTATGATACATAAGGAAGAAGAATATTTTGGAATGAATCTCCAAATAAATGGACAATAGGATATGGAATTTCATATAATGTTATCACACTCATCATGAAAATAGTTCTCTCCTCTAAGATGTGATCAATGTAACAAAGGCTCTATAGACAAAATAAGATTCTAGGTCAAGGCTTAGGATCTACTCAACCTATATCCAGTTGATTTGTGTAACATCCCAAATTTTGGGTAAATTTGAAAATGATACACACATGAAATCATGGCATAAATCCATTTGCATATGCATCAAACTCATTATTTTAATGGAAGCCCAGGCTCAGCTCATGCAGGTCATGACTCGGTTTCTGGCCAACGCCAACAACAATAACAACAACAACAACCCTCCACCACCACCACCTCCCCCTCAGGTGGACATGCTTGCAAGATTTCTGAGGCTCTAACCCACCAAGTTTTCTCATGCTGCGGAACCACTGGAGGCCATGGACTGGCTCCGTTCTGTCAACAAAGACTTGGTGACAACTGGTTGCACTGACGCAGAAAAAGTGAGGTTTGCAGCTCATCTTCTAGAAGGGCCAGCAGCAAGCTGGTGGGATACCTATCAGATTACCCATCCCATTGAGGGTGTGACATGGGACTCGTTCCAGGAAGGGTTCCAGGCTGCACACATTTCTTCTGGTGTGATGGGACTGAAGAAGAAAGAATTCCGTGATCTCAGACAAAAATTTCGTAGTGTGTCTGAGTATATTGATGAGTTCACCAACCTATCACGCTATGCACCAGATGACATTGACACTGATGCAAAGAGAAAGGAGAAGTTCCTGGAGGGCCTGAATGATGAACTGTCTATCCCTCTGTCTGTTGCCTACACTCCTACCTTTCAGTCTCTGCTTGATCAAGCCATAACTCTGGAGAGCAAGATAAAGCAGTCTAAAAATAGAAAGAGGAAGCATCATGTCAGCAAGTACCCAGAGCCTGCACATAAACGAAGCTATCATAGTGACCATGGAGGCTCTGGATCCCACAAGAATGGAGGAAACCACCACAACCATAATGGTGGAAATGGGCACCAACACCACAAGGGAAATGGCCACCACCATAATGGCCACAGGAACCACAATAATCATAACTCCACCAGGACGAATGGCCATAGCAATGGCAACAACAATGGCAGGAATAATAATGTCCCCGAGAAGAGGGATATTAGTCAGGTGGAATGCTACAAGTGCCGCAAGACTGGGCATTATGCCAATGATTGCCCCCAGAAGAAGGATGAAGGGAACAAGCCCAATCCATTTCAGAAGGGACATGTCAATCATGTCATTGTGGAGGAAATCTATGATGAACCTGACGCTGTCTATGGTACGTACTTACTCAATGATAATCCAGCACTTGTTTTATTTGATACTGGTGCATCTCATTCATTCATATCAAGAGCATTTGTGGATAAACATAACCTACCAACCAGAACCATAGACAGACCAATTAAAATAAGTTCTCCAGGAGGGGAACTAGTAGCAGCTTTTGGGTGCCGAGACCTAACCTTAGGAATCGGAAAACATCAATTTCCCGCTCATCTCATAGTTTTGGAGTCTCATGGTCTGGATGTCATCCTAGGCATGGATTGGATGACAGCCTTTGAAGGAGTCATAGATGTAGCAAAAAGGATCGTCACTCTCACAACCCCTGAAAATAAACGTATCCGTTTCAAGTCAACCTTTGAGCTTAAGGGGTCTAAGGTTAATTCTCTTAAGGGGGTTAGCCTGGAGGAAGTGCCAGTTGTAAAGGAATACCCCGATGTGTTTCCCGAAGAGTTACCAGGAATGCCACCAGACAGGGATGTTGAATTCATCATCGACTTGCTGCCTGGAACAGGACCTATAGCAAAGAGGCCATACAAGATGGACATAGATGAGTTAAAGGAATTGAAGAAGCAACTCAAGAAACAGTTGGACAAAGGTTTCATCCAACAGAGTTTATCATCATGGGGAGCCCCTGTTTTGTTTGTGGAGAAGAAAGACTCTAGCAAGAGATTGGTTGTAGATTACCGCTCGCTGAACAAAGTGACAATCAAGAACAAGTACCCGTTGCCCAACATCAACGACCTGTTTGATCAGTTGAAAGGAGCAAAGGTGTTCTCCAAAATCGATCTTCGATTAGGGTATTTCTAGCTAAAAATCCGAGAATAAGACATACCCAAAACAGCTTTTACCACTAGATATGGTCTATATGAGTATACCATCATGTCTTTTGGGTTAACAAATGCCCCGGCATACTTCATGACCATGATGAACAAGGTGTTCATGGAATACTTGGATAAATTTGTTGTGGTGTTCATTGATGACATTCTGATTTATTCCAAGGTTGATAAAGAACATGAGCAGCACTTACGCTTAATCATGGAGTAGCTTAGGGAGCATAAGTTATATGCGAAATTCAGCAAGTGTGAATTTTGGTTGAACAAAGTAGGATTTCTTGGTCACATTGTTTCCACGGAAGGAGTCGCAGTAGATCCAAGCAAGGTAGCATCCGTTACCGAATGGGAGTCACCCAAAAATGCGGGAGACATCCGGAGTTTCTTAGGCCTTGCTGGGTACTATCGGAGATTCATTGAAAATTTCTCCAGGATAGCAAAGCCAATGATTGAACTTTTGTAGAAGGACAAGAAATTTGAATAGACTGACTCATGTGAAGCTAGTTTTCAAGAATTGAAGAAACGGCTAGTAAGTGCACCGGTTCTATGTCTTCCAGATATACAGAAGGATTTCCAAGTCTACTGCGACGCTTCCCGTCAAGGACTTGGTAGTGTTCTAATGCAGAATGGAAAGGTTGTGAGTTATGCCTCACGCCAGCTTAAGCATCACGAGAGAAATTACCCCACCCATGACTTAGAGCTAGCATCAGTTGTTCATGCTCTAAAGGTATGGAGACATTATTTGATGGGAAAGCATTGTGATGTGTTCACTGATCACAAGAGCCTCAAGTATATATTCACCCAGAAGGAACTGAACATGAGGCAAAGAAGATGGTTGGAGCTCATCAAGAATTATGATATGAGCTTGCAATACCATCCAGGAAAGGCTAATGTTGTAGCCGACGCCTTGAGCCGTAAGAGCTATGTAAATGGACTCACAGCAGGAGAGTTGCCTGAAGATTTGTGTAAACAGTTCAAAGAGCTCAGATTAGAAATTGTGCTAGAAGGGTTTCTAGCATCCTTTGAAGTTCAGCCTACGTTGATGGACAAGATCAAAGAAGCTCAGAAACTAGATAAAGAGATAGAAGAAATAAAGAGTAATATGAGTAAAGGGAAAGCCAAGGGATTTCACGAAGATGACCAAGGTATCGTATGGTTTGAGAAACGTGTTTGTGTACCACAAAACCCTGAACTTAGAAAGTTAATTCTGCAAGAAGCACATGATTCACCCTATTCAATTCATCCTGGGAACACCAAGATGTATATGGATTTGAAGGGTAGATTTTGGTGGAGCAATATGAAAAGGGATATCACCGAATATATTGCCCTGTGTGATGTATGCAACAGAGTTAAGGCAGAGCATCAGAAACCAACAGGATTATTGCAGCCATTGCCCATACCAGAGTGGAAGTGGGATAATGTTGGCATGGACTTCATCATAGGTTTACCAAGGACTAAGTCTGGTTACGACTCCATCTGGGTTGTAGTTGACCGTTTAACCAAAGTGGCTCACTTTATCCCCGTGAAGACCACATATACCAGTGCCAAATTAGCTAAGATATACATGAGCCGAATAGTGTGCTTACATGGAGTGCCTAAGAGTATCGTGTCAGATAGAGGTACTCAATTCACCTCTCACTTTTGGCGCCAACTTCACGAGTCCTTGGGCACAAGACTAGAGTTCAGCACAGCGTTTAACCCTCAGACTGATGGTCAAACAGAAAGGGTGAATCAAATTCTAGAAGACATGTTGAGAGCTTGTGCTTTAGACTATGGGTCTAGTTGGGATGATAACTTGCCATATGCAGAGTTCTCATATAACAATAGCCATCAAGCTAGCATTGAGATGGCACCATTTGAAGCTCTATATGGCAGAAAGTGCACTACTCCATTACTTTGGAGTGGTGTTGGTGAACGAAGTCTTTTCGGGCCAGACATAATAAAGGATGCTGAGGAAAAGGTTCGTTTGATCAGAGATAGGCTCAAGATAGCTCAATCCAGACAGAAGAGCTACGCTAATTCAAAGCGTAGAGAGGTAACCTATGAGGTGGGAGATAGAGCATACCTTCGGGTATCACCACTTCGTGGAGTAAAAAGGTTTGGAGTCAAAGGAAAGCTAGCACCTCGCTTTGTAGGGCCATTCAAGGTTTTGGCTCGCAAAGGGTAAGTAGCATATGGGCTAGAACTACCAGAATCCTTGTCTGCAGTGCACAATGTGTTCCATGTGAGCCAACTAAAGAAATGTCATCCAGAGATGGCAGATACCCCACTAAGGGACACAATACCATTGGAAGAGGTTCAATTGGAAACTGATCTCACGTATGAAGAAAAGCCCATCAGAATCTTGGAGACATCAGAAAGAGTTACTCGTACCAAGATGATCAAGTTTTGCAAAGTTCAGTGGAGTCACCATACTGAAGAAGAAGCAACTTGGGAACGAGAGGATGAACTCCGAGAAGACTACCCGCACCTATTTGCTAGCCAACCTGAATCTCGAGGGCGAGATTCATCTTAAGGGGGTTAGACTTGTAACATCCCAAATTTTGGGTAAATTTGAAAATGATACACACATGAAATCATGGCATTCATCCATTTGCGTATGCATCAAACTCATTATTTTATGTGCAATTCATTTGAGCTTTGTTTGCCTTTATATTTCAAAAAGTCTCTCCAAAGTTCACCAAACAGAGGGAAAAGTTTGACAATTTCAAAAGTGGTTTCAAAGTTTGATTTGGAGTTGTTTTAGCAAAATAATAGTGAAAACAAAAAAAGAAAAAGGGAAAAGAAAATTAGAAAAGGGTTAAAGGGCCGCGGGGAACCAATTTGGTCCAGCCGAAAAGGAGCCCACGGCCCAGCACGGCGACACGTCGAATCGGTAACCTCCTCCTCTCTCTTCCGCCACTGACAGCTGGGTCCCAGTTGTCATCTCCCTCGGAGCGACCGGGACGAACACGATGCGACAGACGTAGCCAATCCGATCTCCTCTCTGATTTTTGCGCAAACCCTTACCCCCTGGCCACGCCAAGCCGCCTATTTAATCTCCGTTCTCCCCGCACTTCTTCCCCTCCAAAATCCTAAACACAACGCCGCCAGGCTGAGCGAGTCCAGAACTGCCGCGCCGCCACTGGTGAACGGGAGCGTCGCCGATCTACGGTGCGCCCTGATCTCATCTTGATCCCTGCTTTGCACCCTCTCATCTCCCTTGCTCTCGCACACCTTGCTGACACGTTTTCATCACTGCTTGAGCACCAGGGTGACGGAAGCCTCCGCAACTGGATCTCGCTGCCGCCAGACGAACTTTCGGCGAGCGATTGCAGGAGCCTCACGGGAACTCAAGCCACCAAAACTCGCCACCGACATCGCCTTGATCCCCTGATCACCTGGTATGAAACTTGCTTCCCAATTCAGCTCCTACTCGACGTACACCTCCGTGCTCTGCACGACCCGACCACGGCCCTAACCTCCAGTCGTAACTCCACTCCGCTGCAGGACGATTTCGAGGATGAAACTTCACCGCCGTCTTCGCCACCTCAAGCCGAACGTCGTCATCATCTTCCCGGAGTTCAACGACCACCGGAACTACCTCACCGACGAATTCCAGTACCGCAGAGGCCTCGCCGACGACGTCACTCCGGTGAGCCACCCCGGCCTCTTCCTCTGTCGTTAGATCTTGATCCAGCGGGTAGGATAGATTCACTTATCGAACTGTTACGGTGGATTCAGATCTGTTAGATCTTACTTTAATCCAACGCACCGAAACTGCGATCCGGCCGAACCAGTACGGGCCTATCCCGAAGCGACGCGTGTCGATCCCTGGATAGCCCGATTCAAATTTTCGTTTTAAAATTTCAGTTTGTTGTTTAAACTTGTTTATTTCATATCTGGAGATCCACACGTCGGTTTTTAGCAAACTTTGCGTCCATAGGTTCAGTAAAATGTGTAGTTTCTAACTACTGTATCAAAAGCAAGTATAGTAATGGTTTTAAATAGAAAATTGCTGCAAGCTTTTATCCTATGTTTTGACAATTAAAAATAGTTATAAAATTCCTTTTTGCAGTAAATTCTTTTAGAATAAGTTCCTCTGATATATCCTAGTACTGTAACACGGCCAAAACTATTTTTGATGATTTTGTAATACTTTTGTAACCTTAGCTTGTTTATTGTTCTTTTTGTGTGTGTTTTTAATGTTTTAAGCTTTATAATAAACTCTAAAATTTTGAACATGTCATCATGCATATAGTAACAACCAGAGAACATGCTAAGTGTCCTTGAAGTGTTTAAAACACATTTGCATGCATGCTCTCTTTTTATGATTGTTTTGTGATGGATATGTGTTTATGATGCTATATTTCATGTGTAGATTGTGCTGAGTGCAACGAGTGTCTGTGTGACGAGTGCACCAACTCTTCTCCTCATTAAGGCAAGTGTCACCATGTTCCCATGTCTTACTGAAAGTTTTGGTCTTGTAGCTTTTCTAGTAGAAGATGCATGATAAGGTGTTTTTATGTTTTCTTATTTCCAACTTGCTAGTTTGTGCTAAGTTTTGTCTAAGCTAGCTAGTTTTGCATCTCCTGGTAGAATTGCTGCTGCCATAGGACTTTACTTTTGTTCTTGTTGTGGGAAGGGATTACACAATGATTTTTGGCTAATTGTTGGAAAACAAGTTTTTGGAAAAATTAAGAAAACAACTAAGTTAATGAACCACCTGGGTGGAAGTGGCTTTGTTTTGGTTTATGTTGAGTGGTTCCCTGGGGTCATGTCGTCGAACCTCTGAACCACCAGGTGTATCTCACTTGTGGAAGGCCACCCAGGAGCAAAGAGATTGGAGACATTCAAGTCGTGAATCTTCCAGTGCAACCACAAGACATTATGGGCTCTGTCTTGGTCAATTAAGCTGCAAGAACTCAAGCCAGGCGGACAGAGGGTGGTAGATGTGAATAGGTTGGGAGCGCGTCCGTTTGGTCTGAGGGAATGCTTCTGAAAGGCCTCGTCTTAGTTTTCACTTGGCCGTTTGAGGCAAAATGAGTCTAACGGCAAAACAGGTTAACTAAGTCTTGTGGGAAAAGTGCACCACCTCTTCAGAGTGTTTAGAACTAAGTACTTAGCCGTGTCCCCAGTTACGGACTATTTCTTAGTGACATGACATTGAAGCTATTCAAGAATCTCCTCACCCCAATTTCTCTAAGTTAAAACTTGGTGGGTAAACTTGGGTAGTAAGAGCTTTTCTTGACAAGAATTTTGCTAAGGAAAATTTGAGTTTTACAAAGATAGGGAAAAGGCTTGCTTTTGCTAAGTTAAAACTCCACCTGGCCAAAGAGCATATACGTGTAGGAGCCATTGAGTCCACCAAAGTGACATTTGCCAATACATTCAACGTATTGACCCTCCGTGGCTGCAACGTATCATGTTGCAGGTGGATACTACGAAGATTGAAGATTTCTGCGCTACGGTCACGAGTCTTCGTCCAACACGTCTGCCTGCGGATCAATGAAGAAAGAAGACTTGAAGTTTATTTTACTTAGTCGTTTTCTAGAGTTGTAATAGGTTTGTGGCTTTGTACCTTATTGAGTTGTAAAAGACTATGCTATTTGTGGATCAAGCGTTGTAATAAAGACCTTTGTATTCTTGGTATTTCATCCTGTAACTGTGTGTGCTAGCAGTCGATCCGGGACTAGCACAAATAAAGCACAGGTACGCTACAATTTGCTTAATGGAAGCTTGCATAGAGATCAAGAACTTCCTTACAGCTCCATATGATGGTATCTCCTTAGTGAGATTTGTTTCAGTTGACTTCCTACTCCACTGTTGGTTTTAGGATGATATCTGCTTATCACATCAGGTTTCATATATAACCTAACTACCTTACTTCAACAAGTATAATCATGCACTTGATATGATCATATTATCTCCTTCAACTCCCATAGTCTAGGTATTGGGTTTACTTCCTAAGGATGATTATAATATCCTTGTGGTTTACTTCTCATCTAAAGTTGACAAAACTCCTCTATTCAACTTGGTAGTAGATTATCCTCTCCTTCTTCTGAGTTTCAAAATTATACTCCAGGGTTCTATTCCATTAGATGAGAATAACACTAGATGGATATGGTTTCTCTCTTCTGGTTCAGAAGATGAATATATTTAGATATTTGATGATATAAAATAGGTAAGGATTTGAAGATGATACTTGTGTTGAATTACTTTATGGTTCATTGATTTAAGTTTAATCAATACCATGATGATCATGGTAGTAATAGGTATTGGTTCATAATATGATGTGGTGAAACTATTGTTGTACCTCACTTTACTCTCTTTTAACTATTGTTGTGCCTCTACCCAAAACAAGGTTTGAACAAAGGTCATATTGAAGTTTATCATGCTTTAGTTGATGAGCTACTTCAATTCCATCAACTCAAGTGAAACTTGAATCATTTTGACAAGTTTTAATTAAAATCGCGAAAATTTCCCAGATTTTCTCATGCATGAACACACATCTGTTGTCTCTCTTTTATGACCTGAAATCCTGGGATGTTACACGAATGTACAAAGGGGGATCAGAGGCGAAGCCCGAAGGCGCTCACTCTCTGATGAGAGCTCTCTACTCCTATGCTACTAACCTCTCAAGAGCTGGGAGATTGATCTCTGGATCTGGTAAGTGAATCCTTCCCAGATCCTCTCTACAAGGCTCACAAGATGTAGATCTTATAGGTCTCTACCCTCTTCTCTATGGAGAATAGCTTCACTGCCATTCTACTACCTATCTCCTCCCTTGGGACTTGTCGTCCCCCAACCCCTCTGCTCTCTCTTTCCTTTGTCCGCCCTCCCTCTTCTATCATGGCATGACCCTCCTTTTATACTCAAGAGGATACCACAGAGGACAGTCCACATGTGTGATAGATGTCACACAACTCTATGCGGTGGCATAACCCTGCAGGGCTAGGCTATGAGTTGTCCTTTTGCTCCACCTGGCGCGCTGCGCTGATGGGACTTGATCAGCCAGTCCAGTCCATCATTATCGCCTCTCACGCGGTAATGATGCCTTCTGCAAGCCCGCCGCAGAGGGCTTCTGCCGCGCGTCTCCCATGCGCGCCTCCGGGGGTGACACGAGGATCCTGGCAGGATCCCCTTGCCACACGCTCCAAGGCTCTGTCCAGCGCGACAAGCCTTCTCTGGTACACCATTCTCTCCCGGGTAGGAGAAAAACCTTCTCTTGCAACCTTCCCTCCCCGCAAGGGGGTGAGGGCTTCACATCCTTCTCCCCATAGAGGGGAGCGGCAACGCTCGAGGCAACACCTTGCCGGGGGCCCAGCTTGCCAGGGATCCCGTCGCAGGAAATGTCCCTAGACTCCTTCCAGGAAATGGTTAAGGGCGAAGAGATGCCACCATGGCAGGGCTTCTGAAGATGATGGTCAAGGACCCCTCACGACATCTTTGAGAAGCTCTATCGCAGGAGCAACTCTTGCCTTCGCCATGCCGTTGGCGCCCCGACCCAGCATGGTTCTCTACTGCCTCTCTCCCACCTTCTCTGAGAGAGGAAGGCCACGGTCCGAGCTATTTGTAGCCTAGAAAGCGGTTGTCTTCGTCTTCTTCCCGCAAGTGGGCTTGCAGGTGGCTCTTCACCATAGGGAAGCAGTGGCCGACCGGCCGACAGTGCCTTGGCTCGGCCACCGCTTAGCAGGTCCTTATCTCTTTTCCTCGTGGAGCGGGCTGAGTGACAGGTGTTGGGACCCCCAAGTCCCAGAGCACTGATAGTAGCCCCCGGCCGTGCCCCCGCAACGCTTCCACCTGTTGCCTGGGTGCGGCCCAACAAAAGAGGGCAGGCCCAGCGACATGACCGGTCACGCTTGACGTGACTCATCACGCTGCCAGACCCGTCACGACGCTAGAACAAAAGCACTTGAGTGCTCCGCAGACCCAAAGGGTCATGCATTGATTCTGGTGTTCTCCCATGGCGCCTCGATTCTCGCACGTGGCGAGAAACGTGCGGCGTAGTGGGGCAGTATCCACTTGGGTCGTGCATGGGGAAGGAGCGAGGGGTTAATGCAGGAGCAAAATAGACGGTGGGTCCATGCCTGAGCCCTATAAAAGGTTTTGGGCAGCGGTCTCAGTCTGTTTGCTGCCAACACATCTCTCCTTCATCTTCTTCCTCCGCCGCACTCCTCCAGTGCTTCCTCTCTCCTCACCTCTCGCTGCACCATGGCCCCCAAGAGGTCCAAATCCAAGAAAGGGGGCGCCGAAGGCTCCCGCTCCCGTGATCCATTCCTTCATGTCAGGGCGCATGGTGAAGGACAAGGGGTCGAGTTCTTTGATGGATGTGTGGCAGACTGGACAAACGAGTGAGGCCCAACCATCCTTGCACACACCAGCAAAGCTGTCGGTCGCAAGGCGAGGGATGCGAGGGTATACCTCTGCTTTCTGGTAGCGGGGATGGTCCCGCTGTGGGGGCCCCGAACCGATTGTCTGAAACGCATGTTATGCATTCATTCATGATCCCATGATCAGTGTGTCGTGAACAACATAACTGAACTGGTAATCAGATTACAACATCCATACAACCGAATTTAAACAGATCTTACATTGACGGCCGCATGGCCAAGTCTTACAACAATGCCTCATAGGCGATGTTCATCATAACAAGCAGCGGATCAAAGTAGCAATATCGTCGGGCCCAATTCAAGCCTTAACCACACATGCAACTGACTGGGAGAATGTCCTAGTTCGCATAGTCATCATCGTAGCCTTCTTCACCATCAGACTCTTCCTCATAGTCTTGCCAAGTTAATAGCCAGGGACAAAGCCGTGAGCACATTGTGGAATTGTACTCGCAAACCACCTAAGAAGACAAATATGCAAGAGGTATGCTAGTATGGCTTGTAGCAAGGGTGGCTCTATACTAAGTTTTTGTTTTTCTTTTCTAATTTTTCTCTTGTCGATATAGCATGTTATGAAACATGTCGTACGACATCTCTATATCTTTATTAAAACAACAATTAGTAAAATCTCTAGGAAGGGTGACCCAAGTTGTCATTTCCTTTAATCAAATCTTACCTCCACAATAGTACCCCATAGGTACTCCGAACCATTTCCATAAGATCCTTGTTAAAACCGAAACCAAAGGCATTACCGCTAAGCAACAGCGATCCCAACCATCCATGACCGCAGACGCGGCTATTCGAATAGATTTACACTCTGCAGAGGTTATACACTTTACCCACAAGATTCGATAAATCTGTCAGGACTCTACCACAGACCGTCATACACAAGTATGCAGGGCTCGGATAATCGAACAAAGCCTCTCGCTTATTCATCCTAGTATAGGCACCTACCCTACGGGCTTAATCTCTCCGGCACCATGGTAGTCCACTTTCCCACTTAACCACGACACCATCGCCACATCAAGAGACCCATAGTATCGTCCGATCGTAGACCCCTACTAATCGAGGCTACAATGGGGAACCATGATGTTACGAATCAAGCCCTACTAAGTAATGGAGTAAGTAGGAATCAAGGGGTGGGGGTGTCATCTTAAAAATGATAACAAGTGACTAGTGGAGCCTAGTTGATAATGAATCGCTATCAAGAGGTAATAGCAATTATGAACAATGCATCTTTGAATAAACATAAAGAGAGACTTGCATAAATAAAATTGGGATCAAGATATGCAAAAAGTAAAGGTGGCTTGCCTTGGTTCGCTATTTGTCCCTAGACTTCAAAGTTTTCAAAGTCGCCTTCTTCCTCAAATCCGTCAACGTTCAATTCTATTGCCGCAAAAAATAAACGCAAGCAAACAATCACAATCACCAAACACACTATTGCATTACAACCATGCAAACAACATAACAATGGAAACAAGTTTAGAAAATTGTATTTTAATTAATAAAGTTGCTACAAGTTATGTCCCAAATCTAGGGTTTTAAAGACTTAAGTTATAAAATTAGAAATAGTACTATACCTAGAGTATAGTTTTTGGCAAACAACAAGTACACATATTGTGAAAACATGGAAGTGTACACACAAGGGTCAAAGCTTCAGAGGCAAGCACTAACTATTTTGAAACAGTAGGTTAAGTATATTTGATCCATTTTAGAAAATAAGACAAAACTCAAACTATGCATGGGACCCAAATAAATCACAATTTATCCTACACAAGGCTATAGGTATGGGACCAGTGGGAAAATGAAATAAAATTTTATTTTTAATCTACAGCAACTTGACCCAAGTAATTTGGTCGATTTAACTAAAATTAAAAGCTTTTTAAAGTTTCAAATTTGAAATAAAGACCAAATAATACTAAAGCACAATAATTAATTCACCATAAAATAAACATAGAGCAAGCGGATGTGGGGATAGTACTAACAAATAGCTAATTAAATTTTAGAAACTATTGGTGTTGGTTTCCGGTTGACAAGGGTATAGCTAATAGAGCCCACTATCTGTGCACCCCTGAGGCCCGTTAAGCCAGGCCAAGGCGTAGTCATAGTCGAAATACGAGTCTGTATTGTATAGGGATGCTGTAATTTATATTGAACCCGACCGGTTCCTTGAGACCTGGCCACCTATATATAGGGGGCAGGAGAGTCCGGCCAGGGACAGATTGAGATTGAGCCAAGTTTGATACCACGCTTATTCTCGATATGCACCTTGTTTGACTGATCTTTACCTTTGAGTTCATCTGATGCCCTCTTCTCCGATCTTAAGTCCTTCGTCTAGGACATTTGTCGAGTTAACCCTTGTCAATTGGCGCCGGCCATGGGGATTTTGGGCGTTGGAATCATGAATTCGATGGCTTTTTCGCTTCTAGCCAACAACAATTCGAAAGTAGACGGAAACCAGATATCCTTTGGGACCATAGATTTTCAACCTCATCCACCAACCATCACTCTAGTCTTCGCAAGCTTGGATCAGGAGATGGACCTGACGATTGGAAGTCTGAACTTTCGCGTCGGTTCTTTGGGTTCGACTTGCCTTTCGGATTCGGTGAAATCAGATCCGTCGGCAAGAAAAACCGCGACAATCGCAATGACAGAATCATCGGTAGGCTCTTCTAGCGAGGCAAACTCGCCGGTCAGCTCCGCAACAATGGAACAAATAGAAGGAAAAAATCGAATAACTCGATGAAACCATGGGAAACCTCAACATAGGAGAAGCAATGGGTCACTTGGATCTTGACTAGAAGGACTTCACCACCCAAAGCGGCGGTGTCTCCGGCAATATACACCAAGTATGTGTCATCATCACTGAAGCAACAGAAGAAAATAATGATGACGGCAACCTAGTAGTCGACACTCAAGGCAACAACCCAAAGAGCAATAGTGGAAAACAGAAGGAGAAAGTATACGTCTCCGCCGAGGAGTGGAGAATTATCATGTCAGCAATCAATCACGGCACAGAGGTACCCGCAAATTCAAGGAGAGAAGTCTTAATGGGGTATCAGTATGCCCTGCATCAGCACAAAAAGAAACTACTAGCAGAAAAAAGCGACCTTAGGATAAGTCAAGAGAGCTATAGTGCATCAAGCAAATCATATTGGAGCGAGTACGAAGAGACATCGGATTCTAGCTAAGAAAGACACCGCGAACCGAAGCATAACAGGAGAAAAGTAGCACGAGGAAGGGAAGAAGAACGCGCAAAAAGCATTAGCGCGCCATTGTCAGATGAAGAGGAAAACTTCGTACATGAAACACCGGAAGAAGCTTTAGTAGCAGCACAAGCATATCTATTAACCACACGGCCAGAACCCGGAGATCCGCGGGAACACATGCATCAAGCAGCTATAAAAAGTCTCGGGTTAGTGGAAGATAAGTTAAGACAATGCTCCTCGGAAAAAGAAGTTGACATATGTAGTGATCTCACCTGTTAAAGATGACGATCCCTGTGCTTTTCTGTGCTAGTCCCTGGATCAATGCTAGCACACACAGTTTAAGATGTAATATCAAGAAACAAGGGTCATTTTATTACATCGAATGATCTAACAATTACATAAAGAAACTTCACAATGCTCATAGAATAGAGCTTTTGGAGTTTACAACAAAAACATAAATAGCATGCAGTCCTTCTTCTTCATGCGCCACAGGCGAACATGCTGCGGATAGACTCGTAACCCTGTCGTACCTTTCTTATCAACAAAACCTGCAACATGAAACATTGCAGCCACAAAGGGTCAATACATTTGAATTGTATTGGCAAGATGTCACTTTTTGGTGGACACAAATGGAGTCTTAACACTTACATGAATATTTGGCTAAGTGGATCTTCAGGCTAAGCTTGCAGAAAAGCAATTGTTTATCCTACTTTTCAAAAGATCTCATTTTTCTTTTAAAGCACTATTGGACACACTGGAATCCACCAGGTGCTCCTAGTTAATTATGCACACACAGGAATCCACCAGGTGTACATAATTATGATCACACAACAATCCCCTGTTAACCACTCAAGTTTTAATTTAAAGAAATGGGGATGAGGAGATCCTTGAACAGCTTCAAAATCATGTCGCTCAAAATTGTCCGTAACTGGGGACACGGCTAAGTACTTAGTTTTAACCCTCTGCAGAGGTGGTGCACTTTTCCCACAAGACTCAGTCAACCCTTTTTGCCATGATGCTCATTTTGCTCAAATGGCCAAGTGAAGACTAAGACGAAACCTTTCAGAAGCACTCCCTCAGACCAACCCGGACGCGTTCCATCCTACAAATCACTACCACCCTCTGTCCGTCTGGCTGAGTTCTCGCAACTTAGTTAGTTAAGATAGAGCCCATATGACTCGTGGTTGCACTGGAAGCTTCACGACTTGAACGTCTCCAATCTCTTTGTTCCTGGGTGGCCATCCACAAGTGAGATACACACGACCGCCATAGAGATGTCTTCGGTGTAACCACTCAACATAAATCCATCTTACCAATTTCCACCCAGGTGTTTCATTAACTTAGTTGTTTTCTTAGTTTTTGCAAAACATAGTTTTCAAACTTAATAAAAGAACATATGGAATCCCAACCACGAATTCTATAGCACAACTAAGCAATCTACACTTACGGTGTTTCTTCTAACAGGGTAATCAGGGATATCCTAAATAGGAGATAGCAAGCCTAACAATCTACACATGCATAGTATTAAAAGAAGAGAAACACTAATGCATAGTGAAACATCATTGGGAATTTTATGAACAAGAGTGACACTTGCCTTAGAAATTCTGAAGATTGTACTTCTCTTAATCAACACACGTGGCTCTCCGCACAACTATAAGATAGAAAGTAACACAACATAAACACACCAATCAAGCAATATAATCAAACAAGACAACAAGAGTGTTTTTTTGTTTTAGCTTAGTCTTCAAAGTCTTAGTGATAATTAGACAAAAGATTGGGCATGAAGTTGACTTGATATGGAGGGAGAGAATGGCTAAGTCAAAGACTTAAAGATTGATGGGGGTTCTCTAAATTGTTTAGGAAGTGTTAAACACTTAGCAAAAAAATAGTTTCAAGGGAAAAACTTAGGCTTGGGTTGAGAAGTTGGATAAATTCTAAGTCATGAGGTCTAACACCTTCATCTTCTTGACTTGGGCTCTCTTATCTTTGTCTTCAAGTCCGTGTCTTCTCTTTCTCCTTGTTTTGCCTTCAACTCTTGTCTTCTCTTCAACTTCTTCTCCATGGTCTTGATATGGGAAAACTTCTACGTCATATTTGTTGGATGGGGTAGTCAAAATACTTAGAAGAATTTTGGGTAAGATGGGATTGATAGTTTTGTACTTGGGCAAGGATAGAGAGTAGATTTTTCACTAAGTCATGGTAGCATTAAAAGGTCATTAGGACTTAGGATTATTCACCATTTGCATAGTGGGACAAAAACAAATAGCACAAAGCGCATTGATAGAAATTAGGAAATTGGATATTTGCAAGGTGCTTCAAAATACACATCTATAACTTGTAGAAAGTATGAACTAATGGGGTTGAACTTTGAATAAGTATAGAAAGTGTGTGAAGTGTTCTGGTGGTTTTTCATTATCAAGGTGAGAAATTTTACAAAAGGAATTATGCCTAAAATATTTCTAGAATTAAATCTAGAGGAAAAATACTCAAATCCTCATTTGAATTTGAATACTTGATAAAATTGGTCCAAATAATTGTGCAGTAGTTCTACTGGATAGGGGATAACAATATGATTCTATTGCAAAAAGAATCAACCGAAAAGGACTTATAGAATTTGAACTATATTAAAAACACTCAAACTCACATATTTAAATATGAATGTTTTCAACTAGTTCAAAAGTCAAATTTTATTTCATAAATGTGTTCTACACAATTTTAGGAGTTCAGGGACATATTATTTACAATTTTTGGATCAGTGGATAAAAAGATATGATTTTTCTAAGATTCAGGCATTTTCTGTTTTTAAAACCTAATTCGAAATCCTGACTAAACCGGGCTGCCCACGTGGCGTGTTATTACTGGCCCGTACCGGTTCATGTGGATCACGCCTGTGAATCGTCGGATCTAAAGGGGATTGAACAGATCAGATCGTCCAGTACCCCTTCACTTAAGTGAGGTGTTCCGGTCCTTTGGATCGTGATCCGACGATCGAGATGAAACAGAGGGGGAGAGGGGCTCACCTAGGGTTCCGATGATCGCCGATGTCGAGGTCTGTGCACTAGAAGCGAGCTCTGGCGAAGCTCCGGTGGTTCCAGCACTGGTGAAGACACGGACGGAGGTCAGTGCGACACGGCGAGCTCGAGTGTGCGGTCGACGCAGTCGATTGCGTCCCGGACTTGCGCAGAGAGGCGACCGGAGCGGAGACGTTCTGTAGGGCGTTCTGGACGCAGGGCGGAGCGGCGTCTCCAGAGAAATAGGTGAGGCAGCGGTTTTTCTGGGGTATGCAGGGCGACGAGGCGACTGTGGTGGCGAGGCCGGCGAGCTCGAGGTGGACTGGAGGTGCAGGGATTTCTCGCCGAAGTTTCGGCGGCGGACAGGTAGTTTGGCTCGGGGGCGATCTAAGCTAGGGTTTCAAAGAAAAACGAGAAAGGAGAGAGAGGCAAGGGACGGGGACGTTTTATAGCGGCCAAGTCGTGTAGAGGGGGTTAGGGTTTGCATGGGTTGTCGATCGAACGGAGGGCAGGGACATCGTGCGTGCCCAGGACTCCTGGCCGGAGCTAGAAGATGACCTGACAGGTGGGCCCCACCTGTCAGTGTCGAACGAGAGAAGGAGAGATACCCTTTTGGGTTTGCACGTAGCTGGGGCTCGGGCCGAATTAGGGATTGGGCTGAATGGCTCCCCCTCGGCCTTTTCTTCTTTCTTTATTTCTTTTCATTTTTCTTTTTCTATTTTCCCTATTTCTTTCATATTATTGGCAAATTTGATTCAATTGAAGTCAAACCATTTTCAGAAATTTTGTAAAATTCACAGCAATGTTCTAAACCAATATGAAACATGTTTTCAGAAACCAAGCAGGATTTTTAATTAAAAAAATTGTTAATTGAGCCAAGATTGCTTTGCTTGCATAAAAGAAATAGGATTAGGTTTCAAATTGAATATTTTAAAAATAGGAGAACAGTATTTTATAAAATAATAATTGAGATTCACACCCAACCATAGGTTTGCAAAAATAATCTTTATAAACACTTTTGTAATTCATTTCTCTGCAAGCAAGCTTGCATAAGTTTGAATAAAAGAAAGAAAATAACATTTTTGAAATCTTTCATTTTCTCAAAGAAACTCTTCAAGAAATATTAGGGAGTTTGAAATGGTTTTTGAAATAAAGCTTATAAATAAATTCAAAAGTTTTTAAATCCTTGTGAATTTCCAAACAACACATACTAAATAAAAGCAAAATTTTCCTCCAAAATTTGATAAAATCTTGGGATGTTACAACATACTACGAGGATCAAGGAAAGAAGGATCGAAGGTACCAATCCTCGCAAAGTCAATCAAGCGACTCATCAAACGACGAAAACCACAAGGCACGAGTGGAGGATGCAAGGAATATTATAACTCAAAAGAAGGTGAACAAAGCACGCTATGCGTGGAAGGAAGAAAACTACGAGGATGACGAGAAAGAGATGGGTGTGCTATGCTTTACGCGAAGGGTTCGCAGAATGCGAGTACCCAAAGGATTCAAATTTCCACACGACCAACAGAAGTATGATGGATCACAAGAGCCTAGGTTGTGGTTATCAGATTACCTTCAAGCAGTACAAATACTGGGAGGAACAAGAGCGTCAGCAATGCAAAGTCTACAACTATACCTCACCTGCGCAGCACGGTCCTGGTTAAACACCATACCCAACAAGTCCATCGGGAGTTGGGGCAAATTGGAAAATCAATTCACAAGAAATTTCCGCAAACGTCCAGCATCAATCGAGGAGGTCAAGTCCTGCATGCAGGGAAGGGGCGAAACTCTATGATCATATATCCAGCGGTGGAGTATAATAAAAAATTCCGCAGAAGACGTCTCTGATGAGCGGGCAGTAGATGCTTTTTTGGCTGGCCTTCGCCATTCGGACCTCGTGGAAGAATTAGGGAGAACAAGGCCCAAAACGGTGTCAGAATTAATAAAGATCGCAAGAAGATTCACTGATGGAGAAGATGCTTACAACAATAAAAGGGTGCGCTCGCCAGAAGTCGACAGAGAAAACTGGCAAAGGCGTAGGTCTCGCAACGAGGATGGCCACGTAAGACGCAACCAAGTAGCCGCAGGGTACAAAAGGGAAGATGAGGAAGGAAACGAGAGTAGAGAATACCAAGACAAAAGCAACCACAGACGAGATAAGCCGAAATATTCTGACCCGTCGGCAGAAGACATGCTTCATGGACCTTCCCGCATCCACTATGCATACCTAGATGGCAAGAGAGTTTCTAATCACCTGATGAGAGACTACAGGACATTCCTAAGATTACAAGATGCAATGGAATTAAGCCAAGGAGCACATCAAGGAAGCATAACCACATGCCAAGGATATAAAATACAAAGTGATGTAGGTTCAAAGGTCCACATATCCGCGATGATTCAACCTGTTCCAAAATCCAAGAAAGAGCAGAAAAGTATATCAAGGCAAGTAAACCTCGCAATATCATCGCCACCAGCCACCATAGAATATCTGTGATGGTCCGACCAAACAATTAGGTTCAGTAGAGTGGACCACCCAAGGAAAGTACCAAGGCCAGGACACACGTCAATGGTGTTGAAGGCGCAAATAGGCGGATACGACGTCAGACGGGTGTTTATGGACACATGCAGTGGCATAAATTTGATATATGCAAGAACCCTGAAGGCAATGAGCATCTCGCTGGAATGGTTGAAGCCAACAGATTGCTCTTTCCACGGGATCGTGCCAAGAGGTGAAAATCATCCTCTGGGAAAAATTGAACTTGATATTTGCTTTGGCGAGAACGGTAATTTCCGCAGAGCAAAACTAGAGTTCGAGGTGATGGACTGGCCCTCGCAATACCATGCAATCCTGGGGCAACCAACATTTGCAAAGTTCATGGTAGTTCCTCACTATGCATACCTAGCACTCAAAATTCCAGGACCTAAGGGGGTCATCACGGTACAGGGAAGCTTTGATGTATCAAACACTTGCGACAAAGAATTCAACAGGATGGCGCAAACCTTCGGCATGATAGCTGAATATGCAAGACTCAAAGGCGAAACAGATCACAATGTGCTACTCGACGTCAGTCGATCCCTGCCAGATCGGGCTTTCGACGCAACACAAGATTCTAAGAAAGTTCGGGTTCATCCCACGGACCCCAACTAGACTACTTCCATCGCAGTAAACCTGGATCCCGCATAGGAAAGCATGCTTGTCGAGTTCCTCCGTGAGCGCTGGGAAATCTTCGCCTGGTGTCCTTCCGACATGCCAGGGGTTCCTAGGGAACTCGTCGAGCATGCACTCAATGTGGATCCAAAAGCAAGGCCGGTCAAGCAGCCTCTATGGCGGTTTGACGAACCCAAAAGAAAAGCAATAGCAGCCGAATTACATAGACTAGAAAATGCAGGCTTCATCAGAGAGATCAAGGCATCAACGTGGGTGTCCAACCCAGTGATTGTCCCAAAGAAGAATACGGAAGTGCGATGGATGTGCATCGAATACACGTCCCTCAATAAGCATTGTCCCAAGGATCCCTTTCCACTACCTCGCATAGATCAAATAATTGACGCCACACCGGAGTGTGCAAGGCTTTCCTTTCTGGACGCATATTTAGGCTACAATCAGATCAAATTAAAGAAAGAAGACTAAGAAAATGGCCTTCATAACACCATACGACATCTTCTGCTATCAAGTCATGCCTTTTGGCCTCAAGAACGCAGGAGCAACCTATTAAAGGATGATGCAAAACTGTCTCGGAAGCCAAATAGGCCGGAACATCCAAGTCTACATCAACGACATCATCATCACCACAAGAAAAGAGGATGTTTAATCAGTGACTTGAAGGAAACTTTCGACAACCTCGACAGGTACAAGCTAAAACTAAACCCGACAAAGTATTCTTTCAGTGTTTCCGCAAGGCAACTTCTAGGGTTCCTGGTATCGACAAGAGGAATAGAGGCAAACCCAGAGAAAATTCAGGCGATACTAACGATGGGAAAACCAGCCAAGCTCCACGACATACAGCAACTCGAAGGACGCATAGCAGCGCTAAGTCGATTTGTTGCACGCCTAGGAGAAAAGGCCCTCCCTTTCTACGCACTCATGAAGAAGTCAGATAAAAAATTCGAGTGGATAGAAGAGGCAAACGCAGCATTCTCACAGCTGAAAGAAGTGCTTTCCACACCACTAGTGCTGGTCGCACAAAAGGAGAGAGAACCACAACTACTGTACATCGCCGCTACACATCAGGTGGTGAGCACGGTTAGTAGTCGAAAGAAGTGAGGAAGGGAAGGCGCATGGAGTTCAGCGACCAGTGTACTTCCTCAGCGAAGTATTATCACCATCTAAGCAGCGTTACCTGCATTATCAAAAGTTAGCATACAGTGTGTTCACAACAGCGACAAAAGCTACGACAGTATTTCACAGTGCATCCAATCATAGTGGTTAACGAAGCCCCACTATCAAACATACTAAACAACCCTAAAGCGACAGGATGTGTCTCCTTATGGGGAATTGAACTTTCCCCTCTGGACATCACGTACGAGAAAAGGAAAGCTATCAAATCCCAAGTACTGCAGACTTCACAGCAGAGTGGTTAGAACTACAAAACACAGGACCACCTGATCTATCAAGTGTTTGGACAATGTACTTTGACGGATCAAAAAGGGTTCAAGGAGCAGGAGCAGGAGTAATCTTAGTATCCCCGCAAGGAGACAAGCTAAAATATGTGCTAAGGATGAGTTTTCCACAAGCTTCCAACAATGAAGCAGAGTACGAGGTCCTGCTGCACGGTATGAAGATGGCCAAAGCATGTGGAGCAAGTCGACTAAAAATATTTAGGGATGATGAATCATTGTGACACTGTCAGCGACAACATGACAGCATACCAATATTTGTACTACTACCTGGAGGGAACTTTCAACGGATGTGAAGTCTCGCATATCAGCAGAGCCAGCAACGAGGAAGCCGACAATTTGGCAAACATCGGGTCTCAATGCCTGCCCATACCGCTAGGAGTCTTTTGGGAGGAAATCATCGAGAGATCAATAAAAGACAGAAAAACTTCAGGTCCAGGAGAACCAAGTCAACATGTGATGGTAGGCTCGGGGGCTAGCAAAATAGGAACGAAGAGCACAACATAACCAGAGGAGGTCATGATGATTGAAGAAACCTAGATGCAACCATACTTAGCATATATGATGAACAAAACACTACCTGAAGATACATTTGAAGCACGAAGGATAATACGGCGATCCAAAGCTTACGTCGTACTATAGGGAAAACTGTATAAGAAGAGCATAACTGGCGTGTTGCAAAGATGTGTCACGCCACAGGAAGGGCAAGTTATATTAAAGGACACCCACGCAGGAGTCTGCGGCCACCATGCAAGTAGCCGAGCCATAGCAGCTAAAGCTTTTCGAGCAGGATTCTACTGGTTAATAGCAATCGTAGATGCAAAAGACATCATCAGAATATGCGAGGCTTGCCAACGGTTTGTGTCCCAACCACACGTACGGGCAGCAGAGCTCCAGCCAATACCACTGTCGTGGCCCTTCGCACAATGGGGTTTGGACATGGTAGGGAAACTGCACAAGTCATGGCCCGAAGGACATGTCTATATGTTGGTAGCAGTCGACAAATTTACCAAGTGGGTAGAGGAAGCCCCGGTAACAACTCAGGATTCCACAGCAGCAATCAACTTCATCAAATCGATAGTATTTCGCTTTGGAGTACCTCATAGCATCATCACACATAACGACACGAACTTCACATCCAAGGAATTCAAAGGGTACTGCGAAAGTATGGGGATCAAATTCAAATTTGCATCTATTGCACACCCAAAGACAAATGGGCAAGTCAAAAAAGCAAATGACCTGATCTGCAACAGAATGAAGAAGAGGTTGCTAGCGCCACTAGAAAAAGCAAAACATGCTTGGGTAGATGAGTTGCCCTCCATGCTCTAGAGCTTAAGAACTACGCCTAATCCAGCTACTCAAGAGACACCTTTCTTTCTAGTCCATGGTGCAGAAACCATGCTTCCAGTCGAAATTACCCATGAAGCTCCCAGAATTGCGGCTTATGACGAAATGACTTCTACTGAGGCGCTGCAAGATGATGTCGATGTACTCGATGAAGAAAGAGACGTAGCGTTAGCTAGTGCTACACAATATCAGCAAAGTCTACAAAATTATCATAGCACTTGAGTTCGACCCCGATCTTTCGTAGTGGGTGATCTAGTCTTACGACTCAAGCAGGACGGCCATGGCAAATTAGAGTCACCATGGGTGGGACCCTACATAGTGACAGAAGTGATACCAGGAGGAGCGTATCGGCTACAAGTCAAGAAGACGGGAAAAGACGAAAGCAACCCATGGAACGCAGAACAACTTTGGCGTTTTTACGCATAAGAATACTTCGCTGATAAAATTCGCGACAACAGCAAATAGATAACTTCGAGTTATGACCCTCTAAACCCAGAACACGAGGCCACAGGTTGGGTTTCTTGGGTCTACTCTACGATATGTAATTTTACGCTAGGGGGCTTCAACCCTCGAGTCGATATAACAGTATAAATATTATTGAGATCATGTATCCATGTTTTCTCATGAGTAATTATGGGATTGTTCGTAACACTACATTCGGCAATCAAAGAGCAACCAGCAAACAAAAGCACACTGATGCTAAAATCACCTTGGAACATTTATAGTTACCTTGGTTTCATAGTAAGGACGATGCCATAAGAACAGAGTTCACCACATATAATTATTACACAATTCTACCAAGGAGTACAAGCAAAAGGATTACATCAAAAAGAAGACAACATTTATTGAAAGTGTACTTCTGCTTCATACTTCTTTTGGCACTTTGTGCAATCAAAGATCTTCACATCAAACTTTGATGTACCATAGTGATAATTGAAGACCATGAAGAAACCCTGATGCAGTTCATGATCCTCTGCAAATTGGGGCTAGCCACCTGATGCTCCAAGTGAATGTGGCTTCAGACTGTCCTTGTGCGTGGTGAATAACCAGCCCGTTGGGAACCCCAAGAGGAAGGTATGATGAGTGCAGCAGCAAGTTTTCCCTCGGTTTAAGAAACCAAGGTTTATCGAACAGGCGAAGAGAGACAATGACGGCTGAAGGTGATGCTTGCTAGTTCGCGACAGCAGCGGACAATTTATATATGGCGCCTCGTCCAAGCTTTGCTTGCTAGCTGCAACGTGGAACCTGCACACACACAAACAAATACTTTGCTCCCAACTTACGATGAGGTTGTCAATCTCACCGGTTTGCTTGAAACAAAGGTTATGAGTGTATCGAGTGGAAAACTATATAGTATGCGAGTAAAGTAAACAGTACGAGTAAAGTAAACAGGTGATAGCAATATGATATAAATAGGACCGGGGTCCACAGTTCACTAGTGGTGTCTCTCCATAGATAAAATAGCACATGCTGGGTAAACAAATTACAGTTGGGCAATTGATAGAATAAAGATAACGTGATATGTCAAGAAGATCACTATGAGATTTACTCTGGGCATTACAACAAAATACATAGACCGCCATCCAACTGCATCTATGACTAATAATCCACTTGTGGTGAATCAATCCGAGAACTCCACAAGTATTAAGTTGCGAACAACAGATAATTGCATTAAGCAAAGTGTGTAATGTAAACAAAGCATATGCCCTTGAGCATATGAATGTTGTTTTCTCCCAAGTAGCAACAACACATCTACCACCTTAGAGGTTTCTGTCACTCCCCCAGGTGAAATAGAGGCATGAACCCACTATCGAGCATAAATACCCCCTCTTGGAGTCACTAGCAACTACTCGGCCAAGATAGCTATTAACAACGGAGAGCATGCAAGATCATAAACAACATAGAGATAACAAAAGATATAATTCAGTACAGCAACTTAATCATAAACACCAATATTCATCGGATCCCAACAAACCAAACATGTAGAATTACATAACGGTGATCTCAATCATGTATGGCAGCTCATGAGATCTAAACATGAAGCACAAGGTGGAGAAGACAACCATCTAGCTACTGCTATGGACCCATAGTCCAAGGTAGACTACTCACTCATCGCTCCGGAGGCAAGCATGGCGATGAAGAAGACCTCCGGTGGCAATTCCCCTCTTCGGCAGGGTGCCGGGAAGAGCTTCTGGACCCTCCCGATCTTCGGGTCGACGGTGGCGGCGGATCGCGATGTATTCTAGAAAACTAATCGGGCCCTTAGGTTTTTCTCGTCGGGGGGTCTTTATAGGCGAAGGATCGATGTCAGAGGAGGGGCCAGGCGCCCTCACGTGGGCCCGGCGCGGCCAGGGGGCTGGCCGCGCCACCCACGCGTGTGGGGCCCTGGTGGCCCCCCTCCGACACTTCTTCGGATCTCTGGAAGCTTCATGGAAAAATAAGACTTCAGGAACTTGTTTCGTCCAATTCCGAGAATATTTCCTGTGTATCACTTCTGAAACACAAAAACAGTAGAAAACAGGAAACTGGCACTGTGGCACTTGTTAATAGGTTAGTTCCGGAAAATGCATAAAAGTGCCACTAAGTGTAACGAAACAATAGGCAAATGGTGTAAAACAAGCATGGAGCATCAAAAATTATAGATACGTTTGAGACGTATCAAGCATCCCCACGCTTAACTCCTGCTCGTCCTCGAGTAGGTAAGTGATAACAAAGAAATAATTTTTGAGGTGACATGCACCTACACAATCTTGATCATATATTTAAGCATTGGTGAGCTTGGATCAATAGAACTTAAAACATGGGCATGAAGATATAATCATGACAATAAGAACTTAGCAACCATGTTGTAAACATGCAAATGAACACAAACAAAAGATCATGAAAATGAAACAATGAAAGTCAAACGTGTGTTCAAATCATAAGGAAAAACATACAAAAGGTTTTCAGCTTGTCCTTCAAAGAGAGCAAAACATAAATGCATAGGACACCTTCAAGTTTAAGAGGGCGACTAGATACAAATAATTTAAGAACAAGTGAAACCAACAATATGAATCAATCAATGAACTTTGGGACAATGCATATCACACTAAGAATGACAACTATGCTCTCTTAATGGTGCAAAAAGAAAGAAAGTGGTGACTCAACATAAAAGTAAAAGAAAGGCCCTTCGCAGAGGGAAGCAGTGATTGCAAGTTTTATAACCTTCAAAAATTATGGTACTTACCGGCTTTGAGCTCTCATTGCCCCCATCATAAGCATCTTTAATGGTTAAAGTTAATGCGAGAACAATTATGATGCATATGCTTGACAAATCATAAGTTGAAAACCTCGTGCCCCGTGAATACGAGTACCCAAACCTCATGCTACTTTACTTAGAGTCCCAAGCAAGGCTCTTGTCATTGTAAGTATATGCATATCATTGAGAACCGCCAATGGGGTACCTCCGTGCCCGATGACATGGAACAAGCCCACACCAAAATGACAGGACAAGCAGACAATGAACACCTCGACATCTCTTTTATTCGCTATATTGTTTAGCTTTTTATTGTGAGATGCGTCGTCGAATGTTCACCATGGGTATGCTGCAAATTTCCACCATGAATTATGCATGGCTTAGATTGGCGGCCCGGCGTTTCCCTAACACATATACAAACTCCATGATCCCCACAAGATTCCCAATTCATTTCACACCGCGGGCATGCATAAACAAAAGATCACAATATCAACTCAAATAAGAAGTGCAATGTTGAAAGCTTGCCCCATGACAGCATGGCTGGGCTAGAATCCAACTTACAACTTGCAAGCATAACAACTCAACATAAGAGACCACAATGTCAAATTTTTAAGAACAGGAAAAAGTAAAGTGTGCCTTCCGGTTCGTGAGAGCTTTACTAACCGAATTTCGCATAACACTGGTAAGAGTTTAATTTGAAGAGAAAATAAAAGCAAGTCAAATTTACTTGGAATAGCAAATTGCTAGTAGGTATGTATGGTGGACACTTTGGAAAACTTTGGCTTTTAGGAGTTGGATGCACGAGTAGAGCTCATACTCAGTACAAGGTGAGGGCTAGCAAAAGACTGGGAGCGACCAACTAAGAGAGCAATAATGGCCATAATCATGCAAAGCGACATTAAAAGAAGCATACGATGGCATCAAAAGTCAAAAACTAAATGATCATGAAGGCTATTGGCGACTTTGTAAGAGTCTAACATGTGTGAGCATGCGCCAAGTCAACCCAAATAAAGCATCAAGGAGAAAACCAAAATAATGCTTCCATACAATAAAAACAACGCATGATTTTTTCAAAGGCTCATTAAGCAATCACAGTTATTTGAGACAAGTCATGCTACAGCAAAACCACTAAGCATACTATCAAAAAGACATCAAGCATGACATGAAAAAGCCTAAGCCGCAGTCTACACAAGCTCCTTCTTGTACCACTATTTTGCACAAAGCTTTTTCTCTTTTTTCCAACACCATTTGAAATTTTTAAGACACCTCTTTTGATGAAAACCAATAAAAATACACCTTGATGAAAAGATATGACAAGGTCTGAACGCAAATCAAGGCGAAAACGAAAACCAAAAGCAGTAGCAGAAAAAGAAGAACACTCAATAAACGATAAGAGTGAAAAACTGAGTGTTCTTTGCAAATGAAAACAAGCAACTTCTCCAAAAGAAGTTTGTTGGGGTCCAACCATTTATTGCAGCAAACAAACAAACTAAACAACTAAGAAAACTAAAAAACTAATGCTCCAAGAAAAACACATAGTGCATGAAGCAATAAAAATATAGTGTTTTGAAAGGTGACCTGATTTTTGCCGACGAAG
Organism: Dactylis glomerata; assembly: GCA_007115705.1. Lineage (NCBI taxonomy): Eukaryota > Viridiplantae > Streptophyta > Magnoliopsida > Poales > Poaceae > Dactylis > Dactylis glomerata. The sequence continues at coordinate 2,697,447 of QXEO01002107.1, read as the reverse complement.
AAGGGGTGCCTCGGGGGCATCCCCAAGCTTTGACGCTTGTACTTATTGGATATTTCTTGGGGTGATGCATGGGCATCCCCAAGCTTGAGCTTTTGTCCATTCTTCAACTCATCTCATCATTCTCCAATCCCTACACTTGAAAACTTCCTTCATACAAAACTAAACACAAATCTATTAGCAACATTAGTGCAAGCATAACATATAATCAATCCTCTATTTGCTTCAGGTTTCAACTCAAAACCACCACATATATAGCATATACTACTGTAGCAACCTCCCCAAAAGTTCCATGATCAAAAGAACTCAAATGAAAGCTTTAAAGTGGCAAACACAAATATTGGCAGAAATCTGTCAAAACTGAACAGCTGACAAAGGTCGAATTTTTGAGGGATTTTCTGTTGCTCAAATAAAAAAGTGTTCAACTAAGAAAAGTTTGGATATAACCTGGGGCATATGCACAAGAAATCGTAGGTCCAAAATATAAACAGAGAATTTTCACGAATTTTTACGGTGCAGCACCGAAAACAGTTTCAGGACAGCAACATCCCCAAATCTTTACCTCACTCAAATTAGAGGCTTCTCTTGGCACAAAAACGAAATAAACAAGATAAGGAGCGGTCATTACAGTAGTAATGACTTCCAAGACTCAAATAAAAGAAAAATTACTGAAAAGAAAACATTGGGTTATCTCCCAAGAGTGCTTTTCTTTAACGCCTTTGAGCTAGGCGCAGAAAAGTGCGAATCAAGTAATATCAAGAGATGAAGCATCAAGCTCATAATTTGCTCTAAGAATAGAGTCAAAAAGTAATTTCTTTCTTTTCCTAGGGAAGTGTTCCATACCTTTCTTAAGTGGGAATTGATACTTAATAGTGCCTTCCCTCATATCAATGATAGCACCTACAGTTCGAAGAAAGGGTCTTCCCAAAATAATAGGACATGAAGCATGGCATTCAACGTCCATAACAAGAAAATCAACGGGAACAAGGTTATTGTTAACCACAATAAGAACATCATTAATTCTTCCCAAAGGTTTCTTCTTAGCAACATCAGCAATAGGAACATCAAAATAACACTTTTCAAGCGGTGGTAGATCAAGCATGTCATAAATCTCTCTAGGCATGATAGAAATACTAGCACCTAGATCACATAAAGCATGGCAATCATAACCATTAACATGCATATCAATGATGGGTTCCCAACCATCTTCTAACTTCTTGGGAACAGAGGCTTTTTGCTTCAAATTTTCATCCCTAATCTTTATAAGAGCATTGGTAATATGCTTAGTAAAAGCAGTATTTAAAGAACTAGCATTGGGAGTCAAAGCAAGCTTTTGCAAGAACAAAATTACTTCAGATATATTGCAGCCATCAACATCAAAATCATTAAAAGAAATAGAGCTATCATCTTCCACACTCCAAAAAATTTCAGCACTCTTTTGAGAAAAAGTTTTGGCAGTTTTAGGCTTTTTAACACAAGGAGTGGGAGTTTTCTCTACACCAATCAAAGTAAGAGGATTGTTACCAGTAGGAGCAGCATCATTAGAGGTAGTAATAGTACATACCTTCATTTCTCTAGCCATCTCATCTTCTCTTTCCCACCTGGCATGCAATTCCGCTAACAATCTAATATTTTCATCAATTCCAACTTGGATAGCATTAGCGGCAGCAACAACATTGCTCACTTTCACATCATTAGGAAACACTTTTAGTTTCAAAAGTTCAACATCATGAGCAAGGCTATCAACTTTAGAAGCAAGAATATCAATTTTGCCTAAGTTTTCCTCAACAGACTTGTTAAAAGCAGTTTGCTTACCGATGAAGTCCTTGAGCATTACCTCAAGCTCGGAGGGCGCGGCCCTAGTGTTGTTGTAGGAATTACCATAAGAGTTACCATAACCATTACCATTGGTAGAAGGATACGGCCTATAATTGTTACTACCAAAATTGTTCCTATAAGCATTGTTGTTAAAATTACTGTTTCTAATGAAATTCACATCAACTTGCTCTTCTTGAGCAACCAAAGAGGCCAAAGGAACATTATTAGGATCAACATGAGTCTTATCATTAGCAAGCATAGCCATAATGGTATCAATCTTATCATTCAAGGAAGAGGTTTCCTCAACAGAATTTACCTTCTTACCTTGTGGAGCTCTCTCGGTGTGCCAATCAGAATAATTTACCATCATGTTGTCGAGTAGCTTTGATGCGGCGCCCAAGGTAAGGGGCATAAAAGTGCCTCCAGCAGCTGAATCAAGTAGGTTCCTTGAAGAAAAATTCAGTCCTGCATAAAAAGTTTGGATAATCATCCAAGTAGTCAGTCCATGAGTGGGGCAATTCTTTATCATAGATTTCATTCTTTCCCAAGCTTGAGCAACATGTTCATTATCAAACTGAGTAAACTTCATAATATTGCTACGCAAAGCTATAATCTTAGCAGGAGGATAGTATCTACCAATAAAAGCATCCTTACATTTAGCCCATGAATCAATACTATTCTTAGTCAAAGACAGCAACCAATCTTTAGCTTTTCCTCTCAAAGAAAAAGGAAACAACTTGATCTTAATAATATCACTATCAACATCCTTATATTTCTGCATCTCACATAGCTCAACAAAATTGTTGAGATGAGCTGCAGCATCTTCAGTACTAGCACCAGAAAATTGCTCTTTCATAACAAGGTTCAATAAAGCAGGCTTAATCTCATAAAAGTTTGCAGCAGGAATAGATGGTGCAATAGGAGTGCAGATAAAATCACTATTGTTTGTGCTAGTAAAGTCACACAACTTGGTGTTTTCAGGATTGGCCATTTCAGCAAAACGAAAGTAAACAAGTAAAAACAGCTACCAAGGATTCTAATTTTTTTGGGTTTTTGATATAAAAAGCAATGCAGGTAAAATAAAATAAAGTAAAGAAAAACAAATAACAAAGTAAAGAATGTGTGTGCGAAGAACTCCCCTCGCAGAAGTCTTCTCTCTTCCCCGGCAATGGCGCCAGAAAAGTGGCTGATGCTCCAAGTGAATGTGGCTTCAGACTGTCCTTGTGCGTGGTGAATAACCAGCCCGTTGGGAACCCCAAGAGGAAGGTATGATGAGTGCAGCAGCAAGTTTTCCCTCAGTTTAAGAAACCAAGGTTTATCGAACAGGAGAAGAGAGACAATGACGGCTGAAGGTGATGCTTGCTAGTTCGCGACAGCAGCGGACAATTTATATATGGTGCCTCGTCCAAGGTTTGCTTGCTAGCTGCAACGTGGAACCTGCACACACACAAACAAATACGTTGCTCCCAACTTACGATGAGGTTGTCAATCTCACCGGTTTGCTTGAAACAAAGGTTATGAGTGTATCGAGTGGAAAACAATATAGTATGCGAGTAAAGTAAACAGTACGAGTAAAGTAAACAGGTGATAGCAATATGATGTAAATAGGACCAAGGTCCACAGTTCACTAGTGGTGTCTCTCCATAGATAAAATAGCACATGCTGGGTAAACAAATTACAGTTGGGCAATTGATAGAATAAAGATAACGTGATATGTCAAGAAGATCACTATGAGATTTACTCTGGGCATTACAACAAAATACATAGACCGCCATCCAACTGCATCTATGACTAATAATCCACTTGTGGTGAATCAATCCGAGAACTCCACAAGTATTAAGTTGCGAACAACAGATAATTGCATTAAGCAAAGTGTGTAATGTAAACAAAACATATGCCCTTGAGCATATGAATGTTGTTTTCTCCCTAGTAGCAACAGCACATCTACCACCTTAGAGGTTTCTGTCACTCCCCCAGGTGAAATAGAGGCATGAACCCACTATCGAGCATAAATACCCCCTCTTGGAGTCACTAGCAACTACTCGGCCAAGATAGCTACTAACAACGGAGAGCATGCAAGATCATAAACAACATAGAGATAACAAAAGATATAATTCAGTACAGCAACTTAATCATAAACACCAATATTCATCGGATCCCAACAAACCAAACATGTAGAATTACATAACGGTGATCTCAATCATGTATGGCAGCTCATGAGATCTAAACATGAAGCACAAGGTGGAGAATACAACCATCTAGCTACTGCTATGGACCCATAGTCCAAGGTAGACTACTCACTCATCGCTCCGGAGGCAAGCATGGCGATGAAGAAGACCTCCGGTGGCGATTCCCCTCTCCGGCAGGGTGCCGGGAAGAGCTTCTGGACCCTCCCGATCTTCGGGTCGACGGCGGCGGCGGATCGCGATGTATTCTGGAAAACTGATCGGGCCCTTAGGTTTTTCTCGTCGGGGGGTCTTTATAGGCGAAGGGTCGATGTCAGAGGAGGGGCCAGGCGCCCTCACGTGGGCCTGGCGCGGCCAGGGGGGTGGCCGCGCCACCCACGCGTGTGGGGCCCTGGTGGCCCCCCTCCGACACTTCTTCGGATCTCTGGAAGCTTCCCGGAAAAATAAGACTTCAGGAACTTGTTTCGTCCAATTCCAAGAATATTTCCTGTGTATCACTTCTGAAACACAAAAACAGCAGAAAACAGGAAACTGGCACTGTGGCACTTGTTAATAGGTTAGTTCCGGAAAATGCATAAAAGTGCCACTAAGTGTAACGAAAGAATAGGCAAATGGTGTAAAACAAGCATGGAGCATCAAAAATTATAGATACGTTTGAGACGTATCACCAGCCCTGAAGTACATCTTGCCACGACCATCATAATACACCTCCACTTCATATGGAGTTCCTCCTCTAGACTCTTCGTGTAGGATGGCTTCACGGAGTTCGCGTCCATCCATAAATTTAGTGAACTTGAGCAGAACACGCTGCTGCTCACGACATTGAGCACCAGCGATGACAAAGAAGGAGAAAATATTGACAGGAGGAGAAGGAGAAGTATTGCGAGGAGCAGTGCTCGCACCCACAATTTCGCGAGAAGCAGAAGAGGAAGGTTTAGGTTTGTTCTTACTCCCCGGTGGGCGGCCGGGGCGCCGCTTCATGGGCATGGCAGACGATGAAGCCACCATGGACAAACCCTTGCACTTGTTCCTACTGCTGCGGACGGCCGCATCCACGCTTCTTTGGCACGGCATCGGCATCTAGGTTGATAACACTGGTGTCCGCCATCACAAGATTTGGTTGGCAAGAAGAAAACCCTAGATGGGATTTGAAGAGTGAAGATGATGCGGTGGAAGATTTAGGGTTTTCCTTGGCAAACTAGGGCCCCTCATTTATAAGGTACTTTTCATGGGCCTTTACAAACTAAAGGTCCAATTAAATTACAGGATTTAACGTTTTGTCCAGAACAAAAAAAGGAACAGTAGGAAAGTAAAGGAGGTTTATCGTTGTGCAAGAAAAATAAGTTGTGAAGAAGAAATACTTGAGTCTATAATAGGCTGCAAGCACCCTCTTTTAGCCTCGGGGCTACTACCATCAGGAGCGCTAGGCGCGCACCCGACGAAATCAAAAGCAAAAGAATGATGAAGCTGGGAAGATGAGAAGGCAAAATATTTTGAGCCTATACTTGAAAAAAACTTTCGACTATAGCCTCGGGGGCTACTACCATCGGTAGCACTTGTCGTGCACCCGATGATGATAGAAAACATTAATTATTAGCAAAATCCTCGACTTCATTGTCGACAAGGTTAAATATGTCGTGGTTTCACTACCATCGGGAGAGATTTGTGACTTGTTGAAAAAATAACTCGACGATTTTAAACATTGAAATAGTCAAACAAGGCTAGAGTAATTAAAAGATTTGATTCTCAAGTTGCATCATTGTGACAAAACTTGAATGCTGTTATTGTAATAAATCATGAAGGTAAGACCCCAAGATCTGTCCTGTGTGGCCTAGTACACGCACCTAAATGCGCTCTGCTAGTAATTTCCGTATCTACGATGTGAAGAAAAATCCCTATGGACGCACTGGGTACCCTGAGAATTAGTGGGACCTTCTCTTTGTAAGTCCTAAATGCGGCAAAAGATTGGGTTAGACCAGGTACCAGACTCAAGTCTGGGGGATTGAGTTTGATGTAGGTAACAAGTATCTGCTCTGGCAGTTAACTGGCCTCTTGATCCGTCAGAGCTGCCAGGCTTATTAACGAAAAATCCCCTTGAGAAATAAAATAAGTTGAGACTGTTTAATGAATACAGGAAAAAGAAGAAGTCGAAGATTGAAGAAGTCGAAGATTGAACAAAGTCGAAGATACGAAGATTTCAGATTCAACCCAAATCTACCATTCAGGTAGAATCTCGGGGGCTACTAACAAGGGTATAGCTAAAAGAGCCCACTATCTGTGTACCCCTGAGACCCATTAAGCCAGGCCCAGGCGTAGTCATAATCAAAATACGAGTCTATATTGTATAGGGATGCTGTAATTTGTATTGAACCCGATCGGTTCCTTGAGACCTGGCCATATATATAGGGGCCAGGAGAGGCCGACCAGGGACAGATTGAGATTGCGCCAAGTTCGATACCACGCTTATTCTCGATACGCACCTTCTTTGACTGATCTTTACCTTCGAGTTCATCTGACGCCCTCTTCCCCTGATCTTAAGTCCATCATCTAGGACATTTGTTGAGTTAACCCTCGTCACAGGTCAAACGGGTTTGTAGATTTGAAGTTATTCAAATTTAAAGCCAGCAGTTTTTGAACAAAAGTTAAGAGTATTTCCCAAAAAAACTAGGTGGACCGTTTCTGTAAACGGGCCGGGAACAAAGCCACGCTGGCCCAACAGCGTATCCCGGGCGCGGGAAGGGAGAAAAAAAAGGGCTGACATGCAGGGCCCGCCTGTCAGCGCCTGACTTAAGATGAAAGGGTATCCATGTACCCTGGCCATTGGATTAAAAGGGAGATCGATAGCTGAGGTGTGTCTACTTCACCTGGATGCCCCCATGAGAAGAAACCCTAACGGGTTGAAGACATGGACACCGCGGCTCATCGGGAGGGCATCCGAGGCGCCGGTGGGGTTCGGCGAGGTGGAGGCGGGGTCACATGGGATCCGGGAGGGTCTGGTAGTGGGCGCAGCTCCGGTGGCGTGGGTCTTCTGCGGATGGCACGACTGCCTTCTCCTCCAGCAGAGCTCCCAGGTGGTCCTCGTTGGCGGTGACTACGGTGGTTTCTAGCAATAAAAATCGGCAGGGTTAGGGTAGGGGAACCTTCTAGTGCGAAAAAGGCAGAGGTAAAGGGGCGGAGACATTTGCCACTTTCACCCGCTCCTATCGGAATCGAGAGCGAGCTCTCGCTCTCCTTGGCTAGAGAGAGGAAAGGCAGCGCCACAGTGCCTAGAGTGAGGTGAAGAGGGGTGTGGAGAGGTGTGAGACGAGAGGAGTGGCTGGGGGGATTTTATAGCGAGGAGGGAGTCAGAGGGTGCTCTGGGACGGTGGCGTTTCCCAATGGTTGAGCGAGGGCATACGCCAGGGCGCTCACGAGGTCTGACGTAGGTGCTGCTGTCGTCACCTCCGGGAGTAGTCACGCTCAAATGGTCGGGCATGCTCGAGCCTTCCCTCCCCTGGTGACGCAAGGCGTAAGAGTGCGGTCATGACAGGCTCAAACCTGGCGATGTGAACGAGCGGGAAGAGAGGGGTCGGGCAGGGTTTGTGGGCCAGGCCTGCAACATGGCAAGGTTCAGAGAGAGGAAGAGGTGCAGCTGGTTGTAAAAAAGAATCAAACAAACTTGGCCCAAATTTTTGAACCAGAGAAAAGAAGGAAGAAATGCTGGTTTTTGAGAATTTCCAAACCTATGTCTCGGTCAAATTTGGATTATGGTTACAAAGAGTTCAAGAAAGATAGGGGTCAAAGTGTAGGGGTCACAAAGGTGAATAGGATGAGATGACCTAAGTGTTTGGAGGCTCAAGATGAGGTTTAAAAAAAATTAAATGCGGCAAGACAAAGATATGATAGGGATTTTGTTGAATTTTAAAGTGAGCAAGAAAGCCTTTGGAGGGTGTAGATGGTCCCAATAATTTTCTCAATTATTTGGACAAAATCAAGATTGGGTGTTAGTTTGAATATTGGCAAAGGAAGACAACAAGTTCGATTTTTAGAAAGTGATCAAGAAGGGTTTCTACAAAGTGTCTAGTTCCTCTTGCACAAAGAAAAGTATTGCAACAAATGTAAGAATTTGATGCAAGGAAATGCTAGGACAATTATTTTCAAAGAGGTTTGATGGCCCACAAGTATAGGGGATCGCAACAGTCTTCGAGGGAAGTAAAGCCCAAATTTATTGATTCGATACAAGGGGAGCCAAAGAATATATGTAAGCCTTAACAGATGAGTTGTGAATTTAGCTGCGCCTGGAAACAGTCTTGCTCGCAGTGGTTTATCAGTAGCAACAGTTTTATAGTGGTGATAGTAGTAAAACAGTAACAGTAGTAGTAAAATAGCAGCGGTAATAGTAACAGTAGTAAACAGTAGGAACAAATACTATAGGCATAGGGATGGATTACGGGCGTTGCATGGATAAGATAATTCAAGAAATCAATGAGACATGGGCATTACAGATAAATTATGATAAAGCATCCTAGTACAAACAATCATAGGCATGTGTTCCGTATATAGTTGTACGTGCTCACAAGGAGAAACTTGCACGACATCTTTTGTCCTACCAGCCTGTTGCAGCAGGGCCTCAAGGGAAACTACTGGTAATTAAGGTACTCCTTTTAATAAAGTACCGGAGCAAAGCATTAGCACTCGGTGAACACATGTGATCCTCACATCAAAGCCATCCCCTCCGGTTATCCCAATTTCTGTCACTTTGGGGCCTCGGGTTCTGGACAACAATATGTGTATATAACTTGTAGGTAAGACCATAAACAACAAGTATCATCATAGAAATAATAACATGTTCAGATCTGAAATCATGGCACTCGGGCCCAAAGTGACAAGCATTAAGCACAACAAGTTGCAACAATGTCATAGGCACTAAATAAAGATACTAGGCACTATGCCCTAACAATCTCATATCAAATTACATGAACAATCTCATCCAATCCCTACCATCCCCTCACCTACAGCTGGGGAATTACTCACACATGGATGGGGAAGTCATGGATGGTTGATGGAGTGACGTCGGTGATGATAGTGATGAAGATCTCCAAATCCCCGTCCCGGCAGGGTGCCAGAACGGAGTTTCTGGTTCCGAATCGCGGTTTCTGATGGCGGCGGCGCAGCGGAAGTCTATCTGGGAAAAACGCCGTCTCTCTGATATAATCGAGTCAGGGGGTATATGTAGGCGAAAGGAGGGGTCGAGAGGACTGCCGAGGCGCCCTCACACCAGGTGGGCACGGCCAGGGCTGGGTCGCGCCCCCTGTGTGTGTGGGGCCCTCGAGCCTCCCCTCTGTCTCGTCTTCTGGCTCCATGGGTCTTCTGGTGAAATAGGATTTATGATGATTTTTCCTGAATTTTTACTGAAAGTTGGATTTCTGCACAAAAACGAGACACCAGAGCAATTCTGCTAAAAACAACGTTAGTCCGTGTTAGTTGTATTCAAAACACACAAATTAGAGGAGAAACAATAGCAAAAGTGTTCAGGGAAGTAGATATGTTTTGGACATATCAACTCCCCCCAAGCTTAGCTATTTGCTTGTCCTCAAGCAATTCAGTTAATAACTGAGAGCGATAAACGAAACTTTCACGAACACATTTGCTTCATATGATGTATATATACTAACTATGTGATCAAATACTCAGGCAATTCATAATAAGAAATATGCAACTAATGTCACCTCATAGTCAAGCAAGCTATGAAAGAGTGCCAATGCACTAATAACAAGTAACATGTACATAAGAGACTACAAGATTGTAATATGCATAAATGATATGAAAGAGTGGTATCCAGCTTGCCTTTATTTGTGGAGCAAAACATAAATGCTGAGGCACCTCTGAAGTCCAAGGGAAGACTAGAAGTTAAAGATATCAAAGATACAAGCATCAAAGTTATACCACAATTAACCGTGTTCTTGGACAAGCACATTACACTAAGAATAATAGCTATGCTCTCAAGAAGTGCTTAAAGTTAGAAGATGATGACTCAACATAAAGGTAAACGAATGGCCCTTCGCAGAGGGAAGTAGGGATTTAACATGTGCTAGAGCTTTTCATTTGTAAAACAGAGATAAAAAATTTATTTTGAGAGGTGGTTGTTTTATGTCAACGACTGGCAATGGGGACTTGCTATCTTCCATAATAAACAAGTGCGAGCGGTTCCGAGTTCTTTGTAATTTTGGCACATCGGTGCTCTTTTTATAAAGCTTTGGCACTCCTCCCCACCTTTTTTACTTTCTCAAACCATGGCTAGCCGATTCCATCGGGTGCTCACCAACTTTCACATACCATGGAGGAGTGCTCTTTTTTTTGAAATTAGATTATAGTGGTCCGACCAGTTCCCTTGAAAAATTAATGACGAGCAGATGAAGCTACCTAGTCGAGGGGTACTTAATTTAATATGGAAGATAGCAATTCCGACCACTACGTCCCCATGAGCTAAAAACAGTGGCCCAAAATGAGAAGTAATTGAAAGTTTTGAAAGGTAGGACATGAAAATTTACTTGGAATGGCTTACAAATACCATGCATAGGAATTTATAGTGGACTCTTTGGAAGACTTGGTTTTTGGTAATTAGATGCACGAGTAGAGCTCATACTCAGTACAAGTGAAGGCTAGCAAAAGACGGGGAAGCGACAATTGAGAGAGCAATAACTGTCATAATCATGCTTGCGACAAAACAAAATTAATATAGGCATAAAAATGATACAAGAGCTCTGAGGCAAAGTAAATCATCGAGGCTTAATTGACTTTTTGTTTAGTCATACGCATGCTTGAGCATGTGCCAAGTCGATTCAAATGAAACTTTCAGAGGAGGATACCACAATAACATATCATAATATGAATAAAACAATGCATGCAAGCGTCTACATGACATGCTACAAACTATTAGTAAATTGAAACTAATCATATGAGAGCAAGAACTACAAAGCATCCATTAGATAACATATACCTTACATGAACCGACTAAGCATGTCCACATAAATGAGTATATGTACAAAAATGAAAACAAATAGAGCTCATACCAGCCTCTTACCACATCTCGGATTGTCGTATGTCGTCATTATTGCTCTTCACTTGTGTGGCTTGAATAATATAAAGTGAATACCAAGCTCCAATGGAGTAACGGGGGACTGAACTCTGCAACAAACTTTACAAAACCGAAGAAGAACAACAAATATTTTTGTGTTTTCGATTTTTGAAACAAGAACGAAAGGAAATAGCAAACAAAGCAAAATATTTTTGGATTTTTCAAATAGCAAACCGAAAATAGCAAGTAAAGCAAAACCAAAGGTAGCAAACTAAAAAGACAAATAAAGAGAAACAACGGAAATATTTTTGGTCTTTTTATGTTTTGGAAAGCGGAAATAAGAATAAGGGCAATAAATAGAGCGAAATATGGATATACAAAGGACCAACAAAATACGATATGTAGATGAGTGAATCATCGGCGTACCTCCCCCCAAGCTTAGGCTTTTGGCCTAAGTGGAGATCAATTCTGGCTCTGGTAGCTGCTCCAGGCTGGTGGGTCATCATAGGTGTAATCGTACCCCGGCTCTCGTGAAGATGAAGCTGATGGCGCATAATCATAATAAGGTTGCTCATATGGGAAATTCGCAATGTTGGAGGGCTGACCCGACTCCTCGGCGCCCTCCTCATCGTGCACAGGTGGCGGGTGCTCCTCTACGTACGCGTTGAGCTCATCCTCCGTGAGGGACCATCCATTCCTGCGATCAAGGGTAAACAAAAGAGGTGCAGGCAAATGGACCGATCGTTCAGTCTTTACTACCTTCCAGGTAGTCCTCTTGAAAAAGGTTAGCTCATATGTTAAACTAATCAAACTAGCAGGAGGAGAAATAAACTTATGATGAATCATAGAACTAAGATCAAGTTTCTCCTCGGGGAACTGCAGATCTAGAAAATGAGGCATTACACCATGCAAAGCTAACAGGCGTGAAGCTATAAGTCCCCCACAGATTCCCCCTTTCTCACGATTAACATCAAGACGGAAAGCTATTAAGGCACCCAAATGGTAAGTCCTATCACGCCTCAAAGCAGCAGCAATAAAAGCTAGATCATGGAGAGACAATTTACTTGCAGATTTCCTAGCAAGAACACATTTGGTAATAAAGAAGGCAAAATATCGAATGGATGGGAAATGAATATTTCGAGTTTTACCACCCTCTCCTGTGAAGCTTCTCCCTTGACAAATCTCCTCGTATAGTTCTAACAATGGCCTAGGCTGTCCCCTTATCTTCTCGAGCGATCCCCACTGTGGTACTCTAATAGCTGTACAGAAAACATCAAGAGGCAAGTCCACAGATTTGTTATAAATTTTATAATGAACCATGGGGTTAGAAGTGGACCAACTAAATCTGAAATCCTGCACCACAGAAATTGTTAGTTTAACATATTGGGGAGGTTCACCCTCAACAAAATCCTGCATTAGAGAGTAAGGTTTGAAAATCCTGCAGAATTCCGGCAGCATTCATGAACTCTGAGCATGGATAGTGTGAGGGGAAGACCTTCTCTTCATGGTGAACTTTCATAACTTCATGCACTTCTAGTTCATGTTGAGAGAGTTGATAAGCATTCTCCTCCATTTCTGATTTTTTTAACAAACCTCATAAAATATGATTTTGAGACAAGCGAATGTAGGAAACTACTATAGTGAGTTACTAGAGAGCTAACATGCATCAAAATATCAATTCTAAGCAATAGAACAAGAATGCATACCCATTTATCCTGCCACCTACAATGATAAAATACTCAAGAAATACTCCACCAAAATAAATTCTACTTGGACAAGCGGAGGAGTGACATACCGGAGAACAAATGCTCCAAATCTCAGCAGAAATGTTGGGCTGAGCAAGGAGATCTAAAAATCGAGGTGAAGAACAGCAAGAACTCAGGTTTGAGCTGGGTGTGTCGTTGTTTTTGGGAGAGAAAAAGAGCAGGGGAGGAAGATATAAGTGAGAGGCCAGGTGGGGCCTCCTCACACCAGGTGGGCGCGCCCCAGGCTGGGCCGCGCCCCCTATGTGGGAGGTGGCGTGGTAGCCCCTCCTGGTGTCTCCCAGGTGCCTCTCTGCCCCATTTTTTACATAAAAATTGATAAAGAATTTTCCGGAATTTTTCGAGAAACTTTATTTTCGAGGATTTTTCAGAAATTGGCATATCGATAAAAACTCAGAAAAATGAAGATGAAATGATTTCAAGCAAATCAAAACCAAGTATGCAACAGCTCTGAGATACTCTTAATCATGTAACTAAACTAAAGGAACAAAATTGATGAAAGTAAATATAGGCGAGGTGGAGTCGATGCGGTGAAAACGAAGTTTCGTTCATATAAAATCACTTTGTTAACAAGGTTGATCAAGTCTTGTTCCCAAACTAACTTTATATGAGGCAAAACTTTGCACTTTCACTAGAATGCTTATGTTACCTCAACTTTGATAGGCATAGTCCCAATCATAACAATTTTATATTCTTCCTTGGGCTTTCGCTCTGAACAAATAATTTGACCAACTTTGATGGTCTCAACATGCTTGATTGAATTTAGAGCATTCTTCCTATCAATCTTCTTGGGAAAATAAACCATGTACTCTTTATTATTGACATTGAAAGTTACTTTTCCTTGATTGCAATTAATAACAGCACCTGCGGTGTTTAGAAAAGGTCTCCTAAGAATAATAGACATATTATCATCTTCAGGCATTTCCAACACAACAAAGTCAGTTAAAATCAAACAACTATTAGCAACTTGAACAGGAACATTTTCACATATACTAATAGGAATAGTAGTAGACTTATCAGCCATCTGCAAAGATATATCAGTTGATACTAATTTTTCTAGATCAAGTCTCTTATAAAGAGAAAAAGGCATGACACTAACTCCGGCTCCTAAATCACATAAAGCAGTTCTAACATAGTTATTTTTAATGGAGCACGGAATAGTTGGTATACCTAGATCTCCAAGCTTCTCTGGAACTTTACCATCAAAAGAATAATTAGCAAGTAAAGTGGAAATTTCCTCATTAGGAATTTTCCTTTTGTTAGTGACAATATCTTTCATATACTTTGCATAAGGAGGCATTCTAATAGCATCAGTCAAAGGAATTTGCAAAAATAAAGGTCTCATCCATTCACAAAACCTATTGTAGTGTTCTTCTTCCTTGGAATTGTGTTTCTTACCAGGAAAAGGCATTGGTTTCTGCACCCAAGGTTCTCTCTCATTACCATGCTTGTTGGCAATGAAGTCTTCTTTGGTGTACTTTGCATTCTTACCAATCTTCTCTGGTTCCTCTTCAACTTCTTCTTTATCGGAAGCATCTCCTGGTTCAGTTTCAGCATCAGAAATAGAAACACTGTTAGGATCTTTACCTGCATCAGAGGATTCTGCAGTTGTTTTATGCTTCTTCTTCTTCTTCTTAGAAGGAATATCATCACTTGAAGTACGTTGAGAATCTTGCTCAACCCTCTTAGGATGTCCTTAGGATATAATGGATCTTAAGTAGCAGCGCCACTTCTTGTGCGTATTTCACATGCTTGCTTCTCTCTTGCGGCATTAACTAGAAAGTCTTTTTGCACCTTGGTAAGCTGATCAATTTGTGTTTGAACCATTTGAAAATGTTTAACAAGTATCTTCACATAATTGGCGGTTCTCTCCACAATATCCTGCAACTTGTTAATAGCTCTAGAATTTTCCAACAGATGATTATGCACCATTCTATTAAAATTTTCTTGCTTAACAATAAAATTATCAAACTCATCTAATCATTGATCAGGAGGTTTAGAATAAGGAATATCTCTTTCATCAAAGCATTGGAGAGAGTGTACCTCAATAGTAGATGAGTGAGGGATTGGCTTGCATAATTCTTCTATAGGAGGTAAATTCTTCACATCTTCGGCCTTAATACCTTTCTCCTTAAGAGATTTCTTAGCTTCCTTCATAACTTCATCATTTAATTCAATCATCCCTCTCTTCTTCGGCGTAGGCTCTGTAGATGGCGCAGGGGTTGGTGCTGGTGTTGGCTCAACTAAAGTCCAATCGTCATGATTCTGGCTTATTTTAGCCATTAATTCTTCAGCATCAGCCGGAGTTCTTTCCCTGAAAACACAACCAGCACAACTATCCAAATATGACTTAGATTCATCCGTTAGTCCATTATAAAATATATCAAGGAGTTCATTTTTAGGCAATGGTTCTTTAGGCAAAGCTCTAATTAAAGAACAAAACCTTGTCCAAGATTCAGGCAATATCTCTCATTTTCCCTGTTCAAAATCAAAGATTTTCTGCACAGCAGCATGTTGAGCACTAGCAGGAAAATATTTCTGAAAGAAAGCATTAACCAAAGCAATAGGACTAGCAAGAGATCCAGGAGACAAGCTATTAAACCAAGTTTTAGCAGCATCTTTCAATGAGAAAGGAAAAATCTTAGCAACAAAGTAAGTGCGGAGCTTAATATCATCAGAAAACAAATTACTCAAAGTAGAAAGCTCATTCATGTGCCCCATAGCACTCTCATCTTTAGTACCACAAAAAGGAGTTTTCTCAACAATAGATATGTAAGATAAATCCAAAGAGAAATCATAATCCTTGTCTCTAATATTTATGGGAGAAGCAGCAAACTTAGGATCAGGAGACAAATTATATCTAACAGAATGTCTTGCAAGAAGTTCTCTAACATTACCAGCATTACGAGCAGCACGTGCTTTAGCAATAAAATCATCATTAAGCTCAATATAAGCATCATCATCAAAATCATCACTAGGACATTCCCTAGACTCAGGTGAACTAACAGGTGTAACAGTGGTGTTTCCCAACTTAGCTCTAGCAATAGTAGCATCTAAAAAGGAACCTATTGAACCACTCTCATCTAGCACAGTAGAAGCATCTTCTAAATTATCAGTGGCATTTTCAAACTCAGCAGAAGTAGTAGCAGTAGCATGTGGGTGTGGTGGTGTAAGCAACTCACTCATAACAGATGGTGAATCAAGAGCAACAGAGGTGTTGAGAGTCGTACCTCTTCTTATAGTGGATGGCAATATAGGAACTTTTCCATCACGAGGTTTACCCATGATGAAAGGATTACAACGAGCAATATGAATACCAAGTGAACTTACAAATAAAGCTATGCTCCCCGGCAACGGCGCCAGAAAATAGTCTTGATGACCCACAAGTATAGGGGATCGCAACAGTCTTCGAGGGAAGTAAAGCCCAAATTTATTGATTCGACACAAGGGGAGCCAAAGAATATATATAAGCCTTAACAGATGAGTTGTCAATTCAGCTGTGCCTGGAAACAATCTTGCTCGCAGTGGTTTATCAGTAGCAACAGTTTTATAGTAGTGATAGTAGTAAAACAGTAACAGCAGTAGTAAAATAGCAGCGGTAATAGTAACAGTAGTAAACAGTAGGAATAAATATTGTAGGCATACGGATGGATTACGGGCGTTGCATCGATAAGATAATTCAAGAAATCAATGAGACATGGGCATTGCAGATAAATTATGATAAAGCATCCTAGTACAAACAATCATAGGCATGTGTTCCGTATATAGTCGTACGTGCTCATAAGGAGAAACTTGCACGACATCTTTTGTCCTACCAGCCTGTTGCAGCAGGGCCTCAAGGGAAACTACTGGTAATTAAGGTACTCCTTTTAATAAAGTATCGGAGCAAAGCATTAGCACTCGGTGAACACATGCGATCCTCACATCAAAGCCATCCCCTCCGGTTATCCCAATTTCTCTCACTTTGGGGCCTCGGGTTCCGGACAACAATATGTGTATACAACTTGTAGGTAAGACCATAAACAACAAGTATCATCATAGAAATAATGACATGTTCAGATCTGAAATCATGGCACTCGGGCCCAAAGTGACAAGCATTAAGCACAACAAGTTGCAACAATGTCATAGGCACTAAATAAAGATACTAGGCACTATGCCCTAACAATCTCATATCAAATTACATGAACAATCTGATCCAATCCCTACCATCCCCTCACCTACAGCGGGGGAATTACTCACACATGGATGGGGGAGTCATGGATGGTTGATGGAGTGACGTCGGTGATGATGGTGATGAAGATCTCCTCCAAATCCCCGTCCCAGGAGGGTACCAGAATGGAGTTTCTGGTTCCGAATCGCGATTTCTGATGGTGGCGGCTGATACGTCTCAAACGTATCTATAATTTTTTATGCTCCATGGTTGTTTTACACCATTTGCCTATTGTTTCATTACACTTAGTGGCATTTTTATGCATTTTCCGGAACTAACCTATTAACAAGTGCCACAGTGCCAGTTTCCTGTTTTCTGCTGTTTTTGTGTTTCAGAAGTGATACACAGGAAATATTCTCGGAATTGGACGAAACAAGTTCCTGAAGTCTTATTTTTCCCGGAAGCTTCCAGAGATCCGAAGAAGTGTCAGAGGGGGGCCACCAGGGCCCCACACGCGTGGGTGGCGCGGCCAGCCCCCTGGCCGCGCCGGGCCCACGTGAGGGCGCCTGGCCCCTCCTCTGACATCGACCCTTCGCCTATAAAGACCCCCCGATGAGAAAAAACCTAAGGGCCCAATCAGTTTTCCAGAATACATCGCGATCCGCCGCCGCCGTCGACCCGAAGATCGGGAGGGTCCAGAAGCTCTTCCCGGCACCCTGCCGGAGAGGGGAATCGCCACCGGAGGTCTTCTTCATCGCCATGCTTGCCTCCGGAGCGATGAGTGAGTAGTCTACCTTGGACTATGGGTCCATAGCAGTAGCTAGATGGTTGTCTTCTCCACTATGTGCTTCATGTTTAGATCTCATGAGCTGCCATACATGATTGAGATCACCGTTATGTAATTCTACATGTTTGGTTTGTTGGGATCCGATGAATATTGGTGTTTATGATTAAGTTGTTGTACTGAATTATATCTTTTGTTATCTCTATGTTGTTTATGATCTTGCATGCTCTCCGTTGTTAGTAGCTATCTTGGCCGAGTAGTTGCTAGTGACTCCAAGAGGGGGTATTTATGCTCGATAGTGGGTTCATGCCTCTATTTCACCTGGGGGAGTGACAGAAACCTCTAAGGTGGTAGATGTGCTGTTGCTACTAGGGAGAAAACAACATTCATATGCTCAAGGGCATATGCTTTGTTTACATTACACACTTTGCTTAATGCAATTATCTGTTGTTCGCAACTTAATACTTGTGGAGTTCTCGGATTGATTCACCACAAGTGGATTATTAGTCATAGATGCAGTTGGATGGCGGTCTATGTATTTTGTTGTAATGCCCAGAGTAAATCTCATAGTGATCTTCTTGACATATCACGTTATCTTTATTCTATCAATTGCCCAACTGTAATTTGTTTACCCAGCATGTGCTATTTTATCTATGGAGAGACACCACTAGTGAACTGTGGACCCGGTCCTATTTACATCATATTGCTATCACCTGTTTACTTTACTCGTACTGTTTACTTTACTCGCATACTATATTGTTTTCCACTCGATACACTCATAACCTTTGTTTCAAGCAAACCGGTGAGATTGACAACCTCATCGCAAGTTGGGAACAAAGTATTTGTTTGTGTGTGTGCAGGTTCCACGTTGCAGCTAGCAAGCAAAGCTTGGACGAGGCGCCATATATAAATTGTCCGCTGCTATCGCGAACTAGCAAGCATCACCTTCAGCCATCATTGTCTCTCTTCTCCTGTTCGATAAACCTTGGTTTCTTAAACTGAGGGAAAACTTGCTGCTGCACTCATCATACCTTCCTCTTGGGGTTCCCAACGGGCTGGTTATTCACCACGCACAAGGACAGTCTGAAGCCACATTCACTTGGAGCATCAGCCACTTTTCTGGCGCTGTTGCCGGGGAAGAGAGAAGACTTCTGCGAGGGGAGTTCTTCGCACACACATTCTTTACTTTGTTATTTGTTTTGCTTTACTTTATTTTACCTGCATTGCTTTTTATCAAAAACCCAAAAAAATTAGAATCCTTGGTAGTTGTTTTTACTTTACTTTAGTTTATCATGCTGTTCCCTAAGTTCGTTCTGGAGGACCTCTCAGTAGGTAGTGGTTCGATTATTGGCAAAAGTAACATTGAGGAGTTCTTTAATCACATTAGTATGCATGAGGAAGATGAGGAAAAGTCTTAGGTTGAGCTTGCTCCTAGTATTGAAGTTGCTTCTGTTATATTAATTGACATGTTGGAAACTAGGTTTGCTAGTCTTAATCCTTTTATGCAATATATGTTCCTTAAGCTTCATGAAATAGAGGATCCCGAAAAGAAGGCTTTTATCTTGGAAACTTTGCGCCTAGAATTTAAGGATGTCGTTGTTGAAGCTAGAAAAGTTCTTAAATGTTTTAATAAACTCGGTTCACCTATAAAGGTTATTGATACTCATGATGAGGGAACCAAAATACCTATACCCTGCAAGCTTTTGGGATTGAATGATGCTTTCGAAAATAATTTTGCCTGGATTTGTCCTAAAAATCTTTTTGATGAGAATAGTGTACCAAAGCATGATCAAAAAGGGTCTTCAAAAACTTATGTGGATCAAATACAATGCCTTATTGACAAGACCTCTTCTGTTGATCTTAATACTTCATCTGATATTACTTGATTCGCACTTTTCTGCGCCTAGCTCAAAGGCGTTAAAGAAAAGCACTCTTGGGAGATAACCCAATGTTTTCTTTTCAGTACTTTTTCTTTTATTTGAGTCTTGGAAGTCATTACTACTGTAATGACCGCTCCTTATCTTGTTTATTCGTTTTTGTGCCAAGAGAAGCCTCTAATTTGAGTGAGGGAAAGATTTGGGGATGTTGCTGTCCTGAAACTGTTTTCGGTGCTGCACCGTAAAAATTCGTGAAAATTCTCTGTTTATCTTTTGGACCTGCGATTTCTTGTGCATATGCCCCAGGTTATATCCAAACTTTTCTTAGTTGAACACTTTTTGATTTGAGCAACAGAAAATCCCTCAAAAATTCGACCTTTGTCAGCTGTTCAGTTTTGACAGATTTCTGCCAATATTTGTGTTTGCCACTTTAAAGCTTTCTTTTGAGTTCTTTTGATCATGGAACTTTTGGGGAGGTTTCTCCAGTAGTATATGCTATATATGTGGTGGTTTTGAGTTGAAACCTGAAGCAAATAGAGGATTGATTATATGTTATGCTTGCACTAATGTTGCTAATAGATTTGTGTTTAGTTTTGTATGAAGGAAGTTTTCAAGTGTAGGGATTGGAGAATGATGAGATGAGTTGAAGAATGGACAAAAGCTCAAGCTTGGGGATTCCCATGCATCACCCCAAGAAATATCCAAGAAGTACAAGCGTCAAAGCTTGGGGATGCCCCCGAGGCACCCCTTCTTCATCGGCAAAAATCAGGTCACCTTTCAAAACACTATATTTTTATTGCTTCATGCACTATGTGTTTTTCTTGGAGCGTCAGTTGTTTAGTTTGTTTGTTTTCTGCAATAAATGGTTGGACCCCAACAAACTTCTTTTGGAGAAGTTGCTTGTTTTCATTTGCAAAGAACGCTCAATTTTTCACTCTTATTGTTCATCGATGCGTTCTTCTTTTTCTGCTACTGCTTTTGGTTTTCGTTTTCGCCTTGATTTGCGTTCAGATCTTGTCATATATTTTCATCAAGGAGTATTTTTGCCTCTGATCTTTATTGGTTTTCATAAAAAGAGGTGTCTTAAAAATTTCAAATGGTGTTGGAAAAGAGAAAAAGCTTTGTGCAAAATAGTGGTACAAGAAGGAGCTTGTGTAGACTGCGGCTTAGGCTTTTTCATGTCATGCTTTTTTTTTATAGTATGCTTAGTGGTTTTGCTGTAGCATGACTTGTCTCAAATAACTGAGATTGCTTAATGAGCCTTTGAAAAAAATCATGCGTTGTTTTTATTGTATGGAAGCATTATTTTGGTTTTCTCCTTGATGCTTTATTTGGGTTGACTTGGCGCATGCTCACACATGCTAGACTCTTACAAAGTCGCCAATAGCCTTCATGATCATTTAGTTTTTGACTTTTGATGCCATCGTATGCTTCTTTTAATGTCACTTTGTCGCTTTGCATGATTATGGCCATTATTGCTCTCTTAGTTGGTCGCTCCCAGTCTTTTGCTAGCCCTCACCTTGTACTGAGTATGAGCTCTACTCGTGCATCCAACTCCTAAAAGCCAAAGTTTTCCATTGTGTCCACCATACATACCTACTAGCAATTTGCTATTCCAAGTAAATTTGACTTGCTTTTATTTTCTCTTCAAATTAAACTCTTACCAGTGTTATGCGAAATTCGGTTAGTAAAGCTCTCACGAACCGGAAGGCACACTTTACTTTTTCCTGTTCTTAAAAATTTGACATTGTGGTCTCTTATGTTGAGTTGTTATGCTTGCAAGTTGTAAGTTGGATTCTAGCCCAGCCATGCTGTCATGGGGCAAGCTTTCAACATTGCACTTCTTATTTGAGTTGATATCGTGATCTTTTGTTTATGGATGCCCGCGGTGTGAAATGAATTGGGAATCTTGTGGGGATCATGGAGTTTGTATATGTGTTAGGGAAACGCCGGGCCGCCAATCTAAGCCATGCATAATTCATGGTGGAAATTTGCAGCATACCCATGGTGAACATTCGACGACGCATCTCACAATAAAAAGCTAAACAATATAGCAAATAAAAGAGATGTCGAGGTGTTCATTGTCTGCTTGTCCTGTCGTTTTGGTGTGGGCTTGTTCCATGTCATCGGGCACGGAGGTACCCCATTGGCGGTTTTCAATGATATGCATATACTTACAATGACAAGAGCCTTGCTTGGGACTCTAAGTAAAGTAGCATGAGGTTTGGGTACTCGTATTCATGGGGCACGAGGTTTTCAACTTATGATTTGTCAAGCATATGGATCATAATTGTTCTCGCATTAACTTTAACCATTCAAGATGCTTATGATGGAGGCAATGAGAGCTCAAAGCCGGTAAGTACCATAATTTTTGAAGGTTATAAAACTTGCAATCACTGCTTCCCTCTGCGAAGGGCATTTCTTTTACTTTTATGTTGAGTCACCACTTTCTTTCTTTATGCACCATTAAGAGAGCATAGTTGCCATTCTTAGTGTGATATGCATTGTCCCAAAGTTCATTGATTGATTCATATTGTTGGTTTCACTTGTTCTTAAATTATTTGTATCTAGTCGCCCTCTTAAACTTGAAGGTGTCCTATGCATTTATGTTTTGCTCTCTTTGAAGGACAAGCTGAAAACCTTTTGTACGTTTTTCCTTATGATTTGAACACATGTTTGACTTTCATTGTTTCATTTTCATGATCTTTTGTTTGTGTTCATTTGCATGTTTACAACATGGTTGCTAAGTTATTATTGTCATGATTATATCTTCATGCCCATGTTTTAAGTTCTATTGATCCCAGCTCACCAATGCTTACATATATGATCAAGATTGTGTAGGTGCATGTCACCTCAAAAATTATTCTTTTGTTATCACTTACCTACTCGAGGACGAGCAGGAGTTAAGCTTGGGGATGCTTGATACGTCTCAAACGTATCTATCATTTTTGATGCTCCATGCTTGTTTTACACCATTTGCCTATTGTTTCGTTACACTTAGTGGCATTTTTATGCATTTTCCGGAACTAACCTATTAACAAGTGCCACAGTGCCAGTTTCCTGTTTTCTGCTGTTTTTGTGTTTCAGAAGTGATACACAGGAAATATTCTCGGAATTGGACGAAACAAGTTCCTGAAGTCTTATTTTTCCCGGAAGCTTCCAGAGATCCGAAGAAGTGTCGGAGGGGGGCCACCAGGGCCCCACACGCGTGGGTGGCGCGGCCAGCACCCTGGCCGCGCCGGGCCCACGTGAGGGCACCTGGCCCCTCCTCTGACATCGACCCTTCACCTATAAAGACCCCCCGACGAGAAAAACCTAAGGGCCCGATCAGTTTTCCAGAATACATCGCGATCCGCCGCCGCCGTCGACCCGAAGATCGGGAGGGTCCAGAAGCTCTTCCCGGCACCCTGCCGGAGAGGGGAATCGCCACCGGAGGTCTTCTTCATCGCCATGCTTGCCTCCGGAGCGATGAGTGAGTAGTCTACCTTGGACTATGGGTCCATAGCAGTAGCTAGATGGTTGTCTTCTCCACTATGTGCTTCATGTTTAGATCTCATGAGCTGCCATACATGATTGAGATCACCGTTATGTAATTCTACATGTTTGGTTTGTTGGGATCCGATGAATATTGGTGTTTATGATTAAGTTGCTGTACTGAATTATATCTTTTGTTATCTCTATGTTGTTTATGATCTTGCATGCTCTCCGTTGTTAGTAGCTATCTTGGCCGAGTAGTTGCTAGTGACTCCAAGAGGGGGTATTTATGCTCGATAGTGGGTTCATGCCTCTATTTCACCTGGGGGAGTGACAGAAACCTCTAAGGTGGTAGATGTGCTGTTGCTACTAGGGAGAAAACAACATTCATATGCTCAAGGGCATATGCTTTGTTTACATTACACACTTTGCTTAATGCAATTATCTGTTGTTCGCAACTTAATACTTGTGGAGTTCTCGGATTGATTCACCACAAGTGGATTATTAGTCATAGATGCAGTTGGATGGCGGTCTATGTATTTTGTTGTAATGCCCAGAGTAAATCTCATAGTGATCGTCTTGACATATCACGTTATCTTTATTCTATCAATTGCCCAACTGTAATTTGTTTACCCAGCATGTGCTATTTTATCTATGGAGAGACACCACTAGTGAACTGTGGACCCCGGTCCTATTTACATCATATTGCTATCACCTGTTTACTTTACTCGTACTGTTTACTTTACTCGCATACTATATTGTTTTCCACTCGATACACTCATAACCTTTGTTTCAAGCAAACCGGTGAGATTGACAACCTCATCGCAAGTTGGGAACAAAGTATTTGTTTGTGTGTGTGCAGGTTCCACGTTGCAGCTAGCAAGCAAAGCTTGGACGAGGCGCCATATATAAATTGCTCGCTGCTGTCGCGAACTAGCAAGCATCACCTTCAGCCGTCATTGTCTCTCTTCTCCTGTTCGATAAACCTTGGTTTCTTAAACTGAGGGAAAACTTGCTGCTGCACTCATCATACCTTCCTCTTGGGGTTCCCAACGGGCTGGTTATTCACCACGCACAAGGACAGTCTGAAGCCACATTCACTTGGAGCATCAGCGGCGCAGCGAAAGTCTATCTGGGAAAAACACCATCTCTCTGATATAATCGAGTCAGGGGGTATATGTAGGCGAAAGGAGGGGTCGAGAGGACTGCCGAGGCGCCCTCACACTAGGTGGGCGCGGCCAGGGCTGGGCCGCGCCCCCTGTGTGTGGGGGGCCCTTGAGCCTCCCATCCGTCTCGTCTTCTGGCTCCGTGGGTCTTCTGGTGAAATAGGAGTTATGATGATTTTTCCCGAATTTTTACTGAAATTTGGATTTCGGCACAAAAACGAGACACCAGAGCAATTCTGCTGAAAACAGCGTTAGTCCGTGTTAGTTGTATTCAAAACACACAAATTAGAGGAGAAACAATAGCAAAAGTGTTCGGGAAAGTAGATACGGTTTGGACGTATCAAGGTTTTGCTAAAACCAGGAGTATGATAGTTCTAAGGAACTATGAGGCAAAATGTAAACATTTAAGGTAAAATTACAGTTAAGAGAATGAGTGAGGGAAATGGCATTTTTATTTTACCAAAAAAAAGGAAAGAAACATCATGTATCAAATACATATATTTTCTTTTGTTGCTTAACAAAAGAGAAAGATTTTGAAAATAGAGTTGGAGAAGAAAAAAATCTCGGTATGAAATGGTCTTCTTGAAAAAGTGAGTAAGACCAAAAAGATATGATCCGCATCTTAGGTCGAAGATAAATGAGGAGAGCCAAAAGGGTTTGCTAGAGATGAAGACACAAGGTTTGGATTGAGCTATGCTAATCTACATGTAGCTCAAGAACAAATGAGAAGGAAAAAAGGGATGAGTATTGCATAGGGAAGGTGGCAGGGGTGAGGTGATGGAGAGGAGGAGGTTTAAGATGTTGTTTTTGAGGGTTTCAAAACCATGCTGGGAAGATAGTTTTCAGGGATAGGATAAGCATAAACTTTATTAGGTAAGAACTAAAGGTGATGTTTTGGGTCACAGACCCAAGTAGATAATACTACCACACAAGAATTCTGACAAGGTCTACACAGATCAACACATGCTAATAACCAATCAACACAAGAAAAGTTCTATGAGTATGTGCTCACAAAATGATCATGTCAAGGATAATACTTTGAAAATGGCTTTGAGGAAAAGTGTTTTGAGGGAGGTACCCTGGTTTGGGTAATTTATTTTCTTGAAAAAAAGAAGGGGGACATTATATTCCCTTTCTAAAGGATTTCTTCTAGAAATACATTTGGGAAAATATTTAGAAAAACTAAGCCTGCAAAACATTAGCTTTGCAAAAATAGTGGGAAAAAGTTATAGATCCCTATACAAAGTTTTTGGAAAAACACTTTTTGTTACAAGAATCTTGGCAATTTGTTTTGTTGAAGTCAAATCATTTTAGAAAATGAGAGGTTGCCAAGATAATATATTTACCAAATAGTTATTAGAGACATGATCAAGAGCACAAGGATTGGGTTGGTTCACAAAATTGTTTTCAGATAACAGTTCTAACAGACAAGGTTACACAACAGACGAGTCAAACATGCACTAAAGTTTAGTGGGTTCAATAAAAACAAAAAGTTTTTGTTGGCCCTCATTTTTGCCTTACTAAACTTTGCTTAGACAAGTTCAACAAAAGTTGGGGTGTCACAGATCTTCCCCCCTTAAAAGAATCTCGTCCCCGAGATTCCTAAGTGTGGCATTAGAGAGGTATGGGGACTAGGTTAGAGTTAGACTTCAAAAGGTTGATCTTCCAACTTATCGGTGATACATTAGGTTGCGTCGAAGACTAGCTTTTGCCAAAGATGTAGATCTTCTTATTTGCTTGAATTTGATGGTTGGAGAGTTGACGTTGCCGAAAGGGTCTTGTTGAAGCCTCGTCGAAACAATTCTAAGGTTAGCACGGTCAAGCTATCTAGTGTGCCCAAAAAGATTTTGTAGGAGTTAGAGATTTTTAGATTGCAGCCAAGGTCCTAAAGGGCCACGGCTTCTCTAGTGTAGCTTTTGTTGATTTGGGGCTATTTTCTTCCTTCGAGTAGCTTGAAAATCTTCAAATGTTGGTGTCGCTCCTTGATGGTTTGTGTTGCTATATATCTTCTATCTTGAGCTTGTAGTGCTCTAGACCTTGCAGAAAACAAAGCTCAAACTTTCATCTTAGACTTGTCGACTTAACCCTCCACACTTCTTAACCACAAGGGCACGGGTTAGTCCTAATCGAAAGCATTCTTGTGGGTCATCTTGGGCTTGAGCTGAAGGTGCTTCATGTGTTGGTGCATTACCAATGGTGTGTCTTCAAGTAGCCGGTTACCCATTCCTTCTTGTCTTTGGGTTGGTGAATGGCATCGAAGATCTTCTTGCTTCTTCATATTCCTGCATCTTGGAGGATCTTGAGGTAGGTTGGGGTACGTCGATCTAACTTTGACTTATGAGTAACCTTCATGCATTTTTCTACCCACGGGCTTAAGTTAGTTTTGTTTTTTTTAACTCATCAAAATTTCAACAAGTGAAGGGTCAAGTTCGGCATGTCTTCACTTCTTGTTGACACTCCTTCCTTGGGTATCTTATATTGGTGAGATCAAGTTGAGGCTTGATCTCGTAGAGTCTTCGCGCTTTTGTTGTTTGAGCTGAATCCTACGATCCTTCGGCTTCATGGTGCAAGAACTTATTGAACCACGTAAGTTAGCTTGTCTTGATAACACTAATCTCCATGTTACTTGGCTTGATAGAAAGTCCACCACTAATGGTTAGGAAGGCATTAACAAGGCAGGCAATATTATATATTATAGTTAGACATGTTAGTGTAGCCTTCATCTTCTTGCTTAAGTTGATATTCTTGCTCAAGTTGCATCCGGTCTTGGAGAGTATAGCTTCTTTTTACTTGGTGTCAGAGGAAACCTTTGGTTTGTCATGAATGCCGTACACAACTTGGGAGCTTTTGTATGAAGAGTTATCACTAGGTATTATCCAAGTTAGTAGTAGGGTTTATCTAGGGTTAGTATCCGGCTCGGAGTTGTGTTAGAGAAGAGAAACAAAGCATTGTAGGTGAGTTTTTCCTAGACAAGGTTGGCACACAAGTGTTTTTTTTTGCCAGAAGGTCAAAACAAGCTGGACACAAAGCAACACACAAGATAATCTACAAACATAAAGACCACACATGTACTTTAAGTACCAAAGGACACCTATTACTCGTGGTATGGGGGTAGCTCAACCGTAACAAGTGAGCTTGTCCTATTGGTCAAGCTTGGTCAAGAATAGTGACATCTTCATTTTGTTCACCCTAGCTTCGGCTGGAATTTTTGATAGCAGACCGCGATGAAATTGTTGGTTGGTTGATGTCGAGTCCGAGAGTGTAGGCTTTCTGGTCTGAGATGGGGCTATCGTCCAATATTTGAAAGGGGCAAGACAGAAGATGAATAATTTCAAAGACCTTTTTGCGAAAGAGAGGAAAGATTTAGAAGCTTTGAAAAGATGAGAAGTATAGAAATCATTTTTAAGTAGTTAATACAAATAGTATTTATACCTAACTAACGACCATGCTAACTAAGGTCTCCTATAGTCAAGATGGCTCTGATACCAGCTTTGTGGGGGCCCCGGACCGATTGTCCGAAACACCCGTTATGCATTTATTCACGATCCCATGATCAGTGTGTCGTCAACAACATAACCGAAATGGTAATCAGATTACAACAACCATACAACCGAGTTTAAACAAGTCTTACAACAATGCCTCATAGGCAAAGTTCATCATAACAAGCAGCGGATCAAAGCAGCAACATCGTCGGGCCCAAGTCAAGCCTTAACCACATAGACAACTGACTGGGAGGATGTCCTAGTTCGCATAGTCGTCATTGTAGCCTTGTTCACCATCGGACTCTTCCTCATAGTCTGGCCAAGTTAATAGCTAGGGACAAAGCCGTGAGTACATTGTGTAATTGTACTCGTAAACCACCTAAGAAGAGAAATATGCAAGAGGTACGCTAGTATGGCTTGTAGCAAGGGTGGCTCTATACTAAGTTTTTGTTTTTCTTTTCTAACTTTTCTCTTGTCGATATAGCATTTTATGAAACATGTCGTACGACATCTCTATATCTTTGTTGAAAAACATTTTTAAAACAACTATTAGTAAAATCTCTAGGAAGGGTGACCCAAGTTGTCATTTACTTTAATCAAAGCCCACCTCCACGGTAGTACCCCATAGGTACTCCGAACCATTTCCATAAGATCCTTGTTAAAACCGAAACCAAAGGCATACCGCTAAGCAATGGCCATCCCAACCGTCCATGACCACGGACGCGGCTATTCAAATAGATTTACAGTCTGTAGAGGTTGTACACTTTACCCACAAGATTCGATAAATCCGCCGGGACTCTACCACAGACCGTCATACACAAGTATGCGGGGCTCGGATAATCGAACAAAGCCTTTCGCTTATTCATCCTAGTATAGGCACCTACCCTACGGGCTTAATATCTTTGGCACCATGGTAGTCCACTTTCCCACTTAACCACGACACCATCGCCATGTCAAGATACCCATAGTATCGTCCGGCCGTAGACCCCTACGGTGTATTGCCCCAAAATTTAGCAACCCGGCTTCAAGGGATCAAACACCCTTATAGAGTTGTGAGGTAGCCCATACTAAGACAAATAACTACGGACTAAGCCCTGTCCCATTCCAGAGTAATGTGGTTGCACGGTTTTGTTGGTATGGGTGAATACTTAGGCAACAATGTCCTTCTTTTATTTCAAAAACTTTCCTTTCCAATATCTTACAGTTGAACAAGGCCAAAACCTCCTCAAGGTTTTAAAATCATTTCCCAAAGTTTTTGAGTGTCCCAACCTAGAGTAAGTAGGAATCAAGGGGTGGGGGTGTCATCTTAAAGATGATAACAAGTGACTAGTGGAGCCTAGTCTCCAATGAATCGCTATCAAGAGGTAATAACAATTATAAACAACTAGTCATCAAACCGTGCAACTGCACGGGCTAGTTCATTAAGAAAACATGCAAAAATATAACCGAAGTACCAATATCATATATTTATGTGTGAATTTTATATATTTAAATTGAAGGACAATCCCTCATCAATCTAATATTGCTATGAATTAATGCAATAGTTTTATTAAACACATTATTTTTTGTCTTGAGAATTATTATGAATGGCATATTGATTTATTGGATGCTAGAGAGATTATTTTTGAGAGTATGATGCAGATATTGGACACCTTTTTGAAACATCATGAATATAAACCTTGTATCAAGATACATGTGTCATGTCAAAGAAATTAGGAAAGCAATAACTTCAGAGATGCACAATATAAAGGATTTAAGACTTCAACCAAAAGCATATGAATAAATATCTTCGTTGTTGTCTTCAAGCAACATACTATTGAAGAACTATACTATGTGCCAGCTTGTAAGCGCAATTGTTACTATTTTTAATGTATTCCATCATCCCTTACGGGTGACTTCAAGCTACTTAGCATCATTAAATAGGCAATAATAGACTATGAATTGTGGAAAGGAGGACTTTGAAAACTTGGGGGTCGATTCAAAGAACTTTCCTATGATGTAGATGTCCATAAGGATGATAATGATGAGATAACAATTTTGAGCACCCACAAATGTATACGATGCAAAGAAGCTGAGAAACGTATCTTATTAAGTTGGGAAATATATTTTACACTAATTAATCGTCACTTGCTTTGGAATGCCAAATTTTAACTACAGATTGGTACTTATGGAATTAGGCTACACAAAATTACCATGCGTAGTCAAATAATTATAAATGTGATCCAAAAGGAAGCTATAAATATTATCGGTTTCTTAATTCTGTAGTCTATGTGTCAGATATATCATTTCTTGTGC
Organism: Dactylis glomerata; assembly: GCA_007115705.1. Classification (NCBI taxonomy): domain Eukaryota; kingdom Viridiplantae; phylum Streptophyta; class Magnoliopsida; order Poales; family Poaceae; genus Dactylis; species Dactylis glomerata. The sequence continues at coordinate 2,667,398 of QXEO01002107.1, read as the reverse complement.
TAATAAATTATAAGTACTATCAATAGATGGAAGACTGGTTTGCACGTATCATCAAAATACAGAAAATAAGATGAAAAAGACCACCTATCCTTACCTTTGCTATATTTGATGTAGATTTGGCGGCAGCTAGCATGTCTAGCGGAGAGAAAATCCATGTCAATAACAGTCCCTGAAACACTAATAATAAACATTGTCAAGTGTTTTTCTTGTTTACAGAATAAAGGATGAACCTATTGTAGCCAAAGGGGCACACAGAAATAAATATCACATACTCTTACCTATCTCAACTTTATGCTCACATATTGTTACTTCTGATAGCACACAGTCTTCTCCCTCAAAAGAACAAAACATCTGCTCAATCCACATAACGGATGCAACGTCATGGATGCAATGCAGATTCATAAATTTTTCATCTGACTCCAACTTGCACCTCTGGTACAGTAGAAGAATGAAATTTCATAGGTGGGAATTCATGGAGCACATAGCAAAAAAAAAATCAGAGTAAAGTTTGACTCGGCATAAACTGCTTATCAATGTGAGAACTCGGGATACATATTCCGAAGCTGAGGAAAGGGCGCTGACCATCCCTAGCTACGGTGGATAGCTACACCTAGTTAGCGCGCGGGCGATTTTGCAAACTTCATATGAGTCAGCACGTCGAGAACAATCTGCGAGGACTGCAGGCTGGCTGACATGCACGTACTGAACCTGGTCTATCTGTTCCTCGGATGTACCAAATTGGCTAATAAGCTAGTGGAATTGGGTTGAATGATCGATTGTGCTCCTGATAGGTGCGCACCATTGTTTTAGATCACCGACGATGCTAATTCTGAAATATTTCTAGAGACCCCTATTATGTATTACTAATATGTACATATGAAGCTATCAAAGGACAGTGGACAAATACATGTCAGCATGTCACTCTCGTACATACCTACCTCAGCGCTGGCTTTATGAAGCACATCTTTGATCGTACCTAGCTATTGGCTGTCTTGAATATAAGGTGCAAGTCTTTGATTGATCTTGCAGGGCTGCGTGTCCAGTGGTGGCCTGTTGCGTCATGAGGCGCGAGGTTGAGACATGAGCCGCTGATTGCGTGTACAAATACGTGGTCAATTGATTAGCTGTGAAGCTCACCGTCTAATAAACTGGAAGTAGGGCATGGCAATTACGTACATGAGATTAGCAAGATTACTTCCAGGTCTGCCGAGAAGAGGGTCAAGCAAACGCTGCGGCAGACCTCGGAGTCTCGCCGTCTCGGAGAGGGCGTAAACTTTGGCCGCTAGCTGCAGCAGCCATGACGCACTACCTGCATGATGTCTATGAGGCTACGGCGACGATGAGAGGTAGAGGAGCATCTCCCATAGATTTATCTTCATGGAACAGCCGAGACAACGCGCTAGGTCATGGAGACGGTAGGGTCTTTTCGGGTGGAAACGGGATTAGGTGGGGCTTGAACGGGGAAATCACATCCGTTTGTAGATTATCGGATGGTTATTATTGATGTATTTATGAGGATTAATGTGGTGTCTCCTACGGTGCCTCCAATTAGTAAATATAAGATGCATCTTTGAATAAACATAAAGAAAGCCTTGCATAAATAAAATTGGGATCAAGATATGCAACAAGTAAAGGTGGCTTGCCTTGGTTGGCTATTTGTCCCTGGACTTCAAAGTCTTTAAAGTCGCCTTCTTCATCGAACCCATCAATGTTCAATTCTATCGCCGTGAAAAATAAACGCAAGCAAACAATCACAATCACTGAAGAAATTTCTTTTGGAGGATGGCTCTCTCCCCGCTCCCCTCCCCACCCTAGCCCCTCACCCTCGCCGTCCTTGCCGCCGGTGATCCTGCCGCCGGTGTCCACCGCCCTCCCCCCCCCCAAGTGTCCTAGCCTGCTCCCCATGGTGGTGCATGATGCCATCTCGATGGGTTTAGATTTTGATCATGGTAAGGAGTTCTCCAAGAAGGTATAGAGGGCTCATCGTCGCAAGGTCCACCCAACTCCTGGATCTGGTGCTTTCACCCTCGTGGTCTCGTTTGGACGTGCCAACTTTCGTCTTCATGAAGATCGTGTGACCATCGCTTTGGAGTCTGTGATTGGAGGTTTCTGCGGAGATCTCAACGTCAAGTTCATTCAGAATCGGGTATTCTCTTTCTCAGTCTCCTGCAAGTCTGTTGGTTTTATGATGGTTGATCTACGTGATTTTGTCTGCCCCCAGTTCAAGTGCTTTTTTCATTATGGGGTTTTGGGGGGCCAAATTGGAGACGTGAGTTTTTGCTTTGGCAAAGAGAATGTGCTGGTGATTGGATCATTGCATGCCGTAAGAAAGATCGACGTATGACTAGGGCTACATTCTCTAGATCCAGGGGTCAGTCGGTTTGTCGATCTTGTTTTGTTCCAGTGTTGGATCGGATCCCGGTGCAGAACAGGAATGCTTCACCTGCCTGCGCTCAGCCAGCTTTACCTTCTCCAGTGAACCCCCTGCCGGTGACGCCAGCTCTGGCGAGCCCTCAGTTCGTGCAGTTGCAGTTTGGCATGGTGGATTCTCTGGCCAGATCTGTCCAATCCGAAATTCCAGCGCCAGTGGCGGCTGCTTTGGTTTCAAATGCCCCTGGGCCAATGGAATCTCCCCTGCCAGTTTCAGCCCATCTTGAGCCTACTGGCTTTGAGAAATTTGTTAACGATTTGGCTACGGATTTCTGGGATTGTCAGCGCTGTTATCGCATGGGTCACTCTGCGGCTAATTGTGTTAACAAAATAAGATGCAAAAGTTGTTTTAGGTATGGGCATATGGCTAAGGAATGTCTTAATCGCCCCGGTAATTCTGGTGTCTGGGTACGTAAGGTTCGCTCCCCTGACTTGCGCATTGGTCAAAGAAGAGTCCCTCCTGTGGCCGTTCCATCTTCTTCTCCCCCACGTCCTGTCCCATCGCTGCCTCCACCTGTCCCGCCTTGCGCCTCGACCACCCCATTGTTGCCCTCGCCTCCTCCACTTCCACCGCCTCTCCCGCCGCCATGTATGGCCACCTTCGAGCTAGATCCTGCTCGCTAGGTGCCCACAGGTTTTGACATTATCTATGGCGGGGCGCAGCGCCTGCCTAGGACCTTTGTCACTCCATCGAAGCCCTTGACGGATACCTTTGAGAGCTATGTTGTTGCTATGGTGGAGCCGGCTCCACCGGAAGAGGAGCTGGCCCAGATGTTCTTTCAGATCCGTGACTTCCTCAATGACATTGGCGTTCAGGTTATTAACTCTTGCTCCTGGTTCCATGGTGTTGGTTTGTTTAAAGTTCATAGCCCAGTTGCAAGAGAGTTTCGGATTCAGCACATGCCCTGGAACATTGGGGAGGGTCGTAGTCTGCACTTTATTAAACATGACGAGGGGATTGGTTTTAGATCGCATCATGGTTCTCAGAAGGGTTGGCTCATGTTCATTGGGATTCCTCTGAGTTTCAGAAACACGCAGTGCATCAGAGAGGCAGTTAACACGTTTGGCGAGTTTCACTACTGGTACCACAATGATACTGAACTTACTCGATCTATGGTCTTTGCCACTTTTCCTTCGCCTGCTCTGGTTCCCAGAGATGTCGTGTTCAGATAGCCAGATGTTGGACAACATTGTGGCATTCATCACTCATGGACTGCTCCCTGCTTTGTCCTCTCTGGGGACTTTGCCGATGTGCACCCTCCTGATGAAGACCCAATGCCACTCAATGGTAACCCACATCCATTGCCTGGACAGCTGGTGCAGGAAGATCATCTGTTTGTACTTCCAGAGTATCCACAGCTAGGTTGGGACATGCCACTGCCACCTCCGTTTGATGGAAATATGAACAATGATGATGCTTTTAACGAAAATGATACACAGAATCAGCCCCACAAACCGGTTGGCTCTGACCAACTGTTAGAGGTGTCTTTGGCTTCTCTGTCTGTGAATGGGTTGAATTTTTAGGTGCCGCCTGCTGCAGTTCAGATCAATGCTGTCAGGGTACAGCAAGCTGCTGAGGTGGATCCGGGGTTTAGGGGCTTTCGTACGGAAAAGGATTTTTTACTGCTTGATTCCCTGCTGTCGCCAAAGGTGGTTGATTCTGCTAAGCTATGTCAGTCTGCTCCTCTCAAAAGGATGTGGGATCTAGCTTTTTCCCCAGCCAGTTTGCTGGTGAAAAGGTTGCCTCTGCCCTGGGGGTTTTTAGAACCAAGCTTCGGGTTTCTAAAAAGGTTGAGCCATTGAAGATCTCTTTTGATTTATCTCCTGCATGTGATTTCAAGGCTCATGGAGATTTGGTGACAGATGTCAGCCCAGTTGCATTTGGTGAAAATGTTTCTCTCATGAGTTCTGTTGCTGCTGATGGGAACACCTCGGTTGAATTCGTGTCATAGCCTGACCTGATATCTGTCTCTCCTCAGTTAGCTGGTAGGAAAGTTGTTAAGCCGAGGAAGAAGAAACAATGCACTCCTCTGGTCGATACTTCAGTTAGACGATGTACAAGAAGCATGGCCAAGCTGGATGGTTTTCGTGCTCCCAGAGCTCAGGATGGTCAGCCTCGTAAGAAATATAAAAAGACTGGCAAGGCTGCTGTTCAGAAGAAGGTTACTGCCCAGAAGAAGGCTGCTGCTGTTTCTGAGATCTCTGCTGAGGATACTGTCCAAGTTGCAAGCAAGGAAGGTGGTCCTAGTCATTCTGATGGGGAGAAGATGAAGGGTAGTGGGGGAGTGAAGGTTACTCCTCCTCTGCCAATCCCAATTATTCAGCAGGTGGGCGAATTGCTGGACATGGATGCTGATCAGCTGACTGTTGCCAAGCTTATGGCTGACAACCCTGTGGAGGAATGTTCAGAGCAGTCCAATGATAGCTAATCCCATTGCTACCATGGGGAGATGCACCCCTTTTGCATCATATATGTCTCTAGTGACTTTATTTGTGCTATTGGAGTTTGCTTATGTAGCACTCCACAGAATTATTTCCATTGGGTTGTAATAATGTGGAACTTATATTATGTATGCACATTTTGGTATCTGCTGTGTCAGACTGCTTGGTGTCTGTTATATGAAGAACCTTCCCCTTTTTGTTTGTCCTGGATGAGTCTATTGTTTTGGAATGATGGTCTATGCTGGTTTGATTGTCCCCTTTCTCTGATTATGTCAGTAATGGGGTTTGGATCTTTTGGTACATGTTTTCATGGATAGCACAACAAATAATTTTTTAGCTTGGAAAGTGCTAGGTTGAAATCTGAGAGGCACTAATGCAGAATCTAAGCAATTGGCTCTAAGAGAGAAAATGATAGAAAGTGGCTGTGCTGTGGCTTGCGTTCAGGAAAATAAAAAAGAGTCTTTTGACTCCAAGTTTATCAAAAAGATTTGCCCTAGAGGTTTTGACAATTTTTCTTTTCCTCCTTCTGTGGGGGCCTCTGGAGGAATTTTGATTGTTTGGAAATCTGCCATGTTTGAGGGAAGATTAATTCAATCCAGAAGGTTTGGTGTTATCATTGAATTTATTTCAAAGCACTCTGCTCAGAAAATGGACCTTTGTTTGTGTCTATGGTCCTTATGTGGGGGAAGACAGAGACCAGTTTGTGCAATGGCTGTATGATCTTAATATTCCTGATGATGAGCTTTGGTTATTTTTGGGGGATTTCAACTTCATTAGGGGCAAGATAACAGAAATAAACCTGGTGGTGATGTTAATGACATGTTCTTATTTAATAAAATTATCAGTCATTTGGGTTTATTGGAACTCCCCTTTAAAGGAAGAGCTTTTACCTGGTCTAATATGCAGGAGGATCCTTTGCTTGTTCAGCTTGATTGGGTGTTCACCTCTGCCAATTGGATAACTAGTTTTCCAAATACCATGGTCACAACTCTTGCAAAGCCTACTTCTGACCATGTTCCATATGTGGTCTCCATTGACACTTTCATTCCAAAGGCCAAGATTTTCAGGTTTGAGAATTATTGGGTTGATCATCCTGGGTTTTTGGATTGTGTTAAGAACTCTTGGGAGCAGCAGGTCAGGGCCTTATCTCGAGCTGTTGTTCTCTCAGTCAAGTTTAAAAGATTGAGAAATGCCCTAAAGAAGTGGAAAACCAGTCTGTCTAGAATAAAAGGGCTTATCACTAGGTGTAACTGGGTTATTGATTTCCTTGATAGGCTTGAGGAAGAGAGGCCTTCGTATACTCCAGAAAGAAATTTTAGGAGGATGGTTAAACAAAAATATGAGCATTTGCTCAAGGCTCAATATAATTATTGGAGAAAGAGGTGCACCATTAGATTGATGAAATTGGGAGAGGAGAACACTAAATTCTTCCATGCTATGGCCACTGAGAGATATAGACATAATGCAATTGCACAAATACAGAACTCTGAGGGACAGATTGTGACTCAACATGAGGAAATTGCTGCAGTTGCTTGGATTTGCTACAAGGAAAGAATGGGCACTTCTAATGGCATTAATATGCAGATGATTTGCCTGAGCTACTGAAGGAGTGTGATAAAGATCTTAATTTTACGACAGATCCTTTTTCCTAGGAGGAAATGGATGCTGTGATCAAGAAAATGCCTCCAGATAAAGCACCTGGTCCAGATGGGTTCAATGGTCTTTTTATGAAGAGGTGCTGGCATATTATAAAAGAAGATTTTTATAACTTAGCCAGTGAGTTTGCTGAGGGAAATTCAGATTTAAGGAATATCAACACTTATTTAATCACTTTGGTGCCAAAGAAAAGCTCTCCTGCGACTATGAATGATTTCAGACCAATTTCTCTTACTAATTGCTGCTTGAAATTCTTGTCTAAGATGGCTGCTGATAGGCTTCAAACTGTCATCAGAGATTGTATCCACAAGAATCAGTATGGTTTCATCAGGAGCAAAACTATCCAGGATTATGTTGCTTGGGCCTTTGAATATTTGCATCAGTGCAAGGTTTCAAAGAAGAAGGTGGTGGTGCTCAAATTGGACTTTGAAAAGGCTTTTGATACAATTGAGCATGATATTATTTTCAAAATCTTGCAGCACAAGGGTTTTAGCCCTCAATGGATCAATCTGGTTAAGAGTATGCTTGCTTCTGGCTCTTCCTCCATCCTTTTAAATGGGGTTCCAGGAAAGCAGTTTGTCTGCAAGAGGGGTGTTAGGCAAGGGGATCCTCTGTCTCCTTTGCTTTTTGTGCTAGGGGGTGACTTGCTTCAATCTGCTGTTAATGGTTTGCTTGACAGAGGAGATTTGCAGCTGCCAATCCCTACTGGTGATTCTGATTTTCCAATTGTCCAGTATGCTGAATCTTGCCTGCTGATTCTGCTCAGCTGGCTTCTCTGAAAAATCTCCTAGTAAAATTTACAGCTACTACTAGTCTGGCTGTGAATTATCATAAGTCTTGCATGCTTCCAATAAATGTTTCTGATGAGGAAATTCAGCTTTTGGCCATGGAATTTGGATGTACAGTGGGTTCTTTCCCTTTCACTTATTTGGGGCTCCCTATGGGGACTACTAGGCCAAGCATTCAGGATCTCTCTCCCCTGGTATGCAGAATTGAAAGAAAGCTGACTGCTAGTATGAATCTATTAGCTTATGGTGGAAGATTGCAGCTGATTCAGTCATGTCTTCAATCCATGCCAATATTCTTTCTTTGCTCACTTCATATTCCTCCAGGAATTTTAAAACCCATTAACAGAATTATTAGGCATGGTCTTTGGGGGAAGAAAGAAGATGGTAAAGGAAAGCAGTCTTTGGCTAGTTGGAGATGATCTGCAAGCCTAAAAGTGCTGGAGGGCTGGGAATTTTGGACTTTGGCAAACAAAATGATGCTTTGCTTATTAAACAGGTACATAATTTTTACAATAAAGTAGAGGTGCCATGGGTTCAATTAGTGTGGAATTATTACACTGATGTGGTTCCTCATGTTGCCAAACTTTGTGGTTCATTTTGGTGGAGAGATGTTATGAAGCTTGCTGGGAATTATATGGAAATCTGTCAGGTCACACCTATGGCTGGGGATTCTGTTTTGTTCTGGTCTGACAAATGGAGAGGCAATTCCTTGAGTCAGGAATTTCCCAGATTATTCTCTTTTGCTCTGGATCAGAATATCTCACTCAGAGACATGGTAAACTTGGATAATATAGAGGAGCACTTCTATTTGCCTCTTTTTGCCCAAGCTTTTGATGAATTTAATCATGTAAGGGAGATTGTTCTTAATCAAGAGCTCAACCTAGAAGGGAAAGACATCTGGAAAACACAGTGGAAGGATGGGGTTTATACTGCGAATAAATATTATCATTACATGTTCAGGGATCAGCATGCCAGTCCTATCCTTGCTAGGATTTGGAAAAGCAAGTGTATTTTAAGGATAAAGTTCTTTGCTTGGCTACTAATAAATGACAGGCTAAATACTAGAGATATGTTGAGAAGGAGACATTGCAATGTCACCAATGTTTATGACTGTGTGCTATGCCCAACACATGCAGTAGAGGACTGGATGCATCTATTCTTCTATTGCAACTTTAGCTAGAGGATTTGGAATTATCTTCAAATTTCCTGGGGAATTGGTCCAACTATGGAAAGCATTCTTTTCTAGGCTAGAAGAGACTTTGAGAAACCCTTCTTTTTTGAGATTGCGATCTTGGCTTGCTGGCACATTTGGAAGCAGAGAAATGGAGCTATCTTTGAAAGGGTGTTGCCTTCCTTCAGAGCTTGGAGAGCTGCTTTCATTTTGGATGTCACTCGGCATATGCATAGAGTGAAAGATAGCTGGAAACCAGAATTGTCATCATGGATTGACAACTTGATGTAATTTTTTCCTTTTGTTCTTTTTCTGGGCTCTTTTGTAAATAGTTTGTATATCCTTGATCCTTTATTCTCTAAAATACTATAGGGCATTGCTCTACAGTGATCTTTCTTCAAAAAATCACAATCACTGAACACACTATTGCATTACAACCATGCAAACAACATAACAATGGAAACAAGTTTAGAAGATTGTATTTTAATTAATAAAGTTGCTACAAGTTATGTCCCAAATCTAGGGTTTCAAAGACTTAAGTTATAAAATTAGAAATAGTACTATACCTAGAATATAGTTTTTGGCAAACAACAAGTACACATATTGTGAATACATGGAAGTGTACACACAAGTGTCAAAGCTTCAGAGGCAAGCACTAACTATTTTCAAACAGTAGGTTAGTATATTTGATGCATTTTAGAAAATAAGACAAAACTCAAACTATGCATGGGACCCAAATAAATCACCATTTATCCTACACAAGGCTATAGGTATGGGACCAGTGGGAAAATGAAATAAAAGTTTATTTTTAATCTACTGCAACTTGACCCAAGTAATTTGGTCGATTTAACCAAAATTATAAGCTTTTTAAAGTTTCAAATTTAAAATAAAGACCAAACAATACTAAAGCACAATAATTAATTCACCATAAAATAAACATAGAGCAAGCAGATGTGGGGATCATACTAACAAATAGCTAATTAAAATTTGGAAACTATTGGCGTTGGTTTCAGGTCCAACGGGTTTGTAGATTTGAAGTTATTCAAATTTAAAGCTAGCAGTTTTTGAACAAAAATTAAGGGTATTTCCCAAAAAAAACTAGGTGGACCGTTTCTGTAAACGGGCCGAGAACGAAGCCAGGCCGGCCCAACAGCGTATCCCGGCCACGGGAAGGGAGAAAAAAAAGAGCTAACACGCGAGGCCCGCCTGTCAGCGCCTGACTTAAAATGAAAGGGTATCCTTGTACCCTAGCCGTTGGATTAAAAGGGAGATCGACGGCTGAGGTGTGTCTTCTTCGCCTGGACGCCCCCACGAGAAGAAACCCTAACAGGTTGAAGCCAGGGACACGGTGGCTCACCGGGAGGGCATCCGAGGCGCCGGTGGGGGTCCGGCGAGGTGGAGGCGGGGTCGCAGGGGATCCAAGAGGGTCCGGCAGTGGGCGCAGCTCCGGCAGTGGGCGCAGCTCCAGCGGCGTCGGTCTTCTGGGACGGCGCGTGTCGTGGGGATGACTTAGGGGGGCGCACCGCGGGCCGGGCAATATGCCGGCTGGCGTCCCAGGAGTCCCCACGGCTTCAGTACAAGAAGACCGGCTCTGCCCGAAGGGCCGGCTGCGCCAGCAGCCGGCTGACGACTCCACCGAGGAGAACTAGAGCCGGGCGATGGAGACAAAACTCCCCAACGGCTGTCTAGCGAAAAGCGGAACGGCCCCGACAAGGTCGGCAGGGGCGCAGGACAGGAGTGACGAGCGCTACGACCACGTCCAACCAATGAGAGACCGAAGACCCTTCCCCACGACGGGATCCGAGGTAGAGGAGAGGGGATATGCCCCCCAGATGCCGGTCCAGGGGAAAGGCACTTTATAAAGTGCCTTTGCCAGAGCAGGGTCAGAGGATGACGCCAAGGACGTCGCCGCCGAGGAGCCGGCAGCCGGCCGAATCGCCACCTAAACATGTAACCAAGCCCCCATCTATATAAGGGGGCCTGGACCCTTAGCGTAGGGGAGATCCGATCTTCTTCTTCCTCCTCTAGCCGAATAGCTCGAGGAGCACTGTAATCGCTACTACCCGATCAATACGAAGCAGGCAGGAAGTAGGGGTTTACCTCCAACCGGGAGGGCCCTGAACCTGGGTAAACCGTGGTGTCTCTGTTGGCACAATCCCGAGCCGGACCCATCGTCACCAACGTCGAGCCCCTCTGATAAGCCACCCCATGGCTACTGTCTCTAAATTCCCACGACAGTTGGCGCCCACCGTGGGGCAAAGCGCGGTGGCGAGCGGAGTCAAGTTTCGGCCGGGACCCTCCGGCGAGAAGGTCGCCTCCGGCCTCGTCTGGAGGTTCGGCACCTTCGACTGCGTCGACGACAACTTGGCCCACTTCAAGAACGGCTTCGGCAACAGCGGCTCCTTCCTCGACGTCGGCAGCCACCGCTTCTATGTCGCCAAGCCCTTCCCGGAGGAGATCACCGACGTCTTCGACTCCCTCTGCGATGGAGGCTCGAGCTGCGGTGAAAGCAGCAACCTTGGTGCCGTGGTCGAGGTGATGACCCTGGGAGAGGATGAGGGCGGCAACCTACCGCGCCCCGAGCACCCGTCGCTCGAGCGCCCACCTCCTCAGGAGCAAGATGCTCCACTCCCAAAGCGGGACGCCCCGCACGTCTCCGTGGTGGACCTGCGCGCTCCCCTCGACCGCGTCATCGATCCTGCCCGGGTCGCCGAGGCCCTGGAGCGGACGCGCCTCGTTCTCCTTGGCAAGGTGGCTGAGGACGAGGCCAACCGGCGCCGCGCGAGCACCACGCTCGGCGAGTTCTACGACGCGCATGGAGACGCGCCGACTGAGCCCGCTCGTAACTCGTACCTCAGCTTCGCCACCATCATCCCCGGCCAGATCCAGCGGTCGCCGTCGGCAAGCCGAGGCCGCGGAGGGCGTGGACAGGGCGGCCGTGCTCCGAGTGGCAACGCCCAAGGCCGCCTCCCCCAGCAGGGCGGCGGAGCAAGCAGACCACGCTTGATCGCAGAGTCAGCGCCAGGGTCGGAGTCCCAGGCTCGCCCACCGGCGCTGCACATCCACCTGTGGTTCGACCACGTCAAGACGTCCTCTAGGGGACCTGCTAGCTCAAAGCGAGCGGCTTCAGACCAAGGAGGCCCGGGGGCTGCAGGCAGTGGTCATAGGCGCAAAGAGGCCAAGTACACCCTCGATGCTGCACTTGATCAGCCGTGCAAATTCCACACCTCCCCGGGCAGGGAAGCGACCCACTCCACGCGTCAGTGCCGTTTCATGAGAGAGCTGGAGCAGCGTGCTCGGCTGATCCCTGATACGTCGCAGGCTCAACCGGCCGGAGGTCAGGAGGACCAACAGCGCGACCTGGCTGGAGGTGAGCCAGATCAAGATGATGACTTCCCGACAGATGTGGAGCAGTATCACATCTTCACTACCCCCGGCAAAGACAAAAGGAGCGACCTTTGGCATGAAGCAGAGGTGAACGCCATAATGCCTGCAGAGCCCCAGTTCATGCACTGGTCCGAGGCGGCCATTACCTGGGGGCGCGAGGACCACCCGAGGTTGATGCCCAGTCCTGGGGAGTACGCTCTGGTCGTGGATCCTGTCGTGTGTTCCGATACGCACATGTGCCGCTTCTCCCGTGTGCTCATCGATGGCGGTAGTAGTATCAACCTTCTTTACCGAAGCTCTTTGGAGAAGTTGGGCATCCCGCTTGCTCAGCTGAAACCTAGCCGGCTCACCTTCCATGGCATCGTGCCTGGGCATTCTTGCACCCCTTTGGGCAAGGTGCAGCTGGAGGTTCTCTTTGGGAAGAAGGGGAATAGCCGCCGCGAGCCCATATGGTTCGAGGTGGTGGACATCAGCAGTCCCTACCACGCGCTACTAGGTCGCCCAGCCCTGGCCAAGTTCATGGCGGTTCCGCACTACGCTTATCTGAAGATGAAGCTCCCAGGGCCCAGAGGTGTGATCACAGTCTCGGGAAACTTCAAGAAGTCCCTGGCCTGCGCAAAGGAGAGCTCGCAGCTGGCAGAGGCGCTGGTTGTCGCCGAGGAGAAGAGGCAGCTTCTACATCGTGTGGAGCTGACCCAGCAAGACGTATCGGTTCGCCAGTCGCCTGTGGAGCAATTCAAGCCGGCTGACGACACCAAGAAGATCCTGCTGGACGAGAGCGACCCCTCCAAGTACGTCATCATCGGCACCGGCTTGTCTGCCAAATAGGAAAGCGAGCTCACCAGCTTCCTCCGTGAGAATCGGGACATCTTCGCATGGTCTCCAAAGGACATGCCTGGCGTGCCGAGGGAGCTGGCTGAGCACGCACTTAACGTCCGGCCAGACGCCAAGCCGGTCAAGCAGCCGTTGCGGCGGTTTGCAGAAGAAAAGAGGAAAGCTATTGGCGAGGAAATTGCCCGGCTCCTTGCAGCTGGCTTCATCATGGAAGTGTTTTACCCTGACTGGCTCGCGAACCCAGTTTTGGTTCTGAAGAAGAATAACACTTGGCGAATGTGTATCGACTACACCAGCCTCAACAAGGCCTGCCCCAAGGATCCTTTCGCGCTGCCACGAATTGACCAGGTGATCGACTCCACAGCCGGCTGCGACCTGTTGTCATTCCTGGACGCCTATTCAGGCTACCATCAGATCCCGCTCTTCCAGCCGGATCAGATCAAGACCTCCTTCATCACCCCGTACGGAGCCTACTGCTACGTTACCATGCCGTTCGGCCTGAAGAACGCTGGAGCCACTTACCAACAAACTATGCAGTGATGTCTGCAGGAGCAGATTGGGAGGAACGTGCATGCTTATGTGGACGACGTGGTGGTGAAGACCAAGCAGAGCAGCACGCTCCTGGACGATCTCAAGGAGACTTTCACCAACTTGCGACGCTATCGCATGAAACTCAACCCTGAGAAGTGCACCTTTGGTGTGCCGGCTGGGCAGCTCCTAGGTTACATCGTCTCCCAGTGAGGGATCGAGGCTAACCCCTCGAAGATAAAAGCCATCGAGGCCCTAGAAAAGCCCACCCAGCTCAGAGATGTGCAGAAGTTCGCTGGATGTTTGGCCTCACTTAGCCGGTTCGTCAGCCGGCTCGGGGAGAAGGCCATGCCGCTGTACCAGCTGATGAAGAAGATGGACCACTTCGCTTGGTCCCAGCGAGCCGACGACGCCTTCAACGACCTCAAGCGAGCCTTGTCCACCGCGCCAATCCTGGCAGCGCCGGCTCCTCGGGAGCCAATGCCGCTCTACATCGCAGCAACCCCACGCGTCATCAGCGTAGTGATCGTGGTGGAGCACACCGAGGAAGGCAAAGAGCTGCCGGTTCAGCGCCCGGTGTACTACTTGAGTGAGGTGCTCACTCTCTCCAAGAAGAACTACCCGCACTACCAAGGGAGACAAGTTGCAGTACGTGCTGCAGATGCACTTTCGTGCGTTGAACAACGTCGCCGAGTACGAAGCCCTGGTGCACGGGCTCAAGATGGCCAAGCAGATTGGAATCAGGAGGATTCTTTGCTTCGGAGACTCTGACCTGGTAACACACCAGGTCTCCGGGGATTGGGACGCAAAGGACGCCAACATGGCCTCCTATCGCTTCTACATGCAGCAGCTCAGCGGATTCTTCGAAGGCTGCGAGTTCCACCATGTCCCCAGAGCAAACAACGAGGAAGCAGACCGGCTGTCCAAGATCGGCTCCACCAAGCAGGATATCCCAGCCGGGGTGTCCCTGGAGATCATTCACAAGCAGTCTATCAAGCCTTCGCCGGAGTCCATATCCATCTATGTGCCTGGAGACCCAGCCCCGGCTCAGGTACCGCCACCAGACCCGGGAGCTGCCGTCTCGGATCTGAAGGAGGCAGCCGGCCAACCCAGCACAGCCGGCTCGGCGAAGGACGAGAGGACTGCCGGCTCCACGCCCGCTCTCCCAGCCGGACAATTAGGCGAAGCCGGCTCAATGACGGACCCGGGGGCTGCAGACCCTCTGGTCGCCAGTGTCTTCCATATACGGGAGATACCTTCCTGGGCGGAACCATTCTCCAACTACCTCATCACCGGGGACCTGCCGCAAGACGAAGTGGAAGCTAGGCGAATTCAGCGTCGAGCTAGGGCATACACCATCATCAACAGCGAGCTGTACAAGCGCAGCGTGTCGGGCATCTACCAGAAGTGCATCGAGCCGGAAGAAGGGACAGAGCTGCTAAGAGAAATACCCCAAGGGGAGTGCGGACATCACGCATCTTCCAGAGCCTTAGTGGCCAAAGCCTTCCGCCATGGCTTCTATTGGCCAACGGCCAAGCAGAATGCGGAGCAGCTGGTGAAGCAGTGCAACGGCTGCCAGCGCTTCTCCAAGCACAGAAACACTCCAGCGGCAGCCCTCAAGACCATCCCGCTCACCTGGCCATTCGCGGTCTAGGGCCTGGACATGGTGGGGCCATTCGAGACCGCACCCGGGGGCTTGACGCATCTGCTGGTTGCTGTAGACAAGTTCACCAAATGGATCGAGGCCAAGCCAATCAAGAAACTCGACGGTTCGTCCACAATCAAGTTCTTCAACGAGGTTATCACGAGATATGGAGTTCCCCATAGCATCATCACCGACAATGGGACGAACTTTGTGAAGGGAGTCTATGCTGATTACTGTGGTTAGAAGGGCATCCGGCTGGACTTAGCGTCAGTAGCGCACCCTCAGTCAAATGGACAAGTGGAGAAGGCAAATGGGCTGATCCTGGCCGGCATCAAACCAAGACTGGTCGAGCCTCTCGAGCGCTCAGCCGGCTGTTGCGTCGAAGAGCTACCCTCAGTGCTCTGGAGCCTGCGCACCACTCCAAACCGCTCTGTTGGCTTCACACCTTTCTTCCTAGTCTATGGAGCAGAAGCGGTGTTGCCCACGGACATTGAGTTCGACGCGCCCAGAGTTGTCCAGTACACGGAGAAGCAAGCAAAAGACGCTCGCGAAGATGGCGTCGACCTCCTCGAGGAGGCTTGAGAGCAGGCTCTGGCTAGATCAGCACTCTACCAGCAGCAGCTGCGACGATACCACAGCCGGAAAATTCGCCCGCTCGCATTTCGCGAGGGTGATCTCGTACTCCGGCTGGTCCAAAGCACTAAAGGCTTGCACAAGCTATCTTCTCCCTGGGAGGGACCGTTCATTGTCAGCCGGGTGCTAGGCAATGGGGCATATTACCTCATCGACGCACAAGAGCCCAGAAAGAACAAGGCAGATAACTCTGACAAGGAGACCGAGCGTCCCGGGAACGTCAGTCTCCTAAGACCTTTCTTCTGCTAAGGCAAAAGCTTGTACCCCGAAAAGTGTGTCAATGAATAAAGGAAAACGGAACGGCTAGTTACGGCCGGCTTCGAGAAGAACACTTCGTGTATGTTTTGCTTCCTGCGTTATTCACTTGACCGGCAGCCGGCTCCAGGCATTGAGCCACAGCCGGCAGCCCCGAAAAAATCGATCTCTCACCAGCCAGATGAGTACTACGTATGAAGAAGGTCTCGAGCCCAATGTCCGCCTTCTGGCTCTGCGCAGGCGGACGGATAGGAGCCGGCAGGCCACATACGAAGGAAAGCCGCAGAGCGGAACCACAAACGATAGAAAAACCGCTCAACCAGGCGTTAAGGGCAGTGTCTGTTAACTAAGCGTTGGCTAGCACAAGTCAGGGGCCCGACAGACCGAAGTACTACTTCTCACTCCGCGGCACGCTCCCACCCTAGGCCGACATTCGGCTGCCGGCCCAAGGGAGACCAACCGGCACCAGGCTGCCGGTTGGGGGTAGAAGGGCCGAAGGGTGGGGAGATTAAGGAAAAGGTTGGGGGAACCGGACGAAGGCAAAGCCTGCGAGTAGGTGATAGTCACTGTTTTTGATGTTTGGGCTGAGAAGCCACGCCCAAGAGGTTCGAGGCTAGAGCTACCTCGCTTGGCATCGGCACCGTCCGCGAAGAGTTAGTTTCGAGCTAGCTGATAGTCCAGCTACCCCAAAACTTGGGGGCTAGGGGGAAAGGGAATTGGCCCTCAGAAGCAGGCCGGCTCCAGTACCTCGCCGGCTGTTCGTTCAGCTGGCGCTGTGACACGATCAGCAAACGAGCAACGAAATCGAAACTTAACACTCGCAAAGCAACGGCTAGAGCCGGAAACTGGGAGATTTACTCCAACCGTGGCTTGGGACGCGCGAAGGCTCGGGAAAGGAAACGTGCCGGCTTCGACCTCGCCCGAGCCGGTACAAGACTCAGTCTCCGCCTCAACCCCGCTGAGCTGGGACTGGTCCATTCCCCCCGGAGCCGGCAAGCGGAAGCACCGTTCCCTCCGCGTTGAAGCCGGAAGAGCCCGCCCGGAGCGTCTGCACGGGCCAACGACCATCGCGGTCCCTACCTACAGATTCGCGCGATAGCGGTTTCGCTAAGAGAAGAACCATCGCATCACAACGGCGTCGAGCGGGAGACGCTTGCTCGATGGCAAAGGCACACAGTGAAGGGAGACATTCACACAACAAACGAAGAGGAGCAAGCGAGGATTTGCACGAAATTATAAGAGTCCATTAAGTCTGGCGATTACAAAAGTCCTCTAAACTACTACCCTAAGGGCGCCAAGAATCCCTCGCCATGGAGATCCTCGCTTTCTTCGGCCTGGCGCGAGCGCCGCATGGACTTCGTCCCGGAGAAGACCATGCCGGAGGCCGATGAAGCCCCCGTCCTTCACGGCTGGGGGGCGTAAGTGCGGGCGGAGAGGGTGGCGTCGAAGAAGCAGACGGTGAACTCCTTCTTCCCGTCGTGGCAGGTGAGGAGGATGAACCAGCCCTCGTGCGCGCCTTAGTCGAGGAAGAACTTCGACCACCCGTTGCGGAAGTAGCACACCCCCTGGCCGTCGTAGTAAACTTCGACGTGGTATGATGGCTGGCCGCCGCTGCATTCCCGCAGCTTGGCATAGGCCATCTCCTGGCTTTCCATCGAGTCCGTGAACCGGGACGGAAGGCGGAGGCGGTCCCAAGACCCGGCGAGCGCAGGAACGATGTAGGTGGACCACCCCTGTGCCGAAATATAGGTCGGCGGTTGGAGCGCCGGTTTCTCCAGCCAGGGCCGCGACGGGCCTAGCTGAGGAGGGGCCGCCGCGCGGGGCCCCGCGGGAGAAGCAGCAACCCTGAAGACAGCCGGGGCTTCTTGTTCTTGCTCCCCAGCGGTCGCCCACGACGGCGAGACGACGAGGGAGCAGTTGCCGCCGCGGAAGCGGTCTTCTTCCCGCTCCCCTTCGGACGGCCTGGCCCCCGCTTCTCCGGGATGCCCGCGTCACCGGAAGCTCCAGCCGCCGGGGGCGCGACGGAGGTAGAAGCAGTGGCGGAGGCCTTCGCCGCGAGAGCCTCCAAGGTACTCTTGTTGCGGCTCCCTTTCGGGCGACCGCATTTCCGAGGTATGGAAGGCGCCGCCTCCGGCGCCTCGACCTCCTTCTCGCTCCCCTCCGGGACCTTGTCATCGCTGGCAGTGGAGCCGCTAGGGGACGACATGACCGGGCTGGTCTCGGAAAGGCGAAGCTCGAAGTGAGGGGAGAAGTGGGGGATGCCCTGCGCAGTTAGCACGCTGGGTATTTAAAGAAGAGCGGCGAAGGGATAACCCCCGACGTTTCAGAAACCAACTTCCGCATCGTGTGCCGCCACGACAGTTGCCGCAGCGGATCGTGAGAGGAGTTGATGGGACACGTCGCTGACGTGCGCCAGTCCACCTCGCATGATGACTCGGGAAGTTATGACGATGATGATTCCGAAGTCAAATGACAAGACTGGCCACTGGCGCGCTGCGTCGGCCGCCGCGTGAAAACACGACCCGAGGAGGCGCAAGTTCCCAGGAGGCAACACACCGGCTCGCGACCCCCAGCCGGGCCGCATCGCGGAGCCGGCTCGCCCCGAGGCGGTCGGAGGAACTCCGCAAGACCTGACCTTGGTAATTGGAGCGACCAAGCCGGACTAGAAATCCTGGGACTTCAACGAGGACGAGCAAGACTTCGGCTAAAAGAAGAACCCGCCGAAGCCCCATGCTAGCCCATGAGACTTCGCCAGTTTCGGGGGCTAGTGTCATGGGGATGACTTAGGGGGGCGCACCGTGGGCCGGGCAATATGCCGGCTGGCGTCCTAGGAGTCCCCACGGCTTCAGTACAAGAAGACCGGCTCTGCCCGAAGGGCCGGCTGCGCCAGCAGCCGGCTGACGACTCCACCGAGGAGAACTGGAGCCGGGCGATGGAGACAAAACTCCCCAACGGCTGTCTAGCCAAAAGCGGAACGGCCCCGACAAGGTCGGTAGGGGCGCAGGACAGGAGTGACGAGCGCTACGACCACGTCCAACCAATGAGAGACCGAAGACCCTTCCCCACGACGGGATCCGAGGCAGAGGAGAGGGGATATGCCCCCCAGATGCCGGTCCAGGGGAAAGGCACTTTATAAAGTGCCTTTGCCAGAGCAGGGTCAGAGGATGACGCCAAGGACGTCGCCGCCGAGGAGCCGGCAGCCGGCCGAATCGCCACCTAAACATGTAACCAAGCCCCCGTCTATATAAGGGGGCCTGGACCCTTAGCGTAGGGGAGATCCGATCTTCTTCTTCCTCCTCTAGCCGAACAGCTCGAGGAGCACTGTAATCGCTACTACCCGATCAATACGAAGCAGGCAGGAAGTAGGGGTTTACCTCCAACCGGGAGGGCCCTGAACCTGGGTAAACCGTGGTGTCTCTGTTGGCACAATCCCGAGCCGGACCCATCGTCACCAACGTCGAGCCCCTCCGATAAGCCACCCCATGGCTACTGTCTCTAAATTCCCACGACAGCGCGGCTGCCTTCTCCTATGGTGGAGCTCCCAGATGGTCCTCGTCAGTGCCGACTATGGTGGTTTCTAGCAAGAAAAATCGGCAGGGTTAGGGTAGGGGAACCTTCTGGTGCAAAAATGGCAGAGGGAAAGGGGCGGAGACATTTGCCACCTTCACCTGCTCCTATCGGAATCGAGAGCGAGCTCTCGCTCTCCTTGGCGAGAGAGAGGTAAGGTAGCGCTGCAGCGCCTAGAGTGAGGTGAAGAGGGGTGTGGATATGTGTGAGACGAGAGGAGTGGCTGGGGGGATTTTATAGCGAGGAGGGAGTCGGAGGGTGCTACGGGACGGTGGCATTGCCCAATGGTTGAGCGAGGGCATACACCAGGGCACTCGCGAGGGCTGACATAGGGGATTCTGGCGTCACCTCTGGGAGCTGTCACGCTCAAATTGTCGGGCATGCTCGAGCCTTCCCTCCCCTGGCGACGCAAGGCGCAAGAGTGCGGTCGTGACAGGCTTGATCCTGGCGATGTGAACGAGCGGGAAGAGAGGGGTCGGGCCGGGTTTGTGGGCTGGGCCTGCAACATGGCAAGGTTCAGAGAGAGGAAGAGGTGCAGCCGGTTGTAAAAAAGAATCAAATAAACTTGGCGCAAAATTTTGAACCAGAGAAAAGAAGGAAGACATGCAGGTTTTCTAGAATTTCCAAACCAATGTCTCGGTCA
The DNA here is from genome assembly GCA_007115705.1 of Dactylis glomerata. NCBI lineage: Eukaryota > Viridiplantae > Streptophyta > Magnoliopsida > Poales > Poaceae > Dactylis > Dactylis glomerata. The sequence continues at coordinate 2,647,419 of QXEO01002107.1, read as the reverse complement.
AATTTGGATTATGGTTACAAAGAGTTTGAGAAAGATAGGGGTCAAAGTGTAGGGGTCACAAAGGTGAATAGGATGAGATGACCTAAGTGTTTGGAGGCTCAAGATGAGGTTTAAAAAAAATGTGACAAGACAAAGATATGATAGGGATTTTGTTGAATTTTAAAGTGAGCAAGAAAGCCTTTGGAGGGTGTAGATGGTCCCAATAATTTTCTCAAATATTTGGACAAAATCAAGATTGGGTGTTAGTTTGAATTTTGGCAAAGGAAGACAACAAGTTGGATTTTTAGAAAGTGATCAAGAAGGGTTTCTATGAAGTGTCTAGTTCCTCTTGCACAAAGAAAAGTATTGCAACAAATGTAAGAATTTGATGCAAGGAAGTGCTAGGACTATTATTTTCAAAGAGGTTTTGCTAAAACTAGGAGTATGATAGTTCGAAGGAACTATGAGGCAAAATGTAAACATTTAAGGTAAAATTACAGTTAAGAGAATGAGTGAGGGAAATGGCATTTTTATTTTACCAAAACAAAAAGGAAAGAAACTTCATGTCTCAAATACATATATTATCTTTTGTTGCTTAACAAAAGAGAAAGATTTTGAAAATAGAGTTGGAGAAGGAAAAAATCTTGGTATGAAATGGTCTTCTTGAAAAAGTGAGTAAGACCAAAAAGATATGATCTGCATCTTAGGTCGAAGAGAAATGAGGAAAGCCAAGAGAAATATTAAGGGTTTGCTAGAGATGAAGACACAAGGTTTGGATTGAGCTGCTCATCTACATGTAGCTCAAGAATAAATGAGAAGGAAAAAAGGGATGAGTATTGCATAGGGAAGGCGGCAGGGGTGAGGTGATGGAGAGGAGGAGGATTAAGATGTTGTTTTTGAGGGTTTCAAAACCATGCTGCAAAGATAGTTTTCAGGGATAGGATAAGCATAAACTTTATTAGGTAAGAACTAAAGGTGATGTGTTCGGTCACATTCCCAAGTAGATAATACTACCACACAAGAATTCTGACAAGGTCTACACAGATCAACACATGCTAATAACCAATCAACACAAGAAAAGTTCTATGAGTATGTGCTCACAAAATGATCATGTCAATGATAATACTTTTAAAATGGCTTTGAGGAAAAAGTGTTTTGAGGGAGGTACCCTAGTTTGGGTAATTTATTTTCTTGAAAAAGAGAAGGGGGACATTATATTCCCTTTCTAAAGGATTTCTTCTAGAAATACATTTGGGAAAATATTTTTTAAAAACCTAAGCCTGCAAAATATTAGCTTTGCAAAAATAGTGGGAAAACTTATAGATCCCTATACAAAGTTTTTGGAAAAAGACTTTTTGTTACAAGAATCTTGGCAATTTGTTTTGTTGAATTCAAATCATTTTATAAAATGAGAGGTTGCCAAGATAATATATTTACCAAATAGTTATTAGAGACATGATCAAGAGCACAAGGATTGGGTTGGTTCACAATTTTTTTTCCAGATAACGGTTCTAACAGACAAGGTTACACAACAGACGAGTCAAACATGCACTAAAGTTTAGTGGGTTCTATAAAAACAAAAAGTTTTTGTTGGCCCTCATTTTTGCCTTACTAAACTTTGCTTAGAAAAGTTCAACAAAATTTGGGGTGTCACACCCGTCGATGTCGCTCTTCCTCCACGTCGCGCTGTCCACGTACGGCGTGGTGCTGGTGCACCTTCACCCCAACGCTCTCCTCACACTGGCCATCTTCCAGTACCTTTGTGAGGCGTTTGTGGGGGTGCACCCTTCGGTCGCACTCTTCCACGTCTTCTTCGAGGCGCTCCTGGACGCTGGTGGCACCATTTCAGGTTGCCTCTCCTTCCGCCTCCACTCGTACATGGTGACGCGTTTCATCTCCATGCCGAACAAAGAATGGGAGGAGTGGAAGGCGAACTGGTGCTTCGTGAGGTTCAGCGAGGAAGATGATCCCATAGCTTATGTCGAGCCGATGGGCTTCCCGGAAGTCCTTCCTGTCTGGACCTCCCTGGCAAGCATGGCTGGCCTGGAGGCCGCAATAGAGAGGATCCAGAACCTCTGTGACAACCACCTTGCTGCCCACCACGTGGTGAACTCTTTCGTTCGCCACAACATTGCGCTGCTGCAGCGGCGATCCTGCCCTCATTGGGAGGTGCTCTCTCGGAATCACCCGATGAGGTTGCATCGTGACAGCCCCTCTGAAGGCGAGATCCTGATGGTCTCCAACTTTTTGACCGGTGGCAACCAGACGGAACTGTTGAGGCCTCTGTGAATCCATGCGCTCGTACGGCTGGAGACCGAGGACCGCGCGGCCATTATCGCGTCCATGCCCCTTTGCAATGAGTGGGGTCTCGTTGCCGCTCCCGTGGCACCGGAGATAGCTGCTCCTATGGCACCGGAGGTAGCCACCATAGAGGGAAGTGAGGAACTCACTACGGTGCAAAGAAGCCGTCTGGCCCATCGCCTTCTTGCGGCCCAAGAGACCATCAAGGAGGACGAAGGGACCGACGCCTTGGTTCACCTTCCACGGCGGCGCCTGAGGCCATCGCACTTGGTCAGCCCCCGGGCCTCAGCACCGAGGATGAGCTCCACCGCAGGGGCTAGCACGTCAAGTGTTGTTCCCGTGAGCGGCCCGTCCATGGAAGCTGCGGGCTGGGACGACCTGGAGTGAGGCTGCCTCCTGGATCCGCCTCGGTAAGTTTCCCGGGCTCGCATCTTAGCTTCCACTTTATCGGTCCTTGCAAAGTCACAATGCTTCTTTGACTTCATGCAGCAGGGACCCCTCCCCGGAGCCTTCTGTTAAGAGGGCCCGGGAAGATGCCCTAGCTCTCTGTGAGCCCACCAGCAAGAGGCTTCACGGAGCCCCCAGCATGGAGCCGAGGCTCCCCGCAATGGTTAACTCACTTTTCCTTCAATTTATTCCCACATCCCTTGCCGGGATTGCCCTTCCGGGGCTAAAGCTTGCCATCTGATCTGTGTGCAGGTGCTGCATCCGGCAGGGTTGCCGGAGACCTTCCGGGAAGGTTCCCTGGAACCACCACCATAATGCCAATAGGTGCGCACTTTTTGCCCAACTTTGCCAACTCTTTTTTGTTTAGCCCAATTTTTGCCAGTTCCTTCTCTTGTTGCCTCTTCAGGCAACTGAATTTTTTCTCTTGGGTCTATAGCTGCCGCATCCTTGCATGCAGCCAGGACATCGGAGCCGGTGGGCAGGGTTAGCCAGAGCACCGGCCTAGGAGCAGGAAGTGCTCTAGGCTCTGCCGCTTCGGTTATCCCTTCCCATGCCCCAGCTCCTGCCCCAACCCCGATGGACATCGTCCCGGCGCCGCTGCGGCAAATGGCGCCGATGGAGCCTTCAGGGGGAGCAGTCAAGGGGTGACTTCCGGGCAGGCAGTCGCCATGCCCTCAGGTGCCATCGCCTCGACAGCCCCCAGTCGTGCGCCGTGCCGCAGCGGGAGCCTGACTCTGCACATCCTGGGCCGGATGTGCATCAAATTGCCCAGGCAAGGCCTGACAACGGGGCGACGGACCCTGACGCCACCATGGCCGAGCTGGAGCACGAGTATCAGGACCAGGAGAGCGAACTCATGGCCTAGATCTCCGATTTGGAGGACGGGGCCCGGTCATACGCTGAGCGCCTCGACGAGCTTTCCTCAACCAACACCGGGCTGCACGAGGCACTGCGCAACTAGGAGGCGGGAGTCAAAGCTCGCATCGATGCGGTCCAGCGATCGCTTGATGCCACTCTGTAGCACCAGGCAACCCTGACCGCCCAGATCGCCGCGCTGCAGGGCAAGCTGCGCGTCACGATTGCGGCGGCGGTCGTGGTCGAGCAGGATGCTCACATCACAATCGCCTTGACCCAGCTAGAGAGGGCCCTCGAGAACGAGGTGGCATCCTTCCTTGGTGCGGCCTAGACCAACTTAGTGTTGGTCGGCACCATCCGTGCCTTTCGGGGTCTCGCTATTCAAGTGAGACCTGCATTGGAAACATTGGGCCTCGAGCCGCCGCTGATCCCCTCTGAATCGGAGGGAACATTGCCCTCTGGTTCGCGGAGGTGACCGGGCGGATCGACTCTCCCGGAGAGGCTGAGGCAGGTGCTGCAGACGGAGGGAGAGTACATTCTCAACTTGGTTGGCAATCTCATCCTTACGCGTGTGCACCGCTTTGCCCCCAACTTCTCGTTCACATGAATCTTTGATAGATTCAGTGATGACATGGCCGGGAGGGTAGGAGAGGAAACTGCCCGAGCCACAGTGGCTAGGGTAGTTGCTCAGATGCGGTAGCGGGTTACCCACCGCGTGCCCGGGGCCTGAGCCCCCAGGCCTTTTCTTTTGTTCTTTTGTACCTGCATGTTGCCAGAACTCATGCAGTTGTGCAAATGTAAATATTGCAACAATATGATTATGATAATGGATGTTATGCCCATGATGTATGCCGTGTATGCATTTCAAATGCTCTTATGCCAGAAATGACTCATGATGCTATGCAATGCTCACTGTAGGCAGAAGGTTGTGCTAATAGGAACTTATCTGTGCCTTCATATAATTCCTTCTCTTCTCGGGGGAAGGTTAGGCCAAAGATCACCCTTCAGTGATATTTCTCCGATTATGCTATATCTTTGCTGAGGTTCCTGCAAAGTTTCTTTTTGAAAAAGGGCTTTTCAAAAGCAGTTTTTGGGAAAACATCCTCCACCGCAAGGTGGGTTTTTCTTTTTTTTAATCATTTTCTCCAAATTCCTGCACAAAGAGGTTTTCGCAAATCTTTTTCAAAGGGTTTTATAAAAGCTTTTTTCTTCCTTTTTTTAAAAAACAGGGCGTATGTCAAAACTTTTTCAAAACATCGTTAGTAGTCCGATCAAGACGCTTTTCCCCAGACTTGGGAGACGCTCAGATCCTGACCAAGAGCAGTGCCTGCCATTGCTACGGGAGGAATGATCAAGAGCTACACACGTCGCTGCTTCCCCGAATGTGTGCACTGATTTGGAGTCAATTCTCCTTCTCAGGGTCAAGACAAGGACATCAACTAGTCTTAGGGCTGCGTGTCAAGATGGCGCCTCAATGAGGCCCGAGGTCGTCTGACCCTGCCTTCATTGATTATAGTGGAGTGACATGAACATTTACCCTCCGGATTACAACTACGGGGGGGCGACCCTCTCTCGCATCCCCCTGTCTGTCATATAATGGATTACAAGTGGGCGTCCCCACAACTACACTGCTTGACGTTCACTTCTGCATGAGCATCCACAACCGCGCTTTAGTCTAGGGCCGTGCATGAGTGAGGCACTTTTAGGATTGAATATTAGGATGAACTCGATGTTCCACGAGCCCCTCAACTGGTTATCAACCCGGGTCCTATCGGTCTGGCATTGCCTCACCGGTGGACATGCGACACTCCTTGCTAGCGGTCCCACTTTTAGGGGAGAGATCCTACGCTTTCTGGGATTGAGAGCCCCATCAAACAAGGTTTCCCTGTTAGAACTCCCGGGTCGGCCACACCCACCGTGTTGGCTGCGAGAACCTTTACAAATAGCGAAAGAACCACACATTCGCCTGGCTACGGACCCTCTCAACGAAGTTGACGGCACCATTGCCTCTTCTCGCGAAGGACTTGGCACCGCCATAGAGGTATCCAAGAGAATCCGTAATTAAGCCCTGTGGTTGACGCAGTCCTTCCCCTGCTGCCACCCTTTCGGGTTAACAGTGCCCGTCTTTGCACGAGGCGGCGTTACCACTCAGTCAGTCCGGCCTGCCTGAGTGGGCAGAGTGCACCACTCGCTTGCCGGGTCTGACGGGATTGCTTGCAGCTCCGCGACTTGCAGAATTCCTTGCTCTGATGCTGGCTGAACTTCAGGGTCCTCTTCCTCTGGGACGGCTAACGGCGGAGACATCTTTTCCATGGCAACTCCAAATGGAACAGGCAATCCTTTGGCGGCTATCTTGGACAATTCCTTGACTGCTGCATCCTGTCCACGGGGGACATGCTCGATCTTGAGGCTTTGGAAGCGGCACTCAAGTATTCACATCTCGCCCGCGTACGCCTTCATCAAGGGGCTGAGCTCTGTTCCTCCCGCTTGGCCGACCGTGAGTTGAGAATCACCCCGGACGGAGAGACGAGAGATCCCCATCCCGGCGGCGATCATTAGGCTGGCCAGCAGGGCTTCACACTCCGTTGTGCTGCTTGCAAATCCTTCTCGAGGAAAGCAAGTTGGATGGCATACTTACGCAACTGGCCTGTAAGGGAGACCAGTAGCACTCCCGCCGCCATGCCTTCCTGGGACTAAGCGCTATCAAAGTGGGCAACCCAGTTGCCGGAAGCTTCTTCCTTGGACTCTGATCTCTCAAGCGACTCCTGACCTGGGGCGGGCAGCTCATTAGAGCTTCCAGCCCCCGGTCCTTCAAGGCACAAAGGTACCACGCGGGTCCGCACTGCCCTGGGGTAGCCCGCGTTGATGATGTCGGGCACCGCCCATAGGGCGCGCAGCTTCTGACGAGTCTCTATATCCAGCCAATCTCTGCTTCCGCGGTGTCGAAATCCCAATGCCTGGGCCGGGAAGGTTCCGGGGAGTGATGACCCACAAGTATAGGGGATCGCAACAGTCTTCGAGGGAAGTATTACCCAAATTTATTGATTCGACACAAGGGGAGCCAAAGAATATATGTAAGCCTTAACATATGAGTTGTCAATTCAGCTACACCTGGAAACAGTCTTGCTCGCAGTGGTTTATCAGTAGCAACAGTTTTATAGTGGTGATAGTAGTGAAACAGTAACAGCAGCAGTAAAATAACAGCGGTAATAGTAACAGTAGTAAACAGTAGGAACAAATACTGTAGGCATAGGGATGGATGTACGGGCGTTGCATGGATAAGATAGTTCATGAAATCAATGAGACATGGGCATTGCAGATAAATAATGATAAAGCATCCTAGTACAAACAATCATAGGCATGTGTTCCGTATATAGTCGTACGTGCTCACAAGGAGAAACTTGCACGACATCTTTTGTCCTACCAGCCTGTTGCAGCAGGGCCTCAAGGGAAACTACTGGTAATTAAGGTACTCTTTTTAATAAAGTACCGGAGCAAAGCATTAGCACTCGGTGAACACATGTGATCCTCACATCATAGCCATCCCCTCCGGTTATCCCAATTTCTGTCACTTTGGGGCCTCGGGTTCTGGACAACAATATGTGTATACAACTTGTAGGTAAGACCATAAACAACAAGTATCATCATAGAAATAATAACATGTTCAGATCTGAAATCATGGCACTCGGGCCCAAAGTGACAAGCATTAAGCACAACAAGTTGCAACAATGTCATAGGCACTAAATAAAGATACTAGGCACTATGCCCTAACAATCTCATATCAAATTACATGAACAATCTCATCCAATCCCTACCATCCCCTCACCTACAGCGGGGGAATTACTCACACATGGATGGGGGAGTCATGGATGGTCGATGGAGTGACATCGGTGATGATGGTGATGAAGATCTCCAAATCCCTGTCCCAGCAGGGTGCCAGAACGGAGTTTTTGGTTCCGAATCGCGGTTTCTGATGGCGGCGGCGCAGCGGAAGTCTATCTAGGAAAATCATCGTCTCTCCGATATAATCGAGTCAGGGGGTATATGTAGGCGAAAGGAGAGGTCGAGGAGACGGCCGAGGCACCCTCACGCCAGGTGGGCGCGGCCAGGGCTGGGCCGCGCCCCCTATGTGTGTGGGGCCCTCGAGCCTCCCCTCCGTCTCGTCTTCTGGCTCCGTGGGTCTTCTGGTGAAATAGGATTTTTGATGATTTTTCCCAAATTTTTACTAAAAGTTGGATTTCTGCACAAAAACGAGACACCAAAGCAATTCTGCTGAAAACAGTGTTAGTCTGTGTTAGTTGCATTCAAAACACACAAATTAGAGGAGAAACAATAGCAAAAGTGTTCGGGAAAGTGGATACGTTTTGGACGTATCAACTCCCCCCAAGCTTAGCTATTTGCTTGTCCTCAAGCAATTCAGTTAACAACTGAGAGCGATAAAAGAAACTTTCACGAACACATTTGCTTCATAGATGTATATATACTAACTATATGATCAAGTATTTAGGCAATTCATAATAAGAAATATGCAGCTAATGCTACCTCATAGTCAAGCAAGCTATGAAAGAGTGCCAACATACTAATAACAAGTAACATGAACATAAGAAGCTACAAGATTGTAATATACATAAATGATATGGAAGAGTGGTATCCAGCTTGCCTTTATTTATGGAGCAAAACATAAATGCTGAGGCACCTCTGAAGTCCAAAGGAAGACTAGAAGTAAAAATATCAAAGATACAAGCATCAAGGTTATACCACAATTAACCATGTCCTGGGACAAGCACATTACACTAAGAATAACAGCTATGCTCTCAAGAAGTGCTTTCAAGTTAGAAGATGATGACTCAACATAAAAGTAAACGAAAGGCCCTTCGCAGAGGGAAGCAGAGATTTAACATGTGCTAGAGCTTTTCATTTGTAAAACAGAGACAAAAAATTATTTTGAGAGGTGGTTGTTCTATGTCAACGACTGGCAATGGGGACTTGCTATCTTCCATAATAAACAAGTGAGAGTGGTTCCGAGTTCTTTGAAATTTGGGCATATTGGTGCTCTTTTATAAAGCTTTGGCACTCCTCCCCACCTTTTTCCTTTCTCAAACCATGGCTAACCGATTCCATCGGGTGCCCACCAACTTTCACATACCATGAAGGAGTGCCTTTTTTTTTCTTTCTTTTCAGAATTAGATTATAATGGTCTGACCAGCTCCCTTGCAAAATTAATGACGAGCAGATGAAGCTGCCTAGTCAAGGGGTACTCAATTTAATATGGAAGATAGCAATTCCGACCACTACGTCCTCATGAGCTAAAAACAGTGGCACAAAATGAGATGTATTTGAAAGTTTGAAAGGTAGCACATGAAAATTTACTTGGAATGGCTTTGAAATACCATGCATAGGAATTTATAGTGGACTCTTTGGAAGACTTGGTTTTTGGTAATTGGATGCACGAGTAGAGCTCATACTCAGTACAAGTGAAGGCTAGCAAAAGACTGGGAAGCGACAATCGAGAGAGCAATAACTGTCATAATCATGCTTGCGACAAAACAAAATTAATATAGGCATAAAAATGATACAAGAACTCTGAGGCAAAGTAAATCATCAAGGCTTAATTGACTTTTTGTTCGGTCATATGCATGCTTGAGCATGTGCTAAGTCGATTCAAATGAAGCTTTCAGAGGAGGATACCACAATAACATACCATATTATGAATAAAACAATGCATGCAAGCGTCTACATGACATGCCACCAACTATTAGTAAATTGAAACTAATCATATGAAAGCAAGAACTACAAAGCATCCATTAGATAACTGATACCTTACATGAACCGACTAAGCATGTCCACATAGATGAGTATATGTACAAAAATGAAAACAAATAGAGTTCATACCAGCCTCTTACCACATCTCGGATTGTCATATGTCGTCATTATTGCCTTTTCACTTGTGTGGCTTGAATAATATGAAGTGAATACCAAGCTCCAATGGAGTAATGAGAGACTGAACTCTGCAACAAACTTTACAAAACCGAAGAAGAGCAACAAATATTTTTGGGTTTTTGATTTTTGAAACAAGAGTGAAAGGAAATAGCAACCAAGTACAATATTTTTGGATTTTTCAAGTAGCAAACCGAAAATAGCGAGTAAAGCAAACCAAAGGTAGAAAGCTAAAGAAACAAATAGAGAGAAACAACGGAAATATTTTTGGTCTTTTTGTGTTTTTGAAAGCAGAAATAAGAACGAGAACAATAAAGAAAGTGAAACATGGATATACGAAGAACCGACAAAATATGGTATGTAGATGAGTGAATCATCGGCGTACCTCCCCCCAAGCTTAGGCTTTTGGCCTAAGTGGAGATCAATCCCAACTCGGCCAACTCGACCATGAGGTGGCACCTCCGTAGTGCGACGAAGAAGCACCATCGTCCTGATAAGAGTTTGAGGATGCCCCGGAGTGGTATGTGGTGAAGTGATAGGCCGGCTCCTCCTCTTCCTCCTGGTTCACGATGCCGTGCTGTACGTTGAAACCGAGCACCCTAAGCAGCTCGTCCAACTCCTCCTTCGTGTGTGACCATGGCCTGTTATCAATACTGAACAAACTGGGTTGTGGTAAGGGCACTTCCCTTTCCTCGCCATCAGTGAATAGCATCCTGTAAACTACTTTCCTTGCACGTGAGTTAGCAGTAACAAAATGATGGAGTTTCATGGCAGCAAGATCGAGCCTCTGTGGAGTCAACAATACATCATGAGGAGCAATAGGAAGTTCAAGAGCAGCAACAATGCGCGCAGCAATAATACCTCCATAAATAGGTCCCCTAGCAGCTAGGCGATGAGCAATAATAGCACCAAGGTTATACTTCCTACTAACATCAAGAGCAGTAGCTAGAAAAGCTAAATGATAGTTGGAGATATTGCTAGTGTTTCCTCTACCAAGTACACTAGTGGCAAGATAGTAAGTAAAATATCTAATAGCTGGGAGTTGAATGTTTCTTATCTTGCCACGCTGTGCGGTGCGGTCATCATCATTAGTTACTCCTCGGTAGAGCTCCAACAAATCAGCGGGTTGATGTAGCATCTTCCTTGCCATCCCAAACATGGGTATACCTAGAATATTACAAAATCTTTCCAAAGACATGGTGATAGGTCTATCATAAATCTTGAAAGCAACGGAAGAATTGTAATGAGAGTTAGCGAACTTAAAGCTTTCAACGAAGATCTTTGTGAGAATAGCATATTGATTACTCTCATCCAACATGTAAGTAGTCAATCCAACCCTGTTAATGAGCAGCAAGAAATCATCAAGAATCCCTGCATCACGCAAAAAATTAGTACAAGGGAAGGTCGATGGATGTGCATCTCCATCATCTCCCTCAAGGCTTGGTGACATGAGATCTTCATTATAGGACATCCTATATCGAGTAGTAGATCTTGAAGGCCTTGATGACCTTGGTGCATCACTTTCAAACACTTCTCCATATGTGAAGTTGTCCATTTCCTTCTCTGAATTTTTTTAACAAACCCCATAAAATATGATTTTGAGACAAGCAAATGTAGGAAACTACTATAGTGAGTTACTAGAGAGCTAACATGCATCAAAATAACATTTATAAGCAATAGAACAAGCATGCACACTCATGTATCCTGCCACCTACAATGCTAAAATACTCAAGAAATACTTCACCAAAAGAAATTCTACTTGGACAAGCGGAGGAGTCACATACCGAAGAACAAATGCTCCAAATCTCAGCAGAAATGATGGGCTGAGCAAGGAGATCGAAAAATCGAGGTGAAGAACAGCAAGAACTCTGGTTTGAGCTGAGTGTGTCATTGTTTTCGGGAGAGAGAAAGAGCAGGGGAGGAAGAGATAAGTGAGAGGCCAGGTGGGGTCCTCTCACACCAGGTGGGCGCGGCCAGGGCTGGGCCGCGCCCCTTGTGTGGGAGGTGGCATGGCAGCCCCTCCTAGTGTCTCCCAGCTGCCTCTCTGTCCCATTTTTGACATAAAAATTTATAAAGAATTTTCTGGAATTTTTCGAGAAACTTTATTTTTGAGGATTTTTCAGAAATTGGCATATCGATAAAAACTCAGAAAAACGAAGATGAAATGATTTCAAGCAAATCAAAACCAAGTATGCAGCAGCTCTGAGATACTCTTAATCATATAACTAAACTAAAGGAATAAAACTGATGAAAGTAAATAAAAGTGAGGTGGAGTGGATGCGGTGAAAATGAAGTTTCATTCATATAAAATCACTTTGTTAACAAGGTTGATCAAGTCTTGTTACCAAACTAACTTTATATGAGGAAAAACTTTGCACTTCACTGAATGCTTATGTTACCCCAACTTTGATAGGTATAGTCCCAACCATAACAATTTGATATTCTTCCTTGGGCTTTTGCTCTGAACAAATAATTTGACTAACTTTAATGGTCTCAACATGCTTGATTGAATTTAGAGCATTCTTCCTATCAATCTTCTTGGGAAAATAAACCGTATACTCTTTGTCATTGACATTAAAAGTTACTTTTCCTTGATTACAATTGATGACAGCACCTGTAGTGTTTAGGAAAGGTCTCCCAAGAATAATAGACATATTATCATCTTCAGGCATTTCCAGCACAACAAAATCAGTTAATATTAAACAACTGTTAGCAACTTGAACAGGAACATTCTCACATATACCAATAGGAATAGTAGTAGACTTATCAGCCATTTGCAAAGATATATCAGTTGATACCAATTTTTCTAGATCAAGTCTCTTATAAAGAGAAAAAGGCATGACACTAACTCTAGCTCCCAAATCACATAAAGCAGTTCTAACATAGTTATTTTTAATGGAGCAAGGAATAGTTGGTATACCTGGATCTCCAAGCTTCTCCGGAACTTTACCATCAAAAGAATAATTAGCAAGTAAAGTGGAAATTTCCTCATTAGGAATTTTCCTTTTGTTAGTAACAATATCTTTCATATATTTTGCATAAGGAGGCATTCTAATAGCATCAGTTAGAGGAATTTGCAAAAATAAAGGTTTCATCCATTCACAAAACCTGTTGTAGTGTTCTTCTTCCTTGGACTTGTGTTTCTTACCAGAAAAAGGCATTGGTTTCTGTACCCAAGGTTCTCTCTCTTTACCATGCTTGTTGGCAATGAAGTCTTCTTTGGTGTACTTTGCATTCTTATCAATCTTTTCTGGTTCTTCTTCAACTTCTTGTTTATCGGAAGCATCTCCTGGTTCAGTTTCAGCATCAGAAATAGAAACAATTTTAGGATCTTTACCTGCTTCAGAGGATTCTGCCATTGTTTTATGCTTCTTCTTCTTCTTCTTCTTGGAAGGAATATCATCACTTGAAGTGCGCTGAGAATCTTGCTCTACCCTCTTAGGATGTCCTTCAGGATATTATGGATCTTGAGTAGTAGCACCACTTCTTGTGCGAATTTCACAAGCTTGCTTCTCTCTTGCAGCATTAACTAGCAAGTCTTTTTGCACCTTGGTAAGCTGATCAATTTGTGTTTGCACCATTTGAAAATGTTTAACAAGTATGTTCACATCATTGGAGGTTCTCTCCACAGTATCCTGCAACTTGTTAATAGCTCTAGAATTTTCCAACAAATGATTCTGCACCATTCTATTAAAATTTTCTTGCTTAACAATAAAATTATCAAATTCATCTAAGCATTGATCAGGAGGTTTAGAATAAGGAATATCTCTTTCATCAAAGTGTTGGAGAGAGTGTACCTCAATAGTAGATGAGTGAGGGATTAGCTTACATAATTCTTCTATAGGAGGTAAATTCTTCACATCTTCGGCCTTAATACCTTTCTCCTTAAGAGATTTCTTAGCTTCCCTCATCACTTCATCATTTAGTTCAATCATCCCTCTCTTCTTCGGTGTAGGCTCTGTAGATGGCGCAGGGGTTGGTGCTGGTGTTGGCTCAATTAGAGTCCAATCATCATGATTCCGGCTTATTTTAGCCATTAATTCTTCAGCTTCAGCCGGAGTTCTTTCCCTGAAAACACAACCAGCACAACTATCCAAATATGTCTTAGATTCATCAGTTAGTCCATTATAAAATATATCAAGGAGTTCATTTTTAGGCAATGGTTCTTTAGGCAAAGCTCTCATTAAAGAACAAAACCTTGTCCAAGATTCAGGCAATATCTCTCATTTTCCCTGTTCAAAATCAAAGATTTTCTGCACAGCAGCATGTTGAGCACTAGCAAGAAAATATTTCTAAAAGAAAGCATTAACCAAAGCAATAGGACTATTAAGAGATCCAGGAGACAAGTTATTAAACCAAGTTTTAGCTGCATCTTTCAACGAGAAAGGAAAAATCTTAGCAACAAAGTAAGTGCGGAGCTTAATATCATCAGAAAATAAGTTACTCAAAGTAGAAAGCTCATTCATGTGCTCCATAGCACTCTCATCTTTAGTACCACAAAAAGGAGTTTTCTCAACAATAGATATGTAAGATAAATCCAAAGAGAAATCATAATCCTTGTCTCTAATATTTATGGGAGAAGCAGCAAACTTAGGATCAGGAGACAAATTATATCTAACAGTACGTCTAGCAAGGAGTTCTTTAACTTCAGCGGCATTACGAGTAGCACGTGCTTTAGCAATAAAATCATCATTAAGCTCAATATAAGCATCATCAAAATCATCACTAGGACATTCCCTAGACTCAGGTGAACTAACAGGTGTAATAGTGGTGTTTCCCAACTTAGCTCTAGCAATAGTAGCATCTAAAAAGGAACCTAGTGAACCACTCTCATCAAGCACAGTAGAAGCATCATCTAAATTATCAGTGGCATTTTCAAACTCAGCAGAAGTAGTAGCAGTAGTGTGTGCATGTGGTGGTGTAAGCAACTTACTCATAACAGAAGGTGAATCAAGAGCAACAGAAGTGTTCAAAGTTGTACCTCTTCTTGTAGTGGATGGCAATATAGGAACTTTTCCATCACGAGGTTTACCCATGATGAAAGGATTGCAGCGAACAATATGAATACCAAGTGAACTTACAAATAAAGCTATGCTCCCCGGCAATGGCGCCAGAAAATAGTCTTGATGACCCACAAGTATAGGGGATCGCAATAGTCTTCGAGGGAAGTATTACCCAAATTTACTGATTCGACACAAGGGGAGCCAAAGAATATATGTAAGCCTTAACAGATGAGTTGTCAATTCAGCTGCACCTAGAAATAGTCTTGCTCACAGTGGTTTATCAGTAGCAACAGTTTTATAGTGGTGATAGTAGTGAAACAGTAACAGTAGCAGTAAAATAACAGCGGTAATAGTAACAGTAGTAAACAGTAGGAACAAATACTGTAGGCATAGGGATGGATGTACGGGCGTTGCATGGATAAGATAGTTCATGAAATCAATGATACATGGGCATGGCAGATAAATAATGATAAAGCATCCTAGTACAAACAATCATAGGCAGGTGTTCCGTATATAGTCGTATGTGCTCATAAGGAGAAACTTGCACGACATCTTTTGTCCTACTAGCCTGTTGCAGCAGGGCCTCAAGGGAAACTACTAGTAATTAAGGTACTCCTTTTAATAAAGTATCAGAGCAAAGCATTAGCACTCGGTGAACACATGTGATCCTCACATCATAGCCATCCCCTCCGGTTATCCCAATTTCTGTCACTTTGGGGTCTCGGGTTCCGAACAACAATATGTGTATACAACTTGTAGGTAAGACCATAAACAACAAGTATCATCATAGAAATAATAACATGTTCAGATCTGAAATCATGGCACTCGAGCCCAAAGTGACAAGCATTAAGCACAACAAGTTGCAACAATGTCATAGGCACTAAATAAAGATACTAGGCACTATGCCCTAACAATCTCATATCAAATTACATGAACAATCTCATCCAATCCCTACCATCCCCTCACCTACAGCGGGGGAATTACTCACACATGGATGGGGGAGTCATGGATGGTCGATGGAGTGACGTCGGTGATGATGGTGATGAAGATCTCCTCCAAATCCCTGTCCCGGCAGGGTGCCAGAATGGAGTTTCTGGTTCCGAATCACGGTTTCTGATGGCGGCGGTGCAGCGGAAGTCTATCTGGGAAAAATGCCGTCTCTCCGATATAATCGAGTCAGGGGGTATATGTAGGCGAAAGGAGAGGTCGAGGCCCCCTGTGTGTGTGGGGCCCTCTCGTCTTCTGGCTCCGTGGGTCTTCTGGTGAAATAGGATTTTTGATGATTTTTCCCGAATTTTTACTGAAATTTGGATTTCTGCAAAAAAACGAGACACCAGAGCAATTCTGCTGAAAACAGCGTTAGTCCGTGTTAGTTGCATTCAAAACACACAAATTAGAGGAGAAACAATAGCAAAAGTCTTTGGGAAAGTGGATACGTTTTGGACGTATCAGGGAGGAACGCTTCCGCTCCTAGCGTTAGCCTTGACTCGCGTCGCATAGCAGGGCTGATGAAGGTGCAGGCCTCGCGAGCCTTCTGGGAAAGTGCCCGACCTCACTAGGGCGGGGAAGCAATGCCTCCCCACTGTTGGCTATCGCAACATCCCCCAAGTGTCTTCTGATTCCTCTTCCTGGGCCACCCGCCATGGCCGGGTGGTGGCTCTGCGCCTGGGGAGCCATTCCCGGGAGACCGCGACATGCGTCGCACCCTGGCCAGGTTCCCACCAAGCCCCCTCTTGAGCTGTGATATTTCCAAAATGTATCTACTTTCCCAAATACTTTTGCTGTTGTTTCTCCTCTAATTTGTGTGTTTTGAATGCAACTGACACGGACTAACGCTGTTGTCAGTAGAATTGCTCTGGTGTCTCATTTTTGTGCAGAAATCCGACTTTCAGGAAAAATACCAGAAAATATTGCAAAAATCCTATTTTGCCAGAAGACCCATGAAGCCAGAAGAGGAGACGGAGAGAGGCTGGGAGCCAGGCTCACCACTAGGGCGCGCGGCCCAGGCCTGGCCGCGCCCACCTGTGGTGAGGCCGCCTCGGCCATCGCCTCGACCCCTCCTTTCGCCTACATATACCCTCTGACCTGAAAGGAGCGGGGGTTCAGCGTTTTTCCCAGATAGACTTCCGCTGCGCCGCCACCATCAGAAACCGCGATTCGGAACCAGAAACTCCATTTTGGCACCCTGCAGGGACGGGGATTTGGAGGAGATCTTCATCACCATCATCACCGACGTCTCTCCATCAACCATCCATGACTCCCCCATCCATGTGTGAGTAATTCCCGCTGTAGGCGAAGGGGATGGTAGGGATTGGATGAGATCATTCATGTAATTTGCTATGAGATTGTTAGGGCATAGTGCCTAGTATCTTTTATTAGTGCTTATGACATTGTTGCAACTTGTTGTGCTTAATGCTTGTCACTTTGGGCCCAAGTGCCATGATCTCAGATCTGAACTTGTTATTGTTTTATGATGATACTTGTTGTTTATGGTCTTACCTGCAAGTTGTATACACATATTGTTGTCCGGAACCCGAGGCCCCAAAGTGACAGAAATTGGGATAACCGGAGGGGATGGCTATAATGTGAGGATCACATGTGTTCACCGAGTGTTAATGCTTTGCTCCGGTACTTTATTAAAAGGATTACCTTAATTATCAGTAGTTTTCCTTGAGGCCCTGCTACAACAGGCTGGTAGGACAAAAGATGTCGTGCAAGTTTCTCATTGCGAGCACGTACGACTATATACGGAACACATGCCTATGATTGTTAGTACTAGGATGCTTTATATTATTTATCTATAATTGCCCATGTCTCACTGATTTCATGAATTATCTTATCCATGCAACGCCCGTACATCCATCCCTATGCCTACAATATTTCATCCTACTGTTTAATATTGATAGTATTACCGCTTTTATTTTTACTCCTGTTGTTACTGTTTTACTACTATCACCACTATAAAACTGTTGCTACTGATAAACCGCTGCGAGCAAGTCTGTTTCCAGGTGCAGCTGAATTGACAACTCATCTATTAAGGCTTATAAATATTCTTTGGCTCCCCTTGTGTCGAATAAATAAATTTGGGTTTTACTTCCCTCGAAGACTATTGCGATCCCCTATACTTGTGGGTCATCAAGCTACCCGGTCCTTCTGAAAGAGGGACCTTGCCTGGGCAGCTGCACGTCCAGTGGCCAACCTGGCCGCACTCGTGATAGCCGTGAGGTGAACCCTCGGCAGCACTCTTCGCAAGGCGTTCCCTGCGGATCTCCACCAGGTGCCCAATGTGACGACAAGACGTGACATCACGGAGGCTCGTCTCATGCAAAGGGCACCACTTCCGGGGGTCGGCTCCGCGGCGATACCCGCGGATCCATCGGCCCCGTCTATTTTCCCCATCGCGACGACGAGTCCTGGCCTACCGGTCAGGGGCTTCTTTGGGAGCACTTGCTCGCCCTTTTTTCTCATGACGACAGGTGCTGTGTCCGGAAGAATCACTTTCGGCGCAGGCCCGTGCCGCTCTGGTTGACAACACGCAGCGGCGCCGCAGCTCTCCCTGCCGCGAGGCAAGGTGACGACCGCAGCATCCGTCATTGCTGGCGTGGGGATTTTCGTTGTCAGGGCGGTCCGCCCCCGGGCCACAACAGGCATTGCTGGCAGGGGCGGTGAGGTGGTAGGTTGGGCGGGGCTGGCCAGGGCGAGCCCCGTGACAACCCTATGCGTCACGACGTTGGCAGCCCCACCGCCGGGTGCGGCTGCTACCCCAGTCTCTCGGACGAGAGGGGAGGAAACACGTCGCTCCAGCGCGGGATAGCGCTGCATGTAGCCAGACAGCTCCTAAAGACGCGCTTCCTAGAGCTTGTACGCAGGAGCCCCCGGCATCGGAGGGAAAGAGGCGAGGGAGCAGATAGCGGCCAAGGCTTCCCCAAGGTTGTTCACACCTTGGGGTGCCAGGTTCGGGCGATGGGTCGCCATGGTTCCACCACCAGCCCCTCCCCTTTCCCTTGTCGGGCCGACGCTGGTGCCCACAGCGCACGGAGCCCTAAGCTGGATGAGCGGCAGAGCGCGCACTCCTCCAGCATCCTCGTGGTCAGCAGCACCTCCCTTGCCCTTGAGAGGCTCCGCTGCGGCGAAGTCCTCTCCACCCTTGCGTTGAAGCGAGACAGTGTCCGGCTTAGGAGTCGGCGCCCCTATGATACCCACAGAGGGCGAAGCAGGGGCATGCCTCACCGCCTCCTGAGCCTGCTGCCTTGCCAAAGCAACAGGGCGGGGCACCCACAACTCCTCGTCAGGCAAGGCAGGCGGGTAGGCCGCACCGTCTCCTCCCTCAGGCATGGCCAAAGGAGCGGAGAGATGGAGTTGTCGATGAAGCGGAGATTGATGGAGTCAACAAAGACGAATACCATGCCCCTACCTGGAGCGCCAGATGTCGCGGGTGCGTTTGTGGACACCGGGGGTAACACCCCCTAGATTGTTTGGTAAGTGCGCAGGAAAGACGTCCTCGTCCCTCTCACAAAGCAAACAC
Source organism: Dactylis glomerata (assembly GCA_007115705.1). Classification (NCBI taxonomy): domain Eukaryota; kingdom Viridiplantae; phylum Streptophyta; class Magnoliopsida; order Poales; family Poaceae; genus Dactylis; species Dactylis glomerata. The sequence goes on along the minus strand of QXEO01002107.1, from coordinate 2,628,372 downwards.
AAGAACACACGGCGATTTACCCTGGTTCAGGCCGCGAGAGGGGATCTCATGTAAAACCCTACGTCTAGCATGTCTGAGCTTATTTATGAAGATGTTGTCGGCGGGTGTTCTAAGGGGGATCAGAGGCAAAGCCCGAAGGCGCTCACCCTCTAATGAGAGCTCTCTACTCCTATGCTACTCAACCTCTCAAGAGCTGGGAGCTTGATCTCTGGATCTGGTAGGTGAATCCTTCCCAGATCTTCTCTACAAGGTTCACAAGATGTAGATCTTGTAGGTCTCTACCCTCTTCTCGCTGGAGAACGGCTTCATTGCCGTTCTACTACCTATCTCCTCCCTTGGGACTTGTCGTCCCCCAACCCCTATGCTCTCTCTTTCCTTTGTCCACCCTCCCTCTTTTACTGTGGTTTGGCCCTCCTTTTATACTCAAATGGGATACCACAGAGGCTAGTCCGCATGTGTGATAGATGTCACACGACTCTTTGCGGTGGACTAGCCCTGCAGGGCTAGGCTACGAGTTGTCCTTTCGCTCCGCCAGGCGCGCTGCGCCGATGGGACTTGACCAGCCGGTCCAGTCCATCATTACCGCCTCTGGCACGGTAATGATGCCTTATGCAAGCCCGCCGCAGAGGGCTTCTGCCATGCATCTCCCATGCGCTCCTCTGGGGGGTGACATGAGGATCCTGGCAGGATCCCCTTGCCACGCGCTCCACGGCTCTGTCCAGCGTGACAAGCCTTCTCTGGTACGCCATTCTCTCTCGGGTAGGAGAGAAACCTTCTCTTGCAAGCTTCCCTCCCCGCAATGGGGTGAGGTCTTCACGTCCTTCTCCCCATAGAGGGGAGCGGCAACGCCCGAGGCCCAGCAACACCTTGTCAGGGGCCCAGCTTGCCGGGGATCTCGTCGCAGGCATCGTCCCTAGACTCCTTCCAGGAAATGGTTAAGGGCGAAGAGATGCCACCACGGCAGAGCTTCCGAAGATGTCAGTCGAGGACCCCTCACGACATCTTCGAGAAGCTCTATGGCAGGAGCAACTCTTGCCTTCGCCATGCCGTTGGCGCCCCGACCCAGCGTGGTTCTCCGCTGCCTCTCTCCCACCTTCTGTGAGAGAGGAAGGCCACGGTCCAGGCTATTTGTAGCCTAGACATCGGCTATCTTCGTCTTCTTCCCGCAAGTTGGCTTGCAAGTGGCTCTTCGCTGCAGGGAAGCGGTGGCCGATTGTCCGACAGTGTCTTGGCCCGGCCGCTGCTCAGCTGGTCCTTATCTCTTCTCCTCGTGGAGCGGGCCGAGTGACAGGTGCTGGGACCCCCCCAGTCCCAGAGCAACCACAATATTCCTTCCTCGTGTCAGACGAGAGCAGTCCATGGAAGATGATGGATTTATTCCCCCTTGCACGCTAGTTCTGCATGTCTCCTTTTTTAGACTGTTGCTCTGCTGCCTTTAATCAAACAACGAGACTCCTTAATTGCTGCCTGGCGGTAAACTACGTACATCCTTACCCATGATAGATGTGTCTTACCGATAAGTGGGCCAGAGTACCGGGGCCCGCGGTGACACGTCGGTCCAGCACTCTCTCAGAAACGAAGCGACTGGGCTCATGTGGTTCAACTTCCAAAGCGCTAGACTAGCATTTACTTACGTGGCATGCGACGGGAACTGGTTGCGCACTATTTACCCCACGATCTCGCGGCCTGCAAAACAATTAGATCCCCAACTTCCTCTGCTCTAGAGAAAACCCCCTCCCCCTCCCTTTCCTTGCGCTGCCGCTGTAATGGAACTCCACGGCAATGAGTTCACCGACTACCACAAGGTCCCTGCTCATGGGCACATCGTCCTCACGGTGATGCACACTAACGTCCCAGAAGAGGCGGAAAAGTTCATCGCCATGTTTGAGCATTGGCTCGGCGCTCCGAAGCAATGGCCGATCGTCGGCCTCGACCTCGAGTACACCCTCCACCACAAGAGAGATGGGCGTCACCGGGCCGCCCTCGTGCAACTATGCATGCGCGACCACTGCCTACTCTGGCACCAATCCTTGGAAAAAAGGTACTATACAAACCTCATTAACTTCCTGCATCGCCCCGACATTTCCTTCGCCACTTGGGACAAGCGCCAAGACATCAGTAAGCTTGAAGCTATGTCCGTCCGCATACCAAACCACATGGACATACAAGATCACTTTGTCATCAAGGGAACCAACGGCCGCTCGCGGAGGAAATCATCGACCCCATCTACAGGGACATGAAGACAAACTTCGACAAGACACTGCACGACGAGTGAGAGCAGAGGGATCTGAAGCCGGAGCAGATCCAGTACGCAGCAAACGATGTGTATGTATGCTACATCATGTATTGTAGGATTAGTTCCATGAGAGCCCACTCGAATCCTTCCCCTCTAAACCGTCCACCATTGAGGGACAACCTCATAATGCCATACTAGATTCATGTACTGTCGTGGGAATTTAGAGACAGTAGCCATGGGGAGGCTTATCGGAGGGGCTCGACGTTGGTGACGATGGGTCCGGCTCGGGATTGTGCCAACAGAGACACCTCAGTTTACCCAGGTTCAGGGCCCTCCCGGTTGGAGGTAAACCCCTACTTCCTGCCTGCTTCGTATTGATTGGATAGTAACGAGTACAATGCTCCTCGAGCTGTTCGGCTAGAGGAGGAAGAAGAAGATCGGATCTCCCCTATGCTAACGGTCCAGGCCCTCTTATATAGGCGGGGGCCTGGTTACAGGTTTAGGTAGCGATTCGGCCGGCTGCCGGCTCCTCGGCGGCGGCGTCCTTGGCGTCATCCTCTGGCCCTGCTCTGGCAAAGGCACTTTATAAAGTGCCTTTCCCCTGGGCCGGCATCTGGAGGGCATATCCCTTCTCTTTTGCCTCGGATCCCATCGTGGGGAAGGGTCTTCGATCTTTCATTGGCTGGAAGTGGTCGTGGCGCTCGTCACTCCCGTCCTGCGCCCCTGCCGCTCCTGTCGGGCCACCGTACTTTGGGCCAGACAACCGTTGAGAGGCCTTGTCTTCATCGCCCGGCTCCAGTTCTCCACGGTGGAGTCACCAGCCGGCTGCTGGTGCAGCCGGTCCCTCGGTCGGAGCCGGTCTTCTCGTGTCAGAGCCGTGGGGACTCCTGGGACGCCAGCCGGCGTATTGCCTGGCCCGTGGTACGCCCCCTAAGTCATCCCCACGACACTAGCCCCCGAAACTGGCGAAGTCTCATGGGCTAGCATGGGACTTCGGCGGGTTCCTCTTCTCGCCGAAGTCTTGCTCGCTCTCGTCGAAGTCCCAGGATTTCTGGTCCGGCTTGGTCGCTCTAGTCGTCGAGGCTGGGCCTTGCGGAGTTTCTCTGGCCGTCTCGGGACGAACCGGCTCCGGTGGTGGCCCGGCTGGCAGCCGCGAGCCGGCATGCCGCTTCCTGGGAACTTGTTCCCTCGGGGGCTGGACCGAGGCACCACTTGTCCGCACGTCATCGCGTCACGTCCAATCGGCCCCGGCCCACGATCTTTTGCGGCAACCATGGCGGTTGCCCGATCTTTACGCGATCGTGGTTCGTGACGAAAGGGGTCAGTTGCCGACCCATCGTGGTTGAAATAAGCAACTGACCCGCCCCTTCACTTTTAAACCAGGGACCGTTCCGGAAACAGAGCATCGGTTGCCCGCTTCTCTTCTTCCTTCTGCATTCGCTCCACTTAGAATCCCCTGCTCCCGAGCTTCGCCTTCAAGGGATTAGGGTTCCTCGCTTGCTCCGCCGCCATTCCGCTCATCCAGATCCGCACCCGGATGGCTCCCAAAGCGTCCCGGCCCAAAGGGAAGGGAACGGCGGCGGGTAAGGACGCCGCTCCGCCCGCTTTGCCGAAGGGATCCTGGGAAGGCTCTTGGGTGAAGGAGAAACAGATCGAGCTGCTGCGCCGAGGTCAAGTGCTTCCGCCCGCGGACCTCGTGAGCTGCCGTCCCGCCGGCGGCGAACTGGTCCCCGCTCCCACGCCTGGGGAGACGGTGGTCTTTTATGACCATTTCCCCCGGGGCTTCGCGCTGCCCGCCAGCAGCTTCATGCGCCAATTCCTGGACCATTTTCACTTGCAACCGCATCACATTGGGGCGAACGCGATGATGGTATTGTCCGCGTTCGCAACCCTTTGAGAGGCGTATTTGGGCATCTGGCCCAACGTCGAGCTGTTCCGCCGGCTGATCTTCTTCAAGACCCAGACGGCGGACACCGTTCCGGTGATATGCGGCACCGCCTCCTTCTACGCCCGCAAGTCCGCAGACTTCCCCGGCATAAAAGGGAAGGAGTCTTGCAAGAAGTGGCAGCGCTCCTTCTTCTACGTGAAGAACCTAAGGGAGGATGAAGACCATATCAACCTGCCGCCCTTTGAGGCGGGCGGGCCTGAGCGGGAGAACTGGAGTGCCGCTCCTCCTCGTCCATCGCCGGACATGGAGAAGATTCTTCAGCGGGTCACCACACTGCAGATGGAGGGTGGCCTAGAGCCGACCGACCTTCTCCTCGCCTTCTTGGTCGCCCGCGTGTCTCCGCTCCAGCGCCGCTCGCACAAGATGTGCTTCCTGGGATCTGCCAGGGATCCTACTCGTCATTCCTCCAAGGCGCTGTCAGCATTGGAGGTGGCTCGGAAGGCAAACCGCATCGCCGATGTCAAGCTTCAGGCCTCGTGGACATGGGGACTGGAACCTCACGACCGGGACAACCCGATTGCTGAGGTGAGCTGGTCGATCCTGGCTTCAAGCCTTTTCCTCCTTTGCAACTCTGGTTTACTGACCTCTGTCCACTTGGTCCGGGTAGAACTTGTTTGCTCTGCAGGCGGCGGAGAATTTGACTCAGCGTCAAGCTGGCTTTGCCGCTGACAGAGCCGAATCGGATGATAAAGTCGTCTAGGACGAAGCCGAGGAGGTAGAGGACGCTAGTTCTCAGGCCGCCGTCGAAAGCTCAAGCACCACTCAAGGTGATGAAGGAAACGATGAGCTCGTAGACTCGGGCGAACCCCTCGACCACTCCAGTAAGTTCCCCAGTCCTTCTCTCCCAAGAGATCGGTCCAAAGATGACGATGGCGACGCAGGATCAGCTGCCACCCTCGGGGGCGTAGCTCTCCACGTAGCCGCCGCTGGAGCTCAGGCTCCCCCGACCGTGGACCTGCCAGAGTCTCCCGGGCGATGTTTTGCCGCCCCGGAGCCGGCAGACCCAGAAGAGGCTGGAGACGATCTGGCCGGCACCAAGAGAAAGGCCCAGCCGGCCTCCTCTGAGCCGGCTGACAAGCACAAGAAACCGGAGCCGGCAGCGCGGGACCTGCGCTATCCCAAGGTGAAGAAGGTGGCCAAACGGCGGGCTATCGCCGTAGACGGGTGAGCTTCCCGCTTCCTTGCTTCTCGCCCTCATTTTACCGTTGCAGTCCCGATTGACTCGGTCGTGGGACGCCCTCTTTGTAGGTCGCCTCTTTCTGTCGATCCGGTCGCTCAACTTCCTCCCACCGTCGCTTCCGGGGGAATTGTGGCCCCGGCTCTCGAGCCCTCCTGCCGTAAGAGGGCGTGCGGGGAAGAAGTGGGCGGCGACTCGGGTCGCGTTGAAGACGTTCGCTGCTTCCCAAGGTTGAAGCTTGTGGCGGGCGACACTGGGGCAGAGGATCCCGCGCATTCGGAGGTGCCCGCGGATGCTGTTCCCCACCCAGACGCTGCACCTGAGACTGGTTCCACGCCCGCCGAGGAGACTGCGCCAGTCGGGGCTGACCTGTCCCCACCTCCTGCTACCGACGATGCCATGGCGGGGAACGACGCCGCCGTCTGCGCCTCCCCTGACTCGCCCAGTCAAGGAAGCGCGCGCGAGACCGCGGCGGGGGAGACGGAAAAGGCCCCGGTGCCGGCTGTCGAGGCTCTTTCCAATCTTGAGCTCGTGCCGAGCGTGCAGGCTATGGTGCCTGCGGCCGGGTCGAGGGCTGGCGCGATTGCTGATTCCCTGCTCCTTGGGCTGGTCTCCGGCTCTGGCGAAGCTTCGCAAGGGCTCCTCGCCACTCGAGCGGCGAGGAGCGAACGTGGTGATGACTTGCCAGCCCCTGAGGTAGTGACCAAAGGCGCCTCCAGTGGGAAGGCTCTTGTAGCCGCGGCTGAGTCCAACATTGGAAGTTTGAGCTCCGCCGACCGGCTTCAGCAGGAATGGGCAGACACCGCCTCGAGTGCCGATGTCGGAGAGAAGCTCAAGGTGCAGGGCAGCAAGCCAACTCTGGCGGAGTTGGACAAACAGTTTACTGCTGCCAAGGGGTCGCTTCAAAACGCCGGCTTCCAACTCCTTGACGCTATACAGACAACCAACGTGAGTGCTGCGTCTTTAGCCCCTGGCTCTTTCTGCTAATTGGGAGACATAATCTGCGATTTCATGGTCCATTTTGCCATACATCCTAGCCCCCGAGTTTCGAGGTAGCTGTAGAGACAGCTGGCTCGAAAATGAATTTCGCTAAGAATCGTTGACTTTCCGTTTTTCGCAGGAGCTGAACACGCTTCGAGCCAATGTCTTTCAGAAGCTGCTGGCGAAGTACCGCGCCGGCAAGATTCAGTACCAAGACTTGAAGAAAAAGCTGGAGAAGCTGTCAGGTGAGCTCGGGTCCCCTTGTTTCGAAAACTCTACTGCTGTCCTTCCCGCTCTCATATCTCTGTTTCCAGATTCTGCCTCGCTCATTGCTTCGCTTGAGTCCCAATTGGCCAACTCGATGTCGGCCGACGCTGTTGAGTCGCTCAAGCGAAAGCACGCAGAGGAGCTTCAGGGTCTGCGAGCCCAGGCCGCCCAGGCTCAGGAGCTGGAAACTGAGCTGGCGAAAGCTCGAGAGGCGGAGTCGTCGCTGCAGCTGGAGTTTGATCATCGGCTGGCCGAAGAGAAGAGAATCCTCTCCGCGGAGTTTGACAGCAAGGTGTAAGAGCTTCACGCCACCTTGGGGAGCGAGGTCGAGAGCCGCGGCGCCCAAATCGACGAGCTGGAGACTCTCCGGAGGCTTGACAGTGAGCGTTACGACAAGGAGATCGGCGTTTGGCGTGCCCGCGACCGCAAGGTTCAGTCCGGCTTGCTAGGGCTGGAGGAAGCTCTCCGTGGTATCCTTTCCTTCCCACTTTTCAGCTCTTGTCCTTTCATGCCGCCTTCTCACTCTCTGATTTCCCTCGCAGGAGCTTTCCCTGATTCCAACGAGACCGCCGCAGCGGCGCTGAAGGAATACAGGGTGGATCAAGAGATTGTCCCCAGCAGTGATCCCAAGGCCGAGCTTACCTCAGGGGAGCTGGTAGTGCTGGCCAAAGGCCGTCTCCATCCGGTTGCCAAGCTGGGCAAGAATCTCCACGAAGCCATTGTTTCTGTCTTCGAAACCTTGTGGCCGGGAAGAGCGGTGCCTGGCGAGATCCAGGCGCTCCTCCAGTGGATCCCTCTCGCGCCCAACCGGCTCGACATCTGGAAGGAGTCCGCGGCTCGGGCCAGTGCTGAGCAGGCTCTAGAGTTCGTGCTCTCTTGGTTTCCAGGCGTCAACCTAGACCAGCTGGAGAATCTTCGTGAAGGCGGATTAGCAGGCCTCGACAAAGCCAAGCTCCGCCAATGCGCCTGTGCCATTGCCGAGTGTGCCGAGACCGACGCGCTTTTCGACGCTGGGGATAGTGACGAATCTTTGGATGGCATGGACTTCGAGGAGCCCGGCTCTGCAGAAAAGCCTCAAAAAGCCCCCGAGGATCTCGCTGATAGCACCATTCCACCGTCCCCCAGCGGCGATGACTTTGTCTTGGCATCCCGAACTGGCGATACTGCTCCACTGGAGCCGGCTGGCTCGCCAAGTGCCCCATGAGCGTGTTAGGGTTTTCTTATTCGTTTTTATGTACGCTGAACTCATGTCGTGCCCAACAACATTTCGTTCGTTTGTACTAATGACGCTTCACCCCGAATTCCCTACGTATTGATTTCTAGCTGTTTATGGACCGGATTTGGCCTGACCCCTTTCGGCTCTTTCCTTTATCTCCCCATCCTTCGGCCCTTCTACCCCCAGCCGGCAGCCTGGTGCCGGCTGGTCTCCCTTGGACCGACAGCCGAATGTCGGTCTAGGGCGGGAGCGTGCCGCGGGATGAGGAGTAGTACTTTGGCGTATAAGAGATCTGGCTTGGTCCGGCCCACGCACAACTATTAACCAATGCACGCGGTTTTTGGGTGAGCGTTCGTTAACGGCTCCGCGTTCTGTCCTCTTAGCGATTTTCCAGTGTGAGTGACCTGCCGGCTCCATTGCCCTCGACTTGGGTTGGGGGTTTGGCTCGGGGTCCGGTTCGCACACGGTACTTATTCGTCTGACAAGGGATTCGATTCGTCGGGTCGCGGGCGTTTCCTCTTAGCGACTTTCCTAGGTGGGTGACCTGCCGGCTCCATCCCACGCGGTGTAGGGTAGAGGTTGGGCTCGGGGTCCGGTCCGCACACAGTACTCGTTCGGCTGACGAGAGGATCGTTTCGTCGGGTTGGGGCTGCCGGCTCCCGTTCGGAGCCGGTTTCCAGCCCCCGTAAATAACGCTTAGAAAGGTAAAAGGTACTTCAGAGCACTTTTCCAGGGATCTGCCGTATGCCGCCCAACTTTCTTTTATTCAACGACACTTGTTCGAGATACAAGGTTTTTGCCTTGGCTTAGCCGAAGGTCTTAAGCGATCTTGGACTTGTCTCAGGCGAAGCTGCGAAACGCTTCCCCCTACCTCGAGGAGGAGCCAGCCCCCGAGACAAGAGCTTTTGACTCCTTGCCCGCTTCGGGCGGGACTTCCTTGGACAGGCTGGCCGGCTTGAGGTGTGGAGCCGGCAGTCCCGACGCCAGGCAGCCCGGCTGGATAGCCGCCACCCTCCGCAGCAGTTGACGCTTCTCTTCAGCAATGACCAAGGCCTCCGCCAGTTTGGAGCTAGCTCTTGCGCACTCTATTGACTTCTTGTAGCATCCAGTGACAGTAATCACCCCGCGAGGGCCTAGGAGCTTCATCTTCAAGTAAGAGTAGTGCGGGACCGCCATGAACTTGGCCAAGGCTGGTCGGCCAAGCAGCGCGTGGTAGGGGCTGTTGAGGTCTACCACCTCGAACCAGATCGGCTCGCGACGATGATTGTCCTTCTCGCCAAACAGCACCTCCAACTCAATCCTTCCCATCGGCGTACAGGAGTGCCCAGGCACAATCCCATGGAAGGTGAGCTTGGTTGGCTTCAGTTGGATCTCTGGGATCCCGAGCTTCTCCATCGAAGTGCGGTAGAGAAGGTTGATGCTGCTGCCTCCATCAATGAGTACGCGTGAGAATCGGCAGGTATGCGTCTCAGAGAACACGATTGGGTTCAAGACCAGCGCGTAGCCCCCGGGCCTCGGCATGAGCGGTGGGTGATCTTCGCGTCCCTAGGTAATCGACGCGTCAGACCAATGCATGTACTGAGGTCCAACTTGCACGATTGCATTCACCTCGACACCGAACCACGGCTCATCCTTTGGCTCCTCCACCTGGGAAGTGAATACATGGTATTGTTCCACATTCGCTTCCTCGGGGTAGTCCCCTGCTGCCTTGGCCGGTTGTCGATTCTTGTTCCCATGCGCTTCAGTCGGCTGGCTCGGTGGCGGTCCAGGCAGTTGGTGGTTTCCCTGATCTAGATCTCTGATGAAGCTGCACTGGCGAGTTGTATGCGCTGCCGGCTTGCCTGAAACGCTATGGAACTTGCAGGGTTGGTCCAGCATCACCTCGATGGTGTACTTGTCCTTGCTGAATTTGTCCCCTTTGCGTTTTTGGCTTCCACCCGTAGCCCCCGGGCTTCCTTGAATGGCAGCCACTTGCTGAGAGCCGTACTTGTTGTCACGGCGCTCATCTTTCCTCTTGTCGTGTCGATCACGGTGGTGATGTCCTCCTTGTCCGGCTGCCGGCTGAGATTGGCCTCCGGCTGGCGCTGGCTCGACGCACTACACCCTTGCAGCAGAGTCGGCAGAAGCGTACTTGTCCGCTATAGCCATGAAGTCCGCCATTGACTTCGGCTCGGCTCTGTGGAGCTTGTGCTTCAGTAGGGTTCCTTCCCTGCACCCGTCCGTGAAGTAGCCGATGGCTTGCTCCTCGCCCACTCCTTCGCATGAGTTGCGCAGCTCGGACCATCTCGTGAGGTAGTCACGATCTGGCTCGTCGGGGCCTTGCCTGCAGAGGGCCAGCTATCGTGGGCGGGGCGGTCGCTTGTAGGTTCCCGTGAAGTTCTTGATGAACGCCTCTTGAAATCATGCCAGGAATTGATCTGCAGAGCCGGCAGGCTGTTGAGCCACGTCCGAGCCGATCCCGTCAGCATGAGCGGCGCGTAGCGCACCGCTGTCCTCTTGTTGCCGCCCGCGATGTCGACGGCTGTGACGTAGTCTGACAGCCAGTCTTCCGGCTTCACTGCCCCAGTGTATTTGGGCATGTCTCGTGGGAGCGCAAACTTGGCCGGGAAAGGCTCGTTGTGGATGCGAGGGCCGAAGCAGACCGGCCCTGCCGAGGATTCCTCCTCGTCGAACTTGGAGTCCGCCAGCAGGTTGAGCCGATGGCATGCGTCGTCCTTTGGCGGGTCGACGCGTTCCCCGATCCTCTGGCTCACGTGCGAGCGAGCTGGATGATGACCTTGAGCGCCCTGGCCAGCTCCCTGAGCCGGTTGGGCTGGCGCCACAGACTTGCCGCGCGCCGGTTCCACCACGTCCACCCGAGGAGGGTGGCGTGGCCTGCTGGTAACCGCGGCGGGATCTCGAGGCTGCCGGTTGTGGTGGCCAGAGTGCTGGGTACGGTGGTTTCCACCGCTTTTGCCTGGAGCTCAATTGCTCCGGCTGTGCTCCGTCGGGCCGTGGTTTGGCGACGAGGCTTCTCCATGCGACTTGTTCTGAGCGGCCACGACGATACGGTTCTCGCCTCGAGTGCCGCTCGCCTCTCCGCATGGCTCCATCGCCTGCTGCTGTAGATCGGCAGCGTCCAGGAGTTCCTGGATCCGGGCTTGCTTCTCCCGTAGGTCCTCGCCTTGCAGTCCATCCAGCTCGGAGGTGATGTAGCGCGCGGCGCGGAGATTCTTCATAGGCGTGCTGTAGGTGGGCTTGTTGATGATCGGAGGTCGCTTCGCCGAGGGCGCCGCCTGGTTCAGCTCCGCTCCCAGCTCGCGGCCTCGCTGACGAACTTGTCCCGCCCGGCTCGGGCCATCTCCAGCTGGGGTGAAGCCATGGGCGACGTTGTATTCGTTAATCGTGGAGAGGACGCGCCGGCGGGTGTCATCGACGTCGACCGCTTCCTTGAGGAGGTTGAGGTGCGTCCGCTCCAGATCCTCGGAGGCCTTGACCGGATCCGTAGAGATGTCGAGCGGAGCGCGCAGGTCCGTGATGGCTGCGTCCAGCACGTCCCGCTCTGGAGGTGGAAGATCTTGTTCCGGTGGAGGTGGGCGTTCGAGCGGCGGGCGCGCGGAGCGCGGTAGGCCGCCGCCACCATCCTCCTCCAGGGCCCGCACCTCGACCATGTTGCAAAAGTCGCTGCTTTCGCCGTCGTCGGAGTCTGCGTCACAGAGTGGGTCAAACACATCTGTTACCTCTTCCGGGAAGGACTTGGCGACGTAGAAGCGGTGGCTGCCGACGTCAAGGAAGGAGCCGCTGTTGCCGAAGCCGCTCTTGAAGTGGGCCAAGTTGTCGCTGACGCAGTCGAAGGTGCCGAACCTCCAGACGAGGCCGGAGGCGACCTTCTCGCCGGAGGGTCCCGGCCGGAACTTGACTCCGCTCGCCACCGCGCTTTGCCCCACGGTGGGCGCCAACTGTCGTGGGAATTTAGAGACAGTAGCCATGGGGAAGCTTATCGGAGGGGCTCGACGTTGGTGATGATGGATCCGGCTCGGGATTGTGCCAACAGAGACACCTCGGTTTACCTAGGTTCAGGGCCCTCCCGGTTGGAGGTAAACCCCTACTTCCTGCCTGCTTCGTATTGATTGGATAGTAACGAGTAGAATGCTCCTCGAGCTGTTCGGCTAGAGGAGGAAGAAGAAGATCGGATCTCCCCTATGCTAAGGGTCCAGGCCCCCTTATATAGGCGGGGGCCTGGTTACAGGTTTAGGTAGCGATTCGGCCGGCTGCCGGCTCCTCGGCGGCGGCGTCCTTGGCGTCATCCTCTGGCCCTGCTCTGGCAAAGGCACTTTATAAAGTGCCTTTCCCCTGGGCCGGCATCTGGAGGGCATATCCCTTCTCTTTTGCCTCGGATCCCATCATGGGGAAGGGTCTTCGATCTCTCATTGGCTGGACGTGGTCGTGGCGCTCGTCACTCCCGTCCTGCGCCCCTGCCGCTCCTGTCGGGGCCACCCTACTTTGGGCCAGACAACCGTTGAGAGGCCTTGTCTTCATCTCCCGGCTCCAGTTCTCCACGGTGGAGTCGCCAGCCGGCTGCTGGCGCAGCCGGTCCCTCGGTCGAAGCCGGTCTTCTCGTGTCAGAGCCGTGGGGACTCCTGGGACGCCAGCCGGCGTATTTCCTGGCCCGTGGTACGCCCCCTAAGTCATCCCCACGACATGTACTATTCATTCCTGCTATGTAAGTGTGCGAGGATCATCCTTATATATAATTTAGTAAGTGTGTTTCCCTATATACTGAAGTGCATCTGTATAAGGGGCCAAAGATGCCCAGAGCGCGCCCATGCCTTCCGTTGATGTCCAGAGCGTGCTCTGTGCATGCTCTGCCGGAGATGCCCAGACATGCCGCATGAGTGTCATTGATGCCCATAGCGCGCTGTGTGTGACCCACTGCATGCGGGTCCTAACTTGCCCTCTCTAACTTGTCCCTAACTTGCCCTCACTGCATGCGGGCCCCATCAGATGGGGGACCCACCTGTCAATGACCGTCAAGTCATGCTTGGCAAGTCAGAGAATCCGCACGCGCTCATCGTGTGCACCTTGTAAAATAAAATATCATAAAAGTTGTATCATTGGATTCAACAAGGGATTTGGTGCACATGGGCACCAATGCTCCCTACACTTTCAGAATTTTGAAAAGTTCAAAATCTCACATGTATTCAAAAATTTTGGCATTAAATATATAGATAGATATATAAAGAAGAAGTTTATGCAAAAAAGTCCCATTAAAAAATATGTTGTATTTTGGAATATATAAGAAGATAAATTGCTGAATGTAAATAGTGTTAAAATAGTAGTAAGATAGTACATCGTTTTCTTAGGAATCTGTCTTTTTTTATTTCCCAAAGTATAAACTATATATGCCTTTCCATATATTTAACGCCATAATTTTTTGAGACATAGACATATGAGGTTTTCAAATTTTCAAATTTTTTAAAGGAATAGGTTCACTGCTACCCATGTTCCAAAAACACTTTCCGATTGGATTCATATCTAAAGGATGTTTCTAATGGTATAATGTTCATGGCGTATAATTCATAATTAGTTGGAGAAAGATCGAGGTCAAAGTTTATTTTGAACTGCGTGTGTGCCTTGTACGGGGTGGCACTCGCGGATAGGAAGCCTGGTGCAATGTGGTCCACGATGAAGATAAAAAATTATTTCCCCTGTCCACTCCTTGTAAAGTGAACCGCCGCCCCCTCCCAACCCGAACTTTTCAGTTATTACCTTGCGCTAAGCAGTTCATCGCCGTATTCCCCATCTTCTCCACACGACGGCTGCCGCCTCTCATTTCCATCATATCGCCGCTTCTCGTTTCCATCACATCGCCGCCGCCCGCATTTGCCGGCACAACTCATGTCTGGGTGGGACGAACCCCCGCCGGGGAAGCGTCTGCGTCCGATTCCAAAAAACCCCATTGATGATCGTTACCACGAATCCATTGGGTGGGGTAATCTCCACTTCCCATCAGTTGAGAACATAGTCTGGTGGGTTGACATCTTAAGCGCTGCTCGCCTTGCTGTCGGCATGGGTGGCATGCATCGTGCCTTTCGAGAGACCCAAAATCTACCACTTCATGCGTCGGGCCTGCTCCACAGCGATGAATCCTTGCGGCCATATGATCCCGATGCAGAAGTAAGAGTAACTAGATTCAGTATTCCTATTATATATATATATTGATCTTCTGTTTGTTTATGTTCTTACAATCCACCGATCTCTCTGTTGAACACCTTGCATGCATTGACTTTTTAGATACAATAATTTCAAAAAATGTAGTTACTCTGCCCATGACCCCTTTTTTGGTTACGGTTTACGGACATAGTTTTCCATGTTGTATGTGTTTATGATATATTCAAGCATAGTTATGCTTCTGTCGAACACCTAGCCTGCACATCAATTTTTTTGGAATTTTTTTCCAAACAATGTTCTTGCAATCCAGTGAGCATTCTGTCGAATACCATGCAATGACTTTTTAAATACCAAAAATTGGAATAATGCAGTCTAACTATTACTTTGCCCATGACCCCTCTTTTTGTAATGGTTTACGTATTTAGTTTTCCATCTATTCAAGCATACTTTTCCTTCTATCGAACACCTTGACTGCACAACATTATGTACAAAGTTTCCAAACAAATTCAATTGCAGGGCATTCACGCTCTCTTTATGCTGTTAAACAAGAAGACGGTTAAAGCACACATACATTGCATTGACTTTGAAGGATCAGGACATTGGGTAGGAAGTCGCGGTGACTGGATGTCATTAGTCACAGAAAACGGTATCCGTAAAATCCGCCACATGTACAGAGATGTGATTATAGATCTTCCATTACTAGCTCATATTGGAGTTTTTCCCGCGCATCCGCTAGGGCCAACTTTCACATTTTTGTACAAGCAGTGTGAGTTACAGCTTCTGAAGATACAGATTCCCAAACCCCCGTACATGGAACAAGGCAGTGAGTGATGCTGCGGTGTTAAGGCACCCAGTTGGGAACCCCAAGAGGAAGGTATGAGGAGCACATCAGCAAGTTTCCCTCAGTTGTGAAACCAAGGTTTATTGAACCAGTAGGAGAAAGCCAAACTTCATAAGGTGATGCTTGCTAGCTTCACGACACTCTAGACAATGGTGCTAGAAAATGCTGGTGCGTAGTTGATGTAGGAGCTTCTTCACCTAGCAGCAACGTGGAACCTGCACACAACACAACCAAGAACTTTGCTCCCAACTTATGATGAGGTTGTCAATCTCACCGGTTTGCTGTAAACAAAGGATTGAGCGTATCGAGTGGTAAAAGGTAATAGTATGCAAGAATGTAAAAAAGCAAGTAAAAGTAAACAGTAATAGCAATGTAAAGGAAATTGGATCGGGGTCCACAGTTCACTAGTGGTGTCTCTCCATAAGATAAATAACAACATGCTGGGTAAACAAATTACAGTTGGGCAATTGATAGAGTAAAGATAACGTACATATATCATGAGGATCACTATGAGATTCACTCTGGAAATTATGACAAAATACATAGACCGCCATCCAACTGCATCTATGAGTAAAAATCCACTCGCGGGGAGTCATTCGAGTACCCTTGAGTATTAAATTGCGAACAACAGATAATTGCATTAAGCAAAGTGCGTAATATAAACAAAGCAAATGTCCTTGGACACAAGAATGTTGTTTTCTCCCTAGTGGCAATAGCACATCTACAACCTTAGAGGTTTCTGTCACTCTCCCAGATTACTAGAGGCATGAACCCAACTATCGAGCATATATACTCCCTCTTGGAGTCACTAGCATCTACTCAGCCAAGATATCTACTAGCAACAGAGAGCATGCAAGATCATAAACAACATAGAGATAACATAAGATATATAATTCAGCACATCAACTTAACATAGTACCAATACTCATCTGATCCCAACAAACACAACATGCAGAATTACATAAAGATGATCCTGATCATGTAGGGCAGCTCACAAGATCTAAACATGAAGCACAAGGCGGAGGAGACAACCATCTAGCTACTGCTATAGACCCGTAGTCCAAGATAGACTACTCACACATCACTCCGGAGGTGACCATGGTGGTGGAGAAGGCCTCCAGTAGGGTGCCGGGAAGAGCTCCTGGATCCTCCCGATCTCGTGACGACAGCGGTGGCGGCTTGCTGTATGTTTCGTGGAAAAGAGATCCGTCCTTTAGGCTTTTCCCGTCGAGGGGAATATATAGGCGAAAGGGCAGCGTCAGAGGGTGGGCCAGCTAGCCTCACCCCTTGTGGCGCGGGCCAGGGGTAGGCCGCGCCACCCTAGGGTGAGCCTGGCTCCTGGCCCCCCTCCATCTCATCTTCGGACTTCGTGATGCTTCGGGAAAAATAGAAGGTTTGGCTTTTGTTTTGTCCAATTCCGAGAATATTTCTTGTGTAGCTTTTCTGAAACACAAAAACTATAGAAAACAGGGAACTGGCACTATGGCATCTCGTTAATAGGTTAGTTCGGGAAAATGCATAAAAATGCCACGAAGTGTAACAAAACACAAAGAAAATGGTGTATAAACAAGCATGGAGCATCAAAAGTTATAGATATGTTTGAGACGTATCAAGCATCCCTAAGCTTAACTCCTGCTCGTCCTCGAGTAGGTTAGGGATAACAAAAGAATAATTTTTTAGGTGACATGCACCATCACAATCTTGATCAACTATGTAAAGCATTGAGTGCTGGGATCAAAGAACTTAAAACATGGGCATAAGAGACATAATCTTGACAATAAAACTTAGCAACCATGTTATAACATGAAAAGAAACACAAACAAAGATCATGAATAATGAAACAATGAAAGTCAAACGTGTGTTCAAATCATATGGAAAAACATATCAAAGTGGTTTTCAGCTTGTCCTTCATGGAATAGCAAAACATAAATGCATAGGACACCTTCAAGTTTAAGAGGGCGACTAGATACAAATGATTTAAGAACAAGCAAAACCATAATCATGAATCAATCAATGATAAACTTTGGGACTATGCACATTAAACTCAGAATGACAACTATGCTCTCTTAGACGGTGCATAAAGGTAGAAGGTGGATACTCAACATAAAATTAGAAGAAAGACCCTTCACAGAGGGAAGCAGGGATTAAACATGTGCTAGAGCTTTTCATTTGTAAAACAGAGAGATAAAAATTTGTTTTGAGAGGTGGTTGTCTTTGTCAACGACTGGCAATGGGGTTCTTACTATCTTCCATTAAAAAATGAAGCTAGTTTTTGAGAGAGAGATTGGCACTTTGGTGCTCTTTTATAAAGCTTGGCACGCCTCCCCACCTTTTTCCTTTCACAAACCATGGCTAACCGATTCCATCTGGTGCCCAGCAACATTCACATACCATGGAGGAGTGCCTTTTTCTTTTCTTTTTTTTCTCTTTTTTTATTTTTGGAATTTAACAATATGGAAGATAGAAAATCCGACCACTACGTCCCCATGAGCTGAAAATAGTGTCACAAAACGAGAAGTGTTTTGAAGGTTTTTTGAGAGGCAGCACATGAAAATTTACTTGGAATGGCTTGCAAATACCATGCATAGGAATTTATAGTGGACATATTGGAAAACTTGGTTTTTGGGAGTTGGATGCACGAGTAGAGCTCATACTCAGTAAAAAATGAAGGCTAGCAAAAGACTGGGAGCGAGCAACTAAGAGAGCAATAACGGCCATAATCATGCATAGTGACAAAACATCATTAAAAGAAGCATAAATTGGCATCACAAGTCAAAGACCAAATGATCATAGAGGTTTATGGTGACTTGTTAGAGTCAAACATATTGTAAGCATGCACCAAGTCAACCCAAATAAAGCATCAAGGAGAAAACCAAATAAATGCTTCCATATAATAAAAACAACGCATGATTTTTTCAATGGCTCATTAAGCAATCTCAGTCATTTGAGGCAAGTCATGCTACAGCAAAAATCACTAAGCATACTATCAAAACGACATCAAGCATGGCATGCAAAAGTCTAAGCCGCAGTCTAAACAAGCTCCTTTTTGTACCACTTTTTGCATGAAACTTTTTCTATTTTCCAACACCATTCAAACCTTTTTGAAACAACTCTTTTGATGAATACCAACATAGACCAGAGGTCCAAATACACCTCACTACAAGAAATGTGTTGACTAGTGACCACAGAAAAATTGTTCATAGATTTATGACCAACTCGGATCAAATGGTCGTAAGTCATTTCGGAGGGTTCAAGGTCTTAATCCTCATGATCAATTTAGTCCCAAAGGTCATAATGCTTAGACATGAAATGTTCATAACCTATATAATCGAATTTAGCACATTATTTTTAATTCATTTTCTATCGCTTACGACCAATTTAAATGGTCATACCACTATAACGAGTGTGACTAGGCGTCCATCTTAGCAATCCTGCATACGTGCCGCATCTAGTTGTCACCGATGCTTACGTGGCTGCGCTCTGACAAGTGGGACTCATTGACAGGAGAACACATCCATTGACTTTGACTAATAAATGACATGTGGGTCCAGCACCGACCTGACAGGTGGGTCCCTCACACCAGCCACCCACGACCTGACAAGTGGGTCCCGCCAACAGACCTGCCAGGTGGGTCTCGCACACTGCTGATAGGTGGGTCCTGCACAACAGCCGCCCACGACCTGCCAGGGGGTCCCGCCCTTGAGCTGACAGGTAGGTCCCGCCAACTGGCATGCCAGGTGGGTCCCGCCAACCGGCCTGCCAGGTGGGTCCAGCCCACCGGCCTGCCAGGTGGGTCACATCCCCTGACCTGCCAAGTAGGTCCCACCAACTGGCCTGCCAGGTGGGTCCCGCCCCCACGCTGAAAGGCGGGTGCCACCAGAACCTGCCAGGTGGGTCCCACCCCCACGCTGACAGGTGGGTGCCACCAGAACCTGCCAGGTGGGTCCCGCCCAAGCCAACCCAACAACCAAGCCTGGCCAAATAATTCTTTCAAAAAACATGCGACATGGGGGGGGGGGTTCGAACTCAGCACCTCCACCCGCACCTACCGTTGCTTCTACCACTTCACCACAACACAACTTGTGTTAACATAGGAGCCCAACTCCTTTTATACTAAATCTGCGACATAGATGGGCCTGGGATTATAGTGAACAGGTTCAGGTAATATAAAATGGGCTCCCCATAATTTCAGCCCGAATATATTTTAAAGATTTTTTTTTACAAACTTGGTCGGCCCATCAAGTATCCCCCATTAATAATACGGGCTGGCAAATGGTTTCGGCCCAAATAGCTTCCTAAAAAGAATTTAATATGAATAATTTAAGAACTACTTGAGTAATTGGACCACAAAATTTGCATATAATCTCGGATTGAAATGATCCAAAAATAAATTTTGTTCAACTTGCTTAGACTCATAATTTTCATGTTGGTGAGTTATTCATATATGTAAGTATTATTTTTATCTTTATTAATTCTCTTATGTTGTTTCCAAAATATCTATAAAATGGTGGGCATGACCACACTTAGCTAGGGTTTAATCTTGTGAAAATATTTATGGATTTCTACTAAAATAGCAACTTATGCATCTAAAGATCAATTTTTTAAAAAATTATGTGAAAACTATTAAGCACTTGTAGTTCAAATTGGGCCCGCTTCCTACTGAATCGGCAGAACAGTGTCAGAAAATTAAAAATACCTATAAATGGTTTATTATTCAACTAAGTGCTGAATTTTAAACCCTAAGTGTCCTAATATTTTTTTGAGATTGTTTTGGCCCAATTTTCAAATTGAATTTTGGTAGCTCCTTCACTAAAACATCGATTTGCGCCACTTAGGAAAATGAAAAATGAGTTTTTTGTGCAAAGAAAATGAAAACTTCCTTCTGCAATATTGTTTGTCATTCCGAGTCGAACACTTTTGCACAATATAGGATCATTTGAACAAACTATGCCATGATTGTGGCTATGACATCGGTAGTTTAGCTTAAAACTCAAAAATCTTCATACATGGTAGCTCTTTTGTAGATATGGGTGGAATCTTGCGAAACTTTCTGTAGATCTCTGATAAAATAGCAATATGTGCATCTAAAAATATTTTAAAAAAAATCATGAGCAAACTATGAAGCACTTGTAGTTCAAATTGGGTCCGCTTCCTACTGAATCGGCAGAAAGTTGTCAGAAAATTAAAAAATACCTATAAATGGTTTTTTATTCAACCAAGCGCTGAATTTTAAACCCTAAGTATTCTAATGTTTTTTGAGATTGTTTTGGCCCAATTTTCAAATTGAATTTTTGCAGCTCCTTCACTAAAACATCGATCTGTGCCACTCAGAAAATGAAAACTGAGTTTTTCGTGCAAATAAATGAAAACTTCCTTCTGCAACATTGTTTTTCATTCCGATTCGAACACTTTTGCACAATATAGGATCATTTGAACAAACTATGTCATGATTGTGGCTATAACATTGGTAGTTTGACTTAAAAGTTAGGAATCTTCATACATGATAGCTCTATTTTGAGAACACATTTTTTTAAAAATAATAATATTCCAAGTTTGTTATTTTTCCTTGTAACTAGGTCATATAGCATGATGCAATGCGAAGTTTTTTATTTTTTTGATTTTTTTTGAATTTCTTATGTCAATTTTAAAAGGTGGTCAAAACAGCGGGCGCAACTGTTCATAGATCGGGGTGGAATCTTCTGAAACTTTTTGTAGATCTATGATGAAATAGCAACTTGTGCACCTAAAAATAATTTTTGCAAAAAATTATGAGCAAACTATGAAGCACTTGTTGTTCAAATTGGGCCCGCTTCCATCTGAATCAGCAGAAAGTTGTCGAAAAATTAAAAAAAACCTACAAATAGGTTTTTGCTCAACCAAGTGCTGAATTGTAAACCCTAAGTAGTATACTTTTTTTGGAGATTGTCTTGGTCCAATTTTCAAATTTAATTGTGGTAGCTCCTTCACAAAAATATCGATTTGTGGCACTCGGAAAATGAAAAATGACTTTTTTGTGCAAAGAAAATGGAAACTTCCTTCAACAACATTGTTTGTCATTCTGAGTCGAACACTTTTACATAATATATGATCATTTGAACAAACTATGTCATGATCGTGGCCATAACATTGGTAGTTTGGCTTAAAAGTTAGAAATCTTCATACATGATAGCTCTGTTTTTGGAAACATTTTTTTAAAATTATTTAATATTTCAACTTTGTTATTTTTTCTTGGAACTAGGTCACATAACATGACACAATGCAAAGGTTTTCTATTTTTTAATTTATTTTGAATTTCTTATTATGGTTTTAAAAGACGGTCAAAACAGTGAGCGCAACCGTTCTTAGATCGGGGTGGAATCTTCTGAAAGTTTTTGTGGATCTATGATGAAATAGCAAGTTTTGTACCTAAAAATTAATTTTCCAAATATCATGTTGTCACATATTATTTGGCAGTCACACATTTTATTTTACAACTCAGCAGGAAAAATGCTTATCTTATCCCATAACCTCTATCCAGCCAATCAAATGGCCATACCGCGCCACCCACGGAACGGCCTGTGAAAAGATCCGCACCGTGGAACTGCACATCCGACGCCCCTCGTTACTCAACGAAAGGACAAAATCGCCAGCCTCCACCTCCCTAACCCTAGATCCCCTCGTCTGCGCCTTCACCTCCCGAACCCTAGATCTCAGCGCCGCCCCGAGCAAGATCCGCCTCTTCCTGCCTACCCGAGCCAAATCCACGCCACCAGGCCACCGCCGGGCCGCGCGGCACGCCCGCTACCACGGCCGGCATGCGCCGCCGTCCCGGCCGCACCTCCTCCTCCTACACCGTAGGGAACAACATGCTTCGCTCCTACACCGACGAGGCCCTGGGGCTGCGCCTCTCCCCGACCATGGTGCTCGTCATGTCCGTCTGCTTCTTTGGCTTCGTGACCACCCACCACGTATTCGGCAAGCTCCACCTCCAAGGCTCCAACCTCCACCCCTCCCGCCGCACCTCCGCACTGCACGCCGTCAACCTCTCGGCGCCTCCATCTTCCACCCTACGCATCCGTTCTCTGCTAGATCTGAGCCTACACCGATCGACCGCCGCGACTCCAAGGCAAGGTAATTGACCCGATCGATTTTCTCACAGAGTCGACATGCAGCCATTGATTGCATCGCCGGCGAGACCCAGCCGCCGCTGCGTCTCAGCCCTAACCGCCGACGAGCGCCGTGCGGAATCCGTGGGAATCCCGCCGACTCTAGGTCTAGTCGACGTGCCATGTTTGGTTGTCTGTGTGCTCGCTCCGTCATCGATTTATCAATTCAGTTGGTTTATTGTTAGGATCCGATGGACTTGTATCTGATAGAGCCTGATTCTATGCTGGATTGCCGGAGTTTTGGTAGGGGGGCACAAGTTTTTGGGTATGTTCCACTACTTTGTTGCGGGATCAATGTTGGATTGGAGATTTTTGTCAATTTTTAGTCTGTTCTTTACTGGAGAAGCATTGTAAGATCAGTTTTTCGTGTTTACACTGTTGGGCGGAGATACTTCACAACCAGAAACTGACTGCTCAGTCACCCTGTTGTATTCTCACTGTATCCTCTTTCATATACACGAGTCAATCATTTCTTTCTCAATTGGCATGGATGTGTAGCAATTACAATTCTGTGTGCGTGTGTGCTCTAGTTTACTTTCTTTTCTCTAATATTTCACCTTGTCCACCCGTATGTAGCAATTTTAGCTTCTTGAAATGCATATCTGGGGAAAGTGGCGATAGCCCTGGCACAAAAGGGAACCTTTTTGAGCTGCAAAGCTCATATTTTATTTTTGCAATTGCAAATCTACATATGCACTAGGTTCTTATAATTTTAAAAGTAATGGACAGTTTGTCTCTGTACACCTATTTGTTTGTTAAATAAAGGCTCAACTTATAATCTAATATCTTTCCATACATAGAATTGCACTTTCTTATGCGATTTCTGCTACTCGATTAATTTGTGTCTTGTTTGTTTCTGTGCATGTTTGAGTGGCAATTTGCTGGAGCATAAAGTGCTTGCTGGTGCATAAAGTGCTTGTTGTGCATGTTTGATGTGGACACGCTGCATGCAGCCGGCGACCGCGTCAGCTTACCCGCCTACCAGTATTTCGTTGAGGAGGTCAAGATGGACATCAACAAGCCTGACACCTCTTTGGGTAATTTGCCATTTTGGTCCTGAATTTTAGTTTTGTGGGTTGATCACCAGTCTAGCTACATTAATATTTCGATAGTAGGCAATTTTCCTTCTTTTGGTTTGTAAGTCAATGTGTTGTGCATGACAGAATAACTACAAGTTGAGGATTAATATATTGGTTCATTGTTTCTGGATGAATATATATACCTGTTTGACTTATAATCACGTGTTCCTCTCTATTTTTTCTGATTTATGCTAAATTGCTAATGTGCAAACCAGTGGCTTCACAGTCAACTCGAAAACACATGGCAGCAAACACTTGTTCTCAGTAATAATATTCTTGTTTGTGTGCCTTTTGACATGGCTGATTTGAGATCCCATGCATGTCACGGACACGTAATGGAGGGCTATGCATAGAACCATGCGGCGATCATCTCATGGTTATTGGAGGGAGTGTAGGTGGAGTCCTTACAGCAGCTGGGAATGTTTAGGTGATAACCCTATTTTGCCTCACGCTTTACTAAAATACCAGCATGCCATCTATATCATGATAGCTTTGGTTTTATATAACCTGATACTGCCTGAGTGCATGACTGGGTTATAAATCTGTTGTATATAAATTCCATGACTCGGTTTAAAATCTTAGTGAATGTGATATTTCAGTCATAGGAATAACTGCAGTTTTCTGCATCCAAGTTATAAAATGTTCTTTGTCAGCATATACATTTGTATATATAGTGTAGTTAAACTGCTGCTATGCCAGCTTAGTGCTGTTTATATCAAACATGCAGATGTGTAAGTAATTTACTTTCCGTATCCAGCTAAAGCACTATGCTTTTCCAGCTAAATCAAAGCTGAGGTGGATCATGCTTTTCAGTTACTATTATAATTCTGTTTCAGGCATTGAATCTGAGCTTTGGCTGACGAGGGAACAGTTAATACGATTCGCTTTGCTTCTTGGGAGTGACCACACTGAACGAATTAGGTAACATTTGGCAAGTATGTCTCACGTGTTATTAGATCATGAAAAGAATTGCAACTATATATTAGTTCCTAGTGGGGGTATTGTATGCCTAACAATTTGCGAGCTTTATCATTTATAATAAAGCATATACAGACTTAATTTTCACGCCGAGTTGTTGTACTAAGAAGATCAGATCAAATTTGTTGTTCCAGAATTCGAAAGCAAGTTCTATTTTCTAAGAAAGGGTTGCTGCAAAATTTGTTCTATTTTGAAAGTCTGTCTAATGATTAATGAAATACACAAATTTATAAGGCTTTGCATGAAGAGATTGTTGTTTTGATTAATTTAGCTAATGATTAGCAAGAAATCCTGTAGCAACTATCTTGCTGTTATTTAAAATTTTCTGTTTGCTTCTGCTTACACTTATATATACTGGCCGTGCAGTGTTATTGGCATTGTGAATGCTGTTGAAGTTGTAAATGCATTCGGGAGAAAGATGGACTCAAGAAGTTCATAGAATGGATTGAATCACCTGATCCAGCAATATTAGGGAAACTTGATATGGAAACCAGTGGCAGCTCAAAGAGAAGAAATCCTGGTGGAAATGAATCGTGTTAAAGGACCTGGTGATAACCAATTAGTGCTAGTCATTGTATGATCTCTGTGTACACACTGTAATAGACTATTTTTGGTTATTATTTTTGTCATTTCAAAAATTGACTGTGCTGTTTATGTTCTGTTTGAAATATTGTATACTGAACCATGAAAAAGGCCGAGGCCCAAAAAGGTATAAGAATGCAAAAAGGCCAAGGCCCAAAAACAAATAAGAATGCAAAAAGGCCAAGCGCTAGAAAAGGATTAGAATGCAAAATGGCCAAGGCCCTGGACACAAAAAAGGCTAAGCCCAAAACGAAAAAGCACTGAAAAACGGCTAAGGCCCAAAAATATAGGAGCGCAAAAAGGCTATTGTGAAAAAAAATTGACCGCTAAAAGGCTGTGATCCAAAAACTGAAGGGATTTCTATTTTCGTGCCCTCGGGTCTTTAGTTGTGCTCAGTTTTCCCCAGCCGCTTAGTTTTTCCTCAATTTTGCCCAAGCCCTTGTCTGAAACCCTCACAAGGAGCTCGGACGGGAGGAATCCCGTTTAGTTGACTGTTGGTTGGTGCTGACAAGTGGGGCCGCTGTTGGTGCCCCACAGTGGACACGTCTCCACTTATCCAGATCATCGTGGGACCCACAACTTGTCCACGTTAGCACGCCAGACCCACAGCTTACCCAGGTGCCCATTGCAAAATGGGAGCCCGAGCCAGCCCCGCGCCCGTACCCATGCCATTGCTTCCCCTTTTTTCCCCGCGCCCCATTGTTCTTCTTCTCCGCCAGCGGCAGCCCTTCTCTGGCAGGCGGGTGATGTCTAGTTTCTCTTCGACCTCCTATTCTTCATGGCCGCAGTATGGACCCGTGCCTTTGACAAGATGCCCTGACTGCCCATGCCAGGAGCCTCTGAAGCGGTCGATGTGTAAGACGAACGACAACGCCAACCGTGGATGTGAGTTCCTTGCATGCGAGAGCTTGCCATATAGAGAGGGGGATAAGGTTAGATCTCGCTCCAATTGCTCTATTTTCTCTCGATTTTCTTGTTATTCCCTCGAATTTGGGATTTAGGGTTCACGTTGTTGCTTTCAGATCCTGAAGAAATGCAGGTATTTCGAGTGGATCGATGTGTACGTTCAGAGGCTTCAATTGCAGGATTCAATTGGCGCTATTGGGGAGCGCAATTTGGGAGGGGGGACTTGCTGTAGAGAATGCGGTGGAGAGAGGAGCTGGTCTGATTATGCCTAATGCTCCCAATGCAGAACTGGTGGAAGTGAAGGGAGAATTGAAGAAAATGAACAACCAGTTAAGGCAGCTGATCGAGTTGAAGAAGCAAGCTAATCTGATGGCTGGTTGTTTTTTTTGTTGTATAATTGCGATCAGATTCTTATCATTGCTCATCAGGCGCTAGAAGTTGTTACAAGGGATCCCTTGTTACAAAACCATTATTCGGTTACATGTACTTGTAGTTGTTTTCAAAGTTAGTGTGTGCATTCACCAAAATTACCAAAAAAATAAGTATTTTAGGGAATATAGGAATGCTAAAGATAGTTGATAATTGTTAGAGGGGTGACAAATAATGCATTCACCGAAATCCCACAAATATGTATGTCTCATGTTTCTACCAAAATTATACCACTTTTGGGACGTTTCAAACAACCAAAACTATATCCCAAACTATATTCCCTAAAAGAAAAGGAATGCTAAAGAAAGTTGATAATTGTTAGAGGGGTGATAAATAATGCATTCACCGAAATCCCCCAAATATGCCAAATATGTATGTCTCATGTTTCTACCAAAATTATACCACTTTTGGGCCGTTTCAAATTACCAAAACTATATTCCCTAAAAGAAAAGGAATGCTAAAGAAAGTTGATAATTGTTAGAGGGGTGATAAATAATCCATTCACCGAAATCCCCCAAATATGCCAAATATGTATGTCTCATGTTTCCACCAAAATTATACCACTTTTGGGCCGTTTCAAATTACCAAAACTATATTCCCTAAAAGAAAAGGAATGCTAAAGAAAGTTGATAATTGTTAGAAGGGTGATAAATAATCCATTCACCGAAATCCCCCAAATATGCCAAATATGTATGTCTCATGTTTCTACCAAAATTATACCACTTTTGGGCCATTTCAAATTACCAAAACTATATTCCCTAAAAGAAAAGGAATGCTAAAGATAGTTGATAATTGTTATAGGGGTGATAAATAATCCATTCACCGAAATCCCTCAAATATGTATGCCTCATGTTTATACCAAAATTATACTACTTTTGGGCCGTTTCAAATTACCAAAACTATATCCCAAACTATATTCCCTAAAAGAAAAGGAATGCTAAAGAGAGTTGATAATTGTTAGAGGGGTGATAAATAATGCATTCACCGAAATCCGCAAATATGTATGTCTCTTGTTTACACCAAAATTATACCAATTTTTAGTTTAACATTTTTAGATCATGGAAAATAATGCATAAATAGTGGGAATATAGTTACGTGGCAAACTCGTTATTGCACATAAATAGAGGGGTGGCACTGTCCACCGATAGAGAGAGAGGGGTGGCCACGAAGAGAGAGAGAGGGGTGGCCACGAAGAGACGGAGAGGGGTATACTGCCCGTTAGATCAGTGGATCAACGGTTGGTGGAGTCGATCCGTGTGACAACGGCTCAACCAATCAGGATAAGTTTGGACTTCTGTGAGCATTTGTGACAGTACTTGAGGGCAAAACTGAGTAGTACTAAGAAACCAAGGGCACGTAAATAGTAAATATACTAAGGGATTCAAAAAAAGAATTACAAAATGAAAAATGCGTGTTTTGTACAATATAATTCATATTGGGCTACATCAAATTATTTGCAATTCAAATATACATGAGTGTGATAATTATGACCTCATTTAGACAAACTATGTTTTGGGGAAGATATTTTGCAAAGGGGTTTGAGTGGAAAACCATGCATCTTCATAGCTACTAGTGATTCTGAGAAGTGGCAATTTGTGGTAAAACTTGATTTATCTATGTTTGTTAAGGTGACAGGTTGCGTAGGAAGACTCCATGAGTAGGTGCCACTATGTTTTTATTTTTTTGGATTTTTTTTGCGCATGAAATGACTCAATTAGCTATGTTAATCTCATTTTTTGACTCTCTGTTGACCAGCTACTTGAGGGTAGAACTGAGTATATTGCACTTGCCAGTCTAAGTACTCGAGGGGAAAACTGAGTACAGATAAAATTTCTGTATAAGGCCCGAGGTTAGAACTAAGTACACCAAATGTCCCAGGGTTAGCCTCGTGTCGCGGTGCACGCTGCAGCCGTGCATAGCGGACGCGTGTTGCGGTACACGCCACCTTCATCTTTATAGAGCCCCTCTTTCCCTCCCTCGACGCTCTCCCACTCTCTCATTCTCACTGCAATCGCCTCTCATGTCCCATCATCTTCTCCAAAACCAAAGAAAAACCCCAGCGATGGAGAAGAATGAGATGCCCATTATCAGCGCTTCCAACGTAGCCGCCGGCGCATCAGCCGCCGACGCATTGGCCGTCGCCCCCGTCCAGGCCCCCGTCGCTGCTTCCAACGTAGCCGCCGGCGCATCAGTCGCCGACGCATCGGCCGCCGCCCCCGTCCAGGCCCCCGTCGCTGCTTCCAACGTAGCCGCCGGCGTATCGGCCGCCGCCCCCGTCCAGGCTCCCGTCTAGGCCCCCGTCGATTGGGACAAGTATGAAGACTCGTACGAACCAGTGCCGTACGTCACGCCGGAGAACCCCTACGACACCAGCATCGTCGATGACGAGCCAGAGGTAACCCTTTGTTCCCTTGTTCTTATCCCATTTCAATCCTTTTGTGTTAGATCTAGCGTTATTAGGGTTCGTCTGTTCCTAGTTCAATCCTTTTGTGTTAGATCTTGTGTTATTAGGGTTCGTCTGTTCCTAGTTCAATCCTTTTGTGTTAGATCTTGCGTTATTAGGGTTCGTCTGTTCCTAGTTCAATCCTTTTGTGTTAGATCTTGCGTTATTAGGGTTTGTCTGTTCCTAGTTCTAGATCTTGCATTATTAGTGTTTGTGATTTGCTTTTGTTTAAGATTCGGTTAACTTATGTGAGTAATCAATCCCATCCGGTTAATTTGTGCTGATGATGATGAATATTTGGGCACAAATTGATTCAGGGTTTGGTCAGTGAACAATTGGTGTGTACAAATTTGTTGTGCATGATCTTTGGTTCACTGACTCAAATCCTGGATATAAGTGTGTCCAACGTAACTGAGGCTACCTCTTTTTTTGTGCCCATATTATCATGCATGATCTTTTGTTCACTCTCTGTTCCATCATCGCTGCAATTGACTCTGTGTTTTTCGATCTTTGGTGCTACATGATAGGTGCAGAGCAGCGACATCGATAGCGACGACAAGGCCTTCCACACCAAGACTCGTCACGTCCTCCCTCACTAGGCATACCTAGCACTCAAAATTCCAGGACCCAACGGGGTCATTACAGTACAAGGAAGCTTCGAAGTATCCAATACCTGCAAAAGGAATTCAATAGGATGGTGCAAACCTTTGGTATGACAGCCGAATATGCAAGACTCAAAGGGGAAACCAATCACAATGTAATACCTGACGTCGGTCGATCCCTGCCGGACCAGGCTTTCGACGCAACACAAGATTCCAAGAAAATTTAGGTTCACCCTACAGACCCAAGCAAAATCACTTCAATAGCGGTAAACTTGGACCTCGCATAGGAAAGCGTGCTCGTCGAGTTCCTCCGTGAGAGCTGGGAAATCTTCGCCTGGTGTCCTTTAGACATGCCAGGGGTTCCCAGGGAACTCGTCGAGCACGCACTAAACATGGATCCAAAAGCAAAGCCAGTCAAGCAACCTCTGCGATGGTTCGATGAACCCAAAACAAAAGCAATAGCAACCGAGCTACACAAGCTAGAAAAGGCATGTTTCATTAGAGAAATCAAAGCATCAACTTGGGTGTCCAATCCAGTAATTGTCCCCAAGAAAAATATGGACGTACAAAGAGTATGTGTCGACTACACATCTCTCAACAAGCATTGTCCTAAGGATCCCTTCCCGCTACCTCGCATTGATCAAATAATTGACTCAACAGCAGGGTGTGCAAGGCTTTCCTTTCTGGACGCATACTCCGGCTACAACTAGATAAAATTGAAGAAAGAAGACGAAGAAAAA
The DNA here is from genome assembly GCA_007115705.1 of Dactylis glomerata. NCBI lineage: Eukaryota > Viridiplantae > Streptophyta > Magnoliopsida > Poales > Poaceae > Dactylis > Dactylis glomerata. The sequence goes on along the minus strand of QXEO01002107.1, from coordinate 2,598,652 downwards.
AATAGCTTTCATCACACCGTATGGCATCTTTTGCTATCAAGTCATGACTTTCGGCCTAAAAAACGCAAGAGCAACCTATCAATGGATGATGCAAAATTGCCTTGGAAGCCAAATAGGCCGCAACATTCAAGTCTACATCAATGACGTAGTTATCACCACAAGAAAGGAGGAATCTTTGATCTGCGATCTGTAGGAAACCTTTGACAACCTTAACAGGTACAAGCTCAAGCTAAACCCGACAAAATATTCTTTTGGCGTCTCCGCAGGGCAACTTCTGGGATTCCTGGTATCAGCAAGAGGAATAGAGGCAAACCTAGAGAAAATCTAGGCAATATATACAATGGGGAAATAAGCAAAGCTACACGACATGCAGAAACTCGCAGGATGCGTAGCAGCATTAAGTTGATTCGTCGCACGATTAGGAGAAAAAGCCCTCCCTTTTTATGCACTGATGAAAAAGTCAGACAACAAATTCAAGTGGACAGAAGAGGCAGATGTATCATTCGCACAGCTGAAAAAAGTGCTTTCCACACCACCAGTGTTGGTCGCACCGAAAGAAAGGGAGCCACTGCTACTATATATCGCGGCCACACATCTAGTAGTGAGCATGGTGCTAGTAGTCGAACAAAGTGAAGAAGGGAAGGCACACAGAGTACAGTGACCAGTATACTTCCTCAGCGAAGTCTTGTCACCAACAAAACAAAGATACCCGCATTATCAAAAGCTTGCATACAACGTATTTACAACAGCATGAAAATTGCAGCAATACTTCGTGGTACATCCAATCATAGTGGTTAATAAAGCCCCACTATCAAATATATTGAACAACCCTGAAGCAACAGGATGTGTCTCCTTATGGGGAATCAAGATATCTCCCCTGGACATCACGTACGAGAAAAGGAAAGCAATCAAATCTCAGGTGCTGCCAGATTTCATAGCAGAGTGGCTTGAATTGCAAAACACAGGACCGCCTGACCTGTCGAGTGTATGGACAATGTACTTCGACGGGTCGAAAAGGGTCCAAGGCGCAGGAGCAGGGGTGGTCTTAATATCACCGCAAGGGGATAAGCTAAAGTACGTATTAAGGATGAGTTTTTCCCAAGCTTCTAACAATGAGGCCGAGTATGAGGCCCTGCTTCACAGAATGAAGATGGCCAAAGCATGCGGAGCAACCCGACTAAAAATATTCGGGGACTCGAATCTCGTCGTCCAGCAAGTGATGAACTGATGTGATGCCATTAGCGACAACATGACGGCGTATAGGAATTTGTATTACTATCTAGAAGGAACTTTCGATGGGTGCGAAGTTTCACACATCAGCAGAGCCAGCAACGAGGAAGCCGATAATCTGGCAAATATCGGGTCCCAATGCCTGCCTATACCACCAGGAGTTTTTTGGGAGGAAATCATCGAGAGGTCAATAAAAGGCAGCAAAATTTCGACTCCAGGGGAACCAAGTCAGCATGCGGTGACAGGCTCGGGGGCTGGCAAGCCAGGAACAGAAAGCATAGCAGAACCAGAGGGAGTCATGATGATTGAAGAAACTTGGATGTAGCCATACTTAGCGTACATGATGAACAAAACATTACCTGAAGATATAGTCGAAGCACGAAGGATAATATGACGATCCAAAGCTTTCGTCATACTACGAGGAAAGTTATACAAGAAAAGTATAACTGGCATATTACAGCGATGCGTCACCCCTCAAGAAGGGCAAGACATATTAAAAGACATCCATGCAGGAGTTTGCAGACATCATGCTAGGAGCAGAGCTATAGCAGCCAAGGCTTTTCATGCAGGATTCTATTGGTTAACAGCCATCTAAGACGCAAAAGACATAGTCCGAAGGTGTGAGGCCTATCAACGATTTGCGTCCAGACCGCACGCACCAGCAGCAGAACTTCAGCCAATACCACTATCCTGGCCCTTTGCACAATGGCGTTTGGATATGGTAAGAAAATTGCACAAGTCATGGCCAGGAGGGCACATCTACATGTTGGTGGCAGTAGACAAATTCACCAAGTGGGTAGAAGCAGCCCCAGTAATAACTCAGGATTCCACAACAGTAATCAACTTCATCAAGTCAATAGTATTTCACTTCGGAGTACCACACAACATCATCACACACAATAGAACAAATTTCACATCCAAAGAGTTCAAGAGTTATTGCGAAAGTATGGGAATCAAACTAAAATTCGCATCCATCGCACATCCCAAAACAAACGGGCAAGTCGAGAAAGCAAATGGCTTAATATGCAGTGGAATAAAAAAGAGGTTATTAGCACCCCTGGAGAAAGCCAAGCACGCTTGGGTAGATGAGTTACCCTCCGTGCTCTAGAGTCTGAGAACTATGCCTAATGTGGCTACCCAAGAAACACCTTTCTTTCTGGTCCATGGCGCAGAAGCCATGCTTCCAGTCGAGATTACTCATGAAGCCCCAAGAATTTGCAGCTTACGATGAAACGACTTCTACAGAAGCACTTCAAGATGACATCGACGCACTAGATGAAGAAAGAGATGTAGCACTAGCCAGAGCTACACAATACCAGCAGAGTCTACAGAACTATCACAGTACTCGAGTCCACCCCCGATCTTTCGTAGTAGGGGATCTAGTCCTACGACTCAAGCAGGATGGCCATGGCAAATTAGAATCCCCATGGGTGGGACCTTACATTGTCACAGAAGTCATACCGGGAGGAGCTTATTGATGTCTTCGCACGCGTCTGTTCTTGTAGACAGTGTTGGGCCTCCAAGTGCAGAGGTTTGTAGAGCAGCAGCAAGTTTCCCTTAAGTGGATCACCCAAGGTTTATCGAACTCAGGGAGGAAGAGGTCAAAGCTATCCCTCTCAAATAACCCTGCAATTACGATACAGAAAGTCTCTTGTATCCCCAACACACCCAATACACTTGTCAGATGTATAGGTGCACTAGTTCGGCGAAGAGATAGTGAAATACAAGTGGTATAGATGATTATAAGTAGTAAATGCAATCTGGAATAAAAATGGCAGCAAGCAAACAAGTAACAAAATAGCAAGTAAACGGTGTGCAAAGCTTGGAAACAAGGCCTAGGGATCATACTTTCACTAGTGGACACACTCCCAACAAATATAACATAATTGAACAAATAAATAACTTCTCTTCACTATAGTACTCTGAATTACTCTCCTATTGAACACCACTAATCATTGCGTAGGGCTACGAAGCACTCCTTAAAGTTCATCAAGTACTTGACAAACACCACTCATAGAGATATCCAAATCAAATCACAACTCAAGATAAATATTATTACAACTTAGACCAAGTACTAACACGGTGCACACACTGTCAACATTACACCATGAAAGGAGGAAAAGATCACTTCAATACTATCATAGCGATAATTATTCTCATAATCCATAAGAGATCACAATCGTAGCCTAGACCAAGTACCACCACGATGCACGCACTGTCACCGTTACACCACGGCAGGAGGAATAGATTACTTTAATAACACACTAGAGTACACATAATGAAGAAGAGTAACATCTACTTATTCAACATGATACAAAGCTCACGATCACATAAAGATCACATCATGGGAGAGAGAGGTGAACTACATAGCTACCGGTAGAGCCCTCAGCCCAGGGGGAGAACTACTCCCTCCTCATCATAGGAGACAGCAAGGTTGATGGAGATGGCGGTGAGGTCGATGGAGACGGCGGAGACGGCGATGGAGACCGATGGAGATGGCTCCGGGGGCACTTCCCCGTCCCGGCAGGGTGCCGGAATAGAGACTTCTGTCCCCCGAAATTCGTCGACGGCGGCGGCGGAGCTACGGAACTGTTCTGGATATTTCGCCGACTCCCCTAGGGTTTTCTGTCCCGAGGCTTTATATAGGCGAAGGGGCGTCGTCAGGAGGCAACCAGGGGCTCCTCACACCAGGTGGGCGCGGCCAGGGGCTGGGTCGCGCCCCCTATGTGTGAGGGCGGCCTCTGGCTCCCCTCGGGCTCTCTTTCGGTCTTCGGGAAGCTTCCGGGAAAAATAGGAGTTCTGGAACTTGTTTCGTCCAATTTCGAGAATATTTCCTGTGTAGCATTTCTGAAACACAAAAACAGCAAAAAACAGGGAACTGGCACTGTGGCATCTTGTCAATAGGTTAGTTCTGGAAATCGCATAAAAATGCCACGAAGTGTAACGAAACACAAGGCAAATGGTGTAAAAACAAGCATCGAGCATCAAAAATTATAGATACGTTTGAGACGTATCAGCATCCCCAAGCTTAACTCCTGCTCGTCCTCGAGTAGGTAAGTGATAACAAACGAAATAATTTTTGAGGTGACATGCACCTACACAATCTTGATCATATATGTAAGCGTTGTGAGCTGGGATCAAAAGAACTTAAAAACATGGGCATGAAAGATATAATCTTGACAATAAAAAATTAGCAACCATGTTATAACATGAAAAAGAACACAAACAAAAAATCATGAAAATGAAACAATGAAAGTCAAACGTGTGTTCAAATCATAAGGAAAAACATACAAATGGTTTTCAGCTTGTCCTTCATGGAGAGCAAAACATAAATGCATAGGACACCTTCAAGTTTAAGAGGGTGACTAGATACAAGTAATTTAGGAACAAGTGAAACCAACAATATGAATCAATCAATGAAAACTTTGGGACAATGCACATTATACTAAGAATGACAACTATGCTCTCTTAATGGTGCATAAAGATAGAAGGTGGTGACTCAACATAAAAGTAAAAGAAAGGCCCTTCGCAGAGGGAAGCAGGGATTAAACATGTGCTAGAGCTTTTCATTTGTAAAACAGAGAGATAAAACTTGAGTTTTGAGAGGTGGTCACTTTTGTCAATGACTAGCAATGGGGTTCTTACTATCTTCCATACAAAAATGAAACAAGTTTTTGAGAGAGAAATTGACACTTTTGTGCTCTTTTATAAAGCTTGGCACTGCTCCCCACCTTTTTTCCTTTCACAAACCATGGCTAACCGATTCCATCGGGTGCCCACCAACATTCACATACCATGGAGGAGTGCCTTTTTTCTTTCTTTTTTTCTCTTTTTTTTGTTTGGAATAAGACAATATGGAAGATAGCAAATTCGACCACTACGTCCCCATGAGCTGAAAACAGTGTCACAAAATGAGAAGTATTTTGATGATTTTTTGAAAGGTAGCACATGAAAATTTACTTGGAATGGCTTGCAAATACCATGCATAGGAATTTATAGTGGACACAATGGCAAACTTGGTTTTTGGGAGTTGGATGCACGAGTAGAGCTCATACTCAGTACAAGGCGAGGGCTAGCAAAAGACTGGGAGCGACCAACTAAGAGAGCAATAATGGCCATAATCATGCAAAGCAACAAAGCGACATTAAAAGAAGCATAAGATGGCATCAAAAGTCAAAAACTAAATGATCATAGAGGCTATTGGCGACTTTGTATGAGTCTAACATGTGTGAGCATGCCCCAAGTCAACCCAAATAAAGCATCAAAGAGAAAACCAAAATAATGCTTCCAAATAATTAAAACAACGCGTGATTTTTTCAAAGGATCATTAAGCAATCTCAGTTATTTGAGACAAGTCATGCTACAGCAAAACCACTAAGCATACTATCAGAAAGACATCAAGCATGACATGAAAAAGCCTAAGCCGTAGTCTACACAATCTCCTTCTTGTACCACTTTTTTGCATAAAGCTTTTTCTCTTTTCCAACGCCATTTGAATTTTTTATAAACACCTCTTTTTATGAATACCAATAAAGATCAGAAGCAAAAATACACCTTGATGAATAAATATATGAAGATCTGAATGCAAATCAAGGCGAAAACGAAAACCAAAAGCAGTAGCGGAAAAAGAAGAACACTCAATTTTTAATAAGAGTGAAAACTAGAGCGTTCTTTGCAAATGAATACGAGTACATCTCCTCCAAAAGAAATTTGTTGGGGTCCAACCATTTATTGCAGCAAACAAAACAAACTAACAAAGAAAACTAAAACAACTGACGCTCCAAGAAAAACATATAGTGCATGAAGCAATAAAAATATAGTGTTTTGAAAGGTGACCTGATTTTTGCCGATGAAGAAGGGGTGCTACGGGGGCATCCCCAAGCTTTGACGCTTGTACTTCTTGGATATTTCTTAGGGTGATGCATGGGCATCCCCAAGCTTGAGCTTTTGTCCATTCTTCAACTCATCTCATCACTCTCCGATCCCTACACTTGAAAACTTCCTTCATACAAAACTAAACACAATTCTATTAGCAACAGTAGTGTAAGCATAGCATTGAATCAACCCTTTTTGCTTTAGGTTTTAACCCAAAACCACCACATATTAAGCATATACTACTGTAGCAACTTCCCCGAAAGTTCCATGATCAAAAGAACTCAAAAAGAAAGCGATAAAGCGGCAAACACAAATATTGGCAGAAATCTGTCAAAACAGAACAGCTGACAAAGGTCGAATTTTTAAGGGGTTTTCTGTTCCTCAAATCAAAAAGTGTTCAACTAATGAAAGTTTGGATATAACCTGTGGCATATGCACAATAAATCGCAGGTCCAAAAGATATATAGAGAATTTATACGAATTTTTACGGTGCAGCACCGAAAACAGTTTCAGGACAGCAACATCCCCAAATCTTACCTCACTCAAATTAGAGGCTTCTCTTGGCACAACAATGAAATAAAAAGGATAAGGAGTGGTTATTACAATAGTAATAACTTCCAAGACTCAAATAAAAGAAAAAGTACTGAAAGTAAAAACATTGGGTTATCTCCCAAGAGTGCGTTTCTTTAACGCTTTTGAGCTAGGCGCGGTAATTTGCAAAGATGCTCATGTGGGCGCCATATAAGAGCTTGAGGCAAAGGCGCCATATAGGAACTTAAAGCAATAGAGAGCATCAAAAAGCAAGTATGAAAGACATTTAAATCTAAACCACTTCCTATGCATAGGAATCTTGTAAGAAAATAAATCAACGAGGCACATAGTAGCAAGCATGGATAGATAAAACAAGTGCCACTTCAAGATTTGCAACATAAAGAGGGGAAACTTAATATTGTTGAGATCCATCAAACCATGTTTCCCTCTCTCATAATAACTTTCAGTAGCATTATGAATAGAAATAACGATATAACTATCACATAAAACATCCCTATCATGAGCCACATGCGAATTAATACCCACCACAGGAACAATAGTAGTAGGAGCAGATTCAACAGAATAATTATTCTCATCACCATAATCATCAAAAATAGGAGGCATATTGTAATCATAACTAATTTTATCCTCAATAGTAGGTGAACTAAAAATATTATACCCATCATCATAACCATCATAAACTAGAGGTTTTGTATCATCACAAGCTAAAGAACAGCTATTTCACAAAGCATATTCTTCAAACATATCATCATAAGAAGGAACATCACATATGGGAGATAAAATATTATCAGAACAAACTTTCTCTACTAAAGCTGGGGAACTAAAAATATCATGCTTAACAAAACCAGCTTCTCCAAGCTTAGACTTTTCTAAAACAGTGTTCAAAGCTTCATACTAACAAAACTATTAGCATGCGAATTAAGCTCCAAAGGTTTTTCAATTTTCTCTTCAAACACTTCATATCTAAACTCAGGAAAAAGACTAAAGAACTCTTTGTTTTCCATTAAGCCTAACTAGTGAAAATAAAAACAAGAAACAAAAAGATGTAATTGCAGAATCTAAAGGAAATAACTTCGAGCACTCACACAGGAGGATGCGAGTACCTTTTACCTTACCTCCCCGGCAACGGCGCCAGAAAAGAGCTTGATGTCTACGCACGCGTCTGTTCTTATAGACAGTGTTGGGCCTCCAAGTGCAGAGGTTTATAGAGCAGCAGCAAGTTTCCCTTAAGTGGATCACCCAAGGTTTATCGAACTCAGGGAGGAAGAGGTCAAAGCTATCCCTCTCAAACAACCCTGCAATTACGATACAGAAAGTCGCTTGTGTCCCCAACACACCCAATACACTTGTCAGATGTATAGGTGCACTAGTTCGGCGAAAAGATAGTGAAATACAAGTGGTATAGATGATTATAAGTAGTAAATGCAATCTGGAATAAAAATGGCAGCAAGCAAACAAGTAACAAAATAGCAAGTAAACGGTGTGCAAAGCTTGGAAACAAGGCCTAGGGATCATACTTTCACTAGTGGACACACTCCCAACAAATATAACATAATTGAACAAATAAATAACTTCTCTTCACTATGGTACTCTGAATTACTCTCCTATTGAATACCACTAATCATTGCGTAGGGCTACGAAGTACTCCTTAAAGTTCATCAAGTACTTGACAAACACCACTCATAGAGATATCCAAATCAAATCACAACTCAAGATAAATATTATTGCAACTTAGACCAAGTACTAACACGGTGCACACACTGTCAACATTACACCATGAAAGGAGGAAAATATCACTTCAATACTATCATAGCGATAATTATTCTCATAATCCATAAGCGATCACAATCATAGCATAGACCAAGTACCACCACGATGCACGCACTGTCACCATTACACCATGGCAGGAGGAATAGATTACTTTAATAACACACTAGAGTACACATAATGAAGAAGATTAACATCTACTTATTCAACATGATACAAAGCTCACGATCACATAAAGATCACATCATGGGAGAGAGAGGTGAACCACATAGCTATCGGTAAAGCCCTCAGCCCAGGGGGAGAACTACTCCCTCCTCATCATAGGAGACAGCAAGGTTGATGGATATGGCGGTGAGGTCGATGGAGACGGCAGAGACGGCGATGGAGACCAATGGAGATGGCTCCGGGGGCACTTCCCCGTCCCGGCAGGGTGACGGAACAGAGACTTCTGTCCCCCAAAATTCGTCGACGGCGGCGGCGGAGCTACGGAACTGTTCTGGAAATTTTGCCGACTTCCCTAGGGTTTTCCGTCCTAAGGCTTTATATAGGCGAAGGGGCGTCATCAGGAGGCAACCAGTGGCTCCTCACACCAGGTGGGTGGGCTGGGCCGTGCCCCCTATGTGTGAGGGCGGCCTCTGGCCCCCCTTCGGCTCTCTTTCGGTCTTCGGGAAGCTTCCAGGAAAAATAGGAGTTCTGGGACTTGTTTCGTCCAATTCTGAGAATATTTCCTGTGTAGCATTTCTGAAACACAAAAACAGCAGAAAACAGGGAACTGGCACTGTGGCATCTTGGCAATAGGTTAGTTCCGAAAATCGCATAAAAACGCCACGAAGTGTAACAAAACACAAGGCAAATGGTGTAAAAACAAGCATGGAGCATCAAAAATTATAGATACGTTTGAGACGTATCACTTATCGCCTAAAGACAAGAAGACGGGCAAAGATGAGAGCAACCCGTACAATGTAGAGCAGCTCCGGCGTTTTTACGCATAGAAGACTGAAGCGTTTCGCAGCATAGAAAATAAAAAATTTCCTACGATGACGAACAAGAATAGCCAAGATCTGATCTACGAGATGCAAAACAACAAGTGAGAGAGATTAGATCTACATACCCTTATAGATCGCACAGCGGAAACGTTCAGATGAACGTGGTCGGCGTAGTCGTACTAGCGTCTCCTCCTCGTGATCCGATCCGATCCAAGCGCCACAACGGGCAGCGTCTCCGAGCGTTGCACACATACAGCGCAACGACTCCTCCTCCTCCTCGGTCCAGCAAGGCATGGTGGAGTGGTAGATGGGATCAGCAGAACGACGGCGTGGTGCTTATGGTGGAGAGTATCTGTGGGCAGGGCTTCGCCTATGCGCACGAGGTGGAAGAAGATAAACAAAAAGACTAGTCAAACTAGTGCAAAAGAGCTACAGGAGAGAGGCTACCAGCGGCTGTGGTCGAACCAAAAAAAACTCCCAGCGTGTCCTCCTCTTAGCCTTTTATAGCATGGGTGTCTTGGAGCAGAGGGCAGGGTTTCTAAAACATACCGCCTGGTCAAGCGACGCAAGCTATGGCCGCCCCTCGATCGATCTGATCGATCAATCAACAGCGCCCGGACGGAACACATCCTGGGCGTGCTCGCGATGGCCTCCTGGCTCGCCAGCGCCGAGCGGCCTGGCTTAGCCGGAGCCAGCCGGCCCAGCAGGCCTTACCGAGTGCGGCTCAGGCGAAGCGGACTTGGAGCAGCACCTAGTACCGGCCGCGCGGGGCGTGAGAAAGCATAGCCGGCCGGCCCAGCCGGCCCAACTGCGGCGCCCACTCTTTTTTTTTCTTTTTGCTTTTTCTTTTGCAGTTTTGGTTTGTCTAGATGGGCTACAAAATTAGGCCATTAGCAAAACTTTCTGTGGACTACTTTTTAGCCCATATTTATTTCCAATAAATAAATATAAGTATTAACATTTATTAATTCAACTAATTAATAAATCATTAATCATCTTCCCAGAACAATTCCGTAACTCTCCAAAATAATTTCCACAAATCCCGAAACTACCCTAGCGTCGATGAGCGTTAAGTGTGTGACCCTACGGGTTCGAGAATGTGCAGACATGATCACCATCAATAATCAATAGAGGGATCTGGAAATCCATATTGACTCCCACATATTCAATGAAGATCATTATCGGTGAACCACGATGTCAGGATTCAATTAATCCCGTATACAAATTCCTTTGTCTCGCGATATTTTACTTGCCCAAAATTCGATCGTCGGTATCGCCATACCTAGTTCAATCTCGTTCCCAGCAAGTACTCTTTACTCATTCCGCAATCCAATATCACCCTGTGATTAAACTCATTAATCACGTGTTTGCAAATGGTGTATGATATTGATTACCGAGTGGGCCCAGAGTATATCTCTCCGACATGGGAGGGACAAATTCCATCTCGATACATGCAACCCAACAAGTACTTTCCGATTACCTGAGAGACACCTTTATGATCACCCTCTCATAGGATAACGTTTGATGACCTCAAAGCTCTCTTCCGATACCAGGGAGTGGCATTATCTCATGGTCTAAGGAATAGGATACTGACATAGGAAAAGCTACGCAATTGTGAACACAATGACACGATCTAATTGCTGTGCTTAATTTGGGTCTGTCCATCACATCATTCTCCTAATGACATGACCTCATTATTAATCGACAACTCATGTCTATGGTTAGGAAACCTTAACCATCATTAATCAATGAGCTAGTCTAGTAGAGGCATACTAGGGACACGTTGTTGTTCATAAACCATACAAGTATTAATGTTTCCGCTTAATACAATTCTAGCATGGAATATAAAAATTATCATGAACAAGAAATATGATAATAACAATATTATTATTGCCTCTAGGGCATATTTCCTTCAGTCTCCCACTTGCACTAGAGTCAATAATCGAGTCAAACTTGCGTCTTTAACACCCATGGCATTCTGGTGTTATTTATACGCGTTGCACATGGTAAACCTTATCTACGGGTCTGACAGTTTCAGGTCCGTTTGTATTTGCATATCTTTTGCGTCATCACGCATTACTCATCTTGACATGAGATGGCATCGTATAAACTTGGTCTTCTGGTGAGACCTTTGTTTCTTGGCCGAGACTATGTTGTCACTATTGTCATACAATAGAACTACATGGTACTAGCACACTTGGAACTACACCTAGTTCTCTTGCTGCTTCTAGAGCAATTATATACTTAGCCCTTGTTGCAGTGTCCGCCACAATGTCTAACTTTGAAACTCATCCAAGTTATCATGGAACTTTCTTCCATCTTATTGTGCCACCTTCTAACTCAAAAAATAGCCTAAAATTGAGATAAAATTTTACCTATATATGTGACAAAGCCAATGTAACACATTGCAATGAACCATTTGTCACTACTGCATACAGAGCATATTCTTAGTTCTTCTAAAGTGCATAAGAATATCTTTACTATTGTCCAACGATCATCATATGAATGCTCGTAACCTTTTAGACATATCTGGATATACATATCATGGTATACAAGATTGATAAAATCAGTCTTGCGGTTTCAATCATCAAGTGTCAATACAATTGATTCTTGCTCCAACCTCTTCCATGCAACAAGAACTGTTCTTATTATTTCAATATTGAACAACTTCAATATTTCATCTATGTACTATGGCAAAACTATATTAGTGCCTCAATCTATCTGCATAGACATTGATGCTTAATATTCTGGTTTTACCTAAGTCTTTCATTAGAAATCTAATTTTAATAAAAACTTCACAATATCAAGAAAAACACATAATTTCCAATAATCAATATGTCGTCCACATAAAGTATTAGAAATATGTCTCAGCGCTCCCACTTACTTTCTTGTAAATACAAGCATCTTCAAATACCTTGATGAAATTAAACTCCTTAACATTTTCATCATTGAAGATTCTGACTCCGTTATGCTAACTTCTACCATTGAAGTTTGCATACATATCTAGCAACCTTTGAATCAATAAAACCCATTGGGCCGTGTCAGGTACACGTCCTTGGTGTGCATTCCGGTAGAGGAATGTTGTTTCATTTATTCAACTATCATATCTCAATATGTAATTGTTGCTAGAATAATCCATATGATGGAGTCAGGGCCCATCACCGCTTCTTTATATATTGTTGGTTACTATTATCCAATAATATCTTGTCCTCAAATCTTGCTATTTGATTACGACCAACTTGGTTAAATAGGAACTTCGATGTCGTGACTACAACACATTGTAGACGCGTGAGCCATGAATGCGGTTGCCGCTTCCAGAACATTTTTCGGTGTTGCGCTACTCTGATCATCTTGCTCAGGTTCAATAACCTCATCAAGTTCTATTTTCCTCCCACTTAAACCTTTCGTGAGAAACTCCTTCATAAGAAATTCACTTCTTTTAGTGACAATCACTATGTGTTCTGGTTCATAGTAGAAGGAATACCCATCGACATTCTTTGGGATAACCTACAAAGACTTACTAATCCAATTTTGGTTGTAAAAATTTTACATATGCCTTGCATACCAAAATTTCAGATAAGACAACTATAACTTGTACAGTTTCATTTCAGCGGATTATGATGGCACTCTATTCAGTAAAAGCGGCAGTCTCTAAAGCATAATCCACAAATTATATTGGTAGTTTATTTCATCATTGATCTAACCATGTCAAACAAGGTTTGATTACATTCATCGAAAACTCCATACTCATATGGTGTTTATCACGATGCAAGTTTGTGGAACAATTCCTCTAACTTTTAGATGTTTGCTAAACTTGTAACTTAAATATTCTTCCTTATGATCCAATCATAAAAACTTGAATTTTCTTGTTACAATAATTTCCACTTAATAAATTGAACAATTTCAATTATTTCATACTTCTATCTCATCAAGTAGATATACCATACATCTATTCGAGTCATTGATGAAATATAAAATACACCATGATCGACTTCACACCATGGACTACATACATCAACATGTACGATCTCCATTTAGTTAGTTGCTTGTTCTATCCATGGCCCATGAACGGAGTTTAATCATCTTTAGGAAAAGACTCACAAGCATCAATTAATTCAAAATCAAATGACTCGAAAATCTATCAATATAGAATTTCTTTCATGTTTTGTTTCCAATATGACTTAAACGGCAGTGTCATATATAAGTGAAATTCGTTTTGTCTTGCGACCTTTAGCATCAGTGTTACAAATGTCTATTTCACCAAAAAGATAATAATAATCTATCCATCGATCATGGAAGACGGTAATACTTAGAACAACCATTGTTCTCATAATACCAGAACGAGATAACAATTATTATGTTCATAACAAATCTTGAAGGCTAGGTTTGATGCCGGCGAGAAGCACAATAACATTTCATTTGTATCTCGACGCGCATTGTTACCACATTCTTTTGCTAGTTATTTAGGCCATCATAGTTCTTCTATTGTTGCTTTGTATGACATTTCATACCAACAATCTAGTATCCAATACTCAAGAATTACATTGTTAACAAGCAAAGAATACATCTATAACATGTATATCATTTATATACCTGAGTTGGACATTTCCAGACTTTTCTTTTCCTACCAAATATTTTGCAGATCCTATTTAGCGTTTCCTCTCCATTTAGAAGAATCTATCAACATCAATTGATGTCAATCATTTGACACATGGTCCAAAGGATGTTAGTCAAATACTAATGACCTTGGATTCTGCACATTGATGTGGATCACCATCATCATATAATTGGTATTCTTCCGGGTTCCATTCTTTAGTAATCTTTCGGTATAGCAAAACAATTTAGCCGATACCCTTTTCATCCATCTTATCATGATAACTTCCATGATAAAATTCCTATAGTTAATAAGAAGGAATGCAAGTATAATATTAGTTCCCAAACTTTTGGGGTGATCGGGACGCCTAGCGTCTTCAATCTTCACATATAGTCATACAATATAAGCATATGTTCTTTTACTAAATTATACTTCATCATTTTGCAAACAATCAAAGTTTTCGATATCAAATATCTTTCACCTCTTGTTTGTTTCTGAAACAATTCTTTCAGCTCGATGATTACTTTGATTCTCAAACAATTTTGAAGATCAATTTCTCATGAAGGCAAACATATGATTTTAGATACTAAACTTGAATCATTGCTCTTAGATTAATACAACTTATTAAATCCCATGGAGCAAGTGAGGTATGCTAAAATTGTGATAGGACTTAATGTTTGAACTTGACATTTTAACTAAATGGCACTAGTCCAAAAAGTGATTATCCAGATTTCTATAGTTCTTTTAACTCAATTAAACTAAGTATCAGTGGAAAACGGTTGCCAAAGAGTACAACAACTTATGCAAATACACTAAGATTTAGTTCATGATAATTAGTTCAAGTTAATCGAATTACTAATGAACTCCCACTAAATTCAACATCCCTCGAAGTTGTTTAGTGAAGCATGATCCAAATTCACTACACCGAGACCGATCATCACGTGAATGATGTAGCTTTAATGGTGAACATCAACATGTTGATCATATCATCCATATGACTCATGCTTGACCTTTCGGTTCATGTGTTCCGAGGCCATGTCTGTACATGCTAGGCTCGTCAAGTTTAACCCAAGTATTTTTGCATGTGTAAATCTGGCTTACACCTGTTGTATGTGAACGTAGAGTTTATATCACCCGATCATCATGTGATGCTTCAAAACGACAATCTTTTGCAATGGCGCATACAAGGGGAGAACACATTTTATCTTGAAATTAAGTGTGAGGGATCATCTTATAATGCTACCATCGCGATCAAAGCAAAATAAGATGCATACATAAAGGATAAACATCACATGCATATACAATATGTGACATGGTATAGCCAATCTTCGCGCATTGATCTCCATCTCGTGCGCGCCGGCATGATCTCTATCACTCCACCATGATTGTCTCCACCATGAATAGCAACTACGACTATTGCTAACTACTTAGCGATAAAGTGAAGCTATTACATGGCGTATAAGAAGTTGACACGCAGGTCATACAAAATTATAAAGACAACCATATGGCTCCTGCCGGTTGTGAACTCAACGACATGCAAGTCGTAAAAAATTACAAAACATGATCATCGCATACATCACATATATCATACACATCACATCTTGTGGCAATACCATATCACAAACACTCCCTGCAAAAACAAGTTAGACGCCTCTAATTTGTTGATTGCAAGTTTTACGTGGCTTATGGGAGCTACGCATAAGAACGGTTCTTACCTACGCAAAGCCACAACGGTGATATTATGGTTGCTAACATCCATTGTAAATCCCATGACAACTATAGTGAGAGAAACTGGCATCCACCAACCGCATATGTGGAACAAGCCACACGTCAAGTGCGGAGCCGGTCTCGCGAACGAGGTCGCGTAAGGTTGGCCTGGACCGCTTCGATCTCACTATACCGCTCCATAAGAAGTACACAAAATAGAGGTTTGCAACAGAAAACATCAACGCCCGCAACAAGCATGTTGTGTTTTACTCGTGTAAAACATCTACGCATAGATCTTGCTCTGATACCACTGAAGGGTTTCACAGCATAGAAAACAAAAAATTTCCTACGATGACGAACAAGAACAGCCAAGATCTGATCTACGAGATGCAAAACAACGAGTGAGAGAGATTAGATCTACATACCCTTGTAGATCGCACAGCGGAAACGTTCAGATGAACATGGTCGGCGTAGTCGTACTAGCGTCTCCTCCTCGCAATCCGATCTGATCCAAGCGCCACAACGAGCGGCGTCTCCGAGCGTTGCACACATACAGCGCAACGACGACTCCTCCTCCTCGGTCTAGCAAGGCATGGTGGAGTGGTAGATGGGATCAGCAGCACGACGGCGTGGTGCTTATGGTGGAGAGTATCTGCGGGCAGGGCTTCGCCTACGCGTGTGACGTGGAAGAAGATAGACAAAAAGACTAGTCAAACTAGTGCAAAAGAGCTACAGGAGAGAGGCTACCGGCGGCTGTGGTCGAACCAAAAAAAACCTCCCAGCGCGTCCTCCTCTTAGCCTTTTATAGCATGGGTGTCTTGGAGCAGAGGACAGGGTTTCTAAAACATACCGCCTGGTGCTCCCTTATTGATGGCGCCCAGAAAATTAGCTGCTGGTGCCAAGTTGATGTGAAGCAGACTGTCCTTGTGCGTGGTGAATAACCAGCCCGTTGGGAACCCCAAGAGGAAGGTATGATGAGTATAGCAGCTAGTTTTCCCTCAGTTAAGAAACCAAGGTTTAATATCGGTCAGGAGAGGAGAGACAATGACGACTGAAGGTGATGCGGACTGGCTTAGTAACACTCCAACAAGGGCGCCGTTTAACGATACTTGTTGACTCGTCTTCGGCCAGTAGCAACGCGGAACCTGCACACAACACAACCAAGTACTTTGTTCCCAACTTGCGATGAGGTTGTCAATCTCATCGGTTTGCTTGAAACAAAGGTTATGAGCGTATCGAGTGGAAAACAATATAGTATGCGAGTAAAGTAAACAGTACGAGTAAAGTAAACAGTGCGAGTAAAGTAAACAGGTGATAGCAATATGATGGAAATAGGACCGGGGTCCACAGTTCACTAGTGGTGTCTCTCCATAGATAAAATAACACATGCTGGGTAAACAAATTACAGTTGGGCAATTGATAGAATAAAGATAAACGTGATATGTCAAGAAGATCACTATGAGATTTACTCTGGGCATTACAACAAAATACATAGACCGCCATCCAACTGCATCTATGACTAATAATCCACTCCCGGGGATATCAATCCGAACACCCCAGTAGTATTAAGTTGCGAACAACAGATAATTGCATTAAGCAAAGTGTGTAATGTAAACAAAGCATATGCCCTTGAGCATATGAATGTTGTTTTCTCCCTAGTAGCAACATCATATCTACCACCTTAGAGGTTTCTGTCACTCCCCCAGGTGAAATAGAGGCATGAACCCACTATCGAGCATAAATACCCCCTCTTGGAGTCACTAGCAACTACTCGGCCAAGATAGCTACTAACAACGGAGAGCATGCAAGATCATAAACAACATAGAGATAACAAAAGATATAATTCAGTACAGCAACTTAATCATAAACACCAATATTCATCGGATCCCAACAAACCAAACATGTAGAATTACATAACGGTGATCTCAATCATGTAGGGCAGCTCATGAGATCTAAACATGAAGCACATGGTGGAGAAGACAACCATCTAGCTACTGCTATGGACCCATAGTCCAAGGTAGACTACTCACTCATCACTCCGGAGGCAAGCATGGCGATGAAGAAGACCTCCGGTGGCGATTCCCCTCTCCGGCAGGGTGCCGGGAAGAGCTTCTGGACCCTCCCGATCTTCGGGTCGACGGTGGCGGCGGATCGCGATGTGTTCTGGAAATCTGATCGGGTACTTAGGTTTTTTCCGTCGGGGGGTCTTTATAGGCGAAGGGGCGTCGTCAGAGGAGGAGCCAGGCGCCCTCACGCGGGGCCCGCGCGGCCAAGGGCCTGGCCGTGCCGCCCCTGTGTGTGGGGCCCTGGTGGCCCCCCTCCGACTCTCCTTCGGATCTCTGGAAGCTTCCGGGAAAAATAAGACTTCGGGAACCTGTTTCATCCAATTCCGAGAATATTTCCTGTGTATCACTTCTGAAACACAAAAACAGCAGAAAACAGGGAACTGGCACTGTGGCAACTCGTTAATAGGTTAGTTCCGGAAAATGCATAAAAGTGCCACTAAGTGTAACGAAACAATAGGCAAATGGTGTAAAAACAAGCATGGAGCATCAAAAATTATAGATACGTTGGAGACGTATCAAGCATCCCCAAGCTTAACTCCTGCTCGTCCTCGAGTAGGTAAGTGATAACAAAAGAATAATTTTTGAGGTGACATGCACCTACACAATCTTGATCATATATGTAAGCATTTGTGAGCTGGGATCATAAGAACTTAAAACATGGGCATGAAGATATAATCATGACAATAAGAACTTAGCAACCATGTTGTAAACGTGCAAATGAACACAAACAAAAGATCATGAAAATGAAACAATGAAAGTCAAACATGTGTTCAAATCATAAGGAAAAACATACAAATGGTTTTCAGCTTGTCCTTCAAAGAGAGCAAAACATAAATGCATAGGACACCGTCAAGTTTAAGAGGGCGACTAGATACAAATAATTTAAGAACAAGTAAAACCAACAATATGAATCAATCACTGAACTTTGGGACAATGCATATCACACTAAGAATGACAACTATGCTCTCTTAATGGTGCATAAAGAAAGAAGGTGGTGACTCAACATAAAAGTAAAAGAAAGGCCCTTCACAGAGGGAAGCAGTGATTGCAAGTTTTATAACCTTCAAAAATTATGGTACTTACCGGCTTTGAGCTCTCATTGCCCCCATCATAAGCATCTTGAATGGTTAAAGTTAATGTGAGAACAATTATGATGCATATGCTTGACAAATCATAAGTTGAAAACCTCGTGCCCCGTGAATACGAGTACCCAAACCTCATGCTACTTTACTTAGAGTCCCAAGCAAGGCTCTTGTCATTGTAAGTATATGCATATCATTGAGAACCGCCAATGGGGTACCTCCGTGCCCGATGACATGGAACAAGCCCACAGCAAAATGACAGGACAAGCAGACAATGAACACCTCGACATCTCTTTTATTTGCCTTTCGTTTAGCTTTTTATTGTGAGATGCGTCGTCGAATGTTCACCATGGGTATGCTGCAAATTTCCACCATGAATTATGCATGGCTTAGATTGGCGGCCCGGCGTTTCCCTAACACATATACAAACTCCATGATCCCCACAAGATTCCCAATTCATTTCACACCGCGGGCATCCATAAACAAAAGATCACGATATCAACTCAAATAAGAAGTGCAATGTTGAAAGCTTGCCCCATGACAGCATGGATGGGCTAGAATCCAACTTACAACTTGCAAGCATAACAACTCAACATAAGAGACCACAATGTCAAATTTTTAAGAACAGGAAAAAGTAAAGTGTGCCTTCCGGTTCGTGAGAGCTTTACTGACCGAATTTCGCATAACACTGGTAAGAGTTTAATTTGAAGAGAAAATAAAAGCAAGTCAAATTTACTTGGAATGGCAAATTGCTAGTAGGTATGTATGGTGGACACTTTGGAAAACTTTGGCCTTTAGGAGTTGGATGCACGAGTAGAGCTCATACTCAGTACAAGGCGAGGGCTAGCAAAAGACTGGGAGCGACCAACTAAGAGAGCAATAATGGCCATAATCATGCAAAGCGACAAAGCGACATTAAAAGAAGCATAAGATGGCATCAAAAGTCAAAAACTAAATGATCATGAAGGCTATTGGCGAATTTGTAAGAGTCTAACATGTGTGAGCATGCGCCAAGTCAACCCAAATAAAGCATCAAGGAGAAAACCAAAATAATGCTTCCATACAATAAAAACAACGCATGATTTTTTCAAAGGCTCATTAAGTAATCTCAGTTATTTGAGACAAGTCATGCTACAGCAAAACCACTAAGCATACTATCAATAAGACATCAAGCATGACATGAAAAAGCCTAAGCCGCAGTCTACACAAGCTCCTTCTTGTACCACTTTTTTGCACAAAGCTTTTTCTCTTTTCCAACACCATTTGAAATTTTTATAAACACCTCTTTTGATGAAAACCAATAAAGATCAGAGGCAAAAATACACCTTGATGAAAAGATATGACAAGGTCTGAATGCAAATCAAGGCGAAAACCAAAACCAAAAGCAGTAGCAGAAAAAGAAGAACGCTCGATTTTTAATAAGAGTGAAAACTAAAGCGTTCTTTGCAAATAAAAACGAGGCAACTTCTCCAAAGAAAATTTGTTGGGGTCCAACCATTTATTGTAGCAAACAAACAAACAAAACTAACTAAGAAAACTAAAACAACTGACGCTCCAAGAAAAACACATAGTGCATGAAGCAATAAAAATATAGTGTTTTGAAAGGTGACCTGATTTTTGCCGATGAAGAAGGGGTGCCTCGGGGGCATCCCCAAGCTTTGACGCTTGTACTTCTTGGATATTTCTTGGGGTGATGCATGGGCATCCCCAAGCTTGAGCTTTTGTCCATTCTTCAACTCATCTCATCATTCTCCAATCCCTACACTTGAAAACTTCCTTCATACAAAACTAAACACAATTCTATTAGCAACATTAGTGTAAGCATAACATATAATCAATCATCTATTTGCTTCAGGTTTCAACTCAAAACCACCACATATATAGTAGATACTACTGTAGCAACCTCCCCAAAAGTTCCGTGATCAAAAGAACTCAAAAGAAAGCGATAAAGTGGCAAACACAAATATTGGCAGAAATCTATCAAAACTGAACAGCAGACAAAGGTCGAATTTTTGAGGGGTTTTCTGTTGCTCAAATCAAAAAGTGTTCAACTAACAAAAGTTTGGATATAACCTGGGGCATATGCACACGAAATCGCAGGTCCAAAAGATAAACCGAGAATTTTCACGAATTTTTACGGTGCAGCACCGAAAACAGTTTCAGGACAGCAACATCCCCAAATCTTTACCTCACTCAAATTAGAGGCTTCTTTTGGCACAAAAACGAAATAAACAAGATAAGGAGCGGTCATTACAGTATTAATGACTTCCAAGACTCAAATAAAAGAAAAAGTACTGAAAATAAAACATTGGGTTATCTCCCAAGAGTGCTTTTCTTTAACGCCTTTGAGCTAGGCGCAGAAAATTGCGAATAGATGCTTGCATAAGAAATGTGAATTGAAGCAAAAGAGAGCATCAAGGAGCAAATATGAAACACATTTAAGTCTAACCCACTTCCTATGCTTAGGAATCTTGTAAGAAAATAAATCAAAGAAGCACATAGTAACAAGTATGGGTAGATAAAACAAGAGCAACTTCAAAACTTTCAATATGAAGAGAGGTGTTTTAGTAACATGAGAGTTCCAACAACCATATTTTCCTCTCTCATAATAATTTTCAGTAGCATCATGAATAAACTCAACAATATAAATATCACACTCATCCTCCTTTGTTAAGCATGGAGGGCTATCAAATAAGGTATTAGTTAAAGAGTTACTCTTATTGGGAGGTAGACATGGGTAGCTCCATTCTTCCTCCTCTTGACCATCACTCTCCTCCTCTTTTTCATCCATTGAGCTTCCAATTTCTTCTTCCATAGGCTCCTTCAAGGCATTAGTCTCTTCCGTTGGAGAGCATCTATTAAGATATTTAAGAATATAGCCATTTCCTTCCTTGTAATTATCAAAGCAAAATGTGAGTATATCATAAACCTCATATTTATAAGGTGCATCATCAGTATTTTCAAGCAAATAAGCAAGTTCGAATGCACCCTTCCAAGCAATAAATTCTTCCATTTGTTCCACATCATAGAAGTCATAATTTCCATTAATATAAGAAGATATGGTAACATCATCATTATACTCACATTGAAAAGGGAGGTGTTTATACCTCCTACAGCAACAAGATTCATCAAAGCAATAAGTAACATTATAAGTAGAGCACACATTTCTAGCAATGATATATAATCTATTGATTTGTTCCCATAAGTGTTTCCCTTTCTGTGACAAGCGGTGTTCATCATAATAATTTTGCTGCTCTTCCGTGAACCCACCTTGCCAAAAAGATTTAGTTTCAAAGAAACCAACCATTGATAGAAAGCATGATAAAGCAAGACAAGTAAAAACAACTACCAAGGATTCTAATTTTTTTGGGTTTTTGATATAAAATGATGCAGGTAAAATAAATAAAGTAAAGCAAAACAATAACAAAGTAAAGGATGTGTGTGCGAAAAACTCCCCTCGCAGAAATCTTCTCTTCCTCCCCGGCAACGGCGCCAGAAAATTAGCTGCTCCCTTATTGATGGCGCCCAGAAAATTAGCTGCTGGTGCCAAGTTGATGTGAAGCAGACTGTCCTTGTGCGTGGTGAATAATCAGCCCGTTGGGAACCCCAAGAGGAAGGTATGATGAGTATAGCAGCTAGTTTTCCCTCAGTTAAGAAACCAAGGTTTAATATCGGTCAGGAGAGGAGAGATAATGACGACTGAAGGTGATGCGGACTGGCTTAGTAACACTCCAACAAGGGCGCCATTTAACGATACTTGTTGACTCGTCTTCGGCCAGTAGCAACGCGGAACCTGCACACAACACAACCAAGTACTTTGTTCCCAACTTGCGATGAGGTTGTCAATCTCACCGGTTTGCTTGAAACAAAGGTTATGAGCGTATCGAGTGGAAAACAATATAGTATGCGAGTAAAGTAAACAGTACGAGTAAAGTAAACAATGCGAGTAAAGTAAACAGGTGATAGCAATATGATGGAAATAGGACCGGGGTCCACAGTTCACTAGTGGTGTCTCTCCATAGATAAAATAACACATGCTGGGTAAACAAATTACAGTTGGGCAATTGATAGAATAAAGATAAACGTGATATGTCAAGAAGATCACTATGAGATTTACTCTGGGCATTACAACAAAATACATAGAACGCCATCCAACTGCATCTATGACTAATAATCCACTCCCGGGGATATCAATCCGAACACCCCAGTAGTATTAAGTTGCGAACAACTGATAATTGCATTAAGCAAAGTGTGTAATGTAAACAAAGCATATGCCCTTGAGCATATGAATGTTGTTTTCTCCCTAGTAGCAACAACACATCTACCACCTTAGAGGTTTCTGTCACTCCCCCAGGTGAAATAGAGGCATGAACCCACTATCGAGCATAAATACCCCCTCTTGGAGTCACTAGCAACTACTCGGCCAAGATAGCTACTAACAACGGAGAGCATGCAAGATCATAAACAACATAGAGATAACAAAAGATATAATTCAGTACAGCAACTTAATCATAAACACCAATATTCATTGGATCCCAACAAACCAAACATGTAGAATTACATAACGGTGATCTCAATCATGTAGGGCAGCTCATGAGATCTAAACATGAAGCACATGGTGGAGAAGACAACCATCTAGCTACTGCTATGGACCCATAGTCCAAGGTAGACTACTCACTCATCGCTCCGGAGGCAAGCATGGCAATGAAGAAGACCTCCGGTGGCGATTCCCCTCTCCGGCAGGGTGCCGGGAAGAGCTTCTGGACCTTCCCGATCTTCGGGTCGACGGCGGCGGCGGATCACGATGTGTTCTGGAAATCTGATCGGGTACTTAGGTTTTGTCCGTCGGGGGGTCTTTATAGGCGAAGGGGCGTCGTCAGAGGAGGAGCCAGGAGACCTCACGTGGGGCCCGCGCGGCCAGGGGCCTGGCCGCGCCGCCCCTGCGTGTGGGGCCCTGGTGGCCCCCCTCCGACTCTCCTTCGGATCTCTGGAAGCTTCCGGGAAAAATAAGACTTCAGGAACTTGTTTCGTCCAATTCCGAGAATATTTCCTGTGTATCACTTCTGAAACACAAAAACAGCAGAAAACAGGGAACTGGCACTGTGGCAACTCGTTAATAGGTTAGTTCCGGAAAATGCATAAAAGTGCCACTAAGTGTAATGAAACAATAGGCAAATGGTGTAAAAACAAGCATGGAGCATCAAAAATTATAGATACGTTGGAGACGTATCACCTGGTCAAGCGATGCAAGCTACGGCTGCCCCTCAATCGATCTGATCAATCGATCAACAGTGCCCGGACGGAACACATCCTGGGTGTGCTCGCGATGGCCTCCTGGCTCGCCAGCGCCGAGCGGCCTGGCTTAGCTGGAGCCAGCCGGCCCAGCAGGCCTTACCGAGTGCGGCCCAGGCGAAGCGCCCTTGGAGCGGCACCCAGTACCGGCCGCGCGGGGCGTGAGGCAGCATAGCCGGCCGGCCCAGCCGGCCCAACTGCGGCGCCAACTCTTTTTTTTCTTTTTGCTTTTTCTTTTGCAGTTTTGGTTTGTCTAGATGGGCTACAAAATTAGGCCATTAGCAAAACTTTCTGTGGGCTACTTTTTAGCCCATATTTATTTCCAATAAATAAATATATGTATTAACATTTATTAATTCAACTAATTAATAAATCATTAATCATCTTCCCGGAACAATTCCGTAACTCTCCGAAATAATTTCCACAAATCCTGAAACTACCCTAGCGTCGATGAGCGTTAAGTGTGTGACCCTATGGGTTCGAGAATGTGCAGACATGATCACCATCAATAATCAATAGAGGGATCTGGAAATCCATATTGACTCCCACATATTCAACGAAGATCATTATCGGTGAACCACGATGTCAGGATTCAATTAATCCCGTATACAAATTCCTTTGTCTCGCGATATTTTACTTGCCCGAAATTCGATCATCGGTATCGCCATACCTAGTTCAATCTCGTTCAGAGCAAGTACACTTTACTCGTTCCGCAATCCAATATCACCCTGTGATTAAACTCATTAATCACGTGTTTGCAAATGGTGTATGATATTGATTACCGAGTGGGCCCAGAGTATATCTCTCCAACATGGGAGGGACAAATTCCATCTCGATACATGCAACCCAACAAGTACTTTCCGATTACCTGAGAGACACCTTTATGATCACCCTCTCATAGGATGACATTTGATGACCTCAAAGCTCTCTTCCGATACCAGGGAGTGGCATTATCTCATGGTCTAAGGAATAGGATACTGACATAGGAAAAGCTACGCAATTGTGAACACAATGACACGATCTAATTGCTGTGCTTAATTTGAGTCTGTCCATCACATTATTCTCCTAATGACATGACCTCATTATTAATCGACAACTCATGTCTATGGTTAGGAAACCTTAACCATCATTAGTCAATGAGCTAGTCTAGTAGAGGCATACTAGGGACACGTTGTTGTTCATAAACCACACAAGTATTAATGTTTCCGCTTAATACAATTCTAGCATGGAGTATAAACATTATCATGAACAAGAAATATGATAATAACAATATTATTATTGCCTCTAGGGCATATTTCCTTCAAAGACATCATTGATAAACAAGCACGATGATAGCAATAGAAAACTGCGAGTTATGACCCTCTAAACCCAGAACATGAGGCCATAGGTCGGGTTTCTTGGGTCAACTCGACGATATGTAGAGTATGTCATGATTTTCCGCTCGGGGGCTCCGGCCCTCGAGTTGTTGTAAAGAAACATAAATATTACTGAGATCATGTATTCATGTCTTCTCACGAGTTACTACGAAGTTGTTCACAACCCTATATTCGACAAGGAAAAAAATGCGGCTAGCAGAAACGCGAAAGCAAATCAACACCAAGAGAAAACACACCTCGGAACGCTGATAGTTCCTCTGGTCTATTACTGAACACGACAGCATAAACAAAGTTCGTCACATCTATTTATTACATAAAGCGGGCCAAAGGAGCACGATCTAGAGGATTACATAAAAAAGAAAGTAATATCTACTGGAAGTGAACTTCAGCTTCATACTTTCTCTGGCACTATGTACAGTCGTAGATCTTCACGTCAAACTTCGATGTTCCACAATGGTAGTCGAAGAGCATGAAAAACCCTTGATGCAGCTCGTGGTCCTCTACAAATTGGGGCCAGCCACCCCTGAAGTACATCTCACCGCGGCCATCATAGTACACCTCCACTTCATACAGAGTTCCTCCTCCAGATTCTTCGTGGAGGCTAGCCTCTCGAAGCTCGCGCCCATCCATGAACTGAGTAAATTTTAGAGGAACGCGCTGCTGCTTGATGCCTAGTTAATGACCAGCCCGTTGGGAACCCCAAGAGGAAGGTGTGATGAATATAGCAGCAAGGTTTTCCCTCAGTTAAGAAACCAAGGTATGTCGATCAGGAGAGGAGAGACAAACGACTGAAGGTGATGCTTGCAAGCTTCGTGACAGCTCCGGACAATTTATATGGCGCCTCGTCCAAGCTTTGCTTTGCGAGCAGCAACGTGGAACCTGCACACACACAACCAAATACTTTGTTCCCAACTTGCGATGAGGTTGTCAATCTCACCGGTTTGCTTGAAACAAAGGGTATGAGCGTATCGAGTGGAAAGTGATAATAGTATGCGAGTAAAGTAAACAGTGCGAGTAAAGTAAACAGGTGATAGCAATATGATGGAAATAGGACTGGGGTCCACAGTTCACTAGTGGTGTCTCTCCATAAGATAAAATAACACATGCTGGGTAAACAAATTACAGTTGGGCAATTGATAGAATAAAGATAAACGTGATATGTCAAGAAGATCACTATGAGATTTACTCTGGGCATTACAACAAAATACATAGACCGCCATCCAACTGCATCTATGACTAATAATCCACCCACGGGGATATCGTCCGAACACCCCATGAGTATTAAGTTGCGAACAACAGATAATTGCATTAAGCAAAGTGTGTAATGTAAACAAAGCATATGCCCTTGAGCATATGAATGTTGTTTTCTCCCTAGTAGCAATAGCACATCTACAACCTTAGAGGTTTCTGTCACTCCCCCAGGTTAAATAGAGGCATGAACCCACTATCGAGCATAAATACCCCCTCTTGGAGTCACTAGCAACTACTTGGCCAAGATAGCTACTAACAACGGAGAGCATGCAAGATCATAAACAACATAGAGATAACATAAGATATATTTCAGTATAGCAACTCAATCATAACACCAATATTCATCGGATCCCAACAAACCAAACATGTAGAATTACATAACGGTGATCTCAATCATGTAGGGCAGCTCATGAGATCTAAACATGAAGCACATGGTGGAGGAGACAACCATCTAGCTACTGCTATGGACCCATAGTCCAAGGTAGACTACTCACTCATCGCTCCGGAGGCAAGCATGGCGATGAAGAAGACCTCCACTAGCGATTCCCTTCTCCGGTAGGGTGCCGGGAAGAGCTTCTGGACCCTCTCGATCTCGGGTCGATGACGGCGGCGGATCGTGATGTGTTTCTGGAAAATTGATCGGGTACTTAGGTTTTTCCCGTCGGGGGGTCTTTATAGGCGAAGAGGCAGCGTCAGAAGTGGACCGAGGCGGCCTCACACATAGGGGGCGCGGCCAGGGGCCAGGCCGCACCGCCCTGGTGTGAGGGTGGCCTGTGGCCCCTCTCCCTCTCCTCTTCGGATCTCTGGAAGCTTCCAGGAAAAATAAGACTTTAGGAACTTGTTTCGTCCAATTCTGAGAATATTTCCTGTGTAGCTTTTCTGAAACACAAAAACAGCAGAAAACAGGGAACTGGCACTGTGGCAACTTGTTAATAGGTTAGTTCCAGAAAATGCATAAAAGTGCCACGAAGTGTAACCAAACATTAAGCAAATGGTGTAAAAACAAGCATGGAGCATCAAAAATTATAGATACGTTGGAGACGTATCACTGCTCACAGCATTGAGCACCAGCGATAACGAAGACGGAGAAAGTTTTGACAGGAGGAGGAGGAGAGGCATTGTGAGGAGCAGCGCTTGCACCTTGGGAAATATCAAAAGATGGCTTGGGCTTGTTCTTACTTCCCAAGGGGTGGCCGAGGCACCGCTTCATGGATGCGGACAACGATGAAGCCACTAGGGAAGCGTCCTTTGGTTTGTTCTTACTGCCGCGTGGACGGCCGCGCCCCCGTTTCTCCATCACGGCACCGGTGTCAAGGTCAAAAACACTGGCATCTGCCATTGGAAGGTTGTGCTTGGGGAAAAGAAACCCTAGATGAGATTGGGAGGAGGAAGACGATGCGGCAGAGAAAGCTCACAATGAAGGGATTAGGGTTTTTCCCTGGCAAGCTGGCATACCTTATTTATAAGTAACCCTTTGTGGGCCTTTATGAATTATAGGTCCAATTAAAGTCACGGGCTTTGACATTTTGTCCAGAAGAAAGAAAGGACAAGCGGAAAAATATATAAAGGAAGAAAAGAGGAAAATTGCAATCCTCCAAAGAGAAAAAGTGATGCAGAAGAAAAATATTTGAGTCTATAAAAGGTTGCAAGCACCCCCTTATAGCCTCGGGGGCTGCTACCATCAGGAGCGCTTGGTGCGCACCCGACGAATTAGCACAAGAATACTACAAATGGATAGATGAGAAGACAATATATTTGAGCCTATACCCAAATTTTTTTTGACTATAGCCTCGGGGGCTACACCCATCGGGAGCACTGATCGTGCAGTCGATGACAATGGACAACGTTGGTTAATGATCAAGAATATCATTGACTATTTTGTCAACAAAAATCTTTGACTATATTGTCGACAAAATGACATCGATTACTCCCATTGGGAGCTATTCACGATTATTTGAAGGAAGAGTAACTTGAAGATTTTGCACACTTCAACAGTCAAACAAGGCTTGCGAGAAAAAATTAATGATTCTCAGGCTGAGTCATCGCGGCGAAGCTTGAATGTCATAGTCATAAAAGATCATGAAGGTAAGACCTCAGGATCCATCCTGTGTGGCCTAGTATACGCACCTGAATGCGCTTTGCTAGTAACTTTCCGTGTCTACGACGCGAAAAAAATCCCGGTGGACGCACTGGGTACCCTGAGAAATACTGGAACTCTCTCTTTGTAAGTCCTAAATGCGGCAAAAGATTGTGTTAGACCAGGTACCAAGCTCAAGTCCAGGGGATTGAGTTTGAAGTAGGTGACAAGTATCTGCTCCGGTAGTTAACTGGCCTCTCGATCCGTCAGAGCTGTCGGGCTTGTTAGCCAAAATCCCCTCATGAAATAATATAATAAAAGTTTTTCATTGAGTACAGGCAACAATCAAAGAAAGAAGAAGTCGAAGATTGGTCAACTCGAAGATATGAAGATTTGAGATTCAACCGGAATCTATAATTCTGGTAGAATCTCGGGGGCTACTGACAAGGGTATATGTAACACCCTGCTTTTTGTAAACCAATTTGAGACCAAGTTTCAATGTTTAAATTAGGGTAAATTAAAAACTTTTGTTAGAATGTGTGCTTGTGTGCTAGGGTGTATGATTTTATGTGTGTATGCATGATTGCATGTGCATGTGTGGGTGTCATTTAAATCTTTTTTTTTCTTTTCGGATTTCTTTTCTTCTTTAATTCTTGCAAGCTTTAGTGACCTAGGAGAATGACTTCAAACTTTTCAAAAACCACCCCAAGCTAGAATTCGAATAACATTTCAAATTTTTGCACGGGTTGACCTATCATTTCATGTGAACTCGGAATGTTTCTTTTTCTCAAGGTTAAACACTACCCTCCACACTCTAACCCTCCCATCTTGCTAATGCTGATTAGGACCACCCCAGGAAGAGCCCAAGCATGCTTAGCATTTGAAAATTTTGAAAGAAAGAGAGAGAGAAGGAGGCCCGAGCCATGCATGCCCTAGATCTCTCCAAGATCTCCCAACCTCTCTCTTTCCTCTCCACCACTCGCCAGGCGGGTGTCTGTACCCAGTAGACCACACCACCCCACCTGTCTGCCACTGGGGTAAACCCTAGCCTCCACCATCGACCGTGCTCTGGACAGGGAACCGGGTCGAGCACCTCGAAGCTCACCCCTCCTCTCTATCCCTCTGACCAAGTTGGCGTGCGCAGCAGAAGCTTTGCATTCTGCTTAGTCCCAAGGCGAGGCCGCTCGGCCGCTCGTGCACCCTCGCCACATATCTACCTCCAACCGGCGCGGGCCACGTCACCGTGGACGTGATGCCGCCCTCGACCTCATGCCCTTTCCCTGTCGGTCTAGCTCACGTGCGCGGAGAGAGGAGGCAGCCAGGACCCTTCTGGTGCACACCAGCCCTCTCTCTCCCCCTCTGACCTCGATGCCACACCGACCCGACCGGCCACTCTCCTGTCGAACACCTGCAGGGCGCCGTTGGGCAGCAAGCATGCAATCGCTAGCCAACGCCTGCTAGCCTCCAAAACCACTGCCCACTCCGCCTACCAACATCCACACCGCCACCCCTAGCCAATGGCGAAGCCACACCCCCACTCCCTTTCTTCCTCCCTGCCCCCGATTCACCATGCACCACCCTGACCATATAAAGCCCAGCACCCCTCTCCCTTCCCCTTTCCTTCACCCAGACCGCTTCGCACCACCCCACCTACCCACCAAACAGCCCAAGAGCGAGCCAGCTCCTCTCCCGAGCGGAGAGGAAGCTCTGCACCTCCGCAGCCGCCGAGAAGAAAGGTGGCGATGGCGGCCGTTTTTGACCAAAACTAGCTGCCATTCTCATCTCCCTTTCTCTCTTGTAATGCACCGCACTCACGTGCCGTTTTTCCCATGCCTAGGAGCCCTAGCTCGAGCTCGACGAAAGCTCACCGGAGCAGCCATGGTACGGGAACGACGTGGAGCTCTCCGGCCACCACCTGCCACCGAACTGCATCCCCGCCAGCCTCTCGAGACAGCCCTAGGTGAGCGAGCCCTCTTCTCCGGCGAGGCCGCGAGGCAGCGCCGCCAGTTTATGGTCGCCGGCGCTCGGGATGCATCGTGGCCGTCCGATCTAAATCGGGCGGGCGCGTACCCCTTCGGCTTAAGTGCCGGTGCGGGTAGGCCACCGATGGGCCGGTCCGGCTCGCGTCTGCAGAGGCCCGGGCGGAGTCTCGGCCTGCTACTTTTTTTTAGGAAATGCCCTGTTATTTAGATTTACCTACAAAGTTTAAAAATTCATAGATATTTCCCTGTGCATTCAATTGGTGTGATTCAAATTTCTATAGGTAGCTTAAGTTATTACCTTTCAGATGGCACTGGTTCCATGTCTGTAGGATGTATGTATAGGAAATGATAATTTGTGGATTCAAATTAGTCTCTTTTCAAACTTAAATGCAAATCTTGAGTTCTAGATACTGTTTTAGTGTGCATCCAATTTTCAGAAGTACCTTGATGTGATACCTTGCTTGACCAACTGAATTTGGTAATTTAGGACCTATAGTTTTGCAGTAGTAATTAATATGGCTATTTGTGTAGTTAGTCTTAGATAAATTATCATCTGCAATTGATTAGGAATTTTAGATTGACTCCAATTTCTTTGGATTGTGTTCTGGAAGAGCTTTCCAGGACACTTTAGTTCATATTTTTCTGATACACAGAGAATATCTGAGAATTATTTTGGTGATCTAGTTGTAGTTTCTATTGTTTAATTCATAGAAATTAAACCCTAACTTGTTTTGGGGTGAGACCAACTTTGTTGACTTCCTAAGATTGTTGTCTACCTGCAAGTGTAATGATTGTGTACTTGTTCTATAGGACCACCTGCATGCTTGTTGGAAATGAATTGGTGTTGTGATTGCTTTATTTGAAAAAACCCTAGTTTCTAATAGGATTAACACAATAACTAAAATCTATAAAATTTTGGTTCGATTTCTAAAAATGTTTGTTTCTGATACTCTTTGATTTTGTGGTATTGAGTGATGAAATGTTTGTGACTTGTGCATGCATGTGTATTTATTTGTGTGTTATTATTTTTTTGGCGATAGAATCGAACGAGGAGTGTACCGAGGAGGGGGAGGTCTTTGAGTACCAGGAGGAAGAAGACCAGGGACTAGCCAACCAAGGCAAGCCATCTAAACTTGATGCATATCTGAATCCTATTTACATACTTTGCATGTTTCATAATGGTTCATTAAAGTGCATGATTTTATATTGCTATAGTCCTTATAGCAATTAGTTGTTGGCTCAAGCTCCACGAGCCAAATTGATATCATCCTTCGAGATGACCCCTTTGAACACCTATCCTTTACCCTTACAATAGTGGCTTGTTGATTAGCAGCAAAGCCTTTGGGATACTTCTAGTGGAGCCAAAAACTCTAGGATTGGGAACACTCAAAAAGTTTCAAAAATGCTTTCAAAAACCTTGGAGTAATATCTACTCCACTGAAATGTTTTCAAAAATGGTTTTGGACAAATGGAGATGATCATGGATGCTAAAGGAGTTGGTGGTTTTTCAAATGACATTGGTTATCACTAGGTATCCACCGGAACAATTTACCCGTGCAACCACATCACCCCGGTATGGGACGGGGCTTAGTCCGAAGTTTATCTGCCTTAGTGCGGGGAGCCTCGCAATATATAAGGGTTTGTAGGACCGTAGAATCCGGGTTGCCGCAAGTGGTGGGCAACAGTGTAGCGGGCCCGCCAATAGGCTACTCATCCGGAAGACACTTGGGTTTCTCCCACTGTGGCACTAGAACTACGCTCATCGGAGGTAGACGGACAGGGTTTTGCCGGGGAGGTATACTCCACAGGGTAGGCACCCGTATTAAGGTGGATAGATGGAAGACTCTGTTCGATTATCCGAACCCCGCATACTTGTGTATGATGGTCCGTGGTGGTATCCCGGTGGATTTATCGAATCTTGTGGGTAAAGTGTACGACCTCTGCAGAGTGTAAACCTATTCAAATAGCCGAGTCCTCGGTCATGGACGGTTGGAATGGACGCTATCTAGCCCAATGTCAGTTTTGTTTTCAAAAGATGTTTTGGAAAAATGGAGAAAGGCATCGGGCGGAGTACTCGGAGGGTACTGCCGTGTTACGGCTATGGTTTAGAGTACTTGCAGGAAACTGCCAAAGAAATGAGGTGGTCATGTAAGATTGACCTGAATTTATAAAGGGAGGTAGTCATGTTTGATTGACTACTGGCTTTCTCCAGAGAAATTAAAGAGTTCCCCCTTCCCTAGAGATTTTACAAAAATATGTTTTGAAAAATTTCTTTTTCAACAAAGATATAGAGATGTCGTATGACATGCTATATCAACAAGAGAAACTATGTTAGTATAGAGCAAACTAGATTAGAGCCTTTCACCTTGCTACAGCCAAACTGCATGTCAACACCTCCTCTTAGATGGTTTGCGAGTACAATTCCAAAATGTACTCACGGCTTTGTCCCTGGCTATTAACTTGGTCAAATTATGGTGAAGATTATGATGATGATGGTGAGGAGTTCGAAGACGCCGGTGCGAACTAGGATCCGTCTCCCGGTCAGTCGCCTGTAGGGTAGAGGCATGACACGGGCTACCGATGCTACTTTTGTTTCCGCTGCAATGCTTAGTGAACTTGCCCTGCGTGGCATTTGAATTCGGCCAAGTGGCCATGTAAGACTAGTTGACACGTTATGTAATGGATGATGTACTCTGTAATTCCAGCTCTGTTATGTGGATTCATGACGGTCTTCCTGGGATCATGAATTGCATGCATAACGGGAATCCCGGGTGGTAAGCCGGGGTCCCCACAGAGTTGGTATCAGAGCCATCCTGGCCTTAGGAGACCTTAGTTAGCATGGGCGTAAGACCGGACCAAAAACCTATTTTCACTACTAAATTAAAAGAGATGGCTTAATATATATAAGGTAAATATATATTGCTCTCATCTCTTCCCTTATTCTTTAAGCATTTAGACTACTTGCATCTTAATTCAAGTTTTCACTGTATTTAAAATATTGCACACTTGAGTAAGTTATTAATTCAACCTACCTTAAATTTTTGTGTAGATGGATGCTCCTACTGCACACCGTCAGGTTGGTACCCACGAGGACATGCTCGTCTTTGAGCGCGACTTGGTGGAGTTGGTCACACATCTCGGACGCCCGCGTCCGGAGATCCGAGGTTACCGTCTCTTCGAGGAGGGTACCCGAGAGTTGGCGTACCAGGTTGTTTACCAGGTCTGCGGGAAGGAGGTCTCGCCGACTTCTCAGGAGTTCACCTTCGAGGTGATTGAGCGCACTTGGGGTGATGGCCTGATGCGTGTTCTGCGACACGCCATCTCGCGCCTCGTCCACCTCCACTACGACGAGTTACTGGGCACTCACTACGAGCACTACGGGAGGGTCGACTCTGATGGCCTTCCCTACCAGGCCGCCACACACACTCCTTTCAGCCGCCACTTCTGCCACACGGAGGCCCTGCTGCACCACACTCAGGGGCAGCTGGACCATGTCCGTATGGTTGCCGACGAGAGAGGCTTGGAGTTAGCCGTTCTCCGTGAGGATCTTCAGGAGTCCATTTTCTCTCGTCACCGCCTCCTCGCGGCTAAGAGGAGGATCGTGAAGAGGAACAGGGCTCTGAGGCAGCGTGTCCGTGACTTGGAGGACCACCTAGCTTCACTTGAGAGCCACATGTCCAAGCTAGAGGAGGAGACCGCCGAGCTCCGCAAGGAGAACGAGGTGGTACTTGGCCGCGACGACGACCACCAGGAGGCCTACGACGAGGAGCCCGCGAGCACCGATGATGATGACCGTGGTAGCGATGACGGTGATGACCGCGACGCTATTATGGACTTCTATGCGCCTGAGACTCTGAATGAGGAGGACCCCGAGGACGTTGTTCCCCATGTTAGCGTCGATGAGTAGGTACCAGTGCACTGCTACTTCACTTAGGATGTCACGTATTGAGTAGGATTACCCGATCCCTTTTGCGTATGTTGTGTATGGTTCAGCTGAAACCATTTGGTGTGTTGCTGCATGAGACTATGTGATGTGTGTGCTAGACTTGTGTGGCACTTCTTTTGCGTGTATGTATGTATGTGTTGAACTTGGATGCTTATGGATGTTGTCATGGTATGCTCATGGATGCTTGATGTAATTATGTCTCTTATGCTTATTTCTACGTCTATTGCACAACTTGTTCCTCCCGCATTTTGTTGTCGTTTCTCACCAAATAACTTCTCTCCAGAATGGCTCCGGAAACGCGAGGCCACGCTGGAAGCAACCCGCCCCCACCACCTGAACCTAGCATGGCGCAGGTGCTGCGGCTCATGCTAGAGGATTGTGAAGCCGCATGCGCCAAACGCCAAGCCAACCTCGCCACACTCCAACACCTTGCCCAGATTGCCACCAACAACAATAACAATGGTGGCAATGGCAATGAAGAGCCGCAAAACAAGCTTAGGGACTTCCAAAATTCCAATCCCTCAACTTTCACCAAGTCCACCGAGCCTCTGGATGCTGACGATTGGCTCCGGACCATTGAGAACAAGTTAGAGTATGCGGGACTTGGAGCGAATGAGAAGGTACTGTACGCAACCCACTTCCTAGCTGGAGCAGCTGGAGCCTAGTGGGAGAATGTACGTGCCATGCAGCCCGAGGGCCAAGTGATGACTTGGGAAGCCTACAAAACCAAGTTTCGCAAGGCCCACATTCCCTCTAGACTCATCAAGATTATGAGGGACAAGTTCCTCAATCTGAAGCAAGGAGGGATGAGCGTCCCCGAGTACCTTGACAAGTTCACCACCTGGGGAAGGTATGCACCCAATGATATCGACACTTATGAGAAGAAAAGGGAGTGATTCCTTAATGGACTGCAGGAGGAACTGCAGACTTATCTTGTAGCTGTGCACTATCCCGACCTGGAAGCAATGGTGGATGCCGCCATAATGGTTGAAGACAAAAACAAGGCTGCCTGCGAGAGTCGCAAGAGGAGGATGATGAGTCAAGGAGGACCTAGTGGTCAGCGGTCCCGCAGCCTGCCCCCATCCAGGGCTGCGCCACCACCACAGAGGTTTGCCTCTCAAGCCCCTAGGCCCAACAACCCAAACCGACAGTACTCCAGCAACCACCCTTCAGGCGGGAATTTCTCTGGGGGCAACCGCAACACCTTCAACCCCAATAACCGCAGCCAAGGCAATGGATGTTACACATGCGGCCAGCCTGGGCACTTCTCTAAGGAGTGCCCACTTAAGAAGCCTACTGCACCGAGCCTCAGCGCGCCTCGACCCAATCAGGGTCAAGGCCGTGGAACCACTGGTAGGAACCAGAAGACCCAAGCCAATAATGCAAGAGGCCGTCTGAACCATGTCACCGCTGAAGAAGCTGCCGAGGCCCCTGATGTTGTTCTGGGTATGTTTCTCGTCAACTCAGTCCCTGCAAAGGTGTTGTTTGATTCGGGTGCATCGCATTTGTTTGTCACTGAGAGATTTGTGGCTGCGGGAGGGTTGACCGCGACTCAAATGGCCCTCAACATGATAGTTCAAATCCCCGGATCCCAAGTTAGAGCTCACTTGTCCTGCGAAGGGGTACTCGTAGTTATTCATGGGGTATCCTTCCAAGCCAACTTGATCATTCTAGGCACAAAGGGTTTGGATGTGGTACTTGGAATGGACTGGATGTCCAAGTATCAGGGACACATAGATTGCGCCAGGAAGTCTATAACCGTGACCAACAGCGACGGTATTCAAATTAAGCACATTGTAACCATGCCATCCCGTAAAGCCTACTACAAGAAGTCTGTATCTGGGCCAACCCTTGACCAAGTCCCGGTGGTATGTGAGTACCCCGATGTTTTCCCTGAAGAGTTGCCAGGTATGCCCCCTGACCGGGATATCGAGTTCATTATTGAGTTGATTCCCGGAACTGCTCCTATCGCACAAAGAGCCTACCGCATGAACCCCTAGGAGTTAGAGGAGTTAAAAAGGCAGCTCGCTGATATGCTCAGCAAAGGTCTTATTCGTCCCAGCGCATCACCTTGGGGATCGCATGTTCTTTTTGTGGACAAGCGAGACGGTACCATTCTATTGTGTGTGGACTACCGTAAACTGAATGAGGTGACCATCAAAAACAAGTATCCACTACCAAAAATTAAAGACCTATTTGATCAGCTAAATGGAGCCAAAGTGTTCTCCAAGATTGATCTCCGCACTGTATATCATCAGCTGAAAGTCCGCGAGTCCAATATTCCCAAGACCGCCTTCACCACTCGCTACGGTTTGTTTGAGTACACCGTGATGTCCTTTGGCCTGACCAATGCCCTTGCCTACTTCATCAATCTCATGAATAAGGTGTTCATGAAGTTCCTCAACAAATTTGTGGTGGTGTTCATTGATGACATCTTGGTCTATTCCAAGACCGTGGAAGAGCACGCAGAGCATCTGCGGCTTGTGTTGGGGACCCTGCGAGAGCACCAACTTTATGCCAAATTCAGCAAGTGTGAGTTTTGGCTGAAAGAAGTTGGATTTTTGGGCCATGTTATCTCAGCCAGTGGAGTGTTTGTTGACCCATCAAAGATTACCTCCATCCTGGAAAGAAAAGCCCCGACCAATCCCACCGAAGTCTGAGCCTTCCTTGGACTAGCTGGCTTTTACCAGAAGTTTGTTGAAGGGTTTTCCAGCATCGCTCACCCGTTAACTCAGCTCCTCAAGAAGGATAAAAAGTTTGAGTGGACTGAAAAGTGTGAGGAGAGTTTTCAAGAACTCAAGAAGAGACTTGTGCCAGCCCCTATCCTAACCATGCCCGACATCACCAAGAGCTTTGACGTCTATTGCGACGCATCCAAGCTTGGACTTGGGAGTGTCTTAATGCAAGATGGCAAGGTCATTGCTTACCTGTCCCGTCAACTGTGTCCGCATGAACTGAACTACCCTACCCATGACCTAGAGCTTGCTGCTATCATTTATGCACTCAAAACTTGGCGACACTACCGGATGGGAAACCGGTGTGAAATCTACACGGACCACAAAAGCTTGAAGTACATTTTCTCTCAGAAGGAGTTGAATATGAGGCAGAGGAGATGGATTGAGCTTATCAAGGACTATGACCTAGGCATTCACTATCATCCAGGTAAGGCGAACGTGGTCGCCGATGCCCTCAGCTGAGAGCCCTGCTCTCTAAATGCCCTACTAAAGACCAACCAGCCTACCCTATGTGAAGAATTTGAAAGGTTTGGACTCGAGCTTGTAAGCCAAGGTTTCCTAGCCAATCTTGAAGTTTGACTGACAAAGGTATAGTTAATAGAGCCCGTTAGTTGAGCACCCCTAAGGCCCGTATAGCTAGGCACAATTGTAATAATAGTCGAATACGAGTTCCTACCGTATGTTGATATTGTAATCTGTGTCGGACCCTACCCGATCCTCGAGACCTGGCCACCTATATAAAGGGGCCAGGAGGGGACGGTGTAGGCCAGATTGAAAGCAAGCCAGGTTAAACACCCAAGTTTACTTTCGACACATACCTATTTCGACTAACTTTACCTTCGAGTTCATCCGACGCCCTATCTCCCCGATCCTAAGTCCTTCATCTAGGACATTTGTCGAGTTAACCCCTCGTCAATTGGCACCGACCGTGGGGACTCTAGGCGTTGGAAGCATGAATTCGACGGCTTTTTCGCTTTTAGCCAACAGCAGTTCAGAACTCGACGGAAATCAAGAGATGGAGTTAACCATTGGAAGTCTGAGCATCATTATAGGGCCATCGGGTTCATCCCGCCTCTCGGATTCGACGAAATCAGATCCTTCGGCAAACAAGCCCGAAACAGAGGAAACATTGGAATCATCAGAAGACTCTTCCAGCGAGGTAAACTCGCCGGTCAGCTTCGACAAAGCACCAATCGCAGAAGGCGACAAAATTCGGGAAAATTTCGACTCAGAAGAAAGAGCGTGTCAGACGCACAACAAAGCAGAGGACTCCGCTGGGGGAAGCATCGGCGTCTCCAAAGTGCATCAGTTATTATTATCACTGAAGCAGAAGAAGAAAACAACAGCGAAGGAAGTAAAAAGGTCGACAAGCAAGTCGACAAAATAAAAGAACACAACAAAAAGGAAAAGGAGAAAGTCCACGTTTCGGCTGGTGAATGGAGAATGATCAAATCAGCTATCAATCATGGTACAGAAGTACCCGAAGGATCGAGAAGAGAAGTTCTAATGGGCTATCAGTATGCATTATACCAACACAGGAAGAAACTAAGGGAGGAAAAAGACATGGTTTTTCAAGACAATAACAGTATATCAAGGGAGGAGTACTGGGAACACTATAATGAAGATTCAGAGTACAACAGAGAAAGGCACGGAGACCCAAAGCACAATAGAAGGGTAATGGCGCGCAGCGAAGAAGAAAGGTACTCAAGGAGCCCTACCCCACAGTCACAAGAGGATGAAGACGACTTCATACAAGAAACGCCAGAAGCAGCATTGGTAGCAGCATAAGCGTATTAACTAACTACAAGGCCAGAACCTGGGGACCCGCGAGAAGATATGCACCAAGCCGCGATACGAAGTCTTGGAATAGTGGAAAGCAAGATCAGGGAAAAAGGCCCAGAGGCAAAGTCGACAAGCTGTAAGGAAAAGGAGAAGTTCAGATACAACTTCGCAGATAACGAGTACAGCGAGTCATCAGAAGAGGAAAGGCGACAGAAGAGGAAAGAGGACGCAAGAAATATAATAGCGCAAACTCGAGTAAATAAATCACGTCATGCTTGGAGGGAAGAAAATTATGAAGACGACGATAAAGAAATGGGTGCGTTATGCTTTACCCGCAGGGTTTGCAAAACGCGGGTACCCAAAGGATTCAAACTGCCACACGACCAACATAAGTATGACGGGTCACAAGAACCTACCCTATGGCTATCAGACTATCTGCAGGCAGTACAGATACTGGGGGGAACAAAGGCGACTGCAATGCAAAGTTTGCAGCTACACCTCACCGGCGCAGCACGGTCCTGGTTGAATACCCTACCCAACGAATCCATCAGAAGCTGGGGGGAACTCAAAAGTCAATTCGCATGAAATTTTCGTTCAACATATAAGCGCCCAGCATCACTGGAGGAAGTCAAGGCGTGCGTGCAGGGGAAAGGCGAAACTCTACATTCGTATATACAACGCTGGAGTATAATCAAAAACTCAGCAGAGGACGTCTCCGACGAACGAGCAATAGACGCCTTTACGGCCGGACTTCGTCGCTCAGATCTCGTGGAAGAAATAGGAAGAACAAGACCTACGACAGTAGCCGAGTTAATGGAACAAG
The DNA here is from genome assembly GCA_007115705.1 of Dactylis glomerata. Classification (NCBI taxonomy): domain Eukaryota; kingdom Viridiplantae; phylum Streptophyta; class Magnoliopsida; order Poales; family Poaceae; genus Dactylis; species Dactylis glomerata. Next base: position 2,558,529 of record QXEO01002107.1, on the reverse strand, counting down.
TCAACAAATTCGCTGATGGAGAAGACGCATACAATAATAAAAGAGGACGTTCATCAGAAGTCGACAGAATAAGCAGACAGAGGAGACGATACCGCAGCAGGGGTAACCAAGAAAGGCGAAGTCAGGTAGCCGCGGGCTACGTAGTAGAAGAAGAGGAAGGATATGAGAGTAGGAGGTTTCAAGCAAAAGGAGTAGAAAAATCAAGATACTCCGGTCCTTCGGCCGAGGATATGCTATATGGACCTTGTCGAATCCACTACGCATATCTCGACGGGAAAAGAGTCTCAAATCATCAGATGAAGGATTGCAGAACATTCCTAAGGCTGCAAAGTGCCATGGGCTCAAGTCAAGGAGGGAGGCAAGGAGAAAAACACAGAAGTCAGGGATATCAAATGCAAAGGCTAGCAAGGCACTTAGAGTCAAAAGTTTACATATCAGCCATGATTCAACCGGTGCCCAAGTCAAAGAAAGAGCGAAAGAGCATATCCAGGCAAGTAAACCTAGCAATATCATCACCACCAGCTACCACAGAGTACCTACGGTGGTCAGACCAACCAGTTAAGTTCAGTAGAGCAGACCACCCGAAGAAAGTTCCTAGGCCAGGCCACTCGCCTATGGTTTTAAAGGCGCAAATAGGAGGGTACGACATCGGAAGAGTGTTCATGGATGCAGGGAGTGGCATAAACTTAATATATGCTAGAACCCTAAAGGCAATGTGCATCTCGCTGACGAGTCTGAAGCCAACAGATTGCTCTTTCCACGGAATAGTACCAGGAGCCGCAAACTACCCTTTGGGAAGAATAGAACTCGATGTCTGTTTTGGCAGTAGCGGCAATTACCGAAGAGAGAAGCTGGAATTCGAAGTTATGGACTGGCCGTCACAATATCATGCAATCCTGGGGCGCCCAGCATTTGCAAAATTCATGGCAGCACCACATTATGCGTATCTTACGTTAAAAATTCCAGGGCCTAAAGGAACAATTACAGTACAAGGGAGCTTTGAAGTAGCCAACACATGGGACATAGAATTCAACAGGATGGCGCAAACCTTCGGCATGACAGCGGAATATGAGAGGTTAAAAGGAGAAACGGATCATAATGTGCTACCCGGCGTTGGACGATCCCTGCCAGATCAGGCTTTCGACACAACGCGGGACTCGAAGAAAATCCAGGTCCACCCTACAGATCCAAACAAGACGACATCAATTGCGGTGAACTTGGATCCCGCATAGGAAGGCGCGCTCGTCGAGTTCCTCCGTGAGTGCTGGGAAATCTTCGCCTGGTGTCCCTCGGACATGCCAGGGGTTCCCAGGGAACTCGTCGAGCACGCACTAAATGTAGATCCTAAGGCAAAACCAGTCAAGCAACCATTGAGACGATTTGATGAACCTAAAAGGAAGGCGATAGCGTCAGAATTGCATAGGCTAGAAAATGCCGGATTTATCAGAGAAATCAAAACTTCGAGTTGGGTTTCGAACCCAGTCATAGTACCCAAGAAGAACACAGACGTACAAAGAGTATGTGTCGACTACACATCTCTCAATAAGCATTGTCCAAAGGATCCTTTCCCTCTACCCCGTATCGATCAGATAATCGATTTCACAGCGGGATGCGCGAGGCTTTCATTTTTGGACGCATATTCTGGTTACAATCAGATCAAATTGAAGAAAGAAGACGAAGAAAAAACGGCCTTCATCACACCATATGGAGTGTTTTGCTACCAAGTGATGCCGTTCGGCCTAAAAAATGTAGGAGCAACTTATCAACGGATGATGCAAAATTGCCTCAGAAGCCAAATAGGGTGCAACATCCAAGTCTACATTGATGATGTAGTCATCACCACAAGAGAGGAGAAATCTCTAATCAGCGACTTGGCAGAAACCTTCGACAACCTAAGCAGGTACAAGCTTAAGCTTAACCCGACAAAGTGTTCCTTCGGCGTATCAGCAGGACAACTTTTGGGGTTCCTGGTATCGGCACGAGGAATAGAGGCGAACCCAGAGAAGATTCAAGCAATTTTGACAATGGGGAAACCCACGAAACTACACGACGTACAGAAACTTGCAGGGCGCGTCGCGGCTTTAAGTCGTTTCGTTGCTCGATTGGGAGAAAAGGCGCTTCCTTTCTATGCACTTATGAAGAAGTCAGATGATAAATTTGAATGGACGGAAGAAGCAGACGTAGCTTTTGCACAGTTGAAAAAAGTGCTTTCCACGCCGCCAGTGCTGGTCACACCAAAAGAAAAAGAACCACTGCTACTCTACATCGCCGCAACCCATCAGGTGGTGAGCACAGTATTAGTAGTCGAAAGAAGCGAAGAAGGAAAAGCCCACGACGTCCAGAGGCCGGTATATTTCATCAGTGAAGTGTTATCTCTGACAAAACAAAGGTACCCGCATTATCAGAAACTTGCGTATAGTGTTTTCACAACTGCACGAAAACTGCGATAGTACTTTGCGGTGCATCCAATTATAGTGGTCAATGAAGCACCACTATCAAACATATTGAACAACCCTTCAGCAACAGGATGTGTCTCTTTGTGGGGAATCGAGTTATCTCCCATGGACATCACGTACGAAAAAAGGAAGGCGATCAAGTCGCAAGTCTTGCCAGATTTCACGGCAGAGTGGCTGGAGCTCCAAAGCATGGGACCACTAGACTTATCTAGTGTTTGGACAATGTACTTCGACGGTTCTAAGAGAGTTCAAGGCGCAGGCGCAGGAGTGGTCTTGATATCGCCCCACGGCGACAAATTGAAGTATGTCTTAAGGATGAGCTTTCCACAGGCTTCTAATAACGAAGCAGAATACGAGGCTTTGTTGCACGGAATGAAGATGGCCAAAGCATGTGGAGCAACTCGCCTAAAAATATTTGGAGATTCCAACCTTGTTGTCCAGCAAGTTATGAACAGATGTGACACAATCAATGACAACATGATGGCCTACAAGAATTTATATCATTATCTTGAAGGAACATTCGATGGATGCGAAGTCTCGCACATAAGTAGGAATAGTAATGAAGAAGCTGACAATTTAGCAAATATCGGGTCACAGTGTTTACCCGTGCCGTCCAGAGTATTTTGGGAAGAAATAGTAGAAAGATCAATAAAAAGTGGGAAAAGCTCGACTACTGCAGCAGACTCGGGGGCTCCGTCAGAGCCAGAGGAGGTCATGATGATAGAAGAAACATGGATGCAGCCTTATCTTGCATACATGATAAGTAAACAATTACCAGAAGATGCAGTGGAGGCCAAGAGGATAACTCGAAGATCGAAGGCGTTTGTCGTGTTGCAGGGGAAATTATACAAGAAGAGTATTACCGACGTTTTGCAGCGTTGTGTAACACCCCAGGAAGGACAAACAATACTACAAGATATACACGGTGGAGTGTGCGGCCATCATGCTAGCAGCAGAGCAATAGCGGCAAAGGCTTTCTGGGCAGGATTTTATTGGCTAACAGCCATAGAAGACGCAAAAGATATAGTTCGAAAGTGTGAAGCATGTCAAAGATTTGCATCTAGACCGCATGCACCAGCAGCAGAGCTACAAACAATACCATTGTCCTGGCCCTTTGTGCAATGGGGCCTCGATATGGTGGGAAAATTGCACAAATCTTGGCCAGGAGGGCATGTTTACATGCTAGTGGCAGTCGATAAATTTACCAAGTGGGTGGAAGCGGCCCCGGTAACAACTCAGGATTCAACAACAGCAATCAGCTTCATCAAGTCGATAGTATTCCGTTTTGGCGTACCATATAGCATCATCACAGACAACGGGACAAACTTCACTTCAAAGAAATTCAAGAGTTATTGCGAAGGACTAGGGATCAAGCTCAAATTCGTATCTGTGGCGCACCCGAAGACAAATGGGCAAGTCGAAAAAGCCAACGGCCTGATATGTAGTGGGATAAAAAAGAGGCTCTTAGCACCTCTCGAGAAAGCCAAGAGCGCTTGGGTAGAAGAATTGCCCTCCATTCTTTGGAGCCTAAGAACTACGCCTAACGCAGCAACTCAAGAAACTCCTTTCTTCCTGGTCCATGGCGCAGAAGCCGTACTTCCAGTCGAAGTTACACACGAGGCCCCAAGAGTGACGGCATACGACAAGACAACATCGACAGAAGCACTGCAAAACGATGTCGATGCACTAGATGAAGCAAGGGATAAGGCATTAGAAAGAGCCACGCAGTATCAACAGAGCCTACGAAACTACCACAGTAGTCGAGTTCGTCCATGATCCTTCGTGGTGGGAGACCTAGTTTTGCGACTCAGGCAAGACAGCCATGGCAAATTGGAGTCCCCTTGGGTGGGACCCTACATCGTCACAGAAGTAATACCAGGGGGAGCATATCGACTACAAGACAAGAAGACAGGAAAAGACGAGAGCAATCCGTGGAACGCAGAGCAGCTACGACGTTTCTACGCGTAGACTACATCTAGTGGTGCAATTAAACTTGAGTTTACCCTTCTGAACCCAGAATATGAGGCCATAGGTCGGGTTCTTTGGGTTGAACTCGACGAAATTGTACAAGTATTTTCCTTTCTCCGCTCGGGGGCTTCAACCCTCGGGTCGTATGAACGAAATTTCTATCGCGACATGAAGACCTTTTTCATTATAAAGGTTGTGCAGACAACCCGATAATACTCAAACAATTTGGTTCACAAAAGAACCCGATATTCTTCATACCAATTGGTTCGCAAAGAACCCGATATATCTCAAGCATACCTCAGAACAAGTGACTTGTTTTCATGGTACTAGTAAAAACATCAAAACAGAGTACGAGTATTCATTACAGAAAACATGGCAGCAAGGACATTGTCAAGCAAAATTACATAAAAAGAAGATCCTAATGGAAGTGGACTTCAGCTTCGTACTTCTTTTGACACTGGGTGCCGTCATAGATCTTCACGTCGAACTTTGACGTGCCGATGTGGAAGTCGAAGGCCATAAAGAAGCCTTGGTGGATGTCGTGGTCTTCTGCAAATTGTGACCAGCCACCCCTCAAGTACTGCTCGCCGTCGCCGTCATACCAAACCTCTACCTCATATGGAGTCCCACTGCCAGACTGTTCACGGAGAACCGCTTCTCGCAGCTCCCGCCCATCCATGAACTTGGTGAAATTCAGCGGCAGGCGCTGAATTTCGCGGCACTGTGCCATAGCAATGCAGAAAAAAGAAAAGATTCGGGTAGGAGCAGCAGGAGCAGCGGAAGCAGCAGGAGGAGGGACGCTTGAACCTGGGGCAGCGCCAGTCACTTTGGGCTTATTTTTGCTCCCAGGTGGGCGACCGGGACGGCGCTTGGTTGGAACGGCCAGTGACGATCCTGCGGCGGCCGGAGTTGCATTGTTCTTGTTTTTGCTTCCACGAGGGCGACCTCGACCTCGGGGCGCCACCGGAGAGCCAAGGTTCAGACGGGAACCATCTGCATCAGCCATGTGGACAAAGGAAAAAGGAAAACCCTAGATGGAGGGAGAAGATGATGCGGCGGAGGAGGAATCTGATTAGGGTTTTTACCCTTGCTAGAGGGTGCTTTATTTATAAGCACGTATTATTGGGCCCCCATGCTAAAGCAAGGCCCGTAAACATATTTTACAATAGGAGTTAAATTCTGCACACAGCAGACGATAATACCAAAGAGACAAAACAAGAAGAGGAGACTGTGGTCGCATGATATGAAAACCTCGACTTGGACTCGGGGGCTTGCAAATAGTAGACGTTAACAGGAGGAAGAAGAACTGAACTTTGAGCCTATGCTTGGTTACAAGTATCCCAACATAGCCTCGGGGGCTACTCCCATCGGGAGCGCTGAGCGCGCACCCGATAGAGGATGAGACAATCAATAGTGCAGATGAAGAAAGATTGTCATACAAACTTCGACAACATAGTCGACAAAATATAAAGAGATTACTCCCATCGGGAGCGAAGAAGTTAATTTAAAGTCCGAAATTCTTTGATTTTATCAGTCAAAAACTTGGCTGCGACATAAGATTCTCAAGTTGCGTTATCGCAACGAAACTCGAATGCCGTGATTTATCACGAAGGTAAGACCCCGGGATCCGTCCTGTGTGGCCTGGTATATGCACATGGATGCGCTCTGCTGGTATGTATCCGTGTCTACAACGCGAAGAAAATCCTGGTGGACGCACTGGGTACCCTGAGAATCACTGGGATTCATTCTTTGTAAGTCCTAAATGCGGCAAAAGAGTGGATTTGACCGGTATCCCGAATTCAAGTCCAAGGGGATTGAATTTGAAGTAGGTGACAAGTATCTGTTCCGACAGTTAACTGACCTCTTGATCCATCAGAGTTGTCAGGCTTGTTCATCAAAACCCCTTGCGAAAGAATATCATGAAAATAAGTCGAAAGACCAAGTCGGAGATTTGAAGATAAGAAGAAGTCAAAGAAATGATCAAGTCAAAGATTTAAAAGTTAGAGATTCAACCCGAATCTGCAATTCTGGTAGAATCTCAGGGGCTACTGACAAGGGTATAGTTAATAGAGCCCATTAGTTGAGCACCCCTAAGGCCCGTATAGCTAGGACCAATTGTAATAATAGTCGAATATGAGTTCCTACCGTATGTCGATATTGTAATCTGTGTCGGACCCTACCCGATCCTCGAGACCTGGCCACCTATATAAAGGGGCCAGGAGGGGACGGTGTAGGCCAGATTGAAAGCAAGCCAGGTTAAACACCCAAGTTTACTTTCGACGCATACCTATTTCGACTAACTTTACCTTCGAGTTCATCCAACGCCCTATCTCCCCGATCCTAAGTCCTTCATCTAGGACATTTGTCGAGTTAACCCCTCGTCATTGACCTACTCTGCTTGATCAAATTAAAGAAGCCCAGAAAGGTCACGAGAGTATCAAAGGAATCAAGCGTAGGATGGGACGAGAAGAAGTACCCGGGTTTTCCATTGACTAGCAAGGTGTGTGCTATGGTATAATGGCCGCCTATGCGTCCCTAGCATCGAAGAGTTGAAGCATCTCATCTTGAAGGAGGCCCATGATACTCCCTATTCGATTCACCCAGGAGGCACCAAGATGTGCCAAGACTTGAAAGAGCAGTTTTGGTGGCATGGAATGAAGTGAGAGATAGCCTTTTATATTGCCCGGTGCGACATCTGTCAGTGTGTCAAGGCCGAGCACCAAAGACCTACGGGTCTGCTGCAACCCCTGAAGGTGCCCATGTGGAAATGGGAAGAAGTTGGTATGGACTTCATCACTGGCCTGCCAAGGTCAAACAGGGGACACAATTCCATCTGGGTCATAGTAGACCGTCTAACCAAAGTTGCCCACTTCCTACCCGTCAAGACCACCGACCGAGGTCAGAATCTGGTCGAGCTGTACATAAGCCAAATAGTGAGCCTACATGGAGTACCCAAGAGGATCGTATCTGATCGAGGGTCACAGTTCACCTCCCGATTTTGGGAAAGCCTACACAAAGCCCTTGGAACAAATCTTTCCTTCAGCACAGCCTTCCATCCGCAAACTGGAGGTCAGGCTGAGCGAGTGAATCAGATCCTTGAAGATATGCTCCGCGCCTGAGTCCTCTCATACGGAGCCAAGTGGGAGGACTGTTTGCCATTCGCCGAGTTTTCCTATAACAATAGCTACCAAGCTAGTCTTCAGATGCCCCCCTTCGAAGCCCTATATGGCCGTAAATGCCAAACCCCTCTCAACTGGTCGGAAACTGGAGAAAGCCAAGTGTTTGGCCCTAATATCATCAAGGAAGCCGAAGAACAAGTGCAGCTAATCCATAACCATTTAAAGGCCGCTCAATCTAGACAGAAGAGCTACGCAGATTCTCGACGGAGACCCCTTACCTTCCAACTGGGAGACTTTGTCTATCTTCGGATGACTCCACTCAAGGGTATGCAGCGTTTCCATGTCAAGGGCAAGCTTGCACCTCGCTACATTGGCCCATACAATATCCTTGAATGCCACGGAGAAATTTACTACAAGTTAGAGCTACCCCCAAAGTTGTCCGAGTTTCACGATGTCTTCCATGTCTCACAGCTACACAAGTGTCTCCAAGCCCCCAACAAACCTAAAACCTTCCAGGAGATTGATCAAAATTCCATTGACCTTAACCGTGACTTGACCTACCACGAGAGGCCAATCTGTATTTTGGAGAAAGATGTCCGTCTCACCCGTAGACGAAAAATCAACATGTATAAGGTCCAATGGAGTAACCATACCGAAGACGAGGCCACCTGGGAACGTGAAGATTATCTTCAGCGGGAGTTTCCCGAATTGCTCCACACTTAGCTACCGAATCTCGGGACGAGATTCTTTGAAGGGGGAAGGTCTGTAACACCCTGCTCTTTGTAAACCAATTTGAGACCAAGTTTCAATGTTTAAATTAGGGTAAATTAAAACTTTTGTTAGAATGTGTGCTTGTGTGCTAGGGTGTATGATTTTATGTGTGTATGCATGATTGCATGTGCATGTGTGGGTGTCATTTAAATCTTTTTTTTCTTTTCGGATTTCTTTTCTTCTTTAATTCTTGCAAGCTTTAGTGACCTAGGAGAATGACTTCAAACTTTTCAAAAACCACCCCAAGCTAGAATTCGAATAACATTTCAAATTTTTGCACGGGTTGACCTATCATTTCATGTGAACTCAGAATGTTTCTTTTTCTCAAGGTTAAACACTACCCTCCACACTCTAACCCTCCCATCTTGCTAATGCTGATTAGGACCACCCCAGGAAGAGCCCAAGCATGCTTAGCATTTGAAAATTTTGAAAGAAAGAGAGAGAGAAGGAGGCCCTAGCCATGCATGCCCTAGATCTCTCCAAGATCTCCCAACCTCTCTCTTTCCTCTCCACCACTCGCCAGGCGGGTGTCTGTACCCAGTAGACCGGAGCAGCCACGGTACGAGAATGATGTGGAGCTCTCCGGCCACCACCTGCCACTGCAAGGACCACGCCGTGACCGTCAAGATCTCCTTCATGACACCGCCGCTAAACCGCATCCCCGCCAGCCTCTCCAGCAAGCCCTAGGTGAGCAAGCCCTCTTCTCCAGCGAGGCCGCGAGGCAGCGCCGCCAGTTTATGGTCGTCGATGCTCGGGATGCATCGTGGCCGTCCGATCTAAATCGGGCGGGCGCGTACCCCTTCGGCTTAAGTGCCGGCACGGGTAGGCCGCCGATGGGCCAGCCCGGCTCGCGTCCGCAGAGGCCTGGGCGGAGTCCCGGCCTGCTACTTTTTTTTAGGAAATGCCCTATTATTTAGATTTACCTGCAAAGTTTAAAAATTCATATATATTTCCTTGTGCATTCAATTGGTGTGATTCAAATTTCTATAGGTAGCTTAAGTTATTACCTTTCAGATGGCACTGGTCCCATGTCTGTAGGATGTCTGTAGAGGAAATGATAATTTGTGGAGTTAAATTAGTCTCTTTTCAAACTTAAATGCAAATCTTGAGTTCTAGATACTGTTTTAGTGTGCATCCAATTTTCAGAAGTACCTTGATGTGATACCTTGCTTGACCAACTAGATTTGGTAATTTAGGACCTATAGTTTTGCAGTAGTAATTAATATGGCTATTTGTGTAGTTAGTCTTAGATAAATTATCATCTGCAATTGATTAGGAATTTCAGATTGAATCCAATTTCTTTGGATTGTGTTCTGGAAGAGCTTTCCAGAACACTTTAGTTCATATTTTTCTGATACTCAGAGAATATCTGAGAATTATTTTGGTGATCTAGTTGTAGTTTCTATTGTTTAATTCATAGAAATTAAACCCTAACTTGTTTTGGGGTGAGACCAACTTTGTTGACTTCCTAAGATTGTTGTCTACCTGCAAGTGTACTGATTGTGTACTTGGTCTATAGGACCACCTGCATGCTTGTTGGAAATGAATTGGTGTTGTGATTGCTTTATTTGAAAAAACCCTAGTTTCTAATAGGATTAACACAATAACTAAAATCTATAAAATCTTGGTTCGATTTCTAAAAATGTTTGTTTCTGATACTCTTTGATTTTGTGGTATTGAGTGATGAAATGTTTGTGACTTGTGCATGCATGTGTATTTATTTGTGTGTTATTATTTTTCCGGCGATAGAATCGAACGAGGAGTGTACCGAGGAGGGGGAGGTCTTTGAGTACCAGGAGGAAGAAGACCATGGACTAGCCAACCAAGGCAAGCCATCTAAACTTGATGCATATCTGAATCCTATTTACATACTTTGCATGTTTCATAATGGTTTATTAAAGTGCATGATTTTATATTGCTATAGTCCTTATAGCAATTAGTTGTTGGCTCAAGCTCCACGAGCCAAATTGTTATCATCCTTCGAGATGACCATTTGAACACCTATCCTTTACCCTTACAATAGTGGCTTGTTTATTAGCAGCAAAGCCTTTGGGAAACTTCTAGTGGAGCCAAAAACTCTAGGATTGGGAACACTCAAAGAAAGTTTCAAAAATGCTTTCAAAAACCTTGGAATAGTATCTACACCGCTGAAATGTTTTCAAAAATGGTTTTGGACAAATGGAGATGATCATGGAGGCTAAAGGAGTTGGTGGTTTTTCAATTGACATTGGTGATCACTAGGTATCCACCGAAACAATTTACCCATGCAACCACATCACCCCGGTATGGGACGGGGCTTAGTCCGAAGTTTATTTGCCTTAGTGCGGGGAGCCTCGCACTATATAAGGGTTTGTAGGACCCTGGAATTCGGGTTGCCGCAAGTGGTGGGCAACAGTGTAGCGGGCCTACCAATAGGCTACCTGTCCGAAAGACACTTGGGTTTCTCCTGCCTTGGCACTGGAACTATGCTCGTCGGAGGTAGACGGCCAGGGTTTGCCGGGGAGGTATACTCCACAGGGTAGGCACCCGTATTAAGGTGGATAGATGGAAGACTCTGTTCGATTATCCGAAACCCGCATACTTGTCTATGACGGTCTGTGGTGGTATCCCGGCGGATTTATCGAATCTTGTGGGTAAAGTGTACAACCTCTACAGAGTGTAAACCTATTCGAATAGCCGAGTCCTCGGTCATGGATGGTTGGAATGGTCGCTAAATAGCCCAATGTCAGTTTTGTTTTCAAAAGATGTTTTGGAAAATGGAGAAAGGCGCCGGGCGGAGTACTCGGAGGGTACTGCCGTGTTACGGCTATGGTTCGGAGTACTTGCAGGGTACTGCCGAGGAAATGAGGTGGTCATATAAGATTGACCTGAATTTATAAAGGGAGGTGGTCATGTTTGATTGACTACCGGCTCTCTCCGAAGAAATAAAAGAGTTCCCCCTTCCCTAGAGATTTTACAGAAATCTGTTTTCAAAAATTTCTTTTTCAACAAAGATATAGAGATGTCGTATGACATGCTATATCGACAAGAGAACCTATGTTAGTATAGAACAAACTAGATTAGAGCCTTTCACCTTGCTATAGCCAAACTGCATGTCAACACCTCCTCTTAGATGGTTTGCGAGTACAATTCCAAAATGTACTCACAGCTTTGTCCCTGGCTATTAACTTGGTCAGATTACGGTGAAGATTATGATGATGATGGTGAGGAGTTCGACGACGCCGGTGCGAACTAGGATCCGTCTCTCGGTCAGTCGCCTGTAGGGTAGAGGCATGACACGGGCTACCGACGCTACTTTCGTTTCCGCTACAATGCTTAGTGAACTCGCCCTGCGTGGCATTTGAATTTGGACAAGTGGCCATGTAAGACTAGTTGACACGTTATGTAATGGATGATGTACTCTGTAATGCCAGCTCTGTTATGTGGATTCATGACGGTCTTCCTGGGATCATGAATTGCATGCATAACGGGAATCCTGGGTGGTAAGCCCAGGTCCCCACAGTATAGCTAATAGAGCCCGTTATTTGTGTACCCCTGAGGCCCGTTCAGTTAGGTCCAAGAATAGTGATAGTCGAAATACGAGTCAATGTCGATATGGACACTGTAATATGTATTGGACCTGACCGGTTCCTTGAGACCTGGCCACCTATATATAGGGGCCAGGAGAGGCCGGCCAGGGACAGATTGAGAGCAAGCTAAGTTGACCACCACGTTTATTCTCAATACACGCCTCGTTTGACTGATCTTTACCTTCGATTTCATCTGATGCCCTATTCCCCCGATCCTAAGTCCTTCATCTTGGACATTTGTCGAGTCAACCCTCGTCAGTGATTGACTATGACATATTTTGTTGTGTTATAATTATCTGTATGACCAAGAAATGGAATGATGTTCAGTTGATGGATTTGCTAAATTGACATATTTTGTTGTGTTATGATTATCCGTATTTTGTTGTTGCTGTTACTTAAAAGCTAGGTACTACCAATTCCCCCTCTAGCCTTCTTTGGAAGCTGTCATGTCCCTTCTGTTCTTTGCAAGATTCAGAAAAGGCACCATTTTTGGTGATTCTTATGTGTTAGTTTTCGTGCAAAGCATTGATGTTCAATTGGTGGATTTGCTAAATTGACATGATCTAAGTACTCCAGCATCAGAAAAATAGTAAAATAGTGAATAATACACAGATAGTTGACATGATTGATAGTTGACAGTACTGAACCTATATGTTGATCACACAAATTTTGTGCAAGGTTTGAGAAGTGATTTGCTCAAGCATGGAAGGGCACCTGAGCCAGCAGTCAGACTAACCATCTACTTGGCAAGATAATATCTACTAGATCACATCAGAGAAATGAGAGAAACGTTCAAGGAATTGGTGTACAGTAAAAGTAAGAGAAGTCATGGAACTACACAAGAACCACAAGCACCAGTAGATATTCATACAAGTCATAGAACTAGACAAAAAACACAACCGGAAGCAGTGGAGTCTACTTGGCAAGAAGGAGAAGCAGATGAGGATACTTGGCAAAAAGGTGACGTAGATAATGATATTTTTTTGTGCTACAGTTGAGAGGTTGATGATCATAACTAAGTTCAGGACATAGTAGAGCAAGAGGATGATACTGGCCTGGAACATGATAATCTACAATTCACCAGAGAGCAAGAGCAACATAATAGAATCTAGCATATATATGCAAATTCAGAGAGAATTCATCGTATATATGCAAATTCAGAGAGAATTCAGATTTTGCATAGCTGTTACTTCTCCAGTTCAGGGGACTATTAGAGCTGCTGGAATTGATGGAAGGCAGAGAACAGCCTCCATTTCTTCAGTACGAGAACAACCTCCGCATAATCAGTAGCTTCCGCCCCCACTTCTCCAGCATTAGAACAGCCTCCTCCAGATCTTCCCAGATCCTGATCCCGATCTTGCCAAATCCGCAGTAAGGAGAACCCGCTTTCAACCTCGCGGCCATGTCCCCTGCGTGGCACCAGCAGCGTTGTGGTACTCTAAAATCTTGGTAGGCGAGCGGGAGCATGAGCTTGAAGAACAATGGGGGAGAAGAGAAAGGTTATGTGGACGAGGTATGCCACTTGGCAGCCATGGTGGCAAAGCAATAACGGGGTATCCTGCCAAGTGGAGCACCGAGTCGTCACCATAACGGAGATATTTGTGTTCAAACAATTCCAACCGGTCTTATTTAGGCTATTCGAATTTGACCCAGAAATGACCCTCTCAGTGATTGACCTCACGAACTCGCGGTACCGCAGAGTGATTGCAGCGAAGAAAGGCACTGTGAACCTATGGCAAGGAACTTGGTAAACGCAAATTGATTTCTCTCGTGGCCGGCGCCTCAGGTCAGTCATGTGTGTTCGCTCAGCCTCTCACCATAACAGATGCAGCCCACGGGGCGCGGCCCGTCGGCCACCACCCGGCCCACATCCTCCCCAAGACCCCAAGACTCCAATCCCTTCGTTCTTTTCTTTCAGCAAACCCTATACATCGCCCGTTCGCATGCGTTAATGCGCATCGCTAACGGGAGCGATCGTTACGGGCCGGCCTATTTGACCTGGTGCTGGTTACTTTTTTCTTTTTTCCTATTCTTTTCTTTTTCTGTTTTTTGTTTCTTTTGTGTTTTTCCTTTTCAGTTTTCAATTTCTGAAATTTAAAAAAAATTCAAATATAAATTTTGAATAATTTCAAATATGAATAAATTTGAATTTGAACAAATTTCGGAATTGAATAGTATTTAAATTTAAACAAATTCAAAACCTGGAAATTTTGAAATTTGAACAAATTTGGGATTTAAACAATTTTTGAATTTGAGCAAATTTAAATTTTGAACAATTTTCTGATTTGAACAAATTTCAAATTTAAACAATTTTTGGATTTGAACAAATTTCAAATTTGAACAATTTTCAATTTTAAACAAATTTCGAATTTGAACAATTTTCAGTTTTGAACAAATTTCTAATTTGAATAAATTTGGAATTTTCATGTTTGAACATTTTTCAAATCAGAACATTTTTTAAATCTGAACATTAAAAAAACAGAACGAAGCGAACCAGTCCGAACGGAAAAAGAAGAGGCTAGCGATCGAATGGGCGGGTGGGCCGGCCCACCATGCGGCGCATTCAGGCGGAGGTCCGCTCGCTCCCGCACTGAAGCGACAACTAGGAGCACCCTTTTCTTTCTGTCTCTCACTTCCACCGCACCTCCGTGCGCCGCCGCATCTCGGCATCTCTCTTCCGCTTCCCGGCCAGCTCCTGGGAAATATCCTCCGTCGCACCATCCGATCTGACCGCCGCTTCCTCGGTTCCTCCTCCGATCTGACACCAGTCGCTTTCTCCTCTCCCCTTTGTCCAGGCCAGCTGCTAGGTTTAGTCCTCGGTAAGTCTTCGACCATGCTCCTTTCCCCTGTCCAGTGTCTCGGAACCACCACCGATATTTCCATCCTTTCTTCTGGGCTCCTCAATGAAAAGATTAGCCGTAAGGAGTGAGAACTGCATTTGTTTGTAGTGTGTTGGTTTATTCAGTTTTCGTGTTCAAATTGTCTCGCTCGTAGCTCAATGCTTTAGGTGCTACTTTTAGGTGAGCTATTAACACTCTCATTTGTTAATGTCATTCAAAAACAGAAAGGGCTCATGTCAATGTAATCTGTGTTGTTGCTAGCTACGTGCTTTCAGGATGTATATGGTTCTCCTGCCCGTGGTTGCTATGTTCAATTGATCAATGATCATCACTTTGTGAGTGAATTGCAGTATGATGTCTTGAAATTTGGTAATCCAGCTATCGATTCTTTTTCATGCTTCATGTGCCGCATGTAGCTGGAGCTTAGCTTGATTCTGGCATATCTCTTGACCTCCCTTGGAAATTCATTTTGACGGTAAGGGTTCAGTTTTAGAAGCAAGTTAGTCATCTATTTGGAAATGTATGTAATGGTTTGCATTTTGGTGCCAGCCTCTTGTCACATCTTTTTGGAACGGAAGGAAATTATATCCCTTTGTTGCAGGCTGCAGCCAAGTGCAAGGCAAAGCCTATCTCAGGTACCTCTCACTCGAGCAATATGTGCTTGTATTGTCTCAACATGGTAATTACCTCATGATGATTTACTGGCTGTTTCCTTATTTGCTGCTGCCAGTTTTTGATGGAGTAATTTTTTTTATGATCAGCGTAGTGTAAAGTGTGTGTATGACCCAACCAAAATATTCAGTATGCTTTTTTAAAATGGTTAAAATATATGTACTCCCTCCGACCCAAATTACTCTTCATTAGTATGGATGTATCTAATTCTAAAATGTGTCTAGATACATCCATACTAGCGAAGAGTAATATGGATCGGAGGGAGTAGAGTTTTCTGCAGTGATACATAAGCTAGGTATAATGGGTTAGACGTTATGAAATAATTTGTAACTGATGTATTTATGTGTACAAACACAGTGCTATTTCATGGCAGTCTGTACATGGGTTTATACATGGTTCGAAGGCATAAAACTCTCTCTGATGAATGGATTGAAAACAAACAAAATTTCTTAGATCATGCCTTCTCTATTCCCGGTGCAGCTGAAAGGGACAGCATCATGTTCCTATGTTGTTAATTTCTTTTACGGATAGCTCATGCTATTTTAGGTTGTAATAAAATAATGTTAATCCAAAAGGCCTATGTGTGAAGCATATTCATCTGCTGAATGCTGACATGTTGAATAAACCCTACTCTGTATTTCTTCAGTTTCCGGTTTAGGTGTCCACTTTTTTCGTCAGTTTCGTCAGACATTAGAGTTAACGTTTTTTTTTCTGTCAGAGTTTTCGGCTCCAGTTTTAGTACAACAGATCGGAGCGAGTCACGGTACTGCTGTTGCTTTCGCATTAGCTAAGCGGTCACACAACACCACAAGAGATGGTATAGAGGTGAGTGTTATAGGTAGACTTGCATAGCTCGACTATGCTTGTTTCCTTAGAGCTGCACGCACGCTTGTTGATAGCTCTGACCCCAGCTGCACTACCTAGCTAATCTAAGCCGCTGCTACTTAGTTCCACTATGGGGTATTTACTGACCCCATACATTTCACCGTGGGGTATTTTTCTTAAGTCAACAAATAAGTCCACATCTCATAACCTAGTTCTCATCCATCTACTTAGTTCAGCTTAATGCAAGGAGAGAAGACTTACCTCGGCAACTGAGGCACCTCGGTTGGACTGGGCGGCAGCGCTGCTTGAGTGGAGTCATGCCGTGTGGGAGGGGCAGCGGCACAACTCCAACCTCCCGGGGAATGACGCATCGGTGGAGGAGGGCAGAGCCTGGTTGGCAGCATAGAGAAGGTAGATAGTTAGAACTATTCTGAGACACCGAGAGGGGTGGTGAGAGAACCATTGATACAAGTTGCACAGCATGCTATTCAGTTTTTTCTTTTGAGAAACAACTTGCTCTTCACAGAGGAACTAGGATGTCTGCCTCGTGTTGCATCACCTCTTTTGCAAACTACGAGCGATGGGTCCAGCCTTTTGAAGTATATATATGGATTGCATAGCCCTTTCCATCAGTTAGTACTTTTGGTTGCGTTGGCTAGTGATGAAGCTTGACACATCCCAATAGATGGGCCGGTACGAGGCGGATCACGATCCATGCTTAGTATATAATATGGTCTCGGACTAAAACACATGATAGGTTAGGCTTATGTAACACACGTGACCCACATTGCGAGC
Organism: Dactylis glomerata; assembly: GCA_007115705.1. NCBI lineage: Eukaryota > Viridiplantae > Streptophyta > Magnoliopsida > Poales > Poaceae > Dactylis > Dactylis glomerata. The sequence continues at coordinate 2,541,514 of QXEO01002107.1, read as the reverse complement.
ACAGAAAAGCCCATCGTGGTGGGATTTTTGTCCATTGTTCCATGTGGTCCGAGGCTCCGAGCTTGTCCTCTCAGAATGTCTTATGATATTACCAGTTTACTAGAGCTACCTAAATGCTTTCGCTTGTAAACCTTGTCAAAAATGGAGACTGAATCAAATATACCCTAGAAAGATACTAAATCAAATTTATACCTTTCAATAAGAGTGGCAAGAGAAAGATAGAGTTTGTCCATCCAAATGCCTTAAAAGATGAAGATTCACGCGCCCCAAAAGCATAACAAACTGGTTCACGATGCACACGGATACATAGTACTGTGCACCAGATAGCCATCAATAATGTTTGTTTGGAAGAATAGTACTACCTCCGTCCCAATATATTAGATGTTTTGGTAGGATTTTTGGGATGAAGGAAGTATTTGTTAGTAGATTTTTAGCCTACGAAAACATCTTATATCTTGGGACAGAGGCAGTAGTTATCTGTAGTGTTTTAATATTTAAATCAAATTTAAACTAACAACTTCAAATTTATCGTAAACTAGTCAGACACCCATGCCTTGCCAGAGGCGACAAAACGATGTACAGTGAAACTCTCAATCACGTCATTAATTTAGATGATTAATGAAGATTCACAAGTCAGCTCTTCAACGGAGAGGGATCCTCTGACGTGCCCAACCCTGCCATTCCCTGACGTTGGCTCACTGACGGGTAGGTCCCACGTTCTTTGTGGCCCACATATCAGTGTCTCTAATGTCAGATTTTGGTACGTCAGAGGATCCGCTTCCCTCTTCAACTGGTGAACATTTCCTTCTCTTAATAGTACTATTCACACACGTTGTGACTCATACATTGTGTTTTTATGTTGATTTTTTCATTGAGGGTCAATGCGAACATAATTAGTTGTATACCAAACATAAATTCCATATAAATAGCATGTCTGTATATATATGCGCACTCATATGTGCTCCATACAGGTGAATTAATTCAGAACAGTTGGTAATACAGTTTCTTTTGTTCATAGTATTGTTCTTATTTCAGTTGTTAGATCCTAAATGCTTACCAAAGGGAGGAGAATTTCTGGAAGGGGTGAAGACATCTCTGCACATTATGCATTTGGGCCACATGAGGATGATGCAATTATTAAACACCGGCTTCTGACCAGGACCACAACTACCAGGGGTGAACCACCTCTAAAGAAGCTCCAGAAGAAGTTTATGTCCTTCGCCACTGAGATAGAGAAGGATGCAGACAATACAAGTGACTGTGAGAAACTGTACAAGGCCTTTCTACAGGAAATTAACACTTTTGAGCTGCCTCTTCTGAAAAGCAAGGCTGTAGTTGATGCAAACCTTAGGGAGAAGGAGAGCTTCAATGAGCTGCAGGTAGAGATCCAGCAACAAATCTTGCAAGCTCAGACTGATATCGAGGATCTCAAGAAGCAACTTGAACAGAGCAAGATTGAGAGGCAGCACAAGGAGGAGTGCGAAGCGATCAGAAAACTGATTTCTTTGCAGCCTCCATGGTCAAAAACCGAGAAACTCATTGCTGATCTTGAGAAGGAGATAGGTAATTTGGAGGCTGAGAGTGCAGCATGTGCAAGGACGTTAGAGCTTCGGAAGAAGCAGTTTGCTCTTCTTCTCCATGTGGTGAGTTTATGGTTGATGTTATCTTTTACTTCCACACTCACGTCTATCCTCCACCTATGTAATGTGACCCATAGGATATCAATTGAAATATCCTCACTTTGTGATAAGGTTAAAATGTGATACTTTCCCTGGCTCTATTTTCCACAATACAGCACAATTCTTAGCATGGTCATCATATATGGCCAATTACTGAATTTTACATCAGCACTCACCAAGGTTTGGGTTAAGGGTAGGAGATGCGGCGATTTCTCCTCAATTGTATGATACCACTAAAGCTCATTTAATCATAGTTTCAGAACTGCAACGCTAAAGTAGGCTTCTTCATTTTTACAATCAAATCATGACTGGATCCAGAATAGTCTTAAGCATCATAAAAAAAAAGAATAGTCTTAAGCAGGATGCCTGCTCTAATGCCGTACCTGTTACAGGTTGAGGAATTGCAAATCTCTATCGAAGATGAGCAAAGGAGCATAGCAGGTGAGCTGAGAGCCGCTGCTGAGGAGCCAAAGATTAGCATGGAGGAAGTCAGTGGCAGCGGTGCTTCAGATGCAATGGCTGAGGACTGACTGATCAATGATCCTGTACCACCAGTGAGTCGAACAGTCTCATCTTTCTAGGAGATTACCCTTTCTGTGATTGATGTGTTCTTTCAACCGTCAGGTGCAATCTCGACGGTGAAGTTGTTTCCTTGTACAGTATGTTATATGAAGAAGAAACACAATATATCATGGTGTAACGTCTTCTCATCTGGATTCAAATTTGTAGCGTGATTCTTACCGATATCGCGTAGTCAACAATGCTGTCTCTTTTTAGTAAAAATGTGAGGTGTATCTGTATAGTGAACCCAAACTGAGGTGTCGGCACTACTCGACCGTCATTTTTTTAAAGACACCCAAAAGGTCATCTTATATCTTGTACGGAGTATATATCAAGGAAAACAGACCAAGGTAGCTAGCAATTACACATGTTTGAGAGACCAACGATGGCCCATTGCATGTGAGACGCTTATATAGAGCTCAAGTATGAGAGGAATTCAACTTTGTCATGGTCGAATAGGGACCATAGACACCAAGGGCTTGTTTGGTTTATGCCCAAAGTTGTCCTGTCAAAGATTTGGCTAGCCAAAATTTTGGTTGATGTTTTGCTTGCCAATGAATTGGCCAACATTGGCTACAAAAATGAACTAGAGTTGGTAATGAGACATTGGCATGCTAAATAATTGGCAGCCATCCAAACATACACCAACTCTTTGGTCATAGCCAATAAATTGGTAAGGTATAGTTTGGTCACAATCCAAACATGCCCAATAATCCACTAGTATGGAATATCTGAATATGGTAATCTCACAACTAGGATATATAGCTTGCCACGCCAAGCTAGAAGAACAACGCCCCTGCTGTCCATCCTACTGGCCAAAGTACGTACTCCCTCCGTTTAGAAATACTAGATTTAGATGTGCGCTTTGGCGCACGATCTTGTTGAATCTAAACCAATTTAGCTAATAAATGTGCAAAACATAAATACGTCCAAATGATTGAATCTAAACCAATTTAACTAATAGTGTACAAAACACAAATTGGAATTGATGCATGTTCCCATGAAATTCGCACTGTTTTACATTTTACATAACATGATAAAAAACAGGAATAACAGCTCAGAACCACCACACCATTATAACAAAATTTAATTTATTCTTTTATATCATAATATGAGAAAAGAAGCACACCAAGATCGAAGTACAAAAAACTTGAAACCTTTACGCCACACACCCAACCATAAAAGTTATCCTTGATATAACCTAAAGTGACATTAATTATTTGGATCAAACCAATGTAATTTTAGCTCTATAAATAATTTGCTCTGTGCTTATAGTATAAAGCCAGAGCTGTTGTATCTCTAAAGAAAACGACTAACAGCGTGTGCCTCCACGGACTAATACCCTGGGAAATAAATACAAATCACGCTGTGAGAAAGAGAAAACTCCTATGAAGTTTTAAGAACATCAAAAAGTGCCGGAATAGTATAAACGTTAAACATCCAAGACACTATATCCGCTCTTGATTCAGGACGGCTTCTTCTTGGGAGGTGATTCAGCCCGAGCCTTCTGTGCCAGCAGCCTACGCCTACAAATATTTTACAGAAATGTTGAATCAGCATGTACACGTAAATACACCACAGATTTACTGAATGAAATATCATAAGTGGTCACCAAGCAGACCAAATTCTATCTATCAATACTACCAAGTAGCTTAAATTGTAACCAGCGCAAACTATGTTTATAAGAAATCAAGCAGTGGTCTTTTACTGATAGTTATATGCAAGTAATCTGTGTTGGTTCTCAAACAACACAAACCATACATGGTCAACATAGTCATAGAAGGGATTTTTTTCACAATGTACAATATCACACAGGTTAATGGTTGTTTTTTGAAGAACTTGTGCCACAACTAATCTGAACCTGTAAACCTTTCATCTTACCTCTTCAAATTCAACCTGACTCTAGGACATCTTTAACAGCAACAACAACAAGAGGTGATTCCTGGAACAAATCTTTCTTGATGGACGAATCAGTAAGACTTGTCATGGCTGCGGAAAACCCCAGAGGATATTTAGACTTAATCAAAGTAATAGTTGTCAGTCTAGATGAACTAAGACACCAAGAATTGATCAAGTGTACCTATATCCAGTAGGTTTCGCGAGATGGCGGTGTCAGCAGGGCAGCAGTCCCATAAATACTCTGTAAATAATATAGCATGAGTAATCAAACAGTAGCCAATGTGTAAAAATGGATAACAATTATAATAAGCAGTAGTCACCCTTTGGACCTATCATCTTATTCTTGGAAAAAATAAAACAAACCTACAAAAGCATATAGCATACTCACAATAAATAAATATCATCTTAAGCATCCAAATGTAAGAGCACACAAACTGACAATGCACACCTGAACGTGTCAGGTGGCCAGCAGCCGTGCCGTTACCATCATCTATACCACTGGCAAATCAAAGCTTGCAGCAAGAGTGTGCATTAATGTACAATACCCCAACGTAAGATGCATTTGCAGCCAACCAAAATAAACAAGTGCTATTTCTCCTCCTAGATTAGTACCTTGTTTTTCTCTGCTGAAATGGCCACATTTCCCTCCATGTATGCCATATGCATCCTAACAGTTTATAGAAATACCATACCAAACATTCAGTCTATGTGCATAGTGAAATACTCAATATTAAATTTTAACTCTTCAGCTTGCTTGTACCTTCTAGGGCAGATTAACAACGGCTGATTAGTCTAGAATTCAACCTCCAGCTCAGAATTCTGCAAGCTACCAGAGACAAATAACTGAATATGAGATGCATAAAACAAATATAATAGTAGATGAAGACCTCAAGGTATGCATTCTATATAAGGAAAAAAGATAACCACATACAAATTCATGCATTTTCTATATAAGGAAAAAGATAACCACATACAAATTCTATATAAGCATTTACAATCAACATAGATAAATAATTATGTTTCTTATTGAAATAATAGAAGCACCTTGATACCTTTCGATCATGATCATCTAATTTTTCCAAGAAAAAATATAACAACCTGCAGCAAGATGAACACATTTCTTAGAAGGAGCTGAACAGAGCAAAATGCCAGGCCATGGAGGAAAGAGTGCCACCAGTGCGGCCTTTTGTGAGGATTACGTAGTAATATTTATCAGTGGTTTGAAAGAAATTACCATGCCATTTTTTGGTGAGGATTACGTAATATTTATCAGAACATATTTGGCAAACAAAAAAGTACAAGAAGAAAAATACAGTGGACAAACCTCATCAGCATTTCTTCTTTTGGGTTGCACACCTGGTCAGAGCACATGACACCATTAGCCATGCTGCTCCGCTGCCAAATGTTCCACCAATATCACCAAGAGTAATGCAAGGAAGCGGGGAGTGGTCATCTAAGCCTGGCAACTGCACAATGAAACCTGAAATACAGATGTACATGAGCAACAGTTCGCAGAGGAAAATGTCACCATAAGCAAAAGGCTCTACCATGTATGCCATAGTCTTTCCCTTCCGTCATTATAGCACTTCAAAATCAAAGATTTTGGTCCATGTGAGCATCTATCTGTGCACAATAGAAGCACCAGATACACATGCAAGTTCATAGTTGACTGCTAGTTCTCTAGCACCATCGCAGAGATGAGAGTAGATTGGATACTCCAGATTCACACGCTTCTAATCACTACATAGACCAAGAGTAAAATCCCCAAATCATCTCACCCATTTCACTTGACAGAAGTAAAAAGATCCAAGAACACAGACCTGTACAGCAGTGGGAAGCTCAGCGGTGCCTAGCGCACAAAAATCATGAAGAACACGAGGAGGCGGCGACCTCCCTTCACAGCAGCAGCGACAGATCCTCTTCTGCCTGGATGCAGACATATGTTGTTTCTATTCAGTTTGCAACCTGATTAATCCCTGTAAATAAAAATCCAGAACTTCCTGAAACAGAGGAGAACTATAGAACATTTAGGAAGCTGCTAACACAAACACAGAGAAGCACTAAGGGAAGCTACTGAAAAAATTGCAACAAAGGTCAAGCGACAATGTTTTCAACATACAAGACCACGTCCTAATCTCTAATATATCTCCCTCAATCTAATTTTAGCCATATTTTCAATGAAAGAGATAAGATGCAGTATCTTCCACACAGAGAAAGTCCACTTTATGAACAAACTTTGCATCCTTAAAAAGAATTTGTCTATAGAGCAAACGTCATACAAGTGAACACTATAAAGTTATCTGGTTTCAAAGTCCAAGCATTCTCTACCTGGTATGGAAATTACCATGCTTTTGCACATTTTTCCTAACCATTCTATTTGCCATATAGCACAAAATATAATCATTTGACAGTGAGCGATCCGTCTCAAACCTCATGGGATCAAAAGTTGTGTGCTTGCAAGAGACTTGGAACCACTACATGTACAGCCCCAAACGAATAAATTTTCATTCTGCAATCATCTCAGAGATCTATCAATCATTTCACATGGACTTCCTTGCTCCAAAGACGTGGTGTTCTGATACAACGCAGACCTCGGTTAATCTATCAAGGAACAGACCATGTTTAAGTACAGTGCACAAACTGAGGTTTAAAATGCAGACATATTGACCTGAACAGGCGAACAAATGTTTTATATCTAGGACTGTATGGGAAGCCAAACAATCCAATCAGGAAAACAGTGCTCATAAAACCACAACATGGTAATATCAGAAGATTTGTATCCATTCAAGCAATGCATTGCCTATACTACTATCTTTTTGCCTCCTGTGATAGAGACATGGTTACAGATGAGCTTTAGTTGGAACAGCTGAACAAAATGGAAATGAGAGGTCACCTTTTGATAGAGACATGGTTACACAGGAACAACATATATAATGATCGACCAGATCTACAGATAGATACATCTCCTCTAAAATTCTGCTAAGAAACAATCTTCAAAGGCACGCTGACCTGTGTAAAAGAAGAAAAGGAAACAAGTCATGTGTCAGTAGAAAGAATACATTCCAGAAAAGAAAATCCAGAACGAACCAAGAAGCAAGAAGGCAAAACAAAAATAAGGCCCCAAAATTGAAACAGAAAGAGCCTGGCGCCTGGGGCGCCTCATCCCCACGACGCCGTCCCCGAGCCACCGCCCGCGCCGCCATCCCCAGCCGCCCGCCGCACCTTCCTCCCCTGCAACGCCGTCCCCGAGCCGCCGTCCCTGATACGTCTCAAACGTATCTATATTTTTTGATGCTCCATGCTTGTTTTTACACCATTTGCTTAGTGTTTCGTTACACTTCGTGGCATTTTTATGCATTTTCCGGAACTAACCTATTAACGAGATGCCACGGTGCCAGTTCTCTGTTTTCTGCTATTTTTGTGTTTCAGAAAAGTTACACAAGAAATATTCTCGGAATTGGACGAAATAAAAGCCGAACGTCCAGATATTAAACAAAGCTTCCAGAACACCAAAGAGGAGACGGAGCCGAGCCAGGGGGTGGTCTCACCACCAGGGGGCGCGGCCCAGGGTCTGGCCATGCCGCCCTATGGTGAGCCCCACCTGGTCCACTTCTGGCGCTGCCCCTTCGCCTATAAAGACCCCCCGACGGGAAAAACCTAAAGACCCGATCAATTTTCCAGAAACACATCGCGATCTGCCGTCGTCGTCGACCCGAGATCGAGAGGGTCCAGAAGCTCTTCCCGGCACCCTGCCGAAGAGGGGAATTGCCACCGGAGGTCTTCTTCATCGCCATGCTTGCCTCCGGCGCGATGAGTGAGTAGTCTACCTTGGACTATGGGTCCATAGCAGTAGCTAGTTGGTCGTCTTCTCCACCATGTGCTTCATGTTTAGATCTCGTGAGCTGCTTTACATGATCGAGACTACCTTTATGTAATTCTACATGTTGTGTTTGTTGGGATCCAATGAATATTGGTGTTATGATTGAGTTGATGTGCTGAATATTATATTATGTTATCTCTATGTTTTTTATGATCTTGCATGCTCTCCATTGTTAGTAGCTATCTTGGCCGAGTAGATACTAGTGACTCCAAGAGGGGGTATTTATGCTCGATAGTTGGGTCCATGCCTCTATTTAATCTGGGGGAGTGACAGAAACCTCTAAGGTTGTAGATGTGTTGTTGCCATTAGGGAGAAAACAACATTCTTATGTCCAAGGGCATATGCTTTGTTTACATTACACACTTTGCTTAAGCAGTTATCTGTTGTTCGCAACTTAATACTCGAGGGGTGTTCGGACGATATCCCCGCGAGTGGATTATTAGTCATAGATGCAGTTGGATGGCGGTCTATGTATCTTGTTGTAATGCCCAGAGTAAATCTCATAGTGATCCTCTCGACATATGCATGTTATCTTTATTCTATCAATTGCCCAACTGTAATTTGTTTACCCAGCATGTCGTTATTTATCTTATGGAGAGACACCACTAGTGAACTGTGGACCTCGGTCCAATTTCCTTTATATTGTTATCACCTATTTACTTTACTCGCACTGTTTACTTTCTCGTATACTACTACTATTTTCCACTCGATACGCTCATTTCTTTGTTTACAGCAAAGCGGTGAGATTGACAACCTCATCGTAAGTTGGGAGCAAAGTACTTGGTTGTGTTGTGTGCAGGTTCCGCGTTGCAGCTGGCAAAGCAAAGCACTGGACGAGACGCTTTATAAATTGTCCAGAGCTGTCGCGAAGCTAGCCAGCATCACCTTCTGGAGTTTGGCTTTTTCCTGGACCGACAAACCTTGGTTTCTTACTGAGGGAAAAACTTGCTGCCGTGCTCATCATACCTTCCTCTTGGGGTTCCCAACTGGACGGTGACTTACATCATCAACACCGTGCCGCATCAAGACATTTTTCTGGCGCCGTTGCCGGGGAAAAAGAAGACTTTTGCAAGGGGAGTTTCGCACGCACATCCTTTACTTTGTTTTAAGTTTTGCTTTACTTTATTTTTACTTGCATCATTTTATCAAAAACACAAAAAATTTAGTTTCCTTTGTAGTTGTTGCTTTATTACTTCTAGTTCATTATGTTGTTCCCTAAGTACGTTTTGGAGGACCTCTCAGTAGGTAGTGGTTCTATTATTGGGAAAAGTAACATCAAGGAGTTCTTTAATCATATTAGTATGCATAAAGATGTTGAGGAAAAGTCTTTGGCTAAGCTTGCTCCTAGTTATGAAGTTGCTTCTGCTTATTTAGTTCACATGTTGGAAGCTAGGTTTGCTAGCCTTAATCCTTTTATGCAGCACATGTTTCTTAAGCTTCATGATATTGAAGATCCCAAAAAGAAAGTTTTTATCTTGGAAACTTTGCGTAGAGAATTTAGAGATGTTGTCATTGAAGCTAGAAAAGTTATTAAGCGATTTAATAAGCTTGGCTCGCATATAAAGGTTGTTAGTACAAACAATGAAGAAACCCAAGTACCAACACCTAGTAAACTCTTGGGATTATATGAAGCTTTTGAAAATAATTTTGATTGGATCTGTCCTGCAAATCTTTTTAGTGAATTGAGTGAACCAAAGCGTGATCACAAGGGGTCTTCAAAAACTTATGTGGATGAAATATAATGCCTTATTGAAAAGACTTCTACAGTTGATCTTAATGCTTCTTTCGAAAATACTTGATTCGCACTTTCTGCGCCTAGCTCAAAGGCGTTAAAGAAAAGCACTCTTGGGAGATAACCCAATGTTTTTACTTTCAGTTCTTTTTCTTTTATTTGAGTCTTGGAAGTTATTACTACTGTAATGACCTCTCCTTATCATTTTTATTTCGTTTTTGTGCCAAGAGAAGCCTCTAATTTGAGTGAGGTAAGATTTGGGGATGTTACTGTCCTGAAACAGATTTCAGTGCTGCACCGTAAAAATTCGTAAAAATTATCAGTATATCTTTTGGACCTGCGATTTCTTGTGCATATGCCCCAGGTTATATCCAAACTTTCATTAGTTTAACACTTTTTTATTTGAGCAACAGAAAACCCTCTAAAAATTCGTCCTTTGTCAGCTGTTCTGTTTTGACAGATTTCTGCCAATATTTGTGTTTGCCGCTCGATCGCTTTCTTTTTGAGTTCTTTTGATCACGGAACTTTTGGGGAAGTTGCTACAGTAGTATATGCTTTATATGTGGTGGTTTTGAGTTGAAACCTGAAGCAAAAAGGGTTGATTCAATGTTATCTTACACTAATGTTGCTAATAGAATTGTGTTGAGTTTTGTATGAAGGAAGTTTTCAAGTGTAGGGAGGAAAATGATGAGATGAGTTGATGAATGGACAAAAGCTCAAGCTTGGGGATGCCCACGCACCCCAAGAAATATCCAAGAGTTACAAGCGTCAAAGCTTGGGGATTCCCCCGAGGCACCCCTTCTTCATCGGCAAAAATCAGGTCACCTTTCAACACACTATATTTTTATTGCTTTATGCACTATGCGTTTTTCTTGGAGCGTCACTTATTTTAGTTTTCAGTTTTCTTTAGTTTTGTTTGCTGCAATAAATGGTTGGACCCCAACAAATTTCTTTTGGAGAAGTTGGCTTGCGTTTCATTTGCTAAGAACACTCTGTTTTTCACTCTTATCGTTCAACGAGTGTTTTCTTTTTTTGCTACTGCGTTTAGTTTTCGATGTTCGCCTTGATTTGTGTTCAGATCTTGTTACATATTTGCATCAAGGTATATTTTGACCTCTGGTCCATGTTGGTTTTCATCAAAAGAGTTGTTTTAAAATTGTTCGAATGGTGTTGGAAAAGAGAAAAAGTTTCATGCAAAAAAGTGGTACAAAAAGGAGCTTGTGTAGACTGCGGCCTAGGCTTTTGCATGTCGTGCTTGATGTCTTTTTGATAGTATGCTTAGTAGTTTTGCTGTAGCATGACTTGTCTCAAATGACTGAGATTGCTTAATGAGCCTTTTTAAAAAATCATGCGTTGTTTTTTTTATTTGGAAGCATTATTTTGGTTTTCTCCTTGATGCTTTATTTGGGTTGACTTGGCGCATGCTCACACATGTTAGACTCATACAAAGTCGCCATTGCCTCTATGATCATTTAGTTTTTGACTTGTGATGCCATCTTATGCTTCTTTTAATGTTGCTCTGTCGCCTTGCATGATTATGGCCGTTATTGCTTTCTTAGTTGGTCGCTCCCAGTCTTTTGCTAGCCCTCATTTTGTACTGAGTATGAGCTCTACTCGTGCATCCAACTCCTAAAACCCAAGTTGTTCCAATGTGTCCACCATACATACCTATTAGAAATTTGCTATTCCAAAGTACATTTGACTTGCTTTTATCTATCCTTCAAATTAAACTCTTTTTGGTGTTATGCAAAAATTGGTCAGTAAAGCTCTCACGAACCTGATGGCACAGTTTACTTTTCTCGCTTTAAAATTTTGACATTGTGGATCTCTTATGTTGAGTTGTTATGCTTGCAAGTTGTAAGTTGGAAATTAGCCCAGCCATGCCGTCATGGGGCAAGCTTTCAACATTGCACTACCTTTCATTTGAGTTGATATCGTGATCTTTTGTTTATGGATACTCGCGATGTGAAATAAGTTGGGAATCTTGCAGGATCATGGAGTTTTTATATGTGTTAGGGAAACGCCTGGGCCGCTAATCTAAGCCATGCATAATTCATGGTGGAAATTTACAGCGTGCCCATAGTGGATATTCGACGATGCATCTCGCAATAAAAAGTTATACCAATGGTAAATAAAAGAGATGTCGAGGTGTTTATTGTCTGTTTGTCTTGTCATTTTGATGTGGGCTTGTTCCATGTCATCGAGCAGGAGGTACCTCATTGGCGGTTCTCGATGATACACATATATTTACAATGACAAGAGCTTGCTTGGGACTCTAAGTCGAGTAGCATGAGGTTTGGGTATTCGTACTTCACGGGACACGAGGTTTTCAACTTATGATTTGTCAAGCATATGCTTCATAATTGTACTCGCATTAACTCTAACCATTCAAGATGCCTATGATGGGGGCAATGAGAGCTCAAAGCTAGTAAGTACCATAATTTTTGAAGGTTTATAAAACTTGCAATCACTGCTTCCCTCCACAAATGGCCTTTCTTTTACTTCTATGTTGAGTCACCACCTTCTATCTTTATGCACCGTCTAAGAGAGCATAGTTGTCATTCTTAGTATAATGTGCATTGTCCCAAAGTTTTCATTGATTGATTCATGATGTTGGTTTCACTTGTTTTTAAATTGAAGGTGTCCTATGCATTTATGTTTTTCTATTCCATAAAGGACAAGCTGAAAACCATTTGCTATGTTTTCCATATGATTCGAACACACACTTGATTTTCATTGTATCATTTTCATGATCTTTCGTTTGTGTTCTTTCTCATGTTATAACATGGTTGCTAAGTTTCTTCTATCAAGATTATATCTTTCATGCCCATGTTTTAAGTCCTTTTGATCTTAGCACACAATGCTTACATAGATGGTAAGATTGTGTAGGTGCATGTCACCTCAAAAATTATTTCTTTTGTTATCACTTACCTACTCGAGGACGAGCAGGAGTTAAGCTTGGGGATGCTGATACGTCTCAAACGTATCTATAATTTTTGATGCTCCATGCTTGTTTTTGCACCATTTGCTTGGTGTTTCGTTACACTTCGTGGCATTTTTATGCATTTTTCGGAACTAACCTATTAACAAGATGCCACAGTGCCAGTTCCCTGTTTTCTGCTGTTTTTGTGTTTCAGAAAAGTTACTCAGGAAATATTCTCGGAATTGGACGAAACAAAAGCCGAACGTCCAGATATTAAACGAAGCTTCCAGAACACCGAAGAGGAGACGGAGCCGAGCCAGGGGGTGGTCTCACCACGAGGGGGCGCGGCCCAGGGCCTGGCCGCGCCGCCCTATGGTGAGCCCCACCTGGTCCACTTCTAACATTGCCCCTTCGCCTATGAAGACCCCCCGACGAGAAAAACCTAATGACCCGATCAATTTTCCAGAAACACATTGCGATCCGCCGCCGTCGTCGACCCGAGATCGGGAGGGTCCAGAAGCTCTTCCCGGCACCCTGCCGGAGAGGGGAATCACCACCGGAGGTCTTCTTCATTGCCATGCTTGCCTCCGGCGCGATGAGTGAGTAGTCTACCTTGGACTATGGGTCCATAACAGTAGCTAGTTGATCGTCTTCTCCACCATGTGCTTCATGTTTAGATCTCGTGAGTTGCTTTACATGATCGAGACTACCTTTATGTAATTCTACATGTTGTGTTTGTTGGGATCCGATGAATACTGGTGTTATGATTGAGTTGATGTGCTAAATATTATCTTATGTTATCTCTATGTTGTTTATGATCTTGCATGCTCTTTGTTGTTAGTAGCTATCTTGGCCGAGTAGATACTAGCGACTCCAAGAGGGGGTATTTATGCTTGATAGTTGGGTTCATGCCTCTATTTAATCTGGGGGAGTGACAGAAACCTCTAAGGTTGTAGATGTTCTATTGCCACTAGGGAGAAAACAACATTCTTATGTCCAAGGGTATATGCTTTGTTTATATTACATACTTTGTTTAATGCAGTTATCTGTTGTTCGCAACTTAATACTCGAGGGGTGTTCGGACCATAGATGCAGTTGGATGGCGGTCTATGTATCTTGTTGTAATGCCCAGAGTAAATCTCATAGTGATCCTCTCGACATATGCACGTTATCTTTATTCTATCAATTGCCCAACTGTAATTTGTTTACCCAGCATGTCGTTATTTATCTTATGGAGAGACACCACTAGTGAACTGTGGACACCGGTCCCATTTCTTTTATATTGCTATCACCTATTTACTTTACTCGCATTGTTTACTTTCTCGCATACTACTACTATTTTCTACTCGATACGCTCATTCCTTTGTTTACAGCAAACCGGTGAGATTGACAACCTCATCGTACGTTGGGAGCAAAGTACTTGGTTGTGTTGTGTGCAGGTTCCGCATTGCAGCTGGCAAAGCAAAGCACTGGACGAGGCGCCTTATAAATTGTCCGGAGCTATCGCGAAGCTAGCCAGCATCACCTTCTGGAGTTTGGCTTTTTACTGGACTGACAAATCTTGGTTTCTTACTGAGAGAAAAACTTGCTGCTGTGCTCATCATACCTTCCTCTTGGGGTTCCCAACTGGATGATGACTTACATCATCAACACCGTGCCACATCAGTCCCCACGCCAGCGCCCGCTGCATGCGCCGCCATCCCCAGCCGCCGTCGCCGCATCGGCCTCCCCTGCGCCAGCCATCGCGTTGTCAGACGCCCGCCGCCCCAGCCGCCTCGCGTCATCCCCGCGTCATGACGGCGGCTCGCCGGAGAGGAGCTGTGGGGGCCTCGCATCATCCCCGCGTCATGACGGCGGCTCGCCGGAGAGGAGCTGTGGGGGAGCGGGGAGGAAGGAGGAGGAGCCGCACGAGCAGAGTTGTGGTGACGGCGTGAGCGGGGAGAAGGAGGAGGGGGCAGAGTCGCACAGAGGGCCAATTCAGCTAGGGTTTTCACCACGCAGCCTATTTATATGGACGTGGTGAAAAAAAAAGAACGGTAGAGATTCACTGTGAGGCACGATCCGATGGCCGGTAAAATTGGATTAACCAGGAAGCGAGCCATGGGGGCACCATATATACGTTTACGATAAGATGTTTAAGCTTTGTGAAGTGAGTGTATCTAGCTTGAATCTATACACTAAAAGATGTCTAGATAAACTCACTTCACAAAGCTAAAACATCTTATATTTCTGAATGGAGGGAGTAGTATGCTGATCTTCTTTTATGATCTACCAGAGAAACTTTTCAGCTTCTTCGTGGTGTGCAATTTGAGGTGATAGTGGGTCAGGCAAAATTTAATTAAGGCAGAACGTACCAAAGAAGAACTTGTTTGAAACCGGAACACAGCATATAGTACTGTTATTTTCAAATATCCAGAGATAAACATGGCAGACATAAACATGAGGCCGATTTGGCTCCTTCAATACCTAATATCAATCAATATCAATCTCTACTAATAATCTATACCTAATAATAAAGGACGTAAGGTTTCCGTGGTTCGTTTGTTGGTTCGTTCGTCCAACATTTTTCTGAACCGATATACCCTTCCACCAAAATACATATTACCCTCAATGCCACCGGTAAGTGAAAAAACTGTTCACCAAACTACATATTACCCTCAATGCCACCGGTAAGTGAAAAAACTGTTCGATTTATTTGTTGATTGACCCCGGGCAGGCCTTTGTGCCATGGGCTCAGGCGCTCAGCCGATCTCTACACCAAGACGAGCCGATATTTACCAGACATAATATCCGCCGAAATTGACCCCTACATCTTCCCTGGTGTTTGAGGAATATAATTAGTGAAGAATCCGGCTAGAGAAGGGGAAAGGGAGGCGTTGGCGCACGTAAGGTTTCCGTGGTTCGTTTGTTGGTTCGTTCGTCCAACATTTTTCTGAACCGATATACCCTTCCACCAAAATACATATTACCCTCAATGCCACCGGTAAGTGAAAAAACTGTTCACCAAACTACATATTACCCTCAATGCCACCGGTAAGTGAAAAAACTGTTCGATTTATTTGTTGATTGACCCCGGGCAGGCCTTTGTGCCATGGGCTCAGGCGCTCAGCCGATCTCTACACCAAGACGAGCCGATATTTACCAGACATAATATCCGCCGAAATTGACCCCTACATCTTCCCTGGTGTTTGAGGAATATAATTAGTGAAGAATCCGGCTAGAGAAGGGGAAAGGGAGGCGTTGGCGCATGGTGCGGCGG